>OU026157.1:20000000-22895000 GCA_907269105.1 Volucella inanis
ATTTTTGCACACGTAAGGTTGTTAAACTTATTTACTGTTAAACAACAAACAACGACGACGCAACAGAACAATCGAAATGAAACGTTTTAAAGAGGTGAGCAGCACGAAACAAAAAAATAAATAAATAAATAAATAAAACAAAAACACCACTTAATAGAAAAAGTGAGAGTGATTGGCCCATCAAATTGCATTGAATTATTTGAGAGTTAAAACTGAGACCTATAACCTTATTTTTTTCTGACTAAAGTCTGTGTGTGAGTGTGGAACTTGTTTAATCAATCTTTTGGTTGTGAAGCAATTCTTCTTTTTTATTTAAGGCTGTGTCTTGATATCTCAATGACGTGTCATCGCAAACATTTATCAAGTCTTCTATTCAAATTGATTAGAATTGAATACTCTACAAGAAAAAAAAAAAAAAAAAAAAAAAAAAAAAAAAAAAAAAAAAAAAAACATCCATCTACAGAGACCTTGACATTACTTAAAATAAAAACAAAATATATAACCACAAGAACACATTAACATACCAAGTGGAAGACTTGACAAATTCCAAACTTGCTCCTCGAAGGCAACGTCCTTTTGGTTTTCTTGATTTCTAAATCAGGTATAACTACAAGATTCATTGTAGTCATACTCGAACATTAAGTATTCCGTTCAACGCATGCCTGCTCGAAAATTAATTGGACAAGTAGAATTTGTTTAAACGTGGCGAAGATCGACAAATATGACAATTTTATATAAAAACGTTTGGAATTTCAGATTCGAATCAATTACGCATGCATTAAATGTCTGTCAAGTATGAAGTATTTATTCAAAGCACCGAAACTTATAAATAGAGATGCGTGGACAATGATTAAATCTTAAAAATGCTTACCTAGACTTGAATCAACTCATGAACATGCTAATCGATTGCTTGAAAGTTTTTTTTTTTTTTTTTTTTATCAGCTACGAGTGCTAAATTACATCGACGTTTTTGGTTAACAACTCATTTATAAAGAAAGCAGAAATAACCGAATTTGCCTTTCTCCTTTCTTTATAAGGAATCCACCCACTGAAATATTATCAACTCGACAATTAATGCTATTTATTCAGACTGAAAGTCTGACTTTATATTTAGTTCTCTTCTAAGATACTTATTTTTTTTTTTTTCGAGGTACCTAACTCTAATCACTATTTCGTTTGATGTCTCTATATGAGAATTGCAGGCTAAAAATTAAATCGGCCATAACTTAAGCAACAACAACAGAGTCAGTCCATTCTACGAAAATAGTTAGGTTAACTACATACTCGTATGCCAGAAAGGGTGCCTACTCTCTATATGAGTTTAATCAAAAATGATCTAAGCATGACCTCGGCAAAAATCATCACAAATCGAATTTGTTTTGATCTGACCGGTAAAGCACTCCCTTCATTATGACATGCAAGAATCCACAGACGATTTTGCTTCTCGATTATAAGTATGTATTGTATATTCTCGAACATATTGAGTCATGGATGTAGTCAACATTACACATGCTGTACCGCAATATTCTAGACTAGGACCACATCTGCATATCGTTGATGTAAATGGAAATGCAGATGGAACTCTATCTACGTCTCCACACGGACAATCCACATAAAATCGCCTCATATTTTGTACCGTGATTAATCCCATGAGTGGGTTAGGGCCCTTTCCAACAGCGAAAGCCACCTTTCATATGGAAAATAATCTATTGATGCATCGTTCTTCTGTGTTTGAAAAAAGCTTCCATTTCCTAAATGATAGCTATCTGAAGCGCATCGAAAGCTCTTCTTAATCGTTAACTGACATTGAAAGTTGTTGCATTCCCGTAATTTTGCACAGACTGACGGGTTTCGCCGGGATACCGAGGCTCGACATATTCCTTTGTAGCAACTCTCCATTAATGATTTTCTTAAGTGACTTTTCGATAGGTTTTTTCTCAGATCTTTTGCAAACTGCACTGTTGAGAATCGATTGTATAGTTCAGAAAGTGCCTAAGGTATGCAAAGTAAGCCCTTCTGCCTGAGGATGTAACGCCGAAAGTCTACCCAAGTTTTGTTATGTTTGTATGCATCTTGTTTTCGACATTTGGTCTATTTCTTCAACGACGCGGTTTTCTTGAGACTGGACACCGCTGTAATGTAAGCAATTACTAGGTGGGGTGAAAAGTAACCTCCTTGGGAATAAAAAAATTTTTTTTAAATGTTTTTTTTATTTTATTCAATATAGGTCCCCTTTTAGTTTGATACACTTATTCTAGCGATTTTCCAACTTCTTGATACCGTCCGAAAAGTAATTGTACAGAAGGTCTGCAAAATACTCCTCCGTGGCGTCGATGATTTCCTCACGTGAGCTGAATTTTTTATTGATGAGCCATCTTTTGAGGCTTCATGTGAGGCCGTTTTGCAGCGATTTCGGCCTTCAATCGCTCAAATAATGCACATTAATACTCGCTATTGATGGTTTTTTTCTTTTTTAAGGTTGTCCACGAAGAGCATGCCATGACAATCCTAGAAAACCGACCCCATAACCTTTCCGTTTCGGAGCACTCGTGCCGTCTTCAGTCCATTGCCGGGCACTCATTCTGTTCTCTGGTGTTCAACAGTTACCCATCGACGCCAAAAGTCTGCCCGATTCTGCATCAGCAAGTCCAAACACTTTCGAAACACGAACGCGAAGTGTTTTTGGTCGGGAGTAAGTATGCGCGGCACCCAGGCAGGTTAACTTTTTCATATGCAGAATATTGCCCAAAATATGTCGTGTGCCCTCAGTACTAATCTTATGGAGCATTAGCCCCATAATATTTATTCAACTTTTCTTTTGTTTCCTTCGTCGTTTTATGAGAGAACGAAAATCGTTTTTGTCCATACTAAAACATGATGCCAAACACGTCAGCAACAATCAGCTGTCAAAACAAAACTAAAGACAGTATCGAAATGAAATGAAATGACATGTCTGTCTAAATATGAACGGACTTCATAACCTTTTTTGCAGTAGCAGAGCATTCTGGCGGTCAAGGAGGTTAGTTTTCACTCCACCTAGTATTACGATTTAAAAAGAAACACTAGGCACAATATTGATGATCATAGGTCAAAAGTTAGTTATACAACATTTCTGCAGCGTTAAATACCAGTCTCATTCCAGAATTGGAATTAGCACTTACTCGTATGTACACACATTTCTTAATTTTTCTATGTCGTTCATATTTACACAAAAAGTGCAGCATTTGTATTATAGAGCGTATTCTCTAAACATTGTGGAAAGAAATATGTTCAACAACCAAGGGAGTCACGATATACAAAAAAAAAAAAATAAATAAATAAATGCATGTTCTATGTCACATATGGATTCAGTAGGTTTGGATGTAGTGAACCATTTAAATGTGGTGTGCTTGGTTTTATCATCTCTGTATACGTCATCTCTGTATACGTTCCCATACGAACATAATATTGTATAACAACCCTTGCTGGCGAATTATTTGCCTTCTCTAAAGCCAAATTCCATCAATTTTTTATAAAGACATGCCGTATCAACTGAGTGCTAAAAAAAAAAGTCTTTCAATCATCATATTAATCAATGAATCTTCTAAAGTTCACATAAGAATTCAAGTCCTAAGACTAGACACATGTAATCTAACATAGTCTTTGTGGCTCCGCCAATAATGTCCAATATTTTAGCTAAATTTATTCATAAAATTCAACTTTTTAGTACCAATATTCTTGTGCCAGTCGTCTTCATTCCATTGTTCGCCTTTCGTCTCATCTCATCTCTGTCCCATCTCTACTGACTGTTAAATATTCTTTTCATTTTTTGAAATCTCTCATGATGATGATAATGACGACGGCTACTAACTACATCAGACGCGCACGGGGGGATACAAAATTTAAATACATATATTTTCGGTGGGTTTTTCCACAATTTCAAAAGTTGCAAAACCAACAAAAGAGAGCAACAGTAAAACCAAAGAAAATACGCAACCAAGCAAATGTGCTATATAGCAACAGATACTCGTATATCCACATTTAAACAAAAATTCCACATGGATACAAAATAAAATCCACAATTTTGACTTGCTAGTGTACGAATACGTTTAACTGTGTATTTTTTGTATTTTTTCTTTCAGGAGAAGCTCAATAATTGTTAGAAAAATAAAATTGGTTTTCCATAATTTTCTTCTTTGTTTTTATGTCGACTTCGTGTGAGAATAAATTTGCACGCGAACTCTGACGTTAATATTAACCTCTAGAACAGAGATAAACATTTCTATATTTTCAGAACGGTGAAATTTTGAATTTACGCCAAAAAACAGCATTAGCAAGTCGTACTCGTTTATATACGATATATCGTATAAAAAATAAAAAAAAAAAAAATACATACATATCTCCGACAGAGAATGAGGTTTATTTTTATGAGGAAAAAAGAAATGAATATTTTGTTTATTATAAAAAATTTTAATATACAAAACACCAGTGGGGATTTGCGCGGGCTGCAATTTCCTTGGCAAAAGGCTATTTTCGATTTTTCGTATTTTTGTCTGAGGAAAAATTTTAACTGGCGAGACGTATTTTTAGACAATTGGACGGACGAATATTTAGCGAAATCTTTTATTTAATTTAATTCGTCTGTCTAAGAGTCTTGTGCATTTTAAGCACAAATAAAATACAATTTTGAATGTGAAAAGTTTTCTGCTTATGACACATACGGGTAGTGATTGCCTAAGAGACTAAGTGGGGGAAAATCCGGAAAGTCAGTGTGGTTGTACTCGAATATTATCAGAATTGGTGAAGGCTTATTTACGTGACCCTGATTCGAGGAGACTCTTGTTATCCATTTAAGGCGATGGATAAAAGGAGATGCTAGTTTATTATGGTTTTTAAAATGTGAATTTTGTTAGGTACTTTCGCATGTTTTTATTCCACACTCATTTTACCAACATCTCCATAATCTTGCACGTCCACGTCTTATTTCCGTTTATATTTCCGTCTTTTTTAATTCTTTCGCACACTTATCACATAAGACCCTTGTTTGGTTTATTGAGCTGGTACATCTAATAGATTTTTAGGCCTTTTTCTTGATTATAAGGGTTTCCTAATGAATTAAGCAATGGGTGACGTGATTTTTTGATCCTCATAATCGACCAACTGCGCGGTATATGTTTAAGATATATTTTGCACCAAAAACGTTCAACATGACATAAAGCCAACAACACAACATAACAACATAGAAGGAACTGCATCTATTGTGAGTGCAAGGTTGCACAAGCATTGACATTTCGGCGCGTCGATTGCAATTGCTTGGCCATTATGGCCATTATGGACCTCAGCCTGCGCTTGTATATGATCCAACTGGTGCACGAACTAAAGTTATGGGCTCTTGGTCAGCTTGAAGTCGATCCTTATTTTTGTCAACAAAAATATGTGTCTAACGACTAAGGTCACTTTAAACTCAGAACAAACCAAATTACCGTTTCTAGAGCAAGGGAAATACAGAAAAAGCTCAGTTACATCCATAAAAGTACACTGTTTGGTGTGATCTTCACGCTATTAAAATATCTGACATTATGTGTAGCATATTTTCAAAAATGAGACCGACCAGTAATGGCCAATGCTCAGTGATAATTTCTTCGATATTGATCCGGACGATATGTGGTTTCATCGGAATGGCGCTACGTGTCATATCCCCATGAAACAATCGACCTACTGAGGACTTAATTCAGCAACAACAATGTATTACGACAGTGAATTGGTCACCGAGATCGTGCGATTTGACACCACTCAATTATTTCTTTTGCGGCTCAGTAAACTTGCAAGCTGTTAAGGTCTTGGAATATTCATCAATGCGCTCTTCGTGAGATAGAAACCTAAACGGTAGAAAGAGTGGCTCAAAATAAATTTAACCGACAGAATGTGATTTTCCAAAAGCAGGCATTTTTGATTATAACTCAACTCAAGTCGTTGCGTATTAGATGTGGTGAAAAGTTACCTCCTTGGGAATGAAAAAAAACTTTTTTTTAAATGTTTTTTTTATTTTATTCAATATAGTCCCCTTTTAGTTTAAAACACTTATTCTAGCGATTTTCCAGCTTCTTGATCCCGTCCGAAAAGTAATTTTCCGGAAGTTCTGTAAAATACTTCTCCGTGACATCGTCGCGTGAGCTGAATTTTTTATTGATGAGCCATCTTTTGAGGTTTGGGAAGAGATAATAGTCCAAAGCAGTCAATTCATGCGAATACGGTGGATGCGACAGCAATTGGGGCCGTAAGTCATTGATTTTAGCCATGGTTGCGATGCTCTTGTGCGCCGGTGCAATGTCTTACAAAAACAAAATTTTTTTTCGCTTCATGAGAGGCCGTTTTGCAGCGGTTTAGGCATTCAATTGCTCTAATAATGCACAGTAATACTCGCTATTGATAGTTTTTCCTTTTTCGAGGTAGTCCACGAAGAGCATGCCATGACAATCCCAGAAAACCGACGCCATAACCTTTCCGACCCATCAAGTCTCCCTAGGCCGCTTCGGAGCACTCGTGTCGGCTTCAGTCCATTGCCGGGCACTCATTCTGTTTTCTGGTGTTCAACTGTTACCAATCGACGCAAAAACTCTGCCCGATTTCGCATCAGCAAGTCCATTGCCGGGCACTCATTCTGTTTTCTGGTGTTCAACTGTTACCAATCGACGCAAAAACTCTGCCCGATTTCGCATCAGCAAGTCCAAACACTCTTTCGAAGTGCTCTCGCGTTCGTGTTTTTGGTCAGGAGTGAGTATGCGCGGCACCCAGCGGCAGGAAAACTTTTTCATATGCAGAATATTGCCCAAAATATGGCATGTGCGCTCAGTACTAATCTTTGTGGTAACACCATTTCATGTATTTTTTTGACATTGTCCTCTGTAACCGTATCGGAGGGCCTGACGCTACGGACTTGATGTATGTGATGGTAGTGGAGTTGCGGCCACCACGAAACTCTCGAAACCAATATTTGACGGTGTAGACTGACGGAGCATTAACCCCATAATATTTATTCAACTTTTCTTTTGTTTCCTTCACCGTTTTGCCTCTCAAAAAATAATGTTTTATGTGAGAACGAAATTTTTTTGTCCATACTCAACATGATGAAAAAAACACGTCAACAACAATCAGCTATCAAAACAAAACTAAAGTCAGTATCGCACTGAAATTTGGCATGTCTGCCTAAATATGAACGGACTTCAAGGCACCATAACCTTTTTTGCAGTAGCAGCGCATTCTGGCGGTCAAAGAGGTTACTTTTCACTCCACCTAGTATTGCTTGAAAATATAAAGGTTCCACAGCTCTTAAAAAATGCCCTTGACATGAAAATTAATTTCTAAAGCTACCTTACCATGTAGGCAACAAACATTTTAATTTCATTTTCCTTTCATTCCTTCGAAATGAAATGTATTTCTTCTTTGTGAACATCGCTTTTCAACCATTCTTGAGTTGAGATTACTAGCATTTGAGGTTTACTCACAAGGTAGCAAATTAAAAGTATTCCTCATCTGCAGAATTTTGAGGAATCAGACAGCATTCAGAGTCCTTCAGATGTTTGTGGTATGTTCTTTGCTTGTTTTGAAGTATTTCTGAATCATAAAAGACTCCATGACTCCATTACTCCATTTGATTAGATAATCTTGTAAGACATACGCCAAAGAACTGGTTTCAATGCCCATTATATTGAGCTTCAATTTTATGTCCTTAAGTCACACAATCACCTCTAACCCATACCAGCGAAAAAAGGTCCCAAATCACAAGACAGAAAATTATTTCCGACAGATTTGTTAAATCAGAGTGAAAAAATAATTTCTTTCGACTGCCTTGGGAACAAAATCACAGATCTAGGTATGGCATACATATGTACATATATGTACATATATGGGTGCAGCTCCATACGAAATACCTCTTATGCAATCGACGCGTGTCATTAGAAAGAGAATGCGCAAGTCGAAAATTTTATGTCATAAGTGTATCTATGAAAGATGAAACAGATCACATAGGTTGTAGGAGCTGGGAAAAAACGAATTCATGGAGTATTAGCCTGTTTAAACCAACCAACTACGAGCTCATTTTAGTAATACATATGTATATACGAAAGAAAAGGAAGACTAACATCAGGATAAAAAGAAATTATCTATCATCTCTATCCACAATCCGAAATCCATGGTGAAAAGATAAGAAAACCCTTGCTCTCAATTAGATATGAGAGTTCAGCTGTTAGGTATGACATAACCCATACGTGAAAGTATTGCTAACAAACTGTTTACACCTTAAATTCCAAAACCATAACCTTGGAGAAAATCCACACTTCCCCTAGAAACTAGAGCAATATCATATCAACAATTAATTATACATTTTCATATCTCAATTAATTAGTTAATTGTCAACTTACGTCAGTACATCTCTAATTAATGAAAATCGTTAAATTTCAACATTCGAATACCTGCCGTTCGTCATAGATTTGAAATAACAATCATGTTGGTAACGATCAAAGAGTTTGACAATGAACCCAAAGTCAAAATAGATAGTCTATTTAGCTTCGTGATAAGTAATAATTTCATTTACTCTATACTCGTACATGTCCTTGATGGATTATAAATTTGTCGTGCAAACAACAAACCCGCCTTTCAAAAAAATTATCATATAGTATTCCGTCGCGACCTTTACTCTATTATATTTATACCTATTCCATGCTATGTATACTTAAATCCCTTTTTTATGTTCTTTGTAGTTTTGTTTTACTTTTTCTCTTTTGAAGGAATTTCCATTCGCCAACGTCAGCACCCACAACTACCACCAGCACCAGTACCACCCAATTCAATCAACCCCATTAATCTGTTCTATTTTTAAGTGCAAAGAAATAAACAAAACCCAACGAACAACGTGCGTGCAGGAATTGTTTTTTTTTTTTTTTTTTTTGTGTTTTGTTTGCCATATGGTTCAATGAAATCGCACTACGGCGCCTGGTTCGCCTCTGGTTTGACTGGAAAAACCCAGGAAAACTTATCCTTGTATAATTGTATACACACCCGGCAGTACTTGATTACCACACCACCCAATGTCTGCTTAAATTCAAAAAGGAATTACAAATACGGCAAACAGAGACAGAGCACATACGAATATTGCAACCAACTTCATGTGACCCGGTGATATTTTTAGAAAACAGTTCTCGAAAAGAATTTCTCCTATGCGCATGTACTTAACTCGGCAATGCTGAAAATAGTCTTTGGCCAGCCACTAGAATCCAAACTCATTCTGGTGTTGCTGCCTGATGTCTCGTTATTCTGATGTACTTAGTTATTCAAATAAGAAAGAAAAATAATAATGAGTCGACAGGAAAGGATACAAGTATATTTTCGTAAGTCATGCAATAAATAGATTTTTCTTTCCACAACTCAAGGAATTTCTTTCGTCTACGAAATAAAAATAGTCCTCTCAAGGAATTTGCAGAGTTTTCGAGTAAAAATATCCACCCAAATGAATTGAAATAGATTCGGGAATGAAGGAAATATTTAAATGTTTGAATTTTTTGTTGTAAAAAAAAAAAAAAAAAAAAATAATAATATAAAACAGACTTACCATCATAATTGCGAATTTCCAAATCAGCTGGCAAATGCGCACAGTCAAGGCAGGATGTTGTTTTATCACTACTCAGATGACCGTAAGAACGATGAGCTTCATAAATTTCCGATGCACTTATAGGTGTTATAAGGGCATTTGCACACTGGATATCACCTGAATAGCAGGCCAAGTGAAGGGCAGTGTTACCATTAGCATCTCGCACTGTGGGCTGAAAAAGAAAAAGAAAATAATTTATATAAATTTTTGCATAAATATAATAGAATCTACTAAATATGAGATTAAATGTCTATTTGAAAACCAGTAGATCACTATAGGTGACTCCTTAAGAGACAAGAGCTGACAGAGTTGTTAACCACAAAAGAGATATGTAAGTCAAGCAATTCATTACAATTTTCATTATTTCAGAGGAAATTCAAGTGTCATTCAATCTTGTCTGAAGCAAGACTGACAACATTTAGCTACGATTTTCGTAAAATTGTATATTTCATTTGGGCGATAACAAGGTCAGCAGTTGACTTTTTTTTTGGCTTGAAAACAAGAAAAGTTACTTTGAAATATATATACAAGAAAGTTCCAGGAAATTCTATTGAGATTAGCTAAATTAATTAAACTTGACGTAGGGCATCTTGGATGGTCGATTTGAATGCTCTACTCAGTGATTTTGATTGGTCGTTATGGTGAGATGAGACTTGAAAGCTTCTTCTCGATGTTCTTAAATAGACCGACCGACTCATATATTTTAACAGTTCATATTGCATTATAAATTCAATCAAATTGCCTTAGTAAGTAGAAAATCTTATTTGAATTATATTTACATGTACAAATCTACAGCAGAGAATGTACGACAAACCAAATGTTTAGGTGTTTCCTTGTTAAAATCGATGAAGAGATGCTCGCGGAATCAAATATTACAACCAAAATCAACGATCAACCTAGCAAATATGTCTAGGAAACATGAAAATGAGCTTTAACGATTTCATTAAGATTTCCGTTCAAGAAAAAAGTGTGACTGTGTTCAACGTGAGGCCCCTGCCCTATTAAAAAATTAAAAAGACCTAGTCTGTTCAATTGAGTTGTTTGATAACAATCGGGGGCAGATTATCAGGCTTTAGCTGGTCTTGTTCCGAAAGAGTTTTAGATTTCTAACCACCCATTCTCCATGCATTTGACTAGCTACGTTTTATAAGCATCCATTGAAGAGGTTGACTATGGTTTAAACATACATAAGCCACATAGATGGGCCTTACCATTTAATACTGGCTAAACCACTTCGTACACATGACTTGGAATTGAAACTAATCGATAAGTGGTTCCCATTTCCCACATAAGATTGAAATACGTGATTACCATACATTTAATTTTGTATGTGATGGCACACCCACGGGTTTGTTATAAAATAAAATAAAAAAAATTAATAAAGGCGGGCACCAGGAAATTTGTAAGTTTTTTGCCTTTGCTTCCTTTCTGCGAACCTGCTGACAGTCATTTTTCTATAGGAAATTGAGTAGCTGATTTGCCATTTTGTAGGGGTGGCCGTGGTGTAGTGCTTTATGCATAGACTACTCAAGCTGAGGGTCGCGGGTTCGAATCCCGTGCGAGGCAATTCTCTAAAAAAGTCTTTTCATAGAAATTGTATGTAGTTATATGAAAATTCCGTCGGCATCAACTCTGACATGAAGGCATAACACTGATGTTGGAGTGGTTGCTGGCTGAGCTAAATGTAACGAACTAAACAACTAGCACGTACTGAGACCCACTGGTTGAGGATGCACTTGCTCGTCCCGTCCAGTTTGACAACCACCTCTGGGAAAAATATCGAAACCTAATAAACCTGAGTTTCAAAACTACTACACCACCCGCCTGCGCCTTGGAGAAAAGCCAGTAAAAGGGTATTCATATCCCCTTGGTGCGCGCGCGGGATTATATAAAAAAAAAAGTCCACGTAAGTCACATACATATTTATTCAATTGACGTGCACTTTAAATGCACTTCAACTCATAAACACTTTCTGCTTTAGATTACTAATTTGTTACACATACACATAAATTATGCACTATTCCGAAGGTTATTTCTTATCTAAAGTCGAAACTGCGTGAATTGAGAAGAAGGAAATAAGCACTAGAAGTAACTTGCGGTTTTAAAAATCACTGGGTGAATTTGAGTACACTTTTACGTACGCGTATGTTATCTGCTTGCTATTTTGCTTTAAATAATAACAAGAAGCTTATCATAAAAATGAATTGTGAATGAATTTCTGATTCTGTAGAAAAGTAAGAGTTTGGAAATATTCAACCCACAGACGTTGCTTTATATGCAGACTATTGACTATTTGGATGACTGTTGTCAACGAAGGCAATAGAACTTTACAGGGGTGTCAAGAACTATTCAAAGGTGGACTGATGCATTGTGAAATGGAAACGATTTTGATTCTTTGTCTATCTTTATCTGACCTTTCGATATAGGAAAAAGATTTCTCGAAGTTTATACATATATCGCCCTTTCCTAAGATCAGTTTTTCTAAAGTGTCCGTGTCGGAAAGTTCCATATGAAACATTATTTTCAAATTTGCTCATAAGATCGCAACTCATGTAGAATTTCGGGAATTGTTATTATGGTATACGAATAACCGATAACCCCTTCGCGTTTAATTATGATTCTACGAACCACCAGCCCAAAATCATAAAACTATAATAAAGGTCTTTCTTTTCCTTTCTAATGAATTCTGATAGGTTAACTAAGATCGGGGTCAATCAAAGGGATTGTAAATGAAAATTTTAACACTTACCTCAGCGCCTGCAATCAGCAGCATTCGTAGAATTTTTGGTTGTCTATAAATAACCGCCAAATGAAGTCCAGTTTGTGCATCATCATTTTGTATATTGAAAAGGCATGGATGTGGTGCCATGCGAATTAGGGCAGCTACTACATCTACATAACCTGTGCAGGCCAGGTGCAATTGTCTGTAAAGAAGAAAATCAAAAATAAAAATCAATACGATACAAGTACAACAGTTTGCAATGTTTTCTTTACACACATCCACAGGGGCAAAAATAAAACAAAAGACAGACTAAACGAGCGTTAAGATCTTTTGAAAAGGAATTTTCTTTTCTTCTTCTAAGAAAGGGCACAGACTGGGCGCAAACAAATTGCAAATAAACAGAAACTGAATAAAAACGAGTACATGTGCAACAGGTGCATTTTAGTTACAATCGCACATTCGTACAAGCTGATAAATATCATCAACTAAACCACAGTGAGTACTTGTAACATGTACTTGTACTTATGCACGTATCAACAGGTAGATACAAATGAATAACATTGAAAATGCGGGCATTTTCTAAAAGGTTACACCTTTTACACCTGAACGTTTACAATCTATGTACTTGCTTTTTGTGCTGGCTGGCATATGGAACTATTTTTACTGAACGATACCTAGTTCACAAAACAAAGGAGAGTAAGGAAAAGTATACATTAAGAGGATTGCAATAAGTTTTAGGTGATGGATTGCATTTGAGACCAATATTGAAAGAACACAATTACATTTCACAAACAATAGAGGGTAAGCTGAAGTTGCTTGTACGAGTAACAAAAGACTCGAAAGAGATGAGTTTCATTTATAAAATCGTCAGAGAAATGTGAACACATTCTTCTTAGTTGGATTAAGAGATGGGACATCATACAGAGAACAGGTGCTCTTCATTAAATAGAGCCAAACTGGCGTCAGAAGAATTTGTATGTGCTGAAACCTTAAACGATAAATGTCATTAGACCTATGAAGGTTCTTTTACGAGTAGTCTTGGTGGTATACACGTATACATGGAGAAGATGCACTTTAACGACATGAATGTCAAGAAGTACGAGTACATATTTTTGTTTTACATTTAAACAACCGGATGTATGTAGATATATTCTTATGACTACAACTACATCTAGCTATGATTTCCGAATCTGATGGCCTTTTGTGTCGTAGGAGTCTGTGTGTTTAGTTGCTTGTGGTTCTCAAGTTTCAAAAGATTGTGATATCTTTGGCACTCCAATGCATGTAAAGTTTATTTATTCCAATATTTCATTGCAAGTTCTGTAACTCAATAATCACACTTGCATGGGAAGTAGAATTACGATTGCTTTAAGATGCCAACTGCTAAAAGTGGAAAGTATAAATGGCCGTAGTTCATAGACACACAGAATGTGAAATCAAAGACAAAATGAGTTCAGATACTGAAACAACACCACAGCAACATCAGTAGTAAAGAGAGATATCATTTGTACATTACAGAAAATAATTGATAACAATTTATTATCAGGCTCCATAAAACTTAACTGCGAATGAATGAAATTTCATAAAAAAAAACCATCCGTAGTCCTTCAGAGCGATTAGAAGTAGCTTAACTGTAAATGAATTACTTAAATTACTTTATAAGTACTCAATTATATTGCAACTAGTTTATTGCTGCTCTATAATCGGTGTGACATAAAACGAAATCGTCGGCGGTTATTAGCTCTTTTTTTTTTTAAAGGAAATTCTATGGACTTTGCACGAGAATTTAACTACATATTTGCGACAACTTGACAGAGGGAATTTTTTTTTTTTATTGACCATAAACGACAACATCAAAGGTAACGAATATAAATTCAAGTTCTCATGTACTCCAGAAAGAATCATAGTTCAATTATTTTTATAATTTTTTTTTTTTTTTTCAAAATTCAGAAGGTCGAGAGTGAACAATAAAAATAACGATAAATCAAATCGAATTTTCGTTAGAAATTTCGCCCACGTCTACGTCTTCGAACTCTGACGTATCGGTTGGAGATTTGAAAAAGAATGAACCCTCTTGGTGTTTAGAAATATCGCCACAAGTGTTGTATGAAAACGGCTGGAGTATGTATATTAATGTGACAAACTTAATGAAGCGTTAAAACCTTTAAGATTCCAAGTTTTTATTCCTAGGACTTCTGGGAATACTGGAATGATATACCAGTAAAAATCTGGCAAATAGCCATCAGTTGAAACGGAAAAAAATTTAAAGGTAAACCGATACCATACAGTAAAAAAAATGACGCTAGACTGTATATGGCGTTCTATATTCATCCAAGCAAAAGAAGACCAGCAATTGTAGAAGCTTGACAGTGTATCATTGATTTAATCATGTTTTTCATCGCAGCCTTCGTGCCGTGAGGATACTTACATATGTTCTAGAGTTACAATGAAACCTCACTTTCCTTATGATCCTCGGTTTATCTGGCGTTGATTTTGAATGAAGAAGACGAAAAATTGAACAGTACATCCTACTAACGGCACTATACGATGCCGAAAGAAGATTGAAATTCATGCCAAACAACAGCGCAAGTCTGAAAGTGAACCTAGATTATAGTGAACAACTGACCCTGATTGTTGGTAAATTAATAGGCGCTGCAACGCTAGATGGTTCAAAAACAGTGGTCCAAAATATGAAATGTTATGCATATTTTGACTCCTTTGTATACGGACGTCGCACTACATCTATCAACAACTTGTTTAGAACTATCCAAGTGTCAGACGTAACAAATTAAAGATACCCGCCGATAAATCGATAAGATCAAAGGTTATAAGTTTGCTAAATTTGATGTCCTGTTTCCGACGTTTCTGACTAAGCTGAGGCTGTCTCGATATCAAATCGATTTAGAGCAAACAACAAAGCAATGAATTGATAGCATCAACATGTAGAAAGAACCCCGAAGATTGGTGGTGAACTGAAGGAATATCGTGTCAAACACACTTGAATATGACTGAACAGCTAGTGATTTTTAAGCATCAAAGTATTAGAAACCCTTGGCACCAAAATCGGAAGTTCAGATACAGACATTCGCATTAAAATTAAGATTTGGTTGCTGTTTCATTAGGTTAAGAAGGCAACTTAGTAATAAGACCTTTTACGGAAGAAAAACATTTAGAAGGCGTAGGCCATCATCTGCTGTTCGATCCACTTCAATGAAAAACTCTTTTTAAGACATTCAGCTCTGCTTGCGATAACTAGGTAATCAAAGACAATGGATCAGTCGAAATACCCGGAATTTTGAAATTCAGAGCTTGAAGCCCACAATTCTTCTTTAATTGAGTCTAAACCCATCCTGTAAAGTATTTAAGATATAAAGAATGCATCTCAAGCAAATCTTTCCTGAACAACTGACGATAGAAGTGGAATCAACGACCAACAACCAAGTCTAGTTATGAAGGCGTGTAGTACTGGTTATTTCAATAAAATCATTTGGAGCGTCGAGTCCCGTTCTGGTAGTGGTGTTACCGAACTTGATGTGGACAGAGGAATTCGCAAAGCAAATGTTACGTTCGGTGTGCTATCTTAAATCTGGAGATGGCATGTTTTTAGCACAAAAGCCAAGTTGAGACTGTTTCGATCAAACGTGGAAACGATGTAACTTTATGAGTGAAGTACCTCGAAAGAGGTTAACAGCGTTACAAAGAAGCTACAGATCTTTATAAATATATGTCTTTGCAAAGTTTTAAAATCTTCTATTGAAAGTTTATATCTGAACTGCACACAGTGCGGTCAAGAACCCCTACGCGTCAAAACACCAATGAGAAAGTATCAATGAATTGGTCACCTCTTACGGAGCAGACGATATTTAAGAAATCATTGATAAACGTTTTCGAAATTTTGTAATAATTGACAATCTCTGAACTTCACATGCTCGTCTAGATCATGGTGCCCATATCTCTTTTTTTTCTCCTTGAGAGCGAGATTGAGATTAAGCCATGAATGATTCATGTACATCATGTGCAAGTGAAGAAAATTCATGAACGGACAAAAATGGGATTCAAATACCTATGATAGGGATAGTCCTCTATTGACATTGTGTTACCTGAACATACGAGTAGTTTATTCAGTAAACTAGGTTCGAGTTGCACTTTAACCTGATTTTTGGAAGCGTGGAGGGGCGAGTAGTGTTTCTACAAATTCAAAATGTGTTAACCTTCTACGAACCCTCATCGGTCTGAGTATTCTTGCAGCCAGTTCAAGGCTACTGAGAATTTTTTTTTGGTTATTCGAAAGAATATGGTAAAGTCAAAAACCGTAGAAGGTGCAATTAAATTACAGAAAAAAAATAAAAACCCTCGATGTAGGACAATTTAAAGTCAAATTAGATGAAAGCTGTCAGCTGATTTCCGTCCATACATTCACGTGGTTTGGTTTTTTTTCTGAGTCTGTGGGGGTTTAAAGAAACCGCAGCAATTAAAAAATTCCCAAAAACATTGAAGAAATTACTGCGGATATACCCGATCATATACTGACGAACTGATTTCTTCATTGTAAATTCTGATGACAGCATAGCGCGCAGTGTTGCGTGCATATTGGCATTTGGCAGAAAAGGCTTCTTTTTAACGAATCCCAGTTGAGATACATACTTTTATTTGCACTTGCACGACATTTAAAATCAAGTTATGGGATTTGTTCATCCAGATGGCGCTCATTCTAATCGGTATAAACAAAATAACACCTAACGAATAACAAGCTCCTCAATGAAAGTGGAATGGGAAACTTTTAGCAATGAAAACGAAAGTAGGAGCGAAAGTTCGAGTAAACCTGATCAATGGAAAGTTAGCAATTCACTAATGGGTGCTTTAAGATTTACAATCAACGAGTTGTGGAAAGAGTTACTACATAAACAAAACAAATTTAAAGAAACAAAGCTTAGAAAACACAAAAAAAAAAAAAAAAAGAAAGAAAACTTACGTATCGCCTTCATTGTTTTGTTGGTAGTATATCTCCCATGGATCTGAATCAGCTGCATTCTTGCTGTGATTGCTGCTAACATGAAACCGATTTTGATTGGCTGCTCCCAAATTGTTTAAACGTTGATTGGAATCTTTGAGGGTTAGCTTGCAGAACCATTCTGCAACGCCAGCATCTACACCACTATCTAGAATCATTTGATCTTGTTCAGCTGTAGTTGGAGTAGCAACAATGTTACGCTGTTGCGTTTGCGGTGTTGCAGCTGTTGTTGTTATCGATGGTTTATGTTGTTGCTGTTGTTGTTGATGTAATTGATGATGTTCCTCTTCAACCTCAACTAAATCCTCATCAATGATGCCAGAATCTTGATAATCCTCAGTTGATTGTTGTGCTTGCTTATGAGGATGAATAATGTTTAGTTGTACCGTTGGTATTGTTTTACCACTACCACTGATACCACCAATACCAGCAGTGGAAATATGACTCGACTCCTTCAAATCAAAGTCGTAATCTTCGGTGAGTTGTGGTCCGGACAGAAATCCAGAATCAACTCCTCCACTACTATAGTTGATATTGCTGTTGTTGTTGTCGGAGGCACAATATGAGCCACCACCACCACCACCACCACCGTAAGTGCTACTGCTACTTTCACCTTCAAGATTTTTCGCTTTTGTAATTTTCCCGTTGCCAGCAATGTTGCTCGGAGTCTGACGCTGACTCTGACTCGGATTCTGCTGATGCTGACTCTTGTTATCAACAATATTCAATGCTTGCTGCTGCTGACTTTGATTTGTAGTTTCTGCAATGGAAACATCCTCCGTTTTGTTATCACTATTAGGATTCCACATTATATAGAATTTATTTTAAAATGAAATTTGTTTGTTTTTCAACAAGAACTGGGGGGGTTCCTCTTTCTTCTTTTTCTTTTTGTGAGTTAGGATATGGTCAAACAATTCTACACTCTCTACACCGAAGGGAGGAGATTATAATCGATTGCACTGAAATTAGCGTAAATTAATATCAGTCGCATTTGCTCAACGATAATAAAATGTGATTTCTATTGTTTTTCAACTAAACACCACACGGCTGCCGTCCAGAAAGCCAGACAAAACAACAGAAATGATAAAAAAAAAAATTGTGCGAACCGACGACGGAAACACTTATTCACCACACACGTTCACGACGTTTCACCATTTACAAACACGAAACTGGGGATGTTTTATTTCTTTTTTTAATAAAATTTTGCAATCTACGCGGAGAGCACAAGAATGTGGACTTTATCTTCGAATTAATTAAAATGCGCCAACTTTCAATATGGCTACTTTTTGTTTTTCTATTTTATTTTTATTAATTTGTCGTTTGGAAAAATAAAATTTTGTGACACTGCTGAATTTTGATTGATCATGTGGGGAATTCAGTTACCAAACTTTTCGTTTTTTTTTTTTCTTTAATTTGATGTTTAACCCGTGCTTGGGTGTTTGATAATTTTTTTCTTTCTTTGTTCAGTGGAAATTATGTAATTTGTGAAGTAAAATTGTAAAATTGTGAAGTTTTTTCGTTTTCCTCTATACTCGGTTGAGTAGTTGAATTTTTTATTCTTATTATTTTTTTTTTAACTGGCCACGAGCGCTCCAACTAACACGTCTCAAATCGTTCGCTGTCTCGAAAAAACTGAATCGCTTTTGGCGAGGTGAAAAATGGTTTTAAAGAAGCAGACGGCTACGAGTCGAGTCAAAGTGACGGAAAAAGTTGTTAATGCTTATTTGGATGTGTGCGTGCATATGTGAGGGAGTGTGTGTTGTACGAAATGTAATTGGTAGGAGATGAGTGTGTGTAAAAAAATGTATATTGAGCATAGAGGTGATTAGAGCTGGATTAGCTTTGTTCGATTAAAGTTTGAAAGTGGTAAATAAGAGGAAAGTGGTGATTTTAGATTTATGTGGAAATTGCACAACAGTGGTGAGATCAGAAATTTTCTTTTGGAAATTGATGATTTTAAATTCGGTTTTTTTTCTGATCTCCTTAATTTACCTTACAAAAAGTGATGCAGTTTTTGTTCTCGTATGTCAGCGAACTTATCAATAAATCATATCTTATTTTTACTTTATCTGTCAAATGCAATTATGTACATATGTATGTATGTAATAGCTTTATTTGGTTTGCCTTTAGATTATCGACTTAAATCCAAAATGCTTTTTGCAACTCAAAACTTCCTTTCAAGTGAAGAAAGAAACTCTAGCGCAGAGTGTACAGTGTACAATCATTGATTCAATGCTGCAACTTTTTCAGAATAGATGGGACATCACCGACGCACACAAAAGGGAAGGCCCTATTTGACGGTTATCGCTTTCCAATGGGAAAAGTTTGATTTCGAACTCAAGTAACAGGAAAATTTCTATGCATCATCTCAGTTTCGATAATTTTTTTTCGGAGAATTATTGCTTATTTTCGGCTTTAATTACGGTTCGTCAGCGTTTCGCCTAACATTTTACAATAGCTGTCTACGTATGTACGTGCATATATCTGTACTCTTAGGATTACGGATCCTGATGTGCATACATGCGAATGTATCAACGAGATTCAATCGGAAAAGAGGGTATAGGCTATAAGAGCGACTTTCTAGGAAGTGCAAATGATATCTTCAGTCTGCACTTCATTCAATCTTTGAAGTGGCGATTTGATAATAATAATCTTTAAACAGTCCAATTAGAAATAAGAAATCGTTTGGAACCGATTAGATACCGAACATTGTATTTTGCCACTACCCATTACATTATGGTGGTGGACTATAGCCCTCTGTTTAATAATGTGGCCGCGATGGTAGATTTCATTCCCAAAATGGATAAGGATGCAACCAATCTAGTGATTGGATTGCAGACTGATAAATCTGCTTGAAACACTTTGAATTCATAAAAAAGCTCGATATTTGGGCTTTACATGAATAGAAAGAGATTCACTTAAAAAAATGAATCAATATTTCTAATATGTCTCACAAAAGCAATTAATTTGATCATTTTTTGAAACGAATCATCACTGGTGATAAAATCGAAAACGATCATGGTCTAAGTGTAATAAACTAGCATCACATCACATCGAAAGTTGAACTCCATCAATTAAATCAATTTAATGGGATTGTGAAAGTGTCAACAACTAAGTAATGGAACTGGGGGAAGTAATAAAAAGAAAAACAACAAAACGGTCACATTGGGCAGATCGTAAGGAAATCGTTTTCCATTAAAGCAACGCTAGTTATACACATCTTTGATAGTTCGTGACAAATTTTTGAAACCTGGTTGGCCTTAGTTTCACATCCACTATACAGCCCCGAACTTGCACCCCAAATTTTTTCATTTCTTTCTTTACAAAACTCTATGAATGCGGAAACTTTCTCCAATGCTGGTGACCTGAACTCAACTAAATCAGTTTTGTCCTAATAAGGACCAGAAGTTCTATGAGCACATAAACATAAAGCTGTAGAAAATTGAAAAAAGGTCATTGAAGGCAATAAAAATGTACAATTGAGTAAAATTCCGCTTCCTTGACAACCTAATACGTATCGCAAACTCGGAATGAAGAATTCAACATATAACAGGTGACCAGATAGCAAAGATAGTTTTTCCAATTTTTATGTTACAACAGCTGTCAAAGTTACCAATGACATCTAGCTGTCAAAATATTCAGTTAGGTTTGCCATTTTATCATACATTGCCAAACATGTAGAAATTATTAAAAAAAAAAATATCGAAATTAATTATCAGTTGTATATACGCAACGTGAATTTTGTCGTGTGGTATGAAAAGAAAAATCTTATTTCACACTAAAAAAAAACGAAAGTTACTTTCTTGTCAGCCCAGTACGTATCGTAGCTCAGCAAGGAGAAGATATGCTAGTCACCTAGTCTTACTTTACTAAATGCGCTATTTGCTTAACAAAATTTCCACTTATTCAGATACTGCTACAATGGACACCAAGCCCAGATAGATCAGGTACCGTCTATGCAGGAATAACACGAAACAGAGAGTAAAAGATTATAAAGTAATCTTAGGTGAACCATAATCAAACCAGAACCGACTTTTTCTGACAGAAATTTTCGTGAAGAAACTGGAGAAAATTAACGGTAATTGTCATCAGCCAAGAAAATAAACTGACACAACTTAAACAGGGAAAGAGATCAGAAGATCTAAGCACCGAAATTGAGGGAATAGCGTCGAAATGCCATAAACCAAGAAAAAGAATTAAGCTCTCACAGTAACAGGTTGTTTGAAAAGTCTCGAGAC
Source organism: Volucella inanis (assembly GCA_907269105.1). NCBI lineage: Eukaryota > Metazoa > Arthropoda > Insecta > Diptera > Syrphidae > Volucella > Volucella inanis. Next base: position 20,021,597 of record OU026157.1, read on the forward strand.
TGACATATAGATGGCGACTTTAATATAATATCCAAACAATTTGTATCTAGTATTACACTTCAAACAATATGTTTCAAAATTGTAGACATTTCGATTATTGGTCATCAAAGTACCTACTAAAGTTTTAGTGACACACCTATTTTCCAAACAAAAAAAAAAAAAAAAAAAACACTTTTATTTGATGGGAAAAATTCAAGAATGGCTTGAAAGGTGTTATTAGGAATTTGCAGTGTCGAATGCAACCATTTGTCGCTGGCTTGGTAATTTCGAACGCTATCGTTAGACACAAATGATGCTAAACCCTCTTGGCGATCAAATGAGGCTGTAACGCCGAAAACTATAAAAAATAATCTACAAAATCGAGTAGAAATCCGAGTATCATTTGATTATGTACATTATATTTTGCACGAGTATTGGGGTATGCAAAAGCTCTGTTTAAAGTAGGTATCGCGTTTGCACCAAGCTGACCAAATCAACAACGTGCTAATAATTCAGAGCGCTATTTGGAGCTGTTTAAGGGAAATAAAAAGGATGTTTTTTATGTAATATGTGGCAATCAATGAACCATGGACCCTACTACCTGTTCGTTAACATAAAAAAGCGCTTACTGGAAGGAGATGTGGCTTCAATGAACAAGGGATCGCCGAAACTGAACTGTATTTTGAAGTGTTGGACAGATTTTTCTATAAGAAAGGCACAGAAATGTTAGGAATGATTATATTACTCTAGAAGGGGACTATGTTGTTGAATAAGATAGAATTTTACAAAAAAATATTTTTATTTAATAAAATGAGAGAGTTTTCAGTTCTCTCATTTCAAGGGCAAAGGCAACGCAAGGACATTTAACAATTACCGACTGGTGAGGCTTATGATGCATACTACTAAAATATACGGAAAAGTTCTAGATCGTTAACAACGTAATATAATCAAACTCCGTGCTTACATGGCCTGAAAACTTACCAGCATTTTGTGGCAAAAAAAAAACACACTTTAACCTTAGGGTTTGTTCTACACGCCAGTCGGGCGTCCGTCTTTAGAACACGCATCGGAATAAAGGAAGATGTACGAGTATTGTACTAGAAATGTGACTGGGAGTGACAAAACAAGAATTAAAAACAAGAAACAGGCAGTCGAGCTGCGTGGCGATTGATTAGGAATTTTGCTGATTGTCCTATAACTTGGGCCAGCAGCGAAACAATCAAGTCCGTAGGGAAGTGCTTACTTTACCTCTCAGTGATGGTCCCCGGTAACTGCATGAGTAAGCCGTTACTCATGCATGCTAAAATGACAAGGACATGCTCGGCTAGTAGCATAATACTGGTATATAGGACACACAACCCTAAACGGAAGAGATACGAACCAACTAATAGTCATGGATAGGGATTAATTCACTGTTGACGACCTTTGCAAACGTTTAAAGATCAACGACTTTCGGACCTGCACGAGGAATGTTCGGACCCTTAATAGAAAACGTACAGCTGAGTAATTAAAAGTGGGTCGGAGATAAGAAGAATGAAAATCTGGATGAAAAAAAAGGTGAAGAAAGGTTCAATATATACAATTGTGATTACTATAAGGAAAGAGACATTGCTTATTCGGATGTGACTTTGCCATATGCCAGACTTAAGCAAGTATCGTTGAGCTTCCGACAATCCACGTCAAGGCTAAATTCGCTAACATAAGCCTAATATGTGCCCGTGAGCCTAGGGAAGACCAAGGCGATGCCATTAAAGAATGTTCCTACGAGCTCCTGGACAAGACATATGAGTAATGTCCGAAGTATGATTTTAAAATTGTACTGGGAATTTTTTTTTTTTGTTCCTAGGTATAAGTGCGGTTTCATACCATAAAAGTTCGCAATGGACTAAATCTTTAAACTCTGCTAGATCCTAGAAAAATTCAAGTAATTCAAATCGATACTCACCACAATGACAGCGTTTATAGAGAAGAGCTGTATAGAGCCATGTCCCGTTTTTGCATCCCTGCCAAGTTCGTCTGTCTGTGCAGAATGACGATTGAGAAGATTTGCTGCTCTGTCAAGTCCGGTAAACACTTAACCGAGACCACTGATGTCAAAAAAGGTTTTAGACAAGGTGACGCTTTGTCTGTGACTTCTTTAACATCATACTTGAAAGAATTGTGAGAACACAATTCGGTGCACCTACTAGCGTACGCCGATGAAACGGAAGCTTCCAAAATGGATTTAGCGGTATATGAGGGCAAAACCAAGTCACCTTCAATTTTCAACAAGAAGGGACACACAACATTGACGAAGTTCGGGGTAGTAAGGTACTTGGCTTTGCTATAAATTTTGCCAACAACACCTCAGCAAAAATAAAACGAAGAATCACTCTTACCAATTGCTGTTTCTTTGAGCTAAGAAGGCAACTAAGTAGTAAGGTCCTATCCCGAAAAACAAAGTACTAATTAATGGTACAGAAGCGTAGACCTTATCGAAAGTAAATGGAGATTTGGTTCTGTTTGCGTTGACGGGTTTTGGAGAAAAAAGTTTAACGACGAACTATTCGGGATGTGCAGCAACATCAACTTAATCAGAAAACTACGTATCAGCCGCCTGAGATGGCTAGGACCTGTAGAGCGAATGGGCACCAATGCATTGGGCCGCAAAGTCTTCGAATAGAAAAGGATTTCTACCAACTTGGCGTTCGCAAGTGGAGGCAGTTAGCTAAAGACCGGGTTATCTAACTTAACTAAGTAAGTAAGTAAGTAAGTCGAAAAACTTCGGACTGAGCAGATCAGCAGCAATCCTCATGTTAAAGAAGGCCCTTTGAAAAATCGTATTCAAAAAGCATAATAGGTGCTCAAGTTTTTACCGAAATCACTCAAATCCAAAAATATTAGGGTTTGCTATTAGTGTGTTATGAATGTCTCAAAACTTTCATCTTAACACTAATAAACAAGATAGGCAATCAAATCGTCACAAGTGATTTTCTGTATTCATCGTCGTGAAACTGATTCAACTATGTCGCACCCGATGAAGTGTGTAATTTGAAAACAGCTCTTTGACACTTTATTCGACAAATCCGTCCACAATGTCGGCATCAACGGTTGCTATCAATGTGTCGTTATAGGAACTTTCAAACTTCAGTTAGTCTTAACAAATGTGTTGAAAACTCTCAACCCAAAAACAACATACAAGCTTTGTTAAACATATATCTTGCCAGTTCTACCAAACAGCTCCAAGCGCTGGATGATGAGCAGGATAGTAGAATAGTTAATAAACTCTTTGGAAAGAAAATTTCAATATCGGATATTTAGTCCGAATTTCCGCATCTAGATATGGGTATAGTCCAAAATCCGTTGGCTATCTTAACTCAGCCACATCGAACTAGTAGATGATAATGTTCTATTAAAAAATATTTGCGTGACCTGGCCTCTGGGGTCAAGAACTTCCTTGAAAAAGACTAAGCAATCACCGATACGGTATTTTAGATAACATAATTTAAGAAACTTCTTTCGCATTCAGTGGATTCAATCAGGTTTTGTTGAGGTACAATATGTGAACTTCTCCTTTCAACATGTGTTAGAGAGAAATCATCTGAACCAATTTGGCGCCTTTAATTAGAGACAACAAATTAAAGCGCTAACCGGTTTTAATCTAAAAAGACAAGCCCAGTAACTTATCCGCTTAATATAAATTAACGCTTTAAAAAATGATAAATTCTTTCTGGTTTGTGGTTTGAGTTTTACATACTCGTATAAGAAAATTCGTATACACTTCAAGAACATTAACTTTATTAAAAATTCTTGTTTTAGTCGCTTTGATTAAACTAATTTGCATTCAACCGTTTAAAATGCATAGTTTGAAACTCATTACTTACAGCTGAGTCATTCTAAACGATACAAGTCATTCGGAAAGTTGTCTTTTAAGTACGAGTAAATAAGATAGAAAAGGAACTAAAAATAATAATTCCCCTTGAATTCGGTTTTTTTTTTTTTTTAATTTTTCTGTTAATGGAATTTTGATTTTTAAAAATTTGTAAAAAAACCAAAACTAGGTTTTTTCTTTACTTACATAATCACGTTCGGGTATTTTAGTATTTGAGGGTGAAGACGCCGACCCTGTTAAGATTTTAAAGCATAAAACCATAAAGATTTGGAAGACATACTCTTATTATGTCTTACTGTGATGTCCACCGTTAAACAATTTATGTTATGTTTTAAAGAACCGCGAGCGTCCTACAATTTTATGCTCTCGATTCTCTAATACATAAGCCTATAAGCTCTTAATAAAGCATACATCATAGGCTTGTCCTAAGATGTATGGATAGTAGCGACTCAAGTTAACTTCAACTGAGATCATCACATTTGTCAAACCAGAATCAAGAAGTCTGGTAAACCCTAAGGGCGAGGCCTTAGGAATATTCAACGCTTTAAGGGATATTGTTAAATGACGAATACTGAAGAATCTGAGGAATAAAAATCACTTTAGATCCTTGATCTCTTTACATCAGATTTTAATCTCTATTGTAGGGACATAAAAGTTGAGCTAAGAGATGGTGTGGATTTTGGCAGATGTCATAGAAACTTTACCAATTTTAGTCATGAAGTCGTTTCCCAACGCAACAATGCATTTTTGTTACTCAATTTTATTACGAGAATGGGCGATCTGCAAAAGTAACATTTCGTAAAATTCGTGAATTTTTCGGTCAACATAATCGCTCTAGTGAGTCTGAAATTCGTGCAATGGTGAAACGTTTTGAAAGAACTGATTCGGTATCAAGTCAAACTTTATGTCAGTATGCACTTAACATTATGTTACTGGCACCGTCGCCGAAGTCAACAATTGGTCCTCATTTTTTGGCACTTTACGGCGAATTTTAAAAGTTGATCTTCATTTGCACACGCCTATAAAATCCAAATTACACAACGATTGGATCGTCTATGACGTCGCCGAGTTGTTAACTGAATTTTGGATCACCAGGATAATTTGTCATCGAATTAAATTTTTTCTGATGAAGCCCATTTTTGAATGGATGGGTACGCAAATAAACAAAATTGTCGTTTCCGGGGACTTGAAAACCCATACGTTACCGCAATGGTAACGGGTCTAGACGATCTCTAGTTTCAAGAGGATGGCTCACAAGCCATCAATCAATCAATTTATTGCATACGAAATTTGAAGATCGGATTATTTCGGTTAGAAGAGAAGTTGATTGGCCTTATGTGATTTGACATCTTTAGACTTTTTGCTGTGGGGTTATTTAAGAAGTAAGATCTATGCTAATAATCCAGCGACAATTCTGGATCTCAAACATAACATCCAAACTGAAATTCCATTTTCTTCAAAATGTCATAGATAATTTTGATAGTCGCTTGCAACAGAAGTTGGGTTGGTCAGATGAATGATGTTCTGTTCCATTCATAATTGCCATATACCGAACTTTCACAATAAATGTGTGTTAAATTAAATGAAAATTAAACACTATCTGTTGGCTCACCCTTGAGTACGTTTTGCAAAAATAATTCACCTGGTATCCTGTTCAAACACGCTATAGTTTCCAAACTAAATCTTTTCTATTCAAAGGCGATTCACCAAAGTGTGTAACAAAGCCATTAACGAGTCAGTCAAAGAATCCCTTATACTATATGTTCCTTTCATTAAAATTTCTCAGTGTTTCAATGAATGTTGAGTGAACACTTCAGTGATAAAGTGCCTACATACAATATCCTGATGTGAGCGTAGACTGGACACTCACAGAGGAAGAACTCTGCATTGTTGTCAAAATTTTTACAGCAAGCTGCGTAGGATGTTGTGTCACTTATATTCAGCACACATACAGAGGGTAGCCAAATCATTAGCACACTTGTGAGAAATTCCGGCATTTCCCGTTGTTCCTCAGTAGAGGCGCCGACATATCCAAAGAAAAAAAAAATTGTAATCCTTGCGCTAATTACCAACTTCAGGACAGCATAACAGTTGTATTCCGGTTAAATAAGAAATATATAGCAAAACACTGATTTGTTTTCAAACCGTGCTAATGAATTGGCCAGCCTCTACAAGTGATTAGCAAAAGTAAAAGTTCTGGTAGTGACTACCGGTGGTCTGCCGAAAACAAGACCTATGACTGGCCGCTTGTAACTAAAAACCATTTATTTTCTTTAAACAATGTGATTGATGAGCGGAACTTTGACAATTGGGCGCGGGCCCAATAACGAGGCCAGCAACCAGCCTTCCGACTTCCCTACTGCGGGATAGCAGAGAAGCTGCTGACTTCTAAGAGACGTCGGAAAGCATTCGTTTGGTCTGCCAATAACTTAGAGAGTCATGCTATGTCAAGTCCAACCGCATACTTAACATAAGTTCGGGTTCTGAAAAAACTCTCCTCTGAGCCTTGCTTAGCAAGTTCATCGGTGATTTCATTTCTCGTGATCGCATTGTAAAGTGGGACCCAGAAAAGTCTCAGTGAATTTAGCCTTCCGACTGCGTTCAGTGATGTTTTGCTTCACTTCCGTGAAGACAAGAATACATTCCTTTCCTGGCTCAGATTCTGGCCGAAGTCAGTCTTGGCCAAAGAGAAAGCCGATTTTGCATTTTTTCCGCAGCAGGAGTTCTGACGTAATTCCATCAGACCAAAGTCGGCGCGCAAGGTCATCGAAGCTCTAGTGCGTGTAGTACCAAAGACCTCTTTTCTTTAAAAAGAAGATGGCTTTGTGCAGCCATTGATATGAATATCAAATTTAGGGAGATTCATCAGTGAATCCAGAGCAGAGCCACAAATACTTGTGAAAGCCCCCAACCCAACCGCGACAGACTCATCTTTGGAATCTGACAAAAACAGCAATGACGTACGCTTGTTCCACTAGAAAACCAACGCATATGGTAAAATTGGCCAACAGCTCCTTCACACTGCCAGAAAATCGACAGCGCCTGGCCCTTGGCCCAAAGGAGTTTGTTAAACAGAATGATATCCTAATATCTAGCTTTGATGGAGACTTAAATACTGATGACCTTAAATTAGTATTAGAAGACTCAAACCAGTCAGTTTAATTCTGGTGGAGACAACCACTACATACAGTACAGCAATAGTAAAATTTTTTTTAAGAATTTAACACTCAAATGCCTGATCACGTGTTAAGTTTGTTTGGGAAAATGGGAAAACGCCATGCCTAAGTGTAAACATCAAAACTATTGAGAACGTTACGCAGCGAGTCGATTAACAAGTAAATTCAATAAAGTTTTGAAAGCATTTACTCTTCCATTACTGCTTAATTCGTGAAACAGTGCTTACCTAAAAGAACAATCGTAGAGAAATTCTTTAAAATGAGTACTAATCAATGTAAACTCTGGTCTTCCACAAGCCAGCCATCTCAGACCTCCAATTTTATCTCTGACAATGTCGAGCTTCTTCCAAAAGACGAATAACATAAGATAAATATTGATGACATGCGGATCTGAAAACAAGCCTCATCGACCGCCAATACATTCGTTAACTGAGAAACCCTGGTCCAATAAGTTTTCTAGCCCATATACCATCCATATTCATGATTTATATTAAAGTAAATGGAAGCTGTTCAGAGAAAATTTCTTCCATTTCTCCTTATGGAGTCTCACCTGGGGTGTGTTATAAGCTATCTCTCTACGGCTTAAGCTGTATACTAACAACTAGTTCGGCCCGTTTTGGTACCAATCCAAGTCACTCAGAAGTACGCCAACCCTTGTTTGCTATTTGCTTGTCCTAAATTTTCCAACAGTTAAGATGATTGACCTTACGCGCCGGACATATTATCTGATGCAATGACTATAAAGCTCTTGTTGCTGCGAAAATACGAAGTTAAGTCAACTTCAGTCAGAATCTGTGCCAAGAAAAGAATATACAATATTTTGACTCCAAAAAAAATCTAGAATGCGCCGCTGGCGTTTTCTTTGAAGACGATAACCTTAGACTTGACTCCCCATTAAATAAACTTACGTTTGTGTTCAATTCTGATGGTAATGAACAATATTGTGAAGAACTAGCTAAGAGGACACAGTACAAGTATTTGTAAAAACAGCCAAGCTAATGGACTCTTGTCTAAGTTCTACAGATCAAAAATCTTGTTGGCAACAGTACGATACGACACACTAATTTGGGTTACTTCAAGAGCAGTGGTTTCTGACATGGCACGATCCCAGCGGAGCTACTGCCGGGCGGCCCAATTCCAAAGGTTGAAATTCCTCCCTTGGTCGACTTCAACATTCCGTATGATTTAATATATTCGGAGAGGGAGGACTGGCAAAACACTGCGATAATCAGGTCTAATGAAATTGCAATTTTCACAGATGGTTCGAAAACAGAGGAAGGAACAGATTTTGGTATCCCCTCAGAAGACCCAGAACTAAGAGTGTCTATAAGACACTCTACTCAAGCAGTGTCTTCCAATCAGAGGTCCTGGCTGTCCTCAGGGCTGCTGAGTTAATGATGATAAGATCGTTATGCGAAAGAAATATCGTTATCTACATCGATAGCCAGGCCGCAATTAAGGCAATTGAATCGATCAACATCAATTCTGATATAGTCCGGAGTTGTCGCACAGTGCTCAAGGCATTATGCAGTCCGGACCAGGTGAGACTGTCTTGGGGGACACTGTGATATAGAGGAAAATGTACAAGTTTGAATGAAGAGGAGGGCTACTCGATAATAGTGAGGTTGCTGGTATTAAACCAGCCCTTTGCATAGCAAGAGGAACTTTCGAGGAAAAATAATAAAGACTGCCAACCTAAAATGGTCAAGTCTTGAAAGACACAGATTAGCCAAGGCTCTTTGTCCACCTTTTGACGACAAAAAATCTAAGAAATTAATAAAATTAAACAGGGATAATCTTAGAGTAATAATAGAAATCCCGACAGGACACTGTCTTCTACGGAAACACGCAATGAAAATAAAATTGTCAGATACGGATATTTGCACCTTCTGCGGTGATCTGCAAGCTGTTAGGGACAGAACACAGATACCTTGTAAATGCGAGAAATGCTTTTTCGAAAACCCAGAGGAAATCATACCTCAAAAAAGGTTATGGTAAATTTCAGTGCGATACTGTCTTTAGCTTATTGTTGTTGACAATGTTTGGCATCATGTTAAGTATGGACAAAAACGATTTTCATTCTCATAAAACATTATTTTTTGAGAGGCAAAACGGTTAAGGAAACAAAAGAAAAGTTGGATAAATACAATATTATGGGACTTATGCTCCGTCAGATTACACCATCAAATATTGGTTTCGAAAGTCTCGTGGTGGCCGCAACTCCACTATCGATCAAGTCCGCAGCGGCAGGCCCTCCGATGCGGTTACAGAGAACAATGTCAAAAAAATACATGAAATGGTGTTGGCTGACCGGAAAGTGAAGGTGCGCGAGCTAGCAGATACCACAAAGATTAGTACTGAGCGCACACGTCATATTTTGGGCAATATTCTGTATATAAAAAAGTTATCCTGCCGCTGGGTGCCGGGCATACTCACTCCTGACCAAAAACACGAACGCGAGAGTCGGGCGGACTTTTGGCGTCGATTGGTAACTGTTGAACACCAGAGAATAGAATGCCCGGCAATGGACTGAAGCCGGCACGAGGGAGGCTCGATGGGTCGGAAAGGTTATGGCGTCGTTTTTGTGGGATTGTCATGGCATACTCTTCGTGGACTACCTCGAAAAGAAAAAACATAGTAAACAGCGAGTATTACTATGCATTATTGGAGCGATTGAAGGCCGAAATCGCTGCAAATCGGCCTCACATGAAGCGAAAAAAAATTTTGTTTTACAAGACAATGCACCGGCGCACAAGAGCATCGCAACCATGGCTAAAATCAATGACTTACGGCTCCAATTGCAGTCGCATCCACCATATACGCCCGATTTGGCTCGCTCGGACTATTATCTCTTCCCAAATCTCAAAAGATGGCTCATCAATAAAAAATTCAGCTCACGCGAGGAAATCATCGACGCCAAGGAGGAGTATTTTGCAGACCTTCCGGAAAATTACTTTTCGGACGGGATCAAGAAGTTAGAAAATCGCTAGAATAAGTGTACCAACAAAGTAACTTCCCAAGGAGGTTACTTTTCACCCCATCTAGTAGACGGGGTGAACTTCGGCTTTAGGAATCGTGCAACTTGAGAAGAACTACCTGACTACTCCGTTAAGACTTCTATTAACATTTAAGCTTCTTTTGAGTTCAACCGACACATCAAAGTCCAGGTGCTAGATGCTGATGTGGCGGCTTTGTTCCGACAAAAGCGAAAACTGCGGAAGAGAACTAATAAGCAAGAACCCGACTCAATACTCAATTTCATTAAAAAACAAAAAAACAGTCCTAAATGAAAATCTAAACCCAAAGATTGCCTAACCAAGTAGCCAAATTTAGGATTCAACTACCACATAGAACAATGATGTCGAAGTAAAGAGATGGTAACGATATCTTTCTTGGAACTCGAGTGTGATGACTGGCTGAGTTTTCAACTCAACCGACGATGAGTTTTAAGGAAAAAACCATATGATCTGCAAACGTGTTCAATAAATGACAACTCATCATAATTTACCTAATTTAAAATTAACAATTGACCTTCAGACATTCCCAGTTATAAATGTATGTATTCGTATGCACTCGTACATATGTAGATTGGTTCAGCTCATTTAAACAATATAGCATACAATTTTTTCAGTAAATAACTCAGCATTCCTAACGTTCGAATCCATTGAAATCAACAAACTTTGAAACAAAGGTTCTTGGGTTAATAAACCTGAGATGCAATCTATTTTAAAGAAAAATACTTAACATACTCGTAAGCAGAATCTGACAAAAAAATTCACGAAAATTTCCCCTTTATTATCTGCCTTCCTATTTACTGCGAGTTTGCTTTCTTTTTAAATTTCCCGGAGGGTTCTTTTTTATTGAAGTTAACAACTACTTTCATCATTCTGATTCTGCTTCAAAGTGCCCAGTTTAACAACAAAAAGTTCATCATCCATAACTTTCTCGCCTAGATATCAGTAATTTCAGTAAAAACCCCGAGAATTTCAAGAAATTTATTCGAATTGATAAAGTTTGTTACGCACTTCTGTCCAAAAGAGATTTGAAATACATGGTTTCACGTTGGCATAAGTTTTAAAAGACTGTTGTCTTAAATTAAATTAACAGATTTGTGATTCATCCCAATCGCATACGAGTACATCGATTAATAACACGTGTCGACTTACTGATTTGCTCATTGATATGATATCATTGATTTCGAAATTCCCAAATTCAGGTCAAAAATTAAACGGAAAAACCCAACGACAATAAGAAGAAAGTTTGTTAAGTGGAAAGTTCGATCAAATCCTATTCGTATAATACCGCATTCCCACCGGAAGTGGCTGAACAATCTATAAGACGCCTTCAATTAGTCAAAATAAAGTGAATGATCAGGAGCGAAGTGGTTAGTGAAGGGTCTAAAACTACATAGACCATACACTTCAAGTATAGTAGAAAGATAGTAGTAATACTATAGATTCTCTGCATAGATATATCAACGATTCAAGAGAAACTAAGACACTTTGGAAACGCTTTCCGGAGATTTTCTGCTCAAGTTTGTCTTTATAACAATGGACGTTGGTGTTGTGCAGCCATATCGCTTAGTCTGAGTAACGGTCTAATCAGCTTTGAATGATTAATAAAACGACGTTCGAAGTGTGGAAAACATGCCGAAAGCATCGTAAAATGTCGAATAAAGTGTTTCAGGGACCCGAGAATTTTTTATTTATTTATTTAATTTTTTTGTATTAATACAGAATATAAACTATTTAGGTTACATCATTTTAGCTGAAAATTTAAAAAGTCCTCGAAGATATACATCATGTAACAATAATGGCAGTACTTGTCACGTACTTCAGAAGGTTCGTCAAAAACTTAAAAACTTTGCTAGAATCATAAGGACCTGCATCAGCCTTTCAAGTGACAACTGTACAACGCATTCGTATAGGCAAACCTTACACTTAAAGAAACCATTCATCTTTGGGGTTGGAGCGATAAACTTTCAAGTCCATTTTTATTATATAATTAGCGCTTGACCAAGGGAATTTTTTGTACCCAAAGAGGAAAGAATGAGACATACCGATGTATTTACTTTGGTTTTGAATGTTTGCAGGTTATAATGACCAGGAAATAAAGAGAACTGCAGGGCATTCCATTAGAGATAATATTTCAAAGTACGTTCAAAAGTGGGCTTGAGGGTAAACTGACGAGCATTCATAGCGATAGAATAAGGTAACGCAGGAGACATCACGTCAAAGTTAGCATCATATATGAGTTTTCATACTACGGTTTTGAATCCTATCTAACGGGCGCAGAGATGTCTTCGGACTATCTGAACAGGTGTGAACATTGTACTCTAAATTTCAAATTAAGCTGGATGAATGTCTTGTACAGGGGAATGCACAAAGAAATTACAATTTGTTAAATTTATTGGAAAGGCTATTATCAATTGAAAATTTTTTATTTTTATATTTGAAAATAGTTTTGGACATATGTTCACCACGACGGGCTAAAGCTCATTTTAGAGTTCCAATTTTCGAAGGGGCGTATATTAATCGAACAATGTTTTTCTACAAAATGTCAAACGTTGTTGGTTTACGGGCATAAAAAGACTTAACAGCCCGTCTCCTTGAAACAGAATTACGTCAGGCACAACATCTGACATTTAGTCTGCATATTTTTTTCTGCTTTGGCTGGACAAAGTATGTGAAAACATTCGTTTTGCGAGCAGATGTTCATGCAACAACATACAACAATAGAAACAATTAGTTCCTCCTTTTTACTCGACATTGTCAAAAAAAATACGTTTACCACTGCATTCAACATAATTCCATAAGTAGCACATGGCAGATGATTTCTATTTTAAATTTCACGAGGTGAAATCGGAATCAAAATGGAAATCATTGTTGTGCCGTCAATCTTTTCATGATGAAATGGAAAACTGTGCTGAAAATAAATGAAGCTTGACAGCTCAATGTGATAGCTAATTTGGCATTTGATTGAGAAGTCTGACACTACAAAAAGAATATGCTTATCCCATGCTTCTTTTAGGCCAAAATTCATTTGATATCTACATACTTATAAATGCAGAAGATTCTGAAATGGTTTTGGATCAATCCCCCATTTAGTACATTTAGTAAAACTAAAAAGGTTCCATTCTCGAAAGTAAATACGAGTAGTTATTCTTAAATTAGAACACATTGTATTGTAAACGGCCCGTACACTTAAGTTTTATGGCATACAAAGCCGCTTTTGTACCTTCGACCTTCGACATTTCATAGAAAATAACTTTATTGCCAGATCCATTCTGTCCTATTTATCTATGATTTGATGAAACAGGTTTTTACATAAATCAACAACTACTGCTTTCACTAAACCCAAAGGATCCGCTTGGCACGGTTACATAAGTCGCTTTCCAATCACTGATAACTTGTTATCTTTTCAATTACCAATTTGATGATCAAGTCCCATTGTAAATATTGTGGTGAGGACACGTTTGTGCAAATAGCGATATATCGTCCTGCCACAATGTCAGTTACCCTAAGTTCGTTTCTAATTACATTCCTTAACTTCAAATTTTTTTTTTTTGATCAGAGAACTGCAAGCTAGTTCTTGGTACTCGAGGTTTTGTTATTGTTTTGAGGGACTATCGTGTCCTACAGCGAATATAACGCAGTGTTTTGTAACCACCCCTTGGTGCTACAGCTGACCCAATCTCAAATCCTTCGTCACCATTTTTGGTTGTTATCTTTTGAACAAATACGAGGAATTAAATCAATCACTTGATGCGAACTGAAAATATTGCGCTAGTGGCTTATTCCATATTTGAGTCATTCACTAATTACAGGATTCATCGGCGTTTAGACCGACGCACAACTATTTTACGGACAATTAAAATTGAGCTCTATGGGTTCAGTTCTCTTTTGTTGCGGACAGGCATGGACTTTATCAAAAAAGAATAATGGTTGTTTCGAGCGAGGGAAAATGAAACATAAAATAAACATGAATTGCTTCGAGTAAGAATTCATTGGCTTAAATAGCTGAGACATGTAGAGCAGATAGACACCAACACTCTAGCATGGAAAGTCTTTATATCCACTCCCGAGGGAAAATGCAGCATCATCTTAAGAGGCACGCGCAATTGGAGAGAGATCTCAACCAACTTGGCGTGCGAAATTGGAAGCAGCTAGAGAAATATATTGGTTGGGGTGCAGGTCTACTCCGGATTTCATGTCAAACAGCCGTCCTCAAATTGAATATGTGATGTTGTGGTGGGTTTATTTGCCAATAGCAAACAGTTGGGCCACTTTCAGGTTTTTCTATGACGATTTATATGTTTTTTTTTTTTTTTTATACAATAGTTCCGCGCGCGCACCAAGGGGATATGAATACCTTTTTACTGGTTTTTCAACAGGGCGCGGGCGAGTGTTGTAGTAGTTTTTGAAACTCAGATGTTATCGATATTTTTCCAGAGGTGGTTGTCAAACTGGAGCCAGTGCATCCTCAATCAGTGGGTTTTAGTACGTGCTAGTTGTTAGTTCGTTACATTTAGCCCGGCCAGCAACCACTCCAATATCAGTGTTATGCCTTCATGTCAGAGTTGACGCCGTCGGGATTTTCATATAACTACATACAAATTCCATGAAAAGATTTTTTCAGAGAATTGCCTCGCACAGGATTCGAATATGTTGTATTGTGTCAGGTATCAGATCACCTGGGTTATGTCGTATGGATATGTCTGTATTTTTGTTCGTTTGTGTTTGTCCTATAGAAGAAATAGGTGATACATAAGAAGTTTTTTGTTATGTCTAGCACTTTACAACGAATTAAAATTTATTTAAAACGGATACACCGTTTTTGATTAATCGATGTTTGGGTCTACATATAAAAGGTGTAAAAGTATTTAATTGTTTAACCGCTGTGTAAAATAACGGAATAATTTATGATTTTTGACGTCAAAGAAATCAAAATCTTAAACGGATGTGGTCGCGGATTGCACGTTTTCATCTCACAAATTCTGCTGATTCTTTTTAACTTTCCTTTCCAATTCAAACGACCCAAGTCTATACTCTAAAGATGGTCGCTGTAGACCATCCCACATGGCCAACTCTACGTCGCGTGTTTGAGGGCCAGGGGCAAGCAATGTGGTATACAGAGAGGCCTTTATTTAAAGTTAAAGTCCTCGATCGGGATTGAACGTCGGACCTTCCAATAGACTACCAAGTCTATGTAACATTGTAAAGCCTATGTAACATTCCTTGCCTGTCGGTCAACCGTCAGAGATCTTTTATAAGCTATTTCTTCATATCTTTCGAAAGCTCTTAAACATCTTTATGAGATAAAGGAGTTCATCGACCCTATAATTCTTAAAACGTGTCAAGAAAGCATTTGCCACATTTTCGAGGAATTGAACATTCTTTTAAAAAAAAAAAATGGCTATCGAGCACTAATCACGATCGTTAAGTCATAAAAAAAATTTATGAGGATGTCTTCTAGTGTCTAGATTGCATACCCTAATTGCGTTTATTTACCAGCAAACCCGTCTTGATTCTTTACTTAAGTTATTATGGATTTTACGTTTCGAATAGCATTCCAGAAGTGTTTTTGTTTTTTTTTTTTTTTTCAAGTCAAGCAGAAAACTATCCGATTTTGAAAGTCAAAGATTAAAAAAGAGCTTAATTCCCAATTGCCTTACGATAGACATAAATCTTCTCTTATTTAAGACGTACGTGCAAGTTGCACATCGACTTTTTGACAATAACCTATCCTCATACATACATGATCAAAGTCACGCTTTTTTTTCCTTTTTTTTTTAAATTACTAAAATTTCCCCCTTTGCGAATTTTAATGAATAAAAAAAAAAAAAAAAAAGAACGTAGTTCAGCACGTACGTAAGCCGCAAAGTTAACGTAAAACGTCATGCCAAGTATTTGTTTTAACATAAGAGATACCTAAATTTATTAAAGAAAAATAGATATTTACATTTTTAATCAATTAAATTTAACAACTTTTTTTCATGATAGCATGTTTAGTCGATCGTGCTGAGGGGTAAAATTTGGTAAAATATTTTTCCAAAAATTTTAAATAATGTTATATGAAATAATAATGAAATAATTTCGATGTATTCTGGGAAGCACTTTTGCTGATTTTTGAGCAGGTTTTGTTAAATAATGTGATGTGATCAAAAGGCATTCAAACTAATCATATACTCGAAAAAATCTTTTCTAAAAAAAACATGTCAGATGCAATGATTTAATAAGTGATTTTGACCAATTGAGAGTTTTTTTTTCTGTCGCACCATTCAGGCCAAGAACTCGTTCATCCGTTGTTTTATTTTTTTTTTAAATATAATTTAGGGGAAGTATAAGTAGTAATGTGTCAAAAGTGCCGACGGTATTGATACATTAACATAAATGAAAACTGGACTACACTTGTTTTTGAATCAGGCTTTCACTAAAACCAGTCCTAAGCACGAGGAACCTTGATTTCATATGTTTTGATAAAAATTCATTCAGAAAAACCAACTGATCACCATCATCATCAAACCGTTAACGAAATTGGTCATGTTGCTCTTCTATAACTATACACATAGATGTCCTCAGATTCCGAGGGGCTAATATAGGCATGAAAAAAGGTGAGAATATTTAACGTGCTGCAATCTCAAGAAACCGCCAGAAAATTTATTGATCGCGAATCCTCCAGACACTCGACGATCACACATCAATGCGCAGAAGTCGGCAAAAAAAGGAAAATTATGTCCCGTGTTTCACTCAATCACCTTTATGGAAACCCTTCTTTAATGTACATATATGAGTACACATATTCATTCACATTAAGAGTGACCAGATAGAAACGATAGAAAAACAAATTTAAATAAAAAAACAACGGTGTGTGATATAAAATTGATTTTGGATTTATTTTGTAGCTACGTTTATGCCATCATTTATGCAAAAGTGCTTTATTCAAATGTGTTTCAAGCAGTCGTATCAATTTTTGATGACTCGTCCAAATATGTGCGGCGTTATTCCGGCAATAGCGTGTTGAATGTTGGCCTCTAACGCGTTCAAAATGGTTGGCATATTAGCGTAGACTAAGGACTTGACGTGTGGTGTAAAATAGCATCATTACGGCGGCAAATTGATGAACGCTCGCCGTAAGATGATTAAGTCGCCAAATTTCTCCTTCACAAGTCAAAGTGTTGCGCCGCTTGTATGGCGTTTAGCGCCGTCTTTTTAAAAGCACAACTCAGATACATCGATTTTGTCAAGCTCTGACTACAGAAAGTTGGTTAAGATCGCTCAATACCTGAGACCATTGACAGTAATGGGGTCTCCTTCCTCATTTCGAAATAAATACAGTGGCTGTTTGCTGAGTACCCGAATTGGAAAATAGGTGGCGCTACTGAGCCAAATTAAGTGTATCATCATTTAGTTTAACCCCTTTTGGCTCGTTTGGAACAATTTTTGGTAACAACCCGACGCTTAGTTTTGTTTTGACACCCATTTCAAAACATCGTGTTAGTGGTTCTTGCGACCATGGAAAAAGAGCAGTATCGCTTCGTGGTCCGATTCCTGTTTTTGAGTAGCAAAACCTGCGAAGAAATCAAGCCCATTCTCGATAGTGTGTATGGGACACATTCACCTTTCCATACAACTGTTTAACATTGGTTTGGACATCTCAACTGAACGCGTTAGCCATATCCAGCACGTGATTTTGGGCATGTGGAAGCTGTCCGCGCGATGAATACAGCGTTTGCACACTCCGGAGAACAAACGCAATCGTGAGATCAATTCAAAGACATGCTTAGTCATGTTAAATCGAAATCCGGAAGGGTTTCTACATCGTTTCGTGTCCGCTGATGAGACATGGATTCATTGGTTCACACTGGAGACCAAAGAATGATCCAAGCAATGGGTTTTACCCGTTGAGCTCCAAAGAAGGCGAAGACCGTGCCTTCGGCCAAAAAGGTGATGACCACCGTTTTTTTTTTTAACGCGCGAGGTGTGATACACGTTGACTGTTTGAAGAAGGGAAAAACAATCACAGGAGCATACTACGTCGATTTATTGAGCCGATTCAAAGCCGATTTGAAGAAAAAACGACCACATTTGTCGAAGAAAAAAAGTGCTCCTCCACCACAATAGCGTACCGACTCACACCCCCTAAGTCGCCACAGCCAAATTGGTCGAATTGCACTACGAATTGCTCCCCATCCTCCGTACTCCCCGGAGTGGAAAGGTGATTATATTGCAAAATAAATTGTCAAAACCTAAAAAAGTTGCGTTGTCATTTCTTATCCGGGTATTCATCAAACAGCCCTCGTAAAGTCCGATGATGCCACCATGCTATAAAACGCACCAAACCGTCAATATTTGTGGATGCATTGCTGCTTTACCTATCACTTGTGGATTATTTTCGTTTCAATAACGGCAATTTTACTATTTAACATAGCCGCCAAGCCAAAAATGGATAATCTTATACTAATGTAGGCCCAAAGCCAACTGCAAAATAAGCCGGGTTGACCCACTGGCAATGCCCAATTCAGCTGATCGGCGCCGAATTAATATTTCTGAGTTTTCTTCATACTGGCCGCTACGACGGCTTTCTTTTCTTCATTTCGCACCAATCTCTGTCTGGTTGGTGGCTTAAGATCCAAAAGACTGTGCGACAAATCGCCTACACACTGAAGCCATTATGACGACCGACCTCACGACGAAATTCACGTTACGTATTTACAGCTGAGCCGGAATTTCGATTATATTTTTTAATAATATCCGCATATTCGGCAAGCGTAAAACGAAGCGTGATGAAACGGCAAACCTTACTGATTATTTTGACAGCTAGATGTCATTGGTAACTTTGCAGTAACAGCTGCTGAAAGATAACAGTTGCAAAAACTACCAATAGTATCTGTTCACCCTAGCAAAACACCTCATTTACGCAATGTTGTTATATAGAATTACAAAGAGCGATGGAGAAAAGCGTTACTTCAAAACAAATATTTGAAAGCTTTAACAAAAGGAAAAATGAACTTTTTTTGGCTACAAAACCTAGTATGTAGTCGCTGTTGGGATTGAGGATATGATGAAGTAAAGTATCATAAAATATGAATGAACCACTCAACTTGTACGATGAAGTCTATAACTTGATAGAGAGCGTTTACAAACTCATTTTCAAGATTTGATCAGAAGAAAACATATCTGATGAGCGGAACCTCAGCATTTTATACCCGATCCTCAAGAAACTCTTTTTATACAGCTTCAACTTTAGAGGTCCCAGTGTCCTTAACATCACGTGCAAGATCTTTTTCTGCTATATTACGTGAACTTATGAGACTTACCTGTAATTGATTCTATTGACTCTACCGTAGATGCTGGAGAAAATTTAAGAAATGCAGATCTCAGTACATTTTTACCGATTTTAAGGCGATCTGTAGGGACGAGCTATGGTTTTGACATGGCCTTAAGAATCATTAGATGTGAAAATGATGATTTAGAACGTTCGATGCTGTGTAGAAGTGGAAACAACATCTACGAGACCTTTGGAATCCTACAAATTTATGCGCTGTCTTGTGCGGGCCGATACTAAAGGCACCAAAAGTCTGTTCAAAAATAATATTGTACTTGCATTCGCTAATGACATTGCTATTACTTTTAACCGTAACACTCGTCTTTCTATGAATAATCATCAGTATACCCTCAAGCAAGTAAAATATCATGATTCGATCCTAAGCCGTATAATTCGCATATGGAATGCCCTGCCTAGCTCTTTATTTCCTGGTCATTATAACCTTCAAATATTTAAAACCAACGTTTATCGGTACATCTCTCTCTTTCCTCCTTAATTTTCAATAACGGCTTTTCAAGGGGGATTCCCAACAAAAAAGCATGAGTTAGTAATAACCCACCAAACCGCCATGCTGGCGTAAGTGGTATACGGATGGTTTTAAAACGGAATCGGGAGCGGGAGCTGGAGAACAAGGACACAACCTAAATATAAACATATCTATCTCAGTGTATTTCAGGCAGAATTCCACGCCATTCAAGTATGTGCCAACCATATATCAAAGGCGAAAACATCTCTATATTCACGGATAGTCATGCAGCTATAAACGCCCTAAGCTCGCACATACTGCTTCAAAACCCTCCAAAAACTAAGCTTCAGAAACACAACCAAACTGTGTTGGGTTCCTTGCCATGAGGGCATTGATGGGAATGAAAAAGCCGACGAACTGGCTAGAAAGGGCTCAGAAACTCCTTTTAATGGACCTGAACCCTTCTGCTGCAATCCTTAATCAGCAGTCAATTTAGCTATTAATAGCTGGGAGCATTCGAAATGTATCTCATAGTTCAGGTCTTAGAGGCCAAACGAGCTATTCTGCCCTTCAACAAAAATGCAAATAGATGTCTAAATCTAAGTCGGCACGATATCCAAAAACGATATTCATAGTAGGTTACCTCACAGGACATCACGGTTTAAGATATCACCTCCCAAATTAATGGAAAATAAAAACGAAGCAGCTGAACACATCTTATGTGAATGCCCAGCCCGCAGCGGAATTAGAGGAAAGATTTTCATACCCAAAGTTGAATAATATGGTGGAAAGGAAGTCTATACAAGCATTTATGGTTGAACACTTAAAGGAACCACGGAGGACCTATGTAGTTACAACTCTGAGAACTCTATTTCGACGCAGGAAAATAAAATTCATTTAAAAGTACCAAATGTCAAAAGATAAAGGGAGCATTGGACTTTATAACGGATAACATCCTTGCCTAACATCTTTAACAAATCTCCAAAACACCACATCATATACAGAGCAAACGTCACTGTAAATTCGGGGCGGATATTCCAGAAATCGTTTTTAAACTGAATTACAAAATTTAACTCTGATCATGGCGCTAAATTTAAATTGAATGACAAATATGGCATACGGCAGGAAGTTCCTAAAGCAGAGCGCCACAAAGTACAGCACTCTCCTCAAATAAACAAACAAAGAATTATAGGAATGGTTTTCCTTTAAAAATCATCATCATGTGTGTTTAATTTAGCATACATAGAATATAGTATGTATGCATAGAATATGCAGAATGTCGGCTATTGATGACGGCGGCGCCCTTAATTACTGGTTTTTACTAACTCACTGGGTATTTTGAAGCGATTTTCTAAATTATGTGCAAAAGGTTAATCCGCGTATTTTTTTTTTTCTTGTTTTTTTTTTGCGGAATTCCTGGGACTTTCTGCCACATATTGTGCTAATTTTTTTCCCCTCCCCGAGTGCTTTTAGTATGATCATTTCTTTGAATTAATGTTGGTACGATTATATGAAAAGTGATGTTGGGTAATTAGCGCTAATTATTAAAATTGGAAAATATCCCTTCATTATGGTAATGATAAAAGTGATAATTTCAATTTTCTTGGATTCGGAAACTAGCAGTGTTTTGAATTTGATCCAAGTTGCTTTATTGATGGAAAGTTATTCTGTATCTAGAATTAGATGTTGTTTCCCCCTGGGATGACTTTTTAATTGCACGAACTCTGACACCTTATTACCGGAACTCAAATCAAGTAAAAACACAACTCTATGTCATATGATGTAAGACAAAACAAACGCATTTGATTACAACCCTCCACATCTAGAACACTGACAGAGTTGTTTTTACGATATGATTAAGAAACAAAAAATATTTACAATACCTTAAACAATTTACTGATATACCAATCGAACTCAAACATTGAAGGGATTCACAAATAACATCACAAAAAAAAAAAAAAAAAAAAATCACAATTACTCGTAATGTTGCGATCTAAAAACGTCTGATGATCAATTTTATGAAACAAATAAACATCTTTACACTTTAACGAGCTGTTTGAAACTGTGGATTTCGAATCGAAGACAATATCTACCAAGCCCTGAATACATGGTCCCATTCCGAAATTGACTTTGAAATGTTGGGTATTTCCAAAAACCCATTGATAAAAGGACGAGATGTTTTCGGAGACAAGAGTGTGATATTGGTGGGTTTTCGGATTTGTAGTTTGAAACAGTTCAAACATAATCAAAATGTGTACGTATAGACTTACACATATGAATTTTCATATGCGAGTATGCATATAGTGTACAAACTCGGCCCACATGTCCTTTAAAAAGAATTGCAAAGAACAGGAATTAACAAACTGATTTGAAGTGGGTAATTCTAATTGACTTAATGCAGAGGAGAACTCGAACGTGGGCAGGATATATGGTTTTGTTTATCCGGTACTTTAGAATGTTATGACGTAATTTTGAAAACATTTTGAAATTAATTGATAACACAAGGTCACCCTGAAAAATATGATAGAGCACTGTCAAGGTGGCAGTAGTGGATCAGTATCTGAAGTGAATCTAATCCTGTAATCTTTTCGTTGATAGTAAGAAGTGCGGTTGATTTCATAGTCAATAATTTTTTTTGGAAAACCAAACATATTACGTTTGACTTTACTCTTATGTTAGGGCTAGCTACATTCCTTGGCAGATAGTCATGTCAAGTCTGGAAGTATGTAAACCTTCTTATTTTCTGATGTCTATGCTGTTGCTTCGATGAAAGTTTGCATCAAATTGTTCAATACTATTAGATAAAGTGACGGTGATACTAGAACGCAAATCGAAAAAATCATCTTCTCGGACGAAGCTCATTTTTGGCACCACTCGATTATTTTCTCTGCGGCTACGTCAAGTACTTAGCCTATGATAACAAGCCAACTAATCTAAACAAGCTCGAAGGCAAGATTCGACACGCTATTGCCGGAATAACGAAATACATATTGAACTGCACTGCCAGTGAAAACGATTCGGCCACATATAATGACAAGAACGTAGCTTCAAAATAAAGCCAGAATCAATTTTATTTTATACCTCACATCGTTGTTATTTTATTTAAATTTTTTTTCTTATCGTTCTTATCTGTTCACCCTTTAGAAGACTCTCAGCCGTGGCTTCCTTTTATTTGTGGAGGCACAATGCTTTTATAGAAACGGTATTAGAAAGTATTTTACCTCGCCATCCCTTCAACTGGTCTACAACACACTTTATTGGGCATAAACGTATATAAAAGCCCATTGTGGTTCTCATGTCTTCTGGTTGGCCTTCACTTTTAGCCGTGGACTTTTTGATTTCTACCATAAATCAGTAGACATTCGACTAATAGCTTTTGAATGTGCAGCATACTCTCAACAATGCGATACTGTGCAGTGAGTGTTTTGAAGGATTTTACAATAGTTTACTCTCTTTTTGCAGCCTGAGAAGTTGTGCCCTCTTTCTCAGAAGCTCCGTTTTCAGTAATCCGTACTTTCCCATACCGCTGAGAAAATATCAAAGTGTATTTTCTGATTCCTGAACATCTCAAAGTTCGTCAGATATCCGGATACTATCAGAAAACTTTTAATTCAAATAACACATATAATATAATTCCATGACAGGATATCACCATTAATACCCAAACTGCTTTGAAAACCATTGCCTTAGTTATGTACTTCTTATCGAAACCATTATAATGTGTCAGTCTGTCTCTATCAGCACAGTTCTGACTAGTCTTGAAGTGGGTATCGGGATATAGTCGACTCTTCGAAAACAAACTGGCCAGCATCACCCGGCCCTTTATCCCTCTATTGCACTTAACGCTTAAAGGTGTTCTTAAACTTTGTTTTCCAAAAGCAAATTTAAGATCGACTGCGGTGACAAACTGTACAATGTATTGAATGAAATTATAACAAGAAACGAACAAAGAAAAACTCGTTTAAATATACCCAGAGTAGCAGTAATTTGCACTGGACATTGACTGATAGAGAAAGAAACCCTGATCCACTTTATTTATGCTTGCCCGGCACTGACTAGAACCAGACAACGAGTGCTTCTGATAATATAAACTACTTGCGGCGATCGGGATAGTTAAGTTACCTTCTTCAGTAGTCTGAAACTACTTCAGATTTTATAGAGACTGATAACAAGAAACCATTTTAAACGAAGCTTTCCAAAAAGATAAGGACATTTTAAGTATATATCAGTTTTCTCTTACAAAATATAAAATCACACTTATAGCATCTTCCCAAATGATGACCTCAGAAGAATGGTGACTTCTAGTGAAGTTTATGTGGTTCTAAAAGTCCTGAGGCTGACACATAGATGGCGACTCTAATAACACACATATAGCGTTCCAATCGACACGCGCGCGACCTATCAATGGAAATAATTACTTCTTGTTGGTCATTTGACAGATGCAAGTTTTCCTGGCTGTTATTCCTTTGGTTTCAAAACTGCCACTTCGACTTCGACTTTTGCGTGCCTGCAGGAAGATTAAAAAATAGTGATCTTCCCTAGAAAGTGCTCTTTCATTTTTATTGTACCAATCAAATTGAGACACATTGCCACAATTGGTAACGCCGAAAACAAACAATGAACGCGAATAAAGCTCCCAGTTAGTTCGGAAGCTAAACAATAGGATGACAACGCGGCGTCACTAGCTGAATTCCGTATGGATGTTGGTCAGCCAAGCACAGATATCGCAAATCAACATCATTTGAGTTCTATTACTTCACTCAAACTGCCAACGCCCTTCTGGCGGAACAATCCAGCACGGTATTTCACAATGGCTGAAATGCGCTTTGATTTTCACCGAATTACATCGGATGATACCAAATATTGTCTCTTGATGCAAACACGCTGGATTTGGTCGGTAATTTGATAGACAATTCCCCAGTACAAGGAAAGTATGATGCATTAAAAAAAAGAACAGCCAGGAAAACTTGCATCTGTCAACCCACCAATAAGAAGTAATTATTTCCATTGACAGGGCGCGCGCGTGTCGATTGGATCACTATACCACTCCCCTCTGATTGTCTCTAACGTGGTTGAGATGCGAATGTTACTTTCTTTCTGGGTTTGGGATACGTCCTCATCGGTTCTGGTGTAGAAGAAGTGCCTGACGAAGGAGATGATGCTGGTCTCTCAAAAAATGCTGGCTTTAGCCGCTCCTTCGATATGGAGGTTTCGACTCCGTTTACGTTGACTTTGAAGACATGATCCGAAATGCTATGGACTACGTCGAAAGGTCCGTCGTATGGTTGTTCACAGGGCCGCTTCACCGAGTCAACGCTGACGATCACGTGGGTGCACAAGTACAATATTTTGTATGCGAAGGCGTTACGCTTGAAATGATTAGCCGTTGGTGTTGCACGAACTTGCCGCATTTGTTCACGAAACTTGTTTACAAAATACTCAGGGTTTGGTGATACTTCCTCATCGGTGAAAAATTTCCCTGGTAGACAAAGAGAGGTACCTTAAACCATTTTAGCTGCTGTTGTCTTGATGTCTTCCTTCTAAGCGGTGCGGAGTCTAAGTAAAACGGCTGGTAGCAACTCCGTCCAAGATGGTGACTCGTTACATCTCACTGCTGCTTTTCAAAACTGCCACTTCGACTTCGACTTCTGCGTGCCTGCAGAAGATTAAAAAATACTTTTTTCTACTTTAATAAAATATCTTTTTTTCGTATAAATAGTGGCAAGTGCTCTTTCATTTTTGTTGTACCAATCAAATTGAGACATATCGCCACACACATATCTGTGGAGTATTGATACAAAAATTAAATCACGTATTTTGGTATCAATTCACCATTTTATTATATTGCTTAAACATTAAATAAAATATTATTCAGAATGAATTCTTTGCGTAAATTCTTCTCATTTGCGGACCACAACAGAGGGCCAGTTTGTTCCCACATATCCATACGTTAGTACCAACCTTCAAACTCTATGTTTCAAAATTTGATGACCTTTCGGCCATTATCGAGATCATCGAGATATTGACGTTTTGACGACGCACCTTTTAATATTTTCCAAACGAGTTTCGTACATTGATAAAACACCGTTATTTGGTCGGAACAAATACCGTTAATACTCAAGAATTGCTTGAAAAGTGTAGAATCTGTACCTTCGACGCCAACCATTTTTCGTATTTTTGCTGGTTTTCTGAATTTAAACGCGATCGTAAAGACACAAATGATACTGAACATTCGGGCTATTACGCCGGAAAACATAAAAAAAAACCCACAAAATCGTTTTGAAATACCGCAAAGCGAAGGTGACTGAGATAACTGACATCGTAAAGTTAGCAATAGCACGTGCACATCATATTTGCACGATTATATGGGTAAACGAAAGCTCTGTTCGCGTTTGCTCATAAACAACAATGTGTTGATGATTCAAATCGCTGGTTGGAGCTGTTTAAGCGAAGTAAAAAGAATTTTTTCATGCGGTATTGGACAACGGATGAAACCTGTTCGTGAACCTCCAAAAAATGCTCATCAGAAAGAGATATGGCTCCAATGAAGAGGTGATCGCCGAAACTGAACCGTATTTTGAAGGGTTGGACAGATCGTTCTATAAAAACGGCACAGAAATGTTAAACCGGAGCTGGAATGATGATATTGGAGACTATGTTGATGAATAAAAACGACTTTTGCCGCATGTTAACTGCGGTGTAGTGGTGTCTATGTTTTAGGAAGGGATTATGAATGCATTCAGGATAGCAGAGTGTCTAGCAGTCCAGCTGATCATTTGTGAGGTTGCCTTTATTTAATTCATAGAGGGATGTCAGATAAAAAAGAATATCCAGTCATGACAAGGGAAAAGATGAAAATGCTAATACAGTAACATGTATGAATATGGTATGCCGCTTGCTCAGCTTATCACGATTTATTAAATCGCCTTATCGAAAGCAATACACACTACAAATATAACCACACTGTAAGTATCTGTCTTATGAGAGGTATAAGAGGTATAGTAATGCAAGTTTGCAAGCTGCATACTGGTTGTATACTGCATGGTATATAATTAAGTAACCAAATGCAGGAAACAGTGCTTCTTTGGCTTTTATTATTTTTTGTATGTTCCAGCTCAGTTTTCTGCCCAAAATTAGGTCTAAACATTTAGCTTCGTCAGAAAATATTTAGTTTGTGCTACTCAATTAATTGAAGGAGAGTCAATGTGCTGAACCTTATGTTTTAGGACAAATTCACATCTCAAGACAATTATCCTTTTCAGCGGTTTCTTTACCACAGATTCCAAAGAAGAAGGACTATAAGGCCACCCTCCATCGTTTCCCCAATGATAGATCTTGAAAAAAAATTGATTTTTCTAATTGTTGTAACCTGGAGATTAATCAACTCAGCAGGCTAATCTAGATACTTGCCTTCTGAAATAGAAAAGTAAATGTATCTTCAATTGCCAGAAAGACTGTAATTGTATACTTCTGCTGATGAATGGAATACTTGATGGTGTGGACTATGATATGAGCAGAACCGATTTAGCTTCGCAACAAACATGTTGAGCCGCAGACAAAAATTCATTAACAGTGTATGTGATAGTAGATATCGATCGGTTCTTCTGAAGTTCTTAGAAAGAAGGATGATTAACCAATGAGTCTAAGATCTTTTGGAAATACATAAAAATATTTAACAACATTTAAGTATGAGCACCATTTTAACTTATTTTCATAGCAAAAAAATATGGACCAGATCCAGGCAACTCTTTAGGATTGCCTTATATTCGAAGTCATTTGTAATTTGTCTGGTATTGGGCCGTCTGGCCCTACAATAGTGTGTTAAAGCAGTAACAATTGTGGTAGCAATTCCTTGCGAGTAAATTATTTACGCCTTTGATTTATTTAGGATAATAATGTTAATCACTAGGATAATACTTTGAAATTGGAAGCAGTCCCTCGCTAGGAACCATCTAGATGGAACCATGCAGATTTCTTAAGCAACTAGAAATTTTCCCATGTCTCGGAAGATTCATCTATTTGCCACAAAAGAGCCTTCAGATTATTATCTGAAGTTCTGTGATTTAAGTTCTCAGAGATGAACTTAATGTTGAAAACCTATTCTCGTCTATGAGACCTCTTTTTCTTATATCGGTTTATTGTGTGTAACACATATTTTTCTTATATCAATTGTATTTATAACAAAAAGAAATATTCTCAAATTTCAAGAGTTTTTTATGTCCTTTACATCTTGTAATATCTTTTTTCAGCTCTACAGGATAGATTTAGAGACTGCTCAGCAGCATCGCTCAATAGCCCTCATGCGAATATAATATCAGAACAGCTTACGATTATAGTGGCAATTGGGCTGTTAACCGAGGTGTCTACCGACCTAAGCAACACTTCAATTGAAGTGTCCTACCCAATTGTGTTGAAGTTATTATTATATTTTGGCTGCAGCTACATAGATGTTCCGGAAGTTATTTGTGGTATTTGCTTACTTTTAAATGTCTTAGGGTTATTTCCTCTCTAAGATCGCAGAGTCATGAAGAGCTATCTGAAGAGCAGATATGGCTTAGAAACGCATATCTCTTCACGTAACTCTTGACATCAATCAAGATTTTGTACTAATTGACTCTGATTGGGTGTCGTTTATCGCAGGAGAACTCGATGATGATCCTATGATTTGGTAGCTTGTGTAGTTTAAGGGTTTCATTATTAAAATTCAGTATTCAGATTTAAGTATTAAAAAACCCTACTTTTGCCAAGCAACCTATATGGATGAATTTACATTATTGAAGAGTCTTCAACTAAACAACAATAACAACAACTAAAACCGAAAAAAAAGAGACAACGACGTTCTGATTTGCGCACGAAACATTCAAACCTAGAATAAACCACGTGCAGCCGACCAACAGCCCTAAATTCCCATAAGGCAGATACTACCGCCATCTAGGAAGTGCAATGAGAAAAGGAGGATGAAGTACTGTGACCTATACTGGGTGGGCTACAATGTATGACTCTATCGGAAAGTGCTATAGATTTTACAAATGGCGTCGAATGTCAATTCGGTTTTGACATTTGTGAAGCAAACAGAATCATGGCGTTTTCGTTATTAAAGATAATAATTTCGAAGAAGTTTTTAGTTTTATTTTGGAAATAAAATCTCAGTACACAAAAAAGGGCTTCTGACTGTCTAAACGAAAATGCCATTAGAATTTTCGTCAGAAAGTAATGGAACATTATGCTTCTGAAAAATACGGAATAATCGTCATAATGTTTTTGGCGCAACGTTTGCAATGTTTTCCTGGTCGCCGGATCCCACTAGTCGTTTAAAGAATCCTTTAGCCTCACGACTCTTAGAGACTGCAATAACATGGGACCGAGCAAGGCTTGGAAGGCCTCCTATTTCTTGCTCGACCAAGAATATCGCTGCAGTGGATGTCGTAGAGGGTCAGTCGACATCGACCATACGACGTGCCAAACAATTGGCCATTCCACGCACTAGAATATGTTTCCTTATAAAGAGTAGATAGTCCATCAGCTGATGGGTGTTGACCGTGCATCGCGTCTAACCTACGCTCACGCCTTAAGTGTCAACAACGAAGTGGACGATTTTGCCGTCAAAACAATCATAAGCGAGGAACCCATGTCCATGTGAATACATGAACAAACATGAAAATCCGCGAGTAATACTCGAAGGGCCATTACATGCATTCAAAGTCACTGCATGGTGGGTTTTTTACGCGGAAGGATTCAGCGGACCATTTTTTTTAAGAACGAAGTAGGTCAAACGGTCACTGTGGATGGTGAGCGCTACAGAGCCATGATGAATGCATTATTCATTCTTCCATTGGATGAATTGGTACTGGAGGACATGTGGGCCAGCAGAAGGGAGCAACGCCGCATACTGCACGAGCTACAACAGACAATTTAAAGCAGGCGTTTTAGTTTAGTCTGATATCGTCATGGGTTTATATGAACAAGCCACAAACCTTGGCAGCCCTCATGGAGAACATCCGTCAAGAAGTGAAGAACCTATCGCCAGAAGTTCTGAAGAAAACCATGGATACTGTCATAAAAAGAAACAAAATGATAATCAACAATGTCGGCGCTAGTGGCGTTTAAATAAAACGCATTATTTGTTTGTTATTCTATTCCAAAGATGTGGAATAGGACAATAGAGTCATTCATTATGGCTCACCTTGTGCTATCGTAAATTCTACATAGACCAAAAGCTGCGTCCATATCAAAGTGGAATAGTTCTAAATGGCAGACTAAGGCAGCAGCCTTAAGCTTTTGCCACGAGAGCGACTGCGCCGTGACTGAAGGAAAAGACGATGCCACCAACGAATGAAACTGCGAGATCCTTGACAAGACCCATTTACATATGTAAGACGTTAAAAATACCTTAGGTAATTTTAATACCAAATAAGAAAAAGCGGATATCATTTGCAGACTGGGACTACTCGGACCTAGTTAGAGCCAAGGTATGTTTACGGATATTTCAAATACCACCGCAACGGACAATTATTTTGAGACGATTTAATGCTGAAAGGCTGGATTCACAACAAATCACCAGAAACTCTATCGTTAATTGCTTATCCCTTTATCACTTTATCACTTACACTTCCTTACAGCTGAAGATCAATGGCAGCGATGACAAGAAGCCATCAGAAGCGTCACAACTGATTTGCTGTGTTTCATCTGACTATCAGCACAAATAACCTATTTTGATGCACATGAACCAAAAATGTTTATAAGAACGAGGGCGGATGTTCTTCGGCTTCTCCAGAAAAAAAAGAACGAATATGTGAAGCTAGGGTGACCTAAAGATGTGCTATTCCAGGAACAATTTTCGGAAGATCCAAATAGAAACCAGTAGAAGATGAACAAGTTATTTGGTTGCAGGATCCCAGTCGGCGCTATGGACATCGAACAACAATTGGCGAGGACAACCCAAAAACCACTGTCAGTCAGAATAATTAAAAGCCTGAACGGTCTGATTGGCCCTATAAGTGCAGTTCAACTACCTTGAATCGGGTAATTGGAGGCGGTTATCCAAAGACTGCAACACCATCTAAGTAGGTGTGTGTTAAGTAAGTAAGTTATACAGCAATAAGACGAGATGGGAATTTCTTCTGTGAAAAATTTTTATGTTTAAATGATTGTGGGCTGTTTAACTGGTTTCTTTCTGGGCATAACCAACATGGTTCAAACGGCATTTTTATATGAGTCAAGATGACAAGCTTTCCAGTGAGTAACAGCATTAGACTCAGACAATGGTAACATATTGTGCCAATGTTGTATACAAATCTCATTAAATGAGTATCTCTTACCAGCTGACAAAGATATCATGTATTACACTCGTACATAAATACATCATTAAATGTTTAACGCGCCTATTAATGTTAAAAATTAATCACTAACTATCTTAACATAAGTAGGTAGCTATGTGTTCTCTTTTTCTCTTCGAGAATAGTAGATACCATTTTCGTTTTGAGTGACACAAATGAATCTGCCGGATTTGGGTAAGTGAAAATCCTCAAGTGCCTTGTGAGCAATCAATATGCACTGGAACATATTGCTAATTACTGCGGTTTGGGGACAGAAGGCGTAATCGGGAATACCAACAGTCGATGATGCCAATAAATACGTGATAAAATTACAGATTAATTTAGCACAAATTAAACAGAATCACTTTCGATGATATATCGGTGCAGTGAAATGGCACCATCAACTATCTCTATCTATGCACTGAGAACTTTGGTATTTTCTCATTGGACGGATCCTTATATTATAGTATTGTCTTGAATCTTTATGATTGTTTTGGAGATACGAATAATTATCTTTATAAGTTTGACCTTAATTATGTATTATAAGATACAATTTGTAACAACTTCAAATAAAAAAAAGTTTAAAATGACAGATTTTTTAAGCGTTTGATTTTTAATTATCAAAAAATTAGCACTCGCTAATAACAATTGTAATACTGTCGTTCAAGGCTGGTTTGTCGGCGTAGACGAGTGATTTGATGTATCCCCATAAAAAATAGTCCAAAGGCGTCAAATCTCGGCCTAAAACAAGAAATAAATTGCTCACCGAATTCATTTCTCAATTAATCCATCGATTCGCGTTCGGTGTGGCATGTAGCGCCATCTTGCTGGAACCACATATCGACCAGGTTTAGCTCGTGCGTTTTGGGTAAAAACAAAAATTTTAATCATTTAACGATAGTGGGCGCCATTGATGGTAACGTGAGAATCATCAGTTGAAAATGAAAATGCGGACCATAAACCGCACCAAACAGTGCATTTGTCCAGGTGCATTGGCAGCTCTTGTATTGCCTGATTTTTCTCATTGGACCAAATACGGCAGTTTTGTTTATTAACATACCCATACAACCAGACATGAGCTTCGTCGATGAAAACATTTTTTCGATAAAAAAGCAGATCTCCCTCTAGCTAGCTCACTCACCGAAAATTCGACAATGTGGCAAGTCATTCAGCTTAAGTAAGTAGGGACCTATCCGGTCAGCGACTGTTGGATGATCTAAGCCTGAACTAATACTGCTTTCCATCCCTTTCATTCCATTCCATTTCAATTTACTAGACCAAGGCTTCTGGCGTCCGCGACTACTTGATCTTTAAACCAAAGGTTCGGTCTTTCTTTTCTTCGTGATCCATGGTGCATTCTCGCCCATTCGCTCGATGTGACCGAGCTAGTCCAGTCGACGGATTTTTGTCTTCCGGACTACATCCACACCTTTATACAGCTCGTACAGTTCGCGGTTATATCTTTTTCTCCATTCGTCCTCCTCGCAGACAGGACCAAATATTCGACGTAGAATTTTTCTTTTGAAGGATTCCACGATCTGTCCCGATCAGGGTTTTATAGAGCATGATTTTGGACTTTCGAGTTAAAAGACGGATCGGTCGTTTATCTGTTTTATCCTTATTCGTTATGAGACCAACTCATCAGCCTCAATAAGGACATGTTGGGAACGGGCGATGATATCTATATCGTCTGCATAGCCCAACAACTGGATGAATTTGTTAAATACAATGCCTTCTGGATTTACGCCGGCTTTTCGTTCTTACAAGAGCCGTATTTGGTAAGGTTTTAAACCAAGATCCTTCTGTAAAATTTTCAACATAGTCAAGTAACACAATCCCAATTGCTGCGCACGGCTACGAATGGTCAAACCACGGTCTTTATTAACACTGCCGGATACAGCGACAATATTTTCCTTTGTACGCACTCTACGCATACGAGTAGGTGGCTTGTTCAATAGCATTTCAATAGATTGAAAATGATGCGAAATTTGGTTACTATAGCTTGAATTGCTTACTCAGTAGGTCGATTATGATGACCGTAACATGGTCGAAGTGCGCGAAAAGCATTTTTCACAGTCCACGAATTTTAATAATAAAATTCAATAACTTCTAATTCGGATGTAAGTCTTTCCATAATAAAATGGCAAGGCGAACTGAGTTTGTTTGACTTTGACATGTGTCACGAATTATGTGCCAGCTGTCAAAAGTACAACACCGAAAAACCAAGCAGCAAAAAAATCACCCTTTATAATTAAAAGCATAAGGTATTATATCATTCAT
The DNA here is from genome assembly GCA_907269105.1 of Volucella inanis. Classification (NCBI taxonomy): domain Eukaryota; kingdom Metazoa; phylum Arthropoda; class Insecta; order Diptera; family Syrphidae; genus Volucella; species Volucella inanis. The sequence goes on from OU026157.1 coordinate 20,055,011, forward strand.
CTGAATGGGCTGTATACCTTCGGTTTGTTTTACAATATGTATATAATTGGGAAAGAGTGTCACTTACGAATATGATTTAATCAGATTCACAACACATATTAATGCAATCTTTGATTATATATTTTTTTGGGAAACCCAAACAGATTGATAACAATAATCTGAACCCTAGATCAACTTGATTTGTACAATAGTTTTGAGTGCATATGCATTTAGAAACACGAAATCACTTTGCGACAACAGATCAATTTTAGATTTTTTGGCAACACATTTTTCTGATAAATATTTCAGACTTTGAGAATAAGAGTATGCCTCGCCGAGAGCTTACAGTAGACACTTCTACTTAGAAAATGTATTACTATTGGAAACTAACTAGGAGTTTTCGGGACATGGGTAGTAGATGATAATTGATAACGATTCTGAATAAAGGGATGAAAGTTACCATCTGGATGCAGCCACAACCTGATTTAAATCAGGCCACCGTAACCTTGTTATCGAGCAGTTCTTCTTATATTAACAGCCGTTAAAATATATACTCACTTACTTAGTTCGAGATGAACCTAGCCCTCAACTAGTAAGCCTTTCAGTTAGTGCAGTCTTTAGCTAACGGTCTCCAGTTGGTAGTCCAAGTGTTTTGAAGTCCCTTCTACTTGTATGCGTGATCTAATGCGAGGTCTACTTCTACTGCTATGTCTCCCCGGGCTAAAATCGAAGGCTCTTCGGGACGGAGTGTCCATTCGCTCTAAACGTCCTAGCCATCTTAAGCAAATAGTCCGCAGTTTTCTGACTAGGTCAATGTCTCTGTACAGCTCGTATAGTTCGTTGTTCAAAGCATTTTCTTCTTGGAACGACTAAGAATATCTTCATTCGCTCTCGATAGAATCCGTGCTTCAGCGCCATAAAATAGGATTGTCTGATTTCGATCTTATATAGAGTCTACTTAGTTTTTCGAGATAGGGCCCAGAGAAGCAGCTATTGAGAAGAGTGATTGTTTGTTTTATTTCTGCTGAGGAGATGGACAAAGTCCCTTACTACCTAGAAATTATATTGTGGCTACCGACTGTGATGTTCTGTCCAATTCGTCGATTTTATGTGTCACTTCTTGTTGACAGCATATAATTGGTTTTGCTCTCATTCACCTCTAAACTCATTTTAGCAGCTTCCGTTTCAATATTAAGGAATGCACTGGTGACAGCGCGCTGAGTTTTCCCAATTATGGCTATATCATTGGCGTAAGCTAGACCTTTGAAAGATGGTGCCTCCAGTGTTGTTCACTTGTTAGTTCAGCACAATTCTTTCAAGTATGATGTTAAAGAAGTGACATGAAAGCGCGTCACCTTGACTAAAACCTTTTTTGACATCAATGATGTTGGTTAAGTCGTTACTGGTCGTGACGGAGCAGTGAACGTTCTCCATCGTCATTCTACACAAATGGACTTGTTTGACAGGGATGCCAAAACTAGACATCACTCCATATAACTCGTTTCTTGGACTAGAGTTTTTTGAATTTGAGTTTTTTCCCGGATTTGCCGGAGTATGAAGATATGATCTGAAACCACACTAATAGGGGCCTTTCCTTTCTTTAGCCGCTTCGTCGTGGCACTAAAGGATAATACTCTATGTAGTACTGCCAATAGCGACAATCCACCCGTGGTCAGGGAACGGACTCCATAGGCCCCACCTAAAATACTGCCGATGATTTAGGCGCTGACCCAGGAGCCAGCGGATTACATGATTCCAATGACTACTGCGGCTGTTTCTACGATACGTTGGGTAGATTGAGCTGGAACGATGGAGAGAATGCTCCGGTTAAACGCCATCAGAATAGATCAGTGGTTGGTCAGGGTAGGTGTTATGTATTTTGAAACCACCATAAATTTTCGACCATTTTTGAAATCGGCTCATATAACTTTGTTTCGACTTGTTTTGACAGTCGTTTCGACTTCAATTCAGTCGTCGTTTCTTTTACCGCCTAACAACAAAAATACTTTAAAAGGTTTGAGACTTTGGTGTACAAATGGTTGTTTCCATGAAATGCAGCTAACTGACTGTCAGATGGCGAAGGCGAAGCTTATACAAAGCTTCTGTCGAGACCATTAAGTCTATCTGTCCCTTGGAAGGGTTAATTTTCACATTGTTTCCAAATGAGTGTGCACAATACTTCTGACGTCTATGGACAAGCATACGCGGGTGATGTAGCTGTACTGTCTGTTTATTCTTGCCTAGCGACTGTCTGCTCTAAAACGCAGGCAGCCCTAGATGTGATAGATTATTGGTATACTCGAAATGCAGTCAATTTTATCAAAACTGAGGTTGTTCTCATTACGAGAAAGAGGAAGCTATCTGGTCTGACTCATTTAGTGCTTAAAAGCATTGAATGTTGATTCTCCAAAGAAACTAAGTATTTGGGTGTCATCCTGGATAAAAAATTTCCATAAACTGAACATGTTACGTCGAAAGCCACTAAGGCGCTATCGGCCCTCTGGTAGTGCAAAGGAGCTGTCGGCAAAATATGGGGCCTGTCACCAAGAATGGTTCTACACAGCTATAATAAGTCCAATTATATCTTATGCGTCGGTTGTCTGGTGAAATCAGCTCTCACGAAAATACGTCATTGCGATTTTTACCTGACTCCAAAGAACGGTCTGTGTGGATTGTGTCCGTGTCTCTCCCATTGATATTCATATCATGAGCTGCAATTTTAAAGCCATCTTCAATTTAAAAAGAAGTGGTCTTTGATACAAAACGCATTGGTGTTTTGATGACCCTACGCTCCGGGTGTTTTTTGGCTATGGTGCTATGAACATGCCATCCGACGTAATGACACCAGAATTTCTGCTGCAAAAAAAAATACGAAATCGACTCCCCCTGGTACCCAAAACTGGTTTCGGCCAGAATCTGAACCACAAAACAAATGCAGTCGGGTCTTCACGAATAGCTGCAAAACCGATATAGGATGCGACGCGGGTGATTTTCTGATTAGATTTTACTCCTCGTTAGGAAATATGTAAAGCGTATAATCCCTTACATTATTTCGTATCTGCATTGCTACTGTTCCGCGGATCGCGTTCCTCAATACCATTTTACAGACCGTCCTATTTTGGCAATATATTTGGCAATTACTTGGCTTTATTCTTTAAACCTCGGCTGGAATTTATCTATTACTTTTTGAACCAGACGACCGACGAACTGCGTTGACTATAGTATAACCATCTGATTTGCTCTGCCTACAGCTCTTTCACTATTAGTTCTTCCGCAAATGCGTTTTAAGAACCAGCACGCTGAAAGCCTTTTTAGCTAGTGCGCACTTTTGTATTTAAAGCAGTAAGAATAATTTACGACAAAGCAATCCCAATTTCCTTCGTAGTTTACGACGACGGTATTCAAATTGTACGAACTTTGGCACGATGAATCGTTTTGAATATGGTGATGTTAAAAATTGTGTTTGCATGTTCAGAAAAATAGGAATGAGAATACTCAGTCCCAGTGGTAAGTTATTAAAAGTTGCCTGAAGGACGATCTCGTCTTTGCTTATAATAGCACTATCATCGACAACACTGCTTTGGGTACTCCAAAGTCCACATCGTAAGTTTGAATTGCCTCCCACAAAGACGCATTGACTACCAAGGAGTTTAAAAATATTACATTGTTGACTATATTTAAATCTCTGGTGTATTTTATGACATTATTGGTCAGTAGTCGCTGCAGGTTTTCATATCGCTTTATCTTTATACAGTGGATCATGAATGCCCCCCCTAAGTTGAATGGGTTTCCGGTCGCCTTTTGTCATTTTATTGAATGAAATTGCGAGCAATTTAAATACAGATCTTCACCTGTCGACCATACTTCGGAGGTAAATTCAGTTCGGATCTACCGTTTCCACTTCGTGGAGAGCCAACAGAATGGTACTGCGCGAAGATTTTTCATTAAGTAATGCGTTGAAGTACTCTTCCTATCTATTAGAAATCTCGTTGTTCTCCATTAGTACTCGAAGGTTTCGCTGTTCATCTTGAATATATTTCGAATATCATATAGCTTGGGCCGCAATCTTATAAATGTCTTTCAATCGACATTACATACATTTATTCTACTGCCTGTCGCCTGCTAAGGATTGTGAAGGTATCTCTTATAATTCCCGATACTATGCCTTTATTGGGCGTGCTCTTGCTTGCGTGCGTTGCTTTTTTGCAACGTTCATAGTTTAACTCACGATGCATTTTATCGGTTTCGCTGTTTCCGTTGTACTTCGTCTACACTTCAAAGTTTTGCTTGGGTTCTTTGCCACCGTTTTCGTTTTCTGGCTGCACCACTACGTTTCTTTATTTATGTGAAGTAGTCTCTTAAATTTAGCATTCAGAGCCTTCGTTAATTCCTTGTTTAAGTGGTGCCAATTTTATTTTTCTTGACTGATGCCTTTTTTCGTTAGATTTTCTCTGGTTTATTTACAAAAAATTCTGTCAACAGAGTCTTCAGAGCAACCCACAGGTTGCTTATTTATTTACTTATTTATTGCCTCAACCAATAGGCTTCTCCAATTATCCAGGTCTTGGCCTAAGTGCATGCACGGTAGATATCTTCATCCACCTTCACTTATGTCCCATGCTCCTGCACAATAAACTAGGGCTGAGAAGGCGAAGCCAAGGTTTCCAAAGTCCTTGATTGTCATAAAGTTTATTTGAGAAAAACATGTACAATAGTATTATTCAAAGTATTGCCCATCTGAAGCTATTAATTTTTCTCATCTTTCTGGTAATTTGTGAATCCCATCCCAAAAGAACTGCGCCGGCTTGGCAGCCAAGAATAAATCAAGCCAATTTTTGATGTTCTGCTCTGATGTGAACCGTATTTCAGTGAGGGCGTTCTGCATCGACCGGAACAAATGGTAGTCAGAAGGGGCAAGGTCTGGGTGGGGTAAGACTTCCCATCCACTGTTTTCCAAATAGTTCTTAACCAAAATAGCAACATGGGGCCGAGCGTTGTCATGATGGAAAATTATTGAATCGTGTCTGGTCGCATATTCCAGGCGTTTTTCGGCTACTGCTCTCTTCAAACGGATTAATTGTGTTCGGTAGCGTTGTCTATTGATGGTTTCACCCGGTTTTAGCAGCTCATAATACAGCACACCCATCTGATCCCACCAAATACAGAGCATTATCTTCGCACCATGGGTATTCGGCTTTGCCGTTGATTTGGCTGGTTGAATGGGTTTCAGCTGCCAGCTGCTTTTAAACATTTTGAAATGGCTGCTTGAGTGACACCCAAAGATTCTACGAGCTCTTCTTGTGTTTGGCAACAATCTTCATAGAGTAATGCTTCCAGTTCTTCATCTTCAAACTTTTTTGGCTGCCCAGGACGTTCATCGTCTTCCAAGCCAAAATCACAACTTTTAAATCGTGCAAACCACTTTTGGCATGTTCGCTCAGCTAGCGCATGTTCACCATAAACTTCCACCAAAATACGATGACTTTCGGGAGCAGTTTTCAGTAATGAAGAAGAACTCCCCGCAAAAACACTTTTTCAGGCACAAAGTTCGACATATTTGAGTGAAAAAAAAAATTATTGTTGTTTACGCTTCAAATGAATGACATATACTGAAATGACGTACAATGACAGTAGCTTTCCAACGCATGTTCTAATAGAATAATAACAATGGAATAATACAAGTTACGCCATGTCTTAGTAAACCACACGAAATAGGTTATAGACCTATACAGTCACCGACAAAAGGTCATCGAAATAGCCAGAAAATGTTTCTTTTTTGATTGTTTACTGCTTACTTAGGCAAAAACAATTTCATATTCAATTTCACAATTTCAAGGATTGTTATTAACATAACGGAAACTTCTGAGGTCGTCAATTTGACGCGTTTTTATGCGACTTCCGCACTTGAAAGAATTGTGCAAAATTTACACTCCACCATCAAAGGCACGCGTATTATCTATTTATTTCATTAGCAAGCTCGTCATCAGGGCACCTACATCATGGAAACAAACCATTATGCTGTTAGAGCTTTAAACGTTTTGCAGAAGATTTCTGCAATTCATGCCAGAGGCGTATCGTGATGTAGAAATTCCTCACCTTAGGCGGCGCGCTCAACTAACTTGGTGAAAATTACACATCACAGACTTAAGCCCAAGAACGCATTAAATAAATTTTACCGCTAGCTTTCTAGCTTTCGATAGGACTCGCCATTACTTACTGCGTTCCTTTCATAACAAATGTGGACTGCGATCCAAGAAGTAACACAAAAAAGTACAAGCTCCCGTTTTTTTTTAGAGAGCTGATTTATCAGTTTTAAGTTGAACTAAAACATCCCAACAAATCAATTTTACTTATATATTAGAATGCTTTTTGTTTACAGTTATTAATGTAATAAGAGCACACCTGTGTCGTTTATCAGCTACATAAACTTAATTATATGTTATATTATACAACAAACATGAAAACAATATACCTGGCAATATTATCTGACACTTACCTCAATTTTTTCACCATTCCAGAAAATCCACCACCCTCCTGTCATTTGTTAGAATTTCTTCAATTCAATTTCTTTTCGTAATAACTTTTATTTTTACTGGACGGCATGATGTTAAATTTATTGAATAAAACTAAGTGCCTCATTAATTCAGTGCGGCATTTAACTACAAATGAAGTTGTACAACCTCCGGCACTAATATTGCCAATCACCGAAAAGTCCGAAATCATCACAAACATCCGTGCAAACCGGCAGGCATGGATCGAAAACACCAACACAGTGGAGGAGCAGAAACTCGGGTTAATTGAACTGCACGCAAATGTCTTTGCGACAAATCCACGAGTGGATGTCATCCAGGAAAATATTGAATGGCAACGAAAGTATCGTTATGTAAGTTTTGCGCATTCGAAATCAAGAGCAGAGGCACGAGGTGGTGGCCGCAAACCATGGCCACAAAAGGGTGGTGGACGAGCCAGACATGGCTCTATTCGTTCACCTCTGTTTAAGGGTGGTGGCATTGCCCATGGGCCGCGATCACCTACAACACATTTCTACATGTTGCCATTCTACAAGCGAGTAATGGGTTTGACTGCGACTTTGTCCGTGAAATTGGCTCAAGATGATCTGCACATAGTAAACAATTTAGATATTCCCTCCCGTGAACCGGGCTACATCAAGGACCTGATAAAGGAGCGCAATTGGGGCCCATCCGTCCTGATTGTCGATAAGTAAGTACAACACAAAAGCCGTCTTCACAAATTGTTGACTTTCTCTTTCTCTTTCCCAGTGAGGACATCTTCCCCGAGAATATCTGCTATGCCACCAATGATCTTGGATACGTCAACCTCATGCCCGTGTATGGTTTGAACATCTACTCCATGTTGAAGCACGACACACTCGTTCTAACCGTAGACGCAGTGAAAAGAATCGTAGATCGCATCCTTTACCAACTAAATCGAACCGACGCTCGCCAGCTGAGATTGAAATTTAAACTCGATCAATAAAGAAACATGTATACACATTTATTCAAATTGAAACATAATTATCAGTTGTTTTGTTTTTCTGTTTTCTGTTGTTACATTTAAACATATTTATTTTAACTATTACTACTAGCATAATATAAAAAAAAGAGAGGAGATGGAAGGGAGAGTACTCTGCGCATTGTCGTCTTTCTATTTTTTGTTTTTTTTAAATCAGTGTGTCAGCAAACGCAGTAGTTTAATTTCGAAATGAAAATTTCTTGAGTTTATTCTCCGAGAAGCTTATGGCGGATCTGCCAACGGAGTTCAGAGCGACTGTTTTCGCCGGGAAGGTTTGTTTTAAATCTCTCCCATTCGCTTCGATAGTACTGGTAGAGTTGTACTGGATCTTTCTTCCTATGGCGGCTGCTGCTGCTGCTGGCGGCGTTCGGAGCCTTCGAATGTGGACGAATCCCTGTGGATATCAGAGAGAAATGAATAAATATTATTGTGAGAAGTAAAAACAAGAACAGAGGAGGGCGAGGTATGCCTTAAACTAAATAAGTTTTACTAGTTTTTGTACATGAATATCAATCTCTAACGGTTACACGACACAAAGGGGTACGACGATCAAGTTTCAATGGCTTAATTAACTTTTAGGAGGGAAAATACAAAACCTGTTGATTTTTTAAGGATTGATCGTCCACAAAATTTGCTTATCTCAAGAATTGGAACTGAAGTCCCCACCACGTCTGGGGACTACATGTCGGGTACATGTTTATAAATTCACGCATTCCAGCGCCACACGGATGAAAGGAAAATAGTACGTAAGTACGGCATCATAGAGTGACCATGGGGCGAATAAAAATATTCGTATCAGAGCTCAACGGTTTCCGGGCGAGAAAAAAATCATGCTTTCTACGAATAAATTACGAATTGGTAGCTGGAACGTTTTCATATTGACGAATAAAAGTTTCGAATGTATTACGGCAACGTCAAATCGATATAATATGCTTTGAAGAAACAATGTCAGAAACAGGGACTGCCAATTTAACTAGCAGGCGAAAGCGTTCCAAATGTATTACAATCAGAACGAAGTTGCTATCATCTTGACAGCGCAGATACTAAAATCGTAAGCGTATAAAAAAAAGCGACCAACTTTTGGTTTTCATAATTGGAAACGAAATCAGAAAAAGATATATTTGTAAAGCAGCGAAGTTCTTCTAACAATGGGCCGGCGGCAGGAAATTTTGCAACACACCTACGCTTGACCATCAAAAGTTCATTGTGATACCTCGCCAAACGATTCCTACGCAAATGTGAAGAAGGAGCAAATTTTCAAATACCCACTGCTGAAAACGCTAGCCCTGTCCATCAACATTAATAAAAGGAGCAACAAGCACGTGTACCGTCAATCATCAATCAACCTATCAGTTGATCAGATCTATGATCGAAAAAGAAGAGACAAGATTTTCAGAAAATAAAAGTAGTCATACTCGTATATTCTGATCTCTACTGAGAATGTGAGAAAAATCTTAGCGAACTATAGAACGGCATTGATGCACAACATTCTGATGCCAGCTTTATGAAGTAGTAGTCTGGACTCCATGAAAAGAGAATATGAATGCTGTTGGCCGTTTTCAAAAAACAGAATACGAGTACTTCATCTGTTAATGGAAAAGAGATGCAATCATGAACTATTAAATTTGAGCAGAGGAAAACTTCATCTAAGGTGTTGCAAGTGAAAAGGCCTGATATTTGAGACCCTGACCCAGCGTTGGGCGATTACCAGTGTCGTCAGGTGTTGAGAACACTTAGCTCATTGCAGCAATAACATTGCTCCAATATTATTTCTTAGTCCGATCTTGCAACCACTTATTGGGGTAATTGGATCTTAGGGGTAATAAAAATACTTTTAAGTATTCGCTTCGGTTTAGGGATGACCACACGAGCATCGTTCTCTCAAAAAACATAATCCAACAGCGTATTTAGTCTAAGATTGGTAATAGATACAATGTGGGAGTGTGGTGAATCTGTCCTACAGTTTTATCAATTTGGAAATTGATGGAACATTTAAAGGATATTAAATTGGATGGCGCAATACGACGGATCAACATTAACTGATTTTTTATCGGAAAGGTTGAACTTAACATCAGAAATATGCTAAGTTATCGCTTTTCAACTCAATTCAATTCAAGGAACGAGATCGGGAAAATAAGCTAACGAAACGAGATTTTTCTTATTGTATTACTAAAGTGATTATCCGAAATAGGCCGAGGACTCCAAAAGTGTACTGAACAGAGAATACTTGAATGGTTTGGTTACGTAGAAAGCGGGTCAAGTTAAGTTATAATCAGCGCGGTGTGCTATCAGGTACGAGAAGACGCCTTTTCAGCAAAAAAAGGGTAAAATGGTTGTTTGGTTGGTTGTACCTATCATGTACATGTAAAAAAAAAAAAATTTTAAATGCAGTTAAAATAAGAAAAACATACTCACACATTCCATTTGATGGTTTCTCGGTGGCGCGATTTAGACGCGCCGTATTTGTTTCTGCTTTATGATCACCTTCTGGTTGACTTTTCCTTGTAGCGATCGTCCTCGAAATCCCAGTTTTCTGCTGCGACTTTACGTTATTCTCACTCAAAATTGCACCGCCTCTTTCCAAATGTCCTGCTTTAGTGTCATCTTTTGAATTTTTTTTCACTTTTTCCATTCTCCTCGAAACATTTTCTAAATTCGCCCTATCTAACTTCGTCCGATTACCAGTTGAAGATGACGGCTTAACTGGGTCTTTTCTCGATGACACTCCGCCTTTAGTAACTCCTCTTCGTTCGTCCTCTGCCGACACATCTGACTTGGCACGAAAACTAGCCGTTGTCTTATGATAAAGATTATCAAAATAGTCCTTATGATGTATATTGATGCCAATTGATTCCTCGTACTTGATCAATTTACGTAGATCTGCAAAGATTCATTAAGTATTCCCTCTCTTTCATTCTGTCTTCTTTATTTGTGTCTCTTATTTACATCCTCTCTTTGTTGCATTCACCGCAGTCAATACCTTACTCTCTTCTTCCTCTTTTTTTTTCACAAATTTTTCAATTTTTCTCTCAAGATAAACGGTTTTGTTTTTGTTTTTGTTTTATTTATTTATTTATTTTTAATTTAAATTAAACTTAGGCTTTACTCGTAGTAGGCAGATTACATTACAATTACACTTGTTAGATAATATTTAAATGGTATACTCTCTCAAAGGGTCATCTCTCGACTATCTCCGCTGACGGAATCGCCTAAATGGAGTCCTTAATCGTTTACAGGAAACCTTGACCTCCTTCTGAATGATGTTTGTTATGGTTGAGGATATTTTCTTTCTCGTTGACATAGTTGTCCGCGGACTAACAGTCGATTTTATTATTGGCTCTGGGGTGGCGGGTGGTGCAGCTATCGTTGATGATGTTGTACATTCATCATCGATATCCTCGGCTTTTAATATACTGCTTAAATCTAAATCTGTATCCAAACCATCTGAGGACACTGTGAATATGTCAGAATTGTCGGCTTTCTCACTCGGACTCATGTAGCCATTGTTGAGGATTTCTTCTTTACAGAGTATGGCACCATCCGCACCTGGAACTGGAGTAATAGGCGCTATCACCCCTGGGACCGGGCTTCTTGTACGGTAATCTTTCTCATCTAAATCTGTGTCTGGCGGTGTCATTGATGTTGCCACTATGCTATTTGTGTCGATAAGACGGTTTTTCTGTCGCGTCTGGTAATCACAGAAGAAACGAAATCGTTCACGCTTTTGAAGCAGGTGATTCTGGCGTGTTGAGGTGGCGGCAGCTCTTCGCTTCTTCGGCCAACCGGTTTTGTTGATTTTATTATTTTTTCTTCGCCGATTATGCGCTGAAAATAGATTAAATATACTGATGGTGCTGGCGGGTCTATGTACAGGTTGATCAACGGAATTTTCTTCATCATCGGCGACGCCACCTGCTCCTGTTGTTCCACCACCATCATAGCAATCGATGAGGTCTATCAGATTGATATCGCTGGAAAAGTCATCGACAAAGCCTGACGACTCAGATGGCGGTGGTGTGGGTGTTAGCCGCAAAGTTTTCATTGTCATCCGATCTAAGTAGGCATCGATCTCATGCTCAAGCTGAACGGAACTTTTTTGCTTTGCCTCGATACTTTTAAGACGTTTCTCGTCTAATTCGAATTCTAACTTGGCCTTTGGTTTTCTCGGTTTCTTAACTTTAACGGAACACATTGAAGACTTTGACGGTACAAAGTCCTCGAACTTCCTTTGACCACGTCTTAGTCGTTTGACATTTTCACTTATTTCGGAGACAAATTGTAGTGGCTCTGGGGTGTCGATACGCGCAGGTGGTAGTGTTGGTGGTGCTAATGGTGGTGGTGGTGGTGCTGATGATGGTAGTGGAGCTGGCGAAGGTGTTTTTCTTTTAGGTGTGATCACCTTTACTGGAGTCTTTTCTTCTTTTATTGTCGGCGCCGATTCATCAAGCTCAGAGTCTTGCCTTTGCTTAATTAAGCAGCTAAGAATAGCCAGAGTAGAGGCATGCTCACGCGGCGATTTTCTTGGCATTAAATCGTAGCTTAGGAATGTTGCTTTCTTCAGGAGCTTATTACGGATGCGAGGTGTATTCTTAGTCGACTTATCGGGATCTGGGGTGTTGCTTTTACTATTACTGTCCGTAGTTGCTTTTTCCTTTTTAGTTTTCTTCGATCTGCCTTTTTGTTTTTGTGGCGCTACAGGGACTCCCTCTTTTTGTTCTTTTTTGACCCGAATCAGACTTGGAGTGCATACCTTGCAGTATGGTAAAGTTCTAATTGGCATTGGGCCTATTTCATAGGGAAGTTTTCGGTATGATGTACTTCCCCAGTATTCAAACATTCGCTCTTGGCAGGTGTCTTGTCGAGTGAATACGCCGAACCACAACTCGTTCATGGGTAGTCGTTCAAAGGCGTACTTTTGCTCCTTTAAACGGCCCTTGTTTATGTCAAAGGCAGGCGGGCCCAACTTTATTTTGATTGGGTCTTTTTTGCTATGCTTGGTTTTATCTTTTTTATCTATTTTATCTTTTTCTTCTTCTTCAGAATTGTCGTCATCCTTGTCGTCTTCTTCTTCTGCTTTATAGTCTTCGTCATCTTCATCTTCTTCAGTTCCTTGATCCCCCATCCGATCCTCCGATGCACATCGTTGTCGCAGTTCTCGTTGCTGTTGCCTCCGATTGCGACTGCTTCCATTAGGTTTTCGTCCACCACCTTTTACACACCGTCGTCGGCGCTGTGTGGAAGGTTTCGGCGTAACGCTATTTCTGCTGTTGCTGATGCTGATGGTGTTGCTGTTGCCGTTGGTTTCACGAAGTTCTTTTGTGATTCTAGATGTCCGTTCCGGCTGGATGGGGGTGTTTGGAAAGCTCTGGTAACAAACGGATGTAACCGTTTTAGTTACCGATCTCGGCGCAGTAGCTGTTAGTAAACCACTGTTCATGGTTTTCCTACTGCTGGCTGTGACTACGCGCCGCCGTTTTGCCGCTGAATCTGGTCGCTCTGCCGTTCCAGGATTGTGATCTTCTATTGAATGCGATTCACTTGATATACTACTACTGGAGATGCGATTGCTGTCCGTACTCGTTTGACGATCAGAATCAGTAGCGTACTCGCTCGATGCTGGTCGCTTGGGAAACATAAAATTTTCAGCTTCCCCATTCAGAATTGACAGCTCAGTTTGGCGAATTTTACGAAACTTGACAATTATCGATGAAGTTTGTGGTGCTGTCGGTTCTGCTCGCGACTTAGTATTCTCCACAACTTTGTAAATTGTCGAAGCTGGTAAGGGATGTCGAATGGGCGGAGAGTCTAGTGCCAACGTTGGCTTTGTAGATTTTTTTACATTATTGTGAACTGGTTTCTTTCCTGTTGTTTGACTTTCTACTTCTTTTAACTTTGTCTTAATCTTTAGCGGAGGTGGAGGTGTCTGTATTCTCGATGACTGCCTCGTTTGCCTTGTCATTTCTTCTTGATCTACCACCTCCATCGGTTCAGTTTTCACTTCATGTTTAGTCGGTTCCGATTTTGTGTTTTCATGAAGAAATTGATCAACATTGGCACTGGACTTGATAAGTGAATCTAACGCTAGGTAATTATTTTGATTACGAGCAAAGAACTCATGATCCTTAGTCTTAAGATGAATCGTCAATGTATCATATTCAATCTTACATATTTCACAAACTCCACATTGCTTCTCGGAAGTGTTATCCGCAGCAACAGGCTTATCCGTTTGTTTTGGTGCCTGTTTAGCTTTCAGCCGCATGTGGTTGTGATTCTGCTTTGACGATGAACGACTTTTACGCGTCATGGCATTCGATTTTGATGGCTTCTCTTTGGCAGATTTTAATTCGTCTTCCTTTGGTGTTAGGCGAAATGCTCCGTCTTCCTTAAAGTGCACCTTCGGCCAATCAATCTTACGAAACACCGAATAGTACGGTCGAGAGTGTCGTTTTATTGTTTCGATTTTTATAAAGTGGCCTTTAAGTAGAATCGGCTCACATGTACCTTTACTGGTTTGAGATTTCTTTGCGTATTGCTTTAGATCGGATGTGACCTTTTTTAAAAATCTAATTGCGTAATCTAGATTCCAAATGGCATAGGCACCTGGCTCTAATTGTGGTCGCTTCTCTAACTCGGATGGTATTGCTTTTGTAAATGTTGATGTTGTCGTTTGTGTATGTGGTTGGCTTTGTAGCGCTCTATGGAGCATTGCATCAGCACGAGAGGTTTTTTTCTTATGATTTGGGGTTGTTGCAACACCTGGGTTGCCCCCTAATTTTGAGTGATTACTAGCAATGCCATCTGTTGCTGAATCACCCGAATATGTGTGATTGGTGTATGGAGTTTGTGGTGTGGCCGGGGTTTGTGGGGATTGTATATATGGTGATGGTGTTATAGGATAACCAATGCCAACGCCAACTCCACTGCCACCGCCTCCCACTCCGCCACCGCTTATTCCTGCAACTGTACCTGCACCTACTCCACCAGCAACTGCAACTGCTGGACTCTTTACACAGTATAAGTTTTGGTTATTATTTTGATTGTGACGACCAGCAGCAGTCGGTGGTCCTGGAAGCGACCGATCTGTTATAAAGTGTGTTACACTCTTTGTTAAGAAAAACTCCAATGTACCACCGAGTTCGGTGATGCGTTCTTCGACTTTCTTCGAGATCTGATGATCTTTGATGTCAAGATAGAAATTAAAATTAACAAGTGGCCTTTTGCCTTTGACTAATTTGCAGAGTTTTGGTGACTTTGCGTTTATGTTGTTGTTATAAATGTTGGCTGTTGTCTTTGGATTTGAAGTAACAGAATTTCTTGCTGTAGCTGAGGCTGATGCTTTTGTTGTTGTCGATGGAGCTTCCGAGTGTGGTTGCATACCTTTAATAGCAAATTAGCTGTACGCAATAAAAAAAAAGAATAAAAGAGAGAATAAAACAAGAGAAAACAGAGAGTAAGATATTTTTGTTTTGTTTTGTTTTGTTTTGCTTTAGGTTCATTGTTACGAATATGAATGCGATTGTGAATTTTATTCTTCAAAAAAAAAAAAAAATAAATAAATAAATAAACAGGTTAACAATGTAAAATGTGTTTTGCGGTGTAATGCAACAAATAGAGGGTGTAAAATAAACTCTTTTTTAATTATAATGCTAAAAATAAAAATATTTAATTTAGTATACAAATGAAAAGTTAGTTAAACAAAAACTACAAACGTTAAACAGAGAGTCATTTAGTCAAACAAAACAACAAGACTGCAAACGAATCAGTAACGGTAGCAGAAGAGTAGATAGAGAAAGAAATTTTAATGTACAGAAAGAATGAAAAAAAAAAAACAAAAAACATTAAAACATCAAAACTTAAGAGGTTAATGGTAAGAACAAGCCACACTAATAACGTGGCTTACTTTGTGTTCTAACGGAAAAGTAAATCGGTTTCGTCTTTTACAACAACTGTCCACCGTGTCGTGGTGATTTAAGTAGAGCCAGATCCTCAACACTGGTTACTGAAATTCTAAAAGCATATTAGTGCTCAAAGAATGATCTAGTTACAGAGCAAAGGAATGTTGGCACCCGATGAAATGTTGTTGGAACGTTATCAGGGCTTTAATGAGTAAAAAGACGTCCATGTGATGGATTGATCATCTGAGTTTTCAAACGTATATGGTGGGTCTAGTTATCGGGATTATTTTTAGAATAAGCAGGGGTTTGGTCTAAATCACTCAACCTTTCTATAGCAACTCCTGGCTGAATTCAATTAAACAACTGTCATCGAGAACGTAAGCACCGATAAGACCTATTAGCTTAAAACAGATCTGTTCAACTTCACCCTTAGTGGAGCTATCAGCGTCCGCTCGGCCATGTCAGATGACAACAGGAAAGAGGAACCCTATATTAGCGTTTCATCACGCGGGTGAACTGCCGACGCGAGCCCTCTTGACGACATTAAGTTGGCGAAGCATCCCAGGGCGATCAGGTCGAGAATTCGTTTTCTTTATAAGAAAGGTTGGACATCGACAGAGAGGGATTCGTTTCTATGGGCAATCGAGAAACAACGTACGCGTAAACTCGATTTACCACGAACGCTGTTAGAAAAACCACACTATGTGAAAACCCATACATGTGCCGACCCAAACTCTGATCCGTGTCCAAAGGAAAAAACAAAAAAAAAAAAAACACTTTTCAAGAAGTTATGCCAACGCGGATCACAATTTATGAAGCAATACAGACACTAACCCTAGAGCTGAATCCATCTTCTTACAATATTGTAGTTTGTAGTCTCCAAGAACTGCGTTGCATGAGTAGGAAGTACTACTACTACTCCTAGTGTAGTTTCTGTAAAAAAAAAAGGCTAAGGGAAGTTCTGCCCAAAACACCACACATTTGGAAATTAATTGAGCACTCATATAGCACCTGAATTGATTTCGACGTAGAACTTTTAGATCTGCATACGACATTCGCTTCCCTAAATGCACTTCAACAACCCAATTCGAAGCCCATTTGTCAACCCAGACATGACCAGTGTGAAGAAATTAACACAGTTTGCAGCTTCGAACCTAACAAGGCATCAGCACTTTCAATACGATCAAAAACTCAGGCAAAAAATACTACAATATCCCAAAGGTAGTAACAATTTTTGGTTGGTCGTCAAAAATATTAGAAATTTTGGCTCGTCCTCCATCATCTCAAGCTGGCAACACTACCGCGCCCTACACTTTAGGACTCTTTCCGAGAAGATGGTCCAGTAAATATTCTTGCCTTCTCCTGTAGATCTATTGCATTTACATCTCTTCTTTGACCTTGCATCATGGAAACCCTCATGAAATATCTCGAAACACGAAAATTTCTCAATGACCGGCAGTACGGTACAACAGGTCCAGTGGTGATTTGAAGGCATGTCTCACCGAAAAGTGAACCCAAAGGCATTTGACAGAATTTGGCATAAGGCTCTTCTTCAATGGATTAGAAGTTACCTTTCGAAATGTTTATTTCAAATTTTCTTGGATGGTTCCATGTCTGATATTTACAAAATAAATCTGGTGTTCCCCAGCTGCTGTCTCCGAGCCGCTTCTTAGGTTTCACCAATTATTCTTGTCTACTACTTGGAACCCAATCTATTCAATTACTGACAACAGTATTTTCTGCTTTTCATGTTCGTTCCTTGACTCAAGTCCCTGCTCTTCGACTGTAGAACGGGAATGCCAGCGTATGTTAAGCTTATTAAATTCTGATATTAATTGGGGAACCACTAGCAGAGTAGAATTTAATGCTTCAAAAATACAATGCTGTCTACTGTCAGCGAAATTTAAACACCCAGCCGTTGTCCATGAATGGCACTTGTATGGTTGAAACCGAAAAACTTTCCATTTTTGGTACATATGTCAATGACAACTTACGTTGGAATGGCCATATGTATATTCGATGTCATCGAAAATGCTGCGATGTGTTAGGATTCCCCAAGCGCTGTATGAAATACTTTACCCCCTCTGATCAGGCCTCAATATACCAGGTGTACCGGTATGAAGTGAGCGTCGTTTTTTTTTTTTTTTTTTTTGCTTGGTTGCTATGACAGCTGTCAAGTATATTTAGTATACATCAAGTCATTGACCAAACAACATCATCGTGTTAAAAATGTGGAATTTTTTTCCATAAAATTATGACTTTGCGAAAAGCATTAATTTTTTGTTTTCATTTGAAGAAAAGTGCTGTAGAGTCGCATCGAATGCTTGTCGAGGTTTATAGTGATCATGTTCTATCAGAAGTAACATGCAAAAGATGTTTTCAACGGTTCAGAGATAACGATTTTGATGTGAGAAATGAAGAACGTGGAAGATCACCAAAAAAGTTTTAAGACGCCGAATTAAAAACATTATTGGACGAAGATGGCACTTTGAGTCAGAAACAATAGGCAGAAATGTTAAATGTTGCACAACAAACAATTTCAGACCGTTTAAAAGCTTTGGGAAAGATCCAAAAGTCTGGAAAATGGGTGCCACATGAATTGAATGAAAGACAGATGGAAAACCGAAAAACCACTTGTGAAATTTTGCTTCAAAGACATGATAAAAAATCAGTTTTGCATCAAATTGTTACTGGCGATGAAAAATGGATTTATTTTCAGAATCCTAAACGGAAAAAATTATGGATTAATCCGGGACAACCATCAACTTTGACTGCAAAACCAGATCGATTCGGCAAAAAGACAATGCCGTGTGTCTGATGGGACCAAAAAGGTGTGGTATACCACGAGCTCCTAAAACCTGGTGAAACCGTTAATACAGATCGCTACCGACAACAAATGATCAATTTTAGCCATGCATTGATCGAAAAACGACCAGAATGGGCCAGAAGATACGGCAAGGTAATTTTGCTCTATGACAATGCATCTGTACACAAAACAAAACTGATTCAGGATACAACCAAAGCACTTGGCTGGGAGCTGCTACCGCAGCCGCCGTATTCACCAGACTTGGGTCCTTCCGACTACCATTTGTTTTCTTCAATGGGACACGCATTAGCTGAGTAGTACTTCGAATCCTACGAGGAAGTTGAAAATTAGGTGACCTTTTCTTTTGCTTCAAAAGACGAACTGTTTTATTGGCGTGGAATCCATAAATCACCTGAAAGATGTAAAAAATGTGTAGCTAGCAATAGCCAATATAGATGGGTTTCAAAAACGTACGATAAAACTCATAGGTGATGCTAATATCACTCAGACATTGGACACTCTCGAACACCGACATGCCTCGTGTCTCACAACCATTCTGTCCCTTCAAACTTTTAACAGTAACAACCGCTTCGCTATGAGTACTCATCAGTTTAATCTCAGGGCCCACTTTCGGACGTACTCTAAAATATCGTGATTACCGTACAACTCGCTTATGGAATGACCTGGCGAGCTCTCTATTTCCTAGTCGTTATAGCTTTCGAACACTTAAGACCAATGTACATTCTACTATCTATTCTTTTTATCTAAGTTTCCTTCGCCCACGCGAAGGGCATAATAACTCATTGAGCGCGCACCAATTAAAAAAAAAAAAAAAAAATCACAGAAAACTTCAAAAATGCAAAACACACTTGAAGTGAAAAACATTGGACCAATCATTGGTCCGAACAACTCCCTACACAAGAAACATAAGAATAAGCAACAATCTTGGGCTGTGTTTGCGAAAGTACCAATCCAAAAGTCCTATCCAAAAATCCAATAGCTCCGGGATATCTGACAAACTCTAATGGAATCTGTCTAAAGATTACAGACCCATAAGTATCTCCTCGTTTCTGTTCAAAACACTGGAAATAATCCTAAATCAACACTAAGGGAAGAACTCAACAAAGAATACACCATGCCCGCCTTCCAAGGTATCGAAGGAGCATTTGATAATGTACACATCGGATCTATGATATAAGGAAGATCTTGGATCAGCTCCACGCAGAAACAACAATATGACAATGGATTGAGAACATGCTAAAGAGCAGAACTATCAATTCTGGATTCGGAAGAAACACAGTCAGGAATAGAGACAAGAGGAGTCTCCCTTGTGGGTTAAGGTAAATTGTCCATCCATGGCATGACGTGAAACAAACTCAGATTAATTGTTGGCACTGAATAAGACTGGGGACGCTGTCGAAGTAACTTGTAGTCTTCCTAATGCAACTAAATACCCATGTGAAAAATGCACGTAATCTTCATTCGCCTTATCCATATGGGCTCCCAAAAACATCTGTAGATGGCAAATTTTTAATATAACCAGTCCAGTGCACAATGAAATGCCCTAATGAATTCCTTTGCTTTAATGGGTTTAAGTGACTCGCAACCACCATGTATGGACTTACATTTCCCACACTTATGCGACAGATAAAATTAGGTTTTGCTCCCATACCTAGTCACATGATTGGTGGCGTTCTTTAGTTTTTTTTTTTTTTTCTGCAGTGTTAATGACGTAGAAAGTCAGTGACGTTTTTTTCTCGATCTTCCGGATGGTTGTGATCATACAAATATGCTCCATACCAATCAGATTAAGTGTAATTCAATGCTGGCGTTACTGCACAACTGGAGGCGATGGAACGTCCGTATTGAATGGAGCTCTTGGCTTAGAGCCAAATTCCCTTAAGACTTAAAGTAATAGTAATTCGAAACTACCAAAACAGGACCAAAACATAACGACCTTCCATCCTCTTCAAAAAAAAGCACAACCAATAGAGTTCAAGAGCATAAATTAAAAAAAAAAAAAAAAAAACTTTCCGGATGTTCAAATGAGAAGGAATAACAACACGCCAATTAAATGCAAAAACTGAGTCTCCTCAATTTAAGCAATATGTGTATTTTCTCACCAAATAAAAGCCTTTATCGGGCGCGATGTTTTAAAATTCAAATCTCTAACAATGTTCCCCATTAAAAAGGAAACCTTGGTGATTTTTCTCTTTGTTAGAGTTGCCAAGGCGATGTTTTTGTACTTTTCAAACGGTATCCCAGAGCGAAAACTGAATTTTAAGTAGCTCTTGATCCTGAAATCAAAACCGAACAAGGTTGCCTTTCATGAATTGAATTTGAAGATGCTGAGAACCATGGCAGTTACAATGTGAAAAAGAAAAACAACCCTCGTCAAGGGTATTGGAAATGGCAAACATTTCACACAAGCACATCTGTTTGCCTTAGAAGAATAGGATACTGCCTTGTTCCTCATACAAGGTATAAAATGAAATCGATTAAACAATATTCAGAAAAATTTCTTAATAAACCACACAATACTCGTACCTTTGAACAACATTTAGAGATTTTATTGTAACTAATTTCACTTAGCAACAAGTCTTAACTTTTAGTAAGTGCTCTGGTATAAGGAGTACGTAGCAAGACCACTTCCAATTGGAAGTTTACATATTCGAATACAGGAAGTCCAGGAAGGTAGTGAATACATAAAAGGGTTAACGAACCCAATCTGAACAAATAACTACACAACACAAACCCATCGAGCAAAACAGGTCAGCATGTTTATTCTATTCTCCATTACCATGGGATGTACTCGCCACTTGTATAATACTTTTGCCTAACACTCTAGTCCTCTATTCTACAGGAATACACACAATTTCTATTTCCCATTTTTTTTTCTTCTCCACAAATTGACCATTGTTTGCTGTTGGAAATTGAATAGCAGTGAAACTATTTAAGGCATCGTACACATTCACATTTCTAACCAAAAAAATACAGAAAATTTCGCGCCAAATTTGTAGTCAGTTTCTTCTTCAAAATAAACCATCGCGCATCAATTTTGAATTTTTCATTTTAAAACGGCAATGAATAAGGTTAATCTGAAGATTCTTGAAAAGAAAAAGAAACATGAAGGGCACAGAAGTACAATAACAATGCTTCCCTTCACTGTGAAATTTCCAATTGTTTACAACAAATTCAACGGCCATATGCATATCAGACACACAACATATATTTTCATTGGTCTGGCTTAAGTCTCTGCTGACAACGCCATCGCTCGCCGTCATCATTGTCATGCATTGCTCCTGCTACCCTCTGCGTTTAATTTACCCCCCTCAATCTAAACTCACAATGGAAAACGCGGCCATGGTTGTTTTTTGTTTACACCAACAACATCACTATCAAAACGAAACGAAAACGAAAAATCCAAAAGAGAGAAGAATGGAAAAGAACACAAAATGAAACTGAATGAAAGGCAAAGAGGCACACACCAAAAAGAAAAGAAACGACGAAAAAACCAAAAACAAGATGATGTATAGAGAGAATCGAGAAAAGTTGAAAACGAAATAGCAGCAACAGAACAGAGGCAAATAAAAGAAAAGAAAAAAAAAAAGAGCGCGCGCAGAATACAGCACAATACACACGAATAATAATAACAAAACTCGATTCGGCAAAGTCCGCCGTCCGCCGACCGTCGTTCACCTTTCGCTAAACATCATCGTACATCGTACGTCTGTTGCAACTCTATCGACTCTTTTCTCCTGTTTTCAAGCAGGGCACACAACAAATTCTCATTTTTTCGAATTGAAAACGATTTTTCGTTCGTTTTCACACATTTTTTACTGCCAACTGTACACACAGCACCGAGATAAACGAAATAATTCAATAAACCCGACCAGAGTCAAGTATAAATAAATAAAATCATCAAATCCATCGAAAAGTGACTGGCAATTGGAGAAGAATCGACTCTGCACACTAGGAGTTTGAACATTTTGTATGTTTTGGGTGCTTCTGGTGTGCTTGGTGTGGTACTGTTGGCGTTCTTGTAGGCTCATTGTTTTCACTGCATTTTAGCACTTTATTCACACACAAGACCGTACATAATTCTATATATTCCATCCAATCTATCTCCTCCCGAAAGGGGGCAATTTACGATTCGAAATAGATATGAAATATGCACAAACATGGCAACAGTAGCGCACCATCAATATCACAACATCACAACATCACAACGTTGGATAGGAACGAACGTTGGAATCATCGATGGAGAGAACATTGGCTGGTGGTTCGCTGCGCCCGTTCGGTTACTTGCTTTTTTAATAAGAGGGCAAAAAATCGCGTACACCAAATGAATTAGCCATTCCACTGCATGTGGTTAGGTTGGCACAGCACATAAATACAGAAATACAGAACTACAGAGGCAAATACAAAAAAACAAACATAAAACATCAACGAATGAGAACTATAAAAACTGAAATAAAATGAAATAAAAAACTTTCCACGAAATGGCGATCCAAGTGGAAAATTGAATTTTTTCCCAACGCTAGCTAGGCAGAGGCAGGCAGGCAACAAACAAGCAGCAACACCACCAACTAACCAACCGACCGACGTACCAACAAACCTCCCATTAGATAATGGGATGGCGAAGCGCAGTTGGCGGTGGATACGATATGATACGACACGACCGACATACGACTTTACTCGGCAGGGTGAAAAAAAAAAAAACGAAAAAAAAAATTTTTTTTTTTTCTTTCAAAAAATCTACTCAACTCAACTGAATTCGTTTGATTTCGCTCGATTCGGGCATTTTTCTTTACAGAAATTTCACAATGAAAACAAAGATAAAATGAATAAATCAATAAAATATTTAAAAGATAATTGAGAAAAGATTTGATACCTCTCATAAATTCCTTTAGTTGTGGAGCGGTGATATTCCGATAACCCAATTCATTTAGATATTCCAAAATTGCTCGGGCGTCCAATGGCAGATGAGACATTTTCTGGGCGTCTATGGCCGCTGATTTTTGTCGATTTTTTATCCGTTACGTTGGTAAATACGTACATGAAATGTTCAATATTATTAATTCAATTGATTTATTTAATTTTATGCAGCGTGGAGAGAAATTTAAACACCATTTTTCTTTTGGGGTAAGTTGAATTGAATTGATCACGGCTTTACGCTCTGAACCAGGGGGTTTTGTTCTTTCCTCTTTCACTGCGATTTAGCGTTTTGACAGTTGTGCTTTGTGTAGTGGTGCTGTGACAGCTTTGATTTATTGGAAAAATGAGAATGTGAATGAGGAAAAACGGTGTAGAATGGAGTGTGGTGGTTAAAAGATGGGCAATGCAAATGGCGGAATTTTGGAAAAAGTAGAAAATGAATACGAAAACGTTATGGCGAGTGTGTTCAGCTCGAGTTAGTGAGGGCTGTGTTGGTATTGCAATGGCAGCTTTGTTTGTGATGCGATACAGATTGGTATAAGAATAAAATTTACAATTTCATACTCTGCCATTTAAATTGTATTTACCTCTCATATTTAATTTTTTATAATATATGTGACTAATTACGGAAGAAATATAATTTCTTTATTTTCTTAAGGGGTTTGTTTATTTTTCTTTTTAAATTTCACTTGTAGAGCAAGTTTATTTCGGCGGAGAACTTTAAATGTCTGTTTGCACCAGTTGATAAAGAAAAAAAAAATCAAAACAATCGCTGAATGTTAGCTTATTGGCGATTGTCCAATTGAATACCAAATGAGTGCGCATTAAAATGAGTATTTAATAAAAGAGAATAATCTACTATTGAGAGCTTTCAGGTAAAATAGTATCGTTATTTTATCAAGCAATATTTCAAAATATCGCTTTTAAACTTGATTAATCAAATTCGAATCATGTGTGGCGCACCAAGTCTTAAGACATCTATCATTCCGATACGACACCTTCTCCGCTTTTTCGCGCTTCATCTCCGTTTGCTCCAGCTTTTATCTGACTCCCATGCCACATTCACAGTTTTCTGCTAAGTATCTCTAATACACACTTTACGGTTTTGATCGTAAAGTGGAAATCTGGACGGGCAACAAATTCACACAATACGGTTTATGCACGGCTTTTTTCGTTTACAAGTTCAGTTTTGGTTCCATGATCGTCGACGTAAGAGACGACAACGCAAACGCACTTTTTGGGTGCGTCCTCCTCCCCATGCATCATTGTATACATAAAGTGTGCCAACCTCCACCGATACAGATTGCCATCGACCGTCTCACAAACTTTAAAGACAAATGGCCCAATGAAGGTTTTGGAGTAAATACCGGCCCAAACAGTCGCTTTATCATCGTGCAATGGTGTTTCAGTAATTATGTGTCGATTATCAGTTCCCATAAAGCGGATGATTGGTTGTTTACTCCAAAAGAAACGGTGAAATGAGCCTCGTCGGTCATCAGAATACGCTTCTTAAAATTCGACTCAGCCTCAATCATGTACATATGTGTATGCAATTTAAGACAGCATAAAAAACAACGAAACTAAAATTGTATGATTAAAAATCGTCAAATGTGAAAGCGTGCGTTTGTTCATGTAGGCTACTGAGTTATTGGTGGCTGGCCAGCTTGCCGTAAGTTGTAGTATGTAGTATGTAGTATGAAAGGGGCCTTTTATATTTCACAAAAAAAAAAAAAAAATAAAAATTAACCGTACGGTTTTTTGCCGTACGGTCAAAGCCGTATAGTGTGAAAGGAGTATAAAACAACCCGTTCTACTACCTTTCTGTCGCCGAATGTCATTGCCACAACATAAGTTACGTCAACTTGGAGATGTCCAGTTCTGTAACTACGATTGCAAATCAATTGTATTTATTTCACATCCCTGGTAGCCACCGACTACTTACTTACCTAGGCGGCGCTACAGTTCAGGGTATATCTGTGCCTCAACTAAAAAGCCTCTCTAGTTAGCCCGATCGATAACTGCATTCAGTTGTGCGCTCCAAGTCGGTGGTGGTCCCCTTCAACTTGTGAAGGTGAGGTCTTTCTCTACGCCGTTGTGACTCTGAATTAGATTCGAAGACGCTGCTGGCCGGAACATTGGTGTCTAGCCAAGCCATTTCACTCGACTGATCGGCAGTTTTCTGAACAAGTCTATGTCGCTGTACAGCTCGTATAGTTCGTCGTTGAATCTGCTCCTCCAAAGCCCGTCAACGACTGAGGATATCTTTATCCGCTTTCGATAGATTCCATGACTCAGCGCCATAAAGTAGGACTGGGATGATCACAGTCTTATAAAGAGTCTATTTAGCTTTCGGGATAGAAACTCACTACTTAATTTCCTTTATTGGGTAAAGAAACAACAATTGGCAATAGTGACTCTTCGTTTCACTTCTGCTGAGGTGTTTTTGTTCAATATTTATAACAGAGCCTCACTACTTAGAAACTGTAGCTATGTCCAACTGTCCAATTCGTTGATGTTCTGTGTAACTTCTTGTTGGCAGACTATACTTGGTTTTACCCTGGTCTTATCGCTAAATCACTTTTGGCAGCTTCCGTTTCAATATTAGCGAACTGTGTTCTTCTAATTACGTCGGTATCATCGGCGTTCATTAGTAGTTGCACAGACTTTTAAAATATTGTGCCTCCAGCGTACGCTTGTAAGTTCCGCCCATTTTTTCAAGTAACATGTTAAAGAAGTCACATTACGTTTTGTCTAAAACATTTTTTGCCATCAAAGGTCTGGGTTAAGTCGTTACCGACCTTGATGGAGTAGAGTGCGTTCTCCATCGTTATTCTACAAAAGCGGACAAGTTCGGTAGGGATGACAAAGTAGGACAGAGGCTTGATTTTCTAAAAATCTATGCAACTACATATCCTTGCATACACTGATTATATTGATATCATTTGCAGAACGCAGCAAGCTGTCAATGGTTTGTTGGTAAGTATAAAAAGAGAAGTGTCAAAATGGATTTAGCTGTAAATTAGGGCAGGACAAAGTACAACTGCATAAATATATGCTGTTAACAAGAGGAGACGTACCACATTGACGAATCAAACAAAATGTCACAATTGAGTGCTGAAGCTTCAGTTCCGCCCTTATACGAAACAATGCTGTATATTGGAAGTTTTCTACTCCCTAGATAAGTGGATAAGGAATGCTTTTTTGCTTTATTGGGCCAATGTTTAGGCTGAAGTTCTTTGTTTTGGAGCACAGGTGTTATCGCTCCAGTTCTCGCACTCAGTTTATTTACTTTTTCTTTGGTAGACTGATAGGCATTCGCTTTTGTTAATCATCAGCGAAGGTCTTGGCCTTTTAATTAGAAAAGGAAGAAAGTATACAGCATGCAGAAATTGATTTCCGCAGAGAGCAAACCAAGTCCAACTTCTTCATTTCCTTTCGTTTTTATTTTAATGCGAGTCAGGCTTTTCATTACTTTACGTTCAGATTTCTGAGTTAGGAAGCAGCTTTAAGGATTAAGTGTCTAACACATCAGCACTCGTCACGTCAGCGTCTAGTACTGGCAACTTCATCTGAACGTTCATAAACTAAAGACTTACAAAAGGAATGCTGCAAGATGTCATCGTCCATATGCCTAACACATTGAAGTATAAAGGTGGTTAGCAAAATAATAGTGCCGGCCTAAGGTGTTAGTAATAAGTCTACCGTCGGAGAGAATTCGTTTGGTTTACATAAGTCTTAAAGAGTAATGCCACCTAACACGCCACCCCAGCCAACTTGGTGTGAGCAACTGGAGACGTTCATTTTAAACCATCGGGGAGCCGGTGCGTGCGCGGTTCGTGCGTCAGCAAACTAATTTCTAGAAACTGCGTTCTCGAGGAAATTTATAACTTGAAATTTTCTCTGGTGGTTCTCGAGTTCCGTCAGCTTTTCTCCGCCACAACAAGACACAACAATCCATATCTGAACCATTTTCAAATGGTAGCATTTGATTCTTCTGAGAAAATTCTTTGGAATGCTTACGGTCTAGTTTTTTACATGACCTTTGAAATAAAAAGTTTTGAACGCTTTTCCAACTAGTGTTAAGGGCTTTTTATTTTACTGTTGTTTGGTCGTACTTCGTTAATAAAGTCTAGGATAAGCGAACAGGATATCTACATATGCATGTACATTATCCGACCCATTAAGAAAAAGGTAGTTGCTACGTGGCATCATTTTGAGGCTCCATCTTACAACATCATACCGTTGTTTTACGACAAAATAGATATTATTCTATAAAGAGAAATGCTGCTAACTTCACTCACCCAACTGCGCAGTATTTTTCAATCTCACCTTTGACTATTTCCTACGAATCATGAACAAAATGTGCGTCGCAACCAGAAAATCAACAGAAGCGAATTACGAAAATCAACAATAGATTCTGCTTGTCTCCATTCATCTTATGGACAAATAAAACCAGCATTCTTGCTCACTCTTTCTATACAAACCAGAATACACAACACGAAATATATCACGTTTTATTTCGTTTTCTTTCTCTCCTTCGTTGTTGTTCATTTCGTTCGCCTGTTCTCCGTCTCACAATCAACATTCAAGAATCACTTCATTGTTTGCCTTCAGGAGCGTCCGCAACAGTCGGACAGCGGAGATTTTTTCATCTTGTCTGTGCATCGTTTTACTCATTTCATTATTATTTTATTAGTATTTTTTTATTAATAAGAAGAATTGAAAATGTTGAAAGTGACTGTGCTACTGATTGCCCTTTTCATTGGTGAGTATTTAAAGTCTGCTTTGCCATATCCTCGTTACTTATGCAGAACCTGTTTTACTAGCATTCAACACATCGGAATGTGGTGTATATGGTCGTAATGGCAGTCGATCTACTTATGTAGGCCGACGAAATAATTACCTAGGTAGCGCTCCACAAACACCACCACAGCCAACATTACCTCCTACGCCCAAGGAGTACCTAGACGCTAAATCAGGATTCTCAACTTTTGGCATAATCTCACTCATATTCGTTGTGATCGTTATTGCCCTCATCTTCTACTACACCGTCATGTGTTATCCATTTTTATGTGCGTCTGAGAAGAAGTATCACTTTATGGATGTATCTTCGACAATTACGGCGGCTACCTCGAGATCGATGCAGTCCATTGAAAATTTCCCCGTGGATCAGAAGCATTAAATTCAAATTTAACAAAAATAAAAAAAATAAAAAATAAAACGAATTGGATCAGAGGAAGGAGAGATAAACGAGAAAATAAAAATAATGACAACCGAAACAGGTTTCCTCTAACAGCAGAAATTTCTATCATCTACTATTATCAGCATGCATGTCCAGATGCCAACCGACAGTCTACATTAACAGCATAAAAGCAATTTATTCATTTCATTCACAGAAAAGGTATTCTCTTGTTTTTGTGTTTGCTCAATTTGCAGGCACTACAACGATAACGAAGACGACGGTACGAGTATTTCCGTGAAATTTTCTCAACTTATTGTTAGTCATCCACTTGAAAGTCCGCCTCGAATCGGCCCAGTTACTTCAATAAAGAAAGGCAGATTGGTTAAAAAAAAAAAAAAAAAAAAAAAAAAACGGAAAAGACTGAAACCTCTGCCATTCGCTTGTAAAGATTTGCTTAACGCTTAGCCATAGTTTCTAGACAAAATGTTACGAATAATTTATCTAATTTAAGAAATTGAATATTAATACCCTGCATCGGCTGTTAATTGTTTCCGATTTGTGCCAACCACCAATTTTAATGATAGTTACCACCAAACAACCATGACATACTCAACTAAATTCAATCTAATTCCATGACTCAATTATCGAATGTAGGTTAATTTTGCTCCGTTATTGAACAATGCATCACATCACATCACATAGAATCTGTGTACGAGGGCATACAACAACGTCTTGTACACAGTGGGATCTGGTCTGGTCTAAACTGAACTGAACTAATCTCCCTTTCCTTTCAAATTGATGTCTTGTCTCCCAGCTTCCAAAAGGAGAGAACGACACACAACAATGTACAACCGTCATCTATTGCAATTGTAGTTTTTTATTTTTTTATTTTTTTTTTGTTTTTTTTTTATGAATAACTTTAAGATACACACTTGTTATGCAGTTTGGAATCTAAATATTTTAGAAGCGAAGAGACGTTCTAGAATGAAAGATACAGAAACAAACTTGAGCTAATCTCAACTTGACTACGAAATTGTTTGTATAATTTTATGTAATTATGTATGTCACATGTACACGATGCTTTTAAGTAAGATAATCGTTTGGATTAAGTTAATTTAGATTTATGTAACTTGTTTCTTTAGTTTCCAGTTTTTAATTTTCAGTTTTATATCCAGTGGATCACTCGTATATTCATATGCGAGTGACCAATTAAATTCTAGTATACGAATAGCTCAGTGAAGGTCATGTTGTGATGTTTTGCTTGCTTGTTTTTTTTTATTCATTGGGAAAGGTTATTCAAGTATTTTTTCGTGCGTTACGTGCTACAAGTATCATATATGATCGTATGAATCTTATGAGGAATTCATTTTTATTCAACGAGATATTCTTTTATGGTAATGATCAACCACTT
This sequence comes from Volucella inanis, assembly GCA_907269105.1. NCBI lineage: Eukaryota > Metazoa > Arthropoda > Insecta > Diptera > Syrphidae > Volucella > Volucella inanis. The sequence goes on from OU026157.1 coordinate 20,084,755, forward strand.
GCTTCTTTAATCTATGTAACAGGGGGCTTCAGATTTATATTCCAGGGTTTAGCATCAAATTTCGCGTAAGTTATGGGTTTAATAGCCTCGACTGGAAAAGAACGAGTCACGGATGTAATCTCTGATTTGTTTTCACATAACTTCTTGACTTCGTATTAGTCACCCACTCTCCATACCATATGAGCTGAGAGAGCTGACTGTTCTTGTTTTTGCTTTATTCTTTAAAAAACCATGGAGTTGGGTTTAAACATTTGTTCTGCTGACGCATATTAAAGTTTATTGTTTAACTGCGGCTTCTTGGGAGGGAAATGAATTAGTTAAACTGTTTCCTTCCGCCCTGTGGATGACTTCTGTTAGTTGTATCATTCTGATTTAAATAGTTACAACCCCAGATTTTCATTTGTTTTACCAAGATTATAACTATTCTCATACGTGTGGGCCCAACAATTAATTTGTATGTTTATGTTGATTTCTATATCGAAGTATAGATTATCTAAATTTAATTCCGTAAGACTCGTCCATTTGATTTTGAATAAAAGAGAGATCCTGTGACATCACTCAAAACAATCAAAAAAGAGTTTGTAAGGGCACCAGATCTTGTGCGCAACATATAAGTTATAACTACTCTCCATTGCTAAATGTGTTACTTTGGTATAAATCTCTCTATTGGCCGATAGTGTGCTAAAAGTAAATGCACAACTCAACCTTTTGTATATTGTCTTTCTTAACACAATACCATTTTGAAAGTTACTAAGTATGTTGCATTCACATATTATAACCAAGTTTACTACTTCACTTTGTGGAAAATGAAAGTTAGCCTCACAAATGCGTGCTGTTTTGTTAACATGTTTTCATAACATTTTCACACATTTCCATCGGTATTTCATTAACTTCGTCATAATTTCTTGAAATAATTTGTTGTGGAAACATACTTCTCAGTTATCCCATTATAACGTTGGTCGTATGTGAAGTCTTGCTGAAACCACATGTTTCTCAAGCCTAAATCACCCAATTCTGGTGTCAAAAAGTTATCATGCCAATAAATGTTCTCCAGTAACAACTACTCTAATGCCACATTTTTTTTTTTGCATTGGCATGTGTACGGCGTCATAAATGGTTTTGTGGAAGAAGCTCTTGTATCAATTGGATTTTAAAATAATACAATTGCAAATATCTATGCATAATTTCCCACAAAGTTGTTGTCTTATATCTTATGTTTTGAACAGATGTCGACTTGCAGTTGATGGATTGTTTTGAACACTTTCTATCGTACGTGCTGACCTGCTACAGACCCTCTTTTGTTAAAATCCTTCACGATGGTATATCTTTTCTATCCACGTAATTTTCTAGTCGTTTTTACGAAGGTTAATCGAACAGAGTTCTTTTATAATTTTTCCTCGTCTGTACTTTACGACTGCCAAATATGAATGGTCAAAATTGATCTTTACCAAAATGTAAAACTTTCCAGCTAAAATCCCTTATATCTGTTGAGCTACACTCAATGGAACGAAAGTAACATGATGCTTGTGCTACTTATCCTTATTCAATATCTTCAAATTATTACCTTGTAATAGATAGATAATGTTATTAGTTAAAAATAACTTTTAAGTATCTGAACAATTAACTGTTTCTTAGATGGTGTCATTTATAAACTTACAAATTTTTCTTTTAAACCCTGGTAATCTTGTTCATCAATCTACATGTTGATGTTCTTAAGTTGTTATTACTTTTCAAGTTATACAGCTGGACAACAGAAATTTCCACTATGCTATTTGTCATATATTCTGGTAACAATCCGTTCTTCATTCTTTATACGAGAACCATTGCATTGAATGTCAATCTTCGTTTGCCATTAATCCACTTTAAACATTCAACCATTATGCATACTTGAAGTATAAATGCTAAGCTTTAAAATTGTCCGCATTGCCTAGTTTTTTAGTTTACTGGTTGCACATGTACAAAATTGTTGCGCAGTAATAAAAATGGGGGAACACTATTGCATTACAAATTATGTAGCATCGCTGTTTCGAATGACAATGAGATTCTAATTCGTTTTTTCTTATTTTCTTTGGAATTTTACTACATACATAGGTAATTAGCATGATCTTTAAAATCTTTAAAATGAAGTTTACGTAAACACTGAGCTTCATGTCCCAGCTTGGTGGTTTTCTTTTCTCCTCCAAAATAGTGGGTCATATAAAAAGTCTCCGCGGTTTTTTGTCACTAGATGGTGTTGGTGTCCATTTATCTGGAAACATTAATCTGATTGTGTCAAGCGAATCCTGTTTGAAAGGTGACATGTCAGGCTACATTTTTTGTGAAGACAGCTGTGTAGTTCGTTGCTCGTGTTAACAGTTATACTGATTTCAATATGAGTGAAATATTACAGTGAGAATGCTGTGAGTGAACGCCGGGCCCAGCAGTGGTTTGTTCGATTTGGCTTCGGAAATTTCGACGTAAAAGATGCACCTCGCACTGGTCGGACTGTCACTGAAAAATTCGATGAAATTTTGCAACTGATGGAACAAGACATCAACCGTATGACAGTTTGGAATTATCTAAAACGAGCAGGCCACATGACTTAAGGCAAATAAATTTATTTGACCGAATAACCTTCAGTGAAACGTAACGAAATGAAACCATTTTTGAAGCGATTCATTACGAGCGATGTAAAATGGATTAAATACGAGAATGTCTAACGCAAGCGATCATGGTCAAAGGCCGGTGACCGACCACAAACGACTTCAAAACCTGGGTTGACAGCAAACAAGTTTATGTTGAGTGTTTTGTGGTATTGAAAGGGAATTGTCTATTATGATCTGCTAGAACGTGACGAAACGGTCAATTCGATCCTGTACTATGCACAACTCGATCGTTTGAATGAAGCTATCAAGAAAGAGCTACCTGAATTGGATAACTGAAAGGAAGTTGTCTTCCATCATGACAATGCTAGGCTACACACATTTTTGATGACCCGAAACAAAAATGATGGAGCTTGGTTGGGAAGTTTTGATGCATCCACCGTATAGTCCGGACCTTGCACCCTCTGATTACCATTTGTTTCGGTCTCTTGATCGTAAAAAATTGGCCGACCGAAGAGCCACTGAAAATCACTTGGCCAAGTTTTTCCCTGATAAACCACTGAAGTTCTTCAGCACCGATGGAATTATGAAGCTACCCGGAAAATGAGCTTCAAAGAGCTCATTAATATCACTTAGCTCCAGGTCTTGAAAACTTTCCCTAATCTGTCTTCCAAGGTACTTCAAATTTTCCTCAATTTTTATTTATTTATTTTTTTTTTTTGGTATTTGCTATTGCATCAGCAATATTGTAGTGTTGGCAAAATTCTCGGTGAGTTGGTTTATGAGGTCCATTTATGGCTTCTAACATCTTGCGAAAAGTTTGTCGTAAATACAATTTCTTAAATGTTGCAATAATTCCTTGGTCCATCTGCTGAATTGTTGATATAGTGCTTGAGTCATGAATACACCTTTTATATTTGAGTTGGAATTGCAAAAAGTCTGAGGATGTTTTGGGTCAGTGAATAGTGAATAATAATGGATTCACCCAATCTGTTTTGTTTGCCCACCAATGCACAGAAAGTTCGTCCTTAGAATTTTCAAAGTTTTGGGGTTTTCAGATTGATAGATAATATATTATTTATAGTTAAAATCACCTTTACTATTTCAACAAAATAAGAGGGTGAACCTATCTTTCGTTTCCTTGAACCCTAATGCTCTTTTTTCTTCCTTTTAGATATAAGTTCGGCTAAGTATGCGCTTCATATAAAGGCCAGTTTCATCTACATTGAAAAAATTTTGAACTGTGTATACACTTTCAATAATTCCTTTAAACTTCTCTTTTAATTTGTTGGACATTTCTATATCAGCACCAGCCGAATTTTATGTTATGTAGGTGGTCACGGTTTTGAAATTTATTAAACCATTCCTTGCTGGCTGCAAAATTCGTCTGTTCTGCTTCTGGCTGAACTACTTTTTCCCGCAGAGGGTGATCAAAAATATTCGTTGTTCTATTTGAAATTGTAACACAGTCTTGTTGTTGTCTTCAATTCAAGAGATTAGTGCCTTTCTTTTCGTACCCTTTAAAAAAACTTGTTTTATGTTCTATAAATGTAATACTGCCAGAAAATCTAAAGCAAATTGGACAGGACACCAGACGTATACTTCGTCTTGCTATTTTAGCTGGCAATTGTGTGCAATACGATTCTTTAAGGCATTGAAAGGGCTACCTTTTCTACCGGCTGCCTTGTAATATTTCTTTGTGCAGATGGAGTAGTTCCTTTGAAAAATATGTTTGTCTAAGCCGTTTTAATACTGAGTTCATTTGCTTTTTTCTTTATGTCTGTTGTCATTTAAGTAAAGAGTGAACCAACAGCTGATGTGGAAGCTTTCATTAAATTAAATACGCATCTATTGTGAAAGTTCTGTCTATGGCAGTTATGAATGGAACAGAACATTGTTCATCGTTCTGTTGCAAGCCACCACCCGCAGGTCAAAATTATCGATGAATTTTTGAAGAATATGTGGGTCAATGGTCCCAATCTCAGCTTGGATGTTATGGTTGAGATTCTGAATTGTCGCTGGATTATTGGCATATATTTTAGTCTTCAAATAACCCCAAAGGAAGAAGTCTAAAGGTGTCAAATCGCATGATTTTGGAGGCCAATCAACTTCCCCTCTAACCGAAATAATGCGATCTTCAAATTTCGTACGCAATAAATTTATTGATTGATGGCTTGTGCGTATCGTTCAGACCCAATTTATTTGAAATAAAAAAAAAAAAAACCCGTTTAACGAGTTGCGGTAACGTTCTTCATTCACTGTAACTGTATCTCTATCTCATTTTTGAAAAAGTACGGGCCAATGGTGCCGCCAACCCATAGTTCGCAACATACAGTGACTTTTTCGGGATGGGGTATGGGTATGGGTTTTCCGGTCCTCAGAAACGACAATTTTGTTTTTTACGTACCCATCCATCCAAAAAAAGGGATTCATTGGAAAGGATCAAATTCGATGACAAATTGTCATGCCGATCCAACATCCAGTTAAAAAATCGGCGGCGTCCTATAGCACTCTCGTTTTTGTGCTATACCTTGTTCCTTTCCTGGCATCGATAGAATTGGCTAACAGCGGGAGTGGATCATATCTACGATATGTGACAACCAAAAAAGAACCACAGGCTGTGGGGATGCTTAAGAAACTATTTTTAGGGGACATTTAAACCAAGTGATGTTTAGTCATTTCTTTTTGTCTTTTCTGATCTGAATATTTGGTTATTAAATTGAATACGTTTGTCATTATTTTATAAATATGTAAATGGAGTTATAGCTTTTTGACGCATTGTTGATGTGAAATAAACTTGTTTACAAGTATTCATATATCATTTATACCAAGCACTTCGGTTTGACGTAATTTTTGGTGGTATACCACACCTACGCAAGGCAAATCAAATAAATTCTCAATTGATTTTGTTAAACTACATACTTTACAATTCCAACGAAGAGAAGGTAATGATGATAAAGGCGATCGAATATTTGACGTTCAACGGTGATTTTTACGGTGTTGATCTGATTGATCACAACTTGAATATTATTGCTCAGTTCTATGTATTGAGCAAAACAAAAGCAACAAATTTAGTTCGAACGTATAAATGGAAATAACTTTTTTTCTAATGAACTTTCTAAAAAAAAATTAAATGTAGATTTTTGTAATGAAATAAAAGAAACATAACAACAACTCGTATATAAGAAAATAAGAAGAAAAATCAGTATATGTAATATATGGCAGTGTGCAAAACTAAAGCAACAAATCTAATACTTTGTATAAGAGCCCTTATTTTTAATAACTTTAGCAAATCTGCGTGGCATCGAGGATATTAAATTTGATATTGTGATTTCCGGTATTTTTTGCCAATCAGTTTTTAATGTTTGAAACAGTAAAACGTTCTCCTGCAACCCGTCGCTTTAGTATGTCGAATAGATTTATAATGGAATTCAAGTCTGGTGATTGTGACGGCCAATCAAGGAACTTGCACCCTATTGACGTTTAACCAATCTTTTACAACCTTCGACGTGTGCTTCCGGTCATTATCGTGCTGAAACACCCATTGAAGTGGCATATTCCATTTAACATGGGGTATCATTTCCATCTTCCATCTCCATAATGCTTTTATATTTGAAACGATTCTCTATCCCTTCAATCTGGTGAAAGGGACCAATATCATTGGCTGAGAAGCATGTCCACATCATCACACTACCACCTCCTTGCTTTGATGTAACTTTACAGTTCCGAGGATTGAGTCTCCATCTGAATTGACCTGATTCGTCACTGAAAAGGACATTTCTCCATTTGTTTATGGACCAATTCAGATGCATTCTAGCGAAACTTTATCTAATGTTTAATAACGAGTTGTTTGGTTAATGTTTATGCTTTTAAAACAATATATTTTGAAAAGAATCTTTTCTGCAAATGCACTTTTTTAAGCATAACCTTTATCGCAGGTCTGTAACTTTTTAAGTCGTTTTCGATTGCTCGTCTTCGAACTGTAGCTGGATGAACGGGTAATTAATGTTAAGTGATGTCACAATTCTTTGGGAAGTCACAAACGGGTCTTTTTTTAATCAAAGCGCAAATTCTTCTATCCATCTTCTTCGAAGTTTTTCGTGGTCGGCCTCCTAAATGCACTGTTCCTACATATTCCGTTGGTTTATATTTTTTAATTAGCGGAGAAACAGTAGATCTGTTTATATTATATTTCTTGGCTATAAAAATTTGAGTTGCTCCATTAATAAAATTTTCATATATTTGAGTCTACGACTCACTTCTTTATACGAAGGTAAAAATATAGCAGAACACGTAAAAGTACCGCTAACATTTTCCTACTTAAGAGTTGTTATTGTTTCTGTTTCATCATTACATAAAGCTACATTTTTATCATTTATACGTTCGAACTAAATTTGTTGCTTTTGTTTTGCACAACACTGTAAATGCTTCAGGTCTATATAACAAAATATCATTTTGGCTTTAAAAACAATTCGAATGGCTACTCATTTCGTGTGCCAACAACCACCTTTTGTTCTCTGGAAATTTTGTAGAATTTTGCTGTTGAACCTTTTCTGTATTTCTGTGATGATAAGATTTCGCTAAACGCATCTTGCTCTTATTTTGCTCCCGTCTTCCGACATATACCATAAACTTGTAAACAGATTTGCAGCATTCTAACGCAATCGAATTCAGATGTTCCTTTAACTGTTGACATGGATTTTTGAAAAAGATTTTGTACCTTAACATTCTAAGCTCCTTGTCTTCTAATAGGTGCAAATCAATGCATAATACTGCATAGTAATGTTTCAGTGGTTCCGTAAAATTGCGGCGAACACTGTGTCCCTGTTTCTGATATCGTGGATGTGTAAAAAAAAGCATTTAAAACAAAAGCCAATCCCCAGATGATCACGTGATAACACGTTCACACTAAACCGAAGTTATAATAAGGTGTTCGCCATCTCAGAAGTTAAGAGATGTTTCGATTTTACCTTCATCTATATCGTTTCTAGTTCCTATTCATAACACACAAGTCTTCCATCCCAACGGCAACGGAGTTTAGTTGGTTGTATAAATGCTTCGTGTTATTCTAAGTCGGGAGCTTAATTATGTATATGGTATGTACATGCTTTGGCTTGTCAGACATACGTTCCAATTGGTTATGAATGCTCTGGGTCGCAAAAAGTGCTCGATTTTGGAAACTAACTTCCGTGTGCTACAACTAAAACTAGACTTCGTTCAATCATTGGTTATCCTAGGTATTGGCGGTTTAGTTGCCAATGTTCGTTAAAGTAAAACTCTATTTAGGTTCGAACGACTCATAATGTAGACTTTCTAATTCAGTGTATATATAGGGTTTCGTCAAAAAATAAAAAGATAGGTGCCTACCGGAAAGCAAGTCCGTGCTAGTGGTCTTAAATATAAGCCAAGGTAATCATTGACCAGCTCCTTCGATGTGATATATCCACTCTTTTAATTGTGTTCATAAACGTCAAAATATCGTCATGCTTGTCCAGATTAGTTAGGCATTTCAATTATGGTGGCTGCAGAAAAAGTTAGAAGATTTTAGTGCGGAATAGTTTTGTGTTTTTTAAGGAGGAAACATTTAGGAAATAATATGAAGAAAACAGAAAAAAATAACAATCGTACTAAGATATATATGTCTGCGCAGTAAATGCATTCACAAACACACGAGGAAAGATCTGCGAGGTTAAAATGCTGACGTTTATGAACTCACGCATAAACAATTATTGACGATCTTTAATATGCCTAATGGCATAATTCCGACTACAAATATCAACGGCTTAGGGCAGGTAAACAACGAGCAATTTTTGGTTTACTTCAAGAATTAAATTTTCCTCGAATCAATGTAGCAGTTTTTCACAATTCACTTTTCTTATTTGTGGGCCTTATCTTTTATAATTCTAAGTTCAGTCTATAGTGTCATAAGACAGTGGCAGGAAATATTTCCTCAAGATAATAAAATTTGTGTTCACTAGTTATTATAGTCTCAATCTAAAAAGAGCACTCAGACTATCAGATTCTTGTTTTACATGGAGCAAAGATCTTTCTATAATTGAAATTCTCGAAACTCTTGTCTAACCTTGAACATACAATGAAAACAGCTTCTAATATGCTCTGGCAACATACAAGCATTCAAGATACCTTCTTAATTATGTCGTCGACCGTGGTCGACTTAAACGAACATACATACTCAAACGCTCAACAAACCATACCGATGGTAAGATATAATAATTTATACAAACGCTTTCGCAGTTATAGAATAATTTTAGTTAAGTTCCAGACTAAAAATTTATATAAAAAAAAAATACGTTCGTATATTTGTACACAATATTTACAAAGTTTGAATTATAAGTTTTCGAAGTAAGAAGTATATTTTTTCAAATAGTTTTTTAAGAAGATATTTAGCATTTAAGAAAGTTTCTTATAAACATTCATGTGATTTATTTAAAAAGGACGATCAATTAAAGTTAAGATGTACAAGTGACTCTTTATTAAGTAAAGCGCATTTAAAAACAAATAAATACAAAAAGAAAGACAAACAAGATAGATATACGAGTATATATATATTATGTATTTTTTCTATACTATTACGAGGCAAATGTAATTTTTATAAAATTGTAATAATTGGTAAGAGGTGTTTTGTGCAAAAAACAAAAAACTTAAAATAAAAACCTATGAAACAAAAGCGAAATAATATTTTTACATTTTTATACATTGAGTAAATATTTGAAAAATAAAGATACAATTGTTTTTTCTACTTAAAAAAAAAAATTTTACGTTTTTCTTTACGTATAATAGAGCTGTGGTGATGTTCGATTAGGGTAGAGACTGAGCGGCGTCAACTTGATGTAACTTTGACCACATGAATTGTGCTTATTTCATCTCATTCACTGGGATGAGACCAGTATCGTTCAATCGGTATTAACTTCCCAAAATTATCAACGCCGAGCAGGAGAAAATATAGGGTGATTCATTGTGAGGTTTGATTTATAATGTAAAATAAAACACATAAATTTGAAAGTAAACTTAAAATTTTTATTATCGGTTAAAAGAACAATTCATGGCATTTACTTTTTGAAAATGATATCATGTAAATGTTGGCCACGACTACGTCTGGGGTAATCCATTCGGAAAATCCAATTTTGGGCGACTCGTTCGAGCATAGCGACCGGTATCTCGCGAATTACACGAGTAATATTGGCTTCCAAAGCGTCAATCGTAGCTAGCTTATTCCTGAAGACCGGAGACTACATATCCCTAGAGAAAATAGTCCAAATGTGTTATATCGTACGGCCAATTTACCGTAGCAAAACGTGAAATTAAGTGCTCACCAAATTGATTTCTCAACAAGTCCATTGTTTCACGCGATGTATGGCGCTCGTAACGCCGTTCTGTTAAAATCAGAGCTCACCGAGACCATGTGCTTGAATTTCAGGAAGCACATAGTCCGTTAACATGGCGCGATAACGGTTACCATAGACGGTAACATTCTGATTTGTCTCATTTTTGAAGAAATATGGACCAATAATTCCACCTGCTCATAAACCACAACATACCGTTATTTTTAATGGATGTAATGGTAGCTCTTGGTACTCTTCGTGTTGCTCATCATCCCAAATGCGGCAATTTTGTTTAGTTACGTATCCATTGAGCCAGAAATGGGCTTCATTACTGAACAAAATTTCACGATAAAACACCGGATTTTCATTGAGTTTTTCCGGAGCCCATTCACTGAAAATATGACGCAAATTCAAGTCGCCTGACTTCAATTCTTGCACAAGTCAAATTTTGTACGCTTTTAGGCCGAGATCCTCATGTAAAATACGCCAAGTTGTCGAATACGCCAAGCCAAACTGCTGAGAACGACGATGAATCGATTCGTCACGGTCTTCGCGTATACTCTCAGCTACAGCTGCTATAGTCTCTTCACTACGTACTGTATGTGGTCTAACCGGTCGAGTATCATCCACTAATGTAAACTGGGACTCAAATTTGCGAATGGTATTGGCAACAGTGGTTTATGTGCACCGTAAGTTCCTCGAATCGCACGAAAAACATTTCTCACAGAACGCTGATTTTCGTAATAAAGTTGAACAATTTGGAGACGCTGTTGCGATGTGAGTCTTTCCATGATGACTTGCCAAACGATACTGAACAAAAATAATAAAGTTGTTTGATAGGAGTCACGCGTGATCTGTCAAAAAAAGCCTATTGAAAATCAAACCTCACGATGAATAACCCTATAGGAAAGCTATGATGTCCCGACAGAAGTGACAACGACAGAAAAGAGAATGCACGGTGGATGAATTCATATACTATAAATGAATCAACGGTGGTTTTAACAATCAGTATGGAAGACACCTTACATGGGCTACTTGAACATATTTGGAGGTGAGATCGGTAACGATTTCTGTGAACAGTCTTGAAATAGAGATGGTGTCTGGTTTATCCCATATGAGTCAAAGGCTAAAGTGGGTTACTGACTGGAATTTACACCCCTTTCGCCCAAGGGGTCATAAGAGGGCTCCCAGTGGGTACTGAAAGCTTCGGATAAGGATAAAACTAGAATGAAATCATACTGCTATTCGACTGCCATAAAGAACATACCACCGCAATTCAGGGCTCAATTCACCAGCATCAGCCTGATATGCATTCACGCCCCTACAGGAGAGAAAAACGACGCTACAAAAGAATGTTTTTACGAACTCCTCGGAGTGATTTCTGTCCTTCTATGGCTTCTTATTGTAAAATACATTTTCACGGTTTCGAACAGAAGGGTATAAGGCAGTAGCCTACACCGACGAAATAGTCATTCTGGTGGGAGGAAAACATCTCCCAACTGTCAGCGAAATAATGGAGAGGACTAACGACTGAACAAAACGGGTTAGAGATAAATCCAGCAAAAATTGAACTAGTATTATTCACAAAAAAAAGAAAGCTAGAAAAATTTAATCCTTCTAGAATCAGCGGTAATAGGATACACCTTTCAACCGAAGCTAAATATCTACATAGGAATCTTTCTAGACAGCTAGATCAGTTGGAAGCGTAACGCCGAAGAAAAAACCAAAAAAAAAAAAAACATTAAGAACATTCTGCACATAGGTGTTCATTGTTAGACCCATTCTTACCTATGGTGGTAAACATGGAAAGCCGTGGAAAAGACTAGTTATGCCAAAACTTTCACAGAAGTTCAAACATTAGTATGTGTCGCAGTAAGAGGAGCAGATAATGCTCAACATTCTTCCTTTAGACGAATTCGATCAGACTAAAAGAATCAAGTCTATGGACGCTCCACAATTTAGGACACGGTCTATTATACAGGAGTACTAAGCATCAAAATGACATGACTGGTTAACTAACACTAGCTGAAACAATAAAAAACTCTACCTCTACACAGACGGCTCCAAAATGGAGAAAGATACTGAAGTTGGAGTCTACTGTGAAATGCTACAGTTCCCGGACACTTTTTTCAGGCAGAAATATTTGCAATTCGTAAAGCTACACAGACTGCACTACTCATTGAACTGGATCCCTCAGAGATCTCTATCTTTGTGGACAGTCAAGCAGCCATAAAAGCTTTGTCAAGTGAAATCACCTTATCAATAGAGTTAGAGAAGAATACTTGTCAGTTTGGTTTCAGTTTGCAACCTATCAACATGGAGTGGGGCGTTATATAAATGCGGAAAGAGCGCTGATCAAACTTTTAAATTGCTAAAAGCTGGATTTATAGCAGCAGAAGATTGGCCGTCGGAGAGTCGAGATCTGAATCCACTGGATTGGCCATAGAACGATTCAACAAAACTTGGATTTCCAGTAATGACTGCGTCATCTCACCGTCCGGTGTCAAACCTAAGCAGCGGGAAAGCACGTACCCTCCTCAGATTTAACAAAGAAGTCACGCCGAGTCAAACACTTGGGGTACAGACTTTTTAGAGAACTTGAGGACGTCATCGTAGGCATAACTGATAGATCTCATGTCCCTTAGGGACTAGCACATCCCTTATTACCTAACCTAACCTAACCTCTGAGCTCCTCGAAAAATTTACGAGCAATGTCCGAAGTATGACGATAAAGTCGTCTTAGCTGAGTTTAACGCCATAATACGTAGGTAAGACATTTTTGGCCTCACAGTTGAGGCAAATATGCAGTTTCCCCTTCTCTTGAAATCTTGAAAGGCATTCCTCAATAATTCTGGACGTCTTAATTTTCCGGGCACATTGACTCGGATCAGTATCTTGTTGCATCTCAAGCTCCACAACAAGGACTACCGTGAAAAGGTATAACGTAGAAAGCTGCAATCGCAAGAGACCGGTAAAATATTTTCCAAACCTCTTGATATGTGCTATGCACACAAAATCAAGTGTTGGGGATCAGTGGCATCAATGTCAAGAAGCCATCAAAAACGCCGGAACCGATTTACCATACCACCTCCAAGAAAAAAACGATTTGATGAAGAATGCAGACAAGCACACTTAGTGAAATTATTCGTCTATGAAGGGCCATAGCATAGAAAGCTGTACTAGCAAACGAGAAGGACAGAGAAGAGAAGAAGAGAGGAAAAAAGTGGAAATGGAGAGGTGTTACTTTACGAACAATGTTCAGAAGTTTTATCAAAAAGCAAAAAGAGAGTATCAACAATACTAGAACAGGCATGGTAGATATGAACAAGGAAACATAGTAGTAGGGTCACAGTCGGTAATGAGGATATGGAAAACAACTTCGGCAGACTATTAAATGGCGATTACAAGTTAAATTCCACTGTCAGGCAGAATGAGTCATTCAACCTGAACGATGAAGGCCAAGGGATCCGTCCACCCGATTAATATTAAGTGAGGATAGCAAATTTCAAGCTTAAGAACAAGCTAAAGGATCGGATGGCCTATCTATCTAAAGGGGTGGGAGATGGCTTAATAGAGAGCAGGCACCATCTTATTTCCAAGATTTGGCCGACAGAAAGTATGGCTGAAAAATGGAGCCTTAATACTGTTTGCCTATCCTCGGAGATCCAGAAAGGACACCCTCTTAACTGCGTCACTTATAGAGGCATTTGTCTCCTTAGTAACGCATATAAGATTTTATCTGCCGTTTTCTTTGAACATCTTAAGGCTTGCAGCTGGTCGCAATTGACCAAATATTGACAAAACATTGGAAAAAAGTCAAGAGGTCCAAATCGATACCCACCAACTTACCGATTTTATAATCGCATGTGACAGCATTTATAAAGACGAGCTATAAACAGCCATACCTAGCTTTGTTATCCCTGCCAAACTTGTCAGAATGTGCAGAATGACAAAGGAAAAATCTGCAAAAATAGGCTTAGTCATAAATGAAGACAAAACTAAGTATATGCTGTCAATAAAAAGGGACGCACGACATCGGCTCGGGTATACAATCTCATAATGATATCTCGTCAGACATCAAACAAGAAGTTACTCTTGCAAATTGCGGTTTCGTCGTCCTAAGAAGGAAACTTTTTATAAGACCCACATCATCCAAATCTGCTCTATGGTGACAAAAGCTTAAAGAGAGGTGGATTTTTCGAACCCTTAAAGTTTGGTGTAGCTGAGTTTAAGCTATTGAAGCAACCATAATTTTTTGAACTTCACCTAGATCTGAAGGAGACCAGTCATTAGAATTCGGGATCAATCAGGAGAATACTTACACAGCCAATTTAGGTCATGGTCAGTCTCATTCCTCTAGATTTATTTAGCAGATCAGCGTCCAAAGCGGCTGTTATCTACAAACTTCGGACACACGAGTACACTCCCTTTGTTAAAAACTGGCCACGTAATTGGTTGCTGTTTTTATGACAAAAGATTCTCTTTATGGTGTTCTGACAAAAGTAAGTGTTCTTCTCGTTTCCTTCGCTTATAGAGTTCGTAATCAGGTCCCCCTCCTTTGCAGCGCCATCTTATACGCTTTTTGTTTCGCTGCATGCGCTCGTCGCCACTGTTCATCAAAAAGAATTTCGTTGTGGTGGTACGGAGAAGCTTGACAGATGCGGCATCTCTATAATAATAGTTTGATGGCAACATCGTCATTGTTTTTACGCACTTTACGTTGACAGCGTAAGATTTGTCGAATGATTTTGAGGAACCCGTGGAGAAAAGGCATTAACAGTCTATGTGATAGGAGTCGTTCATATTTTGTCGCAGTATTTCTTCGGTGTTCCGACGTTCAGGATATTTGAATTGTCCAAGTCTAAAGGGGGCCCATTAGCATCTTGAATACTAGTTTTGTCTTGTGCAGATATCAATATGATCGACCTCCTGGCTGACAGGGTTTTGATTAGAAATCGTGTTCTAGCTACGATGAAATTTCCGTCGCGAAGTCACAAAGAAGACTTCAAGACATAAAGGACGGTCAAAGCTCGAAGAAGCGATCTTTGGCATCTTTGATGCGGATTGTTTTCAGGCTTTCTCTCAGATGCCTGAAGCCTGTTTTTCATGCTTCTCCTGCCTGGTTCATCTCAACAAACTCCATGGATATTGATGATAGCCGTCCGTTTTTATCTATTTTATGCGAGGCTATTTGCAGCTTCAAAACATATAGTGTTTAATATTAATCCAGCGGCATAATCCCCAACCTGGAAGCCAAGTCAGGAGCTAGTAGCTCACTATGGGTACATAAGCATTGCTGTTTGTTCACACCATCTCATGACAATTTGGGTAGATGCCGAAAAATCCTCATATAATCTGAAGTTCGATGGTGTTACAGTAGTTTAGTGATTCCATTTTGGAGTTCCTCTGTTAAAAAGGCCCGTATTGTACGTTATCCGAATCAATCATATGCAATGAACTTTAACCAGCTGTGCTGAGCAGTTCGAGTATTTGTTACTCAGAAACAACGAGCAAAACCTCAAGGTAGAATGTTAAACAGCGTAAGTAATTGTGTCTTAACATTTAAGAGTTTAATCGGATATTTGTCATATGTATGCAGGTACAAAATTTTACATTCTACATTCTGATTGGATCCATTTGCAATGGAAAATTGATTAGCGAGAATCTTCCCTTTGCTATTATTATAAGAAGCGAAACCATCTAAGAAATTGGGAGCAAACATTGAACAGTGGCACTAACTGCAAGGTTGTTAAGCACTAAATGGGGAACACGTAGCTTGTGGAAATCTCAACAATATACAGTACGTGGCGATAAAACCTATTTGAATTGATTAGAAACAAAATACATTAATACTCTTTTAAGCACCAGTCCTCCCTCATTTTTATCTGAAAATTAGACCACGCATGTTGCAAATGAACACGTGTTTGCATACTATACGTTAGACTTTTGATGAAATAAAACACCGGCTTTCTGTTATTAGCTTAAAATTAGTGATACACGTTTATATTTTGTTTCATTCTCTACACACTTTTTTGTTCCACACTAATACAAAGAATGTTTTAGTTTCTCGCTTCTCTTGTAAATGCAAGCCTTAGTAATTAGATAATAGAAAATATTACAAACAATAGCTTAAGTAGGAAATAGACGAATTAGGAGGAAGTATTCAGAGCTAGAGTTAGAATCAACGCCCGTTTTCGATGGTGGTGTTTGTTTCGTTTCTTTTAAGTAGAGGCGGTGGTGACAGTCTTACATTCGAAATAAATTTGTTTTCTTTGAATTTACAATTCATCCCTAACCTCCTTGTCATCGTCCAAGTCAATGTCGGATAAATCAATGTCCTCTTCCATTGGCAATTGGCCGTCTTTGCCGTCCCATGGATCTATACTGTTGATTTTTGGTTTCTTAGCACCACGAACTGGTGCAGTTTGTCCACGGCCATAGGAGATATCACGAAGGAACTCATCGATGCCGTCCTTCGAGAATGAACCCTTTAAAACGGAGAATTTCATTTTCTTGAAATTGACCACAGCCATGGCTGGATAACCAAATCCGCCAATCTCCAATGATTCTTCCAAGGCAAGTTGTGCACCAGCCTCAGCCCAAGCCCATCCCCAGAGTTTCTTCTTGTACTTCTCACCCATTTCTTTCAGAGCGCTTAGGAATGTGTTGCGGCATTTGGCATCACAGTCGAGGATGTGTGGTAGCACAGAAACAATGCACAGAGGTTGGCTTTCACAAGCTTTGTCGAATAAGGATTCGTTTGTGATTTCAATTAATTCGGGTGCTGGTACACTGTCGCTGTGTTTTTCCAAAGCCCAACTAACGATATCTGAAGCAGTGCGACCACCATCATATTCTTCAACTGAGCTTGAGGTCTTCTTGCCACCTGGGAAGAATTTAATTGTTGGATAGCCACGTACTCCATATTCCTGTGAGATAAAGTCGTAAGCAATTGCAGAAATGTTATGAATGAATGTAAAACCTTACCTGAGCCTTTGCTTGATGAACCGTCGAGTCAAGAGCTCCCAACTTTACTTTGCCCTTGAGCTCCTTGGCAGCCTTGGCCCAATGTGGTGCCAAATTCTTGCAATGACCACACCATGGAGCAAAGAATTCAACCAGCCATACATCATCACTCTGTAACACCAATTTATCAAAGTTGTCATCAGTCAGCTCGATGACGTCATCAGATGAGCTGCTACTATCGCTGCTACTGCTGCTGCTGCTGCTGCCTCCAAATGCCGCTTGAATCTTCTTCTTAGCCTCAGCCAATGCTGCTTCGGCCATTGCCTTTGCTGTTCTTTGTCCATTGAAATCAACTGGCGAACGTTTGTTAGCACCAAAGATCTTGATAGTGGGGAATCCCTTGACACCATACTGTCCACCAAGCGAACCGTGTTCATCGGCATTGACCGAACCAACTTTGATGACTCCCTTAACAGCCTTGGCGAGTTTCTTGTATTCCGGAACTAAACTTTGACAATGACCACACCATGGGGCGAAAAACTCCACAATCCACACAGAGTCATCGTTGATCACCAGTTTATCAAAGTTCGACGGAGTCAATTCGACTACTCCGTCCGATGGGGAATAGAAAGCCCAAGATACCTGAGCGAGAGCCAAAATTGTCACTGCAAAACAAAGTTTGTTAGTTGTTTACTTAGACTCTGTATATTTACACTTACGGATAAATAATCTCATTTTTGTGTTGTAGGCAGAGGTGTTCTAGAATATCACCAGCGGCCGGTTTTTTTTGCTACGTTGACAGTTTCGTCGTACAATTAAGAACGAGATTTTTCAGAGGAAAAGACGTGCCTATGCACTGTGTTGGTGTGTGCTGAATGGAAGACTTAATAAAGATTGGTTTCCTACAATTTCTGGGAGTATTTTCACTTAGCTATCTCAATAAATTGAAGAAATCTCTGTGATTGTGGGATGAGTAGACGTCAATTTGTAATAAATAGAAGTTCCACTAGTGAGATACGAGTACGCTGTGGATACAGAGATTTTCGTGGAGCATTCTGATTGGTGTACGTGGCCTTTGTAGAGATTTATCTGACATCTGTGGGTGGTTAGGTGAAATAAGTGAACGTTATTTTTGAATTTTATTTTATTTGGGAAAATCTTTTATCCAGAAGACTTTGATATGTTTTTTGGATCACCAGCTTTTTTCCTATTCCAATAAGATTTTGGATTGTTTATTTAAGAACTGAAGTGTATGTAGTTGTGTCGTCAATTATCTTCGGCTTGTTCCTTCTAATCCAGTAAAAAACACAGATAAGCCACATAAGCCCACAGAGGAGAAAGACGATATTATTATCGTGGACATCTTTGGTAATTACCTCCGGAAACATTCATAGGCTTATTTATTTTGGGTACCTTGGCTACAACTAGAAGTACTGTGGGTCCATCGGATCATGGTTAACTATTGGGTTATTCAATAAGTTCTGCATTTTTTTTTTTAGGGTTAAAGTTGAACAAATATTTTTGGTATAAAAGTTATATTTAATCCATCATTGTATTGTGCACCATGGTTTATTACTTCCTTCCAACGTTCTGGAAGAAGCATAATTCCTCTTTTGTTACAGTCAACAGACTTATGGGTAAAAAGGTTTCCAGTTACGTTTTGATCTCTTCTTCGGAACTTAATTGACTTCCGTCCAAATAGTTTGTTTATTTTGGAGAGATCGGAACAGATGGTAGTTAGAAGGTGCAAGGTCTGAAGAGTACAGTGAGTGCTGAATAGCTTCCCAGCCAAATGAATTCTGCTTCTATTTTTCCACTAAAGCTGTGCGTGTGGCCCTTCCTGTTCGCCAAATCTGGCCGTTTTTCTTCCAATGCTTGCTTCAAAGTATCGAGCTGCGAGCAATATTTAATGGCGTTTATTGTCTGATTGCCAGTACTACTATTACGCCAGCCTTACTGATTTTTTTGGGATGCAAATCTTGTTTTTCGACCGATTGCGGTGCTTCACCAAGAGCCCAATATGACCTCTTACGCCGATTGTTGTTGTGAACTATCCATTTTTCGTCTACCGTAACCATTCTTTTAAGGAAAGCCTCAAGCGAGTTCCATCTCAAGAAAAACTCACAGATCATAATGTGATTTCTTTCTTTTGTTGAGCTCTTGAGGAACCCTAACATCCACCTTTTTCGACATTCTAAGCCTTTTCAGTCTTTGCAAAACGGTTATATGGGCGATCTTAGACCGCTGAGCGATCTCCCGTATCGTCAAATGAATGTCAACTCTAATTGGAGCCAAGATTTTATCGTCGTCTATGGTGGGTGGACGTCCAGAGCGAACAGCATTAGCAAGGTCGTTATTTTCTGAATGAAACTGTGTAAACCAACGGTGACAAATGTCAGCGCTTAAAGTCGAATCTCCGAACGCGCTGCGCCTGCGGCAGAGGTGCGCGTTGCCACCTTTTTTTTAAAGAAAAAAAAGTAAAAAACAATACTGAGCACTTAAAATATATCCGATCAAAAAAAATTCTTGTAACAATGTAAAGGATAAACCTCTCTATTGGAATCAACAACACAATTTCATAACGGTATACACAGAGATTTTCTGAAATCATAAACATTATTTCCAAGAAAAAAAGCTCAGATCTTATTGAACAACGCAATGTTCTTTCTTTTGCGAATGTTCCAGGTATAATGTTATTCAGTCCCGCAGCAAACTCAGTAAGTGGTGTTGCGTAGTATATGCTCACTTTCTTAATTTCAGTTTCGTACCTAGATCACAGGTCGATGTTTGCGAATAAAGCATTGATTTTGATTGTAACAATGCATTCGCTCACGTGCGGAAAGTTCAAGACTTCTTAAATTATTCTATTGCTTTTAATATATCTGCACCTATATAATTATGCTTTTTTTCTGTAGCAGGTTAATGGTAGAGTTTATATCTGCTCTAAAGGATTGAGTTATTCATTTGCACGAGTCCTGTTCAATATCTGAATATTTGTTCGGAGTAGTACGCCACGGATGCATCAATGATGGAATGGGTTAGATCTTGCTGCTACCTCGTGCACCTCAATTCACTTACCGCTTTGTTTCGTACCAAAATTCCAAAAAAAGGGAAAGAAAACAAGGATAGATAAGAAGAAAGTTACTTTACTTTATATTGAATAAACGGACGGACTTAAAGGAAATGGGGGGGGGGGAGTTAGATGAAAAAAAAAAAGATTAAACGGTTAAAACTAACTAAACCTATGCTAACCTAAAGCCTAAATGACAAAACTCAAAAAAACGAAATAAAGCTAAACTTCGAAACCTCACCCTATGTAGTCTACACCGAATAAAATATCCCGGGAACACATAGTGATGAACGTTCATTACGAAAGAAGCCAGATATTGTTGGCTGAGGATGGCCAATCTACCCCTTTCCCATCTACTATAAATGCGAGCAATTGCTACAATTTTGGCCAAAACTGTGAATGGTAGCCCCTAAAACAAAGTTGGTCCTTGTCGCTATCTGTAAAAAGCAGAATCAGCGGAAGTCCTTTATATTATTTCTCGTCATGTCTTCACTGTTTGTATTGTACATCACGTCCCATTGCAGTCGGCCACATCAAAGGACTGTCGGTCCGCGCATTCACACACTACTCACGTTAAAGATTTATCCCTTTCAGACCTGAGAGTGAGGTGATGTCTTTTTACCAAGCCATGGACACAAAAAAAAGACCCCCACATTTGTGCGTTTCCGGACGTAAAACAAACAAAGCAAATTTAAACAATTGGGCAATTGCACATTAAAACAGTTTTTTTTTTATTATTAAAGTAAGGATAAGCTAAGGAATATAAAAAATAAACGTAACAAATGTTTATGGAAACAAAAATATATTTCATAATAAATAAAATATAATTACAATATATTTGGTGGAACATTAAGGACTACAATGCACAATAAAAAACTAAAATTATAACTTTCAGCCAATTTTAAATTAAATGTTTCAATAATTCAAGTATTGTTTTAGTTTAAAAGATAAAAAAAGTTAAATAATCAACATTAGTGCTTAGTATGATAAGTTTTAAAACATGAAATTCCCTTAGCGATACATGAAAGCACATCAGTTTTATACATTTGTCCTTGGCGGACTAGAGCGTTTTTTCCCAAGACACAAACGTGGTGTTGTCAAATTTACTGATTCTGACCAATGTTTATAGCGGTTACATCGTTGGTCTATAGGCGGATTTGTTGGCGTCAAGGTAATAAGACCCGAACGGAAACCTGTAGAGATGATAAAGGAAACCTTGTAGTAGAGTCACGGTCGATGCTGAGGATATTGCAAAACCATTTCTGCAGACTGGTAAACGGTGAAGACGACACTAATTCCGCCATCAGGCAGAACAAACCATGCAATATTGACGAAATTAGTCAAGAATTGTTTTGCAGGGTCGTCAACAGTACTCGTACTCTGCGAAGTTTTTTTTGTTGCTATGCAATGTTATGGTGTTTTCATGGCCATGTGGCTTAATACGATGTCCAATTTGGATGGCTTCATTCAACACCCTTTTTATTTTCCAACGCTGACTAGTCCTGTTCCAAATATAATACGTTGAAGTAGCTTATACTAGGAAAAGTAACCTCCTTGGGAATGAAAAAAAATGTTTTTAATGTTTTTTTTTATTTTATTCAATATAGTCCCCTTTAAGTTTGATACACTTATTTCAGCGATTTTCCAACTTCTTGATCCCGTCCGAAAACTAATTTTCCGGAAGGTCTACAAAATACTCCTCTGTGGCGTTGATGATTTACTAGCGTGAGCTGAATTTTTTATTGATGATCTTTTGAGGTTTGGGAAGAAATAATAGTCCAAGGGAGCCAAATCGGGCGAATATGGTGGATGCGACAGCAATTGGAGCCGTAAGTCATTGATTTTAGCCGTGGTTGCGATGCTCTTGTGCGCTGATGCATTGCTTTTCACTTCATGTGAGGCCGTTTTGAAGCGATTTCGGCCTTCAATTGCTCCAATAATGCACAGTATTACTCGCTATTGATGGTTTTTCCTTTTTTGAGGTAGTCTACGAAGAGTATGCCATGACAATCCCAGAAAACCGACGCCATAACCTTTCCGACCCATCGAGCCTCCCTCGGCTGCTTCGGAGCACTCGTGCCGGCTTCAGTCCATTGCCGGGCACTCATTCTGTTCTTGGTGTTCAAGTTACCAATCGGCTCCAAAAGTCCGCCCGATTCCGCATCAGTAAGTCCAAACAGTCTTTCGAAGTGCTCTCGCGTTCGTGTTTTTTTTTTCAAGAGTGACTATGCGCGGCACCCAGTGGCAGGATAACTTTTTCGTATGCAGAATATTGCCCAAAATATGGCGTGTACGCTCAGCACTAATCTTTGTGCACCTTCACTTTCCGGTCAGCCAACACCATTTTATGTATTTTTTTGACATTGTCCTCTGTAACCGCATCGGAGGGCCTGCCGCTACAGACTTGACCGGTAGTGGAATTGCGGTCACCACGAAACTCTCGAAACCAATATTTGACGGTGTAATCTGACGGAGCATTAGCCCCATAATATTTATCTAACTTTTCTTTTGTTTCCTTCGCCGTTTTGCCTCTCAAAAAATAATGTTTAATGAGAGAACAAAAATCGTTTTTGTCCATACTCAACATGATGCCAAATACGTCAACAACAATCATCTGTCAAAACAAAAATAAAGACAGTATCGCACTGAAACTTGGCACGTCTGCCTTAATATGAACGGACTTCAAGGCATTATTACCTTTCTTGCAGTAGCAGTGCATTCTGGGGGTCAAGGAGGTTACTTTTCACCCCACCTAGTATATAAAAGGTCGGTCATGTTAACTATTGACGCTAAGGTCGTCTGAAATTCAGTCGTTTCTGGTAGGACGTTATAGTGCTGTTATTTTATTTTAGGCAGATTCTGGGGACTGATGAGTCTCTAACTATTTTATATAATTTAAACACATTAATGTTAAGTCATCCCCATGTAGATTTTCAAAAATAAACTTTCCCAATCCTAAGTTCAGATCTACGTACGGACCATACATTTACAGCTTTTGAGGAATGAGTTAAACATACCCTTGAAACTTAAAAGAATTAAGTGCACCAGTAGGAAAGCGTTCCGGCACGCTAATGCCATCCAAAGTGAGGGTCGTTTGATGAGTTTTGACAATTTATTTTTCAATAAAATCTCCTTTCAACTCGATACACTTTTCCCAACGGTGCTGCAACTTTTTTTAACCCCTCCGTATAGTATGACTTTTTTTAGCTGGCGATGACTTCCTCCTTCGATCCATATTTCTTTTCAGCGAGCGATCTTTTAAGGTTTGGGAATAAAAAGAAATGGCAGGGAGTCAAATCCAGAGAATACGGAAGAGGGTGGAGGAATTCGTAGTGCAATTCGACCAATATGTCTGTGGCGACTGGGGAGCCGGTGCGTTATCGTGGTATAAGAGCACTTTTTTCTTCGCAATAAATCGACGTACTATGCTTCTGTGATTGTTTTTCCTTTCTCTAAATAGTCAACGTGGATCACAACTCGCGCGTCCCAAAAATGGTGGCACGGCATTCGCCTTTTTTAGAGAAAATCCACTGGGTTAAACCTATTGTTTCGATTGTTCTTAGATGCAGAAACTCATCTGGATTTCGATTAAACAGGGCCAAGCACGTCTTTGAAGTGGTCTCATGTTGATATCTCAGTCAACTTGCTAATTTTCACTCGGCGGCCCGCCAATATGAAATCATGAACATGCGAACTCATTGTAAATGGTTGTACGGGAAGGTGAATGGTTCCCATACACACCATCTAGATTTCTTCGCAGGTTTTGCCATTCAAAAACAAGAAACGGATCACGGAGTGATCGATGTTTCAAAATGGGTACACTCATTTTGGCTTAACAGAGCCACCTATATTCCAATCCGGGTACTCATCAAACAGAACGTGAACATTTGTCAATGTACAGCAGGTACCCACCCATTCCGTGACCTCTTAGATTTATTGACTGTATCTAATGGACTTTAATTCATACAGACGGGTAAAGGGGACACTATACCGTCCCCAATATAACAATATAGTATGACTTGAGTTATTGTACTGACAAGGCAGCTGCCAAAGTCCGAGTTGAATAAGTAGGAATGGATGTTGTTATATGTTAGATGTTTATATGATTAAATCTGGTATGTTCTTCCTGAAACTTCAAAGTTTTTTAATTCAACTATTTAAGTGGGTTGGATTGTATCTTGAAAATCTTTGAAGAAAAAAAACACCTAACATAGTTTGGTTTACGAGTACTAGATACACATTCCTGTGAAGCATAATTCAAAAAGCAAATTCTACACCACTTGTTAAAACACCCTTTATAAAGAATGCAATTACATGGCGCTTCAATTGCCCTAATGTGGCGTGCTGATATTTTCAAAAAGTTGTTGATCCCCTAACTCATAAACGAATTCATTAACAAAAGCATTTAAACTGGTTTACGAACTAAGTGCAGCTAATAACCATTTTAACAACATCGATCAAAAAACCATGATAACGAGTCAATAAATTGCCTGAATCATTGTATAGTTACGCTTATACAGTGTAATATCTGACAAAGTAGATCCTTATATATTTTTCTATAAATTCCAGAACCCTCAAGGAGGATAGCTCAATTGAGATATTTACGTGCTTGAAAAAAGAAATGTGCGGATCTAAGGATAGTAAATGAATACAAAGTTGAATAAGTAACTTAAGTTTGCATGATTAGATTTGTGTTTACTTTTAGTTTATAACAACCAAGAGCTGTCGAAAAGATACGGAATTTTAATTGTAAATTAAAGTGAAAAATATCTGCTATACTATAATGAATCAAGCACATTTGTATAGCCGAGCAAATGCATTGCAACGACAAGCTGTAGAAACTATTCTTACTGATTTCGCTCCAATTTTCCAACTACGATCGGATGGCAGAGATTCTCTAATGGACGTTGGTTGTGGAACAGGGGATGTCCTCATAGATTTTGTTCGCCCTCTTCTACCAAAGTCTTATAAGAAAATTATTGGAATAGATATTTCAGGAAAAATGATTGAGTTTTCACGAAGAAAGTATGCACATTACGATAGAGTTCAATTTAACGTGCTGGACATTGAAACGAAAATATTGCCCTTGGAGTACCAAGGAAAGTTTGATCATCTCACATCCTTCTTCTGTCTGCACTGGCCTCAAAATCAAAGGTAAAACAAAATTTCCATATTTTTTGTTTAACATCCCTGAGTTACAATGACTTTTAGTATGCTTTAGTAAGATATCAGGAATGTTATTCGTCCATATACATACATATATATATATTTTTAAAAAATCTAAAATTTTTTCAATAATTAGGCAAGCTTTGCAAAATATCTACGAGATCTTAAATGATAGTGGTGACTGCTTTTTAGTATTTCTGGCTTCCCATCCACTCTATGATGCCTTCAGGTCTCTTGCTTCAAATCCAAAATGGAGTGAATATCTTTGTGACTTGGAAACTACAATACCACCGTCTCAGGATATCAGTGACCCTTGGCCGGTATATTCGAAACTTTTTAAAGAAACCGGCTTTTCTGATCAGAGAGTAGAGATTCAACAAAAAATGTTCACGCATGAAAGCTACAAAAGTTTTAGAGGTAATATTACCGACATGAGTTTAAAAAAATCATACAATTTTTATTTTATTCAAAATTTCAGAATATGTACTGTCAGTTAGTGTATTTATTGACCGAATACCACCTGAAAAACTGGAACAGTATGTAAAGGAGATTTGTGAATACTGGAGAGAAAGAAACTTATGTGAAAAGTATGAGAGTGGGAATGATTATAGATACATAGTGCCATACGTTTTAGTTATTGCTTATGCAAAAAAATTAAGGTGTAGCTTGAGGAGGAGAACAGGAGATTGCGTTTGAATATGCAGCCAAGTAACGTACACGAAATGATAATTTCGTTATTCAAGCAAAAATAGAAATAGATTTATACCTATATGGTATATTCAAAATTAATCTTGAGTTGCGTGTTTCTTCTTCACTCTTTTTTGAATGTACACACCTCTAATAAAATGCGTATCTATTAGATTAGATTTGACTATTATTAGATTAGAACCGTAAATACCTTTTCACTGTGTCAAGATAATGAATGTTGCGAACAATTCTCTATCACGTCGGATAGGCATGATTCGGCCAATTATTTTAAAAAAGGTGTGTTTCGGAGGTGGAGTCATACTATACGAGTATTTTTCTGTTTAGCAAAGTGTCTGGGGATTCAACAGACTACTACGAGGACAAACTCAAGAAAGTATTTTATTTTGAAAGGACTTTGAACAATTTAAACTGGTAACATCCCCGCACGTTGTGACGTTGATGTTATCGACTAATTTTTGTTTTCTCGAATTGCTTTTAGAATTATAAAAAGAATTAGCAACAATTCAAGATCTTGCCTTTCAATTGATCTTCAGAAAATGGTATGGAACCATTTACACATTCTTGGATATGACATCTTTTTCTCGAAGAGGTTTTTGTCAGAGAGTGGGAAGTAATCATGTAGGTCGCTCATTACATGGTAGAGCGCAAATCTGAAGCGACTACGACTAGGAAACTAGAAAACTTCTAAACAAGTTACTTAAGGCAAATCTAGAAGAAACCTGAGACTTCATATACCGAAGCAAACATAATATAAGGAGCTTATTCGTATTTCGAAGGGTGTCTCTTATAAAGACTTTTACGAAGATATCAAAACAGTAGGTAAAACCAGCAAAATAGTCAAAGTCCTCATAAGAGGAAAATTTGATAAATCACTTCCCAGGTAACCTAGAACCAGCTCCCAATCTTAGGTAAGCTGAGTAACACACTAAGCTATAGCTGGTATCTGTCATCGGTTGTATCGGGCAATTGAACTCGCGCTCACTTTCTTATATGTATTCAAGTCACCTGGCAATGGTGGCATGTATTCAGTTATACCATAAAAAGGTGCATATTAGCTATTGGTAATTCTGAAGAGAATCTTCACTACTAGCCTCACACTGACATATGTAACGAAACCCTGGCCAAGAGTAAGAGTAGCCTTTGTACCGAATATAGGAAGGAAACGCAGCTTCCGACCAATATTAATTTGTGAATGGATTCTCTGACTAAGATGCAATACGCCTACCAACACGTAAGATCCTGTGAGAGTACACTTTAAAATCTTATAGACAAAATTGAGGGTACTTTAGACAACGCAACTCTTGACAGCATGTGTAACTCGTCCACCGAACGAATGACTGGTTTGTGGATAGGAGCAATGTTAGTGAGTAGGACACTTATTGCGTATGCTTTGAAAGGGAGTAAACAGGAGTTTGCTCACAAGGTAACGACCTGTCTGCGCTACTATGGTCTATGCAGCAGACTATTTATTGGATCGTGTGTACCGAATGTCTGCTCTTATACGCAGGGAATCCTAAACCTGACCAGGTAGCCCTTGCTGCACTAGAAATAGACTTTCAGAAATTCCCCTAAAAACTGAGCTGGTTTCCTTTACGACAAAGGAAACTATGTAGCTCTTTAAGGCATCACCATTCAATGTCTGCTTTTTGACTGTAGTCTTATGAATGTGCCTTCTGATACAATGGCACCGGAACTTTATTTCTGATCTCACTCCCTACTTCCAGACAAGTTTGACAAATTTGTTGATTGCTCTGAAAGAAGTCGCAAAGTTAAAGTTAAATTAATTGAGCCTTGTTTTTGGTCCCAGACCACATTGGTATGCTGAGGAATATACAAGGCAATGCTGTGAAGAAGACTTCTCAGGATCTGAGTCTCCATTATGATTGAAGTGGGTATATTGCAACCACAGCTATAGGTGGCTTGACTAAATAGGCTAAAATAATATTTCTGGTTCAATATCTTTTGCCATCTTTCTAGCAGTAGTATGATTCCACGCTCACCAAAATTTTTGTTTTTTTGCTGGCAAAAGAATTTATTCGGGTGATTTCTGATCTCCTCATTTAAAGTAAATGTTTTACAGTCTAAAAATTTTTGTAGCGACCGAAACAAATAATAACCTGAAGATGCCAGATCTGGAGAATATGATGGATGCGAAAGTAGGCCCATCCAAGTTGTAAAAGCTTTTGGCGAGTTACCAAAGTTGTATAAGGTCTCGCATTATCTTGGTGGAACACTACATCTTTTCTATTGATCAATTTATCCAGCTGATGACGGTGCACTTCAAAATTGATCGTTGTGTTGTCCGGTAGAAGCGCAAAAATAAAAAAAAACAATCCCGTTGAAATCCCACCAAACAGATAGCATCAAATTTTTTTTAATGAATATCAACTTTCGAACCCGGTTCTTTTTTTTTTTTTTTAATTCATGATCTCTTGCATTAAACATTTTTGTAGATAACCCACTTCTTGTCCCAAGCGAAGATGCGCTTCAAAACGCGACGGCATGAAGAACTCATATATCGAGCTTTAAATCTAAGCGTTTCAAAACGGGCGAATTTGATAAATTTGATCTCTCTGACTTTTCAATCCTCTATACAGCTATCCAGAGCAGATCGTATTTGTCCTCACTCGCAGTTGACAATGACAATGAAAAAAATCCAACGGGGTGAGTTAGTTTGTTGAGTGATGTTATATATTGTGTTACAAACGCTACAGTCTTACTCGCAGATTTATAAAATGCATATAGGACCATCATTGATGTTGCAATTCGAATCCCGTACGAAGCAATTCTCTGAAAAAGTCTTTTCATAGAATTTGTATGCAGTTATTTGAAAATCCCGTCGGCTTCAACTCTGACATGAAGGCATAACACTGTTGTTGAGAGTGGTTGTTGGCTGGGCTAAATGTAACGAACTAACAACTAGCACGTACTAAGACCCACTGATTGAGGATGCACTGGCTCCAGTTTGACAACCACCTCTGGAAAAATATCAAAACCTAATACACCTGAGTTTCAAAAACTACAACCCCGCCCTGGAGAAAAACCAGTAAAAGGGTATTCATAACCCCTGTTCCCCATTGAACAGCTCTTTTTGCTTTCCCGACTAGGTTTTCCGACAGTTTTTCTTTAAAAATGGGACTACTCGCTCTTCGGACCATGGGCCATACCTTGACATGTATTTTAGCATTCAGCATCGGACCGCTGGCAAAAGAAATTCGAAAAATGCATTTTTTCTTTGAGGTGAGTTTTCAGTACGTGCCTCTTCTGAAACTCGATCAATATTTTTGATTTTTCAAGCCAAACCGTCAAAAGTAGCTTGTTTAAATTAATAAAGCATAAATGCACGATCCTCCTTGCTACTGTTCCATCAGAAGCGATCCCATCCAGCAACTCTATTAGCGAGCGTTACCGTAATCAGGGATTCTTTATTGCATCGTTCCTCCATCGACGCCGAAGTGCTGGAGCTCAACCACTTAACATACCCTAGTCATCGAAGACATTGTATTCGCACTATATGGTGTTCTACCCTTCCCTCGATAAGGCAGCCCTTTCTGGACTTGTTATGTAGCCATCTTAACAAATGTGGTAGACGGCCTTGGGCTGAACCAAAATAGACTTAAAAATATTTTTTCGTAATATTTATAATGAATTCACATCAAGTATAACTACTACTGCTACAGTCGTCTTAACTTCGTCTAGGTCGTCCGGACGAAATTGTTGGTTATCATCGTTCGAATTAATCGGTTTATTCTGTCTGTTTGGTGAATTTTGATTATCATCGCCGTTAAACGTTCTTTTCAAATGGTTCCCCCATATCAATATTACCGGCTGCAATTCTACTCGGACACACGAGTAGTCCCTTGTTCGTTCTGGAAGCCTCGGGCTTTGTAGCCTTAGCATATTCTTTTTATTCTTCGAATATTCCTACAACAGTATTTCCTGATTTTCTTAACCACGCGGTTCTATACTCCCTCCTTACCTTCTGAGAAGCTAATCTTGTGTATTCCGTTTCTTTCACTCGTATATCAGAAACATTAATCCTTCTGCTTTTTGACTCGCTGTATGTGCTTGCTAATTTAATTCGACGAGCCAGAGAATTCTTTTGTTGGCCCAAAAAACCCAGTACATCAGAAGCAGCTTTCTTGATGGCTTTTTATCAGCGATGTCTTAAGAGGATCTGGCGATCTGGTTTTCGAAACAATTTTTTGTCTGGAATGTTCGAAATATCCGCAACCGTAATTCTCAGAGTCAGTATAAATCCTTCATTTTGGAGAAGATCCTCGCGTCAATGGTAATATGGTCAAACTTGTTGACAAGGAATGTGTACTAGTCAATACAATATTTTGAAAAATTACAGTTTTTTAGGGAGAATAAATTATCGGAATTGCAGGCTATACTTTCCATCGTTCAGTGAAAATGTAAAGTTTACCTAAGGTTCATAGGTCTATCAAAGACTGAAAGATTGAGGCTGTCTTTAGGGCTGTCATCTCCCGCTCTTTTATGGAGACATGCACATGTATAAGGTTTATGTTAGTACACCGTGCGTGGTCAAGAAGACCACGGGTGAATTGTAGCTGTTTCGAGTACCACCTAAAGTACATAATTCCTTACGTTTTGTACTTCACATTTGTGTAAATGGTTTATACCATAGACGAGGCGGGAGGTTTTTGGCAGTAAGATTGATTTCTTACCAAGATCCTCTAGAATCTAAGGATCGCAGTAGTTGGATCTTCATGATTGTCTATGCCTACCCGTCGTATAACCGGTGGGCCTATCTTGAAGCCAGCTCTAAGTTAACGATATCTCACCCTCTATCATAGTTTCTTTCAGATCGGTCGCTAAAAGGCTTCCATGATATCAGGCAACTGTGTGCTGAATTTGGGATTAAATAAGCTAATTTATCATTTCACTAAGTCTCAGATTGCCTAAAACTATCTCTCTTAAGTCAGGACCATTTGCTTGCCTCTTCAGAAGGGTTTTCATGTTCCCGAATACTATATATTGCTATTTGCGGTGTTTTAGATACATTCTAATATAAATTTGTTGAACAAAAAAAAAAAAGAGAATCAAAGACATAAGGAACGCAATCATATTGCGCTTAAATTCCCATATCTAACATGTTGATGTTGCCAAAACAATGTCGAACCGTAAACAAACTCATAAAGTAATTCAATTACAAGTATTTTAGCTGGTTTTCGAACTAATTTAACTAAGGGTTATTTTAGCTATACAAAGCTCACCGCAGCATGCTGTCTATAAATTCCAGAACCCTCAGGGAGGAAAGATCAATTGAAATATTTACGTGCTTGGAAAAGCAGGTGTACAGCTCTACGAGTAATAACATAAGTGAATCGAAAGTTGAGTGAGTAACATAAAGTTGAGCGCGTAGATTGTTGTGCTTACATTTAGATGATAACAATCGAGAGCTTTCGAAAAGATACTGACTTTTAATTGTGAATTAATTAAAAATTATCTGCTATAATGGATCAACCACATTTGTATAGTCGAGCAAATGCATTGCAACGACAAACTGTAGAAACTATTCTCACTGATTTCGCTCCAATTTTCCAACTACGATCGGATGGTAGAGATTCTCTAATGGACGTTGGTTGTGGAACAGGGGATGTCCTCATAGATTTTGTTCGCCCTCTTCTATCGAAGACTTACAAGAAAATTATCGGAATAGATATTTCAGCGAAAATGATAGAGTTTTCGCGAAGAATGTATGCACATTATGATAGAGTCCAATTTGATGTGCTGGACATTGAAACGAGAGCATTACCTTTGAAGTTCCAAGGAAAATTTGATCATGTCACATCCTTCTTCTGTCTGCACTGGGCTCAAAATCAAAGGTAAATCAAAATTTCAATATTTTTTGTTTAACATCCCGTGTTTGCAATGAGTTTGAGTATAATTTAGTAAAAAATCAGAGATGTTATAAAAAATTTTATCATTTTGAATTTTTTTTCTTAAAAATCTAAAAAAAATTTCAATAACTAGGCAAGCTCTGCAAAATATCTACGAGATCTTAAATGACAGTGGTGACTGCTTTTTAGTGTTTCCGGCTTCCCATCCACTCTATGAAGCTTTTAGGTCTCTTGCTTCGAATCCAAAATGGAGTGAATATCTTTATGATTTGGAAACTTTTGTATCACCGTATCAAGATATCAGTGACCCTCGACCGGTATATTCGAAACTTATTATAGAAACTGGCTTCACTACTCAGAGAGTGGAGATTAGACAAGAAATGTTCATCTATGAAGACTCCAAGAGTTTCAAAGGTAAGTTTACCGGCGCGGGACTACAAAAATCATTTAATTATTATTATTATTATTTTTTTTACATTTTCAGAACATGTCTTGTCAGTAAGTGCATTTATTGGCCGAGTATCGCCTAGAAAACGAGAGGAGTTTGTGGAGGAGATTTGTGAATATTGGAGGGAAAGGAATTTATGTGAAAATAATGAAAGCGGAAGGGATTATAGATACTTTTCGCCACACTATTTAATCGTTGCTTACGCAAAGAAATAAACAGAAAAGTAGAATTAGAATTACATGTTTCTAGATCTAATTGAAGTTATGTGATCTGTTTGGTGGTAGCGCATGTGAACTTCGAAAAGATAATAAAGGCTCTAACTTCAAAAATAACGAGTTGCTTATACGAGAATCGTTCTGTAAGTTCCTCGGGTGTCTCAACTAAAGTTGTGAATGCGAACATCTTTTTAGTCAGTCGTGTCATGTAAATAAATTACCATAATTCGGCTAATTGCATTTTCGAGAACTAGGAGATTATATTTCGAATGGTAGATCTTACTCGGCATTGAGAAATGTATAATTGTCAGGATTTTAGGTAAGAAATATTAGACCACGCTTGAAATAAGGTGTTTCTCTGATTCTTCGCTATAAAATGGTTAAAGCTTAAGCAAGCGGATGTAAACTGGAGAAGTAGCAAGAAGGACACTGCCAGGCTGCTTAAGGGATTTTCCATAGTTCTATAACTATCATAGTTCTTGGATTTCTGTGTTGCATTAACGATATAAATTAAAACTTAACTTGCTGCCATCTAGTGAGAACCAATATGTATTCACCTTGCTAGAGCTGTAAATTACGTTTTTATTTTATTGAGAATCGCTTTAATATAATATACAGCACTCTCAATGCTACACAGTGAAAGAAAAAATCCAAATCCTTGCTGTTTCAGCATGTCGTACCTGTTCGATTCGGCTGAGTTCTTTCTGCACACTGGATATAAAATCACAAATTCCCGCACAATTTTCCACTGATCGTAAAATATGATATTTTCGACGAGGAACTGTGCACTCGATACGCTTGTTCATTTGGATTATTTGGATGAGTTATTGTGTCCAAAGCGGTACAGGTATTAACGGTACCTCCCGTTACCGGACAGGAACTGCGTGAGATTGTAGATGCAATAACTCCCATGTGTCCGGTTTACCCACACTTCTATAGACGGAATTAACTTATAGGTCCATCGGCCTTTTGTAGAGTTGTGCCATCTATTTTCTCACATAATTATTGAGGTCATCCTTTCCCCTTCTTTAATCCTTTT
This sequence comes from Volucella inanis, assembly GCA_907269105.1. Taxonomy (NCBI): domain Eukaryota; kingdom Metazoa; phylum Arthropoda; class Insecta; order Diptera; family Syrphidae; genus Volucella; species Volucella inanis. The sequence goes on from OU026157.1 coordinate 20,118,159, forward strand.
TATTTCATGAGTTCCTACGTGGCAAACCGGCAATTTTGTTGTATATTTAAGGTATAACATATATATGTTATATATATATATATAATCTGCATCTAGCAATTTTTTTGGATCTTCTGTGGTGAGACTTATTACAGTGTTAAGTGCCACTTAATTGCTGTGTTAATGTGGGATCCGATTTTACTTTGCACAGTATCTCTGCATAAGAGAGACCTCCTTTGGTCTCAATTGTAATGGGATCAATTTTTGCCTTGAGTTTCCTTACGCTATGGTGCATTTTTTGGATTTTGTTTTTAACGACTTTTGTCCAGCTTTCTTCCAATTGTATAATATCTCTTTGGAAATAGGGTTGCCTTTATGAACTCGTACATTATTATTTCTTTCTAATGCCAGGTCCTTCCGAGTTCGCTTGGTCTCATGGTTGCCCTTAGAAACTCAAGGCATTCGACTGTTTGTTACCTTTTTCGTTTTAGAAGCTTCTTTTGTTTCAGCCAGAAAGAGGTTTGTGAAAAGTTATTCTTTCCGATTATCTCCTTGGCCTTCTCAATTCGCAGCGGGATCGCCGTTAGTTCACAGAGCACTCTTATGCTTTCAATGTTGTCCCTCTTGGGCTGATGAATTGAGCGCCTTTTTCCATCCTCAAGCATTTCGACGAGCCTACTGATCTGTTCGCCTAGATTAGGAACGCTGATTTTGGGGACTCCTCTTTAAAAATGTAGGCTCTTGTTGCTGCTATTTCAACACGTCTACCTGGAGTTCCAGTGGAACATGTTCTTGCTGCTCTGGAGGATCTCTAAAAAGGGTTCTTTTGTCTCTATTTTATTTCGATATTGTTTGCGCCTCCGTTTGTTTTTGAATTGAGGTGTGAAGACGACGAAACGTGTTCGCTGGGTACGTTCAATGGAAAATGTAACTACAATAAAGGAAAGTGACGAAAGTGAAGAAAAACACCTCTCCATAGCCACACGTCACCGAATTTTGACGAAAAATTTGATTTTCCATGCGTACAAGGTCCAATTAACGCAAGAACTGAATGCGGTCGACCACTACCAGCGCCGTACGTTCATGGAAAACATCCATGCCGACATTGATTTTAGCAAGTAAGTCGTGTTTTGGAATGAGGCCCGTTTCCACATTGGCGACTGCTTTCATAGGCAAATTTGCCGTATCCACAGAAAATCTACGAGTAATTCAAAAGATGCCAATGCACTCACAACGAGTAACTGCTTGATGCAATTTATTGAAAGGGCCGTACTTTTTTGAAAATGAGGCCGGAAAAGTCAATAGGCCGCATTACCGATACATGCTAAGCAATTTTTTGCAACCGAAGCTCAATGACATTAATACGGACGACATCTACTTTCAATAGGATGGCATTACGTGCCACAAAAGTAACGAAACAATCGCGTTATTACGCACGAAGTTGCCCAGTCACGTATTTTCGCGTTTCGGAGACATCAATTGGCCGCCAAGATCATGCAAATTAACACCGTTACACTTGTATCTTTCCAGCAAGATCCACGCGAATCATCCGCAAACAATTCCAGCTCTGAAAGCGAACACTGAAGCCACCTTCGCCGGGATGGTGATTGAACATTTGGAGAAAATTTCCATGTGTTTCAGAGATATCTCAACATTTGTTCACTTTAGTTAAAAACCAAATCTTTCGTATCTATTTGAAAAAAAAAAATATAAGTGACAGCCTCAATGATAAAGCGCCTAAAGCACCTGCACTCACCACATCAGCGCCAAGTATCATAGCAAGCTACCCTAAAGGTAGAACTTCAGAGCAGCAAGCAGTGAACCGTCTTATTTACTGAAGGATAGAAGGAATGCTGCGGACGTCAGAAACCACTCGATCAGCCTGATCAACTGTCCATTGAAGTTCTAACCGAGAGCACGACTGTTTTAACGCATATTCGGGTCCTTGGAAATTTGTGAACTTGTGAGTGTATCGCCGATCTCATTTTACGGGATCCCGTTGTAAATTAGAGCTCATACAAGCCTCAGTGAATTTAGCCTTTGGCTGAGTTAACAGAATCCTATTCAGACTAGCCTCATCGTAAAGGGCTTTGTTGGGATAGAATTTTTAGTACTCTGATTATGGTGTTCTATGCAAGCCGAGACAGGTCCCAAGACACTGTCATTTAAACACTCGAATCCTATCCATCTGATACGGCGCTACATTGAACCACACAGAACAATCATAGGCGATGACTGGCCTGATTAGGGCAACATAGCATATGACCTTCACCCTGGAGACAAGTTGACTGCTGTGAAACAGTCCTCTTGTCAGGGCTAAAGCCTTCTTGGCTCCAACAAGACAAGCATCCATATGTTAGTCAAAATACGAATATTTATCGAGCCAGATACCAAGATATCTATCTCACTACGCTTCCCACCGCTAATGGCACTCCGTGCTGTCTAATGCTGGCCAAATTTCGTCAGTTATATCTGATATCCCTAGAAGCCAATCTTAATGTTTCTTACTTCTGTAAATTAATTTTCAATTTCCAATCGCCTTAATACGATCAAAATTACTCTGCAGAAGAGTATTGATGACTTCGTTTTTTGGACCTGAACTGTACGCAACTAAATCATCTGCGTACGCTATGGCATGCTTGAGAGAAACAACTTGATCACTTGTGTAAATGTTAAATAGTATCGGAGAAATCCGATTCGTTAGTTCTAACTTTATCTCTTTTCGGGATAGGATGTATCACTGCATCACCACCTTGATCAAAAATATCAAAAAGGATTAAATCTATATTGTCCCCTTTAAAGTAATCACCATCGACTGCAACACACTTATTCCAGCGCTTGATCCAATCTGCGAAACATTTTTTATATTCGGTTTTCGGTCCATCAGTACTTCCTGCGATTTTTCTATTACTTCCTCTCGGCTGCTGAAACGCGTTCCCCGTAGTGATTTTTTAACTCAATTGAACAGAAAGAAGTCACAGGATGCCAAATCAGGTGAATTCGGTGGCTACCATCCAACAGCATTTTTCGTCACAAAATTACGAAAAATGATTTCACTGTGCGATATGGTGCAAAATCAAAGAGTTTTCTGCCCACAATACTGGTCTCTTGCTTCATACAAACGTCTCATAACGCACTACACCGCTGTAATTGCCTTCTTTTTTGACTGAAAACGACGTGGTGTTTTTGGTCTCGGCTCATTTGGTGAACGCCATTTACTTGCCCGTTGTTTGGATTGCGTGTCGTACTCATAAACACACGTCTCGTCTCCAGTAATGCGCTTTTTGATGAATGCGGGATCAGATTTAGCCTCGCAAATCATCTCTTTTGCGACGTCAGCAAGGTCTCTTTTTTGGATGAAATTGAGGTCTTTTGGCACCAACTTTGCTGCCACACCACTGAAACCCAAATCATTAACCAAAATGTCTTGGACGGATCCATAGGCAATGTTCAAGTCCTCCGCTATCTCTCTGATGGTTAATTTGCGGTTATTGACCAACATTTCTCTCACTTCACCAATGTTTGTGTCGATTTTCGTCGGTTTTCGATGTCGATGTTCTGCCACAGCGTTCATCATCTTCGATTGACTCACGACCACTTTTGAACCGCTCGTGCTACTGGTAAACGACCGTTTTCCTTAGAGAATCTTTACCGAAACATTTTTCCAACATTTCCAACATTCGCCCACCATTAAATCCGTTTTTTTACGCAAAATTGAATACAAGTTCGTTGTTGCAGATTTAAATCCATTTCTAAAACTGTAAAAAATCGCCAACACACACACTCTTGGCTTCGTTACTTTTGCAAATGTCAAGCTATAACGCAACAACAGATGTACCAACTTAACAGAAAAAAAACAGAACTCAAATGGGAATCATGGGAGCGCCACACAGTGTTTTTTTTTTTTTTTTTTGGTATGCATTATTCAGCGCATTGTTAAACAGCGTAGTAAATACATCCACTGCTTCCAAGGGCATATGTCTTAATACGATGTTTGGAATACTCAAATATGCACAGGACGTCATTTTTACGAACCTGTTTCACTTAGCCTTAGCCAGGTATAGCGGCGCTGCCATACTATACCAAGGTGAAATTTAATTTAAATAGAAAGAAAAACAATAAACAAAATAAAAAATACAATACAGACAATTCCTGTCCAGGAAGAGTTGGAGATGAGTGAAGGCAAAATCTCGACTTCATCCATCTCCCTCCTGGTAGAGGCAATAAAGAAAAGTGAGCTAGCGATAGTTAAGTGTTTGAATGAACATTCCACTAGCGAGAGCAATTTTACCGGTGAGCAGGCTGGTACTCACACCGGTAAGTCAAAACCTCAGTTGAAGTGGTAGCTAAGGCAGCTGATTGAGCGTCGAGTTGTTGACAGGCGGTTATATATACTAAATGATGGTACACTCATTTTGGCGCCTCCTATCTTCCAAACCGGGTACTCAACAAACAGCCTTCGTAGAGGCATCAAATGAAATGAATACTAGTGCATCTGCGAAAAAATTTAAGCAATCGGAAGATATGTACGATATTGAAGTGATTCCAGCTTTTGGTTATCGTATGATAGATTTTATTGCAGTTTTCCAGATATTTCAAACGTTGTCGTTTGTAAAGTGTGCAAATTGCAAGTAAAACTTAGGGGAAGTGGTAAGCGGGGTTTGGGATACAAAATAGTAGTGCCTTGTGTACAGAGTGAGATAACAATAGTCCATTTGTTGAAAAAGGCTATGAAATAAACGATAGAATTGTTATTTCCATGCGATTACTTGTCATTGGTTCGCACGGAATAAAATAGTTTTGTGGATTCACGGAATTACCTCGGCCTTTGTTTCACTCTTTTAATGATAAGTTTGTCAAAAGAATTTCAAAATCAACTAAACTAGTTTGCAAAAACAGTATGATGAAAGCAGCGAAAGGTGAGACAACTGTTCCTATTGAAAAATGAGAAAACGGAATTATGGTATCAAGCGATGGTTTGTGGAGAAAACGTGGATTAACGTGCTTGTTTGGCTTGGTGATTCTATTGGCAATTACAGTGCAAAAGATATAGACTGCGCTGTCAAATCAAAATACTGTAAGCCGTCTGAATACTGGATGAATAGAGAAGATACCGAAGATTGTACGGAATGGGCACAAAATCATAAAGATATGTGCGATGTGAATTACGATGGATCAGCAGGAAAAATAGAGGTTAATGCAGTTTTTGAGATGTTTCAGCGATCCGAAGCTTTGATTCTAAGACTTTTAAAGGCATTACTTATGCTAAGCCCTAGGAGAATGTCACAGTACTCAATAAAGAGTGTATATATCACTCGAATACGTAATTTGAAAAAGAATATAGAAGGTGGAAGGAGAAAATTGTCGGAAAAACTAATTGATTCACTCTCTGTTTATTATGTAATTCAGTTCAAAGCATGAGAAACAGTGTATAGGCTTCACTCGATCATAAATATCCAATCGGAGAGGATTCATGGCGCTCATGCCAAAAGACTAACGTTACAAATAGCTTGGCTGAGTACCAACATAAGTCAGTTCTACCAATTGAAGCATATAAAGGTCTCAAGCCGGCCTACGAATAATTGATCAGAGACTTTTACTCGACTTTTACTCGATGCATTGTCGGTTATACTCAAAACTGTAATGAAAATGGGATATTGGCCCCAAAATCCATTTATAGTGGTAAAACTGTGTTGGATAAAGCTTAAGCCTAGTTTCAATTTTTCACATAATGAAACCGATGGATTTAGACAACGGCCCAAACAGCTACGAAATGTGCTTGTATATTGACAAAGAGCGCATAAAGCTTGCAGAAAGATCGCTGTATGAAGAGTGTCTGCAAAAGAATGGAGAATCGCATTAAATTCCAATAGAAAGGAATAAATTACTAGAGGCACGAGCGGTTCAAAAGTGGTCGTGAGTCAATCGAAGATGATGAACGCTGTGGCAGAACATCGACATCGAAAACCGACGAAAATAGACGAAAATCGACGAAAATATTGGTGAAGTAAAAGAAATGTTAGTCAATACCCGCAGATTAACCATCAGAGAGATAGCAGAGGACTTGAACATTGCCTATGGATCCGTCCAAGACATTTTGGTTAATGATTTGGGTTTCAGTGTTGTGGCAGCAAAGTTGGTGCCAAAATACCTCAATTTCATCTAAAAAAGAGACCGTGCTGACGTCGCAAAAGAGATGATTTGCGAGGTTGAATCTGATCCCGCATTTATCAAAATTACCATTACTGGAGACGAGACGTGGTACGACACGCAATCCAAACAACGGGCAAGTAAATGGCGTTCACCAAATAGCCGAGACCAAAAACACCACGTCGTTTTCAGTCAAAACGGTGCGTTATGAGACGTTTGTATGAAGCAATTCGCCGAAAGAGACCAATATTGTGGGTAGAAAACTCTTTGATTTTGCACCATGATAACGCACCGTCGCACAGTGCCATAATTTTTCGTAATTTGACGAAAAATGCAACAAATACCATCCAACAACCACCGAATTCACCTGATTTGGCTTCCTGTGATTTCTTTCTGTTTGATCGAGTAAAGAAACCACTACGGGGAACGTGTTTCAGCAGCCGAAAGGAAGTAATAGAGAAATCGCAGGAAGCACTGGTGGATATACCGAAAACCGAATATAAAAAATGTTTCGAGGATCGGATCAAGCGTTGGCATAAGTGTGTTGTAGTCGATGGGAATTACTTTGAAGGTGACAATATAGATTTAGACGAATAAACTTGCATTTTAAATTTTCCGTAATTATTTGCAAGCTTGACTTTGAAGGCCAAAAATCAATATATCAAAAAAAATCTTATGCACTTCTCTAGCCATTGTTTATTGTACATAAACAAAAAATTTAGTGACTCATCGTAATTCAAAATTTACAGGAGATGTTGGAGAGGTCATCTGAGAAACGCTACACAGGCGCAATTTTTAAATTAATTGTTCTATATAACTTATGTTTTACAGTCGGTTCAGAATTGCATATTTTATATTTATTTAAATGAGCTATGTTCTAATTCTGTAAATAATATCTAAAATCACTTAAAATTGTTCAAAGTTTCCAATGCAACAAATATACACGATCTTTCTATCATTATTGATCATCAGTAAGCGTGGGCAGATCATTATTTACATGGTATGTACTATCACACAGTGTAGATAATCCTGCATCATCACACCATGTAGAAAATTCTCTATAATGCATAATAAATATAAAGTTGTTAAACACTTTAAATAAAGTTATTAATCTTTTTGAAGCACTCGTGTTTGATTTGTACAATAAACTGGTAGCTTAAGCAGTAAGTCATCTTTAGTCATTCAAGCGATATAATTCAATTTGTTCACAGATAACAGTCCTTTCTTTTGAATGCAAATACAATAATATTGAAATTATTTTCCGCCTACACAACGCCAAGTTTTCAGTTCAAAAATCGATAAAATAGCTAGAGCTAGAAGTGAGCGTCATGTTCTGGATCAGCATCTATGTCACCAATTTCTCGACCTCTTTTTGGGAAAATAGTATTTTGTAGGATTAAAAATACTTGTACATCGCTGTTAAAATCGTCAAATTTTCTCCAAAGCCGATCCATTTTAGGTCGTGCTGTTAAAAGCTATATAGATAAACTTTCTAAGCCATTGCTTATCTCCTTTCTCAAGTCTACAGGACATCTTGAAGACGTTTGTATCAATTTATTGGACAAGTGCAACTAGTCGGCCCAATGGGCTATCGGACTCTGTCAAGCATAACGCCTTCTGAATTTATATAGTGGAATCAGTGTTATATCTCAATGGCACCTTGATCCCATTTTAATATCACTGCAGTACACTGACGTTTGGATTTTTTTTAAACATTTTATGACCTTTCCACACTTGCGCTTCAAATCTCTAAAAATTGTAAGCCCCAAAATGAGGAAGAGATCTACATCCACTGTATGCAAAAACTCACTAAAAGTGAGAATCTCTCCGATTCTTAGCTAATTATGTAAATCGATCTTTCAATAGCTCTCTGAATTTAATAATCGCATTGTAACAAGGTCAAAATTTGCATAAATGTGATCTAGCGTGACCTTATTTATAAGTATATATAACTATTCGATGTTTATTTCCGTAAAAAAAAAATATTTATGCAATTGCATTCATTAAACTTGACAAACGGGCAGCATTTGTATAAAGCTTGCTGCAGTTTCCTAGATACAATCTGTTCTTTATTGACAATCATAGAAATAAAAGTAAAAATTTGTCACTGCGTATGTTACTAAAATTAACTAAAATTGTTTTATTATTATTATTTTTTTTTTATAAAAAATGAATCAACCAGTTTTGTATAGACAAGCAAATGGACTGCAACGGCATGCAGCAAAGAAGATGATAGAAGAATTTGGTCATATTTTTCAACATGGATCGAATGGAAAGGATTCCCTGATGGATATTGGTTGTGGATCGGGAGATGTTCTGATCGATTTTATCCGCCCAGTTCTACCAGATACTTATACAAAAATCATCGGAACAGACATTTCACCAGAAATGATCGAGCACTCAAGAAACATCTATACAAAGTACAACAGAATTCGATTTGATGTCTTGGATGTTGCTACAGAGATGTTGCCTTTAGCATACCAAAATTCGTTCGGCCATGTTACGTCGTTTTTCTGCCTGCATTGGGTTCAAAATCAGAGGTAAATATTCGATTTGCCCTTTTAAACACAAAACCAAAAATATATTTTATGGAATAATTTCAATGACATCCCTGGATTGTAGCAAGTGTGTTGTACAGAGTTCTATCAGGGACGTTATTTAATTTTATATTTTCACAAATTTATTTCAATTTAAGGCAAGCATTGAAAAACATCTACAACATGTTAATGAACGGGGGAGACTGTCTTTTGAGCTTCCTTGCTTCAACTGTAATGTATCAAGCATATCAGATACTATCTATGGATCCAAAATGGAGTGATTATACTCGTATGTGGGATATTGAAAGATTCATACCAGCGTCACAAGACATGCGGGATCCGTTAGCGGTATATTCTAATATTTTCATAGAAGTGGGCTTTTCTGATCGAAAAGTGGAAATTCGAGAGGAAATATTTGTTTTTGAGGGACATAGAAGTTTTGCAGGTACACACAAGATAAATGCCAAATTGTGGAAAGCCTATAAAATATATTTTTTTTAATTGGTAAGATCACGTGCTGTCTGTTTGTGGATTTTTGGATAGAGTGCCACTTCATAAACGAGATGAATTTGTTGCTGATATATGTGCATACTGGAAAGATATGAATTTATGTGAAGATATTGGAAATGAAGGTGACTATAGATATTTTGAACAGTATAAACTTGTGGTAGCTTATGCAAAGAAATGAGAGTAATATCAAAATATTTGGCGAAGAATTGTTTACGATTTATTTTTCCACCAATATTTTCCAATAGAATTTAGTCAGACAAAGAACTAGTCTATTGTACTTCTTGTAAGCTCCTTCAATGATTACCAACACTTCATCTACAGTAAGTACCTGCAGCTTGCTGCTTCGAGGATAAGCCAGACATTCTCAGTAGTAGTGTCATCATCCGCAGTGTCGGCATTAGTTTCACAGGAAGCCTCGCAAGATGTTGTATCACTTGTGACCAGCACATGTATAGCCAAGTATAGTCCAAGCAAGCTGCGGTCTTTCGTACTAAATTATTAGAGACGTCGGGAAGTATTCAAAGTCTACTTGCAATCTGGAAACTCATGCCACCTGCTGTTGTGCTCATATGAAATCTAGCTTTCAATGGAAGCCTTAAGCGAGGACGCAGGCAGACCTAATATACCTAGGTTCGAGTCCTGGAAAACTCTTCTCTTTTCTTTTTATAATTAGCATTTATATACGGCAATGGGCCGTAATCCCATTTTGATCTGGAACCCAAACAAGACTCAGCGAATTTAGCCTTTCGACTGGGTTAATGATTTCTTGCATTCTTAAACTAGCCTTGAAGTCGTAAGGGAATTCAGCAAAGCTCTAAGCGCAGTCTGGCTATTGCTATGCAGCCTATAATACGAATATCAAGAGGAAGGAGATTCATCAATGTGTCTAAAGCTAGGAGAAAAGCTTGGCAGAAAAGCCCTAATGCATCCGATATAGACCATTTTTTGGAGTCCGTTTTTTTGTGAGTGCTTATTTTACCATACAATCGACGTATAGGGTATAATTGGCCTTACCATAGCCGTGTAGATCTAAGATCACCTTTTTGGTGATAGGTCCCATGCTTTGCCGATAGCTAATTTCCAATTCCAGAAGGCCGACATCGCTTCCGACGTAACATGTTTAGTTCATACGAATTTGTTTTTCAATATGATACCCAAATACTTAGCTTCTTTCGAGAATTGGATGGTGATGCCTTTAAGCACTAGATGAGTTAGATCAGACAGCTTTCTCTTTTTCGTAATGAGAATAATCTCAGTTTTGGCTAAAAGCCAATTTCTAGTGGACCAATCGTCAATCACGTCTGCGCTTTAGAGCAGACAGTCGCAATAAACATGAAAGTGGGCGAATTCTCTAGAAGGAATCATGCCACCGCTTCAAATAGAAGCAAACAATAAATTTTATCTGCGCTACTTCAACATTTTTCAAGAATAAGTTGGGTTCTGATGGCGTATGAGCCCGTAAAGGACCAAAGGCATCACTTACGTCTCCGAAGTGGGTTACTGACTTCGGTTTTCCGGCCCCTTGTTCAAGGAGCTTCCATAATGGAACTGACCTTCCAAGTTGGTGTCTGTGCCGTGGGGGTAAATTCCCCCCAGTGAGAGAGACATTTGCTTCAGATGGCAACTGATCTCCTTAATTAACCTCACGATCCGGAACGTTCGCCGACTACGAATTGAGAGTATAAATCTGAAACGTACCCCCACTATACAGCCCTATCGCTGCTCAAAAACTTGAATCTGTCCCAACGCGGTACAAGGCATATTGAAGACTCAATCGCGTGTTACGAATTGAGAGTATGCAATTGGAACGTACGCCCACAGTACAATCCTGGTGCTGCTCAAAAACTTGAATCAATCCCAACGCAGTACAAGGCATATAGAAGACTCTATCAAGGAGTAGTTTATGGAGTATGATGTCAAAATTGTACTCAGGGACTTCAATGTGAAAATCGATAAGCAAAATAACTTCGGTAAATTAGTCGGAAGGCAACAGATAATCTCTTCTGGCTAATCGATTTTGCAACAGCTTATGTGACAGTGATAAGAAGCATTGGTTTCAAAGACTACGGATCCATATAGCAACCTGATGCACTCCAGATGGTCAAACTGCCAAAACCAAAACGACCATGTGCTAATAGATGCGAGGCACGCATCATACATTCAAAATGTGAAAACATTCAGAGGGGAAAACGTCAAAGCTGACCAGTTTATTGTTGCAGCCCAGAAAAAGAAATTCAACGTTGGAAGCCTCAGCACGATTGGAGTAGCAAGAATCTACTTACCAAGAGACTCTCCGCTGTGCATTCACCATCCACAAATGCTAACAATCTGTGAAATCAGTAACGCGACATATAAGGTGATAGAATATCCGTTGTGGCACGGATGAGAAAAATTCGGTCAAACGTGGAAGAAATACGAGTAGTCAGTCGTTATTCTTTCTATCTCTCTGAGGAGCTTGAAGTTCATATGTATTAGGTGCAAAGCTATGGTTAACCAACAATCTTTAGCTCCTTTCATGAAAAGGAGTGTGACGTGGCAGAATATTTTTTTTCGTTTTGGGAAATCGATGGAAAACTAAGAGCATCGATTTTAAGTCATTAATTGCTCCGCAGCCGAATAAAGTTCAGCAATATGAGCGTCACGAGCACAAACACTCCTACCGACGAGAGAGAATACTCCATGAAAAGATATTTTCTGGAAAACGATCGTTCTTGGGGACTTCAAGGCCAAAATCGGCAACAACAACATTTTTTGCCGAGTGTTTTGGCATAAACGAAACGACAACAGATAACAGCGACAAATTTACTGACTTTGCAGCATAGAACTATGTGATGATTAGAAGCAGAAAATTACAAAAAAAAAAAAAAAAAAACAACAAAACAACCTGGTTTTCTCCGCTTAGTCAGTTTGTTAACGTGATCGATGAAAGGCATCCTTCGTACATTTTGGATGTTCAAATATTCAGTGGAGTCAATATGGAAACTGACTCAAAGAAGTAGTAGTAGAAGTGTACAAGTATATAAGAAGACACTACAGACAGAACATAAAAATCGGAGGAGGAAAGCCTTTGCGTTATAAAAAAAGCCAAAGTAGCTACTTAATCACTGATCATCTTGGAATTGTAAACAAATTCTTATAGCTTTGCAACAGCTGCTCAACGATCACTAGCAAGAGACAGACGTCAATGGAGTCATTCACACACTCCATAAAAAAAAAGTCGACAGTGCTATAAATAAGCTAAAAAAGGAACAAAATCGCGGACTTAGTCGGTTTACGACCTGAACTGGTCGGCTTATGGGTTCCAATGAATATTGCATAAACGATAACTTGATGGAAATTTGGCGAAGAATACCCCATTGGATGGATCTACTCAGGTGGTAAAAATCTGTCGACTAAAGGGGATTGGTTGTATTGAGGCAGACATTCAGGAAAACTGGACCTCCGGCTCACAATACCAGCTATCGAACTTTGAATAGCTCTTCCTTATAAATAAGACCAGAAGCATTCTACAAAACTCTAAGTCAGCCTGTAAATCTCCTACGCTCTTCAACCGAATAAAGATGTACAGGTGCTTATTTAAGATTAAATTCATCATAATCTAAGTTATGACATGCCACTAGTACTTAGCACTATGTAAATATGTAACTTATTAAACAACATAGGTGTTGGTACAGTCGTTTTTTAGTTAGCCAGTCTATTTGTGCAAGCCGACCACTGTATACCAGTGGTCCTCATAGAGAAATTAAATTTAAAGATTAAAGAAACGCGGTGTTTATTTTAATTAAAATTATTAAACGTGTATTTTTATCTTATACAATCCGACGGGTTAAATATCATTTTACTTTCAAACTTTAATTATTTTCTTGCATAAACAACCACCAATTTGTTTGGAGTATAGTATCTACGATCATCCGTGTCTAGAATTTGCTCAGTTTGCTCCAACATCTACACATATCCTCAACGAACTCTTCCTGGTTTTCAAGTGTCATTCTCTCCAAAAGTCCGGTCACGGATATCAAATAGTCTAAGAACGTATGGAATTTTTAAAATATACTCGTATATGTTGCCATAATGGCGGATGAAAACTGGCCTTACCTTCGAAACTCTTATGGTCTTAGTAGCAAAGTATCTCTTCTCGGATATCCAAATTTTTGTGTTAAAAGCCAGCTTTTTCAAATAGCTTCTCAAAGACCGGTAGTAGCATTGAAATTTCCTGAGAAGACGAATGAATTCATCGACATCATACATTTAGTCCCTCCATTTAGGATGCAAAGACAGAGTCGTGTATGCTCTGAAAATTGGATAAGAAGCGAAAAAGTTCAGAAAGCAGTCACCATTGTTGCGTAACATTTTGTATATATATATGCTTTCTAGCGCCAGTCTGAAAACAAAAAACCCAAGAATATAAGAAAGATTCAGCTTACCTTGTTAGTTAAATTAAAAACTTCTCAGAGATGCCATAAACGCCGCTTACTTTTGATTTCGAGCCCAGTATAGGCTAAAGAACGACGTGAAATGATCAAACTGCTTTTTGTAGCACATGGGCAATAGTTTGACGTTATGTTGTATATTTTTAAAACAACCTTGTGTCTTGAATACTTGATCACTTTTCGTGAGACATCTATTCTGTCTCCAGAAAAATAGGCCGATTGTATTCCATCAGAATGTCCCCTGTTCCACGGTCAACGTCGTACAGGGAATCTTTACCGTCCGGCAGAAATTTGATTGCCTTCATATACTATAATTCTGAATAGTTTGCCGTTGCATATGATTTGCGTTGTTGTAAAAAACTGTTCGATTCATATTCTCGAAATTGTGACAAACTGGTGAAAGAAGCTCCAAGAACTCATTCCGATGAATTCTAACTGAGAATGACTGGGGCAACATTAAATCAGTTTGAACAATCACAAATAGAGTGACGCACTTGTCAACATGGTAACATTATCTAAGAGATACAAAACTAACAAAAAAAAAATCCCGTCTACGAAATCACAAAAAAAAAAAAAAAATCGCAAATTGTGTAATTTAACGTTTAGATCTTTTTTGGCCGGACACTTATAAGCATTTTATGTCAATCGGCTTAATGGATTTATTTTTTATTATTATTTTTTTTTTAAAACTTAACACTCAGGTGGACGTAACTACACTTAAAGTGCATAAGCACGTGTTGAGTTTTTATAAAACTGACACAGCGAGAGAGAAAGAAAGATTGCTCGGATAGACTGAACAACTTGTTGCACATACATGCTGTTTGATGAGTATTCGGATTGGAAGATAGGTGGCGCAACTGAGCCAAAATGAGTGTACTACCATTTAGTTTAGCCTCTTTTAGCCTGCTTGATCCGATTCTTGTTTTTGAGTGGCAAAACGTGGGAGGAAATCAAGTCCATTCTAGATGATGTATATGGGACCCATTCACCTTCCCATACAATCGTTTACCATTGGTTCGCAGAGTTTCGCCATGATCGTGGTGGTGGTGGTGGTGGCCCACAAACGGTTACCATAGAGGAAACGGTGGACAAAATTCATGATGTCTTATTTGTGGATCACCGAGTGAAAATTCGCAAGTTGGCGAACGCATTAGCCATATCCTGCACGAGATTTTCGACATAAGAAAGCTGTCCCCGTGATGGGTGGCACGTTTTCTAACAGCGAAGAATAAGCGCAATTGTGAGATCACTTTAAAGGCGTACTTGACTTTGTTTAATCGAAATCCGGAGAGGTTTTGCGTCTTTTCGTGACCGTCGATAAGACATCGAATTATTGGTACACACCGGAGACTAAAGAACAATCGAAACAATGGGTTTTACCCCGTTAACGTGTGGATGCACCGTGTGAATGCACTGATTCACACGTCGGTCATATTACACTACGAATTGCTTCCCCATCCTCCGTGTTCTTCGGATTTGGCTCCTTGCGACTTCTTGTTTGTTCCCAAATCTTAAAAGATCATTTCCCGGAAAGAAGTACGGGTCGAAAGAGAATATTTTGCAGGCCAACAAAAGTCGTACCATACGGAAGGGTTAAAAAAGTTGCAACACAGCAACTTAAAAAATACATTGTGAAAACTTAAAAAATTTGCGTTGTCATTTCTAATCCGCGTATTCATCAAACAGCCCTCGTAATCGATTGATATTTGGTGAGATTCAGTTCTAAGTAGTTCTTGATGCACCAGGTGGAGAATCTGTTTAGATCTATTAAAAGGAGGCTGAAGTCATTTTGTGAGAAAATGGGTTTAACAAATTTGCTATCGTCAGCATAGAGAAAAAGTGCTGAGTGCTGAATGACCCTCTCAAGATCGTTAATAATTGGGATGAAGAGGATTGGGCCTAGGTGACTATATTGAGGAACACCAAGAAAGGGATCGATAGGACAGACCTGAAATGAGCACTATAAAGAAGAATATCCAGGTAAGAAGATATCAATTTTAGCAAAATGGGTTCGAAGCTTAGGAAAGACAATTTGAACAGGATTATTTTATGGGATATCTTATCGAAAGCCTTATTGAAATTAGTTGTTGTTACGTCAATTTCTTTACCACAATCTAAGGCTAAGAGAACAGAGGACACGAATTCGACGAGGTTAGTGGTAGTTGATCCACCTTTCAGAAAGCCGTGTTGATTAGGGGAAATAAAATAATTGCAATGGAAGCTTAAGGCTTCATAAAAAATGCTTTCGAGGAGTTTGGGTGAAAGTTTAGTAATTAAGTAAGTTTAATTATGGGCTTCGCTCCTTTATCCCTTTTTGTGCATCGGTGTTATGAAAAAATACTTCCATATCTGTGGAGATGCACCTTGAGAGAGCTATAACCGGAAAAGATTTGAAAGGGAATGAGAAAGTGTTCAGGAACACTTTTTAAAAAATATGGATGGAAGGTCATCTGGGCCATGTAAGTATTCACCATTAAATAGTAGGTATACGAAGTAAGAGGGATTCGGTGCGAAGGAATTATCGATTGCTTAAGAAAAAGTTGAAAAAAAGTTGGCTATGGTATGTGGATCGTTTGAAGATATGCTTTTGTATGAGAGGGATGGAGGAAAGCCGTCAGATTGGCAGAAAGACTTAAGATTTCGCACTATCAAAGTATCTCTGATAGAGAACGTTATAAAGCTAGGCGAATTGGAGGTATGACTCAAGATAGTTGGAATAATCAGCAAAAGAATTGGTTCGAAGGGACACTGCCATTTTTTTATTTTTTTTATTATTACAAGCGCTCACCAAGGGGATATAAATACCCTTTTACTGGCTTTTCACCAGGGTGCGGGCGGGTGGGGTAGTAGTTTGAAACTCAGGTGTATTAAGTTTCGATATTTTTCCCAGAGGTGGTTGTCAAACTGGAGCCAGTTCATCCTCAACCAATGGGCCTAAGTACGTGCTAGTTGTAAGTTCGTTACATTTAGCCCAGCCAGCAACCACTCCAACATCAGTGTTATGCCTTCATGTCAGAGTTGACTACATACAAATTCCATGAAAAAACTTTTTCAGAGAATTGCCTCGTAAGGGATTCGAACCCGTGGCCAATAATTTTTTGCTCTTGTTGCGTAAAGAGCGAAGTCTACGATTATGCCACATGGGGCTCGTAGAAGGTTGTTTTATTTATTGAAAAGGGGACACAAAGGAAAAAATAATTGTAGAAAATAGAGAGAGCACCATTAAGTGAAATCAAAAGAACACTTACTAAGATATGCGTAAGTTCTGCGCAAATTAGCAAATTTATGGGTGAAAGCTATCAATGGTCGATAGTGAGAGGGGACAAAGCGAGACCGAGGAGTTTATGGGGTCAGTGGTGAAAATGAGGTGTACTTGTCTACCCATATAGTTGGAGACTCCACTAATTTGGAATAAGCCAGAGTCTATAAGCTTATCCAAGAAGAGGCATTTTTTACTCGAGTTAAGGCTTGCGATAAAAAAAGATTCATCATCTGGTTGAGTTCAGTGCAGTTGGGGTAGATTGATATCGCCGAATACGATGATATCATCGAAAGGATCAGATGAGCTAATTATTTGATCATGTGCATCGATAGCGGGTTGGTAGCATTCGATAAGTTGTGCTGGTAATATTAATTGAAACGTAGTCGAGCTTAGAGGAAGTACGATGGCTCACCCAGAAGTACCTGACCCAACAAAGAAAACACAAAAATTATGGAAAAAAATTTATTTATTTTTCAACATAATTGCCTTTCAGTTCTATACACTTTTCCCAGCTATGTTTAAAAAGTTCGATACCCTTTTTATAATAAGAACTGTCTTGCTTCACAAAATAACCATTAACTGCCGACATCACTTCTTTATTGTTGGAAAATCTTTGACCACTGAGCCATTTTTTCAAGTTTGGGAACAGAAAATAATCCGAGGGGGCTAAATCTGGCGAATAGGGTGCATGAGGTATCAATTCAAACTTTAATTCATTAATTTGGGCCATTGCAATAACGACCGTGTTTTTCTCGAGTGTGAGCAAACTCGGCACCCTTCTTCAACATAGCTTTCTCATGTCAAAATTTTCAAATAATATGCGATGTACCGCACTTTTTGAAATGCTTACAATGTCTGCTAGCTCGCGCACTTTCAGTCGACGATCAACCAGTACCGCTTTGTGGATTTTCTTCACCATTTCTGGAATCTTGGCAGCTCGTACGGCCTCGTTAAAGCTCAGCAACCCAGAGTAGAATCCAGTTCAGCTTTTATATTGGTTGGGCTGAGGCCTTTCAAATAAAAATATTGTATCACATAACGATGACCAATTTTCTCCATTTTCACAAATTCACTGACAACGTTCACTATTGATGGCTGCCAAACAAATACTAATAACCTGGCGCTTTCAAACTTGAAACATATGCTTTATATAGTAGACTGCGTGCTTTCCATTACAGTAATATTTTGAAATAACTACCGCAATGTCTTGGCCAGGCCGGGTACTTCTGGGACCGCACTCGTAGAAACAGCAATTGGAGAAAAGTTTATTACATTATGGATAGCCAGTAGGACAACTCGATAAGAAGAATCATCTTTTGAACTGGTAAGATCTTTGTCTCGTAAAACGTGATAGATCCTTTTCGAGTGCATGTAGTTACCGAAAGCAGCAAGGTAGTCTGAGATTTTTTGGGAAGATTTGAAATTTCAGTTCCTCAGACTTGTAAGGTCAGTAGGGAGACAGCAAACATAGCAAACTGAGTCGAATTTGTCATGCATATCTGCTAGAAGAAGATGTTATATTCTCGTCCGTCATTTTTTCTCTGAGCCTTGAAAGTACATAACAATATCCTGTTGTATCAAAAATTTGTTGAGTTATTTTAACTGTGGGAGGTAGAAGGGGGTTAGTGGAAATTACATATATTTTCGGATGAAGTATTCATTATATGGGAACTAATGAATTTGTGAATTCAGCCTTGCATTTCCGATCTAGCTTCGAAGTCGTGATACTCGACGCATAGGCTATAATTGGCCTTATCATAGCCGTATAGATTTAAGAGACTCTTTTCGGTGACAAGCATCATGTCTTTCTGACAGCTCTTTTAAACAGCTAGAAAGCCGACAACGCCTTGGGGATTTTCGACGCGGACATTTATTTAGTCCAAAGAGGTTTAATATCTAGAATGGCATCCACATACATAAAAGATTTGAAAAAAAGTAAAAAAGTACATTCCGAATAATACTATTAAGTTAAACAATAAATTATTGCCTTCAAGATTAAGTTGGATAAAATTTATGATGGGGACGTCTTGTCTCTTGCGACGGCCGATCGGGAAAGAAAACCAACACGGCGCCGGAAAAAGAAACCTTTTTCTGCCATCTGTCATCAGTACTAGTTTCAGTACTACTTAAGGGTGATCCTACATACATACTTAGCTTCAATACGGAAGCCGATAGTGATGTCTTTAAGCACTAGATGAATGAAGGCGCATTTCTAGTAAACGGATGGTCGATCATATCCAGTGCTACCTGCGCGTACTCCATCTTGCACAATCTTACAGAATCTTCTGCATGTTGCATCTTAAAAAGAGGATGTATTCGCAGAGCGGTTTTGTGCACCTTTTCTCATTCATGCCAGTGCGAGGCTACCAGTGAAGATTCTCTTCCTATTGAAACCACAATTATAGTTTACTTTATGGATTACATTACAATTATTGTTTGTACAAAGTTTAAACTGCAGTATTAGTGTTTTTAGGCGTAAGCCTACCCCCTGCGTACATATTCAACATTACTTCTTTGAACACTTAAAAACTAAAAGAATGACTAGAATAAAAAATGGGAGAAATGTCAAGAAGACTACATAACATTATGTTCATATATAATAATAATTACAGGTTTATGTTTTTGTGACCGCCTTTTGTTCGTGTGATTTAGAATTTGATCTCCTTAATGCTTAACATTGGAGGTGTAGACTATATAAGCGAACACAGATCAAGAACTATGCTGCCAATAAACCTCGGTCT
This sequence comes from Volucella inanis, assembly GCA_907269105.1. NCBI lineage: Eukaryota > Metazoa > Arthropoda > Insecta > Diptera > Syrphidae > Volucella > Volucella inanis. The sequence goes on from OU026157.1 coordinate 20,137,768, forward strand.
ATGCAATATCGTAGGTTATATTTTTCGCGTAAAAAGGTACTAGAAGTTCCCAATCTACATTTGGTCTAGATTATCATTTACGCTCTGACTGAAATTTGAGTCTAATATTGATCAAACGTAAAACTCGTCTCCCTATATATGCTCATCAGTATACCCTTAAAGCCACTTTCGGACGTACTCTGAAATAAAGTGAGCCCTGCCGAACTCTCTACTTTCTAGTCATTGTAATATTAAGACATTTAAAACCAATGAACATCGATACTTTTCCTTCCATCCTCCCTAATTCTCCTTCGACAGCGCTGTGTTCAAACAAATGTTTGAGCGCACGCTACTTAAAAAAAAAAAAAAAACAAAACAAATCAAATAGCAAAGTTAGGGCGATACTCTGTACTTTTTAGTAAAAGATTTGTGTGGTAGGCTATAAGAGGAACATTTAAGACTGAAGACTCCGTAAACTGCGATGATGAACTGTACAGTACTATGGTAGCTTATAAGTCTGCAGGAAGAAACATCATATAAACGATTCTATTAATCTTCCCCACACAAATTTCGACTTGCTTCTTCAATCCACCTCGAAAAAAAAAAAAAAAAAAAATACATCCCAGCCCCCATCTATTAGATCCCACACTCTCGATGACCTGGCTCTAAAAATGATTGAAGTTAGCGAGGAACTCATAGCGACTAGGTTGACATTTGTCGAAATCGGTAAGGAAGTGAAATTGGGTTCCCAGAAAATAGATGGAATAACAGACCAAATTCAATTCCAAGCTATTTCCAGGTACAATGTCTGAATTCATAATGATTTAGTAGGCACGGGGTCTTTCATGCCATCATTTTCAACTTCTCCTTCTGCCAATGCCGCTGCTGCTCTACGCAATCTGCTCAAACAATTATGAATTTCATGGACCCCCTCCGAATGGAAAAGCAGACTTGAAAAGCCGAATAGGTGCCCGTGGCCCAAGTGGTAGTATATTGGCTTCCAAATCGGGTGGCTCGGCGTTCAATACTAGTCCCGCCCGAATTGCATTCTTTTTTTCAGGCAACTAAATTCACGTGAGATGAGCGATTACCTAGAATACAACAGTAAGTCCAATTACACTAAAATTTAGCTGGTCCATTAAATGTCCTATTTTTTAAAAACTCAACATGTGTTCAGGCATTTTAAGTGTAGTAAGGAGGAGGCAGGCACGGCAGCTGAACCAGCTGTTCCGACTTACATACTTACTTCTTTTGCTCTGGGAGGAAGCTTCGGCAGCGGATGTTCCAGCTGACTTGGCTACCATTTCGACCGAGATCCTGACTTATCGATGTGAGTACCAGCCTGCTCTCATTCGAACACCCCACTATTGCTAGCCTGAAGCTCCCTTTTCTTTATTGCCCCTACCAGGAGGTGGATTCTATTAAATTAAATTTAAAGTATGACAGGCCCACTCCAGGGCGCTTGAGAGATCTCGTTCGCGGTTTGACCTTGCATCCTTCGGCACGGTTTGCTATATACTCACACCACAACTGGAATTAGGTTTGGCAGTTCTTAGTTCGCCACTCCTCAGACGACCGTAGTTGGTTGAGTCTTTGCGATTTAAGCCTCCGTCCCGGCTTCATTGAAGACAACACTAGCGTCAAGGTGCCTGCCGCGCAAAAGCGCTTAAAATCGCAGATTATATTTTTATTTCCCATTTTAATGCGCGGTCGTGTTAGAATCACCTATATAAATTAGTGTCATCAGCTACGATTATCAGGCAGAAAAAAAGGACCGTCTTTTTGTGTAAAAGAACACACACTAATGGGGAATAATAATTTCAAGTCATTTCAGCTCATATGCATCATAAAATGCAAAGCCATAATTGGCTTTGTCTGCGGTAGAGGGTTAAGATACAATCTTATCTTACAAATAAAAATTTACTAAAAAATTACAAATGACCTGCGCCAGAGATCGCCAGTTAGATCTTCGTCATCACATAATATCCATACAGTGATCGTAGAAGTGGAGAAACTCCAGCACAACTTAGAAAAGGTTTAACTTGAATTTTCTCTGTCTGCTTGTCCGTTCTAGCTCTTGAAATTACCATTTAAAATTAATGGGCCAGGTTTTTGAAAATTCATTCTGAGTCCAATGTACGATTTATTAATTTTTTTTTTCTAACATTGCTGCGCAATGTTAATAAGTCAATCAAATTACAGATGAACCAAAACAATGACTTTTTTAATACATGGGTTTGTCAAGTGTATAATTGATGATGGAGTTGCCAGAGCAGCAACTCCTTAACTAGTTACAATATTTTATTTTACCTTACAACAGTTTTCAACTGTGTTGACTCCTAGCCAAAATTTTCTACGAAAGTAATTTGCTTAACCCTATCCAACAAGCAATCCAAGGCGATAATCTGTTAGGAAGTATTATCTTTGAAGCGGAGACATATGCAATCTTGTTGACCATAAACTATTTTATAGAGAACAGGTCTATAGCCACAGCTAAAATTAATTCAAAAATGCTAAGCTTCTGTTAACTCAGCCAAAGGCTAAATTCACTGAGGCTTGTATGAGCTCTAATTTACAATTGGATCCCGTAAAATGAGATCGGCGATACACTCACAAGTTCACAAATTTCCAAGGACCCGAATATGCGTTAAAACAGTCGTGCTCTCGGTTAGAACTTCAATGGACAGTTGATCAGGCTGATCGAGTGGTTTCTGACGTCCGCAGCATTCCTTCTATCCTTCAGTAAATAAGACGGTTCACTGCTTGCTGCTCTGAAGTTCTACCTTTAGGGTAGCTTGCTATGATACTTGTCGCTGATGTGGTGAGTGCAGGTGCTTTAGGCACTTTATCATTGAGGCTGTCACTTATATTTTTTTTTTTCAAATAGATGTGAAGGATTTGGTTTTCAAATAAAGTGAACAAATGTTGAGATATCTCTGAAACACATGGAAATTTTCTCCAAATGTTCAATCACCATCCCAACGATGGTGGCTTCAGTGTTCGCTTTCAGAGCTGGAATTGTTTGCGGATGATTCGCGTGGATCTTGCTGGAAAGATAGAAGTGTAACGGTGTTAATTTGCATGATCTTGGCGGCCAATTGATGTCTCCGAAACGCGAAAATACGTGACTGGGCAACTTCGTGCGTAATAACGCGATTGTTTCGTTACTTTTGTGGCACGTAATGCCATCCTAGAAAGTAGATGTCGTCCGTATTAATGTCATTGAGCTCCGGTTGCAAAAAATAAACTGCATCAAGCAGTTACTCGTTGTGAGTGCATTGGCATCTTCTGAATTACTCGTAGATTTTCGGTGGATACGGCAAATTTGCCTATGAAAGCAGTCGCCAATGTGGAAACGGGCCTCATTCCAAAACACGACTTACTTGCTAAAATCAATGTCAGCATGGATGTTTTCCATGAACGTACGGCGCTGGTAGTGGTCGACCGCATTCAGTTCTTGCGTTAATTGGACCTTGTACGCATGGAAAATCAAATTTTTCGTCAAAATTCGGTGACGTGTGGCTATGGAGAGGTGTTTTTATTCACTTTCGTCACTTTCCTTTATTGTAGTTACATTTTCCATTGAACGTACCCAGCGAACACGTTTCGTCGCCTTCACACCTCAATTCAAAAACAAACGGAGGCGCAAACAATATCGAAATAAAATAGAGACAAAAGAACCCTTTTTAGAGATCCTCCAGAGCAGCAAGAACATGTTCGATGTCGTACCGAATCGAACAGGTACGACATGCTGAAACAGCAAGGATTTGGATTTTTTCTTTCACTGTGTAGCGTTGCAAGTGCGTTTTTATGTGAGAATCTCGGCCTAAAAGCGTACAAAATTCGACTTGTGCAAGAATTGAAGCCAGGCGACTTGAATTTGCGTCATATTTTCAGAGAATGGGCTCTGGAAAAACTCGATGAAAATCCGTTATTTTATCGTGAAATTTTGTTCAGTGATGAAGTCCATTTCTGGCTCAATGGATACTTAATAAACAAAATTGCCGTATTTGGGCTGATGAGCAACCCTAAGAGTAACAAGAGCTACCATTACATTAAAAACAACGGTATGGTGTGGTTTATGGCCTGGCGAAATCATTGGCCAATATTTCTTCAAAAATTAGGCGAATCAGAATGTTACCGTCAAAAGTAACCGTAATCGCCCCATTTTAACGGACTATGTGCTTCCTGAAATTCAAGCACATGGACTCGGTGAGCTATGGTTTCAACAAGACGGCGCTAAGAGCCATACAACGCGTAAAACAATGGACTTGTTGAGAAATCATTAAGTGGTGAGCACTTAAGTGGTGAGCACTTAATTTCACGTTTTGCTACGATAAATTGGTCGTCCGATATCACACCTTTGGACTATTTTCTCTGGAGATGTGTAAAGTCTCAGGTCTTCAGGAAGCCAACATTACTCGTGTTATCCGCGAGATACTAGTCGCTTTGCTCGAAAGAGTCGCCCAAAATTGGACCTTCCGAATGGACCACCTCACACGTAGTCGTGGCCAATATTTACATGACTTAATATATTCATCCATATCTTACAATTTATCTGTGCCATGTTTTCGGATCGCATTCGTAGAAGCATCATCGTGAGATGACTTAATGATTGAGGCACACAAGGGGACTTAAGGAACTACAGCAGTTTAAATGTATATATAATCCATACATCTATATGTATATGGTATATACAATGCTATCCATTTTCTCCATACATGGATCTGCATGGCTGACTGCACCGCTTTCGAAAGTAAGCGATTTCTGAAAGAATGATGTCGAAGAAAACTTTTTCTCTTTTCCCTTTCGTCAGGGAATCAAACGAAAGGCCTCTTACGTAAAAGGTAACAGACTTAATCACCGAGGCGACCACCACCACTACACCACTTTTTCAGAGGACCTTCCTTGAATATCCGAGCTTCAACTTTTCCGCTGTCATTTTCTGAATTTGCACAGCTATGTCCTTGATGACATTTAATCATTTGCAACATTAATGAAGGTCCTGTATGTATATTGTAAATCTGCGATATACATACATAGACTGTAGCGTCTTGAGCATAACATACTTATCAGCTAACAAACTGAAGTCAGCCCGTTGGATTATTTTCAATGTCACTGTTAACTGCGAGTGAGGACAAATGAGAGCGAAGGCAACGTTCTCAGGAGGATACTAAAGAATACGTCTTTGAGATGAAGGTTATTGCATCTCGAGGGTGCATATACTATGTGAAAATACGCTCGTCGAATACATTAGATTGCGGATGCCGAATGTCGAAAAGGCTTTCACTGAAAAGCCAAACTTCACTGAATAGTTGTCAACAAGTGGGGCACTACACAAAAGATTGTCCGTGGACACATGCTAAGGGGCATTTGCAAAATACTTATGCTGTTAGGCAATCGGAAGGACCAACGCAGGTTCATATGCAAGAAAGTACATTCGGCGTACTATTATCGATGACGGATGAATCAAATACGTCGCAGACCGGAAGAATTTAAGTGGTTTTGGAGGTGGAACTTGTCAGACCATCGAAAAGGTATTCGCTAAGATGACGGTTGGTGTGAGGTCTGGTGGGAGGTTTGGATTTAAAAATCATTTAAATCCATCTTGATCACAGACTGTTTGGCGGAAAGACTGAACGATGCCCCGGAGACTCAAGAGAGATGTCGGAAAGCTAGGAAAAAAAAAACAAAGGGTTCGAAGATGTTGCAAACATTCCTTGTGGTTTTAAAGGAATCAGAGTTAACTCTGAACGTGGGTATTTGCACTTTTCTGAAACAATCCTTACCATGCAGTGAAATTAGAGAACGTTTAAGGCAGTCACGCCATCAGATACCAGCTTCTCGGCAAAGCTTTCTTCAATGATGACAGCGACCAATTATACTTGGCAAGATTGATGAAATGATGGCCGAGTTGTAACATCAACGAAGATCATATAAATCTGTAGCCTAGACTATACAAATAAACGAAGAATAAAAACAAACGTATTTCCTAGGTTGTTCGGAAAGTAATTTCGTTTTTTTCCCAACAGAGGACTTAATTATTTTTTCACAACCAACTTCACGCTTAAGTCATTGTCTTTTTTTGCGCCGTCTGTTTCCTTACGAGGCAGTTAGTCGCCGTACTTTTTCGAAAATGAGGCCGGAAAAGTCATTATCTTCAATGGACCGCATTCCCGATACATGCTAAACAATTTTTTTTTGTGGCCGGAGCTCAATGACATGGATACGAACGACCTCTTCTTTCAACAGTAGGCGGTACGTGCTACGCAAGTCGCGAAAAAAAATCGAGTTATTGCGCACGAAGTTGCTTGACTGCGTAATTTTGCATTTCAGAGATACACATTGGCTGCCAAAGTTGTGCGACTTAACACCGTTAAACTTTTTTCCTTGGAGGTATGTTAAAGGCAAGATCTATGTCAATCATATGCAAACAGTTCTAGGTAATTCTGAAAGCGAACACTGAAGCTCCTATCGACGAGATAGAGCCAACTATTACTCGTATGTTATAGAGTAATTGAAAATTTCGAGAACAAGATAGTGGTCTGGAAACAGAACCCAGGCAGTCATTTGGAGGATATTGTATTCCATAAATAACTCTACGGTTTCAGAAATATCTCAACAATTGTTCGTTTTATTTAAAGAACAATTCCTAGACTTCTTGTTGAAACAGCCTTTATAATGATTACAATCTTATATCACTTCAATTGCCCTTATTTATCGTGCCGATGTTGAACCCAAAGCTACCCAAAAACATAATTCGTTTACGTAAGCATTTTAGCTGGTTTCCGAACTAAGTGCAACTAATGACAGTTTTAACAATCCAAAGCTCACCGTAGTCTGCTGTTGTTAATCAGATGCAACAGAAAGCCGTGACAATGAATCAACACTTCGTCTAAGTAATTCAATTGTCTGAATGATTGTAACATATATCATAGTTACGTGTGGACAGTGTGATATCTGAGACGGCATTAGGCAGACAGACAAAAGTACATACAGTCTAACTCTTTGAAGCCAACTGGATATGGCTTCGCTTTAGAAACAATTTGGGGAAGTACATGCTCAAAAAGTACCGGCCCATGAGTAGATTCTGAGGTTTGCTAAGAGTTTGGTTGGTTTCCTCTGGTTCATCCACATTTTACTATAAATTCCGGAACCCTCAAGGAGAAAAGATCAATTGAAATATTTACGTGCTTGGAAAAGCAGGTGTACAGCTCTACGAGTAATAACATAAGTGAATCCAAAGTTGAATGAGTAACATAAATTTGAGCGCGTACATAGTTGTGCTTACTTGTAATCGATAACAATCGAGAGCTTGCCAAAAGATACTGACTTTTAATTGTGAATTTAAGTGAAAATTATCTGTTATAATGGATCAACCACATTTGTACAGTCGAGCAAATGCATTGCAGCGACAAGCTGCAGAAACTATTCTTACTGATTTTGCTCCAATTTTCCAACTACGATCGGATGGCAGAGATTCTCTAATGGACGTTGGTTGTGGAACAGGAGATGTCCTCCTAGATTTTGTTCGCCCTCTTCTATCAAAGTCTTATAAGAAAATTATCGGAATAGATATTTCAGCAAAAATGATAGAGTTTTCGCGAAGAATGTATGCACATTATGACAGAGTCCAATTTGATGTGTTGGACATTGAAACGAGAACATTACCTTTGGAGTTCCAAGGAAAATTTGACCATGTCACGTCCTTCTTTTGTCTGCACTGGGCTCAAAATCAAAGGTAAATCAAAATTTCAATATTTTTTCTTTAACATTCCGTTTGTTTGCAATGGGTTTGAATATTATTTAGTAAAAAATCAGGGATGTTATAAAAAATTTTATCATTTTGAATTTTTTTTTTTTCTTAAAAATCTAAAAAAATTTCAATAACTAGGCAAGCTCTGCAAAATATCTACGAGATATTAAATGACAGTGGTGACTGCTTTTTAGTGTTTCTGGCTTCCCATCCAATCTATGAAGCCTTCAGGTCTCTTTCTTCGAACCCAAAATGGAGTGAATATCTTTATGATTTGGAAACTTTTGTATCACCGTATCAAGATATTAGTGACCCTCGTCCGGTATATTCGAAACTTATTAAAGAAACTGGCTTCACTACTCAGAGAGTGGAGATTAGACAAAAAATGTTCATCTATGAAGACTCCAAGAGTTTCAGAGGTAAGTTTACCAGCGTGGGACTACAAAAATCATTTAATTATTATTACTTTTTTTGACATTTTCAGAACATGTCTTGTCAGTAAGTGCATTTATTGGCCGAGTACCGCCTAGAAAACGAGAGGAGTTTGTGGAGGAGATTTGTGAATATTGGAGAGAAAAGAATTTATGTGAAAATAATGAAAGCGGAAGGGATTATAGATACTTTTCGCCATACTTTTTAGTTGTTGCTTACGCAAAGAAATAAACAGAAAAGTAGAATTAGAATTACATGTTTCTAGATCTAATTGAAATTATGTGATCTGTTTGGTGGTAACGCATGTGAACTTCGAAAAGATAATAAAGGCTCTAACTTCAAAAATAACGAGTTGCTTATACGAGAATCGTTCTGTAAGTTCCTCGGGTGTCTCAACTAAAGTTGTGAATGCGAACATCTTTTTAGTCAGTCGTGTCATGTAAATAAAATACCATAATTCGGCTAATTGCATTTTCGAGAACTAGGAGATTATATTTCGAATGGTATATCTTACTCAGCATTGTGAAATGTATAATTGTCAGGATTTTAGGTAAGAAATATTAGACCACGCTTGAAATAAGGTGTTTCTCTGATTCTTCGCTATAAAATGGTTAAAGCTTAAGCAAGCGGATGTAAGCTGGAGAAGTAGCAAGAAGGACACTGCCAGGCTGCTCAAGGAATTTTCCATAGTTCTATAACTATCATAGTTCTTGGATTTCTGTGTTGCATTAACGATATAAATTAAAACTTAACTTGCTGCCATCTAGTGAGAACCAATATGTATTCACCTTGCTAGAGCTGTAAATTACGTTTTTATTTTATTGAGAATCGCTTTAATATAATATACAGCACTCTCAATGCTACACAGTGAAAGAAAAAATCCAAATCCTTGCTGTTTCAGCATGTCGTACCTGTTCGATTCGGCTGAGTTCTTTCTGCACACTGGATATAAAATCACAAATTCCCGCACAATTTTCCACTGATCGTAAAATATGATATTTTCGACGAGGAACTGTGCACTCGATACGCTTGTTCATTTGGATTATTTGGATGAGTTATTGTGTCCAAAGCGGTACAGGTATTAACGGTACCTCCCGTTACCGGACAGGAACTGCGTGAGATTGTAGATGCAATAACTCCCATGTGTCCGGTTTACCCACACTTCTATAGACGGAATTAACTTATAGGTCCATCGGCCTTTTGTAGAGTTGTGCCATCTATTTTCTCACATAATTATTGAGGTCATCCTTTCCCCTTCTTTAATCCTTTTTATTTCATGAGTTCCTACGTGGCAAACCGGCAATTTTGTTGTATATTTAAGGTATAACATATATATGTTATATATATATATATAATCTGCATCTAGCAATTTTTTTGGATCTTCTGTGGTGAGACTTATTACAGTGTTAAGTGCCACTTAATTGCTGTGTTAATGTGGGATCCGATTTTACTTAGCACAGTATCTCTGCATAAGAGAGATCTCCTTTGGTCTCAATTGTAATGGGATCAATTTTTGCCTTGAGTTTCCTTACGCTATGGTGCATTTTTTGGATTTTGTTTTTAACGACTTTTGTCCAGCTTTCTTCCAATTGTATAATATCTCTTTGGAAATAGGGTTGCCTTTATGAACTCGTACATTATTATTTCTTTCTAATGCCAGGTCCTTCAGAGTTCGCTTGGTCTCATGGTTGCCCTTAGAAACTCAAGGCATTCGACTGTTTGTTACCTTTTTCGTTTTAGAAGCTTCTTTTGTTTCAGCCAGAAAGAGGTTTGTGAAAAGTTGTTTTTTCCGATTATCTCCTTGGCCTTCTCAATTCGCAGCGGGATCGCCGTTAGTTCACAGAGCACTCTTATGCTTTGAATATTGTCCCTCATGGGCTGATGAATTGAGTGCCTTTTTCCATCCTCAAGCATTTCGACGAGTTAACTGATCTGTTCGCCTAGATTAGGAACGCTGATTTTGGGGACTCCTCTTTAAAAATGTGGGCTCTTGTTGCTGCTATTTCAACATGTCTACCTGGAGTTCCAGTGGAACATGTTCTTGGTGCTCTGGAGGATCTCTAAAAAGGGTTCTCTTGACTCTATTTTATTTCGATATTGTTTGCGCCTCCGTTTGTTTTTGAATTAGAGGTGTGAAGACGACGAAACGTGTACGCTGGGTACGTTCATTTGAAAATGTAACTACAATAAAGGAAAGTGACGAAAGTGAATAAAAACACCTCTCCATAGCCACACGTCACCGAATTTTGACGAAAAATTTGATTTTCCATGCGTACAAGGTCCAATTAACGCAGGAACTGAATGCGGTCGACCACTAGCAGCGCCGTACGTTCATGGAAAACATTCATGCTGACATTGATTTTAGCAAGTAAGTCGTGTTTTGGAACCATCGACGAGATAGAGCCCCAATTTTTCGTATGTTATAGAGTAATTGAAAATTTCGAGAACAGGATTATGGTCTGCAACATGGAAAAGGTTTAAGAAATATCTCAACAATTTTTCAAATTTTTTTAAAGAACAAAACCAAGACTTTTTGTTGAAATACTCCTTATTAAGGTTGCAATCTCATATCACTTCAATTGCCCTTATTTATCGTGCCGATGTTGAACCCAAAGCTACCCAAAAACATAATTCGTTTACGTAAGCATTTTAGCTGGTTTCCGAACTAAGTGCAACTAATGACAGTTTTAACAATCCAAAGCTCACCACAGCCTGCTGTTGTTAATCAGATGCAACAGAAAACCGTAACAAAAAATTATAAACATACAGTAAATAATTTAATCGTCTGAGTCATTGTATAGTTACGTCTAGGCAGTGAAATATCTGCCACGTAGTTCCTCACGTTTTCTTACAGATGAGTTGATTTTTTTTTTTGGTTCATCAAATGATATTCGTATACATTCTGGAACCCTCAATGATATTTACGTGTGTTCCGAATCGTTTAAAAATTCCGAGCTTAAATTACTTTTAAAATAGAACTTCAAAAATTACAACGGGCAATTAGATGAATTGCCGTTGTGGAGCACCAGAATGAAAATCTTCGTTAGTTGAATGTTATAGTTTTATTTTTTTCTTGTTTGCGATCGATTGGTCAATGAGTCAGTGTACCGAAACAGCTGATTTCTGTATTTATTAGGTCGCTGACCCCTTTATATACTTAGGACTTCTTACATAATTAGTTAAATTAAATTAACTAGAGCCTTTTTATCAATGCCCCTTATAAAGAGCTTGTTGACACATTGCGATCTCGCTCTTTCAATTTGGCCATCATTATATGGCTAGCTATCACCATTAATTACCTTTTCAAAGGTTGTTGATAGAAAGAGAGAGAGAGAGAGAGAGAGGGAGAGAGAGAAAGAATGATCCTTGGGATTTTGGTTTGACATACCATATGTTAACGCATTTGGTTGTTGGGGGTGTTGTTCTTCCTTTGTTTAATTTCTTGAAATTTTAAGTATCAAAGTGTGCCGTACCTTTATTGGAAAATTTATAGATAAAAAGTGAACACATTTATATTATATTAAATGATTGTTGGGAACCAACTGCATGCTTTTAAGAAGTGTGCAGCTCTACGAATGCTAACATATAAGTGAATCCAAAGTTTGAAAGAGTGACTTTTGATAACAGTGAAAACTATCTGAATATAATGAATGAACCACATTTGTATAGTCGAGCAAATGCATTGCAACGACAAGCTGTAGAAAGTATTCTTAAAGATTTCGCTCCAATTTTCCAACTACGATCGGATGGCAGAGATTCTCTAGTGGACGTTGGTTGTGGAACAGGGGATGTCCTCATAGATTTTGTTCGTCCTCTTCTACCAACGACTTATAAGAAAATTATCGGAATAGATATTTCAGCAAAAATGATAGAGTTTTCGCGAAGAATGTATGCACATTATGATAGAGTCCAATTTGATGTGTTGGACATTGAAACGAGAACATTACCTTTGGAGTTCCAAGGAAAATTTGATCATGTCACATCCTTCTTCTGTCTGCACTGGGTTCAAAATCAAAGGTAAATCAAAATTTCAATATTTTTTCTTTAACATTCCGTGTTTGCAATGAGTTTGAGTATAATTTAGTAAAAAATCAGATATATTATAAAAAATTTTATCATTTTGAATTTTTTTTCTTAAAAATCTAAAAAAAATTTCAATAACTAGGCAAGCTCTGCAAAATATCTACGAGATCTTAAATGACAGTGGTGACTGCTTTTTAGTGTTTCCGGCTTCCCATCCACTCTATGAAGCTTTTAGGTCTCTTGCTTCGAATCCCAAATGGAGTGAATATCTTTATGATTTGGAAACTTTTGTATCACCGTATCAAGATGTTAGTGACCCGCGGCCGGTATATTCGAATCTTATTAAAGAAACTGGCTTCACTACTCAGAGAGTGGAGATTAGACAAAAAATGTACATCTATGAAGATTCCAAGAGTTTCAAAGGTTAGATTACCGACGTGGGACTACAAGAATTATATAATTTTTATTTATTATTTTTTTTTTTTTAATTTCAGAATATGTATTGTCAGTAAGTGCATTTATTGGCCGGTTATCGCTTGAAAAACGAGAGGAATTTGTGGAGGAGATATGTGAATATTGGAGAGAAAGGAATTTATGTGAAAACAATGAAAGCGGAAGTGATTATAGATACTTTTCGCCATACTATTTAGTCGTTGCTTACGCAAAGAAATAAAGAAAATTTTTGAATAGAATTGCATGTTTTTGGATCTAATTGAAGTTACTTGATCTGATGGTTGGTATCGCATGTGAAATTTGAAAAGATTATTGCTCACAAAAAAAAGGTTATGCCTCCAAAATTCGTCTTTCGTCTCAAAGTAATTAAAGTTGAGAATGCGAAAATGTGCTTAGGAAGTCATGCCCTGTAAATTGCTTTAATTAGGCTTATTGTATTTCGTAAGAACTAGAAGACTGTATTTCAAATAGGAGTGTACAATAGATGCTTGATAAAGATCGAGGAAGCAGCTTAGGTTAGGTTAGGTAAGATCGAACAAGGATAGCTGAAATAGTCTTCAAATGGCAAAAACCTTAACAATATCCTTGGTGAAGTACCCAATTTCTTTCTAAACACCAAGAAGACCTTTGCAGTACGTGCCGTCTATTTCCTCTAGGTTTTTGAAAAAATATTTCTCATAAAATTTCCTTCGATCACGCGATATTGCCTCATATTCACACAGTATATGTGGTATGACTTTAACTGCTCGCAGATCACTGCAGAATCTGCAAATATCCGTATCTGACAATTTGAATCTCATTGCGTGTTTCCACAGGAGATAGATTCCTGCCAGGATTCCTACTACTGTTCTAAGCAATACCGATTGCCTTAGCCAAAAAGATCTGTAGCAACTTTCCGTAATCGAAAATATCTGAGGGGGACCAATTATGACACCGTTGCCCTTAGAGAAATGTTGTCGTCTAATGAGGAGCCACTGACGGAAAAGTACAAACCTTTCTTATCAATTTGTTATTGGAGTAATCGAGGTCAGTAATCACCTTAGCTCTTGCATCGTCAGGAATCGTAGCGACAGTGTTGGAGGTAGGCAAGACAGCTAACGCTGCCGTTAAATCTCATCCAACTCCACTCTGCAACATTTCAAAAGCGAGTGATGTGGCCCAAGTGATGCGCGATTGTAAACTTATAGTTTGGGATGAAAACACAATATGCACCATTTCATGGGTTTCGAAGCACTAAACAGTGCTCTAAAAGATATCAGAGGGAATAATGACATGTTGGGTCAAGTCAAATTCTGACACTAGTACCGTGGAGAACTCGACTTGATGAAGTTAAGGCTTGCTTAAAAAACTCCACTTTAAGAAAAACATGCGGATACACTTGAAGGAAGATGTTTGCCGAAAACTGAGGAAAATATTACAATTCCTCCAGATTTTGCCTCAGTTGTGTCGAACGTTGGCGACCTAATTGCCCGGTTATATCCAGAAGTCCACGAAATACACAGCAAATCTACGGAGTGCTTGTGCTATTCAAAGAACGATGGCTTTATGAGCACAAACAGTACCGCAGATACGATCTTTTAGGCTCTCTATACCTATAGCTGGCATAGTTTGAGGAATCTTCATTGTTGAGGATAAGGCAAACAAGGCTGAGGTTTCACGCATCAGGCTTACTCTCCTCTTTAACCAAATCGGGGAAATAAGTTGCTGCATGCTCAAAGTTCATGATTATGAATGTATTTTCCAAAACGTCTGCCCCGAAAAAGAGTACCTTATCTTACAACAGCTGCAAGTAATGACACGCATTAATCCCTGATGTGTGTTCTTATGTTGTATATTACTAGGGCGATGTGAATATACAAGTACCCACCTCAGATAGAACGGACAATTAAAGAAAGACACCAAGCAACTCTGTATACAAAATTGAAAGCAGTCAGTAAACGGTAGGACTGACTGAAGAGGCATGTTTATCAAGGACCAAGTTCACTTCAAACTTAAGCACCACCTGAGAAAGTGAGTATAGTTTAGTGTGATTTCTTTAAACGTTGTGGTCACTGTAACAATCCACTACTACACTCGTTAAATATTTTCATGGAGCTGGATCAAATACTGATCCTCGTAGAACTCATTTCATTATTTAGCCTTTGTTATTTATGATACGTATTTAAGTACATGCAGTTTATCCAATGGTAATCGATGTAATCCCGTGTTATGCCAAAGGAGAGGGTTCGATTCCCAGACCGTATACCAAAAAACAATTTTATCACTACTAGACAGGCAAAAGCAAATTTCTAAAAATGAAACTGCTCTCGCTTTTAAAAAAATTGACAAGACAAACAGTTATTACATATGTAGTGGAGACATTAGGTTTTCGTTACCAATGGACTGTTGCGTAGACAGTTTCGCGAAATGCTATTAATTTAAGGTTCCTATTATCAGCGAACCCGCCAAGATTTGTTCTTTCAAAAGATATTTGCCGCTTTTTAATTTCCTTAGATGGCGCTTTGCGGTTCGCAAAATCTCACACTGCCTCCCTTTTCTATGTTTAAAATTCTAATAGGTTTTTGTTAGTCAATCAAGATGGCCAAGGAAACTTTTAATTGGGTGTCCTTTCTGTCGATAAATTAAAGAAAATAAAATTAAATAAGTCGACGATTTGGAATAGGGGTTGAATTTATAAATAAAACTTTAAGCATTATCGACATATTTGTTGTTGCACTCGCTATCCTCACCAGTGAAGATGAAATAAAAAAAACGACTTTCCAAAAGGCGGAGTCTCTTTTCTCTTTCAGAAGATCCTTTTGGTGTTTTTCTTTGCAGCAACTGAATAGAGGGGGAAAAAAAGGCGAAAATTATTAATTACTTCCTTTTAATTCGTTTTCCTTTTCTTTCTGAATGTTATTTTCATTTTCAGTGCGTCCTTTTGCAATTTCGACGGGTGGAAAAAATTCGCTCCTTTTGTATGTGCCGGTTGTGTATGGTTCCTTTCTTTTGCTGAATGAAATCTGCTTAAGGCTCATTACCTACTCATTTAATTTTAATTAATTTTGCCCACCACATCCAGACGACGGGAATGAGGGATTCTGAGAATTCGAGCTTAGGTTGGATGTATAAACTTTTGTAGAGTTTCTCTTTTCAGATATTCTGGGAAGTTTTCTTTCGTTTGAATAAGAGAAACGAACGAAATGTTAACAGGAGGACGCCTAAATGTTTCTCTATAGGAATATAGTATATTTGGAAAAATAATGTATTTTTTAGAAAATGTGTTTGTTTACTGATAGAGTTACAATCCGGGGTTGGCCTGAACTTTAACCAACAAGAAGGCCAACTGCCTTCAGTTGTGCACTATATTTATTGAATTCTACCTCTATTTGTGCACGATATCTAATGCAATACGAGTATTTTTCCTCTATTGGTTTTGAAATTTTCTGTTAAATTTTAGTCCTCGAAAGTCCGTCAAGGAAAGTGGAACCAAAAATCATTCAAAACGATGAGGAATATCTTCGTGCGTCGCTGCAAGCTTCTAGAATTCGATGTCAAAGTGCATGCTGGGATTATGAAGGTCATGACCAAGTCTCGTTAGTAATTCTTTGTAAGCCAATATTACACAACTGTCTTCTTAGGTCAAGGAATCGGTCTGATAAGGGCCACTCATAACCTTCACGGCGTTCATACAGCAGACAAGATCTTGCACGTGATTTTAAGGAAACTGATGCCTCCGTATTTTGTTTTATATTTTGCTTCCATATTTTGCTCAGACTTCTTTCTGGTGAATTAGACAAAATGAGTGGAGAGCAAGATATTGAGATTAGCTGACTGTAAACGAAACATGCAAACGCGACGAAAACATGTAATTGAGGACTCTAAAAATGACAAGTGCTCCCGAACACCAAGTGAACACGCTGTAGCCTTATGAAGCTATTAAATCCACTTTCTAAGGTATGTCAAGAAACAGGCCGTGAAAGTAGGCAATGTCAAGAGCCAATATCTGGAGGAAGATTTGTAACTTGGCATATAAGCGAGCAGTTAGTGACAGTCCACATCAAGGTTAAATTTATAAACACCCCTTGACCACCACCACCATGTGGGACTGTCATTGTTCCGATTTGAATTCTGTTCTTTTTGTTAAGTTGGTACATCTGTTGTTGATATTCCCTTCAAATCTTAGCGTCATAGCTTGACATTTGCAAAAGTTACGTAGCCAAGAGTACATCTATCTCTGTGTGTGTTGGTGATTTTTTACATTTTAGGAAATGGATTTAAATTTGCAACAACGAACTTGTATTCAATTTTTCGTAAAAAATGGATTTAATAGTGCGCGAACGTTGGAAATGTTGGAAAACATTGATGAAGTGAAAGAAATGTTGGTCAATAACCGTAAATTAACCATCAGAGATATAGCGGAGAATTTGAACATTCCCTATGGATCCGCCCAAGACATTTTGGTTAATGATTTGGGTTTCCGTCGTGTAGCAGCAAAGTTGGTGCCAAAAGACCTCAATTTCATGGAAAAAAAGGGACCGTGTTGACGTCGCAAAAGAGGTGATTTGCGAGGCTGAATCCGATCATACATTCATCAAAAGAATCATCATTACTAGAGACGAGACGTGTGTTTTTGAGTACAATATGCAATCCAGACATCGGGCAAGTGAATGGCGTTCACCAAATGAGCCGAGACCAAAAAAGCACGTCGTTTTTAGTCAAAAAAGTAGAATTCTTACGGTTTTCATGGATTGCAACGGTGTAGTGCATCATGTCATCCTTATTCGTAATTTTTTGAGTAAAAACGCAACAAATACCATCCAACAGCCACCGAATTCGCTGATTTGGCTCCCTGTGACTTCTTTCTGTATAATCGAAAAAGCCACTTCGGGTAACACGTTCGCGGATAACACGAATAATGTTGGCTTCCAAAGCGTCAATCGTAGATGGCTTATACCTGAAGACCTGAGACCTCTGGGGATATGCCCAGAGAAAAATATACCAAAGGTGTGATATCACACGATCTAGGCGGCCAATTTACAGTAGCAAAACGTGAAATTAAATGCTCACTAAAATGATTTCTCAACAAGTTCATTGTTTCACGTGCTATATGGCTCGTAGCGCCGTCTTGTTGAAACCATAGCTCACCGAGTCCATGTGCTTAAATTTCAGGAAGCACATAGTCTGTTAACATGGCGCGATAACGGTTACCATTGACGTCAACATTCTGATTTGCCGCATTTTTGAAAAAATATAGACCAAAGATTCCACCAGCTCATAAACCACACCATACCGTTGTTTTTAATGGATATAATGGTAGCTCTTCGCACTATTCGGGTTGATCATCAGCTCAAATACGGCTTAAATACTTTGACCCAGAAATGGGTTTCATCACTGAACAAAATTTCACAATAAAGCACCGAATTTTCGTTGAGTTTTTCCAGGGCCCATTCACTGTGCACAATTTTGTACACTTTAAGGCCGAAATCCTCACGTAAAATACACCAAGTTGTCGAATATGCCAAGCCAAGTTACTGAGAACGACGACGAATCGGTTCGTCACGGTCTTTGCGTATGCTCTCAGCTACATCTGTTATAATCTCTTCACTACGTGCAGGATGTGATGTAACCGGTCGAGTATCATCCACTAATGTAAACTGGGACTCAAATTTGCGAATGATATTGGCAATAGTGGTTTCAGTAGGTCAATTATGCGCACCGTAAGTTCCTCGAATCGCACGAAAAACATTTCTCACAGAACGCTGATTTTCGTAATAAAGTTGAACAATTTGGAGACGCTGTTGTGATGTGAGTGTTTCCATGATGACTTGCCGAACGATACTGAACAAAAATGACAAAGGAGTCACGCGTGATATGTCAAAAAAAGGCTGTTGAAAATCAAAACCTTTCGACGAATCAACCCTTATATATATTTATGTATATAAAGCTACACTATAGGTCTCTTTCCGAGAAGATAAATCGTGCGCCTGAAAAAGGCGAGTCTTCTTGTTTTCCTCCTACACACCTATTACATTTATTTTCTCTTCTAACAAAATTCGTAAAAATGCTGATAATCTGACAGTTCATGAAATATCTCGAGACCAGGAAACTTTCTAATAACCGTATTATCTTAGCAATAAGCTAATGTTTCACTGAAAAGTGACATCATATCCCACATAAATCTAATAAAAGGAAGGTAGATGCACTTGAAATTTGAAAGGCGTTTGACAAAATTTGGCATCTCTTCTTTAATGTATTAGATCTTAACTGCTGGAATATAGTATGTTTTGGACGATTTTAAATTTGGTATTTTCATTATAATTGCCGGAGTGCCTCAGGGGTCCGTTTTGTCATCGAAACTCTTTTGACTCTCATTAATGTTCGTTTGTCTGCTAGTTCTGATCTTATATTTCTTTTTGCTTGCAACAGTACTCTTCGTCAGTGCTTTTCGGTTATAGAACAGGGACGGCAGCAAGTAAATTAGGTATACAGGCGGATTTAACATTTTTGGAACCTGAGCCCATTGGAACAGAGTCACTTTTTCTTCTGGTCTTAAGTACCTACCGTCTCTTTTCTCCTTCTAAATTTTCTTTTGGAAATTTTATGCGATTAGAGAACAGTATCTTTGTGTCCCGTATATGACGGATGGTCTGTTTCAACTACCTTGAAAATTTACAAGCGTTAGTGGTGAGCGAAAAAAATTTCAAAAGTCTAATCCTCTACCGAAAACAGCTAACCTTCAGAAAGAGGACGTGCGATGAATAAATTCATGTGACTGAAAGTTATGGTCAGTAGCAACTCTTTCGTTCAGAAAGTACCAGAAATGATCTCTCTCTCTCCCAACTTCCCAACCAAAAGTTTTCGCTAATAATGGGTTTGATGTGGATGACCCATGTAAATTCGACTATGACTATCAGTTCTGTGAGTCAAAACTCGGGTGCCTTATTAGATCATGTGCTGCTGAAAAACTGATGTGGCTCGTATCAAATAGATACTGGTTTATATTTTAATTCGAGCGGTTTTTTTTTTTCCAAAATTTGAACGTTTATTTAAGAAAAACACGTACAAAAGTATTATTCAAAGTATTGCCCATCTGAAGCTATGACTTTTCCCCATCTTTCTGGCATTTTGTGGATCCCATCCCAAAAGAACTGCGCCGGCTTGGCAGCCAAGAATGAATCAAGCCAATTTTTGATATTCTGCTCTGATGTGAACTGTATTTCAGCGAGGGCGTTCTGCATCGACCGGAACAAATGGTAGTCAAAAGGGGCAAGGTCTGGGCTATAAAGCGGGTGGGGTAAGACTTCCCATCCACTGTTTTCCAAATAGTTCTTAACCGGAATAGCAACGTGGGGCCGACCGTTGTCATGATGGAAAATTATTGCCTCGTGTCTGGTCGCATATTTTGGGCGTTTTTCGGCTATTGCTCTCTTCAAACGGATTAATTGTATTCGGTAGCGTTGTCCATTGATGGTTTCACCAGGTTTTAGCAGCTCATTATACAGCACACCCATCTGATCCCACCAAATACAGAGCATTACCTTCGCGTCATAGATATTCGGCTTTGCCGTTGATTTGGCTGGTTGGCCGGGTTTCACATATGATTTTTTGCGCTTGGGGTTGTCGTAATGGATCCATTTTTCATCACCAGTAACAATACGATTGTAGTTCCGGGATATTAATTAATACCTCACAATGATCCCCATCAATGCTGAATTTGCCAATATTACCCAGCTTTCAGTAACAAGAATGCTGGCAAGTTACCAGAAACCTCACCTGTGATGTGCTGAATATAACTCTTCACCACAAAGAAATCCCTGGTTTGATGATGAATGCAGACAAGTTTAACAAAACGTTTTACCAACACATTGTGTTCTATTTCACATCAATTAGTGGACCAAATTGAGAGTACAATACAATACAATACAACTGAAAGGTAAGTAAAAAACATTATTTAAGAGCATTGAAATGGTTTTTGAGCAGGTAATAGTGGAGTTGTGTTACATCACAGGTCAAGTGCGCAATTAATGCTCAATTTGTATTTAACGCATTTTAAATTTTGAGTGAATAGATAATTCTAATAAAATTTGGAAATCAATTGAACTGTTTGTTTTTAACATTATTTTTAATTTAAAGATGTAAGGTTTTTTTTTTAAATATAGGCCCAACCTTGCCCCGGATTAATTTTATTTTAAGACAAAACCTGACTTCTTAATTATAAGCCGTGAAAAAATCAGAGTGCGCAAATGTGCGCAAAAAAAGTTATCCCTTATTTTTTGCAGGTTATGCCAATATCGTAGCGAAGTGAGAATTTTTTAAAAACAATGATAGTTTTTCTAATTGTTATATTTTAGCAGCTGTCAAAGTTACCCATGACATCTAGCTGTCAAAATATTCAGTAAGATTTGCCATTTCATTATGCATCGTTTTACGCTTGCTGAGCGTGTGGAAATTATTAAAGGAGAAGCAAAAATTTGGCGACTGGGTTATTATAACTCTCCGGCGGATTAAAAACCCAAGAGTTTCAAATCGATACACACTGTCTTTTTATCGACTTTAAATTCGTGTAGCGATAAATGAGAACAAAACGAATTTTGTTCTGGGAAGGAAAAAAGGACGTCTAACACAGATGTATTCGTTTACTTAGGATTCGTAGCAAATATTTGGAAATCTATTAGAGAAGAAATCAAACGGGTTGGCTGGGTTGGAAAATGTGAAAAAAATCTCTATGCAACTAAGATAACACTATACAAGGCCGTGATTATCTCTGTTTTACTCTATAATATGGACACAGGGACTTTATCCAGAGTGGATGAGGAAAAAATTGGACGTTTCGAACTGAAAAAGAATAAAGATATACTTTACGAGCTGTACAGTGACATCGTATTGGCCAGCAGAATTCAGATACAATGCTTTTGTTGGTTAAAAATCTACAGTTTGTGCATCCTCTACATAAGCGCCAAGTACCTGCAGCCTGATAAGAGCGTATCCTGGAAAATCACAGAGAAACTGTTCCGCGATGTTCTTGTCACCATCACAGCAAGCATTGCAGGATATTGTGTGACTTATGCTTTGCATTTTAAGGCATTTAACAGGAGCGAAATACTTCATTATGACAAAAGAAAGCAGTCTTTACTACTAAGGGACAGTAGAAGAAATATTCGCTGAATATTTAAAAACTTATGCCACCTACCGCTGTGGTGGTGGAAATTCTAGCAGATGATACAGGCAGTTATAATTGCCTGATAAAATTAAGCTCGTCATAGGCATGTTAACCCAACTATGACTAGTGCTTCCTGACTTTTTCCTAAGCCACTGTAAGAAATACGATGTCTCTTTGGCTGTCCATGCTTAGTCTAAACAAGTTTACTAATTAAAAAGACATTCAGGTACTGAGTTTGGTTATCCTTAGTGCTCTTACGGTATGTACTTCAGTGCCAGAATAGCAGTGAAGATCTGTTTTCAGCTTAACTGCCATTTAAGAACTCAATTTGGTATTATGTCACAACAACTGATAACCGACAATAATAGCGGAGAGTATGTTACTACTGAGATTATCTGCAGTTCCAGAGATAGGTAGCATGACCGACCATACTTTACAGATTGGTGTATGCTCCGTATAAACTCAATTCCCGCTGTTTTTAATAATACGGCAGGTAGTCTGTCTGCTCCTGTAGCATTATTTTTCCTTGTTGTAGGTATCGCTAGACAGACCTCTTCTTGGTCGGAAGTTCTTATCGATCCATTCACCTTGAATGAAGTCATCTTCACTCTTAAGCACTTTGCATAAAGTATGAATAATCTTTTCGAATTCTCAGAACTGTGACTTTACTACGATTTATCTTCATGGTTTTGTTCGGTCCTTGTACCCTTGGTAAGTTCAATTCACATTCATGTTCAAAGCATATCTCCTTGGCCTTGAAATAGCACATCCGTGCTTCATTCTTTCTCGTTTTGAGAGGCCGATGTTCCTCCGTCATGGTGGCTGTGGTTTCAACCCAAATGCGTGAAGGGTCCTCCAGTTGATTTAACTCAATTCAGAGTTGCAATAAGTACTGGATGCTATGAACCTAAGATCAGCCTTGGCTCATAATGAGTGTAGATCTTGTGCCTTAAATGCAAACTCTATTAATGTAGGTGAGCGATGGAAAAGCATATTCTTGCTCCCATGGATGTATGGTCCTGCCGTGGAGTTTTCAGGACTTCAGCTAACATGCGTAGTCTTTTTTGAGTTGCGAATACGTAGTTGATTGAGGTTTCCTTCATCTTGTGAGCATCACTTGATGAATGTGACACCGCACTGGTATCCGTGCATTCAAGGTGATCTAGCCATCTAAATTGGTTTTTTTGACAGGGTCGGCATCAATTTTCATCAGCTTTCAAGATTGTAAGTCGTAAAGCAGGTTTGGGATGATCAGTATCTTATATAATGTATTTTTGGGCTTGAGAGAGAGGGTTTATCTACTCAATTGCCTTCTTAGCCCAAATAATCAATTAATAAGAGTAATTCTTCGTATGATTTCCACGCTGGTGCCGTTTTCGGAGTTGGTAATGAGGTAGATAAATCCTTTATTGGCTCGAAGTTGTAGCTGCTTATCGTGACGCTTTGTTGACGGCATATGTTATAGCAGCCGGCGATCCATTGACACCTTGTCAATGTGTGTGAATGCTAGTAACTTTAAAAGAATGTGCATCTGGAGTTGAGTTGCGAGTTTATCACAATTCTTTTAAGAACGATGTTGAAAACGTCACGAGGCAATCCATCGCTTTGTTAAAGTCCTTTTTTGAACCTGAAGGTCTCGATTTTGATATTGTTTGTTATTTTGACAGAGTAGCGTGCATTCTTCATCATCATCCTGCACAGTCGAATGAGTTTGGCACTGACATGGCTCCATATAATTCATCGCTATAGATGCTGTTTTATGTAGCTACTTTCAAAATCTGCCGTGAAGATTTGAGTTGATGTATGCTCTGTATGCTTAGATTGAAGAAATAAGCCTCTCAGATTTTGACCGTTGATAGTGATTCTATTATAAGGCATTCTTGCCATGTTCGTTTTAGTGAAACTTCAGAAATTCATTCTTCTGATAGCATCTCTCTAAGGTCCCGATGGAGTGCTACTCGTGCCTGTCTTCATTCCTCATCGTGCCAAGAAGTTTTTTTCTTTGTTGGGACGAATTGAAATTCAGCATGTCAGAGACGGCCTCTCTAATTGTTCATTGGAAGTGATGCAACTCGTGTTCTAGGTTTGGTGGTAGCGGTGTAGGACTTTTCAGATTTAGATGAAAAACTCGATCGGAAAAGACCTTGTTGGTCTTCTAGGATTGTAGCCGTTTAACGTTGACCTTTTTCATAATGGTCCGTTGACAGATATCCACATTCGTATCATGGCTACATCAAGGTAATCGTCTTGTCCACGTTAGCTGCATTGGACATTCAAAACCCTAGAGAAGTGTTTTGCTTTGACTACAGTTTGGTTGAAGGTTTGCTGATCAGGATTAGCCAGGTCATTATGGATGTCAAGGTGTGCTGGCTGTGGTAACATTGCATTCAACCGCAATATCAATTAGCCTGTTTCCGTTTCTGGAGCTGATATTTCTATGATGCCTCTTTGTCCAGCTTGGCATTAAAGTCGCCAAAGACGATTTTCAAGGATATCTATGTCATAGGTCGAGCAATTCGTAGAATCAATATTTGGAAAAGTGGTCCTTTTCTTTTGTGGGTCCGTGAGCATTTATGAGGCTTGTGTTGGTGAACTTAACCTCCATCGACCAAATATCCATTCTACGTCAGATCTTGGAGTAGATCTTAGTATATCAAGTAGATACCAACCACCACTTCATTAATTTTAAGGTAGCTTGGTATGGATCCATAAAATCTGATTTCAAAAAGGGAAAATGAACACCCATGCGTTAGGTAAAAGGTATCAATGGACAACTAGTGGTAAAAGAAAAGCTCTGCAATGAACTGCAGTAATGAGATAAGTGTTTGCCAACCGTTGTTCAATATGGGCTAATAAGACACTTCATTACCCTCGGTCCTATTATACGGCGCGGATGTATAAAAATTCTCTAGAGCGGATGAAGCTCTCGTTGCCGTTTCCAACGAAAGATTCTTTTCTTCTGACAGTGTTGACTAGTGCGAAAGAAGTGGTAAAACGAAGAACTATTCCGCCTTTGCAGCGCCATGCCACCAATGCTCTAGCTCGAAAGATCCTTAAAGCTGCTATGAAAACATCAGAGTTAGAGAAAGAGCTGCAGTGGCATGATATGTTGTAAGCTGTCACCCAAAGCAAAGTAAGGTACGTATGATGGATAAAATCAAAGAAGCAGGAAGCCCCTTACAGCACAAACAAAGAAATGTTTATTTCCTGCAAAACTCAAACACCGTTGGAAAGTATAATTATAAATTTTATTAACTACAGAACACGAGTATTAGCTATCACCTTATACGATATTTCCTAAATAATACTCTACATGAACTTTTCACTTTCTTGCGTAGACCACTGCTAATTTGTAGGGAATTATAAATCTGTAGTCATTTCTGTCTGCTATCTTCTCAGTCAAATTTAGACCTACCGAGGCAGTTACAAACTCGTCTAAGAAATCTTCATGCATCCAGGTGGGCATCCGTTCCAAAAACGGATTCACTGCTGTCACATTTTCTAAAAAAAGAATGTCTCACTTTGAAATCTTCCTTTAATGCATTTATACTTACTCTTAAGTGTCTCTAGTCCTTCATAAGTGAACATTTTATCCCTCATTTCAACACTGTAGTCAATGAATCCAACATCTTCCAAAATTTGTCCGAATTCTGTTCCCGGATCTTTGCTGTACTGCAATGGTGAAATGTATTTTTTGACATCCTTCATGTACGGAGTCCATTTGGCACTTTTTGAGAGAATCCTGTACACTTCAAAGATAGGGTTTGTGGCCAAAAATACCAGCAGACAATCTCCGTCGTTGTGAAGCATTTTGTAGATGTTTTCCACTGCTTGCCTGGGAAGAAGATCAATATTGACTTCTGTTTTGGATTCTGTTCCTTTTCTACTTAAACTTACCGTTGATTTTGTATCCAGTGGAGACAATAGAACGAAGTGACATGGTCGAATTCACAAACGAACTCATTTGGCAAGGTATCTGTTGCAATGTCGAGCACTTTGAAGTCCACACGATCCATCTGAGAGTAGGTTTTCTTTCCGTGTCGAATCATCTTCTGTGAAACATCAGTTCCGACAATTCTCCCAAAACCCTTTGGTAAGATTGGATACACAAAGTCCATTAAAACGTCGCCACTACCACAACCAACGTCGATGAGCGAGTCCTTCCCATCTAAACGCCACTGGAACACACCTGCGAATTCTTTAATAATTTGCTGGGCATCGTGCCGCTGAACACTGTTAGCCCGTTCGTAAAGCTTCGCTTGATTCATCTCGCACGAGTGACAGGAAAATAGAAAAATACCGTTTGAAAACCAATGAACTTCTGATATGAGCATACTAAAAGTTCTGCGCTTTTATACCACTTAGACGATCGTCAGTCGTGGGTATAAATAACGCCACCCAACCCAAAGTTACACCAGAGATCGCCCCATCTCCCATTTCCAGATATGAACAAAATTCTAAGTGAACTCGCTCTCCCATTGGATTTCCAAATTTGGAACACAACAAACGTTGTTTGTCGATTTGACGTATAAAGAACGAAGCACTGACAATGCAAAGCTGCATCTTTTCTGGTTCCGCCTTCTCATCTTTTACGTTCTATTGGTAATAGAAAACATGGGGAGAGTCAAGAGTGTAAAAGAAAATAAAAAGACGTCTGTGATCATGAAAAAGCTGAGAATATCACCTCTTGTCATTTGGACAAAAGATGGAATGTCTAGCGTGTGGAATATCAATGCGACGGGTCAGGCGAGATGTCAGTTTGACAACAACAACATCAGAATGAATGCTTAAGTGTTGCAGAAGGTGGAAGTTATCACCTGTTACAGGTGGCAGTACATTTTACGTTACATAATCAGGAGCCCATATAGATTTGTGATTAGAACCAGTCTAACAGAAGGTGCAAATTCCTGATGCAAGTGTTAAAGAAACCACTGATCGGTGACACTTTGTCATGTAACTTACTAAGCGTATATATGACACTTACTGACTTTGGATTTGTTTGCCATATCTTTGAAGGAAGCCAGCCATTTTTTTAAGAAATGAGCTTAAGCATTGGAGTGCGGTGATTCCTAGTAGTAGAAACGCCTTACTTTGCAGATTTTGTGTGACACAGCAGTAGGGAACGGCAACCTATATGGTATGTCGTTGCGGTATTTCTGATGGCACGTTGGCTGCGTTACCACTGGCCATCGGTACTTACTGCCACCGGCATATGAGTTATTGAGAGAATTCGGAATACGCGTTTGTGAATTTAACATCGATTCGGATGTTGTAAAATATTCAAGACTTCTTGCCGAAGTCTACGGTATATGAAAAATCCGCTTTCGAATAAGCGCTTTCACTTTTCCCTCGTATATCGTAATTTTTCTACTCTTTATGCCAGGCTTATCCCATCGCACTTCTGAATAGCGATGATAACTGCGTGATAGCAGTCAAAGGCCTCTGCTAATTTTTCAGCTGCAGATGCCCTTCAAGGGTCCAAACATTCCACGTGATGGACATTTTTATCCGAGGCCCTTAGTAGGTTCGTCACATCTTTTTAAATTACTTCTATATAGGGTTCTGAACCCTTTGACGGCGTAAGCCAGTATATTGCTAAAACCGGGAACTACCACTGGGGGATTAGGCAAACACAACAACTTGATTGTTGTGCTGCTGGCCCAATCCAAGTTAAAGGACACTTAGCAGTTTCCCGATCAATCGTCTTCAAAAAATCCGATTATCTACGCGTTATGCTAGAAAAAAAAAATTGAACATATGTATACCTAAGTTCTCGCTGTTTGTCAATAGATGGCTCCAGCAGTAAGTGGAACCAGGTCGGTGTTATTTATTATGAACTGTTGAAACCCAACGAAACCATTACTGGGGAACAGTATCGACTTTAATTGATGCCGTTGAGCCAAACACTACGCGAAAAATGGCCACAATATGAGCAGAGGCACGAAAAAGTGACTCTACAGCATGATGGAAAGCCCTATCCCACCCGCTATATTCCTCAGATATTGCGTTGTCCAATTAATACTTGCTCCGTTCGATGGCACATGGTCTGGCTGATTAGCAGTTCCGCTCATAGGAAGACATCAAAAATCATCAAAAACCGTAACGTTATTCAAGCTATGCCTGTAGCCAGCGATGGGCAATACTTTGAATGATTCATTTGTAACCATTTTTTCACAATTAAGTTTCATCTTCAAAAAAAAGTTAGTTCTGCACCTAATAATATAAAATTAAAAAATATGAGAACGTCAATGAAACAATATATTAACTCTTTTAAAATTCGTATCTGTAACATCTATCATCAATCTAGGTATACAGCCGAATAGGTGCTACCGATTTCTAGAATCATTTTTTTCCTGGCTTCCAAAAAATTTACTAGAACGAGGCTTATTTCACTGTTTATAGCTTCAACTTACAATTTAAATTCGAGCCACGACTTGTAAAAGTCCATACAATAAGTTTTTTGCCAGTCGTCTTCACTTAGCTGGTGGCAACCCTTTCCATTGAAGGAATTTGTTTAACATTTCGTACGTTGAACTCCATCGTATTGGCACGACTAACACAGGTTTTCTTAAGCTTGGTGCTGCGTACCTTAAAAAAAGAAGTCTAACGTTGTTTGCTACAGAGTTATCTTTATGCTAGAGAAAGTTCAAGTACCAAATCCACCGAAATGCTTGAGTCCTTAAAAGCTTTACAATATTACGAAACCGATAAAGAAATTCGGAATTGTACCTTCGTGAAAATGCTAAGAATTGGTCTTGTTCTTCTCCTATATTGTTGGCAGAATTAGGCAATAACTCAACAGTTAGCACAGATCTACCACATTTTCCCTGGACGCTATGTCCAGTAATTTTATTTTTTATTTTAAGGACCATTTTGTTCTTAATTGTTTTAGCTTCTTGGTTAACAAAAATCATAACGCTGCTGGCTGTAACCGGCCGAATCTTAAGCCCGTCTTCTTGATCAAAAAGAAAATTAGAAATACAAGTTTATTCATCCTAATCTATATTGTCCCCTTTAAAGTAATCACCATCGACTGCAACAAACTTATTCCAGCGCTTGATCCAATCCGCGAAACATTTTTTATATTCGGTTTTCGGTATGTCCATCAGTGCTTCCTGCGATTTTTTCATTACTTCCTCTCGGTTGCTGAAACGCGTTCCTCGTAGTGGTTTCTTAACTCGATTGAACAGAAAGAAGTCACAGGGAGCCAAATCAGGTGAATTCGATGGCTGTTGGATGGTATTTGTTGCATTTTTCGTCAAAAAATTACGAAAAATTATTGCACTGTGCGACGGTGCGTTATCATGTTGCAAAATCCACGAGTTTTCTGCTCAGAGTTCTGATCTTATAACGTCTTATAACGCCCAAATAATACTCTTTGTTTACTGCCTGGCTTTCTGGCAAAAATTCATGATGCACTACACCGTTGTAATCCATGAAAACCGTGAGAATTGCCTTCTTTTTTTTGACTGAAAGCGACGTGGTTTTTTTGGTCTCGGCTCGTTCGGTGTCGTACTCATAAACCTACGTCTCGTCTCCAGTAATGATCCTTTCTATGAATGTGGGATCAGATTCAGTCTCGCAAATCATCTCTTTTGCGACGACAACACGGTCTCTTTTTTGCATGAAATTGAGGTCTTTTGTTGCTAAATGAATGAAACCCAAATCATTAACCAAATTGTCTTAGACGGATCCATAGGCATTTCGTTGGTTTTCGATGTCGATGTTCTGCCACAGCGTTCACCATCTTCGATTGACTCACGACCACTTTTGAACCGCTCGTGCTACTGGTAAACGACCGTTTTCCTTAGAGAATCTTTGCCGAAACATTTTTCCAACATTTCCAACATTCGCCCACCATTAAATCCGTTTTTTACGGAAAATTTAATACGAGCTCGTTGTTGCAAATTTAAATCCATTTCTAAAATTGTAAAAAAATTGCTAACACACACAGATACAGATGTACTCTTGGGTACGTAACTTTTGCAAATGTCAAGCTATGACACTAAGATTTAGAGAAAATGTCAAGAACAGACGCACCAACTTAAAAAAAAAAAACAGAACTCAAGCGCCACACGGTGACACCACCGGGAACTTTTTGAACAAGGTTGTATGAGCTGTTTTAAATGAATTAATAAAAATAAAACGTAAAAGTAAGCGTATCCTTTGTGACTAAATTGACACAGACATCAAAAACATCTTTCCTTCACATGTGTGTTGATATTTAAATCATTCTTTCATCTTTGAATTCTACTTTGGATTCTAATTTCGACGTCTTTTCAGGGTTAATATTGAGCTCATAATGTTTAGATTCTATAGGGTTTTCGAATAACGACTTGACAACTTTTTTTTAAATAAAAGGCAAACCATTTGAGATATTTCAAAAATTTTGTTATTGGCTTGAAGTTAAATCAAAACATTTATAAATGGAACTCGACTTCATTCATATGGCCACCGCGGGCACGTTTTCAGCGGTCGATCCGTTGGACCCAATTTTCAACGAATCGGCCACACATTTCGGCCGAAACGGCCGGTATTTCGCGTTCATTGTTGGCTCTGAGCTCTCCCAACTTCGTCGGCGTGTTGGCATAGACCAATGACTTAACGTAGTCCCACAAAAAATAGGCAAGCGGCGTTAAATCGCACGAACGAGGCCAATCGACTGGCCCATGTCTTGAGATAACCATACTTACCATACCATACTTACTCTTTAATAAATCGATTTTAGCGTGCGCTGTGTGACTGTGGCACCATCCTGTTGAAACCACATGTCGTCCAAGTCCATATCTTCCAATTCGGGCCAAAAATAATTGGTGATCATGGCGCGATAGCGCTGACCATTCACAGTAACGTGACAATCGTTATCGTCGACGAAAAAATATTGCCCAATAACGCCGCCGGCATGCAAACCGCATCAAACAGTTATTTTTTGTGGATGAAGTGGTGATTCATGAAGCACATGTGGGTTTTCACCCGACCAATAACGCATATATTGCCAAAAATGAGGTTCGTCACTGAAGATGATGAAATTCATCATCTTGGCGCATCCAGAACCCAATCGGAGAACGAACGTCGTTTCAAATGGTCCATCGGCTTCAATTCTTGAGTCAGCTTGGCCTTGTATGGGTGTAAACCAAGATCCCTACGCAAAATACTCCATAATGTGGTGTGATCGTCTTGGATCGTTTACTACGGAAGTCTGAACGGCAGCGATATTTTCGACACTTTGACCAAACCGTTGTCTCACTGACACAACATCACACAACGAATATGAAGACTCAAATTTTTGCGCTAAACTTATTATTGCCTGTTTACTAGGGCGAGAATTACGGCCGAAAATTAGTGGGACCGCTCTTAAAGTTGCAGTCACCGACTCCGAATATTTGTAGAAAATTTTTATAATTTGCAGACGTTGCTCGTTAGTGTACTTTAACACGATGAAAATGTTGAGTTTACTGAATAAATTTACAGTGACAGTTTGATGATTAGTGAAAGAGTGCGTTCACAAATTAAATTTGTCAAGTCCCTACTGGAAATCCTTATGTATGCCTTCGTAAAGTTGTCACAACAGATTCCTTCAATGTTAAGAGCGTTTTTCTACTAGTTATTCCTGAAACACAAACTTTAGTGAAAAACAAAAAAAAAAAAAAAAAAAAAAAAAAAAAAAAAAAAAAAAAAAAATGTTGAAAATTACAAGAACAAAATATTGAACAACTAAATTCATAAAAAGAAAATAATTTCAGAGAATGCCATAAGGCATTGAAATGTTTTTGCATGAAACTCGCTTTTATTTACCAAAGGAAGCAACACCAACCATTTTATCAGCTACTTCAAATAAATGTTGCAGATACTTGCGCAAAACAAAAGCCATTAAATCGTAGTAAACAACAGATTTTCTTAAATTTGGGAAATCATTTATTGCCGTGCGTATATTTTACTAGTTAACAATATGACAACGCCTTTCTTAAGCGTGTGAAAGTTCAATACGACCAAAAATTAAGGCAAAAAATACTACAATGTCCCAAAGGTAGTAACAAATTGTTGGTCGTTCCGTAAAAACATTGGAAATTTTGACTCATCCTATATCCCACCGCTTATTTATAATGACAGTCCAGAGGGCTGACACTTTGGACAAGGCCAATCTACTTCCTGCACAATTTGCGGGCAGATCAATACTTCCAGATTGTGCTTGTTTCGGGTATTCTCCCACGCTGAGGGACTTAGGGCTATTTCCGAGCAGATGCAAAACAGCGTCCCTTAAAAGGGCGAATCTTCTTCTGTCTCCGCCTACAGATCTATTTCAGTTACATTCCTTCTTTCCAAGGTCATGGAAACGCGAAAACTTCTCAATGAACAGCATTATACGATTTTCATAGCAACATGGGGGGATACAAGGAAGTACCCGGCCTGGCCAAGACATGGCGGTAGTTGTTTGAAAATCCACAAAGCGGTACTGGATGATCAGACATTGTAGGCATTTCAAAAAGTGCGGTACATCGCATATTATTTGAAAATTTGGACATGGGAAAGCTGCGTGCAAGATGGGTGCCGCTCACACTCGAGCAAAAATAGTGTCGTGAAGATGTTTCAATTGAGTGTTTCACAGCAACAAAGCAGAATTTTTGCGCCGTTTCATAACAATGGATGAAACATGGGTCCATCACTTTACACCCGAGACAAAAGAACAATCAATGGATTCAAAAGAGAGAACCGGCTCCAATGGCGTCGATTTTTTGGGATGCGCGTGGGATAATTTTCATTGAATATCTTGAAAAAGGAAAAACTATCAACAGCCAGTATTATGCGAACTTATTGCAACGTTTGAGTGAAGAAATCAAGCAAAAACGGCCGCTAAGAAGAAAGTGTTGTTTCATCAATGTTTCATTTTGCAATGGCCAAAATTAACGAATTAAAGTCTGAATTGCTACCTCATGCACCCTATTCGCCATTTTTTATTATTTTCTGTTCCCAAACTTGAAAAAATGGCTCAGTGGTCAAAACTTTTTCAACGATGAAGAAGTGATGTCGGCAGTTAATGGCTATTTTGAGGAGGAAGACAATTCGTATTATAAAAAGGGTATTGAACTTTTTGAACAAAATTTTTGTGTTTTCTTTGTTTTGTCGAGTAGTTCTGGGACTGCCATCGTACATACAATGGCATGTCTCACCGAAAAGTGAAACCAAAGTCTACACCAATCTGGCGATAACAAGAATGTTGCACTTAACATTTCTAAAGCATTTGACAGAGTTTGGCATCAGGTTCTTTTGTCAAAAATGCGTGTTTTTGGTATCCATGGATTAGAGATTATTTTTACGCCGGGGTACTATGCCCATGTGGAGCGTTTTGTCAACAGCACTCGGAGTACTGAGTTCCCATGTGGTCCCCCACCTACGTAATTACCGCGCCCAACACTGATTGATTTCAGTGATCTAGTGGGAACCGATGCTTTCAGTGTGGCGAGGCCGTTGACGATAATAATAAATTAAATGCTGGTGTACCCCAGGGCTTCGTTCTGTATCCGACACTCTTTTGAATTTCAACAACGATCTCTTGTCTGCTACTTCTAATCAAACATATTCCTTTGCTAATGACAGTACTCTCTACTATTGATTGCGAATACACATAACAATTTCCAAATCCCAATACACCTTCAACTGTTCTAACTTCTGCCATAAGGCAAATTTCTATGATATACCTGTACTTTTTGTTGGATCAAGTCCGGCGATTTGACTTGCAGTCTTTGAGATAAGCGGGGATTTCTGCATAAGAATTGAGATTTCAGTCAATCTCCTCGAACCTTAGATTGTTCCCTTTACGAGAATAAGGTTGCTGATTCGTCTGACCCATCTA
Organism: Volucella inanis; assembly: GCA_907269105.1. NCBI lineage: Eukaryota > Metazoa > Arthropoda > Insecta > Diptera > Syrphidae > Volucella > Volucella inanis. Next base: position 20,171,404 of record OU026157.1, read on the forward strand.
GTTATAAAAGGTGCTACGATCTGTTCACTAATGGATTTAAGTAATGAATAGAAATCTTCTTTGGACTGAAGCGCTGTAGGCTTTCTGGCAGTTTTCAGAAATATCTGATTGTTGCCGGAGGCGTTCCTCTGGATGTACGCGCCTATGACAACACTAATTCTATCTATTCTTACTGCCAAGAAATGCTTGTCTCGACTGCTTGGTAGCTTTTTCCATACAAGAATAGTGCTATGGACAGTATTCACAAGTGCTGTGATCTTTGGTATAACTTGCATAAAAGATTTGTTGAGTGTCATTTGACCTGGATTTGAACAAGAGTTCATAACCTAGACCTCACTACTCGTTGGGCGAGTTTGTGTCTGTCTTTCTAGTAATACGCAATTCTAATGGCATTGTGAGGGAAAAGTCGGCATGCGAATTGTAGGCGTCTGCAGTGACAGTCAAGCTGCGCATATGACATAAGTGAATCCTCTTACTACTTCAAAGCTAATTGAAGGATGCAAATCTTCTCTGAACGCAGACCGAAGATTGTATTAACTAAACTTTGTATAGATCCCATGATTTCAGCATGATTTCACAACACTTACACATAAATGCGCCGAGACCAGCTGTGTTTTCAGTTATGGGTTGCATTGAGAGTTGGGTCGGTTGTAGGTCAATTTAAAGGAAGTATGACTCTCCAAACAAATACTTTTGAGCATTTCTCCTTTGATATGACTTCTCACTTAGTGCTGCCTAAGCATAAGTGACACAACCTTCTGTGACGCATTGCTATAGGAGTGATGACAACATCGCCTAGATAACGATCACATTAGTGTACTGGGTGCTGCTAAAACAGACGGTTCATTACTGAAGCGACTACTCAATGTTAAAGAGCTACAATGGACTAGTTGTTTGCTTGGGTGTTCTAAAGCAAATACCTTACAATCGACGCAAGTACTTTAGCTATCATTTTCATAGGTCACCTCTCGGAATCGAGCTCAAAAGACACGTCTTTTGTTTGCTGCTTGCTACTTGCATTCTTTGTTGTCATCATTATTTTTGTCGTCGAATATGACCACCTTTACACCGGTTTAATTCATATGATGTAACAGAATATACTTCTTCGAGTACATGGTCCACCAAAAAGACGACTGACTTCAAATGACTCCTATGGCTCGAGTTGAAATCAGGTTCTACTGTCACGTAACCCTTATCAAGTTCAAAAATGCAACAGACATCACATAATCTAATAGTATAAATCCACTTCTACACACATACATCCGAGATGATACTCATTTAGTGTATTAGTGTTCCATGGAATTCCCAAATGTCATCTAAATGATCGATAATGCATCTTAATCCCCCTCGAATTCCATTTGTGCAGCATCTAAGTAGCAACACTCTGGAGCTTCCATACATCGTAGTGCATTGACCCATTCTCAATACCATTAGTCGTCGAGGTAGATCTTTTTTTGGAAGTAACAAGCTCGTAAAGCTGATGCGCGTCGTAATGGGCGGATGGGCGTGAGATGTATTCATCGTAAATGTAAGCATGCAAGTATTTTCAACATAAGGTAGGTCGATGAACTTTCCCTTCTAACGGTTCTTTGGGCGTTGTAATATAAACTTTTTTTTGTTGAAAAAGGCATTTGAATGTGATTTTCATTTCATTAAAAAGAAATAATGGGCTGAATTGTGGGCACGAAGCACTCTGATTGTGCTATAGATAGTTCCCGCCAAAAATATATTGATTTGACAGCTGAAAACTTCAACGTTTGACGCAGAATTTTGGAGAACCATGTACATGTCAATTTTGCTTGGATGACAGAAATGCGGATATTTGCGAGGTTCAACTGTTGACCCTGTAGATAAAAATCTGACAGCATACAGGCTCGCGTGAACTTGAAAATATTTTCAGGGTTCAGAAATGGAAATCATATTCAAATGCGCATTTAGGAAAGTTTGTGTTATGCGTCTACGTATGTAAATGTTTACGAATATGTTGTGGGAAGTGCGTTGAAGTAATTTTTGGAGGGGTAAGTCGTAAAACTACGGATACTTCTAAACAATGCAACTTTATGTTAAACAAGAAATGAGATAAAAAGATTTTGAAGATCGGTTAATGATCTATGCCTTGATGGGAGTTGTATGCATTTTCAATGTAGAAACCTGAGTGGATGTTGGGTGAAGTATATTGCATGCCAAGTTATTTAAATATGAATAACGAACATGTTTCCGTGGGGTCAACGCCACTCAGTAATTGAACAGCATGCAATTCAATTCAATAAAGAACAACGTCTGGTAATAATCAGAGAAGAAAATTCGGCTTACCTCACTGGGAACGATGATTATGATTTTTTTTTTATAATTAGCGCAGGCCCAGGGATTTGAGTACCCTTAAAATGTTTTGCACACAGCGCGAGCGTATGAGAATCAGGGAGGAAGAAAAGAGAAATACCGATGTACATTGGTCTTAAATGTTTACAAGTTATAACGACCAGGAAATAGAGAGCTCGGCGGGGCATTCCATAATCGAGTTGTACGGCTTTAGAACAATCATGACTTTTCAGAGTACGTCCCAAAGTGAGCTTGAGGGTATACTTATGAGATTCAGAGATTCATCGCGAGACGGGTGTTACGGTTGATTCTATGGAGCATTGATAGTGGAAATAGCGATAAAAAAAGTAAGACAGGAGACATTACGTCGGTGTTCAAGGATGTCAATTGACTGACTGATATGAGTTTTATCGCATGGTTTTGAGTTCTATCTAGTAGTTGCAGAGCACCTGACCAGATGAATGCGGATAAATGGGTTTTATATATTGAAGCCAGTGAAATATTGTTTTTCCTACATCGCTTGAGGAAATCTAGGCATTTCACAGAATTTTTGGCGACATCGAATACGTGGTCATTCTAACGTATGTTGTCACTAACACACATGGATAATGATTGGGTATTTTGATTTCGCTTTAAGGACAACAGACAGCATTGTGTTTTGGAAGCATTAACTTCCATACTGTTGATAGTTCCCCAATCTTATACTGATAATATGGGAATTGAATGAGCCTAACATACGCTGTCATTCCCGTTCTACAGCCGAAGAGCAGAGACGTGAGTTCGGGAACGAATTTGAAAAGCAGAGAGTACAGTCATCAGCAAAGCAATTATTGGATTAGAAGTATCAGAAAAGAGATCTTTGTTGAAAATTCAAAAGTGTGTCAGAGACAGAACGGAGCCCTGAGGCATACCAGCATTTATTTTGTGAATATCAGACTTGAAACCATTCAAGACAACTTGGATTTATATGCTTTCAAATCACCAGTTGACCTATTGCTATGAAAACCATACTGCCGGTCAATAAGAAGTTTTCACGTTTCGAGATAGAGAAGAAGATTCGCCCTTTTTAGGGACGGGCTGGAAAAATGCTCTTTTTCATTTGCGCGGAAAAAGCAAGTAGGATTAATGAAAAGGCTTACGCAGTAGTTTTGGCAGAGAGAAAGAACACCTCTTCAGAAGAAGGGGAGGTATACCATCTGGACCAGTAGATTTGTGTTTAGTGAGACCTCTAAGTACTCCTGTTACAACACGAGTGCGAAAGTGGATTCGTTCCATTGAGCAAAGCACAAACTGGAAATGTTGAACTGGCGGCAAAATGTTCAGCAAACAGATTGGCATTGTACAAATAGCTGACAGCTGGAATGCCATAATGTGCGTTTTCGAATGACCTGGCCCGGCTTTGCCACTGATAACTTAGTGCATCCGAGAAATGTGCTACTGAGCACTACTTGCATGTTTGTATTTGGCCGTTAATGTTCATGTGCCTATAATAAACCCAACCCATGCGTCAATAACAGCGATTTCTAGAACCAGTTCTGCAGCAAGCTTTTTGTACAGCTCTACGTATTTTCAGAGAGTTGTCGCCTTTAAATCCATCGGAATGGAACGATTAATGCCAGTTTTGCCTGCATTGTATGAACGGACCGCAAGTGGTTTCAGGCTTTCAAGATTTGTATCCCTTGGACGTTCCTTAAATTAAAGATATTGGTTGCATCTTTTTGTTTTTACTTGTCTAACTTCTTTTCACCAAGAAGACGCTCCTTGTGATTTTAGATATGCATACTGCAAGGGCTCAAATAGTGGAAACTGTCATGTATTCAACAGCCTTACTAGGTCTGTATGTTGGGGAATTCATTGGGAAAAAAGGCTCAAACTACACATTGATTGGGCATTTTGTTCATTCACTATGCTAATGTGCAGGATTATAATGTGAATGTTTCACCGGTGTTTTAAGGCCTATCTATCTCCTGCACTAGATTAGGTACATGGCGGACTGCCTACCAGTTTTCTAAGAGCTACTTTTCAATAAATCAGTCCCCAAGCAAGCCACTCGTCCATATCTATAATAAAAACACAATACTGGCAAAAATATCGACTACATCCTGAATTCGTTTATATTTGAAACCTAAAACGAATCGTGGCGTGAAAGGAAGTCTATACTCCTAAAGGTTGCCACGTGATCTAACCTAAGCTAGCTAGCTACCAGACAACATAACGACTCTACTATTACAAACCAATAAGGAGCCTAAAGATGGAATAATGGTTAAGGACTTTGCAAAACGGATAAAAGAAAACGTTTTTCGGATCTGCCATTTGAACATCCATGCCGCTGTTCGAACCTTGAGCATGCCAACAATAAAGTGCACACGTGAAAATAGCGGAAGTCCTAAACTATAAAGTATCTGGTGACCAGATAGCAATAAAAGTTTTTCCAATTCTTATGTTTCAGCAGCTGTCAAATTTACCAATGACATCCAGCTGTCAAAAGATTCAGTAAGGTTTGCCATTTCATTATGCATCATTTTATGCTTGTCGAACTTGCGGAAACTATCAAAAAATATTATCGATGTTCCGGCTCAGTTGTAAATACGCAACGTGAATTTCGTTGTGAGGTCGGTCGTCATCATGGTTTCGGTTCGCTGGCAAATTGTCGCACCGGGGAAAAGTTTGAGCGTGAGTATACTCTTTTGGATCTTAAACCACCAACCAGACAGAGATTGGTGAGAAATGTAACGAAGAAAATCGAATTAAGCATCGCCAGAGGGTCATCTGGCTTCTTTTGCAGTTGGATTTAGGCCTACATCGGTATAAGATTGTGCTGATGCATGAATTGAAGACGGGCGATCATAAACAATGCCGTGAGATCGCTAATTGGGCGCTGGAAACATGGCCAAAAAATCATCTTCTCGGACGAGGCCTATTTTTGCTCAGCGGCTATGTCAACAGGCAAATTGCAGCGAACACAATACACAAGTATTCGGCTAAGCATCAGCGTATCCACAATGATTGACTTTTTAGTGCGGTTTATGGCATGGCGGCATCATCGGACCTTATTTCTTCGAAATGAAGAAGGAGATACAGTTACTGTTAATGGTCTCAGGTATAGATCGATGTTAATGGACTTTTCGTGGTCAGAGCTTAAAAACATCGATATATCTGAGCTGTTCTGCCATGTCATACAAGCGACGCAACGTTCGAAGTTGTGAAGGAGAAATTTGACGACTGGGTCATCTCACGGGGAGCGTTCATTAATTGACCGCCTCGATCATGCGATTTGACACCACTAGTTCTTAGTGAAGCACATATTTCCGTCATATTTGGAAAACCTCTTCATCAGCTCCTAGTTAACTTGAGAATGAAAAGTTTCTTTAAATGTATTGGTTCTATAACTTAATTTGCGGTTTGCTAAGAGATGGCGTAACTTGTATTATTCCATTGCAACATGCGTTGGAAAGCTACTGTCATTGTACGTCATTTCAGTATATGTCAGTCATTTGAAGCGTAAACAACAATAACTACAACAATAACTTTTTTTTTCACTCAAATATGTCGAACTTTGTGCCAGAAAAAGTGTTTTTGCGGGGAGTTCTTCTTCATTACTTTAATATGAAGAAAACTGCTGTTGAAAGTCATCGTATTTTGGTGGAAGTTCATGGTGAACATACGCTAGCTGAGCGAATGTGCGAAAAGTGGCTTGCACGATTTAAAAGTGGTGATTTTGGCTTGGAAGATGATGAACGTCCTGGGCAGTCAAAAAAGTTTGAAGATTAACAACTGGAAGCTTTACTCTATGAAGATTGTTGCCAAACACAAGAGGAGCTGTAGAATCTTTGGGTGTCACTCAAGCAGCCATTTCAAAACGTTTAAAAGCAGCTGGATATATTCAAAAGCAAGGAAATTGGGTTCCACATGAACTCAAGCCAAAAGACGTCGAAAGGCGGTTTTGCGTGTCCGAAATGCTGCTGGAACGCCACAAAAGGAAGTCATTTTTGCATCGGATTGTTACTGGTGATGAAAAATGCATCCATTACGACAACCCCAAGCGCAGAAAATCATATGTGAAACCCGGCCAACCAGCCAAATCAACGGCAAAGCCGAATATCCATGGCGCGTAGGTAATGCTCTGTATTTGCTGGGATCAGATGTATTATGAATGGGTGTGCTGTATTATGAACTGCTAAAACCGGGTAAAATCATCAATGGACAACGCTACCGAACACAATTAATCCATTTGAAGAGAGCAGTAGCCGAAAAACGCCCGGAATATGCGACCAGACACGATTCAATAATTTTCCATCATGACAACGCTCGGCCCCACGTTGCTATTCCGGTTAAGAACTATTTGGAAAACAGTGGATGGGAAGTCTTACCCCACCCGCTTTATAGCCCAGACTTTACCCCTTCTGACTACCATTTGTTCCGGTCGATGCAGAACGCCCACACTGAAATACGGTTCACATCAGAGCAGAATATCAAAAATTGGCTTGATTCATTCTTGGATGCCAAGCCGGCGCAGTTCTTTTGGGATGGGATCCACAAAAAACCGCACGAACTAAATTACATACCCAAAGTTGAAAGTCTGTATTCACTGCCAAGCTGTCTGAGTTCTAGGTCGTAATGGGAATACATACGAATTTATTGGGCAAGCTTAGAAGAAGACTTTCCTTGAACCCCTCTCATGTATTCTCAGTGCGGGTTTCGATTGATTGTTGGCTCTTTTATGAGCACAATTTTTGATGATATGACTCTCCATTAGCAAGCAAAACAAAACGAATGCCCAGAGGCTGTAGAAAGCCAACGGCCTTTTGGTTGTTCCTTGGCAAGAAATACTTTAGACTTCCTACTGCCATCTTTACGCTTTTGCCAAGAATGTTAGGCAAATGTGTAATCAACTCATGCAGTGCTTGCTGTGACAGTGATAATTACAGTGCGGACTACATCATATAAGCTAGGAGCTGGTACTCTAGGCACTTTATGACTGAAGTGATTAGTCATATTCCTGCGAAGGACTTACTCGTGTTTTAGTTAAAGAAACATACGTGGGGAGCAATGGAACAGTTCTTTGTCTGAGTGCTTTATTCTTGCAGAATGAAAAGGGGAAAAAGTAAAATGTGATGGATGCACCATTTTCGATCTACTAAAATCAACTTAGACTTTTGGAGCCTACTGAGGGATGATAAGGGGGAAAGTAAGGTACACATTAGAATGGGAATCACTGCACTGAATACTTAAATCCTCTCGGAATTGTTAAAAGATATAGACATAGCACGAGCTGCCGATTTTTAGCTTAAATCGGTCATCGGGTGTGTAAATATGCACGAGTAATGTTGCCAGAATTAAAAGACAGAACTTAAAGAGGAAATGACTCAGCAGCTGTTTGATATACACAAACGCGTAAAATGTTCAATGGAATTTCTATCTCAAAACCTCTACATGAAATGTTAATTTTTCTAATTTCGTTGGCAATTTTAGCAAAAATACCCCTAAGACCCAGATCACATCACCAACTTTCTTTTGTATTTTCACTTTCGCAACTCACCAATTGCGCACTTGAACTTCTGACTCAAAGTTGTACATTAACGTAGTCCGGAATTCCATTGCTCTTTTCAGTCAAATGGAAATCACATTCAAATGAGCATCCGAAAGTTTGTATTACCACATAAGTTATTCTATACTCCAAGAATCAAGTTCATTGACCTACCTTATGTTGTAGATACGGCATACATTCTACCCGTCCATCACCCAATGCAGCGAACGTCCACTTTATTTCGAGCATCGGTAGGTCAATGTACTCCGGTGTGTCGAAGCTTCAGCGCTTTTTGTCTTCGACGAACAACACCGCCCACACAAGTAGTTGTTACGGGATACACCGAATGCACCATTGATCATATGGGCAACATAATGGATTGAGTTTGGAGCCACATCACCAGAAATAGAATGGGGAGCTATTAAATATGACGACTCTTAGCTCTCCAGGAATATTTTGTATAACATGAATAGAGCTGCGATGCGTGTGTCTTCCCCCATCATCTCAGGTGCTATTCTGGAAAAAGAAATTAATAATACGATTTTAATTAAAAAGCATTCCAATAAATTTTGTTATTCTGTGGAACAGGATCCAGGGAGTAAAAACACGGTACCTTTTAATGGATGTAATTATCCATAACCCTGGCGCCTTTTGTTTCCTGGACTGTACAATTGTAATCCCTGGGAAATTTATTTACATTACAAGCAATATGAGCAGCATAAATCAGAAACGAAAATAAGCAAATGCGAAAAGGACGGACGGTATTTAAAGGATAAGAAAGACTTTTCGTATCTTGCCTCGGATTCTTTTTGTATTGGAATGGCTAAACTCGTGGTAGTAAATTCAAAACCTTCAAACCCTCAAAGGGATATTGTTTAGGATTCTTTTGTAAGAAGTTTTAAATGCTGCACCATTAAATCTTGGAAATTAATTGCGAAAGATACTCAGGGATAAGGTAATCCTTGTTTGAGCTTATAAACAAATTGGAGATGGAAATAGATAAAATTCTGGTCAGCATTTGGTTGGGTTTTCATGTTGCGAAGGTGCATACAAATCCACCTAACTGTGGAAAAGTACTCATATTTATTGGTTACAAGGCCATTAATTGTGGTAAGATTGCGTTTAAGCGGTTTCAAGTACGGTTTGTGGTTTGTCCTGTGGAAGAAGTGATCTCTTATGAAGAGCCACCTCATGAAGTAAGTCTTGTAGCGAAACCAGAGATTTTAAGATTGCTAAAACAACTCTTGTGTGTGGAAGCTATAAAGGACTAAATAAGTTATCAATCACAAATGGCAAGAAGAGTATTTGTGAATATTCGGACATGGCCGGGTTCGCCTAGCTAGATTGCAATAATTCCCATTTGCTTATTTTTTTGTCAAATTTGAGCACTCAAACAAAGAACTAGTCTTGTAAGTTCCTCTTAATGGAATTTCTCAGTGTTTCGAAGAAAGGCGAGAAACTGCTTCAGTGACAAGGTGCCAACAGTATCAGTATCCACCAAGTCAGCGCCAAGTACCTGCAGCCTGATGCGAGTGTAAGCCGGACATTCACAGAGATAGTGCTCAGCGGTGTTGTCATCACTTTCACACTTTCACATACAGCAGAATGCTGCATCGCTTATGCCCAGCACATTTATGTTGTTAAAAGTATAGTACGCCGTAATACCAGCAGTAAGCAACCTGCAGTCTTTCCTGCTGCTCTGAGCTTTGCTGAGCAAGCTTATCGGCGATTTAATTTCCTTTCATCCCATTGTGATCTGTGATCATCTAACTAAATTCTGCGATGCCTTGTATTCTCGAACTAGCTAGTAAGTCCTAATAACTTCAGGAAGGCACCAAGCAAAGTTTGGGTATAGCTTCATACACAAATGCTTTGCCCTCTCAACCTATTCTTCACAAATTAGTTCACTGCCATCAGGATTATCTATAACTCTGCTTGGAAGGTAAACGTAAATTTTCCTAACGAGGAGTCAAATCTAACGTTGCAGTCCTCCAGCGCCGCAAACTATCTCGGTTTTGGAGCCATCCGTGAAGACCCAACTGCATTCCATTTCTAGGTATGATTTTGGCCGAAAAAAGTCTTGAGTACAGAGAAAGTCGATTTGTTTCTGGTGTCAATGCATCAGATGACATGTCCATAGGACCATAGTGTTAAGACAGTCGGATGGCAGGGTATCAAATGGCCCCATGCAGCCGAAACAATCCGTTCTTTAAAGCAGTAACTAAGTATTTTCGTAGAAGCTTATTTCATCAGACAACCCACGTATATAATATAATTGGCTTTACCATAGCCCTGTTGATCCAAAAGGCCTTTCTCGGTGACCGGCCCCATGTCTTGCCGAGAGCTCCTTTGTATTGCCAGCGCCTTAGATGTCTTCGAAGTAGCATGTATTATCCTGTGTTATCCAGAACGAAACTTAAATTCTTAGATTTTTGGAGAATTGAATGGTGAAGCGTTTAGGAACTTGACCAGTCAGAGCAGACAGCTTCCTCTTCTCGTAAAGAGCACAATTTCAGTTTTGAGAGAGTCTGTCTAGGGCTGCCACCTTATGTGCAACTTCTGTTTGTCACTGTCATTACAAAGTGGCAACATTACAAATGTCCAACGCCGATTCTTTATTGTCGAGTGCGCCTTTAATCCTTCCTGCCAGATTTTAAAGCGTACACTCGTGAGACCTTCGCATTGGTAAACGTGTTGCTTCACAGACAGAGAATGCATTTGCCAAGCAGTTTTGCGCACATGGAACTCGACAATTATCTCCATGCTCTTCAATTTAAAGGAATTCACATTTATAGGTCCAAAGCTCTTGACGAGCGTGTAGTCTTCTTTTCCAATTTTCGATATAAAGGTGCCAGGCTAGCGGTGAAAATTCTCTTCAGAGTTACCAGCAAAAGGTCTATACCTTTTTGTATCATAACTGGATATACTCGTATGCCATCTGTGTCAGGCGATTTGAAGTCATCAAAAGAAGAAACAGCATGTTCAATGACCTTATCCGCCACCACAAGCGATGAGATATACCAGCTACGGCGTCTTGTTTTATTCTATTAACGAAGCAGCTAATGAGCTGGTTCTAATAAGGTTATCTGGGAAGGGAACTTCAACCACACAGATAGCCTCAACTTTCGACTCAGTGTAGGTGCCATCAGATATTCTGCGTGATTTCAACCCGTATGCAGGGTTCCTGTCGAGCTTCTCCCTTAATAGTGTTCAGTTGGTTTTTTGAGGATTCCTCCTCTTCAACGAGGTCGAGAAATCTCATCCGTTTCTGAATTCGATGTACCTAAGGTCTGACATGGAGATCTCCGATAGTACATTCTAGCATACTTGTCAGATAACGTTTAGTTGATTACTTGCTGTGTAACTTTCTTAACAAAGGTTGATTAAGAGCCAAAGTTGTTGATAATCAGGTCAGACTGTATGATGAAAACCAGGAGATGATTACCTCTCACGTTGTGCTTGCAAATACTTATAAATGGGATCTCTTAGGCACCCATTTAGGATAATTTCCAAGGGTAATGCTGGTACACTAGTATTATTAAAAAGGAGTTTCTCTGAATATTTATGCATTTACAATAAGTAATAATAACTCCAGAGAACACCTCGAAATGTGTTACGGACTAAAGCAGACCAAAGTCATTCACACAACATGTCCCAGCTATTGGAGCCAGTTTCTAGCCATTATGACCTCGTCGGTGTCGCTCTTAAGCCCATGCAGTTCATAGTTACGTCTTATTCTCATAATTTTGCTTAAGCAGATGGATTTGGGGGAATTTTTCCCCCAAAGCAACCATGCACTTTCGTCCGCTTGAGATCAAGTCCATGCTCCTGCACCATACAGTAGGACTGTCACAATAAGTGCTTTTTTCATTGGTTAAAAAGGAAATTATTTCTCAGTTGCGTTCAATGATCGTTAAGGGTGATTTATTGTCATACGGCGGAGACCATCTAGACAAAGTCTTCTATCACCTCAAAGAATAGTTTGAAGCGGCAGAATCGTTTGAGGTGGGTATTTTTTCTTGACGGCAGCATATGTTTTGTTTTACCCTCATTCACCTGAACCTCATGCAATTTTACATTAAATGGCCACAAGCGCTCCAGTGACAGCTCGCTTATTTTTTAGTATAACATCGTCGGCGTATACTATCAGTTATACAGATTTTGAAATCTTATGACTTGATATTGGTCTTGGCAGTGTTATTACCGATTCGGCAGCTAGTGCGTCTGGCGAATTAGTTTGGCCTTTTGTTAAAATATTGTTGTTCAAACTTCTTCTTAGTCAGGTTGACTATCATCGACCAATTTGAATGGTTTTGCCTGACAGTGTGCCTCGTTCAGTATGTCCTGACGAATTTTGATAGAACTTCCGAATATTTTTTCTGTAGAAGCACCTCTCCGTGGTCTTAATCAAGGGTTTTTCTGCTTTTTTTGATTTCATACCTATTTCCACGAAGCGGTGTCTAATGTCCTTTAGGTATGACTATATTCCGGTGAATGCTGTAGGTTACCATAAGTTCGTACCTACTGTAATACATATATACCGTAGTATATACCGTGAATAATAAGAGAAACGTTTGTGTATCTTTATGTTGTAAATTATTCTTTTTTATTTAATTCATTCGGGACAACAATTAGATTAAGTAACTTGTAGTGGTTATCTAATCCATACAATTATTTTGTGACAGGCTGCAGATAAGCCGGATGGTCAAAACTGTCAAATCCCTGTACTGCCAGACTTCTAGGTTAATACTCAACACCTTCCTCCTCGATAAGAAAAGCTCGGATACTGCAACCTTGCAGGAGCTTTCTTACTTCGTGTGGAACGTCGCAACTATATCCCCGGACCACATGATGGTGCAATAGATTCGGAGTCGGCATGGTCTGAACTGAACCGTGTTGATTCATCCTGCATTGGATAATGGAGCACTTCACTAGGTAGAGTATGGTTGGTTTCCTGACCCTCAAGTTGATGTTTGTCTTGACGCTTTGGAGCACTTAGTAGGTTTGGTAAGTTTGTCGCGGTTTGTACTATGTCCGGTCGGATGTCTGATGGCTCATGTCTTGTACACCCGCCTGAGTCGAACTGCAACTTTTTAAAATGCCTAAGCAAAAAATGTTGGAAAATACATAAATTTCCAAATTGTATCAGTAGTTTTCAATATGTCCAGTTTTGACGCGAGTAATGGCCTTGAGGCGGCCGAAGAAAGCATCGCACGTTGCACGCAAGTGACTCAGCGGTATTTTGGCCCATTCCTGGCGAAGCGCTTGTTTGAGGTGTTCCAAACTTTGGTATTTTTTAGTGCCAACCTTCGCATCCAAAATACTCCAGACAGAGAAATTGTGTCGAAGAAATGAAGTGTTGAACATTGTTTTCTAACCAATCTTGGTTTTGTTGAAATGTCCACGGTCTCTGACCGAAATGATTGTTTGCTCAAGGCTTCAATACTGCCTCTAAGACAGTTTCACGGTATACGATCGCATTACTTTGGACGCCACGGTCCAAAAACACGAGCGGCGAGCGACCATCGGTGGTTATGGCGTCCGTCCGAACGTGTACATTTTCGAAAGACCTGGCAAGTAAACTCGGTCATTTTGTTTGTTGACATATTGCTCGATAACAAATGGCGGCTCATCAGAAAAAACCGAATTCGGCATCTCACCACTTTCGTGCAAGCGTAGCAACTCCTTCGCTCTTTCGACTCTAACTGCAGTGTAAGATCGTGTGCTGTTTGGAACTTCAATGACTTGAGCCCATGCTCATTTTTCAGTGTGTGTTGCATCCGTTCCAACTATATGTTAAGTTCACGAGCCATTTTTCTTCCACTTCGACGCGGATTTCGCTCAATTTGAGCCTTCATTTTCCGAACCATTTCTACCGATGTTGCTGTTTTTTTATGACCACCTCCATGGCGTCTTGCAACGCTGCCAGTATCACGGTAACGAACTATGGTTCGAGACTCAAATGATTTATTCACTTTTAGGTGCTGGAGGGCTCTAACGATAGCTACTTGTGGTTTTCCAGCCAAATTAAAAGCAATCACACTATCACGTTTGAATTCCATAGCTGATAAAAATTTTTCAACACAACTGAGACGTAAATCGTTTAAAAGGCTTGTAAATAATAAAATTATCTGTCATGTGTCAAAATTTGACACGCTCACTGTCGGGAACGGTTTGGAAATTATAGCAGTCTGAAGTTGGTTGCAGTTTGACTCAGGCTGGGTGTAGTGTCTATTGGTTCATCATCACAAATTGGCTTACCACTAGTAGGCTCGCATTCAGTTCGGCGAATTTGGTCGATATGTCGGATGTAGTTCTGACCATCTATCATTATTTCGACGTGGAGACTTTCCCTCTTCGCCCAAATAACACCACATTTCCACTTGCATGCCTTATTTGTATATATATTCCCGCTGTTTACCGCTGTTTAGTAACTTTCTCTGCTGCATCAAAAATGTGCATAATTTTTCGTGCAAACTTCCAGGCTCTATTTTCCAAGCTCGAAGGCCTTGTTTTACTGTGTAGATAAATCTCACAGCTTGCCCATTTGTCGCTGGATGGTATGGAGCAGAAAAGTGTTGCATTATTCCGTTCATCGTTTAAGAATTAGTGAATTCAAATGCCCGAAAATGCGGACCATTATCAGTAAAAATTTTGAATGGAAGTCAAAATCTTGAAAATATTTCTCGTAACGCTACTATTGTTGAGGAAGCACTTGTACTATTTTGCGGTATTACTTTCACCCACCTGGTAAAAGCATCAACGACTATTAGAAATGACTTGTTCATAAATGGACCAGCATAATCCAAATGCAAACGCTCCCATAGGTGTACTTGAACTATTATTACATTTGGCTTAATTTTTGCACAGTTGACACAACTTTTGCATGGGTACAAAATTCTGGTAAGTGGCAGGTGGTCTGTAATAAGTGTAATTTTCCGGCCATAACAATATTGGAAAAACTTATGTAGGCCTCAACAAATCACTGTTGCTTCTTTGTCCAGTTGGGAATAATTTTTTTCAGATTTTGTAAGCGATCTTGATGTAAATGCTATTGGCCTTTCTTAACCACTTTGTAGTATATGTGATATAACAGCACCGAGCGCCGTAGGATATGCATCTTTGGCTAAGACTAGTGGTAAGTCTCGGTTGTACTTCATAAGAACATTTGGGCTTGTTATTTCCTCTTTCAACTTGTTGAATGTACTATGGCACTTTTTACTCCAAACGAATGGCTTATCTTTTTGTAAAAGCTTATTCAATGGGAAAAGTTTTGACGATAAATCAGGGACACATTTCTGAGAGTAATTTATCAGCCCTAAAAATGTACGTAGTTCAGATATATCATTTGGTTTTTTACAATCTACTATGGCTTGATTCCATTTCGATACGAGATAGCTTTTAAAAGAAATTGACATTTACTTCTGTTTACATGTAGATCTTTGCCGCGTAAAATTTGAAAAATAGTTCTTAAATTGGTAGTTAGTTCTCTAAAGGTGTGACCACGTATGAGAATATCATCAAGGAAACAGGTAACGTTCACTATGTTACCAAAGATCATGCCCGTGAATTTTTGCCAAGAATTTGGGCTAATCTTCACACCAAACATTAGTCGATTTACCTTATAGCATCCCTTACGAGTGCTTAGTGCTTGTATTTTGGCTGAATTATCATCAACAGGCATGTGAAGGTACATTTGATGTAAGTCTAATATTTGCCACCTCCAACTTCTGCAAATATATCTTCAATACGAGGTATGGGATACTTGTCGTCTTTAATTACTTTATTTATGGTAGATTTGTAAACTGCGCATAGTCTTAAATCTCCATTCTTCTTGACGACTGGAACTATTGGAGTACCCCATTGACAGTTTGTAATTTTTGAAATAATTTTTGAATCTCTAAGGAACTAGTCTAGGTTTCATATAAATTGGCTTTGTATTCTCATCATGTAATTCAATGGAGCATTTGTAGTTAGGAATTTTGCCAATTTCTTCAGTAAATATGTAAACCATGGGCTGAAAAGTCAGTGCCGTTTTATAGTAAAACACAAAATTTTTGCAAAATTCAACTTTATTTATCAATATAGTTGCC
This sequence comes from Volucella inanis, assembly GCA_907269105.1. Taxonomy (NCBI): domain Eukaryota; kingdom Metazoa; phylum Arthropoda; class Insecta; order Diptera; family Syrphidae; genus Volucella; species Volucella inanis. The sequence goes on from OU026157.1 coordinate 20,187,343, forward strand.
TTCGAGGGCGATACACTGATTCAAACGATTTTCCAATCTTTCGATACCAGTTTTGTAGTATGATTTCGGTTTAGCCTCAAAATAGGCCTCTGTTTGGGCGATTACTTCTTCATTGGTCTTAAATCTCTTTCCGGCGAGCATTCTTTTGAGGTTTGCGAACAGGAAATAGTCGCTGGGGGCCAAATCTGTAGAATACGGTGGGTGGGAAAGCAATTCGTAGCCGAATTCATTCAATTTTGCCATCGTTTTCATCGACTTGTGACACGGTGCATTGTCTTGATGAAACAGCACTTTCTTTTTCTTCAAATGCGGCCGTTTTTCTGCGATTTCGTCCTTCAAACGCTCCAACAATGCAATGTAATAGTCGCTGTTGATAGTCTGCCCCCTTTGGAGATAGTCGATGAAAATTATTCCATGTGTATCCCAAAATACGGATGCCATAACCTTGCCAGCCGACTATTGAGTTTTTGGTCGTTTTGGACGAGATTCGTCGACTGCTCGCCACTCAGCCAAATTTCATCCATTGTCACATACCGACTCAAAAATTCGGCTTTATTGCGGTTGAACAGCTTTAAACACTCCTCTGAATCATCAACACGATGTTGTTTTTGGTCGACTGTGAGCAAACGCGGCACCCACTTTGAACAGAGCTTTCGTATGTCCAAATAATCGTATATGATATATCCAACACGCTCTTTTGATATCTTCAGAGCCTCAGCTTTCTCGATCAACTTCACTTTACGGTCATTCGTAATCATTTTGTGGACTTTTTTGATGTTTTCATCTGAAACAGCCTCTTTTGGACGTCCACTGCGTGCATCATCTTCGGTGCTTGTATGACCACTTTTAAATTTTTCAATCCACTTGCGAATGGTTCGTTCGGCTGTTGCAGAGTCCGGGTAACACTTATCAAGTCATTTCTTTGCATCGGCAAGCAATGATAAATCAACACACGAAATTGCCTTGAATTCATTTTTTTCACAACAACAAAAGTTGCTTCACTCACAACGCTATATCTCGAGAACTAATCATTCGATAGCTGTCAAATTTATACACGTATATTTTGAAGGTTGGTACTAACTGAATGGTATGGATTTAATTCAAGTGGTGCCCTCTCTTAGAAACGGAACGGATTTTTCAACTCACGTGTTATATCAACGTATTCCTCAAGAAGCCCATTTATTTATTGTTTGCATTCACCTTCTGATAAATGAGCATCTTTGATTTCTTCAATTGAGTTTATTTGCATTTCTAGACTGCGTATCCATTCACGGCCTAAGATGGGTTCTACCTTATGGTGTAATACGTATAAATCTCCAACAGCTTGTTGACCATTGTAGGCGACCTTCATATTGCATGCGCCCACTGGATTTATAATTTCACCAGTATATGTTTTTAATTTTACTGTTTTTATACTTTTTATACTTTTCTTCGGCTGCTCCTGTATCTAATTCCATCGTGCACTCAATGCCATCGATCCAAACTCTCTTCAATATTTTATCTCTTTCCGTGGAATTTGTTCCAAAACTATTGATGAAATAATGTTTCTCATTACTTGAAATATTGTATCTTCAACTAGTTTGATAGATTCTTGTTCAGCAACTTTTTGCTTTAAACAGACTAATTGCACATGCTCAGATTTGCCACAGTTTTTACATTTCAAGTTCTTTTTTTTCAATGCATAAGCCTTATGGTTTGTTTTGCCCCACTTAAAACATTTCCCTTCAATTTTCTTTACAGGTTTTAACCTTTTTCGTATTTTCCACCGGATTTGTCCCGACTCTTTCGTACAGAGTGTAAGGCTTGTTGTGTATGACCTCGGATCTCTCTTCTCTCAACTTTAGAGGCTTCTATCGCCAACGCCTTTTTGCAAATGACTCAAAGGTCACTGATGACTCTTGCTGCAACAGGAGCCCTCTTATTTCATTATAACGTATACCTCTAATGAATTCTGATCTTCTGTGTAGCAATTGTTGACCTTTTGCAATTTTCACAAAAAAAATTGCATTTTGATGCAGTTTTTTTAAGATCAGCTTGAAAATTGGAGATGGATTCCACCTCATGCTGTATGCTGCTCTCCCACTTCACTTGGTTTTGGGCACACATGGTTCTGCAACATTTCAACTAAGTCTTTTTTATCGTTCTCCCGTGTGTCTTCTTTTCAGTCGCGAATCTCTAAATAGTTTTCAACTCTTTGAAGATAGGATTCTAAGGTTTCAATTACTTCATCGAAAGCTGCCAGTTGAAGTCCCCGACAATCCCCTGTACTAGCTTGAACATTTTGACAACTGATTGTAAGTTGCGCCAAAATTTGCGAAATGTTGGGTATTGCCTCTTCCAACTGAGTCAATCTTAAGCAATTTTTTTTTGTTTTTTTGTTTTCAATTTAAACCAATTTGTGTACAGTGTATATGTATGTAAGTTTGTAACATTTAAAAAAAAATATTTGTAATTGTATATCTAAGTCACCTACTTTGTGCTTTTTTTGTAATCCAAATGCAGATGTTATTTTATTTGCCCGTACTTTTCCACACAGACCTTATTGTATTTAGGCTCCAGTCCTCGTCACCACTTTGTAATATATCCCGTAGTATATACCGTGAATAATAGGAGAAACGTTTGTGTATCTTTATGTTGTAAAATATTCTTTTTTATTTATTTAATTCGGGACAACAATTAGGTTAAGTAACTAGTGGTGGTTATCTAATCCATACGAGTATTTTGTGACAGGCCGCAGATCAGCTGGATGGTCGAAACCGTTAAGCCCCATTACTGCGAGACTTCTAGGTTAATACTCAATACCTACATTTTAGCTTGACATGAAGTATACGTTTGTTTCTGACTCAACCGATGCTAGTACATATATTCAGATATGGTTTCAAACCATCAAATGCAATCCGACAAAATTTTCTAGTATTGGTTCCATCGTCATTCGTGGAGACAGCATCTCTAACTGCTTCATAAGGCTTCTATAAGGCTGTTACGTAAACTCAGACTGAAACAAATAGGTCCTTCGAGCCAAATCAAATTTTAGATAGTATATTCTGACCAAACAAATTAACGAAAAATTCGCACTTACTAGGTCGTAGATTGATTTCTTTGACGATGATTGTAAATCTTACTGATCTAGCTGTTTTTTTTTTGTGATTGCAGTCAACCTGCTCGTTGGTGCAACGTCATTTCCAATAATCGTTTATCCTGCAAGGCTTGTTATTTGGATATTCGACCGAGCTGCAGTTCCTTAGACGGTTTAGGAATGAAACAATAAGATTCACCCAAAACAAAACAAAAGAACAGACATCATCAGAGTTTTGAATTATTTTTTTCCTAACCCAGTATACGTATACTACTGCTGAGAACTTGGTATCTACATATTATAAGCGACGACTTGTCACATTCATTCATTTGGCAGGCTTGGAAACATGGCAAAGGCATGTTAATTTCTAGTATTTCCGAAGGAATTTTATTCCAAGTTATTTACGAAGACAAAAACACGGCTTTTTGATTTTTTCTACCTTACTTAAACGTTCGTAGAAAAAACATGCACTTCAACAACAACAATGCAAAAACGTTGCCCAAATAAACAACCCTTTTCAGAATCTTTGTCTCCTTTAATGGCTTTCAGAAACCCTTCGTCTCCTGGTCGTCATCTTTCACTTTCATTTATTCCATCAGATAATATTATTAACGGATTATTAATCCAACACATACACATAATAAAAGCTCTCTGCCCTCTCTGAATGCACTGTGACTCGGATTCTCATCTTAAAATTGACAAGCAAAAGGGTTTCCTTCATCAACATCTTCTTCGTCTTCATGTTCATGTTCATCTTCATCTTCATCTTCATCTTCATCTTCGTTTTGTTCGCTGTCGTTTACTTCTTCGTTTTCATTTATGAGAGGGTTCTCAGAGTTGTTCTTAGTGTACTGTCGGTATACCCTTGTTAAGAGGTAACAGTAAGTAGCTAACATAAAGCAAACAAAGTCCTTTTTCCACAACTCAGATCTCATTTGATTTTAATTTAAATTTAATGAAGAATCAGAAGGCGCAAAAGGACCAATTCCTCTTATCCCTTTTTGACTCTCATTCCACATTGATTCGTCCTTTTGTTAGATACTTGTTCCTTTGGCCAAAATGCGGAATTGTTAAATAGCTTAATGCGCTCACCAAACCCCACTAAATGGTATCGTCACCCTCCGGCCCAGCTGAAAATCAGCCCTTACGACCCGTTGCCATTGAATTAACGCTCTGTAAATATCCTCTCGTCACTTTGGTCGCATTGTTGTTTTTGTTACAATTCCCAAGGATACTCTCTTTACGAAATGGGAAATGAAAACTTTTTCGTATTTCACTCCTCACAACTCCTCTTTTTCTCTATTCGTATTTGTTGCTCGTCTTTGGTGAAAAGTTTTGCGGAAATGAAAATTACCAAGCGATTTTCCAATTAAGGATACAATCTTCTTATTGTTTCTGTACAGCGCATCCTTCAATAGAATTAATTTTTTAAATTTTTTTCCTCACATCCTTTTGGTTACAATTTTTGGAGGTATGTAGATGATGAAGGGTTGCCGTTGGAAAGGTACTGTAAAAGTGACCTAAAAAAACTGCTCCAAAAAGGATGTTTTTTCTTTCAAAGCTCTTTCAAGATTTCAGATAACTTGTATTACATAATTATTGGATCAGGAATAGAGACAAAGCTAGGGGAGTGGTAGAATTGTCTGTGTCCCTTGTCTCTTCAGGACCAGATGTTCTTCTCCAGATTGTTGTCTCTACCTTTGAAAAGTTCAGTGACTTCGATTTACAGTCGGTTAATGCCAACCTACCTTCGATTTGGTCAGGTGAACATTGACTTTTGTTGTCTTAATATAACAACAAGTAACAGTCTGTAGAAGTAATTCTTCTGGGTGATGTTGCTTCACAGTCGGTGCCGGTGCTGATAATATGGAAACACTTTTTCTGCAGACTGTATAACGAAGAAATGGAGTAATATTTCGCCGTCAGACAGAATAGCCCATTCAACTTTCGTCTTTCTGACCAAAATGAAGTAAGGATGGAAATATCTAAGCTAAAATCCAACCTGACCTCTCGCCCTACCGGCCGAGAAAAATCAAATTCGAAATGGAAATGACTTAATGGATTTTATGGACATTTTTAAGATTCGGTCAGAAGACTGTATGCTTGATGAATGGAATCTAAGAATTGTATGCAAGATCCACAAAAAAAGAGACCCCCTCAACTGTGTCAACACTTCGCCAAAAACCTGGAAAAAAAGTCAAGAAGTTTAAAGCGGTACGCACTATCTTTTCGTCGATTTTAAGGCCGCATATGGCAACATTTATAGATACGAGCCGTGTCTAGCGTATAGTTTTGAGAGTCCTGCCAAACTCGTCCGTCTGTACAGAATAACTGAGAACGCTCGTAACTCCGCCAAGGTCGGTAACAACTTATCTCGGGCCTTTGATGTTAAAACAAAGTTTTAGACAAGGTGACACGCTGTCATGCGACATATATCAAACTTAAAAGAATTGTCCGAAACTCACAAACGAAATCTGGAGGCACTATCTTTTAAAAGTCTGTGGAACTACTATCGTACGACAATAATATCAACGTAAGTGGAGAACACAGAACATGGCTAAACAATGTAAATGCTGTCAACAAGAAGGGACACACATAACATCAACAAATTTTACAAAATTTCACATCCACAGCTATAATTCAGAGGTAATTAGAGGCTTTGTCTACCACGGCTCTGCTATAAATTCTGCTAACAATACCTCAGCAGAAATAAAACGAAGAATCACTCTTATAGTAAGTACTACTTACTCGTAAGGAACTATTCCGGAAAACTAAGGAGACTCTGTATAAGACCTACCTTATAAAGGCGTTTCCAATAGCGACTTGACAACTTTGAATTTAATTTGTGAACGCACTCTTTCATTAATCATCAAACTGTCACTGTCAATTTATTCAGTAAACTCAACATTTTCATCGTGGCAAAGTACACTAACGAGCAACGTCTGAAAATTATAAAAATTTTCTACAGATATTCGGAGTCGGTGACTGTAACTTTACGAGCGTTAACTTCAATTTTTGCTCGTAATTCTCGCCCTATTAGACAGGCAATAACAAGTTTAGTGCAAAAATTTGAGTCGACATATTCGTTGTGTGATGTTGCCGTGTGAGTGAGACAACGGGTTGGTCGAAGTGTTGAAAATATCGCTGCCGTTCAGACGTCCGTAGCAAACGATCCAATTCAGTCAATTCCACGGCGTTCTCAAGAATTGGGCATCGCTCACACCACATTATGGCGTATTTTGCGTAAGGATCTTGGTTTACACACATACAAGATCAAGCTGACTCAAGAATTGAAGCCGATGGATCATTGAAGCGACGTACGTTCTCCGATTGGGTTCTGGAGAAGATGTGCCAAGATGATGAATTTCATCGCAAAATCATCTTCAGTCACGAAGCTCATTTTTGGCTCAATGGGTTCGTCAATAAGCAAAATATGCGTTATTGGTCGGGTGAAAACCCACAGGTGCTTCATGTATCACCACTTCATCCACAAAAAATAACTGTTTGGTGCGGTTTGCATGCCGGCGGCGTTATTGGGCCATATTTTTTCGTCGACGATAACGATCGTCTCGTTACTGTGACGTTGAAGTTATCACGCCATGATTACCGATTATTTTTGGCCTGTATTGGAAGATATGGACTTGGACGACATGTAGTTTCAACAGGATGGTGCCACAAGCCACACAGCACACGCTACAATCGATTTATTGAAGAGTAAGTATGGCGAGCATGTTATCTCAAGACATTCGTGCGATTTAACGCCGCTTGACTATTTTCTGTGGGGCTACGTTAAGTCATTGATTTATGCCAACATGCCGACGACGTTGGAAGAGCTCAGAGCCAACATTGAATGCGAAATAGCGGTCGTTTCGGCCGAAATGTGTGGCCGAGTCGTTGAAAATTGGGTCCAACGAATCAACCGCTGCAAACGTGCCCGGGATGGCCATATGAACGAAGTCGAGTTCCATTCATAAATGTTTTGATTGTACTTCAAGCCAATAATAAAGTTTTTGAAATATCTCAAACGGTTTGCCTTTTATTTAAAAAAAAAGTTGTCAAGTCGTTATTGGAAAACCCGATAGGGTCCATATTGAAAGCGGATAAAGATATTCTCAGTTGTTTTGAGAAAAACATTTTCGAAAAAATATTTGGTCCCATTTGCGTTGACGGGCTTTGGAGGAGAAAATACCATGACGAACTACACGAGCTGCAGGCATCAGTCGCGTGAGATGTCTAAGACATGTATAGCGAAAGAACGCCAATGCTTCGACCCGGAGAGTTTTCGAATCTAACCCGTGGGGACAACGTAGAAGAGAAGGACCTTACTTTCAGTGGTGCGCACAAGCAGAAGTGGATCTCAATCGACTTGGGCCGCGTAACTGAAGGCAGATAGCTAAACACCGGGCTTATTGGCGAAGCTTGTTAGTTGAGGTTCAGGTTCATACCGAACTGTAGCGCCACCTAAATAAGTAAACAAGTATTCACGCTGTTGGATACTTATTCACCAATAACAACAAGAACAGTGTTTTTAATAGAAGATATAGCGGATGTGGAAGCCTGTCATGAAGAGGACCCCATCGATTCGTCGTCGTTCGCAGCAACTTGGCCTTTGTCAATCCACTATCTTGGTCTTGACCATTTATTGCGCTGGGTGTTCGGTTCATTACCAGTCAGTGGTATCATCCGTACTTATTATGGACACCGGTACAATGCGATGATCAACGATTTTTCTTTCCCAGAATTGCGTGACATCAAGGTAGAAGAACTGTGGTTCCAACACATACTATCCAGCGAAAACATGGCTTTTTTGAAAACACGATTTTGGCATGAAACGGACCTGCCAATTCGCCACCAAGAATATGCGATTAGACGCCATTGGATTATTTCATGCGGGGATACGTCATGTCACTCGTTTATGGCAATAGACCACCAACGATTGACACTTTGGAGCAAAGCATTGTTTGAGTAACACGTGATATTTAATGAAATATTCTTTCGAATGAATTTAATAAATCCTGTTGAAACCACATGTCGTCCATGTCCAATCCGGGCCAAACCGTCCATAACTTCCAATTCGGGCCAAAAATAATCGGTGATCATGGCGCGATAACACTGAACATTCACAGTAACGTGACGATGGGTATCGTCGACGAAAAAAATATGGCCCAATAACGCCGCCGGCATGCAAACCGCACCAAACAGTTATTTTTTGTGGATGAAGTGGTGATACATGAAGCACATGTGGGTTTTCACCCGACCAATAACGCATATTTTGCTTATTGTCGAACCCATTGAATCAAAAATGAGCTTCGTCACTGAAGATGATTTTGCGACTCCGAAAATCTGTAGAAAATTTTTATAATTTGCAGACGTTGCTCGTTAGTGTACTTTAACATGATGAAAATGTTGAGTTTACGGAATAAATTGACAGTGACAGTTTGATGATTAGTGAAAGAGTGCGTTCACAAATTAAATTCAAAGTTGTCAAGTCCCTATTGGAAAGCCTTATATATATAAAGCTGGCTTCAGATCCTTTCCATCCATGACAGGGGCTCATAACAGGAGTCCACGGATTAGCTTAAGTGGTTTTGTTATCTTAGAAAAAATGTTTTTTGAATATTTTGCTAAGGTCCTTAACCACTACTGCATTATTAAACGTAGACTCAGAGTAACCAGATATTGAACTACTCCTTATGAGTTAAAAGTCATAAATTGGCATTCCCTACGACGTTGAGATATTTCAACGGCAACACTATACGCTCACACTCATCCACCAAAGACAGTAGCAAAGAAACTGGAAAAGGATATCGTATTCATACGAAGAAAGAAGGAGAGGTTTGTTGTGTGCTGTTAAACTTTATTTAAATTTTAATTTCTTTTGAAAGAATGAGGATGGGGTTGGAGATGGGGTTAGTAGAAATTGAATGGAATTAAATCCTTTCGTGTATGTAGCGTGCGTGTACGAGTAATCAAATCAAATCCAGAAAGGATAAACCATCTTTTGTTTTCTTGTTCCACATTTCTGGATCTCGACCTTATCAACAACAACAACGAGAGAACACAAAACAACAACGACTTCTCTATTCCATCAAAACAAACTCAATGAAATGTTAATGGAATTACGTTATGGAGGGCACACGGATACACCGATGTATACTTACGGCTACACAATACTCGTACATATAGTAACCTTTCAGCGAAAAGACAATTCGTCGCTTTTGTTTATGCGAATGAAATCTGAATATGAATTGGAGCATTAAATGGTTCACGCTCGTTAATCTGACAGGATTGGGAGTGACGATGGCAACGCAAAAACCAACCGTTACCGTTTGGGTTCTGTTTGTTCTAGTTTCCTGGGACGTTTCCTTGGGCTTTTTGAAATGTTTATTTAATTTTAAGGATGTGCGTTTTAATGATTTCGGAGATTGTTTTCAAAGATAATCATGGGTGTGAAATGTTTTCTACTGTATTCTTGTGTGAGAAGGCCTTTTTGTGAGTTGGGTTAATGGGAGCGGTCGGGGTATGAAGCGACTTTATTCCCAGTAAAGGATGTGAATGTTTAATTTTGATTATTATCTATGAAATGAGGTATAAAGGATAGTTGGGAAATGGAACTATCTGAGTAGTTCCGCTTCCTCTTTTAAACTTTCGCTCTTTCTCCACTATTACCAAAAATTAATTTTTAAAAAAACTAAAAATTGATTCTGGTTGATGCTCTAAGATTAAGCATTTTCAGATGATAACATTGAGACGTGTGTCGGATCATTTAAATGAACTTCCGCTCTATATCGCAGGCAATTCTGATCGACCGGTTTTCGTAAAATAAGACTGACCGTTTAGTAAGTAAACATCTGGGTGTCAAAGAGGATTGTGAGGCTTGCACTTTAGGTAAGAACGGAGCGTCGGAAAAAAGCCAACTCTCTTGTACCTTATGAAGGAACACGGGACGCACCGCAAATTATCGGGGTTGTCCCAAATTCCAATACATCAAATAAGTAAATCTGGTTCGGCAGCAGAAGGTGGAAGTTAAACGTCGACCTGTGGATATACAAATGTCAGTCAATAATCGCAAATTAACCATCAGAGAGATAGAGGGGGACTTGAACATTGCCGTCCAAGACATTTTGGTTAATGATTTGGGTTTCCGTCCTGTAGCAGCAAAGTTGGTGCCAAAAGACCTCAATTTCATGCGAGGCTAAATCCGATACCACATTCATCAAAAGGATCATTACTGGAGATGAGACATGGGGTTATAAGTACGACACGCAATCCAGACGTCAGGCAAGTGAATGGCGTTCACCAAATGTGCCGAGACCAAAAAAACCACGTCGTTTTCAGTCAAAAAAGAAGGCAATGCTCACGGTTTTCATGGATTACAACGGTGTAGTGCATCAGAAACCAGAATTGTGGGCAGAAAACTCGTAGATTTTGCACAATGATAGCACGCCGTCGCACAGTGCCATCATTATTCGTAATTTTTTGACGAAAAATACAACAAATACCATCCAACAGCCGTCGAGTTCACCTGATTTGGCTCCCTGTGACTTCTTTCTGTTCAATCGAGTTAAAAAACCACTACGGGGAACGCATTTCAGCAGCCGAGAGGAAGTAATAGAAAAATCGCAGGAAGTACTGATGGACCGAAAACCGAATATAAAAAATGTTTCGAGGATTGGATCAAGCGCTGGCATAAGTGTGTTGCAGTCGATGGGGACTACTTTGAAGGGGACAATATAGATTTAGATGAATAAACTTGTAGGACATCTACTCTATGGTCAAATAGGGAAGGTTCGTAATCATATGTCTTAAATTGTGCGAGACAAGTCTGGATGCGGCCAGTTGACTCGAAGGGCAGATAGGCCAGAATTATTCACTAGGTTATTCCTAGCGCGTCATTGTAGAGTGAAAAAATACGTCATCACAATGGGAATATGACAAGTTTACAACTGTCGAATCCGCAACGAGGAACAAAGAAACAGCAGAGTATATCCCTTACTTGACGACATAGCAATATGCCTAACCTGGTCGCAGTGTTCATCTTTCAATCTGGTCTGTTCTAATGCATTAGGTTATCGATCCAAGCTATTGGTTTGTTGCCTTTACAAATATCTTTATTGCTGAAATTGGCAAGAAAGACGAAACTAAAGTGTTTTTTGGCAGGAACACAGGCTTACCTTCTTTTCGCTGGAAGATAGTTTTTGTTTTGTTTTTAGTCTCAGAATCCTTGAACTTCGTTATCTACTGTCTAGGGTTTTTCGATTAGAACAATACCCTGTTTTGTTTTGAAGAGGCGCATTATGAGACAGGCCGAAGCAGCCTTAACCTCTATCACAGTAAGATTAATATCTTTTACATCTGATTCCAATGGATATAATTACTTCCAGTAGGGTGCTGCGGATATGGTAGCCAGAAAAGTTCGAGTATAATGACAAAATGTTGTCTTTTCTAGATTTCTTACTTAAATGTATTGTAAGGGGGATGCAGGAACAACAAGGGTACCCTTGAATTTACCCAGCGCTATTCTCGAATCGATAATCGGAGTAAAGGTATTTCGTTTGCAAAACTTTTTTTTTTTAATAATCTCGCGCACCCACCAAGGGGATATGAAGTAGTAGTTTGAAAATCAGGTGTATTAGGTTTCGATATTTTTCCCAGAGGTGGTTGTCAAACTGGAGCCAGTGCATCCTCAATCAGTGGGTCTTAGTACGTGCTAGTTGTTAGTTCGTTACATTTACCCCAGCCAGCCGACGGGATTTTCATATAACTAAATACAAATTCAATGAAATGACTTTTTCAGAGAATTGCCTCGCACGGGATTCGAACCTACTACCCTCAGCTTGAGGAGTCTATTCATATAACATACCACAACTTCACGGCCACCCCGTATATAATGACGATCACACTGGTCAAATTAAAAATGATAGTTTCCTGTGATTTTTCTCTTGCTTCTATGTATCTTAAATTGACGCGTATTTTTTAAATACGGCAACAATTTTTCTCTAACAGCTTTTGTTTTTGAGTTATAGCCAACTACCCTCATTTACAATTTTTACTTAGATTTTCGTTTTTTATTGGACACTAAAATATATTTACTTGTTGCTTCAGATAAAGGTACGTCAAGAAGATGCTATGTGCATAGTTCAGGTTATTTTTTTTTACTATATTTGTGCTGAATATATATTTGAAAAATATCGAAAACCTATATCGGACTTTGTAAAAACTGCGTATCATCAATACTTAAAAATAAAATTATGTAATCAGGAAAAGCCATGGGTTGCTCATATTGTATGCCAGAAATGTGTAGTATGTCTCCGGTTATGGTCCAGTGGAAAAAGAGATGCAATAATGTTCACAACACCCATGATTTGGCGAGAATGTGAAAATAAACGGAATTAACCCTGGAAATCAGAACTAGTGGTCATATCCTAACTTATCTTCTACTAAACGACCTCAATTAAAATCACGAGAGGTACAACCCAGCACATTTAAATATTCTGATGATCCAAATCTTTGTGAATCTGAAATAAATACATTAAGTGAAGACTCTGGTCCAGACTTCAAATGTGGCCTCTCAGAACAAACCATTCGCAAGTGGATTGAATTATTTAAAAGGCTGAAAACAGATGAAAACATCAAAAAAGTCCACAAAATGATTACGAATGACCGTAAAGTGAAGTTGATCGAGAAAGCTGAGGCTCTGAAGATATCAAAAGAGCGTGTTGGATATATCATACACGATTATTTGGACATGCGAAAGCTCTGTTCAAAGTGGCTGCCGCGTTTGCTCACAGTCGACCAAAAACAATAACGTGTTGATGATTCAGAGGAGTGTTTAAAACTGTTCAACCGCAATAAAGCCGAATTGTTGCATCGGTATGTGACAATGGATGAAGCTTGGCTCCATCAGTTCACACCAGAGTCAAGTCGGCAGTCAGCTGAGTGGCGAGCAGGCGACGAACTTCGTCCAAAACAACCAAAAACTCAACAGTTGGCTTGCAAGGTTATGGCATCCGTATTTTGGGATATACATGGAATAATTTTCATCAACTATCTCCAAAAGGGGCAGACTATCAACAGCGACTATTACATTGCATTGTTGGAGCGTTTGAAGGACGAAATCGCAGAAAAACGGCCGCATTTGAAGAAAAAGAAAGTGCTATTTCATCAAGACAATGATGAAAACACAAGTCACAAGTCGATGAAAACGATGGCAAAATTGAATGAATTCGGCTACGAATTGCTTTCCCACCCACCGTATTCTCCAGATTTGGCCCCCAGTGACTATTTCCTGTTCGCAGACCTCAAAAGAATGCTCGCCGGAAAGAGATTTAAGACCGATGAAGAAGTAATCGCCGAAACAGAGGCCAATTTTGAGGCTAAACCGAAATCGTACTACAAAACTGGTATCGAAAGATTGGAAAATCGTTTCAATCAGTGTATCGCCCTCGAAGGCACGGATGTTAATTTTATCGAAAACCCACTTTCTGCACTCGCATTTATACCGATTTCCACATAATCTGGGTGATTTTTGTGAGGAGCAGGGTGAAAGATTTCATCAGAATCTTCGGTTTGCAACAAGATCTACCTAAATTTGTTCATTCAAGGAAGTCTTATAAAAGATCATTTGACAGTGTTCAATAGAAATTTTGCAAAACATATGTATACTGTATATTTTAAAAAGTAAAGCTGTTAGCAATCTCCCAGTATACCCAATAATAGAAAAAAATAAAAATAAAGGGAACAAGAATTGTGTTGACCAGTGTTATCGTGAGCAGTTCTACTTTAAATGCTTCTTATTCAGTTCTAGTAGCCCTTTTGCATTCGTATCCCTGTAGATCCTGTACATAAATATTTATTCAAAAATCTTTTTTAGTACTAAGAAATTATCGATAAGTGAATTAAACAATCTTTAACTTAAAACTAAATTACAATAATAAATTTACAATTGTATGGCAATAGATATTAGTGGAGTATATATGGGGGAGGATAAAAATTTAAAGTTGAGATATCAGGGAGGAGAAATAGAGTATGACTGCACTTTTAAGCGTCCACAAAAATGGAAAGAGACGAAAAGAGACAATGAGTGGTGCGAATAAAAATTTAGTGTGAGTGTTCCATCAGCGTTTTGGAGGGAACACTCCATCTGGGGCTTGTAACACAATACAAAAAGTGCTTGTTGAACAAGTGAAATGAAACAATTGTCAAAAATTTGTGGAACACATTACAACAGTTCAGCACTTGTTTTGGACTCTCTAAACAAATGGGAAATTTGACAAATTCACCATTTCTGCAACTGGAAACAACAAGTGTTGAAAGAGAAAGAGACTGCACTTGTTGAGAAGTTAATGAAGTTGGACCGAGAGTGTACACCTTACGATTCAAGGATTTTTTGAGTAAGGTGGTATGCCGGAAGTATGTGGTACAATCGATGTTATTTTGATTAATATTGATGCGCCATCAAATAATGAATCAGTTTTCGTTGACCGACATGGCAGGCATTCAATTAATTGTATGGCAATATGCAGACCCGACCTTAGATTCTATTGTGTCAGTGCTAACTGGCCGGGAAGTGTGCATGATGCACTAATTCTAGCGATTTTCACACTTCTTGATCTCGTGCGAAAAGTAATTTTCCGTAAGGTCTGCAAAATACTCCTCCGTGGTGTCGATGATTTCCTCGCGTGAGCTGAATTTTTTTATTGATGAGCCATCTTTTGAGGTTTGGGAAGAGATAATAGTAGTCCGGGGGAGCCAAATCGGGCGAATCCAGTGGATGCGACAGCAATTGGAGCCGTAAGCCGTTGATTTTAGCCATGTTTGCGATGCTCTTGTGCGCCGGTGCATTGTCTTGCAAAAATTTTTTGAGGCCGTTTTGCTGCGATTTCGCCCTTTATTTGCTCCAATAATGCACAGTATTACTCGCTGTTGATGGTTTTTCCTTTTTCGAGGTAGTCCACGAACAGTATGCCATGAAAATCCCAGAAAACCGACACCATAACATTTCCGACCCATCGAGCCTTCCTCGGCCGCTTCAGTGCACTCGTGCCGGCTTCAGTCCATTGCCGGGCACTCATTCTGTTCTCTGGTGTTCAACAGTTACCAATCGACGCCAAAAGTCCGTCCGATTCCGCATCAGCAAATCCAAACACTCTTTTGAAATGCTCACGCGTTCGTGTTTTTAATTAGAAGTGAGTATGCGCGGCACCCAGCGGCAGGATAACTCTTTCATATGCAGAATATTGCCCAAAATATGGCGTGTGCGCTCAGTACTAATCTTTGTGGTATATGCTAGCTCGCGCACCTACAATTTTCGGTCAGCCAACACCATTTCATGTATTTTTTTGACATTGTCCTTTGTAACCGCATCGGAGGGAATATTGAAATTCTCGAAACCAATATTTGACGGTGTAATCTGACGGAGCATTAGCGTTAACTCCAATTTTCGGTCGTAATTCTCGCCCTAGTAGAGTGCAAAAATTTGAGCCTACATATTCGTTGTGTGATGTTGCGGTGTCAGTGAGACAACGGGTTGGTCGAAGTGTCGAAAATACCGCTGCCGTTCAAACATTCGTAGCAAACGTTCCAAATCAGTCAATTCCACGGCATTCTCAAGAATTGGTCATCGCTCAGACCACATTATGGCTTATTTTGCGTAAGCATCTTGGCTTGAACCCATACAAGATCAAGCTGACTCAAGAATTGAAGCCGATGGACCATTTGAAGCGACATACGTTCTCCGATTGGGTTCTGGAGAAGATTCGCCAAGATGATGAAATTCATCGCAAAATCATCTTCAGTGACGAAGCTAATTTTTGGCTCAATGGGTTCGTCAATAAGCAAAATATGCGTTGTTGGTCGGGTGATAACCCACATGTGCTTCATGAATCACCACTTCATCCACAAAAAATAACTGTTTGGTGCGGTTTGCATACCGGCGGCGTTATTGGTCCATATTTTTTCGTCGACGATAACGATCATCACGTTACTGTGAAAGGTCAGCGTTATCGCGCCATGATCACCGATGGTGCCACAAGCTGCACACGCTGCAATCGATTTATTGAAGAGTAAGTATGATGAGCGTGTTATCTCAAGACATTGGCCAGTCGATTGGCCGCCTCGTTCGTGCGATTTAATGTCGCCTGACTATTTTCTGTGGGGCTACGTTAAGTCATTGGTTTATGCCAACACGTCGACAACACAGAAATAGAAATGTGTGTTGCAAATGTCAAGCTATGACGCTAAGATTTAGAGAGAATGTCAACAACAAAACTTAACAACCAACTTAACAAAAAAAAAAAAAAAAAAAAAAAAAAAAAAAAAAAAAAAAAACAAAACTCAAATCGGAACAAAGAGAGCGCCACACGGTGACGCTACCGGGAACTTTTTGATCAAGGTGGTATAGGTCCTTTACGAAATCATGTATGGACCTTTTTCAAGCCACCAGCATCTCTTTGGGGTAGACCTAGTTGATTTAATTGGTTGGCAACGTCTTTCCAAAATGCAGCAACAGCATCTGGTGATTGTTTTGTGTAAATGCATGCTATTTCTGGTTTTCCAAGCAACAAGACAACTAGAACCTCATATTGCTTTGCACTGGTCTTATCATTTGCTCTTTTCCTGAAATGAAACTTTATAAGAAAAAAGAAAAATTAAATTTTATGGTTTTTGCTACTTACATTTTCCAAAAAAAGCCTTAGTCGTACAATGTTCCGCGAAAAATCCTTGTCGGAGAGTAGCGGACAAATTTGACGTTTGCCGGATACGAATATTTGTTAAAAAAAAACCAAATTGAATGCGTAGCAATGCAGCATGCTGGGTTGCGTTACACTTTGTCGGAAAAATTGTTCCGATTAGCTATTCGGAATGTTACCTCGCTAGTGATGGATGACAGAGAAATATCGACAAGCCTTGAAAGATTTTCCTACTGGCAAAAGAACTTGTTAGAGTTCCATAGATCTTATTTAAAGGGCGCAAAGGCGAGACTTTTTAAAGAATGGTAGGTGAAATGTTAATTTTAGGCACTCTTTCTGTGGCTAGTCTAGCCAATAAATGAAATGTTCGTTTTACTTGTCCAAACATGCGTTCAATAATTACTCTTTCCCGGGTATGTAACTTGTTACATTTTTTGTTGGGCATCTGTGACTGGATTCCTGAAGGTTCGCTTGCATAATTGTCCAGACATAATCAATTGTCGCTGTCTTGCTGTTTTTTTGGTGTTCTGTGCGAGTGTTGACATTGTCAAAGCAGATACATTTCTTCATAAACAAAAACCGGTCCAAGCTTTATAAATAGGTGCATGGGAAGCACCCCATAACTCTTAATTGGCTCATTATTTGATTGGCACAGTCCAGCATGCAAAATTATTGCCAAAAATGCATCCATCTCCATAATATTGAAAGTTTGCCACTATTTTTGGTAAAAAAATTGAGTAATAGTCTCTAGAGCGACATTTTGTGAAATGTTCAATTTCAAATAGAAATTTAAATAATTTCCAATCACAAATCCATCAGAACAACTTGCGATTTATGAATCTAAAGGGCAAAGATTCATGAAAAAAAAATCATTTGAAATGTAAATTTCTTTCGATAGAAGTTATTATTTTTCCCATTTCGAAAGGATCAAAAGGATGCGCACAAAGTACTTTGTATGATGATAAGGACAATTTTTTTTTTTTTTTGCCCCCAAACCCAGGCAAAGGGAATACGAGTAAAATTTTGCCCAATCAACTCTTGGATGTGTATCCAGTGCCAGGACCAGAACTCATCTTGAATCACAAAACCCTTTGACATTAAAATTTTGTTACAATTTTGCTTAAGTACTTCGGTTCTGACTCTGCCTTCAATATGCATGTATCGGTCTCAGTATCAGTATATTGATAAAAATGATAGATAGAAAACATTTCACAGAATGTAACCAGGGAGTAATTACAAAATGTACGAGTAGTCGTAGCATCCTGGATTTGCATATAAATTGGTTTTCCCTCGGTTTTTCGGAGTAACACTCCGAACAGTAATTTCGATTAATTTCTGGCGTTACACTTTAATTACTTATACATACACGTATATGTGTGCATGTAGGAATATAAGAGTTTTTTTTCTGCTTAATTTTCATAAATAATGCCAAAAAGTTGCATGCCCCACTGCGTTGTACGGTTAGTTCTGAATGTGGATGTCGTCTCATAAATTTTCAAAAAGTCAATGCGTTTCGGTTGAAAGGACTTTTCTCGAAAGAGGATGCAAAATGAGTTTGCTGGAAAAGTTTTCTCATTCACTTGTGTGGTTGCACGTTCTTGAAGTTGTGGAGTTTTTGATACGGTAGCCATCTAAGTTTCTATTATGAATTGAGATGTTTGAGTTTGCCGGATGAGAAGGAAGAACCGTCATACATGTTGCAAATATTATATGTATATGCAGACCAAGCAGTTAGTGAAGAAAGTTAGTTGGGAAGCGATTTGGTTTATGCTGACTTTGCTGAATGAAAATGGACAAAATTTCATGGTCCTGGTAATTATCCTTTGAAATGTTCTTTGATGCGGCTATTCATCATAAATCTTTGGATATGGACTGTCTCGTGGGTTTTCAGATTGTGCGGAGTTGAAAATTTCGAAATAAATTTGAATTTCTTTTGAAACTTAGTCCAATAGTTGCAATCACAATAGCAGACGGTTTTGAAGGATGCCTCGAAGTACCACCAAATCAAAAGAGCGTTACAAAATATGCGAGTGCCAGATTAACTACCACTAGTCGTAGGTAGAACTATAGTCGATTATAAGAAACATCACCATAGCTGGTTGAAAACTCCGCTTGGAAAAGGAGGAGAGGATTTGAAGATGACCACAATTATTTTGCAGTATGTTAAGCCTGACCGGACAAATGTAACTTAATCTCGAACTCATACAGGTGGGTGTACACATGCGATCCAGTTAAAGTATAATATGGAAATTTTAGCGGAGGAACTCCCAGCTGGCGAACCAGATCCAGCGATAACTCTGGCGTACTCGAATCTCGAGTCATATGAACATTTTCCGGCATCTAGCCAGGTTATCGAAATAGCCATGTTGACGGACGATTTCTTTCGAAGTCCTATTCTTCTTGTGCTATGTTCTGTGAACAGTAGACAAATTAACAGGCGCAGCAAACAAAAAACGGACAACGACTTTTAGCTATGGACTTTGAATGTTCGGATCCTTAACAGCTCAGATGTAGCTGAAAAATTACCGAAAACAACTACTAAGCGCATATCTGGGTGAATTTAGACAACAAAAGCCTGATATGTGCTTCACAGAGGAAAAGGGCTATTTGGTCAAAAATGAACTCTTTGAAAGACATTTGAGTAATGTTCCAAGCAGAACGTTAAGATCGTTTTGTTCTTTTGATGTTGTAGCCTTTATGCGAATGTGAATATCTCGGATGTCGGGACACCAAGAAAGTAAATATCCTAGAGCTTTTCTCATCTAGTATCTCAAAATTTTTCAAAAAGGCTTTTGCTGTCAGCATCAAGTACAGAAGACTAGTGACGACATTGTCATAAGCCATTGGTGATGATGAAGCTAATAGTGAAGGACAACAATTTCTCACCGCTCGATGAGAAAAACTAGCGAAACTAGAAGTAAACAAGGCGGTGGTGCTGAAAGAAATGACGAGAACTGTTGGCAAAGAGTAAAGATAGGTTTTTTTTTTCTTTTAAAGAAATGAAACGAGTAAAAGAAGATATCGATCGACCCATGGAGAAGTGGGATGATGTTCGAAAGCTCTTCCAAAAATGACAAGAATTTTCCGGTGACACAAATACCAATAAGAATAACAGTTGATGTTGAACATTGAGACAGTTTACTTCTGCAGACTGTAAAAAGGTGAATATTCTGTCTGGCAGAATAATCCTTTCAACGTGGACGATGATCGACAACAACTTGGGCAACCCGGCCAAAAATAGCAGGCGACTAAAATCCTATGACAACAATTTTGTAAATCTGTATGGTTTAAGGCTCCATAAGTCCACTATCGACCGGACATTCATCTTATGGGACCTCAAAGCGGTAGCGACCTCCTGTTTATAAATGAGATGACCTAAATATTGGCAAGCCTTGTTTAAGAATCCCTGTCAAACACATTTGTCTGCAGTGACTTCAAGCTACATTTCTAATAATGGGTATCACATAGGGATCTAATAATCTATCTATCTATTTCTATTTCACCAACCCAAATACTTATTCAAACCTTGCTTTCATAGAAACGAGCGAATTTGTCATGCTTGTGTAGGTATTCATGAAAGTTACGTACATCCTCTCTGCAGTTGTATATTTTGGCCCATTGTCTTTCTCCTGTTTTTTTTCCTCAGGTCTTTCGTTTGGGTCATAGAAAAGGACTATGATTAAAAAAAAAACAAATTGCTATAATTTTCCTCATCTTTTAAGCTTTTAGTGGGATTACAGTTCAGAGTGGACCCGAGCCTTAACCAGCACCTCTTTCTATTAAGCGTTAATCACCTCCAGTTGCCTGCACCAGCGTGATTTATATCCGTTTTTACTTCACCATGCCACCTTAGGTGAAATCATCTTCATTTACCGTACTGTCCCTTCTGGGATGAATTTAAAGAATGTACGGGACACATATTGGCTCAAGGTTTTATTGTAAGGGGTGATTCATCGTGAGGTTTGATTTTCAATAGGCTTTTTTTGACAGATCACGTGTGAATTCTATAAATCTGCTTTATTACTTTTATTCAGTATTATTTGGCAAGTCCTCATAGAAAGACTTACATCACAATAGCGTCTCAAAATTGTTCAGCTGTGTTACGAAAATCAGCGTTCTGTGAGAAATGTTTTTCGCGCGATTCAAGGAACTTACGGTGCGCATAATCGTCCTATTGAAACCACTATTGCCAATACCATTCGCAAATTTGATTCCCAGCTTACATAAGTGGATGCACTCGACCGGTTAGACCACATCCGGTACGTAGTGAAGAGACTATAGCAGCTGTAGCTGAGGTTGTATGCGAAAACCGTGACGAATCGTTTCGTCGTCGCTCTCACCAGCTTGGCTTGGCGTATTCGACAACTTGGCGTATTTTACATGAGGATCTCGTCCTAAAAGCGTACAAAATTCAACGTGTGCAAGAATTGAAGCCAGGTGACTTGAATTCACGTCATATTTTCAGTGAATGGGCTCTGGAAAAACTCAATGAAAATCAGGTGTTTTATCGTGAAATTTTGTTCAGTGATGAAGCCCATTTCTGGCTCAATGGATACGTTAATAAGCAAAAATCGCCGTATTTCGGCTGATGAACAACTGGAAGAGTACCAAGAGCTACCATTAGATCCATTAAAAACAACGGTATGGTGTGGTTTACGGGCTGGTGAAATCATTGCTCCATATTTCTTCAAAAATGAGGCAAATCAGAGTGTTACCGTCAATGGTAACGGTTGTTGCGTCACGTTAACGGACTGGTATGTGCTTCCTGAAATTCGAGCACATGGTCTCGGTGAGCTCTGGTTTTAATAAGACGGCGCTACGAGCTATACAGCGAGTGAAACAATGGATTGGTTGAGAAATCATTTTGGTGAGCACTTAATTTCACGTTTTGCTATGATAAATTGGCCGCCTAGATCGTGCGATATCACATCTTTGGACTATTTTCTCTGAAGATATGTAAAGTCTCAGATCTTCAAAAATAAGCCAGCTACGATTGACGCTTTGGAATTCAACATTACTCGTGTTATTCGCGACATACCAGTCGCTATGCTGGAACGAGTCGTCCAAAATTGGACCTTTCGAATGGACCACCTCAGACATAGTCGTGGCCAACTTTTACGTGATATTATGTTTAAAAAGTAAATGTCATGAATTGTTTTTTTAATCAATGATACAAATTTT
This sequence comes from Volucella inanis, assembly GCA_907269105.1. NCBI lineage: Eukaryota > Metazoa > Arthropoda > Insecta > Diptera > Syrphidae > Volucella > Volucella inanis. The sequence continues at coordinate 20,209,291 of OU026157.1, forward strand.
AGGTTCGCTTTCAAATTTATGTATTTTATTTTACATTATAAATCAAACCTCAATATGAATCACCCTTTATCTTTTCTTTCAAATCTTATCTATAAGGCATTTGTTCCTTGCTGTTCATGTCCATGTTAATGTTTTCGCACCACACAGTATGATTGGGAAGATAAGGATATCGGCCAGTTGCCTTTCTGGCAAAAGCAAACAGCGACGATGACGATGTGTCATTTTTTGGGCTTATGACGAAACACAGGTATACTACGTCCCAACTACAGGTTCAACTTGTCTGCTGATGTCCGAAGTTACATTTCTTCTCGACAGAAATTTTTTTTTTTTCCCCATTTACCACTAAAACCATGTGTGCCCATGATGACCACTGGTCTGCTGTGCTTGATACCGCTTGATAAGCCTCTTGCAACTTCCTGATTGTAGCCGTTTGAGGTAAGATTTAGTACTTCCTCATTTTTGTGACTTTTGCTAGAAGCGGATAGAAGCTTGAGTTACAGTTAGATCCACTGAACATGCAAGCATGCATAATACTAGAGCTCTGTCTGGCATCGATCCCTAAAATGTCCTTCTTTCCTGATTAAGAGTTGAAATCACTAAGATCGTGCCAAAAATGTACCTCGTACGAGTATGGCAAGTCGAGGGGTTCATAGAAGTAATCCTAGTTAGGTAAGTGCCGAGAAACCCTATAATGAGCTTTGAATATGTTGAACTACGAGTAGCTTAATTTAGCTTATGCTCTGAAGTTCACTCAGCGGTGGTTATGAAGCTATTGACGTTTAGTTACATATGAAAGTGGCGATACGACTCCAAATCTCATTTCTCAATTCGAGCTTGTCGGAAACGAAGGATAAATTCCTTTCATTTCAAAGCCAACAATGCGTCATCGTAACTTGAGTACAAAGTAAGTATTTGAATTTTGACGGAAAATTTAGAATTGTCAATCCGAAGTCGATCGCAATAGTGTGGCTTTTGTCCTTCTACAGCTATGAGACTTGGAAGATTAGACCTTTGAGCAGCTTGAACTCAAATTTAATCGAAAATTCGTGTTTAGTGAAGAGCCTCACTTTTTGTGCAATGGCTTTCTGAACAATTAAAATTCCTGTTTTTGGAGTGAGGCAAATCTAGATGAGATTCATGAGACTCAATTACACCCACAAAAGTGGACTGTTAGTGTGGTCTTTGCGCTGGTGGAATCATCCGTCCTTATTTTAAAAAAAAAGAGACCCAAGCTCACGTTGATCATTGATCTAGATCTACGAGCCATACTTACTTACTTATCAGACTGGTCAAAGCCTGAACAACTGTTACTTTACTGGTGGCTTGGATTCGAAGACTTTCCTAGCTCTTTGCATTATCATTCATCCGCTCGAAGGTGCCGAGCCAATGAAGTCGACGGATTTTTGCCTTCCGTAGTATGTCTACATCATTGCAAATATCATAAAGTTCGTAGTTATGTCTTCTTCCCATACGCCTTCCTCACATACAGGACAAAGTACACGATGAAGGATTCGTCTTTTAAAAGAGCCAAAAAATTGTTCCCTTTCTTACTTATCGTCCAACTTTCGGTTTCGTAAAGCAGGACTGGCAAGATTAACGCTATGTAAAGCATGATTTTGACTCTTTGCGTTAGGAGTTTTGACCCAAGTTGTTTCGACAGACCGAAGTAGCAGCGGTTGCCTTGGATTACTCTTTGTCGAATCTCCACCATGATGTCGTTTGTGAAGTTAACATTTACCCCGAGGTAGGTGAACTCCTTGACTACCTTGACATTAGCTGTCGACAGTGACATTTTGTCCTAGGTGATGTGAGACGGAAAGACTTTTAGTCGACAGGATGTATTTCGTTTTTTCCTGATTTGCTTTAAGACCACTCGTTTAGCCTCTTCTTTAATTACTGTAAGGGTTTCAATTACGGCACGATGGGAACATGCGATTATATCAATATTATCTGCATATCCCAGACGCTGGACGGACTTGAAGAAAATAGTACCTTCCATGTTGACTTTTGCCCATCAAACTATTCACACACTTCCACACTGCATTGCATTGCAAGTTTTCCAGTGTTGTGCGACACATCCGGATCAGTTTTCCTAGGATTCCGAGCTTGGCCATCGCATTATATAGCTCAGTGCAATAGATGCTTTCATATGCGGCTTTGAAGTCGATAAAGAGGTGGTGTGTGTCGACTTGGAACTCGTTGGTCTTTAGATGAAAATTTGGTCTGATGTCAATTTGCCGGGCCATAAACCGAACTAATATTGGCCGATTTGTGCGGTGCAGTACGGTTTCAGACGTTCACACAATACACTGGATAGGGTCTTATAGGCGACGTTAAGTAGGGATATGCCTCGATAGTTGTTGTAGGACATAGGATCGCCCTTCTTGATCTGGTGCATGATACTTGTCAAATAATTTCCTACGGCTTTGAAGAGCTCAGGTGGCAGGTCATCCGAGCCAGCTTTGTTGTTGTTCTTCAGCATTTGTATAGCTGTACAGACTTGTTCTAAGCTGAGCGGAGAAACTAATTGAAGATATGTTCCATTTGTGCCTTATAACTCTCTCAAGGTCATATCCATTAAGCAACTGCTGGAACTGATTGCTTTTCTGTAGTAGTTGGTAGCTTAAGGTATTTTCGCCCATTTCAAAGTGCAGCAGTATGACCACATGTTATCGATGTTTGTGATAGGCAATGGCATATTGGAGAGTTTTTCGTCCAGGTGACTATTTCCAGTGTGCATAGGCGCCAAATGTTGAACCTTGTTTTTGGATGTTGTTGAAGCTTTCTTTCATTTGACAGCTGAGCTCTTAAACGGGCTGCTACCAGGTAATAGTAAGAGAGGACTTTTGCCTCTCTGAATGTTTTAACAAGGATATTTGGCAAGTGACTTTTGTCAATAAACACGTGGTCGATTTGGTTGACGGTTCGACCATCCGGTTGTTTTGTGGATTATTTTGTGAGGGTACCTCGTGCTGCATCACTGCATTACTAACTGTCGTAAAGTCTGCGAGTCGGAAGCCGTCATCTATTGTCGTGTCATAGAGACTGTATTTCCCGGCCGCTTGGACAAAGATGGTCTCCTTACCATTCTAATGTTTGGTTGCCTTATCGTGGCAGGAAAGCTTAGTGTTGAATAAAGCGGTCCTGGAAAAAACCTAGGTGAGACATCGATCTAAGCGTCACACTATAGACCAATGAAACTCCAGGTAGTACTCCACAATCCACCCGTGGTCTTCTCGACAGGATTCGTCAGGCCCTAATGTACTTAAGAACTCTGTGAAGGTCTAGGTGCTGACCTAGGTGTTGCTACATTTTTCGATTATGATGACTTCCGAACTCTTTTTACAATACTTTCGCCTGATTAAATGTCTAAATCGATGAAGCGACTACCGTAGAGGCTCAGCGTGTTACTGTTTAACTCAATCAGAATATGTACGTGGGCTGTTTGATGAGTACCCGGATTGGAAGATAGGTAGCACTACTGAGCCAAAATGAGTATACCATCATTTAGTATAACTTCTTTTAGCCCGCCTGTCAAAATTTGGTGACAATCCATGATCTCGTATTAGCGGACCGCCGAGTGAAAATTCGCGAGTTGGTGAAGACAGTGAGCATCACAATAGAACGCTTTAGCCATATCCTGCACGAGATTTTGGGCATGAGAAAGCTGTCCGCGCGATGGGTGCCGCGTTTGCTCACACCGGATAACATGAGCAATCGTGAGACCACTTCAAAGATGTGTTTGACCCTGTTTAATCGAAATGCGGAGGAATTTCAGCAACGTTTCGTCACCGTCGACGAGATATGGATTCATTAGTACAGGCTAGAGACCAAAGAATAATCGAAACAATGGGTCTTACCCGGTGGATGTGCTGCAAAGAAGACGAAGATCGTGCCTTCGGCCGGAAAGGTGATAGCCACCGTTTTTTGGGGCGCTCGGGGTGTGATCCACCTTGACTATTTGTAGAAGGCAAAAACAATCACAAGAGCATACTACGTCAATTTATTGGGCCGATTCAACACCGATTTGAAGAAAAAACGACTACATTTGGCGAAAAAAGTGCTATTCCACCACGATACCGCACCGGCTTACATCTCCTCAGCCGCCACAGCAAAATTGGTCGAATTGTACTACAAAAGTCGTACCATACGGAGGGGTTAAACAGTTGCAGCACATCGAGTCGAAAGGGGATTATATTGAAAAATAAATTGTCAAAACTTGAAAAAATTGCGTTGTCATTTCTGATCTGGGTATTCATCAAACATCCCTAGAAGGTGCTCGATCAGGGTGATGTTTTTGATGACTTGTCCAAGGTAACCGAAAAGGTCGGAGAAGGCCCACTCGAAAAAACTACTACCTAAGGTGTAATTGAAGAGGAGAAGAAAGCGTGAGTGCTAAAAATTAGACAGAGAAGAAAAACAGACCGACTAAAATAGCATCCATTGAAACACATCAATCTCTCGGAACAGAGCCAAAAGGAATATATAGTTTTGTGCTGGTTCTGTCAACAGATTTTCAACAGAGGATCCAATTCTGTGATTCAGTTTATTTTCCCTATATTTCTGTACTTCCCGCATCAATAAAGGCATCAACGGCACTCATGAAATACTGTAATCCCAGGACTTTCATATGCTGCGATGTTAATTCTCGGAATGAATTTTGTGTCAATAGCAAGTGCAGGGTGAGAGGCAATCATCTCCTTGATTTTATACTATCGTCTGATCTAGTTGTGCACCAATGTTGACTCTCAATCATTTGTTACGAAAGTAAGACCGATTTCTGATCTTAATTCTATGCAACAGGTACGTTAAATATATTTTCGGGTGGAAAGTATTGTATTACCGGACACCTATCAATCTGATTTCCTTAATGTGTGCAAAGAAAAAAGTTTCATGTGTACAAAACTGCATTGCAAATGTATCCTCTCTCTCTAAAATGAAATGCGGAAAATTCTGCGAGAATGCGCTCCAAAATCTGGTAGCAGAATTAGAGCCGCACAGAACTCTGAACATTTTCATCGACTTCGAGGGTGTTTTCGACAACGCAACTTTTGGCGGCATAGCTTACTCGTCCAGACAATGCAGTGGAGACGAATCACTAGTTTTGTGGATAACAGCGATGTTGGTGAATAGGACCTTGATAGCGGTCAATATGTGGTGTCGGGGGTAAACAGCGGTTGCCCGACAGGTGGGGTTCTGTCTCCACTGCTATGATGAATGTAGCTCGACTGACAGCCTAACGCTCTTAATAGTTCTGATGTCCATGCTCTGGCATTGTTCGTTGATGTAGCTATATTGTCTTTGGATCATGTCTAGCGACAATCTATTCTAAAGCTCAGGCAATTTTAGACGTTATCGACGATCGGTGCACTAGAAATGGGCATTCAGTCAATCCTCTCAAAACTTAGGTTATTCTCATCTGGATAAGAAACTTCTTCAAACTAAACGTGACATGTCGGGGTGTCGCTTTTTGGCAGTGTGAAAGAGCTTTTAACAAGACAAAAGGCTTATCACCGAGGAAGGACACTACACGGCTATGATAAAGCCGATTATATTCTGTGCATCGATTGTCTGGTGGAACAAGCTTTCACGTAAATACGGCATTTCTGCTTTTACCAGACTTTTAAACTGCTTGTAGTTTTCTCTAGCACGCCGGGCTCTGTTCTAGACCCAGTGATAGATATACCTTCCCTTTATATTCACATCATAGTTGTACTCTTAAATTTATCTACGGGAAAAAAAAGTGGTATCCTAAAACACATGCAGATGGCATTACTGTCGAGGATGCCGGCAGACTAAACGAATGCTTCCCGACGTCTCAAAGAGGTCAACGTCAGATATCTTTTAGTAGGAAATACTTCTTGTGAGAGTGATAATGACACCGAAGATTACCACCTCGGTGAGTGCCCGGGTACGCTCGGGATAGGCTGAAGGTACTCGGGCTGTTATTGTAGTTGCTGATATTGTAAGCACTTAATCACTGAAGCTCTTACTCATTTTTCTACGAAATACTGAAAATTTTCAGCAAAAGAAAGAAAAACGGAGTTTAATGCGCTAGTTCCCTGTCTGAGTGGTCTGCTTCGAGAGAAAAAAAAATTATTTCTTAAGGCTCGTTGGGAGCGGTACACAAGGCTCTAGTCAAACGTGCAAATGCCACACCTATAATTTTGTTAAGAATATTTGCGCAGTACTATATGCAATATTCAAGATTGCTTCGTGTTTACTTTTACGAGAAACCTTGTGCCCTTTATTTAGATTTGTTTCGTAATCGTCAAATCAGAAACTGTGTCAGAGGTGTGGGTTCGATTCGCAGGTAGTAAACTGAAAAACAGAAAAAAAATTTTCTTGAGTTACACCATTCTCTTAACAGGTAAAAAACCTAGGTCTCTCCGTAGCAGTGAAAAAAATTAAATAGTGTCAACACAGTGAGTGAGGGGCTAGAAACCTCCATAAAAGACTCTTACGCCGTCAGTATTTACTTTCTATTATTATCATGGCCTTTGTCATTACTTGCTTAATAGAAACAATCTTGTAAGTCGGTACTAATAGATAGTTCTTCATGCCTCAGTTAGCACCATCTGAGAAATCTTTAATTCCTTCTTTAAAAGTAAATGCCCAAGTTCACGTATTCTCTCCTCTAGAGATATTACAAGATGGCGGAAAAAAGTAATTTTTGCAAATGGCGTCGTACGTCAATCACAAGTATTTGACATTTGTGAACTAGAAAGCTGCAGTATATAAACAGACAAGCAATGGAGCGCTTTAATCCGCAAGAGCATGGAATAATTCTGTCGATGTTTTTGACCAATAATCGGTCGGTGGTGATAGCGCAGCGTGAATTTCGACGTCGATTTCCTAATCGTGTCGCGCCAACTGGGCAAACATTCCTGCGCTTAGCTCATCGATTCGAACAGAGTGGAACCACACGAGACCATGCAGGGCATGGCCGCCACCGGCCGTTCGGCCGAGAATATCGCGCCTGTGGCTGTCGATGTCGCTGAGAACAAGGAAACACCAACCAGACGACGGGCCACGCAATTGTGTAGAATTTTAGTTGAAGACTTACACATGCTCCCGTACAAAGTGCAAACAGTGCATCAGTTAATGCTTTCTGACCGTCAGTCGCGTGTGAATTACTTACTGTAAAGCCATTCTCAATTTCAACAACGACTATTTTGTGTCGAAAATCATCACGATGTGGCGCATTTACACTTAAACGGTTACGTCAATAAACAAAATATTCATTTCTGGGGCACTGAAAATCCGCGTGTGATGCACGAAGAGCCATTACATCCACTCAAAGCGGTGGTCACGCGGGAGGGGTGATTGGGCCGGGTGATTGGACCGGGGTCATAATTAACGAATTCTTATTGCCGGAATTGAATGAGCGGGGCTTGTTTAACATGTGGTTCCAACAAGACGGTGCAACCGCACACACAGCATGAGCCACAATGGATAATGTGAAGGAAGCGTTTCCTTGTCGCGTATTCTCCCGTTTTGGCCCGATCGCTCTATTTTACCATCTCAGACTTCTTTCTTTGGATCTACTTGAAGTCGCAGGCTTATGCCAACAAGCCTCAGACAATCGCAGCCCTTAAGGAGAATATTCGACAGAAATGCGAACAGTTATCACCGGAAATCTTGCAAAAAGTCATAGAAAATGCGCTAAAACGAGCATAAATGTGTATCAACACTGGCGGCAGCCACTTCGCGGATATCATCTTTTTCACTTAACAGAAACAATTGTAAAGGTCCATATAAAGATTTTCATCACTCAAAGTCATTTATCTTATATTTAGTAAAAAAGTAATTTATAAACAAAATTGGATGATTAATTTTGCGCCACTTGTAATATATAATGTTCATTACCTTCCTCCTGATCTACCTACCATATACAAAAGCAGTTACATGCCTAAAGGATTCTTGAGATATGTGCTCGTATGTTATGTTGAAATAACTCCACCTAAAAATTATTGATTTCAATTTTGCTAAACAACAATAAAACCCTGTCATCGCTGCCTGTTCCAGGACAACACAGTCTATCCCAGTTGACTTCTCAGCTTCATGGCATCCCAAATCCCCATGACCGTAATGCACAGAGCGTGTAAAGTGACTTAATAAAAAGTAATACTCTCATAATATTTGTGTAGTGAATTTCTGTACTTTCACACTTTCTGTCGTTTTTCCCTAAAATCCAAATCATGTTACCGTCGATAGTCATTTCGTCAGTTTTTACTTTCACTTCTCCAAGCGCCCTAAACTGCGAGCATTGAGTAGTCATATCCATATGTGTGATGTGCACTAAAAAATACTCCTTTCCCCTAAGGATATTTATAACAGGGTGAAGAAAAATAACTTTCCACTGCCAATCAGAAATATCACTTGCACAGTGTGATGGGACGCGAGAGTACCCGTCGCGAAACGAACAGCAATAGCAATAGCAAAGGCAACATCAGCAGCAACGTCAACGTCGAACGATGACAGTTATTTGTCCTTTTATCCTTTATCCTGCCGTAGTTCCTTCTTTCCATGCTCGATATTGGTTTTGTATTCCATTCGATTGAACTGTAAAAGGATATGTGTTTCTTTTTATCAGTTTTCACTGAGCAAAGTTGAGTATAGGTACATACCATATAGTGGATGTATCGCTTAAAAGGGGTTGTGAGGCGTTGGTTGGTGGGTTAACGTGTGTGATAATATCTATTGAGTCGAAAGAATATGAAAGGATATGAAACGATTTTTTTTCCTTTCTGATTCCGAACAATACAAGGACAATGTGGAAGTCGATACCTTAATGGGAGGTTATTTTTCGGAGCATTGACTGCAGTCGACTCGTATTAGAGTCACATTATTACCGAAAGGTGAATCTGGTGTTTTCTATTGTTGCCAGGTCGATGAATTGCGAATGGAAGACACCGATTTCTATATTTGCAGCAACATAACATTGGTTAACTTGTATTGCGTGGGATTTGGCTGTAAGCAGCATGACTTCAATACGTCATAGAATTTCGTCGCAAAATATCATATGTAGCTTTCAAGAACCCTGGAAGCGACGATGAGTGGGGCGGTTAGCAAAAGGATACAAACGCACAGTGGAACTATTGATTCATTTTCAGCGCTGCATATGATTAATCCTTAAGCAAAAAATATCTTAAGGGCTTCAGTCTGTAAACAAGACAATAAGTGGCCGACCGTGTAAAAGGTGACCAGATAAGACGATAAAAAAAATTATATAAACAACAACGGTGTGAGATATAAAATTGATTCTGACTTTATTTTGGAACTACATTCATGCTATTGTGTGTGGAGTAGCACATCATTAAAATTGTAGCCTCGTGCTTCAACTCCAATTACATTCAAGTGGTGTCAAATCGTATGATCGCGGCGGCCAATTGATGACACTCGCCGTGAAATGATCCAGTCGCCAAATTTCTCCTTCAAGCGTTGTGTCGCTTGTATGACATGTAGCCCCGTCTTTTTGGAACCACAGCTCGGATATATCAATATTGTCGAGTTCTGACAAAAGAAAGTCAGCTAACATCACTCTATATCTGAGGCCATTTACGGTTACGGTGTTTCCTTCTTCATTTCGAAAGAAATAAGATCCGATTATGCTGCTATGCCATAAACCGCATAAAGCGCACCAAAGAGTCAATCTTTGTTAATACATTGATGTTTGACCGAACACTTGTAGATAATAATGCTCCAATAATTCCATTGACATAGCTGCTGAGCCAAAAATGTTCTTCGTCCGAGAAAATGATTTTTTGCCCAATATTTTCGGCCAACATTTCTAGCGCCCAATTAGAGAACTCATGGCTTTTTCTACAGTCGTCCGGTTTCAATTCTTGCGTCAGCACAATCTTATATGAATGCGGGCCCAAATTCAACCGCAAAATTAGCCGGGTTGACTCTCTGGTGATGCCCATTTCAGCTGATTTGCGCCGAATCGACGTTGCTGGATCTTCTTCGATACTGGCAGCTATGTTTTCTTCATTTCGCACCAAAAGATTGTATTCAAGCTCAAACCTTTCCATAGTGAGACGATTTTGCCTGCACAATGAAGCCATGATGACGATTGACCTCACGACGAAATTCACGTTGCATATTTAAAAATGAGCCTGAGTTTCGATAATATTTTTTGATATTTTTCGCTTGGTGAAATGGAAAACCTTACTGAATATTTTGACAGTTAGATATCATTGGTAACTTTGACAGCTGTTGAAACATAACAATTGCGCTCTGAGAACCCTGGTTATCACCCTGGTATTCAAAACTTTGAGATGCAGGTACCAAAGTCTCCCGAAACTCACTTCTATGTATCTTTTATTTAACAGGTTGAGTCGATTTCAACGTTAATGTCAAGCGTCCAGTAGTTATAAGGGATGTAGTTCAAGGTTTGATCCAGATGCTCCTTAATCCAACGGAAGCGAATAGTTTTTAATGCTGCACCTTCTACACATACTGGCTCAAGATTTTTCTATTTTATATTCTGAGCGTCTCGTCTGCAAGGATGTCAATGCGGATCATTCCAGGTATGACAAAGTCGGCTTTGTTTGAGATGGTTCAAAAACTGCTAACTACCCGTAGCACGCAACAACATACATTCCAACGGTTTGTTCCAAGTCTTCATCAATGATAACAAAGGCGAAGCGAGAAAGCTTAACAACAGTTTGCCCCAGGACGTCCACGCTATTTTGATTTTTAGTTTTTACATCAGCGGTATATCTGCGAACACATCTAAATAATTTGGATATCCAGGTAAGCGACACTAATAATAAGAACATAGCGAACATTGAAAGAACTCTAACCCTAGACCTTGAGGAAGTCACTGTATATTTTAGACAATGGAGACTGTGCCTATGCATGTCTTAAACAGAAGCCTCCGGCTTTCATCTTTCGTTTTAACCACAGTCGAAACCCAAAATATCTAGGTGTAAACTTAGACAGATCCCTAACATAAAAAGAACACCTGACAAATGTTGCAGGAAAATTAAAAAACCCGTAACAACATAATCTAAAAACTCCCTGGACAAACCTGGGGTTCAAGAGCATCAACGCTTCTTACTGCCACACTTGCACACGTATACTCCACTGCGTTACAATATAGTTGAATAATGCACAATTCCACAACATCATGAGATTCATTTTCGAAACCATAAGATCAATGCCAACACGATGGATCCTTGTACTGTGCAACATTTCACCAGCTCATATGCGCCGTGAGAGAATGTACTAAAGCACTGGCAAAAATTAAACCGCCACTCTAAGACGGCAGCTATGCTCCTGTCACAGCAGCAAAGACTAAAGTTTCGCCACCTAAACATAAAGCTCGCTGGACACGCTGAGTATTATTTGGTCAACAGAATGACAGCATCAATGCGAGCTGATAAGCTACGGCGCAACGTCTGGTCGGAACTCAACAGAATCAGAACCAACTATATAAGAAGTGCAGCAAACGATGCTAACATGGGGATACCTAAGACTTTGCGGACACTAATGTAATATGCAAATCCATGGGCTAAATAAATAAATAAGCGGAAGCTATGCTCAGTCATTGGACAGATGCTCAGATTAGGACATAAAATAGGTTTTAAGGGTTTTTTTTAAGCTAAGATGCAGGTTTTTACCTTCATAACATTGAAACGATTATAGAGTACCTAAGTTATATCGGTTATCATGGAGTCCCTTGATATGGTTGCCTTTTACCGTTGCAACATTTGTACTAGCGTCAGCATTATTATCCATCTGGCGTCACAACTTATTGTCGACATCATCTAGCTTAAAAATTCAAAAACCTGAACTTTAACATACCTAATACCAAAACGCAATTGATGGTCAGCCTTTTCTAAAAAGATTCCCCGTGTCTGAGGAACAAAAAGTTTAGCTTTGGGGTCTTCGTCTGCTATGGTTTCTCTCAGTGTTGGATTCGAAGACTTCAGCCATCGAAGCCGATGGATTAGGATCCTTTTAGCTAAGTATTGGGTATATAACTGCGGTTTTTTTTTCAAAATTTGAACGTTTATTTAAGAAAAACATGTACAAAAGTATTATTCAAAACATTGCCCATCTGAAGCTATGACTTTTGCCATCTTTCTGGCAATTTGTGGATCCCATCCCAAAAGAACTGCGCCGGCTTGGCAGCCAAGAATGAATCAAGCCAATTTTTGATATTCTGCTCTGATGTGAACCGTATTTCAGTGAGGGCGTTCTGCATCGACCGGAACAAATGGTAGTCAGAAGGGGCAAGGTCTGGGCTATAAGGCGGGTGGTGTAAGACTTCCCATCCACTGTTTTCCAAATAGTTCTTAACCGGAATAGCAACGTGGGGCCGAGCGTTGTCATGATGGAAAATTATTGCTTCGTGTCTGGTCGCATATTCACGGCTTTTTTCGGCTACTGCTCTCTTCAAATGGATTAGTTGTGTTCGGTAGCGTTGTCCATTGATGGTTTCACCCGGTTTTAGTAGCTCATAATACAGCACACCCATCTGATCCCACCAAATACAGAGCATAACCTTCGCGCCATGGATATTCGGCTTTGCCGTTGATTTGGCTGATTGGCCGGGTTTCACATATGATTTTTTGCGCTTGGGGTGGTTGTAATGGATCCATTAACAATCCGATGCAAAAATGACTTTCTTTTGTGGCGTTCTAGCAGCATTTCGGACATGCAAAACCGAACAAACGAATTAAGTTGTAGACCCAATATGTACATGTCGCTGTAAAGTTGATGTTTAAATCTAGCTCTCCACTCTTCGTCGATGCAGATAGGGCTATAGAACACTCGAAGCACATTTATCTCGAAACAGTCAAGCCCCTCTTCATCTATTTTTTTAGTGAATTCAATGCCCACTTGGCTTTTGCCAACTCTTGTTATTCTTTGAATGATACCTAAGGTGGTGTTGTTGTTTATTTCCACTGCCATTCCTAGGTGGAAAGATTCCTTTGGCAACTTGAAGTTATGCCCTACTATTGTGATGTTTTGTCTAAGTCGAAGACGTTCTTTACCGGAAGAACTCCTTTTGCTGCTTCTACTCTGATACTTAACAAACAGCTCACTGTGTTTTGCCGATAACGTCTATGTCATCAGCATAGGCAAGAAGTTGTACAGATTTTTCAAAGTTTATGCTTTTGTTGTTGGATTGCAAATTTCGTAAATAATCTCAAGTGCACCAGGCGGAATCCTTTTTTCACATCAAAGGTCTCCGTAAAGTTCTTAATCATCCTCATGGAGCAGCGAATTTACCTTTAGCAGGGATGTTCAAGAACAGAAACGACACTAATAAGGACCAATTAGTCCCTAAGTCCGATAAAGGCGATTACATAGTACGAAAGAGAACAACTATACGTAGGTTGGCACTTAAGTTTTGAGAAAAACAAGTAAAAACCAACATTTATTGTCGAAAATAGCTTCGTTGTTTTTCAAAATAGTCTCCAAGAAGATCAATTAACTTTTGCATACGCATCAACTGATTCTCCGGTTGTCGGAAAACGTTGACCTCACAACTTATTTTTGATATGCGGGAAATAAAAGAAAAGTATTGGGTGCCCAAATCAGGGCTGTACTGCTTATGATCCATCAATTTGATGTTTTGAGTGCTTAAAATCATTTGTTTTCGTCGACTTGTTAGAGCTCGCATTGTCGCGGTGAAGAATGATCTGTGTTCGTCGAACAATTTTTGGCAAGCAAATGTTGTTGTACCATTCCGAATAATGGCACGGTGGCGACATATCCGCTTTTCCGAAGAAACATGCAACCATTCGCATCGAAGTACTTCGTGCGCGAACAAGTTCTGTTGGATTTGGCTGATCTTGAAAGATCTGTACAATCGATCGAATGTGTGATTACCAAATTATGCAGTATCTAACGCAAAAAAATCTCTTTTAACGTCTAAATGTAAATGACCCTCTTATCCCATAACGATTTCGGCTAGTTAGAAAAAGAGCAACGGTCCATCTGTTTAAGGTAGTTGGGATTCTTTGTTTTTTGGTCCGACGTCCACTGGTAGTGTCAGATTCTAACTGACTAAAACCACCTCCCAGGAAATCTCTCCGTTTATTCCCCCGCGGAACTACTGCTAAATATTACTTCGCGAGGGAAGGATTTGATAATTGTGCTTCGTCACAGAGTGCTTTTTGAATTCGCGTTTCGCTGCTGTCCTAATTACCTTCGATCGCACATTATTCCTAATGCTGCATGGTTCACAGCAGCCCAAAGATCTTCGGATTTCAACAAATATTGAACTATGTTTTCAGATGTTGGCTGTTCACTAAGTTGTTCACACAATACAGCTCTTTCGCTTGCATACCGAGCACATTCGAAGAAAACGTGCTCCACCTTCTCTACCGCGTTTACGTAGCGAGGATAAGACGGACTCGAATCACGGTTTCGCTTGAATACATAGATATTCCCGGAAACAACCGTGACCCGTCGAGAAAATTCTTGGCATAAGTCGGTACGTCCATCTCCCTTTTTAGGACGCTTCTATACTGCGGCTTCTTTCGAATTTCTTCGCTTGATGTATGGATGGCCCGATTTGCAGGCGATTTTCTTAAAGTAGCCTAGCTTCTCAAGTAAGGATATCGACTGGTACCATAGAGGATAGTACCAATATCGCGTCGTGGGATACCGTTCAAAATGCACTGCTATTTCTTACAAGCGTATGCGAGGTGATGCTTGAAATTAAGCCGAGCATCAATCATCACTGCCAGGTATGTTATAAATGGGCTGGAAATAATTGTGTGCTCCCAGACTTTTATCGTTATCGTATCTAGCACTCTTTTACTTGTAATGAGAACGAATTCCGTTTTATGATCTGCGAGGTCTGAACTTATTCCTTGTAGCCAGTTTTTTATCATTGCTATTGCTTCTTCGTAATATAACTCGATTTCTTCAAGTCGTTTTACCACGACTACAAGAGCAATATCGTTTGCGAAACCTCTAATGGAGGCTTCCCTGGAGACTAGGAGTCATAGAATGTCGTCATACATCATATTCTACAGTTAGGGACCAAACATTGATCCTTAAGGCACACCCCCTGTAATTTTATACAGTTTTGTCCAGTCGTCGGAGTCGTAAAGTAGCCACCTATCAATAAAGTAACTCCTGATTAATCTTAATATGTATTTCGGTACATTTAATCTTTTCAGACATTGTAAAATACGCGACCAGTTCGCCGAGTTTAAAGCATTTTTCACGTCACGTAATCACGGCCTCTTTTCCATCGCCTACCTTCTATGGCCGATTGGGCTTTATCTATTAGGACTTTAATCGCGTCGATTGTCGATCGGCCCTTTCTAAAGTCGTACTTATTCCGCAAGTCCATCATAGGCTTCAATGATAGGCTATAGTCTGTTGCATATGATTCGCTCTAATATCTTGCCTATTGTGTCGAGCATAAAGAGCGGCCGGTAATATAAGGGCTAATACCAACCGTTGGTATTTCTATTGTTCCGGAAATATTCCCTCGCTTAAGATGCATTATACATGCTAACGAAAAAGTCTAGACGGGCCTTCATCGCTATTTTTAAAGCCCAATTTGGTATGCCGTCTGGACCAGGAGCTTTTCGATCTTCTATCCTCTCGATTGCCGCGGTGAGTTTATCGGTTGTTACGGCAGGAATGTGTTCGCATAGTTCTCGGATCTCGCTCAGTTGAGAGGGGAACAGAGTTTCTACGACTCTGCTGAGTAACGGCGGGCAAGTGGGTGCCGGTGTCTGAGGCGTTTTGAGCTATAATTTTGTACGCCTTATCCCATACAGTTCGTTCAATTGCGTACAAAGATACTTGAAACACTGTCTTTTGCTAGACTTAGGTAATGGCGGATTTGAGTGCGGCGCGTGCTTCTTTAACCGCTGTCCTCAATATCAAATGTTTATCCGTATCGCGTCTAGACCGTTGGTACAGGCTGATCGAAGTTCCTTAATCTCGTCGTTCCACCAATACGTTGGACGCCGGCGGTTTTGTGACCCCGTTAGAGCCATTGATATATGGCAGGCAGCGTGCAGTTGTCGCGTTACTTGACGTACTATCTCGTTCGCTGATCTCCCTTCGACTATAGCTTCAACGATTGCGTACTTTAAGAGCTTCTCATCTAAGGTGATCACGTTCACGATCGTATAAGACTATGGAGATCGATTATAATTGCATTATGGTCACTGTGGGTGTAGTGATTACTGACGCGCCAAGCCGTATGCCTAGATAAGCTACAACTAACGAACGCAATACTAACAATCGAGCCTGCACTCGTTCTACTAAACTTGTTCGCATTTCCCACATTAGCTACGACGACGTCCAAACTAGAAGAGCGCTTCGAATAGAATGGTTCCCCTTTTATTCGTTGGTACGCTTCCCCATTCTACTGCCCAGATGTTAAAATCACCGGCTATATAGTTGGAGTATGATCCTTAGCATCGAGAACTACGCTTTTCACGACTTCTTCGTATTGCTCAATAGTAAGGCTTAGAGGGACATATAGGACATACAGCTGTGTATGTATTTATCGTTTAACTTTGTTCGTACGAAGTAGTTTTTCTCATTGAAAGGTGGTACCTGAAACGTGGCGTTACCCCATGCCCATATGGCGGCTTTTTTCGTCGCCCAGTTACCCGAATTAATGTTGCAATATTGCTCTAAGAGTATTGCAATGTCGACCTTTTGCTCGTGGACCGTTTGATGCAATAGATCCTAAGCTACCTCACATTGATTTAAATTTTCATGTTTCATACCGGTTATATGTCCAAAGTCATCATATGGCATTTTGCCTTGCAGTCCTTCAATTTATTCCCGTTTTCTCCGCATCCGAGGCATGCATTCGATCGATCGGTAAGGCTTTTGCACGTGGGCAAACCCGAGGCATCTAAATCATTTCTTTGACGAAATTTTTACTCGGATCGATATTTGCAGGCAACCGTAGGGTGGCCGCCTGAGTCCCAACAAAAGTGGCGGTGGTTTAACTTCATAATCTTGAAGAAAGTCGGTAATGGTCGCGCAAACTTCTTTCTTCGACGTTACTTTGTCTATGTCCTTGCATTCGAGAAATATCTCGTGAGTGATAGAACGAACACTCGCATTTCCACCTAACGAATCTCCGATTTTTTCTTTTATGCTCGAAGTAGGTATCTCGGGAGATTGCTGTTTTCCGGATTCGACTTACGTTTTCTCCGACGACACGAAATCGTATCCGATTTTAATTTCCGCAACAATTCAGCGTACATAAGTTCGCCCGTTCTTTTTATAATAATTGAGTCGGAACGTTGGACTTTTATCTCTATCTACACTCTGGCTGCAGTGTTACCACTCATAGGTCATCTCTTCACTTCTTTTTTTTTTTGTTAAAAGCGCTACTATCAATCTTAATGCATTTATTAGAATAGGGTGCTTAGAATAGGGGATTAAGTATGAACACCGCTTATTGATGGAAATATTTCCACTGCTTGGGGCTGTATCTTACCTTTTTATCTAAAAGTTGCTTGGGAGTACTTTGTCCGGTAAGACAGCGTCTGAGTATTTTGGCTGATACCTTCCTCATTGCCTGGATTTGAGATAAGTAGCTCAATTTTCATTAAATTTTTCGTTCATTTTTAAGTGTTACATAGATTACTACAAACCATACCTGTGCATTAGAAGGAGCTCGTACGTGACTGGTTTAACCAGCCTTCCATTCCTGTGCACAGTTAATCACACCACCCTTTAATCAGATACCTTATCTACTGGTCAGAAGACAAATTTAACTATTGAAGGGTCAAGGAACCTCTTTAGACTCTAGCTAATCACCATATTCGGGACGATTGTGGTAGTTCTTATCAGCAGGGTTAGGATAAGGATTTCGGGACCGACAGTGCGAATGAAAGCCTTTGTGTAGCCGAATTTTAATAAAAGAAATTTGCAACCTACCATTTGTGAACAAAAGGAAGATGCAATTAAGTTTAAGAGAATGAGCCAGAAGTCTACTTCAAGTCCTTTGAATTCTGTTCAAAATCACCACAGCCGTTGGTCAGATGATACCAGATGATGAATGCTTTTATAATTTTTCTCTCAAGAACAACTTTGGTGTTTTTTTTTTCCAAAATAAGTCGCTCTACGAGTACATGTTTATGGCTAAGTAAATAAAAACCATCGACATCTTTCATATGTTCGTAGAAAAAAAAAAAAAAAAAAAAAAAGATTGCTTTGCATAATTATTCGTAAAACGTATGTTTTCACATTCTTCCAGAGTACAATAAACGGCTTTCTGTCTAAAATAATAAAATGCAAATCATATCCTTGTATCTGTTCCATGAAAGATAACACAAACAAAAACTATCCACAAACTATTCCATCTCACAGCATATTCGTACTTCTATTTCCCACTTCTACTTCTTGGGCAAAACTTTTGACTAATGGCCATTTAATGGGAACTGTTTTTGTTGATAATTACATACACATACTCGTATACGGAAAACAACAGGGGGACATACCTTATGTATGATAGAAACCTATCCCGTATCTGGACAAACCTCAAGACGATCCAAAGAGTATCTTCTTCGTGATGGAAAAAGCCGGCAAAGTCTAGAACGTACGTGATCATACATAATCAAATTTTGAATGTAGTAAAATGGCCAACGGACAAGTGATATGGAAAGGGGACCCCCCCTTCAAGAATCCAATAAACAATAGATACGAATATTTCTGTTTTGTAAACATCTTTCGACCCCGCAAACCTCTGACTCAAACCCCCTGTTCGTTGCCATGTATTTCTTGAAGAAACTTTATTGATAATGACTATGAATCAGATACGAATAAATGTGAATGTGAATACTGCTACGTCTCGAAAGAAGGCCAGCAACTACCAACATGGCAACGGGTCTTCTTGAAAACGAGTACCAACTATCAGAGAGTATCTTGCAGGGATGAAATCGCTGTTCCCATTTTCACAGGAAGCGTACTCGTACTTGTACTACCATATATCTCTGTATCTATATGTCTACACTTTGGTCTATTGTTTTTGTAGGATTTTACAACACACGGAAGCTTTGTATCCTCCCCCAGGTCCTGGGCCAAGGTTGACAGAATGGGTTCTACTGCTGACGTTAAGCAAAAAATAATTTTCCTTTCAATTAAAGTTTTGTATCGAAGATGGCAGAAGGAAAGAATCCTTTGGATTTTCCAAAAGGATATTTTCTCCTTGTACATCGTTAACTGTCTTGAAGTGGATGGAGGACACGCTTGGTGTTGGTGGGTAGATGTAAAAGGATTTACGACGATTGCCTTAGTCTATCATGTGTGGATTAAGGATATGAATGGAAGGAATGGAAAGGTTGTGTATCCAACACATTAGATATGTTCCCTGGTGAATTTTGTTATTGAATATTCAATTTTGTAATATTTTCAAGGGGCTGATGGAAGTCTTTGGGGAAGGGTGGGATTTATTCTAGCATTTCTAGAAACAATGAATATGAATTAATGTTTTGAGAATATTTTCTTTCAGAAAGACTCTTGGAATACACCATTGTGAGCATTTCATGACAATTCTAGGAATCCGTCAACCGGACAATATTTAAACTTAAGAATCTCAGGATCGCTCATCCGATCCACAAATAAGGTTCCATTTATTTATAATTAAATAAGAGATACCTCATACAAGACCCTCGCCTTCTTTATGATACATAAGAAGAAGAGAGTGGTTTTTGATTCTATTTGTGTTGACGAGCTCCAGTCAGCTTGATCTTTAGTTAGCTGCAGTCAGTTTCGCCTACTAAGTTGGTTGAGGTCTCTTTCCACTTGCGTGCGCCATCAGGATCGTGTTCTTCGCGGGCGGATTCGAAGGCTTTACGAATTGGTGGTCATCTGATGTACTTGACCCAGCCACTTAAGTAGTTGGGTCTTCACTCTTATGGCTAATTCGATGTCGCTGTACAGCCCGTATAGTTCGTCGGTGTATATTCTCCTCCACTCACCGTTTACGCAGACGGGACTCATCCTCATCCAATCAAGAGAAAGTTCATGCCTCTGCTCAAAACTGGGACTATTAAAGTCTTAAACAGGATCACATTTGTTTTCGAGAGAAGGCTTTGCTAGTAAATTGACTTCTTAGTCCAAAAAAACAAAAACAGCGATTGTCACGAGCCATTCTTCAATTGATCTCAGCGCTGGTGTTTTTGTTTGAATTGATAGCGAAGCTTGGTAGACAAAGTCCTTAACTAACCCAAAGTTATATTTGCCGAGAGTGCGTCTTGGCTGTCCTTTTTTGTTGACAGCATATACTTGGTCTTGTCCTCGTTGACCTTTTAAACTAATTTCGCCGCTTCCGTCTTAATACTCGCGAAAGTTGCACTGACATCACGCTGTTTTCTCCCGATTATGCGAGTAATTAGACGGAGTTTCGAAAGACTGTGCCTCTTATGTTTCACATGAATAACTTTGAAGAAATCCCATGACAGCGCATCGGCTTGTCCGAAAAGTCTTGGTAAGTTCTTTACCGATCTTCACGGAGTAGCGTACATTTTCCATCGTAATCCTACACAAACGCCCGAATTTGGCAGGGATACAGTGCCTCTTCCGTCTCTATAGATGCTCTCATACGTGGCCTTTAAATCAATGAATGGGTTGTATGTATTGTGTGTGTGGAGTTCATGGTTCTTTCCCAAGATCTCCCGTAATAGTGGTCGATAGTAGACTTTCCTGGCCTGAAGCCACGTTGATATACGGCAGATGGGATCTTTTAGGGGATGTTAAGAGGATTGAAGCTTCTGTGGTTGGCGTAGAGGGACTCCTTTCTTGAGGATCGGACAACCAATGCTGAAGTTAAATTCATCGGACATACTTTCGTTCGACCAAATTTTACAGATGAGTTCGTACATGGTCCTTAGCAAGTCATCGTCAAGCAAAGATACGGCTATCTTCTCTTTATTCGGGTCAGGTGAACGGAATTGTTGATTTACATCGTATCATTCTGCCTGACAGCAGTATTTGGTTCGTCATCGCCGTCATAAAGTTAACAGAAATGCTTTTTCCAAATCCTCAGCATTGGCTTTGACTCTCCTACTATGTTCCTTTGTTCCCGTGTCATGCTTAATTTACCTTTC
Source organism: Volucella inanis (assembly GCA_907269105.1). Lineage (NCBI taxonomy): Eukaryota > Metazoa > Arthropoda > Insecta > Diptera > Syrphidae > Volucella > Volucella inanis. Next base: position 20,230,359 of record OU026157.1, read on the forward strand.
GGTAAGACTTCCGAGTCTCTTCTTATGCCCCTACTTTTTCCCCCTGAGAAGCTGGTGTTCGTCTCTCCATTTCTGCTCGTGAATTGCTCTTTTCCTTCTATGCAGTTCCGATTTATATGAATCTTGCTTAGCTGTGCATCTGTGCTTATCACTACTCGACGTCAAACCGTTTTGTTGTGGTAGCCGAGTGAAACTCAGCACATCAGAGACACCATCTATGATTGCATTTTGACAGTGTTGCGAAGTCTTCGATACTTGATGCTGGCGGCGTAGGATCTCTTAAACAATTAAGATCTCTTGCGATTGTTGCGGTCCGAAGTCGAACTTTCTCACAGTATTAGCAAAGTAGTTGTCCGAATTGATTTTGACCCCTAAGATCCTTCGGACATCCATAACACTAGATTAGTGCCTTGCGCCGGTCGCAATGTGGTTAATCTGCTTGACGGTTGATTGACAGGAGTTCTCCAAGTCCCTTCGTAAATATCAAGATTTAGGAACCGCATATTAGCTACGACAATGTATCGTCTCACCGCAAAGTCTATTAGGGAGAATATGTTATCGGAGGTGATGTTGTGGAGGCTATACTTTCCAAAGATGTCCTCTCTTCCTAACTTTGAATTAAAAATGCCGAGGATAATTTAAATGTCATAGCTCGTAAGTCGTGTCCAAAAGCTCGTAGAAGCTTTCTTTATTGTCGTTTCTTTCCTCTCTATGGGCGTACGCGTCTACGAATATAAGGCTGTTGTTGGAAATTTTAGATTTAATGTTGATTGTTACAAGGCGCTCATTTTCATGCCGGACACTCATGACTTCTTGCCTAAGTCTGTCTCTTAAAAGAAACTCCCATCCAAATAGGTGCTGATGTTGCCGTCGATAACCATCCCCGTAGTAAATGTCGCGGTTTTTCATCCTCTTTCTGTCCAGCCTATCCCACCGCATTTCCTGGATGGCAGTAACATCTGCTACCCAGCAGACGTTCCACGTATAGATCCAAAGTTCGTTACCTTTATTTCGTTTGAAAACCATAGATCCGTCTATATCCGAGGCTTGTTGTTGCTTCGTAACTGTATATTTTTTATATAGTTAGTCAATTACTCCGACAGCACAAACCTTAACCTGGAGGGCCAGTTTCATTATAAAACCCCTAGGACCTAGACCGCAGACAATACCTGTTCGGGGATGTGAGCGCTGTCTTTGGTCCATTATGGGCTCGTCCGCCACCATCTCTTTTCCAAGCCCCTGATTTAGTCTTGGAAATCTTTACCGGCCTGAGCTCCAAATATGGTATGTCGGTCTTATTAATTTTATTTCCGGAGAATTCATCCCTTGTCCCGTTTATATTGCTGCTATTTTTGTGTGTGGATCATCATTTGCGCTTAAAAGTTTGGCAAGTCGAGTACGGATGGACATCGACCAGTAACCGATGTGTAAAAAAAAAAAAAACAATTGCAACACTGGATATCGTCAGATTGACACATCTCAGTTCCTACCATATTTTTACAGCAACCAACCATGAACTCGATGTCGCTTGGTAGAAAAATAGAAAAATACGTATCAGTCGACTAAAAGGGTCGACCCAATCAACATTTCAGCCCGATGGGAGAACAATGCAGTAGATGTAGTCCTTAACTTAGGTGTCCCTTACTAATGGACCTTAACCAACTTAGAGTGTACAACTGCAGGGTGTGATTGGGGAGGTAAAAGGCCACTGAAAAATAATTTCATTCTTAATGGAAGTCGTGAGGGGATTCTGGAGATTGGATAACCCTTTTGTCTTGGATTTGGAATATTTATTCGAAAGGTTGTTCAAAATAGCTTTGGTTATTTTCAGAGACCAGTAGGTGAAGTTCGACTGATAAGCTGTCTCGACCCAAAGCCATCCTTATCCGTCATGTGACTTCAGTCGGTGTAGACCCATTCTGATACCCTGGCGGTGAAATGAGATTGCGGTTGCTTATTATGGGTTCGGCTTTCCGTCTCTTGTCAAATTACTGAAGCTGCGGCAGTGGCATAAAAAGTGAATGGTATCTTTCCGCTAGTTCACAGCGCACAGTCTTTGCTGAGGCTGTCGTTGGTAAGGCCCAGTTTAATTTTAAGGGCCTCCAAACGATTTTGACCCATGATTGATCCAACAGGCGTAGATGGTTTAGCTCTGCCATTCAAGAGAATCCTACTTAATCTGGATTTACTGTGTTGAAATTTCAGATGTTCAAAAGCTTTTCCTAACTTCATCCACTTATATTCCTAAAGTGCAGAGATACTTCGACCTAATAGATCCTTGTCATCAGGATCATTTTCGAGCTAACTCATCTGCATGTTGTTCATCTGATACTCCCTTGTGGCCCAGTAGAACTTAACCTTGTGTTGAACGCAAAGAGCCCTAATATCTTCACGACAGCGCTTAATAAGCTTTGATAAAATCCCACTGTATGGTAATATCTACGTGTGATATTGCCTTTATTGCTGCAAATCTGGCCGCTTTTGGTAGTTCACATAAGCACCTTACGAGTAAGTTCAATTGATCGGAGAAGATCCTAGCACCGCTTCCTATCTCTATTTTTGATCCATCACTGACAATGTATATTATGTCGAGTTTTCTACCATTTGGTTCCTGTTCGCCAAAGTCAAAGTGGGGTATAGTAACAGATAATCCGGATTAAGCTGACTCAATCACAAGGTACTTTTCGCTGCCGATCCTTGCATGTAGAAATCTGGGGCAGGAGAACAAAAATAGTTTCCAGTTTTGCCGTTAGCGCCGTTTTCATGGCATGAGCTGTGTCAACACATGCAAAGCTCTGTTCTTTAGTCTCATCTATGAAGGAAGGTCCCAGCCCTGACAGCTTAGCTAATTCACCGAGGATTCTAAAGCCATAATTCTGAATTGCGCTGATTGTTAGAAGTATTTTAGCTACCTTACGGTTCTAATTTTACTTTACAGGATCTAGTTCTACTTTCATTACCCAAGTCGGCCTTATACAAAACTATAGGTCATCAATTTTTTTTAGATGGGGGCAAGGTATTGACGAAGATTTATTTGAATTAACCTCAGCATTGCAGCTCGCTACTTCCTTTCGTTTTATACACAAAGCGACTGTAAAAATTCTGATTCTTTATCGGGCCATACCGATGCGAAGTACTGGTAAAGTTAAATCACAGTCACAACCACAACCTCCCATTTCTTGGTATTACGATCGGCGGTGTCTAAGGTTACGTTCAATCCTGTCCTCAGGTTTGTAAGGTCTGTCAGTATCCTTTTGGATAGATTTCTTTCGATGAACTTTGTCAATCATTCTTAATTGGTTATGATCTCACACGGAATGAGCCTAACTGATTTTAGGGTGCTTCGCTGTGTGAAAAGCGGTATATTTATTCCAGAATTGCATCAGCCACTATTGATCGTTCGATAGCTTCCGTTTTGGATTTAAAAAGTCGACTTTTGCACCCAGGGATGTGTTTTTTTTTTTTGCCTTTTGGCATCTTACTTTGGAGGAAGTCTGTGCCATTGAACTGTCTTCTTCTTATGCTTCCAGCAAGCGGCCCGGGTTTTAAGGAGCCCTTGCTTGTGGCTGTTGATGGTTGCACGACAAGATCCGCGGCCAGGATATTAGGTTATTGGATTTCTTTCTCCTTGACGGACTGTGCCGCGGTTGCCTCCATATGCTACCGAGCATAATTGTTTCTTTTTCCGTTGAAGGGCTTCGATAGCAATTTTTAAAACGTCAGTCTTTTCCCGTAGGCGCTTTCCCTGAGAGGAGGTTGATTAGAATCGGGTCATCTGAAGCCTGCCATGTTCGTCAGTGCAGTTTCAGTACTGTGCTCTGTATCTTCCTATATCTAAAGGTATTCCTCTTATTTCTAGATTTTCACTATTTCATTCAAAGGATAATCCCATAAACAAGGAAACCATATCCTACTTCCTACTTCCTGCTATTGACACTTAAACTTAATTCACTCAACAATTCGAGTAACTAATATTGCTGCACATAAATCTCATTTACCCCTGCAACTGGGAACAGCCAAACCACATACACAATTCCATTCATCTTATCAGCTCCAAATACATTAAATCGAAATTAAACCCCTTTTCCCACTAAACACACACAAACACCAGGACACTCAGCCTCCGTCCAACGCATACGAATAAATCCAATTCAAATAATAATTGAAAATATCCCTGTAAGGACCAAACGAAATCAAATCATAAATCTCAGCGTTGAGCCCGCACATACCACGAAAAGAAATCTTGAACTTCCAAAAACACACACCAAAGACCAAGGACTAAATGCCGAACACCACCGAAAACCAAACTGCCAAAGACCGCATTAAGCTTAATTGGGCACATAATTTATCTGTGGCCAACGCCTTCTCACGCCCGCACTGGGCAGTCTTTGCTCCTGGAGTACGTTTATAGTTATTCCGTAAGACACTGTTGAGAAGGAAAAAATCCTTTTCTAACCCCACCCATCGTCGGTCGGTTTGTGTTATTTATTGCGTCCACCAAAGTCCCATTTCGCACGCAATAATTTTTATTTTGCGGTAGATATACTATACGAATACGATTCCTGGGCAAGAAAAGACTCTACCATCGGGGCCCAACAATTGAGTCCTTTGGCAGGACCTTAAGGAGTATTCGTATGATGAGGTTAACACGCTTCGCATCGATGGCCACAAGAAACCAGAAAAGACCACAAACGTTACTTCCTTGGCGCTCTTCGGTGTCGTTTTTCTTCGTATTTTTATCCAAAAATTTATGTCCACTTATTCTGGTGCTGGAAGGACGAAGATAATGCCAATGGGTGGCATCCCTAATATTTATTTATTTATTTTCCGATTTCCGAAATCGATGCGGCGGATATATTTGTTGTCTTTCTCTGTTTGTTAGTAGATTACCTAAGCACGTGGGTGGTAGGAGAGTGGTCAGGAGCAGAGTCCTTGATCCATTTAGGGAGCACAAATTTAATTCTGCACAACGGTAATTGGAAATACGAGTAATAATATAAATTCTGTGGAGCAATAAGTGCACGTGGTGTTGGCAGGTTCTAGTCAGTCTGGGATTACCATGAAAACGTCGTTTAGTTGGTGAAAGAAATGAAAAGCTGGTGGATGAAGAGAATGCACAGTGCAGCAGGTGCTATGAATGGCGGAGATTAGTGGGTCGAGAGATGTACATAGTTGTAGAGCCAGGGTGGTTTAAATGATTTTCGTTCTTCATCTGAGGCAACCAGGTAGTGGATATTGCAAGAACGTTAATCTCGTAATTTTCTTTACAAAATGTTGCATATACTTAGGAGGTTTTCCATGCAGATTTTCCCGCATACAAATTGTGGCATACTTTTGGACATATGATGGAAAATCCACATTCTTTGGAGTTCGTCCCAACGGATCTTTCCGCTCAGGGGTATTCGATTTCCACGTCCACGATCTAAAACCACTGCGAGCAGAATAAGAAGCCCGACGGCATCGGATGTGAACTGCTGTTTAGAAAACTTAGGGCCAACGACGAAACTAAGAAGGGTATATCTCAACGTCGGGAAGAATTATGGTAAATTGAAACTCTACAGGTAGTCACCTTTGCGACGGAAGAAGACGACCTAAATCGAAAAATCAAGAAATGCAAAGCCGGATCCTCACCCAAAATCCTTACTCAACATGAAGTGGGGGGAAATAAGTCAGAAAAAAAGAACACCACGACGCAACAGATGTTCGTATCAAAGAAAACTGTCAAACCAAACCACGGAACCCCGTCAATCAACGTGGTCATGATTGCGGATTACAGCAAACTTCAAAACATGCTTAAGACTTCCTGTGACATCAAAACGACTCTCAATAAAGTTATCAAAATTGAACCTCTGCGTAAGAACATAAGATTAATCCTTCAGTGCGCAAGCTGCCAAGTTTTCAATTACATGCAAAGAAGTGCGATGTGTAAAATGCACCGGAAATCTCCTCTTCACAGAATATTGAGAAAGTAAGCAAACCTCTGCAACGTGTATTAATCGAGGCTGCTGCGAAGTATCCAAAGAGCTACAAAAGAGGCGAGATAAAGTCTTTAAGCCATAAAATGGACATTCAAAATTGGCAAGTGCTCTGTGGTGTCATATTTACTTTCAGTTATGTCCACCACTTGTAAGTGTTTAGCAAAAGTGTAGTGCCCCGTGACGACGCCAGTAAACAACCTGCAGTCTTTCCTGCTGAGGGACAGCAGAAAGGCAGCTGACTTCCTAGAGACGTTTCAAAGAATTCGTTTAGTTTGCCTACAACCTGTGGAGTTATACTATATGCAGTTGTCCTTGAAACGCAATTGTAAATGAAAGCCTTAACCGAGTCCGCAAGCACACCCAACGCAGGTTCGGATCCTGAAAAACTTTCTTCTAAACCTTGCTTAGTAAGTTCAACGGCGATTTCATTTCCCGTGATTGCATTGTGACCTGGGACTCAGACAAAAGTTAGTAAACTTAGCGTTCGTATTTTCACGCTTTACCCCGCCCACCGGTTCTTCGCAAGATTTTGGCCAAAACCAGTCTTGGGCACAGAGAAAGTCGATTTCATATTTTTGCCGCGGCAGGAGTCCTGGTGTCATTGCATCAGACTGTATGTCCATAAGACCAGAGTCATAAGATCCTCGTAGCGTGAGTTCATAAAAACTTCAGTGCATGCTGCACCAAGTGGTACCAAGTGGTCTTTGGTACAACACGCGCGCCTTGAATCAAAGCCAGGAAGGGAATGCAGTCGGGTATTCACGTACGGCTCCAGAACCAAATTCTTCCCGACCTCTCTTGGAAGTCAGCGGTTTTATGCTGTCTCTCAGCAGAAAAGACTGCAGGTTGCTTACTGGCGTTGTGGCGGGACACTACACTTTTGCAAAGCACCTAAATGCGTTGGGGATAAGTGATGCAACATCCTGCTATGCTTGCTGCGAAAGTAATGACGACACCGCGGAGCATTATCTCTGTGAATGTACTTTATTTGTTTTGACGTGGTGGATGCTGGTACTGTAGGCACCTTATCACTGAAGAGCTTACTCATCTTTCTTCGTACAATGAACTAATTCTTTGTCTAAGTGCTCTGTTCCGACTTAAAAAAAAGCTTCTTTAGTCGGAAGATGACTTTGAGAGTGCAGCCCATTATATGAATATTATGAGAAGGAATATCAATGCGTCTAGAGCGTAGCTAGGTGTGCTGTAGAATGCAACCATCCAGCCGAAACACACCGTTCTTTAAAGTCTAGTAAAAGCACCAACCACGTGTTTTTGTTAGATCTTTCTCTTTCATCAGACAACCGACGTATAGAATATAATTGGTCTTATCATAGACGTGTAGATCCGAAGGGTCCTTCTCGGCTGCAGGCTCCATGTGTCCGATAGCACCCTTGTACTGCCAGAAAGCCGACAGCGCCTTAGAGACTTTCTACGTAACATTTTTAGTCCATAGACGTTTGTTATCCAGGATGACACCCAAATATTTAGCTTCTTTAGAAAAGTGCACTTCGGGCACTAGATGAGTCAGATAAGACAGCTTCCTTCTTCTTGTAAAGAGAATAATCTCAGTTTTGACTGAAAGTCCATTTCTAGTGTCAAGAGTTGCCTGCGCTTTAGAGCAGCATCTGCTTTTATCCACAAAACTAGTGATACTCCGTGTTGTCTGGCCGAGTTACACATGCCATCAAAAGTTGCGTTGTCGAAACCATCCTCAATTTCGATGAAAATGCTCAAGGTGTACACCTCCTTGTCGAGTGCCCCTTCAATTCTGCATACCAGATTCTGAAGGATCTCACAGGATCTTCCGCGTTGGTAGGGGTGTTGAACCGCCTGGCTGTTGGCACACATGGATATCGACCACCCTCTATGCGCTTTTCAGCATGAAGAAAGTCAGATTTATAGGTCTGAAGCTCTTGGCGAGCGTGTAGTCTCCTTTCCTGATTTTCGGTATAAGAGCTACTCTCACTGTTCGCCGGGGTTTGTATGCCGGTATGTATGCCAGTGCCAGTGCTAGTCAGTGAACATTCGTTTTAGAGTTACCAGCAGCTGGTCTATACTTTTTGTAACATAACTGGGCTTATGCCATCGATTCCAGGCGACTTGAAGCCATCAATAGCAAGTTAAAGGCTTCATCCTTCACGACAACCAGCTATGGCGTGGCGTGTTGTGTTAATCAGCTCACTAGCAACTTCGTTGTGTGCTGGTTCTAATTAGGTTACCTGGAAAGTGAGCCTGAAGCATGAGACTGAGAGTGTTTTCGCAAAAGTATCTATAAGAGGCAGCCTTCGAAATCCGAATAAACTTCTTATATACTCTTTGCTTGGATCTGTAATGGCGGTAGATCTGCGTTCCCCCAAGAAACGGGCGATCTGCAGAATTGCTTACTAGCTGGACACGCCATTTTAAAATACTTGGTGAGGGTATCGTTCAGCTTCTGAACAGCTTTCTCTAGTTTTTGTTTTGTATTGAAATTAGAGGAAGGACTGTAGAACATCCGAAAGCACAGATGCGTTCATGTGTAGATGTTGTGTGAGGTTCTGTACTCAACCTTCAAACCAAAGAAAACCTTCTACATTAGGATGCAGTAGCAGACTTGGAATGTTGAATGTTGATTTGAGTACATAACATAGATGGGTACTGGGATGGTCCCCTCTTATACGCATTCATTTGGAAACAAAGTGGAAATTCACCCTTCTAAGGTGCAGTTAGGGACGGAAGTATACCTAGACTTAATGGTCTCGACAGAAGCTTTGACTAAGCCTACAACAAGAAAAAAGCTGTCCTTATTTTCTCGATTGTTTCGATCCCTTGTTTTTCAGTTGGCTATGTCGAGTCCAGGGTTCTGAGTATGAAGATGCATCAGAACCGAGTTGTCCCGGAATACAGTTTAAATTCTCTGAAAATCTCGAAAGTCTTAGTTTCCGGGAGTGGGATTTTCGTCATTTCCTTCATATAGTAGTCCCCTGCTTGAATGCAGATATTCTCTGCTTTGGTTAGCTCCCACAGTTGATCGACACAGTGTCTGTATTCAACGTCGTTCACACTGTTGATAGAAACACTGTTGTAAGAAACGCCTTCTTATCGCTCTCGGTCAATTCCTTTGATACGAAAATAGAACTTCTGTTGGAGGCACAAGTTCCACCCTTGGTATGGGTCGAGGCTGATCTAAAACCTCTTGCTGATGTTAGGATTACAGCACCAAGTACTAATTTTCTACTCTACAATGAATCTAGGGCCCCTCGCGCGATTTGAGACCACAGCCACCATGACGTTCCCACAAGAAGTCAAGCCCGGACCGAGATTCCATTTAAGTCCTGGCAGGGACGACCAGTGGTTTCTTATTAGACAAAATCATCGATTGAAAAAGCCTTAATAATTGGACGGATTCTTCTTTTTTAGGACAGAAAAAGAGGACGCAGTTTCAGATCCGAGAGATTGGTCGGCGTCAGTGGGTATCACTTCCATCGGCCTGTTTCTCTACTTTTAGCACTTGCACCTATCGTCTTCGTTTTTTCTTAGACGGTAGTCCTTCAGAGTGTGCCTCTTCTGGAGTCCGTTCCACCTTCTCGGTTTCCCGAAATAAGCTGTCAAAAGCAGCACTTTGACTAACCACTGATCTCGTCTAATGAGGTTTAACCGTAGTAAACAAGGCTCAGACGTGGTCCAGGCTCAATCTATCGAACGTGTCGTAGAAAGAGTCGCAGGAGTCGTTAAAATCAAGTGATCTAGCAGCTTCTGGGTCAGCGTCGAAATCATGTGGGGTTTCTGAAATATGTCGGTTGGGGCCTCCGCAATCTGTGGCCGGCCCCAAACGAAAAGACTACGGCTGGATTGTCGCTACTGCGAGTACCACCTGAAATCCAATCCTTTAAGGTCACCTCACCTCCGTACTTTACGTCTAATTAAGACGTCTTTGGGGCTTAGTTCGACGTCTCAGTTGGGTTTTATTCAGAACCTTACCATCTTTGAGTCTTGAGTCTTCCTGGCACGACAAGGCAGTCAAAGAAAGGAATGCACTTTTACAAGTAGCCAGAGGCATGTGCAAAGATCTCATATTTTGTGAAATTTGCAGAGTTGTACTATGCTTAATAAGTTCATCTGCTCTACAGTTTCCTGGAATGTTACTGTGACATAGAACTCATCAGAGGTGAATATTTAACTGCTCGGCAATCTCGTCAAGAGATGCATGTGAGTGTTAATACATATATCTTTGGCCGGCATCACATTCCATTTCAGTCAGGAGAGATCTTCTAGACGCTGAACACTTATTGCTGTGACTATTTCCCTAGATCACATGCTCAGTTTCTAATGCGACGGTCTCCTCTTCTTGTGCATTTGTTCAAGTTAGATTTATGGAAAATAATTATATGCAAGTGAATAAGCAGCTCTAGCAAAGTTGATTTGAGGTAAAAAAGCCTGGACGGACATATGCGCATCACCAGAATTTTGAGCCTTTAGCGATGGTAAATTATTGGGCAGCAGACAAGAAGATACTTTACCTTGCTCTGTGTTAGCTGGGAACTGTGGTAGCTAAGGTGTCATAACATCACAGGAATTCTCTAAAGATGAAATGAGTAAAGGAAATAAGACGCGAAGCAGTTAATTTGCAGCATACTCAACTCTTCCTACAAACCTAAGTATTGCCGGACAGCAGGTCGTGAAAAACGAATTTTTCGTTTTGCCTACGAAGCCGGTCTGTGCCGTTCAAAGTAACACCAAGTTGGATTTATGAACTGACAATGCCTGCAATGACAATATAACTTTCGCACCAGTGTTATTCGCCGCTAATTCGGAAATATGGTTAGAGGCTTCTAAGAGGAACAGTGCCTTGGGTCCTTTTTCTATTAGACCTGCTCAAATTTTTTATTTTGACAAAAAAAAAAGATAAAAAACTAATGCGCGTGGCTCCAAAACTGGAATCCACTACTATAAAATGCGATAAAGGATGAGCACTGTTAAAATTAATTAACTCGGAGGCTATCAATTTATTTCTAGCTCATACGGCGAGCGACCGCCTCTTCCATCTAATTGTAAACAAATTTAAAACATTTCTCCCCATCCCCTCGTTCGTTGTGCATTGCTACTCTTGCTCCTTGTAGCTGGAATCATTTTTCATTTTGCAACTCTGCCAAAGAATTCGACTACTTCTCCATTAAGCTCAAAATTAAATCGTCCTGAAAATGGCAACTGCACACAGAGTACACAGAACACACAGAGAACAAAAACGTGGAACTGAAACTTTATTCTCTGGCAGATCCTGAAGAATGTTTGCTTAGCCAATTACACTTATCCTCATCTATGGGGTGGGTAAGTTCAATTTTATCCTTTCCCCTGCTCCTGTTATCTTTGGAAATCAACGATAAAACAAGCAAATTAGCAAATAAATCAAATTTCCATTCCTTTCCTAGAGAGCAGGGCCCAATCGACCGACGACGACGACGACGACGACGACGACTGGATGAATCTTGAAGTTTTCAGTTTGATCTTTAGAAACCTCATCACTCCTCCTGTCGCACATCTCGAATCATTTATCTAAATTAATTCCTGTCGTTTACATTGGAAAACAAATCAAAGATTAAGACAAACACATTTTGTGCAATGCGATAGGGGGTTGGTGTTGGAACATGAGCAAAGAAACAAGGAACAAGTACAACAAAACAATCGCGCAACTCACGAAAAGGCTTGATGAATGATTCGCGGTGGGTGGAGAGAATCAATTTACCCATAAAAATAAAGGATCATCCCCTGTTCGTTGAATTGAAAAGGGGTGTCCTGGTCTCCGAGGACATGGAGAAGGAATTCATCGGCTCATAATGAAAAAACGATTAAAAATCAAGAGAACTTGGAGTCCTCGCGAAAGGTAGTACATGCAGGTTGGGAAGATAACAAAATGAGCAGCAGGAAGTGAAGTCAATACTCCAGGTGCTCCTGCATGTGGAAATGTGCGCGCTGACTGTTGTGAGCACTAATTAGTTGTGTCAAATTCAGCAATAATTCATCAAAATTTCATCATATCAACGATGACGATGACGACGATAATGACGGCGACAAATGAGGAAGAGAAGAACCAGGAGGACACCAATGGGGCTTCTGTAATTTCAATCTTAGACGTAGTCACCCTTATCCCGTTTTTGGGATAAACATTCATTCACTTGGCGGTAAAGGGAATGGTGTTCGTCGATTCAATATTTTCGAAATTGAAATCAAGTGACAATTAAGTTTTTAATCGAAAACGTTGTTCTTGACAGAAATTCAATTATTTGCGTACTGGAGAAATGTCATTATCCTGTGGAAAAGAACGACGTCTGTTGGTGGTGAAGAAAAAATTCTCCTTTAATGACTGGAGGAACGTAGATGTATGTTACAATACATAGATGAGAAGGAATGCCTACAAAATCAAGTCTTAGATGGATGGAGTAGGTCACATTCATTCAAATTCTGGACTATGTTACAAGACCACCCTTTTGAAGAGGTAAGCCGCTTCGTGACAAAGAAGAAATCAGATCGTGGAATTGAATTGTATCATTCCATAATCGATAGATTGAAGTGGAGATCCTCCGAGTACAATATTTGATCATATTGAATCAACGGTGATAATTGGAGGTAGACAAGTCCCTGTATTCTAGATGTCTAAAACTTTTAGGCGGCTGATCTAGACCTACAAGTATATAATTACAGAAAGCTGTCTCATGGAGTCCTTACATATCTACGAGTACAAAGGCGGTCAGAAACACCGGAAATAACGTCCCAGCTTTTAAAGACTGGAACGTTACTCTCAGGTTAATATAGTATGTCTACCATTGAAGGCGCCGCGCAAAATCTTCTGAGAACTGCCGAAAAATGACAGAAGCAGTTCGGTTAACTTAAAAAATAGGAGGAGCAACTGCTCCATTATATGGTCGTATCCTCACAGGATACAGCAACTGTAGATGACATGACTCGATAGGTTGCCAGGGGACCAAATAAATGTTTCCCAATGGCTTGTAGGAAAGACTGCAGACAGCTTACTTTAAATGTTACTGGGCGCTAAGCACTTAAATGTGTAGGGTGTAAGTGATACAACATCCCGAGACACCCTACCTCTGTGAAAGTCCGACTTACGCTCTTATCAGGATGCAGGTGCTTGGCGTTGACGTGGTGAGTGCTGGTACTGTAGGCAATCTATCATTGAATGGCTTACTCGTCCTTTTTTTTTTTTTTTTTTTTTAAACTGAGTGCTCCGTTCTGAAAAAAAGCCTGCATTGATACTAGTGGCAGCAATCGGTAGTTATTGCAAAATCAGTGGAATACAGAAAGCTCCCCCGCCACTGGCCAGGCATCTGATTGCCTGTTTGTAAGATTTCCTATGATCGGCCATACTTCGTAGGGCCTATAGTCTGACTAGACGTCCTCAGTAAATTTTTTTACTAGTTCTCCAAGCTCTGCTTCCATAAGAGTGAAGGCTACAGTGAGGAAAATCTTCCTTTAAAAATGTGTTAAGGTGCTTTTCCCATCTATTGAGGGTAAAATCTCTTCTGAGCTTTTCTTCGTTGTGCTGGAATCTTTTAAATATTGTCTTGTTTGACGTAGTAGTTTGGCGTAGCTTGGCGAGTTTGGCATGGCATAATGCAGCTTTTTTTAGACGCCATAAAGAAATCTGTGTGTGAAATTGCTGAAAGACAGCAAGAATGGTCTTAAATTTTAAGAGACTTTAGGAAGCATTTGTTCAGTTTGCCAAGATCCTGGATAATTCTTCCACAGAGAGTCGTCAGTTGTCTTAACTACTGGCAATGGTAGTCCTAATGCAGATTCGTATGTCGATACATACATATCTGAGCATTGTCTAGCAAGTTTTTTATTTTATTTAATTTTATGCGATTCCACTGTGATCTGTCATCTAAATAGGAAAAACATTGTTTGGAAAAGATCAGAATTAGTTTTGACGCGGTTTAAGGGTTAATTTAGACTTCATGTAGGTGCAGTTTGGCCTGTCCTCTGGCCAACGCAAGTCCCATACCATATACAACAATTTTACTCATATTGAAGACGGAAATATTTAAGCTCAAACTTTAAATAGCCCTATGACTAGAGGGCTTAACGCAGCCCTAGTTAAAGAAGCTTTCAGAGGTTCAGTTAAGGGCAGTTGGGTAGATAAAAGAATGTCTTATGATGGGAACATGAAACTGTTTGCATGAAGATGATATGTTTAACTGCTGTGCTCTCAGCAGGGTAGACACTGAGAAGTATCAACCTGGCGGCACTTAGTGTTGTAGCTGTTTCTACACATCAATTGTGTTTATTTTACTTCCAAGTGGTAACCATCGCGCTAGTACTTTGCAGCAGACAAATGAATTACCCCGATGGAATCAACGGTGAAGTGAAATTCTAGAAAATAACCAATGAGACCTTATCCTAGACCTAGACCTACTCTGATATATTTGAAACTCAGGCCGGTAAGAATTTCCGAGACTAAGTCAGAGTCTTGGAAAAGAGATGGTGGCGGATGAACCTTTAATGGAGCAACTGCAGCGCTCATATTCCCGAAAGGGTTACTGACTTCGGTCTAACTGACCCCTCGTCCTAGGGGAACTGGACCTATAGGTTGGAAGTTGTGCCGCCGGGGTAACTGCTCGGCCATGGAAAAAATTGTAGTTACGAAGCAACAAGAAGCCCCGGATATGAACGGATCTGCACAAACGGATCTCTCCAAACGAAACAAGGAATGTAAGGTCAGTTAATAGGAAGCATGCAGCCGAAGAACTAGGGCAGGCTCTGGACTACTGCAAAGCAGATATTACCTCCATCCAAGTAATGTGATCGGATGGGCAAGGCTAAAGGCGGATGAAAACCGGGACATCTATTATTGCGATTGTTATTGACGCAAAAGCAGCGCCTGCTTAGATGCGAATTTGTTATTAGAGACAGATTTAGGCAAGAAATTTTGAGTTTCCGGCGTGTTAACGAGCGCCTCGTAACAATTCGTATTTGCTTTAGCCTTACGAGTATATGCACGCACGCCTGTACGAAGGAAAAGAGAAGAGAGGGCCTTTTTGGTACTACAATCGGAAAGTACTCGTATAACCTGCAGATCTCACCTCCAATAACGAATTCAGGCTAAACAACTTTGCCGCGGGTAGAAACATTGTCGTAGCTAGCACGCGGTTCCAACATATATTCAGAAGGGGACTTTGGAGAACACCTGATCAATCTACCGTCAATCAGATTGACCACATTGCGATCGACGAAAGGCACACCTCCAGTATTATGGATGCCCGAACGTTCCGCGGTGCTAACATCGACTCGGATCATTAGCTTGTTGTAGCCAAGGCACAGTTGCGGATATCCCGAACATCTCATAGCAAAGCTTATGCTGTAGGAAAGTTTAACGATATATGGCTACAATCGCAAGTGATCGCCAAATCCTTTTTGATCGCGTTTTCCTTAATCTCTCAAGAGGTCCTATGTTGCCGCAATCAAGTCTCGAGTACCAGTGGCAAAATTGCCAAAAAGCAACCATAATTCAGAAGTTTTACCAGTAAGTAAAAAAAGCATTCCATGGATATAGACCTTCGAATCCAAGCCTGCAGAACGTTGTACAATGGTAGAGTTACAGTCATCACAGATGCTGAGGATTTGGAAACATGATTTCTGTATACCGGAGATAACGAACTAAATACCGTAGAGTGACAAGTAAAGATAGTCATATCTAAGCTTAAGCCCAACAAAGCTGCTGCATTGGACGCCCTGACTGCTGAGCTATTCAAAGCGGCAAGCGATAACTTCGTAAAAAGCATACACCATCTCATCTGTAAAATATGGTCGGAAGAAAGTATGTTACATGAATGTAACCTCAATCTGCGCCAACTACAGAAGCATCCATTTTCTTTACATCGCCTACAATATTCTACCTGCGGTATTGTGTGAACCCTTGAAGCAGTACGTGAACAACCTGATTGGTCCATATCATCGTGGCTTCAAGCTAAGAAGGTCCACCATCGACCACATATTTACACTATTTATGTTACTAAGATAACATACTCCTCGTAGTTACAAGTTAGGTTAAGGACAGTTGGTGGGATTTGTTAACATAAGGTAGCGTCTGTGAGAAGTGACCGATGCCTTACGGCATTGGTTTAATCTCGGTGGTGCGTGCGCATGATGTTGACAAATGCCTGGCGGCCAAAATCTTACCGGTTTCTAGAGGTGCTCACTATCCCGATTATTGTGTGCTTCAAAGTAATCCTTCTCAGATATAATATGCTTGTGCCAACGATTTTTCCAATCCTTGAACCGCTTCCATATGCACTTTTTGATATAGCTTTTTCCAGCGATGCTGTTTTTATTTCCTCAATCGTTTCGGGAACATGGGGCCAAATCTGGCGAATATAATGGCTAAGGCATGATTGTAGTTTTGTTTTGGCCAAAAAATCTCTCACGAGCAACGATTAACGAGCGCATAACTTCAAGGTAATACTCCTTATTGACCGTACAACTTTGTGGTAAAACTCATTATGCACTACGCCACGGTAAACAGTGATCAAAACTTTGGCATTTGATCGGACTTGGATTGCTGTTTTCTTTCTTTTATTGGCTCCCCTGAGTGCTTCCATTGGGATTTGGTTTCGACGTCATAACCATATACCTATAGTTCGTCACAGTTATGTCACAGTTATGACCCTTTTGAGCAAGTCAGGATCATCATTGATGGCATTGAAGAGCTTCTAAGTGATGCTGATGCAACGGTTCTTCTAATCAAAACTAAAAAGTTTCGGAACAAACTTCGCTGACACACGTCTCATGCCCAAAAAATCCGAATAATTTACATGACACGGGTCGACCGATACGCCAACATTCTCAGCAACTTCTTTTATGGTAATTCGACGATCTTCTAAAACAATTTTCTTCACAGCTTCGACGTTATCATCTTTTGTTGATGTGCTGGGCCATCCAGAGCGAGGTTCGTCATTGGCATATTCTCGACTATCTTGGACGAGCTTGTACAACTTGTAAACATTTTTCTTTTATATAGAGCAGACTCACCGTATAGCACTGTCAACATTTCAAGTATTTTACAGCAGTTGATTCAACTTTTACACAAATTTTGATGGAAATTCTATGCTTCATTACACACCAAAACACGTCTAACCTTTCTATCTCTCAAAAACAATCTAATACCCTAACTTGGGTATTAAAAAAGAAGCCCTCTAAGTAATCGACTTAAACCTATCCAACAAATATGCTTAGGAGATTACCAGCAGTTAAGTAACCCTAGGTTTTCCTCATCAGATCCTAAATACACCGAATCCGAAATCGGTTGAACAATCTTTGCCTTGCTGATGATGAGTATTCCCAGCTTTTGCGAGGAACATTGTAAATCTGTCAAAACTCCACCCAGGTTTAGAACAAGACAGAAGGTACATGAAGCTATTCAAAGCCTTACAAATTTGACCTACACAATACGAGAATCACTCGCTAATTAC
The DNA here is from genome assembly GCA_907269105.1 of Volucella inanis. Classification (NCBI taxonomy): domain Eukaryota; kingdom Metazoa; phylum Arthropoda; class Insecta; order Diptera; family Syrphidae; genus Volucella; species Volucella inanis. Next base: position 20,247,796 of record OU026157.1, read on the forward strand.
CTAACTGGAGCTGAAAGAAAGTTAGGTCCTAGAACTTACTTTTGTTGCCGTGACAAAAAAGGTATCGATCAGTTGTTGGCAGCTTTGAAGAGAATCTCTAGTGCTTGCCTAGTGCTGTCGCTTTAAAGCCGGAAGTCGATAAACTTCAAACCAATCACTCTGACTTGCTTCTTGTTGAAAACTTGGAGGCAGTGGTTGAACTTAATTTTCCCAAATAGCTTTAGAATGCATTCTCTGCATAGGACTTAGTGTGTCTGCTAATGGTGCAGAGCTTGTGAGACTGCGTTTCAAAATCTAGTGTGCAGAGTTGATAGTGCCTTCGACAGCACAAATTTTGACGGCATGTTTGCATGGCCAGATAACGCTCGGTTAGTTGCAAGGCGGCGTCCTGTGTAAACCCTCTTTAATGTTTTAATCTGTTCGCAGATGATCTAGCCATATTACCTCTAGGATGTCTAGCGGCTGATTTCATCGTCTTGCAGACAGGTTTGGATGTAGTTGACGATTGGTGCACCAGATAAAGCTTTTCAGCCAATTCTGTCAAAACTGTGGCTTTTCTGTTTATAAGAAAGAAAGAAGTGACAAGCTTGGCCCATTAGTTACTATACGTTTCTCCAGAAAATGTCTGGAGAACCTTCTAGGTGCTGTTCTTCTGCCAGTGTAAGGACAATTTTGGTAAGCCTCTATGGCTTGTCATCGAAGAGGGTCCTCTGCATCGCACGGCTTTATTAAGATCAATTTTATAGAATGCGCCAAGAATAAGCTGCCACGCAAATAGGTTACTGCTTGCTCTGCTTGTAACGATTTCCTACCACGCCGGGCTTTGATCTGTCATAGGTACTCTAATGAATTTCAGTTCCCTTAATAAATGAACTTTCAAAAGTATCTTCCGTTTATGAAGAAGTGGGTTTTGGTACAACTTGTGTAGAATTTTTTCTGAAATTGCATGCCGAAAGTAATATGACTTTAACTTGCGTTGACTTTTCCTTTAATCAGGACTGGTTTCGGCCAGAATCTGAGAAAGTAAACGAATGAAGTTGAATCTTTCCGATGACACCAGTACTGATCTTAAAAGTTGCACTGGCGTATTTGTGGACGACTGAAACCTTAGATTTCAATTGACTTGAGTTTGTCATTCAAACGAAGACACATACGTAATCCTGATGCCCATGAATTATATTGTGAGTTGACTGTGTCTATAGTGATACCCAAGTTATCCTTATGTCCTAGTCGACTAGTTCGATAATATCGAGATTTTAAGTATTCAGTTTGAATCCAGAATCTTGTCTAGAATAGCCGAAAATAAGATCGCTTATGAACTTGCAATTTAAGTCACAGAAAGGACTACTGAAGAACTGAAGTCACTTTAGGACTGTTGCAGGCAATCCAAATGGATTTGCTGTCCCTCGGCAGGAAAGACTATAGACTTCTTGCTGTGAGAGGTTGACGACAGCATAGAGAATTTTCTCTCTGGATGTCGGACTTTCGTCTGAAAAGACTAGACACTGATGTGGTGGGGCTTGGCATTCTATTGGAAAACTTTATTAAAAAGTGTGGTTATGGGAAAAATAAGGAAACAGATTTCATTACATTAAGGCATTCAGATCCAGTCATGACATTATTTCTGTTATCGAGTCATCGTAACATCTTTAGCATAAATTTAATAAGAAAGAAAGCCTTAGCCTTCAAAGCTTTACACAATCAAACGTTTGTTTTTGTTTTATGAGTTCTTATCTGAATTGGATACTTCGATACTTCAAAACCGCCATTAATAATCCCTTCACATTGATGAAATCTTTCCAAAAAAAAAAAAAAAAAACACTGAACCCAAATGTCACTCCAGAGAAGTGTGAATGTGAAATCGATAAAGTTTTTCCCCATTTCGGCAACATCTTTCGCAGACCAACATTCCAAGTCTACCAACGGAAAAAAAAAATAAAGGCAACCCAAGGCTACATTGCTTCCTTCTTTGACTTATGATTAATGACCGATTGGTTGAATTTATGACATTGCCACGAAATACAGACGAAAAAATGGAATACGATTTCCGTATTTCATGTGTTCATAAAAAAAATAAAATAAAATTGTGAAACGGAAAAAAGAACCGAAAGTCATCCTCATCTCACTCCAAGGTGGAGACTTCATTCAATCTATTACAAACCCGAGCTGTCATCAAAATGACTGTCATTCAGGAAGAAAAAACTTTGATAATTAACTTTTCCACTTCTAGACGAATCCATTTCTCATTGATTTCTATATCTGCACCATCCGACTGACATCTCCGAGAGGAATTCGCAACACACTCTCGGCTGTGGTATACGAGTACTTGTATGAAGTTATAAGTGTCATTTGTCATCGATGTACTGACACTTGACTGTACGTTGAGTGTCAACCATCCCGTTGTGAGAACATTAACTAAATGTCAAAACAATTTCATCTGACACCGGTTATGACGTTCAAAAAAACGATTCTCTTCGGCAGTTTGTTATATTTGCTTCGCATGTGTCAACGAGTGGGTGTGTTCAGCTTTCAACACATGATTCTGTGATTGAGAATCAATGACATTTCCCTTGGGAAATGTACGCACAAGGCATTCTAAAACAATATTCCATTGGAAAATTGCCTTCTAAACGACTTTAGACAGAGAAGGAGAAGTACACGAAGAAAGGACCTTTGCCTTGTGCGTACTCAAGTCATCTGTGCCAAGAAGAAAAATGTTTTCTTACCATTAACCTCCCGCTCAAAAAAAAAAAAAAAAAAGTTAAGAAGCAGAAAGTTATTACAGGGGTGGATGTGTCAATAATAATAACAATCAGTGGCCCAGTACACACATATGTATGTACATATGGTACATCCTTGGTACAGTAAATTTCTGGGTAACAGCGGCTTTCTGAACACAAGGACTATATGTAGTGTTCCTATAATATCGGCAGAGACGACGCTCTTGGAAATCTGGAGAAGAGAAACCAAATCTTCTGAAATGGGACATGATGACGGTTGCATGTTGTAAACATGTAGTTTATCTTGTTTTACAGAATAAATGGATTTTCGGTATCTATTCCTAGAGCGATGTTTTTGGGAAGGATTTCGTCGTCTTGTGTTGCATGATGAATTTTCTATTCTATTCACTTTATGTCAGTACATTTGTCATTCTGTTTAAAATAATTTCGCATGTGGGAAATGCCATTTGGACAATGAAATCAAGTATTTTAGAGGTGTCTCCTTCAACTACATATTCTAAGCATTGCCATCGCAGCATATGATTAATCACATGTTTATCGAATGATAGGATTCAATGAGTTAGGGTCCTGCCTTCGGTAGTAGTGGGAAAATAAGGCCACCGAAACTACAAATGCGTTTTCTCCACACCCATGCTTCCTGTGTTCATTGGAATGTTGAAAGTAAGTCTGAGTAAAAACTGGAAAAATCGTCTACGGACGTTAACGGCTCCAAAATAAAGATAAGGATGTGAGTCATACCTGGATTGAATGTTCCCGACATAAGTTTTCTATACGAGAGAAGTGTCAGTGACCAGACCAGTGTTCTGGGTATGGGCGCGTCAGCTTCGATGGCATAAAAACTTAAAAAGTCCAAAGACAAACTTTCGGAACAGACTTGCTAATCCATTCAAAAGTTTAGTGCGAACTCCGTTTCCATATCAAGAACCAATATCCGTCTTTTATCCGATCCTGTACCAAAAACCGATAACTACATTGGAGAATTTGCAATCCATTGTGTCGACAAAATGAAGTGTGGAACATTGTTTTTTAACCAATCTTGGTTGTTGCGCGCATTGTGAGACGGTGCCGAGTCTTGTTAAAATGTCCATGGTCTCTCTGTTTGTCAAAGGCTTCAATATTGCCTCTAAGACAGTTTCACTGTATACGATCGCATTGACGCCACGGTCCAAAAATACGAGCGGAGAGCGTCCAACGGCGGTTGGTGGCCAAACTATTACCATCGGTGCTGCCTGCTTTCTGGAGGTCATCCGAAGGTGTACATTTTCGAAGGACCTCTCTGGCAAGTAAACTCGGTCATTTTGTTTGTTGACATATTGCTCGATAAAAAATGGTGACGCATCGGAAAAAACCAAATTCGGCAACTCACCACTTTCGTGAAAGCGTAGCAACTCTTCGCTCTTTTGACCCTAACTTTTTTCTTTTGCGGTGTAAGATCGTGTGTTTTTTGGAACTTCAATGGCTTGAGCCCCAAGCTCATTTCTCAGTATGTGCTGCATCCCTTCCAACGATATGTTGAGCTCACGAGCCATTTTTCTTCCACTGCGAGGCGGATTTCGCTCAATTCGAGCCTTCATTTTCCGAACCATTTCTGGCGATGTTGCTGTTTTTTTATGACCACCTCCATGGCGTTTTGCGACGCTACCAGTATCACGGTAACGAGCTATGGTCCGAGACACAAATGATTTATTCACGTTTAGGTGCTGGAGGACTCTAACGATAGCTACTTGTGGTTTTCAGGCCAAATATAATGCAATCACACTATCACGTTTGAATTCCATCGCGGATAAATTTTTAAATAATAAAATTGTCTGTCATGTGTCAAAATTTGAGCTCACTGTCATGAACGGTTTGGAAATTATAGCAGTCTGAAGTTGGTTGCAGTTCGAGTAACGCTGGGTTTTAGTTTAAGGGGCAGTAGCAAATGCAACGTGAGAGGCCATCACATAATGGGGCTTATGCTATCGTCTGACATGTGTATTAACAATGTTGGTTCAGCCAAGTCAGATAGTAAGCAATCGACTAAACGCTATGCAATACTATGAGAGGCTTCTATGTCAAACTATAGAAACATCGAATTCAGAAGGAATGCAAGGTCTTGGGCTGTTGAAAAAGAGAATTACGTGGAAAGCGCTTGAAGAAAGACCTTGACATGCCTGTCAATACTTCCTCTTAACTCAGAACGAGACGTAATAAACCTGCAAACTTCTCAGCTGATGACTAAAGTCTCAATTAGAGGAAGACTGCAATCTTTGTTAACCGAATCAAATTGGATATAAGTAGCTAGTTTGGACCTTGCAGGATACCTCTTTTGACTTTACGAAAAGAACACTCGGTGGAATTGGTTGGCTAGTTTAAGTTTTCAAAGGGGGAAATCAGCTGGAAATTTAGATTTCAACAATCTCACTGGATTGAAAGCAGCGAATCTCTATCTCATGCTTTAGACTTTAGACATGCTTCCCAGGTTTTCTGGTGAGAATTAGCTCACAACCAGCTTCTATCAATGAAGGTGTATAAGGCATAAATTGACCAACGCCCATTGGTAGTGCCGGACTCTTACCGGCCTAAACCACCTCCATCTAAACAGATTGATTTGTGCGACCCATGGAACGATAGCTGTTTGATGTGTACCCGGATTGAAAGATAGGTGGCGCTACTGAACCAAAATGAGTAAACTATCTTTAGTATAACCGTTTTTAGCCCGCTTGTCAAAATTTGGTGCCAAGTTTCAAAACATCGTGTTAATGTTTTTTGCGATCACTCCGTGTATCACTATTCTTGGTTTTGAGTGGCAAAATCTGTGAGGAAATCAAGTCCATTTCCGATAGTCTGAATGAGACCCATTCACCTTTCGGTTTTTGATGAACCGCGCCCAGGTGGACCAAAAACAGTTGCCACAGAGGAAACCATGAACAAAATCCATGATTTGGTATTGGCGGACCGCCGAGTGAAAATTCGCAAGTTGGCTGAGATAGCAAGCATTTCGACTGAACGCGTTAATCATATCGTGCACTAGATTTTGGGAATGAGAAAGCATTCGACATGAATTGATTGGTATGCACCAGAGACCGAAGAACATTCGAAACAATGGGTTTTACTATGTGAACGTGCTCCCAAAAAGGGAAAAACCGTGCTTCCAGCCGGAAAGGTGATGGTCACAGTCATTTGGGACGCACGAGATGTGATCCACGTCAACTACAATATTTGGAGAAGAGAAACACAACCATAGGAGCATAGTACGTCATTTTATTGGGCCAATTTAATGCCAATTTGACGAAAAAACGACCACATTTGGAAAAAAAGTGCTTTTCCACCACGATAACGCACCGGCTCATACCTCCACAGACGCCACAGCCAAATTGGTCGAATTGCACTACGAATTGCTCCCCCATCCTTCGGATTTGGCTCAATGTGACTTCTTTTTGTTCCCAAACCCTAAAAGATCGCTCACTGGAAAGAAGTATGGGTCGAACGAGGAAGTCATAACCGCCACGGGGGAGTATTTCGCAGGCCAACAAAATTCGTATTATGCGGAGGAGTTACAAAAGTTGCAGCACCCCTGGGAAAAGTGAATCGACTTGAAAGGGGATTATATTGAAAAATAAATTGCCAAAACCTAAAAATGTGACGTTGTCATTTCTAATACGGGTATTCATCAAACAGCCTTCGTGCGGGCGTAAGACCTTAGTTCTCCGCGCTTGAAAACTGACTTGAAAACTTTGCTTACTTACGATTTGATTTATTTTACGTTGACGCTCTAACCGCTTAAATTCGCTGTTTTATTACTGACAAGAGTGCAGTTTTTCTCCTCAAATTGCTCCTGTAAGGCTATTATCTCGGTTTCGTACCGTGGACAATGAAAAACTCTTGTTCCGCGTTTTCAAATACAGTGTCAAAAAATGGACAGACTGGGATCTCTGAGTCAGTCAGATGTCTGTTTTGCCGTGATTCCATTTAATCCATATATCGAACTTTGGTAAGACATGGATTCATCCAGGTTTCGATACTACGGCAACTTTTAGTACGCTTAGGCAGGCGACGTATTCTATTTCGGTTAGAACTGTATCATTGGCTTAGATTTGGACTTCTTTTAGTGTTTCTGCTACAACCACCACATCAATGTCACCAGGAAATCCGATAATCGAAGTTTTGCGTGGAGTCAAAATAGTAGGGGTCCTAAAACCGAGAATTGTGTTGCACAACGTCTGTAGCTTCATTCGCTTGAATTACATCGTCAGAGTCATAGACCAGGATTTTATTCGAGAAATAGGTCGTAAATATTTTAAGGAGATAGTTCGGTATTTTATTCCGATAAAGACGGTTTATATCCGTTGCCAGTTCACCAAGTTAAACTTCTAGGGTTCCCTTTCAGAGTTATAATGGTGCAATAATTCTTGGTGCCTCCTTTACGGGGCGTTGCGTTTCGAGCTTTAGTTATTACTGCATTAATAGTGTTTACTGTTGAGTTAGACTTACGAATATCATATTGGTGGATGTTTTAATTGCTGGCTATTCTAAATAATCCGGTCATCCGTGGCTCATGAAAAACGACCTCTTCAATGCTTGCGTTAAACATTTTGGCAAATAAAACCAGACGAGGCTTAATAGCAATATTTCGCGTGTGATCATAGATTTAAGGGCACTTTCGTGATTATTTTGACCAATCCGTCACTCTATTTGACTACACACTAGCTTAGAGCTTCACAGCTATCCGTCTGACTTCCTTTATATTGAAGGGGGTGCTTTGTGAATGCATTTTCTCTCTAAGATGCAAAATACATCTTACACTGGAGATCCTGCGAGAGTGATTGCAGAATCTGGTGAAATGAACTGAAACGCGTTCATTTTATTTACATTGAGGCATCTTTGGTGATGAATATGACCTTGAAAGGCCTGTTGTGTAAACAAAATACTGGTGTGCCCCAGGGCTCTATTCTGTCTTCGACACTCTTTTTAATTTTCATCAATGATGGATCCAATATATGAGTATTTCTTTACTGACGGCAGTACTCTCTGATTTTCATATTCGTTCCCGAACTTACGCCCTTGCCCTTCGGCTTAGGACAGGAACGGCAACGTATGCCAAGCTTCCTTAACAAAATGCTGCCTGCTGTCTTTAAAGCGAAATCCAAAAACACAGCCGTTATATATGAATGGCACTTGCATCGTCGAAACCGAAAAACCTTCCATTGTCGGTATGTGTGACCACATATTTGATGTCGAAAAAAATGCTGCGAAATGTCTGGGTTTACTCAAACGGTGTACGAAAACCTTTTCCCCCTCTGACATAGCCTTAATATTTAAGGCATTCCTCTACCAAAATTTGGAGTATAATGCAAAACATATCTGTACCTGCTAGATAGGATTCAAAACCGTGTGATAAAACTCGTAGGTAATGCTAAAATCACTCAGATAATGGACATCCCTAAACACTAATGTAATGTGTCGTGTCTCACTTTATTTTATCGCTATTTCCACCAGCAGTGCTCTATAGAAATCGTTAGTAGCATTTCACCTTTAATCGTACATCCGTCTGACTATGAATGCTTCCTCAAGCCCACTTTCACTCTAAATATCGTGATTCGTTCCTAAGCTGTACAATTTGCTTATAGAATGCCCTGCGAAAACTCTCTATTTCCTAGTCAATATAACTTGCAAACATTTAAGAACAGTGTACATCGGTATTTCTCTTTTCTTCCTCCCTAAGTTTCCTTCGCGTCTTGAGCGCGTAAATTATATACGGAGCAGGTTAACTATTGGCATCATCCAAATAAGTAAGAGAATGCACGGGATTTCACAGAACGAAATCAGTTGACTTCATTAAGTCTTCTGTGGATCTCAGTCAAAATGGGATCACAAGACATGAAATCGAGTTTTCCAGACCGCGATCTTTGTTTAGGATTACTTATATGTTCGGTTTAGGCTTCCATTGGCAGTTGGATCTCATGTGAACATATTTGCAAATGACATAATTCTCAAGGGCGCCAGCAGACAGTGGGAAAGACTAAGTCAGGGCACTGTGGTGGTGCACACAACAAAATTATGATACAAAATTATGCGACGCTCTAAGAGAGTAATGATGACACAGCAAACATTTCCTCTGTCAGTGTCTACCTAACACTCGCATCGGGCTGCAGGTACTAGGCGCTGATGGAGTGAGTTTTAGTACTGTATGGTACTTTATTCCCATAACTACGCATATCTGTGCACCACTCTCTCGAAATCCGTTTCTTTTTGCATCAAAGGTGTCACTAATGTCATTTACTACTTCTAAGGAGGAGCAGGTATTTTTTATTTTCATCATGAAAGGGTGAGTGCACATCAGATATAGCGAAAATTATCAAATCAATAGAATCGGTTTGCAGATTATCTGAGTGTTGAGTGATGGAAGACCTGTAAGGCCTGAAACCACAGTGATTGTGTTCTGAGTAAATATTGGCCTCATTGAACGATTGTTCAATTCAGTTTTGGAACTGCATCCAGGATAGTATCTTGTAGGCTTTGTCTTCCAACTATAAAACAAAAATTGCTTTTATTTTGTAACATGTTGTTCAAATCACCGAGGCGTATGAGAAGATATCGGATTTTAGCCTTCTTCTGACGAAAATAGCTTTTACGCGGGTAGCAATCAAGTGTTCAATTACGTACCTCTGCTGAAAAATCTTCTTTCAAAAACTCACTATTACCGCTCTTTTAGCAGTCTTCTTCAGTTTTGCCTATTTATTTTGCCCGATTTACAGTCGGCGGCAACTTTAAATTTTTTGGGTGTAAGTGGACCATAAGCTATTCAAACATTTCGAAGGTTGTTGTCGTCTCTCAAGTTCAAGTAATAACAGATAACGGAAATATAAGAGTATCACTTGATAAGCTTGACTGGGAAAAAAGTCCTTTGAAAAATAAACGACACCTCCTGTCTAAACAAAGAGCTATAAAAATGTCAATTTTGAAGGTGCTATCAAGCTATTTAAAGAAGATCACTCAAGGTACTGGGAATTCGCCACCGCGGAAATCCGAATCTTCGACGAAAAGGAGCAATTTTGGAAGTGGTAATAGAATACCGTTACTCATGAGTTATTGATAGTAATAAAAACTCCAAAACCCATTGGTAAATGTTAAGTAAGTTGTTGCTATAACGGGTGTATGAATCCTACACGCAAAAAAGTTTTTAATTCAAACACAAACCATACTCGTTTACTTATCCATAAATGGAATATTCCCTTTTCTGGATAAGCCATTTGGCATTACAACCTTTTCAAATTCAACTCAAAACCTAATAGCACCACCTGCATTGAATTGGCAAAACTTCTTCTTAATTCCTTTGCTCCAGAACTATTTGAGTTCCCCGGAAATACCATCAGAAAGGTCCTTCTTCCAACTCAAAATGAAAGGAAATTCAGAGAGAAAACTCAAAGTGGCTATTAAGCTGCTCCAACACAACCTTCGCCCTTCAATTGCCCCAACACACAGTCAACCCCCCAACCCCATTTAACAGCCCCCTCTGGTAATTAAGGAAACAAAGTTAGTTATTATGTTCTGAGGTCGTTTTAAAACTAACCACAGGTGTTGCATTCGTTCGAAGCTTTGCATTAATTATGACATTCCTGTGCAGGAGCAGAGTCAAACCCATCAGGACAAAACCCATCCAAGACAAGACAAAAGGCAACAAGTTCATTTAACTGCCAAGGAAGATCTCCAAACTGTGAAACTACTTTAACGCTACCATCATTGTTGTGTAGGTGTTGTACGAATAGTTGTCTCAGAAAAATAGTTTAAAGGATAAAATCGGTGTTCGGCTGTGGTGGTCCTCGTACTGGGTGTTGTTTTATTGCAGCGATAAAATTTCACAGGACATGCGATCAGAAATTTAAATCGATTTATTAAAATATGTCCTTCAGGGCATGGAGTTTAAGTAAACAGATGGAGTAAGGCACGAATTTTTGGCAACACATGTCTTCCTTTCTGAAGGATCTAAAGGATATCCTTTTAAGGACTGCTTAAGTATTCCAAAGTACACGACATCGGCCTTCTGTCTAGACATCACTTCTTTTTCGAGTGAGGGTTTAGAGAGTGCTACTTCTTATCCTATTACACAACATCTCCTCCGACATTACCCCCAGAATTCTATGGGCCACTTGGCAAAGCGCCAAGTAATCGGAGGAGAAAAAGGAACAGAAAAAGGATTGTTTTTCTGTTGCGTCCTATCTGTATCCTGAGCGCTTTGAAAGCGTAAACCTTTTCCCTCTAAATGCAGTCGTAATTCGTGCTACGAATCCCATCTCAAGATGTGAAGGAATGAGACCGAAATGAGCGTAATAAAATTAAATTAAACATTTCGGACACTCCATTACGCGTAGTATTCATGGTATCCTTATGGAGGATGAAATGAAATAGCATCCAGTATATCAGGTAACAAAGTCCTTATGCAAAGGATTTTATTTGTTCCGACCCTTAATTAGTTGGAATTTTGTGAAATAATTATGACGTTTCCGGGGGCGGTTGCGTTTGATTTGTTAAAAATTCATTCGATAGACTAGGATGAAAGGCGCATCTTCAACAGTGAACAAGGACAGTGGTATATAAATATTGAAACCACTGCCTTCATACAAATACATTAATTGTCAGGATATACACATCGTTGTCGTAATTGTTGTGCTCAAAATACTGTGTTTGCGGTTTCCAAGCACATGCGGCTACCCTCCTCCTGTTGGAAGTAATTTTGCGGTTTTTTAAAGGATTCTAATGTAATTGTTAATTTGATGCTGCCACAAATGATAGTACTTGACTTTTTAACAAATATGTCTGTGGTGGCAGTGATGGTAGCATGACAGTGGCCTATAAAATCCCGCACACACATGTAACAAATAGTAATTAGGTCGAAGGCAAGGATATAAATGAAATGCTAAATTTATTAACGAGGTGGCTTTGTTTTCTTCTCGGAAAATCGAGTCCTTGAACTAACTGAGTCTGATGTTAAAAATGGCAAAACACAAATTGGTATACTTGTTATGGCCGAGTGTACTTGGTGGAACGCGTCGCGAGACATAATGGAAGGTGATATGGAATGCAATTACTTTAGTGTAAGGCAAGTGGGTGGACCCAATGAAATTATCCTCTCATTTGTCTCCTTATTAATTATGTGCATCCTTTTAGGTTAAGTGCGAGTGGAAGGAGGAGTATGAGATGCTGACGCACAGCAGATAAACAAGATGTTGTTGTCGTATGAGAGTGAATGGGGTTGAGCTGGGTATCATGCAGTACGATGAAACATTTGTGGGATTCTCTACGAGAAAAAAATGTATCCTGACACTGAGTTTGGAATAGGAAATAGAGGAAAACCATTAACGTGAGTGTTTTACTTGTCAGGGTTACTTAATAGAAGAAAGATACTGGTAAAAGCCTGTTCACTTAATCGAAATCTAGGTAGTAAAATACTCGAGTATCGACGGTCAGAACTTTTTTTTTTACTCCTGTATCTATTACGATTATCAAAATCTTCAGATAAATATGAAAATCTAAAGACTTCTTCCCTCATCTTCCAATGTCTTTAAGGCATATGTTCCTTAGTACCTGACGTACGAAGTAGGTCATTAAAAAGTAAAGGACCGTGAACACTCATAATAAAAGGTTTGGTAAAGTATTTCATAACTTCTTGGTAGGAGTTGCAATATTTCGCAAGAACCCTTTAGTTAAAACAAAGGGTAACCCGAGAAAGGTTGAAGTCAAATGGCTATATTGTCAGCAACTCCGGCATATATTCAACCTGAAAATTGCTCAATCGCAATAGCATGCAGATTACTACAAAAAAAACTACAAAGAGTGACTTTGGCTGCACTATCATTCGCACAAAGGCAAATCTCAATTTGGTTAAGTTTTGGCAAACCTGTTAGTCATAATGGTATCGTAAAAAAAAAAAAAATAGTGGATACTCTACAACCCAGACGGATACGACATTTTTCACGAAAATAAAGCAAAGAAACAGTAGTTTCTCTAAGAATGTACTTCAGACTACCTCCTAAAATGTACTTTCCTTGTAACGATGGAGTCTGCAGCTTAGATCATAATGAATTCGCGAATTTATTCTTAGTAACTCTGTTTCCGTTTTCACAGATGTACCACTTTCCAAGCTGAAGTTTTAGATTTTCATTGATTGCTTCTTAACTCTGTCTGATGTCTGACACCATCTCCCCTGTCAGATACTGCAATATACTTACTCATACAATTAATCAGAGATTAGACCCCTAATTTAGAACGCCATCAAATTCGAGAGTGGTTAGAGACTGCCGCACATCCATTAAAGAAATGAATAAGTAGCACAACATCACACTCTATGTCGTTCCTGGACACGCGGGCATCACAGGGAACTGCGTCACTAATAAACTACCCAGACTTTGATTCATAGACGAAAATAGTAAGCTGTTCGGCACAGTCGAGTGGCCAGTGCAAATGATACACCTGCAAGCGGTCTCTAAGGTCAGTCCTAGATAGATCTAACTATAGCTATTACGTTAGATAGAGACTAATACGATCCGGACGATTAAAAGAGATGATCAAGACCCAGGGACACCATTCCATAGAAAGACACGCACAACGCCTATTACTCAACGATTTCTGCTACAGTTTCAGATATGAAAAGGAAGAAGAATCTGTGCCCCAACTTGTAATGCAATCGCTATTCTATGAAGATCACAGACATTGACAAGTTGTTCAAGAGATCACGATGGTTAGATGGCAGCTATGGCATCGTACCAAACTCTCGTAATGGTATCACAATGGACCTACAACTGGTCGAAACTAGATGTAAAGTCCGCTAACATGAATTTGTTATCAAAGGCATTATCGGAAAGACTACGTCTACCAATAGAGCTTCCAATAATGTCATCCGTTCAGTTTCGCATTGAAATTAGCAAGAATAAACTTACAGTAACGTTCAGAGCATATTGGTGCATTTAGTACTTACGTTATCATTATGAGGCTTTACATTCAGAAAACTTAAAGCTAGAAACTGCCGCCCCATGCCATCCCATCGCGTTAATATCACTTATAAAATTATTCTTCAATCGTAAGACCTTGACCCTTTTTCGTTAAGTGGGGGTCATCAGAAGAAGATCTGCCCTTTTGCGAGGCTCTTGGTTGTTTTGGTCTTAGGTCCTTGCAACGTTTGTTGCATTTTTCATCCAAAATGGTGATAAGATAAATGATGGCTAGCTTGTTTTAAGGATATACTGCGAACTATCCTTATCAGACGTGTTCGTAGCTTCCTGCACTTTAGTAGCCAGCTGGTTGTTTTGCTGTCGCTTGTCCATTGCCAGCAGTCTTTTTACCACTTTTGAAAGGAATTTTATATTCATTCAACATTTTTTGAATCAGTTGATTACCAATGCAGCTTTAATATGGCAGGACAACGATGAAACCTGGCCCTTGTATGCAAAAGTTTGAAAAAAGGAGGTCGTCGGTAGAGTACAAGGTTGGGTGAAAAATAACCTCCTTAGGAATGAAAAAAAATTTTTTTTAGTTTGATACACTTATTCCAGCGATTTTCCAACTTCTTGATCCCGTCCGAAAGATAATTTTCCGGAATGTCTGCAAAATACTCCTCCGTGGCGTCAATGATTTCCTCGCGTGAGCTGAATTTTTTATTGATGAGCCATCTTTTGAGGTTTGGTTTGGATGCGACAGCAATTGGAGCCGTAAGTCATTGATTTTAGCCGTGGTTGCGATGTGCGCCGGTGCATTGTCTTGCAAAAATTTTTTGGGGCCGTTTTGCTGCGATTTCGCCCTTTATTTGCTCTAATAATGCACAGTAATACTCGCTCTTGATGGTTTTTCCTTTTTCGAGTTAGTCCACGAAGATTATGCCATGACAATTACAGAAAACCGAAGCCATAATCTTTCCGACCCATCGAGCCTCCCTCGGCCGCTTCGGAGCACTCGTGCCGGCTTCAGTTCATTGCCGGGCACTCATTCTGTTCTCTGGTGTGTAATAGTGGATCCAATTTTCATCAACAGTTACCAATCGACGCCAAAAGTCCGCCCGATTCTGAATCAGCAAGTCCAAACATTATTTCGAAGTGCTCTCGCGTTCGTGTTTTTGATCAGGAGTGAGTATGTGCGGCACCCAGCGGCAGGATAACTTTTTCATATGCAGAATATTGCCCAAAATATGGCGTGTGCACTCTGTACTAATCTTTGTGGTATCTGCTAGCTCGCGCACCTTCACTTTCTGCTCAGCCAACACTATTTCATGTATTTTTTTGACATTGTCTTCTGTAAGAGCATCGGAGGGCCTGCCGCTGCAGACTTGATCGGTAGTGGAGTTGCGGCCACCACGAAACTCTCGAAACCAATATTTCATGGTGTAATCCAACGAAGCATTAGCCCCATAATATTTATCCAACTTTTCTTTTGCTTCCTACGCAGTTTTGCCTCTCAAAAAATAATATTAGTAGGAGCGCATTCTGGTGGTCAAGAAGGTTACTTTTCCCCCCACCTGCAACAACGTGGCACTTGGCCTCTGTGCCATTTTTGTGATCAGTTCAAGACACTCATATAACGCTTCATCTGAGTATATAAAAAGCAAATCAGCTCATACTTTTGAAGGTCTATTCGGAGTTGTTGAGTTAAAGTATCTGTCAGAGGTCATGTGACCTTAGAGGCAAGGAACTGGACTTTATTAAAGTCTTCTCTGGACGATTTTTCTAAAGTGCGACTCCCAATGTGTTTTTGATGAAAATAAATGGTAGAACTGGATTCCTAGCTTGCTGCAATTTGCGCTATCCTTACATATTTAATTTTTAGGTAAACACTGAAAGATTTAATGTAAATAAGATATGTCTGCCTCTTCTGCAAAAGCAATACTCACAGGCTTCCAGTAACTGACATGACATAACCTGCCGACAGACATCGTACCACCAATGGAATATTTTCTTTTTGGCCATTGATTGGGAAACTGCCTATTACTTGGATTAGACCAGCAGCCCAACAATTAAGTTCATACCTCCCAGTGGGGTTTCCAGGTAATAGCATGAGTAAATCCTAACTTATGCAGGCTTAAATGGCAGAGGCATGCGCGGCCAATAGCATAATATTGGCCTTCCCCCTAATAGAGCTCACAACCCTACAAGGAAGAGATTAAAACGATTTGACGAACAAACTTATGGCCTCGGATAGAAATAAATTCAACGTTGACGACCCTTGCAAATGTTTAAAGGACAACGACCTTCAGATCTGCACGTGTAATATTGGCAGCAATTACCAGAGGCCCTTGACTGTTATCATACATATACCACCGCCATGTGGGTGGCCGTGGCTTAAGTGGTAGTTTACTGTATCGACTGTTAAGTTCTTTTTTAGAAAAAATAAAAAAATATCAAGGAAGTGGGATGGGATGGGCAGGACATAAGCAGGATGAAAATACATACTATGGAAACTGCTGTAAGGAAATAAAACAGCGCTTATTCGGATGCAGATTTGTCATATGCGACAAACTTTTGCAAGATTTCTTAAGCTTCCGACACGTGAGCGAGCATCAAACGACAATTTTACTCCAGACTAGATTCTCTAACATAAGCCTAATATGTGCCCATGCTCTTACGGAACACAAGAACGACGACACTAAAGAAAGTTTCTAAGAGCTCCCCGACGAAGTATGGCATTAAAATCGTAATAGGCGATTTTAAAGGCAAAACATATGTTTTCCTCATCTCAATATACACAAAGGGACATGGGAGTCTCTGAATCATGCAACCCTCAATCAAATTGATTACATTGGAAGTCTAAACGCTAAGCTAACATTGACTCGGATCACTACCTTGTTGTAGCCAAGGTGCGAATGCGGAGAAGATATAACGCAGAAAAGCCGCGATCGCAAGAAACGGCGTATGCCGAAATCTCTTTATAGCTCCAATGCCTTAAACGTCAAGCACCAATTACCATTAGAGGCGACGCAAATGATGCGCTGGTTTTCATCCGACCACAACTAAGAAGTCCCTGGTTTGATAAAGAATGCAGCTAAACAAGAACCCTACAAAGTGGCACTGCAATGAAGTAGCCTGTGAGCACCACGAACAGAAGAGGCGGGAAGAACATCGGCTTGTACTCCACGAGTAAAACTTTGTAGTTTTAGACAATGAAAGCCAAAACTTCCGTTGGAAATGACTGTAGAAAGCATAACTACTCGTATCTCATTTTTCAGATTGAGTGTATGCTTGATGAATGGAATCTCAGCATCGTCTGCTCGATCCACAAAAAAGGGGACCCCTTCAACTGCGCCAACTAAAGGGTGAAAAGTCTCTTGAACATCGCATATAAGATCTTATCTGCCATATCGACCAAATCTTCACACTCCGGCAGATCCTGGGAAAAACTCAAGAAGTCCAAATCGATATCAACCATATTTTCATCAGTTTAAAAGCACCATTTGTACAAACGAGCTATATAGAGTTATGCCTAGTTTTGGCATCTTTGCAAAACTCGTTTGTTTGTGCAGAATGGCATTTGAGAGCTCTCGCTGCTTCGTCGAGGGCGGTAATAACTTAACTGGGACCTTTGAAAAAAGGTTTTGAATAAGGTGACAGAATGTCATGTGACTTCTTGAAAGAATTGTGCGGGACTCACAAGCGAACACTGGGGGAACAATCTTTCAAAAGTCTGTGCAACCACAGCGAGTTGTCACCGGTGCGTTCCTTAGTATTGAAACGGAAGCTGCCAAGGTGGCTTCAGCTATAAATGAGGACAAAACCAAATATATGCTATCAACAAGAAGTGACACACAACATCGAAGAATTGGATAGAACGTCGCAGTCGACAGCTATAATTTTGAGGTATTAAAGGAATTTGTCTACCTTGGCTCAGCTATACATAAATTCTGGCAACAACACCTTAGCTGATTAACCAGCCTAGAAGTTAGTTGTTTGTTTCAAGAGATTCATTCTCCGACATACTTACTATATATTGAAGACGAGTAGAAATGTTTGCCTACGGGGAAGAACGAAATTTGCAATAGATCGACAGAATATTTTAACGAAGACATCCCGCAAAGTAGCATACCTTTGACTCTCTTGAATGAAGAGAAAACAGGAGATTTTGCAAAAGCCGAAGTAAGTGGACTCGTAGAAGGAGTTTTTCGGAGACGTATAGTCGGATCGGTTTAGAAATCACATCTCACACGACGATATTCAGATTATAATAAGGAAACACGACGCTTCGAGATATCAATTGCTTTGAGCAACTTAAAATAGGGAGCTTGCCATAGCAAAAAACCGAATATACCGAATTATGGATACAGGGCGGATTTTCCAACAGCTGAAAGGTTGAAGGATGATAAGGATATGCAACATCAAGCTACCGTGGAGTGGATTAAATGGCGCACGCAATATTTTAATTGGAAACTAACTGTCGTGGACGATATAATGGGTGATTTCTTAAGCGCTTGGGTTTTAATTGTCAAAAGAAAAGAACAAGAAAATTGCAAAAGTGTATAAATCAATGTTTGCCATTTTTTTTAAAGATTATTTCATGTATTGTAAATGTTGACCACAACTATGTTTTAAGTGATCCATACGGAGAGTCTAATTTTAAATTACTTTTTCGAACCTATTGGCTGGTATCTCGCTACGTAACACGTGTAATGTTGTCTTGTGAGTCTGAAATGAACGCTGGTTTTTCGACATTACCAAGTGATTTCACGCATTTTTATAAAAAGTAGTCTAAAGGCATGAAATTGCACGGTCTAGGCGGCCAACAAACTGGTCCAAAACGAGAGATAAATTGCTCAGCGAACTCATTTCTCAATTGGTCCATTGATTCGCAGGCTGTGTGGCACGTGGCGTCTTCTTGTTGGAACCACGTATCGACCAGGTTCAGCTCGTGCATTTTGGGTGGGAAAAAGTTCGAATTTATTGTACGACAGCAGAAAAATACGGGCCACTCACCGAAAATTCGATGCCGTGGCAGGTCGTTCGGCTTCAGCTCTTGCACAAGCTGTATTTTGTAACCATGATTCTTGCGTAAAATCTTTCATGTAGGCGAGTAATACAATCGCAATTGCTACGAACAGCGATGAATGGACAAATCATGGTATACATTAACACTGGCGGATACAGCAGTGACAAAATTAGTTGGGGCAAAAGTAACGTAATAATGTGAATGTGGCATATTTTTTTGTAAATAATCAAGTTGTAGACAGATAGAGTATAAGTCGACAATAGGCAGTGGGGCGATACACACCTGAAGAACGCGGAATTATTGTTACTGCTTATTTGATCAATTTCCGGTCGGTTCTTCTAATGCAGCGTGAAATTAGTCTTCGTTTTGTTCGTAGTCCTGCACCATTTACTCAAACAATTAAGCATTTGGGTGAGTGTCTCGTGCAAACTATTTCCACTAGAGATTCCGACCCCGTAATGCTCGTTTGACCGAGAATACCACTGCTGTGCCCAAGGACATCCGAGAGAGCTCGCAAATATCAAAGAGATAACGATTTGGCACGAATTAACATCAGCAGAAGTTTATTGCGTCGAATTTTAGTGAAAGACATGAAGATGTTTCCTTATAAAGTGTAAACCGTTCACCAATTACTGTCTGTTGAACGACAAGTGAGATTAAATTACTCCCATTCTCTGTTAGACCTGGTGCAAGAAGATGATGATTTCGTATCCAAAATCATAATAAGCGATGAAGCCGATTTCCAATTAAGCCATTGCATCCCCTCAAAGTGAGGCATTTGCAGTGAAAAAGTGATTGGCCTAATTTTTTTTGAGGACGCGGACGGCACCATCGTAATTTTTATTAGTGAGCGCTACAGATAGATGTTAAACGGTTTTTTTTTGCCAAAAGTTTCTGAATTGGGAATTTCGACGATTGTTGGTTTCAGCAGGACAGACACCGCTCACACAGCTCGGGCAACGATAGAGATTTTGAATCAGCAATTTCATTTTGACACCAATTTGGGGTCAGATGTTTTGCGAGTAACAAGTCAAAATGCCGTAAAACGAGCACGAATTTGCATCAACTCAGGAGGTGGTCATTTGACCGATATTATTTTTTCAACTTAATGCAATGGATCAATGCCAAATCATCAGCAAACTCTTGGTTTCACTACTATAGTGAACCAAAATTGACCGACCTGTAGAATAATAATTAGGACCGCAAATGTAGATAATTTCAAGCAATGCAGATACTAACTTTACTTAAGTTTATGCGACGCCTAGTTCTTTGACATCAAATATTTGAGTTGTGTCAAAACTGATTATTATAGAACAGCCACTTTCTTTCATTGTCACCTTACCGAGAGCAATGAGTTTTGCAATAATCCCAAAGCGTGACATGGAATTTTTTACGGGAGGAAGTGACGCCAGGCGACTTGAATTTGCTTCATATTTTGAGTGAATGGGCTCTCAAAAAACTCAATGAAAATCCGATGTTTTATCGTGAAATTTTGTTCAGTGATGAAGCCCATTTCTGGCTCAATAGATACGTTAATAAACAAAATTGCCGTATTTGGAATGATGAGCAACACGAAGAGTAATAGGAGCTACCATTAAATCCATTAAAAACAACGCTATGGTGTGGTTAATGGGCTAGTGGAATCATTGGTCCATATTTCTTCAAAAATGAAGCAAATCAGAATGTTACCGTCAATGGTTAATGTTATCGCGCCATGTTAACGGACTATGTGCTTCCTAAAATTCAAGCACAAGGTCTCGGTGAGCTCTGGTTTCAATAAGACGGCGCTACGAGCCATACAGCGCGTGAAACAATGGAATTTGTGAGAAATCATTTTGGTGAGCACTTAATTTCGCGTTTTGCTACGGTAAATTGGCCGCCTATATCGTGCGATATCACAGCTTTGGACTATTTTCTCTGGGGATATGTAAAGTCTCAGGTCTTCAGGAATAAGAAAGCTACGATTGATCCTTTGGAAGCCAACATTGCTCGTGTTATCCGCGAGATACCAGTCGTTATGCTCAAACGAACCATTTACATGATATCGTTTTCAAGAAGTAAATGTCATGAATTGTTCTTTTAACGAATAATAAAAATTTTAAGTTTACATTCAAATTTATGTATTCTATTTTACATTATAAATCAAACCTCACGATGAATCACTGTATATTAAAGAAACTGATTCCTCTTTAGTTGGCGCTGTTATGACGGTAGCCTTTCTCGAGGATTGGGCAGTCGATGTTGCGTTGCGATTGCAGTTACCATATTGCAGATCATATTCTACAGATGAATTGATATACTTTATGCTCCTTAACAAGTAAATCTTTATTGCATTGGTAAATGGTCTTTCTATTTCTGCAGCCGTACTGATCTTTTTGAGTTCTTTTTGGTCGTTGAAAGCCTCAAACTGCCCGATCACAAAATGTTGATCATCGTTGACGTTATGCAGGAGTAGTCCTTCCGAATTTTCATTACCGACTGTAATGCTACTATTACGTCCTCATTCCTATACTGTAGATAGACTTCGGTATATCTATCCTTGGTAAGTTCATTTATATTTTATGATAGAACTTCCAAGCATCGAGCACTTCTGTACTCCTTCTTTCTACAAAGATCTTTCTACCGTCTCCTTTGCTGATAGAGTTCGTAAGCAGCACGAACCTTGTTTCGCTTCATTCCAAACTACGAGGGTAAAACCTAATACATGAGATGCGGTATCTCTTATAGCTTGCTGACAATGTTGTCATTGGTCTTATCCGCTGGATGCTGGCAGCATAGTTTAGGAAGACTTGGTTACAAAAGAGTGGAGGATATCTACTTTTTTGGTATTCTGGCATCAGGGATACTTGGGCTTCGATTGCAATGTGATGAGACTGGTTTTTACTGTATTTTGGTTATGTGACCTCCAGGTCTGTTTGTCGGTTTCGAGATGTAGAAGACGTGTGCTAGTTATGATGATATAGTGCACCTACACGATGTCTATAGGCTCGAGCCCATTTTCAGCGGTTGTTTCGTATAGGCTTTGAACAGGATCTTCTTTCCAAACTTTATGAAAAAATCACTAGGGACCGTGCTAAGGATATTATCGATACACATAGTTAAAGCATTTTCTTCCTCTGTAAGGGGCGTGAGGGAATTTTAGGCTTATGTTCGTGGATTAAGGCTTGATGTCAATTGTAGTCAAACGTTTGCAAAGATGCTTTAGTCTTCTTCTCATATCTAATCCCCATTCAAATAGGAGCTGCTTTTTCTCTCTATAACAATCATCATAGCAAATGTCTGAATGTTCCATCGTTCTTTTGGACGGCCAATCTCATTGCACTTCTTGAATTGCATTGGCATCGGAGTAGGATTTTAGGGCCTCCGATATTTGTTCCCATGCATGTGGACTGTTAAAGATCCAAGAATTTCATACTCATAGTCAAAAGTCGCAATCTGTCTTCACGGTAAAAAATCGCTTTCATTACGGCCAAGTTACATTTGTGAGTTGCCTTGTGTGTTAGTAGCAAACACAAACTTCTCTAACCTCCTACTTGATCTGCGTTGAGACTCCCACACCACCACGATAAGATCGTGCTAAGTATCCAATGTCCAATCTAATCAGCAAGATGGGGGAAACTGCCACAGGTGAAACCTTTTTACCCGTTTCTGTATACGATTTTCTTTGACGTTTACTAGACATAGAAAGTAACAATGCAAAGTAGAGCGTTAAATTGCTTTCTATCATATGGCTTTCATAAAAAATGAGGTCTCGAACTGATAAGAACTATTGGTTCGGAGAAGAGTATCAAGCTGGGTACATTAAGCAATGAACAAAAATTAAAGGCCAGTTGAGTTGGGTCCTAATGATAAATTCCTCAGTATTATTTTGGCCTTTTCTACAAACTCGGTAAAGTAAGTATTTATTTTTCCATATAACATAAGAACATTTGACTGTGTAATCGTATATCGTTTTCTGGACCCTTTGACAGATTCTTGGTCTCTACTTTTACTTAAGTTCAGCTACCACATGTGGCTGACTGAAGTGACATTTTTTTCCTTTCAGCTTTCATTAAAGTTCTTCAAAAATTACAAAGCGTGGGACACTTAGGCAAGGCAACTGTTCTCGGCACAGAATCAGCCACGAACCCAGACAAAGAAGGACAAAATAATCCAAAAAGGGTTGTGCGACATGAATTCCATTCATTAGTCATATTCACATTACTCGCGTGTGCTATATGTACTCATACATCCATCATCGTCCTTCAAATACCGAGCCCATCTCATCCCCCAGGAACCAGCCCCCAGCTCGTGTTCATCTCAAGACCAGAATATGTGACGAACAAATGGAATGTTGTAATTAATTTATTGT
This sequence comes from Volucella inanis, assembly GCA_907269105.1. Taxonomy (NCBI): domain Eukaryota; kingdom Metazoa; phylum Arthropoda; class Insecta; order Diptera; family Syrphidae; genus Volucella; species Volucella inanis. Next base: position 20,270,827 of record OU026157.1, read on the forward strand.
TCTTTTTGATATGTTTCGACACAAACGCAATTATATACCTCTCGTCAGCGTGACGTCCCGCTTCTGTCGGTCGATTCAAATTCGTATGATGAAAAGATGTCCTTGGCTTTCTATCCCAGTGTACATTTCGTCTAATAACCATATCCCGATACGAATACCTCCTTCTGGGACATGTGTGTTCTCTTCACTCTGTCGTCGGCTGATATGTTTATTCGAATGTTGTTGAACAGCAAAAAAGGGTTTTGTGATTTGATTACCCAGAGAAAATTCATAACCGGAACCTTCGGATAACAGGGTAACATGAAAAGATAATGTCCTTTGGGACATCCGCATCTGCATACCCCATACAGTAGTCAATCATGTGAAATGAAAATGGCAAATCGAAACTATGAGTAGTTGTTGGACATGTTGTAATTTGATTACAACCAACTCGAATCATTTTTCCCATTTCAATTTGATTCTTGTAAGAGGACAATGGGTAAGGGGGTTGAAAGAAATATACCATTAAATATTCACACCGTGAAATTACTGAGTTAAACATTTGTTTCAAGTCACTTTGTGCAGACATTACTCGACTACCGCCCACTAAAGTTGGGAGTGGTAGCTTGCTACTTCAAATGCGAGTATGTAGTAATCACAATACTCGTTCCATGGCTTGTTTCTCTGTAAAAGTGAGCCTCATTTATTTGTCAGAGGGTGAGTTCTGTGTTCGGTTGCTACTACGGTTTGAGTTAACTACAAAACTTTTCCAAAAATTTATTAATAATTCAATCGATGATTATTTTGATGGTTGCTCAGTGCTTTGTTGCTCTTGTTGTTGTTCATTTGGCGTTGAAGTGGAGGTTACCCTGGTCGTACCATATGGTATACCCGTACTTGTATCTTGAGCTGTCTGCACTTTGGTTTTGTTTACGTAGGGTGGAAGGGAAGTTGAAGAGGAGTAGAATTAGCCACGGATGGCTGGTATAAGTGATTCCGGTTTGTGAATTTCACGACCAGGTAACATGTGTGGGAAAATTACATTTTAATGTTTTACTGGAATAACTATAACAAAGAATTGTTCATATGAGTACTGAGCTGAACTTAAAGTGGTACGCAATCCCAGTACCTAATGTTAATTGCTCTGAAATTGTTTAAAAGTAAGTGTGGCACTTACGATGTACAAAAATCGACTGAAATGAAACTAAAGGTTGAATTGATTGAGGACAAACTAAGACACAACCTTAACAGGTAAAGACCAGATTTGGTTTTTCATTGGTTTAAGGATAATGGCACCAGCGTCCCAAAAACAAAATCAACTAACCATGAAGGTAAACTTGTTGGGATACTCGTATATGAAATTGGAATAATGAACCTTGTAGATCTGACTCTTTTTGGGCTTGCCTCCCTCATCTTAATTATAGTCTTCCACTTGTGTTAAATTCGCTCTGATAGCCAATTCCATGATACATTTGAGTATACTTAAACTTTGGTGTTCTATACTAGATAACACTTAGGCAAGTTTGGTTATGGCTTCAATCGCAGAGAAATTCAAACATGAACATCGGCTTGGTGATGTCTAAGTCGCAGATAGCCCTTAATCTAACCTCAAGTCTGCCGCAAAAGAATTGTCTTGAAACGGGCACCATGGGTGTGGAAAAACTGCAGACGAATCCATCGAATAATGAGATGAGACTTGTTAAACCTCAAGCATGAAAAGCAATTATCTCCTGGACTCCGAGCTACGTCAGACCAACTATTATTAAATCTGACGCAAAGTCTCCACCTTGAGGAGAACGAATCTGAGATAAATTAACTGAACACATTTGTTAATGTTAGTACGAGTGAGCTTTACCGCTGGTGGGGGGTCTCACAGAATTCTTTATTCTCAAGAAATAAAAATTCTGTCGTTGAACCGTTAAGTATCGTAAGTCGATCTTTATTTTAAAAAAGCTCTATTTATACACAAACTACTTTTCACTAAATCTTAATACTCGTGTACATGGTGTCATGTATCCTTTTCTTAAAAATAAAAAAAATATTTTCATGTGATTGTATTGTCTGGATCCCCGGCATGCTGGACATGACTACTGAGTCTAGTTATGCGTCGCTTCTTCTTATTGCTCGTAGGTATGTTCGAGTATGTTGCTTGCATATTTTGGTCTGTTGTTGTACATTATATTGCGTTGCAATTTAAGGAAGACCTTGGGATGTCCGTCACAAGTCGAACAAGGCTTCAAATATGAAAAAAGGTAAAGATATTTAGCGGACGCCGTCTGGAGCTTTTAGATTTCGAAAAGTAGCGAATTTTTATTTAACGGGTGATCAGATAGCAAAGATAGTTTTTCCAATTGTTATGTTTCAGCAGCGGACAGACGAGACATGGCTCCGTATAGTTCGTCTCTATAAATGCTGTCATAGGCGGCCTTAAAATCGATGAAAAGGTGGTGGGTATCGATTTGGACTTCCTGAGTTTTCTCCAAAATCTGCCGCAGTGGCCTAAAGCCACACTGATAGGGACCAAGTCGGTTGTTGACGAAAGGCTTCAGACATTCACATATCATGGCAGATAAGATTTTGTAAGCGATGTTAAGAAGACTAATACCTCTGTAATTGGCGCAATTCAGAGAGTTTCCATTCTTGAGGATCGGGAAAATAATATTGAAGTTCCATTTATCGGGCATCGCCTGCCGCTTTGAATAGTTCGGCGTTAGACCATCTGCTCAAGTGGCTTTGTTGGACTTAAGCTTAGATAAGGCTATCTTCACTTCGTCCAGGTCAGGTAGACGGAATTGTTGGTTTTCATCGTCCAAGTTGAATAGTTCATTCTGCCTGACAGCGAAATTTAATTCGTCATCGCCGTTAAACAGTCTGTAGAAGTAGTTTTTCTATATGATCCTTGCAGGCTTTGGTTCAGGCTCTTTAGCCTTGGCAGGTTCTTCTTACCTTTTGGTAAAACGTCGGAACCTCATTCCTGCTGTAACATCTCCCTATTTACTCGATCGCGCACTTCGCGTGCTCTTTCTTTTTTCTCCTGAGAACCCGATGTTCGTCTCTTCTTTTCTGCGCTTAGAGCTCACAAGCAGCTCTGGTTCTTTATTGGTGCGCCGCTTTGTATGCCTCTTGTTTCGCTGCATGTGCTTCCTCGAACTCGTCGTCAAACCAGAGGTTTCGTTGTGGTGGTCGAGTGAAACCAAGCACCTCAGAGGCGGCGTCTCTGATGACTTTTTGTCAGTGTTGCCACTGGTCTTTAATGCTTGATGCTGGCTGCATAAAACCTCTTGAGAGATTGAGAGAGAATCGATTGGAAAAGGATCTGCTGATCTTTTGCGATTTTAGCCGTCCAACGTCAAACTTCCTCACAGTATTTACTTGTCTTGGCGGTATTCGAGATATCCGAGTCAATATTAGCCCTTCAGAACGTTCGGACATCCATAATATTGGAGGAGAGCCTTGCGTCGTCCGCTTGTGCAGAATGACAATTAAGAATGCAAGTTGCTCCATCAAGGTCGGCAAAGAACTCACCGAGATCTTCGATGTCAAAAAAAGGATTTAGACAAGGCGATGCGCTATCATGTGACTTCTTCAACATCGTTCTTGGAAGAATAGTACGAATTTCAAATGTTAACACCAGAGGCACTATCTTTCAAAAGCCTGTCCATCTACTCGCCTATGACGACGACATCGACATAATCGGCAGAACGCAGCCTGATGTCACTGGCGAGCTCGTGAGCATTAAGACGGGGCGGCTAAGATCGGTTTGGCGTCAATGAGGCAAGACAAAGTATATGCTATCATCAAAGAAGAACACCCAACATCGACGTCTTGGACAGAATGTTACTATAGACAGTTATAACTTTGATGTGATTAAGGTCGTTGTCTACCTAGGTTCCGCTGTGAGCTCTGGCAATGAGATTACACGAAGAATAGCTCTTGCCAATCGCTGTTTCTTTGGGCTAAGAAAGCAATTGAGTAGCAAAGCCCTCTCTCGAACAACTAAAGCTCTAATCATTCCAGTCCTTTTCTATGGTGTAGAGGCATGGATTCTATTAAAAGCGGATGAGGTTACTCTTGGTTGTTTTGAGAAGAAAATTCTTTGAGTAATTTTCGCTCCCGTATGCACAGACGGTGAATGGAGGAGGAGATACAACGACGAACTATACGGGCTGTGCAGTAGCATCGATCTAGCCAGAAGAGAGAGGATCCAACAACTGAGATGGCTGGGTCATGAAGAACGAATGGAAGTGAAGTAGAGGAAGACCGCAACTCAAGCGGCGCACGCAAATGGAAGGAACCTTAACCAAATTAGCGTGCGAAACTGGAGACTGCTGGCCAAAGATCGTGCTGTCTGCAGACGGTTGTTAGTTGCGGCGCAGGTCTACCCTGAACTGTAGCGCTACCTTAAGAAAGTAAGTAAGTATGTTTTAGCAGGTGTCAAAGCTACCAATGACATTCATAAGTAAGGTTTGCTATTTCATGATGCATCGTTTTACGTTTGCCGAACGTGTGGAAGTTCTTAAAAAAAATTTCCGGCTCAATTGTAAATACGCAACTTGAATTTCTTGGTGAGGTCGGTCGTCGTCATGGCTTCAGTGTGCAGGCAATTTGTCGCACCATAGAAAATGTTGAGCATGAGTACACTCTTTTGGATCTTAAGCCACCAAACAGATAGAGATTGGCGCGAAATGAAGAAAACATAGGCCGTAACGGCCAGTATCGAAAAGGACTCAGAAATGTCGATTCGGCGCCAATCAGATAAATTATGATCCGCCAGAGAGTCAACTCGTCTTATCCGTAAAATATTATGCTGACGCAAGAGTTAAAGATGGACGACCATAGATGACTTCGTGAATTCACTAATTGGGTGCTGCAAATGTTGCCCGGAGTTGCGGATTTTGACAAAAAAATCATCTTCTCATCCAACGAGCAAAATTGCCATTATTGGAGTAAACACAATCCATATGTGTTCGGCCAAGCATCAATGCATTAGCAAAGATTAACTGTTTGGTACGGTTCATTTACGGTCAATGATCTCAGGTATGGAGCAATTTTAACCGACTTATATGATCAAAGCTCGACAACATGGCTATATCCGAGCTGTGGTTCCAACAAGACGACGCTATATGCCATACAAGCGATGCAATGCTCGAAGTTGTGAAGGAGAAATTTGGCGAATGGGGCATCTAAGGTGACATTGCATTGACATTTTTAAGTTCATCTCGGGACTTGAGTTCCCCACAGGAGGAGGTTAGTTCATGTCAGTTCCGGAAATTGTTGATTCAAATATCGTTCTTTGACATGTAGTATTGAATTGTCTTGAAGACCTTTTCACAAATTTACAAATTTGCGGACATACTAAGAAATATGGCCAAATGATTGTTTTTAAAGCAAATACCGGCCCACGCAGCCACTTTCTTATCGTGCAATATATGAATTATGTGAGGATCATCGCCAGAGATGGTGAAATGAGACTCGTCGGTCATTAGAGGTCGCTTCCAAAAGTCTGGCTCAGTTTCATTCATTCGAATGCTTCTATTCACGTAAGTCAAGCGATCCGGCCTACCTATTTCCAAAAAGCTTTTATTCGACCGCACTTTGTGTAGTTCTTGTTTCCTCCTCTTTAAAGTGGTCCCACTTATGTTTAATTTTCGCCAATACTCTCTCAGCAGCTTCAACAGTTTCATTGGAACAAAGTAGACGTTGTCTAACGTGTTCTATTACAGACCCGTGCTCAATAGAATTTGAGGCCAAATTATATATGTTATTTACTAAACTAAACGGCAAACTCTACGAATACTTTTGCAATCCCTTAAACTTCTCACAAATACATTGTAAGTAAATTACCAACCCTTGAGCAAACCTGAAAACTGCTAGAATTTGCTAGAATGACAGCAATTTCGCTATTTATGTGTAATATCGATGATGTTTTTGTGTAAAATGTAAAGGGAATTGACATTGCTGACAATTCACACGTATTCATGGACAAGATTTGGAAATTGGTTGGTTGGAATTGTACTTAATTGATGGTTCTAAATTGTGCTTACTAAAATCCCCCTTTTCATTGCCATCGTGGCCCTAATGACTTGGAACTTTTGTTCAGGGTGGCGAGGTTGTTGAGTGCTTTATGACTTTCAAGATGGATCTTTGATGAGTACAAATAACCATCGAGTTTTTTAATAAGGATATCGGGCTGAAATTTATCTCAGGTCTAACTTCTACAGAAGTTAAATTTAAATATAGAATTCGATCTCGTTCATATGACCACTGGCAGCACGTTTGCAACGATAGATTCTTTGGTCAATTTCTACCACTCTTTCACACATATCGGCCGGAACGTTGGCAATTACGCATTCAAAATTATACCTCCTCTAACGTTGTTGGCTTATTGGCATAAATCAAGGACTTAACGTAATTTCATAAGAGGGAATCAAACGGCGTTATAGCGCCTGAGGGAGGACAGTCCATTTCTCGGAATTACACGATTACCGAACTTCTCCTTCAATAGGTTGTTTAACCAGCTATGTGGCATGTGACTCCATCTTCTTGGTACCGCATATCACTGATGTCAAGTCCATGCAATCTTGGCCAAAAATAGTCTTTCAACATGGCACGATAGCGAACTCCATTGATCGTAATATGGCGATCATTTTCATCAACGCAAAAATACGGTCCAATCTTACCTCCGGCATGAAGTCAACACTACAAGGTCACTTTTTGTGGACGCAATGAAATTTCTTGAATCACATGTGGGTTTGTTGGTGTCCAGTAATGCATATTTGGCTTATTGATAAAGCCTTCAAGCAAAAATTAGATTTATAGCTGAAGATGATTTTTCGATGAAATTCGGGATTTTGTTCAAAGTTATGGAAAGCCCAATCGGAGAAGGCTTAGCATTTCAAATAATAAAGAGGCTTCAGTTGTTGAGTTAATATATTCTTGTGAGTATGCAGGGTAAAATATTAATGCTAAATTTGCTACAATGTGAATTCTGAGACATTTCCAAGTCCTGTAAATAGATTGGAATCAACTGATTTGGCTCATTTTGAACTGAATCACTTACAGCTGCGGTATTTTGAGTAATTCGACTGGTGCGTTGTCTCACAGGCACATGAACAATAGGTAGTGAGTATGTTGACTTGAATTTGTATAAACTGGTGGAACGATTATTACAAACAAAAAAACAGCTTCCAATAAGGTAGTTAGTTCCGTCTTAAAGATGGTGACATCCTCACTTTTTGAGAGGTGTGTTATTGGTCTTAACACTCCTGCTTCTACGTCTTGGGATGATTTTGAATCATCAGTGTACCACTTTTATGAATCATTGTTCAGCTATTTAGGAGTTTTGTTTCATTCCTCCTTTGCGAGGAAGTAGATGCTTTACCTGTTTGAAAGGTCCTATTGGTCTAGAGTTGCCTTGTACGAGTATCTTCTTTAATATTTCTGAATAGACGATGAGGTTACCTTGTTTACCTTGAATTGCAACATGGGAAGTCAGTTTCATAAAGTCTTCATGCCCCCAGTTGAGGTCGTTCTCATAGCCCCTGTAATACACAGACTCCTGTTTTAGTTTTATTATTTTTAGTTTTTGTTTGGTCTTGGCGTACCACACTTTCACACCGTATACGCAGTATGGTTTGCTTCACCATTTGATTGTACAAACAGCATATCATTTTTGGGTTGAGGCCCCATGATTTGCTAAATAGATATTTCGCAGGTCCATAGGTATTTTGTAGCCATATTGAGGTGAGGACCCTAAGTGAATTATTTTTTATACAAAGTTACACCTAAATATTAACTCCATCTTCAAGTGAACCACATTTCTTTTTATAATTACGTCATCGAAGTTTATCTCTCTTTTCCTTGCGAATAGAATAATTTTAGTTTTGCTGGGATTAACTGAGAGTTCCTCTTTTTTAAAGAAGTTGTCAGGGCATGTCGCATTAGATTTCCGATGGTCCCTAATGATAACATATATCAATTGCATATCCTGTGGTTTCATATCCTTTGGAGTTAGGCATTTGCATGAAGTAGTCGAGTAGTATGGATTTCAAAAGAGGGAACGGTACCCCACCCTGAGGATAGCCACTCACAGTAGAAATATTCGATTCTTCATGTCCTAGATTTTCCTTTACTACGTACGTTTATCCGGCAACTCAATTTCCCTTAAGTGCATATGAGGACTCCTTCTGGACATCTTTCAGTGTCCATCCAGAAGATGATTTCGACAACGCAGCTTTTTATGGCATGTTTAACTTGTACACGCAGATAATACATATAGTTGTACTGTAACTAACTACTACTCGTTACAGTGCGTAGATAGTCCTAGGCGTTGGGGTGGTGTAGTGGAATATGCATAGACTCCTCAAACAGAGGGTCACGGGTTCGAGTCAAGGCAATTCTTTGAAAAAGTCTTTTCATAGAATTTGTATGTAGTTATATGAAAATCCCGTCGGTGTCAACTCTGACATGAAGGCATAACACTAATATTGGAGTTGTTGCTGGCTGGGCTAAAATGTAACGAACTTACAACTAGCACGTACTAAGACCCACTGGTTGAGGATGCACTGCCTCGTCACGTCCAGTTTGACAACCACCTCTTGGAAAAATATCGAAACCTAATGAACCTGAGTTTCAAACAACTACACCACCCGCCCGCGCCCTGGAGAAAAGCCGTATTCATATCCCCTTGGTGCGCGCGCGGGATTATAAAAAAAAAAGAAAAGCAAATGGTATACCGTAAACGGACTTTCAGACAATCAAATTGAGAGTTTTTCAATTATTATTGGCTTGAAGTACAATCAAAACATTTATGAATGGAACTTGACTTCGTTCATATGGAAACCACGGGCACATTTGCAGCGGTCGATTCGTCGGACCCAATTTTCAACGACTCGGCCAGACATTTCGGCCGAAACGGCCGCTATTTCGTGTTCAATGTTGGCTCTGAGCTCTTTCATCGTCGTCGGCGTGTTGGCATAAGCCAAATTAACAGAAAATAGTCAAGCGGCGTTACATCGCACGAACGAGGCGGCCAATCGACTACCCCATGTCTTAAGATAACACGCTCACCATACTTACTCTTCAATAAATGCTGTGTGGATTGTGGCACCATCCTGTGCCAACCACATGTCGTCCAAGTCCATATCTTCCAATTCGTGCCAAAAATAATCGGTGATCATGGCGCGATAACGGTGACCATTCACAGTAACGTGACGATCGTTATCGTCGACGAAAAAATATGACCCAATAACGCCGCCGGCATGCAAACCGCACCAAACAGTTATTTTTTGTGGATGAAGTGGTGAATCATGAAGCACATGTGGGTTTCCACCCGATCAATAATGCATATTTTGCTTATTGACGAACCCATTGAGCCAAAAATGAGCTTCGTCACTGAAGATGATTTTGCGATGAAAATTCATCATCTTAGTGCTACTTCTCGAAAACCCAATCGGAGAACGTACGTCGCTTCAAATGGTCCTTCGGCTTCAATTCTTGAGTCAGCTTGATCTTGTATGGGTATAAACGAAGATCCTTAGACAAAATACGCCATAATATGGTCTGAGCGATGCTCAATTCTTGAGAACGCCGTGGAATTGACTGATTTGGATCGTTTGCTACGGACGTCTGAACGGCAGCGATATTTTCGACACTTCGACCTTTTGTCTCACTGACACGGCAACATCACACAACGAATATGTAGACTCAAATTTTTGCACTAAACTTGTTATTGCCTGTCTACTAGGGCGAAAATTACGGCCGAAAATTGGAGTTAACGCTCTTAAAGTTGCAGTCACAGACTCCGAATATCTGTAGAAAATTTTTATAATTTGCAGACGTTGCTCGTTAGTGTACTTTAACATCATGAAAATGTTGAGTTTACTGAATAAATTGACAGCAAACAGTTTGATGATTAGTGAAAGAGTGCGTTCACAAATTACATTCAAAGTTGTCAAGTCCCTATTGAAAAAAACGCTTTATTTTTCGGTGTATCCTAGATAGAAAACTTGTTTACGCTAAATATGTCGCATTGAAATCCTCCAAGTCTCTGTTGGTCCTGAGTTTTTATGGGACCTTTTGGCAAATGTTGGCCATTCTACACGGCATAAATAAGACCCACTATTTGTCATTTCATCATGAACATGAACTTACGCCAGAACATCGTTTAAATTTGCAAATTTATTTTGGAAATGGTGGTTCAGTTTGGGAGACTTACAGTGCACAATATCCATAGCCATGGATCGCTTTTGCCCCAAGTGTACTCAGATGCATAATATGTATACCGAGAAAGCTATTGCTGCTGTGCAGCATAATATTGAGTAGGACCTAAATAAATCGATTCTCTCTTTGGAAGGTTTTGCGCGTTTCGATCTTATAATATCTAAGTCATGTAAGAATTGAAGCCGGCTTTAGGCCGGTGGAATTATTGGTCCTTCTTTCTTCAAAAATGATTCCGGCCAAAACAATCAATGGAGGTTGCTATAGATCCATGATTAACGACTTTTTCATTTCCCAAATGAATGGTGCAAGAGTGATACATTCAATTTATTTAAGAAAACCGTCCAAGGTACGCATAATTCGCGTAATGGACCTGTAAACTGGCCTCCAGGGTCATGTTATTTAACACCTTTGTTGATTAGTTTCTGTGGCGATATGTAAAGCAGCAAGTCTAGGTTGATAAATTAGACACAATGGGCGATTTGATAGTCAACATTTGCCGAGTTATAAGTGATAATATCACTGCTGCTCGAAAACTGGTCGAAAATGATAGTTCTAGATTGTGATTTAAATCATACTTAAGTACTGGTGGTGCAAGACTATCTTTAGAATAAAACCCTTAATACGAAGTCTATATATTTTATTTTATTTGAAAGTATTTCAAATAAGCTCCTTATACACCTCTAACGAGATCCAAAAACAGAAAGCACAGGCTCGCCTGGCTCTGCTCAAGACGTGTTCCTCCTCTAGCTATTCAATCATGGAATGCATTCATTTAAAAAGAAGTGGACTTTGGTGGTTGTTTTTCGACTATCATTTCATCCCGACTGTATGGATATGCTATTTCACGTAACTTCGGTTGCTGAAAACTCTTTTTTCTATGATCTCTTAATCCGATGGGCTTAAAATCATTCGATGGAGCTATATAAATACTCAAGCCTTGCGAGAAGCAGGTGGAAAAGGCGAAATGGGATCGTAGGAAATGAAAACGCTAATAAACTTGAGTGGTAACTTTCTGGGAACGAGTTCTTCCTTGGTTAGTGCTTTGACTGATGGTTGTTCTTTTCAATCGGCTGTACCTCGTTAAGAAACGCCAAAGACAATTAACTGGTGTCCAAGTGAAGCAGTTCCCTATTTTTAAACATCGAAAGTGAGCTAGAAATAAAGAGTGTACATTTATACTATCTTGTACATTCTACAGGAGGAGCTACGATGTAAGCCTTAAGTTGCTTTCACACTTCAACTACTCCTCGGGTATCAGCAGAGAACCACCTCAGCACCACGGTAATTTGACTTGTTTGCTTAAACGTGGGTTGGATGCTGATCTGATTGATAACCCACTATTTACTCTACGCCGAATTGGGATAGTAGAGAGAAAACCAACTTTCCCCGGCTAGTAATAGAAAAAAAAGTTTGCGGGTCAATTTTTTTATTCGTCTATCTAAGTAGGAGATTCATGTGCTCGGGGTCTTAAACCTGTGTAAAAACGGCCTATGGGTATCTTTATTCGGTCCAAATTAGATAACATGGATATGTTCGCTTGATAACCTTTCGGAATACGCTAAAAACAGATGTTTCCAATGACAGCGGAGGCTTAGTATACGACGTAGTGTCCTAAGTTTAAAGCGGCCTTAAAACTAACATCTCTGGCCATTTCAAGACGAAACGAATTTTATTGAAAATTTTTCTCCCCTTTGCTAACGTTGCATTTTTGCAGGCTCCTTCAGCTTCCTCGTAAAGTCTCATCTGTGTGAATATGACTGTGACTGTGATTGTAAAAAGCAAACAAAACCTCGCATTTCATTTGAATTAACAATTTCATCGGTTCATTTAGTAAATATTTATTTTGAAATTTGCCATTTCAAATCCTCTCACCTACTCACCTCCCATCGCACCCATCAGCGGCATACACTTGCACCCTTTTTCCTAAAAAAACATCACCACAACGTCATCAGCGTCGCAATAACCTCCATCCACCCTTCTAAGGGGGTTGCCATAACCTTTGTCAAACAAAACAAAATTAATTCAATTTGAATGGTAACTCAATACTCTCATCGCGACGACGTGCCATTTCAATAAATTCTCCACCTCCCACCCCTAACCCCTAACTGTTTACATTTCCATTATTATTTACACAAACATAAAACGATGAAGTGAAATGAAACATTTCCATCATTTCGACGGGCAGAACTGACGTATCTCCGTCCACCTCTATGTGACGCACCTTACACCCCTTCGAATCGAATTACCATTTCAAATTGGATTGTCCTGACGTATGTAAGGATCTTTGAATGTGTCCGTGTGCGTATCGTGAAATTAAAAATAATATTTGACGCACCACCGGAGCGAACTAAATATCTGAATGGCTTTAGGGTGCCAACTGCCAAGTAAGTTGTATGTAACCGATCCATGTTCCGAAATACTGGGATGCCCAAAGGCACCTCTCTTACTTTTAAGCGCGTACTTCCACCCACTCCCATCCAAACAGAGATACTCTTGCTGAGTAAATAGAATTCCTCGGGATACTCTCATGGAGAAAGCACGTGTCAAAGAATAATAATTTCATTTTCATTGTTCAACCCTTCCTTTCTCGATATCCTTTTCTCACATCTATCGTTGTCGGTCGCGAAAATTGGGCAAAATACGCGTACACACTGCAATTGGAAATTAATTTCATCAAGCCCAACCGAACATACAGAGAATTTTCGACAAATTCCTTAACCCGAAGTCTTCCAAAAAAAAAAAAAAAAAAGAATCAAATCCAACCTGGACTGGAGGCAAAAAGGATATTTCGCGCTTGAACAATTTAATTAAATTTAGAAAAAATCAACCGAAACCAGATTCCTTTTCGATTTCCGCAACAACTGAGAATACTCATAAGAGAAACAGTAAAAGTAAATTGTTGAAAAAATAAAGACGGAGCAACAATATAATAAATGCCCTTTGGTTAGAAGAAGTCAACAAAGCGAAAAGAAAATTTCCAAGTGAATATCCTTGGTGCTTGGTAAGTCGTAATCCATATTCATTTAGCCGCATCCACATCCTGAAAATGGAAATACGGAAACACGTAGTGCACCCTCCTTCCGCGATTTTCAACTTTGTACGGGCTTCACTGTTGTTGTGTTTGAAAATTAAGAATCATCGCTGTGGGGTATAAACCTTCATCCCTTAGAAAATTTCATACCACTGCCGTTACAATAAACAGCAGAAGTAAGTTCTTCTTATTCTTGGCCACATCCTTAAGAAATAAGGATATACGAGTACGAGGAGTAATTATTTTCCAATTTTTACTGTATCTTGAAATACATATGAAACAAACAAGGATTTCATCTCATCTTACATAGGTAACCCTTGCTCGTCCTAGTGATGGGTTGCCTGGTCGTGGTGGAGTTTTTAACAGAAATGCATCTCAGAAATAAGGACGCGTGCAACCCTTAGCAACGCGTGAATTTATGAGCAGAACACTTCCACATACGAATACTTCAATTTGAATGAATTGGAGTTATCGTCTTTGGTACTTTGGTAGTATTTGGTTGAATACACCACGTTCTTTACAAATTTTTTAATAAGAAAGATTGGAAGGGAAGGTAATGAAGGCATCTCCGCGAGTGACCGATCTTTCAATTACAAAGATTCATAATTCCCATGATTATTCTTAAGGCATTCGATTTCGAGATGTCAATTGACGAAGCAGCCTGCGTTTGATTCAATTGGTTAGTACATAGGAGCAATACTGATTCTGTTAAGCAGACAAATAGTTCTTCTTCTTTAAACGACTGGTTCGATTCCCAACGATTCAAGGGATTAAGAGTGACATCCAAGTAGTTGGGTTTCGAAACAGCGTCATATGGTCGGCCTATCAAAAATGAGAAGACTTTAATGGATTAGGATCAATGTCGGAAATTTCACATAAAGGGCTAGAGTTCAAGAGAGCTTCAAGTTCTTCGAACTTTCGACAGTTAGAATATTATTGTACGACGAAGATATTGTTTTACCAATTTAATCCCCGCTTCACAAAGCCCGCCAAAATGAGGGCTGTGCGGGGGATAAATTCCCATTTAATGCCTTTCGCAGCCAATTCTGTTGATGCACCTTCATAAACAAATTTTTACATTTCCAGTAGTAAGCGAGCTTTGCTATTATCCGAATGTATGAGACTGCATTTACTCTGTCTGGCAATACATCTTTTCGAAGCAGCCAAAAATGCATCCGTTGTTAAGTCCAAAACCATTTCGAGGTGAAGTGCTTTGGTCTTCACGCACACAAATAGCGAAATGTACCAAAATTTAACCAATTTTAGCTTTCTTCTGTTTGATAAACAAAGTGTTATTGGGCTTGCGTAGTCACATCCGGTATGAGGAAAGGCGAAAGATGGTTCAACAAAGACTGAAAATTTTCCATAATTTGAGATGACATATGTTGGCGTTGGCAATAAGATGTGAAGCAATCATGAACAATTTTTCGAATTAAATTTCGGCTTCCAATTATCCAATATTTTTGACAAATATGACTCAAATAAATGAGTCCTGAAACACCAGTGCACAGTGGTTCAGCCGTAGGTCATAGGGCCGAAATACCGATGTTGCAAATATGAAGTTATTTTTCCGGTATAGGAAACATAAAAAAAACCCTTCTATTCACAGGTATAAAAAACATTTCAATTATAAGCACGGCATAGTTAATTTTGTGCACCGGAAGTGGTGCACATCTGATTAGTGCTCATTTGTTTATTTGTTCACATAAATTGGTGTCGTTTTTAAAGTGCGGTTTTTCCGAGAAATTTATTGTTTGTGATATAATTGTGCAATGGATATTCAAATTGGAGGTATGTACGATATTTTTAAAGTAATTACGTTTTTCTTAACAATGCGACTATTCATAACTAGCTCCGTCAAAACACACCTTCCACTTTTTCTGTTTTTAACCATTTTCCATATTCCACTAAGCTTTTACTTATGAAGGCACGAATCGTCATAAATGAGTCATATATCAATATAATCTCTTATTTTCCTTGTTTTAATAACCGCAAAGTCTTGGTGCTTCTAGGTGCTCTGAGGGTTGTTACAGGTCATTGAAGGGACTAGGTCCAATACTAGAAATTTTTTTTTTTTAATTTTTTGTGTTTTTCTTTTGCAGGTACAACCATTACGTGTTCTTTTACCCGAATGCTTGTTTTAAATACGTGGATAGCTTCAAAAAATAAAGAAAATGAAGCAGACAGGTTTCGGGAAGTGTTTGGATCCCTTGCGAATTCTTTACCTGATGCTGAAAATATCCAGACTGATTGCTTGAGAAATCTCCTTTTGGATCTCTGTGAACGGTTTGCCGCATATTGGAAGCAATTAAGGAGATCAAAAGCTGAGCTAGTGCCCAAATACAAAAGCTGGTTAAACAAGACCGAAGTTTGTATACTTAAAGTTTCTGATGGAGAAGTATGTGGAAACTACAATGACGAGCAAAATGAATCTTTTCAATCTACAAGTGGAACACGATGCAGGAAGGAGTTTGGAGACTGCAGCAAGAGGTCCAAACATCGCAGATTAGCAGTTTTATCACAGATGGACTATTCCGCTGTAACTACTTTACTTAGCAGTTTAAATCAATCAAAAAGTTCTTTGGAATTTAGTACGGATGAGGTTGTTTCATTTATTAATGTAGCTAAGCTTACTAAAAACCAATATTTATTATAAAGAGAAGTGGTGATTCATTCTAAAATACCAAATGTTTTGCCCGTCCTATCATAAAGTGCTGGATGCCAAAAAACATTGCTATCCAACTGATATTCCCGTGACGAAATCTTCTGCTGAAATTAAGTCGCATTGTTGAATCTCAAAAAGCTGTGTTTGAAAGTCTCCACGAACCTAAGGATTTGAGTTTATTTGGCACATGTTATGTACCTCTTCAACTTGTTTATAAACCAAATACCTGTGATGAATCAATCATTTGGAAAAACCCACGCCCTTTCTCTACTAGGTGGTGCAGACCAATTCGTTTTCAATTTACAAAAGAAACAAAGGAAGTCACCTTGCAAGAAGAAGTTTATTTCAAAAACCAAATTAACGAGTTAGTCCCTATTTCAGTACTTATTAATGGCCGAAGTGGAGGAAGTAGCACATCCAATGATGGAAACACAGCACGTAGATGACAGATGTAGTCACCTTCTGCAGAGTGACTATAAAATATATTCAGAAAAATTTAAGAGTTATGCTTTTGATACTGCCAAGATGGATTCACGTATGGATTCACGGAGCAGAAGTGATATATAGTTCTTTATTATCTATTGGTGAATTATCTGAGGAGGCCGCTGAGTCTTGTAATAAATTAATCAAACTATTCAGACGCGATAATACTAGGAAACATTCCCGAGATCTCTTGCACAGGCTTCTTCTTAATTCAGATACACTTATTTCTAGTTTAAGTAAGTTGCAGTATAAAAAGTAGTCTGCGTTAGTAAAAGAAGTGTTGGATTTATTAAGTTTTTGAGGTGTATTGTAACTTTATTATATAATATTATTTGACATTTATACTATGTAAATAGCACTTATTTTAAAGTATATAAAATACTACTTTTTGATAAGATAAACAAAACTAATTTTATTGTTATTATAATCCGATTTTTTTTTGTGAGATTAATTTTTTTTATATATGATGAATATTTTATGCATGAATATATTTACTAGGTATGGTGAAAAGTAACCTCCTTGACCGCCATAATGCGCAGCTACTGAAAAAAAGGTTATAGTGCCTTGAAGTCCGTTCATATTTACACAGACATGCCATTTTAAAAAAAATACATGAAATGGTTTTGGCTGACCGGAAAGTGAAGGTGCGCGAGCTAGCAGATACCACAAAGATTAGTACTGTACTGATTAGTACGCCATATTTTGGACAATATTTTGCACATGAAAAACTTTTAATGCAGCCGGGTGCCGCGCATACTCACTCCTGACCTAAAACACGAACGCGAGAGCACTTCGAAAGAGTGTTTGGATTAGCTGATGCGGAATCGGGCGGACCTTTGGCGTCGATTGGAAACTTGGATCCACTATTACACACCAGAGAACAGAATGAGTGCCCGGCAGTGGACTGAAGCCGGCACGAGTGCTCCGAAGCGGCCGGGGGTGGCTCGATGGGCCGGAAAGGTTATGGCGTCGGTTTTCTCTTCGTGGACTAACTCGAAAAAGGAAAGACCATCAATAGCGAGTATTACTGTGCATTATTGCTGGCCGAAATCGCAGCAAAACGGCCTCACATGAAGCGAAAAAGAATTTTGTTTTTGCAAGACAATGCACCGGCGCACAAGAGCATCACAACCACGGCTAAAATCAATGACTTACGGCTTTAAGTTCTGTCGCATTCACCGTATTCGCCCGAATTGGCTCCCTCGGACTACTTTCTCTTCCCAAACCTCAAAAGATGGCTCATCAATAAAAAATTCAGCTCACGCGAGGAAATCATCGACGCCACGGAGGAGTATTTTCCGGAAATTTACTTTTCGGACGGGATCAAGAAGTTGGAAAATCGCTGGAATAAGTGTATCAAACTAAAAGGGGACTATATTGAATAAAATAAAAAAAAACCATTAAATTTTTTTTTCATTTCCAAGGAGGTTACTTTTCACCTCACCTAGTCTGTACTCTGTTAAAAAAAAATAGCTTTTTTGTCTTGTTCTAACCCTCTAGTAATCATAACAACCATTTTCCAGGCCAAATAGATATAATTTCATTGTAAATGTTCCCAGAAAACCCTATGACCATCCTTCTTTGGAACCTGAACCACTGTGCAGTGCTGCGAGACCATAGCAAGTACAACTGATTAGCTCGATGAAACTCAGTAAAAGTATTATGACCAGAAGAACAATCCTTCGCTGAAATTCGAGAGTTCCGAATAAGCCGAAAAATGTAGCCTAAAATTCTTACTATACTTTGCCATGAAGAGATTTTATTAAGCAAAATATCAAGAAGGTGTTCAGTCGAAGAAAAATAATGCACCGCTACGAATATTTTCCGGTTCTCAGGTGGATTTTCACTTAAATCTACTGGAGTTGATGGCTATTGGTTAAAATCCTGATAAAACCAATGAGGACCTTTCCATCTTAGGTCCAAATGCAGTAGTTTTCTTGGCTCTATACCAGTAGAAGCACAATTAGGTGCATTTTCTTCTGAACGAAAATAGTTTAAAGGAGATCTAGGTAGTGTAGCTGATATCCCCGAAGCGCGATTTGCTAAGAAGGCATAGAAGGCAGGATAGAACGATTTGTATATCAGAAAATGCTGATAGCCGAATCGAAGTAACATCCTACGACGATCTAATCAATTCCAGTAAACAATATAAAAAAGTGCTCCACAGAGTTCGAGACGGGGGATTGAAAGCTAGTTGCAACCAAGTGAGTTTTAGCTTCCTCCACTTCGTCATTCATAACACTTCGAGAGCAAACCACTGCAGAATATGTCTTTTTCGAGGCGTCAGAGAATCCTATTAGTTCAAAGCAGTTAGAATTATTTGTAAATCTTCTCAAAATTCAAAGGATTTCAAAGCAGAATAATTCCTTTCGATATGACTTCCATTTCCCTTTCACATTATGTTACAATAAAGTGGATCCACATCCACAGCTCCTGAAACAATATTTTAAATAAAAGAGTAGAAGGGCCTAGGAAGTCTAGGGGATCAAAACTTTTTGCAATCTGCGAAAGCAGTTTTCGTTTTATAGGCAACAATTCAGACCATATAATAATTTTGTAGGTGAAAATATCTCGTTGAGGATTCTATACTAAACCCAGAACCTTTGTCCACTGTGATGCATTCTCTACATCCGAAACAGCATTTCTAAAAGTTCCTCTTTAAGTTGTAAGCTCTCGGAGACTGAATTTGAGCCTGTTGTAATGTCCTCGACATACATATCATGCAAAATTGCATGAGAAGCAATTAGAAACTGCTGTTTCTACTCGTATGCTAACTGGCAAAGCACTCTCATCAACAGGAAGGGAATGTGAGATTTGGTCAGATGAAGATTTCCTTCAAACAATCCGCTGGAAATCCCTATGTTTTAGATGAACCCAAATTTGCTAGAACGTCTAAATAATGTCAGCACAAAATACATATTTATGAACTACGAAACCGAAGGCAGCTAATATATACTAAAGTTCTTGCAGAGCAGGTCCTACACATGAGAGCTATGAGAGCCGTCAAATACAACGCAAATTTTATTAGTAACAACGGCATGTTGTAGCAAGTATTAGACGTTTCCATTATCTACTGGAATGAGCTCTATATGTTCTAGGTCATGATAGGTTTACATGAACGTACAATATTTCGACTTGAGTTCGAGACAAGTTACCAGAAACCAGAAATTCTATCATGAAGAAATGGCAACCCTACCATGTATCTATTGTCTGGGGTACGAGTTAGTGTTTTCGAAAAAAGAGCATCAACTTCGCCTTCATCTTTTAACCGCGAAAAGGTTCCTCTATTCCCCAAAATGACTACAATATCAAGTCAGGATCAAGAGAGATTGATAGATTGTTTTGGCATATAACCAGTTACAACTCATTTTAGTATCGTTTCATGAGCTATAATATTTCCCATCTGCGGAATTTGTGTCGTCTTCACCATTTAGAAGTCTGCAGAAATGGTTTTTCCATATCCTCAGCACCGACTGTGACTCTACTACAAGGTTGCCTTGTCTATTTCTACAGGTTTCTGTTCGGATCTTATTGAATTGACACGTTCTTTTTACCTTTTGGTAAAACGTCCGAATATTCTATCTGGAGTAGCACCTCATTTTTGGTCGATCGCGCGCTTCTCATGCTTTTTCTTTTTTTTTCCGGAGAAGCCGATCTCTTTCTTCATTAAACCAGGGCTTTCGTGGTGATGGGCGGGTGAAAATCAGAAAGTTATTTGTGTCATTTTTGATAGCTTCTTGACATCTAAGCCACTGGTGTTCAGTATATGATGTTGGTTGTAAAGGACTTTTCGAGAAGTTGGCAGCTTGTTACGATTGCAACCGTTCATCTTTAAATCTCCTCATAGTATTTTCCTGGGGTTTTGGTGTCTGAGATGTCCGCAGACGTACCTTGGCGGCAACTAGGTAGTGGTCCGAATCTATGTTGGCCGCTCGGAATGTTCGGACATCTAAAATACTTGAGAAGTGCCTTACGTCGATCGCAACATAATCAAACGGGTTAATCTGGTGTCTGCCATGTTCCCTTGTAAATGTTGAGGTGAGAAAACTATGTGCTTACTATAGCAATGTACGTCTCGCAGCGAAATCGATTAGCTTAAGTTTGTTTCCAGACGTGGTGTCATGTAGGCTATGTCTTCTGATTGTGCTGCCAAAGGTCTCCTCCTTTCCAATTTTGGCATTAAAGTCGCCTAGGACGATTTTAACGTCACACATCGGATATTGCTCGTAGAAACTTTCGTTGGTAGCATCGTCCTTTTCCTTTGTCGGCGCGTGAGCGCATATAAGGCTGATGTTAGCTAATTTACCTTTGATACGGATTGTTATAAGGCGTTCACTCACGTGAAGAAAGCTCAAGACTTCTTGACTAAGTCTGCCGCTTAAAACAAATACGCATCCGAATAAATGCTGTTTACGTTTCCCATAGCAATCACCGTAGTAAACATCACAGTTTTTCATCTCTCTTTTGCCCGGCCCATCCCATCGAACCTTCTGGATGGAGGTGATATCTGCTTTTTAGCAGTCTAGAGCCTCCGCTAGCTATTCGGCTTCACGCGGCATGTTTAAGGTCCGAACATTCCACGTGCAGATCCGAAAGTCGTTGCCCATTGTTCGTTTGGCAGGGTCGTCAACAGTGAATCCGTCCTTATCAGAGGCTTATTGGTCGATTCGTACCAATTACTTTACTACTTGGTTGGACAACCTTCCAACCTAATAGGTCAGCGCTTTTAGGAACCCCTAGGACAAAAGGGAATGTGAGTGCTGTCGTTGGTTCTTATTAAGGGCTCATTCGCCACGAGCCCTATTCCAATACCCTGACAGCGTTGGAGATCCCAATAGACCTGGTATTCAAATACCTTAAAGCAGCTCATATAGAGATAACACTAGTTCGACCTACATAAATAAAACTGTGCACGCGACCGTTGATTCAACCCTTAGAAAGAAAAAGAACCGATATGCTCCCGGGAAAAAGCGCAAGCAAGAAAAGAGAATGATAGAATGTAGAACGCGAAAAAATCGAACCTTATCGTCCTGTACAATTATTGTAATTGATATTCGTTCAATGTTTAAGGAGTTCCATATTGCAGCTTGACTTTAGAAGTGCTACACATAGTTACCTTTACGCGTACACTTGACAGAACCCTAAACGCAAGGGTTGTTTAGCCGGTTTAACTGTCCACAACTAATTCGGTGCCACAGGCGCCTGCGATTATCTCCTTTTTCCTTTTTTTTTTTAAAGGATTGTCAACCCACCTGCTATTCAGGCTTTTCACTACTTTGCCTTTGAACACAACGCACAATGCAATCGTATGATTGAGCAGTAGGAATAGCAGTGCTGAAAGTATGAAGCCCTGGCATGCCTCAATTTGTATATTCCTCTGAGAACTTAGCAATATTTTAGATTCGATGCATAGTCCTTTGTTAATATCCATTTCAATAGGTTTGGTAAGGTTAGGTTAGAGTGGCTATTAGTGAAGCTAACCCATTTACCATTTTGAGCTTCTGATGAAAAGTAAGAGTAAGAGACTGTGGGCATCAATATTGTTTAGATTGCTTAAGTCATTGTAGAAGAAGGCTCCTTAGTGGAGTTTTCTACTTTGGGAAAGAGCTGGACATGTATAGGGTAAGTAGAAGATCGTCTGCTCCTCCTCTACGCAGCTTGTATAGAAATCTTTAGTAAAGACGCCACATCTTTTTGCATGCTTGCCTATAAGACAAAGTCTTAGGGTTCTACTGAAGGACAGAGAAAAATGTTGCTTATCTTTTGAAATTTCGAGAAGCGTTCGTTTGGTCTATCTGTCCCTGAGGATTATGCAACCAGAGAGACCCAATTGAATAGAAATAAAAACAGGGTCCCGACCTATACATTGAAGGTTGTGTAAGAGCAAATAAAAATAAATCAACGCTTGCTTGAAAGAAAATTGCTTCAAATATCTGCCATTTGGTCTCAGCGGAAGACAAGGCACAAGAGGGCTAAGGCTATTTAAATAAGATCATATGCTCCTTTAAGGAACGAAAGTACTTTGTTATGATACTTTTGGAAGAATGCCCACGAAAATACTGGCGCTAGATGCATGTAATGAAATACCGAATATTTCATAAGAACCAAGCGTCTCGTTTTGCTTAGTTGCTTGTTAGCTTCTTGAAGAAACCCTCAAATATTCCTTTGCACATTTAATCTTCCCATATATGCCTGGCGGAAGGATTCTTTTTTGTTTATTCATTGGTTTCTCCCAGTACACCGATTCCAGGAAGAAAAGTTTAATTTTCAGTTCAGCCATTGCCATGGTGTACTACGAGTAATTCAGTGTGATGGCTTTTGTTGGTGAATGAATAGTTCTTCTCTCTAGAATGCTCGTATTCACTGTGCTAGGCTTCAGGATGCGAGTAAAATTATGAAATCTAAGACGGGAACGCCAAGAAATAAATTGTTAAATTATTTGTTCTTCATGTTGGAAAAGATGTGTGCACTTTTTTCTGAAACATGCACAAACGATATAGTGGCGTGGTTGCTGTGTGTGTATCGGGAGAAGGAATCCTTTGACGAAAGATTGTGTGCAGAATTTTCCTGGTAACCTTAATTGTGGTGTTGGATGAGTTTTATATTTTCATAGGCAACCAGCATCTTAACAAGAAGATATTGAGTTTTTGGATATTCATTACTACGTACACAACTTTAGTACAAGTAGTGAGGTTTAACAAACGATAGTACCTCAGGAATGACAAGTCAGATCTTTGGATGTGTCTTTACACAACAGAACTCAACCGCAAGTGAGGAAATTTGAACGCATAAAGTTCAGCCATTTTAATCGGAGACCGATTTAGCTTATCAAGTTCCGAAATCGATCTAATCTGGCTATTTCCAAAAAATAAGTTAGCATTGCTCTTTCTTTTAACGGGGTAGATTAAGCTCTTAACCTTTTCCAAGTCAACTGAATTGAATTAAATTATTGTAGGACCCCACAAAACTTTCCAAAGATATCGAATGAATCGTCTGCGATAAAAAAGGAACGATGCATCCCCTAATAGTTCTCGGTGTTACCCGTCAAGAAAGGTGGTAGTTTATTGTGGTGTGCGAGTTACAGATTCTACAGCATATGTACAGAAACCAGACGACCTTAGCAAGAAAGATCGTTCATCCGAAAGATTTTGTAAGTGGCACAGTATCTACACTGGTTTCCTGCTTCATTTTTCGGGCAACAGCCCAGTATCATGGTCAGATCTCTAGAATAACATTTTTTTTTTAAATTTTTATGGCAGAAAGATTTATGGAATTGTATGGCTACATTTTTATTGAAGTTGCGGCACCTAATATTTTTTATGGGAAATATCTTTTGTATGTATCCTTTTCTGCAGGCATGCTCAAGACCTTTTGTACATTTTATTTTGGATACGGTTTTCGTTGTTCAGTAGGTTCCCTCTGATAATCGCCCCGCAATAAGCAGAAGCTGCGTTGGGAGTAAACAGCCAAAAAAAGGCGAATACGGTGGATGCGACAGCAATTGGAGCCGTAAGTCATTGATTTTAGCCATGGTTGCGATGCTCTTGTGCGCCGGTGCATTGTCTTGCAAAAACAAAATTTTTGTTCGCTTCATGTGAGGCCGTGCTCCAATAATGCACAGTAATACTCGCTGTTGATGGGTTTCCTTAGTCCTTAGTTTCCTTTCCTTAGTCCACATCGGACCTCCCTCGGCCGCTTCGGAGCACTCGTGCCGGCTTCAGTCCATTGCCGGGCACTCATTCTGTTCTCTGGTGTGTAATAGTGGATCCAAGTTTCATCAACAGTTATCAATCGACGCCAAAAGTCCGCCCGATTCCGCATCAGCAAGTCCAAACACTCTTTCGAAGTGCTCTCGCGTTCGTGTTTTTGGTTAGGAGTGAGTATGCGCGGCACCCAACGGCAGGATAACTTTTTCATATGCAGAATATTGCCCGAAATATGGCGTGTGAGCTCAGTACTAATCAGTACGCACCTTCACTTTCCGGTCAGCCAACACCATTTCATGTATTTTTTTGACATTGTCCTCTGCAACCGCAACAGAGGGCCTGCCGCTGCGGAATTGATCGGTAGTGGAGTTGTGGCCACCACGAAACTCTCTAAACCAATATTTGACGGTGTAATCTGACGAGCTTTAGCCCCATAATATTTATCCAACTTTCCTTTTGTTTCCTTCGCCATTTTGCCTCTCAGAAAATAATGTTTTCTGAGAGAACGAAAATCGTTTTTGTACATATGTTACTCAAAATGATACCAAACACGTCAACAACAATCAGCTGTCCAAACAAAAATAAAGACAGAATCGCACTGAAATTTAGCATATCTGCCTAGATGTGAACGGACTTCAAGGCACCATAGCCTTTTTTGCAGTAGCAGCGCATTCTGGCGGTCAAGGAGGAGGTCAACAATATTGGCAATTAGGAAACTTTTGTTTGCTAATAAGATAGCAATTAATCCTACGTTATCCAGTAGGTATGCTGTTGAAGAGCAGAAATCTGCAGAAAATCAACTGGACAGGATCTAAAGAGGAGCAAGTCGGCAAGTCAAACAGTGCTTCCCTTAAGCTCAGTAAAAAACAAACGCTAGAGGATACTGTTCAGAACCTGAACAGTCACCTCACCAAGAGTCTTGAAATGGTATGGTTCCTTGGTGGAACGCAGATCTACGCGTATTCGTAAAGAAACCAGAAAACTTCCTAGCAGGTCAATTAAGACTAATTTGGAAGTAAACTGCAATCTACTGTGGGTGAAACCAGTCAAACCTGGAATCACTCAGAAAATCTGATGGTACCTACACTGAGTCGAAAGTAGAGATCCTAGGTCTCATGTGCGAGGCTCACTTCCCAGGTAATTGAATTAGAACTAGCTCACAGCTATCTACTATTTTCGAAGCTGCTAATGAGCTGAATAACACAAAACGCCATAGCCGGTACGAGGCCATTAAGCATACTTTTGCTTTTTTTGACGACTTCAAGTCACCTGGCACCGATACTATATGGTATACCAAGTTATGATACAAAAGGGTATAGACCAGCTGCTGGTAGGTTTGAAGAGAATTTTCAAAATTACCAAAACCCTGGCGAACATTGAGAATACCCTTTATACCAAATATCAGAAAAGAAGACTATCCGCTCAGCAAGAGCTTCAGATCTATAAGTCTGAGTTCCTTTATGCTGAAGAGCGTGGACAGAACAGTATAGATCTATGTGCGCAAAACTGCCTTACGAATGCATCCTCTGTCTGAGATGCCCTTCAAAATCTGGTAGGCAGAAATTGAAAGCGCACTTGACAAAAAAAAAAAAAAAAAAAAAAAAACGCACTGGGCATCTTCAACAACATTGACACATCTTTTGACGGAATCTGTAACTCGGCCAGAGAAGTAGTAGTATACAAGAAGACGAACTGGCACAGGGAAATTGAATTTTATTCAATCCCTGCTTTATTCACGAAAGGAAGGAAGTTGGCTGATGCCATCCAATGGACTAAATATGTCACATCGAAAACCTTTAAAGAGCTGTAGGCTTAGTGTAAAGGAGCTTGTCACTGAGGAAGTGCACTACAGGGTTATGATAAGGCCAATTATATTCAATGCGTCGGTTGTCTGGTGGAACCAGTTTTCACGAAAATATGTCCCAGTCTCTAGAAAACGATGTATCTCGACTGCATAGGCACTGCATAACTGGCTCCGCTCTAGATGCACTTTTTTAATCTCGCTCGCTTTGATATATGTATCATGAGCTGCCCTCTCAAAGCCAAATCGGTCTTTAATGCAACACACACTGCAGCTTCGATGATCTTGCGTGCCGACTGCCTTTTGAATCTGGTCTTATGGACATACCATCTGACACAATGACAAAAGAAATCTTACTGAAGAAAAAACACGGAATCGTATTTCTCTGCGATTTCATTACTCATTAGGAGAACTTGCGTCTGTCGTTATCCTGATGGCAACCAATTCATTACGAAGAATCAATGGACGAAGTGAATCTTTGTATCGGTAGCGGTAAGTTTCAGAGGAGGGTTTTTCAGGACCCGAACCTATATCGGTTCTGCGTTGGTAATCGGTAAAGTTTTCCATTAACAGTTGGGTTTCATATGGGTGCAGATGGCATGACTTCATAGGTTTTAGGTAGATCAAACGATTACTTACCGACGCCTCTAAGAAGTCAGCGACCTTCCTTCTGCCTTTCAGCAGGAAAGACTGCAAGTTGCTTACTGGCGCCATGATAGGATGTGTCTTTTTGTAAAGCACTTAAACGTGCTAGGCATACGAAATACAACATTCTGCTCACTTGCTATGAAAATGATGACGACACGGCGAAGTACTACCTCTGTGAATGTCTCGAATCTCGCATCATGCTGTAGGTACTCGGCATTGACGTGCTAGTTACTGTGTCCTGGTACTGTAGGTACTTTACTTCTGAAGAGTTTTCTCGTCTTTCTTCAAAAGACTGAAAGATTTCCTTACAAGAACTTGTTATGGTGCCTAAGTCTATAAAATACAAATTTTCTTAGAAACACTATATACAAATTCATTTCAGCTAAGCTGCAGGATAGCTTTAAGGTGGAAGGACAAATGGTTTAGATATTGTTGTTAAGTTTAGAGGGCTTGATTAGAGGCAATAAGCTACCTAGAGAAAGGAATTGTTAAAGTTAAAATAGATTTAAGCGTTTGTATCTAGTATCTAAGTTTATATGGATAAGAAAAATTTAAATTAGTTATAAAGTAAAGTA
The DNA here is from genome assembly GCA_907269105.1 of Volucella inanis. Taxonomy (NCBI): domain Eukaryota; kingdom Metazoa; phylum Arthropoda; class Insecta; order Diptera; family Syrphidae; genus Volucella; species Volucella inanis. The sequence goes on from OU026157.1 coordinate 20,297,936, forward strand.
AGGCAATAAACTCTGTTCGCTTCGTGCTAGAAAGGCAGAAATTAATCGGTTTCTAGAAATTCGAGTTATTTTCGAGAGGGAGTCCTATCGATTGAGCAAATTCCTTCACTTGCTGTTATTTATTTATTTTTTCTCCTCAAGCTCGTCTGTTTCACATTATCATTCGTTAAACAAAACATCCATTTGTAACACCATTTCGCAGGCAATTATCAGCTGATTTCATCTACTCCTCGACGAGGAAAAGGTCAATTTAACTTGGTCAATTGCGGTGAACATCGTCATTAGGCTCATTCACAACTAACTACCCCATACTTCGTCTTCAGCTTAATTATCTGACTATGCTTCAAGTCCTTTTATTACCAACTCCATGCCACAACAACAACGTTATCATTCGACTTTACGAATACCACCCTGGAATCGACTTCACCACCATACCCAAAAGCCAGGCACGCTTACAGCAAAAATAAGAAAAATGAGTCCATCGACGTAATGGGACATACAATCAAATGTAATGTCCTTTCATTAACCGAAGATGGAAGTCTAGAAGTCATCCTAACACTTGCTTTACGAGGATATTAGTCCATTTAACCAAAAAAAAAAAAAAAAAAACATTTCGAACATGAATACGTACATGACTGATTCCGAGACATCGAGTTATGATTATTATGATTGTACGACAGGATATTTGTGTCGAGTGTCATGTTTACGATTGAGCAAATAACATAAAAACCCAAATACAACATTCGACTCAATTCGAATCCATGTCCTGGAATGGTGGCAATAAAACAAGAATAAAATTTTCGCTCGTCCTTTCTTCAATAAATAAGAATTGCAATCGTCCTATTTTCATGATTACACTTCTCTTCCAGCTAAATCATCAGAAATAATTTATTGAACGAGTTGATGGACGAAGGATACTGCGACTGGCCCAAAGCCAAGGAACTCAAAGGGCGTGCTATTCGGTTATTCTTCCGCCGCCGGCCGTCGGCTCGGTCAAATAAATCATCGAAAGTATGTAGAGGTATAATTCGGAGGCGGCACAGAGCTCCTAAAGTAACATTTCAATTTTGAAAGAAGAAGAAGCCCGTACTTTGTTTTCTTGTTCATGTCCAGAGAAAGGACTCCCTGCTTTAGTTGTATGGATTGTGTTAAAAAACTTTCTTCGTAACTACCATAAGTACGGATTACGAATACCTACTTCCAATGCTCTGTGATTAGAGATCGTTCATCATTGTGTTGTAAGTCGAATTCCCCATACCGTAGGCCCAGAGGATAAATGAACGGGTTACACGCATCTCACAAGGAAACTTCTGCCAAAGGAGCTGGGGGATATCCTTAGCAGGAACGAATTACGGCTGCCGTAAGGAAGGTTTCTTGGTCTACCGGAAATCTGTAAAATTTTCGGATTTCTTAAAACTCTTGGTTGGATGTTGAAGGAAATTTGCTTCCTTGTTTGTCAGGATTTTGGCTTTGGAATAGAGGAAATGTGGCTTCCGTGTACTTTCTTATAAGTCTAAGGATACGACTATATGGGCTTATATTAGAGAACGAGAGGTTCAAACTTAAGACTGGATTTCGGTTTGAATAGATGGTGGTAGTGGTGGCGGCTGTTTGTGGTCGATGATGACGATAATGGGTTGTGAATTTGACTTTTACTCGCTGCGGTGGATTGGGTTCCGAGAGGGTTAGGGCGAACTTTGGCGAACTCTGACTTGGCCTGACAGAGTGAAATGAATGAATCGGGCGGAGGCTACAAATGTCGAACTCCATGGTTTGCACATTTAGGGTTGGTGGCTGGTATTCGTCGTAGTTGTTTTGGAAGTGATTGAAGTGAACATCATTTCTTATTAATTGAAGACGACGAAAATACAATTTCGGTGATTTAATTACAAAATAACTTGTCAAAGTCGGTCGGGGTAGTGATGGTGGTTCTGCTGGTTCTGGTGGCGGTGGAAATATTTGAAATTTTTCATTTGTATCAGATGGGGGATACATAGTGGGTGGGCTGAGAGTTGTCACCCCTTTTTTGGGAGAGAAATCGAAATTGATTTATTATTTCTGTGAAACAATGGCTGGTCGTATACGCATAGAAGAGGGTAAGAGGAAGAGATGAATAATTGTTGTTGTCGACGGAGTTAATTTTGAATTTTGGAAGTTAATTGAGAAAGGAAGCAGAGAACTTATCAAAGTAGTGTTTTCGATTTAATTTATGAGACTCAGTTGCAAAAAACTTACCAAAAACGATGAGTAGACAGATTGGTTGGTTATTTTACATTAACTTTGTATCGGAAGGGCAGACGAGTTCTTTAGTGCTTATGATATTGAAGGTATGAGTGGAATATTCTAAAAGCCTAAAAGTGTCAAGTTTCAATGAAAGAAATACTTCTTCACAAGAAATTCCGTCGATTTGGAATGATTTTAAGCTGAGGGAGGAGAAATTGCATGGTTTCAGTTGTCCTTTAGATGATACTCAATATTTTTGAAGAAAAAGAAAAATCAAGAAGGAAACTCCGTTCATACATGGAATGCCACAGGTGTAACGATTCGGGTCGTAAGTTATAAGTTGCGAGAGTTTGTTTGATCAGGCTGTTCGAAGTGTTTGTATTCGAGGTTAATCCAAGAGTAACCGCATATGGATTACTTAAGAGCTCAGGTTATTCGCCTTTCAGACAGGACTTTTAGAGCATCTTTGACGGTACAGTTGGATAATATGGGCTAATCTAGTTCGCGGCGGGCAGAAATAACTCCACAATTAGCACGTTTTTCTCACACTTTAAAACCCGCAAAGAGAGCTTGCAGTAGACCAAACAAAATTAATTGCATTGCGATTGAGGCAATATACAGCTTCATTATTGTGGATGTACGAATGTTTCGAGAAGCCAACAAAGACATATTAAGAAAATTACCATGTTGAAGCTAAGGTACGAATGCGAATATGCTGGACGCCAGATTCTAAAAGGAAGTCGACTTTATGTCGGAAGTAATTAAAATTATTTCTGCTGGGTTCTGCATAGTTCCACTGTTATTTAAACTGATGATCGACAATTACTTCGCTCATCACATCAGAAACAGGTATGAATATCGCTATCTGAATTTAAGACCAATGAAGTATCTGGAGTATGCGGACTTCTTACCGATTTGTTAAAGAGCATATCAGTGTCGTTTAAGGTTCGATAAGTCCACCCTTAAAAAGACATTCTCCTTACGTAGATCTTAGAAAAAACTCAAGAACCTTAAAGTGATACTAAGCAAACATGCTCATTGTTCGCTTAGGATAGAATTTATAGAGCCAAACTTTATTGAAGATCCACGTCTAGTTGTTGCTACCCTACTAAACTTGTTCACCGATATTGACCAATAATCGAATAACACAGCCCTTGAGTTCTTTGGCTTTGGGTTAGTCAGTTTTTTATGATTTAGTTGGAAGCGAAGTGTAATCATAGAGCGTTGATACTAATACCACAGACAACAAGAATTTCGACGTCGTTTCTTCAACATACTTAAACCGCATGCATTTATGTAATAGAAAGTGGTTACCAGTCTGTCCATGGTGCGTTTGCGGTTATTGAAATAGAAGTTGTATGGAAAGGTTTTAGTAGCTTATTTATTTATTAAAATAGCGCTATAGTACGTGGTAAAAATGAGCCTCTCCATCTAGCACGATTTCTTGCCATCCGCCTCTAATGCCGAGCTTCATGTTGATTAATCCCTTCCACCACTTTGATGGAGTCGTCTTCTACTGGGCAATCATTGAGGGTTACACACGAAACCTCTTTGGACCGAAGCTATGGTATCCATTCGCTCGATATGGTCCAGCTATGCCAGACGCCTAACTAGACCGATATTACTGTACAACAGATACAGTTCACGGTAGAATCTCTCAATACAAACGGGATCAAAAACCATGCGCAGTTTCTTTCTATCTAAATGGCCAAATGTTTCTTTATCCGCATCATCATTTCAGTTTGGTCTTACTGGAGAGGACCATGTTAACCAATTTTCTCATTCGACTTAAGAAACAGCGATAGCCAAGAGTATTTTTTTGCTTATAACTAGAGCCAATGTAGACGACGTCTTTAACTACCCCGATGTCATAACTGCGATATGCGCCGATCTGGCCAAGGCGTTTGATGACATACTTGTAGTTTATTTAGACCTCTTTTTCTGACACATTTTGACCACTTGCCCCTCAATACTTACGGGAGCTTTATTGACAGCTCGCTGTATTCGTCTAATCACATCCATTTCAACGTGAACTTAATTCGTGCCTCTTTTGTTGGACACTGTATTATTCGCACGATTTCTTCTAAGCCTATCTTAAAAAAGTCACCTTTCTTGATCTCGATTAATTTAATACCAACATTGATGGAGTAGCAAGAATTCTTCAGAGTCATCCTGTGCAACGAATTTGTCCCTATCAAAACTAGACACGTTGTTGTATGGCCCCTATTTGTGCACGTTGTCATATACTGCTCTTAAGGCCACAAATAGATTGTCGATCTGAAACTCCCATGCCTTTTCCAAGATCTGCAATAATAAGGATATTTGATCTATGGTTGACTTTTGTGGCCTTAAATCGAGCAAGTTTGGACAAATTTTTCTTTTTTTTTCTAGACAATGCTGAAATTCGATGCCTCTGAGTGGTCCTTTCTACCTGAGAGTTTTCTTTTCACATTCTCAGCACTGTGACTGCAACTCTACTACTTGTTATACGTGTTCGTTTTTGCAGTCTTCAATTCTAGCTTTTCAGCCCTGCTGTGCTCATTTTATTCTTTAATACGACTTTTGAATGTCATTCCAGCTTTAACTTCTGGTTTCTCCTCCTTTTCTGTTCATAAGCAGCTTTTGTCCTTCAATGCAGTTCACCTTTTTGTGCTTCTTGTTTAGCTGTACCTGCCTACATTTGTCGCTTAAAAAGGGATTTCTTTGGTGTTGTACGGATTCTGTATAGGTGCTAGGATTTTGAAGGAGTTTTTAAAAAACACCCTATCGCCAAAGCTTCTAGTGGTTCCTTTCTATTATACAATAGCTTTACGATGTATAGGTTTTGATATCCACCCTCATTCCCTAGCTGCAACAAGTTAATAATCCGGAAAGTTCGGACATCGAGAGTGCTGAAGGACTATCTGGATTCGACCGCAATATGATCAACCTGGTTGACTGTTGATTGATCGGAGGATAGACACTTTTCCTGTGTTCATGTTTATTAGGTGCCAATTAGGCTGTGTTTTCCGATTACCCGCACAAAGGAAGCTTCATTACCCGACCTTGCATTAAGATCTCCTGGGGTAATTTAATGACAAAACTGGGGCACTGAGTATATGTTCGGTCTAGGAGGTCATAGAATTAATCTTTGATTGCTAGAGTATCCTATGTAGACGGATGAACGAAAATCCGGCCTTCTCAACAAAGAAGAATAGAATAAAGTATTCCTATATTATTCCGACAAAAAATAACACCCAACAACATCGTATCGGACAATACTTCACCACAGGAAACGTTAGCTTTGAGACGTTTAAAGATTCGTCCACATGTAGTTTAGTCCGCCGTAAACTCAAACTACCATAGAGTTCATTCGAGGGTGCACTCTTGCATACTCTAGTCCGTGCTTTTTTTTTTGACTGTGGTGGAAACATGTTCTTCTTCAAAAACGCATGACAGTGTCCTTTGCTGATTCGAGAAAAAAAGGACGTGTTGAGAGTACTTACACTAACTCTCTGGCCCGGAAATCTTCCAACAATTCCTGTAGGAAATGTCACAGCTCGCCATAGGTATTAATATTAAAAGCTCAACCATTCTGAGTATGAATTTGTGTGATAAGAACAATATTGTGCTAAATAGTGAGTACAATTTGTCGAGGTCCATTCTGGCGTGTAGGCCTTTGGCTTAAATCTGAGCCTCCGCGAATATTTCAGCCGCAAAAAGTTTTTTCGAAAACCTATGTCTTTTATACAGATTCAAAACTGTTTGTAGTGTAGGTAGTTAAGTGTATGCAATCCCATCCGATGGCCTGGAACTTTGCCTCACTCGTTGCCAAAGGGTCAGATATTCCCATATCTGTTATCCATTTTAGACATATGAGAGCTGGTTACTCACCATCTGTTTCACATCAGCTCTAACACAGCTCGAAAATTTTCTAATCATAGTCTTGTTTCCCAAATATATATGTCAGATTAAAACATCCTTTAAGCTGTCTTGACCTGAGGAATCGCATGATAATATGAGGCTAATCTATCTCTTAAACTGGAGCCCTTAACAGCAAAGCGCTTAAAGTTGTGCAGCGCATTCTACAGAAGATCATGTTGTAGTTTTACTCATCAGCTTTGAATCTTTTGATCCTTTTCATAATCCTGTAATCCTGTATTCCGAGACTTAACAGTCACGTCCCTAAAGCCTCAAAATATCCGAACAAAGGAACTAATTGTAATTTTCTTGTGAAGTTTGTGAACTAAGTAAGGATCTCTTTGGTCTGGAAATTGCCATGAATTTATGTGGGTAATAGAGAGACTTCGTGGTTAAGAATAAGTTTCATGTCAGACTATAACGCTCTTCAAAGTTGAATTAGTTAAATGGAACTCAGGAGAGGACTTTACAAGACCATTCTTTACAAAGTTGAAACAAAAGTAGGCATTCACACGTTGTCATGGGATTGTAGCTTCGAATTATTTCAAATCAGTGCCGAATTTTACAAGTCAAAAGGAAAAAAGAAAAACCTTTCAAGACGCCAATAATATGATACGCCAAAGCATATACCTCAATCCTTTCTTGGGTTGTCCTTTTCAAATCGAGTTACAAAGCCCACATTCCCTAATCATTTCTAGTAAACTCAATTCCAATTCAATATTCGTATCAATTTTGTAATTCCCGATTCCATATTTCCATTGCCAATGGTGTTTTCCCAAATCCAAACAAAATAACCAACCCTAAACCAAAATGTGTCCTGGCTACCGGTTTATCTGTCCGTATCCGTACATATGCGGTTGATGTGACCATGGCCGACAGCCAATTGTTATTTCAATTTCTTTTGCTCCAAGGCTACTGCTCCCGGTTCAGCTCTTTTAAGTGGAAATGTCCACTTATCGGTTAAACATTTCAATTACTCTATCCGGACAACCGGAAAAGGCGAATGTAATTCTCTGTCAATACAACCGATTACTGTTGACGGATAGTCGAACTAAGAAAAAAAAAAAAAAAAAAAAACATGAATTGGGAAAACTTTTCAACACAGTTTGTTGAGTCTCGTCTTTGTTGTCCTGCGTGTGCCTACGGGGGACACACCCTTGAGCTATGTCACCGCTGCTTCTAAATATTTATCCAGCTCCTTCCATGTAATTGTCCTGTTAGTGACTGGGTAGGTTAGTTGGTAATTAGGGTCGAAACCGCAATGATGACTTGAAAAAATTGTCTGTTCGTCTTCTACGGATATCCTTCCTTAAGTTAAGGACGATCTACAACTGCTAGTCATGTTGGTTTGCTCGTTCACTTCCTGGATGAAGTAATTACGAGGAGTTGAATTGTTTTTTCTTTGTTTTAAGCTTCCAAAGTAGGTGTGGTAGTATGACTTTTTTATAACAATTCTTTTGCGAAAAAATGATATACGAGTATCTGCAAGCGTCTCGTGTCGATTTGAATAAATGAAATGTTACCTTCACCATCTGTGTTTGGGCGGAAGAAGTAGTAGGAGGCTATAACTATAGATGACTGAGTAGATTGAGATGATTGAGTAGCAATTATCCTGAAAGGAGGGAATTGATAAATAAGCACTTGCGGATTGACAAATTAATGTGGTTGGTCGAGAAGGACTAGATGAGTTTCATTATTATTTTGCTGTCATTTTGTATGTCCTCTTTGTGAGACATACATCATTGAAGATGATGTCATTCACATTGCTGATATGACATACGAGTACGGCTAATAATGACATCATGAGATCGTGTAGCTGATATTTTGTGGTCGACGTTCTTCTTAATCTTTTAAAAATACGAAAGTGGTTCTCTCCGTAAAAGGTAGAGCAGTCGGAAAGCATTGTCTACAAGAACATCGAACATTCCGACTCAGATCACCACCTAGTTGCAGTCAATCTTATTCATCGCAACAAGAGAGAAATATACATTGTGGAGGTAGGATAGCAGAAAACTAAATAACCCTTTGCTGATAGGTCGATAGGTGTTATGATTAGATGTGTCAATGACGAGAAGACATCAGGTATGCTGCAACTGATGTGAACTACTTCTACAAAGTTCCTGGGATTGATTAAGAGTGCATGTACATGGACTGGTCGGCATATCTGCAAAGCTATTTAAGGCAGCAAAAGATAACCTGGTAAAGCGCATACACCAATTCATTTCTAAGATTTTGTCCGAAAAAAGTATACCTGGTTGGAACTGCAGCATCGCTTGTCCAGTCCAGGAGACCCTTTACATTGCTCCATCTATTGAGCCAGACAGATCTTGTCTGTGATGCCATATGATCGCCTGAAGTCATTTGTAAATTACTTCATTCGACTCTACCAGTGGAGTTTTAGGCCCAGAACGACCAGAATTAGAGAAAAACCGAAATGTCCAGGTTGACGTTTATCTCTTTATTGGTTTTAGGGCCGCATATTGGGAGGATCTTTAGGGACGAACTATGTAGAGTCATGTTTGGATTTGATATATCTGTGAAACTTGTCCAAAATTTCAGAATGAGGGAGGATAACTGATTACGAATGTTCATAAATGTTGAAAGAAAGGTCCCCGCGACCTTATTTTCCAACTATTTGCATACTCTTTTGATACACTTGCCGTTGTATCTGACTTACGAAAGCGATTAAGAAATGCATTAGGGCTTGTGAAGGAACACTTAGTAGACTCTGTACAAGACCCTTATCATCCTAGTCCTGCTTTATGGTGCAGAAGTATTGACGTTTGCGGAAATGGATGAAGATATTCTTAGTAGTTTCGATCGAAAGATTCTTGAAGTGATTTTTAGTTTCGTTTACGTTGACGGAACTTGGAGGAAGAGATTTAACGATGAACTATATGAATTGTACAGTGACATTGACCTGATCAGAAAAGTGTAGATTAGTTGGACATGTAAAGCAAATGAACACCAACGCTTTCACACCGAAAATTGATCGATTACAACGCATAAGAAGAAGATATCGATTTAAGTGGGGTAAGTGGAAGGGAACCTCAACTAACTTGTAGTGGGCAAGTGGAAAGACCTTTTGGTTGAGGAACAGATCCACCCGAATTGTAGTGCTCCTAGAAGTAAATAAATAAGTTCCCTTTTGGACAACAAGACAAAGGTGGTCGTTTTTCTGAAGCCTCCTAAAAGGATGAAGTCTAATCCTGAATCATATCGGGGCATTAGCCTGCTTCCGGCACTTGGGGAAGTGCTGGAAAAGGTCTTGGTGCAAAGGCTCTGATAGAGTATGACATTAACCAGTGTCTTCTTTCCAATTTGGGTTAAAGAAGACAAGCTCATTGAGGACGCTTAGACATACGTCAAAGACTGCTTCTGACTTGTCTAAGGACTTCTGCCCTGAACCTTGGCTATCAGGGAATTGAAATGGAAGGGAAATGAAAAATCTACTTGCGCAAAGAAAGCAGAGCATGTATGCCCCCAGGGTTTTATTTGGAACCTCGCGATGGATTCCCCGCTAGGACAGATACGCGAAGTCTCCAAAGGCTGTGCATATGCCAATGATCTGCTTTTCATCGTTGAAGGTCAGTCTAGAGTTGATTTGGAAGGAGTGGGGAATGGAGCACTCCCAATTGTGAATGTAGCGAGAGAAAAGACTATCATAATGTGGCTCAAGAGAAAATTGTCAACAAGTCGTCCTCCCACGATCCGATTTAATTAAGGTTAAGTATGAGGTGATAAAAATGGGCGAAAGACTAAGCATCTAAGATTCGGAGACTGATTGGACAGGTAAGATGCATTATGCGGTCTAACTGGGGTCTGAGCAGACTTACTGTGCGTACCATATGTAGTGGCCTTTTCGTTGTCTGTGCCAAATTTAAGGCTTCAGTGTGGTGCGGCATGGTCGCGACTATATATGTTGCGTCGCCGAAAGATCCCCTCTTGCCAAAAGGTATCCTTACTTGGCTCAATACTATTCGCCGCACTGTTACTCCGGAGGCACTCCAGATGTTGATAAGAGTAATCCCTCTTGAATTGGAGGTTATCCAACATAGAATCACCTTCTGTATGTCCGGCATTGAATTCTTATAGATGCTCGTAAAGGAACGCAAGGTTCTGCTTGATGATGCCAATCTAAATGGGAAGATGACTATAACGGTAGGGTATCTTACCGCTTCCTGAAGGATGTTTCGTTCATGTTGAAGAGGTCTGAGCTAAGCCTTAACCTCAGCTTAGGCTTGCTTCATACTTCTTGTATAAAAGGGTCCTTAGCCAGAAGGATGTTAATGTGGGGCTACAGTTAAGGACTGGTTGTATATTTTGTGTGTTTGTCCGTTGTATAAGGATGTTAGAAATCTTGAGGCTATAGGAAAAGGTTGTGAAGACCGTATATGCGACGTTGGCGGCGTTCATGCCAATAACGCGTTAATAGCCTGAATTCGAGACAATACGAATATATTTTTGGCTAGGCGACGACTTAGGCAGCAGGCGATATAAGCCGGTCAGTCCAGATGCCCCATTGGAGGTGTTAGAAGCCCTTGGAACTTCCTTTCCAGGCTCACCAAGGTGTAGGCCCCTATGTGTGAATATCATGGTTGTACCCAAATCGCAGAGAGGGAGAGTCAAGCCGGCTATCGCTGTATATTTTACGGTCTTGCTTGAATTATAAAGCTAAATTATGGACAATTGTGAAATGATCGCTGCAGATTTTCGGACGATTAGATGTAGATTTGCATTGCAACCGGGTGTAATGACCCATAGAATGGCAGAGGATTTAGATAGGTTCCAACCCTTTACCAAGGGAGAAGATCGTGCTTTATACATTACATCTTGTAGTTACTGGCGGTGCTATTAATACAAGCGAAGCGCGCTATTTAGGGCATTGTATTAAACCGTCGTTAAATTAAGTAATCTTAACGCAGTTTTCTCTAATTCTATCCCTGGGTTTCTTTTTTTTTTCTAATTTGGCACGAAAGAAAGGGTAGTTTAAGTGGAGATCAACGGAGTGGGTGCAAATATCAACCTATTCCTACGTGCTAGAGCTATTTACTTCTGCATGATAAATGATTTCGTGACTAACTAAACTCTTTTCATTGTACTCCTTGTATGTTCCAGTAATTATAAGCGCTTCGGTCGAAAGTCACTTGTGCTTACCGAAAGCATAGTGCCCAGTCATGATGCTAGTAAGCAGGGTACAGACTGGAAATTAAATGAACTAGAAAAGTTAGGAAGCTTTCGTTTAGTTTATTGGCAACTTGGAGAATCATTCTATCAGTTATATTCATATGCAACCCAACTGTGAATGGAAGTCCTTACAGGGTCGTAAAAAACCCTCCTCTAAGCCTTACATAGTAAGTCCATCGATGGTTTAATTTCTCGTGATTCCTGGCACCCATATAAGACTCAGAGAATTCAGCCTTCCGACTTACATTAAGAGAAACCTAACATTCTCGAACTGGCTCTGAAGTTCTAAGAAGGCTCCGTTGGGAAGATTGACAAGTTTTCCAAGTGAGAATTGAAATCTAATGTTTTAGTCCTCGAGATCGGTTTCAGAGTCATTTCAGATCGGTTTCGCAGTCATCCGTGAAGACCCGTCTACATCCCTTTCTAGGCTTAGATTTTAGCTCATATTATTCCTAGGTAGGGTAGGTAGGTCCATAGGATCAGCATCAGACAATAAAGACTTAAGTGCTTGTGGTACCAAAGAAGGGGGTCTTTAGCCAGCAAATGGCTTTGGGAATGCGGCTTATAATATGAACATCAAGGAGATGGAGATCAATGAGTGCGTTTCCATTAGAGGCAAGTACACTGGGAACGAGTCAGACAAGCCGACTTCCTCCTGTTTCTAAAGCAAACAGCATCAGTTTTAAGAGGATTGATTGAAATGAGCTATCCTAGTTATTAAAGGCTCAAAATATGTGCGAATATTTTGATTGGACTTGTGCGAGGTATCCAAGCTCTACAGCTGTGAAATTGCCAATAGAAACAACAAAACTTACAGATATTTCTCCCAAAATTGATTCCCGCATTCCCAATTCACTCAATTCTTCCAGCTGAAAATATTTCTTGTTAGACGTTGGATGGTAATCGTCTCCCTCTTATTAATCAAAATACAATCGAACAAATATAAAAAAAAAAAATGTATATATATCTTAAACACCACCTTATCTAGCTCGGGGTAGAAAAACACACACAATACTCGTACACAACGGCAATCATTTATTTGTTCTGTTCGTTGTGCTCGTATTATCGCTCTCGGATATCGATATGCTAATAACGAAGTTATTCCATTTATTTTTCCACTCCATCGCAGGAATTATTATAAGCAAACAACATTGGCTTCCACTTGCACCATCATCAAACCCCCACCATTGCCACACCAGCATCCCCTAATGCCATTCAAAACAAATTTAAAAAAGCAGAACTGTATCAAAGCATATTTTTATTCTGGTAGAACGGTTTTATGCTTTTTCAATAAACATTCATCCGATTTCATTGCCAAAAAAAAAAACCCACCACCCCCCTTGAAGGTCTACCATAATCTGAGCTCCGAGAGTTCAAAAGATGAAGATTGCCTATAGTCGGAATAGTCGAAATCGACGAAATCCATGCCCATACCCTTGACAGTAGCACATTACATTCCGTCATCCTTTTTTGTCGTAGGCTTATCCATGGCACCCAGTCTGGGGTATCGACTTTGTGTATGTCGACTAATGCTCACTTTATTTTTTTCTGCAGCGACTCGTCCTAGATTTTCCACAACTTCACCCCCGGCTAAGCGTTGAATGGGAGAATGAAACTTTGAATATGGGGAATCAATGGGATGGAAATTCCTTTTTCCAAATCGTATATACACAGGCGTTTTTGTTGTTCGTTTTCGTTTTCGTTTTCGTTTTCTAAATTTTTTCCAAAGTTTTTTTTTTTTTTTTTTTAAATGGACGATAAACGAGTACAGAAGAATAGTAGGCGAATTTTATTTAGCTCAGGCATAGCCACAGGGAGTTGGTCTAAGAGGGTAAATTGATGGATAAATATGAGGGAGAATATTATATCGAAATATTTTGTAATTTTCTGTTTTTTTTTTTTTTTTTTTTGTGAATTGGAGTGATTGGAGTTTGGAAATGCATTCTGGGTAGATTGGTCATTCGTAAAGCGGGTTATAATTTTTAAAAATATTTTTATTACTTCCGGTCTTTGAATAAGGGGCGCAAATTTATCGTAGGCGACAATCTCTACAAAATTTTGCTTTGTATATCGGTTAACATTTATCGGCATCAAGTCACATATTTTTGTAAACATAGAACTTTCCAATATGGAGTTGCAACGAACACAATTATTTCGTGACCTATATTCACATCTTCATGTTCTTGCCAAATATTGCAACCAACGTAGGAGTGTTGGGTACTTTTATCGCAAATGTCAACAGGTGAACTAAGCTATGTATGTACGAGTATTCTGTATTATTAGGTATACCGTGGTCAGACTGAGTGGATAATTTAGCTTCTGTTAGCTAAATGGAATAACTGAGGTTTTGCAAGGCATTATCATAGTTTGTAGTTTAGTTGGTGCCATTATTTAACTGTGAGAAGAATATATATTAAAACTTTTTCAACTTCAAGTTCAAATTGAAAGCAATTCATCAAGCTCATCAGCACAAAATAAGTGATAGTGATAGGGATAAAGCTAACGAATAGGATACGCATATTGAGGATGAAAAATTTGTTGGTTACAAAAAACAAGAATCATTACTAAAGCCACTTGGGATATAAATATATGTTAACCTCGCGAAAGTGTATTGAGCGTAATCTTTGTTTAAACAAAAGATGTGAAAGTAATTGTGGTAATACTTCAGGGCCGGATCCTCAGATATAATCTTGCCATCGCTTGAAAATATCATGAGGAAGTGCGTAGAATTATGCCACATACATCTGTCCATGGAGAGAAGTAAATGTTGTTTTCATTCCCAAAAGCGGCAAATGTTCTTATGCTGTCTCAAAGGACCTAAGATCTATTAGTCTATCTATCTTTCCTTCTAAAAACTCTAGAACGACTGATTGATGTCCATATACGATCTAGGTTTAATCCTAGACTCCTCTACACGCCACAACATGCCTATTGCAAAGCAAAGTCAGTGAAAAAGGCTCTACACTCACTTACAAGCCACATCAAACGATCCTTACATTAAAGAGAATATACAATGGTAGCTATCCTGGAGATAACAACATCAAAACATCCGCAATCACAACAGTGCTGTCAGCTCTGAAGGTAGATGATTCACTTGAGGACCTAATCAATATCATGCTAAAGAGCAGGATTATTAACTCCAAACTAGGTGGGTCCTCGGTCAACAGAAGTGTCAGCAGAGGTACGCTGCAAAGCGGTGTTCTCTCACCTCTTCTCTGGAACTTAGTGGTTAACGAACTGCTGATATACGTGAAAGAAGGTGGTAGCAGCTTTAAAGAGCTACTGCAGTATAATCTCAAGATATTAACAAGCTGGGCAGCTCGCTGCGGACTGGGAATAAACTCCCATAAAACAGATCTTGTCCTCTTCTCTAGGAAATACAATTATTCTTCTCCGATACAGAAAAATATCTGGGTCTAATTTTCGACAGGAAACTAAGCTAGAAATCTAACATTAAAGAAAGAGTTAAGCAAGCCTCAGTAGCTTTATTCTCTTGCAAACCCCATTGGGAACAAATGGGGTCTGAAATTTCACATCAACCATTGGCTATATATCTCGGTCATAAGACCGATACTCACCTTCGGGGTGGTTAGACAAAGTGGTAAACTGCATGAAGCTAAACAAAGTCAAAAGAACAGCATGTCTGGGCATAAGCGGAGATCTACGCACTACTCGCTGCGCTGCTCTAGACAGTCTGTTTCACCTTACACCCCTCAATATTAATAGCAGACAAATAGCCGCTAACGAAGCTATTCGTCTTAAAGCGACTTCACAGTGCGCAAATAAACATTTTGGTAACGCAAATATTCTTAACTCACTAGGAATCCTACCAAAAAACATCGACTACATCACACCCAAACAACGGTTTGACAAGGGCTTCCATGTAAGCATTCTCTCCAGATCCTTGTGGAGGAAAATGTCTTCAATTTTTAATTCAATCCACTTTTACACTGACGGCTCAAAGACTGTCAGTAGGGTTGGTGGTGGTGTTTTTGCCGATAAGCCTAACCTTAGCCTCTCCTTCCGTCTCTCTACACTGTAGCGGAAATTCTGACAATTAAAGAAACCTTATCCTGGCTGAAGAAAAATGTAATATCTGCAATGGATATCCACATCTTTTTCGATAGTCAGGCAGCTATTAAATCCCTGTACTCGTGCTCTCTAAATTCAAGAATAGTCATGGACTGCCGATCATCTTTAATGGAGATGGCGGAGCAGTTTAACATTCACCTTTGCTGGGTGCCAGGACATAGAGACATTCCAGGGAATTGTAGCCCCAACGAACTTGCCAAAATTGGAACCACTATACCTATCACACATCTCTGTAATATAACACATGGGCTGAAAAGTCAGTGCCGTTTTGTAGTAAAACACAAAATTTTTGCAAAATTCAACTTTATTTATCAATATAGTTGCCTTCGAGCGCGATACACTGTTTGAAACGATTTTTCAACCTTTCGATACCAGTTTTGTAGTACGATTTCGGTTAAGCCTCAAAATAGGCCTCTGTTTCGGCGATTGCTTCTTCATCGGTCTTAAATCTCTTTCCGGCGAGCATTCTTTTGAGGTCTGCGAACAGGAAATAGTCGCTGGGGACCAAATCTGGAGAATACGGTGGGTGGGGAAGCAATCCGTAGCCGAATTTATTCAATTTTGCCATCGTTTTCATCGACTTGTGACACGGTGCATTGTCTTGATGAAACAGCGTTTTCTTTTTCTTCAAATGCGGCCATTTTTCTGCGATTTCGTCCTTCAAACGCTCCAACAATGCAATGTAATAGTCGCTGTTGATAGTTTGCCCCTTTTGGAGATAGTCGATGAAAATTATTCCATGTGTATCCCAAAATACGGATGCCATAACCTTGCCAGCCGACTGTTTAGTTTTTGGTTGTTTTAGACGAGGCTCGTCGCCTGCTCGCCACTCAGCTGACTGCCGACTTGACTCTGGTGTGAAGTGATGGGGCCAAGTTTCATCCATTGTCACATACCGACGCAAAAATTCGGCTTTATTGCGGTTGAACAGCTTTAAATACTCCTCTGAATCATCAACACGATGTTGTTTTTGGCCGACTGTGAGCAAACGCGGCACCCATTTTGAACAGAGCTTTCGCATGTCCAAATATTCGTGTGTGATATATCCAACACGCTCTTTTGATAACTTTAGAGCCTCAGCTATCTCGATCAACTTCACTTTACGGTCATTCATAATCATTTTGTGGACTTTCTTGATGTTTTCATCTGAAACAGCCTCTTTAGGACGTCCACTGTGTGCATTATCTTCGGTGCTTGCTTTTGCTTTGAATCCATTTTTTTCACAATAACAAAAGTTGCTTCCCTCACAACGCTATATCTCAAGAACTAATCGTCCGACAGCTGTCAAATTTATACGCGTATCTTTTGCAGGTTATTACTAACTGAAAATGGTATGGATTTAATTCAAGTGGTGCCCTCTCTTAGAAACGGCACTGACTTTTCAGCAGATGTGCTACATGTCCAGCTCTCTCCCAAAGAAGAAATCTCCACCAAGGGGCCTTCTTTCACAACGACTTAAGTGACTCAATCAACCTAGACATTAAAAGTCTCCTACGCTTTATTAAGAGCTCCTAATGGGTTTTGGGGTAGGAGGATCACAGACCAATTCGTCGCATAGTGGAAAAGTTTGAGAATGAGTTCACTTTTTCGAATCTTCAGTCACCAACCAGATAGAGATTCCTTCTTTTTATACTTAGCTCGCGCTCAAGGGGCTTGTGTACCTTTAAAATGTTTGTATACAACGCGAGCGAAGAAGAATCAGGGAGGAATAAAAGAGAAATACCGATGTACATTGATCTTAAATGTTTGCTAGTTATAACGACCAGGAAATAGAGAGCTCGCCAGGGCAATCTATAAGCGATTTGTAGCTTATATTAGGAACAATCACGATATACAGGCGATTTCTATTGTCTGACTGATATTAGCGTCACCTATGAGTTTTGTCACACGGTTTTGAATCCTTTATAGCAGCTGCATAGATATTTTAGGAACACTTGACCAGATGTGGATATTGTGCTCCAATTATGGGCGGATGAATGCCTTATATATTGTGGCCAGATCAGAGGGGGGAGCTCTTTCTTCCATCGCTTCAAAGATCTAGACACTTCGCATCATTTTTGGCGACATCGAATATGTGGTCATTCCAACGTACCGAAAATGGAAAGTTTTTCGGTATCGACGATACAAGTGCCATTCATGGATAATGTCTGGGTATTAAGATTTCGCTTGAATAACAATAGACAGCGTTAAGTTTTGGAAGCATTAAATTCCACTCTGTTGATAGTTCCCAAATTGATTATGCAGTTAATATTGGAATTTAATGAGCTTAGCTACGCTACCATTTCCGTTCTAGAGCCGAAGAGCAAGGACGTGAGTTCGGGAACGGATATAAAAAGCAAAGAGTACTGTTGTCAGAAACGGAATATGTGGGATTAGAAGTAGCAGACAAGAGATCATTGATAAAAACTAAAATAAGTGTCGGTGACAGAACGGAGCCCTGGGGCATACCAGCATTAATTTT
Organism: Volucella inanis; assembly: GCA_907269105.1. Classification (NCBI taxonomy): domain Eukaryota; kingdom Metazoa; phylum Arthropoda; class Insecta; order Diptera; family Syrphidae; genus Volucella; species Volucella inanis. The sequence continues at coordinate 20,315,799 of OU026157.1, forward strand.
GCGAATATCAAGATTGAAACTATCCAAGACAACTTGAATAGTTTCTAATCCATTGAAGAAGAAAGTCATCAATCCCAAATGCACGCATTTTCGACTAAAGAGCCATTAAACATCAGGTGCAACTATTTTCCCTTTATCCGATTGATGTAAGCTTTAGTTCAACTTTTCAGTGAGACATGCCATCAAATCACCAGTGGACCGTTGCTACGGAAACCATACTGTCGGTCTTGGAGAAGTTTTTGTGTTTCGATCCATGACTGACGGTTTATCAGCGTTTCCATGTCCTTGGAAAGAAGGGCCATAAGTGCAATGGGTCTGTTTGGGTAGAGAGAAGAAGATTTGCCTTTTTTTAGGGACGATGTTGAGGGAGTCCTAAAGAATAGGTTCGATGAAAAATACGCAGGGATGTTGCCAACTGGACCAATGGACTTGTGTATGTTTAGAGGCAGGCCAACACAATCAAGTATAGGCAGAGACAAAGCACAATTTGAAAGTGTAAGGCTAGACGCAAGTTCTGCAGCAAGCAAATTGGTCTTGTCCAAAGAGCTGACACCTGGAATGTCATTATAAATGAGCTTTGGGATGAAAGATGAGGCAGAATTTCTGATGTTTTTGACGAAAAACGAACAATTGTTACTACCTTTGCGACTTTGCCTCAGTTTTTGGTTGTATTGAAATTTTACACGCTTAAGGCTCATTTGAATTTTTTTCATCTTTAGATTGGATCTTATAGATACTCGTAGGACCGAAAAAGAATTTCTCTAACCCTGACAGTCGAGTCCTACCATGACTTTTCTTTTGAACAGATACTCTTCTTCCGATGAAGGATTTCATTCCAAAGAGAATAGTGTCTCTGATCATATCTCCACAGGGATTCACGTCGTTGTCGAGGAAACATAACGTTCAGTTACAATTCCAAAAAACTCTGTTTATACATTCTAATCTGCTTCTTTGTATTGGCATACGGTTCTTTTAGGAAACGGTGTAGCCGTTTGACACACATTTGTCTGGTGAGCCTAGAGGTGATACCACATCGACTTTGTCTCACTTATCAGGGTGAGAATTTAAAAACAAGTCTAGGGTATTCGCGGTATGACTATCAACGTCTAATATTCGTGTGGGCTCATTTACAAGCTAGGTCACGTTGCTTTTCGCAGTAAAGATGTCAATACATCATTATTCGGGTGTTCTGTGTACAGAATGTCAGATCCACCCAGAATTGTGCACGAGGATATAGGATACAATTCTGTCAATGGAGTCAGACAGCGCATCAAACTCGTTAAAGGTTGAATTGCTGTCCAGCTTGGAATGGTATGGTAAAATCCCGAAATTAAGCAAATAATACCATATCCGGGTTATTCCAACATATTTAGGGCTCAGGCAGTATTTCTGAAACTAAGTCAGAGTCTTGAAAAAGAGATGGTGACCGACTGTCATTGCTCACATCCCCCTACGGGTTACTGGTTTCGGTCTAATCGACCCTTCCAACTAAGGATATCTATTATGAAATTAGCCATTCAGGTTGGGGATTGTGCCTTCGAACTAATTGTCTGGCCATAGAAAAAAAAACTTAAGCTACGAAGCAACAACAAGCCTCGGATACGATCAGATCTTCTGTTGACAATCACGTGGAAGGTTAAGTCCGTTAATATGGTAGGCCGAAGGCAGCCGAAGAACTAGCGCAGACTCTGGACTGCTGCAAATCAGATGTTGCCGCTATCTAAGAAACACGATGGAACCTCTGACCAAATCTTATAGATGGGGTGGTATATGATTCCCCACCAGGTCATCTCCAGCTGGTTTAAATAGTTTAGAAGCTTTATTAGGCAATAGCTTCGATACTGCTACCTTAGTTTCATCTAACTCAGTAGGATGGAATTCTTTGTTATCCTCATCCAGAGTTGGTGCATGGTTCATATTGAATGACAGCAGTATTTTGATAACAATTGTCATTATCATAGTTTGCAACAGCCTTTCCATATTCTCAGGATCGACTGCGACTCTATCACTAATTGCTTACATTCACCTTCGTAAGGTTTCCGTTCTGGTTTTTTAGCAGTGGTATGTTCAGTTTATTCCCTGATAATTCTATTAAATATCATTCCTGCAGTATCTTGCAATATCTTACCAATTCCTCGATCGTGGGAATTTGAGGGATCTTAAGGAAAATGTGATCGGCAAAGATTCTAATGGTCTCTTACGATTGCAGATGTCTGGGATATGGGAATAGCCAAGTCCTTGCTAACTACTGGAGAGACAGATCCTTAATAAATTCCCTAAGAAAAGAGTGTGGCTTAACTGTCCGGTGCCTGTATCCACTGTTTTATTCAGATTTCTTGCGGCGCCATATCTACGACAAGCTCCCGACATAACCACGGAACTCTCATTATACCCAGGGTCCGATTGCAGCGATGTAGCTCCAAATAGGGTTGTGCACTAAGTAGCGCTCAAACAATGACAATAACCGTGGACCCGTATATGAGATTCAAACACCGTCATCATAAGGAGAAGTGCCTGCTATATGCATTAGGACCTCATAGCTTACTCATTCAAAACTAAGTCTTTTTATTTTTCCTGTTGTATTCGAAAAATGTGTCAAATTTGTTTATTTAAATTTTATTTCCTTTTAAATATATATTTTGTCTCAATTTTGTGTCTTCGATGTTCAGGGCAAAGCATCTGAAAAGCTTTTGCAAACCATTTGGAGATTTCAAAAGAACGCTATCGGTTTCCCATCCTGTCCTACAAAGAAGACTGGATCCAATTGAACAGTTGTATAATGAAAAACTTGATGAGTACCGAGCTAGGAGTAGGTAAGTATCTACATCTGTATTTTTGACAGAACAATTCGATTTTGATTGTAAGTCCCAAACAGAGACGATAAGATGGTAGAGCCAACTCCAGAAATTTTAGAAGAAATGAAAAGGGAGCTCTTGCGTGTAGCTAGAAAGTATGGCTCCGAAAATGGTGCTGATTTAGAGCAGTTCCCCGAGTTTAACTTCGATGAACCGGAAATCGATCCAATTATGGAGGAAGTGTCAGATACCGATAAAAACTAAGTCGTCAAATAGTTCTGAATGATACGAATTACCAAACAAGATGAGGACTTCGTAATTTATTTCTAACTAAAAGGGTATTTTGGAAGATGAGTTTTCAAATTGGACCCATGGTGTCAAACAAAACGAGTGTACGAGTGTACGAGTGTACGAGTGTATAAGGATAAAACTATATAAAGTAATGTAGTGGAAAATTATTGTCAAAAATTATTGCTCTCCATGATAAATTGGCAATTAACTTTTACTTGTTACAATTAATAAATTTATTCCTTTTTTTGGAATAAAAAAAGTTGTAGTCCAGTTGACTACATAATACTGCTCTGGATGCAGTTTATTTATTTTTTTAATCACGATACAGAGCATCGCTGCACTACTGTGATTCGATAAATTTTAATCGGTTACAACGGATGCACTGTGTTTATTTATTCTTGTGAAGTGCAAAAGTGGAAAGTAATTAATTTTTCGGCGGCATTTTAATTAACTTTAACAGTTTGGTTATCGGTTACTAAGGTTATAGCATCGATATAATATTTTGATTGTTACATAAGCCGCGAGCAGGACCGGGTGGGTTGAACTACAGAGGGTAAATTCGATAAAAATGTTTGATACCCTACTAGGGTCACTCGTTTGGAAAGTTGCTGCGAAGTGCTGTGGGATAGGATCGAATTTAATGTAATCATGCAAAGCGTGCATGGAACTCTTCAAAAAGTCAAGGGAATCTGTTCAAGTCACCCCCAAAAAAATAGACACTCGTTCGAAGTGCAGAAATTCACTCTATTCTTGAAGGAAGGTGTAACATTTTTCAGTCGTTAAGCATGACATGAGAATTTGGTTAATATAAGGTTTTCTAATAACGAGTTGGACCCATTTCGGCCGAAACGGCCGCTTTTCGCGTTCAATGTTGGTTTTGAGCTCTATCAACGTCGTCGGCGTGTTGGCATAAGCTAATGACTTAACGTAGCCCTACAGAAAATAGCAAAGCGCCGTTAAATCGCACGAACGAGGCGGCCAATCGACTGGCCCATGTCTTGAGATAACACATTCGCCATACTTACTCTTCAATAAATCGATTGTAACGTGTGCTGTGTGGCTGTTGAAACCACATGTCGTCCATGTCCATATCTTCCAATTCAGGCCAAAAATAATAGGTGATCATGGTGTGATAACGCTGACCATTCACAGTAACGTGACGATCGTTATCGTCGACGAAAATATATGGACCAATAACGCCGCCGGCATGCAAACCGCACCAAACAGTTAATTTTTGTGGATGAAGAAGTGATTCATGAAGCACATGTGGGTTTTCACCCGGCCAATAACGCATATTTTGCTTATTGACGAACCCATTGAGCCAAAAATGAGCTTCGTCACTGAAGATGATTTTGTGATGAAATTCATCATTTTGGCGCATCTTCTCCAGAACCCAATCGGAGAGCGTACGTCGCTTCAAATGGCCCATCGGCTTCAATTCTTGAGTCAGCTTGATCTTGTATGGGTGTAAACCAAGATCCTTAGGCAAAATACGTAATAATGTGGTCTGAGCGATGCCCAATTCTTGTGAACGTCGTGGAATTGACTGATTTGGATCGTTTGCTACGGACGTCTGAACGGCAGCGATATTTTCAACACTTCGACCAACCAGTTATCTCACTGATACGGCAACATCACACAACGAGTTTGTAGACTCAAATTTTTGCACTAAACATGTTATTGCCTGTCTACTAGGGCGAGAATTACGACCGAAAATTGGAGTTAACGCTCTTAAAGTTGAAATCACCGACTCCGAATATCTGTAGAAAATTTTTATGATTTGCGGACGTTGTTCGTTAGTGTACTTTACCACGATGAAAACGTTGAGTTTACTGAATAAACTGACAGGAACAGTTTGATGATTAGTGAAAGAGTGCGTTCACAAATTAAATTCAAAAATGTGAAGTCCCTATTGGAAAGCCCTATATGTGAGAGGAAGCTATGTTTTAAGTATGTGATTGGCATTGCATGTGTTGGTTTTAGATTTCTATGCTAAGGTCCTTAAGTTGATGTGTTCCATTGATGCTGCTTTTCGAATACAGATTTTGACTTGTACTTTTCATGGGAAATAATGCATGCTTCCGAGTGAGATTATGCACGTTAATATTGTAGCATTGACTTAACTTGCTCTATACGCTCAACTTAGTAGTGGCGTGGCCTGAAAAAAAGAGAACTGACTTGCATACGCCTTTTGTCGGAGCATAGCGATTCCATGGCCTTTCAATTTTATTTAAATTCCTCATTCTTCCATGAAAAGATGAGTAAACGAGTAAACGGTTGAGACTTCTATATCAGTGCCTAGTACCAGCTCGATAATATGAGCGTAAGCAGAAACCGCGGTATCGTTATTACTCTCACAGTAAGAATCTCAGCAGGTGAAGCCATTTATGCCTACAACACTCCCGAGAGACAACAAGAAGTCTGGTGATGGTTAAGAATATCCGAAAGCTTTCGTTTTTTCTGCCCGTCGACAATGGAAGCCCTATCTGAAGAGACAAACAATCTCATGGACAAGATTCAGTGAATTTCACCTTCCAACTGCGTCTAAGGAGACACTGAGCTTTCTCAGTGTCAGTCTTATGCAACAACTGTAAAGCCCTTAATCTGCTGTCAACATCCCTATGTAGCTCATTGTTATCAATATTGTGTATATCTCCGCTTGGAAGACCTACCCAAGTTTACTGAGTAATAATATCGATGGTTGCCGTCCTCTACAAAGACGGCAGCGCAAGATCATAGATCGGTTTTGGAGCTGTCGATGAAGATCCGACACAACATTCTTTTCTTAGCTCAGAATTAAGCTGAGTACAAGGAAATATAGTATAATACAAGGAAGTCCTGTGTACAAGGAAATTCGACGTCGTATTTCCGATGCAATCTCGTTTATTACGTCAGGCAAGTACATGTTTTTGAAGTCGGAGAATAAGGTAAACGAAACTCCAGTGTGAGTTGTATTAGGTTAGGTTAGGTAAGTGTGGTTGTTAAAAAAAAAACCAACCCACTTAGGATTATTGGGTAATTGTGATGCCACATCGATTTGTGATTTTCATACTTCTGAAACCAATAATAGCTTCTGACTAAGCGTAGAAGAATTCTATTGTCTATATTCTTTGGATCGTTTAAGTCATTGTAGAAGAAAGCTCCTAAGTAGAGAATTGTCTCCTTCTCCTCATCGTCCATATAGATTCTGAAGAAGTTATTTGTAAAAACGCCAAGATTTTTTGCATTCTTGCTTGTAAGACCGTGGCCAGTGATAATACTGAGATGTTTTTTGTTTTAAAAGATCAAATTTTTGGATCGATTCAGATCCAGCTTTGGCTAAATCCGTTTGGTCACTAAACATGTCCATGTAAGGTTTGTTCTTCTATTAGCATCCAGCTTTAGTAATAGCTTGCACGTAGCGATTGGTACACCGATGCTACCTTTTGCAGGTGGGATAAGTTGATTGGTTCCCATTTTGTCGAGTTCGTCGTCCATACAAACCCCGGTAATAGCTCTGATAGTTGAATGCTGAACTGCTTTACCATCTCTCAGAGATACGAGTATAATCGGCAATCAAGGTCGGTCTTAGAATTTAGTTTGACTGAATCTAGGTATTTGACAGCGGCCCAGTTATCCGAAAAGATGTGACTATCCTTTGCAGAAATCACGATTTCTTTAGCTAGAACAGGACTCCTTAAATCGCCAAAAGTTCCACCTGGAAAACGTTACATTGATTTGGAAGACGGAAGGAGAGGCTAAGATTAAGCTTATTTGAGAAAACACAGCCGCTGACCCCGCTTTCAGTCTTGGATCCATCTGTCAACTTGACAACCATGAAAGCATCGTACTTTCAGAAAATTCTTGAGGGGATGCTTATATGAAAGTCTTTGTCAAATCAATGTTGGGGTATAGTGTAATCAATGTTCTCTGGAGGGATTTATCCAATACATTGAGAATATAAGCAATGGCCAAATAGTTCACTTGTCTACTGAGGAATCGCTTTAAGGCGAATAGCTGCGGTTGCAGCTGCTTTTTCGCTGAAGTCATCTAAACCTACCGGGATTTCACTGCAAAATCTCACTACACAATACTTAGCTGTTGTTTGGATATCCTTTTAGCTCTCCTTGTTGTTACCTGATCACTTTGACCTAGATCTCGTTTTTAGTAAATTTTTATTAAACCTCTATCGCGTTGTTGTCAACCTATGGTATGTCCACTCAGACCATTGGTTATCCACCCATACATTCGTGTATTACTTCTTCTCGGATACAGGGCAAAATATCTGATATATGTGTACAGCGCTCCGATACCTAGCTACCTGGAGCATGTAACCATGGCTTGGAGCACCGCTAGACCGCTCTTTCATACACTCAAGTGTGCCACTTTGACTACCCAAATCTTCGGGGAAATTTCGGAATTCTGGAAATTTCCTTTAGCCTGACTGAACATTTTCCCTGAAATGTCTTGGGTTCAAATGATCCCTTCTTTGACAAGAAAGTTCGTTTCATTTGAGACTAAGAAAGGGGAACCAATTCAGGATCTAAGGATCTCAGGTTAAAACTTTGCAGAGGGTTATAGACCGTCCATCTGGCTCTAGGTGTGTAGTCCAATTAATATGACCGTTCGCTATATGTACCGAGTATTCCAGGCCGTCCGCCTGGCTCTGTCTTCCCGGGTGAACCTTCTGGTTGTCACTTCCGAGGAGCGTAAAGGCAGAAGTCCGGGATTAGAAAAATCCACGGGTGTCTTTCGCAAATACGTTCTTTCAAAGCGACAACGGACACAACAGATAGGGTGGGTCAAAGGAGTTAGGAGCTGGAAGGATGGAGCGGTTGCCTTAGCTCTAATTAAGGCTGGAGACTTCTCATTGGTGGAGACAAAACAACATTTGGGACAAGAGTCTGCTATTTCGTGTTGGACTCTTGCAAAAAAACCAAAACCTATAGCGATTTCCTCGCACTCTTGTAGCAGGCCGCCCACCTGCTCTGCAGGGCTCTTCACAGAGTTTCATACCGTCAGTCGTACACCTATTTATGTTGTCCTTCCAAGATGCTGAGAAAGTGCATCGATGGCTGATGCGCCATCAGAAATTTGGAAGAAGTACTGTTAAAAAAGGAAAAGGTTCGAAAGAGTGAAGCTTTTTGTGGTAATTTTTACAGCAACAAGCTATTACCTTCTTTTTTTTCTTTTAAATAAAGCTAGGAGCGCTCGGGATCACAATTTATCCATTGTATTCCATATCTTCCAAGTGCCATCATGGTACTCAGTGAATGGTACATAGTTCCTCAACTAAGCACTATTTCTATCCAAAGTCGCTTAATTTCGGTGACAAAATAAGATTAAGTAGATTCAACAGTGATTTCTGCTTATTACCAGTCTAGAGTTTCCACGAATATTTCGGTTGCATGTGTATATATGAGACCTGTTGAGCGTCCGATAAATCGACATGCCTTGGTGAAGCCGTAGCCAGTCTTTTTTTTATTGTGTCGTCAATACTAAGGCTACTCTTGGATATGGATCACCCTACTATTTATGCTGAAGAATGTTGTCCGGCAATTTATCCGATAGCAAAACTCCTAGATCTCAACATTTTCTCAATCGATTTCAGCTCCAAATATACCAGAATCTGCTGCTGGATCTTCCACTGTTGCCGTATTGATTTCATGTCGTGAAGTCCTGTGTCCAATAAAACTTACTGAAGCTCATCTACTGTGTGCCTTTGCAAGTCCAAGTGATAAGTTATATTTGCCAGACTTGGCCTTCTGCTTTTGACCGTCTATATGGTTTCTGTCTTTGATGTACTTCACATGGCCCTTAATATAAAACAAGCAAACAATCGTTATGTATTAGAACTTATTAGATCAGGTCTACTCTTTTAGGTTAAGGGAAAGGAATGTCACACTTGTTTTCCAATATTGCCACTATTAGTGGCAGACTACTTCCTTTTTACTTCGAACAAGCTTGACTGTTTACTAGTTTTGTAGCCAAGCGTGTTCAATTAAGTTCCTACCCTTCGACGTGCAAACCTAGAAATATTTATGCTTACATCGTTTTGTAGATTCATCAGTCCTGTGGTTGCTTCTGCAGGTACATCAACTTTTGAGTGGGGTTATTACCAACATTTTTACGAATATGTCGAAATCATCAGAAAAGTTGTTGAACTGAAACTGTGTACGATGTTTGAACTAAGGAGATTCTTCTTTGGAAACTTTCTCTGTGATCGCATAGCGCCAGGCCTCATTTCGGTAGCTTATATGTCCATTTATGTTCACAGTGGACTAAAGGTTGTTGGTTGGCAAAGAGAAAGCAAAACCTTCTTATTACAACCCAACCTCGCAGTGTCATTATACAACAAAGTCTTCAAATTTTCTTCTTCAAATCAACCAGTACCCAAAGAAAAATGAGAGAGCGGCACCCAAAATCTTTAGGTTTTGCTTGGTGCATTATTAAGCGCTTTAGTTCCTTCCTTAAATTTATAGTGAACTTACGTGTACATACAATGATTCTCACTGAATAGAATCATATCAATGTCAAGATACTACGCAAAATACACACATAAATCCCAATGAGATATCTAATCAAATACACTTCACATGTGATACAGATAAACCCACACAATCCATCATATTGCAAAGCAAACAGAAATCTGCAATAATTGTGAACCACTAATGAAATCGGAGAATGCCATTAGTCCAGAGCTGGGCAATATGAAGTTTCACAATAAAATTCCACAGACACACAATGTGTCATATCGAGTCTTTTGTTTACTCACTAACAGAACCGGGGATCTATTGAACATGCGAGTATAAACAATAACACTACCCAGAGATACCGTATTTTCCCCATTCATATATGCGCATTACGTGTACATTTAGTATTTTGAAATCGCACAACAATAGATGACAATCCTTCAAGCCACCTCTACCACCCACTCTGGCGTAACCCGAATAAGACAAAATCGCACCCAACGATTTGTTGATTCGCAAACACAACCCCCAACCCCAATTGACAGAAAGACTACACATGTATCTATGTACAGATATATGCATTCCTTGCATACATGTTGCCTTTTGTTGTCCCACACCATTACCCTAGGAGAGTTCCAACCATCCAGACAGCTCGAAACATGCAAAGCTTTTCCTTATTTTTATTGAAAAAGAAATTCGATATTATTTTATGTTTATTTGCCAACAAAATGCAACCCCCTATCGAAACGACCCCACTGTGCTAACTAAGGACGAAACGGACAAGGGGTTGGCAGGAAAAAGCTTTTAATGTGTGACTCGCCGGCACATTATAGTTGACAGCTGAATGGAACCGAAATAGAATCAGAACGGAAATCACCGTGTAAACTAAATTGTGTTTGTTGTTATTGTTTCTGCTAGATCAACCCCCTAACGTTGTAACTGCTGTCACAGCTGACAGGTGGCAAACAATGCAGCGTACACGTGTGCGTGTGCTGCTGAAGCCGACCATTGTGGCAGACGTTATCGCGTCGAGTTGCATTTTTCGATGCAATTTGATTGTTAAAATCGCCACGGGATACTGGCTACTGGAGACTTTTGCAGGCTGTATTCGTTGTAGTCGTCGCGCCTAGTCAATATCCATAAGCACCATTCTCTGGCGTTTTTGCCGGGTAAAGGTAGTGGGCATGCTAATAATTTCATGGTGACGATTTGAAGTATGTTAACAATATTACGGAATTTTTTATTGTTAGTGGTAGGTGATAGGAAATGCATTTAATGGATACTAAAAAAAAACTTGGGGTTGGCAAGTACGGATATGTAGATTTCAGTGGGAAATTCGAATCGATAAGCCACAGATGTCGGGGTTAAGTATTGGGAATTCTGGTTAAAGTCGTTTCTTAAACATTCAATAGACCAGAACAAAGTATTTGTAGACTTGAAAGATTAAAGAGCATTTGCAAGGTCCAAGTCCTCTTGGGAATTTTCATGACATCCATATGGAGGAATTTCCGAGCTGCATATGCAATACAATAATTCAACGAGATGAGACGCCTTCATCAATCAAGCAGGGCCTAATATATCATGATCTACTATTCAAATACTTTCAGGGATTACAGCGCAGATGCCAATAACAATGTAATATAGGGTGATTCATCGTGAGGTTTGATTTTCAATAGGCTTTTTTTGACAGATCACGCGTGACCCTAATTAAATTAATTTGTCATTTTTGTTCAGTATCGTTTGGCAAGTCATTGTGGAAAGACTCACACAACAACAGCGTCTCAAAATTGTTCAGCTGTATTACGAATATCAGCGTTCTGTGAGAAATGTTTTTCGTGAATTCGAGGAATTTACGGTGCGCATAATCGACTTACTGAAACCACTATTGCCGATACCATTCGCAAATTTGAGTCCCAGTTTACATAAGTAGATGATACTCGACCCGTTTAACCACATCCAGCACGTAGTGAAGAGACTATAGCAGCTGTAGCTGAGAGTGTACGCGAAGACCATGATGAATCGATTCGTCGTCGTTCTCAGCAGCTTGGCTTGGCGTATTCGACAACTTGACGTATTTTACGTGATGATTTCGGCCTGTAAGCTTACAAAATTCAACTTGTGCAAGAATGGAAGCCAGGCGACTTGAATTTGCCTCATATTTTCAGTGAATGGGCTCTGGAAAAACACAATGAAAATCCGGTGTTTTATAGTGAAATTTTGTTCAGTGATGAAACCCATTTCTGGCTCAATGGACACATTGATAAACAAAATTGCCGTATTTGGGCTGATGAGCAATCCGAAGAGTACCAAGAGCTATCATTACATTCATTAAAAACAACGATATGGTATGGTTTATGGGCTGGTGGAATCATTGGTCCATATTTCTTCAAAAATGAGGCAAATCAGAGTGTTACCGTCAATGGTAATCGCCATGTTAACGGACTATATGCTCCCTGAAATTCAAGCAAATGGTCTCGGTGACCCGCATACAGCGGGTGAAACAATGGACTTGTTGAGAAATAATTTTGGTGAGCACTTAATTTCACGTTTTGCTGCAGTAAATTGGCCGCCTAGATCGTGCGATATCACACCTTTGGACTATTTTCTCTCTCTCTTCAGGAATAAGCTACGATTGACGCTTTGGAAACCAACATTACTCGTGTTATCCTCGAGATACCAGTCGCTATGCTCGAACGAGTCGCCAAAATTGGACCTTCCTAATGGACCATCTTAGACGTAGTTATGGCCAATATTTACATGATATCGTTTTAAAAAGGTATATGCCATGAATTGTTCTTTTAACTGATAATAAAAATTTTAAGTTTGCCTTCAAATTTATGTATTCTATTTTACATTATAAATCAAACCTTACGATGAATCACCCCATACAATATATACATAGAAAGGTTCAATAGCCTGGAGTGAACCAAGGTCTCAACAACCAAGCTTATCCATCCAAAGCAATTGAAAGCTAGCTTTCACCACTATTGTGATGATGGCTAACTATGACGTGCCATTTAGGTCTATATAGGACCACCCCCTTAATTATGATCACTGAAAACAAAGACGCAATCATCACATCTTCCTCTTTCATTCCTCTTATCAACAGAGCTGGATCAAGGTGTCATCTCTACCGTGTCAGATCAGCATATCTAAGTGCTCAATTTCAAAATGGCTCAATTGTATGAGAAAAATCTAGTCACCGGTCGTATTTCTAGACTTACCAGCTTTGTTTCCACGGTATAAGGCTGCATGGAGATTGACCACTGTTCTCCAGTTATTCGTGGCAACAAAATTTCATAGGGAAACATACGAATCTCAGACGCCGGGCCCCAATGAAAACACTTTAAAATCCACGCTGTCACAGACAATGTGACTACCTGTAAGATTGACGAACTTTTTCATAACTAAAGCTTTAGTGACAATGTGTCGTACCTTTTTACTTATCAGATGAGCACACGAACCTTCTTATCAAAGATCGGTACAGATACAGATTCGGCGTCAAGCTGTCCCATGACTCACAAAAGGTGAGACGGTTATAATGTCTTAAACAAACCTTTTCGAGGTGGTTAAAAACAGTCTCATAGCTGTGGTGTTCCGTACCGACGAAAAGGTACTTATTTACTTAAGGTGGTGTGACGGACAGAGGTTGATCTGGGCCTCAACAAACAAAGATAACTGGATCTTTAACTAGCTAGCTCCAGTTTCGCACACTAAGTTGGTTGAGGTCCCTTTGCGACTGTGTGAGATATTGAGTGGCGGTCTGCCTCTATTGCGGTGTCTCCCGCGGGTAGATTCGAACACTTTTCAGACCGAAGCATTGGTGTCCATCCACTCTACATGACCCAATCATCTCAGTCATTGGACCTTCACCCTTCTGGCAAAGTCGATGTCTGTACAGTTTGCTGTTCGAGAGAGGGCGGCTGGTCAGTTGCCTTCTTAGTTCAAGGAAGTAGCGATTGGCAAGAATTATTCTTCATTTGATCTCAGTGGTGGTTAACTACCTAAAAGTTGTATAAATTTGGCTTTGTCCTCATTGTCCGTTAAACCCATCTTCACCGCTTCACCTCAATGCTCATGGAAGCGCCACTGACATCAAGCTGCTTTCTTCCAATTATGTCAATATCATCGGCGCATGCGTGTAGTTGAACGGAATTTTGGAGGCACTTTGTCACTCTTGTGTTGACGTGTGAGTTTTGTACTATTCTTTCAAGAATGATGTTTAATTTATCGTATGACAGCGTGTCTTCTTTTTGATATCGTAGGTCTCAGTGAGTTCTTTATCGATCTTAATGGAGCAGCGTGCAGTCTCCATCGTCATACTGCACAAACGGACGAGTTTAGCACGACTGCAAAAACTAGACATTGATCTGGAAAGCTCGTCTTTAATAGATGCTGTCATACGTGGCCGTAAAATCGTTCCAGGATCTGCAGAAGTGTAAATGTTCGGTCGATGGTGGACTTTATAGCCTGAAGCCACTCTGATATGGACCAATCAGGTTGTTGACGAACGGTTTCAGGTCTACTTTCTTGAAGATCTGACAAACAATGCTGAGGTTCCATTCTTCGGACACAATTTCGTCCGACCATATTTTACAGATAAGTTGGTATATGCTCCTTAGCAAGTCATTGTCTGCCGCTTTGAAAGGCTCAATCAGGCCGTCCACTCCAAGAGCCTTTTTGGACTTAAAGTGTCAGGTTGACGGAATTCTTGGTCTACATCGTCCAGGTTGAAAAGGTTTATTCTGTTATTCTGCTGTTATTCCAAATCTTCAGCATCGACTAGAATGCTATATATTACTGCGTTCTTTGTTCGTCTCCTCAGGCTTCGATGCGGGGTTTGTATCCGACCCATGTTTTTTTTCACTTTTTAGTTAAACTTCCAAGTCTTATTACTGGAGTAGCATCTCTTCTTTTCCTCTTTTTTTCTCCTGAGAGAAAGTCCTTCTATACAGCGCAACTTTGAATGAATCTTTCTTAGCTGCATGTGCTTGCAGGCACTCGTTGTCAAACCAGGGGTTTCGTTATGGTGGCCGAGTGAAACCCAGAATATCAGAGGCAGGCATATCTTTCGGCTTTTATGCAATGCTGCCACTGGTATTTGATACGTGATACTAGCGGAATAGGACCTCTACAGAGGTTAAGGGAAACTCAATCGGAAAAGGATTTGGCGATCTCTTGCGATTGTTACCATCCGAAATCAAACTTTCACACAGTATTAGCTTGCCTTTGCGATGTTCTTGATATCCACAACCGTACCATGATTACAACGAGGTAATGGTCCAAGTGGATGTTGGCCTGTCGGAACGTTCGGACATCCAAAATACTGGAGGAGTGCATTGCCTCTGGTTGTCAATCTGGTTGACAGTTGATTGATCAGGAGTTCTCCAAGAATACCTGTGAATATAGAGATGTAGGAATTGCGTGCTAGCTACGGCAATGTTTCGTCCCACCGCAAAGTCGACTGGCCTAAATTTATAGCGCAGGCTATACTTTCTGACCTAGCTTTGCCTTAAAATCACCGAGTGCAATTTCGCTGTGGCACTGTTTGTTTTTGTTGTCCAGGGGTTCGTAAAAGCCATCTTTGGTGTCGTCATCTTTCTATGTGGAAGGGGCGCGTGCATATAAGAATAATGTTGTTAAATTTGGCTTAAACACGGACTGTTACGAGGCGCTCGTTCACCTTCCAGAAACTTAAGGCTTCTTTCCTAAATCTGCCTCTAAGAACAAATCCCCATTAGGACATTAGGCGCTGCTTTTGCTGTCGATAACAATTGTCTTAGGAAACTTTTTCCTTGGTGGTAACATCCAACATCCAGGTTCATGGCCTCCGCGAGATGTTCGTTGTATTTATTTCGTTTGTATTGGTTGTCAACAGTAGATGCGTCCGTATCGGAGACTTGTTGTTTCTTTGTAACTGTACCTCAACGGCACAGCCAACAACATGGAAGACCAGGTACCCCTAGAACGGTCGGTTAGGCCGCCGTTTGTCATTTAAGGGCTCATCCACCACCATATCTTTTCCAAGACCTTATCCTAGTCTCGGAAATCCTTATCTCATTTGTTTTCATCATTTCATTTACTTTACTTGGGATTTGATCCGCTTTCCTGTATAAAGTGCTGGTATTTTTGTGTAGTGGTCGGCACTTACACTTATTAGTTTGGCAGGTAGAGTCCAAATGGACATCAGTTAAACCGATTGCTTGCTGTCACCCTTACATAGCAATTTTGGCCGGAATGATTTCATCATTCTTGCTTCCTCTGTTAGAATAGGCTTTCCGGTTCTTAGTGTGGAATTATTGAAAGGGTATGTGTCTTGGCCAGTGCGTCTGCTTTCCATAGCTGATCTATTAGATCCCCGGCCTTCAGCAATCCACTGACCATTGGATCCAGTGCAAGTACATGGCTAAAAGATGTTATTTACTCTGTATGATGTACGCACCTTAAACCGATAACCGAATTCAATATAAACATACGAGGCCTCACTCCCAAAATTAACTAACAAAATTTCAATATGTAACAATGAGTTGGGTGCAGACGTTTATATCGTAAGTCAAACCAATGCCAACGCAAACACAATTCTGTTTTGGTTTCAATTTTCAACACCCAATATCCAGCAGCCAACTGCTGCACCAAAAATGCATTGCAAGCCTACAAACCCTTCTTGATGGCATTCCAAACTCCAAAGGCCAAAAACCATTGCAATTCATAAAGTATCCGTAAACGCAGCTCTTTTCTTTTTGATGACACACACTATGTAGTTGGCATTGGTTGGTTTCGTGATGTGCAGCCCAGGCCAAAAACCCGACCCTGCAAAGGACATTTTTCAAAAAGTTACACAGTTGCAAGCGTTCCCAGTCCGCTTAACTAGATCCTTGCAAGCTGTGCGAAAATACTGGAAATACTGAAATTGCTCGTATTATCAATAATAATGCTCGTAATATTGTTAAACATTCGAGAACCAGTGCAGATGCATCTCTGAGATGCAACCGAGTTGATGGCAGTGAGGGTGGTTCCACACACCCCCAACAAGGATGAACCATCAGCGTATGCACCTTTTATGCTGAAATAATGAAAATATTGCAATTGCATTTTGTTTATCCAGCAACCTAGGCCGATGTATCCATACGAGTAGGTTGTCCTGGCACTGCTGTTACTGTTGCTGTTGCTGTATGCATTCAAGTAACTCCCCCATTCCCACATCCCTTCGCAAATTGATGCAATTTGTATCGCTTGCCTGAATGGTGTCCTGGCACATCAGGTAGCCGTTGCCCTTGTTTTACGAATTGGGAGTCTGCCTATCTAAAGCATATTCCCCAGCCCATTGCAGCCATCAGACAATGATTATTATGTTGATGATGATAGCTTGTGAAATTGCATTCGAACAAGGATATGCATAGACTTCTTTTATTTTCACTGTACGCGCACACAAACCCATGGACGGCCTGTGTTTGATTGCATGAACTGCAGTTGTGTGTACATATATTAATTTTATTGAACAATTAATTAAATGCTTTTTGCAGGGTGTCCTATGCATGTCGGCACTCCTCTGCTGGAGGATGAATTCCAGTGATACGGATGTACTCGTATGTACATGGGATGGTATTTGTAGCTCCAGCACAAGAGTGCATAACGACTTTGTTATTATTTTTCGGGTTATGACTTTGTTTTGTTGCTCATGATTCTATTCGTAGTCCTCTGGTCGTTGTGATACTGCAGAGGCATCTCCAACTACTGTATGGCATGCTCTTCATGAACAAACACTCGTATCCTACCCGTTTTGAGTTAGATCTCCGTTAGGGTGCAGTTGCAATTGCAACGACATCAGTTGAACATTAGGCCGGGAGTAAATTGCATAATGGTCAGCTTTGGATTTGCGGATTTGTGGGCAATTGTCGTTGAATGAAAAAGAAGTGAAAATTAATTGAGCAATTTTAATGGAGGGTACTCGACCTAGCTATACAGCGCGGTTAATGATCCAATTTACAAGGAATTTATACTAATTGAAGCGATATGGCGCGAAAGAATGAGCGGGCTCTAAGTGATTGGGTAGTTAAGAATATTTACAATGGGGTGTGGGATATACATGCAACATATTGTGTTAATTGGGAGAGGACTTTAGTGGTTAAGACTTAAAAGTGCACGAGTAGAATGAGAATACAAAGTTACTTGGCAGTCGCCTTTAAGTTCTTTCTCTGTGATTTTCTAGAGGTGCATTCTAGCTTACTTACTAGATGAGCAATCGTCGATAACGTGATTGCTTATGTATACTTGGAATCTTTGCACTCTCCAGTCGCTGCACTTCTTTTGAATGGCAGATTTTTTTTTTCGATGGGTATCAACGACTATTAAAAAGCTGGGATGGAAAGTCTTTTTCGAAAATCCAATCTAGAAACTACCAGTGTGATTGACCTCAGTTCAATTGACAACTTGGCTTACTCGATGGGGTTTGTGTTTGTCTGTTATAATGATACAGGAATTCATAGTGTTCTGAGAAAACTTTCTCCGACTAATAATTATTGAAGCTATATCCAAGGATCGTACTACAATATTTTGCCGATGAGAAAAGGATTTTTAAAGTAACATAATTTCATCTATTACTACACCAAACCGATGTAATTCTTACAAGGACACCTTTAAAGTTTGCAATTATATATAGAGAGCATGAAGTCCGCTTAACTGAAGGTATTTTGGAGGATATTCTCCAAAGAAAATCATAAGAATAGCAGCGGCAAAATCTATTCCTACCTCGAAACAAAAGAGTTCAAAACAGATTCCCATTTGGTTCTCCCCTACTATTGCAAACTTAGTTAAGGAAAAGAATAGTGCTTACAGGTAATATTGTCCAATATTTCGGAGGGAATCGGTTCTTGCAAAACGGTCTGCGTTCCTCGAATACTCCCCAAGCGTTTCCTTATTTGTATTTCAATGACTTACTCCACAGCGATCCTGAATTAATAGCTAATACATTTGCGAATAAATGGGGAAACTATAGTGCTGACATGAATTACGCAGATCAGACTACTATGTTCTCAAAAAAACAACTTTTAGAGTAGAAAACCTGTCAACCCTAACATCTGAATCAGAATACCTGTTGGAAAAAATTACAAAATTTGAATTTGATATCACACTAAGGACAAAAAAAGGCAAGACCCCAGGTAATGATAAGATCACCTACAATATGATCAAATACTGCTCTGACAATTTAAAAATCGAATCTACAATTTGTACAACGACATCCTAAGCATAGGCTTCTTTCCACATGATTGGAAAAAGACTAAGAGCCACCATACCTACGATGGATACCGCCTTATTTCGCTGTTGCCAGTTCTCTCGAAAATTTCTGAGAAAATCTTTGCGAGACGAATTGCGTGGGTAATGGAGAAAAAAATAAATTCCGAACAACTTGCATTTAGGCCAAATAGAGGAGCACACATTTTCATACACCTCCCTGAACATAAGATCATATCCAACCTATCAACATCGCAACATAGTGTGTTCATGTCATCTGATTTAGAAAAGACTTTCGGCAGAGTTTTAGCATATCCTGCTATTATCCAACTGCATCTCTAGAATGTTCCGAAGGCTATCGTTAAATTTATGCAATTCTTTTTCTCCGGAAGAACTTTCAATTCCAACGTTGCGAGCTTCTCCTCATCCTTAGTCAAATTGGAAAATGGAGTTCCGCAAAGATCACCCTCTATCCGTCGTCATCTATAATGCCTTCAAAGACTCGCTAATTGTAAAGATTAATTCACAGGAATGCAACCTCGACTTCTTAGCAATCTACGCCGAAAATATATATACTGTAGCATCTGGTGAACACCATACGGGCCAATGAAATTTTCGAAGCAGCCGATGGAACAATTCACAACTGGGCCAAGGAGATTGGTACCATTATCCAAGCATCGAAAGTTCAAGCCCTATATCTTTGTCGGACAAGGAATTGCTCTCCGTCTCAGCTCATACTTCGTGGATGTACAATCCCATTCCAAAAAGATGTCAAACTACTAGGAGGACTTAAAATGGTACCTACACACCAAGCATATAGTTAATCAACTAAAATTACGACACAACATGGTTTAACCACGTAACATACATATGGACTACGAAAAAGAATTTAAAAATTATTAATACTGCTATCAACGATTGCTTCAGAACTACTACAGGTGGTCTTAAAACTGCGCCAGTTGCAAAACTTAGAATGGAAGCGGGATACACAAGGTTTAATCATCTGGCAACAAAGAGAGGAATTAATTTAATCAGTATGGAGCTAATAGACTACACCCAACTTTTTCATAAAGAAACTCGTTTAAATTTTGGGGAAATAAAAATTAAACGCAAAACTTGTAACTCCGCCGTTAACAATATGGTACTACGCCTTTCTAGCACACCTTTCTCCTTGCTTCACACTTTGTCCTTAACTCTCTCCCGCCTTGGAAACGAAACTTATTGAATATCAATACCAGCCTTATGCCAATCGCCGAAAAGACGATACCCCTAAGATACAAAATCATGCTCTTCATCAAGAAATGATTAACGCGAGCAACGCGGACAGGGTTCTTTACACATATGTTTCTCTCAAGAACCACCTTTCTACTTACGCCGTCATTGAGCTAAAATCGAATGGACAAACAACTATCCACCAAGGCCTACTTCCAGAACTAGCTGATGGATATACATATTGCAGAATTGGCTGCATTCTATAAAGCCATCTCCTTTGCTCGAACTTGGGTGGACGTACTTTAATTCTTGCTGACAATTTGAGTATCCTATTTGGCCTAAGAAACGGAAACAATAAGTGCTGTTCCATAAAGATTATCAGAAATTCCCTTGTTTCCCATAATAACATCTCCTTGGCGTGTGTACCTGACCATGTTGATATCAAGGGGAATGAAGCTGCAAAGGAAGCTATAAAATACCCGTTAGTAGCCGAAATGCCGAAATGTTTCACTACACCTTACGAAACGTATCTTCCTTGAGCGAGAAGAGACTAAACTTTAAGTTCTAGGGAAAACTGTCAAACTGTTCTGCGCACTTACCATCCTTAACATACACGCATCCCGTACAGCAGATTTTTAACCAGGGAAGAATGCATTATACTCCTGCGTTTTAGACTATGTAAGACTCCTTTTTTCAATTGACATTTCTTCGAACCTTCTTTCTTCGAAGCAGGACTATGTGCTTCCTGCAATTTAAGCACATGGTCTCGGTGAGCTCTGATTTCAACAAGACGGCGCTACGAGCCATACATCGCGTGAAGCAATAGACTTGTTGAGAAATCATTTTGGTGCGCACTTAATTTTACGTTTTTGCGGTGAATTGGACGCCTAGATCGTGCAATATCACACTTTTGGACTATATTCCCTGGGGAAATGTAAAGTCTCAGGTCTTCAGGAATAAGCTTAGGAAGCCAACATTACTCGTGTTATCCGCGAGATACCAGTCACTATACTCGAACGAGTCACCCAAAATTGGAGCTTCCGAATGGAACATCTCAGACGTAGTCGTGGACAACATTTACATGATTTAATTTTCAAAAAGTAAATGCCATGAATTGTTCTTTTAACGGATAATAACAATTTGAAGTTCACTTTCAAGTTTATGTATTTTATTTTATTGGGTCTATAACTTAATTCGCGGTTAAAATGCGGTTTGCTATGAGATGGCGTAACTTGTATTATTCGATTGTTATTATTAAATTGGAACATGCGTTGTAAAGCTACTGTCATTGTACGTCATTTCAGTATATGTCATTCATTTGGAGCGTAAACAACAATAATTTTTTTTTTCACTCAAATATGTCGAACTTGGTGCCTGAAAAAGTGTTTTTGCGGGGAGTTCTTCTTCATTACTTTAATATGAAGAAAACTGCTGCCGAAAGTCATCGTATTTTGGTGAAAGTTTATGGTGAACATGTGCTAGCTGAGCGAATGTGCCAAAAGTGGTTTGCATGATTTAAAAGTGGTGATTTTGGCTTGAAAGCCGATGAATGTTCTGGGCCGCCAAAAAAAGTTTGAAGATGAAGAACTGGAAGCATTACTCTATGAAGATTGTTGCCAAACACAAGAAGAGCTCGCAGAATCTTTGTGTATCACTCAAGCAGCCATTTCAAAACGTTTAAAAGCAGCTGGATATATTCAAAAGCAAGGAAATTGGGTTTCACATGAACTCGAGCCGAGAGACGTCGAAATGCGGTTTTGCGTGTCGGATATGCTGCTGGAACGCCACAAAAGGAAGTCATTTTTGCATCGGATTGTTCCTGGTGATGAAAAATGGATCCATTACGACAACCCCAAGTGCAAAAAATCATATGTGAAACCCGGCCAACCAGCCAAATCCGAATATCAATGGCGCGAAGGTAATGCTCTGTATTTGGTGGGATCAGATTTGTGTGCTGTATTATGAGCTGCTAATACCGGATGAAACCATCAATGGACAACGCTACCGAACACAATCAATCCGTTTGAAGAGAGCAGTAGCCGAAAAATGCCCGGAATATGCGACCGGAATATCAAAAATTGGCTTGATTCATTCTTGGCTGCCAAGCCGGCGGAGTTCTTTTGGGATGGGATCCACAAATTGCCAGAAAGATGGGAAAAAGTCATAGCTTCAGATGGGCAATACTTTGAATAATACCATTGTACATGTTTTTCTTAAATAAACGTTCAAATTTTGAAAAAAAAAAAAACCGCACGAATTAAAATATATACCCAATATAAAATCTAATTACGCTCGTAATTGGGCCACCAAGAAACGATGAAAGCCTTAGGCCTCAACAGATATTAGTTTATTGGCCAGGTGCACTTTTTGAAATTTCTGTCCAAAGCTATTCACCACAACCCCTATGAAAGAAGATACTTTACAAATCCTTTACAAAAGAACCCTCTAATTTAGCCTTTGAAGCAGTAAAGTGATTTTCACTTAAATTAACTTCCAATACAATTTTCGAACACTCAATACGAAGCATCAAACTTCATTGTAAATTGTGTAAAATGCTTCCTCATCATTCAAGTTGGTCAAGCCCATGACCACTTCCATCCACCACCAGACGCTTGTGGTATCAATTCCCTATTTGCATATCGCCCATCTCACAAAATGAGCAAACATTCGAAATCGTCCATCCAGAGTTAGATGCAACCCAAGTCCAAACACTATAGCCAGTCACTGCCTACCTTTCTCAGCAAAATTGGTCATTTAGTCTGAAAGTTGAAAATGCTGAATACGACCGCCTCCACAAAACTGACTAACTGACTCGCCCACTAAACATTTGGTATTTACCCTTCTGACTCTGACTCGAACTCCGACAACTATGAGTATGGCCAGAAATGGACGTAGTCAATGTTTGCACTTTTGTATGAACTAGCACTACAGTCCTCATAGTACATATTCGTACAACAGGACATCGTTTAATAATACGTCGGGTGTTTATTTATATTTGCTTTCCTTGCCGTAGCCAGCATTTGAACACACATGACCATTTCATGCCAACGTATGGCAACCCCCAACTCTCAGTCACGGTAATTTCTGTGATGGTTTCAGCGGGCTATGTCAGAGCTCTGTAAAAGTTCAAAGGATTCACGAACATACTTGTATGGTGATGGAGCTGGTGCTGTCTATGGTATATCACGATACTACCTACCCCCTGATGGAAAAGTAAACAAGGGATGAACTCTTTGCCGGTTCGATTAGTTATTTGCACTTAGGAGGACACTCTGTTTGATTTGATGGAGAATTGTTTTTCGCGTTCTATCACAATCACGAAGGATAATGGTCGACTTTAACATCTACCACCCACCATACCCAATCGCAAACAAATTGAAATATATTTCTTTTTGTTGAAAGCCGCGCCGACCGTTTATTTTATTTAAAAATTCATCATTCACTCCTGTGATTCATGTGATTCAGGTCCTTCTATCGGGATACAGATACGAATATTCGTATTCGTACATCCCTTCCAAACAATTTGAAGAATGCAAATAGATTAAACGGTTTTCGAGCTGGAAAACCCCCTGTAATCCGTTACACATAACAAAAGACACTCCAGTGATTCATAACAACAATCATAATCATGAGAATGGATGAATGAAAAATACAAAAAGTTGGGAACAAAAAGGACGATGGACGAAGTAGAAGAAGGACTTACAAGAAAATTAATTTCGCAGTTACACACTAGATACTAGACAGTGGATACTGCGGAAAATGATGAAAATCGATTTACCTACTGTTATCGGTCCGATTGATGTTCCTTTTTGCTTCGTTTTTACTATATATGCAAAGGATAACGATAAGTAAGGATGCAATTTAATCGAAAGAGGATTTGCAAAACTTTTCTTTTACCTTCATTGACTGGGAACGGGAGTGAAAAAAAAAGATGAGAATTGTGGAACCAGAGGGAAAGATTACATTTTAGAGGCTTGCATAGAAAGGATACATACAGGATTCGAGATTGAAGCCATAATCCGTTGCTTTAAAATTTTCTAAACTGATGGAGAAATTATTTGAGTTTGGATTTCCAAGTTGAGATTTTATCCCGAGCAAATAATAATGGAAAAAGGATTTACTCTATCTCGCAGGATTTCATCTGGAAGCTGGTGCCGGTGCTTTAAAAAGTCAGGCAAAATTGAAATTTTGAGTTTGGGTAGAACACTTTTGACACTGATAAATCCTGAAGATTGTTTTATATGGTGGTTGGCTACCGTCTCCAGTTTAAGAAGCTAATGTAGATCTGAGAAATCTGACTAAGCTCTGGTTCCAACACTCTTCGAATACTCCAACTCAACAGATAAAATATGGGTCTTCGAACTTCTTGGCAGAGACAGAAGAGAGACGTCCTGGTTTCTTAGGGTTAAAGGATTCAATTTCCATCATTAATGTATCTAAAGCATACTTTGGTTACAAATATGATTTTAAATCTCACTATAGCGACTGTAATTATGTTTTGGTGAACGATGATGATTTATTCAGAAGTGAAAGTCGTATGCCTGTTTTGAATATTTGAATGTGTAACGTTCTCGAATGAGTAATTCGTAACAACACAGGGATGTACTCAACTCATGTCATATGTGTGAATTCTAAATGAAGGTGTGCCAGCCCTGCAAGGCATACAATCATGCGTAAAAATTGAGCATGTGTGTATTTTAGTTTTGTGGCTAGATGACGGGGGCTTATGGGTTCCTGAAAATTGGACTGGGAATCTCACCCTTCTTTTTATGAAATATTGAAACGAAATTTAGCTTTAATTACTTTTTTGTCTGAATGTTAATGAATATTTGGTGAACTGGTTTTTCTTCTATAGAATGCAAGTGAGATCTGCAGTATGTCGTACCACATGTCGTGTGGTGGAGTTGAGTCTGAGGTTTGTCTTAGGGAAAACGATGTGTCTAAAACTGATGATTTATACATTAATGTCTGCAGTCATCTCTCATCTATTTAATGTTTCTGCGGCGGATAACTGATGAATCTAACCTATCCACATACGATGATAATGACCTATTGCAGCATAATTTAAATGTTTAATTGCAGATAGTCTTAGATAAGTCGTAGGGCCTCACTCTAAATTAACTAATCTATTGTTAGTTCAGCACTGGAATATCGCTTTTTAAAGGCAATGTTATGTATCATAGATACAATCTCATTGCCACATTTTAGTGTGCTAAAATTGAATGCATGTTGCTTTTTAGGAGAAAGAAATTTCGTTTATGAAAGTAATAGTGACGTCCTTATACAGAAGCAAACGCGAATTACAAGAGCTATTCCAACATATTTGGAGTTTAGGTCTACGAGTACTTATTGAAAGAGTCAGATTAGATAGGTCAGATAGGCCTTAAAAAGCATTAATTTACCCATAGCCAACGCGAGATGTTTTTAGCGGCTACTAAGGTGCTAGAGAACTTCTCTCTCAACAGGACCTGCAGCAGATTAATAACAAATAGTGATCAACGACGTCATCGTAGATGCCTACAATCAGTCTAAAATACTTGGTACACACCTCTCTTAAGCGCTTCTTAACTTTTTGAAGCCCAGGTCAGGGAAATCCGTGATTGTGTTGGGAACCGGGAAAAATCATAAATAGGACTGTTTAGCTTTTTTTTTTGTTCAGGGGTCTTATCAAAGACCTGGCAATCCGTGTTAAAGGTTGAGTGTAGGGATACTTCTACATACTACATTGGCAAAAAAAAAAAAATACAATTCGAAGGAAACCAACAGCCGTATCCGGACGGATATAATATTGACGACCCCCGGAAACGTTTAAAGGACAACTAATTTGGGCTTTCCATATGACAACGCTTATTTGGGTGTGAATTTGCATTTCCAGGGAGACTCAGGAAAAAGTTTTAAGGTTTTGGTATGTAGGCGAAGAGCTCACAAAAATCTGCACCAAGACGATAAACATCACAGCATTAAAGATAAATTCTATGACATCCTATGCCGAAATATGCCAGGAGATCATAACGCAAGCCGGGGTAGGAAGCTATTTTTGATCGGGTCATCGGAAAACACAGTCTGCATAGAACTACGTCCGACTAAAGCAAGGGTTAACATCTTAAAGGACCTTAGTTATACCCTGACCAATCAACTGTCAACCAGATTGATCGCGACAGATCCCCGAAAATTCTGCCACATTCTGCATGTACGAACTTTATAAGGAGTCAGAATCGACTCGGATCATTACCTTGTTGCAGCTAGGGTACGAATGGGGGTATTACAGGCACGCATTTCCTCGAGTTCTCTCAAAATCTCGAGAGAATCTTGCACTCTTTTTGTCCAATATCATCACGTAAAATACGCCAAGTTGTCGAATACTCCAAGCCAAGCTGCTGAAAACGTAGAAAAATCGATTCTCAGCTACAGCTGCTATAGTCTCTTCACTATATGCTAGATGTGGTCTAACCGGTCGAGTATCATCCACTTATGTAAACTGGGACTCAAATTTGCGAATAGTGTTGGCAATAGTGGTTTCAGTAGGTCGATTATGCGCACCGTAAGTTCCTCGAATAGCACGAAAAACATTTCTCACAGAACGCTGATTTTCGTAATACAGCTGAACAATTTTGAGACACTATTGTGGTGTGAGTCTTCCCATGATGACTTGCCAAGTGATATTGAAGAAAACTGATGACGCCGTTTGATATAATTCATGCGTGATCTGTCAAAAAAGGCCTATTGAAAATCAAACCTTACTATGAATCACCCCTTTATCTTCTCACAGTAGTTTTACTTTGTTGTGGCACTTGGAATATCCGCATTCGCAACTAAGTGCGATAAGCTGGTGATCCGAATTAGTGTTGTCTGACCGAAATGTTCGAATTTCCAAAATACTGGAGGCACACCTTATGTCTATCGCAAAGTAATCATTTTTAACGCTATGTCACCTTATGTGGGTTGAGGTAAGGAAACCGTGTGCTTGCTATAGTGAAAGCAAGTCCGTCGCCAGGAATGGTTTCTTGTAGGGTTTCCTTACCAAGGATATTCTGCTTTCCTATTCTGGCGTATGACATGACTAGTACGATTTTAACGTCATATTTTGGGCATTGCTCACACCTTTTGTCGAGGAGCTCATGGAAACCCTCTTTAATGGTATCCACCTTGTTTTCCGTATGGAAATGCGCGCAGATAGACTTATGTTAGCTAATTTAGCTTTGATGCGGAATGTAGTAAGATGTACGCTCAGGTGTGTCTGAAGTTCTAGACTTCTTGCTTCAATCTGCACTATGTGACAATTACACTTTCAAATTAGTGCTGTTGCTTTTCTCTATAGCAATCACCGTAGTATACCATTTATCACAGTTTCTCATCCTCCTTATGTTCAGGCCATCCCATCCCACTTATTGGATTGCGTTAACATCTGGATGATAACTGTCAACGGTCTCTGTAAATTGTTCTCTCGTACGTGGCCTGTTAAAGGTCCGAACATTTCACATGCAGATACGAATGTTTTTGTCTCTTAAACGTTTGCTAGTGTAATCAACAGATAATTCATTTCTTACCGAGGCAAGTAGTTGGTTCGTCACGACTTTCTAATCTCTTCGATATCGGGTTGGCAGCCTATAACGGCGTAGGCCAGTTTTATTCTACTGGCCGAGCATACATTTGTCATTTCAGTCTGCAAGAGTGAGCGATTACTTATGCAGTTGCCGGAGATTACCACTTGTAGGTAAGGCAAGTACTTCGCTACGAAGTTGAATGTTACTCTGCCTTTATTAGAGAAAGTTTTGAACAATAATGTACTTAGCGTGGCTTAAAGATCATACAACTGAGTCTTTAAAACAGATACCTCGATAATCCCACAAGCTTCAGCCAGAAATTGATATTTTTGAAAAACTTTCTAAGTTTGATGTCGTTTGTTTGTGTCATTCGAGGGTTACTTTCGACAAATCTTTGCAATCTCGTCGTCCTTTCAGAAAGTAAATGAATGTGACACTTCGGTACGCTAGTAAAAAAAAAAATAAATAAATGGAGCGCCAACCCGATGTCGGCCAAGGCGTAACTTCTCGCACTCATTTGTGTTTCTCACTTTGTGAATTTTTACACTCTTGAGCAGGTCCTACTGTTTAGTGCCGGTTCCGAACGGCTCTCCTGAGAACCATTTTCATAGGCAGAATTTGACTTTCGGAGGTTTGCCATTCCCTGCTGATGGTGATGACGATTTTGAAAAACTTACTGTTGTGTTCCTACCGGGATTCGAACCCAGGTAGGTGATGTGACAGCTAGTGAGTCAACCATCATGCCATCGCCACCACTTAGTACGCTAGTATTCTTGGAAAAATTTACATGGAATTGGATATTTCATAAGACCTGCATCCGAGTAGCTAGAGCGAGTAGATCAATCAGGAGTTGTGTATTTCAGAGAATACCATATGGAATTAAGCATTTAACTTCAAGCATTTCAACATCTTGAGTCACATATTGCTAACTAAAATCAACGAAAGTCAAAATTCGAATTCAATAGAGTCGCACATATGCTCTTTAAAACATAAAAACGAACGGTTGCAATTCAATTTAAAATAAAACAATTTCACCTAAATAGACCGGCCTCCGTTCTATAAGATCATTGGGGTGAGTGTTCAGCAAAATTCTTCAAAACTTCCCTAACATAAGCATTTGTCGAAATCAGATGACGTGTGGAATTTAAAATTCAAAAATTTACATACTTTTGTTTCAAGAGGATTTCCAGATCCTGTTTCCTGTTTTTTTTTTTTTTTTTTTTTTTAAATAACGCCTACGCCAACATTTCTATCGCAGATACAAGGGGATGAAGCTCAGAAATCAAATTCAAGTGAGGTCAACGGAATAACATAAATTCACAGGAAATTTTCATCTGCAGTTGATGTATTCTTACGAACTACGAACACAAGCATTTGTATCTGCTATCGTTTTCTGCTCTTTTAAAATTCAAATACGCACTTCAACTGCAAAAGTTAGTATGAAAATCTTATTGATTCCAACTGTACCAAAACCTTTCGCCGAAAAATCCATTAAAGCAATAATTGCACACTTTCTCTATATTCTGGTCGAGGGAAAGGATTATCAAAAATATTACCACCCCCAGTGAGGTAAATTATATTGTATTTCACCGTTTCCAAAGCCACCCTCCCCAGGCCGCTTAAGACATTCATAATTATGTCAGTTTTGTGAATGTAATTATATTTCCTTTCTTGGCCGAATGAATCCTTTGTTTATGGGAAAACAACCCCGTTCACCAATACACCCCTACAGGGAGGGTGGATGCATTTAAGAAATCTCCGTTTCAATGTTTTCCTCTTAAACTTCAGAGTAAATACAAGTACGAGTCCAATAAGCGAGCAGTCCTACCCCTGTCAGGCACACCAAATTCATGGGGTGCTGGAATGGATTTCTTGGTATCCGTAAATGGCTCAGCGAAAGTCTGCGCCAGGACATAAGTTCGATTGTGTAATTAGGGGATTTAAGAGGCGAAAATTATTATTACTGTTATTATTACTGTTCAATGGTACTCCGGTTTTTCACTGTTACTTTGTGCCGGGTCTTGAATTACGGATACCCCTTCCTGAGATAGAATTTTCGATGAGCACAGTTGGTGATTTCGTTTTATCTTTCGATGGCAGCTTACAGGATCAAATGATGTTGGTCTGCACTCGTAGTTGCTTTGGAAATATGTTTGCACAATGAAAGAGAGACACATATTGAGGGTGGATCAATAAATCCAAAAAAGAACAGCAAGGTCTATCTAACAAAATAAAATTTTCTGAATCGATGTATGTATGTATTTTGGAAATTTTATTATTTTTTCTATTAAGAGGTTATGTAGTGATGACGAGGATTTCATCAGAAACAACGTCGTAGACATATGTATATAGGAGCCCTGGATCGTCAAAAACAACATGATCCATGGTTCAACGAGGGATTATTCGTTGTTCTTCGTTAACTTATCCTATAGAGGTACTTGGATGTACAATAGGAAGCTTTCATTTAGAAATGCAGGTAACAATATCAAACCATAGGCAAACAGATATTTAAGTATTAAGCTCTCCAAAATTACTCAACCAATAGCAGAAAGAGCGTCTAGAAATTCTGATGGAAAATCACTTTTCGATCTTTACCATTCCAGAACTCTGGCATGTAATGGCAACATTAGGGAAGTAAAAGAAGCTAAAGAATAACTATGGTGAGGTATTCAGTCCTTTAAACCATAAAAATCTCCAAAGCCAATGGTATTCTGTAATAGCATTGAGGGAAGCATTGTAAAGAATATTTTTTCGAGAGCTGTAGGTCTAAACGGAAAAAGGCTGTTCTTATCCCATATAAATTTTATGGCGGTCTACATCTGAAGCTTAAATTTTTCACCTATTTTTCGATGACTTGAGGCCGTATCTCAAGAACAGCTGGAATCATTGTTGACTTGCTCCATAGACCAATACCCCACATAAAATAAAATAAAGAATACTGTGGTCAAGCATATGCCGAGAGAGAGTCCACCACGGATGAAGCAGTCGCCATGATCAAAAATTGGCTTGATTCAGCCGGCTTTGAACTAGCTGACCACAAAATTGGAGCTACCAGCAGAGAAACTGTGGAATATGCAAGTTTTCAGGTTGGGAACTATACAATCCGGTCTTAAGAGGCATTAAAATAGTTGGGAGTCATGCTCGACAACAGGCTGAAGTTCAAAGTATTGGGTCTTTAACTTCGTGCGGTTTGCTAAGAGATGGCGTAACTTGTATTATTCCATTGTAACATGCGTTGGGAATCTACTTTCATTGTACGTCATTTCAGTATATGTCATTCATTTGAAGCGTGAACAACAATAATTTTTTTTCACTCAAATATGTCGAACTTTGTGCCTAAAAAAGTGTTTTTGCGGGGAGTTCTTCTTCATTACATTAATATGAAGAAAACTGCTGCTAAAAGTCATCGTATTTTGGTGGAAGTTTATGGTGAACATGCGCTAGCTGGCTGAGCCAAAAGTGGTTTGCACGATTTAAAAGTGGTGATTTTGTCTTGGAAGACGATGAACGTCCTGGGCAGCCAAAAAAGTTTGAAGATGAAGAACTGAAAACATTACTCTATGAAGATTGTTGCCAAACACAAGAAAAGATGGCAGAATCTTTGGGTGTCACTCAAGCAGCCATTTCAAAACGTTTAAAAGCACCTGAATATATTCGAAAGCAAGGAAATAGCGACAGACGTCGAAAGGCGATTTTGCATGTCCGAAATGCTGCTGGAATCTTGAAATCCTGGGGAAAATTTTCCACAACGTCGATGGACACAGGCTAAGTTCCTGCGCACGATTGGCAATCGGTGTCTTCCTCAACGCTGGCCTCAGCTTCGCTGATATTTTCATGCGTGCTCAGTTTGTGCATTCTTGTCAGTGGTTGGGAGTCCAAAAGAGTAAATGTATCACGAAATTGTTCAATTGTTTTGGAAATAACCGACTCACTTGATCGATTAAGTTGATCGGCATAGCGCTCTATAAACATCTTTTACTGAGCATTGATTTTGGAGGGAATAGATTCTGACATCAATCCTGAGCTGAAGCTTTTAACGGCTTCCGAACACAAGCACCATCTTTCAGTCAGAAGTGCTAACTGATAACATCGATTCTATGTCTGTAGATATCGAATCATACTCAAGGAATTATGCAGGCAGTACCAAATGCCGCGTGGCATTTGCGTTTGAGGGTATATTTAAGAAAAAAAATTGTAAATGAGTTCATTGGAATCGGAAAAAATGTTATCTGAATGATTACAGACATTTGTTGATCAGAAGAAGGGATCTTATCAGGACACCATCTCCCGGAGAAATATCGCAGAAGGCTCAGACGCTTGTAGTTTCTGTTGTATCCTAATAAACAGGAAACGACAGAGTGCACATATAGCGCAAATGTGAGGGAGTATTCCAAAACCAAGGAAAATTTCTAGAAAAATATTTCTTTTGACATTAAAAGACTTTAAGTTCTTATACTTCATAGTACGTGAAGAAGGTTCACACTTTAAGACTTTAAGACGAACAAGTTCTTGTGCAAATTTTTAAATTAAACAATAGTCGCACTGATTATTAAGTTGTCTGAGGGATTGACTTAAGTTCCCATGATACTTATTGATATTTGCCTGAAACTTTGCTTTAATATTTTTTGATAATAAGTTAAGCAATGCAATTTCAAAACATATTTCACACATTTACATATTCTCAAGGTGAGCAATGGATTTCCCCGAATGCAAAGCCATACAATAAATATCGATTAAATCAATTAACAAACCAAATGGCCAGAAGTGTCGTTGTATTTTTGAGCACTGTCTCTTAGCAGTTACGCGATTTCTTTTGAGCAACAAAGTCCCTAATGACAAGCTGTCCGGTTTCCTTATGCGAAATCCTAGGTGTTATCGAAGAAGTCATCGATTGGCATGCTCGTAATTATGCTAAAACTTGAGCCAGTTATTAGTGGAATTTGTTGGCGATATTGCAGCGATATTGACAATACTGAAGATGACTTAGGTGGCTTGCAGTTGCCTCGGTTATCTCTTTAAGGTATATCCAACATTGGTACCATATTGTGTTGGCGTTTGTGAATCGCCTAAATACGCCTTTCACTATGACTTTCACTGACAGTAGAAATGAGTTCATTTCTGGATACAAGAAGTGGTATTCCACTTTAGATTTCCTGACACCCCAGACGCTGTGGATCTAGCCTTACATCCAAGCATAGACCGATCTATATATTAACATTTGAACGACGTATCGTCAAACACATCCACCTTTAAAAGGGTAAGACAATATACCACCCAAATAAGTGCAGGATATCTACTGGATTTCAGTATATCTTCGTGATTTCACGTCACTCTATGATAAGCGGTACGAAAGACTGAGAACTAGTTTTCTTGTGGCGAAATCACTCGCAGCATATAAACTTGGATGATTTAGTTCCCCAGATGGTTGCAGCTATTAAATGCAAAATAAGTAAATGGACAGCAGTAGTCAGCAGCCCGTAACGTTGTTGCCATCTGATCTAATTACGTCGCCTCAAAAGAAAAAAAACTCTAAACGGTCAGGAGGCGAGAATGCATTCTCTGCTCAAGAGACTTTTCAAAGCCCAAATACTTTAGTTTGTTGGTTCACAGAGTCTTTGGCAAGAAAATGCATCTCTCGAGCTGCTGTACTTATGCCCGAACAAATAACCTGGAGCAAAGCGGTGGCTTGATTTACTTCAAATCGTAAAAAGGCTGGGTTTTGTAAAAAAAAAAACCAATTAAAGGTATTTTCCAGAAGGCTTTTTAGACTTTGGCGTCTTATGTTCAATTACTGAGATCTGTGAGGAGTTGAGACTCTTGGGGTAAGACGGATAGTTTCTCAACAGCAACAATATTCTCGATTAGCGGACGAACTTCTATTATCAGTTAGCATTCTAATTCCAATTCCAAGTCATGGAGAGAAGTCAATGAAGTCAATGTAGCAAATGATTTCTGTAAAAGTTGCATGGACAAGGAAGAAGAGACAATACTCTACCTCCTCTGTATATGTCCAGATCTCTCCCAGAGAAGAAAACTCCACTTAGGAGCTTTCTTCTGGGTGACTTAGATGATGCTAAGACTACAGACGTTAACAGTCTACTGAGCTCCATTATAAGCTCAAATTGGTTCCATGAGTAATCACAAATTCACGTAGCAGCACAAAAGGCCAATAAGCCTAAGTGGGTTAGTTTTCCAACCGCCACTCTCACCTTTCTTCACAAAATTGCATTCAACTGGCATGATTGGTGCATTATTTGGATCAAAATCTTATGTCACGACACATAAAATCAGAACTGGATTATCTAGGCTAAACTCAACGGAATTGTTTAGGATTTGCACTTGCTTCTACTGACAGTCAGGTCTATTTCTTTGATGCAGGCCACTCTTAAAAGTCCAAGTTACGATTTTAAATAGAAAATTCCAAGATTACCACCTGTTGTATCAATTTTATGGGTTGTGGGTGGGTGATCGTGGCTCAAGTGGTAGTGGACTGGCTTACAGACATTCGTTTTTTCAGTTAACGAAAATCAGGGAAGATGAGTCTCCCCGTTAAGTGTTGGATGCCACCTATGGAACGAAATAAACAACAACCAAAACATTCCTTCTCTCTATATCCAATTTTTCCACATGCTGAGGCATTATAAGTGTATTCTTACCCCACTTGAGTGATAGCTTCACAGTGAGTTAGTGAACAGCTTATTCTTCGATATGAATTACTTTGCAGTATTGAGGTTGGCTAAGAGGTACACTGAGACCAGTTGGTAGTTTATACCACTCGAAGAAAGTGGGACAGAAATGGTCTACATATTCCTGGATCTATTGAGATTTATGAGCAATATCAAGGCCGATAATCTCTATAGAGTAAAGATTGTTAAGATCCCTGAGATGGTAACTACCTAGGAATGATAGTCAGAAGCCGTTGTTTCTAAACCGTCTGTGAAAGTGGAGATGACGTTATTGAGAACAACCTCGCGCTATCCCTATTTTCCTTAAAGTCAATGTCAGTAAGTTAAAAGTTGGTTGGTTGAAGTATATAATAAAACGATGGTTTTTCTATCATTGCTTGCCTTTTATTCTGAGGACGTATTAGTGGCATATTGCGTGCCTAACAAGCCGTTGTTTAAACACAGTGCTTTGGGCTGTAGACCTCACATTGAGCTCAAAGCTTCCTTGCATGAGTAGAGGGCAATTAGAGATGTTTTGTTTCTTCTTTTTTTCAGTGTTTTCTCTCCACTTTAGTTTGCTGTTGAAGTTGGTATCTGACGCTCTTCAAGAAACTAGAACAATTTGAGAAGGATTATACTGCAAAGCTTAGCCCACAACCGCATAAGCAGAAGGAAAGTATGCGTAGGAGAATTTTGAGGGTGTTAGAAAGTGTCTTTGGGTATTTTTCGGAAACAAAAACACCATTTTCTTTAAGCTCCCACATCACATGCTTCCTTTAATTTGATAAGCAGGCCGTTGAGGACTAGATTCTATAAGCAAGAAGGCAGGATGCGCAGTAATGCCATCTGCAGCTATGCTCATTTGAAACCCAACTGTCAATAAAAGCACTAACCGAGGTCGCAGATAGTCCTAAGGTAGTTTCGGATCCTAAAAAAACTCTCCTCTGAGCCTTGCCTAGTAAGGTGTTTTTAATTGCACGTGATCATATTATTACCTGGAACCTTAACAAAACACAGGTAATTCAGCCTACCGACCGCGATCAGTGACCTCTTTCAGTCTCGAACCAACTTAAGAGAGTTCAGCAAGGCTACAAGGGCAACTAGGCTACATGTGCAAGATGTAGTACTAATGTTTCGTCTCGTTCGCTGATTTTTCACAATATACATCATTGCCATCGGGATGGCAGAGACAAGTTTCCCTAACATGGAATGAAATCTAACTTTGCCGTCCTTTAGACAAATACAAGCGATGCATTATAAATAAATTTTTGGAACCATCCATGAAGGCACGACCCTCTTGGCTTATTTTACTGCAATGGCATATACATAAGGCCAGAGTCAAAAAATAGGTCATTAAAACTCCAGGGAGTGTTGTACTAATCATAGCTAGATGAAGCCCCCATGGAGCAGTAGCCTTTTTTCACGAAAGTTTCTTCTTAGAGACAACCAATGAATAGAGTAAAATTCGTCTTACTATATCCAATCAACGACTGGTAGGTCTAAAACTCTTGGCCTATGTAATCATAGGCAAGTGCCGGGATAGCAGTTAAGATTCTGTCCAAAGTTGCCAGAAGATGGTCCATACCATTCTGTAGCATAGCTGCTTGTGTGCTATCGGTGCCAGTGGACTGGAAGTCATCAAAGGAGGCAAAAGCCAGTTTGATTGCTTCATCCAACTTAACAACCGATACAGATACCAGCGTACTCGTACTTTGCAACTCAGCTAACTTACAGCTTCGCTTAGGAAGCTGGTCTCAACCAAAAAACAGAAAGGACTTCATTTAGCCCTCTGATTTCGCCGAGTGTTTCGATCTTTCCGCAAAAGTTAAGACGCACTCTTCGAAATTCGAATTAACTTCTCATATCATTTTTCCTTCGATATGTAATTGACCATGGAACGGGCGATCTACAGAATTGTTTCCTAGCTAAACACGTCAGGTCAAACCACTTGGGGGCCATTCAAGTTTTAAACATTTTCCTCTAGCTTTTGTTTCGTTCTGATCTAAGGGCGGCTATTAACAGACTTGCTGGTCTCCTCATTTCAACGCGTCAATTTAGTTTTCCTCGAATTACTCCTCTTCAACGAGGTAGAGACCTCGCATCCGTTTAGGAAATGGTCTGAAAAACTCCGATATTATATTCCAGCCGGCAATCTTCTTAGCGCACCTGTTTAAGCCGCTGAGTCGATTAATTGCTGTCTTGACTTGTCATCTTGTAACTGTGAGCTGATACCCTCGTCAGACAATAGCATGAACTCCAAGAGTGATTGCCTCTTACGTTGCAATTGCTATTTAGGTTCATAGTTGATGACAACCAACTCGTAAATGAAATACAGTGCTAACTGCCCATGGTCTTTCATGTATTTCTGAATACATTAAGTAGAATCGGCTTGTGCTACTAAGTACATGGTGATTCATGATTTATTCGCCGTCAGGATCTATCCACAAATGTATGTCTACTGTTCAACTAAATATAAGTACCATTTTCCATCCTTTGCATACAAATTTCACTAACCAATTTCACCAAAAGGATTGGTCCTTTCGACTTCATTTGTAATCCACAAGTGTTTCCTTAGCACAATGGGTCCCATTGTAAGCCATCAGTTCGCTTGAATTCCCACAAAACGTTTCCACAATGTTCAGCAACAAGTTACCGAACGCAATTCACAGAGGAAGAAAAGAAAAATAAAAAACTTTCTACAAGGGTTGTTGAAAAGGGGCTTCAACGACACCACACAATCAGATTGAAATGGAGCAAATAAAATGACAATAAATCGCTCTAAATCGCACTCGTACACTACAGATTGTAAGGAGCAATGGAGTATCCGAACCCTTTCTCATTATGTCTTGTGTGAGAGGAATTAAAAGGTTCCACCGACTCAAACTTATTTGAAATGGAAATTTATTCATCCGAAAGATAGTGCGAAATTAAATTGGCAACACAAATTATGTAGATACTTGACTTTGGTGACCCGTTTTGCATGGAATTAATGACGACGCAACGGCAGGGGCAACATTCATTCATATTTGCATTTTTCATTTTGCAAAGTCGGTTTGAACCTCGGCAGCAAACGCACCCTTGGTGACAATAAAATCAACGAAACCAAAGCAAACTCACAAAATTACCCCCTTAGGCTCCACTCGGCTGACTACACTTTGTTCTGTGTAGTCAAAAACAACCCAAAACACAGAAAACAACAACAAGAGCAAGAACAGCAAAAGCCATTAGAAGAAGATTTGATTATGAAAAGTAAAAAGGTTGTTCTCCTACTTCAATCCGCGCGAGTATTTTTCTTTCTTTTTTTTTTTGTATCCATGTCTCGAAAAAGGCCCTGAGAAACAATTCCATTTCAACAGCGGAAAACATCATGCTCACCCCCGTTCAAACATCAGGAATGTTGTATTGTCAACCACCCACCGACAGTAGATTACAATACAACTACCAGAGCTCACTAACCTGAAGGGATGAAGCGTTTAGTGACAAGTCGTGTTTTTGTGAGAATTTTTTTTGTTTTTGGAAAATCTCTCTCTGAGGGGTGACAT
Organism: Volucella inanis; assembly: GCA_907269105.1. Classification (NCBI taxonomy): domain Eukaryota; kingdom Metazoa; phylum Arthropoda; class Insecta; order Diptera; family Syrphidae; genus Volucella; species Volucella inanis. The sequence goes on from OU026157.1 coordinate 20,353,528, forward strand.
TTCGGGTTTGTGTTTTGTTTTACTTGCTGATTGCTCTGTGATGCGTCTTTCGCCCAAGGACATAAGGCACTGAGTGCTACAGGAGTTGGGGATGGCAATGGTGAATGCTTGACACCGTGCGTCTTAACAGATTGGATTGGCTTTTAATGTTTCCTGGGAGATATCTTAAGAATAATTGTTTCGCTTTGTTTTTCAACAGTGCCAAACTGGTTGTTGCGCAGAGGGTGAGGAATACGAACCATTTTTTGTTTTTTTCTTAACTGCTTAGCGATTATAATTCCGTTTTGCGCTATGGTGTGTGGGTGGAGGGCAGTTTCTTAAGGACACTTGAGAGATAGAAATGAATTTCGTACTTTTTTTGGTTATGTGCCTAAAGGACATGCCAGCGCGGTGTGACACATTTCACCTCGGCTATGGGCTATGAAATTTTTATTTAATTTGGGATATTGCGGCTGGTCTTTGGTCTTTTGAAAGAGATCAGCTCAGGGACGGTGCTTAATGAGATTTAAGTGATTTTGTGAAGGGATTTCGGATGAAAGGCTAGTCGGTTTGGTGGAAATTCCTTAGAGGCATTATGGAACGGATCTAAGGGGAATATTGCTGAGGAGCTATTACATATTAACACAATGGAGTCCGATTTTTTTTTATTATTGCAGTCGAATTGAGAAATCAATTTTTTTTTTAAAACTCAGTACATAGTGTTGAATTCAGTTTAGGTCTTCTTGCAAAGTCCGTGTTGTTACCAGGAAAAGCCTTACATTTTAGTTTTGCTTAGGTCTTCCTCTGTGTCCTGATAATTAATGCTGATCCTTGTTTATGTAATCTAAACCACAACTATCATCAGTCTTAGTGTCATTCTATTCTGTTTTTTTTTGGTCAGAACACTTTTCTGTTGACTCTTTGCTTTCGTAATAGATCTGCCTAGTATGCTTGCTTTTTCATTGATTTTGTTGCGTCCTAGTGACCCAGTTTCCAGATTAGATAAACTTTGTTGCTTCTTGGTCACATGTATCGTCATTATTTCACTCTTTCACATTTTGCACTGTTTACTGACTGCTACGCTAAGTTAGAGCCTTAATACATTCTCATCCTTGTCACTGCATGTTGCACTTTAGAAAATTCTTTTTGAGCCTTCTGAGCATTATACTTTTCCATTGAGCCCGTCTCCAAATCTTACTTTTCTTTCGAAATCGTCACTCCTGTCTATTGTGGTACGAGTAAGGGAGCATTTCTCGCCTATTATTTCACTGAATGTGCTTTATCAAGACAAGGGTGAAATCAAGGTAGAGTCTTCCGATGGGTTGCTGTGCTTACAAACCCGCCACAGGATTGCCGAGGTTTTTGTTCAACTTTTTAACAAAGAAATGGAACCAACATTTTTCTTTTATATCAAACTACCATTACGATGGGAATAAGCCTTCTAAAGACTTTCCTACTGAGGAACAGAAAGGAAATCCCTGACTTCTTAGAGACGTTGGCAGGCATTGGTTTAGTGTGTCGGTATTCTGGCAGTTATTCCACCTTCAGTTAAGCCTACAAGAAACCAACTGTCAATGGCAGTCCTAATCGTGGACACAAACAGTTCTAATGCAAGTTTGGCTACTGAAAAACTATTCTCAAAGTCTTGCCTGGCAAGTCCATCCGTGATCTCATTTCTTGGGATCCCATGATGACCCAAACTGGACTTAAATTCAGACATCCGACTGCGTTCAGAAAAGCCCTGTCCATAGCAAGCTTAAAAGTAGTAAGAGAGTTGAGCAAAGCCTTAAACGTTTCTTTGCCTCATCTATTGATCTTTCACAATATAGTTCCATGCCTTTAAAAATCGTGCACACCATCGCTTGAAAGACAGACGTTTACTTCCGTAACAGGGAGTGAAATCTTTCAAGAAAAAGCACTAGTACCACATCTTAAATCGATATGGCAGCTACCCGTGAGGACAGGACTATGTACACTCTTTTCTTGGTTTCAGTTCTGGCTGAAACCGTTCATTCGGGGAAAGTACTCGTACTTACTCGATGAATTTGTAACTCGCTGAAGATTAGATCAGTCTGCTCAACAAGCTTCGGATACGGACGGAATTGCGGTTGAAAACACCTGCAGACGAAACAAGGACAACGAACTTTCAATCTGCAAGTGTAATATTAGGTCCTTTAATAGGCCACTTCCAGGCGAACATATAGCGGAGGCCCTGGAATGCTGCAATGGGATGATGTCGGACACATCATACACAAAAGAGGGTAAAAAACTGCGACAACTACTACAGCGATGGTTATCGACGGCAGAAGCAGGCGCTGATTTGAATGCGGCTTTGTTATTAGAGGCAGACTTAGGCCAGAAGAAGGCGCACGCCTATATAGGAAAAAGATGACGACACCAAAGATGGATGTTACGAGCTCTTGGACATGACATACGACCAGTGCTCTAGGTATGACACTAACAGTATTCTCGGGGAATATTGCAAAATGCAAAGCTAGGAAGAGAGGATATATTTGATAGTACTGTCGGAAAGTACAGCCTGCGCCACCCCATTTCCGAAAACGGATTCAGGCTAATCAACTTTGTGGCGGAGCAAAACATTATCGTAGGCAGAATGCGGTTCTCACAATATCGATCCGAGGGGCCAACATTAACTCGGATTACAACCTTGTTGGAGTCAAGGTACGGTTGCGGATATCCTAAACATGGTAAAGGCAATAATACTGTGAGAAAGTTTTACGTTGGACGGTTATAATTGCTGGAGATAGCCACATCGAAATATTGAAGATCAGTTGCCATCAGAGATGCAGATAAGCAAAATGCATACTCTTACAAAGCGGTACTGCACAAAAAAGGGCTAGAGCTGCTCAGGAGCTCTACGAACAGAAGAGGAGAGACGAATACCGAATTCTCAAGAAGAAAAAGAGAACTGCGGGGTCGAGAAAATTGACAGATACTACTCCAGTAATGAGATTCGGAAGTTTTACGAAAAAAATAGAAGAACATGCCATGGATACAAGTAATAGTAGAGTCACAATCGATACTGTGGATTTATAAAGAGAATTTCTGCAGACTGTATAACGGTGACGACGAATAATATACCGCTTTCAGACAGAATGAAACTTTCAACTTTCAAGATATAGATCAACAATTCCGTCTATCCGACCAGGATGAAATACAGATAGCCAAATCTAACTTAAGTCCAACAAGGCTGCTGGAGAGCATGGTCTGATAAAGGAACTCTTCTAAGCGATGGGGACATGATATAGTAACGAGCATACTACATCTTATCTGTAAAATGTAGTCGGACACGAAAGTATGCCAGATCAATGGAATCTCAGCATTTGTCCGATCCTCAAGAAAGGAGACTTTCCGTGCTAAATTTGTTCATTTGTGCAGGATGACGATGGAGAATGTAGGCTTCTCCCTCAATTTCGGTAAAGAACTCAGCGAGCCCTTTGATGTCAAAAAAGGATATAGACAACGCGAGGTGCAGTCATGCCATTTCTTTAAAATTATTTTTGAAAAAAGAGTGCAAAACTCACACACCAATACAAAAGTCACAATCTTTCAAAAGTCCATGATGTTAGTGGCGCTTTTACTTGTATTGAGATGGGGGCGGCTAAAATAGGTTTAACAGTCAATGAGTGCAGGACTAAGTATATGCTGTCAACAAGAATGTACACCTAACACTGATATCTCGACAGATATACCTTTAAGATAGTTAAAGACTTTGTCTACCTAGACTCCGCCATCAGTTGGGACACCAGCGCTGAGTTCGAATGGAAAATAACCTTTTTGATCGACTAAGGACTCAATTGACTAGCAAAGATCTTGATAATCCCAGTCGGCATGAGCTTATTCCGTAACACATAAGTTCAAAACATTTGGTGCGGTTCAGGCTCTGAATAGCTTCTTCCATATTTCGGTCTGAGTTAAGATCTCCTCTAGTTCCTTTTCTCGTTTCCTTCTCTCTAATTAGGTCGATACTTAGCATCCGATTCTTAATTTGATGTAACTGTGGTCTTACTTTCTTAACAACATGTTTCTGGTTGATTTAAAGCCGCAACAGGCTGAGTCTTTTAGGTATTCTCTCCATCGTTCCAGCTAAATCTGTTGAATATGTCGTAGAAAGAGCTGCAGAAGATATCGTGGCCAAAACTAAAAGCAGCTCCTGGATTAAACACCAAAAGAGTCAGGGATTTTTCCCAATATTTTGATTGAGGTCTCCAAAATTCGTACCCCGGCAATGGTCAAAATGTCCACTGGTAGTGACCGGTCTCAAAATCTTAATTGAATTGATTTCCGAAAAAGATATGCATGTTCCTGTATATAGATGTTTCATTGAATATGTTGTCGCGAGAAACTCTCGATAGACCTCTTTGAGACACCTTTCAGACTCTCAGGTCAATGGAAGTTATTATCTCTTTTTATTTAGCTGAGCTTAATGATCACATCCCTGATTGTTTAACTCAACATTCGAATTATTAATATTAGAAAGATATCCAGCAGTCATCGCATCATTTGCATACCGTCAACCAAATGCACCCAGCACCCATAATGCCTCTAAATGAAAACTTTTATGAATGTGCTTGTAAGATATCTTTCTCTTGACTTCAACAAAATTCTCACATAACTGTTTCAAATGCTCAAAGAGCACTGCAGGATTCTATTTAGAATCTGAACAACTTACCCAACTTAATCAGCTTTACGCCCTATCGCTGCCAAGCACTCGATACCACTTGGTTGCCACTCGAAATTTCCAAATCCAATCCAACATGGTGCCAATGAAATTTACAAAATTCTAAACGAAACAATCCTCAGGTTGTTCATCTAATCCAATTGTCATTCAACACCTACGGATAGACTTCTGGAACCAGACTCAGAGTCAGTCATCTCACTCAGTCGCTCACTTAGAACAGCAACCCTCTGCGAAAACAATTCAAACAAACAGTGGTGTCGATTGCTAAGTGCAGGCAAAGAGTAAATGCCATCAAAAAAGGATCAAAAAGGACACAAACAAAGTTCGTACACTCAAAATTGTTTCTCCAAAACTTCTAGCCACCGGCAATGTTTCCCCAAAAGAAAAGATACAGCAGATCTGTCAAACGACAACGTCCCACGTTGCATGTCAAAAGGATAACTTCCGGTGAATGTACGTACTACGAGTGGAATTCACAAAAGAAACTCAAGCATCACCAAGTCATAACTGAAAATTTAAATTTATCATTACGTCAAAAGGAGCGTCGAAAAGGAGCCCGTGTCAGGGTGGGAAAAGGAAGGATGATAAAACAAGCCCTCGAGGTACGGCACTCATCTTCCATCGAAGCGTACGGACATTTTACTATGTCTTCATGTGAAAATTGAAAAGTTCAAATTGAATTCGAATTCAATTTAAGTCCTGAAGAGATGACTTCAAATGAAATTTCAACAATTCCAGGACATGAGGATAGAGGAGTTGGGCAAAGAGGAATAATAGTGAGAGAATTGGCCAAGTGCAGTGGAGGAAAAATCAACAGACATGGCCTCGCGAACCTAGTCCCGATTGCAGAGCTCGTAGAGGAGTAATCTCCATCTGAACGTTTACATTGCCAACTCATTATTATGATTAATCACAGAAACCTGGACACGATGATGATGATGATGATGATGGTGTCCTGGTTGGACAGGTATACTGCTAAACAAACATTTTGAAAGGAAACACGAACCGAAGTGGACATATAAATCGCAAACGATGTCGTACAGTCGCCCAACTACTCGTACTCGTACTCGTACTCGTACTCGTACTCAAACTCATATGTGCGTCATTTGTCAGGGTTCAGGAATACAGGAATGCATTACCTGTCGATATAGATATGATGACGCCAACAACCAGTATGACGACGATGATGACAACACAACGGTACTAGCGATGATGTCTCCATCTCCATGATGATTGTGTGCATCAAGCGAACATCACATGTATCGAATTCCAAACATAGGACACTCGACAGTTTTGTGAAACACAATGACCACGGGTATGTATCCTGAACGATAACAAGAACTCTTGCTCTTGCTGGACAATCGACGAGCCGTAGGCACTTTTCGGTAAATCGAAATTCAAAATTGCACATGGAATGGGAGTCGGTCAGTGATGCGAAGTGGAGTGGACTGAAATGACTCCATCACTGTTCCTTCCTTCCTGCAGGCGATAGAATTGTGATTGTGGTGATTGCGGACATACGAACTCACTTTTGACTTTATCCGGATGCTGGCGAACGTTTTGTTCTCCTGTCAATTGTTTGAACAGAGTCAGAAATTGGCTCTGGCATAGCGCTTGACGACGTGAGACCCAGTTACCAGGTGAGATGCATGTAAGAACACATTTCGGGCAAAATTCCACTGATTGATTGGATATTATGTGGCGACACGTACGTGTCGCACACTTTGCGGTTCGGTATCCTGGAATGTACAAAATTTCCATGTCAGATGGTTGTCATTTCTGATCAAAGCGGAGTGGGCTGATTATTGTTTATCTTTTCCAAACTCCCAGTTGCTCAGTTGATGGGGTGTTTTCGAACCGAACTGAGATTAAGTGATTTTTTTCTTTAAGTCTGTGGTGAGCATTTGAGTGTTGAAGATACCAGGGAATGAGATGGAGGATCAGATCTAAGGATTCAAGTATTTATTAAGTGTTGGGTTGGTCCATCAAATCTGAGTCAAACCACTGTTGACCAATCAAACATTTCAAGACCGCGGGCATTCAGGTTTCTTCGGGCGAGAGTACTGAAATGGTGTTGGCAATTTATATTGGAACAGCGAACTATGCCAAGTAGCTGATTTCAGCGTTATGGAACATTTACTACACTTTTGGAGGTATTGCTCAATATTCAGAAGAAATCTTTTCTGTTCTTAGCGCAACCTACAATAAATTTAGTTAGATGGAGTAGGTTTCTATGCAAACTGAGCCAAGATTAGCCATAAAGTCTATACAAGAGGTTGTCCTATCCAAATTACATATATAAAGGGTGACCAGTTAAAAACGATAGAAAAAAAGTTAAATAAAACTACAAGGGTGTAAGATATAAAAATGGTTCTGCCTTTATTTCTAAGCTACATTCATGCCATTAAATGTGGAATAGCACATCATTCAAATGGCCGCCTCGGTTTGGCTGGCAGTGATTCAAGCATTCTATCCAATTTTTTATGACTCGGTCCAATATTTACGGCGTCATTCTGGCAAAAGCGTGTCGAATGTTGGCCTTGAGCTCTTCCAAAGTAGTTGGCCTATTAGAGTCGACTAAAAATTTAACGTAGCCATAGAGAAAATAATCGAGTGGTGTCAAATCGCATGATCGTTTGTATTGCTCGGTCGGATATATCGATTTTGTTAAACTCTGACTACAAAAAGTCGGTTAACATTGCTCTATACCTGAGACCATTGACGGTAATAGTGTCCCCTTCCTTATTTCGAAAAAAAAAAGTTCCGATGATGCCGCCTTGCCATTAACCACACCAAACAGTCAATCTTTGTGGATGCATTGAGACTTATCCGAACACTTGTCGGTTGTGTTCATTCCAATAATGGCAATTTTGCTTGTTGACATAGCCGCTGAGCCAAAAATGGCCTCCGTCCGAGAAGATGATTTTTTGACCGGCGTTGTCTATGGTCCTCCGACTTCAATTCTTCCTTCAGTACAATCTTATACGGATTTAGGCCCAGATTCAACCGCAAAACAAGCCAGGTTGACTCCCTGGCGATGCTCAATTAAACTGGTCGGCGACGGATCCACATTTTCTGGTCTTCTTTGATACTGGCCGCTACGGTAGCTATGTTTTCTTCATTTCATATCAATCTCTGTCTCGTTGGTAGATTAAGATCCAAAGGAGTGTACTTATGCTCAAACTTTTCCACAGTGTGAAGAATTGCCTGGTTTCTGAAACCATAATGACGACCGACCTCACGACGAAATTCAAGTTGCGTATTTACAACTGAGCCGAATGCATGATGAAATGTCAAACCTTACTGAATGTCATTGGTAACTGGATGTTATTGGTAACTTTGACAGCTGCTGAAACATAACAACTGGAAAAGTATCATTGCCATCTGGTCTTAGATGCGAAAACGCATGCGTTCATCACTAAAGCATTTCATTGTGACTCTGATTTCAATGTGACTCGTGTACTAGAAGGTAAGTCTACTTACTTCGAAAGCGCACCAAAGCTTTTGGGCAGGGAGCTACGATATTGTCGATCGCTTCTATTCTCTTGCTGGGAAATATAGCGTATGGTAGGCTGGTATCAATATAGAAAGCACATACCAAAAGAGTAAGGGCGTACAGACGACACTAATGTTTCCATTTGATCCGGACTAAGTCTTAATCACTCGACGAAGTGATCATCTAGTTAGAGCATACCGCTTGTCTGCGGTCACAAAAAGTATTCCAAACTTCTCGAAGGCGATGAAGATGTTGGATTGTCAACCTCTGCCAAAAGCGTTACTGCATCTGCTCAAATATTGAAAACGACGAAATCGATAGCTCAGGTACTGTTATTACTCTTATTACTGTTGGTAAGTGTTATACTTCGAAGTGTTTCGAACCATCTACTAATGATTAGATTGATTGCAAATTTAAGACGTTAGCTTGATATATATTAGAATAAAGGCAGATTTGACTGCGAATTAACCCAGATGCCACTTGCAGATTTGGTTTCATCTTAAGCTAGTACACCTTATGTGGAACCGGATTTGAAAAACTGACGGAAAGCAGGATCGACTGTTACCAGATTTCTATCACAAAATCCCGGTGCGGTAATAGTCTTGTAAATTAATATATTCGATACTCGTATCTGTGTCTCAAAACTTTCTTCTCCATTTCCACTACCAAACTAGAATCTAGTGATCCTCTGAAGGAGCCTGCAGCCTGAAATTATTGGACTCATATTTCGTGCTATTTGACAAAATCAAGACTAAGATTGGATGGCAACGGTTAATATAAGGCCCCGTTGAAGTAGCATCTTCCGATAGATATGGGCTCACCAAATAACGAGACAGAAGCCTCTACATTCAGACATCGTATAGCTCTACTAGCAAGCACTACTCCACACCATCTCGTGGCGTCATCTGGCAATTTCTTCGAAAATTAGGTCTCATTTAACTTTTGCGATAATTTAGAAATTGGGTCCTAGAACTCCGAAACAAACGTGGAACTGATATCGAAATGTCGCGCGACAATCATATTATGTTAGCCACGTCAACAGTAATTGCTCAAACTTGCTTCGAACCAAGTACAATACCGACAGTATCTTAGTGCCCCAAAAATTTAGGGACAATCTTACACAACCTCCCATCAAAACAAAGGGAGCATTGATGGTATCCCTGCCGAGTTTTTTTCAGCTGCGTCAACTACATGGGCATAGTCATTCCAGTCACTCACTTTTAGAGCATGAAAAAATGAGCGGTTCTTGGAAGGGGTATCATCAAGCTCCCATAGAATGTGGGACCTAGATAGAAATATGCGTTCTACCAGCAATAGCCAATATAGTAGTTCAGACAGTTCTAGTGCCGATAAGATAGTATCTAGACTCAGCACTCGATGCCGAACAGGTAAAATTTCTGGGTTGATCCTCTTGCGTAGATCACATCAATACTTCCTGAATCATTATTAAGCAATACGTTGAGTTCAAGTCTCCTAATATAGTAAAAAAGCGGGAAAAGCAAAGGCCGTAAATATTTCAAACTCCGACGCTCAACTCAACATTGCCGGACAACAGGGTGAGAAAGTCGAAAACTTTTTACATTTAGTAGGCATCGCCTCCGGACTTAATGTGGGCAGCAGAATCGAGAAATTTAAAGCTGGAATGCTATCAAGAATCTGGAAAAATCAATATTCTCTGCACAAAAACTAAGCTAACTCTATTCAGATCCAATGTAGAATCAGTACTACTTCGCGGTTGTAGTACTTGGAAGACTACCAGCATTGTCACTCGATGTCTACAAACCTTCGTATCGTAAGGTATAGGTATCCAACAAACAGCTTTATATGAGAATGGGTCAAGAAGCCGTAGACATACGGAGAAAGAAGTGGCAATGGACTGGTCACAAGCTCAAGGCGTAAAAACGGCCTATTGCAGAATAGACTATGAAGTGGAATCTACTCAACCAGTTGGGCAGAAGATCGGGGCGGCCTAAGCAAATATGAAAGAGAACAGAGACTACTGCGGAAAAGCTTGAGTTAGTTGGAACGCATTGCAGATCTCCAAACAAGATGGCGCACAGGCGTTTTTGACGCGCTATGCCCTTCAAGGGTCCCGTTCATCGATGCTGTGCGTCCGACCGTTCAACTCATTTTGGCAGGTTCCTAGACTTTTGATAGATTATGCTTCTAGTGTTTGCTTGTGAGTTCCGCACAATTATTTCACATATGTGGAAGAAGTCACATCAAAAGTCCCGGTAAAATTGTTACTGACCTTGAGGGAGCAGCCAGCATTCTGCACAAATGGACGAGTTTGGTAGGAATGTTAAAACTAGATATGGCTCGATGATTTTGACTGGTACCTCTATACCTAATGCTATTGAGTGTCATTCATCAGGCAAACTCGCTTCGAGCAGCTTTGAATACCTCGGCAATCAGGTCCTGCTGCTATGTTATATTTCAGCTTAGATATTGCTATCCTAAGTTCATTTTGGTCAAATGGGCGGAAGTTTTAGCTATAATCGTCTAAGTTGAACAGTCTATTCTGCCTGACGGCGGCATGTTTAGCTTCCTTGCCGTTATACAGTCTACAGAAAAATTGTTTTCATATTCCTATCAGCACTATATGGTTCCCTTCTTTATCTCTACAGGCTCCTGTATGGGTTTTCTTGCCTTGAAATGCCATTTTTACCTGTTGGCAAAATTTCAGCACATTATTCCTGGAGTACAACTTCTCTATATTTCCGATCGCGCGGTTTTCATGCTCTTTCATGCGACGTGGAAACCGTTTGCTTGCTAAAGTGATATTTCGTCCCGTCGGAAAGTCAATAGGCGTAAGGCTGCTGCCAGACGTGGTGACCTCCTTCTTACACTTCCTGGATGACGGTGATATCTGAGTCAGTGAGTACATTTTTTTCCGAAGCCTTGGGTTGCTTTGTCACATCTTTTTAATTTCTTTCGCATAGGGTTATAAGCCCTATGACGACGTAGGACAATATAATACTACTGGACGGGCATGTCTTTGCCATTTTAGCCTGAAGATGTAAGGTTTTACCCAAGCAGTTTCCGAGAATTACCAATGAAAAGTGTGGCAAATACTTCGCTACGAACTTGATTGTTGTGCTGCTGGCCCAATCGGGGTCGAGTATGGGAAATAATTCCTGTCATCCTGACAACAGTATGATAGTCATCACCGCTGCTTAACAGTCTGAAGGAATGTTTCACCCGTATATTCGACACTTACTTGGCATGCTTCTTACATCTTCTTGTAAAATTTCCGAGCGCCTTTCTTTCTATAACATCTCTAAATATCTCGCGCTTATCGTCCCGTTTTTTTTTCTAAAAATCCTTTTCGTTGCTCTGCATTCGTTCATTGGCATTCAACGTCAAACCATAGGTTTCGCAGTATAGTTTCAAGCACACCAGAGGCGGTTTCTCTGATGTCTTGTTGATAGCTTACCTACTGGGTTTCAGGACAAGTTGCTGCAGCGCATGACATTAAGCTAAAATTCCTCACAGTACACGTAACTCCTCTTCTTTGGCCTCTTCGGACATCCAGAATACAAGAGGTTGATAAGTTTATATCATATAAAGCTTAAGTCCAGCCCTAAGTTTGAAATAGCAAGGAAGAAAAGACTGCTGTTTCAGGGACCAATCTATTCTAGACAGCTTTTCCAAGGGGACTGAACTTCATCGGATAATAGTTCAATTTTAAACAACTCGATAAGCTAGTAGCATTTGTACCTTGTGCTTTTATTGAGATTTTTGGCGCCTTAATAAATTTTCTCATCGGTAACCCTGCAATAAATTACATTCTAAGTATGTATCTTCGATTTTGTGTTGGGCATAAGTACGTACACTGTTATTTTTCATCAGAAATATCAAAGTATCACGCTCTCAATTTCAATTGAAATGAATTTACGAATTTACGTTTGCTTCCTTTGAATGCAAAATAAAGTGTCCTCTCTAAAGTAACCCACTCTTTAAGCTCAAACCTTCCGAATAATACACAGGTGTAGCACACATCCTTGCCGCGGCAAGCAGGTAGAAATTAATAATTCCATAGTAATGATGGAGAAATATTTCATTAAATATTCAAGTGATGAAATTGTTCTTGTTCTGTGAAATAATACAAAAGCAGGATAATTCATGTGGCACACATAGGGTTACCTACCAACACAACACTTCTTTGTGAGTAGAAATACGAGTATCATACCCCACAACAAGCATAATCACAATGAGATACTCATTTTGCATTAAACTTCAAATAAACGTAAAACCTAGTCAGGCTAAGCAGAGCTCCAGCTCCAGTACGTCAAGTCAACTGGTAAAAAGGACGAAACAGGATCAAAACACATTTCATTGTTGCTCATACCGATTTTTGCATAATTTATTCGATGATTATTATGACAAGCTCTACGTTCGCTTCAGTCTCATTTTATTACAAATAATATCCTTGAAATCCTTGTACTCGTTCCTGCATACCACTCATGCTGTACGTATCCGTATGTACTCGTATCTATCTTAAGTAGTACTCGGATAGCAAAAAAAAAAAAAAAAAAAAAAAAAAAAAAAAAAAAAAAATTATATTGAAACGCTTTTGTGTGGCTTGTCAAAAAGCAAAGCGTATTCGTATAACCGCCTGAAATTGTGTGACAAAAACTTCTAAGTTTCGACTTCAAGTCGAAAAATCCTTCGACGACTCCTTGTGAGTTCTTGCTGGTAATTCTCATACTCCCGGGAGGCACTTAACAATGCTTGGATGTATCACACAGTTGTTACACTCGTTGTAGAGTCATTTTCGATGTCGTCTATGTCATCGTCATCGTCATCGTCATCTTTGTAGTCATCCTTGGTTGTTGACGTCTTCGTCCTTTTTTATGATTATTATTAGACGCACTTAAATGCTAAAGGAATACCACCAGCACAACCCCTCCTTTGAAAAGCATGACATATCCTTATAACCCGAGTAAGTAATCATCAAGAAAGTGGAACTTCATACCAGGGAGTATCCCGTACATATTGTCGGTGCTGTCGTCATACACCTTGTCATACTCGTAATCCTGGCAATTCGCAACTTTGGAGTAAATTTATGTCCTGAATGAAATTTCTCCAATTACACTGATAATAATAATTTTTTATTCACGTTGATGATTCCGCTCTTTGGTGAGCGGTTTTAATGAAATTCGCCAGTTATTGTCCCTTGGGGAGGATGTCAGCCTAAAGCATTGCTGTAGTATCGTGTTTCCTTAGAATTTGGCGCACCTGCTCTTCTAAGTGGGGATGAGAAATGAATGGTTTGGGATAATTTTTGGACCAGAGTCATCAATTCCACGCTGACAAAAGAAGGAGAAAATTTTTTTAGTGGCCGTTACATTTCCATTGAATCAATCAAGGATCAATCATAATTTATCATCACAAAAGGACTCTCTGTGCGAGGAAAGCAAAGTGAAATTAAATAAATAAAATAAAACGAAACAGCCGCTCCTTTAGGCATTGGTAATATGGACACACAAACGAATGAAACAGAGTAGTTCCCGTCTCGTATCCTTTTTTATTATTTTTTTATTTTTTTTTGCCCTATTTTCCTTTGTATACTTTTGTTCATGTGACCATTTTAGTTTGATTAAAGAAAAAAGGATCAAAAGTTCTGAGAGACATCAATCAACTCTGACATTCGGATGAAGATATGGAATTTAATAAAATTTAATATTTACTCTGCCCTCCTGTTAGGAGGTTGCAGCAAGGTTGGACTATTTCGGATATCACGGTCATAATTGTGACAAGTTATGGATTGGAACTCAAGTTTTATGAAACAGTAGAGAAAAGGTCATGACTTGCAGACAACAAAATAAAGAAATTTATGTGTTCTCAGTGTTCTTAACTCTTGCCATGTTGCCTTGGTTCTTATTCGATAGTCCTTTACCAAGTATGTATGTTTCCAACTACCTTCTCTTTACACTTTTCCCGCCAATCTGATGAAAATTAAATTAGGGTTGCAGTATGCAAACTCTGGGTAAACAGAGCTACTAGTCTAAAGGGTAACCTAAGAAGATTTTCTTAGAAACTGATAGGATTCAAACACCAAGTGATCTCCACCAAATCTTGTAAGAAAAAAACATGAGTAACCAATCCAAAGTCAATAACCTCGTCTTATTTGCTTTATTTCGGAACAGAGCACTATTGGGAACAGAATTAGTTGTAGAATCTGTTCCCTTAATAAGAATTTCTCTGTATTCGTAAAAGACAACTCACCGGTAAAATGATTAAGTGCTTATAGTGCCAGCATCCACCAATGAACTGCTTACTACATGTACATAAGCTACAGCGGACACTGTTGCTTAACGATATTCATTGAAAGCATACTTAGAAATGTAAACTGTTACGGCATCAATTACGGCTTGAGACACCTCAGAAAGAATATGCTCGGTTTGCCGACATTCTGGAGAATCATGCCGTCTGCTCACAAAGAACTCAACCGTCAATTTAAACGCTAACAATGTTCCTAATATGAGTATGACTCTTAAGAAGTTCTTCTTTTGATGTAGTGAGCAAGTACAATAAAGCCAACCGCACTTCACTTCGTTTCTTTTCCAGTCCATCACAATATAATGTAGTTCGCTGCCGGCAGGATTGCGTGTGTCTCTTCCACAAAGATCCGACTACATTCATTTCCCGGCTGATATTCTATCCAAAACCAGGTCTAAGTACAGGTAAATTCACCTTCGTTCCCGTATCTATGCGTCAGATGTCCTCGAGCATGCGGACAACGATACGAGTATGAATATCCAGTAAATGGAAATTCGTTATTCCATTTTCCTGGAGGCTATCCAAGATGACACTCTGATACTTGGGTTCATTAAAGGAATATAGTGACCCTTTTTGGTACAAGATAAGTCAATTTCCAACATAATATTGGAATCCGCCCGCGAGAGACAGCGTGGTAGAGGAAGACCGCGACTCAGGTAACGTACTCAAGGGGAAGGGAAACTCAACCAATTTAGCATTTGGAACTAGAGGCAGCTAACTAAAAGATCGAACTGAGTGGAAATCCTTGTTGGTTAGGGTCCAGATCCACCCCAGACTGTAGTGCCATCTTAAGTAAGCCAATTTCTTCAATTCTCGTGAAAAGAAGTTTTGAGAGTTTTGAGAGCATTTACTGAACGCCTATTTCTAGTGCATCGATCCCTTCTTAGGCTGCATGGGTTTTAGAGCGATAGGCAATACCCAACAGGCTGTATATCTACATCATCTGCACATAACTGAACGTAGACTGAGCAGTTCACTTCTGCCATCACGTATTGGCCGTGATCAGCGTATAACATACTCATAATTGAAGATACGCGATCGGTGTCAGCCCACTTGAAGCTATCCACGGGAAGCTGTAGCGAGTTTCGTGATCTCATTCAGCACTACAATCAATAACAGATATCAGCTATTGCGTGTTGTGTAACTCAAATCACTTTCGTAATAGGAGCTAGTTGTGAACATGGGAAGTAAGTCCCACACATGAGACTCTGCTTTAGACTCGGTGTACTGCCCCGAAATCAGAGTATTCAATAAGTTTTGCTACTGCCTTCGGTGGTGGTACATATGTCTGCAGCAACTAAGTCTTGGTTACTAAATTGCCTAAGATTAGATTAGATTAGATTGTGAAAGTGAGTTCGGCACAAAAAGGCAAGTTCTCGGTCTTTCCGATCGTTCTTCATATAGTGTTGTGAGACTCCTTAAACATCCGAAACTACAGATGCATTCGTTACACACCCATGGATCATGTAAGGATATTATGTAAGGTTTTGGATTCAAAACGGAAAGCCTCCCATATAAGGATGCTGTTTGTACTCATTTGGAAGCAAAGTCGAAATAACCTTTTCAAATATTCAGACAGGAGCTTGGGTCATACCTAGATTAAACGTTATCGACGAAAGATTTATCCAAGTCCGCAACAAGAAATAGACGTTCCTGTTTTCCTGATTCTTTCACTCCTTGTGAGAGCAGATTTTCTTCTTTCCAGTGTTAAGTCCAGGATTCTGGGTATGAAGACTAATAAGCACATTCTCCATTTCTCTGAGTCCCCTTGGATCCAGAAAATAACACGCATCAATTTCGGTGGTCTGAAAACCTCGAAAGTCGTAGTTTCTAGGGGTCAGATTTTCAACACAGACTTGTTTAAACACTCAAGAGTTTGCTACGTGGATGGAATCACTCTTAAATTTCCATTCCATTAAATTTCTATTCCATACTATAGAGCTCTGCTTGATTTCATACATTCTCTGCTTTAGCTAGTTCCCACAGGTGTGTGTGTGTGTTTTCATTGCCAGTCTTCCTAATGTGAAGCGCCAGAGAAGTAGTAGCAGCATCTTAATAGATGCGCCAGTCTCGTATTCTTTGTCGTTTCAGGCTTTTCTGGTTGTGGATTTTTCAGCGACTTCCAAGTTCTGGTAGCAGCACCTTTTACAATCGAATCTGTGCCGATTTCGCGGATTTCACCACATCAGCCGATTTCAATCCACCAGACATACGACCTTTGCTGGTTGTAGAACCGACCTCATCTGACCATCATGTGCATGTGAAACAACCGCTGGGTTTTGTTTTTGTCGGTATTTGTTTTTTTTCTGCTGGAACTGCAGCCTTTGTTTGTTGTAGAACCGGTTTTATCGGATTATTGTGCGCAGAAAGATCGATTGACAGAAGGAGTGCCGGAAACTTTCTTACTCTTTGCCCTTTTGGAGACATAAAGTGGATTAAGTCCTCAGCTAACATATGTCTCTAGCTACGGTCTTTTGGCAGCTGTCTCCGTTGCCTCCTTTGTCTTGTATATGCAACTTTAGATTAGTTTTGGCTTCTACTTTGTTGTCTCTTTAGGTTGGAGTCGAATATAGTATTTTTCGGGCGAGGGCGCTGGTATCCATGCATTTAAGGTGGCCTATCCATCTCAGACAGGTTATCCGAGCTTTTCTGACAAGGTCAACATCGCTGGACAGCCCGCAAAGTTCACTGTTAAAACGTCTCCTCTATTCTGCATTTTCCTTTCTAAGCGCCTGAGAGCGTTTTCATCCATTTTTGTCAGTATCCAAGCTTTTGCTAAAGCAGGACTAGGATAACCATTGGCTTTTGGTTTCTCGAGAGAAGCCTTGATTTCTCAATTGCCTTCTAATCTAAAACAAACAACGACTAGTTAGATTGATTCTTCAAATGATTTCTGAGTTGATGTCTTGGTAGAAGCTAAGGTAGATAAAGTCCTTTACTACCTTAAAGCTCTGGCTGCCTGTCGTGACATTTTGTCCTAGTCGTCGATGTTGTGTGCCGCTCTTTGTTGACAACATGCATATACTTTGCTTTTCCTTCGTTGACCATTAAACCCATCTTTGTGGCTTCTGCTTCAATTGTCGCAAGGTCTTTGCTGTGTTCAACTATTTTAATGCCATCTGAGTATGCTAGTAGCTGAAGTTGACTTGCGGGTTGTACAATTCTTTCATAAACGATATTGACAAAACCCGGTTTTGACATTTAGGGTATCGGTTTTGTCATTACTGACTATGATGGAGCAGCATCATCCTGCATAGTCGTCAGGAACGCTAAAACCATACAGGGCTCTGTATAGTTCATCTTTAAAGATGCGGCTTCAAAATCGAAGAAAATGCGGTGTGATACACATTTGAAACTCCTGAGTTGAGAAAATTTGATCTCTGGTCAACTTTCCTGCACTAAAACCACATTGTAGAGATCGGTCGGTTTGTTGGGTTACGTAATAAAGTAGACGGGATTTTATAAGGGATGTTGAGGAGACATATTCCTCTATAGTTGGTGCAGTTCAGCGGATATCCTTTTTTTAGGATCGGGCAAACAATTCTGAGGGTATAATTTCGTCTACATAGATTTTGAATATGAACTAACGTGTATACTCCGCGTCTAATGGCCATCTCGTGCCTTAAACTGTTCGGCCGGGTTAACTTTGTTACTTAAGACTTAAGCTTAAGCTAATTGCTAGCCTGTCTTCATCTTGGGCGAGTGTACGGATATGCTGCCTGTTTTCATCCAAGTTGAATGGAGCATTCTACCTGGCTACAGGATGTTAAACATCACCGTTTAACAGTCTGCAGAAATAATCTTTAAAATTCTCAGCACCGACCGTGGTTCCATTATGAGGTTTCTGTAATCATCATCGGTTTTTTTATTGGGGCGGGTTGAAATCTATCACGTCAGAAGCACTTTGATTGCTTTTCGACGGTTATGTATGCCATTGGTCTTCTACATTCGATGCTGGCGGCATAGGATTCATCGGTCATTTAAGGGAAATTCAATCGGTGTTCTGTATATTCTGTGTGTTCTTGAATGAAAATTTCAGAGACGTTCTATAACTATCCAAAGTCTTCCAAGCTTAGTGTTTGTTTTGGGCCACCACACCATACGTACATATGTAAGAATGGCCAAGAGCAGGCTCAGAAAACTTTCCTAATCCATCTCATCTAGGTGAATTTAAATCGATTACCCGGTATCAGAAGGTAAACAAAATACGAGTATATATATACTTTTCAACACCAAAGACAGTGTGCGGATACATTTCATTCCATTTGGAAACATCCATAAACATTATTCAAAAAAAATTCATTCATTTCGTCCTCAGCATCCGGTTCTCATTGTAAACATCCACCCCAAAATGAAAATCTACATAAAAAAAAGAAACAAATGATGAACAAGCCAAGAACGGAATAAGAACAGATAACAGGGAAAAAAAGGAAGACAAAGAACAACCCAACAACAAAACAAATTACACGATAAATAAAAAAGATGAAACATCAAAAAGTATTAACCGCTTGCTCGGCTTGCTTACTTACTGCTTACTGCTTACGAAAGTGCGGTAAAAAATTACTTTTAAAATGCAAACAACAGATGTGCCCGGAACACACCCCAAACGGCTAGAGAAAAGCAGAAAGCAGGAAAAGGAGCATCATCACCACCACAACCACCTCCAACCATCGAAAATAAGGGCGCAACAAGAAAAGAATTTCTTATTTAGTTCCCTGTTCTGGAATGGGTTTCAGAGTATGGCCATTTGAACTTGCAGGCGGAACAGGCAACAGAAAAAAGGAGAAGTTGGAAGAAATAAAAAAAAAAAAAAAAAAAATTTCGTCATTACTTTTGAATACAATTTATTATCATTATCCTTTGCGTAGCGGTGAACAATGGGAGCGATATGATGACACAAATGGCTGCAAGGATGTTACAACACGAAAAGAAGATTCATTGACATCGTCCTGTCAAGATGTTCCATTTGTTGCTGATGTTTGCTTTTGCTTACCGTCGTAATAGTGGGTGGAATGAGGAGTTCCTTTTTTTATCATTTTTTCTCTCATCATACAGCCCTCCAATCCCCCACCCAGCAAGGCAAGGGAGATAGATTACAAAAGTAAGGGGGCACAATGAATGTACGACTACTCGTAGTCTACCATTTAAAAGGCGCTTAAACAATTTAATGCCACATTTATGCGAACCGGGATTACAACAGACGACCGACAGAGTCAATTTTCAGAAGACCTACAACCAAACCCAACCCCAATCCCAGTCATCCACCCACAACCCTTTCCGGCGCTTTATCATGAACTCTGGCAGGATTTTACTTTTTTTCTTTTTTTTTTTACTCTGCCCTGTCATTCTTCAAGGGCGAAAAGTGTATATACAACGGCAGACGTGATAAATGACCGGCATTGCCATATTAATTGATCAAATCCAATGTCAGATTGAGAATATCCGGATCCGGATTTAAAATTTTCTCCCCCATCTCCCATTTCGGTTCTCTGTTTTTGGATGAGTCGGAATATCGGAATATCATGCGGGAAAACAGATTGGAATTTGCATGTGAACAGACAAACAGATGGAGAGATGGACATTTGCCAAGGATACCAATACGGATGTGGATATAGGGTTATGGATGAGGATTTGCCAATGATACGACTGTCGTGTTGGTGTCGATTGTGGTCATTGAGGCGGTTAGAGGATGTTGAATCATTCCATCTTTGGTCTCACTTTGGAGTTCATCGATGAAAAAGGGTGATTCAGGCAGCAGCCAAAGGGTTTTCAACTACGTGTCGCTGAAGCAGTGAAATTGAAATCGGAATTGCAAATTAACAGGGTGTTTCCGGTGAGAGTGAGTCGGATTAATTGACCAGCAGAAGAAATGATTTATTGCTATGAAATGAAATGGGAGATGTGAATTGTAAGTCGATATTGGCATTGAGTTAGATGAATGTATATTGGGGAGATGCGTGGTCGTAATTGGACTGAAATCGGCTAAACTTTCGATGGATTTATTAAGTTCGCCAACGTTAGGAAAAGGAACATTAATATGAACGAGGGTGAAGGCACTTGACAGGAAGGTACTCACTCCCGCTCGTAGAGAAATTTTTCGCCGGTTATAATTTTGTATCAGACGGTTATGTTAGTGTTTATTTCATGGATTGTTTTACAACGTCGGGCTCAAAGAAATACTAAACTTTCCTCAAGAAGTCGTCCCAAATTGATGAAAATGCAACTTTATTGTGAAAAGATGATTACAAATGAATTATTCAAAGTATTGCCCATGGCTAGATACAACTTTTTCCCATTTTTCTGTCAGAGCTTAAATAACCGTTAAGGTAAAAGGGCTTATCGTTTAAATCTGTCTACGAATCAATCCATTTTTTTATGTCTTCATGTGAGCGGAACTGCAGATCAGCCAGACTATGTGCTTTCATAGTGATGGTTTCGTTGGGTTTCAATAATTCATAAGAAAAAACATCGACCTGCTTTCACCAAATACACAACATAACTTTCGCAGCGTGAATATTCAGTCGACGTAAAAACATGACCGGGCTGCCCCCATGACTTTCTTCTCGTTAAGTTGCTGTAATGAATCCAATTTTAATCACCCATCACGATGCGATGAAGAAAATCCAACTGCAGCTGGAGTAGTTATTCACAGGCTAAAAAATGATGATCATAGTCCTTTGGCTTCATATCATAAGGAAACCAAGTTCATTGGTTCATTCTGAACATATGCAATCGCTTAGAAATGGTTCAGCGGATAACTCCTAATGCTGAAGCACGCTCTTCTTGCGTTTGGCACGGATTCTCATCGAGCAATGCCTTCAATTTAGTGTCTTGGAAGGATTTTGGACTTCCTTCACGGGGAAGGCCATCAACATCCAAATCAGCGTTTTTGAAGCGACGGAACTTATCACGGCACGTTGCTTCACTTAGAGCAGCATCTCTTGATGCGCTTCAGCCGCCGTTTTCTTCGAATGAAAGAAAAAAATCAACAATTCTTGCAAATTAAGATTATTTGGCACAAAAGCAGACATTTTCACACAACCAAAAGCATATGACGCCAAAACAAAATCACTAATGTGCCCAAACCGTTTGCTTACCATATGTCTAAGCTTGGCTCAGGATGTTTGGGATATGTCAAATTCGACTAGCACTTACTGCTGGAGCCATCTATTGACAAGCAACAGAGAACTAATTTGCTACATTACAGTTCGGATTGGACCTAGGCCTCAACAGCCTCCTCCATTGTTGTGAATCTGTGCCAAATAGTTCCAGTTCCAGAGGCTGATGGTTGAAGGGATACTATTGGCATAAATGGCATCCCAGCGGATCCCAGTGTCTCAGCAGAAGTCATACAGCTACTCATTACGCGATCCCTGAAATGCATCTCCCTCTCCTTGATATTCATCCCATGGGCTGCATTCTCAAAAAGATGTTACGTTTCAAAAGAAGTGATCTTTGGTACCTGCCCTGGAGCTTTAATGACCTTATGCGTCGGCTGTCTTTTGAATCAGGTCTTATGGACATGCAATGACACCCGAACTCCTGCTAGAGAAAAAAAACGAAATCGACTTTGGTCAGAATCTGAGCAAGGAAAGGAATGTAATCGGATCTTCATGGATAGCTCCAAAATTGGTATAAGTTGCCGCGCTGGTGTCTTTTTGGAGGATGAGAGCTTTAGATTTTATTTCTCGTCGGGAAAAGTTAGGTTAGCTTGGTTTAGCGGGTAAATGAGGGATTTGAATCCGAGTCCATTCTATACCTCTTCATACTTAGATCCGTGTAGACCCAATGTGGTGCTCAAGTGGAGGTTTTAAGGGGATAGCGATATGATGCGGTTCCTAGTTCCTGTTTCCGTTTTCCGTCTAAGAAAAAGAGCGTTTAAGCCATCTTGTTGCATCCGCGAATCTGAAAAGTGATGTAAGTGAGGCAGTTTATAGTCCTCAGAAGTCGTGGAAGTAATAATTTCTAAAGTTCTTTGCTCAAATTACAGAGGCTGGGACAGTGGCACAAAAAGTGGAGGGTATCCTTCCGTGAGCCTACGTCCCCACAGCCTCTGCAGAGGTCGTCGTCGCTTCCTGCAGTCTCTGAATATTATAGCCTGTGAGCAATCCGATAAGCGTGGATAGTTCAGCTTTCCTTTTCAAGAGAATCTAACTTGTACTGGATTTGCTAAATTCCGGGCATAGTTGTCTTGAGGTCTCGCAGGTTGGAAGGTTTTTCCATCTTTCATTGACTTTTGTTTTTATTTTTCGCTCCACTTGCATTCTCAGAGTGCAAAGTGAAGGTTTGATACTTTAATCAGCCAGTTCACTTTCTAGGAGGCATCCTTTTAAGAAAATTAAGCCTTTTTTTGACAGCGCTTTACAAGAATTTATTTGATTACGACTGTCAAGATGGTTTTGATGGCAGCCTGGCTGTTAATAAATATAGTAATATGCTCGTGGGATATTGCCTTTATTTCCACAAAAGAAAAAAAATGCGTCTGCTTTCCAAGCGGAGATATACTCAGTCCTGATAGCAACGAATTATATTGTGAAGAATAAATGAAGGAGTCAAAACATCAGCATCTTTCACGAGTACTACTAGCTTCGCTTATAGCCTTGCCGTACTCTCTTAAGCTAGTTCGAGAATGCAAGACTTCACTGTACGCAGTCGGTGGTAAGAATTCACTGAATCGTTAACCCATCTTTCTTCAAAATATTGAATGTTTCCACTAACAAACTTACAAGGAGTGCAATGGACTAGTTCTTTGTCTGAGTGCTCTGTTCCGACAGAAAAATAAAATAAAATTATTAAAATTAGGAGACCATGGCATTCGGAAGTCTTTTCCGCAGATTGAAAAGGTGAATGAGTGTCAAAAACGGAAAATAGGAGGAAAATGTGTGCTTTCAGTAGTTCTAAATTAATAAAACGAGCTAGAGCGTATCTCGATTTAACATTCGACCATGAATAGATTAGCTTTCGACCCGGATCCTCCTGCATCGAACATACAAAGCACTGTGGATCATTATTGGGCAATGCGTGAAGTATAGATCTCCGCTGCATTTGTTGTTCATCGACTTCGAGAAGGCTTCAAAAGAAAACTAAGGCCCTAACCGTTTGAGTCTCCAACACTCAAAATAACAACAACGCCCAAATCAGCATTGCCGAACAACAAGTTGCGTAAGTAATCAACTTCTTTTATCTTGCAAGTATGAACTGGGAAAATGTAGGCACAAATTTGGATGTCGACAGCAGGATCAGCAAAGTTAAACCTGCGTGCGGTTTGATGGCTAAAATCTGAAAAAGCTTTCTTTCCAGCACTTAAACCAAATTGAGACCGTTTTCGTTGAATATATCACCCGTGCTACTATATGGGTGTAGCGCACAACAAGAGAGCTCCAAGCCTTCATTTATAGATGTCTACGAAAGATTTCAACGGTCTTCTAGCCGAGCCATATATCTTACGACCAACTTCAGGAAAAAGTGACAGGGAACTGATGACACCTTTCGGGTAGAAGGCTATTCATTCGATAAACATGCCATGCAGTGGAATCCACTAATTCCATCAGGCAGATGAGTGGGCCGTCCCAGGTAAACGTGAAGAAAAACAATTGAGGAGGGACACTGAGGTTAAATTGGATGGAACATAAGAACATGTTTGAACTCAAAAGAACATAGCACGCAGCTATTCCCCAAAGGAGGTTCGAAAATGTAAACTAGTCCTAGCCATCTCAGATGATGAATCGGAATCGTTCTGATAAGGTTATATGTACATCCTGACTGACTCGAATTGCAACCAACTTCAGACTGCTATAATTTTCAAACCGTTCATTACTGTAAGCTCAAATTTTGACACATGACAAGCCTTTTAAACGATTTACGTCTCAGTTGTGTTGAAAAATTGTTATCCGCGATGGAATTCAAACGTGATAGTGTTATTGCTTTATATTGGGCTGGAAAACCACAAGTAGCTATCGTTAGAGCCCTCCAGCACCTCAACGTGAATAAATCATTTGTGTCTCGAAACATAGCTCGTTACCGTGATACTGGCAGCGTTGCAAAACACCATGGAGGTGGTCATAAAAAAACAGCAGCATCGTAAGTAATGTAAGTGAAGGCTCGAATTGAGCGAAATCCGCGTCAAAGTGGAAAAAAATGGCTCGTGAGCTCAACATATCGTTGAAACGGATGCAACACATTTTGAAAAATGATCTTGGGCTCAAGCCAATAAAGTTCCAAAAAGCACATGATCTTACACCGCAACAAAACAAAGTTAGAGTCAAAAGAGCGAAGAGTTGCTACGCTTTCACGAAAGTGGTGAGCTGCCGAATTTGTTTTTTTCCGATGAGTCGCCATTTGTTATAGAGCAATATTTCAGCAAACACAATGACCGAGTTTACTTGCCAGAGAGGTCCTTCGAAAATTTACACCTTCGGATGGACACCAGAAAGCAGGCGCACCGATGGTGATGGTTTGGGCCGCCATAACCGCCGATGGTCGCTCTCCGCTCGTATTTTTGGACCGTGGCGTCAAAGTTAATGCGATCGTATACCATGAAATTGTCTTAGAATCAGTATTGAAGTCTTGGGCAAACAATCATTTCGGTCGGAGACCATGGACATTTCAACAAGACTCGGCACCGCCTCACAAAGCGCACGTCAACCAAGATTGGTTAAAAAACAATGTTCCACACTTCATTTCTTCGACACAATGGATTGCAAATTCTTCGGATGCAAATCCGTTATGGTTCTCTGTCTGGGGTATTTTAAATTAGAAGGTTGGCACTAAAAAATACCAAAGTTTGCATCACCTCAAACAAGCACTTCACCGTGAATGGGCCAAAATACCGTAGAGCCACTTGCGTGTAGCATGCGATGCTTTCTTCGGCCGCCTCAAGGCCATTATTCGCGCCAAAGGTGGACATATTGAAAACCACTGATATAATTTGAAAATTGATGTATTTTCCAACATTTTTTGCTTTGGCACAATAAAGTTTTTCAAAAAATAAAAAAAATTATAGCATTTTAAAAAGTTGCTGTTCGAGCCAGTCACCCTGTAGATATAGCTCACTACTGTATCTTCTTACATGTAGCATCTTAGATGTTGTGTGTCCCTTCTTATTCACAGCATGCACTTAGTTTTGTCCTCATTCGCAACTCTGTCTATTTCTGTCGCTTCTCTCTTTACTTGCGCCAATTACGGCTCGCTGAGTTATGCCAATGAAGTCAATGTTAGATTTAGGGGAGGGACAGAGCCGGATATTCTAGAAACATTGATCCACTTTAGGGGTATAATAGGTACCATTAACCCATTTAGGAATCATCCGTTACCAACTCTATTTCAGCACCCTGACTAGCCCTGTGAAATCATCAAGTTTTCCCAACTTTTGCTGCAACGGTGCTGCAACTTTTTTCACCCCTCCGTATAGTACGACTTTTGTTGGACTGAAAAAAAAATCTACTACGCGGCAGCAGTGACTCCCTCGTTCGACCCGTACTTCATTCCGCGAAGTAGTCGTAGATAGCCAAATACGGAGAATGCGGAAGATTCCGCACGACCAATTCGCCAAGTGTGGTCGTCTTTTTTTCAAATCGGCGTAGAATCGGCCCAATAAATCGACGTAGTGTAGTCCTGTGATTATTTTTCCCTTCTTCAAATAGTCAACGTGGATCACACATTGCGCGTACCAAAAAACGATGGCCATCACCTTTCCTTCTATTTTGGAGCACGTTCACCAGGTAAATTTCATTGTTTCGATAATTCTTTGGTCTCTGGTCTGTTGTGTGTACCAAAGAATCCATGTTTCCAGATTTCGATTAAACAATGCCAAGCACGTCTTTGGAGTGCTCACAAGATTGCGCTTGTTCTCCGGTGTGAGCAAACGTGGCACCTATCGCTTGAACAGCTTTTTCATGCCCAAAATCTCGTACAGAATGTGACTAACGCGTTCAGTAGAGATGCTTACTATCTCAACCAATTCTCAAATTGTTACTCGGCAGTCCGCCAATACCAGATCATGGATTTTGTCCATCAAATCAATACCAGATCATGGATCGGTTCATCAAAAACCGACGTGCGGTCACGGCGAAACTCTGCGAACCAATTGTAAGTGGTTATACGGGAAGGTGAATGGATTTCTTACATACCATCAAAAATGGGCTTGATTCCCTCGCAGTTTTTGCCACTCAAAAACAAGAATCGGATCACGGAGCGATACTGCTATTTTCCTTGAGATGGGTGTCAAAACAAAACTAAGCGTCGGATTGTCACCAAATTTTGACAAGCGGGCTAAAAGAAATTATATTAACTGATGGTATACTCATTTTGGCTCAGTAGTGATACCTATCTTCCAGTCCGGGTACTCATCAAACAGCCTGTAGATCCAAGGACGTTGAAGAGCCTCATATAATGTATCTGTTCTGCAATACTGACTGTCAAAACCGCCGTTGATTCAATGATGTAAAATCATTCATGGAACGTCCGCCTCCTGAGGATCAGTCGATTCTGAAGATGAATCATAGTGTTTCAAGGCTTTGTTGTTCAACAATTTGTAGTTCACGTCCGTTGGACGAGACCAGTACGCAGTGGCTACCAGGAGAGGATAAAAAAATAAGCACAAATGATGTTTAGTCATAGTTGCAAAACTGGGTATCGCCGAGTTTCTGATCAGAGTCTTCCCTAATCATACATAGACAAGACTAACTATGTCATCTCTGGATACAACTCCAAAAAACGCCACTCAGAGCATTCCTAAATGTTGAGAATTTCTATTAAACTCTCAAAGCCGATATAGGTAAGCTTCCAACCATTGTTAATTCGAAATACAGATCCATACAAAAACTAATCCAAAGTGGGCAACGTCGAGTTGTCAAAGTTTTATTAATATTCATATGTACGAGTACAAAAGACCCAATGGATTTAGTTAAAAGATGCCCTCTTCGTTAGCTCAAAATTAGTCAGCCACCTCACCAGTAGGTCATCTTTTAAAACTGAAAGAAAGAAAATATTTTAAAAGTCATCTTGCCTCGTATCTAGCTATTTGAGTATTTCAGAAAACTAAAGCCAACTATCCTTCTTTTGGAAATGATTTTTCACTTAAACTCAGCCTTTCCCAGTTCTTGTGAATTACTCGTTTCTATAGTTTCTCCGTGCTGTCCTTTTATTTCTCAAACTCAACTCAAATGAAACAATTCATTAAAAATTTATTTCATAGCTCCCATGAAAGTGGTATCTTTTTTGTCACACTCGTATACGTCTACTACAGATGCGACCACATGGTTGTGTCAATAATTTTTTACTCGCATCTCGAGATGAAATAAAATATATTCCGACCACCAGTTCACCATGAGTCGACTGTCAATGTCCTCCTCTAAAAAGCTTTCAAAACAATTCAAGCACTCGAAACATGGTGTTAACGACCTTAACAGGCCCGTCAAAAACTCCATCTGAACCCACCTTCATTCCAACTTTGCTTAAGTGCTAACTTGCCAAGGGTTTTTCTGATAAAAAAAAAAAATCTAGAATCTGTCCCTGTTCCAGTTCTGATCCCGCTCATGGTCCCGTCTTAGTTAATTAATTAAAAAAGTTTCTGAAATTCCCGGTATTCATTTCTAAGTTATGAACATTTTTTTTTTTTTTTTTATAAATTTGTCCTTCTGACGGAAAAAACCTGAAACCGGGACAGTCTCGAAAATTCAAATGTGCGCTGTTGGAAAGAGAAATCCGTGCGATTTGATTTTTTCTGATCCTTATTGGCCAAAGACAGGAAACCCATAACTGCTTGGACGTTGTAAATTTTTCATGTAATTTGTGATGGAAAAAAGGCTTTTTTTTGAAAGGGTTGTTTTGTTGGCCTGTCGTCGATTTAATTAGCCCGTTGGGTGCGAAAGCATTGAATGAAATTTTTATGTTAGTTTTTTTTTTCTCCCTGTTTGGACTGCACCTTACAACCCTTAAGCAGCAGAGGATGATTGGAAAATTTCTTGAAGATTTTCATTTTCAAGTTTTTTGCTTGAGATGAAAACAAAACGCTGTCTTGTTTGAATATCCCTTTTTGTTTTCTTGTTTCGCGACAAACTTAAAGCGTATCATACGCATAAGTCTTTGGATTGGGGGTAAAGATGCTGACATGTCACGTATGTGATTGACAGCGATTTATTGTTGTTTCGGCTTGATTTCGACAGTCGACAGGCGGTGATAGCGGTCCATGGTTATATTTAAATTATTCGGCTGAAAAATATTTGACTGGAATTTCACTGGTGAAACTAATGGCAAGACCGTGAAATTGGTGAATCATTTTGGTGGTGGATATCGAAAAGTCATTTGTTCAACCAAAAGCGATTTGTAATGCGTGCTTGATGAAGGAAAACGCAAGAAAGGTTACGGAGGAGAAATGAAATTCAAATTTCCTGTCAGACAAGATAGTCATCATTTTCTTTGGAAGTCAAATTTGCAAAAGATTCAAATTCATCTCTGACCTGACACTTTAATTTTCTGCAGCACAAAAAAGAGGATTCTTAGGACTCATTTTTGAAATATTTGCACAACGAATGAGATACAAGTAAACTGTATCTCAGTATACGAGTCCTTTGGAGGAGTTCTTGCCTCAGGTTGACCGCCGAAAAAGAAGTACTTTAAGTTGTCAGTTATGTGCTATTAAGATCAGTTTTCAAGATTTCAGCTTTAAGTTTTCAAAAACGTTTTTGAACCAAATCTCTAGGTAACAAATTTGTGATCTTCCTCTAATGCTCTATCCCTCTGGGTAGGACTCGAAAACTTAGCTGATTCACACTTTTCCGATGTCGCTATATAGATCATAGAGATCGCAGCTATGTACAGTAACTACCATATATTTTTGTCGCTTTTCTTTTTTGCTTATAAAGGATGATTCGTTGTAAGCTTTGATTTATAATGTAAAATAAAATACATAAATTTGAAAGTGAATTTAAAGTTTTTATTATCGGTGAAAAGAACAATTCATGGCATTTATTTTTTGAAAATAAAATCATGTAAATGTTGGCAACGACTACGTCTGAGGTGGTCCATTCAGAAGGTCTAATTTTGGGTATCTCGCGGATAACACGAGTAATGTTTGCTTCCAAAGTGTTAATCGTAGCTGGCTTATTTCTGAAGACCTGAGACTTTACATATCTCTAGAGAAAATAATCCAAAGGTGTGATATCGCACGATCTAGACGGTCAATTTACCGTAGCAAAACGTGAAATTAAGTGCTCACCAAAATGATTTCTCAACAAGTCCATTGTTTCACGCGCCATATGGCTCGTAGCGCCGTCTTGTTGAAACCAGAGCTCGCCGAAACCATGTGCTTCAATTTCAGGAAGCACATTTACCGTTAACATGGCGCTATAACGGTTACCATTGACGGTAACATTCTGATTTGCCTCATTTTTGAAGAAATATGGACCAATGATACCACCAGCCCATAAAACACACCATACCGTTATTTTTAGTGGATGTAATGGTAGCTTCTGGTACTCTTCGGGTTTCTCATCAGCCCAAATACGGCAATTTTGTTTATTAACGTATCCATTGAGCCAGAAATGGGCTTCATCACTGAACAAAATTTCACGATAATTTCACTGAAAATATGAAGCAAATTCAAGTCGCCTGTCTTCAATTCTTGCACAAGTCAAATTTTGTACGCTTTTAGGCCGAGATTCTCATGTAAAATACGCCAAGTTGTCGAATACGCCAAGCCAAGCTGCTGAGAACGACGATGAATCGATTCGTCACGGTCTTCGCGTACACTCTCAGCTACAGCTGCTATAGTCTCTTCACTACGTACTGTATGTAGTCTAACCGGTCGAGTATCATCAACTTATGTAAACTGGGACTCAAATTTGCGATAGTGTTGGCAATAGTGGTTTCAGTAGGTCGATTATGCGCACCGTAAGTTCCTCGAATAGCACGAAAAATATTTCTCACAGAACGATGATTTTCGTAAAGCAGCTGAAAAATTTGGAGACACTGTTGTAGTGTGAGTTTTTTTTACAATGATTTGCCAAACGATACCAAACAAAAATGATAGAGCAGTTTGATTGGTATCATACGTGATCTGTCGAAAAACGCCTATTGAAAATCAAACCTCACGATGAATCACCCCTTATATGACAGCTCATTGTCTTCTGTGAATTGTTTCGCTGATTCTGATGTACGAATGTTACACAATTAAAATGGTCATAAAGACCATCCCGTTGTCTTTACGGCCTTGTACTGCCTTTCTGTGCAGATACTGTCATATAATGGTTTCAAATCGATAAGAAGATGGTTGTTCTGAATTTCTTTCTCCAGGATCGCTTGTAGTGTAATGACACAAATTTGAGCTTCATCATCCAAGTTGAGTGGTTAATTCTGCCTGACAGAAAAATATGAGCGGCCCCGCTAATTAACAATCTAAAGAAGTGGTCAACGTCAGCGTCAACGGTGACTCTACTTCTTAATTTATTTGCCCTCTATGGAATATAGACTGATCTGGGTATTCGGAAATCTACATATAACACCGGATGAGTGCCTTGCATCTATCGAAATACGACTAAATTGGTTTCGGTTCGATGATCAGGTTCTTTTGTGAATATTAAAGTGACGTAATCATCACCATAGTTATACTCTGCTGTTTTATTTGGGAGCTCAATGAAACGTTCAGTGGTGGAATTGCCTATTTATTCTCTGGGATCGTGCGTATATATTAGACTGCAAAAAGACGTTTCTCTCGCCCATAAGTCGACTGAGTCTGCTGCTTACAACAAATCTACCTTCAAATAGACGAGGCTTTTGTTTTTCGTGCAATTAACGTAGTATATACGAGGTGTGTTCAAAAAGTAAGGAAAAATGTATTTATTCATTCATCAATATTAAGTTGTCCCCTTTAAAGTAATCTCCTTCAGATATAATATATTTGTGTCAACGCTTTTTTCAATCCTGGAAGCACTTCTTGGTAAAGCCTTGAGCTCTTCCAGCAATGCAGTTTTTATTTCATCAATCGTTGCAAATCTTCAGCCTTTTGTAGGTCTCTTCAGTTTTGGGAACAGGTACAGGAACAGGAAGTAGTTATGACCCTTTTGCGTAAGTCAGGATCATCATTGACGTCATTCAAGAGCTCCTGAGCGGTGCTCATGCAAAGGATCTTCTGATCAAAACTAAGAAGCTTCGGAACAAATTCGCTGACACAAGTCTCATGCCCAAAATATTCGAAAAAATTGCATGACACGAGCTGACCTATATTCCATCATCCTCAGCAAGTTCTCTTACGGTAATTCGACGATCTTCTAAGACAATTTTCTTCACAGCTTCGACGTTATCATCATTTGTTTATGTGTTCTGGCATCCAGAGCAAGGTTCGTCATTGGCATCTTCTCGGCCATCTTGACAGATTTTGTGCTAATTGTAAATATTTTTTATAGTTAGAGCAGACTCACTATATGCCACTGTCAACGTTTCAAGTATTTTAGAGTACTTGATTCCACTTTTTACACAAATGTTGTTGCAAATTCTTTGCTCATTTTTTTATAATAATTGAAAATCCTCGAGCACACAAAAGCACGTCTAACCTTTCTATCTGTCAAAAACAAACTAAGTATGTTCGGGACATGAGTACCAACACAAAAAAAAAAAAAAAAATCGATAATCGAGTGTACGTTACTCGTGAAATTTTAAAAGTCACCTTTTTATTTGAACACGTCTTTATAAAAAAAGGAAACTGACTGGCCTGACTCTATTATTGCTGAAAGTTATCCTCCAAGGAAAGCTACGCAGATTAAAAACTTCTTTGGACTAAAGATGCCACCTCGAGAGCTTCTAAAACACTGTTCTACAGTGTGACACAGAGGGGGGGGGGGTCCTGTGGATATACACGGCTATGATAAAACCAATTGGAATCAATCTGAGCTTCTGGCAAAGCGTTGGACGGTGTTGACTTATGTAATATTCAGATCGCTTAAGTCATTACAGAAGAAATCTCCAAAGTGGGGTTTCTTCATTTGGAGAAAGCTGGGCATGCTAAGAACAGATGGAGGATTGTCTCTTCCTCCTCTTCGACAATGCACCTTCTGCAGACGTTGTTTTTAAAAACGGCAAGGCTTCTGCCTATAAGACAATGTCCAGTCATGACACCTATGATAGCGCTGAGATGCTTATCATTTAGAGAGATCAAACTCTCATTGCGATTCAGATACTGCTTTGGACAGATTTGCTGTAGTCACTAGATGTGCAGTCTACCTGAGGTTTGTTCTCAATTAGCATTAGTATTAGTAGACTCTATGTAGCTTTAGTATTAGTTTGCGCTTAGCAATTGGTATACCGATGATGCCTTCTCAATATGGGCAGAGTGATTCCAATTTTGGCGGGTTCATTGGAATAGCTACGTGCCTCAGCACCCAGAATAGATTAATTTTGAACTGCATTGCTATCCCTCTGAGAGATCATCTGAGAGCTAGTTCAAAGATGCTGTAGCTTCCTTTATTCTTTCTTAAATACTAGGTTTGGTGGAACAAACTTTCACGAAAATACGTCACTGGTACTTTTATCGGACCACAAAAACTGTGTGTTTTGCCTGCAAAGGAGCCTTTCTTAGCACATATAGCTTTGCTATAGACGCATTCATTCCTGCTCTTGATATTCATATCACGACCTGCACTCTCAAGTCATCTTCGGCTTAAAAAAAGTGGTCTTTGTATAAATATAACGCGCACTGCACTTTTAATAACCTTGCGCACAGACTATGTTTTGACTCTGGTACAATGGAGATGACGTCGATGTGATGACATTAGAACTCCTGTTGCTTTGAAAATACTTTTTTGATCTACCCTGTGGCTAGCGATGATTTCGATCTGAATCTGAGCCAGGTAAGGAATGTAGTTGAGACCTTACAGATGTCCTCTAAAAGGCGCCGGCGATTTATTTCACTTCTTGTACCATAAAAAAAACTTGCGTCCGTCTTCCAAAGGTAGATAACGCAATCCTGATGGCAACGAACAATATTGTGAGAAATCAGTGGGCCTCTTACTACTTCGAAGCTACTTTGAGAATACAAGACTCCACTGTACGCAGTCGATAGGCTGAATTAATTTTTTTTTTTTTTCGAGTCTTGTTTCGGCCTATATTACATCACGGGAAATGAAATTGCCGATGAACTTGGTAGACAAGGCTCAGGTGCGAGTTTTTCAAGAGCCGATATGCGTTAGTACTGCCAATGTCCTCAGTTAGGGCTTCCATTGAATGCTAGTATTGGTATGAGCATAACTCCATACGAAATCATGCCCCGGGTTGCCGACAGACGAGAGGAATACTTTCGGGCATCTCTCAGAGGTAAGCGACTTTCCTGCTATCCTAACAGGATACTAAACTTTTGTTAAGCAACTTCTTGTGATAATCATAAGTGACACAGCATCTTCCTTAAAAAGTGATGATGACACCGCTTGATGACACTCAGAGATGTACGAATGCTGTAGGCACTTAGTCACAGATGTGCTTTATGAAAGACTAGAAAATTGAAGTAAGAAGTACAGGTTAGGAAAGCTAGCGCTTAATTTGGTAAGATGCAATTCGCTTCGCTGGTAGCAAAAGTCTGTCATTTTAGCGTCATTCTTTCTGATAACCATGGCTTTAAACACGTAGATTATGGAACCTACCATCTCCTCATTGTCATCAGCTTCTTTGATCCTTAGCACGCCTCTCGAGAATGGTAAATGTTCGACTTTTTGCTTACATCAGCAATGAGCAATTGTTGATACAAATAAATTTTTTACTACGTCAGGTGATATACAAGAACTTTCGACGCAACTACCGACACAAACTGGTATGCTTTGGAATCAGTGGCTCACCGACCTGCAAAAGTAGGACGTTCAAGCTGTCGACCATCGGACTAGTCGACGGCAGTTGTTTGCATCCGGACTGTTGTAATAGACGTTGCCATGAAACGAAAACGAATTTGAACATAATTTAAGCACCATTCAAAAGCTTGGAATCCCATTAAAGCCAGCTAATCTTGACTGGCCGACAACTCGCTCAAATGTCCAAGACCCTGACTAATCAACCACTGTGCTCATATCTTTTCCCTTTAAATTCTTTTAAATTTGTGTACCAACCAACTTTTCTACCTTGCTAGCCTCGGTCTTTTGACAAACACATCCTCTCATAATACGAGTATATCTGATGCTTACCCAATGAGACTCTGAGCGCTTCTTCTTGTCGAAGCCATAATTCCTTTCTTGAAATAGTCTCATTCTGTGAAATCCTCTGTCTAAACGTTTCAATTTACAAAAATGCTGTGCCTTGAACATAAATTGCACAAACTTTAAGATTTTTCTTGATGACCACTCGGATTTTTTCCCTAAAATCAATCGGAGTCCAGATTCTTTTCGACACATCATATGCGAAAACGCCTTTCTTATTTTATTGCACTTTTTGTTAAATTGTCTTAAATTAGGAACACATTGAGACAAACTCCTTTATTCGAGTGTTCATTGAAGAACTTTTCTTGTTTCTAGAGGCACAAACTCCCCAACTACTAATAGATGCACCGACATCTTACAAATCCATGTTAACTATTCGAACATTGTTTTTGACTCATCTCTTTAGTATAATACTTCAATTGGATGTTGCATGC
This sequence comes from Volucella inanis, assembly GCA_907269105.1. Lineage (NCBI taxonomy): Eukaryota > Metazoa > Arthropoda > Insecta > Diptera > Syrphidae > Volucella > Volucella inanis. Next base: position 20,388,595 of record OU026157.1, read on the forward strand.
AATGGGTCTCGAAACCCCCTTAAATCCCCCAACGCAACGTACGAGTACTCGTACATACATAAATTATTCACTACCGAGCAAAAGCGCATGCGTGCACTTGATGTTAATTTAATTCGCCCGACGACTGTGGAGTGTTACCGCCAGTTAAATCGCAGATTCGTATTCCTTCTTCGGATTTCAATATTTTGTCATCGCCACAGTAAACACTATCAACGAGTATCCATCCGCATCTGAGAAAGAGCGCATGGTTTTTATTTGTACAACTTCGCGACATGATCCTTTTTGCGATGTAACAAGTCGCGGCGGCTCATCTCTCACCTGATTCTGGCAACGTTTGTTCCCAAAGTGATGTGCCAAGAAGTGGTGGTTGCGTGCAACAAGGCCCTTTCTTTCAAATCGAAATCGGAAGAACGTGCAAAAACTATAATCTGCCGTGGGCACTTGGAATTCGCTTCGATTTTTGTCGTTTCCTTTTGGTTTTATGAATTTTTTCTGTAATTTGCAGGCGCAGATTGAATGGCTACACGATTTTATCGTGTTGTCCGGCCATTAATTGTGCCGCCAATTTATGAATATCGGCGAATTAATTTTCCAATAATTCACAAGAGCTGCAGATGAGTGTACGAGTAGTGTAGCCAAATCGGCAGCGTGCGTGATTAGTCCTTTGGAATTTGGAATTCGTTCGATCTCATGCGGGCATAGATTTATTGAAACAAGGACCCAAAGTTGACACCGATCATTGCGATGACGTGAGCTGTCATCGAAGCATCATCATAGAGCATCCATGTGGGAATACGAATGTAGGAACTTTGACGACCGACGCGCGGTATGGTATCTTTGATGTCAAACCAAAGTGTACACGTCAGACATGTCGGTATATCGCACGGTCGGCCTGTGATAGAAAAAGGAGTCATCCCCTCAAGCAGTTCAATGTAGTAAATGAAAGAATGGAACATTTTTATTTGATCGTTAATTTGATTTAATGCAGCGACGTCAATTCACCCATACCAGGCTAAGGTGTAGGTATACACACTCGTATCGACGAAGCTACAAAACCGCATTCGGAAAAGAGTCCGTTGAGACCGCAACAATTTTGCCACTTGTATTTGAAAGAAGGCCGATCTGTGCGGGTCGTTGTTCTGTCTCAAAGCAAAGCCGATGGAAGCTTGGAATCTTATTTTGCATACCTACTACCTCGCCGAGTTGGTTAGCCCATAAAATTGGTTACTTTTTAGCTACTGTTTAGAGAGGTGTTGTGTCATGATGGTGTAACATTGTACTCAAATGTGACGATTATATCTCGGACAATGACAGATTTGATTGATGATCGACTGAGTGAATGGATGCGGTTGTGGGCAAATTAAATTTGCAGTCAAAAGGAAGAGAACACTTTTCCTATTTTGTTTTATTGAGACTTTGCTTTGTAGTCAAGTAAACGATGGGATTCTATTGATTGATTTCCTTGGAAAACCATTGGAATTGCAGACGTTTTGAATGTCTTTTGGAAGTTTATTGCCTTCTGAGTGAAAATCGTTAAAATCTCGAATTAAATGCAACTTCCTGGTTCGCTCTTGTGTGAAGTTTTCTGTAAGTTGAGGTTTCAAAATGAATTTGTTATGTATTCATCAAGAATCACTAATAAGTTGATACTTTTTGAGACTTGACATCGCAATCAGTTAAGGTTTTGATACCTCATGTTTTGCATACATGGTTTGCTTCTTAAAAGCATCAGAACTTAGGAATGAAGTAGTTTATTCCTTTAGATGAGTAAGGATTCAATAGCAATGACCCCAGAGTATAAATTCCATATGATCCGTCTACGGAACGAAAATCGTGTTTCATAAGTGAACTAGCGGTGTGACCTGTGAATCATAAGAATTTTAACGAAACGGATGGGCTACCACATGACTTAGTGCCGGAATAGATAGTACACACTTATCACTACATGGCCAGAATAAATTCCGCAAAGATGAACATGGACAACTGGTAGTAGAGAATATGGAAAGACTACTTCTGCAAAATGATCTTCCTGAATGCAAACGACAAGCAATTCAGTCGCCCTAATCCATACCAAGCTTAGGTAGAAATATCGAAGCTTTGTTCTAATAAAGCTATTTTCCCTGACTTAGTACCTACTAAGCTATACAAGGGAGTTGGAAATCACATGACTAGGAACATGCATAAGCTAATTTTCAAGATATGATCAGAGTAAAACATGTCCAAAATATGAAATCTCAGCATTGTTTGTCTGATCCACAAGAAAGGAGACTCTTTCGACAACGCCAATTAAAGAAGATTACGCGTCCTTATATTGCCATATTAAGTGAGTGTCTGAAATCATTCATAAACTATCTGGGTGGCTTAAACGAGTGCGGTTGTAAGCCAGCAAAGTCTACATACTCGTACTTAACTAAGGTGGCTCTACAGTCCGGGGTGGAAATGGGCCTCAACCAACAAGCGTCTCCAGCCAGCTCGATCTTTAGGCAGATGCCTAAAGTTTCGCATGCTAATTTGATTGAGGTATCTTTTCACTTAAGTGCGTTACCTGATCTGCGGTCTTCCTCTAATGCGCTGACCCTCATCTGCTTTACCAGCCATCTCAGTCGTTTGACCTTCGTTCTTTTCTGTACAGCCCGTTCAGTTCATCATTGTATCTCCTCCTCCACTCACCGTCTATAGAAACGTGATCTCGAGTTTTGATTAAGTCCATGCCTCTGTGCCATAGAGCAGGACTGGTATTATTATGGCCTTATATAGGGTCACTTGTGTTGTTCAAGAGAGGACTTTACTCGTCCCTTGAACTTAAGCAGCAGCGATTGACAAAAGTTATTCTTCCTTTGATATCGGTACTGTTGTCGTTGTTTGAATTAATAGCGGATCCTAGGCCCTAGGAGTCATTAACCACCTCAAAGTTATATTTGTCGACGGTGACATTCTGACCAAGACGTCGGTGTTGGGTGTCTATGGGTGTTGTTGGACGGACCTTGGAGGCAATTTTGTGCTTCTTGTTTTGGCGTGTGAGTTTAGCACTATTTTTTCAAGAATGATGTTAAATTAATCGCATGAAAGCGTGTCTTTCTTGAGATCATAAGTCTCAGCGAGTAGTCTTCATCGTCATCCTACACAAACGGACAAGTTTGGCAGGGATTCCAAAACTAGACATTGCTCTGTATAGTTCGTCTCTATATAGTAGATGCTATGATATGTGGCCAATCGATGAATAGATGGTGTGTATCATGAGTGTTTGGTCGATGGTGCACTTTTCTGGCCTGAAGCCACACTGATATGGATCAATCAGGTTGTTGACGAACGGCTTCAGGTGTTCACATAATATGGTAGATAGGATCTTGTAGGTGATTTTAAGAAGACTGATACATCTGTAGTTGGCCCAGTTCAGAGGGTCTCTTTTACTGAGGATAGGACAAACAATGCTGAAGTTCCATTCACCGGATATACTTTCGTCTGACCATATTTTGCAGATGAATTGGTGGGTTATGCTCCTTACCAAGTCGTTTTAAAGAGTTCGACAGTCGAGCCGTCTGCCACAGTAGCTTTGTTGGATTGAAGCTTAATTAAGGATATCTTCACTTCACCCAGGTCTGGTGGACGGAACTGTTGGTCTGCATCATCCAAGTTGAAAGATTCATTCTGCCTGACAGCGGTTGCCCTTTAACAGTCTACAGAAATACTATTTCCAGATCCGCAGCATCGACTGTGACTCTATTACTATATCTTCCCTTATTCATTGCTACAAGCTACGGTTTGGGGTTTATGTCCATAGCATATTTTTTGTATTTTTTGTACCTTTTGATAGAACTTCAGAATCTCATTCCCGGAGTACTATCTCTCACATTCTTCGTTCGCGCTCTTCGCATTCTCCTTGTTTTTCTTCCTGAGTAGCCGGTGTTCGTCCCTTCTCTTCTGCTCGTAGAGCTGGTGAGTAGCTCTGTCGCTTTGTTTACCTCTTGTTTAACTGCAACCCAGGAGTTTTGTTGCGGTGGCTGAGTAAAACCCAGCACAGTGGCAATGTTGCCACTGGTTTCGAGATTTGATGCTGGCGGCATAGGATCTCTTAAGAGATTAAGGGAGACTCGATCGGAAAAATTTGGTGATCTCTTCCGATTGTAGCTGTCCGATGTCAAAATTTTTCACAGTATTAGCTTACCTTTGCAGTGTTCGGGATATCCGCAACCGTACCTTGGCTACAACAAGGTAATGGTTCGACTCAATGTTTGGCCATCGGAACATTAGGGCTTCCATAATACTAGAAGACTGCCTTGCGTCGATCGCAATGTGGTCAATCTGGTTAACGGTTGTTTGATCAGAAATTCTCCGGATATTTTTAAGTCCGCAGAGTTATTAACGTAAGAGAACTTAGCACTCAAATGGGTATGGCTACATTTAAAGTGCCTGAATACGTGTTTAGCTTTTAGGAAAACTGGGTGGCATCCAAGATATAATGAGGAGACTAAATTAGAAGTGTAATTGGACTTGTTAGTTGTATTCTAGTCAACCACACACCTTATGTGATTTTATTTCCCTGAAAAAAAGAATGTCTTCCGGGTGCGTATGGTATTAAACCCCGAATCGTCTGATTTGGAAGCCAATGCTCTACCACTTGATGGACAACCACTTGATGCCTAAAAACCATTCAGAGTTGTGAGTATTAAGGCAAAAGAAAGTTCATGCTGTCATCAGAGAAGGTCCCAAAGCACCAACGGCTTGGCCAGAATGTCACCATTGTAAGTTAGAGGTAGTTATGGACCTCGCGTACTTTGATTGCCCGGTTACAAGTAGCAATGAAATCGGCGCAGAAATCAGACTCTTGAAAGTTTGCAATTGATTAGAAAAAGGCCTCTCACAGAAGATTAAACTGGCTTTATATAAGATCCTTATCACCTCGGTCCCGCTCTTTGGCACTGCGGGCTGCACCTTGTCAAATGAAAAAGTACCTGGTATTTCGAGAATAAGACAGTGCATGTGGTTTTTGGTTCCATTTGGATTGACTGAGAATTAAGGGGCAAAATCAATCTCAAATTGCATAGAATCTAGTCAGCCGTCTACGGATTCAAGATCTTAGAAGGATCGTGCTATCTGGAGAAGCTTGTTGGTTGAAATCCAACTAAGGAAATAAGTGCTCAAATGTTGGTTTATTCACTGCAATAGACCATATAATGCTAACTGAGCTAGTTACTAACTTAGATACCGTACCTTCTTTGCTCTTGGGAATTCTGTTCTCAGTCCTCTACAACAAACACTTACTCAATCGCATGATGCTTAGGTCGGCAGTACTGAGTTTCTTTAGGTCTCGAACCATCCTTTTAGGTGGATTATCAGTGTTCATTGGCTCCATGTGGATCAGAAACTTCGCAGTTATATTGTATTTTCTTTATCATTCGTCATTAACAGCATACAGCCTCAAATGATAAAAAAACGGTTCTCACCTGGAAGGAGTTCAATATCTGCACTGCTTTCCTCCCTAAAATTTCGATTGTCGAGATCGGTTTTTTGTGGAGCATGTATTTCATCTTTGGAGCTACTAGCCTTGATACTATTTTTTTTTTTTTTTTTTGCTTAATGGCAGTAGTATAAGCAGCAGCTTATTGTCTTCATCGACTCTTCACTATTGCCTTTCATGTGGAGCTTACGTTTATCACTTCGTATTTCTTGACATAAAGTTCCACTCGGTCAACAGATACTTTTTTATTTGTTAACAATATTCCGTTGATTTTGTACACATTTATTTCCACCAATTGGTCTCGCCTGTAGTTATATTGCTCTAAGAACTTCTACAGGGTGATTCATCGTGAGCTTTGATTTTCAATAGGCTTTTATTGAGAGATCACACATGACTCCTATCAAGCTGCTTTGTAATTTTTGTTCAGTATCGCTTGGCAAGTAGCTGTATTATGAAAATCAGCGTTTTGTGAGAAATGTTTTTCGTGCGATTCGAAAAACGTACAGTGCGAATAATCGACCTACTGAAACCACTATTGCTAATACCATTCACAAATTTGAGTCCCAGTTTACATAAGTTGATGATACTCGACCGGTTAGACCATATCCAGCACGTAATGAAGAGATTATAGCAGCTGTAGATGAGAGTGTACCCGAAGACCGTGACGAATCGATTCGTCGTCGTTCTCAGCAGCTTGGCTTGGCGTATTTGACAACTTGGCATATTTTACGTGAGGATCTCGGCCTTAAAGCGTACAAAATTCAAATTGTACAAGAATTGAAGCCAGTCGACTTTAATTTGCGTCATACTTTTAGTGAATGAGCTATGGGAAAACTCAATGAAAATTCGGTGTTTTATTGTGAAGTTTTATTCAGTGATGAAGCCCATTTCGGTCTCAATGCATACGTTAATAAACAAAATTGCCGTATTTGGGCTGATGCTGAGCAACACGAAGAGTACCAAGAGCTACCATTACATCCATTAAAAACAACAGTATGGTGTGGTTTATGGTCTGGTAAAATCATTGGTTCATATTTCATGGTAACGGGCTATGTGATCTCGGTGAGCTCTGGTTTCTAAAAGACGGCGTTTTCTACGGCGTTTTTCAAGTTTTGCTACAATAAATTGGGTCTCAGGTCTTCATGAATAAATCAGCTACGATTGACGATTTGAAAACCAACATTACTCGTGTTATCCGCGGGATACCAGTCACTATGCTCAAACGAGTCACCCAAAATTGATCCTTCCGAATGGACCGCTTCAGGCGTAGTTGTGGTCAACATTTACATAATATCAATTTTAAGAAGTAAATGCCATAAATTGTTGTTTTAATCGATAATAAAAGTTTTAAGTTTGCTTTCAAATTTATGTGTTTTATTTTACATTATAAATCAAACCTCACGATGAATCATCCTATATAACGACATACTACAACGTGATGGACCTATAGTTATGGTGAGCAGATTTGTTGAAAATAGTTCTATTCCATGATGAATTCTTCTAAGGAATTAATTCCAAAGTGCAGTAGTTTGTCGTAGTCGTATTAGTTTTGGTAAGATTTTAATTTCGCGTGCTATATAGTTTAAGACGGTGAATGCTGTTGAATGTTTTGCCTTAGAATTAGAATTTGCTCGTGTTTTCTAAAATTTTCCTCAGCAAGCAACAATATGATTGCTAGTTCTTACATACATACTCTGTCTACCCTTATTGTGTTTATGATTTTGCATGGCTAAGAAGCTAAACAACCAGAGCAGACGTTCTTACTGTTCTAAACTATCTTGATATTGGGCTCATTCATTCATTCATTCATGTTGACAGATGTTAATTCTATCGCGCAACTTTTCGACGTCCTTGAGTTGTAAGAGCGTCCTTCATTTCCGCCCTTCTCCGCACACTATTCTCTACCAGTGCAGCACCTTACGAAGTGGATCTTTATGGAACTTTATGGCAGACAAAGTCATACTACAAGTATATCTTCGAGGGTAATATACATACGTATGACATAATGTTGCAGTTCTTAATCTACTGCCTGTATGCCTGTGAGTGCACAGCGGAGTTTTTCACCTAGCTCCTCTTTTCAACATAAATTCATTGTTTTCATTGAATAATTGCAGTCCATGTTTGGCATCCGTAAGATAATGGGTAGAGTCATCGTAGATGCCCCAAAAGTGTGCACATTCAAAATGGAAGGAAGATATGATTACGTGTCCTGCATCTAAAAGCTAGTGGTCACTTCGTCTGGCGATTTAAATTAACCGAACGAATGTGTTTTCTTTAACTTTCTCCTTTAAAGAGGCTTCAGTGTCATCGGTAAGAATACGCGGATCACTGTCTGCATTGGTTATCATTGGCATCGGCTTCTAGCAGCTACATCTGACAGGGGCATATGCCATAGTTTTTCGTTTTATACACATTTGAGCCTATCCATCGTATGTTCTGACCAGAGGATACCTTCAAGTTTGTGGTGGGTAATGTTGGTAGTGTTGGCAGCTGAGTCTTTTTAATGTCAAAATGAGTAATTCACCCTGCAGATCTTGATTCTAGATTGTAGAAACCTCTTTCGATGAAGGCTAGGTTGAGATCGATATTAACAACAAACGTTGAGAATGTAAGCGTTGTCGTTGTCTGAGCGGAAGATCGTTCGCAAATTCCAATTCCCTGGCTAAATCATGCAACCTTATATTCCTGAAGTTTCAGTGTTTCAAAGGAGTCTACATAAGGTATTGCTTTATAGTTGTAAAAGTTTGATTTCATTGCTGACTTCCATTCAAAGTTCCTTTTCAGACGTTTCATACTTAGTGCTGATATTTTTCAAAAAATGCAACTCTCTACCTTTTTCTTATAAAATCCATGACAATACTGACAATATGGTAAATGCCAAAGGGTGTTCAATTTCACAGGAAAAAGGAAACACACAATAAGTGTTCTCTGTCAAATTCTAGTATTATAGTGTCTCGTAAATTCCTTTGAAAGATTCAAAACTGATTCACTGCTCTTTCAATGATTTACACACTTTTAAGAGTCACCCAAATAAACAGAGAGACAAATAGAAAAAAAAGATATTAACGTATCGTTTCCTAACGGTTGATCCAATTTCCATTTACAAACAATAAGGACATCCTCTTTATTCCCCCGAAAAAAAAATAAAAACTTCAATCAGATTCCTTGCCACTGACAAAAGACCATTCACACGTGAGTATCTTTTGCATCACTTTTCCTTTTTTTTATTCCCAATTGAGATCTGTCAAATTGTGTCAAAAGAAATCGTCAATAACCCAAATTAAGGACCTCCAACTCCAGATCCTGTTCAACCCCGACCTCAACCACTCACCCGTCCTTAATCATTTTCCGATTTACTCACTTGCGAAATGCGTAGCGTGTCCCTTCTTGTATGCAAAAAAGACTTCGTATTCCCATATGCTTGCCTTCAACCACCGCGTTGCCTTTGTAGTCCTTTTCCTTATCGGGTGTCTAGTATTTGTTCAGGCGATTGCCGAAACCAATAGGCGTAAAATTAAACCCACCACTGTATGTAAATACGATACAATATGACACGGACCTGAGCACGAACAGATCCAAATACGATACGAATTCTTGGCGTGCAAAAATCTCACATCGATTAGATATACCATATATATGTATGTTTGTACCTCAGAAAAGATGGTACATAAACACACTATGACAACAATTGTGTGTGTTCTGTCTATGCGTAGAAGGACTCCTTATAGATGGGAGGATGAAATTCGATTTCTAAATGCATTTTGTTCTTTTAGCACCCACCTAAGCGACTGTTTGATATCTTGTCAGGTTATTCTTGAACACAACCACCAAATCGATGATGCGGGGTATCCGTCTACTAATGCTACCGCTAAGGCGAACACATTTACGCAGACGAATTTGAATTTTTTCGAATTACTTGGCAAAGTCCTTGGTCGTGTTTATTCAAAAAATATGATGATTTCGTATGCAAATTGCCAACGTCGTTATGTCGATTTCGCGTCACACTGGAATGAGCGTGAAATGTTGACTTGACGACGCGACGGTCCTACAGTGATGGGTGATATGCCCATAATGCCGCCGCCATTTGGAATTAGCGAAGGTAATCGAATTTTACAGATGAACAATAGCAAATAAGATTTTCAGTTAATAAGATGACAAAGTGTCTGTGTGATTGGGAAGAGCGTTTATTTTCGCTCAGTTGGAAGTATAAACTGAAGTCCTTGTTAAGGATTTCAAATATTTCTTATCGAGAACTTATGAGACTCTGTTACGTGGTAAATTTTTCCGGATTAGATGGTTATAAGTGACAATTTTTGGTGGATTTATAGCAATTTTTCGTGGGTAGAACGTTTTGGAAGGGGAGAAATATGAGCCTGCGTTTTCCAGCAGTCAATCCTTATTTCTCATACATAACAATTTTCTTTCAAAATAAAACCAAAAATATAGACTTGTAGGATCCGTTTCTCTTTCCCCAAGATGGCATTTTTGTAGTTCACTGGCGTATTAATTGCTTTTTCCTAAAATTTATGAGTGAAATCGCCAATCATTTAGCTAGAGCCGATGAAGAATTAGGAAAGGAAGCGACACTTCTCATGTTGAGACGGCGCACGTTCCTGGAATTTGTTAAGAGATAAGCCGACGTTAAATGGCAAATATACGATATTATATAGATAGCAATGTGATCTCCAAGGCTCTATGGCTCTGAAATATTCAAGCTTTATAGAAAGGAAATAAGCATGGTAACCGGTATTTCGTATGTCTGCTAAACGACACTAAACACTAAACAAGTTTGGACACTTGCTGGTATCTGATTACAGTTAAAATTTTGTTCACACCATGTGGTACACCATGTACCTCGGGGAGCGATTATAAGTCTGATCGTTTAGTAATTAAGGATGTTTCACAAAACAGCTGCCTAGTGTGTTGTGCAGAAGCTACCTACCTATGCATATGTACCTCTTTCCATTCTAATTCTACGCTATATTGGAGACAGCAAGGCGGCTGCGCTTAGTAATTCGAATGTAGACAAACTTAAAACAGTTTAAGCCTGATATTCACAAAATAGATCAAACAAGGCAGTAGCTTGATCAATAACAGAAAAGGCATTGTGCAGACGACAAGCAATAGAGGAAGTGTACCGTCCATGCACAGGCAAACAAACAGATAATTTCAACACTGCGGCATACCGATGAAAAATTTTAAGAAATACAGTCCTCGAAATATATTGAAAAGGAGCGGGGAAACCTGCTAATTGGGAACAACGAAGTCAAAAAAGTACTTTGACCAAGGAATGTACATTGTCTGCTATATTATATGTACTCGCATGTTTGCCTCAGTCTTTTGCAGAAAGATGAGGAAGCGCTTTAGCGCAGGATACCTGCAGTTTCATTCGAGCGTAGATATTGATCCATGGTAGCGTCATTACATTCACAATAAGCGTTGCAAAATGTTGCGACATATTCACATACGCCTAGCACCTTAGTGCCTATAAAAAGATTAGTATTACGTTAGGATGCCAGTCAGTAGTCCACAATTTTTCCTGCTGAGAGATTGCAGGACAAGAGTAAATTATAGTGAATAGGTCGATCTCAATGTACAGCTCATATAGTTCGTCGTTGAATTTTCTCCTCTGAACCCCGTCAACGCAAACGAGACCGAATATTTTTCGAAGGATTTTTCTCTAGAAACGACTGAGTATAGCTTCAGCCTTTCGATAAAGCCATAAAGAAAGACTGAGATGATCAAGTTCTTATATATGTAGAGTCTCCTTAGTTTTTCAGGACAGTGCCTTACTACTCAATTGCCTTCTTAGCCCAAAGAAAAGTCGATTGCCAAGAGTAATGTTTTGTTTTCGAAGTATTGTTGACAGAATTTATAGCAGAGCCAAGGTAAACAAAATGCCTTTCTATCTCAAAGTTATAGCTGTCGACTGATGACAGCCCGCAAATTTTGCCTATGAATCAGTATTACCACCACCACTATGATTCCAGAAAGATGAGACTTATCGGATGAGAGGTTCCCATAAATTCAGGTACAATAGTGCTTGGAGGTTACCGGCAAGAGGTATCCATGTCCGACCATAGGTACATCAAATTGTAGGAGGCGGAGTCCGTGGAAAACCTTGACAAAAGAATAAAGCAATCGTTGGAACTAGCAGGCTATTCAAAGTCCTCAGAAGAGAGAAATTAGTTAGATTTAAATAATTCAGAAAATCTGATGGCATTTCCGCTGAGTCAAAAACAGAAACACTCTGTCTCACTTCCCAAATAAACTAATCAGAATCAGCTCATAACCAGCTCCAATTAGTGAAACTGCTACTGTGTTACAACAACACAACTCGCCGCAGCTAGTATATCTCATCAATTATAGTGACGAATGAGACCATATAGTATGCTGCTGCTTCTTTTGATGGCTCTAAGTCGCCTGACACTGATGGGATATACCTTCTTATGCAACAAAAAGGCATAGACCACCAGCTAGTAACTCTGAAGAGAATATTCAGTACTAGCCTGGTAGTACCACTGGCATACTCCCCTTATCCCTGACGAACAGTGAGAGTGGCTCTTATACAAAAAATCGGAAAAGTGTACTACACCTTCTCCAAGAGTTTGACACCTATAAGCCTGATTTCCTTCATGTTGTAGGGCATGACGAGAATGGCCATCATCTCTGTCTAAGATGCAACATTTCAGGACTATACTGCGGGAGTGCGCTACAAAATCTGATGGTTAGAATTCAAGGCCCACTTGACAAGGTGCAATACGCGCTGGAGATTTCAATCGACATTGAAGTTGCTTTGACTACTCGCTTTTTGACGTCATGTGTAACTCGGCCAGACAAGACGGCGTAGATGTCTCACTAGTTTTATGGATAAAAGCAGTGCTGGTGCATAGGAATGCGGATACTGACTGCGACCAATATGTGATGGTCGTAGTAAACATGGCTTGAACACAATGCGGCGTCCTATCTACACTACTATAGTACATGTTGGTCTACTCACAGCGTTACGCTCTCAAAAGTTCTGACGTCTATGCTCAGGCATATGCAGATTATGTAGGTACACTGTGCATTGGGTCATTTCTAGAGCAAGCACACGTAGCCCTACAAGTGATTGGCGATTCGAGTAGTAGACATACGCGTCAGGTAGTATTAAAGAACATCCGTAGGAAGACTGAAATATGCTGTCAAAGAATTCAGCAAGATATGGGTCTTATTACTGAGCAGGATACTTTGAAACTATAACGTTAAGATAAAGCCTATTAAATCCTAAGTGTTGTCTGTTGGAACAAGCTTTTACGAAGTTATGCTTTTACTAGACTCTTGGTCTGTCTCGGCTTTATAGCGGCTTTTCCTGGGGTACCTGGTTCTGCTCTACATGCACTTATGCCTCTCCCTCTACTTGATATTTAAGTCATGCACTGCACTCTCAAAGTCATTTTTCGTTCAAAAAGAAGTTGTCTAAGGTATGTGGTATAATGCAGTGCACTTTTGATGACTATGCGCGTCGATTTTCTTTTGTCTCTGGCCTTTAGGAAATATCGTCCAATGCAACCCTATTCCGGCTTTCTCCGTGTGCAGGAATTGTTTCAGCCAGAATCTGACCCAGGAAAAGAATGTAGTCGGGTCTTTACAGAAGTTTCTAAGAACGATAAAGTATGCGGCGCTGGTGTCTTTCTGGTGAATACTTATGCCTGTCTTTCGAGCTGAGATATTCTCCATCCTGATGACAGTAAACTATATTTGCAAGAAGCGGCGAAAGAGGAGGAGTACTTGCATCTATAAAAACAGCCAAGCTGCGATTAAAGCCTTGACATGCCATCTCACGACCTCCAGATAGTTCGAGAATGCAATTGTTTATTGCACCCAGCCGGAATTTAGCTACAATAGAATCGCGCGAAATAGAATAATCGATCAACCTGCTAGGAAAGGTTTTTGGAACTCAAACATGCTTTTGGACTGTCCTTGTTTCCGATTAGGCCTTACATTGACAGGCAAACTAAGCAAATACTTCTCGGCGGCTCTACGGTTTTTCAGTAGGAAAAATTTAAGATACTCACTGGCACTACAATTGTGGTAAGCACTTTCACAGGTGTGCTGAACATAAGTGATACTGACCTGCGGCGTTTACAGTTAAAGTGATGGTTAATACTAAATCAGGTTGAATCAGTTCGCAAGCTTCCAATCGGCTTGTTTGCCGATAGCGCCGGTGGTATAAAAGTTGTAAATGTTTTAAAAGAGGTCAAATAAGTAATTGAAAGCGCAATTTCGGATCGGAATTCTATCTACCTAACATACTTGAATCTATTTAAAGTTCTCAAATGATTTTTTATACCTACTCCCCATTAATGTTGGGTTCTTAAGTACAATATAATAGCTCCATCTATATGTATGGTGCCACAAATTCTAACAAATGCACTATCCGCCATCATAATAATCATAATCAAGATGATCGACATCCATCGCACCAATGTCTGCACATTCTGCATAATTTCAAGCTATTAGATACATTCACGTCTGTTCGTCTTCCTTCGATTGGAGTTGTATCTTCGGGGCATAAAGTTGTTATTTTATTCATTTCACTACTTCGGATGTTGTTGTTTTCTTTATTATATAATTTTTCTTATAGTTTTTATTTTTATTTACGAGTATCTGCTGCAAAGTGTTTCGGTTCCGCTGAATAGTGCACTAAAATCCTGATGGTGGATGGATTCAAAGTTCAAACACAACTGCAAGCTGATATTCCTATCTGTATTTGCGGTATCTGTATATGGTGGCAATGAAGTTAATTCCACTCTGTGTCTTTGGTTTAGGTACAGATAGGTGCAGTCAACTTTTATTCATCTTACAGTTGATGTTGCTTTTTTGTTGGTGTTTGGCGCGTAATAATTCCAAGCCCGAGCTGAATCAATAAATTACGTGACAAGAATATGAAGAGTCCAAAGAGATTGATTTCTGTATTCTACTACAATCAACTAAACGAATGGAGGAGAAGGTAAAAGAGCTTGCAGTCATATACGAGTATAAATGTGAAAATGGAATAATTTCTGATGAATTAGTTGGTACAAAGTAGATAAAGTGGAGGTTGAAGGAAAGACCGCAGAGTTGTCTTGAATGCAACCAATCGTAATTCGAGTCTTTCAGCAAGAAGATGGAAAAGGTAGTTCCTGACTTTTTAATTAAATTCCGTTTTCGTGTTTCTTACGTTTTTTTTTATTTTTTATTGTTTTTCCTTTGATAGGGCGTGTTTTAGGAGGAACTAAATTGCGTATTTACTCTGGAATGAGATACAGTTTATCATGTGAATAGTATTAATTACGAATAATAATTATTTCCACGCAAACATCAGTAGTCAAAGTCGCTAAAAGTTTTTATGGTCTGTACTTGAACATATAGATTTGGCAATTAGAGACCTTTTTTACAGGGTTGTCTGCGCAATAGGGAGAAACAAATTTTGATTCCATTAAGTGAAGTCTAAGATCGTAATAGTTTCTGAAATATGAGGGGCTTAAACTGGTTGCCTTGTGGAACTTCATAGCCAATGTCACTTCAAGGATGAATGGAATGATATTTAAAAGTAAAGATGGCATTCCTGGAGTATAGATATAAGTTCTTCATAGAATGACATAGTACAAAGATAAAGAAGAGCAGTAGATTGCTGATTCAATATATTAGCACATTTCTTTAAGACAATAACCGACGGCCTAACTGATCTTGAGAACAAGCTGTATTATTTGGGTTTAATTAGATTCAGGCATAAAGGAAGTGTCACATGCAACAGTATGTGCTTACTGTCGTCAAAATAATCGTGTGCTGCTGAAAAAATGCCGATGGAAAATGCTTCAGCTGCTCGTATGAAGGTGTAAAAATCTAGTAAAAGACATACAAGATAAAGAACGGAAACAAAATTTGCACTAAGGAGGATAGGATAGCATGATAGCATATAATATAATACCAGGTGCTCTTCTTGAGCCAGAGGGCGGTGTGGATTTTGACGTTTTCCAAGCGAGCTAGATGAATATTTTTCTCCACAGAGATATTCGACATTCGAACGCCATCTAATCTGTGCTTTAAAACCAAAACAAGGCGAAAACATAAATAAATTTATGGAAGATGTGCTGGATATAAGTTCGAAACAACATAAGATAAGAGAAAGAACATTCTCTATTAGAGTTTACTGAAATGTGTTATGTTCACGAACAAATAAATAATGAATTGGAACAAATGTTACCATCAACTTCAAGCACATATGTATGTACATAATACATATGTATGCCAATAAGATTTCTTCTCTCCATGGGGGTACAAATGAAGAACATGATTATACTAGGTGTGGTTGACGAGGTCACCTAGGCAGTTTTTCAAACTATCCATCGAGAAACGTGAATTATAAGAAGTTTGCGCGTGTGTAACGTTTTGTACGCAAGTGCAAAACAAAACTCGCGAAATGGCCGAAGACGGTGTTTTCGAAGGTACATTTCATTGAGGAAGAAAGACGCACAATTGAGACCAAGAAAATACTGACTGGCGGAACATGATTGCCTTTGAAATATACAGGGAAACGATGTTAATATGAGCGAAACCATAATGAGTCAAATCCGTGGCCATCAGATGTCAAAAGTCATAGACTCTGGGTGTCAATTTAATATTTTGGGAGAATCCGATTGGGAGATCTTGTAAATGTATGGGATATCAGAAAAGAAACAACAAACCAGCTTAGGTCTTATGCAGGTGATAAGATGCTTACAATTAGGGCCGTATTTGAAGCTCCGATACGCATTGAAAAGCGTCCCGAGCTGATTTCTTCATTCAGGACGGGAAACCGCAATTAAAGTAGCCGTTTTGGAACTAGGACTAGATATTAACTGCTTCGAAAGTTAAAAGCCGTTCCCAAAAACAAAAGGAATCAGCAGTAAGTTGTCCATCGATGAAACGATTAAACCTGTTCAGCAGTCGCTACGTTAGGTTCCAGCCGCGTTGGAAAAGAAGGTCGAGGCGAGGCTAAAAGAAGCGACAGGACGGAGTTCTTAGATTTTACCGATTGTGGTTGAATATAAAAAAAAGACCGCATTCGGCTTTGCATTGCGGCCATACAGAGGATCACTTTTCTGCTGCCCACATTCGAAGCTGTAATGACAAAGTTAAAAGCTACAGAGTAACTTCTTAAGGCTGAACTTGAAAAATGCATATCACCAGATAGAATTAGAAAAATATTATAACCCACGAGGGTATTTTAAGATATAAAAGATACTTATTTGGCGTTAATAGGGCTCCGGAAATATTTCGAAAAGTGATGAAAGATGTTTTGGATCCTTGTGAAAATGGTTTTAATTATTTGGATGATATTATACACCCTGCCTGACTCGAACTGTAATCAACTTCAGACTGCTATAATTTCTAAACCGTTCATGACAGTGAGCTCAAATTTTGACACATGACAGATAATTTTATTATTTGTAAGCTTTGCTTTATATTTTGCTGGAAAACCATAAATAGCTTTCGTTAGAGCCCTCCAGCACCTCAACGTGAATAAATCATTTGTGTCTCGAGCCATGGAGGTGGTCATAAAATAATAGCAACATCGGCAGAAATGGTTCGGAAAGTGAAGGCTCGAATTGTGTGAAATCCGCATCGAAGTGGAAGAAAAATGGCTCGTAAGCTCAACATATCGTTGGAATGGATGCAACACATATTGAAAAATGAGCTTGGGCTCAAATCATTGGTGTTCCAAACAGCACACGATCTTACACCGCAACAGAACAAAGTTAGAGTCGAACGAGCGAAGAATTGCTACACTTGCACGAAAGTGATGAGTTGCCGAATTTGGTTTTTCCGATGAGTCGCCATTTTTTATCGAGCAATATGTCAACAAACAAAATGACCGAGTTTACTCGCCAGAGAGATTCTTCGAAAATTTACACCTTCGGACGGCAACCAGAAAGCAGGCAGCATCGATGGTGATGGTTTGGGCCGCTATAACCGCCGATGGTCGCTCTCCGCTCGTATTTTTGGACCGTGGCGTCAAAATTAATGCGATCGTATACCGTGAAGCTGTCTTAGAGACAGTATTGAAGCCTTGGGCAAATAATCATTTCGGTTGAAACCGTGGACATTTCAACAAGACTCGGCACCGTCTCACAAAGCGATTGGTTAAAAAACAATGTTCCACACTTCATTTCATCGACACAATGGATTGCAATTTCTCCGTATGCAAATCCGTTGGTTTTCTCTGTCTGGGGTATTTTGAAGAAAATGGGCCAAAATACCGCAGAGCCACGCAGAGCTTGCTTTCTTCGGCTGTCTCAACGCCTTTATTCGCTCTAAAGGTGGACTTATTGAAAACTACTGATAAAATCTGAAAATTGATGTATTTTTCAACATTTTTTGCTTTGGCACAATAAAATTTATCAAAAAATAAAAAAAAATTAGCATTTTAAATAGTTGCAGTTTGAGTCAGGCAGGGTATAGTTGATAAGAACACGATAACGGAAAGTTAAGTTCAGAAACTAAAACTTTGAAACACATCCTGTCCACAGACAGTATTAAAATTTCGTTTTCTAGAGTGTAAAAAAGAAACCAGAAGTCTCCTGGGATTGGTGACATATTTAGCAAAATTCGTCCCTGGTTTAACTAATGTAACCGAACCACTCAGGTACCTCATAAAATAAGATGTCAAGTTCGAATAGGCAGAGAACTCAACAAACGTCATTTCAGCGTTTGAAAGAACTGTTAGCAGATTGTTCCACTTTTTCATGGACTTATTGCAGAAGCGAATCCAGTAACGTTAGAAGTAGTCCTTATTCAATTTGAGAACGAGAGGTGAGGGAATGTATCCTCAAACAGAGGAGGAATGGCTCGCTTTAGTGGGGGAGGTTTCAAAGTTTTCCTACTGCTTAGCTAGAATTAAATAGGATCATAGGTTAGTGTGAAGCTTACGTTTAAGATGATGATACATCAACCCAGTAAGCTAAATAAAGCTTAAAGATTCAGTTTCACAACTTTGTAGAATCGAAACCTGAGACACATTCGATGATCAAGGCAAACACAATATTATTACGATAGTCGCAGAATCAGTTCCCAAGGAATCATCATGTCAGAAATTTATTTTAATATCACCACGGAACAAGATATTATGGAGACGTTAAAATGGAAACATTGAACTATACTAGTTGTGTTCAAATTGTAAGGCGATTTAATATTTTTATATAAAAAAAATTGTTTGTTTATCATCATCATAATATAGGGTTTTCTAATAACGAATTGACAACTTTTTTTTTTTAAATAGAAGGCAAACCATTTGAGATATTTCAAAAACTTTATTATTGGCTTGAAGTACAATCAAAACATTTATAAATGGAACTCGACTTCGTTCATATGGCCACCACGGGCACGTTTGTAGCGACGACTCGGCCACACATTTCGGCTGAAATGGCTGCTATTTCGCGTTCAATGTTGGCTCTGAGCTCTTCCAACGTCGTCGGCGTGTTGGCATAAGCCAATGACTTAACGTAGCTCCACAGAAAATAGTCAAGCGGCGTTAAATCGCACGAACGAGGCGGCCAATCGACTGGCCCATGTCTTAAGATAACACGTTCACCATACTTACTCTTCAATAAATCGGTTGTAGCATGTGCTGTGTGGCTTGTGGCACCACCCTGTTGAAACCACATGTCGTCCAAGTCCATATCTTCCAATTCGGGCCAAAAATAATCGGTGATCATGGCGCTATAACACTGACTATTCACAGTAACGTGACGATCGTTATCGTCGACGAAAAAATATGGCCCAATAACGCCGCCGACATGCAAACCGCACCAAACAGTTATTTTTTGTGTATGAAGTGGTGATTCATGAAGCACATGTGTCACCCGACCAATAACGCATAATTTGCTTATTGACGAACCCATTGAGCCAAAAATGAGCTTCGTCACTGAAGATGATTTTGCGATGAAATTCATCATCTTGGTGCATCTTCCCCAGAACCCAATCGGAGAACGTAGCTCGTTAGTGTACTTTACTATGATGAAAATGTTGAGCTTACTGAATAAATTGACAGTGACAGTTTGATGATTAATGAAAGAGTGCGTTCACAAATTAAATTCAAAGCTGTCAAGTCCCAATTGGAAAACCCTATATAATTGTTGTCCCTTTCAAAGCTATCCCCCTTAGATATAATACACTGTGCTAACGCTTTTTCATAGATCTCTTCAGTTTAAGGAACAGGTACAGGAACAGGAACAGGTAACAGCTATGACGCTTTTGAGCAAGTCAGGATCATCACTAACGTCATTCAAGAGCTCCGACTGATCTTCTGATCAAACATCCAAAAAAAAATTGCATGACATGAGCCGACCGATATGCCAACATCCTCAGCAACTTCGCTTATGGTAATTCTACGAATTTTCTTTCTTCACAGCTTCGATGTTATCATCTTTTGTTGATGTGCTGGGACGTTCAGAACGGGGTTCGTCATTGATTGGCATCTTCTCAGGTATCTTGGAATAGCTTGCATCACTTGCAAAAATTTTTTCTACTCAGAGTAGACTCACCGTATGCCATTGCCAACGTTTTAAGTGTTTAAGAGCGCTTGATTCTATTTTTACACAAAATTTGATGCAAATTTTTTGCTCATTTTTTTTTATAATAATTGAAAATCCTCGAGCACACAAAAACACGTCTAATCTTTCTATCTGTCAAAAACAAACTAAGTGTGCTATATATGGGGTTTTCCAATAGGAACTTGACAACTTTGAATTTAATTTGTGAACGCACTCTTTCACTAATCATCAAACTGTCACTGTCACAAACATTTCTATCATAGTAAAGTACACTAACGAGCAGCATCTGCAAATTATAAAAATTTTCTACAGATATTCGGAGTTGGTGACTGCAACTTTAAAAGCGTTAACTCCAATTTTCGGTCGTAATTCTCGCCCTAGTAGGCAGGCCATAACAAGTTTAGTGCAAAAATTTGAGTCAGTGAGACAACGAGTTGGTCAAAGTGTCGAAAATATCGCTGCCGTTCCGACGTCCGTAGCAAACGATCCAAATCGGTCAATTTCACTGCGTTCTCAAGAATTGGGCATCGCTCAGACCACATTATGGCGTATTTTGCGTAAGGATCTTGGCTTACACCCATACAAGATCAAGCTGACTCAAGAATTGAAGCCGATGGACCATTTGAAGCGACGTACGTTCTCCGATTTGGGTTCTGGAGAAGATGCGCCAAGATGGTGAACTTCATCGCAAAATCATCTTCAGTGACGAAGCTCATTTTTGGCTCAATGGGTTCGTCAATAAGCAAAATATACGTTATTGGTCGGGTCGTTATTAGTCACCACTTCATCCACAAAAAAGAACTGTTTGGTGAGGTTTGCATGCCGGCGGCGTTTTTGGGCCATATTTTTTCGTCGACGATAACGATCGTCACGTTACTGTGAATGGTCAGCGTAATCGCGCCATGATCAGCAATTATTTTTTGCCCGAATTGGACTTGTACGACATGTGGTTTCAGCAGGATGGTGCCACAAGCCACACAGCACACGCTACAATCAGCTTATTTATTTATTTTTTTATTTTATTGTATAATACCGCGCGCTCACTAAGGGGATATGAATACCCTTTTACCGGCTTTTTCTCCAGGGCGCGGGCGGGTGGTGTAGTAGTTTGAAACTCAGGTGTATTAAGTTTCGATATTTTTCCCAGAGGTGGTTGTCAAACTGGACGGGAGGAGCTAGTACATCCTCAATCAGTGGGTCTTAAGTACGTGCTAGTTGTTAGTTCGTTACATTTAACCCAGCCAGCAACCACTCCAACATCAGTGCCTTCATGTCAGAGTTGACGCCGACGGGATTTTCATGTAACTACATACAAATTCTATGAAAAGACTTTTCCACAGAATTGCCTGGCACGGGATTCGAACCCGCGACCCTCTGTTTGAGGAGTCTATGCATATACCACTACACCACGGCCACAGGTGTATTACCACGAGGTAATAGAAAAATCGGCAGATAGGGTGTTCAGATGTAACAGTTATATTGAGAATATCCCAACTTGTTTCAGTGTATCAACAGAGGTGGTTAACAATCGACCAACTATAACTCTTAGTCAATCAATACCAAGAGAGCCCGAATCAACAAGAGATCTCGAGTATAGCAACCACAGATTGATTTTAAAGGTTAAAAACATCGGATATAGCTAAAAGGGGGCGAGCTCTAACGAAAACCGGTTCTGCTCAAGCTCTAATCCATATGTCAATATGCAGTCTAAATGGAAAGATCAATGTAACTGAAGTGTTTTATTGTGCATTCCAGGGTTTACACAAAGATCATGTTTTGTCATTACCGACCTTGCCAGAGCAGTGTGTATTCGCCATCATTATATTGCACAATCGAATGAGCTTAGCAGGGATGCCTGAACTAAACATGGATCCGTATTGTTCATGTAGTCTTAGGAAATTGTCGGCTCTGAAACCAATGTAGATGTATGTTTGTATCGGTTTGAAGCTCTTGGATTTTTTCCATGATATGCTGTAGTGTGAAAACTTGATTTATGGTGGACTTTCCTATGTTTAAACCACGTTGTTAGGGGCCGATTAGATTGTACGATATGCGATTTTGGAGAGGATTATTCTTATCTAGTTGCCGCAGTTCAGGTGACCTCCCTTCTGTGGAATCAGAAAAACAGTGATAAGGTTCACCACGTCGGGCTTACTTTCGTTAACCCAGATTTTGTAGATGAGTTGATGTATGCTCTGTATCTAATCATCACTATCAGCCTTAAACAGCTCGGTATTTAAGTCCTGTAGCCTCTTCAACAGGTTAAAGGGAAAATCGATCGGAAAAGACCTTGGTGGTCTCTTCCGTTTGAAGCCATTGGATTTTGAACTTCCTCACAACCGTTCAATGATTTTGGATTTTTGTGGATATCCGCATTCGCATTCTTGGAGATAATGGTAATGGTAAGGTACTGTTCTGAGTCAATGTTGACTGCTCTCAATATTTGGACTGGAAGAGTTCCCTGTGTATATCTCAAAATGATAATTTGTTTTGATGGCTTGTGGATTGAAAATCAGCCATGTAATTTTATGGATATCATGGACCCTCCCTCAGTAAACGGTAGTGTTTTCCGATACAGCAAAATACCTGGGTCTCATTTTTGACAGGAAACAAAACTAAAAACCTAACATTCAAGAAAGTGTCAAGAAAGTTACAGTAGCTTTATTCCCTTACAAAAAAGCCATTGAGAACAAATGGGGCCTTCAACCTCGCATAACGCATTGTCTATACATCTCGATCATAAGACTGGACGACCTTAGACAATGCAGTTAACTGCAGGAAACTAAGCAGAGTCCAAAGAACAGTATGTCTATACATAAACGAAGCCCTACGTTCTTCTCTCTCCGTGGCATTAGATATTCTGTTTCACTTGACACCCCTTGACATCTTCAGTCTTAATATATTAGGAACCCTCATAGAGAACATTGATTACACCATACCTGAATTTTTGTTTGACAAAGACTTTCATGAAAGCTTCCCCTGTAGATCCTTCTGGGAAGAAGATGCTCCCATGGAGGAAAAGTTAATCCACTTTTGTACAAACGGATCTAAAACCAATAGTTAGGTAAGTGGCGATGTTTTCACAGATAAGCTAAATCTAAGTCTCTCCTTCCATCTTCCAAATCACTGTAGCGTGTACCAGACGGAAATTTTGAAGATTAAAGAAGCTCCGTCTTGTCTGAAGAAAAACGTGATATCTACAAGGGATAGTCAAGCCGCCATAAAGTCCATGGACTCAGTCTCATTAAACTCACCTTTGTTGGGTTTGGGCCATAGTAATATTCCCTGGAATTGTAGAACCGACGAACTCGCCAGGATTGAAATCACTCTACCTATTCTAGCGGAAAAGGGTAGCATAGGTATACCAATTGCTACGTGCAAATTATTATTTAAGCTAGATGCTAGTAAAACAACAGACCTTAGATGAACAGGTGAACCAACATGACTAGCGACCAAACAGACCTGTCCAAAGCTGGACCTGAATCATTCTAAAAGTCTGATCCTTCTAAACAGGGAAAATCTCAGCGCCATCATACGTATCATCACTGAACATTGCCTTATAGGCAATAGGCAATAGGCATGCAAGAAGACTTGGCGCCTTAACAAACGATTTTTGTAGAAACTGCATGGAATCGGTACATGTCCAACTCCCTCCCAGAAAAGAATAATCCACTTAGAAGTTTTGTTCTACAAATACAAATAATCTAAAGAATATAGACATTAACAGTCTCCTACTCTTCATTATAAGTTCAAATTGGTTTCAAGAGTAAAAAGATCGCAGATCCATGTGGCATCACAATGGGCCAATAGGCCTAAGTAGGTTGGTTTTTCCAACAGCAACTTTTTACCTATCTTCCTACCTATCTAGCTCGTCATTAAAATCGCAAAGGACGATTTACACGTTATATTTGCGGGATTGCTCGTAGGTTTTATCACGGAGCTGTTGGTGGCATTCTTTGGAAATGTCATCCTTCTCCTCTATACAAGCGTACGCGTTTATGAGACTTGCGCTAGAAAATTTACTTTATCAGGCTTGTTTCCAAGTCTTTTTCTGCATCCGAATAGGCGAATAAGTTTCCACGGTAAACATCACAGTTTTTCATTCTCTTTTCATTCGTTCTATCTCAGCGCCATTCTCGAATGGCGATTATGGCCGTTTGGGGTCCAACTATTCTGAAGATCGTTGTCCTTTATCGTTATTGGCTATTGGAGTAAGAATTTACTTAAGGCATTATCTGACCCTCACTGGAAGTTAGGGCCAGCACTACGATATGAACTTGATTGTTGCTGGTCCAATACAAGTTATAGGATAATCAGCAGTTTCAACAACACGAAGTAGACTCTTATAAGGCAATATATGGCTTTAATTAAGTGATGCTATTTATATTCCTTTTTGAAGAGTACAATATAATTTTAGGAATTTTTTTGCGACCTATGTACTCACAGGGTGTATATAATATATTCGATTCCAACAGGCAAAATTGTATTGCAACAAACAGTGTAATTGTATGAAAATATCTTTCACATTTTTCAAATTCCTGACGTAGTTCTGCTCGCAATTTTATACCAAAAATAATTTCCTTAGCTTCTTAAATAATTTATTATAAAATTTTATACAAAATAAGATTAAAAAAGTCCTAAATGAAACCCTAAAATATAGAAAATGAAACAAAAAAAAAAAAAGAAACCATTCACCAAATGACACTTCGACTGTCACCAAAATGATTAATGGTATTCAATTGAATTTTCTTCTCCTATTTTTTTTCCTGTTGTCTTCTCTTATTATGATTAACTTCCCATGTATCTCACATTTCTGCTTCCGTATAAAAGAAAATAAGGGAAATTCAAACCGCATCACAAATCTTTATCTTCGCCAAAGGACACTTTCCAAAGTCGAGCTGTTCCTTCCTTGAAAATTAATCCACCTTCAGTTCATTCATTATTCTCGTGGTTCTTTATACAATTTCTCATTTTCCTTCCCTATATTAGAAAACAACAAAAAATTTAAATTAGAAAAAATATTTAACAGGAGACATATACAAAAGACAAAAAGATGAGAATGGAAAAGTATCTTAAAAAAAAAAAAAAAACACGCGCGTAATGAAAATTAAAAAGTAAATATAGGTAGGCTATGCCACAGTCTCCCCGTATATTAGCAGGATATTCATTAAGTTTGCAGAATGTCCTTACGAGAAGGACTTTTGTGTTGGTTTCATCATTCAATTACAATTTTTACTTTTTCTCTATTCGCTGGTGAAGTTTCTGATAAGGGTGATTTGGAATGGAGGGAGTGTTATTTGAGATCTTAAATTCGAATGATGGACTGTTGGGAAGATGTCTCTTTGTGTAATAAGGTTTAATAAGGATCCCTAGGGACTACAATAGAACTGGGGTTTCTTAATCTTTTCGTGCGTTTGTCTTACTTTTTTCTCTCTCGCCAGAAAAAAAAAAGAAGTGAAGTGAAAAGAAATTAAATGAATTAAATAATAATTAAATTGTTTAAAGTTTAAACTTAAATATTAAATGAAAAGTCATGCAGTATAAATAAACCATGGTTCATTCGATTCTCGCTCTGAGATATCAGAGGACATCTAAGGAGGCCTCATCTTCTTGCTTAGAGCTTTATTGTAATCAGTAAATTTGATAGGACTTCGCAGTAGTAAGTACTTTGTACTAAATTTCAATGCAAAATTTGGTGGCACCTATTATAGAAACCATAGCAAACCGCATTAAAATTTAAACGTTTATTTAAGAAAAACATGTACAATAGTATTATTCAAAGTATTGCCCATCTGAAGCTATGACTTTTTCCCATTTTTCTGGCAATTTGTGGATCCCATCAAAAAAGAACTGCGCCGGCTTGGCAGCCAAGAATGAATCAAGCCAATTTTTGATATTCTGCTCTGATGGGAACCGTATTTCAGTGAGAGCGTTCTGCATCGACCGGAACAAATGTTAGTCAGAAGGGGCAAGGTCTGGGCTATAAGGCGGGTGGGGTAAGACTTCCCATCCACTGGCCGAGCGTTGTCATGATGGAAAATTATTGCCTCGTGTCTGGTTGCATATTCCGGGCGTTTTTTGCCTACTGCTCTCTTCAAACGAATTAATTGTGTTCGGTAGCGTTGTCCATTGATGGTTTCACCCAGTTTTAGCAGCTCATAATACAGCACACCCATCTGATCCCACCAAATACAGAGCATTACCTTCGCGCCATGGATATTCGGCTTTGCCGTTGATTTGGCTGGTTGGCCGGGTTCCACAAATGATTTTTTGCGCTTGGGGTTATCGTAATGGATCCATTTTTCGTCACCAGTAACAATCCGATGCAAAAATGACTTCCTTTTGTGGCGTTCCAGCAGCATTTCGGACATGCAAAACCGCCTTTCGACGTCTCTCGGCTGAGTTCATGTGGAACCCGATTTTCTTGCTTTTGAATATATCCAGCTGCTTTTAAACGTTTTGAAATGGCTGCTTGAGTGACACCCAAAGATTCTGCGAGCTCTTCTTGTGTTTGTCAGCAATCTTCGTAGAGTAATGATTCCAGTTCTTCATCTTCAAACTTTTTTGGCTACCCAGGACGTTCATCGTCTTCCAAGCCAAAATCGTACAAACTACTTTTGGCACGTTCGCTCAGCCAGCGCATGCTCACTAAAATACGATGACTTTCGGCAGCAGTTTTCTTTATGATGAAGTACTCCACGCAAAAACACTTTTTTAAACACAAAGTTCGACATATTTGAGTGAACAAAATTATTGTTGTTTACGATTCAAATGAATCACATATACTGAAATGACGTACAATGACAGTAGCTTTCCAACGCATGTTCCAATGGAGTAATAACAATGAAATAATACAAGTTACGCCATCTCTTAGCAAACGAAAGTTATAGACCCAATATAATATTTATTTTATAGAGCAGCAAGTCGTAACTGATAAACCTGCTTTGCCTATTTAAGAAGTGACAATTATGCGGTAAGCATTTTGGATCCCTGCTTAAGGTACCATCACAGTTAAGAGTGAAATTTTGCATTACCCAACAGCATTCTCTATTTGTTGCGATTTTGAGCTCACCCCTCACGCTATGCATATTAAGTTGATCAAGGTCCTTTCGTCTTGAGGTGAAGCCTTACTAAATCACAGTTTTCATTTGAACTGGATTTAATGACTTCCCTTTCTGTATTGGTGGTTATTCGGAAAACATGTCATCGAAGCCTATAAACTCAAACTTATCTGACAACTTACAACTCATTGCTACATCTTTAATTTCTATCCTTCCTTAAGGGTTAGGAAGGTAAAGACTTAATCATGAGAAAGACATAGCTTTCATGTGCCTTGTTCATCCAAAGAAACAGAGATTGTGATTTTTGACGAGAATTTCACCGCATCTGTATCTCTTTATATGATTTTACAGCGAAACCTAGGCGTTAAAAATTCCTCTAGCTAAAGGGTGTTTGAAGCAACGGTGTTGAACTTTCTTGCACTGCGACAGCATTTCTCTATTCAAAACGTGATGATTGCATAGTACTGGCCAAATTGCATAACAGCGAGTTGGCTTGTCTAAATTCATTGTGATACCAAAAGTCCATGTGGTACCAATACCGCCTTTAGTAAAGTAGTTAACCTACATAAACGAACAAATTTGGAAAGACAACATATGCTCCTTTCAAATCGGCTAGCATGTGGTGACCATCTGCTTAATGTTTCTGAAGTTTAAGTAAGGTCTGCTTTAAAGTGAATATCTGCTCGATGGTAGGCTTATTAAGATTAAATTCGGCCTGCTCATAATAAGGAAAATTGTTGATATACACAGATTACAGATATAAAGCCCTGTACTCGATATTATCAACATTAATTCCTTTGATGGTTGAGTGCTGTAGAAATAACATAGGTTAGGTGCTGAGAGTTGTTAACCTGGCGATATTCAGTGCTGCAACTGTTTCTACACATCAATTGTGCTTATTTTACCTTCAAGTGGTAACCATCGGGTATTGATCGATGTCCTTGGCAAACTAATTATAACAAATGATACCTTATCCGGGCTACTCCGACATATTTGGAGGTCAGGATGGTATGAATTTCCGAGACTAAGTCAGGGTCTTGGAAAGGAATTGGTAACGGATGGCGGCAGCGCTCACATTACTGGCATCGACCTAACCGACCCCGAGTCCTAGGAATACTTTGTGCCGTCGAGGCTACTGCTCAGCCATGGAGAAAAATAAATACAGTTACAAAGCAACAACAAACCTCAGATACAGACGGATCTACTGTTGACAACCCCTGCAAATGAAACAAGGGCAAAGAACTTCTGATCTGCATGTGGAATGTTAGGTCCCTAAATAAGCCACGCGCAGGAAAACAACTAGCGGGGGCAGTGATCGGAAATTCGATGGGATCGGATGGACATAAAGAGGATGAAAAATTTGCGACATCTACTACTGCCACTTTTATCAACGATGTCGAACAGATTTAGGCAAAAAGTCTTGAGTTTCCGACATGTGAACGAGCGCCTCATGACAATCCGTATAAAGGCCAAATTTAACAACATTAGCCTTAGCACGCTCCTACATAGGATAAATATGACGACAATAAAGATAGCTAGTTCGAGCGCTTGGACATGACCTTCGAGTAGTGCTCTAGCTATGACATTAAAATTATTCTCCGTGATTTTAGTGCAAAGCTAGGAAAAGAAGGCATCTTTGGTAGTACTGAATCCGTGAAAACTTACTGAATCAGTGAAACATTTTCTTAAATAGCACGCGGTTCCAACATCTCGATATTCATAAGAGGATTTGGAGAACTACAGATCAATAAAATAGAACTTTAGCATTGTTTGACCGATATTCAAGGAAGGAGACCCTCAAAAGGTGTCAGTCTTTTTAACATCACCTGCAAAATGCTGTCTGACATATTGGGTGAACGCAAGAAGTCGTTCGTCAACAACTTGTTTGGTTAATGTCAGTGTGGCCTCAGACCCCGAAAGTCAACCATCGACCAAATGTTCACACTACGGCAAATCTTGGGAAAAACCCACGAAAACCAAATCAATAGTTTTCAAAAGCTTGTCCACTTTCCCAATTCCATAACATCTTCTTGGTAATTGGTCCTGGCAATGATTTTTCCCCAGTTTTGAGTATGAAACGACTTCATTTGACTATCACAATGCAAATGGCAATATAACCAGATGAACATTCAATTAAGTAAATATTTTTATCTTATATTCAAAAGTAACAGAACATACACTGGGTGACCTCCTGGACTAACCTTAGATTCTATATTTTATAAAATAGCTCTCTTTGGAAGCCATAGCTTGAAGTATTATCTGGCTACTCGACAATATAAGGTTCCTCAAAATCGTGTATATCAGTGCAGCGACTGCCGTCTCTCAAATCCTTGTAATCATTTCAGCCCAGCGCATTTAAATTGATTTGTCGCTTGTCCTTCAGACACCAACCGACAACCCCAAAAGCCAACAAATTGATTCATTTCAATTGAGCTAACACAATTAAGCAGTAAATGGTAAATTCCGCTCGGTAATCTATTTCTCGTCCAACACCGACAACACCGGATTCCAAAACACAAGTTGCACATATCCTTTCCGAATCCAATATTTCAATTTCACCGATACCCCGATACCAGAACTTCCTCTCAGCCAATTCCCATCATAAATTACATCTCTAGCCAACGAGATTCAATGGCTCTGCAGTAAAATTGAAATCCTCACTCATTTAGCAATGCCATTTGGAATCCATTTGGCAAAACATTTAGTCAGCCCCAACTTCCTAAATGACTGCCAGAGTATCACGGAAGTAGAAATATACTCCTGCTTCTCATCGGTTTACAGTGATCCTTGTACATCCTGACAATGCTGTACATACGCCTGGGTGACAAAATTAATTTGCGCCCTAATTGACTTCGCACATCTGACTGAGGATGTGTTCTCCGGTGCTTCTCCTGTAACTCCAGTTACTATATGCCTGTGGGATACCAATGATTGAGAGAGATTTATGTGATTCCCAATCGAAATGGAAAATGGGATTCGACGACGACGCTGGAAGAAATTGATGATTGCAATTTAATTGCACAGGATATACGTATGGGCTTGGAAATAGAAATCCCCACCCTTTATCAGATTCAACTCCATTGCGAAAATTAATTTCAAAAGAAGCGATTTAATTAAAGACTAAAATGAGCTACAAGTACGAGCAAGAGTGTCCTTCAGTTAGCGTCGGAGATTACTAGCTCCAACAGAAACCATGACAAAATGGTTTCTAGTTTTCAGTTTTTAATTTCAAAGATTCGTTCGGTCTGAGATTTTTCTCCTCTAACCAGGTGGACGATGTCCGATGATACAGATATTTTGTAACAAAAGGACACGACTATTCAAAAACTATTCGTAACACAATACGCTTGACAAATCCTTGGAAAATCCTTACAAAATACCACCAACTAAAAACAAACACGTAAAGCAATACGAGTACAGAGGTTATACATATATTACATACTCGTATGCATGGATAGTATCCATCAGATACATATATGGATACTGAAGTACCGTTTCGGTTTCGGCGAAAATAGTTCTTCCCTTTCGTGTTTGTTTAGTTGGAGTCTGGGGGTTTGGGGAATGTGTGTAATTATTTTTATCTTCCCATTCCATTCCACACAAGACCCAACAAACGGTTGAGAATATCCTTAAAACTATAGATATCGTTGAGTTGGCATAGTCGGTGGGTAGTGCAACCATCCTTCTTCATGGGGCCGAAAAATGTAATTATTGAAAAATGTTTAATGGAAAATTTATCGTAGAAGAAAATATTGACAGAGACAAATTTGCCACATCTGTGGGTGGGTGGGTAGTAGAGTCGAGGATTTGTTTGCACCACCAGTAGCTGTATTATGAGCCCCCGAAGGACTAAGAACCCCCGGAGAAACACAGTCGAAGTGAGAGAAGAGAGCGAGAAAAACCTTATTAAAAGGAGATTAGTTTATCATTTAATTATGAACGAACGAAAATTCGAAAATTCATTTGGGCATATGACGTGATAGTGTTAAACTAATCAGGTTTCCATTTAGTGTGGCCAAAGGATTTTCCTGGGGGTGGGATTTGCATGGTGACACTTTTTCAGATACGGAAGCTGGATGCCATACATGATATTGGGAGCTGATGACATATGGCACGTAGCTGTTGGGTAGATTTTTGTTTCTATCTTTTTTTTTTTTTGTTTGGGAGTTGTATTTCGATTTTGTTTTTGATTCGTTTGAAGGATAACGATGATGAGGTTTATTATCTCAGTGGAAAAGGAGGACTAATTTTTGAAGTTTTATGAGAGTAGTTGGGGTAATTTCATTCGTATGGTGATATTTCCCTAGAGATTGTGATACGTGAAAGCTGGATTTTCATATTTTAAACGGAATTATAGAGGAGAGTATGTAGTGACTAGATGGCAGATGGAAGTAACTACGATTCTGAGGATTCAGCGGTGTCTCGCTGCAATACGTGACTGTCTCTATGGTCTTTTTCTCTTACTAAAAAAATAATTTGAGAGATTTCTTTTCAGTGTTCCGGGTACCAGAGGTATGACTTATCTGTAACTATTCGTACTTCACTTTTTGAACTATTCAAGGATAGTTTCTAATTTTATAACGTCCATAGCTAACCTTAGAATGTAGTTTTAAGTATTTAGGTGGTGTTTCTAAAACAATTATCTTTGTGACTTGGATTTACAAATTAAATCAACATCATCTCTTAACTTTTGCAAAGAACTTAACATTGGACATTCTGTTTGTGATAAGAGGTAGTTCAAGATTTCGGATTTTATTTAACAGAGAAACATGAAACTCCCTAAAATTATCTCAATAGTATAACAGGCTGATTGCCTATGCACAGGAAACACTACTCGTATTATATAGGACTTTCTAATAACGACTTGACAACTTTTTTTTTAAATAAAAGACAAACCATTTGACGACATTCAAAAACTTTATTATTGGCTTGAAGTACAATCAAAACATTTATGAATGGAACTCGACTTCGTTCATATGGCCACCGTGGGCACGTTTGCAGCGGTCGATTCGTTGGACCCAATTTTCAACGACTCGACCACACATTTCGGCCGAAACGGCCGCTATTTCGCGTTCAATGCTGGCTCTGAGCTCTTCCAACGTAGTCGGCGTGTTGGCTTAAACCAATGACTTAACGTAGCCCCACAGAAAATAGTCAAGTGGCGTTAAATCGCACGAACGGGGTGGCCAATCGACTGGCCCATGTCTTGAGATAACACGCTCACCATACTTACTCTTCAATAAATCGATTGTAGCGTGTGCTGTGTGGCTTGTGGCACCATTCTGTTGAAACCACATGTCGTCCAAGTCCATATCTTCCAATTCGGGCCAAAAATAATCGGTGATCATGGCGCTATAACACTGACCATTCACAGTAACGTGACGATCATTATCGTCGAAGAAAAAATATGGCCCAACAACGCCGTCGGCATGCAAACCACACCAAACAGTTATTTTTTTTGGATGAAGTGGTGATTCATGAAGCACATGTGGGTTTTCACCCGACCAATAACGCATATTTTGCTTATTGACGAACCCATTCGGAGAACGTAGCTCGTTAGTGTACTTTACCATGATGAAAATGTTGAGTTTACTGATGATTGTGATCACACTGAATCGACAGTGACAGTTTGATGATTAGTGAAAGAGTGCGTTCACAAATTAAATTCAAAGCTGTCAAGTCCTTATTGGAAAACCCTATAGTTCTGAAGAATGCGGAACTATAGTTCTCAAACCGCACTGAGGGGCTTCATTTGTTTGTGGATTGGGTAAACAATACTGAGATTGTGTTCATCAGGAGTTCTTTATCTTCTTCTTCACCTTCTGACCAGATCTGCGAAATGAGTTGGGGTATGTTTTCCGCAAACTCATATAAGGCAGATAAGCCGTCCAAAACGTTTGTTGGATTTAAGCTTAGATATTGCTATCCTTACTGTCAGGTGCACGAATATAATTTAAACATGAAATGTACAGACTATACACTGACATCTGTCTCAATAGGCGTCTAATGATCCAGAGTTCGAGATGGCCGGGCAATAAAAATAGCCTAGAAGAGAAGGAAAATCAGGGAGAAAAGAAAGAGAAGTACCAATGAATGTTGGTTTTAAATGTTTGAAGGTTATAATGACAAAGAAATAAAGAGCTCGGCAAGGCATTCCATAAGCAAATCACAATATTTCAGAGTACGTCCGAAAGTGGGCTTGAGGGTAAACTGATGAGAATTCATAGCAACGAGGGTGTTACGGTTGAAGGTTTGAAGGAGCGGAATGCTACTGGCAATTTCATTAGAGCGCTAGTGGTGAAAGTAACGATAGAACAAGGTGAGGCAGGAGACAATACGTCGGTGCTCAAGACTGTTAATTAATTCTGTAACAACAGCATCACATATAAGTTTTATTCTACGGTCCTGAATTCTATCTAACAGGTGAGGTGCAGAAATGTCTAAGCAGCGCCTGACCAGATGTTGACATTGTACTCCAATTTTGGGCGAATGAATGCCTTATTTATATATTGAGGTCAGTTATGAGGAAACCAAGAAAATTCGCAGCATTTTTGACGGAATCAAATATATGGTCATTCCAACTTAGGTTGTCATTGTTACACATACCGAGAATGGAAAATTTCGACGATGCAAGTGAGATTGATGGAAAATGACTGTGTGTTTAAGTTTCTTTTGCAATATCAAGTGCAGCTATCTTGCTTTCGAAAGATATATGTACGTTTTTTTTTTCACTTTTCAGTGAGACATGCCATCAAATTATTAGTGAACCTGTTGCTACAAAAACCGTACTTCCCGTCATTGTGTTTCGAGATATTTCATGAAACGG
Organism: Volucella inanis; assembly: GCA_907269105.1. Lineage (NCBI taxonomy): Eukaryota > Metazoa > Arthropoda > Insecta > Diptera > Syrphidae > Volucella > Volucella inanis. Next base: position 20,422,495 of record OU026157.1, read on the forward strand.
GCTGGAAAAATGCTGTTTTCCATCTTCTTGGAAAGAAAATAATAGATGGTAAACCTTACGAAGTGGTTTTGCTAGCGTTGAAGATCATTTCTCAGAAGAAGGGAAGATATATCATCTGGACCAATGAACTTGGGAATGTTAAGATCTTTAAATAACCTTGAGAAAGTGGATTCGGTGCATTGAAGATTCATCGCACTGTAGACGTAAACAAAGCACAATCTGGAAGAGTTTAGCTAGCCACAAAGTGTGCAATAAACAAATTGGCCTTGTATCGGCCATTGGAAATTTCACACACTTAAGAAAGATGGTCCAATCATTCCTGTTTGAACTTTTGTCGATTTTCTTATGTCAGGTTGATCTTGTAGGACCAAAAAAATATTTTTTTCTTACCACTGACAGCCTTTTTGTAGTTCTAGTCGTATTACACCTTTTATTTTGGTTTGATATTCTACATCCGATAAGGGATAAGGGATCTCGTCGGAAAGAGAATAGTGTCTGTAGTCATATCAGCAGCGGCATCCACTTCGTTATTGAGGAAACATAACAACAAGCTAAAGTTCCTGAAGAAGCTTTTAGGTCCCCTCCAATTGCCATATGGTTCTTTAAAGAATCTTTTCTCTAACACATGACACAGTGGTCCATCGAATCTAGAAGGGATAGCACATCGACTTTGTGTATATTAAAATCGCCCGCAATAACGATTTCAGTATGAGGATACAGGGGTACAACTCCGTGATTGGGGTCATTCAGCGCATCGAACTTGTTAAAGGTTGAATTGCTGTCCAGTTTGAGGCTACTGTAAATAAAGCAGAAATGGATAATTTGCTTACAGAGATGTAATTTCAACGACACGAAACTAAATTCCATATATAAATAAGGATTACATTGTGGTGGTGGTTGGAAAGCTACATCACTACGCAAGAAAATGGCGAAACCGTTTTAAAAAAAGAATAAAAGGTGGCTTCAGATCTGAGTGATCTAGCCCGGGTATATTTGCGACAATCACTCTAAAGTCCCGAGTCATTACAATTCTCAAAGAAGCACAAAAAGCACAAACTGCTAGGTTTGTAAGTCGAAATACAACATCTCTACTATTATGCTACCCTTTAGTCAGTTGTATCGCGAACTATGCGAAAAAATGAGTGAAGGAACGACAGTTATTGCGAGGTGGCAATATGATCCAAGTGGTGTCTGGAATATGATCTAAGGATATCTCGAATGGAATAAGCAGCACCACTAATGTCTTAAAGATGGGAATTCTTTCTGATGATGGATGTCTAGATCATGCTAAGCATGTGATCAATCCCTCCTCGAGAAAAGCATACTCCGCAGTCCGACTTAAACAATGTCTGCAGAACCATTGCCCGGCTGAAAACAACAAAACCACGAATGAGGATTTTTTACCGACCGATTTATTCATGGAGAAAAAGGAACTTACAAAAGTCGAATGCGATTGGTAGAAATCATGTCCAGCCATTGTCCAGTATTGAGTGTCAATTCATGAAAAAGTTGAGCTCTGCATTCATTCAAGGGCTTGGCTATTTTAGATTCAGTAAAACCAACCTGTCAGTCTGGAGATGCAATAAAAAGTGCTGCGGATATTGAAGTTCTTCGTATTATCTAAACATGCGATTGATTGGCAGTTGTCATCCGTAACAGCTAAAAACTTCATTCCATCATCACTGTCAAAGCAAGCAGGCTATGAGCAAACAGAATTGCAACTGAACCAAAAGCCAGCAAATCTATTTTATTGAAATTGCTCCACAATTCTTTATTTTTCAAAATAATTTAGAAAAATTTCAGATGCAACCCTACTTAACTTGAGTGATTAATAGTCCAGTATTGGTTGCTTCTTATTCTTTTGCTAACAAATGTACAAAACAAATTCAACAATTTTCGACTCATCTATCTTGTCCAGCAATTTCACACAAACCCCTGAAAACTTTCCTTCAAAATTATACAATAAAAATTAATTGACTGAAACTCGGACTTCAGATAAACTCGTACTTCGAAATCTCAGTAACTTTTACAATTTTCGTCGAATAACTAATTTCCATCGATAGCTATGAAAAATTCATGAAAATCCTCTTCAACTCAGACCAAATGTCTTCCCGAAACCCGATTATGATGGATTTCATCTGTCTTAGCTCCAGAGTCAGACACAAATCCGAAAAGTTGATTTCAACATCCAACTGACGAAATCACTTCTGACATCTAAAATCTCTTCATCATTCGTTTGAGAACTGAAGCAACTAACTGGCATCCTTAAATCCGATTGTGAGGGTGATTCCTTCAAGTCGACACGAATCCCTGGAACGACTTTTCGTCGCCCATAAAAACAATAATTCCATAAAATTCTTTTGCTTATCTCGGCCGATTTGCTAAGGACCTAGCCTGACTGAGGGCTGACTAAAAGATGACTGAAACCTAACTGAGGGGTGGATTTTGTATACGAGAATTCTTTTTTTTCTTGATTTTCTCTTTTTGCAAAAAAAAAAAAAAAAAGTATCTTCACGCATATAAACGGATAAACGAACGAAAAAATCACTGGATATGATTTTTATGGGACTCTGGGGAGTTGAAGGATATCTTGATTCACCCCAACACCGTCCGCCTTCCATGCAGAATTCTTTAGATTTTTGTGCCGTTTTTAAAGACAAGTTTTTTTTTTATTAATAAATAATCGAAAGGCAAACAATTGGCTGGGGGTGGTGGGTGATGGGTGGTGGGTGTTGGTGTGGGGTGCAATTTATTGGAAAAAGATGTTTTATCATGCGAAATCAATTCACTTGTGAATTCATTTGATTCGCTTTGCGGGGTTTATAGCTCGCGAACGTAAATGGCAGAATGCGCGAAAGAGCGAGACTTTTTGATAGCCGTCGGGGTTGTGAGTTGTAAGTGCTGCCTCCTAATATCCTTTTATCACGCAATGCGTTGTAAAAATGCGCTTTCAGCAAATGGATAAGGATTCGATGTGTGTGCGGGCTTAAAAGGAAATGAATGGATGAGTGGGGAATTGAAATGACCTTAGTGGGAAATAACTCCCGGTTTTTTCCTTAATGAAACGTTTAGTGTCACTTATAAGGATGGAAGGTGCAGTGGAGTATGGTTTGTATTGATTATTGTCGATTATCTTTAATATGAATAAGAACTCAATGGTGGGGTTTGACGCGTGCGTATAAATGCTTACAAAAATAATAATTTACCACTTTACATCGCTACTGTGGTTTGCAATGCGATCTTCTCATATTCTAGAGGAGGATCCTTCCGCTTCGGATTTTATTTCCAATCTTTGTAAGAATAGTTCTTCATCGAATTTGTAATAAAAAGTGCTCATATAGCCGCATCTAAAACACAATGGTAATTGAATAGCTCAACGAACATGGTGTAGAGGAATATGCATAGACTCCTCAAGCAGAGGGTCGCGGGTTCGAATCCCGTGCTAGGCAGTTTTCTGAAAAAGTCTTCATGTAGTTATATGAAAATCCCGTCGGCGTCAAATCTGACATGAAGGCATAATACTGATGTTGAAGTCGTTGCTGGCTGGACTAAAATGTAACGAACTAACAACTAGCACGTACTAAGACCCACTGGTTGAGGATGCACTAGCTCCAGTTTGACAATCACCTCTGAAAAATATCGAAACCTAACACCTGAGTTTCAAAATTACTACACCACCCGCCCGGGCCCTGGTGAAAAGCCAGTAAAAAGGTATTCATATCTATCCCCTTGGAGCGCGCGCGGAATTATAAAAAAAAAGTCATCCATACATTTCTTAAAGACATATTCCGGGATCGCCTTCAGTTCTCTCAGCGAATCTTCCTTTATGCTCGATCATATTTGTAGCGTTTTTGGTCAAAAGTCGTTCAAAAGGATGCATTTGTGAGATGGTTCATTATCGTGGTGCCAAACCCAAAAGTTGTTATGCCACAATTCCGGTCTTTTTCGGGGTATATTCTCTCCCGGATTCATGAGAGAGCGATAGTTGTGAAAGTTCATGTTTTCTTCAGTAACTGCTATTGTATCTGTTGCTCTGTACCACTCAAATTCTTTTGTTCTCGATATTACAATGTCCGCATATTACTCAATATTAGTTTCCATAGTAAAAATAGCCGATAACGCTTAGATACTGACAACAAATTCGTTAATAAGAGGTGATCACGCGTGACTCCTATCAAACTGCTTTGTCATTTTTGTTCAGTATCGTTTGGCAAGTCATCGTGAAAAGACTCACACCACAACAGCGTCTCCAAATTGTTCAGCTGTATTACGAAAATCAGCGTTCTGTGAGAACTGTTTTTCGTGCGATTCGAGAAACTTACGGTGCGCATAATCGACCTACTGAAACCACTATTGCCAATACCATTCGCAAATTTGAGTCCCAGATTACATAAGTAAATGATACTCGACCGGTTAGACCACATCCAGCCTGTAGGGAAGATATTATACCAGCTGTAGCTGAGAGTGTACGCGAAGACCGTGACGAATCGATTCCTTGTCGTTCTCAGCAGCTTGGCTTGGCATATTCGACAACTTGGCATATTTTACGTGAGGATCTCGGTCTAAAAGCATACAAAATTCAACTTGTGCAAAACATTGACGCCAGGCGACTTGAATTTGCTTCATATTTTCAGTGAATGGACTCTGGATAAAGTCAATGAAAATCCGGTGTTTTATCGTGAAATTTTGTTCAGTGATGAAACCCATTTCTGGCTCAATGGATACATTGATAAATAAAATTGCCGTGCTTGGGCTGATGATCAACAGAAGAGTACCAAAAGCTACTATAACATCTATTAAAAACAACATTATGTATGGGTATGGTGTGATTTATGGGCTGGTGGAATCATTGGTCCATATTTCTTAAAAAATGAGGCAAATCAGAATGTTGCTGGCAATGGTGACAGTTATCGCGCCATGTCAACAAGACGGCACTACGAACCATACAGCGAGTGAAATAATGGACTGGTTGGGAAATCATTTTGGTGAGCACTTAATTTCATGTTTTCCTATGGAAAATTGGCCGACTAGATCGTGCGATATCACATCTTTGAACTGTTTTCTCTGGGGATATGGAAAATCTCAGGTCTCAGGTATAAGCCAGCTACGATTCACGCTTTGGAAGCCAACATTATTCGTGTTATCCGCGAGATACCAGTCGCTGTGCGCGAACGAGTCGTCCAAAATTAGACCCTCCAAATGGACCACTTCAAACGTAGTCGTGGCCAATATTTACATAATATCATTTTTAAAAATTAAATGTCATGAATTGTTCTTTTATTTGATGATAAAAATTTTTAGTTAACTTTCAAATTTATGTATTTTATTTTACATTATAAATCAAACCTCACGATGAATCAACTTTTCAATGGCGCGCAAACTCAATGTTAAATGGATATCTGTTGTACCAACATAGAATTTTTTTGTTAAGAAACCATTAGCTTGGGCCATTTTAATGGCTCAGTTCTGGTCATTTTTTGACAGATTGTAATATTTAAAAAATCAAGTGGCTATTAGGCCCAAGAACAGACTTAGTTTTTCTGGCAGTAAAATGTTCATATTCCCAGCCATAGTTCCACTAGGTTTTATCTTCATTATCCCTATGTGCTTCCATTCAAAAATGAATAAAATGGTCACCGTACCTGCTTTATTAAATCTTCAATCTTCCCCCTTGATACAACGGTTTTTACTATTTTTCTGATGCTTATAACTTATATATAAAACTTATTCGGAGCCTGTAACATGTGATGGCTTAAAGCGATCAATGGAGATCGAGATATGTTTATTTTGTACCTGTATAGTGAATTGTTTCCGCAGTCTTCATTTTACCTTATACGAGTATGGTCCTTTATACAGGGGTGTAAGACCTGGACGTACTTTATCCACCCTGACAAAAACAAAATCAGATTTACGTCTCTGGGACGTATACCATACATTCTGCTGCGTAATTTCCGTGTGTCAGTTGGGGCCACTAATCACATAGCAGCCCTAAGATGATCAACGAAGTGTGAGGTACTATTTTGTTCTGGAAGTGGTTCTTTTGTCGCTCCAGTTGTTACTGTTTACTCTCGCAATAAGTTATAATTCGAATTGCGTCCCTTGGTCAGTTTTAACACGATCGGAGATACGGATACCCCAAGCCACGGGGTGTCCATTGCAGATTTATCAACTATTATATGTAGGCCTATTTAACTGAGATCAATACATTACTATGTCCATATGGATGTGTTCAAAGCGCTTCTGGGGTAGTCAAAAAGATTGAGGCTTAGATTTAAGGTATCTGTGTACTTGGGAAAGTTGGCAGGGGATAAAAGTTCTTGCCCATTAAGGTTACAATCCTTATTGATTGAAGGCCAAAAATACCTGTTCATCACCCTCTTGCGGGTAGTTCGAATACCCTCATGAAGATTATGAAGTGTATCGAATATTGTTCTACGCAATGTCTCAGGTATACTATATTCCATTTCGCAAACCAAAGGTGTGGGGGATTGGATACCTATCTTGTTTTGTAATATAATTTAGGTGCCATGACATGGTCTGCAGTCATTGGTGTCTTTCTTTTCTTCCATGTGAGGGGGAGTGTTGGGTGTACAACGCTCACAAGCCCTTGCAAACATTTTACGTTTCATTTCTACAGCTCTACTTCATTTTAGCTACCATCTACTTTATTACTTTATCCAATTGTCAAACGTCAATGTCATAAAATGAGCGATTCCGAACAGGCGGAAGTGATCAATTCTCTTCGAACATTGCACACCACGAAAGCGAGGCAAATATAAGTGCAGTGCATATTAAACTTCAGACGTTTTGGCCCAAATCTCCAGCCATTTGGATTAAACAAGCGGGTGCTCAATTTATCTTAGCAAGGATAAATAGAGACTTAACAAAGTATCGTTATGTGTTAGCTGTTTCGGCGCAGGACGTTCTTAAAACTGTTCTTGATGTTATTCAGTCAACACCACTTAAATCTAATCAAAGTTCAAACCAACTCTTATTGAGCGTCACTCACTTAGCCAGGAACGGCAAATCGAGAAACTTCAATCTAGCGAACAATTAGGGGATAGAAAACTTTCGGAATTCTTAAGAGAAACTAGTTGGAGTATCAGGAATAAATAGTTAAGATCTCGTCCGTAAGTTGTGGGTAGATTCTTTTCCCACAAGTTATAAATATTGCGAAGGTAAAAACGAAATCAAAATCGCAACTCTCGCCGATAAAATGTGGCAAAACTCTACGTCAGTATCAATCATATCCGAAACTAGAAGTACTGAACAAGGTACAATAGTATAAGGTGACAACTCCTTACAACTCTCCAACGTTATAAATGAAGTAAAAGAAATAGCTATACAACTCGTAGATACAATTGGACGACAGGGTCATCGCTGTCGAGATGAATTCCTTTCTGGTAGGTAACGCGCGCGGAGTAAGTCAGTAAATAAGACAGGATCGTGTTATTTCAACAAAAGGTTTGGAATAGGTGGACGCAAATGAATGGAAACTTGTACATTCCATCATAACGTATCATCAAGTAGAAAAAATAAGGCCACAAATAAAAAAAAACTTATCAAACCAGCTATTGTGGCGTTCCTTATTGTCACGGGCGCAGATCTGTCGGTAGTATACGTCAAACACTTTCCAACTGATCAAATCCACTTTGTGTAGCAAATGGGATACCCATAAGCACGTATGACATAAAGTTTCTAAAGGTGAACTTAAGACGTCGAAGGTAGTTCGTCCACTTGTTCACAGTAGCGGCGGTAAGACTTCCTTTAAAAATTGTCTCCCATGATGGATATAAAAAATCGTCAGCTCGTAGATGCGGCGACCAAAGATACAAAGAGCAATAAAAATTTTAATTGATTTTCCAGCTGTGCTAGCCCCTCCAAATAAAGCATAGAGTGCAACACCATAACATAACAAAGGGGCGATTGCCGTTCTCGAAACCATGTGAGCTGGTGCTGCCATTTGTTTTGTTAGTGCGTCCACTGGCATCTTTTCTGACCTGATGAACGAATAGAGTAACATTGGACCCTGATGATGCCCAAGTTTCAACAGCAAATTTCGCAAGAACACAGCTTCCTTTACTACAGATCTGAGATTTACGTACTCAGCCTCTGTGCTCGACGTCGTTACAATCCTCTGTTTCTTTGAGCTTCACAGCACTGTTCCTCCTCCATAAATAAAAGCATATCCGCTTTGCGACTTTCGATGGCTGGAACCGCTTGCTTAACTTAGGTGAAGTAGAACGTGCATTGCTGCATTCCCATGCTGCTGTAGAGGATCGCTGTTGAACTGTGATAACGTGTTCACTGCATAGGCTATGTCCGGTGCTAAAGGTGGATAGGTTCAACAGGCTTCCTATTAAACGACGATACTTTCTTTTCTCAACTTCCTGTCACTCTGCTGGAACTCTTGGCTCCTGTTTCAGCTTCATGTTTGTGGAGATTGTTAACCGGCCCGGTTTGCAGTTCTTAAGTCCGTATTTATGTGACAGATTGCTTAAGAATCCACGTTGACAGACAGTCAGGCAATTAAGCGAACGTATAATTTCTAGTCCCACACATAGTTTAGGGTGCCCTAAGTGCCATAACTCGAAATTATTAGTCAAGCGTTGCATTAGGACTTCAAATGCCTTCGAATCGTTTGTTGCCATCAGTTAGTCATTCACATAGAAAGTGATAAGTTTAAGGAACCTTTGCTTAACATTTTTAACTCAAAACAAAACATGTTTTTCAGCTTCTTATTATAGACATTTTGCCCTTTGCAAGATTATATAAGACATCGAAAAAAGTCTGGGAATTGTTACCCTCAAGATCCTTGTTCAAATTTTGTAGTTCAACTAATGATAGCATTTCACATATCTTTTGTATTTCCTCCATATTTCGAAGCGTATTTTGACCATTTGTTGAAAAATGGTAACGTTCTTTTGCTCCATCTTTTAATATTTTCCTTTCTTTTTTTGGCTTTTTTATATTGTTCCGCTTCTGTTCAGCTTTATCAGCCTGTTCTTAAGCTAATTGTGCCTCCTTAAGAACACGCTCTACTTCCTCTTTTTGAGCTTGGACAGCATCTAGTTTGGCTCTTTTCTATGCTATTTTTCTTTGTTTTTCTTCGTATTTAAATCTTGTTATTCTTTTATCATTATTGTAAGCTAAATTAACAAACTACGCTCTGCTTACTAAGTTTTGAAAATCTTGGCCGCAATACTCAAGTCCATTATCAGTCCTTAATGTCTTGATTTTCTTACCGGTTTGCGTCTCTGCAAAAGCCTTAAGCGTTTTAAACGCCTGAATAGTTTCATTTTTTCGTTTCAGAAAATAGACAAATATCTTCGGCGAGTAAACATCTACCACCTTGATCAAAAAAATTTTCGGAATTTATTCAGAAAATTAAAAATACAAGTTTATTCATCTAAATCTATGTATATTGCCCCCTTCAAAGTAATCCCAATCGACTGCAACACTTCTTGATCCAATCCTCGAAACATTTTTTTACATAAGATTTTCGGTATGTCCATCAGTGCCTCTTGCGATTTTTCCATTACTTCCTCTCGGCTGCTGAAACGCGTTCCCCGAAGTGAATTTTTAACTGATTGAACAGAAAGAAGTCACAGGGAGCCAAATCAGGTGAATTCGATGGCTGTTGGATGGTATTTGTTGCATTTTTTGTCAAAAATTACGAATAATGATTGGCACTGTGCGACGGTGCACTATCATGGTGCAAAATCCACGAGTTTTCTGCCCAAAATTCTGGTCTCTTTCGGCGAATTACTTCACGCAAACGTCTCATCACGCCCAGTTAATACTCTTTGTTTACTGTCTGGACTTCTGGCAAAAATTCATAATGCACTAAACCGTTGTAATCCATGAAAACCGTGTGCGTTTCCTTCTTTTTTGACTGAAAACGAAGTGGATTTTTTGGTCTCGGCTCATTTGGTAAACGCCATTCACTTGCCTGATGTCTGAATTGCGTGTCGTGCTCATAAACCCACGTCTCGTCTCCAGTGATGATCCTTTTGATGAATGTGGGATCGGATTCATTCTCGCAAATTATTTCCTTTGCGACGTCAACACGGTCTCTTGACCGTGGTCTTTTGGCACCAACTTTGCTGCTACACGACGGAAACCCAAATCAATAAGCAAAATGTCTTGGACGGATCCATAGGCAATGTTCGAGTCCCCCTCTATCTCTCTGATGGTTAATTTGCGGTTATTGACCAACATTTCTTTTGCTTCATCAATGTTTTCGTCGGTTTTCGTCGGTTTCCGTCGGTTTTCGTCGGTTTTCGTCGGTTTTCGTCGGTTTTCGTCGGTTTTCGTCGGTTTTCGTCGTTTTTCAATGTCAATGATCTGCCACTGCGTTCATCATCTTCGATTGACTCACGACCACTTTTGAACCGCTCGTGGTACTGGTAAACGACCGTTTTTTTTAGAGAATCCTTGCCGAAACACTTTCCCAACATTTTCAACGTTCGCGCACCATTAAATACGTTTTTTACGCAAAATTTAATACAAGTTCGTTGTTGCAAATTCAAATCCATTTCTAAAATTGTAAAAAACCGCCAACACACACAGAGATAAATGTACTCTTGGCTACGTAACTTTTGCAAATGTCAAGCTATGACGCTAAGATTTAGAGGGAATATCAACAACAGATACATCAACTTAAAAAAAAAACAGAACTCAAATCGGAACCGTGTCACGCAGTGGTTATCTTTTTTTTTTTTTTGGTATCAAAGTGGTATGAGCGTTATGAAGTACCCAACAAAGAAAACACAAAAATTTTAGAAAATAATTTATATACACTTTTAACAGCGATGTTCAAAGAGTGCGATATCTTTTTAAAATAATAAGAACTTTCTTGCTCTTCAAAATAGCCATTCACTGAAGACATCACTTCTTCATCGTTGGAAAATCTTTGACCACTGAGCCATTTTTTCAAGTTTGGGAACAGAAATAAATCCGAGGGGGCTAAATCTGGCGAATAGGGTACATGAGGTAGCAAATCAAACTTTAATTCATCAATTTTGGCCATTGCAATAACGGATTTGTGAGCTGATGAATTGTCTTGATGAAACAACACTTTCTTCTTAGCCAAATGCGGCGGTTTTTGCTAGATTTCTTGCTCAAACTTTGCAATAAGTTCGCATAATATTGGCTGTTGATAGCTTTTCATTTTTCAAGATAGTCAATGAAAATTATCCCACGCGCAGCCCAAAAAATCGACGCCATTACCTTGCCTGCAGAAGAAACGGTCTTCGCCTCCTTTGGAGCCGGTTCTCCCTTTCGAATCCATTGTTTTGATTGTTCTTTTGTCTCGGGTGTAAAGTGATAGACCCATGTTTCATCCATTGTTATGAAACGTCGCGAAAATACTGCTTTGTTACTGTGAAACTTCGCTAATTATTCAAATGAAACATCTTCACGACATTGTTTTTGCTCGAGTGTGAGCAAACGCGGCACCCGTCTTGCACACAGCTTTCTCATGTCCAAATTTTCAAATAATATGCGATGTACCGCACTTTTTGAAATGCCTACAATGTCTGCTAGCTCGCAGACTTTCAATCGACAATCATCCAGTACCGCTTTGTGTATTTTCTTCATCATTTCTGGAGTTGTCACCTCATTTGGTCGATCACTGCGATGCTCGTCTTGGCAGCTCATATGGCCTCGTTTAAACTCAGATACCCAAAATTTTACTGTTGTAAGCTAAGGAGCAGACTCACCCAGAGTAGAATCCAGTTCAACTTTTATATTGGTTGGGCTGAGGCCTTTCAAATAAAAGTATTGTTGCCCATAACGATGACCAATTTTCTCCGTTTTCACAAATTCGCTGACAACGTTCACCATTGATGGCTGCCAAAAAAATAATAAAAAAACGTGGCGCTTTCAAACTTGAAATTTATGTTTTTTAGACTGCGTACTTTCCAATACAGTGATATCTTCAAACAACTACCCCCAGGTCTTGGTCAGGCCGGGTACTTCTGGGACCGCCCTCGTAAGTTGCCTTTCCTAGAGACTCCGTTCGCATAGGGCTATAGATGTCAGAGTAAACAAGCTGCAGTAACTCGGATTATTTCTTTTCGTTGCTCTTCGGGAAATATGATTGAGTTTGCTATGCTACACGTTGTGAAGCTGGTGACCTCATCGTTGAAATTGTCCCGCAGTCCGTCTTCTTTGACAACATATGCTCCTTGTACCAAGAAGTGTCGACTTAAAAATACAATTCGTTTCTTTTTACAGCTCTTATCTCAAGCGGTTCGTCTTATACAATATCTTGGCTCTAGAACCCTCGAAAATTATTTTCTAGCCTTCGAAATGAGGTTGTCTGTCGATTTCGGAACAAATAAGGTATCGTATGTGTCATGTGCCATGGATGTGTTTTACTCATATATCAAACTGCCTTTGATTTATGCGTGCTAATTATAGTGTTGCCAAGATACTAATTTTGAGTTGATGATCGTTTTTTTTTATGTTCAGAAATTTACAAAACAGATATATCGTTGAGATACACATAATATTTAGAGAAAAAATAAGAGCATAAGAGCATTTTATAGGTTCTTTCACGCTTCACTTTGCTATTTTAATTATTTTAGTAAGCGAATAAGCTAGAGCGGGAGTGTTAAGAAGTGAAGTTTAAGATCAATCCCCTACACTGCTCTTTTGCGATGTTATGCATAGTAATTCACTTGTTTTAGGCAATGCCTCCTGCTGTACTCCTCGTCGAACATTGCTTGCAATTTCACTAGGAAATCCAGAATGCAATATTGAATCCCATATTGAAATGCACTTCAGTGTCTCATAGTCCCATATCCAGGTACTTGCTACTGGCGGCTTTAGACTTCTCGAGAACTTATTGGATAAATAGTTTTGAGTGACTCTTGCCACGATATTTGGACACATCTTAGTGGCCCGCACTAATATTTACCGTTTTATGGTATGGTTATGGAGTTCGTATTATTATCGCCGTTCCTTTTTCAGCATTCAACAGTATACATATACGGAGCAAAAATGGGCTCCAATCATTCATTTTTCAGAATTGAAATACTTACGATCGTAAGTACATTGTTTACTGTATACCTTATTTCTTAGCATCTTTTGCAGTTAATTCTCCTTCTAAACCTACATATAGTACAGTGTAAATGAAATGACTATTAACAACTTCAACGTAAAATACTACCAACTAAGAAGCAGCAGCAGGTTCCATTTAACTCCTATCTATCTATTTCCTTAAAGCTAATAAAAATATTATCTAAACACTTACCAGCTGCTCAAATACCCATCATTATCCAACTACTTTCAAATTACCACTTGGGGACCGAAAAAAATAAATAAACTGAGCGTCTTTGCAACCACTCACTAGTGTACCCACCACTTACATCTTTCATGTCGGGTAATCAGTCCAGCTTCCGATTGGTTAGAGATGTTGGTACTTCTATCGTCTAGATAAAAAAAAAAAAAAAAAAAAAAGTCGCAGCCACTTTAGATAGGAGACCGGTGAACTAGATCGCCCAGAATCCGATATATGTGAAATAAAAGCCACCGATTATCATGGTCACTATCTGGCTACCATAAACTACCACACCGTACTGTAGCTGCATTTTAAAGATTTCGTCTCTGATATGCGCCTCTGCATCTTACAAGATGCAAGTTTGCAATCCAATTGCTCCTGCTCCCGATCCTGCAAAACTATGTATTGTACACTACTCTATTGGCAGTCATAAATACAGAAATGGTTGGTGGCTTCTTATGATGCAAAGTAGAATTAAACCCCTTCAACTCATTCTCGAATGCATTGGATGGAAGAGGAGTGGAGTGAAATGTTGCACGTTTTTGTGCCTTTTGGGCATGTTTCGGTCGACAGAAAAAATAAAGAAAAGAAACAAACCCTACTCTATATGCGTATCGGTATGGAGAACCTGCAAATTACCTCTCTCTATCTAGGGAATGATGAAGCTGGAGCCCTGGCAAAAGCATCCGAATCACCAGAACTAGCAGCAACAACTCTAACAACTGGCGGGAGGATCTTGATTTGAATACTAATCGCGCGCACTCAGACCCATAACTACATGCTTTTCGTGGACTCTTCGTCAGCGAATTGATGGATCTCCCGAGAGTTGTGTGCTACCATAAAGAGGCGGTTTCAGAATTACCCTGACCGACGGATGGATCGTGGTGCTTCAATGGATGTCGAAGTGGACACGACAGAATACCATCGATGGTCCAAAGAAAAAGAACCCACAAGTATTCTATTGTTTGGATGCTGATTTAATTCAAAATGGAAGCGTTTCGATGATAAATATGGATGAGGAAGATCTTGCAGATGATGTGAATGATGGTTTTGGTTATGGCTGAATTTTTTTTTTTTTTTTTTTTTTTTTTTTTCAAACTTTGTCTGCCTCTGTCCATCTGCCATTTTTGATTTCAGCTCTACAGAGTGTGATTTATGCTAATTTCTACCCTGAATGATTGTATGCCTTTGCCCGATGGAGTTGCAGAAAACCACCCTCGGCAAATGAATCCCAGAATTTGTGGAAATGTGAATGAACTCTGGTTGGAGAGAGAAATGGTTTCAAGGTTTGACTTGGTAGTTTTGAAATTTAGAAAATTGCTTGACCATTTAAACTGAAATGGCAGAGAAGCATTCAAACAAACCACTGGCATAGTGAAGTCAGACGATAAATGTGAAGATTATGATGCCGACGAACGTAACAAATTAGCTAGTTTCCTTCCATCTGTTCAACAAAACTATTGAATGCCATATGTAAGAGGGTTGTATTTAGACATAGCCGCTAGATAACTCAACGTTTTTGGTGTCCATTGTGGCATTGTGATGAAGTTGTTGTGGGTCATCCTCGTCATAGTCTACCGAAGTGGTTCTAACAAACAATGCTTACTTGATCAATTTACGCTCCGTTGTTTAAGAGCAGCGTGAACAAATTGACTGTTAGGTGCGGAATTTGCAGTGAAAAATAAATACGGCGATGGCACCATCGTAATCGTAAATGGTAGGCGCTACAGACAGATGTACAGACTTACTACAACAAACCACAAATCTTGCAAGGTTTAGAAGCCAACATTGAAGAAGAAATTATCAATAAGGAGCCATATTTTTTACGAGCAACAATTCAAAATACCGTAAAACGAGGACAAATGTGCATCAGGCAGCTTTGCACGATTCTAAGGCGATGTTAAAAAAGTCAAATGACAGCGCTTTACTTACTTACGAGTACCTATTTAACGGACTCCCAACTCGTGAAGAGTTTTTGCCTGAAACATTGCAGTCTTCCATCTTCTGCGATCCCGAGCCGTTGTTTCAAGTTATCCAGACCGAGCGCTTGGCATCCGTGATGGCTTTGTCTTTGAAAGGGAGGTTCGGCCTTCCTTGTCGTCTCGGACCTGGTGACTGGGAATCGAAAATCCTCTTAGCTGGAGCATTATTGTTTATTCGCTCGATATGGTCAAGACAATACAACCACATCTTGATACAGCTCGTAGAGTTCGCAGTTGTATCTTCTTCTCTATTTGCCTTCCTCGCACACAGCATCAAAAATCCGTCGAATAATTTTTCTTTCGAAGGATTCCAGTATTAGTTCTCCCTTCCTGCTAATCGTTCAGAAATCAGCGCCATACAACACAACCGGCAGAATAAGGGCTTTGTAAAGCATACTTTTCGCCTGTCGAGTTAGGACCTTTGAATGCAATTAATTTGCCAGACCGAAGAAGTAACGGATTCCTAGGGTATCATTCGTGGAGTTCACAGTTACTCCAAGGTAGGTGAACTCGAAATTGTTGCTATCAATAGTGGCGTTTTGTCCTAGGCGGACAGATGCTAGTTTGTTTGTTGAAAGCATGTGTGGTACTTAGTCTTGTCCTCATTTACTTCAGGGCCAACAAATTCCGCTTGTTCTTCGATCGCCGTGAAAGCCTCCGATGATGTCAATATCGTCCGCATATCGTGATTGCTGAATAAAACGGTTGGAGATAGTGTCTTCCATGTTAAATTCTGCCCTGCGCACTATCTGCTCCAGAACTAGGTTGAAGAAGTCACATGATAGCGCATCTTCTTGCCGAAATCCGGTACGCATCTGAAATGGTTCGGAATAGTTACTTTTAAATTGCACATTATAGCGCGTATTTTCCAGCGTCAAGCGATATATCATCAGTTTTGCAGGGATCCCGAATTCACCCATCGTCGTAAAGAGCCCCTGATGATAAATACTATCTCTGAGTCTCGACCTTAAAATCGTTGTTTTTCTTTTACAGGATTTGTCTCAGTGTGAAAACTTGGTCTATAGTCGATCTGCCGAGCCGGAAGCCACACTGATACGTGCCGATTAGTGTGTTGCAGAACAGTTTGGGACATTCACACAGTACGTTGGATAGGATCTTATATACGACATCAAGCAGTTCTTGGAAGACGTAAGATCGCCAGTCATCGAGCATGCTTTCATCCACCCATACTTGGTTGATGATTTGGTGGATGTGCCCTACCAAACCATCGCCACCGTATTTGAAGAGCTTCGCTGGTAAGCCATCAAAGCTTGCGGCCTTTTTGTTCGTAGGCTTTTTTATAACTAAGCCGACTTTTCTACACTGGGTGATGGAACTGATTTTTCATTGACTGGATGTGGTTTCTCTTCTTGCCCTATCACTGTCTCCACATAATGTTCATTTAGCAGCTGCTAGAAATGCTGCTTAACCCAATCTATTATCCACTGTGCTTCGGTGACTGTATTTCCTTCGCAATTCGAAAAGCCTTTGTTTCGGTATTGAAGCCAGTTGCTCGGCCTTCGTGTAAAACCTCCGGATATTGTTTCGATTGCTTGGCTATTCAATCTACTTGAGCTGGGCAGCTGCGTAGGCCCTATTTTTTCTGAGCAGGATCTTCTCTCTCTTCCGGTATACTCATTCATGATCAAAATATCTGGGGTGGCTGGTATCCTACAGTGGTTTCAGCTACCTCCTTAATGATCTTGCGATACTAGTACAACTGATTGTTGGCATTGTCGGTGGGTGACTGCACAATAGAGAGTTCCCCGCTTAGGCGATCCCTGTAGACTCTGGCTACTTAAGGTCTGCTTAGGCATCTAACGTCGAATTTCTTTTTCTTGGCAGTTCAAAGCTGCTTCTCGTTGGACAGTCGAGCTCTGAGTTTAGCCGCAACAAGAAAATGATCCAAGTCGACGTTTGCTCATCGGAATGTATGCACGTCGAGGATATTGGATGCGTGTCTCGCTTCGATTAGCTCATGGTCGATTTTTTTGGCCGTTCGACCGTCTGGAGAGCGCCAGGTTGCTCTGTCCTTAGCAAGTAACCTAGTGGAAACCTAGTGCTTCTTATTACCGTACTACGATCTGTTGTCGTTTCGCGGACTCTATGCTTTCCACTTAACCGACCAAAGATGTTTTTCTCTTCGACTTTAGCATTGAAGTCCCCGAGCACAACTTTGACATCATATTCTGGACGCTCCGTAGGCTCCATCCAAGAGGTCATAAAACTCCTCCTTCATAGCATCTTTAGCCTCGTCGGTAGGTGCGTGTGCACATAGTAAGCTTACGTTTTGGAAGGTGATCACTTATCGACTTGAAGTTCATGACCTCTTCCCTAAGCCGATTTCCCACGACGAATCCGCATTCAAACATATGCAATTATTAATAGCAGCTGTAATAAATGTTCCTGATCCTATCCGTCGTATATCCTGGATCGCGGTAATATCTGCCTTCTACCGCTTGAGGATAGATTCAAGCTTTTGAGTAGCACCTGGGGTGTACAGTGTTCGTACATTCCAGGTACATACTCTCAAATCGTAGTCCATTGACGTTTCGGGATCAGTAGAGGAGATTCATTTTCCGAGGTTAATTGTGTCTCTCTGTTTTTTTTTTTTACATGGTCGGGAAGTTATCTCGATGGCACAACCCACAACCTGGAGAGCCATGTCCTTGTTTCGACCTTAGGGCAGCAGAGCGCATATTCAGGTGGCAGTAATTTGTTCCGGGTTATTAGCGCTGCAGTTGACTCAGTAAGGGTTCATCCGCCACTAACTCTTTTCCAGCACTCTGGCTTGATATCCGACCTGGTGTCCGAATATGTCGAGACAGCTCATATAGGGATCACAATTAGTAGTTCGGCCTAACTGGAACTGTAGACACCACCGTTGATTCTACCTAGAGAATTCATTCACTGCCGCCTGGAGAAATAAGAACTGCCTAAGTGGGATTGATAAGCGATTGATAACCCAAACTCCAGTCGAGATGCTAGGCACTCACTAGTCCCCAACGTTTAGTGGAGAGTAGGAGTTTGTAGTGAGAAGCTAAATGTCACAGTATGTGATATATGATGAGTTTGTCCCTATGCATGATCTTATATCCGTCTTAGAGGTCGACAAAAAGATGGTGAGCTCCGAGCTTAAATACCCGACTCAATCTTAATCTGATCTATGATGATCTTCCTGGCCAAAAACAGCACTGGTATGGATCCACCAGATTTTTCTTGAATCTTTTCAAACGTCCACATAATATGGCAGAAAGAATCTTATTGGCGAAGTTTAGAAGACTTATTCCTCAGTCAGGGAGGTGTCTGGTACATGGGACAAACGTTGCTGAGATGGGTCAAAGTCCCCTCTGATCATATTTTATAGATGAGCTGGTGCATCTTCCCGACCAGATCGCCTTCAGCTACTTTAAATAGTTCACAAACTTTATTAGGCTTTAGCTTCGATATTGCTACCTTTACTTCGTCTAGATCAGAGGAATGGAATTAATGATTCTTTCTGCCTGGCAGCGGGAAGTAAGGTGTCTCTCTAATTTTCAGCACCGACTGCAACTCTCATATAAGTTGTCGATGTTCATCTTTGTAGCAGTCGCCGTAATTGATGTCGTAGTTTCTCATCCGTGTTTAGCCTGGCTCAGCACATCGCAATTTTTACACGCCGGCTATATCTACTTTACCGCAAATTGTTCGGCACCAAGAGATTTGTTGAGGTTCCTAATGAGGTTTCCTTGAAACTTTTCCTGGGGTTGTCAACATTATATCCGTCCGTATTTACTTTTAGATGAGAACCAATTTTTCTGTGGCTATAATTACTAATCAAAAGCAAAATTTACAATGCCCCTTACTAATATATTGGCTATGCATAATCTGAAACAATTTTTTTTTTTAATGTGAAAGTTTATTAGAATTAAGGACATTAAGCCAATTTCTGTAGACGCCAAAGAAAAAATTAATTCATCAACCAATTTGGGTTGGAACAGCCTCGAAGTCATGAGCATAATTCGACCTTGACGGTGAAACCTGGCATGTTATCGATTAAAATACTAAGTGCCCCCCTAATAATAAGAGAATTTATGATTTGACAACTTTAGCTAATTTTTCTCCCAGCTTTCACTTCCATTTTCACTTACATCTTCTCCACTGACACGTCGAAAGCTGTAAAGAAAAGAAAAAGATATGAAAATACGGAACCAACTCATCCGCAACAATGTCGAATTTCTTTCTCGGGAATATAATTTCGATTTTTATTGTTATTAGAAGGACATTACTTTGAACATAATGCCCCACTATATATTCAAATGTCCTCTAATTCGCCAGCTAAATGACCCAAAACATCGCCTCGTCTATTTTTATTTCGAGGTCTGTACTACGTCTATTTAGTTGTCTTTGGGGGCAAATGGCCTGGAATTCAGTCCCATGAGCTCCCATCCACTATTCAGTACCAGGACGCAACTCATTCTCCAACTAAACGAATAATTGCGCGCGATTTTTATGTTTATTAATCCAATGATTCCCTCTGTAATGGCAGGGATCTGCTCTAGTCCTGGTTGGTGGGCCATCGCACGACTCTAATGATCCTTAGCATCATAAAATTAAGAGAAAAACGTCAGGAGTTCGTTTGAAAGTAGAAAGTAAAAAAAAAAAAAAAAAAAAAAAAAAAAAAAAAAACAACCAACGACCTCGAAGCTCGAACAAGGGTGCGAATGAGAAATTAAAACATTAGGGTCGAAATGTTATTTGGTCGAAATCCAGAAGAAGAAGGAGTGAATTTCGTTTTTTTTTTTTTCCTTTTTCGATCCCTGATTTCATTATCCTGGCAAAGTGAGTTGTATTCGTATACTTGGAGTTCGTTTTGGTGTGGTCCTTCATCACATTGAACCAACCATTGCCGCTGCCAAAGAAGAATGGAATGTCAGGAATCTTTTATTCTTATTAAATTGGGAGTAATTATGAGAGTGAGACATGAGAGTGAGGAGGTCTAGGACTAGGACTAAGGATGTGTACTCAACTGAGTTTCATTTCGAGTTAATTTCGATGTAAATGAACAGATAAAATGTTTGATAATGATTCAATTACGAGAATTTAATTTTATTCATTTAGTTTCGTTGTAGTAGCTTTTGTTCTCGTATCTTTGTATCTATGTATCTTTGTATCTTTGTATCTTGATTTTTGTTATCTTTGCCGTGGGGAATCCTGACAAGTTGTTGTCCTGGTGACATACTGGCGAGCAGTTCACATCAGGGGGTAAAACTCGTAACATGGTTCTAAAGAACTGAAAAGGAAACTTTTTGTTTTCTACGGAGATAATTATTTAAGTAATTTGAGAAATTCGTAATTGAAATACTGCTACCAGGTCGGAAAGAGTGGTTTTAACACACGGGGTGGTTGTTTTGTTTCGATGACTTGAGTTTGAATAGATTTTAATTCTTGGAAAAGACTGTGTTTACTTTGAAATTGTCTTATAAAGATAAATTGTATTCTTCAAATGGACACCTTCAATTGGGTGACTAGTTTAAGGTTTTCGCTGCTCGAAAATTGTCTTTCAAGCTAACTTAACAATAATGGATTAAGAAAAGATTCCCATTAAATGATTACAAACGGAGAAACTTAACATGTAAAGCACATGAAGCCTAAAGAAAGCTCATATGCAACAGTAAAGGTCTCAACGTTGAACTTTGTGGCACCTCACCTATTTCCCAACTTTGAAGTTATGTAGAACTTAATTCCGCATATAATAAGGTCAAAATTCTAAATTTAAAGCTTAAAAGTTGGGATACCCGTTTCGAAAGCTGTTTGATGCGTTAACAGATGAAAGGAATTGAAGCAATGGGCTAGATATATGTACACGAGCTCTTCAGTGCTCAGTGAATATGGGTAGCTAGTCTATCTGAGGCCATCATCTATGTACACACTTACCCTCGCCCTTTAGGCTTATTCCATCTCAAAGACTAGCACACTAATTAGAACTGATTGGAACTTCGCCTTTGCGACATATGTAGCTAAGCGCATCCCACTATTTAGGCAACTATAGTCGGGCTTGAGTATCATGAATGCTAGAAGTAATGCATTTGCCTCATTAAACATCGTTATAGCAAAATAGTTTCCGGAAGGCTTTGTGCGCCAGGTTGGCAGCTTTTACACATAAGATAGCTACCAATAATTAACTCAGGACAGTTTAGATAGATAATTAGAAGACATCTAAAAATAATTAACTGGAAGCCCTTAAAGTTTTATGTAGATCTTCTCGACCTTAACCAAAAAAAAAAAAAAATTCAGCGTTTTAGCCCCCTGAAACTAAAGCTAAGTAGCTCATATAAGACGAAACTAGGGCGCACGAATTGCAGCTTGCTTATCATGCAGAAATATATTAATCGCAGAGCTACGTACTGAATGTGATTATGCAAGAAGATAACACTAACGTTTTGAGGAAGAAAGTTGACATAAAAAGTTCCAGTTTAAACTTGCACCAAAATCTGAATAACGCGATCCGAATAACCAAAAAGAGATAACCTATCGAGCCTTTGCAATGGATCTGAACATAATCCATGGGACAAAGCCTCTTAAATCATGCTGAAGAATCCAAAGAGGAGCCATGGTCCACGGTCTTGGGGTCGGAAAATTGCTGACTTCGAAGCGAACTGCTTGAATTAACTTCCAGTAGTGGTACCCAGTAACTGCATGAGTAAACCCTTCGGATCTGTATGTGGAATAGTCAGACAATTAACAGACCGCGAGCAGCCTACCAACATCCAAGAAGTGTGGTGGAATGAACCGGACAAAAAGAGGATGAAAAACTGTGATTCCGACTATAGAGAATATATGAAGACAACCAGCGTGACAATGGCAGCAGTTGCAGCACTTACCCGGATACAGATTCACCGTAAAAGGAACTCTTAGGAATCAAGTTTTGACCTTCATGAATGTAAGCGGATTTCCGAGGGTAAATTCGCCAACAAAAGAGACGAATAATGCAAAAAGCGGCAGCAAGGGCACGTACCAAAGCAGTGGAGGCATTGTATCGAAAATTAGAAAAGGTGCCTTAAAACACTTTAAGCAGGCGACAAGCAGTAAAATACATAAGTGCAACGTAAAAGCACGGATAACAAGCACGGACCTAACATTTTTAAGATTACGGCTCAACGAAGAAAATACTCACAAGAGATTGGAAGAAGTACTTAACGTCTTACTAAATGAAGAATTTCCACGCACGAAGAGCAAACAGCAGAGCAGAAGAGCAGACGGAAGTCGAAGCTAGCCAAGCTAGAAAATAATCAACTGTGGTCGTGCGCTCGAACCAGATTATATACCACCAAATGTGCGGGTAACAATATCACCAGTGTTTTACGTAGGTACCTGCCATGAAGGCTTAATCCTACGGTGGATCTTCGTACGCGATATCAAAACAGTGCGTTGATCAGCACCCTACAATTAGTACAAGTACCACCAATACTAGATTGGAAATCATGTGTAATGCACGAACTTCCCCTTTAGTGATGGGTCGGGACCTATCTAAAAGCTCAGCCATTCTATGGATCATCACCCGGCAGCAGTGTAACTCTACAATGAGCAGCTCCATAACTAGCTCGAAATTATGTTGAACCATCGGATGTTCAAGTTTCTATCAGTCCTACCCTTCCCATGATTTGAGTAGAACCATAGCCACCACGATATTCCCATAACGGGGCCTACATCACTCGAATCAGGCCGACACATGAGTCAGTTTGTAAGCTCACGGTCACTTCTAGTGGTGCACCTTACAGCCCCATCCACAGTACCAGTCTTCAAAACGAGTGCAGCCACAACCAAACACACTTATTGTCCTGTCAAATAAATTAGCAATACCATATATGTACTTGAATAAACAAGCCGTTGATTTTTGGCTTAAAGCTACTTCCCTAACTCACGAAGTTATGCCTTATGGCGCTGCTGTAGGATCCGACAAGAGCGAT
Source organism: Volucella inanis (assembly GCA_907269105.1). Taxonomy (NCBI): domain Eukaryota; kingdom Metazoa; phylum Arthropoda; class Insecta; order Diptera; family Syrphidae; genus Volucella; species Volucella inanis. Next base: position 20,445,714 of record OU026157.1, read on the forward strand.
TGGCACCTGCATGGTGTATAGTCATCATGCTTCATTCTCCGAACGACAAAAAAAAACAAAAAAAACTCTAAAGCCTGTAGTTCAACGTTCTTATTTATAATTTTCCACTCGCTAACTAATGGAAAATCTCAGCTACGAAAAGCTACAAATTCGCTAACATCACAGGCTACACCATGCCAATCGCTTGCAAATCCCTAGCAGCTTGGACAAAGGCACAGAACATGCACCCAATACTCAAAGGAGCTCCGCATGAGCAACCTTCCACATCCACATAATTCCACATTATGCCTAACCATTGCATAAAGCCAAATGCGACACTAAAAGTTGCAACAAACAAACGAGCGAGTCCTGGAGAGTCAACAACGGTATATTATTAAACTTCATGGCAGTCAATGCAGCTTTGTGAAAAGCAGGTCGACATATAGCGCGATTAAAAGCTTACAAATGTTGAATGGAAAAACATCGCGAAGCTTTGAAAAATCTGCATATCTTCTCCGTCGGCTTAGAAAAAACCTTCGACAGAGTTATAAGATCTCAAAATGTATCCGAGACGTAATATGTAAGAATGATGGGCGGTGTGTACGATAATGTTAAAACGAAAGTTCAATGCACAGCGGGTATAAACGGAGAATACGAAGATAAAGTTGGGGTAAGTCAAGGCCAAATGCAAAGTCCGTTGCTTTTTAACGTACGATTTTCGATAAAAGTAGCACATGAACGGGTCCAGAGCAACTTCTCATAGCGCCGATGATATTGCTATGGTAGGCAATGATGCGACTTTAACTTTAACTTTAAGAAACTCTTAATGATTCGAAAAGGCTCTAGAAGATAACCGGTTACGAATCGGCAAGATTAGATGTATATAGAATAAAAGAAGAAGAACAACAAGTTTGTCAGATCAAACGATCTCTGCTGATTAATTTACAGCACCAGGAAAACACTTGGCGGAGAATATAGACAAAATCATTTTTAAGATCTGGTTAGAGGATAGAATTACTAATGGATGGGTCAATCCACAAAATTGAGGGGAGCATGAGCATGAAGTGCACATTAAAGAAAAGTGAACAAAGACCGCTCCAACTGAAGATGAATGTATCTGTCTAGCTATAAATACAAATATAGGGTTTTCCAATAGGGACTTGACAACTTTGAATTTAATTTGTGAACGCACTCTTTCACTAATCGTCAAACTGTCACTGCCAATTTATTCAGTAAACTCAACATTTTCATTATGGTAAAGTACACTAACGAGCAACCTCTGCAAATTATAAAAATTTTCTACAGATATTCGGAGTCGGTGACTGCAACTTTAAGAGCGTTAACTCCAATTTTCGGTCGTAATTCTCGCCCTAGTAGACAGGCAATAACAAGTTTAGTGCAAAAATTTCAGTCTACATATTCGTTGTGTGATGTGTTGTGTGAAGTGTCGAAAATATCGCTGCCGTTCAAACGTCCGTAGCAAACGATCCAAATCAGTCAATTCCACGGCGTTCTCAAGAACTGGGTATCGCTCAGACCACATTATGGCGTATTTTGCGTAAAGATCTTGGTTTACACCCATACAAGTTCAAGTTGACTCAAGAATTGAAGCCGATGGACCATTTGAAGCGACATACGTTCTCCGATTGGGTTCTGGAAAAAACGCGCCAAGATGATGAATTTCATCGAAATCATCTTCAGTGACGAAGCTCATTTTTGGCTCAATGGGTTCGTCGATAAGCAAAATATGGGTTATTGGTCGGATGGAAACCAACATGTGCTTCATGAATCACCACTTCATCCACAAAAAACAACTGTTTGGTGCGGTTTGCATACCGGCGACGTAATTTGGCCATATTTTTTCGTTGACGATAACGATCGTCACGTTACAGTGAATGGTCAACGTTATCGCGCCATGATCACCGATCATGTAAGTATGGTGAGCGTGTTATCTCAAGACATGGGCCAGTCGATTGGCCGCCTCGTTCGTGCGATTTAAAGCCGCTTGACTATTTTCTGTGGGGCTACGTTAAGTCATTGGACGAGCTCAAAGCCAACACTGAACGCGAAATAGCGGCCGTTTCGGCCGAAATTTGTGGACCAGTCGTTGAAAATTGGGTCCAAAGAATCGACCGCTGCAAACGTGCCCGCGGTGGCCACATGAACGAAGTCGAGTTCCATTCATACATGTTTTGATTGTACTTCAAGCCAATATTAAAGTTTTTGAAATATCTCAAATGGTTTGCCTTTTATTTAAAAAAAAGTTGTCAAGTCGTTATTAGAAAACCCTATGTATTGTATAAATGGTTTAATGAACAAAAAATGTCTATGATTGTCAACGAAGATCCAGCATCATTAAACATTATTTTCTGGCATAAGCAACTAACAAATTATACGGCGTCTTGTATCTATAATCATCTGTGCCTTCAATTTGTTTGCATAAATTCATATTCATCCAACAGTCACTTATGTCTTTTCCAAATTCTTCTTCCTTGTCAGATACTATTCTTTCAACGAATTTCACAAATGATGCCATGTAATCTAGAATTTTCAAGAAAAGAAGAAAATTTGGAAATGTTAATTCTTTTTACTTTTTACCTTTGAAGGAGTTGTATCCCTCATAGCAATATGTTTCTGCCCTCAGCCAATTCATGATGGTCATCTGTGGTGGGTGGATGTCCAGAAAGAACATCATCAGCAAAATCTGTATCTGTAAGTGCCAGCGCTTAAAGCCGAATCTCCATACACGCTGAAAATCTGTGCGCCTCTTTCGCTTTGACAACTTTTTAAAAAAAAAAAAAAAAAAATATTCCGAAAATGCAATTTCTTACTTGTTGTTGTTGTTTCACAAGAATACACTCAGTATCCTTCAAAGTATTGAGGACGTTAAGGCAAAAAGCAAATACTTTCAATACGTGGTGAGAAAACTTTTTCACCATTTATATGGGCGCCCAACGTGGGGACTTTGTATAAACTGCTTGGAGAAAGGTCACAATGTTATTAAATGTCCATCCCTAAATAGATGCAAGATATGCAAGTAACCGCACCATACTCTGATTCATAGACAACAAGATTCTGGTGAGGATACACCTTTATCTGCAGTTAATTTTGCATTGTAATCGGCACCTCTTAAGATTTCAAGATAGGTCATCTTAGACACCGCATTAGTTCTTGTTCAAGATGGAACAGGAAGCTTTCAATTCAGCAGAACTTTGTTATGTTCTGGGTCCCAGATAAATTTAATAACAGAAAACTTGTCCCAAATCCTTAGTTTACTAAAAACTCTCATATTTGGGCAACAGCACCCAATTATCCTCCACATTAAACATCAATCAAGCTCTTGATATATGACGCGCATGTGAAGACCTTACATGGAGAAATCCAGCAAACCATATCTCACCTGCGTAACAAATACGGGATTTTAACATTCAAAATTAGCATTAGGAAGCACATTCATTCCTGTACTATATGTAATCGATGCAGAGCCAAACCATTCCAGCAGAAAATCGGTAATCTGCCAGCATTTACAAACACGGAAATCCATTATACCGCTCTCATCGATGTTAAACCATGGAAATACCGATTTTCTAAGACCTTCAAGGCGTATTTTTCAGTATTTATATTTTTGGTTATGAAGGCAATACATTTTAAGTTGGTAAGGGATATGACTACCCAAGTCTTCATTGCAGCATTAAGGAACTTCACAGCACGAAGAGGCCTGTGCTCACAAATGTTCAGCAACTGTGGTACCAATTTTGTGGGAGCCAACATAGAGTTACAGAAACTCTTACGAGAACCAGCAATAGATTGAAAGGAGACCGCTCAAAACTTAGCGAATGACGGCACAAAATGGAAATTTATTCCATCTGCATCCCCTAATTTCGTTGGTTTATGGGCAACAGGCGTTTAATCCATCAATTAGCACATAAAACGCATCATTGTACAAGAGAAGAAGCGTGCCTGAATTCTCGACCTCTTTGCCACATGACCACCGATCCTGACGACTTCATTGCACTAACAGCCGGACATTTTCTTGTTGAACACCCAATAAGAAGTATACTGCAGTCGAATATCAGCGACATGAAAACCAAACACTAAGATAGATGGATTCTGGAAGCAGTGGAGTTCCGAATACCTATCGCGCTTACAACACTGACTAAAACGACATAAAATCGAGACACAGCCTCAAGTAGGAGATTAAACACAAGTAAAGGATGAACGCCTTCTACAACTTAAGTGGATATTAACGCGCGTTATTGGCAGATATCCTGGTCAGAATTTAAAGCTCGCATCTAAATTATGTCCTTGCCCTCAACACATTTAGAAAACAAAATTTAGTAATTCAAATGAAATCAAATTCATATTTTTACATTCACACTATCAAACAAATCTACAGTATATACACAGATTACTTACACAACTCCATTATCATTTTGGCGATCGTTATAGGTACAATTTGCCAAAATTTTCCGACAGCAAAACAAAAATAATTTGTCGACAAAGTTACAGCTGACCTAAATATTGGCTGTCAACATAGTGATAAGCAACATATGTACTTCTAATCATCACACTAGATGGGGTTAAAAGTAACCTCCTTGGGAATGAAAAAATGTTTTTTATTTTATTCAATATAGTCCCCTTTTAGTTTGATACACTTATTCTAGCGATTTTCCAACTTCTTGATCGCGTCCGAAAAGTAATGGATGCGACAGCAATTGGAGCCGTAAGTCATTAATTTTAGCCATGGTTGCGATGCTCTTGTGCGGCGGTGCATTGTCTTGCAAAAACAAAATTTTTTTTCGCTTCATGTGAGGCTGTTTTGCAGCGATTTCGGCCTTTAATCGCTCCAATAATGCTTAGTAATACTCGCTGTTGATAGTTTTTCCTTTTTCGAGTTATGTAACCGCAGCGGAGGACCTACCTCTGCGGACTTGATCGGTAGTAGAGTTGCGTCTACCACGAAACTCTCGAAACCAATATTTGACGGTGTAATCTGACGGAGCATTAGCCCCATAATAATTATCCAACTTTTCTTTTGTTTCCTTCTCCGTTTTGCCTCTCGAAAAATAATGTTTTATGAGAAAACGAAAATCATTTTTGTCCATACTCAACATGATGCCAAACACGTCAACAACAATCAGCTGTCAAAACAAAACTAAAGACAGTATCGCACTGAAATTTGGTATGTCTGCCTTAATATGAACGAGCTTCAAGGCACCATAAACTTTTTTGCAGTAGCAGCCCATTCTGGCGGTCAAGGAGGTTACTTTTCTAGTAACTAGTATGTACTGCTTATCAGTACAAAAGAAACACACAACAAAGAACAAACTTAATCACTCACCGCTCAAAGAAAACAGTCGACATACTATAAATGCAAATGGCCGCACACGAAACAAAAGTACTAACTTTGCGATCATGAAGTGGATATCAAACTTTTGTATCACTGGCACTCAAACATTTAAAATAATTTTTTGTATTGTTGTTAATTTAAAATTTAATAAATTGATCATTTTGTGCCCATCCGGAGCCCATCTACATACTTGATAAAGTCTCCAACTCTCCAACTGTTAAACAAGTCTACAAATGTCAAAGTGTTAAGTGAAATATTAGTCAGAAAAAATATCGTGAAATCCTCATTCTTTTGTTAATTTTTGAAGAAAATGTGTGCGTTTTAATTTAGCCATAAACTATCATATATACTCACACAGGGTCATCCTGTTTCGTTGGGTTTTAACAGTTCACAATATGGTAAATAAATATTTGACCGAGCTGACGACGTAGAAGCATCACCAACGGCTACAGTTCCCTGACATTTTTACAGACCTGCGTTTTTATCCAAGTTCAGATCAATCAATGGCCAATGATTTGCTTCAACTAGGTTCAAACCACCAAAACATAATACTTTCCCAAATAGCTTGCGTGCTGACGTTCCCCTGTGTTGTCTTATCTGGCAGATGATGCCAAGATGCCTCAGGAATTATTTCTAGTATTTGAGAGACGGTTACGTGGTTGGTTGGCCTCGAATCCAAAACATAGCCATAGGTGAATCAGTCTAGGAATGTATAGCTGGTAATTCAGTATTCGAAACATTTCGAACATGGTCAACGTGTCGTGCAAAATAGCTCCAAGAGTGGAGTTGTTACACGAATCGTTGTCTTTGAAATTAAAATCGTGATTTGAATGTTGTCTATGGCTCGAGTAATACGAAGATAGATGACTGTACCAAGGGCTAAATGAAAGCCGTCTGGAAAACCATGTATTTTAACAGATAAGTATAATGGAGGTCATCCAAGCCACCTGGGAACACTGATTAAATGAAGATCATGAAGCTCATGAATGTTGGTTTTCCAACGCAGCTCAAGGTGTAGAGGAATAGTTTTATACCAGCTTAAGTTAGCTTTCTTAGTATATGGTATATACTCGCACATGCACAAGACACAACATTTCTCTTCGTGTTGACCATGTTGGCCATCTTCGATAAAAAGCATGGATGTGTAGCAATAATGTCCTTGAATAAGCCCATCTTCTAAACGACTATCATGGCTGGTTTCAAGAGGAAATCCAACTGCCTTGAAGAGATTTTTCATTTTGCTGATTTTGTGCTTACCCTTTGTAACAGATTAGGCTCCGCTGTAGACATCATCACCGTTGGCGTCCTGTTCGATAAATTTTTTATAAAGATGACCTTCGTTTTATGCCATATGATTTGAATCTTCTAACCGTAAAATTCTCTGAATTCTTCTGGATTATGTTCACTGCGACCCTGCATGAGTCTCCAAATCTTGCCGGATGTAACTCAGACTCCTTTTGAGTCTCGAGAAGTGTCCCGGCATTATTCCTTCCCTAAAGTAAGTTGATTCTTAGGTGAACTGAAGACTTCTTCTTGAATATGAAATCGTTTCAATATAGCAGTGAAAAGTCATTTCTCCCACCAATAATGAATCCCCTTGTGATGTCGCGGAGCCCAAAGGGATCCACCTCAAACTGGTTAGTTGAGCAATCGGCGCTTTGATCGGTCCCTTTCGAAGCTCATTTTGCATAACTTGGCTTTAGATTCCTACGGGTTTGATTCAACCGGGCTGATGATAATCAGAAAAGGCGAGTTTCAGACTCTTAATATGAGGCCACTTATCAACGCCAACTACTGTTCACAAACAAACACAAACTGCCGACAAAAACACTTGTGAATTCATATAAACATGACTAAATGCCCATGGAAATTTTCTATTTACTTTGTACGAAGATTATCTATTTGCTTAAGCTAAAGTTGTTTGAGTGGGTCGCAATCGAAAAATTTGGCAAAGAGTCTGAAATAACTTGGCGTTTTCCATTTTTCGATTTGATTTTGACTAAAGCTTTGCGTGACAAATTGACAACCCTCTTCAAAACATTTTGATGGATAGTTTAAGCAAATTGAGATAAAGTGATTCTGATTGCAAAGAAAACATGACTGAGATGAGCTTCGTACAACAACGTGATCTGATCTGGTTTTATGATTTTTACCTGATGATGATGACTTTCTAATGTCTGGCTGTTTAAGAATTATTCGTTCAAAGACCTGAATTGAACGAATGCATGTTTAAATTACTCCAAACACTTGACTTTTATCCCACTGATCGACCTTCTTGCCAAGACTCTCTAAAGAACCTACTGGTTGACTGATAGTGTAAAGCAAAACATCAAGATCTGATGATTCTTGAGTTTCTGATTTAGTTCAAAAGAGTAAAGCCAATGTTTTAAACAACTCGCAACTACTTATTGTCATAATGTTACAGAATGTCATTCCATGTTTCCTTAAAGTTCGCTGCTGTAAGAGGCATCGTGTGATGCCTTTCATGTGTTGTAATTTCTCGACGCACGTCAAAGAAGTATGAGTACCGACTTGCGATTTAAAAGCGTCTTTGAAAGGAGCCCTATCAGAATACCCTTCACTGAACATGGAAAGATCAATGATTGGCAAAGCAATATGTGTAATTGGCAAAAATTGTGCTCGAACTATAGCGAAATCTGACAAGGCAGTGCCATCAATGGATGGTTTTTGCGCAATCTCTGCTAGTAAATTTATCATCTGCACTATAGCGTTGAGATATAGGCTTTCTCATTTAAATATGGATCATCGTCGTACTCCACAGCCTTCAAATCCTAAAGAATTGTGCTTATTGTAGGAAAGTGCTGCTCATCTTGAGGTTTGATTTATAATGTAAAATAGAACACATATATTTGAAAGTGAGCTTAAAATTTTAATTATCGATTAAAAAAACAATTCTGAAAATGACATCATGTATATGTTGGCCACGACTACGTCTGAGGTGGTCCATTCGGATGGTCCATTCGGATGGTCCAATTTTGAGCGACTCTTTCGAGCACAGCGACTAGTATCTCGCGGATTACACGAGAAATGTTGGCTTTCAAAACGTCAATCGTAGCTGGATTATACCTGAAGACCTGAGACTTAACATATCTCCAATGAAAATAATCCAAATGCGGCCAATTTACTGCAGCAAAACGTGAAATTAAGTGCTCACCAAAATGATTTCTCAACAAGTTCATTGCTTCACGCGCTGTATGGCTTATAGCACCGTCTTTTTGAAACCAGAGCTCACCGAGACTATATTATTGAATTTCAAGAGGCACATAGTCCTTTAACATGGCGCGATAACAGTTACCATTGACGGTAACATTCTGATTTGCCTCATTTTTGAAGAAATATGGACCAATAATTCCACCAATTCCACCAATGGTAGCTCTTGGTACTCTTCGGGTTGTTCATCAGCCCAAATACGGTAATTTTGCTTATTAACATATCCATTGAGCCAGAAATGGGCTTCATCACTGAACAAAATTTCACGATAAATCGCCGGATTTTCATTGAGTTTTTCCAGAGTCCATTCACTGAAAATATGACGCAAATTCAAGTCGCCTGGCTTCAATTCTTGCACAAGTTGAATTTTCTACGCTTTTAGGGAGAGATCCTTACGCAAAATACGCCAAGCCAAGCTGCTGAGAACGACGACGAATAGATTCGTCACGGTCTTCGCGTACACTCACAGCTACAGCTGCTATAGTCTCTTCATTACATGCTGTCAAGACATGATGTCTTGCCAAACTGATACTGAACAAAAATGACAAAGCAGTTCGATAGGAGTCACGCGTGATCTGAAGCTCACTTTGCTCTCCGATAAATGGTGAACTTGATTAGCTTTAGACATGACAGATTTATATTCCAATAAAGTACCACAATACGGCCGAAGAAACAAAAATGTTCAAGATATTTCCAGAAAATTGTAAGGTACACCAGGCCAATTAATTAAGAGACAGTGACTTTCCAAAAGCATTTATTTCTTTATCGGTCAAAATCCAATCAAACCCTCAGCTCCTAAAAATTCAATTCTCTACCCCGATTATAGTCAATCTGTATCTACCAATACGTTGCTTTCTTTCTCTACGTAAGAGTATCTATTGAGGAAAAAATTTTAAAATTATTCCCCCAACTCTTGAAAAAAATTCCCATTAAAAAGTAATCAAAGAAAATTATTTGGCCATTTGCGTTCTAAACAACAACACAAACCGGAATATGCTAATTTCCATTTTAATGAAATATTTTAATTTTCCTCATAGAACTCAATATACCGACGACTACTATTGATTTTCACATAACACAGATACAATGTACATCCATATACGGATACATTCTCCGTTAGGATTCTTACGTAGAACCACAAAAATCCTTAAATTGTTCTTTGATATGTTTGCTGCGGAATTGTCCCAAAACGTATTAGATCCGACGAAGTTGGTGGAAATACTGTTTTAGTCCAAAAAAGGATGGAAGGATCACCACAGAATAGCATTCTTAAAATTTCCTCTATCCCAAGAGGAAAGTTTTCTTCACATTTTTCCTTTTTGTTTTTGTTTTTTTGTTTTTTTTTTTTTTTTTTTGTTTTTTGTATAATACTTCACATATGTGTTTTAAACTCATCCTCACATACGTTTTTGTGTGAGTGTCCCAAATGGGCATACGGGTGAGAGAGAAACGGAATCACCACCCCATGAAATTGCTTTGAAGTCCTACTCGTAAGTGGGGTGCGTTATGATGTATAGAATGAAAGTGTTCCAAATATTTACGGAATTGTATTTGAAACAGAGAAGAAGGTATCTTAAAAATTATTTATTTTAGATACGGCTATTTCAAAATGGGACGTTTGTTCTATGAAAGTGTGACAGTAAGTGGGTTGTTGTTCTTTCAAAACGATTCATCTCTTTTGATGACTACAATTTTTGTCCTCAAGTATACATATGTACATGTGGGATCGATAAAAATAAAAAAAAACTTCGAATAATGACAAACAAAAAGGCTTTTATTCAAACTTTTCCTTTCTCTTCTATTACATTTCTTTTTTTTCCCTGTACTAGATTATAATACTCCTTTTCTTCTCAACTTAAAATTCCTAAACTCGACCCTCCTGCTCTTCGTCGGTCTCTGACGAATCATCATTGCTGTTCCATTTCGTCCACGGCTTCATATAATCCGCAGCTGATGAAGTGATAGATGGTCCCTCGCCGGTGCCAACCTAACTGACGTCATATCGATCCTGCCCCTTTTTACCCTGCTCACCTCAAATGGTCCATAGTACTGTGCACACAACTTGTCACCCGACGCAAACTTTGTTTTTCGAATAGCTACCAACTATTTCACTGCATACCTTCTAGCTGGTTTACGACGGCGTAAAGGATACCTTGTGTTCTCCCTCTGAATCTTTTCTATTTGAGCCTTTGCCTGTTCCCTCATTTCCTGACGGTCAGCTTCGAATTCGACTAATAGTCGGTCTTCATCTTTACTCTCAACAGTAACTCGAATGTGCTGTAACCGCGAAACTTGAAGATACCACTTCAGGGGATCCTTTGAAGCTATCTTTGAGAGCACCGCAATGATGACTAGATTCAGGCACTTTACCTGTCCGTTCCCCCTTGGAACGCCGGTGGTCATTACCACATGAATGTTCTTCTGCTCCTCACTGTAACTCTTGAAGGCACCTGCAGTGCACGCCGTTCCTCGGTCAGAGACTGTGCGCTGTAGACTCCCAAAGACCTCACTTTGCAAAACTAATTTCTTAATTGTCTCCTCTGATGTCATCGTCTTTACTGAATATAACCAAGAAAACTTAGTAAAGGCTTCAATAATGACATAAAGGTACTTATAATTTTTCGAAGTGGCTGGCAATGGACCTAAATGATCAATGTTGTAGGTGTGAAGAGGAATATCAAACTTATCAATTTGCCTCAGGATACCTTCCTGTTTCCCCGCCATCTTTGTAGCAATGATGTACGGAACACAATTCGCCACAACCTCGTCGACTCTTTTTGAAAACTTAGGAATGTAGTACCATTGACTTAACTGCTTTTCCATCCTGCGTGCACCAGCATGATCTTCACTGTGAAAGTCCTTGATGATAGAATTTTGGATGCTTTTTGGCGCCACAAGGAGATAGTTTCCGTCAACAAACTTATAGAGAACATCTCGACGCAAAAAATAATTTTCATGCTCTTTCTCAGCAAGAATGTCTTTGATCAAACTACAACGTTCGTCTTTCTCTTGTGTTTGACGAATTCTGCAAAGAATTTCGTACTGGACATTTAATACTGAAGAGCGTCCGCGTACTGCAGGGCCTCTGCTGGCCTGTGGCCAACTGAACAGTCAAACTCCTCTATAAGCAGTGCCCATCGTGCCACTCAATAGTTCAGTTCTTTTGCTTGCATGGTGTAGTAAAACGCCTGACAGTCGGTGTCTCTTCAGGGACTTCACAACTGGCAATACCTCGAGATCGTAACTTCTATACTGCTGCTCGGCCTTAGACGTCTTAAGGCTGATGAAGAAAACGGGGTGGAATTTGGTATCATCACTTTTCTAGGAGAACCTAGGCCGTCTTTGCTGGCATCCGTGTGTAGTTGCGTCTCTCTAGATGGATTGAAGAGCTTTAGCACAGGCTCGCTATACAGCTTTTCCTTCAGGATGGTGAATGATTCTTGCTCTTTTTCGATCCAGGGAAATTCCCTGTTACCTTTGAGTAAATCGGTCAACGGCTTCGCCAACATAGAGTAACCAGCAATGAATTTTCGGAAAAATCCGGTTAATCCGAGGAAAGACCGTACGTCTTTTACAGACTTTGCGCTGGGAAAACCAGACACTGCCCGTGTCTTATCGTAAGATGCCCTGATTTCTCCCTCATCCAGGACGTGCCCCAAAAAACTAATCTTCGACTGAGCAAATGAGCACTTGCTCTACTTAATATGCAGGCCATGATTATCGGCGACTGACAGCACTTCTTTGAATATCTTCAAATTTTATTCTACCTCTGTCGTTTGGATGATGGTGTCATCGATGTAAATAAAAAACTCCTTCGCTCAGACGAATTGATGAAAGACCGTATTTATGAATCGCTGGAACGGCAGACGAGTTGCATAGCCCAAACGGAGCCTTATAAGCCTTATAATTGTAATAAACGCAGTAAATTTTTTACTCTCATGGAAAAATAAATTTCGTATGTCCAGCGTAGTAAATATTCGAGCAGCGTAAAGGTTCTCCAATAATTCCTCAATAACAGGCAATCGATATCTATTCTTCATTATCTTAGCATTGAGGCGCCGATAATCAATGCACTTGATGAACTTGATGAACCGTCCTTTTTCTTGGCCAGCACAACTGGGCTAGCAAAATCTGAATAGCTTGGCCTGACGATGCCTTCTTTTGTCCAAGCATTCACCTGTTCAGCAATCAGTCGTTTTTCAGCGGGAGCAAAACGCCGGGGCTTCTGGTACACTGGCTTTTCGTCGTCCCAGAAAATTCGAATGTCATTGAGAAGCGTATTGAACAGTTTGCAGGATACAATTTAGTAGAAGTTTTTTAAACTAGAGGTTCGAAAATGTGGGATGCTGACTAGGGAACTGGTATTGCTTCGAAGATTGCAGGTTTCATATCTGGGACTTTGCAAGTAACCACCTCTAACAAAAAAAGTTTTGAGAACTTTGCAGAAATACAAATGCCTTACAGGCAGAATTTTTAGTTTATTAAAAATGGCTAAGGTATTGGCTAATCAAGACGCATAACATATTTTTCTTATAACGTATTTTTGTAGAACAGTTAGTCTTAACAAGTGGACATCTTTATTGATTTCAGCAACTAGGTCAAAGCGATTACTAAAGCCGTACGCAAACGCAAAGTCATCAGCTAAAGCCTTTAGCTTACCGATAAATGGAAGGCTGAAGATTGAGTTGAACGAACCTTGTGGAGCGCTGAGGTTGATAATCTTGGAACCTCTTAGAGCTACCCCGATTTTTACTTTTTGCAATCTGTTCTCAAGATACGATGTAAACCAATCTGCAATAAAGCCTCGAAAACCTACTCGATACAATTTACCCAAAAGAATTATGTGATCTATAGTACCATATCGAAGGCCTTTGTTATGTCTACAAAAAGTTCTGCCCACGATTATTTATCATCAATCCACAAACGTGCTTCCACCTCTTTAAACTACTGTCTGCTAGATCCAGAATAATATCATGTTGTGGTCTGTTAATGGACAGAGTGGTCTCGAGTTCAAGCATCCTTCTATTTGCACTAGGATGGTATTCATCTCTTCGTATGTTAATTTCTGCTCTCACATGATGCGACTCAAATGGTATTTGACTGACTTAACACCAGCTTCCCAGAGTTCACCAAAGTGTGGAGCTCCAGGTGGGATAAAATGCCACTGGATTGCGTTTCCGGCTAGAGTGGATTGTAATGCATCAATAACATTTTTTGCGGCAACAAAATTTGTTCCATTATCGCTATAGATATGGTGTACAGATCCTCTTCTGCTGATGGATTCATGGCAGCATTGCGACGTATGATCGATCCGTTGTTAAATTAGAAGTCAGTTCAAAGTGCACTGCCTTTGTTGCCATGCAAACGAACAGCGCTATGTAAGCTTTATGTGATTTCACGCCTCGAGTTTGTGAGCATCGTTTGTTGATTGAGCTTGCATAATCTACCCCACAATATGTAAATGGCCGTGAGAACTTTACTTGAGCCTCCGGAAATTGTCCCATAAGTTGATTTGATTCCTTGGCCTTAAATCGGAAACACCTGATGCATTGGTTTATTATGGCCTTGACAGTGTTGGTTCCTCGGATGATCCAAAATTTTCTTCGAATGTAATTCAGAGTTAGTTTCACTCCACCGTGAAGTGTATCACTATGGGTCTTATTTATGATTAATTTTGTCAGTGGATGCGATGATGACAGAATCATAGGATGTTTCTGATCAGTTGATAAATGAGCATGTTTCAACCGACCTCCCACCCGAAATATTCCATTGGCGTCGATGTATGGGTTAAGTAATGATATCTTGCTGTTTGATTTCAGTGATTTATTTGCATTAAGACTCTTTATATCCTCAGAAAAACATCATTGAGCACCCCTTACCAACGCTCTTTCTGCTTCCAGTAGCTCCTTTAACGTTAGCCTCTTGCTCCGTTGGCAATTGGCTTTAAACCGTAAACAGTATGCACTTACGCGTTGAAGTTTTGAAAGCGATGAAAAATTGAGATAAATGTCATCTTTGTATGAAGGATTGCTCAGATGCATTGCCAGGCAAGCGTGAGATTTTCGAATCTCAGGCATATCTTGCATTTCCATCATAGATTTGTCAGCTGGCCAATATTTTTGATCTTCCTTTAACCACTCTGGACCATGCCACCAGGTTGAGTTTCCAGCTAGGGCATCTCTATATGATCCTATAGACGGAATTTCAGCAGGATTCTCTCTTCCGGGTATGAACAACTGAAGGAGATTGAATTAATAATTGGATCAGACATTTTGTCGCAATTTTTGACGAATGTACTAGTCAAGGGTCCAGCCAATACTCCAATGGCACAAAATACAAGGTTCGGCTGGATACTATCGGGACCAGTCAGCACCATCTTAACATCAAGGAAGAAGGCACAAGTTAATAAATTCACATCATGCATCAGTGTGCGTAGTAAAGATGAAGGCTCGAAGGACCATGTAAATACTTCAGTTTAGAATTTTTATATTTTTTAATTCAATCGCCTTCGGTTGTTCGTACCATGGATCAGCCAACTTCAATCCCTGGATGTGTAGCCACTGGTTGGGTATAACTTGTTTTGCTGGAAGTCTTGATGTAATAACTGGCATTACTAGAGCATCTACCACCAAGTTGACCTTTTTATCGTGAATTAATTGGATGATAAAGCGGCATTCTGCGATGATTTCTGTGGCATGAGCCTTGATTTCATTGATCTTTGACTCATACTTGACCAATGAAACTTTTAATTGACGGGCTAATTTCGCTGTCACGAAGCATGATTGAGACCCCTGATCAATCAGAGCTCGTGCGAGTCTAACTTCTCCTCCAACGCATATGTTTACCATGGCTGTGGCTAGTAATACCGTCCTATTACGTAGCGATTCGTGTTGATGTAGAAGCTTTTTCACTGGATATTCTTCCTTTTCCCAAAATTACTGTACTCTCACCTCGAGGGAAATGAAGTAAGGACTTATGCTGTTGTGCGCATATTTTGCAACCCCTCTTCATCACACATTCCCTTGCGGGATGCCCATCTTGCAAGCAGTTGAAACACAGCTTCGACCTTTGGACTACGTCCAATCGGTTCTTCGTCTTCATACTTAAAAATCTTTTGTAATTATACAATTGATGAGATTCGCTGCACACAACGCATTTCGACTCTGTGACTGTAGTCAAATGGTTTTTTGTGGCTGTTGCTCGTACTTGCTGGTGTTCACGGTTGAATTTACGGCTGCCTTCCAATCCTCTGAATCTAGCCTCGATGAAGTCAAAAAATTCGCTTAGTTTAGGAATTTCTGTTGAAGTTCCTCTGGATTGTTCATATAATTTCCTTGATTCAGAATCAAGTTTCGAACATAACAACTGAATCACTCATGGATCCCAGGAGCTTACGTCGACCCCTAAATTTTTGATACCGTACAATATTTACCTTGACATATCCATGATCGTTTTTAAATTGAACGCATTTTCATGTCGAACTGATTTTAAAGAAAGCAATTTTTGGGTGTAGTTGTTGACCAATGCTGCTAAATTTTGAAACCGGTTCGTTAGCAATTCTATAGCTGTTGCATAATTGCTTGATGTCGGTGCCAACTGATTAACAATCCTTGCTGCTTCTTCTTTTAAATTTCCTTTTAAATATTGAATTCGTTCAACATCGATCGAACAGTTCCCAAATGATGTCCACTATTCATACTTGCCGTTGAATTATGGAATGCTTATTGGTGGAAGTTTGATTTCCCGATGTGTTGCAGCTGGTGGAATTACAGCCTATGGTTGGTGTTGTCATTGTTCTGCTTCCTTAATTTGGATGTAAGCATCTCCTGCTCGTAATCGGCTTCTTCCAAAGATGACATGATCTCGTCATTCATTGTCACCAGCTTTATCCAGTATTCTCTTATCTGATCCAATTTGAATGCTAGGTAAAATTCATTATGAGTTAACCTCAAGTTATCAATAATACGTATAAAGTTGTTCTTAATCATATTCAACTTTTTAAATTTTGCTGGGCACTTCTCGATGTTAGTTCTTTCTGTGTCGGATGTTGATTCTTGACTTACTTCACATCTATTTGGACTTCGATTTACAGGAGATAACCGTGAAGCCTGTATGCACTGACGCCGATTGCGTGTTTTTCCTGATTACCTCCAATTTTGCTTTGAAAGTACCTTTAATATCGAGATACCTCGTTTCAAATTGGCTGAAATACTCTCTCACAAAGTACTCATGCTACGGATTTGTTTTTCGTAGATCTTCCAAATACCCGTTATTTATTTTGAAGTTGGTCCAGTGCTGTTCTAACTGCTCGAGTCTCCTTAAGAAATACTCCACCGAGTAACGGGATTCTCCATCTTTCTTAAAATTAGTCCATAATCACTTTTCACTGTTCCGACTAATCCGGCTCGAAGGACCATGTAAAATTCTACAACTTAGAATTTTATATTATTTCATTCAATCGCCTAATGCAGCCTCACATTAGGTAGTAAAAGGCTTGGTTCGATTAAATAACAAGACTGAGCCGAGTAATTTTATTTCAACTTAATTTATACGAAATTTTGCTAGCCTAAGCAATAAAAACGAAGCGACAAAGTTCAAGGTAAAAGAATACCAAAATAAATGTTGACACACAAAAACACAAATATTGTTAACCTAAGCAATAAATGCGAATAATGAAGAAAAATAACTATTTTATGTTGATATCATCAACACTTATAACAACGACTTTACCATCAGCCTTTTTCAACAAAGTGTTTGATTTACTGAACCATAAATATTTGTATTTTTTTTTTTTTTTCTATTTTAAATTATTTTGTGAAGTAGTCTTTAATAAATAAACTATTATTGCTGCCATCACCAAACAATGTATAGGGTTTTCCAATAGGGACTTGACAACTTTGAATTTAATTTGTGAACGCACTCTTTCACTAATCATCATCACATGGACGACATGTGGTTTCGACAGGATGGTGCTACAAGCCACACATTACACGCTACAATCGATCTATTGTAAGTATGGTGAGCGTGTTATCTCAAGACATGGGACAGTCGATTAGCCACCTCTTGCGATTAAACACCGCTTGACTATTTTCTGTGGGGCTACGTTAAGTCATTGGTTTATGCAAACACGCCGACGACGTTGGAAGAGCTCAAAGCCAACATTGAACGCGAAATAGCGGCCGTTTCGACCGATATGTGTGGCCGAGTCGTTGAAAATTGGGTCCAACGAATCGACCGCTGCAAACTTGCCCGCGGTGTCCATATGAACGAAGTCGAGTTCCATTCATAAATATTTTCATTGTACTTCAAGCCAATAATAAAATTAATATCTCAAATGGTTTGCCTTTTATTTTAAAAAAAAGTTGTCAAGTCGTTATTAGAAAACCCTATATTTAGACTTTTTTACTGATCGTTTGCTTCACATGATCCTTTGTTTTGCATCGATCGACGACAGGTGAACGCATATAATATTTCCTTTGTTTGCTGATTTACGCTTTACGTAACATTTTTCAATTTCATCAGCAAATAAAGAGACATTCAACGCAATATCGAAGATTTTTTGCAAGCTGTCTACCGGATTAATAGCATTTACTTCGGGCATACCAACTATTTCGATTACTCTCTCCATCTGCTTTTGTTCGCCACAATTCAATTTGCTCTCCAGTGTAATAATTCTTGTTCTCAGTGTTGCATTTTCTTCTTTCAGCTGCTGAACTTTATCGAGAAGTTCTGTGTTTATATTTTTTAAATTGATTGAACAGTAATTGAAGTGTTATTGAACTCCAAACGTTTCCGCAACAGATTGCCTGCTAGTTGACGCCGATATAATGCTTGGAGGTGTTGTTGCTGCTGCTGTTTGTCTACGTTCAGGTATTGTTTGTTGCTTTGCAGATCCAGCATCTTTTTGTTGTTGGTTAAGTTGTGAGGAGACAGATACTACACTAGGCTTAGCGATAGGTATTTTCTGTAGCGATTTACGTCGAAGAGATGTACACTTATCACAGCGAAACTTGTTGTTGGTAGAGGTCATAAAGTCTACATCGGATTGGTGAATATCAGCACATGCACCATGAATGAAAGAAGGGATCACTCCCATCGATTTTTTCACTGCAACTTGAGCAATTCATGGTAAGAAAGATAAAATATGTAACTTGTATTACTTGAGAACTTAATCAAATACAGAAGCGCGCACCCCACGAGATTAAAGATTACACGTCTGCTCTGATGGAGCTCAGAGTTAATTTTTGAGTTAATTTTATCGAAATCGTCTTCATCTCCATCGTGATTTTCTGATGTCTCCTTTTGGGCACTTTCGTCTGCCACTCGCTTGCCGCTACCATTTGATTCCATTTGCCGACTCTTCTTTGCCTGAATGGATGTTACTTTTTTGCCATCTAGAACGACAATATCCACAAAATTATTACCTAAGAGGACATCGTGCTTCAGCCAATGGTCAGGAACCGCATGCAATAGCACTTCTAAATTCCTCCAGTCCCACCGATAGGTTTGTGTTGATTGAGCCCAATGTATATTTTCTGGAGTGAGCAATGCCATTGATCGAAATGGTCGGACCTCGAATACATTTGTGCTCGGCCACTTTCTGAACAGATTCACGTGCAAGAGTAACGTCACTACCAGTGTCGAGCTCACCGAGTCCAACTTCTACCACAGGTTCTGCAGACCAAATCATGTTCACATTGCTGGTACTGGCCGCTGTCTTTGCTGATCACTTTGGGCACTTTGGTGCTATGTGCCCGAAATCGTTGCACGCAAAACACCTAGGTCCTTTATCTTTATTTGGACAATTTTTCGTTTGGTGTGATCTACTACCACATTTGGAACACCTTTTTCGCTGAGCTACCATCTTGCGCGAATTCTCCTACTTATTTTGTTGTCCGCTCGCTTGCTTCTTAACAAATTCGTAAGCATTGAAATTTTTTCTCAGTTCCTCTGATGTCTCGGCTTCGTAAACAATCCCGTTGACGATATACGTCACCAAGCTCTTGTCGTCGATGTTTCCCTGGGCGGCAAGTTGCTTCATCTCAAGAAATGTCTCGCCGTTACTTTCCTTTTTGCATTCTCACGCTTGATGAACGCTGACAGTAGTGAGGGGAATGTCGAATTCGCTGATGAGAAAAGTTTAAAGTGCTTCCCAACTCAGTATGCCGTTCTCGGATTCCACTGCCAACTTCGCCGCGATGTCCAACAACCGTCTGCAGTACAAGTATCTTTGCACCTCCCCCCAATTGCAGACAGTAGCCGCATTCCCGAAGTTCTTCAACCAGATTTTAACTTTTCTTGGGATTCGTCGACATCTTTGATAGAACAGGATTGTTTACCGTTTTGGCAACCGACTCACTTTCACTGTCATCCTCACTGGTTTTTGGCGGCATTGCATTCAGCATTTTAACTGCTTCTTTCCTGGTACTATGAATAGAGATCTCTGATCCCACTTCTGACACCAATTCTTGTGGGATCGATCGAATAATGACAAACAAAAAATATTTTATTCAAAATTTGATAAAAAGATTAATGATAGCACGACTGATCAACTTGACTTTTCTTTTCTTAATCTGCCCTTTTCTTCCCCTTTCTTTTCTCTCTTCTCTTTTGTTGTTAGTTTTCTTTTCTTCCTCTTCTGTTACAATTCTTTTTTTTTCTGTACTAGAACTTTCCTTAAATACTTTTTTTTCAACTTAAAATTCCTACATACATATGCAGATCCTGTTCAGAAAACTCCATTCATAGATACTTCGCGAACCATATGAACTTTATCTCTCATCAAAAACAAAGTTGCATCCTCATTTCCATTTATATGCTCATTTATTCTTTGCTCTAGAATTTGAATACAAATTTAGGACTTCAATAAGCACAAAGCGTTTGACCTCAATCAACAATGCGCTGCAGCTACAACCAATTTGAATAATTCAAAGCGCAACATCCTTTTCTGGAATACAAATTCTTCCTTTTTTGTTGAAAGGCTGACTTTAGATTGAGATGAAGAAACGTTCGTCGAAATAGAAAACACCACAGGACTATCTGATGAATGCAAACAAGTGTACAGCAGTGAAAATTGCACAAGTTTAGGTCACCTACCCCAACAAGAGTAGAAACACCAACAGCAGCAGCTTCAGATGCCTTCGTGCATATTTATCTAACGCGAACTGCATCAGCAACTCTATAACCAACACAAGCTTTTGCTTATCCATGTACATCTCTGTTCTTCTGAATGAATGAATATTCATACAATTTTTCTCGCTTACGACTTGCGTCCTTTGCAAGCATTTCCAATCCGGCCATCCACACTACGCCCACTCCAGGAACATCCCGAGGTGGAATAAAAATGTTTGCACTGAATCTAAAATGCATTGCGTTTTTGCAAGTTCCAGCCATTGACTCCTGCGTCTTGCTTCCTATTTTTTTTTTTTCCTTTTCTTTTCTATTTGCCAGGATAAATAGAAAATTTAGAAAAAAAAGCCGAATAAACGAAAATCATTTGCCCAGATGATGGACCGCCTGCAGGTAACCCCATTCTTATCACTTTATGCATCTGTTTGTAACATTTGCACAGTGAAGAACTGTGAAAAGGATCTGGAAGTTGGATTTAGCACAGCCAGCCTCTTAGGTGTCCCCAAATGAAATGTTGCACTGAAAGAATATGAATATGAATACGAACACGGATATGGATATGTGAACAAATACGGATAGGCATACGATGCCAGGAGACATTGGGAAGGCCGACAACCTCTGAGAGAAATAGCGCTTATGATGCCATTCAACTGGCAATAATGGTGGGGTGCTGGTGAGTTAGGCTTTGACATCCAAGTAAGCCTACTCGTACAACGACGAACCGGTTTGAATTGTGACTGGCGACGTAATGATATTTGTCGAGTGTTTGCACTGTTTGCTGAGCTAAAAAATCCATTGAGACAGCAGAAAACCTCAAAGTGCTAGCAAATGAACTGACGTTGACAGTCAGCATGTAGAACCAGCAAAAAGGATACTAAAAGATTTGATACGATGTATAGGACGGTATGTGCCGTGGAATACATTAAATTGACACCATCATTCGTCTCATATGCAATTATAAATTTTTACCTCCTTTTTGTCTGAGAATTGATGACGAGTGCAAAAGTAATTCTGAAGGAGGTCCTTGAAATGATTTTGTGGGGAGGCTGAAATAAAACTTTTCTGAAATAAGGGAGGAGGCTGAAAAATATAAAACATATTTTCAACTGCAGAATCCTTTTGACGTAGCTGTAAAATATTCCATACTTTCGTGTCATGAAGAAAAGCTTTTCATATTCTCTTCTTTCTAAAAGACAGGATCGAATGATTGACAAATAGATTTATTTGTCCTGCACAGGAAATTGGTGATACGATTGAAAACTAGGTTTCAAGTAATAATTACTTGAATGCAGCATAAGCTAATCTCTAGTCATTGGGCCTATGTTGATCCTTTAAAGAAGCAGACAATTGCAGTGAAGTGAAAAGGTCACAACTTCGGAGAGCAGGACTACTAAACGACCTTCGAGAAAAAAACTATAACGAATGAGGCACAGCCACAGTTGTGATAACAAATTCTGATAACTAGGTCCACGGTCCACTTCAATACACCACCATCCATTATACAACGCACATTCAGTTCACGTCAGGGAGTACATAAAGTCAACTTTACTGAATTTTGTGAATCAAGTGAGTGAAGGCTTAGGTTCCAACCTTCGTATATTCACTGATTCACGAGATGCCAGCATGATCTGTTTTGAAGTTGTCGAAATATAGAACTCGTTCATTGTACTCCTTGTATGTTCCCTTTACTGAAATTTCTCAGTCCTTCGTAGAAAAATGAGTACGCCTTTCAATAATAAGGCAGCCTGATTCAAGCGTAGGCTAGATACTTACAGAGATACTGCCCCTTAGTGCCGTTCATCACATTCATACTAGACGTCGCAGGATTATGTGTCACTTATGTCTGGCACACTTAGGTGCTTAGATAAAGCGAAGCGCATTGTTGCAACGCTCGTAAGTAGCCTTCAGTTCCTCAAATTGAATTTTGACATGGAATCCAAAGAAGGCTCAATGAAATCAGCCTTTCGGCTATATTTAATAAAGTCATGAGTTCTCAAACTAGTTTGGAAGTCGGCGCGCAAGATCATCGAAACGGGAGCACAAGAAAGATGCGTCTAGAGCAGAGCCAGGCATTCTAAAGAAAGCCCCCATGCAACCGAGACATATAGTTCTTTGGAGTCTAGTAAAAGCAGCAGCAACTTATACATGAAAACTTATTCAACCAGATAACTTTACTATAACGGTTTAGATTCGAAGACCTTCTTCGGTGACAAGCCACAAATTTTGGCTAAAGTATTCCTATAAACTGTCAGAAGACCGAAAGCCTTCTTATTGGTTTCAGACGCAACACATTTAGTCGAAAGAAGGTTGTTATCCAGGATGATACCCAAATACTTAGTTTAAGTGGTACAACAGATGGTGATGCCTTTACTGTGCATGTTATACATGCAAGCCAGAACATTTAGTGGTTAAGCTACCCCTAAGGATCCACTACTAACCTACATGAGCTATCCGAAATAAACTTACTTGGTATGGTTCACTTGAAGTGGGGTCTTCAAATGTCCATACAAGGCACTCTGGCCAAAGCTTGGTTCTTACAATGGAGCTCTGATCTTGCTTCTCGTCTCGAGAATGGAAACTGTGATACAAAGCTCCTCTTTGTCACAGCATTCTTGTCTATTCGCTCGATGTGACCGAGAGAGTTAAATCGATTTGTATCGGCATTCTGAACGACTTAAACATCTTGATACAGCTCATGGAGTTCGCGGTTTTATTTTCTTCTCATATATAGGACCAAAAATATATGACACTTTTGCTCCGAAAGTATTCAGTACCTGCTTTACTTGCCTATTTATATTCGGCTTTATATAGCGAAACTCCAAGTTATGAGTTTGAGCCAATTTGTTTCGGCAAACCAAAGTAGCAGGGGTTTCCTGAGTTAAGAGTTCGCCGAATCTTTACTAAAGTGTGGAGTTTTAGAGATATACAATCTCCTCAACCACTTTGAAGTTATGAAATCCGGTACATATTTCTGATAATTTGAATGCACAGCTTTCAAGTAACGCATTGCACCGCGTTTTCAAGCTTTTGCCAGGACCTTTGAATTCAGTCATCGCCGTGTAGGGCTCACAAGGATGAATGATATAATATGCGCCTTTGAAGTCGATTGACTTGATATTTTCATGATCTGACTTGCGGAGACTAAATCTACACTTCAACGTGCCGACTAGTGTACGAGTATTACCAAAAATCATGAGGCGTTTACACAATACGTTGGATGCACTTCTTAAAGATTGGGCATACAGTATAGGTAGTTCAATCCTAGGTGAAGTGCCATCCATTCATAACTGGTTGATGATTTGACCCAACTACCGCTCCAAAACATGTCATCCATCCTTAAAAAGCAGGTAAGGCATTGATAGCTTAGCTCACTTCTGTTAAACTGTAATGGGCGATGGTTTCTTCATTGATTGGCAGCCGGCTCTCTATCACTGTCTCCAACTAATAGCCATTTAGAAGCGACTAGAAAGTAGAAGTACTGCTTAAGCACATCTACTTTTCCTTCGAGGAGCCTGCATCTCGGACTTGAAGTTAGCTGCCAGTTGCTTAGCTTTCCTAATAAACATCCGGATGTTGTTTCTATCAGAGGACGTGAGCTAAGATACTGTGTAGATTTTTTTATTCTTCTCCTTCTTCTTCTGACTTGGTACTCCTCCCCCGCTGTTATTGTTTTGCGCCGCAATGTTTGAGGATGTGCTCTTTTAATCCCACGCACTTATCATCATAGCAAAGTCTATTTTCCGGTGGTTGCTGGTTGCCTTAAGCACATTGTTAGCTTTTTTGAAGTTGATTCCGCACCGCAGATTCCGCAGCTCTCTCTACTCCAGTTGTGCTAACGCCTCTGATGTTGAGAGTCGACATTTGGTTCGACTATCTGGACAGCGTCAATTGTATTGCTATCTAACGTCATTCAACGTCACATGGCCACTTTAATAACTTCTTGCATTTCATCTAAGTAATTAGCAGTCTTGTAACCCCACTGTCTCTATAAACAAAATTTATTTTTCAATATTTCGTGGCTACTGTTAATTTTTCTCATCTCGAATAACTCTGTAAATAAACCTCTGTTAATATGTTCGTTCAAGACAAGTACAAACCTCGACAAGACGCCACGAAATAGCATACTTCCAAAATGACTTGGCAGTCCTCTACTCCGGTGTTCGCAGTCTGGAACAATATTTGTTTGAGGGTTCAATTAGAGGCCTAGTTGACATCATCGTAATCATTTAGTGGTGGTTCTAAGTACCAATATAAACCTCCACATGGACTCGTGCATCGTCCCACATCACCGTCACCTGCACATCGAGTCAAAATTGACATTTGTGGATGGCCAGGAGGCTTACCACTGCATGCATGAGTACCTTTGTGGTCAACCACAATATTTGCTTGCCCTGGCAATGGCAATACATTGCAGGGAATCATTCGAATGCCACACATTTTCTGGAGTTCCTGTTACTGCACGATTGCGACGTCTCTGTTAATTAAATTCAATTAAGTGACTGACGGAGGTGGTGCCAATGCCTAACCGGGGGCTATATAGGGGTGCGTGTGCTTTACATATGTTATGTGAATGACATAACTTCAACAATATTACTTTGTGAATTGTTTTTTTCCTTTTTTTTTTGTAACTCACTGGCAATATTGCTCGTTGCAAGTGTCAAGGGTGAAATTGAGGGCTGATAAGTGTTTAAAGTCATCACTTTTACGACATTTGAGATGTTTTTGGACTCACGGTGTCTTGCGATCTCACTTCTTTTGTTCAAGGTCTTTCTTTATCATTCTGCATTTGAACGCATGGTTGGTTTCCAAAGTCGTCCATGGTGTCTGATTTGGAATTGTGCGCCGTTTTGTTGAAACCATAGCTCTTCTTAAATAATTCCATTCAACTGGGAATCTGGTGCTGGGAATCTAGAGAGACTACTTCTGCAGACTATGCAATGGCTTTTATGTTCTAACCGTCAGTTAGATTAAACTATTCACTCTGGATGAAGATGACTGAGAATTCCTTCAATATGCTGGAACAAAGGGAATGCCTATTGAGCTATTGAGTTAGAGATGACTTAACTGGGAGCATGCATCAGCTCATTTGTATATTAAGATGTGGTTAGAGGAAAACTTTTTTTTTTTTTTTGGTGGGTAGGTGTGAAAATCTTCATAGACACTATGAACCCGTTGCTCATAGTAGCGTGAGATTCTTACTCACTAAAAACACGCCTCCCTTCTTATCGACTACAACTAAGTTACCTTATCAAGTAGTTTCCGTTTCAAATAACGTTCGCGTCGGGCTGGTAGCTTTCCAGCAAAAGCACCTGCTAGTACCCCTAATTTATGCGGATAGTCCTTATCGGGCCAGATCGAATGGTCTCATTCTTTGTAGTCGACGCACTAAGTTTGTCTCGTCCAGAATTTGGAGTATATTATTATTACAATAACCAAGCAGACGAATACGGAGTTTGCGAGCAAAGTTCATTATTTTGTCCTCGACGGTAACTATTCCTAAGTCTCTGTGGATGTCACTGTTTCTGATATACCATAAGGCGTTCACGATTTGTCTTAGAGTTTTGTTTTGATAGCTTTGGAGAATATTTAGGTTGCTTGGTTTAGCACAGCCCCAAAATTGTATACCGTACGTCCAAACAATCTTAAGCACTTGCTTATAGATGAGCAGTTTGTTATGTATGGTTAACTTGGAATGTTTTTCTAGTAGCCAGTATATGTCTGAATTTATTTTCAAGTTCATCACATTTCTTCTTAACATGCGGCTTCCATTTCAATTTTACATCTAGCGTCATTCCTAGATACTTTGCTTCATTTGCATATGGTTTTTGTACCGAGTTAATAATCAAAATTAACATGAGTAGATCTGGTCTCACTGAGCACAATTCGCCATATCTTTGTCCATCCGTAGATTTGATCGAAAGCCGTTTGTAGCTTTCCAGTAGCTAACTCGACTGAAGTATCTGTAGCTAGTATCGCCGTGTCGTAAGCGAACGTGACTACTATAGTACCTGATTCTTCCGATATGTCTCGAGTATGGAGTAAAAACAATACCGGTCCAAGTACACTTCCTTGCGGAACTCCAGCAGCTATCTTTTCAAATTCCGAGTATTCGGTGCGAAAAATTCTGTTTTCCAGGTACGATTTCAGAATCGTATGCAGCTCTCTCAGAAGAACCTGGCTTAGCTTAAAATTTAAGCCTTCGTGCCATACCTTATCGAAGGCTTGAGACACGTCAAGAAATACGCTAGAACATATATTTTTCCCCTCTAAGGCTTTCTTAATTACATTCGTAATTCTAAAAACCTAGTCAATTGTGGAGTGCTTAGTTGTAAAACCGAATTGATGTTCAGGAATTAGACGTCTCTCTTCAATGATCGGTTGCAAGCGCTTCAATAGGAGTTTTTCAAATATTTTAGATATTATCGGCAGAAGCAAAATGGGTTTGTAGGATTTTTTTTTTTCATTTAGAGATTTGCCTGGTTTCGGGACCATTATAACTTCGGCAACTTTCCATTGGCTTGGAAGGTTTAATAGTCTTAGCGTGGCATTTATAAGTTGGAGCAGTTTGATCAGGGCTTTCTTTGGCAGCTCCTTGAGTATTTGAGCAGTTATTGTATTAAATCACAACCAGGGGCTTTGTTATTTTTCAATTTTTTAATTGCTTGGTTAAGTTCTCGTAGCGACACTGTTTTTATTCTAAAATTGTCCGGTGCCTGAATTATATAATAAGAACCTCCTGTCCAACAAAAGGCTTAAACGTTTCTTCTAGGTGCTCGACAAATAGATCCGCCTTCTCTTTATCTCCTTCTGCCCATTCGCAATTATTCTTTTTCTTATGAGAGGAAATTGCATTTGAGGCTTTTTGATTCCCTTCATGGCTTTCCAGAGGGAGTAATTTGAACTTCTTTCAGCAGTCAGACCTTCAAGATATTCCGATTTTTGTAATCTCGTATTGCCTCTTTCAATTTGTTGCATAAGTGGCTTAAGAATGTTTTATGCTGGAGAACAAGGGATTGTTGCCATCTTTTTCGCTCTCTCCTCTTTTCTCTTACCAGTTTTATTATTTCTGGCGGATATTTTATTTCACTACTTGCTTTCTCTTTTCTTGTTGGAGTTGGAGTGTTGTTCCAGGCAGCGTTCTGCAGGACTTTGATGACTTCGTTGTCGTTGTCGACTTCGTTTTCTATTTCGTTTTGTGTTTTTAGCGACACGTTTAGAACAATATGTTCATTGCAGTAGTTTCTAAAACCGTCCCGGTTAGTCTTGTTATTAGTTAATCTAGGCGCCACTTCTTTCTTAATTAAGAGTATGCTTAGTCTTAAAGAGATCATAACTTTCCTCGATGTTTCTAGAAATTTTGGCCTCTCCCTTTGTGACAAAGAAGTCTACAAGATCAATGGTCTTGTTATATCCGAAGGCCAATATGTTGATTTTCCTGTCGAGAAAAAGTCAACTTTACATTGCATACCGGCTTCATAGAGTTGTCTGCCTTTCGTTGTATTACATCTTGAGCCCCAGAAGGTATGTTTCGAATTAAAGCCACCACCAATTATAAAATTCGTTCCGAGTGAACCAAAGATACCTTTAAGGTCATTCTTTTCTAGCTTGCATCGCTGAGGACAATAAATGGATGCAATGTTGTAGTGCAGGTGGTTATATTTTACGCGAACCGAACTTAACTGCATTGCATCGCATTCAATCTTCATATTTATAGAGTGCTCAATCTTTAATGAACAATGAGGATCCGCCTCTGGCATTGTTTGATGGGTGGTTTGCATGATAAGCACAGTATCCCTTTAGTTCCACACGAGGTCCTTTCCTCAAGTGAGTTTCAGAAATCAAGCAAATGTCAATATTGGCTTTTTGTAGGAACACTTCCAGTTCGTCGAGTTTTTTAATAAGGCCGTTTGCGTTCCACATCTATATTTTAAGCACTTGTTTCATATTCATGGTTCAAATCGAGTTTTACGTATTTCTTTCTCGAGATTGCTCAACTAAAAGTTTATTTGCTCTGCTTTGCTCCTCAAGAGTCGTGAGAATTAGGGAGCAAACTTGAGCTACTGGATCTGTCGTAACACCGCTTTTTTTATTTCCTTGCGACGCAGCTTGTGCATACGTTAGCGCGTCAATCGGTGGCGGCTTTTCCTTTGCGTTCTTTTTTTGTATATCTTCGACTTTACCACGACAGATTTTCTTTCTTTCACTGCAATATTAGGTTTATTTGTAGTTGCGTTTGGGTTTGGACGGGAGGTTTTTTTAAGCGTATCGCGCCTTTTTTGGAGTTCTTTCGCCACTTTACATCCGCGATAGTTTGCTGGGTGCTTTCCTTGGCAATTTATGCAAGACGGTGGAAGTTCTTTATTTAAGTTGAACTCTTTTGAGAGATGCTTACCGGCACATTTTATGCAACGCCGTTCTTTTTGGCAGTAAGTCTGCGTATGATTGAAGCCTTGGCAATGCTTACATTGCGGAATCGATCTTGTGTTCTTTCGCACAAGTTAGATTTTGACTACGATATCTTCTTTATTTCCGGACTTATCGAAACTAAGCATAAACAGTGAAAGTCCGCTCTTTTATTTTTTTAATAATATTTACGAAGTCTAGAACTTTAAAGCCCTTTGCATGGACGTCGCTTACAATATCGTTTTAGTACACGAAGGGTGAAGTCCTCTCGCTAATGGTCTTTCTGACATGTTTTCGAAAGTGTACCATTGGACCTTCTCGGTGTTTAATTTTTCATCATTGGAGTATGCGTATCTTTAAGAAAGCAATGCAACTTGCTATAGTCTGATACCCCAACAACGTTGATTGGAGGTGGAAGACGTAATTTTGTTGGGAGTTGATTTTTTGTGACTCCTGGCTCTTATCTGGAACGACTTCAGGTGAAGAATCAGCTTTACGTTTCTTAGAAGGTCTTTTCTTTACGGTCCAATTTGTTTCGCGCGTAAGCTATTCTTCGTCCGTATGGTATTCGCGACTAATTTCGTACGGAGTGTGTTGTTTTCGTTCTCCAAGCTTTTATTTGTCACTGAGTCCGTTTTTTCGCGCGTAGGCGCTTCGGGCGGACTTCTTTTCCCGGAGAAATTCGATCTTGGTGGTGGAGATCGTGATACCCTTGAACTTTTAGAGAAGGGATCAAACGACTGCGGTAAATTCGTTGAATTTACTGCGTTATTTGCGTTGCTTGTATTACTTGTTTTATTTGTTTTGTTTTTGTCTAGGTTCATATTTAGATCCGACGAGTATGGGGGAAGGGAGGTCCACCGCATCAGAGACCCCTGTAATGCGGTAAGCCTACGTTACAACCAAAGGACGCCAGGTATCCGGAGGGCTCCGTTTGCGGTGCTCTATTGATTTTACATCCCGAGCACCATTCAGGCCTTAAAACGGGTAGCATAACACCTTGCCTTGAGGATGGGATACTTATTTGAGTGGCGGCGCCCCCTCACGGATCTGGGAATCCGGCCCAGATGGGTTTTAGTTGCCTCTTACGACAGGCATTCCTACCGTGGGTATATTCTAACCCCTACCCGCAGGGGTGAGAGGAAAACGTGACCCCTCAAAATCGTTTGCCCGAGCCAAAGAAAGGACTGTGCCAACTATAGAGGCAAAAGCCTCCTAAACATCGTCAATGAGAACTGGAAGCGGATCTCAAACAAGGACTTGATCTTGTAAGCTTGCTAACCAAGAATTTTTTTCAAACTTTTTATAAAGTTGATGGACATAGCTATAGTTGCTATGCCAGATGACGAATCGATCGCCTACATTACTACGTAACACTGCAGGAACAGGTCCATCAGTGCGTACCGTACAACAACTCTGTGGGTAGGTATTATCAATAAGAGAAGTATGACGGCTATTCGAATCACTCACATAGATTGACGATTTTATTATCTGTAAAATAGATGGATTAGATTAGGTCATTATTGCTTATAGATCAAGGATAGAAGAGCAATCCCAATTTAGAGCTTTTCTGCGTAGCTCTTGTTAAATACTTATGATCGAATTGCGAATACTTAACACATGGTAGACACTCTGGCCTTAAACTCGACTGATCAGATTGTTGACAAATAGTTGAAGGCATTCATGTTAAACTTCAGACAGGATCTTCGGTTCTATATTGTAGAGCGAAATAACTCTGCAGCAAGCTTTCTTATAAACCGGTGATTATCTTTACATTTCAATAGAAATGAGTTGATATACGAGTATCAAATCGGAAAGAAATACTTCTGATGAACGACTTCGGCTTAAGAATTTGTTTGGCTTTAGCTTGGGCATTATTTTATTTTGGTAAGCTGAATAGAAATTTTAGATATTCTCATTTAAATGGAATGATTCGCTTTGCTTTATAGCAGAATATTAGTTATGATATCCACAATATAGTAGTGCGACTCCACTTCTAGGTAGCTTTTCGTCGAGAAAATCGTTCAGCTCTAGGAGATCAAAATATGGGACGATGTTTTGCCTACTTTTCGATTGTTTTACCAGTAGTTTGCAGCGAATCATAAAGTTCATATTGGTAGCCGGGTACAATCGCACTGAAATAAAGGTAACACATGCTCGCAAAATTCTGCACATCTGAACGTTCTGTGCAGCCAATATTGACTCAAATCACAGATTTTTCAAGCGCCACAACAAAGAAAAACTAGTACGAGAAGATATAAAGTGGAAAAGCTGCAATCGCAAGAGACCGCCAGAATCTATCCCGAAATTTCTCAACAACTTATATGGCGCCAATATCAAGTACCCAAGACTAGTAACAACGTTGACAACTTGACATGTTGTTGGGTTTAATCCAACTACCACCAAGCACATACAGCTAAACAGGAAGCATATAAAGCTGGATTGCGACGAAAGATATGAACCGGTAGATCCTGGAAAAAACTCAACAAGTTCAAATTGATAATCTTTTCATGAGTTTTAAGGCCGCATATGACACGAGTTATACATGTAGAGCCATGTATAGTTTTGACATCCCTGCTAAGCTCCGTCTGTATAGGATCGCGATGGAACGCTCGTTGCTCCGACAAATGTGGAAACGACTTAACTGAGACCTTTGATGTTAAAAAGGTTTTAGACAAGGTGACGTGCTGTCATATGACTTCTTTAACATCAACCTTCAAAGAATTGTGCGGAGCTCACAAAAACACATTGGAGGTACAATCTTTCAGAAGGCTGTGCAACTGTAATTTCGAGGTAGTAACGGACTTTACTTTTTTGTCTACTGTCAGCAGAAATAAAACGAAGAATCAGTCTTGTCAATCGCTTTTTTTTTTTTTTTTTTTTTTTTTTTGATAAGAAGGCAATTGTGAAGTAAGGTCCTGAAAAACTAAGGAGACTTAATAAAAGACCTTGATCTTCCCAGCCCAACTTTATGGCGGTGAAACATGGACTCTATCAAAAGCGGATAAAGTTTCGGTCTTTTTGAAAGCAAAGTCCCTGGAAAAAATATTCGGTCCCGTTTGCGTTGATGGGCTTTAGAAGAGAAGATTCAACGACGAACTTTAAGAGCTGTACAGCAACATCGAGTAAGTCAAAAAAAAAACTGTACATCAGTCGTCTAAGATGGCTAGGATATGAAGTGTCTTGGAATATCACTCGGAGGGACAACAAAGTGAAGAAAGATGCCACCTTAGGTAACGCACACGAGAAGAAGGTTACATCAACCGACTTGGGGTGCTCATCTGCAGGCAGTTAGCTAAAGACGGGACTAACTGGAGAGGCTTGTGAGTTGAGGCCCAGGTTCACCCCAAACTATAGCGGCGCACTAAGAATAGATACTGACCATTTAGAAACGTTGGCTACCTACAATATTTGTATCTTACAAGGATCGATTTACTCAATTTGGTTAGCCGTTTCTTGTACCGTAGACGACCATGTATTCTTCCTGATATTGTGACGAGAGAAACCGTGTTCTCGCCAGAACTAGACGTAGGATCTGGCATAGTATGCTTTCCAACTATTCTACCAAGGACGTGATAACCTTGGATTTACATCAATATTAATGTGGTTTCTTCAAAGTAATCCATTTGGGCTAACGCTTTTTCCAATCCTCGAAGGACTTCTCATAAGCACTTTTTAATATAGGCCTGAGCTCTTCCAGCAATTCGGTCTTGGTTCTCCTGGGTATTTCCATTGGGACGATTGAACATTGGTTTCGATGTCATAACAATATATCCATGATTCGTCCGCAGTTATGACCCTTTCTCAGCATAGCAGGATCATCATTGACGTCATTCAAGAGCTCCTGAGCGACGTTCATGCTAATTTCGCTGACACACGTCGCTCAGATTTCTCGTAATCTCGCAAACTACATACAATCTCCTTTGAATTACACACAGTCTTCATTCATACCATTCTGGCGTATTAAATGCATAGGTATTTCCACAGCACTTTACACGGTCCCCCTTGTCATATTTCTTTGTTAGCTGGGCCCTAATAACTGCTGCCCGGAGTCAATAAATTGTCCCACTATTCCACCCAAAGATACGATAATCAGTTGTCTTTGATAAGTTGCCAACAATGACAACTTCGAAGGGAAGTTACATTTCCGTAGAACTCCGAGCAAGGATGTCTAGGCTCTCATACTTGAGTTAAAAGGGAAAGAATACATTGGTTCTCCAACACTTTGGATGCCACCGTTGCTTGAGTTCTTGTGCTGCAGAATACTGTAAGAGTGCCGTATAGGGAAAACAATTTTGGATCCGAAAACCCTTAAATTTCTGAAGGTCAACATACGTACTTAGAAGCAAAAGACTACGCCTTTCAGGATGCACATAAGAAGAAACGATTATGTGTAACTTGCGCAACAAGAGTCACAAAGTCAGGGAGTCAACCAACCATACAAATAATTGAGTTCATCTTTGCATCAGATTTAGTCAATATTTTTAAGAAGACTTTATGGTTATGTTAAAGAGCAGAGGCTTTATCACCTATCAACTTGAAATCGAATTTATAATCTTTTTGCTGAGTAGGAATACTGGCCATAGAGTAGGTTAAATACGTTGGACACTACCCCAGAAGTCTAGGATCAATTGTCGGATAACACATCCTTTCACCGAAATAACCGAAAGTGAAAGTATTTATGAGAAGTCTCTCAAGTTCTAGCTATTAGGAATCAGAGAAAAACCACTGTCCCTTTTACTGTGCACAGAATGACGACACAGTGGGTGGAAAAACTAAGCAAATACCAACACAAGACTTCCATTGAATCCACTTGAACTAACGATGGAGTTTCTCAGGATTATACTCAAAAAATTGATAAGAACTTCTAAACTGAAATTCAGATTTGATCCCGAATCAGACTTCAACCATTCATGTCTATTCTCAAAGGGAAAGACAGAAGGACTTCATAGAATAGATAGCCTTTTCTGTCATAAAGCTTAGCACTTGAGGGGATAGAGCTATATCTAACTCCACGTTATGTCGTCTCTGGGTATCTATACAGCTATGCAACGCTTTAGCTCATCTCCAATGTCTGAAATTGAATATTTTTTGCCACATTATATATGGCCATATGATCGCGACATTCCTTGGAAAGATCGTATAATGGGTTTTTTGGAGAAGGCTGCAAATTATGTCCTTTTCACATATTGTACAATTCCTGTTCCGGCTTGGTCGGTCTTAGTAGTATCTATGACTTTTACATTTACGATTTTGGAAAACCAACCCAAAAGAATTCATGTCCAGGCAATTTCGAGAGCTGTTACAAAGAGCTTTTTTCCAGTCGCTTTAATTTGGTCGGGCTTCTAAGCGAAGGTTAATGAGGCGAAAACCCAAAATTATTGCACAATTCTAAGAATATTAAACTATTCCTTCTGGATCTCATGCAGAGAAACTTTGTTTCCAGACAACAAATGTCATAACATACAATTCATATGAACGCACGTTTTCCTAGGACGTTTCATTATCCTTGTATCCTTAGTATCTCTCATTCGATTTTATAGTCTCCGAAATTACTTCATCAACTACGTCTTCAAATACTTCCTTCTTAC
The DNA here is from genome assembly GCA_907269105.1 of Volucella inanis. Taxonomy (NCBI): domain Eukaryota; kingdom Metazoa; phylum Arthropoda; class Insecta; order Diptera; family Syrphidae; genus Volucella; species Volucella inanis. The sequence goes on from OU026157.1 coordinate 20,480,397, forward strand.
ATTTGCACATTCCTTCTTAACACCACTCCATTTGGGAGAAAATCCAAGGACTGCAGGAAACTTTTTCAACATAAACTCTTTGCCCAATCGTAGCGGTAAAAGATCAAGAACATTTAATTGCACATAAAACATATTTAATTAAAGCATTTATGTGCCGATGTGCGACAAACTTAATTAAATGTTGTACATGGTGGTGGTCTACCAAGAGAGAGTGTTGGTCCTTCCATCCTACTGCTAAAAGCCGCACACGCATATCCAATAAGTCGGACGGCAAGAAGGAACAGGCCAAGAACAGCCAAACCAAACCAAACCAAACCAAACCAGCATGATAGCTCATAAAGGCTATCTATTTACCCCCAAGGATAATTGCCTTTCACTTTAGAAATCAAAATCTTATCTCATTGGTAACAGAGCGCCAGGGAGCAGTACCTTGGAGTTGTACATATCTACGAGTTTGTAAGTAAGTAAGTGGGTTGAAGATACCATTGTTAGCAGGCGTTAAGCGTTTAATTGCAGATGTCCGTTTGCCAATCTGAAACCACCATCAACCCCCACAACGAAACCACTTACGAAGAGATATCAACACAGATGGAGGTGATGTACTATAAGATTTTGATAAAAAGGATATCTTTAGACTTTCCAAAGATTTAAGTCAACCATGGATAACAGACAAATTTGACCTTATACCCTCAAACTATCCAACTCGCTTAAATGGTCTGCTACCTTTCGGTCCTTTGTCGCATGTCCTTTGAATGGAATTCTATCGGAAAATTCATCAAGAAAAACATTTTCCATGCTAAATGGAGAAAATTGAATTTTCTCACTGCTTTAAGAATTTTTTAAGTATGTGTGGGGGTAGGTAGAAATAAGGGTTAAGGTTTTGGGGGGTCTATACTGATTTGATACGCAACGCACTCATATGTGCGTTAACATACTCGTCGTACTCATTGAATGTTCATCATCATTTATGTATGTAAGCGGCCCCGACCACCCTGTTCTCACGCAAAATGAGTGAGCCCTTTGTTCGATGCATAAATGGAGAAAGGATTAGAACCAAGGTTGGGGTACGTACGTACTCGTACGTACTTCGACAGATTGGAGCTACTGCCGTTAGACTTATAATTGAATTATTTCATCATTCGAGTGCCAGTAGGAGTTGGCTTGGCTCCGGTCCTTTGGTACTTTACCGACGAATGAGTCGAATAGATTGCAGATCAATCGGTTTACAGATTCAATTACGAGTTCTATACGTAGACGTTGATGAATACCTATGTATCTACGATACAATAAATACGTACCCGTAGCTTTCAAGTCTATTTCCGTTCTCTCAGGGTACTCGCATGGGTTGTGTTGTGATTTCATTTTTCCTTTTGGGGTGTCTACATAGGTAAGTGGTACGACGACGACTGCAAATATGGATTGTTCTGTTATCGGAGGAAGCTTCACAGATTTTCAGTTCAATTGTTATCAGATGAAATGTATTAAACTCGTAATCGAATGCCGTATGTGGTATTGTTAAAGAGATTAGGAGCGAGGAATTGATTTTCCTTTTTGATTCACTCCGGAGGAAAGGACCTTGGAAATGTATGCAAATGAAGAGATTTGCATAAGTAGATAAGTAGGTAATGATTGCACTTAAATTCCAAATGCAACCTATTACTGACTTTTAAATTATTTATCATCTTGGTGTCTTGGCATAGTTCATTCTTAAATCCAGGAATTGTACAAGTAATTGACAGAATCCTAGATAAAATCCCAAATGAATTCTTAGGATCTTTTGGTATCATAGAGTAAAACTGTCAATCTATGGTCAACTCTTACCTTGATCTCTGACGTGAAGCTAGGGCTTGCTGCAAAATTTTAAAGTGGCATCGGAAATGACTGACGAGATCTTGAGCATCGAAGTGGATACAATACTTTGTTCGTTGCTTTCATATCCTTATTGAAAAACGTTCTGAGTTCCAGTTGAAAGATCAATAATTCATCGATTCATGGTCGTGATGAAACCCCTCAACAATGCGAGTAGTTTCAGAGTGGTACGCAGTGGCCGGATGAGGAACAATTAAACTAGCGCCTAAAATAATTCAGTGAGAATGTTACTTTTAAGGGTCCTTCAAGACGAGAACGATACGTTCGCTGTCAAGTGTTCGAGAGGTTAAGCATCCAGCTATCATGAAAATCGATTCAGGATAATTATACAAAGCCGGAGACTCAAGAAAATTTTGCCACAAAGTCCTAAAAAAAAAATTTGAAGATGCAAAATCGTCGACAGAAGGGGATAAATGGCGAGTGACTTAGGGCCACTGGCATGGTACACATGCTCATGCCCATGTTTTGTAGTCTTCTTGTAACGATGGTCAGATGGATTTTGAAGCTAAGTTCGAGAAGACTATAGCCCGTAAAATGTTACTAAGTTCAACAGCATCTGATCGAGTTCCTGGCATATAACCTTGATGTCACAATGACATCCATATACCTTAACTATCTCGGTGCTGACTTTTAAAGCTTTTGTTTAACGACAACCAAGCGGTTATGACCTATGAAGATCGTAAAACTTCTGGCCAGCATGAATCTAAAGTATTTAATTGTTGGGTATACTGCTAGAAGTTCTCTGTCATACGTACTGCATTTTTGACTATGCTGTGCTGAACCTCTTTGCGAGGTAAGAGAATGGCTGTTACTCACGAGAATATTCTTGCTGTAAGACTGTTTCCATCGCATTTTCTGATACATTGGGAAATTATTTCTAAGGTAGAACCCAGAAGTGCAGCCTGAATGGATGGCTACCTGAAAAAATGTTGATTATATCATATAATACCTTTATTCCCTTTGTGATTTGTTAATCGAGACAGTCATTCAGTTGTGCTTGAAATTCAACTTCATTTCTGATAAATTGTCTACGCAATTTCTTCACTGTGTCTGATGGTTTTTAGGTCGTAATGGCATAATAGCATTGACACTTTCTTCAGGCGGCTTCGTACCATCTGTTGATAAAAAAAAGCCTAAAAATGTTTCAATATCTTTGACAAATTCATTTTCCACTTAAATTATCACTACTCTATGTCCACTGAGACCCTATAAAAGATTTCTGAAATATTGTAGATGATGATCTTCATTTTCTGGTGCTATTAGAATGTCATCTATGTACGAAAATCGAAGCCAAATCCAGCTATGACTTCATCGATGTACCAGTGTTTGTCAGGCGAAACGTCATGAAAGGAAACTCAAAGATCCCGAATGACGTAGTCATCACTGTTTAGATATTGTCATCAGCTTGATTGAAGGCCATGACTAGATCGATCTTCGAGAACAAATTTTTACCACTTGAGAGTCCGCTATACGAGTAGACCGTAGTGTCATTGGAAATTTGCTCCAAAAAATGATTGGCTGACATCGCCCACAACATTTGCCGAATTTGCTGATCTCTAGACAGAGCCAAGTTACAAATGAGACTCGTAGTATCAGATTGCAACTCAGTATAAGAGCCATTAAGCTTTCTAAGTGTCTGTAGCCAGGCTGGTTTGTCTCTTTTAATGACTTTAATCAGATTTGTATTCCACTATGGAACGGGTGTCCTCCAGAAACTTTTCTGACAAAGCAAGTTAACTCAAAACAACAACTACGGGGATCGCTCACATTCTATAACAATTTCCTCTACCTTCCATCACATTCTGGCCTCTGGCTAGGTAATATATCTCTACAGGATACTGAAGAACGGAGTGAAGACTTTTCTTCTGTTTTCATTATTTTTCATTTTGAGCAGACGACGCCTGCGTGGTTTGGATCTGGTTAATTCTTCTATTATGTACAGGTTCCTTATATGTTCCTGAAGTCAGTACAGACCTTAGATTCTTCGAATTTGTTTCTTAAGCATTGTACTCATATAAGATTTTCAGATTGTAGGATTTTGTTTATTTAAATACAATCCAATTCGCTGATACATATCTTCATGGGGAGCTAGCGGCCTCGTTAGTAATTTGTTAAAAAGGTTTTATTTTAGTACAACTGTTCTTAAAATTTCTAACAAGATTAAACGTCATACTATGACATTTGTGAAAGGTACAACATTGTGTACATATTGATTTTTTTTCTTCACGTAAGTAGAGTAGAAAAATAAAAAACACAACGTTAATGGCACAAAAAACATTGGAAATGTTGAAAAAGTATTTTGGCAATGCTACTCTAATCGTGAAGACATGGATGATGGTGACCGTTCTGGCAGACTATAGATATCAAGAACTGATGGGCACATCGCTATCTTTTAGAAATTTGATCTTACTTTCAAAGCTATGATAAGATATGTTTTCTATTTACGAACGTTTGATTATACTTTTACGTTCAGACGGCCAGAACTATCGTAACTCCGTATTTCTTCCAAATTTAACAACCTATCAGAGACCCAAAATCGCAATTTCATAGACCTTCCGGAACGGGTACTTAAATTTCTCCTTGTCATAAGTAAAGTACTTAGAAAGTAAACGTCTGTTCTCTGTACATGGTGTTAGGCTTTGGAACTTATTGCCATACAAAATCAGGCGTATAGTAGGGATATAGCATTATGGGTATTCCTTCTTAAATACAAACAGAAGACTCTGAATTAGAGGCATTGCTCGATGAGGATCCATGCCAAATGCAAGAAGAGCTTGCTTCAGCATTAGGAGTTGCCCCAGCGATTGCATGCGTTGTGAATGATTCAAAAACAAGGAACTTGGGTCACTTATGATTTAAAGCCAAGGGACGTTGAGCGTCGTTTTTTCCGCTGTAAACAACTGCTCCAACGGCAAAAAAGGAAGGATTTTCTTTATCGCATCGTGACGGGTGATGAAAAATAGATTCATTACAGAAGCTCAAAGGGAAGAAAGTCATGAGTACTGCCCGTCCATGATTCCATGTCGTCGGATCGGCCGAATATTCACGCTGCGAAGGTTATGTTGTAAATTTGGTGGGACCAGGTCGGTGTTAATTACTATGAACTCTTGAAAAGCAACGAAACTATCACTATTAAGCAGTATTGGCTTCAATTAATGCGATTGACACGAGCAGTGCGCGAAAAACGGTTACAATACGACCAGAGGCACGAAAAAATTATCTTACAGCATGATAACGCTCGGCCTGATGTTGCCAAACCCATTAAAACCTACCTGGAAACGCTCAAATGGGAAGTATATCTCTAGATATTGCGCTGTCCGATTATTACTTGTTCTGTTCAATGGCACATGGCCTAGTTGATCAGCAATTCCGCTCATATGAAGACATTAAAAAATGGCTTGATTCGTGGATAGCCTCATAAGATAAACACTTTATCGTACAATATTCGAGCTCTGCCAGAAATATGGGAAAAAGTTGTAGCTAGAGATGGGCAATACTTTGAATGATTCATTTGTAACCAATTTTTCACAATAAAGTTGCATTTTCATCAAAAAAAAAAAAAAAAAAAAAAAAAACAGCGATACCTGAGTTGCGCACCTAATATAAATTTATAATGAAGTATGCGAAATGTATCCCCAAATTCACGCAAGAAGTAAGTTCGATAGAAAACATAGGTTTTAATTTAACATTGCAATTTGTTATTGATTATTAAAGTATGCAGTCTAGGGTTTTGTATGGAACGAGAAGAATGATCCATGAAAGCCTCCAGCCTAAACCTTGCAATCACTCGTTGATTTTTTGAACCTCAAATTTGAACATTGAGCCCTCCACGTGCGTGGTCCGTAGACTTCAAGGCATGAGTCAACTACACTTTGTACTTATGTATACGAGTATGCATGAAGATGCAAATCTTTCGTGAAAATCTTCTGTAGAAGGCTTCCTGAAATGTCTTATTCTTGTCACGGTAACGAATTGATGTTCCTGGACAGCAAAACTCTCACAAACTTCTTCAATGTTTTGCGTTGTGTTGAGCGACTTGTTCACTAATTAATCCAGTCTCCCTGATTTATTGAATTAATCCCTTCAGAGTTGATGAAGCTAAATCACTATTCTGACCACATTTTGTACGAAAATTGCAAACAATGGTATAGCCGCCTTCGTTATTTTTAAAATAATGGAAATGAATTGTAATAACCCTTAACTTTTCATTGGCAAAACTTGCGTGAATTCTTGGAAACATTTTACTTGAAATAAACTTCAAAAAACAACAGTTTTGGCTCGTTTTTAAATTTTAATTCAAGGTGCCGATGAAGACATGATAGTCTGCTTCTTCGATCGAAGGATCTGAAGCGCGAAAAACGGATGGTGAAATGCTTTGAAATATGTATACAAGCCTAGTTTCGGTATTTGGAAGTTTAGCCAGAGAGTGAGTACTAAGAAGAATACATAAATGAGGAAGGATGTCTGATAATGTGATTTCGGTCAGCAAGTTTTTTACCTCAGTAGGTACCATGAACCTCATTAGAAACCTGATTATAAAAATCCATTGTTTGACAAAACAAAAAAAAAAAAAACACTCGCACAAATGACCAACAAACACAATCATTTAATAATTAAAAGTCCAAAACTAATTTCTAAGTATGGACATTGTTGGGGAGACTAGATACTTGATGTCGGTTCCAGATTGCAGCGGCGTAAAAAGCAAGTAAATTATCTCAATACCTATAGAATATATGTTTGTATAGCCAGTGACGTAATCACTAACTCCATTTCACAAATTAATAGTGTCGAACAAAAGATATTCCTGCTATCAATTCGCATACGTTTATGTTGGAATAAGGATTGACAGAAGGAGGTTCTAAATTCGCATGAATTGTGTCTTCTCTAACTGATTTAGTCCCATTTTTTTCATAAAGCAGTTCTGACTTCTGAGTTAATAAGGAATTGTATTTTATTATTCGAAATAAAGCCTTCTAATTGTTCATTGCAATGTTCATTTCCAAAGATCCTATTTGTAATTGTTCATGAAAATCAAATTACAGTTGTCCCATGCTTCATAAATTTACTTTTTTTTTTTTAAGTTAGACTCTGTTTATTTTCTGCTGCCCTTACGATCAATATCTCGACCATATTTTCCAATGGAATGCGATAACAATGTTTGGCAACCCAAAAAAAAAAAAAAAAAACTAACCTGACTGAGAATTACAAAAGAAACTCCACAGCAGTCTTCATCTAAAACATGGCTGTATTGCCTGCCATGGTCACACAATTTCGAACCAACTTATGCACTGCTGGCGTCTCATGAACACGGCTTAATTATACGCGAAATTAGATTCCCAAACGATCGCCGCGCCGTTCATGCCTATCTTTATGTCCTCCACCTTGTTGCGCCAAGTGCATAGCATGAGTTTTTTTTTACGATTTGCTTTTCCTTTATTCGCATTCTCCTCGCATTTTGTCCTGTTGCACAACAACTTTTATGCTCTAAAGATTACTAAGATCACGATTCGCTGATACCGAGGTATGGGTATTCAAAAGTCCGAACAAAAACAAAAACAAGGAATTCAAAATCAAACCGGCAATGGGCAGAGGTACTTCTTAAGAAGTCACCACAGGATGAAGCGGACCCTGTGAGATATTGGAGATAAAAATTTGCATGCCACAATATGTTCTTCTTACATCCAACTTCTGCCTCCAACCTCCAGCCATCATATCCAGCTGATATGTCTTAATTAAGACTCACTCGTCTGTCGTTGACTTTCAATAAAACAAAATCGAAAATTGAAAAAGTTTCTGAAAATAAAGAAAAAACAACCTCCCACCGGGATCATGTTGCGCACGGCATACAACATGCGGCATACAACATCCCAGCAATCCTAAATCATCACCCAAAATCCCATTCACCTTGGCTATCACATTTCATGTTATAAAAACGACCAACACACCGAAAATCCCGACACAATTTTTTTTTTTTTATTTTTTTTTATGTCTCCTTTTTTTAATAAAAATTAAATTTTAAATATTAAACGCATCTGGTCGCCCGCAAAAAGTCATTGCGATGGTAATTCTCTTGCTAATAAGACGACACAAGGACCTCATCCTTGTGGGCCGAAAACTGCGCCCGATGATCCCAGAGCGTGTGCTGGACGCATTAGCTGACAAAGCAACCAAACAAATTATATTGTACTTACCCCCAATTCAAGACTAAGTTGAAAAGCTGAAAATTCAAGGTAATGAACTGCTGCAAGGAGTGTAAATCCTTCGAAAGATGCTCCGTGCTGCAGCATCTATACAAAACACCCCCGGAAATAATGAGATCTTATTACGTTACAGTTGTACAGAGAAAAAAAAACATGTTCTTTCACAAAATTAAAAGTCTTATTTCTTTATTTGTCCTGCCAAAGGACGCGACCAGGATGAGTGTCCCTTTTAGCATAAAAAAGTCATAAGCCAGGCTACCGCGAGAACTACTATTTGAACAGCACCATCCCAGACCCTTCGGCCAGGGTGAATTGCGGGAAGAAAAAAGAATCCAACAGTTCTGATTCCTTTTTCATGTTTTTCCATGGATTCTCCATTAGCTTTGTGTTTTCTTTTATTTGCCACCTTAACCGAACCAAACCCACCGTCCACTCCACCTCTTATGGTAATGGAGAAAAAATTGCCCAAGTCTGAAATGTGTGCAGGAAAACCTCTGGCAGGACATGGAAGTCATGTCGCGCAGTAGTATTCGTATTAGTGGTGGTAGGTCTTCTTTTTTGCCCACCCACATCTTCAAGGAAATCCACAATTTGATGCAGTTACACACATAAGAAGGCACAACGGCCAACAAAAAAAAAAAAAAAAAATAATAATAGAAAAGAAAAGTTGTAAATATAAATAAAAATGCGCGCAGGGGTTGTAATAAGATTCAAAATGATCCGCGAGACAAGTCAACTTAGTAGCTCCTGGAGGGTGGATGGGGTTTTTTTCTTCTCTCTTTCCGTGTTTTTTTTCTTTTTTTTTTATAATTTTTTTGTGTATAATAGCAGGGCTTTTACGACAGGAAATGGGACGTTTTAAATGGATTATTGCAATTAGCCGCAAGGAAAAGAATGTTAAGAAATAGAAGCAAAAAACAAACACAACACACAAAACAAAACAAAAAAAAAAAAAAAAGAACAACTCACAAAGCGACATGACTATCGCTACCACTGGCACTGCCACTTCCATCACCGGGATAGGGGTAGAAAGATGGAAATTATGTAAATTGATGTTTTATGGATTCGCCAGTTTGCTTTTCTTCGTTTTTAATACTTTTTATAGAGTTTTACTGTTATTGCTTTTATTGAGATTTTCCTAACGAACAGACAGATTTTAAAAGAATAAAATGTTTAAAGGACCGAGGTTATCTTAATGGAAACGACTAGGAATGGCAAAGTTTGACGATGCAGTAGGTCATTTTTAATAGGCAGTTTCCTGTAAACGGATGAACTTTCAAAAAATTGAGATGAGATGCATCCGTTTGTTAAATGATTAAGAACAATCAGCAATACAAAGGACGGTTTTGGAAAGAAATTTGATAGAACAATTTCTCTGAACAGCGATGCCAATAGTTGAAGTCGAGTGAGGGTTTTCGGCGACTGGGCAGGATTTTGAAACATCGAGGGAGCTCCTTATATTGCAATTAATGATTATATACTTCGGTTAGGGCGATATAACAAAATTCTCAGAAGTCAGCACTGTCGGCCGACCACCTAGAAGGATATGAATAGAAGTACATATTTCGAAGGCCAAAACTCAGAAAAAATTGATTTAAGCAAGTTCGACTTCGAACAACTGCAATTGCTGGAGAATGTCGAATAAAATTTTTCATCTACTCACAGAAAGCGAACTAGAAGGTTACAAGCTACAGGGTTTTGGTCGAGAAACTGCTGACCGACCTATAGTCTGGATTGGCAAGCAATGCAACAATCAAATTCAAAGCGAACTGCTTGCCTTACCTCTAAGTGGCGGTACCCGGCAACCATATGAGTAAGTGTTTATGCATGAAGACAGAACTTTTACGTGCGTGCATAATATTGGCCTGAGTCAGGACTCAAAACCATATGGAAGTGATAAAAATGTGACGAACTAGCTAATAAAGTGACAGATTCACTGTTTACGACCCTAACATGCAATTAAAAAGAAATGATCCTCCGATCTGCACGCGAAATGTCCGGAAGCTTAACAGACCGCGCCCAGTCGAACATCTAGCGAACTTCTTCGATTTCTACCAATGGGACACAACCACATAGGAAGCCTTAATTTTTCCGATTTTGCAGCCCGATTTTGCAGTGCTTCCTAAAGAAGTTTTCGACAGTCTTGAACTATTGTCCAGCAATGTTATGTTGAGCGACGGCCGAATTTATATTAAGACCTACCTTGTTTGCCTCAGCTTGCACATTTTGTGGAAATCCATTATTTTGTATGCAAGGAAGCGAACATAGCTAGCATAGTCCAGGTATTTGAGGTAAGACGTCATTGTTAACCTTAATCCTGGACTTTTTTTCAGTTTCACTAATGACTACCAGGCATAGCAAAGAGCTCCACTATGAACTTCATAACCATCTGGCACCTCAACATAGTGCAGAACGTGACACTTACCACCTCAATAGGAGCTATAACTTTTTCCGTGACATGTCTCCTGCGCAACGCTATTCATATAGCATTTCTATTCAAACTGTTGAAAGCCTGTTGAGCAGTCGATCCAGCGAAGACCTGAACTCAACGCATTGCTCAATGATGATTCGTAAGGTGTTGATGTGATCTACGCAGAAGTATTCACTCCGAAGTCCCGCCAGTTCGGCGTCGAGGGTTGAGTCTAGATGCTCTCTTATCCACTCTAGAACTATCGTAGCTATTAACTTAGCTATGGCTAGAAAAATGCATGTTTCCCTACAGTTTCCACATTCTATCAAGTTGTCCTGATCATCTCTCTTTTTGACTCCTCCGGTAACTGCTCATTTTCCCACGCTTTAAAAAAATATCTGACAGCGACTTTATCTCGCGAATTTGTCGCGATGCCGATGTCGTCTAAATTATTTAGCACTAACGCGAAATATTCCCTCCATCTGTTGATCTAACCCTGATGCACTGGATGTTATTTAGAATTCCGACCACCAGTAAGTTCTTTTGTGGTACAATGGACTAGTTGTTTGTCTGAGTGCTCTGCTTCGACAGAAAAAAACAAGAAGTTCTTTTGTGATGCTACTTATTCAGCTTTCGAGGCTAGTGCGTTGAAGTATGAACACTTTTCAACGCTGACACTACACTGCACTTCCTTCCTCTTTACACCATATTGGACTTCTATCTTGGGTTGCTCTACTACTGTTTACCATCATTTTGTTGCAGTCAAGACACTGATGTAGATATTCACAACAAACCAAAGCTAGTTATCCAATGTGTGGTTCGATGACGAATGCAGACCATCAGAGCCCAGCAGAAAAGAAGGGGAGGAACTCCCAAGGTCTACGAACCAAAAGAAGATAAAAGAAGGCCACCTTTCATAAAAAAATAGAACACTCAAAGCGCTCGATCGAAATCTTAGAGAGGTGCTTTCAGAAGATTGAAATTCGGAAGCTAAACCAAAAAAAAAAAGTTAACACAGCAAAGTCTGAACACAAATCAGCAAGAATAGAAAAGGAAACCTCACAGTAGAACCACAATGGGTGCTAAGAATCTTAAATGATAATTATTCCAGATTGTTAAACTGTGATGACAAACAGCATCCCACCGTCAGTCAGAATGCACCATTCAACTAAGAAGATGACAGGCAACATTACCGCACACCCGATCAAGATGAAGATAGCTGACTTCGATGGCTTAAGTGCGGAGTTATCTCTTAAATCTAGGTGGACGAAAGTATGCCCGACGAATGAAACTACATTAAAATAAGTCTCCTCAACATCGCATAAAAAATTCTGTCTGCCGTATTATGTGAACGGCTTAAACGCCTTATCAACGATCTGATGGACTCCTATTCGATTGGTTTTAGACCAGGAAAGCTCACCATACATCAAATTTTCACATTCGGCAGATCTTAGAAAACCTCAGAGTTGCAAGTTGGTACATACTACCTCGTCATTGATTTCAAAACTCTATTTGGCAGCGTTTAGCTTTGGCAACCCTGCAGTGCAGAATGACGGTGCTCCGTGGTATTGATGAAACCGAGACCTTCCATGTCAGGAAATGACTTAAACAAAGCGATGCGTTGTCATAAAAAGATTTTCGAAACTAGCAAGCCCGTTTCAGAGGCTTGATGGTTTTCTTGGTCGCCGAAGGAAAAACTAAACACATGAAGTATCAATAATACAGAAGGATACACAACATGGACGCTTCAGGACTAAACATCACAGTAGGCAACTACAACTTCGAGTGGTAGCGCGGGAATCATGCAAAGAATTATCTTGCTAATCGCAGTCCTTTGTTCGCAGTCCTGCGTAATGCGCCAGAAGCTTGGACACTGACAAAATTGGATAAAAATGCTCTTTGCCGCTTAGAAAAAAAATGTTCTTCGGGTAATTCTCGGTCCTGAATATCAAATTGGGTGAAATCAATAAACGCATCTAGAGTATAGTCAAACTAGGAAGGGCTCCCAAGCGGCCAAGGTAATCCGCGTTTTAGGTCTAGCGAAAGCAGCCCCTTCGTGTTTGTACCTAAGCTTACGCTCCCAAATTGATCTTATCACTATATATTCCCAGAAAGTCGGAAGTTTCTTGGTACTTTTCGATGCGATGTGTTTAATTTAGTTGCCTTCTTTACGACTGGAAGTTAATTTCGAGTACCACAATGATCGATTTCATCTATAGGTGTCTGTTCCTCAGAGCAAACAGTCGTTAGATGTGATTCGACAGACAATTTAGCTGCATTAATTGCATGTATCTAAACGTTGTCGTTAAAACATGTAAAGACATTGCTTACGCGAAGAGTTCACTAATATGCACCAATGAAAGCATAGGTGCTTAGGTGTGGGTAAAACGTCCGCCATCATATATTTATTGCAGTCTGCATCCGCAAGCAATATTCCTCTTCAAATATGTTCATCCACAAGAAAGTGATCCGAGCCGAGTAACATTTTTGGCCTATTCCTTCTTGTGGTTGAGCGCAAGGCAAGCATTTCAAGAGCAGTTTTGGGCGCACCAAGAAGTCGTCAGATTGATAGGTCTGATATTCATCGCAAATGTGTTTGATTTTTATATGGAAGTCAGTGCCAGATAAGCAGTGATAAGTCTCTTCATTGCCCATATCTTTCTCAAATCATTCGCAGTTCCACTGATACGAGTCAATCACGCGTTTAGCATCATCTCTCCAATACTCAAACAACAATAAGAAAAGTGCTAAAGCTCATATAAGGACAAGCTACGTTTAAGGATTTCACATTAAAAAAACAACTGTGATTCCAGAAATCAGATTGCTTGTTCAGTGGCTTTATATCTCCACCTGAGTAACAGAATTCCGCTTCCATAGCCCACAATCCTTGCAAATAAACTCGATTTCTGAATCAACTATTAGATCTCCATCTCCATTTCTATCTGGTTCATCTGGACGGTTGGCCTCCAGCCCGCGCCACCACCTTCGCATCAAATCGAAACAAATGTAATCCAACAAATTTCACTCAACCGTACAACAGACAACACATCACAGGCAGGCGGACAGACAACCGAGCTTATCTCTGAACCAATCCATTAAAATTGCACATCGTTTACACCGAAAATCAATTGGCCAAGGCATTCCCTCGTCTTCCAGAGTTTGTGTACAGTGTTGTGCCTCCGAAAGAGTCCACTGAAGCTGACAAAAAACAACGAAGCACCCCAACATTCAGTTGCCGGTCAACCTTAAAAGGCTGAAAGCGAAACCGAACTAAACCACCACGACCTGGACGTAGATCTGAACCAGTACCAGTACCAGACTCAGGATGAGGACTCTATGCCTCAGCTCGGTCACATTAGCAAAAAAAAAAAAAAAAAGACTACTCACGCTTTCTCTCTCTTCTATTCCAGAAACTCGAAACTCGGATGCCAATAAATTCGTCCAGCACAATCGTCGAATTTGCTTGGCAGATAAATCCACCAAATCCACTAGACATCCGATCCGATGCGAGCCATTCCTCCTTCGCCGAGAAAGAGAGTATGTAGATACGAGTACATTCGTCGTAGTCATCGTCGTCGTGGTCGATGTCAGAGTCGGTGTCGACGACGACTGCAGCGACTGTCGGAACTCCCGAACCGAATGTTTTACAAAAGATACCAAGTACCCTTTTATGTCCGAATGTGAGCATTTAAATCCTCGGTCCGAGATTACGCGAGATTGAGTTATGTGGTGCATTAATGGTTGCGAAACCGATTCACATGGCATCGGTTGGTATAGATACAGGTGGCGGCGGTGAAGAAGCGGAACACCAATCCATTCAGTGGTCACTTATGTGGGCTGTGCAAAGTGGGCTTCGCCTAGATAGGAGCCATGGTTAGCTCTGCTGCTGCTCTGCTCCTGCATCTGCATCTGCATCTCAACTCCTGAAACAACAGAAGTGGGAATGCAATTTAAATGGAATCGGATCTCGGATCGTCATCGTTGAGTAAAGTGCGCTCTAGACTCAATTGCTTCAAAAACAAAAAAAAAAAACAAAAAAAAAACAAAAACAAAAATACACCGAAACCAAAACCAAAGAAAAGTTAACGAGCATTGCGATGAGCAACCTTTAGAGCTGCTGCTGGATTGGAAGTCGTTGAAATTAGCTGCAGCAGGAGCAATGCTACGAGTGCAGATGCATTTTGCTTAAGCATTGCCCCCACGAGAGAGCCACTGATAGTCGTGAATTAACGCTGACGTGATAAGTGAAACAAGTTAGTTCTTCCATCTGTGGGTTCTTTTCTACTCCAGGTTGGTCTTCTTTGTGGATTAGGTAGAACTAGCTGGTAAAGCTGATGGGTTATTGTGAATCTTAACTAGGGGACAGTGATTCGGGATTTCTTTCGGCACGAAGAAGATGTGCAGTTCAATTGAATTCACAGATCACTTGGGTTATTTATTGGAGAACCAAAATAGGGAGGATGAGACAAATTGTAATCTCAATAGCTAATCGGTTAAGTCAGTCGATTTGGACAAGTTGTTGAGGTAGGTCCAATTACGGATACAGCCTTCGTGTGATTCTGTCTATACAGGAAGACTTTGCGTCAAGTGATAAATGGTGACATGGTGTGTTCGCTTTACTTATCTCAGTTACGAACAAGCAATGGCCATTTAAAACAACACTTTTTATTTGTCACCTTGACATTAGTTACGAGCACCTTTTTTTTTCTTATGAGCACCTTAGTTGACGTTAATTTTTACTCTGTCCTTCGATTATGATTTAGCAAGAAAGGATTGGATATAAGAATGTCAAAGTTAGAAAGGCTCCGAGGCGGCAAAACTCCTGTGCCATTAGGAAACAGGACAAGTTTTGCTGCGTCTGTAGGTTTTATAAGTCAGAACCGTGAGACATTTCATTGCTCCGAAACTGTCACACATACATCAGGTACGGACGTGAATTTTATTGAAGAACAGTGGCTATCTACTACTGGAAACGATTGGGCTAGAAATTCACGCAATACGAACTTGACAAACTTGACGTACTTGACAGATAAGTAGAAACCATGCTTTAAATGCAAAAAAAATCAGCGGCTTCCGAATGGAGAGCACTGTATATCACTGACACCATTGCCGACAACAGGTGAAAAATACCAGGCTCCTGAAAACAGACACCAGGAGACCAATCGATGGACGTATTGAACTCAAAGCACGGGTTGCAGTGGTTGCAGTAGTAGACCGCCTCGCGGTTACTAATATACAACAGCACAGAAGCATCAAATCTAGAAACACAAAAAAAGCTCCAAAGTGCGTCTAGTAAAAAGACTGGAACCTGAGCTCAGGTGTATCACGCGCAGTATCAAATAGCCGTATTCCTACCTCCCCGTCAGTAAAGCCGAAAAAACGTTTGGCCCTGTAGAAATGAAGGGAAATGAGTAGGGACCCGCTTGGCTATTGATCGAGTAACTGCCCGTTAACAATCAAGTTCGCAATGTAGAGCATACCTTACCTTCCATTAGCATTATACTGGCCTACGTCATTACAGTGCAAACTAGCCTATACGGAGAAATTAAAATTAAAACGTTTAAAGGACCTTTGGATCTGCACGTGGAATATTCGGAAAATTAACAGACCACATGCAGCCGAGCAATTAGCAGAAGCCATTGACTGGAAGTGACCGCCATTCAGGAAGTGTGATAGAAGGACCGGACAAAAAGAGGATGAAAAACTGTGATTCGAAAGCGGTAATTACTATAAGGAAAAGAATCAGTGTTTTTTTCGGATGCGGATTTTTGATATGCAGGCTTAGGCAAGAAATCTTGGGCTTCCGGCTCAATTGCATCTTATTGCAATCCCCATCAAGGCTACATTCGTAGATATTCTCGTAAGCCTGATATGTACTCATGCCGCTACGGAAGACAAGGACGAACAATTTACGAAAATAATACGAACAATTTCCTAAGCTAAGGACAGTTGGTAAGCACAGTGTATATAACATCACGTCTGGTAGCCAATTTAGAATTATTGACTTTGAGGCGACACTATACCAAGAACACAGTATTCTGGATGTTCGAATGTTCCGGGTTGCCAACTTTAATTCGGATCACCACTTTGTTGCAACCAAAGTGCGAATGCGGGTTTTTCAAGCGTCACAACAAAGAAGAACTACTGTGAGAAGATATAACATAGAAAAGCAGCAATTTCAGGAGATCGCCAGAATCTCCTCTCAACAATACCAGCATCAAGTATCGAAGACCAGTGGCAACGCTGCCAATTTGCCATAAAAACGCCGCAACTGATGTGTGCGTTTCACCCGACCACCACCAAGAAATCCCTGGTTTCACAAAGAATGCCGGCCAGCATGTTCAAATTAACAAGAAGCGTACAAATCAGCACTGCAACGAAGGCTGAGGGGTGCTTGTGTGCATCGGCTTCGCCAGACGAGTAAAAAAGAACACGAGAACCACGCGATCGAAAATACTGAGAGGTTGTACTACAGGAATAACGTACGAAAGTCTTACTTAACAACATCGAGTCAAGTAGAGATGAAAAAGGAATCCTTGTAGTAGCATCAGAGTAGGTGCTGAAAATATGGAAAAACTTTTTCTACAGATTGTATAACGGAGAAGAATCCCAATATTCCACCGTCAGATAACTTCTATCTATCTGACCAAAATAAGTATACCTGATGAATGAAATCTCAGCAATGTATGCTAGATCCACAAAAAAGGAGACCCCCTTAACTGCGCCAACTATACAGGTATAAGTCTTCTCAACATCGGATACAAGATATTATCTGTCATATTTTGTAAACGTCAAAAATGCTTCGCCAACATCTAAATTGGTCCTTTCAGTGCGGTTTCATACCAGTAAAGTCCACAGTCGACCAAATCTTTACACTCCTGCATATCCTGGTAAAAACTCAAGAAATCCAAATCGATACCCAATAATTTTTCATTGATTTTATCGACGTAACTGGGAGAACAAGGCGGGCTGTTAAAAATTTTTTAGTCGTAATTGAGGGCGAAACCAATTATATACTGTCTCGTTTGTTTTGACGGGCTTTGAAGAAGAAGATTCAAAAACGAATTATACGAACTGTGCAGCGACATCGACCATGTCAGAAAACTCCGCATCAATCGCCTGATATGAATAGGACATGTGGCGTGGACAGACACCAATGCTCTGCCTCGCAGTGTCTTTGCATCTAACAAGAAAAAGCGACGCAGTAAAGGAAGACCTCACTTTTGGATCTTAAGCCACCAGATTGATGCAAAATGAAGAAAACGTAGCTGCGTAAACGTATCGAAGAAGACCCATAAATGTCAATTCGACACCGATCAGCTGAATTTGGTATCGCCGGATAGTCAACCTGGCTTATTTTGCGGTTGAAATTTGGCCTACATCAGTATAAAATCGTGCTGACAGAAGAATTAAAGCCGGACGACCACAGACAACGCCCTGAGTTCGCTATTTGGGCGCTGGAAATGTTGGCCGGAAATCCGGATTTTGGCCAAAAAATCATCTTTTCGAACGAGGCCCATTTTTGGCTCAGCGGCTATGTCAAAAACAAGCGTTCGGCTAAGCATTAACGAATCGACAAAGATTGATAGTTTGGTGCGGTTTGTAACATGGCGGCATCATCGGACCTTCTTTCATTCGATATGAGGAAGGAAACACCGTTGCCACCAATGGTTTCAGGTATTAGACGATATTAACCGACTTTCTGAGTCGCTCGGTGACTGCAACTTTAAGAGCGTTAACTCCAATTTTCGGTCGTAATTCTCGCCCTAGTAGACAGGCAATAACAAGTTTAGTGCAAAAATTTGAGTCTACATATTCTACGGGTTGGTCGAAGTGTCGAAAATATCGCTGCCGCTCAGACGTCCGTAGCAAACGACCCAAATCAGTCAATTCCACGGCGTTCTCAAGAATTGGGCATCGCTCAGACCAGATTATGGCGTATTTTGTGTAGGGATCTTGGTTTACACCCATACAAGATCAAGCTGACTCAAGAATTGAAGCCGAAGGACCATTTGAAGCGACGTACGTTCTCTGATTGATTTCTGGAGAAGATGCGCCAAGATGATGAATTTCATCGCAAAATGATCTTCAGTGACGAAGCTCATTTTTGGCTCAATATGTTCGTCAATAAGCAAAATATGCGTTATTGGCCGGGTGGAAACCCCATTTGCTTCATGAAACATCACTTCATCCACAAAAGATAACTGTTTGGTGTGGTTTGCAAGCCGGCGGCGTTATTGGGCCATATTTTTTCGTCGACGATAACGATCGTCAAGTTACTGCGAATGGTCAGCGTTATCGCGCCATGATCACCCATTATTTTGGGCCCGAATTGGAAGATATGGACTTGGACGACATGTGGTTTCAACAGGATGGTGCCACAAGCCACACAGCACACGTTACAATCGATTTATTGAAGTCGATTGGCCGCTTCGTTCGTGCGATTTAACGCCGCTTGACTATTTTCTGTGGACGCCGACGACGTTGAAAGAGCTCAGAGCCAATATTGAACGCGAAATAGCGGCCGTTTCGGCCAAAATGTGTGGCCAAGTCGTTGAAAATTGGGTCCAACGAATCGACCGCTGCAATCGTACCCGCGGTGGCCATATGAACGAAGTCGAGTTCCATTCATAAATGTTTTGATTGTACTTCAAGCCAATAATAAAGTTTTTGAAATATCTCAAATGGTTTGCCTTTTATTAAAAAAAAAAAAGTTGTCAAGTCGTTATTGGAAAACCCGATATCTAAGCTGTTGTTCCAATAATAGGGCGCTCGAAGTTGTAAATGAGAAATTATAATTCAATTCAAATTCAATTCAAACTATTATCGTGACACCACTTGCATTAATATTACTGTGATTGCAAGGCGCAACGAGTGTTATATACTCCGTTCGCGCGCAAAGATTATGAAGAGCAAAGGTCCTAGTTTAGAACCCTGTGGAACACCGTGTTGATATTTTGTTTCTTTATTCATTATGTTCAGTATTTTAACTTTGCTGCAGATAAATATGTCTGCAGGCGCTCCCCTTTAATTAGTGTGTCAGTATTAAGTGTGTCAAAATCAAAATATCAGTCGGGATTTAATGTCCTGTTTAGTTCCGTAGACTGCACTAGCTCAGCTTTATCGAGCGAATGGGCGTGAATGCTTCAGCTAAGAGAATCTTTAAATCCCAGCCACCTAGTTCACGAAGAATAAGAACGACCCTCCGGCTTAAAGGTCAATCAATTGCGGACGCCAGAATACTGAAGGAATGTGACAGATGCGCCACTAGCTCAGGCTCAGACCCTCAAAGGATCGCTTGCCGGATAAATAAATTAAGTAGGTAAGTGTAGTTCTGGTCACAAATATATGGTTGATGAAAATTATTTCAGGCGATCATACATCACAGCGGACAGGATATTGTAAGCGATATTGTAGAGACTGATGAATCTTTAGTTTGTGCAGTTTACAGCCTTCTTCCTTCCGGATCGGAAATGTTGGCCTCTAACGCCCAAGTTGAACGGTTGTCAGTAGAGTTTGGGTCGTTATCGCAGCTCATTTGAAATGGGTTTTCCATATCCTCACCAATGACTGTGACTCTACTCCTTAGTTTCCTTAGAGATTTCTGTCTTGTGTTGTTAAAAATGCCAGGCATCGATGACACCGAGGTTGAGAAAAACGTAAGCGGCAAATGTTCTGTTGGTTTTTTGCGACAGCGGTCATTCAACGTCGAATCCCTTGACAACATTTCGCCGTTGTTGTGGAGTTAAACATATACATTGCCGTATTACTGATACACGTATTCCGTCTCACAGCAAAGTTGATTGGATAAGTGCAGATGTAGAATCACGTGAAACGTCGAAGCTTTCAAAATAAAGATGGGGAACACATGTTTGAATTTTTAATCCAATTCCAATTACATAAAGTCTCCAAAAAGAAGAAGAATTTGGTTGTCTTATCACAACATATCTCTCAACCTACCTCCTTGGTTTTTACTACATGACGACGCTGCCTATAATCAATCATTTGCCAAACACCGTTTCTTAAAAGCGCACCCATATTTAATCATCTCTTAATGCTCCATTTGGTTAGCAAAATACTTCCAATTAACTGCTATCGACTATCAGACCATATACATATTCATATCTTCAAATGCACTACACATTTCAATTTTAAATCCAAAGTATCTGCATCCGCAATTTCCCTTCAAAAACTGCCATGTAATTTGCATAATCCACTCCTAATTACACAATGTTTTGCGGCCTATAAAACATAAGAAAAAAAAGAAATTGAAACTTAAATTCCACTCTGAAGAAAACAAGACGAAAACCCCAAAACATTAATCGCAATGACACCCGAGAAAACTTTGAAACCTCACTATACCTCCTGCCGACTAAGCGACCGACTACTTGCTGAGGGTAATCATCAGAAAAACGATGTTTTGCCTGACGTCCGAGATATCAATCTCTCTCCCATCTGAATGCAAATTCCATTCCGTCATCAAATCGACTGCCAATAGCACTAGCACCACAACGACAAGAACGACCGCAACATCGTCCGTCCGCTCGTTTGTCCCGTCCATCGTCAGAATATAAAACAGACGCCTTGCAATCGCAATTAATCGCAAATGGCATATAAATAAATTTCACTTGAGCTGCGGGACAAAAAGACAGATAGTCAGACAGACAGACGAAATACTTCATCCAATTTTGTCCAGTGCACACACATACGAGTATATGAACAAACTCGCGTATTTGGGTTTATGTGCGAATCAAAAGGTGTAAATCATAAGTAAAACATAGTCACAGTGTGGACATGCTCCAGGACTGTGTTCCAGAGTACGAGTTCAAGTATCCGTTTGTACAAGTATCTGCGGAATACTTTCGTTGAAGCCAAGTGTACCAGAGCCTGTCATATGTAGCATGCGGTGGCCTAAGGTTCGTTGGCCATCTCTTACTGAACTCTGCAGGCGGAAAGCAAGTGTGGGTAATTCAAAACGGTGTGCCTGAGCCTGCTCTCCTTTT
Source organism: Volucella inanis (assembly GCA_907269105.1). Lineage (NCBI taxonomy): Eukaryota > Metazoa > Arthropoda > Insecta > Diptera > Syrphidae > Volucella > Volucella inanis. Next base: position 20,501,879 of record OU026157.1, read on the forward strand.
GGATTCAACTAAACCAGTAATTACCAAAGGCACTCTCGATGCAAAAAGACCGCCAATTATGCGTTTTGTATCTAAAATACGCGTAGATACTTGAACACGGGCCAGTGCTTAGGGGTGTCGATGCGGGAGTTAGAGGGCAAGTGCCGAAGCAGATTGGTCTTCAAGTGCGAATGCAAGCATTTGGCAAATTTCAGGTCACAAACAACTCGGACAGACCAAAGTTATTATTGGAAAAACATTCGACTAATCGAAATTAAATGACGTGTGAACGCTGGCAGGTGCCGAACAGTCGCTACTAATGCTGGTGCAGGACTGGTGATGGTGACGGGCATGGTGATGGTGTTGGTGATGGTGCTGGTGCTGGTGCTGGTTCTGGTACTGGTGCCAGTGCTGGAAGCTCGTGCCCTTCGGTGGTGGCTGCAGACGGTCTACTTTGTGCGGGTTAATTCATTCAATACTGAGCGTTGTCATTTAGTTACAGTAATCATTGGTATGAATTGAATTTGAAAGGTGAATTTGAGTACTTTTTGTCTCAATAAATGGTCAACAAAGTTTATTCTAAGACGCAAAATAGATTAGGGTAACAAAGCCATAAACAAAAAAGAAATCCAACTGAGTGTGATTTAAGGAAGAACTAGACATATCCGTTAAAACCCTGCCAGAGCTCGGAACGTAATAAAAAGAAAAACGGTAGCCCCTCTAAATTTTTTAGTCGTATAGGTCCTGCTATATAGAATTATGTAAAGCATCCAACCGAACCGGCTTACAATCAGTTCCCGGTCTTCAAGCTAAAGAGAATCCTCACTGCTACCTGGGCATTGGCCTTCATACCGAACATCTCTAAAGATAACTACCCTCACCAGCGAACCCATCCTTTGACTAAGATTAATGATTCTGATTCGGCTCACATTCGTTCCTACTTCTTGAAGTGTAGGACCCGCCTTTATTATTCGTAGCGTGTCATCGTATGTTATATATCCGGTCTTCTTAATTGTAATCGCACTCGGGAGCGATGGGTTTTTAGTACCTCTTGACCTCTTCAATCATCTTAGGGATTACTTTTTTGCTTGATTAGATTTCGGCTTGGCTTCGGCGTACTCTGCTTGACTATTATTCAGTCTGATCCATGCTGTTGCTTGTCTTGTTTTCTCGACACTTTTTTCGTAATAGGATTCTTTTCCTGTCAGGTCTGCATCCACATTCCTTTTTGCGGATCTACTAAATGTTCTTACATCCGTTTGCGAATATATTGTTGAATACTGATAATCACTATTTGTTCCGGAAGATTAGATCTCACATATCTTTTAGATACGTTTTTTCTTGGGCTTGGGCTTGTCACTGTAGAAGTCAACAAGGCCGCCGATTTTCGCTCAGAAAAGTAGCATTTTTCGTATCGTGTTTATCATAGCCGTGAACAGCGATAGCTGGTCACTTCTGATCGGCCGATCGATTCTGAAATGAGTGATTCCTACAAAAGTCCTTGCCTCCTTTCGCGTTTTACAGACAATTTCACAGAAAAGCATTATGAGCAGGGTGCTCTATAGCACTTACAGGCCCAAATCCTCCACCTTAGAGGATGATGTGAGGGTAGGCCACGTAGTCATCAAGTTCAAGCTAAATATCGCTGGATTTTGTGTCATTTATGCCAAGCACATTAAGATGCCTAGGATTAGGTAATGCCCCCTTACGATACCATGTGAGTGACAGCATGAAAGTCGTTCAACTCTTAAAGACGTCGGATAGCATTTTTTTTTTTATTGTGGCATCTTGAGCAGTTATCTGAAGTTATACTCACAAGAAACCTAGTTGCTAACGGAAGCACCAACCAAGGTCAACAAGTTTATAAATTAAAGATGATACTGGATACTTACTTCGGAGAAATAGTTGGCAAATCCTTTAAGAACAAGCAACTTTCTGTGGAAAGAACAATCACAGTCTTGAGAGGCCTTGTAGAAAGGATATTTTTAATGTAAAAGTCATCTATTACATCTACGGCTGCATGCGTCAACATATACTAGAGCAGTGAAGAAAGAAAACCGCCGTTTTGGCTGGCTGAGACTATGTAGGAATTGAGTCTCTTCTTTGACTTAGTTAAGATTTCCTAGTGCTTCTATTTTGGCTGATTTCTCTCTTTTGAGTACTTTGGACAGCCCTCTGATTTCATTACGAGGTACTCTTCGAAATCCGAAGAAGCTGCTTACACTCTTCATTTTTAGCCTACAAATTGCAGTCTTCTTTCAAACTTGATAATAGAACGGCATATCTTCAAGAATTTGCCTGCCAACATTTTTAAGGGAATCGTACAGGTTCTGAACAACTTTCACAGTGGCGGATTTGTCGATAGGTGACAGGCCTAGAGTCAGAATTCGTGGGCTTAGATGCGTCGAGCATGTATAGTGTTCGAGATCGAAAAGTCGACGACGTCGATTCTGAAGGCAAGCGCATACTTTTTCTTATACTTCGTAAATGACTCCCTACCTTCGGTCCTCTTCTTACTTTCCATGTTGGAGTTTTTTAAGAGTATCCACTTTTGTCAGTTTTTTCAACATGCATCTGACGAAACATCAGTGGAGCTCAGGTTGGTGCGAGAGTAACAATTGATTTTTTCTGAACTGTAGAATGATTTCTGGTAAAGTCTAAGCCAGGATGATATCAATGCGGACTTACAATTAACTCCAAAACGGATATAGAATGTAGCGCCGGTGTTTTTTTGGAGAACGACAATGTTGAATTTTACTAGGTAGGTATGTAGAGGTGGCTGTATGTGCCTTTTTGTTACCCTAACTCGTGTGACCTAGTTGATGATGTGTGGAATTAAGAAAACAATTTAGATTTCGTATTCCTTTACCGGACATATCGTTAAGGAAGTCGAAGAATGGTTGGTTTAGTGCACACAGTCTGGATCTTGTAGAGAAATAGAGGTAGAGTTTCCTTCTTTTTGTCATTTCCACAACAGCGGCAGTGGAGGCTGTAAGGGACACTTAGTTTGGCTACATGATGTCCAGTTGGCCAATGCCTCGCGATTATCACTGTGATTTTGGCGATATCTGGAAGGGTTCTGTTTAGTAAATCTTTGTTCTATTCTTATTCTTGTTCTTGTCGGTCGGCTTTATTATCCTTGATATGGCGCAGTTACTTAACCTCTTCCATTAGAGGTTGGCCTTCTGTAGGAAGTGAATACGGATTTGTCTTTTAACCACTGCCATTGGGTTGTGAAACCTTGCCGTGAGTGAGCCGTACAGAGCCTGGCCAGTTCATTGGCATGCTCATATCCTTTTATATCACTGAGCCACAGAACCTAGAACAGTGTGACCCTAAAACGTTCATCCGGGCGGGCAAGATCGTTTCGGCATTCCTGCACCAGTGTGGAGGATATGGTAGCCCAGTCGATAGCTTTGATACCGGCTTGGCTAGTTATGAGGATCACAATGTTTTATTTGTTCTTTGTGTCACGCACGAGTTGCGCTCAAGCCTCTCGGTTTGCCAGTAGCCCGCTTCGAAGACTTTGACAAAATCCGATTTTTAGTTCATCTTAGATCCTTCGGTGTATATGACCGTGTCAAAGTCCTTTACTTCTTCGTCTTTCTTCCCCTGAACTCTGGTGGGAAATCGAATGCGGAAGTTTTTCTTGAAGTTTACTGTGGAAATGATGTAGTTAGTTGAAAACGTGACCATGACGTTTGGTAATAAGTTCAGGATGTTGCGGTGGTCGTAAGGCCACCAGATTCTTTGAGTCTGACTGCGATGCAAAGTGCGGTAATTTTCTTGTATAGATCGAGAGGTGAGCGCAGTAAAGGCATCCTTTGGGGCCGACCTCAATGCGTATGTGGTGCCTAACCTGGCTGTTCTTTGGAGCCTTTTTAATTTCGTGAGGCTGTAAGCTTTGCTTAATGCTGACCACCACACTAATGCCCCGTAGGTTAGAATTGGGTGCACTACCGATGTGTACATTCACAAGATCATCTTTGATTAAAGTCCACACTTACTTCCAAAGGTTTTGCTACATGCATAGAAGGCGACTCATGCATGCATTCCTTACCCTGTATTCGATGTTTTGCTTCCAGTTAATTTTTGGGTCAAGCATGATACCGAGATACTTAGTGCGGAAGGATGGCGTGACCTGTTAACCGTTAAGACAGGGAAGGGTAAAGTTAGGCATTTTCGTGGCGAATAGCATTAATTCAGTTTTACTCAATTTGACACCAAGCCCGCATCTTGGGGCCCAGGTGTTTAGCTTATTTAAAGCAGACTCCATGATTACACTCCTCGCAGAAGGAAACTTCCCTGACACTAGTAACAAACAACCACTTTGATTGTTTCCATGTCTAGCCTTGCAAGGATTTTTCCATAACAATTAACTAGAGTAGCTCATAGCCACGGTGTTCTTTATGGGTGAATTGGTTTTAAGTGTTTCACAGTGTTGCCTAAAAATGTTTGTTCTCTACATAGAGACTATTCATTGACTAATATGTATATTCCTCTATGCTCAGCTCGATTAGAGATTTGTGAGTATAGGCTAGGCTATGTTCTTTGTAGCATATGGATATTTCGATTATTCCCACTACCTCGTGGAGAGCAGTTTCCGTTGGTCTGCGCTGGAGGTAGGCGTGCTCTGATTTGGATGGCAATGTTTTTTTTTAGAAGGCTCTAATGTAAATGTGTAAGGCACGCTCTAGGGTTTTGAGTACAATGGAGGTTAAACTTATTGCCCTGAAATCCTTCAAGGATATCACCAAGAGTATGATACACAGTTCAGTATGAAACCGCTTCTGAAGATTCAATCTAGCCAAGGTGTTTTTGGGTTTTGTATTCCCTGTTGCATCACAGGTAGTATGTCGTCGAGGCCCAAAGACTTGAACGAAGAGAAGCTGTTAATAGCCTAAGGAATCTTTTCCTCGAAAAGACATTGCTGTGAGATGTAGGTTGTACTTGCTGAGACCTCTCCGATTGCGTACTAATATCACTGCATCGGTAAAATATGTTTTCACCAGAAAGGAATGGTTGGATTGTTCATTGGACAGAATTTTTCTATGTCTTGCGGAGCCCTAGAGGGTTTCTATTGACTTTCAATAGCCCATCTAGGCCAGCTTCTTCCATGTCTTTATAGCTTTCTCATACAAACTTAAACAGATCTTGTAACGCTGCCAAAAGTTGTGTTAGTAGCAGGTTTTGAAAATCGCTGTGGTTATCTGATTTAGATTAGAGAGATCTTCATTTCACCATGGAAGAAGTGTTTTTTTACTATAACTGGACACGAGATTTTGGATGCAACTTTCATTGCCTTCTCGAAATTATTTATATTTGCCTCCGTTTCTTTTTGTTTTGGGTATGCTTTTGAATGTTGTCCTAAAGTAGTCTCGGCCTTGGGACTCAACTTATAAGAGATCGATCTGTGGTCTAAGAATGACTACAGATTGGTAACTCTCCAATTTTTGACCCTAAAGTTGGGATTGTTTGTTTTGAGTGTAATATCTCGGATTTCTTCCCAACCTCAGAAAGTCTCCGTACTAGGAAAGACAAAAGTTTGGGTCGGCTCCCTATTGTAGACAGAAAAGGATTTTACTACTCATTAGGGAAACCCACAACTTTTTTCTATGCGGAGACACACACAATCCTGGTGATCTTTATCTTATTTTGCAAATCCATGGTTCCATAGTTTGAGCAGAAACAACTGCCAAGAAAAATATTAAGTGCTACCTTACTTCAACTAGCAATTCTCAGCAACAGTCGCAATCGATAGTTGATTACTTCTTTACACTGCCAGAAAAGCGAAATTTTCTTAACGCTTCTTAACCGAACTATTCAGATATCAAGCCAGCGGATCATCTTCTATCGTACCGGCCCTGGCTTCCACTTTACAAGGCTAATGCCTCTAGCGTCTGCTATTACTTGATTTTAAAACTGGAGATTCAATTTTCTTCCTCTCGATGAACAAGGTGTCAGCAACTTGAAGACACTTTTAGTTGAAGCGTTCCCTTCCATTCAGTCAAAGTGGCTCATTCGTTCTTTCTCGACTGCATTCATACTTTCATATAACTCGTTTGTTTGGTGGTATTTTCTTCTCCACCATGCATCCTCTTCAAGAAAGGATAATATCGTTGTATTTTTTCTTCGGAGAATCCAAAGATCAGTCCTGCTATCTTACTCATCGCCGAGATTCAATGATTTAGTCCCACACTGGTAGGATTAGAGTATTGCAGAGAATGGATTTCGATTCATCGATTTAGAGGCTTGGACTCTAGTTGCTTGGAGAAACCGTTTTTAGTTTAGTTGTTTGGCTTGTTGTTCACTCAATAAAACCTTAATGATAGGCATAATGTGAACGGGCGATGTTGTCGATATCATCTCCATACTCTAAGAGCTGAAGGGATTTGTTATAGTTCCTTCTGCTCCAGCACAGAACTGAAGAATTCATACGACATGGCGTCTCCTTGCTAAATTTGCGTGCTGGTTTGTAATGGTTTGGAGATTCTGATAAACTCGTATTTCTCTACACTACCCTACACAACCAAATCAGTCGATTTAAAATTCTTAAATTCACGGTTTTAGGTCGACAAAGAGGTAACAAATTTCGACTTAGAGCTCGTTGGCCTTTATCAGTAACAGAATTTGGTCAATCGTCGATTTTCTGCATCGAAAGATACATTAATGATGGCGATAGGTATGGTTAAAAAGGTCGTTTGACATGCACAAGGTAGTGATGGCCTTGCTAAAGATGTTGTAGACAGAACTGATATTCTGATATATCTCCGCCTGAACCCGTCAACTCGTTGTTTTAGGCCTCGACCTCTTAATAGGTGCACCGTCTTCCTCTAAGCTTGGTAGAAGAAACGCCATGGTACACCATGGTAGCACCAACGGTTTTAGGTTTTCCTCATACTCTATCAGTCTTTTCTAATCTTGATATACATAAGAATATTTCCACAATTTTTTCGTGGACCGGAAACAAGATTACCCACAATATTTTAGAGGGTCTGGCTTCCCTTGCACTTTTACTTTTTGATATTCTTAAGTTGGAAGACTCTTCTAATTCTGCACTTAACCCACCTTGACTAGTTTCTGCTTTGAAACGACTTTTTATATATTTGTATTGTTCCCTATTATTTCTGTACGAACTTTTCATTCAAATGTCCACTCTAGTAGTCCGCAATTTCTTCGGCTACTTCCTGATAGTGTGCATTCTGAGAACTGACTTCGGGCTTATGACATGAATGGCATATTACAGAGTCTTCAGCCCAGTTATTTTCTGTAGTATACATAGTAACTACTCCGAGTGTTCAAGCGCTCTTAATTGGAACTCGAGGCGAGCTCCTAATTCAGGTTGTACAAAATTATGGTCAAAATTAACCTCTAAATGTTTGCAAATCAAGCCTATTTGAGAAGTGTATTTTCTCAATCAGCTGGTGGATGATTTGATTAAAATTTCGACTGTCCGGATTTAAAAAAGGTTTCTGCAAAAATATTCTTACAGCTGCTACAAATTCAGTGCATCAAAAGCTTCTATCTACTGTCTTTGTCGTGGAGGCTTCTAGCACTCTGCAAAAGATGCCTTTTCTGCTCATTTTGTCACGGATAAAAAGAAAAGACTTAATCCCAGTCGATGTTGAACTATTTGACATCCTTTCCGATTTACGGTTTATAAACTAGACTCACTGCGTCCCCTATGTCCGCGGAATATAAGTATTTTAATAGCAATAAAACATTCTACAAAATTCGCAGCAGCTGGGTTGCAACTTTTTGTAGAATAACTGGAAGGGAATGAATGGTAGCCTCACCCGTTGCCACAACTGGGAACAGACACAGTCAGTTGTATTACAAAATTCATTTGCAGCTCTACAAAATTTGGCAATTAGGCAACTTCTGTAATTTTCTTGAATGAGTTCGTTCTTTTTTTTTCATTGCACCAGCTTCAGTCTTAAAAGTTCCCCAAACAAAAGTTTCCAGAAAAATCAATTGCAAAATCTTCGGATCAGCAACGTGACAACATGACTTCATGACTTCAATAATTAAAGCATTTTCTTAAGTACATTTCTACACAATAATGTCAAGACTGATCTTTTTTGATAAACGTATTGCTGAATGTATATGTTTGCATCCACGCAAACTGACGTTTAGACTGAAAGAAATGCAGCCAACCAAGCAACTTAAAAGGACCACCACCCATATGTCACTCCAATATGTTCAGATATCTATGAAATGAATCCTAACAAATCCTCTAATGATGAAGTTTTCAATCGAGCTCGATGCTTTTAAAACCTCTATGTAACACTCATGTAGTCATTTCCGGGCCATATTAAAATAATTCTCCCAACTACAAGTAAAAAAATCCAGGAGCAATACAAGAACGGAGTTCCACACTGCTCAGGACAACGCAAAATTCACACAATTTCCAAACTTAATTCAATTTTGTATTCCAAAGTAATTTCATATTCACTTCACTGCAAATACCTCTAAATTCCCAAAAATCCTTTCACATTTCTGCTCACCTTCAGGAATACCTAGACTATCAGTCTTTCCCAATAATTGGTCAAACCTCGAGGTGTGAATTGTTCACACTTCGTCGATTATGCCCCCGAGGTTGGTGGTAAGTTGAACATCGACACCTCATCTCATACTCTATGGAAAACCTATCATTAACAGAATATCATCATTATCCTTCTCTTCACTCAATGTCTCATTCAACCCCCAACTACGTACACACTTACCCATAATCTTCAAAAGGAATTCGAGGCATTTTTTGGCAGGTGGCATCGCAACTGACCCAATAAATTCATCATCAAGCAAACCATGCCTGCCAACCACCCAGTTATCCAACTCTATCCAGGCATCTATAGTATGATATATCCGAATGAAAATTCGAAAGAGAATTCATTACCAACCCTTCATTAGGGGTTTGCTTCTGATTAAGCGCAGTCAGATGGTTCTCAATGGCCATCACACCATCGTCACCACCCGACCTCCGTCGACTGCTCCTGTGAATGTGTGAAAATTTAATCAAGCTTAAGGACATTTTGGGCCTATTTTCGTCTAACTAGAACGAAAGGATATCGACTGGTGTTTATTTATTAATTTATTTATTTTTTTATTTATTTATTTATTTTTTTTTTTTGGGCGGCAAGACATAGACTTCTTGTCGCTTGTTTTTGGTCTCTGGTGCTCCAACCATCTTCTCCTGTATGGTATGTAGGTGTGTACGGGTATTTTCCTTTCGAATGAGTTAATGAAATGTTTTTTTTTTTTTTTTTTTTTTCTTTTTTAAATAAAACTAAATTCTCTGCCTGAATCTCCTTTGACTAATTAATGGTAAAGGTGTCAGGATTATCGATCGACTTTTGGGGGTTAAATTTGAATAGCGAACGGAGATGAAATCACATTTGGGCCTGGCGTCTTTCTTATCGTTTCAGGCGTTTACTTACGTGTTTTCACACATGAGAAGACGGTTATCGAGACTAAATTTAGATACTGAAACCGAATATTTTGTATTTACATCTGTCACAAACAGACAAAAAATGCGTCTGGAGAGATTAAATGACTTAATCTGAAGCTGTTCAAATACACTGTCGATTTTTTTCTACCATCTTCCTGTTAGCGATAGCTTTGGAATAATAGAACGAAAATGTCAGGAAGCATCGTTAAAAATTTTATAATGAACGCTCATAATGTCCCATAATTCAATCAGGAATGAGCCTTAGGTAGACTGGAGTAAATTTTTAATTTTTCTGAGAAACCTTCCAGTTAAACCTTTCCACTTAGTCTGCTCTTTGATTAACTGGATCCAGCTGCTTACTCCAAGGTGACTGATGTCGCCAACTACTTATGCGCGCCACGTTAGTGCGATTTTCCTTCACTGGGTCGCTCCTTCGGATGAGAATCGGGGCATGTCCAAGCCATCTCAGGCCGATAATATGCATCTTTCTGACCCAAATCACTGTGTAGGCCGCATACTTATACGAGTACTTCTGTGCTCTGGCGCTGGACTAGTATGATTATACACAGCCTCCTTAAAATTTCTTGACAGGGCCTTATTACTCAATTATCTATTTGGATCAAAGAAACAGCAATTTTCAAATTTTCGTTTGATTTCTGACTCTCAATTGCCTCACAGTTATAGCTGTCTATTTCGACATTCTATCAGATTTGTCAATGTTGTTAGTCCTTCTTGTTGAAAGAATTTATTTGGTTTTGCCAATACTTTCAACCACAACTCGCTGCGTACTGCCAACGACATCAACACCATCAGCGTATGCAAAGTTTGGGAAAATTATGTGTTCTCTCGGGAATGTTTAAGAATCCAAATAACAGCACAACAGTCAAGATTTCGGTGACAGTGCTTCCGAATTTTATAAAGCAGCGGTCATTTCCCAAGTCTATAATTCAAGGGAACGTATGCGTCTTTGTGTTCTCTCTACCAAATCATAAACTGCCGTCTTAAATCTCTCAGAAGATAGTCCGAATGGCTGGATGGCTCGTTATACTTGGGCCTAGATATTTCTTTACTTTCTTCATTTTGTCCGATCGGATGGAAATCATGGCTCTCATCGCATATACTAAATAGTTTGTTCTGCCTGATGACGGTGTTTGGGTTGTCTGCGTAACTTAAAAATTTTCAGTGCCTTCTATTAAATTTCCTTGTTTATGTAGCTCTACAGATGTGTGTTCGAGTCTTATTGGCTTGGCACAAATTCCAAAAATCATTTCTGGAACAGCATCTTTCTATTTCCTCGATTTCTCTATTCCTCGGACTCTTTCTTTTTCACTGAAAGTTATTAGTTTAAGCCCATTTGCGACAACGTGGTCTTGTTAAGACTATGCTTTCCAATTGAAACAGCTTGTCTCCTTCTTCAGTGAGAGCGTGAGTGCCTATCAGGGTTTGAAGCGAATTGTTACCATGCGCCCCCTCACCTGGCGAAAGTTCGAGATTTCTTACCTTAATCTGCCGTCTGCAACAAATCCGCACTCAGGTCATGGCCAAGTTGTACAACATTCAGCCACACAGTGGCGTCACTCCGCATATTGGATTAATGTAATTACGTACAGAAATGCTGATCAATCGTCTTAAACTGTTTAAGGTTAGAAATTTGTCTCTGCTTTATTATTGGCTTGAAGTACAATCAAAACATTTATGAACGGAACTCGACTTAGTTCATATGGCCACCGCGGGCACGTTCGCAGCGGTCGATTCGTTGGACCCAATTTTCAACGACTCGGCCAGACATTTCGGCCGAAACGGCCTCTATTTCGAGTTCAATGTTGGCTCGGAATTCTTCCAACGTCGTCGGCGTGTTAGCATAAACCAATGACTTAACGTAGCTCCACAGAAAATAGTCAAGCGGCGTTAAATCGCGCGAACGAGGCGGCCAATTGACTGGCCCATGTCTTGAGATAACACGCTCACCATACTTACTCTTCAATAAATCGATTGTAGCGTGTGCTGTGTGGCTTGCGGCACCATCCTGTTGAAACCACATGTCCTCCAAGTCCATATCTTCTAATTCGGGCAAAAAATTATCAGTGATCATGGCGCGATAACGCTGACCATTCACAATAACGTGACGATCGTTATCGTCGAAGAAAAAATATGGCCCAATAACGCCGTCGGCATGCAAACCACACCAAACAGTTATTTTTTTTGGATGAAGTGGTGATTCATGAAGCACATGTGGGTTTTCACCCGACCAATAGCGCATATTTTGCTTATTGACAAACCCATTGAGCCAAAAATGAGCTTCGTCACTGAAGATGATCTTGCGATGAAATTCATCATCTTGGCGCATCTTCTCCAGAACCCAATCGGAGAACGTAGCTCGTTAGTGTACTTAACCACGATGAAAATGTTGAGTTTACTGAACAGCAAACAGTTTGATGATTAGTGAAAGAGTGCATTCACAAATTAAATTCAAAGTTGTCAAGTCGCTATTGGCAAACCTTATATATGGGTGCTCTATGGCTAATTAGACACTGCTCCCTGAAACCAAGGCTTGGATCCAATGTATCCATTTTTGGTTTTACCTCGAAACCAATAAAGAAACCACTGTGTTAACCACCCAGATAAGAGTGTAAATATCAAAAAATTCTTTAGCTAAATTTGGATTTGATGCCTTTGATCGCTGAAGAAATAACTACTCATACCTAGAGTTCGCATTCTTCTGTCGGCAATAGTAGGAAATTCATGCAGTAGATGACGAACAGATTAAGTTTGTTCTGCAGTAGTCAATGTCAAAAACTCTGCACTGTTCCTTATTAGTATCAATTGCATAGTGATAATGCCAAATTGAAGTGCATCTACAATATATCTGTATACTATTGTATATATATATATATGAACCTGTGCTCTACTAACAAGGGTCTCTAGTTAATCCGGTCTTAAGCTAACTGCCTCTAGTTGCGCACTCCAAGTCGGTTGAGACTCCCCCTTCTGCGTTATCCTTCCGGGTAAGATTCAAAAGCACTGTGAGCCGGAGTATTGGTGTCTCTTCGATCTACATGACTTAGCCATCTCAGGCGGCAGTGATGCGGGACTTTTTGAATAAGTCTAAGTCGAGTCTTTTTAGATTTTGGGGATAGAATTTTACTACTTAATTGCCTCCTTAACCCAAAGGTTAAGATTCTCCGTTTTATTTCTGATGAGGAGTTGTTTGCAGAATTTATAGCACAACTAGGGTAGACAAAGTCCTTTACTAGTTTGAAGTTATAGCTGCCGACTCTAATATTCTGTCCAGTTTGTCAATGTTATGTGTCCCTTCTTGTTGACAGCATGTTCTTGGTTTTGCCGCTAACCTCTTTTTGGTAGCTTCCATTTCAATACAAGCAAACGTACTAGTGAGAGCCCACTGAGTTCACCCAATTATGCTGACACCATCGGCGTATGCTAGTAGTTGCTTTTGAAAGATTGTGCCTCCAGTGTTCGCTTGTGAGTTAAGTCCTTTTATGACTGGATGGTCTGAAACCGCACTGAAAGGGTCAACTAAATTATTAGCGAAGCGTTTTAGATGTTTACAAAATATGGCAGTTAAGATCTTGTATCCGATGTTGAGGATACTTTTACCTCTATAATTGGTGGGGTCTCTTTTCTTTTGGATTGGACGCACCGTGGATGCAACAAGGTGCTGAACTGAGTCAATGTTAACTCCCCGGAATGTGCGAACGTCGAAAATGCTGGTGGCATGTCTTACATCCATCGCCAAATGATCAATTTGATCAGGCGTTTGATGATCCGGACATCGAAATATCCCCATGACCCTCATGTATATTGGGAGAGGGAAGTCATGCACTTGCTATAGTAATATCGCAAAGACGAAAATCCCAAGTCAGTAGCCAGACATAGCATCGTATAGACTATGCTTATCAACTATCCTACCTCATTTTCTATCCTCTTCTTATACTTCTAACGTTGGTCATATGTGTTGTCGAGGAGCTCGTCAAAACATTCTTTGATAGCGTCGTCTTTGTCTTCCGTACGGGCATGGGTGTATATTAGGCATATATTAGTGAATTAAACGTTGACGCGGATTGTTGTAAGGTGATATCTGCGTGAAAGCAGCCAAGGGCCTCTGCCAATTTTTGGGCTGAACGTGGCCTATTAAGGGTCCGGACATTTCACGTCCATATCCGAAGGTCGTTGTCCTTTTAACGTGTGCTGGAGTCATCAGCAGAGAGTCCATTTTAATCCGAGTTCATTAGTTGGTTCGTCTTTTTAATCTTTTCTGTATGACGGCGTAGGCCAGTATAATATTACTGTCCGGGCATGCCTTTGCCAATTTAGCCTACATGGTTAAGGACTAAGGTTAAGAAGGTAAGGTAAACACTTCAGTACAAAGTGTGTCATGTAACAAGATGTAATGGAAAAAGTTGCCCGATTCTTTGAGCGTTTAAAGAATAATTCAACTCACAACCGAAGTGAACAGATCCCCTATTTCAAGAGCATGTACCATGTCTATGGTGGTGTTCATGATAAAGATTCTGATTCAGGTTATTCGTCGGCATATCCCAAGGCTAGGAGTAGCACAAATTGTATTGATTTGGAATAAGCAACTCCACTCAGTCCATATGGTGGCGATAGTACCAAATCAGTGGAGATGATCACTATGATCTTGCCTCGTCGATTAATTCGTACAACGTGGAGATAGAAAACCCGGTTATGAAGCTGAACAAAATTTCTCTAACGAAGCCTTTATACTATCAAGGACAATCCACAACTTATTTATTGCACACCCAACAACCAGATTTTACCCCCCATAGACAATGTCTCGGCCCAAGAAATAAACCGATGCCCAATGCCAGTACAATACCAAAAAGCCAATCTAGCTGAAATGATATTCTTGCGTAATATGCGAGGTACGCAACTGTCATTAAGAAGCAGCATCGACAGTTCCGTTCATTCGACACTCTCCTCATCGAAAGTGGAAACCAATGAGGAGAAATACTCACCACCGTTACTAAGCAGCAATGTTCCAATTTATGCCCAACCACCGAAGTGAAAGTGGATTCACTTCAATCGGCTCGTTTCATGATATTGTAATTCAGCTAGCTCATCCAAACGGCAAGAGAATGAGTCCCCTTTTCATTACCACAGTTTCTTACTTCACCTTTCCTTGTGGGAATGAATTGAACACAGACCTATGTTGAAGCAATAATAAGCAAATTTAACCACTTTGCCACGTTAACTACTTGCATCTCATATGGTCAACGCCAAAAGTAAGAAATACACACATGCTTCGTCGTTAAACCTACTTCACTCGATAAATCAGTAGACGGGATACGGCTTCTCAAAGAGGGAAAAGATCTTTGCTAGCAAATTGTTAGATCAACATTTTTTTAACTGCAGCTTTTACATATTTGTAAGGGTTACACTGTACAAATGAAGTCCCAGTTAGTTTAACTCCTTCTCAATTATCTAGGTCCAAGATGTGTTTTGTTAATCGATACCTGCTACTCAAGGACTACTTGTTCACGTCCGGGAGCAGTGTTGCTATTACGCAATGTAGTAGACTCATTGATGAACTCGTTTTATAGTAGTGGGCAGCCGCTAGCTGCTCTCAATGTCTTCAATGCAAAGCCCCTGTCGGCTCTTGTCTCTTCTTAAGGTGAATTTGGAGCCGCTGGCGTTATCAGCCGGGTTTGACTTAATTAACGAATTTCACCGTCAACTTCCCTTTCTATGAATATTTTAGTCTTACAAGTCGTTGGAGGGTCACCAATTAAGAAGTCGTCTATGCCAACCTATGCCAACAAATCCGTCTCATTTCCTAGCAGTACCCCAAGACCTGGACGAAGAATTTGAATACCAGTTCCCCTGTTCTGATCTTTTTGCCTGTTTTTATGAAATTGGTACGAGTATTACAAAACATCCAAACTTGACTACCCGTACTGAAATGGGTCTTTCTTCTGAGAAAGGAAAGAAGGAAAACTAGTTTCTTACTTAAAACCACAGCACTATATGGTTCAAAACTTTTTTTTTTTTTTTTGGTAAAATTTTTTTTACGAACTCTAGTTATTGCAAATACAACCATTGCCAGTTTGGTGAATTTCACACCTCAACAATTCACGTCCCATATCCCACATCCCATTCAGAAAATTTTTCAATTCACCTAGGGCAGTACCAACAATCAGAACCAATAAAAGCCAACAATACCCCAAAGACGAAGAGACGAGGAATGTCTATAAAACAATTACAAATTAACCGAATCACTAAATCGACACAATGTCTGGCTCAGACATTCGACGTCAGCTAGCCTCACCTCACCGAGCAAATCATTCTCCTGCCGGCCAACAACAGCAGCAGCAGCAGCAGCAAAAGTCAGACTCTATCTCCCGGCCCAAGGCGGCATTTTAGGCCTTTGATCAGAGGCTGATCCGCCGCAAGGATCGGTATTCGGTAGGACGACGTGCGGAGTGTGTACGTCAGAGCGAATAATGGAAAATTGTTTATTGAAAAAAACCAAAAAATCATCAATCAAACTTCTCTGACTTAAATGACTCTTAAGTACGTCCTAATGTGCGTGTAGTGCGGGTACTCGTTCCAGTATGAGCACTCGTATCTTCTGTCCGAATTGAGATACTTATTTACATCAATCCGTAGGAGTAGGTGCAAAAATTCGCATCAAGCCTATGTACTCGTCTATATGCTCCAATAATATCACAGAGATTTAATCAGAACAATTGTTCATGACTGCTGGAATGGTTGGCATTTCTAATCCGATTAGAATCTGTTACACCTGAGAAAACAAAAAATTCCAGCAGCCTAATTACGTGTCATACCAGTCATCCATTCAGCAGCAGCGGCGAACTGGCGATCATCAATAACGTGCGCTTTTGATGTGTGGCGCCACAGGTCTAAGTGCGAGGCTTGGAGCCCCATCTCTTACTGGTATTGGTCTTCCACTTGCTCTTGGTATGGGAATTGCTGGACATAGTCATAACCATAACCACCGCCAGCACTCAGAATGAATGACGTTTGCGATATTTGACTAGTCATCGTGCGTTTTCACTTGAGAGTCTTTTGTGGCATCTTCGGGTAGATGGGTTGGAATTGAAATCTTCTGATTGCTTGTACCACAATGAAAGGCGGACAACTGGAAGATATGAGATTTGGAGATCCGATTGAATCATTTTTCTTTAACATGTCAATGCTGGATGATGATGGGAGTGAGCAATGCTGGAAACAAAGCGAACATGGAATTATTTGTTCGGCTTTCGAAAGGATTTCCAAGTCGAGTAGAGGAGAATCAAACGAAAGATCAATTGTTGCCGATGTTGATAGTAATCTGGGAGCAAGATTTTCTCGTTAATGGTTTTTCGAACATCGATCTGATGTTATTTCGCTTTGTTGGCGATGAATTGTGATTTGTTCATTTGTTTTCTTAAATTACTCAGATGATCAGATGATCAGATGATGGATGTGCTATTGGTTTTTGGACGTTTAATTGCATCGGGTACAATGAAATTCCAATGAAGAAACATGAAACAATGACTGTAATCGAAATTAATCCTATGGAACTAGAGCTGAGATTCATTTCTTAACAATAAATAGAATTCATCGTTTGACAGACTCTTTATTTCTTAGTTAATGTCATTTCGAAAAACTGCGGTCAGAGAAATTATTTTAAAAAAAATGTGGACAGACGCAGCTGAGAGCAGGTTCATGCCATAGCGGAACTGCTGTTTTTCTTATCACTTTAGGAGAAAGAAAATCTTAAAAGAAAGAATCTTCGCTTAGTTTTAAAAAGAGAAAACGAATGATCAACAATCTGGAGATTTTAAATTATAAAGTAAAGTTGAAGATTGTTTTATTAGAAAAGAGGCTTGGCTATCTACATTCATCTTTCACGAAAAGTTTAAAAGAGTCCATAACTGAGTATTGTGTTACTGAAAGTGTCCAAAGCGAGGAAGAAGCTTTAGAAACAAGACATAGACATAGACATTATATTTCCACCAAAAATTAAATAAACTTATAAACCAAAATGCTTTTATAATCAGTCTGCATTGAAGAAGTTAACAAGTTGCTGCTGTCTCAACGTTGCTTCTCTGGTAAGGGCTGAAAATAAATTTTCGCTTGGTACATTAATATTTCTATATTTATTGCATCGGGAAAGATTACACAATGTGACACAGCATATACGACTAGAAGCCGGAAAAAAGGTTATTTTTGTGTACTTTTTTAAGGAAAGATATTTAAAATTTAACTATCTATTGGGACTTTAACTATCTACAAGTAAACACATTCAGAAATATGTCAATTTTTTTTTTTTTTTTTTAAATATCAAAAATGTGCAAAAAAATTGTATGATACTTGGAGCGTCGTAAAAAAATCTACGTAAACGACACCCACTGGCATTTCTTCAAAAATCATCTAAAAAAAAAAAAACCAAAAAGATTATTAATTTTGGTACTATAATCTAGTACTTGTCATAGCCGATTTTAAAAATATTGATTTATGACAAAATGGCGGACGTTTGAACATAAATAATGATTTTTGGACCAACATTTATTTATTATTTTGTCTATAAAACAAAAACTAAATAAAAAAAAAAAAATTAAATAAAAGATTCAATGTAACAGTTCAAAACATTTTTCATTAAGCCCCCCATACACATGACACTAAGTCATTAGTCGACACATCGACTTCGTTCATATGGCTACCGCGGGCACGTTTGCAGCGGTAGATTCCTTGGACCCAATTTTCAACGACTCGGCCACACATTTCGTCCGAAACGGCCGCTATTTCGCGTTCAATGTTGGCTCTGAGCTCTTCCAACGTCTTCGGCGTGTTGACATAAACCAATGACTTAACGTAGCCCCAAATAAAATAGTCAAGCGGAGTTAAATCGCACGAACGTGGGCGTGGGCGGCCAATCGACTGGCCCATGTCTTGAGATAACACGCTCACCATACTTACTCTTCAATAAATCGATTGTAGCGTGTGCTGTGTGGCTTGTGGCACCATCGTCTTGAAACCACATGTCCTTCAAGTCCATATCTTCCAATTCGGGCCCAAAATAATCGGAGATCATGGCGCGATAACGCTGACCATTCACAGTAACGTGAAGATCGTTATCGTCGACGAGAAATATGGCCCAATAACGCCACCGGCATGCAAACCGCACCAGATAGTTATTTTTGTGGATAAGGTGGTGATTCATGAAGCACATGTGGATTTTCACCCGACCAATAACGCATATTTTGCTTATTGATGAACCCATTGAGTCAAAAATTAGCTTCGTCACTAAAGATGATTTTGCGACTCCGAATATCTATAGAAAATTTTTATAATTTGCAGACGTTGCTCGTTACTGTACTTTACTATGATGAAAATATTGAATTCACTGAATAAATTGACAGTGACAGTTTGATGATTAGTGAAAGAGTGCGTTCACAAATTAAATTCAAAGCTGTCAAGTCCTTATTGGAAGACCCTATATGTACCAACGCTTTGGTACTTTGATGATTTAGGATTTTTGAAAGACCAGGAATCGCAAGAATCAGTTAGTATATACAAGCACCTTCAAAAAGCTAAAAATTTTATTTAAAAGAGTCAGTTAACAATTGGGTCTACGATCTGTTTTTATTCTGCCATGAACCGATCCTACTGAGTTAAAATCACTGCAGAACTTGTCGCGAAGAGGTTTCTGCCTCTTGATGGCTGCAATTCGTGAAGGTGCCCCTCTGATCGCCACGATCCGTTACGCATTTCCCCGGTGAAAGTATTTTCCATATCAACGCTGTCTTTTAAATAGTTCTTGGGATTCCGTTGCTTTAAAAAGTTGTGTAGATAACAGCATGTAAGTACAATTGTGGATGCCTTCTCTGGAGATATATTTATTGTACTTAAAAGTATTCTGAATCGTCTGGATAATATTCCAAAAGCATTTTCCACAATTCTTCTTGCTCGTGATAGCCTATAGTTGAATAATTTTTCTTCTTTAGACAATTGCTTAAGACTGTTGGACTTCATTAGGTTTTCTAATAAAGGAAATGCATCATCTGCAACGTAAACATATATAAACGATTCTTCATTTAAAGGAATTTTTTCAGGCCCTGGTATATTCAATTCCTTGTTATCATATTTTTGTTTGAATGTTGTATAAGCAAATACACCAGCATCAGAAACTCTTCCATTTGTTCCTACTTCAAGCATCATGAAGTCATAATTCGCGTTGACGATAGCCACCATAACAACACTAAATGTTTTCTTGTAGTTAAAATAATAAGATCCTGATCCTGATAGCTTTTTTATTTCTACATGTTTGCCATCGATGGCTCCAATGCAATTAGGGAAGTTCCACGTTTTTTCAAAATCTTTAGCCAACAGCTTCCAATCTTGCTCAGTTCTTGGTATCTAAAAACAAGTTAACAAAAGAACACGTTAACTTAAGAAAAATATGCACAATAGTATTATTCAAAGTATTGCCCATCTGAAGCTATGACTTTTTCCCATCTTTCTGGCAATTTATGGATCCCATCCCAAAAGAACTGCGCCGGCTTGGCAGCTAAGAATGAATCAAGCCAATTTTTGATATTCTGCTTTGATGCGAACCGTATTTCAGTGAGGGCGTTCTGCATCGACCGGGACAAGTGGTAGTCAAAAAGGGGCAAAGTCTGGGCTATAAAGCGGGTGGGGTAAAACTTCCCATCCACTGTTTTCCAAATAGTTCTTAACCGGAATAGCAACGTGGGGCCGAGCGTTGTCATGATGGAAAATTATTGCCTCGTGTCTGGTCGCATATTCCGGGCGTTTTTCGACTACTGCTCTCTTCAAACGGATTAATTGTGTTCGGTAGCGTTGTTCATTGATGGTTTCACCCAGTTTTAGTAGCCCATAATACAGCACACCCATCTGATCCAACCAAATACAGAGCATTACCTTCGCGTCATGGATATTCGGCTTTGCCGTTGATTTGGCTGGTTGACCGGGTTTTACATTTGATTTTTTGCGCTTGGGGTTGTCGTAATGGATCCATTTTTCATCACCAGTAACAATCTGATGCAAAAATGACTTCCTTTTGTAGCGTTCCAGCAGCATTTCGGACATGCAAAACCGCCTTTCGACAGCTCTCGGATTGAGTTCATGTGGATTTCCTTGCTTTTAATTATATCCAGCTGCTTTTAAACGTTTTGAAATGGCTGCTTGAGTGACACCCAAAGATTCTGCGAACTCTTCTTATGTTTGGCAACAATCTTCATAGAGTAATGCTTCCAGTTCTTCATCTTCAAACTTTTTTGGCTGCCCAGGACGTTCATCGTCTTCTAAGCACTTTTGGCACGTTCGCTCAGCTAGCGCATGTTCACAATAAACTTCCACCAAAATACGATGACTTTGATGAAGAAGAACTCCCCGCAAAAACACTTTTTCAGGCACAAAGTTCGACATATTTGAGTGAAAAAAAAAAATTATTGTTGTTTACGCTTCAAATGAATGACATATACTTAAAGGACGTACAATGACAGTAGCTTTTCAACGCATATTCCAATGCTTACCAAACCGCATGAATTAAGTTATATACCCAATAGCTACACAGGTTTCCATAATTAGTCGACCCAAACATTGGGGAGAAACAGCTGTTAGAAATTTTAAGTCTTCAAAGCGTCTCTCATATGCATATTTTGCATCAATGGTTCCAATAAAAGAAGAGCTCTTGGTATGTGGCAATATCCATCCTTAGAAAATTTTTATAATCTCCAGGTGAAGTTTCTTCCAATTCTCTTAGAAGTCGCACGTGCGAAAATTTAGTGCGCTTTCGATACCAATCCTTGGCCCAAACTCGATTCTTTCTTTTTTTTTTTACTATCTTTCTTATCTTCCAAACACATATTAATCATAAGAAGACACACTGTAATATCAGTTCCACTATTCATGGCTTTGTTTTTAGTTCGAAAATCAGCAATCAACTAATGTCCTCTATAATTCCAGAGACCTACCGTGCGATATATGTAATGTAATCGCTCGCCATTTTTATTACAAATGGGAATTTCCCTAATTGTTTGGGGGCTATAGACGTCAAACACATTTCAATTGTGCATCCTGTAAATAGTGGATCCTATTTTATAATTATAAAGGATATTACAGCATTGTCCTATTGGCTATTGTAAATGCTCAATACGAATTTATATGTTGCAACGTTGTAACTAACGGCAGAGTTTCCGACGGAGGAGTAATAGAGTATACAGATTTTTATAAAGATCTTGTCAACAATCGTCTTAAAATACCACCACCGTAAAGCCCCAGCAATTACGATTCTACAATTCCATACGTATTTATTAGGGACGAAGTGTTTCGGCTGCGGAAAGATATGATCAAACCGTTTTCAAGACAAGATTTCAATGAAGATAGGGAATATTTTAATAAAAAGCTTTCCGGTGCACGACAAGTTGTAGAAAACGCATTTGGCATTCTCTCGTCGCTATTCAGGGTTTTCCATACAAATATTAATTCCCTTGGAAACTATCGACTAGGTCGTTTTAGAAAGCTGTGCATTGCACAACTACCTCAGGAGGCGAAACCCGAACTACATTGACGGATCTGCAATACAATACAACAAGAAATAAATTAACTCAACTAAAATAAAATTCAATTCATATTATAATAAAAAAAAAAAACACTTAATCTTCTTTTATTGCAATTTTGAAAGAAATTGTTGTATCCGTATTTGTCTCTTGTTCAACTTCCAATATACGGCGAATTTGTTTTGCTCTCCCAACTTTAACTTCAAAAATTGCGTCGTTTATTATTTTTTTGACATAAATTTTGACTTCTTCCGGCAAGGACCTTAATTCACAAGCAACATTTTTACCATATATGTCGCAATCGTCTTCTTTATTTGAATTCAATTTTTCTTGCACTTGTTGCAATACAGCTTGGGCTTGCTCTACACCCGTATTCTTAGCTTGCCTTTTACGGGAAAATTGTGTCTGCTAACATCAGCATATAACTGAAATTTTGTGGTATTTAAAATTTGTTTCTATTTGTACACAAAAAAAAAAAAACTTACGCTTTCTTCGGACGCCAAAGGAAGGACTGATATGTTTTCAGCGGATATGCACTACATAATAGCGTTTTCAAAAAGGCCTATATCCTGTTTTCATTTTGTGATATAGTGTGCTATTACGAAACACCCTCGAATCATTCAGCTTAACAGAGGTTTTTGAGTCATCATCGCTGTTTAATATCGTAAATATCAAACAACTTGTAGTTCAAAATATTTTTTCACGAAAAACTTTTTTCAAAGTATGAACTACTAGCCTCGACTATGACGGACAACAGGGATGACTCTTCTGATATTGCTAAACGACTAGAACAACTCAACCAGTGGCAAAAAAAAAAAAACAAAAAAAGATCCCCTTTGAACTGCAAAAATAATCAAAGTAAGCTTCCCGGTCTAGAACATAAGAAAATGCATGAACTACTTGAGATTTTTAACTATAACAATTGTTCATTCGATAACGAGATAATAGTGAATGAAGCAAGTGATAATGATAAATGCTCCCGACAAGACGGTCGGCAAAAAGGGTAAAAATATTCAGAAAATATAATATCAGACTGTAAAGTTTAAACGACAACGAAAACAGTGTTTGATGACTCGCTTTAAGGTGGATCCAGACAAATTTCGGCTTAATAACTTTCTCCATACAAATTTTTGTCCTCCCATCTAACTTTAAAAAACAAACTTATGACAAGCAAAAACGCAAAACCTGAGATCAAAGCAATGAAAAACAACTTAGAGCCTCATGTGTTTAAGGCTGTTCTAGAACTCAAAATAACAGAGAGTACTATGAGGTATCCAAACATAGGTTCGCTGGAGGAAAAATTTCAACAATCTTTGATTACTTCTAAAGCTGTTGGAGTCGAACCATTTTTATCAATACAACAGGAATCGCAGAGTGAAACCGACAATCTGAGCATTTTCGAGGTACTCGAAGGCCACTCGGGGTGGCCGTGGTGAAGTAGTATATGCACAGACTCCTCAAGAAGAGGGTCGCGGGTTCGAATCCCGTGCGAGGCAATTCTTTGAAAAAAGTCTCTTCATAGAATTTGTATGTAGTTATATGTCCCGTCGGCGTCAACTCTGACATGAAGGCATAACACTGATGTTGGAGTGATTGCTGGTGGGCTAAATGTAACGAACTAACAACTAGCACGTACTAAGACCCACTGGTTGAAGATGCACTGACTCCAGTTTCACAAACACCTCTGAAAAAATATCGAAACCTAACACCTGAGTTTTAAAACTACTACACCACCCGCCCGCGCAATGGAGAAAAGCCAGTAAAAGGGTATTCATATTCCCTGGTGCGCGCACACGGTATTAAAAAAAAAAAAGCCAGAAACGAAAGTTTAGATATGAGTTCCAGTTACGTCAAAGGTCGTAATGTCGAAGAAGAAGATGGTAAATGAGATGTATCATTCCCAACTAAGTTGCCATCGATTTCTTACGAAGTCTATCAAAACTCAAAAGCTTTTTGATCAGATTCAACGGATAACGAGGTCGAAAAAGACAGTAAAGCTCCTACACTATCGTCTCGAGTTAGATTTGCTGATACTTTGACATCTGACAAGTCTAGCTCAAGAAATGACTCCAAAACTATGGAAAACAGCAATTATTATTTGAGGAGTTCAAGAGACTTCTATATGCGAATATGAATGATACGACGGCACATTAGCTCAAGAAATCCTCCAGAAGGCTGACTTAAGGGGTTATAATCGTACACAGTTGCAAGGACGGAAAAGGATGCTTTTTATGAATTTTTTCTGAAAAGGTATTTTACTTTACAAAAACAAAAAGTATAGGTACATTTAGTGACAACATCTAAGTTTATAATGGCACTAATAATTTGTTAAAATATCGATCTGCTGTGCTCCTATAGACGATCTTCTGAAGGTCCTCCAAAAAAAGGTGATTCTTTTAGTGGATAGATAAAATTGTGAAATTTTGATGTTTGAAGAAATGGCGGCTTCGTAAAAAAAAATCTAATTTTCGACCAAAAAAATTGTTAAAAAAAAATAGAAATAATTGTCCGAAATCTTATTCCTTCAATCAGTACCTGAGGAATATATCTGACAAGGTTGTGTTAAAATTTTTTTTAAAAATCTTGGTCACTTCGAAAACATAGTTTTGAGAAAAACGCGTTTAAAGTTTCGGAAGAAGTTTACACATAGTCCGAGACGTCCTTATAAATATTTGTATATCTCGCAAAGTAATTACCAGATCAATTTAAAATTTTTAGGGAATATAGTCAGATATATATACTTAACGAAAACGCAAAAAATCTATTTTTTGGAAATTGAAACCCCTTAGTAAAAACCCGTTTACAAGAACTCTAATCACAATTAGCTATGTTCAAGCAGGCTAACCTGGAGCTTATGAAATCCAAACAACAACATGAACTTGAAAAGGCCAACTTTGAGCAAGGGTGCATTGAATCGACAGAGAAACTTAATGATGATCTTTACTGCAACAAAAGAAAAAACTGAAAAAGAAGGAGGAAGCCCATCTTGAAGAGCAGTCTAGACTAAGAGCTCAGATTTTAAAAAGAATGTTTAACAATTGAACTTGGATATTGATGGTCTCAATAAGGAGATTAAACGACTTGAAGCCGAGAATCTTAACCTTAACAGAGAAAACAATAACCGAATGTTGCAGGAAATCAACATAAATTTTGCTAAGCTGGCAAAAGGAGTTCCCTATGCCAAAAATTAAGAAAACAGTAGAAATATCTACTACCAAATTCAAGCAACCAAAATTAAAACCAATTTCACGTCGTAACAGCGCGATAGCCAATTTACCATCTTCATCATTTGATGAAGGTATCAATAGAAAAGTCTCTAACACTGCCAAGGCGAAGAAGATTAACAGACAAAGTTGTTTCAAGTGAAACACCAATCATACTTCGGATGCGTCATTTAAACGAGAAATACGCAATCCAGATCGTAAAAAAGATATCTAGTATCCAAATGGAAGTCTTAAGAAATTTCCAAATATTCAATCTGAGCATCTATACAATCATTTTCCAAACAACTCTATCAAAGTTACAAATCCATCACAAATTGGATGAGTGCCGATTTGCTGATGGAACCAATCTTATAGAATAGTGATAAGATTCGTTTTGCTGTCTAATGGAAAAAAGGAGATACACATGCCTCTTAGCAAATAAAGCGAGTATCCAGATGGAACCGTCAAGTTAGTCTACCCAGATAGTAATGTAAGAAATGTAAGACTAAAAGATAAAGTTGGAATTCTTGTTATGGATACAGAAAATCTTAAATATCAATGAAGGGAATTCAAAAACATTTATAAAAGAATTTGTGAAGTTCGGTTTATGTTGTTAGTTTTGAACTTTCGTGAAATTTCAAGAAAATAATTACAACTAACTTTGGCAAAAATGCCTGCTTATTCAATTACTTAATGGCTAGTCCACGAACTGATAAAATTGTGATTGATAATTATCGATGCGATTCTACTTATAGGTTTTCCTGAAACTTATAGGTTTTCTCCTGCGTTGTTTCTTCTATTCTGCTCGTAAAGCTTTTGATACGCTCTTTATGCCGCTTCTTTACACAAACTGCTTTTATGTATAAACGTTTGCTGCAACTAGTTCGATGCTGGTGTGAAAGGAACTGGATTGTTTAAGTCAGTGGTAATCTCTCGCCATAACTTATAGATGAAGAACAGTATTATTTTAATTTGGCAAATAACTATATATTTATCCATTCCTCGTGGCCAATACTTATATTTTGGAAAGAATGGCTTGCGTCTAGTTTATCTAGAAACCAAATGATTAATCAGGATGTAGCCAAGAGTCTGTGTGAATTTTGTGATGGGAAAACCGTGTCCTGAAGCCTCCGCAAAGTGGACTAACCTGAATTCATTATCAAAAGTGATGTCGTACAAAATATTGTTCACTGATGAAGCTTTCCAAAATGTCTTCCTTTCCCAGCCTTACACGAAAATCTGCTAAAATTATCTTTCCTTTTTTTTGACTACATTCACATCTTAGTACAGCTGAAAGGACTTCGAAAAGTATCTATTCGCCAAATCTGTGGTTTTAATCTTAAATTTTGATAAGCCCTATACACGGTGTCATTAGTTCTTAAATATTTGGCCAGCGTTGAATGTAATTTGCTTTTGATAAGAGCATATATCTACTACCAAAACTGCTCTTATATAGGGTTTTCTTATAACGACTTGACAACTTTTTTTAAAATAAAATTAAAACCATTTGAAATTTTTCAAAAACTTTATTATTGGCTTAAAGTACAATCAAAGCATTTATGAATGAGACTCGACTTCGTTCATATGGCCACCGCGGGCACGTTTGCAGCGATCGATTCGTTGGACCCAATTTTCAACGACTCGGCCACACATTTCGGCCGAAACGTCCGCTATTTCGCGTTCAATGTTGGCTCTGAGCTTTTTCAACGTCGTCGGCGTGTTAGCATAAACCAATGACTTAACGTAGCCCCACAAAAAATAGTCAAGAGGCGTTAAATCGCACGAACGAGGCGGCCAATCGACTGGCCCATGACTTGAGATAACACGCTCACCATACTTACTCTTCAATAAATCGATTGTAGCGTGTACTGTGTGGCTTGTGGCACCATCCTATTAAAACCACATGTCGTCCAAGTCCATATTTTCCAATTCGGGCCTAAAATAATCGGTGATCATGGCGCGATAACGCTGACCATTCACAGTAACGTGAAGATCGTTATCGTCGACGAGAAATATGGCCCAATAACGCCGCCGGCATGCAAACCGCACCAAATAGTTATTTTTGTGGATAAGGTGGTGATTCATGAAGCACATGTGGATTTTCACCCGACCAATAACGCATATTTTGCTTATTGATGAACCCATTGAGTCAAAAATGAGCTTCGTCACTGAAGATGATTTTGCGACTCCGAATATTTGTAGAAAATTTTTATAATTTGCAGACGTTGCTCGTTAGTTTACTTTACCAGGATGAAAATGTTGAGTTTACTGAATAAATTGACAGTGACAGTTTGATGATTAGTGAAAGAGTGCGTTTACAAATTAAATTCAAAGTTGTCAAGTTCCTATTGGAAAGCCCTATACAACATCATTATAATAAATCATGAAAGCCTAAACTATTCCCTAAACTATGAACTTTATATTCCACACCACAATGTAGTCCCCTGTTGCCAAGTACTTTATTTGAATTGAAGTATTACTACTACTTCTAGTTCCAGGTTAAATCCTTTCAAAACCTGTCTGGCCTTCTCTTCAAAACAAAAACCAAAAAACAAATAAAAACGAATTGATAGGACTGAGTCGAAAACAAAAACAACCCATCATTCACTTAATATCGTCAATTGCATTTATTGAAATAACAGTAAACAGCAAAACACTCACTCACTAACCCATGATAAATGATCGACCACTTGGAAATCAAAATTAGTTTGACTTCAATTGAGTCTTGTTCTAAATACGGCTATGCAAATGTATCTAGATACCTGTTATCGCCCTACTCAATCGACGCACAAACAAGGGTGTATGTATTTCGGTTATCCGTTATCGACTATCAACCACCTTTGACATCGACATCGACATCGACATCGACATCGGCAATTCACTGGCAATAAAAATGTAAATGCGCCCAGGACTTGTGTAATTGTTGTGTTCTACTGAATGCGCCCTGCCACTCGAGATTTGCGCTGAGCTGATTGATTTGACGATTGTGTGGGTGGCATGCAAGGTGGGTTCGAGTTAGGGACTCATAGATATTCATATTCGTATCTTATCTACCCGGGTAGGCCAAATGAAATTGGAAATAATTTCCGAACCTTTAATTCAATTTGAATGAATCATTTGCTGAATAAGTAGGCTAACGAGATAAGACTCATGTTGTTGTTGGTGTCAAAGACTATTTGAAGCTCTGCAACACATGTTCGG
This sequence comes from Volucella inanis, assembly GCA_907269105.1. Classification (NCBI taxonomy): domain Eukaryota; kingdom Metazoa; phylum Arthropoda; class Insecta; order Diptera; family Syrphidae; genus Volucella; species Volucella inanis. The sequence goes on from OU026157.1 coordinate 20,530,282, forward strand.
TTTGTATTAAATTGTATTTGGCTTGACAATATGAATTCGAACATATGGATGCGGATTTGTTTTTGCTGGTTGTAATCGGCTGAAACAATTTATTTATTGCTCATTTCGGGGTGTCGTGCAAAAGTCGGCTTTGATAAGTGAACGTACATAATCAGTGACAGTAGGGGTAGTGTCATATTACTGAATTGAAATGAAAAACCATTTGGAAACACAATTGATTTTTCCTGCCAAAAATTGACTTAGATATTCATATTGCTGGGCACCCGCATATGTTGTTAAATGATTATCGGATTGTAAGTCAACAAGGTGACAACCTTCTAGTTAAATATAAGCCTCTTCCGTGGAAAGTGACAAAATTACCAGTAAAATACCTAGTCTAAGAAAAATGCTGGATTAAACGTCATCCTTAGCTCTAATTACCCGGAGAGACGCTAGACATTCCTGTGAATACTCATTATCCAGGCTGAATTTTGATCTCTGAAGATAGCCTTTGTATTCCGGAGATCACAAGAGCATAACTATGAACGTGGTAGACAAAATGATCCACAAGTTAGTGTAGTAAAGATTCTTATATAGTTGTTAAATGCCCACGTAAGGGATGTGCCTAGATATTATTATCAGTCTAAATAGAAACTAGCTTATCCTTGAGAAATGCTATTCTCATAAAACTGAGCGCACATATTGGGGCTTAGAGCTGGTTGTAGTATTTGAGTTTTATTTACCGATACTAAGACCCATTCTTGCACACCAACAATTTTTTGGAAAGAAGTCCCTAGAGAAGTACTACCAACTTTCAAACCTCACTAAAATCCAGACGATAGACTTCATTGGATTTCTGGGATCAATCAGGAAAATGTCCATAGCGGCGTTGGGGAACAAGCTCTAACTCAGTCCGCTGGATCAATACAAGCACCAAAGGGATGTTAGGCTGTCACAGGAACACTTATGATAACATTCAGCATGCAATACAGTCATCCAATCATACTCTCTCGTTGCTACAAGTTTGTCAAAATTGATTTAATGCTGATTTTTGGCAAGACTTGGCTTTCTACACTGGCCTTGGCGAGACCCTTGGAATTAATTGCGATCTGAAGTAAGCATTATCCAGGCTGTAGCAACAATTTTTGTGAATGATATCGTCGAAAAGTAAATTGTTGTTTACTCCGAACTACGCGGTAACCAAATCAAGGATTGAAGAAATTTGCCTGCATGTCCTGAATGAGATATCTGGCCATCAGGATATATCAATTTTCCTGTCAATAAAATGATTTTTGAGGAATGTGTCAGTACTGCGTATTTCAGAGGCCCTTCTCCCTATCAAAGTTTTGAAGGAGTGAAGGATTGAAGGATTCAGGGAAAATGCACAGCTAGGAGTATTTAGCCGACATTTGGCTACCTAACTGAGATCCCCAAATCGTCTATGATATCATCACAGAGTGAAGACTCTGGACAGTTACAATAGTTATTTACAAAGTTGGAGTACTCACCAATCTTTTAAGTATAACCACAGCAATAATGATCCTATGACGAAAGATCTGATCAAATTATATACTAACAACAACCCGGAGTTGATCTATTAGTAATCTATCTGTCCGTTTTGTCGAACATACTTAGAATGCTCAATAAAACTTCGATATTTGGAATGCCAACCCAATGGAATGTCTAAAGAAATCGGATGATAGTGAGTTTTCGTGACATGTGTCAAAGTCAAACGTGCTTAGTTAGCATTTCATCATGGAAAGACTTACAGCCGAACAAGACTTACAAATTTTTGAATTTTTTTCATCAAAATTCGTACTCTGTTTAAAATGTTTTTTGCGCACTTTAAGAATTTTCAAAGCATAGTGACCAAATCTCGTACCAATTTCACGTTATTGGACATTAAGCCGTATGCCCTGTTGAATAGATACAGAGGAAAATATTGCTGCTATATCCGTTACCATTAATGAAGATTTGTCCATTTATGGCAGTTCGTAGCAGTTGGGATTGTGTTGCTTGTTGGGATGGTGATATTGGCCTTAAATCTTACAAAATACAACTCGTGCAAGAACTGAAGGCGAATAACCTGCCACGGCGTCGAAAACAAAGCTAAATCGTCCCAATGGAATCACTCAAGAGAACCATGACCCAAAAAAAATCCAAAAAATCAAATGTTAAATGTTTTGATCACTGTTTTTTCGATTACCGTGGCGTAGTTCATCAGGAGCTTTTACCTAAAAGTCGCCGATTTCGAGAAGCAATTGTAAAAAGCGTTCACACAAGTATATTATATCTGAAGGGGATTACTTTGAAGGGGACAATATTAATATTGAAGATTAAATAGATATTTTCTTATAAAAATATAGGGACACCTTACTTTTTGAACACACCTCGTATGCACATATGTTCATTGTTTCATTTGATACGTCATATCTTTCTCATGGAGAAATTCGCCTGCTCACATCAGATATTCTCATTCGACGAGTAATTTCTAGATATCCCGAGTAGAGGACTTGTCATACACTTCTGCCAATCTGCTAATAATTCTTTCAGAACTAAATTTGAGAACATATTTCACAGAGTTTTGAATTTTTGCCGGCAATGAAGCTATAGCATTGTCCAATTTGTCTTGTTGCGGATTTTCAAATTGCAGTTCTCGCCAATTAGGCTGTGACTTCCTTACATCGGCTCCTCATCTGCTCTGAACACCAATAGGATAGCTACTTAAATGAGAAGATCAACAAAGCTGGAACCACTCGGTAAATCTAACGGTACCTATACCGTCGAAAGCAGAGACTTTCATTCTCATGCTCGAATCTCACTTCCCAGGTAAGCTAATTGAAATAAGCTCACAATTAGCTCCTATCAATGAAGCTGGTAGTGAGCTGAAAAACACAACACGCCACGGATGAGGCCATCAAACATGCTGTTGATTTTTTTGATGGCTTCGAATCTCCTAGCACCGATGATATTAACCCAGTTATGCTACAAAAAGTGTATGGACCAGCTGCTGGAAACTCTGAAGAGAATTTTCAGTGAGAGTGGCCTTTGTACCGAAAATCGGAAAGGAAGACGAGTTTCAGACCTATTAGTCTGACTTGCTTCATGCTGAAAAGCATCAAAAGAATGGTCGAGATTACGCACTCGACTAGAAGAAATACACCTTGGGCATTTTTATCGACGTTAAAGGTGCTTTCGACAATGCAACTTTTGATAACATGTGCAACTTGGTCAGACAACACGACGTGGCCGAGTCACTGGTTTTCTGGATAAAAGCAATGCTGGTGAATAAAACATTGATTTCGGATGCTGGCTGCGGCCAATATATGGTGGCGGATGTAAACAGGGGCTGCCCGGAAAGCGGTGTTCAGCTCCACTGCTATGGTGCATGTTGGTCGACTCACTTCTCAACGCGCCCAATAGTTGTAACGTCTATGCATAAGCATACGCGGAAGATGTAGCTATACTGTCTGTTGCATCGTGTTTAGCAACTGTCTGCTCCAAAGCGCAGGCAGCCCTAGACGTGATCAACGACTGGTGCACTAGTAGTGAGCTTTCGGTCAATCAAAGAAGGATAAAGCTGCCTGGTTTGACTCGTCTAGGGCTTAAAGGCATGGGGTCTGTCACCGAGAAGGGTCCTTTGGATCTACATGGCTATGATAGGGCCAAGTATATCCTATCCGTCGGTTGTCTTTTTCGCACTCGCATTGGTAAATCTCCCTCCCCTTGATATTCGTATAATGGGCTGCGCCCTCAAAGCCATCTTCCGACTAAAAAGAAGTGGTCTTTAGTACAACATTCACTGGAACTTCTATGACCTTTCGCGCCGGCTGCCATGACTCCGGTCTTGCGGACATGTCGTCCGATTCAATGACACCGAAAGTCCTGTTGCGGAAAAAATACGAAATCTAAAAAATACGAAATCTTGTCCTGCTTTGGCCGGAATCTGAGCCATGAAAGGAATGCAATCGGATCTTCACGGACTTCTCTAAGACAAATTTATAATGTGGAGCTGGTGTCTTTCTGGAGGACGACATCGTTAGATTTCATTTTACGTTAGGAAAGCTGGCATCTGTCTTCGAAGCAGAAATTTACGCAATCCTGATGGCAGCGAACTATTTTCGGAGGTACAGCCAAGCCAAGCTGCGCAGCTGCTTCAAGAATACAAGAAATTACTGAACACAGCCGGAAGGCTAAATTCAGTAATCCTTGTCTGGGTCCCAGATCACAATGGAATCACAGGAAATGAAATCGCTGGTGAACTTGCCTACGTTGGGTCTGCCTGTGAACCCTGTTAAGGCTTCCATTGACAGCTCCGATGAACGAAGGCAGACCAAACGAATGCTTCTTGACGTCTCTAGGAAGTCAGCAGGAAAGATTGCAAATTGCTTACTGGAGTCTTAATAGGGCATTTCACTTGCATTTCGTGCTGAGTATAAGCGACACAACAGCCTGCGATGCTTGCTGCGAAAGTGATGACGACACTGCAGAGCACTATCTCTGTGAATGTCCGGCTTACGCTCACATCAGACTGCAGGTATTTGGCGCTGACTTGGTGGGTCCTGGTACTGTAGATGCCTTATACTCATCTTTCTTCTTAAGACTGAAATTTTTCATTAAAAGGAACTTTACAAAGAGTACCATGGATTAGTTCTTTGTCTGAATGCCCTGTTCCGATATAAAAAAAAGGTAGATGATACCGAAACAATCTACTGACTTGAAGAATAACTTAAACAGGACCTTCAGCTGATTTTATGTCGGTTCTCATAGTCACACGAAGTAACACCAGCTATGAGATAGATAGTACCCGAAAAAAGTATCCTAGATGTTTTACGAAATTCGTCACACAATTCACACATTCGACAACTATCGATTGGCTCGCTTATGCCAATTCAACTTGGTTTCCTTTAGACACGGATAGTTCCCTTCCCACCAAAGCAACGCTTATTTTTATTACAAAACTGAATTCGTGTACATTATGTTGCAGTGAACTTTCTGACATCAATACTGGGTTCGTATCGTATAAATCCCCCAGATACGTACACACAAACCTTCATATGTACGGGCCATCACTCGATATAAACACTCTGTCAACACCCCAATTATTATCTCCGACTCCGACTTTGACTTCATGCAACGCTGTTGCGAGTAAGTTTTTCTGCATTGTGCGCAATCATCTACAATTCTCAGAGTAATAACTTATATCTGTTCTGTTGTCTGTGTTTTATGTTGTGTTATTACATTTTGTTTGTACGTAGCGTAGATATGCTGCAGTCATACTCCAATTACAACCCACACTAGAGTTACGAGTACTCGTACAACAACAATTCAGATGATGAGGACGATGGGGACTCGGCAACATTGAAGAGAACGACGACGAGATGCATTCGACCGACCCATCTCCATGATATGATGATCCCCGACCAACCTGGTCTGAGTCAGAGCGGTCTTCTTGAGTCTTCTCGGGACATATCATGGTACGAATATAATGGTAGCTGGAACTGTGCTTCAATTTTTTACCATTCCTGTCGACGACGATTGCAGCGAGAACTATAGTCGTAGAATCGAAAATTACCCCCAGCCCACAATGCGCATCAATTTTCATTTGGGCTTGTGACTGCTGAAGCGTAGATTGCCATAGCTGCAGTTATGTACCGCATATCTAGTTGAAGGTACGAGTAGGATACGATAAAATGCGTTTACCTACGAGTACATATGTATATACTCGTAGATGCAGATACACGGATGGATCTTTGTGGCCTGTATTCGATTTGCCATTTTAACGTCGTCGTCGTCGTCGTCGTCGTCGTCGTATGATGGACTCGTAATCACTGGGCGGTAATTGCAACTTTGCACATTGCATTTTTTTGTTGTTGTAGTTATTATTGTTGTTGTTGTGATGATTGTTGCTGATGACATGTGACGCGATGGCGGCGGTCGGCAGTTAGCAGTCGACAGTGCTGGTAGAGCGGCACATTGTTTTGATGTGAGAGTTTAAGTTGGCCGAACTCATTCGACTCGATCGTGTGGGATACATAGGCACACAGATGGGTGAATGCATGAGTGCGTCGTCTAGTATGGTGACAATAATCACAGATTGATCAGTGAGATAATAATCTATCTTCTAGAGATTGGTATCAGTGATGAAGGGAAACATTAAAGGTGTTCAGGGTTGTAATCAAAATGAGGGTAAAATAATTTGATAGAACCTGCTAGCAATCTTTCTGGCCTGGAAATAAAATATAAATGTCTGTTGGCTTTAAGCGATTTGATGATTTACTTTGGACTTTGTCTATCATACATGTGTCCATATGATAGTGAAGTCGACAAAATGCCTCAGGTAAACCATGATAAAGCTTCTACCAATTATGGGATATGAAGCTATAAATATACACTAGTCCCATCTGGAATCCCGCCTAAATTTGCAAATATGCTCTATTATACAGTGCTCGCCGGCTCCTCCAGGATTATCTTTTGAAGTAACTGAGTTCATTGGCAAGAACGGCAACCTACGAATATTCGACTGACATTGCTCTCAAAAGTCTTTTGATGTAAAGTCGAATATGACACAGCTCTTCGGTAAAATGTATTTTGTGTTTTAGAAGCGATCGAGTTTTAGACAATCGACAGCTACACATAGCCAGCCAACTGGTTCCCTGAAGAAAATTGTCCATCTTATTCTGTTGAAGGCTGGACATTCACATAAGATGTGTTCAGCAGTTTCGTCTTCTTGAAGACAAAGTCGGCGCTCCTTAGAATGGATTAGATTCATTTTGTTGAGGTGATATCTTTGAGTTTTTGATATCGTGGCGGCTTAGATTTTGATATCTATTGGCATTTTTGTTGGCCTGAACTATTCTTCCAATATGAGATGCATTTCGACCACTTCCAGCTATTAATAGCTAAAATGACTGATAATTTAGGAGTGCAGCAGAAAGGTTCAGATCCATTAAAGGAAGTTTCTGAGCCCTTTCTGGCCAATTCGTGCCCTGATAACCAGAAACTCACCACATTTTGTTCTTGTTGCTGAGGCTAAGTGTTTGGAGGGCTTCGAGGCAGTACGTGACTGATTTGGAAGCAATGGTGTGCGAGCTTAGGGCATTTAAAGTTGCTTGACTGTCCGTGTACATATGGATATTTGCGTCTTTGATACCAGAGTTGTAAATATGGTTGGCACATACTTGAATAGCGTGGAGTTCTGCCTGAAATATACTGGGACTTTTACCCATTGCTATGGTAATATTTAGATTAGGCCCGTGTATTCCAGCTTCCGCTTCCGATTCTATTTAAGAACCGTCCGTGTACTATTTTATGCCATTTTGGCTGTTTGGTGGGTTATTGCTAACCAAAGCGGTTTCCTTTTTTTCAGAAAGGAGCGTCGATTAATACTTCAAGGTTAATGTTGGTAAGGCTTCGACCACTTTCATTTCACTACGACTCCAAACAGTAACGACGGCATATGAAAGAATGTAACACGATATACACGACGCTATCAAAATGAAAATAAATTACACAGCGAGAATACGAACATTAGAAGTGTAAGTTGGACTTTTTATTTTTTTCTTTCGATACAGAGCACTTGGACAAGCTACTAGTCCTTTGTTCTTGTCCTTCTATGTTTCTTTTATTAGAAATTCTCGGTCTTGTGCAGAAAGACTAGCTCTTCATTGATTAATTACCCTCGTTACCATCATCCATCATAATAACTTCAAGTAGCTGAGGCCTGATGCTGAACACTCACAGGAGTCAGGTGATTATATGATGAAAGTTAAACAAAAGTTTATTGCCCCATTACCATGCGAATACGTACTCTCTTTCATCCCTGCTGAGGGACAGGAAAAAAGTGATTGAACTTAAAGAGACTTCGGAAAGCATTTATTTAGTCAGCTGCCATTCTGGTTAGTAAAACAAATTGCAGTTATGCTCACATGTAATCTTACTATCAACGAAAGCCCTAACCGAAGACGTTGTCGTCCTCCAGACGACACCACTTCTGCATCCCAGATCAGTTTTAGACTCATTCGTTAAGACCCGACTAAATTCCTTTCCTCGATCAGATTGTGCACGAAACAATTGCTGGGATTTTCTATTTTTTCCGCACAAGAAATTCTGATGTCGTTGCATCAGACGTCATGTCCATAAGACCGCTGTAAAAAGACTGTCGGCGAGGTCATCAAAAATGGTTTTGAGAGTGCAGCACAAAATGAATATCAAGGTGAGAAGATTCATCAGTTCTTCTGTAGTAGAAGCAGTTGGGCTCGGGAAAGCCTAATACCGCCAAGACAATCTGTTCTTTAAAGTCTGGTAAAGTTAGCAGTGACCTATTATCAAACAATCGAAGCATATTATATAGTTGGTCTTATCATGACCGTGTAGACCCAAAGATCTTTCCTAGCTAATAAATCTCATGACCTGCCAACAAATCCTTTACATTGCCAGAAAGTCAATAGTGTCTTAGAGGTCTTGAGGAGACTTGTTTAGTCGGAAGAATTCTGTTATCCAGGAGAACAACCAAATACTTACCTTCGAGAAACGGATGTTGATGACTTTAAGACAAGTTAGATTCACCCTTCTCGTAAAGAAAACAACCTCAGTCTTAAGGGGATTGAGTTAAGGTTCTTCATCGATCATGTCTGCGGCTATCTTCGCTTTAGAACAAACAATTGCCTCACGGGATCCATCAAATATCAGCCGTAATTTCATCCGTCCAATGCACTTTCTATGGTGATGAAAATGCACAACTTACCTCTTTTTGTGAAGTGCGCTTTTAAAGCCGCCCACCAGATTTTGAAGTGCTTCTATCAGGATCTTTCGCGTTGGTAGGGATGTTGCATCTTACATACTAGCTCAGCTAGTATGTATGTATGCATGTATGTATGTCAGTACCAGACTAACAATGGAGATACCGTTTAGAGTTGCCAACAAATGACCTACACTTTTTGGTTTCATATTTGCATATATCCCATCGATATTAGGCGATTTATGTGTCTATAGGCTTCACTCCCAATCTCCTCAATCATTTTTGAACAAATTTTCTACATAATTTTCTTAATAAGGAGAAAACAGCAAATCTCGTCATTCTAGGCGACTTCAATTTAAATTTGTTAACGTCTAGCGCTGCTACAGATTCGTACCTATCTGTTACAGCAGAACACGGGCTAACATCTTTCATTAATGATTCTATTAGGCCAATATCCAATACATGCCTAGATCATGTTTTTGGTCGTTTTCTAGAAATTTCATTAAATCAATGCTCAATGGTTAACTTTGATCTCCGAATCACTGATCACTGCATGACAGGTATTGTGCTTGGTAGTCTTAGAGAACTGAAGTGAGCAAGGCGTCAATTGTGACTTAGATTAATTATGATCAATTAAATGATCAACTGCGTTTTGAGATTTGGGATGAAGTCTATTCAAACACAAATGATCATGTCAAAACTTCCAGCATTACAGTGGTTCAAAGGAAATCTAATATGAAACTTAAGCCTCAAATAAACCATACAATCCTCCGTAGAAAGTGTTACAAACATCCACTCAATTCTAGCCTTAAATGTCGTATTAAAAAAATACGCCACAAAGTCAACAGGGAAATTCGAATGTGTCGCGATGGTTATTTTCACTCTAAAATGATCAGTTCACTAGGTAATCCTAGAAAAGAATGGAAAGTGATAAATATGCTTAGACCAGTCGTGCTTAGGTGCTGAAATGACTGATCCATCTACAATAGCCAATACATTCAATGACTTTTTTTCAACAATTGGGCAAAAGTCATTTGATAGTGATTGTCCTTCGTGTTGTGAACATTGTGTTGGAACAGTGGAAAGAGCGTCCTACAGGAACAGTTTCTTTTTTGAACAAATTATTGGGTTCGAACTATTAAGTATGATAAAATCTCTTAATAACACGAAATCTTGTGGTAATGATGGCATTTCTAACATAACTCTTAAGAATATCGCATATAATGTTGTTGACATTCTAGCTCACCTTTTTAATTTAAGTGTTAATATAGGACACTTTCCCGATAAATTAAAATGTGCTTACGTAGTACCACTTTTCAAAAAAGGTGAAAAACCAATAGTCTTGATGACAAAAAATATTTCGGGGCTTTATGTATAATTGGTTTGTATTTTATCTTATAGCTAGTACACAAAAAGTGACAGTGGATGACTATCTTAGAGACCCAAGAGTAATTTGATTGGGTGTACCGCAAGGGTCTGTCCTTGGCCCCATCTTGTTTTTGATCTACATCAACTCTTTGTTTGATCAACCATTTGTAGGAAAAGTCACTGCTTTTGCAGATGATCTTGGCATTGCCTATGGTTCAAATAATAACCCTTTGGATCTAGCTGCTGACATAAACCATGATGTAGATTTGCTACGAATCTGGTTTGCGAAGCATACATTAATTGTCAGTAATAAAACCAAAATCATGTATTTCAGCCTTAGAATGCAAGAGTCTTCTGACTTCGAAATATATTTCCATGCACTTGGCTGCTGTCGGCAAAACATGATAAATTGTACTTGTACTGCTGAAGCCTGTAAAATCATGTATAGGGTTTTCCAATAGGGACTTGACAAATTTGAATTTAATTTGTGAACGCACTCTTTCACTAATCATCAAACTGTCACTGTCAATTTATTCAGTAAACTCAACATTTTCATCATAGTAAAGTACACTAACGAGCAACGTCTGCAAATTATAGAAATTTTCTACAGATATTCGGAGTCGGTGACTGCAACTTTAAGAGCGTTAACTCCAATTTTCGGTCGTAATTCTCGCCCTAGTAGACAGGCACTAACAAATTTAGTGCAAAAATTTCAGTCTACATATTCGTTGTGTGATGTTGCCGTGTCAGTGAGACAACGGGTTGGTCGAAGAGTCGAAAATATCGCTGCCGTTCAGACTACCGTAGCAAACGATCCAAATCAGTCAATTCCACGGCGTTCTCAAGAATTGGGCAACGCTCAGACCACATTATAGCGTATTTTGCGTAAGGATCTTGGCTTACACCCATACAAGATCAAGCTGACTCTAGAATTGAAGCCAATGGACCATTTGAAGCGACATACGTTCTCCGATTGGGTTCTGGAGAAGATGCGCCAAGATGATGAATTTCATCGCAAAATCATCTTCAGTGACGAAGCTCATTTTTGGCTCAATGGGTTCGTCAATAAGCAAAGTATGCTTTATTTGTCGGGTGAAAACCCACATGTACTTCTTGGATCACCACTTCATCCAAAAAAAATAACTGTTTGGTGCGGTTTGCATGCCGGCGGCGTTATTGGGCCATATTTTTTCGTCAACGATAACGATCGTCACGTTACTATGAATGGTCAGCGTTATCGCGCCATGATCACAGTTTATTTTTAGCACCAATTGGAAGATATGGACTTGGACGACATGTGGTTTCGACAGGATGGTGCTACAAGCCACACATTACACGCTACAATCGATTTATTGTAAGTATGGTGAGGGTGTTATCTCAAGACATGGGCCAGTAGATTTGCCGCCTCGTTCGTGCGATTTAACGCTGTTTGACTTTTTTCTGTTGGCCTACGTTAAGTCATTGGGTTATGCAAACACGCCGATGACGTTGGAAGAGCTCAAAGCCAACATTGAACGCGAAATAGCGGCCGTTTCGACCGAAATGTGTGGCCGAGTCGTTGAAAATTGGGTCCAACGAATCGACCGCTGCAAACTTGCCCGCGGTGTCCATATGAACGAAGTCGAGTTCCATTCATAAATATTTTCATTGTACTTCAAGCCAATATAAAATTTTTGAAAAATCTCAAATGGTTTGCCTTTTATTTAAAAAAAAAGTTGTCAAGTCGTAATAAGAAAAAAAAGTGTTTATCTTTTGAGACTATCCACGAATCAAGCCATTTTCTGATGTCTTCATATGAGCGGCACTGCTGAACAGCTAGACCATGTGCGATCGAACGGAATAAATAATAATTGGACGGCGCAATATCTGGGGAATATATCTGGTGAGGTTGGATTTCCAATTTGAGCATTTCCAGGTAGGTTTTAACGGGTTTGGCAACATGAGACCGAGCGCTGTCATGCTGAAGAATCACTTTTTTGTGCCTCTGCTCATATTGTAGCCGTTTTTCGCGCAGTGCTCGTGTCAGTCGCATCAATTGAAGTCAATACTGTTTCCCAATGATAGTTTCGTTGCTTTTCAACAGTTCACAGTAAATAACACCGACCTGGTCTCACCAAATACACAATATAACCTTCGCAGCGTGAATATTCGGCATATCCGACGACGTAGAAGTATGACCGGGCAGTCCCCATGACTTTCTTCTTTATAAGTTGCTGTAACGAATCCATTTTTCATCACCCGTCAGGATGCGATAACAAAAATCTTTCCTTTTTTGCCGCTGAAGCAGTTGTTTATATGCGAAAAAACGACGCTCAACATCCCTTAGCCTTAAATCATAAGGAACCCAAGTTTCTAGTTTTTGAATCATTTCCCAACGCATGCAATTGCTTGGAAATGGCTTGGCAGATAACTCCTAAATCTGAAGCAAGCTCTTCTTGCATTTCGCAAGGATCCTCATCGATCCTTTCCCATGGAATTCCATTTCTGCAGTTTGTCTTTGTAGATTCATTTGTGAACATCGATCATTCTAATTTAGATCGATCGATGTCTGAAAATGTTCTTTTGGTGATCAGATCTGTGCCACTTTCATGAGACTCCTTCTTTCATAGTATGTAAGTAGGTAAAATTGGCTGTTGGAGGGACCAACTCACTTCGGCCTATTGGCTCATTGTGATGCCACGTGAATATTTAAATCTCTTACTCATGGAACAAATTTGAGCGTAGGAGATAGTTAACGTCTATATTCTTTAGATCGCTTAAGTCATTGTAGCAGAAAAATCCTAAGTGAAGTTTTCTTCTCTAGGAGAGATCTGAACATGTACAAAGTAGGTGGAGGATTGTCTCCTCTTCCTTCTTGTCCATGTAGCTTTTACAAAATTTGTTTGTTAAGGCGCTAAGCCTTCTTGCATGCTTGTTCAGGGATGACACCTATAATGGCGCTGAAATTTTTACTGATTAAAAGGATCCGAATCTTAGAGAGTACGTAGCGATTGGTAAATCTATCCGGTTGAATAGTTAGAGTGGTTCCAATTTTGATGAGTTCGTCGATCCTACAATTCCCTGCAATGTCTCTGTGTCCCGGCACCCAACAAAGGTGAATATTGAGCTGCTCTGCCATCTCCGTAAGAGATGATCGGCATTCAAAGGCGGTTTAAGATTTTAATGAGACTGAGTCCAGGGACTTAATAGCGGCCTGGCTATCCGAAAAGATGCGGATATCCCGTTTTTATTCAGCCAGAACACGAATTCTGATATCGGCTTTTGAACCATATGTGTAAAAGTGATTTGACTTATCCTCAATGAAAGTATCTTCCTCACAAAAGGATCTAGAATGAGGGTTTCTTTCATAGAATGAGAATATTTTCTTTCCCCCTGTTGTTCTTCAATAACGCTTTTCGGGGAAAATAGGTCCTGATTTCTTGGTGGCTCTATTTCCTCGTTGTATCCTAAACGATGTAGCTGTATGGTCGCTCAAAAACTTACCTAACTCTGTTGGAAAGAGTTTATGAAATTGTTAATCAGAAGGCCTAATTTTCTGATCTAGGACTCAAGAACACCTTTGAAAATAGGCATTATAATACCATTCTTGGGTCGACATATCGATTCATTAAAGCAGTCTCAGATTGGTGTCTTATATGACCCCCTCATAAGTTTTCAAAATTTTTACTTTTTATCAGTTTTTCTAAATAGCTATTCCATGCTATTTCATTGCAATCGTCATGTGAAATAAAGTGAGCCCAAGCAAACCCACTCCACAAAAAGGGGAATCCGAAAAACAAAAAAACTCCCATGCAAGTGTATAAAGTATCTGCGGTTGAAACATTCTGAATTGGTTAAAGTTTAATTGCCGCCAAACACGGCAAAAGCGTTGCCCTTTTGTCCTGCCCTCGTGGACGTATTACTAGTGGTGATGACTTTTAATTTTATTTATTTCTGACAACAGCACAACCAGATTGCTCTTCCTTGTCGGTACGGGCTTATGGAATTTCCTGGCTCAAATCTCAAAGGTCGTTGTCTGTGGTCAAGGATCGGTTTCCAGTTGTCGTGTAAGTTTCTTGATTTCTGGTTGGAGTTAAATACTTTTGTGGATAATTGACCGCAAAATGAATTATTTTACTATGGTTGAAGCAATTAAATTTTTTTTTTTTTTTTTAAATAAAAAGAGAAATAAATATTGCAGTTTTGCTTGGCTGAAATGTAGAAACTTTACAAATGTGATAGACACATGCCCGTGTAGCTTGATTCGAGGGATTGGCAGAAACTTCTCCTAGTGGAACTTTAACATTTATTATTGACGTTTGAAAAATTTTTAATGGCATACAGATACAAGTTGTAATAACTCTTCAGCTAAGGTCACGAAATTCATTAAATATCAAGGTTGCCTCTGACCAAATTTCACATATACTATTGTATATTTTCTTGTTTTCTTTTGATTCTCTAGAAAATGACGGCCTAGAAACTGACGTAATAGAAAAATGGTGAGCAAACGAAAAAGAAGCTGAAAGCTACTATGAATAAAATCACTATAGTCTCGAATCTGAGCCTTTTGAAGAGCGAGAAACAGCGTTGTATGCGCTGGCTTCGTTTTTCAAAGGCGACAGCTAAAGATTTCTCGTGCTAGTCTGTGACTTTTAACAGGTCTTCTCCCAAATAAAACATGCTTCTGTTCTTCATATGTAGCAGCCGCCATCACAGTTTTTTATCCCTCATTCCTCCGGCACAAGCCACACGTCACTTAATGGATTTCGATGACAGGAGTACAAGGCTTTTTGATGGACACCCGGATCAAAAATGACAATGCAACTTTTTTAGGTTTTGACAATTTATTTTCCAATATAATCCCCTTTCAACTCGATACACTTTTGCCAGCGGTGCTGAAACTTTTTTAAACCCCTCCGTATAGTACGACTTTGTTGGCCTGCAAAATACTCCTCCGCGGCGGCGGTGACTTTCTCTTTCGACCCGTACTTCTTTCCGGCGAGCGATCTTTTAAAGTTTGGGAACAAAAAGAAGTCACAGGGAGCCCAATCAGGAGAATACGGAGGATGGAGAAGGAAGTTTTAGTGTAATTTGGCTTTTGCGACCGCGAAGGAGTGAGCCGATGCGTTTTCTGCGTTTTTTTCTTCGCCAAATGTGGTCGTTTTTTCTTTAAATCGTACTTGAATCGGCGCAATAAATCGACGTATTATGCTCCCATGATTGTTTCTCCCTTCTCCAAATAGTCAACGTGGATCACATCTCGCGCGTCCCAAAACACGGTGGCCATCACCTTTCCAGCCGAAGGTGATTGTTTTCGATTGTTTTGTTTTCGATTCGATTGTTCTTTGAATCCATATCTCATCTGTGGTCACGAAACAACACTGAAACTCCTCCGGACTTCGATCGAACAGAACCAAGTACGTCTTTGAACAGGTCCCACGAATGCGCTTGTTCTCCGATGTGAGCCCACGTTTCACCGATTGCGCGGACAGCTTTTTCATATCCAAAATCTCGTGTAGGATATAGCTAAAGCGTTCATTTGAGATGCCACCATCTCATCTAACGTGCAGTTTGTATCTTCTGTGGTAACCGTTTTTGGGCCACCTGGGCGCAGTTCTTCAAAAACCGACGTGTGGCCAAGGCGAAACTCTGCGAAGTAATGGTAAACGGTTGTCTAAAAGGTGAATGTGTTCCATATACAACATTGAGAATGGAGTTGATTTCCTCGTAGATTTTGGCACACAAAAACTAGAATCGGATCATGAAGCGATACTGCTCTTTTTTCATGGTCTCAAAAACACTAACACGAAGAGTCGGATTGTTACCAAATTTTGACAAGCGGACTAGAAGAGGCTATACTAAATGATGGATGGTACACTCATTTTGGCTCAGTAGCGCCACTTATCTGCCAATCCGGCTACTCATCAAACAGCCCTCGTATATGCTTTATAGCAGTCAAGTTCTCCGGTAGTTGTTCAGCTGCCCTTTGCCGAATCAACTATCTCGCATTCCATGTGCAATGGAACAGCAACATCGCTGTCCTTTTTTTTTCGTTTTACAAGGCTATCATCAGTCAATGTGTCATACCCGAGGCTATTATGTTAGTTGCCTTGCAATATTATTACGTGATCGTAAAATCTCTGATCTTGAGGATGAATTCAGTCAGAAATATTTGCACTGAAGGACTATTATCGTTGCGGCAGAGCTAGACATCACCTTAGGAAGCGAACATAGAAAATTACTTAAACCAAATACGATATGCAAAACAATGGGCAGCTATATAACTACGAGGAAGACAATCTAGGTACAAACTTGGAGGATTTAAACAAGAAAAGTCATGTTGACTAAACCCATTGGTATTTATACCTTTTAGTTGATTGTGGTACCAATTTCATTGCCATTAAGAGGAGTTCCAATAATGGATCTACGTCACACATCCCTGACAACTTACCCAAAAATTTAAAATTCTAAAAACTCAGTAACATCTAAGAGAACTACCCGAAGTCTGTATGCGTGATCGGGTTTTTCAGTCCCGACCGACAGTAGCCCGCCGGAAACTTTTTCTGCACTGTGGAGAAGTGATCCTGGTTTGAATGGAAAGTATGATGCCTGCACAATGATGGGTAAAAATCTCGAACTAGAAAATGTATTACGTCAGTATGCGTTCCAGAAACGAAATGGCTAATTGTTGGAACTTAGCTGCCTAGTTGAACATGCAAATGAAAGTGTTCAGCAAATAGATCGTTAGCATTTCAAAAATTAGAACCGACTAATGGTTAGCAGACCAGCGACTGAACATGAAACTTGAAATATCATGAGCACTTACAAGGAAGTAGGCAGGAATATTTTGGCGGGACTTTGATAAAATTTTGAGTAGAATATCAAGGGGGAAATGCTTTTCAACGGTGGTGAAGAAGACAAGAAAAGAAAGAAAGAAAAGAAGAATTCGGCAAGAACTAGCATACTTAACTTCTTCAAATGGTCTAACTAAATATCTAAATGGTCTATCTAAACATAAACAGATGGTAGCTTGGGTAAGCCACCAGCGATTGCACAGCGAGTGCTACTTTTGCTGACAAAATTGTTTATGAAGAAACCTTTTAATGTAATGGGCACGAAAGTCACCACCCTGACAATTAGCGGCAAGTTGCGACAATGATTTGTCATTTAAGTGGCCCCCACTTATATAAATGTCCATGGAAAAATATTGAAAAGTTCAAAAATGAGTCAAAAGTTCAGTTTGGTTTCATTTTTAATGCAGTGTAGTCAAAATGTGTACCATAAACAACTTTTTTATGGAAAAAGTGTTTCATTGAGTCTTTTAAGAATGAAGGGGTTTCAGACCGAACAATTTCTATGAGAACTGGATGCAGCCATGTGAAATTGTTACATCACAAAGTGCGTTTATTACTAGGCGCTTGTGGACAAAAATCTGAATGAGTTGCTATTGTCAATTTTTTTTAATACTTCACCAGATAGCAATGATAGTTGTTCCGATTGTTATGTTTCAGCAGCTGTCAAAGTTACCAGTGACATCCAACTGTAAAAATATTTAGTAAGGCTTGCCATTTCATCATGCATCGTTTTACGCTTGCCGAAATCTTTCGACTCAGTTGTAAATACACAACGTGAATTTCGTCGTGAGTTTGGTCGTCACCATGACTTCAGAGTGCAGGCAATTCGTCGCACCGTGAAAAAGTTGACAAGTTTAAGTACACTCTTTTGGATCTTACGCCACTAACCAGATAAAGATTGATGCGAAATGAAGAAAAGATAGCCGCCGCAACGGCCAGTATCGAAAAATACCCAGAAATCTCGATTCAGCGCCGATCATCTGAATTGGTCATCGCCAGAGAGTCCACCTGGCTTATTTTACGGTTGGCCTACATCCGTATAATATTGTGCTGATGCCAGAATCGAAGCCGGACGAACATAGACAACGCCGTGAGTTCGGTAATTGGGCGCTGGCAATGTTGGCCGGAGATGGCCAAAAAATCATCTTCTCGGACGAGACCCATTTTTGGCTCAGCGGTTATTGCAACAAGCAAAATTAGCATTACTGAAGCCAACACAATCCACAAGTGTTCGGCCAAATGTCAATGCATCCACAAGGATTGACTGTTTGGTGCAGTTTATAGCATGGCGACATCATCATCGGACATCATTTCTTTCGAAATGAGAAAGGAGACATCGGTACCGTCAATGGTCTCACGTACCATTTAGAGCCATGGTAACCGACTTTCTGTAGTCAGAGTCAGAGTCAGAGCTGTGGTACCAACAAAGCGGCGCTCAACCTCACAAAAGGACACAACACTCGGAGTTGTGAAGGAGAAATTTGGAAACTGGTCATATCACGACGGTCGTTATCAATTACCCGCCGCGATCATTTTCTCTATGACTACGTCAAGCCCTTAGTCTACGCTAACAAGCCAACTACTTTTGACGAGCTCGAGGCCAGCATTACACTCGCTATTTCTGGAATAACGCCGCATATATAAGACCGAGTCATCAAAAATTGGACCGACCGCCTGAAGCACTGCCAGTGAAGGATTTTGATTGATGTGCTATTTCACATATATTGGCATGACTTTTGCTTCAAAACAAAGCCAGAATCAATTTTATATCTCACACCGTTGTCGTTTTATTTAATTTTTTTAACTATCGTTCTTATCTTACCCTTTAGAACTACAATAAAGTCTGGTAGTATCAAAAGACATAATCAGGTGCAAGCTGAAAATAGATCGAACTATTACCGAACAACTAAGTTCAAAAATAAATTTTTAGCTAAACACACCATCTTCAAAGAATCTTTACCTAAATAGATAGACGGGAGGTACGAGAGGTCCAAAACTTTTTTTGGAAACCACCAAATGCATTTGTATTTATGTGGATTAAGAGTTAAACCGTTCTTAACCCCCAGCTCAGAAATCGCTAAGGTCTTGGTTAATATTTCGGGCACAAATTTCAATCAAACCAAGAGTACAACTGGATTTTAACGTCGTCCGCATAAACGTGTATCGATGAGTGCAGTATTTTATTTGGAACCTCGTTATGGTACAGCGTGAAAAGAAGTGGGCCTAAAACTGACCCTTGAGGAACCCCTCGGGTCAACGAAAGGAAATCTGTTAAAACGTCATCAATAGATACAGCCTGCTCTCTATCACTGAGGTACGAAATAAGATTCGCTGCAAACCAAGAAAAGTTGAATGAAGCGCGTACTTTTTTACAAATTACTGTATGGTTGACAGTGACGAAGGCTTTAAACATGCCCAATAGGATCAAGAAGGTGACATTGTCTGAATCTATTTTATGTCCTCTACAACTCTAGTTAGAGCGGTAGAACAATTATGCTTAGGACGAAAGCCAAATTGAAATTGATCCAAGAAGTTCTATCGGCACAGATAGGTATACAGTTTGTGGTTTTTGCATAAGACGTTCACAAAGTTTTGAGAGAAAGGGCAGAGTACATATAGGCCCGTTTTTGGGAATTGGTAAAATTTTTGCCATTTTCCACCATAAGGTGCGTGATATAAGGCAATAAAAAAAGGAAGCACCAACTGCATTCGATTTAATGGAGAGAAATCGTTCAAGAACATCCAAGTTATAAACTCCGATGAATTTGGAGAACTACCTTGTTCCTAAGATATTTGTAGAAATTATAGAACATCTCAATCCGAAAGGGTTTCCAATTCTGAAAGGCCCGATTACATTGATCCATGGGTTGTTGAATTTCTACTGAGACCATTCTATTTTGCTTGAAACGTGGGAATTAGAGGGTGTTTATGTAAGTGTTGAGAAAATCTTCCTGGTCGTCATACAGTAGTTTCAAACTATTTAAAGGATCCAGAAAACTACGAGAAAAGAATCATACCTGGACGAAAACATAGCTTGACACCAGCAGATCGACGATCCCAACAACAAGGGAAATGGCGGACTAAGGACTTGCCAGCGTATGTTAGTTGTTTCGGTTTACCACAATGTCATCGAAATGCCCGTTTAACCTTTGTCAGAAATCGTTTTAGATCGAAGAAGCGATGGAAATCTGTCACCTTCACCACTGAGAAACGCTTTTGCCTTGATGGACCTGACGATTTTATTTAATCTTTTCATGATTTGAGAAAAGACACCGACAACAAGGCGGACGTGGAGTCATAATTTAGGCAGAAATATCATACCAAAATGAAACTATTTGGTATGACAATGACATCGTGCATCAAGAAAAATTCGGCGAAAATTTCATCCAGAAATTCACACAGCTCCGAAGATGAAAGAGTACTTCGACCGTAACAAAGTTTATGCCAGCATTGTCTCCAGACCTCAACATAATTGAGAATGTATGACGATATCTCTCCAGAGCTGTCTGCCAAGGTGAAAGACAATTCAATAACGTAGCAGACCTTAAAGACAGTCATTGAAACTGAATGAGATAAGACCCCAGGAAAATTAATCTAAAATCTCTTCCATCAAGAATAGAGAACGTCTAGGAGCATCTAACCATGTACCATGGCACCTCCAAGACAACATTTAGTCATGTATGGAGAGCATGCTTCGAAAAATCGCAGCTAAAATTGCACGCACCAAATATTGAAAAAAAAATGTATACTCGGCATTCCAACATATTTTTTTAAATTTATTATAAACCAGAGAAGGTCGAAATTTAACGTATTGCTTAGGCCATAAAACTAGCAATTTGAAGAAATCGACATCTCTCAGTAAAACATTGGAATTGTTTGCTTGGGTCTAGTAAAATGTTAGGTACAGTAAGCTACCAATAGTTTCACAATCAAAGGCATTTTTCCAAATCTCTGATAAATATCCTTTGTCAAACGTCAAACCTTAACCTAACTGCTCTGTCTTGGCCCAACTTCTTCTAAAATTTCCAATCCGAACGAGCTCTAAAACCATGTTCAAATAATTGCCGTCGGCCTTCGAAAACCGTCATATTAGTGGATCTTGCGATAAAAAAGAAAAAAAAAAAAAACACAAACTCCTAACAAATAATGTCCGTCCCCGACACTATTTGAAATTTTGCATTGTCTGACAGTTTCAGGTCCAATTAATCGACTGTAATCTCGTTTCCTCCCCTTGTTTTTATTTTAAATTGATGTCATCACTATTAGAGACGAGTATCTACTAAATAAATTGTAATCTTTGGATAGTTTTTGACTTTGTTTTCGAGTAAAATCTCTCCAATTAGAGTCCATTTGCATAGGCTGTGCCCGGCTGCGTGCTATTTAACGATTTATTAGCACGAAATTATCATATTTTCATCGCTTGTTCACAATTAAACGATGTGGCCAAGCATATTGTGTGAAAAAAAAAAAACAGTGCAAAACCACACCAAAACTAACAACAACGAATTTGTTAATAATGATAGACCACAGGTAGAGGTGGTAGAGAGATACATACATAGATACGAATACCTGCATAGCACACAAAATGTTCCAAATAATTACTGCTCAACAAGAGAACAAATTGATTGCACCACGAATCGCATAGTAGCAAACATCCAAACACACTCTACGACTACGACCCACGTAACAACAATTACAAACCAACACAACAAACGATTTCTCACACATCAACTGCATCTAGATAAATCGTAGCTCATTTCCTAATTAATAAGTTTGGATACTGTAAAATGGCAAAACAAAAGAGATTAGATAGGCAGTGGCAACGTCTAACATGTCAAACCACCATTAGACCGCTAAACACCTTGAATCACAACAACATCATCTGTCACACCAGGCAGCACAGCACAGCACAACACAACTGTCCAATCACTCCTCCGCGCAGTCAATTAAATGCATCTTGCACAACAAAAAAAAAAAAAAAAAAAAAACACACACAAACGAACGTACTTATAGTCCAGATACATTGCACATACTGTTTGCGTGACATTTGTCATCTTCCACTGGAAATTATTTAAACAAATTGTGTTATATAGGTCCAACAACAAAACTGACAACAGCGCATTGGAGCTGTCAGATGTTATGAGCTGAGATTGGAATCTTTTCACTTTTTGTGATTTTGTGATACGAAAAGACGACGTTTTGTTTGACAAATCACTTTGTACATCCCCTCACGGAATGACATTTGATGTTTTTGCTGTTTTTTTTTTCACATTTAACTGTCACTGGTGTGGGTCAAACAATTGGAAACCACTCCTTATACACAACTACACTCAGATCTACCGAATTCTGTCTCTTTCTAAATTCGCAAACGAAACGAAACACAAATAGAAGTGAAAAGTGAACGAAATCACACACTCAATTGGAAATGGAATAGTGTTGTGTACTGTTTACTGCCCGCTACCTAATGGGGAGTGAGTGAGTGAGGTTTTTTGTTTGTTTTTAAAGAGTGAGTGAGTTGGGTCGGTGACTTTTCTATTTCAATTGCACAGGTGAATCGGAAGAATGAATGGAAAGAGAAAAAGGTGGAGAAGCGAACCGTGTGGATGTTTTGCTAGTTACGTGGTGGCCGGTGGACTGATGGATAGATAGGCGAACTTAACGAACGAAAGGTAGAAAACGGAACGATGAACAGCGAATTTAGTTGGGAAGAGATTCAACTCAATGTGGGAACAGTTTTTCTCGTTTACAAGAGAAAATTTAGCTCCGCCTCTCAGTCATATGTTTCAATTCAATTGTGTTCCTATGAATTTTGGTGCAAGACTCTCTTTAAAAGGAACACAATCAAGAGAGAATTAAAGTGTCCTTGATGAATGAATTTTTAGAAAAAAAGTAGTCTGTGGGGTGTTTCACAGGCATCAACCTTATCTGCCTTTGGAAAACGCTGAAAAGCAAGATGGTGATCTTTATTCAATCTTGTCGATGATGGATTACAATTGCCTCTCAGCTATTGGGGAAGACTTTAAGGCGTAGGTACTATTGAGAACAAGGATATGTTCTTAATCAATAATTGAAATTAATTTGAATTCGTATCCTTTCGACAACAACCTTAAAAACCAGCTTTCAGGTAGGTACATACATATGTACATATGACAAAAGAGCCTTCGGTTGCACAGACGTTTTGGAATAAATTTTTATCTTCTGATGAGTGGATCCACAATCAGTTTCGTACTCAAGCCGATACCGAAAACTCACACAAGGAACAAATTAATCGTACTCCTTTTACCTATGTTCATTTCACTGAAATTTCTTCCTAGAAAGATGGGTAAACGCTTCAGTGATAAAGTTCCTACACTACCAGCATCCACCACATTAGCGCCGATTACCGAACACTCACTTATGCCCAGCACAGTAAGAGGTGTTTAGCAAAAACGTGGTATCATGACGCTGACCTCTTAGAGAATTCGGAAGCATTCATTTTTTTCTTTTATCTGCAGTTATACTCATAAGAAATCCAACTGTCAATGGAAAGACTAACCATAGGTGATCTTAACGCAAGTTCGGGTCTCGAAAATGTTTCCTCTGAGGCACGTTTGACAAGTTCAGCAGCGTTCTCATTTTACGTGATCCTATAATGACCTGGGGCAAAAAGAAAACTCAGTGAATTTAGCCTTCGTCTTTCATTCTCGATCTACCGTGTATGCTTTGAAAGGGTTTAGCAATGTCTTAAGAGCATCTTGGCTGTCGCTATGAATGCTTATCAGAATAGTCTCCAGACCACTTTCGGACGTACTCTGAAATATCGTGACTCGTTCCTAAATAGTACAACTCGCCTGCCGAACTCCTAGTCACTATAACTTCCAAACATTTAAAACCATCGTTCATCGGTACCTCTCTTTTTTTCCCCAATTGTATTTCTTCTTTCTTTGGACCAGAGTCCAAAGGCACTCATTACAGGTCATCAAAACTCTTCTCTCAGAAAATGGCTTCGACATTTCAGCCCATGATATGCATATCATGGGAGGGAAATTCATCAAAGCGACTAGGGCAGATCCAGCCGAGACATACAGGAGTATATAGTAAAGGCAGCAACGGAAAACTTCGTTAAAGCTTGTTCCGCCGAACGACCGACACATAGGATATACAGTTTTATCACAACCGTGAATATCTAGAGGACTCTGTTCAGTGACGAGCCGAAAGCTCCTTCGGCGCGACATTAAAAAATTTACTATCCAAGGTGACATCCAAATACTTAGTTTCTTTGGAGAATTGGATGGTGATGTCTTTACGCAATAGATGACTCAGACCAGTAATCTTCCTCCTTCTTACAAAGAGACAAAATCAGTTTTGTGAGGATTGACTGAAAGCACCGATGATCGATAACGCCTAGGGCTCCCTGCGCTTTAGAGCATATCCAACAGACAGTACAGCTACATCATCTGCGTATGCTTGTGCAGAGACGTTAGAGCTCATGAGGGTGTTAAGGGGTGAGTCGACCAACTTTAACAATAGCAATACTGCCACCACCACATATTGACCGCATTCTGCATCTGCAATCAGTGTCCTATTCACCAGCACTGCTTTTATCCACAAAACTAGTGATTTGTCTTCGCCGTTAAAAGGCGAGCAGTCGAAAGCACGCTCAACATCAATCAAAATGCCCAGAGCGTATTCTTTCTTGTCGAGTGCGCCTTGAATTCTGCCCAGAATTCTGCACCCTCGTAATATCTTACTGGGATTTTGCATCTTAGATAGTGAATGCATTCGCAAAGCAGTTTTGCGCATATTGAGCTCGACCATTCCTTCTCCTTATGCTATTCAACATGAAGAAAGTACAAAGGCTACCCTTACTGTTCGCTAGGGTTTCGATATATATGCCAGTGGCAGGCTAGCAGTGAACATTATTTCCGGTGCTACCAGCAGCTGGTCTACACTTTTTTGTAACAAAACAGGGTATATGCCATCGCTACCAGGTTGCAACATGATGTTTGATGACCTCACCTGTCACCATAATCAATGAGATATACCAGCTATGGCGTCTTCTTTTATTCAGCTCCTATTAATGAAGCTGCTAGTGAGTCGAATCTGATTAGCTTACCTGGGAAGTGAGTCTCAAGCACGAGACATAGAGTTTGCTTCGACTCAGTGTGTATGCCATCAGATTTTCTAACCGATTCCAACCCAACCAAGCCTACTGGTTTCAGCGAGTATTTAAATCTGTGGCAAAAGTCAAGAGAGGCATCCTTGAAAGTCCTAACTAGCTTTTTGTAGTTACAAGGTTCCGGGATTCTTCCAAATTTCTTTTAAGTTTTATTTCCTTACATAGTCACTGCAGATCTACATCCACCATGAAACGGGCGATCTGCAGGGTTTTTTCTTAGTTAGATGCGTCAGTTCAAAGAACTTGGTAAGACCACCATTTAGATTCTGAACAGCTTTGTCTAACTTTTGTTTTGTTCAGGTTTGAGGAGGAGCATTAACAGACTTAGTGATTTTGGCGGATTTGTCCTCTTTAACAAGGTCGACATCTCGCATCCGATTCAAAATTCGATATTCCTATATACGTACTCTGACATGGAGACCTCTATACTGTTAGTTCTGTAGCACTGATAGTATATTCCAGGCGATTATCTCCTTAACGAACCTGGTGGATAACGTTAAGTCGATTGCTGAATGTCTTACTTGTTTGCTTGGCTTATTTTGGTATGAAAATCCTTGAACGTCTTAAGTCATAGATGAGCTCTTTCCATACTCATGGTTCTTGGATGGATTCAACAAGGAAAATCTCCAATCTCGGGATGAGAAGTCATACTTTGGATGTTGAAGCTTGATCTAAGTAAACATGGATTTGAAGACACTGATGGTGGTGTTCAATTCCTCAACATATCCTTGGCATCTGAGCCTATGAACAGGAGTCCACTTTTCTTCTGTTGGTGGGTCTAACGCGTTGATACTGCGACTCTCATGCGTTTGTCTAAATCCGCGGAGTTCTGTACTATTCTATTTCAGATAGAGTTTGCTGACGTTTTCCAATTATTCTTCTTTCGTCTTTTTAATATTAAAATTTCTACAGATACGCATTCTTATTTTTCGATGATACACTGTAGTTTGGTAGAAGTTTTCAAATTAAGACCAATATCGGTCGAAAATGAAGTCTGGCGCTGATGCTGACATATTCAGTTACAATCACAAAAACTCGAAGGAACTAGGAATGTGCCTAAGTGACCTTCAGCCTGAAATATTCCCAATATCTATGGTACGTGCGCCACCATCAATTTTAATCACTGATACACAAGAAGTACTAAAAGCACTTTGTCCTCTTTCCCATATGACTGCTCTCAAAAATAAAATAAAAAAATTCCTTTGAATAAGCATTCTTATTTCTATTCAAAATAGTCTCATTGAAATTCCATAAAGCGATTTGGACTTTGAAACTAGGCGGGCAGAATAGCATTCATCATCAATGAGTTTCGCGTTCATATAGGATTCAGATGGAAGACGCTTGTTAACTCTTTCGGTGCTTCCTTCTATGCTAGAAGCTCTAAGGTTACAACAATCGTATATTCCTTAGAAAAAACTCCAAGAATATCCCTCATTACAACGAATACGATATGGTAAGACAAAACAGATTTCTCGTCAGACAATGATGTCTAGGATATACTACATTAAAGGAGTTGCTCCCCAGAAACTAGGTCCCGTCTCTGTTTAATGGATGAGGAAGCCTCACAACACCTGCTGTGTGGCTTTCTGCAACATAAAGGGGCATATTTTTCTCATTATTTTCTTCCGAGGACGTTACTATAGCTTCGCCTAGTAACCTCCGAATATTCAGAGCTGAGGGTTCTTTAACTGGTTGACTTCCGGCAAAAAATTGCATTCAGCTAAAAATCTATTTTCGTTTCTGCATCAAAAGCAATTTGGACTGGTTAGCGGTTTGTTAATTAGGTCATTGCCAAATCTTTTGATTTGAGGATGTTGAAGTTTTGAAAACGCGTGACAGATATTTCTTCTTTTCACTAAGTTTATTCGATTAAGTCGATTTTCAGAGCTACACCAATAAAGATGCTATAACTTGACGTTAAAATCATCCAACCGTAGTGAACAGGCCATTGAGCCTAATTCTGGTCGAGGATATTTCTGTGGTGGGTTGAGGGCTATCAGAATTATGTTGGCGGATTAAGCCTGGAAGTGGTAATGTAATCAGCCGTTCACTCAAATGACTGAATCTTGAGACTTCTGAGCAAAGTGATAAGAAATCACATCTAAATAGGTGCCTTTTCGACTTTCTAAAGCATCACCGAAAAATGTGTTACAAAAATTTTTATTCTTCTTTGCTCAACACTTAACAGCCATCTAGAGCTTCTGCTAGTTGCTCAGTCATGTGTTTAACCGAAAGTCGTTACCTATTTTTCAACTATAGGGATCGTCATCTATAGGCATATCTATATCCAAGACTCTTACTAGACTAAAATGTCAATTGCATGCTCGGCCAGTAGCATAATACCGGACTACGCTATCATAGAACGCACAACCATATAGGGAAGATGTTAAAAAGATGTCACGAAACAAGTAAATGCAATCGGATTCACTGTTGACGACTCTTGCAAAAGTATAAATGACAACAACCTTCGGATCCACAAGTGTCGTTCGAACCGTTAATAAGTCACGTGCGGCAGAAAAATAAATAAGCGGACACCCTTGACTGATATAGCGCAAATATCACCGCCAGCAAGAAAATGCCATGGGATATTCTGGACATGAGGATAAAAAACTGTGCCATACCCTATGGTGATTGCTGTAAGGAAAAGAAACAGCGCTTATTCAGATGAGCTCCTGGCTAATTTCGTCAACATAAATCTAATATGCGCCCATGCTCCTCGACAAGACATATAAGCAATGTCTGAGGGACCTAAGACCAGTAGCAACGCTACCAACGTTTCATCAGAGACGCCGCAACTGATGTGCTGGTTTTCACCCGAATACCGGCAAGCACATGCAACTAAAGAAGAAGCGTACAAACCGGCGCTGGAATAAATAACGAGAGGCATTCATAAGTTCTTCGATTAGAAGAAACAGGCTTTTCCAGAAAAAGGGAAAAAGAGCACTAGCAACACTACGAACATCGTTTGCCCGATTCACAAAAAAGTAGCCACAACTGCGCCAACTTTAGAGGTATTAGTCTGCTCAACATTACATACAAGATCTTATCTGCCATATCGTGTGAACGTCCAAAACTCTTTGTCAAAAACTTGCAGTTTGAGACCAAGAAAGGCCACAATCGATCAAAGTTTCGGACTCCTTCAGATCCTGGAAAAAACTTAAGAAGTCCAAATCGATACCCATAACCTCTTCATCGATTTTGGGGCCGCATATGACAGCATTTACGGAAACGAGCTATGTAGAGTCATGTCTAGTTTTTGCTTAACTCGTCCGTTTGTGCAGAATGACGATGGAGAACACTTGCTACTCCATCAAGGCCGATAATCATTTAACACAGACCGGAGGTACAATCTTTCAAATATCTGTGGGACTGCTAGCGTATGCCGATGATACCGACGAAATTGGATATGCTGTCAACAAGAAGTGACACACAACATCGACGAATAAACAGAACGTCACAATCGACAGCTATAATTTCGAGAAAGTAAAGGACTTTGTCTCCCTTTGGACTTCTATGAATTCTGCAAACAACACCTCAGCAGAAATAATACACTGTATTTTGGTAATAAGGCTGTATCGCGAAAAACTGACGAAACCCGGTATATAAGACCCTGATCATCCCAGTCATACATATCCTCAGTCGTTTTGAGAGAAAAATCCTTCGAAAAATATTTGGTCTTATTTGTGTTGACGGGCTTTGGAGGAGAAGATTTTATGACGAATTTTACATTGACATTTAGTAGGCCTAGTCGGAAAATTCTGCATCAATCAACTGAGATAGCTTGGACATGTAGAGTGAATAGACATCAATGCTCCGACCCCCAGACTCTTCGAATCCAACCCAGAAGAACAGCGCAGTTGAGGAAAAAGTCACTTTAGGTAGAGCGCAAAGTAGAAGAGGACCTCAACAGATTTGGAGAGCGAACCAAAAGAGAGTTAGCTAAAGAGAGGACAAACTAGTGCGGCTTGTTAGTTGAGGCCCAGTTTCAACCCGAGTAAGTAAATGCTCATTTGGGAGCTTCAGCTCTGACTTTAGTTCTCTCATCACCATCTCTATTTCGACTACCTTGTGAGATGGCACAATATCCTGATTCTGACAGCAGACAGAACTGTACTTTAGAAACACTTCATTTCATTTAGCTAGTGGTATATCAATAAGTTATGGTGTTAATAAGGTCTAAGAGCAAGGACGTTAACCCGCGAACGAATATGAAAAAGCAGAGAATTTTATCGTCAAGAGTGGAAAATTTAAAAAAGTGTTGGAGACAGAATGGATCCCTGTGGCACATATACATAAATAATTTTTGTCGGTATTAAGCTTTAAACTTCGCAAAACAACTTGAATTTAACGTTCAAGATGCCAAATGCCTTTGAAATACCAAACTAACAGCAGATAACTGTACTTCTGGTCATTGAAAAATATTAATTTTTTGAAATATTTCATGAGCTGGTGCAAGTTATCAGCATTTGTATGATTTTCGAAAGAAAGTGAAATAGGCTTAAAAGATCGGAGAGATGAAGATATTTTTTTCGGAACTTGCTGAACAAATGGTGTTTTGTCTACTCGGAAAGAGTCCTAAACAGTAAAATGGATGTAAGGGCTTACGCAGTGGTTTCGCTATCGTTACATATATGTACACCATCTGGTTCAGCAGATTTGCCATATTCTCGGTTTGCCAGTTCTTTGTATCATTTCGAAGGTAGAAATTTAGCAAAAGGACTCAATTTTCTAGGTCGTCGTTGGTTTAAGGAACATTATTCCTAGATAGTTACTGAAATCGCTCTACCTTCTCTTAAGGATCCCTAACCGCAAAGAAGTTGTTAGAAATTCAATTCACTGTAATTCTTGTTTACCTACGTGCGGTTTCCTAAGAGATGGCGTAACTTGTATTATTCCATTGTTACTATTCCTTTGGAACATGCGTTGGAAAGCTATTGTCATTGTACGTCATTTCAGTATATGTCATTCATTTGAAGCGTAAACAACAATAATTTGTGCCTGAAAAAGTGTTTTTGCGGGGAGTTCTTCTTCATTACTTTAATATGAAGAAAACTGCTGCCGAAAATCATCGTATTTGGTGGAAGTTTATGGTGAACATGCGCTAGCTGAGTGAACGTGTCAAAAGTGGTTTGCACGATTTAAAAGTGGTAATTTTGGCTTGGAGGACGATGACCGTCCTGGGCAGCCAAAAAAGTTTGAAGATGAAGAACTGGAAGCATTACTCTATGAAGATTGTTGCCAGACACAAGGAGAGCTCGCAGAATCTTTGGATGTCACTCAAGCAGCTATTTCGAAACGTTTAAAAGTAGCTGGATATATTCAAAAGCAAGGAAATTGGGTTCCACATGAACTCAAGCCGAGAGACGCCGAAAGGCGGTTTTGCATGTCCGAAATGCTGCTGGAAGGCCACAAAAGGAAGTCATTTTTGCATCGGATTTTTACTGGTGATGAAAAATGGATCTATTACGACAACCCCAAGCGCAAAAAATCATATGTGAAACCCGGCCAACCAGCCAAATCAACGGCAAAGCCGAATATCCATTTCGCGAAGGTAATACTCTGTATTTGGTGGGATCAGATGGGTATGCTGAATTATGAACTGCTAAAACTGGGTGAAATCATCAATGGACAACGCTACTGAACACAATTAATCCGTTTGAAGAGAGCAGTAGCCGAAAAACGCCCGAAATATGCGACCAGACACGAAGCAATAGTTTTCCATCATGACAACGCTCGGCCCCACGTTGCTATTCCGGTTAAGAGCTATTTGGAAAACAGTGGATGGGAAGTCTTTACCCACCCGTCTTATAGCCCAGACCTTGCCCCTTTCTGACTACCATTTGTTCCGGTCGATGCAGAACGCCCTCACTGAAATACGGTTCACATCAGAGCAGAATATCAAAAGTTGGCCGGCGTAGTTATTTTGGGATGGGATCCACAAATTACCAGAAAGATGGGAAAAAGTCATAGCTTCAGATGGGCAATACTTTGAATAATACTATTGTACATGTTTTTCTTAAATAAACGTTCAAATTTTGAAAAAATAAATAAACAGCACGAATTAAAATATATACCCAATATTTGGAGGCTTTTGATTAATGACTTTCATTGTTATTGCATCCGAGTTGTATAGATCTGTCAGTAAACTCCTTGTTTAATGTTTTTAGTTTCAATAGCTGTCTACTTTGTTGTAGTTAACGTAGTGCCGAGTGCGTCAATAGTTGCGCTGCGGAATGTGTCTTCGTTGTGAATGTGCTAATGCCGTGGAATGTTACTGTTCATCTTTTGTCTTATGGTCTCGTATCTTTGGCTTGGTTACCTGTTAATTTACTTGTTTGCCACACTGCTTTTGGACGGTGGCCTGAGCGAGTTTGTGTGTCCAACATTTCGTCTTGAGGGTCGTAGATGACAAAGTATAGAATCTTAAGCCGATTCCTTAGGCCTTCTTTTACTACGAAAGCAATAAATACTCTACCGATATCCTCTTGAATATGGCGTCAGTCTTTTCGTTGGTTCGGTTCATATATCGATCAACCTTATATCAATTTTATTTATATGAACTGAAGCTACGCCATTCATATTAAGCATCTAAGCATCGGAGCTAGAAGATGCAGAAGACGTGTGGCGAGATTTTGAAGTTGTGATATATCTGTATGGTCATCCTCTATCAAAAATTAAAAACATCCGGCTTGTCACTGGCATTCAGGAATGTAATTTGTCTTGATGCATTACATGATAGAGCTGAGTCGCCTTCCTTCTTTTAAGCTCTAAGGAAGCAACAATTTCCGGAAACTTCTTAAAAGCTGGAAATTGCGTTTCACTACATATCTTTTACACCATAGTTGTGCCACCTACACATTTACAAGTTCATTTGTATTTTCTACTTATTTCATACCTAGGTTCTTCCAATTACACATTTTCTCTCCATTTTCACCAAGGAAAGCACTAAAATATCGAGAAAATGCTAAAGGGTACCTACCCGAACCAACATAAATAGAAAAATAATTATTTTCCTCTTCTTCTAAATTCGTTTTTCTACTCTGTCGTCCTTCCCCGGCTTTAGTGGGTCCTAGTTGCTCCTTCTATAACTGCAACTGACATTGTTATTGTTGCAGTAAATTCATGTTCGCTTACAAGATACATCATAAAATACTAAAACCCCTTCACACTGGTCTCTCGGTGCTTCCCAGTTCGCACCCACCAATCCCCAATCCTTCGAGTTGTCCTCCTTGAATCTTGTGTGTGTATGGTATGTGTATGTGTATGGTATATGTGTGTACTCGTACTTCCCTATATAATAATTTCAAAATAATCTTTTCCCTAAATTATGGGATTTGATCATGGAGAGCAGAGCAAAACATACAGTTCGTTAGCTTCGATTCCGTGCCACGTTGGTTGTCCTGGTTCTGGTACATACACTAGTCTTGGTCTGAGTCCCGTGTACGGAGTTTAATTTAAATTAATCCCTGCATTTTATTTTTTCTTGTTTTTTTCGTTTTAGATTTTTTTTTCGCATGTTTTCTGTTGTTTCAGGAGAGCTGTATTTTTTATGAGAAAATCCATAGATTTAACGGTTTTTTTTATTGTGAGGATTTTTATAGAATTTAGAATCAAGAAACAATTTATGGAAATTTAATGTGGTGAACTATTTGCTTTCATTTTTGGAGGTCTCTCCTAGTGGAGAGCAAATATCTCCAAATTTAAGTTAGTTTCCAAGACTAATTTGAGTGCAGATAATTAATTTAGTTACACAGAAAGTAAATGCCGACATTCATCTAAATTTGAGGCCTTTAGTCGCATCCCAAGGAGCAATATCACCGCTATTAGAGAACAGAAAAATACGAAGGAATGAGTAATTCATTTAAAGAAACGGACTGTTGCATGAGGAAGATAAAGTGTATTCGAAACCTATAAGGACATCATAAATAGCTATAGTCTAGAAAATAGGCAATCCCTAATCAATTCTCTGGCTGCGAATATCTAACTCAACAATGTTGATACTTCTTCAGTTTTCACTTCCCTAGAAGTGACATACTCTGCAGCAGCGGATTCGTAAATGCAACCTGTAGTCGATACTTTGTAAGAAGAAAACCACGAAGATGATCACCTTATGGGATCTATTCTTCAGCAGCCTGCTTATTAAATTCTATGGACAACTTTCGACATCATTTTCTACATGTCGGGAACACGTAGAATCCTTGGTGCTCCTTATAGTAAAATCAAATCACCATGCCTCGTTCCACCCAAGCTAAATGTCATCTCTTTAAGTTTATCGGAAAGTTCCAGGTGCTTAAATGCAACTCATTACTTTGCATTCATGCTTGTATAGCTCCTAAACAAAAGCCTCTAACAACACAAAACAAGAAGAGCGAAAGATGACATGAATGAAGTTGTCAGTAGGATTGAGAAAAGTTTGTGCATTTATCCCAGAACGGAGTATACACTGACGACATTGAAAGAGACTTTCACATCACATTATTGACTTTGAAACTCTAACAAGCCTGATAAGCTGTTTGCTCAGCAAAAGACACAACAAGAAGGTGTGGTTTCAACCCTTCTGGGAACTCTAGTTGCTCACGAAATACTTCACGACTTCGACAAGAGGGAATTTCAACTGCTGATTGTTGCTTCTGATGTGTTTTTTTTTTTTTGATCACCTGCCATACTCTTAGAATATTCAGCAAATGCTCCCTAAATAACCCCCAAAAAGCAGAGCTGGTCCGTCACAAATGGAAAATTCTATAATTTGCGCCCTCTACAATTGACGGACGATCTCTCCAAATATCCAAAAGCATAATATACCTGAAGATCGTAGTAGATAGTCGACTTAATTCGAGCCAGAATTTTGAAGAGCAAGTAAACAAAACATCGTTGCTGACCCAATCCTATAAGAGTACTCGTACATGCCTACTGGTACTTTCACCTTATCTTTTACTAGCTTGGGTGGTGGCAATCTACAAAAAACATTGCTCTACTGTACCTGATCTCTGTGTGCAAGTATCTGCAGTCAAAAGTGTTTCCAAATTGAATCAGCTCAACTTGCGGAAATCAAACCCGAAGGGTCTCAAACTTGTTGAATGAATTGGGTATATACTCCAATTCGGATCACTATACCTCTCTTCAGATGGATCAAAGATGTAGATGAGAGTGATCGCTAAAATCTTCTCAGATCATCTGAATCTACGACATTCTCCTCGCTTATGTACTAAAGCAGTGTCTTCCAAACAGAGTCGACGGATGAAGAGGCGATCAAACTGGTAGCCATAAGGCCAATATCTAATGGGTGCATTGTTATATTTATTGACTCCGACTAGTAAAAAATCACCGCTGTCGTCGAAATAAGATTACAGCTTTTGTTATATACTTAAGTTTCCTCACGCTAATCATATGTCAAGTAATAGTATTACTGAATAGAAACGAAGAGCTGGCGACCAAAGCCTCCACCCTCCAGTCTGTAAGGGAAACGAACCTATGATACCTGCTAAATGTCTGCCCAATTATGGTCGGAATCAAATAAACCCAAGAACAAAACAATCAACGCTTGGTTTATTGGCAGATAATTCCGAAAATATACTGCTTCCATAACCCAGCAGAGCCATCAATTGTTTTTTTTTTTTTTTTTTTTTTTTGCTAATCTTTTGTTATTTCCGATAGCAAAAAGATGGCTAAGAACCATTTAAGAACCGACTGGAGAACCTGACGTAGGTCATCGTGAGAAGGAAGGAGGAAATTAATTCCTACAGTCATCCACTTCCAATTTTGGACATCATGATGAGACTACATAGACCTAAGGTGACAGAAACCTCATTACCCTGCACACTAAACCACAGAAAATGTTACAGAACAAAGACATTTAAAAAGGCTGTAAACTCAAAGTGGAATCTACAACACATACACTAAGTTTACAACACAATCGTTAGAACAATTTTCACATAGGGCATAGCTGTTTGGTGGCCCGCACTTGAAGAGAGGGCTAACTTCAACTTACATCGCCACGAACCTCTTCAACGGCGGCTTCCAAGCTCTACTTCGTTCGCTACATAAAAATATTTTCGGCTAGGTCTATTAACTCTGACCTTAAACTGAGAAACACCCGGCAGTGAGGAACGTGGGCGAGCCAATGAAGTTTTGCCTTCAATAGTATCTCCACATCCGCTAGTCCGCGATTGTGTTTTATTCACAGACATGACCAAATATTCGACGAAGCATGTTTCTTTCAAAAGAGCCTAAAACTTGTTCCACTGGCTTACTTATCGTCAAACTTTGTATAGATACGAGTAGAGCATGATTTTGACACTTTAGGAGTTTTTACCCAAATTGTTTCGACAGCCCGAAGTAGCTGCGGTTGCCTTGGGTTACTCTTCGTCGAATTTCCACCATGATGTTGTTTATGGAGCTAACATTTGCCCCGAGGTAGGAGCACTCCTTGACTACCTGAAATTTGTAGCTGTCAATAGTGATATTTTGTCCTAGGTGATGTGGGATGGACAACATATATTTCGTTTTTTTCTCATTCACTTTAAGACCAACTCGTTTAGCCACTTTTTCAATTGTCGTAAAGGGTTCAATTACGGCACGCTGGGAACCTGCTATTATATTAATATCCTTCGCGTATCCCAGATGCTGGACGGACTTGGAGAAAATAATACCTTCTGTGTTGACTTTTGCCCGTCGTACTATCTGCTCAAGTACTAAATTGTCACATGATAGCACGTCTCCTTGCCGAAATCCGTTGCAGGTTTAAAATTTTCAAGAGATTACACTTAAACACTGCACTGCGCATCGCGATTTTTCCAGTGTTGTGCGACACATCCAGATCCGGGGTGTTGTGTATCGTCTTGGAATTCGTTGGTCTTTTCCAGGATCAGTTTTAATGCAAAAATTTGGTCTGATGTCGATTTGCCAGGCAGGAAGCCGCACTGGTATTGGCCGATTTGTGCAGTGCAGTAAGTTTTCAGACGTTTACACCATATAAATACGTAGTCTCAGGTATGTAATGCAATTATTAGGACAATGCTTTACTCAGTATGTACCCAACACAGATATTGCAATATTTATAGAGTGACAAGTAGAGACCAGATCCTCCACTTTAAGCAGGATAAAATCGAGGATCGTTAAATACTGATGTCCATCTCTCAACATGGGTAGCCAAGCAGCACCAAGTAAGACTATATGTCTCGGGACACTCGCCCGTCACAGGGAATTGCGATTAATTTACCTTTAGATAAGCTCTAGACCAGCTCCACTTTTCTCTTTATACAGCTCCAAAAACATCCTAAGAATCGAATGACCATATGTTGCTCGTATTTTCAATGTTGACCTGAATCAAGTTGAACCTTAGATTCAAGATATCGCTACAAAAGAAGTCACAGTAGCCTTCTTCGACTATCTTAAAATTAAACCCTGTTCAAAGTTTCCTGCTGTAAAGGTAATTATTTCTTCGGTTCTATGACGCATGACAATACTCGGTTGGAAATACTTTGGCCGATGTCTATTCATTTCTATTGGCTCCGAAAATATCCCGACTGTAACAACTGCTCGTCCCATTTTCATTTGCTGCATGAGATACAATATCACAACACACAATTTATTCTCCTAGGAAACGTCTCAAAACATTCAATATTCACGCAACTGTATTGCCCATCAGGTATAGAACACATTCACAACAGGTTGATGAGAAGAATGAAAAAAAAAAAAATTTTAAACTTTTCATCAGGATTTATAGCTTGTTTAAGACTTAAGCTCTGAGTTAGAATGGATTTCAACGTTAGGTTCTTCAATAGTCAAGCGGCATATCAAATCCATCACGTTTCGATCGATGCAAGCCACACGTCCTGCATTTTGGACATCTTACTCATTGGCAGCCAGGCTTATGTACAATAGAAGTGCATTCAAAACGAATTAACAGCACAGGAATACTGCGGGAAACTATATAATATCAAATACCCGCATCATAAAAGACCGCCTGAAACTCGTATCCGTAGCCCATTTAGCAGCTGCAGAAAGGACAGAAGACCACGTCAAGAGGCCATCAGGAATACAGCTGACATCATAGAATCCAGCCAAATACAAGAAGTGTATAAAGCGTTGCTTCAACACAATTTTTGAGTTGATTAACCATCGACTTAAAAAAAGGGAAAAAGGCGCGGGAAGTACGCAAACGAAGAACGAAGAAGTCAAGTGTCAAAAGAACAAATCTCCTAATAAATACCATATGTACCGATGAGTAAGACAACAAGGTTTCTAAATCCTTTTCATATTCCAGGTGGTACTGCCTAGGAAACGGCGTCATTTATGGTTATCGTCAGTTTGAGCTCATAAGTGTACCGGACCAGATGTGTTACTGCTGGTACTGGACTGTTTAACCGGAATCATTGGCTCTGTAGGTCGGCGGTTGTAAGTAGGGGTAACTTTCCTACCGTGCAAAAAAGAAAACTTATCAGAGACAACCAGACGGAGGGATATAATGTTGACGACCCTAGCAAAAGCTTATATTACCGAATTTCGGTATTGCACATGGAAATTATGGACACTTAAAAGACCACACGCTGTCGAATACCTAGCGAAGGGCCTATAATGCTATAAAGCGGGTATTATCGCCATATAACGAGTGCAATGGAGTGCATGGCACAGTGAAACGAGAACGAGATTTATGATTTTTTTTTCGACGCCAGACACTTCTCCTGTACCTTGTTGTAATCTGTCAGAGTCAAGAAAAATACCCAAAGTTAGACATCGGCCGCTAAAATCTTTGCCGGTCGTGTTTCCCTCAGGCTCTCTCAAAATCCTATCGTTCATACACAAACCATAGATTACAAATCCAGATATTGTCAACGAGATGTGATTGCTTTCGAAGCGCCGTCAAAATGTAGGCAAGTAGATATATGAAGCCAAACAAATGGCATATAGAGCTGCACTACATCGAAGGGCGAGAGCTGCTGAAGACTCTGGCTTCTCGGAAATGGGTAGATGTTACAGCAGGAATGACATTCGACATGTTTTCAGAGACATATGCCAGGCTTACAAGGCCAGAATTGAATTTTCTAAATGTGAACATAGACAACTTCAAGGTCGCGGTATGTGCTGAGAATATTGAAAAACTACTTCAACAGACTATATAATGGCGAAGACAGTCAAAATACCGCTATCAGGCTGAATGAACCATTCACTTTGGACGACAGAGAATCGCGTTTCCCTGACTGACGAAGTTATGGTAGCAATGTCAAAGTCAAAATGGGTCTGAGAGTAAAGGACTGCTGTCAACATAAAAGAACGCACACCATCGACGCCTTGACCAGAACGTCACCATTGGCAGCTTTAACTTCGAGGTAGTTGAGAGCTTTGTCTGGCTCGGCTCCTTAACAGCAACAACGGCATCATAACAGAATTACTCTTGCCAATCGGTATTTCTTTTTGCTGAGGAGGCAACTAAGTAGCGGCCTTATGCAAGACCCTTATCATTCCCGTCCTACTTTTAGAAGGTATTTACTCCCACCAAATAGAGTCTCCAGTTTGAACCGAGAGGCTTAATGTATTAGGCTTCTCCTACCTTGGCTGAGGTACTTCAGACTGTTACGATGGAGATGAATTAATTTCAGGGACAGCTAACTGCAGAGATTGTTTTCACCGATCTGAGACATTGAATCTTTTAAGAGCCTGTGAACATCTAACCAATGAATTGTTTGTATTTTTGTATTTTTGTCATTAGCCGTTTAGCCTTACATTTTATGACACCGCACAAAAAGTATCTTATCTGTTTGAGAGGATAGATTCAAAGAAAAACAACAAATTTTGTCAGACTACGAGTTCCTAAAATCTTTGACAATAGCTAACGTGACTTTTGCCCATTCAAAATTGTCGTCGTTTTTTTCTAAATATTTTCTTTTTTTTTATGATCATACAGCTTAATGGGCTGATGTACATTTTGTACTTGTATGTAATTAAATTAATTATCCTTTGTTTCTCAGTTGTGTATGGGTTTTGTTGTTTGAGTAGGTAATGTGTCATTCCCTGGGCATACTTGGATGAACTTCAATGATCGATGTTTCCAATGAGATACTTGTGGTGTGACGATAGACAGTTGCGCAACATAATTATTTCCGCATACTCGTATGCTTATTCGCAATAGTCGTACACTATTGCAACAGTAATTCGGTGCGTATGCGTATCTTTACAGGTAATTTACCAAGAATAGATGGCTGGCTGGGTAACTTCTGTGGAAGATGCAACATATGATTGTACTAATTGTTACATGTGTACGTTGTAACTAAAGGTGTCATTAACAGTGTCACCATTTAAATGGGGCAAGGTACGCATCGTGTTTTTATGTTGTTGTACGCGATTGTGATTTGATAAAATCTTATTTTTCCTTCTGTGTTTATATTTGCAGGTAGAAAGATAATTAGACTCGACAAAATGGCAGAAAGGCACGAATATTTTTTTTTTTTTTTTTTTTTTTTTTTAATTTTCAAATTGCTATTGGTGTTCTCTCAGGAACTTTATTATGGGAATCTTTTTTAATTATTTTAATTCACCAAATAATAGTACTCGTTATAGAAGATCAAACGCAGAAGCTGACTTTTTTTAACATTTTCCATCCGAACTCATGGTTTGATAAAGTGCACAAAAGCAGTTAGAATTTTGTTCATGTGAAAACCTCGGCTACATTTCACAAAGGTCATCCTTTCAGTCCAAATTTTGACCACATTTTCGTGTATACCGGTCTATACCTCTCGAATAATAGGCACAGTATTGGGTAAGAAGTCCTTAATAGTTGTCGTCTTATTCGCATGAAACAATGCATCCAAGTTGGTCAAAAAAAAAAAAAAAAAAAAAAAAACAGTTGAGAGGTGTCAAATCACATGATTTCGTAGACCAATTGTCAGGTCCATTGCGTCTTTCAACTGTTTAAGAACTTAATCAGTGAGCGAACAACTTATCTCATTGCCTTGTGGACTTAATTCTTGCACTAACTGGCTTTTATAGGGGAGTCGGTCTAGATACTTTTCCGAAATCATTCAAGGAAGGGGCAGAAATTTTACTTTTTTATGGTAGCTAGGTCTTTCAATCGGAGCTTAGTCTTAGTTATCTTCGACTTTAGTAAAATTGTCCATTAGCTCGATGTTAACGAGTTCATATTATTATGATTTTCAAACTTTTTAGATTAAGTCAACATCTTGGAACAGCTCATAGAGTTTGTGTTTCTGTCTCTCCCTCCATAAACCTAACTCGCCTGGTTTCTACTCACCTTGAGTAAAATGGTTCCTAACGATCCTTAACAGCGCAAAAAGAAAGACTTTACTAGAGACAAAATATTGACTTACGGAGGTTTATCACCTGGTTGTTTTGGGGAAGCTGGAAATTTTGACTCGAAGAAGTAAGCAGTTTTCTTGATGGATCGATCCATTTCACATGCACAGAAGATAAAAACAAAACTATAGCAACCAGAGGCTTGGAAAGAGGACACTAAGTGGGTGTCGGATACACTATTAATGAAAATTTGTTAGTATTCTAGGTAAAGTGATCACCAGAATGCACTGCTACTGCAAAAAAGGTTATGGCGCCTTGAAGTTAGACATGCCATATTTAGGCAGACATGCTAAATTTCAGTGCGATACTGTCTTTAGTTTTGTTTTGACAGCTGATTGTTGTTGACGTGTTTGGCATCATGTTGAGTATGGGCAAAAACGATTTTCGATCTTTCATAAAACATTATTTTTTGAGAGTTTCGTGGTGGTCGCAACTCCACTACCGATCAAGGTTGCAGCAGCAGGCCCTCCGATGCGGTTACAGAGGACAATGTCAAAAAAATAACATATGGGCTGTAAAGTCAGTGCCATTTTATAGTAAAACACAAAATTTTTGCAAAATTTAACTTTATTTATCAATATAGTTGCCTTCGAGGGCGATACGCTGATTGAAACGATTTTTCAATCTTTCGATACCAGCTTTGTAGTACGATTTCAGTTTAGCCTCAAAATAGGCCTCTGTTTCGGCGATTACCATTTCATCGGTCTTAAATCTCTTTCCGGCGAGCATTCTTTTGAGGTCTGCGAACAGGAAATAGTCGCTGGGGGCCAAATCTGGAGAATTGAATTCATTCAATATTGTCATCGTTTTCATCGACTTGTGACACGGTGCATTGTCTTGATGAAACAGCACTTTCTCTTTCTTCAAATGCGGCCGTTTTTCTGCGATTTCATCCTTCAAACGCTCCAACAACGATAGTCTGTTGATAGTCTGCCCCTTTTTAGAGATATTCGATGATAATTATTCCATGTGTATCCCAAAATACGGATGCCATAACCTTGCCAGCCGGCTGTTGAGTTTTTGGTCGTTTTGGACGTGGTTCGTCGCCTGCTCTCCACTCAGCTGACTGCCGACTTGACTCTGGTGTGAAGTGATGGAGCCAAGTTTCAACCATTGTCACATACCGACGCAAAAATTCGGCTTTATTGCGGTTGGACAGCTTTAAACACTCCTCTGAGTTTTTGGTCGACTGTAAGCAAACGCGGCATCCAATTTGAACAGAGTTTTCGCATGTCCAAATATTCGTGTATGATATATCCAACACGCTCTTTTGAGATCTTCAGAGCCTCAGCTATCTCGATCAACTTCACTTTACGGTCATTCGTAATCATTTTGTGGACTTTTGTGATGTTTTCATCTCAAACAGCCTCTCTTGGACGTCTACTGCGTGCATCATCTTCGGTGCTTGTATGACCACTTTTAAATTTTTCAATCCACTTGCGAATGGTTCGTTCGGCTGGTGCAGAGTCAGGGTAACACATATCAAGCCGAACCTTCTCTTACAAACATCACCACTTTTCAGCCCATGCATGAAATGGTGACTGAGAACAGAGAACAGAATGAGTGACTGGCAATGTACTGAAACCGGCACGAGTGCTCCGAAGCGGCCGAGGGAGGCTCGATGGATCGGAAAGGTTATGGCGTTGGTTTTCTGGGATTGTCATGGCATACTCTTCGTGGACTAACTCAAAAAAGGAAAAACCATCAACATCGAGTATTACTATGCATTATTGCTGCAAAACGGCCTCACATGATGCAAGAAAGCAATGCAAGGAAAATGGCAAATATAAGGATTGGTAGCAAAAATCTAGCCAAGATCAAGGCCTTATTTCATTCTAAACTGAAAGTTTAGTTCGAGATTAAAATACATCCGCAAAGGCAGCCCAAAACCTGAAATTAATTAGTCTTCTTTCTGACAAAGGCCAAACAAAGGTGAATATTTTGTACACAATTATATATGTATGTCATGACTTTTCATACCAAACGAATGCTTCCTCCACATCTCTGACGTCCTGCTGATATCATAAGCGACATCACTTCCTGCAAATTTTTTTATGAATATGAAGACGGTACGATGGATCAACTTCTTTCTCAGCGTTCGTTTAGAATTGCATATACCGAGCGAAGGTTTTGTGGTGGGTTATAGCGTAGAACTTTAATCAATTAGGCGTTTACGAATCTTTTCGCGAATGCCTTAGAAATTTTATTTAACGGAACATACTCAATCGAAGTGTATAATGGATAAGGTCGCAGTATTCTGATTCTACTTGGAAAGCTTACGGAACCATCCAATTTGACATTCTATTTTTGTATAGCAGGTATATTTTCCTTCGAGTTTCTTATGCTTTTCTTAACGCTTCAGAATTTTTTTGAAGGTCCTACTACAAAGGACTTAGCCATTGCCTTTTCAGTCAATCAAGACTAATTCCTTCTGCCATCACAGGTCTGTCTTACGTTCGTTATAACTTTAAGATGCGACACTTAAAAAAAAAAAAAAAAACCTAGGATTCTTCGATGTTACCCTTCCATAATCCTCGTTGTCCAAAGTGCCACTCTCATTATTAACCTTTCTTACATAAAATGTTTCTGGTATTTACAGTAAAGTCATGTACATATTGTACAATTAGGAAACGAATTATGTGTATATTCCTCTCATACTTTCGAAATTCTTTTCTCCAAAGTACACAACCTTCTCGTTGTGAAAATCTGATTCGTCCTTGCGCAACTAGAAAACGCCCACACGACGCCAAACGAATGATAAAATTCGAGTTTTTATTGTTTAGCCCAAAAATTCCTGCCGACGATTGTTCTACAATTGTCGCCACAGTCTCGCATGCATACATACGAGTACATACCTGTACCTAACATCTGGCTTAAACCAAAATAAGACGACTCCTACACCTACCGACATCCCTTCAGGATACATACAAAAGTGCCCCAAAAATACAAAGAAAAACATTAAGAAAGAGACGACAAATAGAAATGAGCAAAACTTACAGTCACCCCCTACACTCAACATCCGGTTTCGGGTGAGTGGCAATGCCTGGCCCGTGCATACGTTTAAAACACAGACATCCTTCGGCTATATCTACAAGGATAAACTTAAAATAAAATCCTTAAAAGAAATGAAAAAAAAAAAACACAAAATTATATATAATGTAAACCTATCAACATCCATACATACATAAATAGGAAAGAAAGAAACGACAAAAATGGAGACATTTTACAATAAGACGATGGCAAAATGAGAAACGGAAAAGGAAATCGACTAACTGTGCTTCGTTTCAGTCCAAGGATGTACTCGTATATCCGTATTTGTATTCCTTCTGTGTTTTCTCATTGTAGGGAAGGAAGATCATAACAAAAACGAAAATGAAAATGGATATAACTACCACAAATATCGTTCCCTTACTCCTTGATGGTCTGTCATGGGACGGATAGGGCTCTGAGTCGTTGGGGCGTTTCACAAACCGAGTCACACCTTTCTATGCGGAGGTTCTAAATCCAATTTACTCGTATTTATTTATTTCTTTTTTTTCTGATTTTGTTGAGGTCCTTT
The DNA here is from genome assembly GCA_907269105.1 of Volucella inanis. Lineage (NCBI taxonomy): Eukaryota > Metazoa > Arthropoda > Insecta > Diptera > Syrphidae > Volucella > Volucella inanis. The sequence goes on from OU026157.1 coordinate 20,574,228, forward strand.
TTCATGGAAATGGAAAAGTCGGTATCTGTTCATTATTTAAAAGTCAATATAGGATAAAAGGTAGGAGACAATGAGGGTGACTCAAGAAATTTCAAGACTTTAAAGGATATAAGTGGGAACAGGGATAAACAGGAAGGCAGGGGCTAAGAAACATGTGCTTCTTAATTAAGGCGAAAAGAGGCAGATACTAGCATTGCTCTTGCTGCCGGAATATTAATAAAGTCGCCGGTATAAGTTGTAAACACACAGAGATAGCCTTTATATTGGGTCTATCAAGTTTCAATAGGTACAACGAAGACACCTTAATGTAGGCTGGGCTCTCACAGAGATAGTACCTTCCAGTGTCGTCATCATTATCACTGCAAATGTCGCGGGATACTATGTCACTTGCTATATTTATGTTTAGCACAGCTGTCCACAGTCTTTGCGACTAAGAAACAGCGTGAAAGTCGTTGACCTCTTAAAGACGTCGGAAAGCACTCGTATAGTCTGTCTACAAACGTGAGAGTAATGTCATTTGCAGTTATGCTCATATCAAGTAACGGAAGCCATTATCGTGGATCCACGGAGTTCTAATCAACTATTTTCTTTTTCGTGATCCCATTGTGAGCTGGGCCCTAAATAAGTCTCAGTGAATTCAGAAAATTAGCTTGGAAGTCGTGAGAGGATTCAATATACATAGCTTTAAGTGCAGCTTGGCCATCTATAGATGTAAATATCTCGCCGCTCAACAGACACTATTTAAATAAATTCACCTTTACCACGAACATGTCCACTTTGAAAACATACGCAAGTTTTCGTTGTTCAAAAAGACAGCAGCGCGGCATTCGTGAAGAGCCGAATACATTCCTTTCCTGGCACATGGAATCAACCTTGCACAGTGTTTATTTTACAGATTTTGATCAGCGCATCTGCAGCAATGTAGGAGTTTGTTGCAAGGTAGAGCTGTAAGATCTGCCTAAGGAACATTTGGGGCTTTGATAAACTAATCATGAACGTTCTCATGGCAATAACTAACCCAAGCTACACTTCGGAAAATCAAAAGATAGGGTGGAGATACATATTACTTGGACCACGTTCGGAACTCGTTTTATAGAATTAGACTGCTTGATGGAGGGTAAGAATACGATTCATCTAGGAAATTGAGCCTCACATACGACAGAAAACTAGACTATAGTCTTAGAGTCCTAAGGCTCTACCGTGTACATTCAATACATCCAGATAGCTAGACCTTTATATGCCTTAATGTCTGCCACGACTAAATAACTATCTTATGTATCTAAAGTTAGATCTGAGCAAGTATTTAAGAAGACGAGAGACAAATAAAAATCCACATTAAACTATAAAGGACACTGAGAGGAGATAACTGCAATAATTACATTACACACAAACACCACTAACTTGTATTTTATCTGCGCAGAGTTCTATGGCCCCCAAAGCCCCAGTTCATACGTAAAAAAACAATACACACACACACAGAGATGCTCGTCCTCGTACACCAGATAAATTCTGCAATGAAAAAATAAGAACTGCAACTCCTCGTTATAACCAGAGATCCTTTTTTTCGATTCTTTGGTCCCCTCTTGGTGTGTAGTTTTCCAATTGACAACATCTGTAGTTGCACTCGTACAAGGATTTCGTGGAGCACGACATTTCCAAGGGAATGATAGAAGAATATTGGAGCCACGCCTTAATAAAATACTCAAGCATTTGAAGAAAGAAAATAAAAACCATCCCCTGTATCCACCTTTATTCGGCGAATACGAATACGAACGAGAATAGGTGCTCTTATATGTCCTTTCGGTTCAGCGGAGGTGTACAAGTATAGAATTCAAGCATGAATCTACTCTAACCCAACAAAAATTCTATAGAAGGGGGTGAGGAGAAGGACCTGTTTTTTCTTTTTTCTTTGATTGAAATGGCGGTAACTTTCAGGGTAATTCCTATAAAACTATAAAATACGACTAGCACTAGTCGAGGAGATTGGGACGGTTACAAAGAAGGGACGGAGTAAGTACGTGTATTCGTGCCTCTCATGCTCCATTTTTATGTGTTTTATCCTTGGGTTGTCGTCTAGAATTTGGAGGAACTGTGTTTTGTTCTTGCTTTTCGTCTTTTTTTTTTTTTTTTTTTTTTTTTTTTTTTTGATTTTTCATTTTGCAGAGTTTGCGGGGTGAAATTTTCTCAGTGCACATAAAATTTTTATAATCTGCACAAAATTATTGGTTGAGGATAGGCAGGGGAGGAGAGAGGTAGGGGTGAAAATGATCCATGGTCCTTGTGAAGCAGAGTGGGGATGATGGTTGGATAGAAAATATGTTTTTAATGGTTTTTCAAGGATTTTTCCCTCAATGTATACTCGTACTTGTACTCTGTTCTATGTCCTTTGTGAAAGTGTTTTTTCTACGTTTTTCGTGGACCCGGCTTTGTTTTTTTACTCTCTTATGTTATGCTCGGTGCGAGAGTTCCCACTTTAGTGTATCTATACGATATTTTCTCGTTTGAATTTAAAATATGTAAACTTACGTGCATATACTTGTATCTATGGTCCATATGGAAGCCGTACCTTATTTCTGTACGGGGTTGTATCAGAGGATTCACACCGAAACGTGGATCACAAAGAATAGAGTAAAAGTAGTAGTGGGTACTAGAAAAGAATAAAAAAACGCGAATACTCTACCGGTAGAGTGATTGAAATGAAGAATCAAAAACCTGAAATGAAGTTGAGAATTCTGTCAGCAGCAATTTGTGATAACGGAGCTTATGAAATGCCCACGATCAAGATCGCGATTCAAAGCGCCGCATATAACCAAATGTAACATCAATGTCACGTACTGAAAAGATGCTCTGAAGAATCCTCTGACAACAGTTAGATTTTTTAAGTTTGGCAGAAATGCATTGGAGGATAATATCTTAAGCAGGGTGAAATGGGTCGGGATGATTCAAAAATACTTAAATAACCCATTGTAGGTACTCTGTATATGTTCGTTTTATTGGTATTTCTCAGTCTGCCATATGAAGATGAGTTATTGCTTTAGTGATAAAGTGTTTACAGTGCTAGGACGTAGTACTTCAAGCCTGAACCTGAGTTGGACATTTACAGAGGGTGTAGTCTGGAGTGTCCGGCTAAGGCCCAATAACCAGTTTGGAGCATTCGCTCCGCTTGTACTTTAGAAAGTAACTCCATCCGCATTGTCTTCCACTATAGACAGCTATAGAGGGCAGAGGCACCAGTTTTGTGTGAAAGCCTGAAGCCATTTATAAACGATCTAGTTGGCCCTTAACAGTGTGGCGTTAAGCCCGTTAAGTCCACAATCGACTTGTGGACCCAAAAAATCCTAATCCATCCACCTTTTTTATCGATTTAAAGCGAAGAATGACGATGGAGAACACTCGATTTCTACACTCGATACTCTGTAGAAATTGTAAAAAATCTCTCTCAAACCTTTGATACCAAAAAAGGGTTTTGGTAAGATGATGCGCTGTCATGAAACTTTTTCATTTTTCTAAAAGCCTACATACGCTTCATGAATGTCAGAACTATTAAGCAGTAAATTGAACAACATGCACTATTAAAGTGGAGTGGAGGCAGGATAACGTGTTGCCGTCAACCGCTGTTTACCCCCCCCCCCCCCCCCTCCCGGCCCAAAATAAAAGTCAGCATCCGCAATCACTATTCTATCCACCAGCCTTGCTTTAATTCACAAAACTAGTCATTCAGATTCTTCGGGTTATCTGGCCGCGTTACATACGCTATCAAAAGTTGCGTTTTCGAAACTACGGTCAATGTCGATGAAAATGCTCAGCGCCTACTGTTTCTGTTCATCAGATTATCTGCGGTGCGCATGTTGTATGTTAGACAGAAGATAAATTCCTAAAACAGTTTTGCATATACGAGACGCAACCATCCTCTTTATGATCTGCAACATTTAAGGAAGCCCTTGACTGATAAGCCTGAAGCATTTCAAGAACAAGTTGTAAAATTTTCCGGTAGCAAAGATTCCTCTTCAGAGTTGCCAAAAATTGGCCTATATCATGTCGTAGATAACCATTATTGACATTAAGCAACCGCGTATTTGAAAACCTTATCCTTCACCATAACTGATGATAGATACAAGCTACGACGATCATTTATTAGCCAAAGTTTTCGAACCAATTATATCCTAATTCTGACTGAGAGTCAGAGATGTGCTCTTAGAGAGTGCTTCAGCAAACGACGCAGTTCATAGCTAGCTTTCCTAGATATAGATGGGAAACTTAAAGGCTGCTATTGTTACTATGGGTATGACTATATTTAAAGTGGACTTGTTGTTGTATTCTAGGTAACTACACACCTTACGTTTTAGTTTCCTGGAAGAAGAAGTGTCATTCAGGCACGGTACCGTAATTAGACCCGAACCTTCCGATTTGAAAGCCCATACACTACCACTTGAGCCATGGCCACCCAGGAGAATGAAACAAGCTGGTCTTCACTTTCTTCTTTCTTAGGATCTCTGATTTTTCGTGCGACATATGGCGTGCGCGGCATCATGTTTCGAATTTTGCAACACGTCTGAGTTCCTTCCAAGTGATCTAGATTCCTCCTCTGTATTTTGTTGTTGGCGTTTTGCTATTTATAACGTTTCATCGTTCGATGTATGATTCCAACAGAACATGCTTATGATGACGCGAAGACATGTATTTATTATTCCTTGGTATTTCATCCATAAAGTAGCATCTCGTTGGTTGGAATAATCTCAGCTTCGTTTGGTGTTGCGGGTGACCCAGCTTTGCTGCCCAAAGTGATTAGGAAATGATGCAATTATTCATGCTATTTGTCCGCCATCTAATCCTTCGAAGCTTTAACCACTAGAGAGTTTCTTAATAATATTGTACAATAATTCTATTGTTGTATCAATTACCTGCTTCTTCAGCTTGTGCCTTGTGTGTCAATGGTGCTTGCCACGTCTTACACTAGGGAAGACTTCTAGGGGCACTGTAGAGGCAGTGATCCGTCACCGGATAATGTTGCCTGTGCCAGGCTTAGAAAAATATCTAAAGCATTACCGTTGTTTTCGATGCTCTCACAAGCGAATCAATTGATTGTTATTATATTTGTGGTAATTTGGTCCCTTATCTGTTCGCGCATTTGGAGATGTCAGAGCATGTTAGTTGCTATTTTAGTTTTTGTTAGCAGATATAGTACGAAGACTTAAAGTAGTTTTCATTAGATGGCGTTCTTTCTCTGACCCTATTTCAGCTCCTTACAGATACTTTGAATGCAATTTGTAAAATGTCAGCTAATGGTAAAGTAATTGATCTGATTAGATGTACGTTGTCAATCAGAGAAGTCCCAGTTGTTCTTGTGGCAATTCTTGTGGTCAAACAGTTTGCCTTCAAGGCTCAGGCGGTTGACGTTGTAAAAGTCAACAAACTATATAGTCGCCATTTTCATTTTTTTGAACGTGGTGTTATCTAACTTCGCTACTAAGTTGGTCATTGCGCTCGGTGTGCAACAGAAATCGTCCTTGGCCTCTTTATCCCCGTAGTTTCGAAGAGCACAGCACTGAAAAAAGGCTATAATCCTGACCTTAACCTTTAAGCACCTTGTAAATATCTTGTTACTATAAGGCGAAAAGGATATAAGGCTGTCTCTAGCTGTCTCACAAATGGTGTTCAATAGTTTCCCAGAGTAGGTCAAGAAGCTTTTGCAAGTTATATGTTATGCCCCCAATATCATATTGGTTACTGCTTGAATGTCCAGTTTATAGCGCACGAATTCTTGCTCTTGTTGTAGGAATCTAGAATTTTGAGGAGGTTGTCAAAGAGGTTCTTCCAGAATCCAATCGAAATCCGTAGTCAAAAGACATTTATTGTCCATCCATATTCGAGGCACTCGTTGTCGTTCGAACAATGAAGTGTTTTACTCTTGGCCAGAGACCAACCAATACTATGCCCTATCGAGCTCAATTTCAATATCATTTCCACTAAAACATCGATTTCTATAAATTGGCTTTACTTTCCAAGCACTTTCCATCCACATAACTCGATTGAGTGGCATAAATGCAGCTTACTCGTATTTTTAAAGCTGATTACAATGCTTTTCAATACTTTGGACCACATACCGAATACAGTCTTCATTATTCAGAAATACACTTTTGTTCTGCAATGATATTGTGATTAGGAAAGAAGATCAATGACTTTGTCAAATGAAATCCTGCTTTAACCATTCAGTGTTACTCTACTTTCCTTTACTCACTACGACTTCAACCAACTGTTGGACATACAATAATCAGTGTCAGGTACTTATAAGTACTAAAATGTGAACAGGAATCCCCAATTATCTACTTTGAATAAAAGGTTGGACTGAACATGAAACTAAACCAAACCTGTCTTGAGACTCGAAGAGTTTTGGTTTTCAACCCGGGAAAACGCAATAGAGGGAGCACAACTAAAAGCAGTTAACTAGATACCGCGCTACCGGTCTATTCCGGGTTGTAGCGCGATCTAAGTAAATACATACCGGTACTATTGCGTCAGAAGATTGAAATCAACAAACATGTCTTGCTCAAGCTCATGAAATCTTCAGAATCACTTACTCGAGTTAATAGTTTCTTTGAAAAAATTAAATGAAGCCTATGATAGAATTATCCAGAAGACCCCTCCGTGACAAACTCCATGTATACCAAAAGTTCTATTATGCTATCAGAAAGCCAATAGAGGTCTTAAAGTTTTCGTCAAATTTTTAGTCAAAAGAAATATGCTGTCTATGATGGCACCGGACACCCATGCCTTTTATAACTAAATAAGTCAAGTCAGCGAGCCTCTTTCTCCTGCTCATGAAAGTAAAAACATCAGCTTGAAGACGATTGACTGAAAGTCCATTTCTAGAGAATAAATCGTCGATTATGACCAGAGTTTTAGTTTCTTCAGCGAGAATGAAGTCAGACGAATAAAACTGACACTCTTAGTGTCAGTCATCTGTAACGATTTTCGGTACAACAGCTACTTTGACTATTTGTTAGGTGTTCAAGGAGAGAATCTAAAATATATTTTCTAATATCTCTTTAAGAGTATCCGTAGACCTCTTCAACCTCTAGTGATTGTAGCAGGTATATTCTACACGTAACTTGAGTTTTAGTCTATAGCCTTGCCTCTCCATGTCTTGGAAAATGTGAAATTTAAACTTCACCCGTTCAGTCCGATCTCGGGCGAGAAGATATGTCTGAAGCCCTACAGCAATTGTGTTTGAGAATAAGATAGTTCTCAGGGTCTTGATTTTAGCCATGGCAACATCTAACTTTAACATCTCCATAGGACCGAAGGACTATTGATAGAAGAAAAAAACTGTGGCATATGTCAACTGGACCTTTCAAGTTGCCGATGATTGGTTTTCGACGTTCGCATAACAAAGCAGCAGTATTATGCAGGCTTATGTCTCTGTAGTTCGAGATGCCCATGTTCAGGAGATGTCCCTAATTCGTGACCTAAAATTCTATTTATTGACCAAACTTTAAAGATAGCAACCATAGCCTCAGATTTTTTCCTTTAGCTATGAAAAACTCGGGGCCCATGCTGTCGGGTCTTACAAATTTGTTAAATTTGAGTTTGGATGTTGCTAACTCATTTCGTTTTAGCTATATAAGTCCAAGTTATTTTAAACAGTTCATTAAATTTCTCACCGTTAACTGCGACGCTAATAACCCTGTCCATTGCTCGAACAAAGGTGCGCTTCAAAGGCTCAATACTGGGATATCGAGTAGTATAAGTCTTAGTCTCCAGAACGGACCATACTCCTGTAACATAACGTATTGAGGTTTGGGTTATAAGATGGCCAATAATCCATGGAAATGAAGTTCGGAACGTGGCTTGTGAGCCATGTTTAAGTTTTTTCCTTTTGAGTTAGAGCACAGTCTTGTTGAAAAGTTCACGGTTAATTCTTCCGTCGAGATTTTGACACCTTTCTCGCAGAAATTCAGTTCAGTGACCCCATCGTAGGTAACAAACCATCACAGAAGCATGTCGTGCTGCCAGAGCATACACTCTATCGTTTTGTTTGTTTGAAAATTCTCTGTTATCAGTAAAAAGAATTCGCATGCGACCGTTCTTCACGTACTGGCGATTTCAATTCAATGATTCTGTTTCAATGCTTCTTTGAGTAAGTGTCCGGTGTGCCTCTTGTATACGTTGAGTCCCAAATCGCATTTTAAAATGCGCGAGATGCTGTCCTTGCTGTCGATTATCCACGACTTTGATGACTTGTGGCGTTTGCACAGTAGGTGGGCGGCTATTCCAACAGTATCTTCAAATAAATTTACGGTACAATATCACGATATCCAAAGTTTCGTCTGATCTTAAGCGGCAGTAACATTGAAAAGATTGAAAAGCCTCTTTTTTGTAGAAAAATTGCACACAACTGACGTCAAAAATTTTTACGCGGGAACTTTGTTTACATATATGCCAACACCTATCAAATTAAAGTGGATGCGTTCATTGGTTCTTCAGAGTGAATGTGTTTATCTTTGCAGGTTTCGGCTTGAGCCATAGATGAACTAGAATAGATGGCAAGCTTTTCAGATATTGGTTTGAGTTTGGTTTCCTGAGACGAAACGTCCTATTCACTCACTGCTAAAGTTTTCGAACTTTATATCTATAGAAGCGCGTTTTTGAACATTGTCTTTGAATATCTCCACTTCTGCTACGCGTCAACAAAAGCTCTTATATAAGTCTTAGTAAGGGTGGAAGATACGACTCCTTTTTGACCTGCACTGAAGTCATTCTCCATTCACTGTTGAACCACTAATTTCTTCTAAACATATCAAAGACGGCATTTCATGCGGGGTTTTATGAAGAGTTGAGAGAAAAGTCAGAAAACGTCAAATTTCCAGATCAAATTTTCTCGAAACTAGACTGCCCTTGATATCCAAATTTGTATCTTTGTTTCAAAAGATAGAGTCTACCACAATGCAATAAATGTGGACTGCCGTATTTGAAGCAGAAGACTGCCGTGTGGCCTTATTGATTCTGAAATCTGTGAAGCCTCCACATGATACGACGATGTTTCATTTGCTTGCGAAGTCAAGAAGCCTGTATACGTTTTCACATGAGACGTTCCGCAGGCATTCCTACTGTGCTTTTAAAGATGAACTTCTTTTTTGTTCTGACATATCAACTCACCAAGTCACGTATTGGACACTGTTGATAGGTTCTCTTTAGAAATTTTTTTCTAGAAAACATCGTTTTTTTGCATTGGGGTACGCGTGTATAAAAGGTGATGTTGGGGAGCTAAGTCCTGAGAAAAATTCTTACCAGTTATTCGCTTGTCTTTTATGACAAATCCACATCCAAGTGTGCGCTGCGCCCAAAAGAAGTCGCTGTTGGTTTCACAGTCTTTGATCGACATCTTATCGATGTATGTACTTCTTAGGTGGTGGATTAGTTTAAGAGGTCAACAGTGTATCTATTATATGTTTGCGAGTATCTGGCCTGTTCAGGGTCTTTATATATCAAGTACATACCAGCAGATTTTTCTCCTCATAATTTCTTGGGTCAGAAGCAGTCATACCAATCATATCCGAGGTAAGATTGTGGCTTAATACAAGCGAATATATCTCACAGTAAAACCCATTCCTTCCCAACGGACTCCTTGCTTTGTCTTCTGCAATGCATCCTACTAGGACAATACAGTATCCAGGCGAGCAAGAGCAGTTAAAAGTGTTGAACATCAAGGGTTAGAGCAAAAAAAAGGTGGTAAGTTCCATAGTTATTATGGCTGAGGCCCAAGATCCTTAGAATATATGTCTTCCACCTTTGCAAATAAATTCATCCCGGTAAACGAGATCCTGTAACGCTGAAAGATTAGTTTGTCAAGCTTCAAAACATATTGTATGATAGATACAGCCATTTTACAGTATCGGGGCCTATTGGCGAAACTTGTTAATTAAAGCTCTAGGAATCTACCTGTGAAATTGTAACGCTGAAAGTACCATGAAACGCAAACTTGACGGAATGAGAAGGAAATAGTAGTACCACTGATCGGGAATTGAGCTTAAATTCTTTTTTGTGTTTTGTATTCAATGTGGTCTCAGAGTTAACGGTAAGAATCTCTTTATAAACCTTTTTAATTGTTTTTTTTTTTTTTTTTTTTTTTTTAACTGCAGCTATACGGGTATACCTTTGGCACGTAAACCTACATAGAGGTGGGAACTCTGTGTCACTACAGTGTAGGTAAACCTACGTCTGTTTGGTGTACATATTCGTATAGTGCATGATAGCTGCTTGTGGTTGTATAGTTTTCGTGAATAGTTTTATAATTTAAATTGTTGGTCCTTCCTGCTCCCCTAGCAGGTTTCCTTGTCGTAGTTCTCATTCTCGTTCTTGTCGTCTTCAGATTTTTCGTACGTGAGTGTAGCGCACACTTTTTTTTTTTTTTTGTCAATTATGGCTGACGATGTTTTTGTATTTTTTTTTTTTTTAAGTCTGTCGTCCTTGTCGTCCTTTTCGTTAGCATTCTAACATATATGTTCGCCTTTAGAATGTCACTGAGTTTTTTTTAGAACGGGCGGCTGGCAAAAGGCTGCGGTGGTTTTTCTTATAAAAAAAGACGGAGAAATACAACTTTACCCTGCTGGGGTCCTTGTGGCTGTCAATGGGTGGTTAGGTATATGGTTCGAGGTTTTGGGGGTATATTTCGGTGCATTTCTTGAGAGATTGCTTTGTTGGAGGATGGTGTTTAATAGGAGATACATTCGAGTGGTGGGTACAACCGCCTCGAAGGTAATTTATTCGAAAAGGAATTTTGTTGCAGATATTATTTTGGCTGTGTGTGTTTTTTTTTTTAGATTCTTGTATTTTTTTTTTTCTCTTCTCTTTTGCATTTTTCCTTTGTTATGTGGGGCTTTGAATGTGAGGTGTAGGGTCGGGATTTAGCCTGTGATGGAATCTGAATGGAAAAGTTTTTCGTTTATATAAAGTTTTCCTGAATTCTGGATTGTGAATTTGTGAATGGTAAAACTGTGTTTCCAACAAGGGCCAATGAACACAATAGTGTTGAGATTAGTGTACGTTGTGGATATATTGTATTTGTATACTCGCATGCCAGATTTTTGCGGTGCGATAGGTTTCAAAATAAATTGAATACTTTTCTCTTAATTTATACTTTTAGATCGATTTATGGAATACATGGTTAATAATGGCAGGTCTTTTGCGGAAGTTGTAAAAAAAAAAAATAATAATAGTTTGGAAAGAGTAGACACAAAGTAATTTAATTTTTTTTTTTTTAGTATTTATTTACTTCAAGAAAAAACTTACACTTTAAGACATAATTGCCTTATAAGGAAGTGAAGATTACAATATTCATTACAAATTTGAAACAAGCTACCAGCGAAACAAATAAATAAAAAACAAATAAATAATTAATTTAAAACTAAAAGAAAAGGCGGAAAAAAAGATTAAAAAAAAAAAAATAGCGGCAACATAAAATAAAGAATTTGCAAGCAAACTTAATCATTCATCTCCATTACATCCCGTAAAATTGAGTACATGAAACTAGTTGCAGAGGAAAAAGAACTTAAGCCTGACCTTCGAACAAGCCGTGGCAAATAATTCCATAAGCCAATGGTGTTTATAAAAAAAAAAAAAAACTGTCGTTCTGATGTAAGACGAGAGAAACGGGGGTTTATAATTTGCAGTGATCTATTAGAAATACTAAAACGTAGCTTGTTAAAAAGATAACTGGGCTGGTTAGTTTGAATCACATTAGATAACAAAACCAAGATCTGTAACGAAGTGTGTGTGTGTGATTTTGTATAGTTGGAGATTCTCTCAAAACATTTTAGGTTGTAAGCATAACGCTCAATATTGTTGAAAGCGACGTTAAGATTTCTTCTGCTATTAGCATCACAGTTACAGAAAATTTCACAACCATAACTAAGTATAGGAGTAAAGAGTGTTTTAGCTAGCAACATGCGTGTTTTCAGGGAGTTTAATTATGTGACATCCACAGCTGACGTCACATACTATACACTTTGCCAACGGCTGCATTGATGTGGGTATCCCATGTCAGTGTTCTATTGAAAGTCATTCTCAAATATCTGGCAGTATCGACATATTCGATTTTGAAGCCACGAAACAAAACATTGGGAAAATAGGAAGGGTTAAGCGATTTTTTGCTCATAACGATACATTTGGTTTTAAGGGGATTTAAATAGAGACCGTTTTTATCTGACCAGATTGATATACTACCTAGATCAATATTGATCGCATTTCCACAATCTTCAATCATACCAAGAGGGCAACTTCGATACATTCGAACATATTCGGCATACATATGAATAGATGAAGATGAGGATGCTATTGAGGGAAATTCATCAACATACAGTGAGAAAAGGAGGGGTCCCAAAATCGAACCCTGTGGAACTTCTCTACAGTTATAGAGAAAGTCGGACGAATGATGACCCACTAAGACGGCTTGTTCTCTATACTGAAGATATGACGACACAATGTATCAAAGACCTTCAAAAAGTCCAAAATCACTATAAAGGTCACTGTATCCTCATCCAATGATTCCCTAATATCACCTTCTACTTTACTCATCGCCGTAATACAACTGTGGTTTTTCCTAAGCCCGGATTGCATTTCAGAGAATAAGTTGTTCGAGTGAATATGTGTATTAATTTGTCTTTGCAACACTCTCTCAAAGACATTAGATAAATAAGGAGGAATAGAGATCGGATGGGCCCAATAGGTAGGGAAGAACGACTGGCAGAATTATTTTGACAAATTTAGGGGGGTATTTCGTCAAAACCAAGAGCATTTGATTTAACGGATAACAAACAAACAACAATTTTGAACTGAGTTCAACAGAGACAGACGGATTTAAGGGTACGAAATTAAGAACAGGAAACGGAAGCATTACAAAATTTGTTATTTAGGAGGTTTAAATCCAGATCATCATCATAATTTTGATTGTTTTTGTCATTACCTATTCCGATTGCCCGTAAATTTTTCCACAGCTGTCGACCTTTCATCAATGTATCTAATATGTTAGTGTAAAAATTTCTTTTAGTTACTCTGATTTTGTCGACTACCGATAAAGTTGTAAATCTACATCTAACCTGTAACGTTTCCACTCATTTGGCCTCTCGGGTTCGTGTTTTATCTGAGGAGTGAGTATGTGCGGCGCCCAGCGGCAGGATAACTTTTTCATGGTGTGTGTGCTCAGTACTAATCTTTGCGGTATCTGCTAGCTCGCGCACCTTCACTTTCCGGTCAGCCAACACCATTTCATGTATTTTTTTGACATTGTCCTCTGCCGCTGCGGACTTGATCGGTAGTGGAGTTGCGTCCACCACGAAACTCTCAAAAAATAATGTTGATGCCAAACACGTCAACAACAATCAGCTGTCAAAATAAAATTAAAGACAGTATCGCACTGAAATTTGGCATGTCTGCCTAAATATAAACGAACTTCAAGGCACCATAACTTTTTGCTTTGGTGGTCAAGGAGGTTACTAGTTATACTAGTAGGTTACTAGTATAAGCCGTTTCAGGACATTTCTCCGATGCTCAGTTTCTTTGTCCACCTTGTTTTGCATTCCGGAGTCTATTGTTTTGCCTTTTTGCAAACCTAAATCTAAATCTCTCCAAGCCCGAAAAGCTGTTAAATGTAAGGGACTTGTCTCATGCTCTTGAATAGTCATTGACAAGTGACTCTAGTCACAATAGCCTGTGCTGGACAAAGCTAAATAAGCGAAAATAAGAGACAGCAAAAGAAAAAGTCACAGTCCGAAGATTTCGAGTAAACAACTTTTTAAATCTCTTTGGTAAAAACGTTTACTAAACTTTCTCCTTTTATATATTTTATACTTGAACAGGACCCGGCTCCACTAGTAATTGAATAACTTGATCACTTAAATTTGGCCATAATTTAGTATCTTCAAATGCTGGTAAAACATTAATTGCGCTACTTTCTTCAACATCATCTAACACATGTAAGGCTGATTCTACCTGAACTGGCTCTGCAATATTTCCTGTAGGCAATAAATTATTGCAACTTAGACTTTTTGATGCTGAAGGTCACACATAAAGGTATTTCCTGAACTACAGCGTCTGTTTTGTATTGTCTGCCTCAATCGCCTACCTGATAGTTTTTTCTTTCCTGAATACATTTTTGAGACTCGACCACAAGACGACACTTTTCTTGAAAATATACCATTTAACCAACTTGACTCAGTTATATACAGAAACTTTTTTTTACACTTTTTAGAAATAAACAATTACAAAAAAAAAAAAAAGACAATCTATTTACATTGCTCCAAAGAAAGGTTAATTTGTTATTGTTTTCTGTGATTTCAGCTGGAAAATCTATGGTGTATTGGCGTTTGTGATGTATGGCGCGGCAAGAAAAAACTGCTCCAGAAGTACATACAACAAAAAAGTTAGTGGAACAAACTTGGAATTCCCACGATCAATAATTGACTACAAAGCCATTATAAATTAGCAGAAACAACCTTAGTTTAGTTTCACCTGAAGATTTTTTTAATCATGTACGTGATATTCCAGAGACGAGTAAAGAAAGACAGTCAAAGAACTTTCAAGAGTGTAGTGAACGTACGAAAAAATAAGAAACAAGTATACAAGAACTCATATCGCAGCATAGTTCAGAGGAGCTAAGTTATGCTACTGAAATGACTGGTCTATCTTCAGGATCTCCACAAAAATCAGAAAAGTTTTTAACGATGCAGCAAAGCATAGCATTATACTTGGACTTAGATTTGTCTGAGAGAAAATACGCTCTTCTACGTTCTAAAATCAATGCTGTACACAAATATTGTTTTCCCAGTTACTACCAGTTACAAAAATATAAAACAGAACTGTTGTCTGAAATAGCAGCTGTAACGGAAACAATGACTGAAATTAATCTACAATCACTATTAAATAAAACTGTTAAGAGCCTTGTTGAAATTTTCAAGCCAAATTTGTCATTCATTTGCAAGTGAGGATTTGATGGCAATTCCGGACACAGCAACTATAAGCAAACCTTTGTTAATAGTGATAGTACGGATAGTTTCTTATTTGTTACCGCTTTTGTCCCATTAAAACTAGTAGATACCATCAGTAGCAAAAAGTTTGGGTGAATTCCCGGCCAGGTTCTCCTCATTTCTGTTAATGAAATTAATTTTTATGAGCAAACCCACATGGAAGAAATTATTGAACAACTTCAAGATTTCCACATCCATATTGATGGAAAAGACATAGAAATCAGACACAAAATGCTGATGACTATGCTTGATGGTAGTGCAATAAATACACTGAGTATAATAAATGCAGCTCAGAATTTACCTTCTGTAGAGGAACGACCACCAAATACCGATAATTTTAAATTCGGCCTTTCATCTTTGCATTCCTGGATAAGAAGCTTTGAGTGCTTGCTACATATCACAAACAAATTGCATTTTAAAACTTGGCAAATACGTGGCCAGGAAAATAAATCAGCATTTTTCTTAAATCCCGAATTGAATGCTGATATAACAGGGGTGGACAAGGAACTCATCCGCAACTTCGGAATGATTTTAAGGGCAATTGTAACTGGTCGTGAAATAAATATTGAGAGGTTCATTAAAATATACGATGGCGGTCCCAGAAGTACCCTGTCTGACCAAGACCTGACGGTAGTTGTTTGAAAAAAAAAAAAAAATTGGTCATCGTCATGTGATATAATACTTTTTTTTGAAAGGCCTCAGCCCAACCAATATAAAAGCTGAATTGGATTCTACTCTGGGTGAACATAAAATTTTGGGTTGCTGAGTTTAAACGAGCTGCCAAGACGAGCATCGCAGTGGTCGACCAAATGAGGTGACGACTCCAGAAATGGTGAAGAAAATCCACAAAGCAGTACTGCATGATCGTCTACTGAAAGTGCACGAGCTAGCAGACATTGTAGGCATTTCAAAAAGTGCGGTACATCGCATATTATTTGAAAATTTGGACTTGAGAAAGCTGTGTGCTCACACTCGATCAAAAACACGGTCGTAATTGCATTGGCCAAAATTAAAAGTTTGAATTGCTACCTCATGCACCCTATTCACCAGATTTAGTCCCCTCGGATTATATTCTGTTCCAAAACTTGAAAAAATGGCTCAGTGATCAAAGATTTTCCAACGATGAAGAAGTGATGTCGGCAGTTAATGACTATTTTGAGGAGCAAGACAGTTCTTATTATAAAAAGGGCATCGAACTTTTTGAACATCGCTGGGAAAAGTGTATAGAACTGATAGGCGATTATGTTGAAAAATAAATATAGTGTTTTCTAATAACGACTTGACAACTTTTTTTTTAAATAAAAGGCAAACCATTTGAGATATTTGAAAAACTTTATTATTGGCTTGAAGTACAATCAAAACATTTATGAATGAAACTCGACTTCGTTCGTATGGCCACCGCGTGCACGTTTGCAGGTCGATTCATTGGGCCCAATTTTCAACGACTCGTCCACACATTTCGGCAGAAACGGCCACTATTTCCCGTTCAATGTTGGCTCTGAGCTCTTCTAACGTCGTAGGCGTGTTGGCATAAACCAATGACTTAACGTAGCCCCACAGAAAATAGTCAAGCGGCTTTAAATCGCACGAACGAGGCGGCCAATCGACTAGTCCATGTCTTGAGATAAAACGCTCACCATACTTACTCTTCAATAAATCGTTTGCATCGTGTGCTGTGTAGCTTGTGGCACCACCCTGTTGAAACCACATGTCGTCCAAGTCCATATCTTCCAATTCGGGCCAAAAATAATCGATGATCATGGCGCGATAACGCTGACCATTCACAGTAACGTGACGATCGTTATCGTCCACGAAAAATATGGCCCAATAACGCCGCCGGCATGCAAACAGCACCAAACAGTTATTTTTTGTGAATGAAGTGGTGATTCATGAAGCACATGTGGGTTTTCACCCGACCAATAACGCATATTTTGCTTATTGACGAACCCATTGAGCCAAAAATGAGCTTCGTCACTGAAGATGATTTTGCGATGAAATTCATCATCTTGGCGCATCTTCTTCAGAACCCAATCGGAGAACGTACCTCGCTTCAAATGGTCCATCGGCTTCAATTCTTGAGTCAGCTTGATCTTGTATGGGTATAAACGAAGATCCTTAGACAAAATACGCCATAATGTGGTCTGAGCGATGCCCAATTCTTGAGAAAGCCGTGGAATTGATTGATTTGGATCGTTTGCTACGGACGTCGGAACGGTAGTGATATTTTCGACACTTTGACTAATCCGTTGTCAAACTGACACGGCAACATCACACAACGGATATGTAGACTCAAATTTTTGCACTAAACTTGTTATTGCCTGTCTACTAGGGCGAGAATTACTACCGAAAATTGCAGTCACCGACTCCGAATATCTGTAGAAAATTTCTATAATTTGCAGACGTTGCTTGTTAGTGTACTTTACTATGATGAAAATGTTGAGTTTACTGAATAAATTGACAGTGACAGTTTGATGATTAGTGAAAGAGTGCGTTCACAAATTAAATCCAAATTTGTCAAGTCCCTATTGGAAAACACTTTACATCAGAGAGCGATGGTGATTAATTTTTTATAATCAATTTTTTCTATTTTAATTATTTTTGTACGGGCAACTAGTACTCTTGTACTTTTTATATTAAAACATAGATATTTATGTAGTAAATAATTATTTATAAAATAATGAAGTTCCATTCATAAAAACACAAGATATTTGTCGATTTTCCCATACACTCGTCCCACTGTGGTGCGGCGAAAGAAACTCGCGCAGGTTAACAATTGATTGTGATTCTAGTCCAACGTCGCTTAAATTTATTTGTCTGTTGTTTACCTTGGAAACCGAAGTGAGCACAAAGTTTCTTTCGTATGCAGACCGGAATTTGATAATAATGCTTGAGGTATTGTTATTTGGCCGCGGATGTGTACGAAAAATGTCTGTACTAAGTGGCGGTTTTATGTTGATTACATGGCAAATATGGTTAAAGTACGCTTTAAGGTTTTCGTTTGGATTGTGAGGAATACCAAAATTTCATTTTCATTTTATCTTTAAATTTGGATAAGAAGTTTTTTTCCTTTTGAATGGATGAATTTAAGAACAAGATACGTATACCATATTTGGGTATACATAAAATTTAGCTTGTTAGTGAGAAATCTTTTAAATTACAATACAAACCTAAACAGCGAACAGAGTACACGGTAGCGGAAGAGCAAGCGAAGTCTACTTTCTTGGATTTGAAAAAAAAAAAAAAAATATTAATGGAGTTGCTTGCGATTTTGAAACTGTGGATGGAGACACCTTTTTGAATCTTGTGTTCGATGACAAATTATTCCGAATTGAGTCAGCCTCTTTAAGCTGTAACCACTATTGCCCTATTGCAATTGTAAGACACCTTAATACCAAAATTGGAGAGGATACTGGCCTTGTGAATTCCTTCGCAGGAATTCCTAGAAAATCTGAAAAAAAATATCTGTAATGCTAGAGGCACAAATTTCAGGAATTATGTAATACATTTGAACACCAAATTTTGAATGGTACACGTGTGGCGAATTAACATTTGCAGGTTACCAAGGGACATCAGTCATAGACTTATGTATAGATATAACTTTGATTAACTTTTGGCAGGAAGGGCGTCCATAGATTATGGGCAGTTAGGAGATATCATCAAGACGGCGTCCCAAATAGACGTAAATTACACAAGAAGGAGTTTTCCAACGACAAACCATGTTCGATGAAAAATGCAATACGGCAAAAAAAAAAAATCTCTTTTGGATGGCATACACAAAGCATAAGGATTTATGAAAAACAAAAAAAAAATACTGCAGCTGACTTTGGAAAATGGAAAAAAGGAAATTATCAGTGAGACTTTAAGACCTGATATTCTACTTCAATACTTTAGCCAGCTTTTAAATTCAGTAACTGATCTGTGCACATCTTACTGTGCACAGCCAGCCTTTGTGAGTGAAGAATTGAATGCCCCAATTACTAAGGCAGAAATAGATGCAGCATTTAACGGACTAGAAAGATGGAAAAGATCCAAGATCGAATGAAATCCCTACAAAATTTTACAAGAACGGGACACCTAAGCTGACTAAGACACTAGAAGGTTTATTTAATAATCCTTCAAAAAAAAAAAATAAGTTCATGGATCAACACAAATGGTCTACCAAATGTAACACATGGGGTGAAAAGTCAGTGCCGTTTTATAGTAAAACACAGTTGTCTTCGAGAGCGAAACACTGACTGAAACGATTTTTCAATCTTTCGACACCAGTTTTGTAGTACGATTTCGGTTTAGCCTCAAAATAGGCCTCTGTTTCGGCGATTACTTCTTCATCGGTATTAAATCACTTTCCGGCGAGCATTCTTTTGAGGTGTGCGAACAGGAAATAGTCGCTGGGGGTCAAATCTGCAGAATACGGTTGGTGGGGAAGCAATTCGTAGCCAAATTCATTCAATTTTGCCATCGTTTTTATCGACTTGTGACACGGTGCATTGTCTTGATGAAACAGAACTTTTTTTTTCTTCAAATGCTGCCGTTTTTCTGCGATTTCGTCCTTTAAACGCTCCAACAACGCAATATAACAGTCGCTGTTGATAGTCTGCCCCTTTTGGAGATAGTCGATGAAAATTATTCCATGTGTATCCCAAAATACGGATGCCATAACAGCCAGCCGACTGTTGAGTTTTTGGTCGTTTTGGACGAGGCTCGTCGCCTGCTCGCCACTCAGCTAACTGCCGTTTTTCTTCTGCTGTGAAGTAATGGAGCCAAGTTTCATCCATTGTCGCATACCGACGCAAAAATTCAGCTTTATTGAGGTTGAACAGCTTTAAACTATCCTCTGAATCATCAACACGTTGTTGTTTTTGGTCGATTGTGAGCAAACGCGGCACACACTTTGAACAGAGCTTTCACATGTCAAAATATTTGTGTATGACATATTCAACACGCTCTTTTAATATCTTCAGAGCCTCAGCTATCTCGATCTACTTCACTTTACGGTCATTCGTAATCATTTTGTGGACTTTTTTGATGTTTTCATCTGAAACAGCCTCTTTTGGACATCCACTGCATGCATCATCATCGGTGCTTGTATCACCACTTTTAAATTTTTCAATCCACTTGCGAATGGTTCGTTAGGCTGGTGCAGAATCCGGGTAACAATTATCAAGCCATTTCTTTGCATCGGCTGCATTTTTTCCCATCAAAAAGCAATGATAAATCAACACACGAAATTGCTTTGAATCCATTTCTTTTCACAATAACAAAAGTTCACTTCACTCACAACGCTATATCTCGAGAACTAATCGTCCAACAGCTGTCAAATTTATGCATGTATCTTTTGGAGGTTAGTACTAACTGAATTCAAGTGGTGCCCTATCTTAGAAACGGATTTTCAGCCTTTTAATGACTGTAGCTTTGACTGAATAGATAGAGGTGCTTTGATGTATAAACTATTTGCCAAAGGAATGTCTAAAAAGTTTGGTAGCATAATATGTACAAAGCATTATAAAGAGATGATGGAAGCGATCTGAGATGGAGAAAATGATTCGGATTGGTTTAAAGAGGTTCGACAGGGACGCACTTAAAGTACATTATTTGGTCTCTTAAAAGATGACGCTGTCGAGGTATTTCTTGGAGGTGTTGAGCTTGCAGACATAGTAATAAAAGCGCCACTTTTTGAAGACGATATTGTTATTATGGTGAATACCTAGGAGACATTGAAAGGTGTGGTAAACTGCTCGTACAAGTCTCGACTAGAACAGTCGAAGTTCGTGGAAGAATGTGTATCAACGAGATATGGTTTCTAAACGGAGAACAGATCGAAATAGTAAAAGAATTCCACGTACGTACCTTGGTTAGCTTTTCACACAAAAAGTAAGTATGGAACGACACTTAAGATGCAAACTACAAAAAGGCAAGACTATGAATGCAATACGGAGAAAGTGTTTTGCTAACAAATACATACAACAGAGTAGTAAGTTTCATGTTTTGGAAGCGGTCGCCGGGTTAACTTTGTTGTACGCAGCCCAGATTTGACGCGGAAGTCAGTTTGAGGGAGTAGAAAAAATTGAGGTTTTACGTCAAAAGGATATTTCCTGTACCACCTAACACCCCTTAAGACTGGACTTTCGTCACTTGCTACAAAAATGCTTAAACTACTTGATTATCCAATAAAAGTATTCAATATCCCATTGTGAATTAAAAAAGCTGTACAGCGGCATCGACCTAATCAGGAAACTGCGCATCAGTCGCCTGAGAAGGCTAAAACATGTAGAGCGAATTGACACCAATACCTACCTGCAAAGTCGTTGAATGTAACAAGGAGGGTTTGCGCAGTAGAGGAAGACTTGACCTAAGAGACAGTTCGCTGAAGACCGGACTAACTGGAGAGGGTTTTTTTTTTTTGTTGAGGCCTGGGCTCACCTCTTACCGTGGCACCACTTAAGTAAGAAGATCCAACTGTCTGAACACGGCGAAGGGAGTTTGTCAGCCCATTCATTCTTATACCTTAAATGGCCTAGCAACAATCCAAGCTCGCGTCCATTGCTTTCTTTACCTCCTGATAGTGGTCCCTGGAAACAGCACATGTGAACCTTTATACAAACATGCAGACGAGCATAGTAAGATACATAGCCAGGACTCAACGTCAGATAAGAAACGACCGAAAGGGGCTTGTTCTTGAAATATAGATGCTGGTAGAAGAACTCAAATTGGATTAGCGACAGCTTTCAAAACATGGTACAGGACTTCTAATGTCGATGAAGGTGGACGCTTACGTGCAATAGTTGCTGCAAAGGACATGACTTTTTAAGTTGAGGGTAATTCGTCGGCTTTACTCTAAATTCCGTCCATCCGGCCTTGTAAAAGTGAAGGATAGCCATATAAAAACTAAAACCTAACAAGGCTGCCAGCAATGATGCCTTTTCTACCGAGCTGTTTAAAGTGACGGGGGCAGATAATTTTGTATAGATCTTTAAAATACAATCGGATACAAGCATACCAGATGAATGGAACTGCAGCATTTTATGCCTGCTCTTGACGAAAAGGGACTCCCTTATCTGCGCCAACTATGGAGGCATCTGAGATACATGAAGTAGTCTTTAGCCTTTTGTTAAACACCTGATTGATTGTTGTCAGTGTGGTGTAAATACAGGATGGTCCATCATCGCACAAATCTTTACAAAACGGCAGATTTCGGAAAAGAACCTTAGACCCCAACAACTATTTGTCGATTTTAAGTCTGCCTACAAAATTGGGGAGAATTATTTTAAGCCATGCTTAACTAAACTCGTCGGTTTATGCAGGGTTACTGCCATGATATTGCTCGCTACCTCGTTAGGGTCGGTATTGATTGCACTTGAGAGTATAAAGCGAAACTCGCAAGCCAACACGAGAGACACAGTATTTCAAAAGTCAGTATAACTACTTTCTTTTGCAGATACATAGACATTTTCAATAGACACTCAAGTGCAACTATGAGATCAAAAATAAGTCAATGACTTTATATGTATACTTGTATTTAGGCTCCGCAGTTTACATAAACAAAGAAACCACATTACATACAAATTTTGTTTGGTTCAGAAGGCAAGTGAGTAGTAGAGCCTTCTTCCGATCAACAAACATAAAATGCTGATTGTCTTACATTTCTTCCATGGCACAAAGAAATGAAATTTACCGTTAAAATGTAAAAAGCCACTCGGTCGTTTCAAAGTAAAATCGCTTCAAGGGCTAAACGTTCCTTTCTGCAGAATAAAGAAGGAAATTTAGCCAGGAAATATACGAGCTACGACATGGACATGGACCTAATCTAAAGGGTCAGCATTAATCAATTTAGATGGCTGGGACATGTTAAACTGAAACCGTGCTTAAACTCGGTAAGTCTTCGAATCCACCATTGAGCGAAAAAGCAGCAGTGCGCCTTTAAAATAACAGGGCTGACTGGAGAGGCATATTTGTTGTAACGTACGTTCATATAGTGCTTCTTCTATTAGTAAATTGCTGATGCCTTTGCAGTTTTTGCAACAATCTCTTTGATGATATATGTAATTGTGTCTTGTGTAGTTAGTGAGAGTTCACGCTAAAGCTGCTATTAAGCGTATATTCCAACCCCACATTCCTTCTTATTTTTGGGATATTCACATCTACTCCTAGTTATACTCTTTGAATGCAGATGAGTGCAATTGAATGCAGCAATTTTCACAATAGCCAGGTTAGACTAGTAGTTTGTAGCACAGAAGTAAACAGAGTGCGGCCATTTCTATGGCCTCTCTCACAACTGATTTATTGCAGCATAGTGGAGAAGTTACCCTGGCGGAACGATCCCCATGGGAGAGGCTTATGTCCCACTTTCTTTTTTTTTTTTAGCTTGCTATCTTCAGATGCGAATTTCGCAACGTTTTCCCCTATTTTCAAGCTGAATACCAATTTCGAAATAGAGAATTGTTCTACATTTTAATGCTTCCAGACAATTTTCTTATTTCATCGCATTCATGCTTCTTTCTGTTTTGTAATCTAAATGCAACACAGAAGTCTTAGTTATGAAATCAAACAACATCAATAAGTTACTTCCACCTCAAAGCATGTGTCATAAAAATAAGAAAAAAAAAAAGAAAAAAACCACACCGATAACCGAATAAGGACACGTGAATTCAATTAATTCGCACACCCTTTATCGGCATTCCATACAAATAGCCGTAACACATTTATATGGGACCGAACATCATTTTTTCTCTCAAAAATGAAAATGTGCACTAAAAACCATAAAAATCCCCCATTCTCTCCGGTTTGTCTTCCTGCATCAGACCGTCTTACCGCACATCTTTTTTAAAAATGGTTTTTCACTTTTCAATTAAACGCGACAACCCTCTCAAGAATGCCTGTTTTTCACCCCCAACTCCTTGGCAAAACTTTTATTTTGTCTATGAACGCATTATAGTCAACTCATTGAATCTTCTAGAACCACCCTACTTTCCACCTACACACGTACGTGCGTGACATTATTACCTACTTGCCGCCATCTAGATACGCAAGGATTCCGGTTTTATGATTTTAAAATTTCGCACAAAAATATATCGCTTTTTTTCTTTCTATTTTTTAATCCTGCAATAAAAGTGAATCACTGCCAAACAAACTCCTAACTCTCCCTCTCATATGTGACATGTACATATGTGTGTATTTGGTATGATGAGGATATGTATACGGTGTTACCATACGTTATGTGCCCATTTCCGTTTTTAAATCGTCCGCCGTTTGCACATCTCAAAAGTCATAATCACAGATAAGAACCGCACATCGGAAAATGTTTCTTTTCATTCGCATCTTCAG
Organism: Volucella inanis; assembly: GCA_907269105.1. Lineage (NCBI taxonomy): Eukaryota > Metazoa > Arthropoda > Insecta > Diptera > Syrphidae > Volucella > Volucella inanis. The sequence continues at coordinate 20,598,569 of OU026157.1, forward strand.
GGATGAGTCGATGGAAAACGGGCAAGGACTGCAGCTTCACAATCACCATTATATCGAATTGAAAAGGATCGATGGATGGAAATAAATTTTGCAGCCACAAAGGAATAGCAGGTCTACAGGACACACAACTTTTTATTGCACATTTTGGGCAAAAGAAAAGCCAAACGGAATCGGTGCAAGATAAAGGACGATGCCATCACGTTGATGGTTATGATGAGTCCCAGGACATTTATTATGACGTATGTGAGGGAGGATGGGTGATTTTTTTTTTTTTTTTTATTGTGTAGTTTCATTGAAATGTTGCCCATAACCTTTGGTTTTCTTTTTTCCAACGCCGGCTAATGGTCGTACTCAAAGAATGAAATTTTAAAAGGATCGATCGGATGGGAAGGTGTATGCGGATACGGATACTCGAAGAGGTCGAGTGTAGACGATTGTACATATGTATATGGTGATACGTACTTTGTGCGTAGCTACAACTTCGTATTGAAGGATTTTTCTTTGTTACTCATCACCATTCGATGGCGGAAGGTAATTTCGTAAAAGCATCGGTTTCAAGTAATAAAGGTCCACTTACGGCTGAGTAGGCTAATAAAAAACCCTTTTTGATGTTTTCCTCTGAGTGATATGTGAATATGCTTGTTGTACACTTTTCAAAAGGTGCTTTGTCGCATAATGATGTCCTTAAAGAGTATGAATCGAATTTTAGATGAAAAGGTGTGTTTTTGTGTTCTTCTCTGCTATAAGTTTATTTATGCTTTTTGTATCCTTTTGGGAAAGTGTTCGATTATAGGTTGAGATTTAAGAACCGAAAAGATACGTCTGATGACATTTGAAATGTTTTTGCCACTAAAGGTTAGATCTTCAATCACATCAGTGGCTATGTGCAAGCAGAAATGTTATAGATTCTACAATATGTTGTTGTGATTTGTTGTGTCGGTATTGTGGAAAAACCGTGATAGTCCAGAGTAGTTGCTCATATGCCTGCATGTTTTACATAGTTTAAATCCACATCAATTAAAAGGACACAGAGAGACTCACAGAGTAAGTGTTTTTAATATTTCTAAAGTGGCCCTGCAAAGAACAATGAGAACTGCTTGCGAACTTTATGAACAATAAAGACGGGAGAAGCACGGGCTTCTCAATAAGAAAACGCAAGAATTTGTCTGGGTAAAATAACCAAATACCATAATTGTTAATTCAGTTAGTTTTCTAGTTCTGGGTTCGGTTTCTCGGTGACGCAGAATACGAATCCATGGTTTCTGCATTAAATGTATAACCAGGATCAACGTCACCTTAGTCACAAAAAGACACCTTGGAAAGGAGGCTATCTTATACGGTAACAATATTCTTCTTTCCACTTAAAAATATAGTTATAACCTCATCCACCATAAGTCACAGATACTAGTAGGTAGTACCATGTAACACCGTAACACATAAAAATTCATTAAATCTTCTTCGTGAAAATGTGTTTTCTAATTTATGCGAAGCATTAGGAAAATTCTCAAAATTACACAACTCATCGCGGAGTGTGGCAGACTGTGAGGAGAGGGAGTAGAATATCGCAGCACTGTAATTGTTGTCATTGTCAACTTTACACGAAATGAAAAAGTATCGTGTTATCACTTAATATCAACGTCATAGTAAGGATATTGTTTCTATTTTCGTGTTGTGTGGTGTTATGTTCTATAATATGTTTGCTTGTGGTGGCCTTTATGAGAAATTAAGAGGCACAACAGCTCGACAAACGTACTCCAGTTACCGCAGTTACTCGAACAAGGACACTTTTAATTAAGCCTCTAGAGACAACCATATACGAGTAGAGATATGCGTACCTTTGCGCATTTCTGTGGCACAAGCATAACGAAATGAAATTATACCGAGATAAAGAATAAAGATACTTGTACGAGTACTCGTAGCAGTCACCACCAAAAATAAAATTAATTGCACGAGGCGGAACGAAAGCACTTTGCAATTAATTTCATAATTTTAATCAAGATACAAGTACTACGACAAAGTACGGATGTCGGACTTGTATCAGCAACAATATGATACAGAAGTGAATTTGTCATTTGGAATTGTTTTCACTTGGTGCCATCTGACATCTCATGTTACGGGGACAGAAAGTTAAAACCAATTGTTAATTTAATTGTTGTTGGTATGGTGTTTATTATTCTTATTGTGGAACTTGTGGGTCGATAGCAGTTCCCAACACACTAACCAAAGATCCTTCTGAGTGGGATACAAAGTTTGTGTAAGGGTGGTGTGCTCTATGACCCATTACTGTATTTATTTAACTGGCGCTACAGGAGATCTGTATTAGAGCCACCAACAATTTTCCAATTCCGTATTGTTGTAAAGTTGTACTCATGGAGTAAGCTGGCTAATTTTATTTCGTTTCGTTTTCCCGAACCCCATAATCGATTCTTGTCCATTCTGCACACCCGTATTGGCATTTTTTATCCCTTTAGCAGAAACACATTTTAGCCCGAAGTTCTTCACAGGAACCGAAATCGTTTGAAATCAAGGCTACAAGAAATACGAGTATACTCCTTCTCTGCGGTTTTATTTTACGTAACACACTACGAAAAGAAGTCTCAAGCGTCTGGAAATGAACTAAGGCTAATTGACTCTGTGAGATGGAAGATATACACCTGTAGCTGGAATACGGTTTTTCGGTCCAGTTTGTATCGATGGAGAATGGAGAAGACGTTTCAACGGGCTCGAATAATCCGGCTTTTGTCGCAACGCGATAGAGGATGATTTCAAATTCAAATTCAAAAATTCAGCCACAATCGTGAGCATAACTGTCAAATCTAGATGGAGAGGCATGTAAGCAAATAGTTTGGCATACGGCTTTTTGGCTCAATAGGAACATATCGGTCATTTGAACGAAAGCCGTCTATCAAATCAATCATGTTGCGATTGACCCATGGTACTTCCTCAACATTATGGATGACAGAGAGGCCAAAATAGACTCGTTCACCTAGTTGCAGCCAAGTTACATATACGGATATCTTAGATGTGCTGTCCTGTCAGGATAATTAACTTTACCCTTTACATGGCAACAAACTGACTAAAAAACTGCCAATCATGTATTCCTAAACTGATGGATTTTACCAAGGAATCCCTAGTCTGATAAAGAAAGTTGGTTATCACTTCCATCAAAACAATTCCAAGGAAGCGCAACTAAGTAGAAGGGTGAGAACAGTTCATGCGCTTTAAGGGCCAAAGGTTCGGCGTATCTGGAAGAAGAAAAAAGAACATTAGTATAAAATAGAGAGCTGCTGGTCCGGATATAACTTCTTGAAGTCTACCCAAAAGGTTAGTAGAGCGTCTAAGATCAATCAGAGCTGAAAAGAAACCTGTAGAAATGAGCAAGGAAATTTAGTAGGAGATTTACAGTTGGTAATGAAAGTGTGTTCACTTTGTGAAACTATTGAATGGCATGGACAACTCAAACCGCGGAATCAGATAGAACGAAGCACGTTTACATTCTGTTTACTCGGTAAAAATAACGCAAAGATTAAGTCAGAGGAAAGTAAGCCAGATAAATGGGATCCAGACAAAGGTCATTGAATATAGCCTTTCGACTGCGTTCAGTGATCTCCTGCATTTTTGAATTATCTTGGAAGTCGTAAGATGCAACTGCTTCGCCCTCCTCGCCGGTTCTCCGCAATATAGTTCTCTGTCATCAGGATTGTGTAAATTTCCGCTTGGTCGGCAGATGTAAACTTTCCTAACGTGAAATGAAATCTAACGTGTTCGTCCTCCATGAAGACAGCAGAGCCACATCGTATATTGGTTTTGGGGCCGTCCGTGAAGACTCAACTGCATTCCTTTCCTGGTTCAGATTCTGGCCGAAGCCAGTTTTGAGGACAAGTAAAGTTGATTTCATATTTTTTCCGCAACAGGAATTCTTTTGTCATTGCATTGGATGTCCATAAGACCGGAGTCATAAGGTCATTAAAGATTTAGTGCGTGTTGTACCAGAATGCAGCCTGTGATATGAATATCAATACGTATAGAGCAGAGAGTGCTTGGAAAAGCCCCAGGCATCCGACACAAACAGTCCTTTGCGTTCTGTCAAAAGCAGCAATCACGTATTTTCGCGAGAGCTTATTTCACCAGACAATCGACGCATAGGATATCATTGGATTTATCTTTCGACGTAGCATGTTTAGTCCAGAAGAGTTTTTTATCCAGTATGACACTCAAGTACATAGTTTCTTTGGAGAATTGGATGTTGATGCCTTTAAGCATAAGATGAGTCAGAAGAGGACAACATCAGTTTTGGGAGGATTGACTAAAATCCCATTACTAGTGCACCAGTTTTCGATCATGTTTAGGGCTGCTTGTTCTTTAGATCAGACAGGATCCAAAAGACAGTACAGCTACATCATCTGCGTATGCTTATGCATAGACGTTAGAACTATTGAGCGCATTAAGCAGTAAGTCCACCAACACGCAGTGGAAACAGAACGCTGAAAAACGCGCAACCACTGTTTACACCCGCTACGACATATTGACGCCATCCAGCATCCGCAACCAATGTCATATTCATCAGCATTGCTTTTATTCACAAAACTATTGATTCATTTTAGCCGTGTTGTCTGACTGCACATGCCGTCAAAATTTGTGTCGCCTCAACGTCGATGACAAGGCCCAAGGCGTATTCCGTCTTGTCGAGTGCGCCTTCAATTCTGTCTACCAGATTTTGAAGCGCACTCTCGCATGAACTTCCGCATTAGCGGGCGCGTTGCATCGACCACAGAGAATGCACTCGCAAGTTGGTTTTTCGTACATGGGTCTCGCTTATTTTCTCGATGCTTTTCGACATGAAGGAAAATCTGAAACTTTTGGCGAGCGGGTAATCCTCCTTTCTAATTTTCGGTATAAAGGACACTTTCATTGTTCGCCAGAGATTTGGTATGTATGCCAGTGCCAGGCTAGTAGTGAAAACGCTCTTCAGAGCTGCCCGCAACTGTTCTATACCTTTTTGTTTACTGGGCAAATGCCGTCGTTTGCGGGCGACTTGACGCCATCAAGGAAGCAAGAGCTTGTTTAATGTCCTCATCTGTCATCACAACCGATGAAATACGAGCGCAGTTTGATGAATACCCGGATTATAAATGATAACGAAACTTTTTTAAATTTTGACAATTTATTTTTTAATATAATCCCCTTTCAACTCCGTATAGTTCGACTTTTGTTGGCCTGCAAAATACTCCTCCGCGGTAGCATGACTTCTGCCATCTTTTAAGGTTAAGGCACAAAAAGAAGTCGCAGGGAGCCAAATCCGGAGAATACGAAGGATAGGGGAGCAATTCGTAGTGCAATTCAAACAAATTGGCCGTGGCGACTGCGGAGGTGTGATCCGGTGAAAGAGTATTTTTTTGTTCACCGAATGTGGAAGTTTTTTCTTCAAATCAGCATTGAATCGGCCCAAATTATCGACGTAGTATGCTCCTGTAATGAATCTTAAACCGATAGCGGGGATTGTGGCCGTGTTTTCTCAGATAAGCTAAATCTAAGCCCCTCTTTCCGTTTTCCAAAACACTGTAGCGTGTTCAAGGTGGAAATTTTGGCGGCTAAGGAAGCTCTGTCCTGGCTGAAGAAAAACGTGATATCTGCCAGGGGTATCCGCATCTTTTCGGATAGTCAGGCCGCTATCAAGTCCCTGGACTCGATCTCACTAAATTCTAAAATCGTCTTTGAATGCCGATCATCTCTTACGGAGATGGCAGAACAGTTCACCCTTCACCTTTGTTGGGTGCCCGGCCACAGGGACATTCTAGGGAATTGTAGGGCCAACAAACTCACCAAACCACTCTACCTATTCCACCGGAAAAGGGTAGCATAGGTACACCAATCGCTACGTGAAAATTTATATTAAAGATGAATGCTAATAAAAGAACAGGACTTAGATGGACCGGTGGGTCAACATGTCTAGCGACTAAACAGATCTGGTCAAAGCTGGATCTAAATCGTTTTAAGAGTCTAATTGTTCTAAATAGGAAACATCATGGCGCCATCATATGTGTCATCACTGGACACTGCCTTATAGGCAAGAACGCGAGAAGTCTTGGCGCTTTTACAAACGATTTCTGTAGAAGCTGCATGGACGAGGAGGAAGGGGAGACAATTCTGCATCTTTTCTGTTTATGTTCAACTCACTCTCAGAGAAGAAAACTCCACCTAGGAGCTTTCTTCTACAATGACTTAAACGATCTAAAGAATACAGATGTTAACAGTCTCCTGCGCTTCGTCATAAGCTCAAATTGGTTCCACGAGTAAGAAGATCAAAGATCCACGTGGCAGCACAACGGGCCACAAGTGGGTTGATTATAACCCACGGTCTTCGCCTTCCTTAAAGGACGCTCACTGAGTAAAACTCATTGTTTCGATTGATCTTTGGTCTCTGGTGTGTATCAATAAATTCACGAAACGAGGCAGAAACTCTTCTGGACTTCTATTATACAGGGCCAAGTCTTTGAAGTAGTCTCACGATTACGCTTGTTTTCCGGTGTGAGCAAATGCGGCGCCTATCGCGCGGACAGCTTTCTCATGCTTAAAATCTTGTGCAGGATATGGCATCATTCAGTTAAGATGCCTACTATCTCAGTCAACTCATGAATTTTCACTCGGCGGTCCACCAATACGAAATCAAGGATTTTATACTTCGTTGATAGGAGATAGTTGTGAGTTGGTTGTGAGCATAAGAACGGAGAGTCACTGCTTTCGACTTAGTATAGGTACCATCAGATTTTCTGAGCGGTTCATCTTTCCCGTTTTGGGGACATTGACCAGCCTACTGGTTTTACTAGTAGTTTTAATCGTTTCTCAAAAAACTTTGTAGGAGGCGCTCTTCGAAGTCCGAATAAGCCTCTTATAATCTTCTTACTTTGATCTGCAAAGATTGCAATCTTTCTCCACATTAGTCTTAAGTGACCTATTTGGAAGTTTTTTAGATTCTTTACGAATACGCTGCAGGTCTGCGGTCCGCCAAGTAACGGGCGATCTGCAGGATTGCTTCCTAGCTGGACATGTCATTTTTAAACGCTTGATAAGGGTGCTGTTCATATTTAGCTTCCTCAAGCTTTTGTTTTGTACTGGGCTTAAGCGGAGCATTATTGTTCTTGTCGAACTCCTCCTTAAATTGTATCCAGTTGGTTTTATGCGAATTCCTCCTCTTCAACAAGGTCGAGACCTCGCATTATGAATTCGATGTATCTATGGTTTGACAAGGAGATGGAGATGACATGGAGTCTCTCTACCTCTCGAGACATCCACATGCTTAACAGACTTGATCGTATAATAAAGTCATCCTGCTGCTGTCATTGATAATTAGTTATGTACTATTGGACACTATGGTATACAATACCACCTCATTCACTTTGTATTCTATTAAATGTACTTATTTTAGAAAGTACAATAACATCGATACTGTACAAAAAGTTAGTAACATTTAACAGAAAATTATTCCATTTTGTTTTATTTAAAAACAAACACGATTATCCATTATCTTCGTTTACATAGTTTTTAATATTTTTGTCAGCTTTTAAATTTTCAAATTTAATTTTCTTCCATCCTGTGTATAATATTTTTTGGTCCTTTTTTTCTATATCTACCACTGCATCTTTATCATGCTCTTTCTCGAGCATTTTGTTGTTCTTCATGCCCTAAGTAATGACTTAGTGTGAAGATATGTAGTTCGCAACACAACCGAAAATCAGTCAGAAAATGTTAGGCAATTCTGTGGAGGGTAGCATCTATCCGAGACTAAATATTCAAAAATAAGTGAGTTCTTGGAATTCTTAGTTAGTTCTAAGTATTTACCTATTCGTATATGGCTATTTTTTTCTGTGAACTGCTTCCCTTGAAGATTAAGACTTTTATGAATTCAACGGTTCATATATCATAATCTAAGCAAAACTCTTTTCACTGGAACAGACTGATTGCAAAGAATCAAGTCTTCTTAGTTCTACCGAGTCCGATTTCATTCGGAGTATTTTCTTCTACCGTAAAAGATTATCCACCATAGTTGTCTTATTAGTTGTTGCTCTTTTCAGCTGCAGGCTCTGCTTCATCAAACCCTTGTATGAACCAATAGAGTGATATCTTCGTATCTATGTTTCCATACGGATACAGTAAATATTGTAGTTTTCCTTTTCCCAACGGCAACGACTTGTACGAGTGGTCGTAATCGAATTTATTGTCTCACAAGTTTCTGACAGCCACATGATGGATAGGATATTATGCTAATTAAGTTTAAACAATTCGTTTAGGACTGCAGCCGACCGTTTTCTTCGCCCTGGCTTCTTTTCCCAGCCGCAAAAACTCACGGTGACGACGACAAAGCAAAAAATGGAACAAGCTTAAAGGTGCCACACAGCCACAACCATACGTATGGGCATATAGTCACCACAGATACTTGGTTAGAATTTTTTGCACCAACCAACAGGGTAAATCTACGTTTGTTCTTGGAAAACCCTTTTTTGTGTTCACTTTTTGAAGGGTTGAGGGTTGTTCTTCTTCGTCATTCTTTACATGTGACAGTGCAAAAGATGCGCTGTGAAAAAAAAATCTGCAGGGTTGCAAAACGATTAGGGATAGTTGCGACTACGGACCGACACTTTTCTCTCTCACCACATCTGATTGTAAAATTAATGAGAAACTAATTCTTTGCATGAGAAGGAACCAAAACCAGACCCGGGCTCAGACTAAGACCAAGTTCCAGTGATCCATCATTCTAGAAGGACATTTTAAAGCCGCGCCCGGTGGAGGGATATTTGTGTTTTTCTTTCCGGTTCCGGATTCAGTGAAAAAAAAGGGATTAAAGGATAAATATTTTTCTTCCACCAAAAACGGGATATTTGTATCTACATTTGCAGTAGATTTTCTTAATTTTCATTCATCGCTATTTTTATGGAAAAAATTAATTAAAATCGAATGAACGCAAATACGCTCGAAGGTTTGTTGCGTTTTCTTTTTCCCGGTTCACAAGTCTCACGAGCGACTTGGGATTTTGGTTTTTTTTTTTTTTTTTTTTTGTATTATGCTCCTAGGCTTGGAGGGAAAGGAAAACAATCAACCTCTCTTGCCACCTCCTTATTGGGAGCTTTTTAATTTTATGAACAGAGTCCATTATTAAGTGACCTGTGTGGAATATTTTTAATTAAAATACTTAAAAGGCTTGAGAAAAGAAGACGCTGAAGTTTTTTCTCTTTTTTCGTATTTTTTCTGTCGTTTTTGTCGTTTTTTGAATTTGTGTTGCTATTCTCTTGAAAAACAAATTTTTGTTCGAAATTTATTTGTTTTAATTTTGTTGCTGATAATAATTTTAGCTGATAGATAGGGTGGAACGTGCCTTGCTTCTGGAAATACAGGCTGGAATTTTTCGAAGAAGAAAAACAAGTGATTCGTGTACCCAAGGAATTAGGGACCAAACAACAGAAAATGTACACACTGTCTGTTGGATGGAAAGAATAGAGAGTTTTTGAAACAAGATGATGCCAGGAGCTTGTGCTCAAGACTAATACTAACTCTCAAACCTTAACCCTTCTGTATTTAAACAGAAGAAACATGGGAATGTCTGTAATAAAAGTGAGAGTCTCGGACCTAGGTTCAAGGCAACAGCGATGTCTACATTCTTAGTAGCTATTAGAATTGATATCACATTTAATCGCACTTCAATGGCTTCTAAGCCCAGTTATTAATTATGGTAAAACTTAAGCTGGTAAATATCGATTGCATGCGTCGATTGAATTACGTCAATCGCCCACAATTTAAGTGCAAAGTGAAGTACATTTCTATATTCGTGTGCAGTCACGTGTACATATGCGCTCCAAGATGCTGAAATCTGAAGAGCCAACGAAAGCAACACAATCCCTTGCGTAGGAATGATTAAGCTATATTAGGTATTGCACTTGTAAAAGGGCTTGTTCTTAGAAAACGAGGACATTTAAGACAAGTGATGCAAAGAATTGCTAACACATCCATCTAGAGGCTCAAATCTCACAATTTAGATCGAAACAAAGTCTTACAGTTGGGTATAGTGAAACATCATTTTGCATCGATTATTCCACGTAGAAAGGATTCTGCCTTAAGTCCCAAATTTGAAGGGCAAAGACGATTTGCTTTGGGCAAAATAAAAGACATACTCATGTGAATGACGGACGCTTTTTTCAAGGCAGTGACAAGTAAACCCTTTATTTCGGAACAGAGCCCTCGGTCAGAGAGCCTCATTTTATTTTTTTTTTTTTTTTTTTTTTAATGAAGTTTCCTAGCCTTTCAACGGAAGATGAATAACCGATTCAGTGATAGGTGGCCGACGAGATTAGTGCCTAGTGCTTAAAGACTAATACGAGCGTAAGCCGGCGTTCAAAGCACCGGGATTAGTAAAATGTAACAAGGATGACAGTTAAAAATCTACAGTATTTCCGGTCAAGACTGAACATAGAGAGTCATGATAACAACGGTTACGCTTATAAAAAAATTAATTTTAAATGGGAGCCCTGACAAAAGGCACAAACCTTTCCGAAAAATTTGTTGACAATTTTATTTCGGGGGTGAAGAAAAGAAGAAGATGAAAAAAAATTTGTTCGGAAGCAAAGAGAAGCCACCATACTTAGGTGGCGCTACGGTTCAGGTGTACCTGAGCTTTAATTAACAGACAGTTCCAGTTGGCCTAGTATGTAGCTAATTTACTACAGTTGCACACTGTAAGTCAGTTGAGTTCTTCTTGTGTATACTACCTAAAGTGAAGTCTCCCTTTATTGCGATGTCCCTTCGGGTTAGATTCAAAGACTTTGGCGGGCCAAAGCATTGGTGTTCATTCGCCCTACATGTCCTAGTCATCTCAGGCGACTGATGCGCAGTTTTCTGACTAGGTCGATGTCGCTGTATTGTATTCTGACCAAAAATGCGTTGAATTTTCTTCTCCAACGCACGTCAACTTAAACGAGACCGAACATTTTTCGATGCCTTCGATAGAGTCCATGCTTCAGCGCCATTAAGTAGAACTTGGATGATCAAGGTCTTATATAAAGACTTCTTAGTTTTTCGTGATAGGACCTTACTTGGTCTTGTTAGACCAAATAAACAGAGATTGGCTCATTGAGTGACTCTTCATTTTATTTATGTTATGTGGCCTCCTTGTTAAAAGCACATAACTTGTTTTGCTTCCATTTACGGATAAACCAATTTGGGTAGCTTTCGTTTCAATATCATTGAGCTAATATTCTGGCAATTGTGTCAAGTGCTAGCGCACTGTTCGCTTGTGAGTTCCGCATAATTCTTTCTAATATGCTATTAAATAAGTCACATGAGAGTCCGTCAACTTGATGGATTAGCGAGTGCTCTCAATCGGCATTTTGCACAAGCAGATAAGCTTGGAAGGGATGCCAAAATTAGACATGACTCTTTATAGCTGGTATCTATAAATGCTGTCCTATACGGCCTTAAAATCGATGAAAAGATGGTGGGTATTGAGTTGGACTTCTTGAGTTTTTTCCAGGATCTGTCGGAGTGTAAAAATCAGCACAGTATGGCTGATAAGAGCTTGTATGCGATGTTGAGAGGACTTATACCCCTAAAATAGGCGCAGTTAAGGGATCTCCGCTATAAACCGTCAAGTCCAGCAGTTTTGTTGGATTTAAGCTGAGATATTACCTACTTCGCCTATGCAGAGAAGTCTATTCTGCCCCACGGTGATATGTAGGACTTTTTCGCCGTTATACAGTCTGCAGAAAAAGTTTTCCCATATTCTTAACACCAACTGTGACTCTACTGAAAGGTTCTCTTCTCGTTTCTATAGGTTTTTGTACAGGTTTTCTTGCCTTGACATGATTTTTTTATTTGTTGGTAAAACCTCAGTACGTTATTCACGGAACATAACCTCTTAATATGTTTGATATTCTCCCCATCTTTTCTGCTCGTAAAACTCAAAAGCAGCTTTCGCCCTTCGTTATAGCACCGCATTGTACGCTTCTTGCTTACCTGCATGTGTTTACCGGGACACTGATAGCAGTCGGGTAAAAAACAGCACAACAGGCGCGGTGTTTCTGATGGCACGTTGGCAGCGTTGGCACTGGTCTTCGGTACTCGATGCTGGCGGTATAGGAGTTCATGAGAGATTTCGGGGAACGAATTCGGAAAAGATTCTGGTGGTCTCTTTCGATTGCAGCTTTTCTACGTTATATCTTCTAACACTAGCTTTTCTTTGTCGTGCTTGGTGTTTGGGAGATACGCAATTCGTGAACACCAGTCATAATAACTAAATTTCACGGGATACTCATACATGAGCAGGATACGGCAGGCCATTGCTCACCGGCATTTTTCTGATACAAATTTGGAACATGTGTCGGAGTCAAGGGCTCCACCTTTTGGTTTGAGTCGAGGCCGACCTAAAACCTCTTGTCGATCTTGTACTTATTGTAATTCTACTTCTGTTCAACCATAAGTGGAAGACTCTTACTGTGACTTAAGGTTTAAAGCACAGAGACTATCACGCTCTCACCAAAGGATCATGTAACTGGTCAAATCGCAGCAATTTTATTGTAAGTGGCGTTAAAATCTGAACAGCGTTACAATAAGACCAGTTTTGCTCTACCCCCGTTTATGACTAGACTACGTCATTGATAGGCATGACCCTGGTAATTGGATGCGGTCCTGAGTGCCCAAAGTTTTGGACGTCTATAATACTGGAGGCATGTCTTTGTTTACCGCAATGTGATCAAGTTGATTTATTGTTTCATTATCCGAAGACCGCCATGTCCCTTCGTGTAAATTGAGAAGAGGAAACTGTATGCTAGCTGTAGTGATTTTTCGTCCCGTTGCAGGCAAATAAGCCTAAGTCCATTGCCAAATCTGGTATCGTGTACTTACCAACTGTCCTAGTGTCCTTACCAGATGTCCTCTTTTACTATCCTGACACGAAAAAAGCCTAGTACGGGTTTAACGTCATATTTCGAACATTGCTCATATGTTTTGTTTAGAAGCTAGTAAAAAACATTTCTTGGTGGCGTCGCTCTTGTCTTCCGTAGGGGCGTGAGCGCATGTTAACTTATGTTAGTGAATTGAATCTTGATGCGGATTGCCAAAAGATGCTCCCTGACGTATCGGAAGCTCAAGACTTTTAGCATGCTACAGACGCATACTATAAGCCCGCATCCGAATGACGGTTGTTTCTTTTCCTCTATTTCAATAACCAAAGTATGTTATGTATATGTCACAGTTTTTCATCCACCCTATGTCCGGTTCATTCCATCGCACTTCGTGGATGGCTGTGATATATGCCTGATAGCAGACAAAGACCTCTGCTAATTGTTCAGCCGCACGTTGCGGCAATACAACCAACAGTGAATCCGTTTTTATCCGGGCCATAGTTGGTTGGTCACATCTGTGTAATCTGTTCCGTATAGGGTCGTGACGGTGTAGGCCAGTTTTATGCTGCTAGCCGAGCATGCCCTTCTCATTTTAGCTTGGATGAATAAAGGTTTACTTCTGCAGTTACCGGGGAACACCACTGTTATGTAAGGCAAGCACACTGTACCGAATAATGGTACAGGCAGCGGTTTCTCTATGATCGCCACGCAAGTCCCCAGGGTGCCGATGTACTTTGATTTTAATAAAGAGCTCGAAAATGCATTCCATAAGCGAGCTGTGCATCTTAGGAAAGAATCATATTTTAGAGCGATGGACTTGAGTGTAAACTGATGAGCATTCATCGCTCAGTGTTATAGTTTAAGGCTTAAAACCACGATATAGTTTAGCAAATTTTGATCAAGCATTCGTGGTGAAAACAGCAAAAGAACAATGTAGCGTTTGGGACATTTTGTTGATGTTCGATGGCGTCAATTGTCTATGTAAAATAAGCGTCCGCTATAAGTTTCATCGCACGATTTGCACACTAGAATCTAATTCGTGGATATTAGTTTTGAAACCTTCCAAGTTAATTCGAATTAAACATTCTGAAAGGTAATTTCCTATCCATTAAAGAAGCAATTCATCGATCAAAAATACGCGCACTCTCAACAAAAGAACCTGATGCCAAATTCTGGCTTTGAAATATCAAGTTTTAAGGTTTCACATTTCTGTAAAATATTTCATCAAATTACATTTGGATCTGTTGCTACAATTTGAGATTTGAGAAATCTTCTTACGCCATAGATAGGCACAAAAATTCAGTATGTCTTCCTTTGAAAGACAGAAAAAATTTTCTAACGGAAAGTGAAGACTAAGATTGTCATACTCTACGAGTAGCGGCGCCTCATCCTAATACATGGGCTGAAAAGTCCGTTTCTAAGAGAGGGCACCACTTGAATTAAATTCATACCATTTTCAGTTAGTACCAACCTTCAAAAGATACGTGTATAAATTTGACAACTGTCGGACGATTAGTTCTCGAGATATAGCGTTGTGAGTGAAGCAACTTTTGTTGTTGTGAACAAAAAAATGGATTCAAAGTAATTTCGTGTGTTGATTTATCATTGCTTTTTGATGGGAAAAAATGCAGCCGATGCAAAGAAATGGCTTGATAAGTATTACTCGGACTCTGCACCAGCCGAACGAACCATTCGCAAGTGGATTGAAAAATTTAAAAGTGGTCATACAAGCACCGAAGATGATGCACGCAGTGGATGTCCAAAATGTCCAAGATGTCATCTGTTTCAGATGAAAACATCAAAAAAGTCCTCAAATTCATTACGAATGACCGTAAAGTGAAGTTGATCGAGAGAGCTGAGGCTCTCAAGGTATCAAAAGAGCGTGTTGGGTATATCATACACGAATATTTGGACATGCGAAAGCTCTATTCAAAACAACAACGTGTTGATGATTCAGAGGAGTGTTTAAAGCTGTTCAACCGCAAAAAAGCCGAATTTTTGCATCGGTATGTGACAATAGATGAAACTTGGCTCCATCACTTCACACCAGAGTCAAGTCGGCAGTCAGCTGCGTGGCGAGCAGGCGACAAACCTCGTCCAAAACGACCAAAAACTCAACAGTCGGCTGGCAAGGTTATGGCATCCGTATTTTGGGATACACATGGAATAATTTTCATCGACTATCTCCAAAAGGGCAGACTGTCAACAGCGACTATTACATTGCGTTGTTGGAGCGTTTGAAGGACGAAATCGCAGAAAAACGGCCGCATTTGAAGAAAAAGAAAGTGCTGTTTCATCAAGACAATGCACCGTGTCACAAGTCGATGAAAACGATGGAAAAATTGATTGATGATGGCAAAAGCTAAGTAGTGCCACTTACCTTTTAGCTTGGAACGCAGGCTATTCATCAGCCAATAATCTAGCCATGTCAACTATTTGAACATCTAAACCTAAAGCTTAGTAACATACACCATCAACTTTGAACATGTAACTCCACTAAGTCGAAAGTCCAAAAATATTGATTCATCAAGTGCAACGCTTAAAAAAACGTACTGCCACGAGACTTGTTTGTACTGCTACTGAAGCAGATACATAGTTCCGAAGCAAGTATAAGCTTGAAAAATACTGTCTTTACTTAATCTATTCAGTTTCTCTCTCTTACTGATTATATCTTTTTACTTTGGTAAATCAAGTGACCTAAGGGTGCATAGCTCGAAGTCTTAATTGCGCTTGGTAGACTACGAAGTCGTTAAGTAAGCATTTCAGCAAGAAAGCAAATTGTACGAGGTGTGTTCAAAAAGTAAGGTGACTTTATATATTTATAAAAAAAAGGATATAATGCACTGGTGTCAACGCTTTTTCCAATCCTCGAAGCACTTTTCATAAGCGCTTTTTGGTATAAGCTTGAGCTCCTCCAGCGATGTCGATTAAAAAAAATCATTGACATCCTTCAAGAGCCCGTAAGCGATGCCCATGTGATGGTTCTTTTGATCAAAATAAAGAAGTTTCGGAACAAACTTCGCTGAAACAGATCTCATGCCCAAAACATCTGAAAAAATGGCATTACACGAGTCGACGGTATGTCAACATCGTTAGCATTGTTTTGGTATTTCGACGATTTTTTAAAACAATTTTCTTCCCAGCTTCGACATCATTATCCTTTGTTAATGTGCTGGGGCGTCATTGGCATCTTTTAGGCCTTCTTAGAAGAGCTTGTGCCACTTGTGACGTTTCAAGTATTTAAGAGCACCTGATTCCACTTTTTACACAAAGTCTGATGCAAATTCTTTGCTCATTTTTTTATAATAATTAAAAATCGCCGATCACCAAAACACGTCCAATTTTTTTACCTGTCAAAAACAAACTAAGTTTGCTGCTATATAGTTAGAACTGTGAGTATACGTTCGGGACATTTGATAATTAAATGTACGTTGCCCGCGAAACTTCAAACGTCTTCTTACTTTTTGAACACATCTCGTATATAGTAGTTCCCAAAAACTTGAAAGTGTTGTCTTATGATGAGACCCGACTAGGTACAGAGTTACTGATCCAATGAGAACACTTATTTTTCGGATTCCTTATTACGATCTTGTGACATTTTAGTATCCTTCAACTTTATTAGAAAAAAGATAAGTACACTCTGAGAATTGCTGAGAAATGTGGATCAACCGGGTTATGCAGATCCCAAAACAGTGCAGAGAGTATTGTAGAAAATATACATACCCACACGCAGGAAGGGAACATACGTTAGAAAAGAACATCATAAGGTTGGGTCGGTGAGCAAATGCCACTACGCAATATTAAGCTAAAAAAAAAAAAAAACTAGGTCAGAAGTGTTGATTTGTGGCAGAAGAAATAAAGTCTGAACCTCATGATGCCGAAGAAAAACGCCGTAGCAGTTTCACGCTCATATTAAATTGCAATATTATACCAGATTAACCAAGGTTCTGTTGGCACATGATAAGGTCTAATCTCATTATTAACTCTTAGCTAAGCCCTTAGCCCCATACAGGTTTCGTAAGCAAAACGATCTTTTCATATTGAATGGCATACAAAGCAATTCCCTGTTACTTTACCGTCGAATGATTGATGTCCTTATTCGTATTTAAATTTTATTAAAACCTTTCCTTCATTCAGCAATGGAAAGTAACCAACCACCAGTCTCGCTTCAACCCAGATTAAACATACAATGCCGTTATACAAAAGTATCAAATAAAATATCTAAACAATGCGAGATATAATTTCATGTACAAATGCACCAGGATAGGAGGAACTGCTCCTGCTCCTGCTCCGAGCTCTAGACAATGCTGGCGATGATGAATTATGATTGATCAGGGACTAATTATAAAACAAACAAAACCGAGAGTACATTATTCGCACGACACACATATGAACATACAGCCACTGGATCTGCATATCGAACTGGAAAACCCGGATTAATGGCGTGACAATTGCTTGTGTGCTTAGAAGCCATTTGAAAAGTGTGCCAAGCTATTCGCATTGAGTAAATCCTTGGATTGAATGAAATTCTCGACTTTCACTGGAAAAAAAGTGAATTTGAAATCGACACTCTCCCCTCATGTCTGGCGAGTGTGCGAATGTGTTCGAAAACACATATAAGTGTCGTCGTTTATTGTTGGATCATGGTACGGTAGTAGGTCTTCGCTTCTGGTTTTACCTTTCGTCCTCGAGGGTGATTTTTTATTTAAAAAAAATAAAAAAAAAACATTCTCCCACTTGTTGACAAAAAGTCGTGAAAACAAAAACACCAGTAAGCAAAGGCCAGGGAGAGTACAGCTGATAGTGAGTTTGAGGGTGAAAAGCTTAAGTACGCATCACACCAGCTAAAAAGTCTCAACTACCCTCGCGGTGGATGGAAGTGCGGGTGAGTGGGAATGTGGAGAGGAAAAAGTCAATTTCATGCGAAAATAATCTCCCCCATGACAATTTTTTTTTTCTCTCAGATTTCTTTTTTTTCTGTTTTTTTGCGATCTTCCACTTGACTTGAGAACTTCACAACTCCTAACTCCATGCTAGATGAATACAACCCCCGAGCGTAGAGGTCTTTTAGAGTAGTCAAGGAAGGAAGGAAGGAAAAAAATATGTTCGGTTTGGTTAGCTGTTGATTGCCTTAAGTGAGGGTGACACACTGCCTGACTTAGACAGAGATATGCCGTTTGGGGTGGTGGGAGACCGCGGCGATATTCACCCCTCTGACACTAATGGCCGACTTCCATTTCATGTTGTTTTCTTATTATTTCGTTTTTTTTTTAGTTTCCTTGCACACAAAGACGGGAAAAACGCAAATTTATTGTTGCGGTTTCGTGTGTCCTTTTTTTTCTTTTGTTTTTTTTTTGTCTACTATTTTTGTTTTTGCGTTCGATTAGCTCACCTCTTCGAGTCTTATTTTAGGAAAAAGGGTGAAAAAGGTGTAGGGTAACCCTGTATGCTTGAACTTTGACCCGAAGTGAATTGGTATAATCAGAAAATTGAATTTTTATTTTCTTAAGGAATCCATAGTCGGAAAAAAAGAAAGAAGAGGAAGTTAAACAGGTGGCGAGTGTGAAGTCAACCCTTTACCTTCCACCAAAATTATTTTAGGAAATCATGTCAGCTAATTCTCCCCAAAATTGGTTGAATTGGCTTTCTTTGACTATGATGTATCTACTATCCTCTGCTTCGATCAAAGGGGTTAGTAATTCCTATCCAAATGTCATTGGCATCCCAAAAGTCAAAGGCTTCTTCAGGCTTGCTTCATTCGTATCATTTTCAACAACGTGAACTGTATCCTTCCTTTCTCACTTATTCTTACTAAGTTGGTGCTATAATCCGGGTCAACCTAAGCTTGAACTGCCTCTGTAAAGATGGTGGCTAACTGCATCCACTCCATTAACACTCTAGGATCGTTGAGGTCCTTTTGTGATTATACTACCAAATTTCATAGTTTATCCCTACAGGTTTTTTTTTTTTTTGGACTCTTGCTGGGTTGATACGTTGTTTTTATCTTATGGTAAAAATTCCAAACTATGCTCCTGGAATAGCATCTCTATTCCATATTTAGCACGTAATGGAGGTTGCAGGAGCAGTAGACGTACTTTAGGTGCAACTATGTTACATATTGGTTCGAGTTTACAATCTATCACCTTGTATCTATCGCAAAATATTGTATTTGGTTGACTGTTGTACTGTCAGGAGGTCGCCATATTCTTTTTCGAGTAATGAATTGTTGAAACCATAAGTGGGCTACAGTAATACTAGGACTAGCCAAATGTATTAGCCTTAGTCTCTTTGCAGGTGTAATGTAGTGTAGTAATGCAAAGTGTAGATTTCGTTTTCCGATGATATAATATCTTGGGACACCGCCCAATTATCAAGGCTTCTTCCATCAATGACGTTATCTCCCAAAAAGCGGCGGCAAAAAACGCCTTTGAAAGTTGCTACGATTTAACCAGTTACAAATTGCCGGTCATAGGTCTTTTTGGCGGCAGGAGCACCGGTAGTCCATACCAGGACTACACCCGGATCTAGGTCCGGGACTGACATGTTGAGGTAGGCCCCCTTGTGGGATCACAACACATGGTAGTAGTTTAAACCTAAAATCGTTTGGAACCGATGTAGAGTTCCAATAAATTCTCGGTGATGTGACCCTAAGGTCAGTGAGAGGTTTTAGATGGTCCTCAACTCATACTAAGGGTGTAACTTGTGCCTCTGACAAACTTCCGAATTGGTACTCGGAAGGCTACAGGCAGGTCTATCCTTGCTCCCATGGATATATGGGCATCTCGGAAATTAAGTCATCGCAGACAGGAGTCCACGTAAAACCCTAGAAACATCTGTATGATATCTTGTCACCTTAAACGATTTTGTCGTCACTCCTTTCAGATTGTGCGTAAATTTAGTCGATTGGGTCGCAGCATTCTTTAATGGTGTTCTCTACTTCTTCTACTAGGTCTTAAGGGCTTTACAGAATTTATTGAATGTCTGTAATGCCTTGATCCGAATTATTCCAATACGTTCATTTAAATGCAGAAAGCTTAAGACTTCTCTTATTCTGCCACATAGAGTACATTTAAATTGAAGCTGATTTTGTTCTCTGAAGCGGCCACCAACATATGTGTCGGCAATTTTTCATCTTACAGTTGTCCTATCAATTCCACCTTGACGGTACTTTCCACAACTAATTCATCTGGATATGATCTGTTTCAGATCCGAGCATTCCATATGCAGCTACGCACGTCTTTTTCACTTGGGTGTTTTGCAGTGTGCTGTTGGTTCTTATTCAAAGCTTTTGGTTGCTTCGGAACAGTTTGGTTTCCCGTGCTCGGGTAGTTAACCCACGCATGACCCCCATACTGGAAGATCAGGACATTTGTGAATTGCCTAAAAGGTTCATCCGGCATCATCTCATTTCAATATTTTGAGTTTCTTAAAATTTGGATTGACTTTAGCTCCAAATACGTCATTTGCCATGTTAACTGTTGACGCCATTTCTAATTCAATTGAGTGGATTCATTCGACGTGCTTAACACTCGTGATTATAAGTTGTGAAGTTAAGCTCGAAGTTAAGCCGTGTTTACACTGCTCAGTGCCAATCATACAACACCCATCCACCTTTCTTCATTCTTAGAGTATTTAAGCCCATATGCTTCCAATCTATTGAACCATCCGTGGAATCTCATTCGGGATAGAATAACTCGGGTATGCCGATTTGAAATAATGTCATTCAATGAGCTCACTAAGCCGCCAAATAATCTCCCAGATTACCATAATCGCATATTCATCATTGCCGTTGCGAACGTCAATAGAGAATTTTTTTGAGTCTTCATGAACCAGCATCGACGAACTCTTCAGCTACTTCTGCTTAAGTTTCTGGTGATACTATGAGCTTGAGGATGGTTTGATGTGGAAAGAAAATGTTCATAATAGATGGAACTGCTATAGTCCAATAGCTATATAATTTACAACTACGTGAGCATTGAAGTTACGTATCAGGATAAACAAAAATATATTTGCCAACGTTCATTTGGCAAGAATGCAGTACCTCTCTTACCAGATTCGATACGCAGACCTGCGTCAGAGTTAGAACTCATCTTTTAAATTGTAAGCCCGCAACTCCGCTTTCTGACGGAAACCTTCCCAATATTCTACCTGCAACTCAACTTGATGAGGAGATATCAGATACGAGTACGAAAACATACATCAGACACTCGACTTTACCACCTTTGAGTGCGGACTTCAAAGGGCGATTTGACAAAACCTGCATTGGCTACTCGTGCTTGTTCTGCGCGGAAGAGAATTTACCATACATTCCATTGGTGTCAACTGCTGCATGGTTCCACCGTCAAATATTGAGACAGCAAGTTGTGGCATAACAAAAATTGTCTTGCATAGATAGTATATAAGACTAAGAGTACATGTGAGCCCATATAAAGCGGATTGAAGATGCAGCAAACTTGCAATCGGACTTTCATTCAAGTTTCTGTGTCAGTTATTCTTAATGCGTCACAGAATACTAGAATCTATTAGTTTTAGTGAATAGACAGGTGCTACGCATTAAAGTACTGGTTGCCATATGAACCTTATTACTGAGCCCTAAGACTGGAGATACTTTACTGAGACTAAATGGAAACTTTTCAAATCAGGAAGTGCTTAATACTATTTAACGAGCAACATACGAGCACATATATTGTATATACAATATGTTTCGGTTGAGTAAAGGATTTGAAATGAAGCTGTTTTCTGTAGTCGTTGCGCCATAAAGTGGACTGCATGTCCAGGTGATTGTGGCCACTAGCAGATTCCATATACTCACATAAGTTATATCGCATCGAAAATATCGAAATCGTTGTCGGCTTTGTTGCAATGTAAACGAGTTTTTAGAAAGATACCATGCTCTGCTTAAGATGTGCTTATAAATCTTCCTTCCCTTGACTCTTATATCGTGCTCTGCATTCTCAAAATTATCTTTCGTTTTGGTTTGACTCGTATTGGAGTTTCTTTCTCTGCATTTAGGATTGGCTTCGACTAGGAGCCAGACCTTCACCGGTGTCTTCAGAGCCGGTCTAGGTTTTGGACCCTTTAGTCTATAATTAGCGTGCCCTCAAGGGGACTTAGGACCTTTGTACGCAGCACAGGAGAAATAATGTTAGTGAGGCAAAAAAGAGAAATATCGATGAACGTTGGTTTTAAATGTTTGAAAGTTATAATGACTAGGAAATAAAGAGCTTGAAAGGTATTCCATTAGCGATTTGTACGGCTTTGGAAAAAATTACAATATTGCAGAGTACATACGTCTGAGAGTAAGCTTGGGGGTAAACTGGTCAGCATTTATAGCAAGACGAGTGTTACAGTCAAGGTTAGGAAGGGTCGGAATGCTACTGCCCATTTCACTAGAAAACAAGGTAAGGCAGCAGACGTTACATCGGTGTCAATCGATTGTGTAATAAAAGCATTACCTATGAGTTTTATTGTATGGTTTTGAACCCCATCATGCAAGTGCAGGGAGGTCTTAGGGGTACCTGACCAGATGTTGACATTGTATTCTAATTTTGCGCGTATTAACGCCTTACATATTTAGGCCAGATCAGAGGGTAATGGCAAGCGCCATTCATAGTGTTTAAGTGTTGAAGTGTTTAAGTTTCACTTAAAGTCTGCAGACAGCATTGTGTTTTGGAAGAATTAAATTCAACTCTAGTGATGGTTCCTCAATTAGTTATGCTGTTGGTATTGTAATTAACTGCCGTTCTCGTTCTACAGCCGAAGAGCAGGAATTTGAGTCGGGAAAAGAATATGAAAAGCAGAAATTGCTGTCATCAGCAAATGGCTTGTATAAAGTAATCATTGGTGACAATTAAAAAGAGTGTCGGAGATAGGATTTATTTTGTAGATATCAGACCTGAAAAAGTCCAAGAAAATTTGAATTGAACGTTCCGAAAGGTAATCCTTTGAAGAAGGGATTCATCGGTTACAAACATATACATGCATTTTCGACAAGAGATACTGATGCCAAACCCTGTCCAATGAATTTGAAATATCAAGTACAACTATCTTGCATTCGTCAATTTTTTTTGCACTTTTCGGTAAGACATGCCATTAAATGACTAGTGGACTTGTTGAGATACTTCATTAGCTGACGGTTTATCAGCGTTTAAATGACTTTGGAGATAATTGACAATTGCGCAATGGCTCCGTAGGAGGAGAGAAATGAAGATTCGCCTCTTTTTAGGGAAGCGTTGGACACATCGATAGAAAAGCTTACGCAATGGCTTTGCTAGCATGGTAGAACACCTTTAGTTGTGTATATTTATGAAGTTAATGAAACATGCGTTATTTAGGTCTTCTTTTGTGATTTTATTATTACAAACTAACCCCATACTAATACAAATCTAAATCTTAACCTACGAATAATGATTTCGTTGACCCCGACAACGAACATTTATCAATTTAAACCATTCAGTGCTATATGTAACTACAGGGTAAAACTAATTGATGACTTAATTCATTGCATTCAGAAGGAAGGGAGATATATGTATGCTCTGGGTCAGCGGATTTGTGTATATTGAGACCACCACTTGCTACAGGAACACGAGTGAGAAAATGCATTTGTTCTTACCAAGATTCGACACACACAAGTGTAGACGTAGACATAGCACAAACTAAAAATGTTGAGCTGCTCACAAAGTGTGCAGCAAGCAGATTGGTATTGTCTAAAAAGCTGACAGCTGGAGTGTCATTATATTTGAACGTTGGGATGGAGGATAAGACAAACGACCGAAACGATCTACTATCTTTGGGATATTATAGTATTTTTGTCTTTATTTCTAGTTGGCTATAAATTTCATAAGCTTCAGAAAGGTGCTGCAATCATATCTGACTTATTTGAACTGGCAACTTTGTTGAACATGACAACCTTTGATCTCACTACTCACGCAAAAGTCATCACCCTATCGGAAGGTGCTATAATTTTTGTAAATAGAGGTAGATGTCAAATCTACTCTGAAATTTGTGATGTAAACAGATACAAAATACACGTCAAAAAAACATGAATCGCTATACTCCTTAAGAACGCGGAATGATTGTTACAATTTTTACGATTTACGGAAGAATTCGTAGGTGGTGTTAGCGCAGCGTGAATTTCCGCGCAGATTTTCCCGTCGACCGACACCAACTGGGTAAACACTACGACGTTCAGCGGCTCGCCTTGAAGGGTATGGAATAACACGAGATGCTGCCAGGTCTGGCTGGCCCCAGAGCAGCCGTACTGCTGAGAATATCGCATCAGTGGTTGAAGATTTTGCAGAGGACTTCGGAGTATTTACCAAATGATGTGCCACGCAATTGGGCATTAATCAGCGGTTTTTACAGAGAATTTTAGTGAAATACTGTAAGATGTTGTAAGATGTTCCCTTATAAAGTGCAGACAGTGCAGCAGCTGTTGGCCATCCTGAATTTCGACCACGAGGGAGATAACTTTTCATCGAAATTCATCATGAGAGATGAGGCCCGTTTCTATCTCAGTGGATATGGGAATAAGCTAAATTATCGCTTCTGGGGTACAGAAAATACGTGTATAGCCCACGAGGAGCCATTACATTCGCACAAAGCTATTGCATGATGTGCTGTTTACGCTGGAGGCGTCATTGGAACTTATTTTTCAAAAACACCAGGGGCCAAACGACTACTGCTGACGGCGAGCGCTACGGAGCTATGCTCAACTACTTTCTCCTTCCTCAATTGGATGAATTGGGACTGGAGAATATGTCAATAAGCAATAAGCATCAGACTCTTGAAGCCGTCAAAGAGAATATCCGTCAAGAATGTGAGGACCTGTCGCCGAAAGTTCTGGAAAGAGTGATAGAATATGCGACAAATGGGTCTCATTTCTGCGATATCATTTTCTCGACTTAATGCAAGAAAGATTTAAGACATCGAATAAACATAATCCAAAAGCAGAACCAAAGTTTTTCTTTCATAAAAAAATATGTTACAGCTAAAGAGCTTCAGATAACGACTTTTACGCCACCTTGAACATGGATATAATGTGACTGTTTCTCCAAGGGGGGGTAAGCACATTTGTGATTGCAGTGATCGGTTATGTGAGGAACGGAAGGAGAAAATGAAATATCTGCGCCAACAGCGATATTCAAGCTAGGGATAAGGTCTTACAGTATCCCTTCAAGTCATGTAAGTTCATTTGAATATACAGGGCTTCTGTGAAGGCAGTTGGAACGCTGAATTTACTAAGACTTGTGGATAAGGGATTTATCAGGACCTTAACCTGTATTGCCTGGCGCTTCTGTTATAGTTCAGTCTCTTAAGCGTACAACCGCTGTTGGTATGGCTTTACAGGTTCCAGGAAAACCCAATAAATGCTTTAGGACGTCTCTAAAAATCCACGACTTTTTAGCTGCCACTTTACAAAAAGGACTGTAGGCTTAATGGCGTTTTAATGGCTTACTACCTCGTGTGACGCTTGCTGTTAGAGTTATCATAAGACAGTGCAGCACTTTTGCTGCGAATGTCTGGCTTACTCTAAGCGCTGATATGATAAGTTCTGACACTGTGGGCACACTATAATTGAAGCTATTATGCATATTTTTTTTAAAAGACAGAAACTTTATTAAAAAGAACACAAAAGAAGTACGACACAATAGATTAGTTTATTTTCTTTAATAAATTTACTACTGCTCTGGCTATTTTAAATAGTTAGACTCCGACACGTTTCCTTCGTTGCAGGATAACTTTCCATCTTGCTGGAAGTTTAGAAATTCGGGTCTGCGCTATTATATACGTCTGGGTGAGTAAAACCAAGCGACATCTTCTTACCTGATTGACTTTAATATGCGACTTAGAGTAGAGCAGCGAAATTCCGTAAATGGAATATTTAATATGGCCAGCAGACGATATTTTTTTAAATTGCATTGACATAGTTTAAGGTTAAGATTTCGTCCCCTAGGTTATGCCATCGGATAACTTGCACTTTCAACCCAAACCAAAATTCCATATTTTAAATTATTTAGAATAAAACATATAAACTTATGGCTTAAATAAAGAGGAACATCGGGAAAGTTTCTATAAAAATATGTTTGTTGCCCATCCCATCATAGCCAAATTTTTTTGTAGAAAATCTGTTCCAAAATCTTTCTCAAAAAAATAATTAGAAAAATAAATTCACAGCGAGTATCATAAATTCATTGGAAAAGTTTTCCTCGTACAGATGCCTCACCTTCTTTTAGTCATGCCATGCTACCTCATAGATTCTTTCCCGAAGACTAATCTCTCACTTGCGACTGCGAATGAAAAATCTTTGCTTTTCATCTTTTCCCCATACGTACCAGAACCGCTGAAAGCCATTTGAAAAATTCAGAAGTCTTAGATGAGATCTTACTCTAAACACCAGCAACAGCAGTAGTACTAAGTACAGCAAAAGGCAAATATGACGACGACGACGGCGATGACGAAGACAGCGATGTGGTAGCCTCAACCACGGCAATGTTGACGCAACCGACGGGATGGTCGAAAATGAAAATTGGAAGCCAAATTGCACAACTCGCACGGTGAATTATAATCAACCAGGCTGCGCCCCCGTGTGTATGTGGATACTTGTACTTGGCAAGGATTTGTGCTATGATACGTCAAGAAGCGTGTACCACACGGCAAAAGAAGAAGAAGAAGAAGTACTACCACTGGTAATGGTATTCGTTTTCTTCTTGGCTTGGAAACTTTTGATTCCTCGCCGTGATATGAAATTCTACTCCGCAACTTTCTTACGAATACCTGGACAGAGTGTGCAACATGCAAGAGAGGGATGACATCCTTCTGTGAGCTGGAATTTTCCTCAAAACTGATATGTTAACATAATTTGCATGAATTATAGTCAGGCAAGATGTACGGGGATTCCTTTCACCTCAGCCCCACTTCTAGGTTCTGAGCGGGACTCTGTCTTTTTCCTTAGAGCGCATAAGACGACGACAACGGCCATGAATGCTCTTACTCGTACACGTACCTGTACGTTTATTTATAATCCTTGTAGGCTTGGAGCTATATTATGGCAAAGGATTGTTATTTGTGTATGTGTTTGTACGTGTAAAGCAGAAGAATCTCTGAATAATTATTATTGTTCAGTCGCTTTTTTGGGGGGGATCTTCCCGGAGACTTTTGGAGTCATATTATCTTATGAATGTATGTACGTATGCACACAAAACTGAAGATGAAGCTGGGGACAAAGTTGAAGCCCAAAAATTTTAATAATATAACATGGCACAGAATTACAATTGATTTATGCAAAAGTTCTGCACCTTAGTTCACAATATTCCATTTCAGAAGAAGCCCGATTGATATGTATATTACGTGTGTGTGTCGGTGGTACGAGTATAAAAACATTTCTCCATGGTCCCAAATGGCGCTGGTAAGGAGGAGCAGCAGCAGCAACAGCAGCAGATTCAGTAGTTGTACGTATGTACCTTCAAGAAGAGTTGCAGTCAATGTAAACTTTATGGCCTGCAGCTGATGACTTCCACTTGCACATTTATTGAGTATTGAGAGGAGTTATTCAGGTGGTGGTATGGAATTTATTATGAATGTAGCACAGGCAGGTACTCCTAGGTAGCATAAATGGGGATGGCTTGATGGCCATTGAGAGTAGAGTGCATGCAAATGGAAGACATCAGGGCCATACCTATGCAAAGTACTGTACTCGAATTTGAGGTTTTGCTTTGGGATGTCTGAAGAAAAGTGCATTCCAGTGGAGCGACTGAGGTAGCTACTTCAAGTTTTCGAATTGGTTTGTTTGCTACATTAAATTTTTTATCAGAAGTTGAGAGTTCTGTCATGGGCTACTAGTCATCCTTCTTTTAAGGCTCTGGGGTAGCAATTCATTTGGGAAATGTGTCACATTAGCAAAATACACTTAATTGACATTTTGAATATGGAAATCCAGTTCAAAAGTAAATTTTGAATGCTGTTTCAAATGTCTCCTACAGCAATGGGACAGTTACCAAAGTCTTAGTTGTATAGCTCTTCGATAACAATTTGTTTCCAATTTGAGATTTTAAATTGAGTAATTTGTGATAGCTAAAGTTGTAAGGTTCGTATCAAAAGTCCGTATGTTTTAGTTGCTCAAAACACATTGACACCCTGGAAATGTGGGGTGAACTTGATAATGATATTTAAAGAATAAAACTGTTTAATTTCTGGAAAATACTGTGCTGAGTTCGTTGACAAATAAATCAATCTTTATGCCATCAAAAAGTAAGACCTAAACACGAAATAATAACAAGCTAACCTAGATTACATTGTGGTAGTATTGTGAGATATGACCAAAAATCTATTTGAAAGTGGAAAGCCTAAAGATTTATTTAATGCGACAGAGATCTGGCCGACTTGACTGTTGGAAATTTCTTCCTATTGTCAATGTCACTTAGCTTTTCCTTCCGATTAATAGCATTTAGTTTTATGGCTTGTTCCTGGGGTTTTTCAAATTCAACTTAATTTTCTCATCTTCCACCAATAGCTGACAGTAGCCTCTTAGTTGTACATAAAGGTTTGGAGGGCTACCAAACTATGCAACTGGTCTTTGCTAATTTTATCAATGAAAGGCTTAAACTGACAGACTTAAAAATTCCAAACACCTCAAAGATTGTATCAGATGGGATTAATCAGGCTGAACTATGAACTATGAAAGTGTCTTTTTTGAGTCTCCATAGCATAAGCACTGCTGTACTGTAGAGCTGCATAGCTTAGCTATTCGCTACATTCCTAAAGTTGGCCAAATGAATGCACTATCAGGAAGTATCCCACTTTAAATATATTTCTGCCAACAGTGTTTAGTGATCTAATTTCAAACTCTACTGGGTATAGAGAAAGCTTAGAAGGTTTGTTCGCTAAATTTACTGGTAAGGTACCACTCATTGTCACCATTCTTTGCCCTTATTCTTTGTTGACAAATATTGGTGCAAGAGTTTTGTTAACGAAGAATTTATTTAGTTTTCGTATTTTGTCCTCTACAATCATATCGGCGAATTAAGTGAAATGATCTTAGTATCAGAAATTTGGATTTACTTTTTTTGAAAACGAAGACTACATACATTCCTAACTGTGAATTTAACGATAGTAATAATGATTCAAGCTGTGTGGGAAGAGTAAAAGGTTCGTATGAGCCTGAAATTGTTGCTTTAAGCTTCAAAAGTGCTCATTTCCCTAAAGGCACCTGTATTATTGCAAATGTTCAAAACGAGCTAAAGAAACAAAATTTAAATAAAACAACAACGGTGTGAGATATAAAATTGATTTTGGCTTTATTTTCAAGCTACGTTCATGCCATTATGTGTGAAATATCACATAATTCAAATGGCCTCCTCGACTTAGCTGGCAGTGCTTCTAGGAGTCGATCAAATTTTTGATTACTCAGTCCAATATGAGTGGAATTATTCCGGCA
The DNA here is from genome assembly GCA_907269105.1 of Volucella inanis. Classification (NCBI taxonomy): domain Eukaryota; kingdom Metazoa; phylum Arthropoda; class Insecta; order Diptera; family Syrphidae; genus Volucella; species Volucella inanis. Next base: position 20,627,891 of record OU026157.1, read on the forward strand.
ATAGCGTATCGAATATTGGCCTCGAGCTCTTCCAAAGTGGTTGGCTTGTTAGCGTAGACTAAGTATAGTACTTGACGCTGTCCCAGAGAAAATAATAGCCGCATGATCGTGCGGCCAGTTGATGAATTCTCGCCAAAATTCTCCTTCACAACTTCGAGCGTTACATCGCTTGTATAGGCATACAGTACCATCTTGTTGGAACCATAGCCCGGATATATCGATGTTATCGAGCGCCGAATGCAGAAATCGCTTAACATAGTTCTTTACCTGTGACCATTGACGGTCTCGAAAGAAATAAGGTCCGGTGATGCCGCCATGCCATAAACCGCATGAAACAGTCATTTTGTGTGGGCGCATTGGTGCTTTGCTAAACGCTTGTGGATTGTGTTCGCTCCAATAAGAGCAATCTTGCTTGTTGCCATAGCCACTGAGCCTAAAATAAGCCTCTTCCGAGAAGACGATTTTTTAGCCAAAATCCGGGTCTCCGGCCAACATTTCCAGCGCCCAATTAGTGAGCTCACGGCATTGTTTATGGTCGTCCAGCTTCGATTCTTGCATCAGGACAATCTTATACGGATGTAAGCCCAAATACAACCGCAAAATACTCTCTGGCAATACCCGAATATTATTAAATAATAAGTTGAACTTTTATTTATTGAAAAATCAAAGTAGAATTTTGTTTATTAATAAAGTTTGGTCTATGGCAATTATAGAATACAACATCGTTTATGTGACGACTACGGCCTCTGTTGCAAGGTCAAAATTATCGATGACTTTTTGAACAATAAATGGGACATTGGCCGCATTTTCAGTTTGGATGTTATCTTTGAGATTCTGAATTGTCGCTGGATTATTTTCATAGACCTTAGTCTTCAAATATCAACAAAGAGAGTAGTCTAAGTTTGTCAAATCACATAATATTGGAGGCCATTCCAGACCTAATTTATTCAATCTTCGAAAAAGTACTGGCCAATGATGTCGCTAGCCAGTGACTTTTTTTGGAATGCATTGCCTATTCGTGAATCTTGTATGACATTTTTGGCCCCTAGAAACGGCAATTTTGTTTAGTTACGTACCCATCCATCCAAAAATGAGTTTCATCGGAAAAGATCAAATTCGATGAGAAATTATCCTGATGATCCAAAAGGCTTTAAGTGCTGTGTAATTTCAAATTGTTGACTTCGGCGTGTCTGACTGGTTTTGAACACTCTCACTCACAATAGTGATGTTTTAGCGCGTAAATGCTGGCCGAGGTGATATGAAGTTTGACCATTGCATGAATTCCGGACTCATAAGGGCGGTTATGTTGGGAGAAAAATTTACGAATTTTATGTAATGCTACATAAAAGGATCCTCCATTTTCGTAAAAATATTGTATTACAAAAATTTATTCTTGCGTAGCAAACGACTCAATAGCTAAAATTGCCAAATGTTGAGTGCTATCTGTCAAAGAACTCAACCATATTGAGTTCAGTTAGTGACAGTTATTAACAGCCAATATCCACACTATCTGTTGGCTCATTATTTTCTTTCAAAACAAATTAAGAATTGCTAAAATTAAATCTTAGCAAGGAATGAGATGTTGTAAACTGCTTAGTTAACCATAAAAATATTAATAGCTTTAAACCAATTACACTCAGAATTGATAACGTTGACATTACAGGTCTAAATATTGTCGCAAATCAATTTATTCAAAACTTTTACTTTCTACCGAAGACGTACTTCAGAACCCTTTCCAAGATATCTATAGGGTGATTCATCGTAATGTTTGATTTATAATGTAAAATAAAATACATAAATTTGAAAGTAAACTTATAACTTTTATTATTCAGTAAGAGAACAATTCATGGCATTTATTTTTTAAAAATGAGATTGTCTAAATGTTGGCCACGACTACGTCTGAGGTGGTCCATTCGGAAGGTCTAATTTTGGGCGACTCGTTCGAATATACCGACTGGTATCTCGATACCAGCATCTAATACGAATAATGTTAGCTTCCAAAGCGTCAATCGTAGCTGGCTTATTCCTGAAGACCTGTGACTTTACATATCCCCAGAGAAAATAGTGTAAAGGTGTGATATCGCACGATGTAGGTGGACAATTTACCGTAGCAAAACGTGAAATAAGTGCTTACCGAAATGGTTTCTTAATAAGTCTATTGTTTCACGCGCTGTATGGCTCGTAGTACCGTCTTGTTGAAACCAGAGTTCACCGAGACCATGTGCTTTAATTTCAGGAAGCACATAGTACGTTAACATGGAGCAATAATGGTTACTATTGACGGAAACATTCTGATTTGCCTCATTTTTGAAAAAATATGGAACAAAGATTTCACCAGCCCATAAACCACACCATACTGTTGTTTTAATGGACGTAATTGGTACTCTTTTTGTTACTCATCAGCCCAAATACGGCAATTTTGTTTATTAACGTATCCATTGAGCCAGAAATGGGCTTCACCACTGAATAAAATTTCACGATAAAACACCTGATTTTCATTGAGTTTTTCCAGAGCCCATTCACTGAAAATATGACGCAAATTCAAGTCGCCTGGCTTCAATTCTTGCACAAGTTGAATTTTGTACGCTTTAAGGCCGAGATCCTCTTGTGAAATACGCCAAGCCAAGCTGTTGGAAACGACGACGAATCGATTCGTCACGGTCTTCGCGTATACTCTCAGCTACATCTGCTATAGTCTCTTCACTACGTGCTGGATGTGGTCTAACCGGTCGAGTATCATTCACTTATGTAAACTGGGACTCAAATTTGCGAATGGTATTGACAATAGTGGTTTCAGTAGGTCGAGTATGCGCACCGTAAGTTCCTCGAATCGGACGAAAAACATATCTCACAGAACGCTGATTTTCGTAATACAGCTGGACAATTTGGAGACGCTATTTTGGTATTGTGGTGTGAGTCATTCCATGATGACTTGCCAAACGATACTGAACAAAAATTACAAAGCAGTTTGATAGGAGTCACGCGTGATCTGTCAAGAAAGCCTATTGAAAATCAAACCCCACGATGAATCACCCTATAGGAGTGTCTTGGTGACAAGAAATGCTGCGCTGGACTTTTTGTAGACACATCCAAGGCCTTCGACATGGTAGATCATAACATTTTTTTGAGCAAATTATATCGCTTAGGGTTTTGTGGCTTTGTCATAGATTGGTTTATATATTATTTTAAAAACAGAATGCAAGAAGTAAAAATTTGCAACAGTTTTGAAAAATCTAAAAATGTCAACCTCGGTGTTCCCCAAGGTTCTGTCATAGGTCCCTTACTATGACTACGCTATCTCAATGTTAAGTTTTCCATTTGTCGGAAAACTTAAAGCTTTTGCAAATGACTTGCTCAAAAAATCGCTTGAACCTTATTTCTCAAATCAACGATTGATTGCAGTAAGAGTAAGTTCATGTGCTTTAGTCTCCGGAATTCAGTTTCGTGATACATGCAGCATGTTGCCTCATATTTAGTCTACTACTACTCTAATAAAAATATTAGCTGCAATGTTAAACATTTCGAGATTCAATAAGTAAAGTCTTATATAAGATATAGACCAAAACTTGAATTGGGGCGAACATATTTCCATTTTGAAGCATTACTTACATATTATCCATTCTATGAAATTTGTATCGGCTTCGAAAGTAAGGATTTAAAAAAAAAAAACTTATTTCGGGGTCTTCCATTCCAGATTAAAATGATAGAACTTCTATCACCTAAGCACTAGGCACAAAAACGGGTCCATCGCGATCCCTGTGAAACCAGTTAAATTTATATTCAAATGGTAAAAACCTAGACTATCTCCTTGGTGAAACATCCAATCTTTTATTTCTAATATTATTCTATATCCTCTAGGTTTACGAAAAGGTATTTCCGTAAAAATTTTCTTCGACTATATATGGTAATATTGACTCGCATTCGCACAGTATGTGTGTTGTATCCTCAACAGCTTGCAGATCACCGCAGAATCATTTCCTTTTATACCACAGTGTCCTGGCACCCGCTACAGTCGCACAAAGTTCTAACTGCATAATCCTTTAGCACATCAGAATTGATGTATGTCGATTTTATTGCCTTGAGTGCCGCCTGACTATCTGTATCTGTATTAGCTCAGCCGCGCAAAGTATAGCCGGGACCTCTGATTGGAAGACACTGCTTGCGTCCGGTAGTCTTATAGACACTCATAGTTCTGGGATATCAGAGTAGATACCAGGTGAAGGAATTTCATCCGTTCATCTAGTATTATGCCGTGTCCGAAACTACTGCTCTTGACGTAACCCAGGTTAGTGAGTTGTATCGCACTGTTGCCAGCATGTTTTTTGATCTGTAAATCAAGTGGTTTTAGGTGCAGAAAGATGTTCATAAATATATATACAATTTCAAACTCTCTGTTTTCCGGTTGACGGGAAAGGCCAATTGCTGTATTGTATTGAATGTATATTCAATTCTTATCTGTAAACAAAATCACAATTCACTTTGATTGATCCTAGGAAAGGAGTGTCACAGTTTAGTCGAAAAGAAGTTTTGACAACTAAAAAGCAATTGGAAAGAGCTGAGATATAATAACAGAAAGCGTAAATGGTGATGAGTAGGCGCATGGAAGATTCTCAATCACAGTTTTGTGACCTTTCATGTTACTCCAGCTAAAGTAATTAAAAAAAAAAAAAAACAATCAGCATGTACTCCCCAACGATCCATTGAATTCATTTCCACTTATGATAAGGTCTGTACCTTGGCCTTTAAAGCTTTATTTGCTCACAAGTTACTTCAAAATGTTTGGTGGGGTAAGAACTGAATTCCATCGCACCCTTTCAGCGCAAGCCATAAAAAGAAAATTCACCGTCGTTAAATACCCTTCTGCCTTCTGCTGCTACCAACAGACATTTTCATATTTGCTTTGAATTTTGCAATGGGTAATCGTAAAAAAAGAAACACAAACGAGCAGGTGAGAATCTTTTCAAGCCCTATCTCCTGTCTACTCCGTTTACAACACCACCCCCGCCACCCATACAATCTTTCATTCAAATGTCCCTTCCAAATGACAGCAATTCAGAAAGAAAACAATTTTTTGTTTCCCAAGCGAGGGCTTTCTAACTCACTGACTGACAACTCAAAGAAACGACCCTACTTTGTAGTTCACACCTGTGGCGACAAACTGGACATACCGTATACCCCAACTACTGAGGCCATCAACTCGTGTACGTGTTCTGGACACCAGCGTCTTTGTGTGAAATCCTTTAATCCTTTAAATGCGACACCCACAATCCACAAAAAGTCGCAATCCCAACACAAAACACACAGAAAAAAAAAAAATTCAACAAAACCGAGTTTGAGTTACAAAAAGGTAACACTCCACTCCACTCAAAATTCACCTCTGTGTGTGTTTTTGTATGAGAACAAAAGAATCCTTGCACTGATTGGGGGTGTGAAAGTGAATAGTCACTCTGGGACGACCGTGTCCACGACCACCCATCGGTATATGGACAAAGTATTTTATTTCCACACTTCATCCCAAACAGTTGGTGTAGCCGAACCAAAAAAATAAAAATAAAAATAAAAATAAAAACTCAACTCAACACAACTTAACTTGACTCAATTCAGCAAGTAATGACCCAAGGGTGTTTAATTAAAATTATTTATGCTTTTGTCACACACAAATAAATCTCCGCTTACAGTTACAATTAGTTCGAACGGTTGGTTACCCAACGGACGGTAGGACGAAGGGTGGCTTAGCCTTGACTGAATGGGTGGAAGCGGATGTACACTGTACAGTTCTGGTCAGATGTTTTGATTGTGATTTTTGTTGGCGCGCATTTTATTTTTATTTGCAGGGCAATGAATGGAATCGGCTGGACAAGAACGGCCGTTTAGTCGTATAGTCGGTCCGTGCAGGTGACTGCGGTGTCCTTTGTATGGTTGCGTACGATATTTTAAATGGATGACCGTTAATTGGGATCTACCCAGGAGATATTTGACCATGTAATTGCATGAAAAGTAATTAAATTGAATTCTTCATCCCGTTTTACGAGTGGAGATGAATCGGGATATTTATGTTTTGTTGAGCTGACAAACAGTCGAAGACAATGAAGTAATGCATTGTTAAGCAGGAAATCTGAAGCAAAATGAACTCAGAGAGTGAGTGATGGTTTTGCATATTTTTTCTAATTTAACCAAGAGAGTTTAATTAGATTTAGAGTATTCAAGAATGATTGAATGAAAATCCAATCGAGATAGACATTCCAGACACGTGCAGTTTTTCTGGGCCAAAAAAATTTAACCTCGCAACTATGAGTTCATACCGTCGAGAAGAGACCGGTACGAAAAAAGCCTGAAAGATGCAGAGGTTCTGCTACAGCATGACGTCTGTCAAATTTTTGAAAATTCGATAGCCTTCCTTACCTAAGATACAGTTTGAGGAGAACTGAATCTAGCCTCTCCAGTTGCTTAATCTGTCAATGCTATCAATGTTGTATTTGAACAGTTGCAGCAGTTCATTTGCATACAGGACAAATTTTATTGGTCCCAATTTAGAGCCCTGCGGTACACTTTACTGTAACTTATTTTGGCAGCTGTAAGTGTCTTTAATTCTCACTCGGAAGGTCCTATAGGAAAGTTAAACCTTAATCCATTCAGCAATCCGTTTTTGAATGTTAAATGAATCGAAATCCTTACTAAAATCGATAAATAGTTCCAGCACGTGATGGTTTTTGTTCAGGCTTTTGTTAAAACAATTTGCGAACTCTCCCATAAGTCTACCAGTGCTTTAATTTTTTTTTTTTTTTTTGAATCCATACTGGTTATGAATAAAAGGTAGCAACCATCTTGTTATAACCTCTTCCAGATATTTTTCAATTACAGGTAGGAAGCACTTCTTATAAGCACTTTTTGGTATAGTCGTGAGTTCTTTCAGTGATGCAAATCTCCGTCCTTTCATAGGTCTCTTCAGTTTCTGGAACTGGAAAAAGTTACATGAGACCAAATTCGGTGACTGTGGTAGTTAAGATATGCTTGTCGTGTTGTTTTTGGCCGAAAAATCTCTCACAAGCAACGATGAATAAACAATCGCATTATAGTGACGCAAACGCCACGAATTGTTTTTTCACACTTCCGGACGTTTTTTTTCGTATTGCCTCTCGCAAATAGCACATAACTTCAAGGAAATACTCCTTATTGACCGTACGACCTTGAGGTACAGTAAGCGAAAAAAAAAACAGTGATCAAAGCTTTGACATTTGTTCGAACTTGGGGTGATTTTTTCAGTTTTGGCTCTGCCGGGTGCTTCCATTAGGACGATTGGGCTTTGGTTTAAACGTCATAACCGTATAGACATCATTGGCGTCATAAAAGAGCTCCTGAGCGATGCTCATGCTATGGTGCTAGGATGAAAATTAAGAAGTTTCGGAACCAACTTCGCCGCCCTCGTCTCATGCAGAAAATATCCGAAAAAATTCCATGATACGGGCCGACCGATATGCCAACATCCCCAGCAACTTCTCTTATGGTAATTCGACGATTTTTCAAAACAATTTTCTTCACAGCTTCGACGTTATCACCTTTTGTTGATGTGCTGGGGCGTCTGGAGCGAGGTTCGTCATTTGCATCTTCTCGGCCATCTTCGAAGAGCCTGTAAAATTTGTAAACATTTTTTTTACTTGGAAAAGACTCACCGTATGTCACTGTCGACATTTCAGAGAGCATGTTTTAGAGCACTTGAAAATCGCCGATCACCAAAGCACGTCTAACTTTTCTACTTCTCAAATATAAACGGGACCTATGTGCCAACACAGCAAAAAAAATATTGATGATCAAATCTTATTTTTTGAATAGACCTAGCTGCAGGAGCTACACAAAATTGGAAAATATCCTCACACAGTATAAGGCGGACATTACTGCGATCCAGGAATTGCGCTGGATAGGATCAGGATTGATTAAAAGAAAGAAGTGCAGTATATATTACTGCTGTCGCAAAAGGTTGCACAAATGAGGATGCGGATTCGTCGTGGTAATCGGTTTCAAACTAATTAGCGATCGCCTGGCTGTGATCCTCATCCAAAGAAAATTCTACAACATCAGCCTCATATACACACGTCCCTACCAATAATGCTGAGGATCTGATGAAAGAGGATTTTTACAACCTCTTGGTCAAAGCCTACGGAGCCTGTTCGACGTACGATGTTAAATTGGTAAGGACGGCATCTTTGGTAGAGTGGTCGAAAAACACAGATAACGGCTTTCGACTCATTGTCTTTGCGGCAGGTAGTAATAGGATGATAAAAAGCACAAGATTCTCTTATAAGTGAATCCACGCAGCGTCTTGGTTAACTCTGGATGGTAGAGACACCAACCAAATTGACCACGTGATGATTGAAGCAAGGAACTCGTCAAACGTCCTAGATGTTCATACATTTAGAGGAGAATATGTCAACATTGATTCCTTTTTTGCTGAGGCCCGATTAAAGGTCGACTATCCAATGAAAGAAAGCTGCATCAAACAACAAAAAGGAGATACAATATTGGTTCCCTAAGCACACCGGAGATATCCAGAGATTAAAGACCAACTGGACGAAATAATCTGAAATACGCCCTTGCCTACTATAAACGCCATTAATACGTGGTTAGAATGCTGCACTACTATTCAGAAAGTAGCCGAAAGAACTCTATCCTACAAGCCATCCCCGACAAGAAATCCATGGTATGATGACAAGTGTATGCAAACCAAGAAAGTAACAGATGAAGCATATAAGAAGCAAAGAACCACCCGGATGGTGGGATGAATACAAAGCCAGAAGGAGGGAGGAGGAAAAGTCATTGCGAAAAATGAAAAGAACCTTCACAATCTCCCAGCTCAATGAAATCGAAAAATGCAGGAGTAACAACAAGATTCGAAAATTTTATAAAAAAGCTAAGAGCCTGGCTGCAGGTTACAGACCAAGCTGATTCTAATCTTGCCAACGCAGGCAATTTCGGATGTATTTAAGCAGCATTTCCAACAGCTGCTTGATGGGCATGACCAAAAGAGATTGTTAGGGTATGGACAAAACTTAACTCTAAAACCCGATGGTGATGTTCTGGAAGGAGCATACACCAGATTAGCTGAAAAGGATGGGAGGACGAAAGTATGCTCGACGATTGGGGACCATCAGTTCTACCTGCCCCATCTTCAAGAAAGGCTATTCCTCTGTTCTGTAAGAAATAAGCATATCTCTGCTTGACTTAGTCTACAAGATCTAATCCAGCGTACTGTATGAACCACTCAAGCTGTTTTGCAACACGCTCATCGGCACCTACCAGTGTGGCTTCCGACCAACGAATTTTAGGTCACTACTTCAGAATAGATATCGACGGTCAACCAAAAACTGATCCGTTCAAGACAGAACATAACAATTGAAAGCTATAAGTTTGAGCAAGTGAAGGAGTTTATCTACCTCGGGGCATATATTAACTAAAAACTCAAGGGTCCAAAATCATGGGATCCTTCGAAGGAAAAATTCTACGTCGAACATTTGGTCCTGTCTGCGGGGAGGGTTAATGGAGGAGAAGATATAACCGCGAACTCTACAAAATGTATAAAGATGTGGATGTAGCCCGGAAGGCAAAAATCGGCCGACTGCACTGCTCCGGGCACACCGATCGAAGGAGCGAGAATGCTCTAGCTTAAAGAATTTTCGCATTCCAGCCACCTGATTCACGCAGAAAAGGAACATCAAACCTCGGTTTTAATGATCAAGTAGTCGGGGACGCCAGAAGCCTTGGTCTATTGGGTTGTGCTACATGAAATGTCCGATTTTATAGTAAACATTTAAAAGCCAATATTAATTTTTCGTAAATTTTTATTCAATCAAAATAGGATCCGTTGGCATCTATGACATTCTTCCAACGTGATACAAGGTCAAATATTTCTTTTTCGTAGAAATGCTAACTTTTTGAAGCAATGAAATCTTCAAATACTTTTATGATCTCTGCTCGGTTTCGGAAGACCTTCTGCTGGCAAAATAAATCCAGATTGCGGGATTCTGTTGGGTACCATAGTACGGTGGATGCGGAAGAATTTCAAATCCCAACTGCAACAGTTTTTGCATCATTACTTGTGAGGTCTAGTATTGTCATGCAGAAGGATCGTACCGTATCTATTGACCAACGCAGGTTACTTTTCAGCCAATTTGGCATGCAGTATGTCGATTTTCTCACAATATTTGATAGAGTTTATCGTTTCTCTTGGTTGAAGAAATGAAAAGTAGATTGGCCCTTTCGATGCCCACCAAATTGTCACCATAACCTTTATTGGGTAAAGATCGAGCTTGGAGTGTGTTTTGGTTTTTTATCTGCATCCAACCACTGCCCAGATATTTTATGACTTTCCGGTGCAAAAACAATTCAGTGATACAGCACCCCAACGAAACAAAAAGTTCTCCATTTCACACATTCCCGCTACACAATCGCTCTCTTTTTTTTGCTATTTTCAAATTGACAGCCGAGCTTTCAGTTCTGGGTCAGAGTTTGCTGCGGTAGGTCGTACTTTTCTTTTTACAGGCATGGCTGGCGTGACACGTCACCCCAGTTGCTTTGTATGTTACTATATTTTTTTTAGGTTTTATTTCGAAATTCTTATTTTTTCAGTTCAAAATGGCTTTTCAATCAATTGAAACCTTAGAAAAGTATGTGCAAGAGGTTTGCGGAAATAGTTCTGATGATGACAGCAGTGTGTCCGATGTGGAGTTTTCGGAAACGGAAGATAACGTCTCCGAGTATTCGCAGCAAGATGATATCATTTCTAATTGCTCTGATGACGACGAAGATATTCCGAGGAAAAAATGGACATGTTTGGTCTTCAGTACCACCGCCAAGAAGCAGGACACCATTACGAAATATCATCACTATACAGCGACTTGCAAAAGGTGATGCTCGGGGTATCAATTGGGAGAGGGATGCGTTCAGAATTTTGTTTGGTAAGCAAATAATAATAATAACATTATATTGGGTATGTAATCTAATTCGTGTGGTTTTTTTTTCAAAATTTGAACGTTTATTTAAGAAAAACACGTACAATAGTATTATTCAAAGTATTGCCCATCTGAAGCTATGACTTTTTCCTATCTTTCTAGCAATTTTTGGATCCCATCCCAAAAGAACTGCGCCGGCTTGGCAGCCAAGAATGAATCAGGCCAATTTTTGATATTCTGCTCTGATGTGGGCCGTATTTCAGTGAGGGCGTTCTGCATCGACCGGAACAAATGGTAGTCAGAAGGGGCAAGGTCTGGGCTATAAGGCGGGTGGTGTAAGACCTCCCATCTACTGTTTTCCAAATAGTTCTTAACCGGAATAGCAACGTGGGGCCGAGCGTTGTCATGATGTAAAATTATTGCCTCGTGTCTGGTCGCATATTTCGGGCGTTTTTCGGCTACTGCTCTCTTTAAACGGATTAATTGTGTTCGGTAGCGTTGTCCATTGATGGTTTCACCCGGTTTTAGTAGCTCGTAATACAGCACACCCATCTGATCCCACCAAATGCAGAGAATTACCATCGCGCCATGGATACTCGGCCTTGCCGTTGATTTGGCTTCTTGGCGGGGTTTCACATATGATTTTTTGCGCTTGGGATTGTGATAATGGATCCATTTTTTATCACCAGTAACAATCCGATGCGAAAATGACTTCCTTTTGTGGCGTTCCAGCAGCATATCGACGTATCTTGGCTTGAGTTCATGTGGAACTCAATTTCCTTGCTTTTGAATATATCCAGCTGCTCTTAAACATTTTGAAATGGCTGCTTAAGTGACACCCAAAGATTCTGCGCGCTCTTCTTGTGCTTGGTAACAATCTTCATAGAGTAATGCTTCCAGTTCTTCATTTTTAAACTTTTTTGGCTGCCCAGGACGTTCATCGTCTTCCAAACCAAAATCACCACGTGCAAACCACTTTTCTCACGTTCGCTCAGCTAGCGCTTGTCCACCATAAACTTCCACCAAAATACGATGACTTTCGGGAGCAGTTTTCCGTAATGAAGAAGAACTCCCCGCAAAAACACTTTTTCAGGCACAAAGTTCGACATATTTGAGTGAAAAAAAATTATTGTTGTTTACGCTTCAAATGAATGACATATACTGAAATGACGTACAATGACAGTAGCTTTCCAATACATGTTCCAATGGAATATTAACAATGGAATAATACAAGTTACGCCATCTCTTAGCAAACCGCATGAATTACGTTATAGACCCAATATACAAATAAAGAAATAGACCGCCGTGCACCATTGCCTAAAGAGCAGCGTTATATACATAAGACTGACCCCACTGAAATTGAAGCCTTGATTCGAATTCTATTTTTTTCCGCAATAAATAAAGACAATCGGAAAAACAGTCAAGAAATGTGGTCGCCTTACAGTGCATCTATATACAAATGTATTATGTCTTTAAACTGTTTTCGATTTTTACTGGTACAACAGGGACAGAGACGAGAATTTTGCTCCTGTTCGAGAAGTATGGTCCATATTTATAAAAAGCTGCAGAGAGTCTTATCAACCCTGATTTTACTTGACAATTGACGAATTGACAATTGTTGACGTTTCGTGGAAAGTGCCCTTTTAGTGGATATATAGCTTCAAAGCCAGATAAATATGGACTTCAAATAGTGACTATGTGTGATGCTATGAACTTTTATATGGTAGATGCAATCACATACATTGGTAAAGGAACAGAGTGCAAAACGGCTGCAGACTACGTCGAAAAACGTGCTGAACCCATTCGAGATTCTGGTCGTAATATTACTTATGACAATTGGTTTACATCAATTCCACTTGCTGAAACTATGTTGAACGACTACAAATTAACCACTATTGGTACACTTCGTAAAAAGAAACGTGAAATACCTAAATCTTTTCTACCTATGAAAAACAAGAAGGCATTGTCTTCTCAATTTGCATTTGATCAACAAAAGACACTTGTATCTTTCACTCCGAATCGCAATAAGTCTGTTATATTATTATCTACTATGCATTATAGAAAAGAAATCAATACTGACATTCAAACACCAATAATTATTCATGATTATAATGCAACTAAAGGAGGTGTTGACACCTTTGATAAAATGATGCACAGTTATAGTGTCAGCAGAGGTACAAGACGTTGGCCACTCCGGTATTTGTATGGTATGATAGACCAAGCTGGGATTAATTCCATGATCCTGTTTATTGATGCTAAGCACCCTAATAAGCCAGCAAAACATTTTCGTAAATATTTTTTGCGACAGTTAGCATTACAACTTGCTGAACAACATGTGAGGCGCCGATTGCAAACAAATTTATATAGAGAGTTAGGTGATAGTATTCGAGTCGTTCTAGGAGACATCCAGGAGCCAGAAGTTAAAGAACCGCCATTAAAACTAAAGAAGCAATTAAGATGCGTAATTTGTCCAAGAAACCGCGACAGAAAAGTTAAGATGCGGGTTAGCAACGTGTCCAGAACACCGTTTAATAAAAAATATACTTTTTGTGTTAATTTTCACCAAAACTGAATTTTAATTAATTTTTCTAATGAATTTAATAAAACGTTTTTAAAAATAAAATTTTCATTTTGAGATTATTTATTATTATTTACAATATTTTAGTTGATCACCCTGTTTCTATTCGCGTATGGGAAAAATGTGTTGCTATCCTAAGGTTAATGTAATGTAAACGATGCGCAAACTTCCTGTTGCCGTAGTTTTTGAGATTCGTTCAGCTCACGGGGTACCAAGTTATCGAATTTCTTTACCTTTCCTATGGGAGAAAGGTGTCGACTTATTTTGATTAGGGGATACTCCCATGATTTGTGCAATCTGTCGCAATGATTTCGTTGGGTCGGTATCCATCGTTGCTCTTAAAACATCGTCGTCATCGTCCGGCTTTCCACGTGGTTCATTTTCGAGGCAGAAATCTCCCGAACGGAACTTTCCAAATCAACGTCGTATAGTGCGTTCGCTTACCGCTACATCCTCAAATGCGTCATTAATGTCCCATTTTAAATTCGTAAAGGAAGAGGGTTCGAATTTGGTAAATAATTTCTAGAAAAAAAAATAACGGTACTTGTAACGAATCCTAAAATTCTCACATGTCAAGCACACGTACCACTCTATTTTATAAAAAAAGAAAATTTAACGTTCTGGCACAGATGTTCACTCGAGAACTTCTTATTTCCGATAGAGCGAAAATCAGACGGAAAGCGGCATTAGCTCAGGCTCATAGTCTCCACGTGTCTCCAAGCGATAAGTACGTAAGTAATTGTAAATCTTTTGGAAAATTTCAAAAAAAAAAAAATTAAAAAAATCGTTTCGGACAACGGAAAAGCGCTTAGTAAGTGTGTTAGTACCAGGTATACCGGTATGAAGTGAGCGTCAAGATACAAATGTATCGAAAGGGAACATTTATTGTGAACGGGCCTTAATTTATTTTTTGTTTGGTTGCTATAACACCTGCCAAATATATTTAATAATACTTGCGGAAAGCATTAATTTGTTGTTTTCATTGCTGCAGAGCCGCATCCATTGATTGTCGAGGCATATCGTGATCATGCTCTATCAGAAGCAACATGCAAAAGATGCCTTCAACGGTTCAGAGATAACGATTTTGATGTGTGAAATGAAGAACGTGGAAGCCCTCCAAAAAAGTTTAAAGACGACGAATTGCAAACAATATTGGATGAAGATGACGCTTTGAGTCAGAAACAAATGGCAGAAATGTTAAATGTTGCACAACAAACAATTTCTGACCATTTATAAGCTATGATAAACATCCAAAAGTTTAGAAAATGGGTGCCACATGAATTAAATGAATGACAGATGGAAATTTTGCTCCAGAGACACGATAAAAAATCAGTTTTGCATCAAATTGTAACTGGCGATGAAAAATGGATTTATTTTCAGAATCCTAAACGGAAAAAATCATGGGTTAATCCGGGATAACCATCAACTTGGAGTGCAAAACCAGATCAATTCGGCAAAAAGACAATGTTGTGCGTCTGTTGGTACCAGAAAGGTGTGATGTTAATACAGACCGCTACCGACAACAAATGATCAATTTGAACCATGCATTGATCGAAAAACGACCAGAATGGGCCAGAAAACACGGCAAGGTAATTTTGCTCCATGACAATGCACCTGCACACAAAGCAAAACTGCTTCAGGATACAACTTGACTGGGAGATGGTACCCCACCCGCCGTGTTCACCACGTTTGGCTCTTTCCGACTACCATTTTTTTTCATCGATGGGACACGCATTAGCTAAGCAACACTTCGAATCCTACGAGGAAGTCCGATTCGATCCGCTCACTTTATACCGGTATACCTGGTAAATCAGCAAAGTATTCAGTTCTTGAGGTTTTTCCTTTTAAAAAAGTTAGTCAACACCTGCCGGAAGACACTAATTATAAATCTTTTTCTTTAGGTGGCACAAGCAAAAACAAAGTATGTGGGATTGAGGACATCGTAGCAGTGAAAGAACGACGGTTGTACCCTACGAGAATAATTCTATCTCAGAAGCTGTCCTTCTATCTCAGAAGACTATGTATTCAAAGGAGCTCAGAACTGAAATGGCTAACGATATAGAAATAGAAATAAAAAATAGTCAAAGAGCGACAGCTTATACAATTTATTACCATAGCGCTTGTTCATTTTGTGATTTGTGTGGCGAATTCTGTAGAATTGCGTGCTGGCTGGCTTTAAGTGTTCAATTTAATTAAATTATTATCTCGAACATGTATATCTCCCCCACCTTAAACAAAGGCAACACCATCATCACTGCAAAGGGTTGACATCGCACCTTTAAAACCATTAAACTCTTTCTACTCGAAGATACTCGAATGCGGCTACATTCGCGTGTAACTCTTTTCTCTTCATCTACGAGCATACTCAACAATTTGCCACAAAGTATTTATTTATTTTTTATTTTTTATTTTAGGTCTAAAATGGAGCAAGCAACCCCTTCTCCCTGGAGAGGCGTGTATTCTGTGGGTGATTAATTTAAATGGTAATTATTCCACGTTAACCAACCCCAACAAGTGCGTCCGTCCGTCTTGATGAAATTTATGTAGCCGGTAGCCCCCACCCATCCATCATCTACATCATCTGAACTAAAAGGCTCACCGTTGTTTTTCTGTATTCTGTAGTATCCGAACTACGAGTACATGCAGCAGGGGTAGCTAAAGTAGTAGCAGTATCGCATGTCCCGAGAAAATTAAGTTGTTCACAAAGTTTGTTTCGCTAATCTAGCGATGAAATGCATCGGCTCAGGAGTTTCCCCCTCTCGGAAACTCCCTTCCGACTACAGCCGGCCTTACTATTGTTTAGTTTTAAATATAAGTTTGTAAAGTTTTTTTTTTTTTTTATTTTTGAAATTTGTACTTGTATCTAGATTGAGTGTAGTTGGAGTAGTGCGTCGGTTGCATTTATACGAGATCAACACTCAACCTCATTGTTCTTCAGCCATGCAAGTGAAATGCAACAAATTCGAGGAGCTAACGATAAAATTTTTTGCAAAAATTGCAGCATGCAGTTGAGCAATAAATCATTACGAAAAATTTGTGACACACGGTTCACGAGTATGTTAAGGTCTATCACCATTTACAGATCTAGAGTTAGACTATGTACTCGTGTACTGCAGTCCTCTTCGAACTTTTTTCATAGCAAGGTCATTTGAGTATATACATATGTACGCATATATATATATATATAAAAATAATAATAAACCAACTCCGTTGCGGTCTATTACTCGGCAAAATTAGAGAAATCCATTTGGGGGGGCTTGAGAATGGCCTACGTTTTCCAGATCTCAGATCGTACTCGTATTTCATGTCAGGCAGACATTTGGAATCAATTACTTTGGTGATTTGCATTCGAGAAGACTTTGCAAATGCAATTACCCCCCCTTAAGATGTGTCATGAGAGATGCCAATAAAATTCGCGCTCGTCTGGCGCAGTGAGATGTGACCTGTCTACGTTTTGTACGAGTACGAGTATTCTGCTGGCGTAGTTTTTACGCTGGAATAAGTGTGTAGGTAGGTAGGCATCTTCATAGCCAATTACACTAATCAGTGGTAATATTAACAATAATTAACATTCTCAGAAAATCTTTTGAAGAGGTTTGGGATTGTTTTGACTTGGTAATAAGAAATTTTTTCGTTGAGGTACGAGTAGTTAGAAATATTGACAACATTAGTAGCAATTAAGGGGGCAACATCAAATTGGTGACCTATCTTGCTTAAGTTGCATCCACCCTTCATTTTCCGAAAGAGACGGAACATTGCTTCGAACTATAAAAAGATATAGAACAGATATAAGGTTTCAATCAGCTGTTCATTCTTAATAATTTAAACAACTCTCTACGGATATTCGCGTGGTAGTGAGAAGACATACACGATTTCTATAGTGGCAAGTTGCCGCTAAAGTTGAAGGTTGTTTTTGAAGTTGCACCTCTCCAAAGCTCAATCACACGCTTGTTTTAGCTGCAAAGTTGATCTTTTATTCATTTTTTTCTGTATGTAGATCGTATGAGATATCTTCGTCCTTCCATGCAGCGCAGCTTCGAGAACAAGGTGTTTTCCTGCACTTTTTGTCAAACCAGGGATTTTAAAGGACTGGTTTGAGTGAAACCCAGATCACTTAACGTATGTATTCCTGAAAACTTCTTATGCGAAGCGCTTTAAACGGGTATCAGAGGCTTTGTCAAGAGTTAAAAAGTATATAGGGTATATCAGCAAATGTTCCAGAAATTTATATGTCCTCAGAGTACTTTTTCGTCACTGTGGCGCTTGAGGTATTTGTAACTTATACGGGACTCTGTTCTTAGACTGCATACCAAAATTGCTCTTCTTTGAATAAGAATTTTGATCAATTATTTCGAACTTGTGTCGAAGAGTTTGTGGAAGCACTTTTCAGTGGAATTTCTTTTGTGGGGGAGAGAACGGATATCAGGCTAATGTTTGTGAAGATGCTTAACAATAGGTTTGCACCATCTCCAACTTGGAACGCAGACTTTTTGTGGAATATTTTGTTGACTTTGTTTTTATCTAAAGTTGGTGGGGGATTTATCCAGATAACTTTCACACTTTACTAAGCTTTTTAAGACGACGCATGATAGTGGATTGATCGACATTAAAGTCTTCCTTTTCCACAACTGCTAGAAGGGCCTGATCGTTGAAAATAATGGCCTACCTGTTCCTTGATTGTTCTCCAAGCTGGTATCACCTGATTTAGAAGTCGCAAGCGACACTGTCTTTCGCTATTGTTTCTTCCTCAAAGACATACGCCCACGCTGGGAACAAACTCTTTAAGGGTACATTTTATCCCCTAGAGCGTGCACTGATTATACAAAATAAAAATAAATAAATCACAATATCTTGGCTTTGTAGCAAATCTATCGCGGGTCTTGGTATGTTGCACTCTGAAACAATGTGGGGGATAGTCTCCCCCATTGGAACAACGAATCTGCGCGTCTTCCATGGGTGGTTTTTATCCTGTTGAGCGTCGACCAGAGGTTGCGCCGTTGGTCACACCCAAAGGGTCAGCATGATGGGTTCAGAATTGTGATATATACGAGTATTATCAGCTTGCATTTATGATATCTATTCTGTTAAATAAGTATTGAAAACATCATATGGAAATTCTTTAGCGAGCTTTATGGATGGGTGCCGAGATTGAGCTTCTGCTGCCGTGACAGGATCATAGCAATGTCATCGTAGATAGGCACTTTTTAGTAGCATTAGTACGTGCGGAAATGTTGCACAGTAATCTTAAAGGAAGCCATTGTCTTGGCGTTGATTTTTTATGGTGCGGGAAACGAGTCTCATTGTGTTATTGAGTTGGGTAACCATCTTGCACACATGTGCATAGTAATCCGCTGTGGTGTATACAAGTGTTGATGCACCTGAACTTCAGGTTGATCCAGTGAGTTTCTGGACATGTTGTTGCGGGTTTTGAGTTCTACAACAACATTTATTAGGTGTTATTTGTATGTAAGGGATCTGTGTAAGATATTTTGGGTCTCGGTTGTGATTAGGGATTGTTGAATTGGACGTCTATAATTCGAATTATAACTAGTTGGCTGGTAAGGTGGAAGCAACGGACTTCTGTTTTAGACATGCTTGGACACAGTCTTCATTGTCAACAATATAAGGACTCTTTTTGTGTTCGCTATGTCCTTATCCTGAGAAGCAATTGCCAAATTATCTGTTTTTTTTTTAACTTTCTTGAAGAAAAAAGAGCAACGGAGTGAGCATTGAGCCCTGAGGCAAGTCGTTGTTAAGCTTTTCCACTTGTTTTTGTTATCATTGATGAAAATTTAGAACAGGCAGTTTGAAAGTAGATTATTGATAAGACGCGATGCCACCAGGCACGGAATTGCTTTCAGTAATTGAAAGATAACCCCATCCTTTCGGATGTAAACATGATTTCCAGTAAAGCCTTTGAAAACAGGGTGCGATAATACAAGTGATCTGGTAGGTTTTCTCGATCACGTCTTGCATTGGTAAATGATATAATTGCGTACAATTGAAATCATTACCCCTCTTTGCGGCGTGATATCAATATTGGAAATTTAAAATGTACTTTCCAAAAGCCGGAAACAATTACGGTATTGTATAGAACTGGATTCAGATGAGCTTCTTGGGTACCAGAAATAATAGTTGGCTATTTTGTTATCTGGCTCGCTAAGTATTTTTATTTTGACAGACATAAACAAGCCTCTGTATTGTTGCGGGCAAGAACACGTTAACACTTACAAGGCTGGAGTGACAGCTTGTAGCTGTCCATATTAGATGAAAACGTTTTAGGTATATGAGGGCATTGTCTTCGGACCTTAATTCGGCAGTTCAAAAATTATTATCCCAATAGCGATTCTTTACAACGGGGATCGATTGACTAGGCACTATACATACGATACGACAACGGCTTATTTCGGTTTCGGTGGTGTGCTGCGATGACTCTTGTTCTCGCACCCACTTTCAGTTCTTGCAACGTTTGAGATGTTACTTTTCTTAATTAGATTAGATTAGATTAGATACAAGGCTTTAAGGCCCTGGGCATGCAACCCTTTGTAACTTATGTGCGTCGCTCGATCGTGTACTCTGTTTTACCAAAAGTCTTGTTATGGTTGTCGCAGAAACCTACATGAAATTATGTAAAAAAATGTATAAAATCGTTCAATTTCAATTCTCTTATTTCATTGTCTTTCATTTGTGGTTTATCGCTGTTTTGAGCACTTTGATTGTTAATAAAAAGAACGACAGCTGGACATGACGCATTCCAAATTTCTTGCCACTGTAATATGAAATTTCTCTCTTACCAAAGTCTTTAAGTCTCTAAGTCTAACAGGACGTGCATTAATTCCTCATTCATCAGATACTCTCTCCAAGTAGAGCTGGGCAAAAACTGCTAATTTCTTTTAAATTGTAAATGAAGATGTACCCCGCTAAAGTTTTATGGGGAAAGTCTTCATCGCCATTTAAAATGAAATTAAAAGCAATAAATCTTCTGTCATCTTTGTGAAACAAATTAATCTCGTAAATCACTGTCCCGATTGTAATTCCACATCCCGATCTTTTCCTTAACTTTATTCAACGATCACCATTGGACGCAGTCTGACTGTAGTACTTTAAGGAGCAAACCATCAATCCATTGCGCCGAAGTCAATCAATTTATATGCTGATGATCTCCGATGGTTTCAGGTTTCCCATAGTGAATTCCTGTCACGTAAGCTGATAAAATGTCCGTTGATTCCTGTGAGACTTGAATGTAAATTAAAAAAAAAAAAAAAAAAAAAAAAAGGAGGCAAAAATGTTATGGATCCTGAAGGCGTCCTACTACTACAACTTTACTTGGCCGAGTATTCCGTTGGAACAAACTGCGTACGAAGTGAGATGTGTTTATAAGTTTTCTTAATTATAAATATAAAGCCACACAAGTTGGAAGTTGGATTTCAGTTCAGGCTTTGAGCTATTACCAATATATACATGCGTAAGATGTATATATTTATCTCTGTAGAAGTGGGTCGTTAAGAGTACAATGTTGATGGAATACAGCAGAGATGAAATAAATCGTCAGTATCAGAAGTATGCATGAGAAGATTTCAGCAATTTATTGAAATGACTTGAATTACGAACAGCTGCGATCTGGTAACTCCAGCTTCTACGTCCTCATAAGTATACAGTCGACTAGGGTAGTGGCAATATTTCAAGTTATTAACGCGCAGTGAATACACCCCAAACGTTGAACGTTAAAGGTTCGATGTATCTTGACAGTGGGTCTTTAAATTTTGTTTCTTCGAATACCACCACTTTTTCTTATTGATTTGACAAAAGGTGTGTTTTCTATCGACAAGCTAAGCAACAGTAATCCGTTTTATAGAAAGCTGTTCCATTATCTCTGGTCCTCTAAGGTGGAGAAACTTTGTGCTTACTTTGTCACAAATCGTTAAATAGATCGAGGAAGTACATAATTGTTCCTATAGACCTTCACCGTGTGTTGGTTACCTTTGAAATGCACGTCTGCGGTTCATATTTTGTTTTCATATATTGTTTTCTGGAATCCCCTAATCTTGCAGGGTTCTTCTTTGACTAAGGGGCGGATCTTTGCACTGTACAATGTAATCGAATTCTTGGCCCTTTAACGTATATTAGTTTCGGTCAAGAAATTGTAGTTTAACGAAAGATTGCAGTGATTTGGTTTTCTCCGATACCAGCGGAGGAACAATTAGGTGATATACTTTATTTATGAGCTGGTCGCAATCCAATGCATGTTATACCAAAGAACACTGCATTTCTAATCGGAAAATGGCTTTGAGAGATAATCCCATAATATAGACATCCCTTCCGAGGTGGAAAAACCCCAGACAGACCGTTCATATGAGCTTGGTAAAAGCAGCTGTGACATATCTTTACGAAAGTTCGTTCCACCATGTAAGTGAGAAATAGAATACTCGTATAATACGTCTTACCATAGCCTTGTCGACACAAAAAACCCTCCCCTATTTTGTCGAAAGCTGGTTTTTACTGCCAAAAAGCCGATAACTTCGTTTCATTTTATCCTACTCAGAAATTTGACTAGCGTTTCTATCTTTTCGAATTCTGAATTAGCTTCTATAAAGCGATCCATAAATATGACTCCAAATAAGCCTAATTTGTAGAGTGATTTGGTTAGAAGCTTTCGGGCTTACGTACGTAGTCCCAATAAGACGGATCTGCACGAGTATTTGCAAGCTGAACACCTTACTTCAAAACATTTAGTGGAGAACTGTTCGGAACAGCTTCCTTTACCTTCTGTTTCGATCTAAGTTAGACTAATGTCCAGTTAGCTTTTAGTGGAATTCTCTTTCCTAAGAAAGTCTAGCAATGGATTCTGAGTTCACTATATGAACCTATGGAAGTTTCCGAGAATATCATACTTACCAGCCGGTAATCTCCTTGACGTACCGGTTGTATGGCGTTAGGTCGATTATTTTCTGTCTTAGTTTTCTAATCAAAGCTGCCTCAGAGCCAACATTGTTGACCACAGACTGATGATAGTATGAGATTCACAATCTATTTGCAACTATTTCATGATAAGTTGCATTTTACGGGAATCACAGTATTCAATGAGTACGATAGTACCTAACTATAGGGAAAATATTCTGACGAAAAGGTGAATTTGTACTATTTTCCGTTCTATTCATAGCTTATTTCTGCAGGAACTAAATTCTGATTCCAAAATTTCCCAAGTTTAAATGATGTAAATCGAGCACAAAAAGACTAGATTTCTGTAATTTCGATCGCTTTTCATGTAGTGTTGTGAAATCAGAACCACCAGAGTCGAAAATACTGGTCTAAAGCTCAGGTAGCAGTAGAGTTGATCTACGACTAGTACACTCGTAATGGACTTTCAGTCAATCTTCTCAAAATTTTTCTTGTTCTCTTAATGGAAATAGGGAAGTTGCCTGGTCTGACTCATTAAGTGGTTAAAATTGTGCAAAGAAACTAAGTATTTGGGTGTCATCCTGGATAACAAATTTCTCTGGACTAAACATGTTAGGTCAAAAGCATCTAATGCGCTGTTGGACTTCTGGCAGCGCAGAGGAGCTATCGGCAAGACTGTCCTCTAGATCTACACAGCTATAATAGGGTCAATTATATCCTGGTGGTGGAATAAGCTTTCGCGAAAATACGTGATGCTGCATTTACCAGTCTCCAAAGAACGGATTGTCTAGGATGCATGGAAACTTTTTCCAGCACTCTTGGCTCCGCTCTAGATGCATTGATATATCTCCCTCACCTTGATATTCGTATCATGGGCTGCACTCTCTTCTATGTTCCGTTTAGAAATAAATGGTCTTTGATACAACAAGAACTAAAATTTGATGACCTTTCGCCCCGGATGTCTGACATGGATCTTATGGGCATGCCGTCCGATACAATGACACCAGAACTCCTGTTGTGGAAAGAATACAAACTCGACTTTCCTTGTGCCCAGAGCTGGTTTCGGCCAGAATCTGAGCCAGAAAAGAAATGTAATCGGGTTTCACAAACGACTCTAAAATCAATATAGGATGTGGCAATGGTGCCATTCTAGAGGACAACAACGTTAGATTTTAATTCATACTATGAAAGCAAGCATCTGAATTCCAAGCGGATATTTACGCAATCCTGACGGCAACGAATTATATTGCGGAGAACCAGTGGAGGAGGCGAAGCATTTGCATTTGTAGCGACAGTATTTAGAGCCTTGCTGAACCCTCTTACATCCCCAAGCTAGTTCAATAAAGCAAGAAATCACTAAACGCAGTTGGAAGGTTAAATGCAGTGACGCTGGTCTGGGTCCCAGGTCACAAATGTATCACAGGAAATGAAATCGCCGATGAACTTGCCAGAAAAGGTTCAGGGGAATTTTTACAGGGCCCGAATCTACGTTAGGTCTGTCTCCGTCCTCGGTTAAGACTTCTATTGACAGTTGGGTTTTATATGAGCACAAATGCAGATGGCATAGCTCTCCGGGATGCAGGCAGACCAAACGAATGCGCTAGGAATTCAGCGGCCTATCTGCTGTCCGGTTGCAGGTTGCTTACTGGTATCGTGGCAGGGCATAATATTTTTGCAAAGCCTTGAAATGTACCGGGCATAAGTGATACAATATCCTGCGAGCCTTTCTGTGAAAGTGATGATGACACCGCGGAGCTTACGCTCACATCAGGCTGCAGGTACTCGGCGCTGATGGGCGCTTACTCATCTTTCATCGTAAGCCTGAAAGATTTCATTAAAAGGGACTTTACCAGGAGTACAGTGGACTAGTTCTTTGTGTGAATGCTTGTAACACGAGCATTCTTGAGACGGCTATAGCAACGTCACACGCATAGGCACTCACTATCTGCTAACAGGTATATAAACACTTCATTATCCACTGAGTTCTAGAGAAACAACACCGCCTTGGAGCGTGTTTTTTGCAGAAGTCTAACCCAGTTTGGAGTTGATAATCCTGCTATTTAGCATATGACTGATCAACTCCCAAAGTGAGTCATCTACCTTCAGAGTTTACAGTGCACTTTTGATTGCGGATGTGTTGACATTGTTAAAGGCACATTCTATGTCCAGAAACGCGACCATTGTGTAATTTCTATAATGCAGGGACTGTCTGATGTGGCTTTACAGTGTATTCAGGGCCGTTTCCACTGACTTTCTTTTACATCCTAAGCCACAGACAAAAGCTGTGGATTAGAAGAAAATATGATGAATTTATAGGTCTGAGGTCCTTCGGAACAACATGAGAACATTTTCCTTCTTGAGGAATGAAAACGGCATTAACTTCTTTTCATGACAAGGGAATGTGGATCATTTCTACGTAACTCTCTATGACATTCACATGATATTTGATGCTCGGCAAGTATTATAAATTTCGGCACAGCAGACTTGTATGGTTAGAAGCTGTGGAGCGCCGATAGCAGATTGTATCTGGTAATGAGAAGGTGAATTTTAGTCGCGGTAGCGCCCTCTTAAGGTCGCCTTTTTAGGCAACTTCCAACTTCTTATAAAAGGATATTCTCAATGTTCCTACCCCTAGCAGTATTAACTTAATCCCGTAAATACTAATTCATTTATAGGCACAGTATCGCCCTCTCTGGTCTAAGAGGAGCTTACAAACAATTCGACTTTACCACTGCTAGAATAACGTAATTGATTCTTCCTAACTGGTTGGTAGTGAAGTCGTTCTGATTGCTTTGATTTCTATCATCGAAAGAGCAGCGAAAAACTTGATATGTGACATCTTAAGGCGGCTTAGTTCCACTGAATTATTTATTCATTTGAATTCTAAAAAACCAACTGGGCCTGATCTCCTTAATAGGATCAGGCCTATACTTTCCGAAAATATGTTACCTTCTCTTTGTTCCGATGATCTCTTCTTTCGTCTTCTGCGATCTATCTCGTCCAGAAGCAAGTATAATTTTTGTTTTTAGATTTTGTTTGCGACCTAATACTTTATGGCTTATAGCTAGCTTTCTCTAGAGCACAGCTGGGGTGATACATCTTCACTTTTGAATTTTTTTAGTGCTCGCTAGCAGAGTCTAATGGCTACAAAGTCTTTTTCTCATAGTTGAACCCAAGCCCGACGGAAAATTATACTTCTAGGCGAAGAAACTTATAACTGAAAACAGTACCAGGCTTTGCTATTTCAAATTCTACAAGTAATTCAATTAATTTTAAAGTTGAACTTTCCACACTTATTGCTGAATCAACAATTAAGTGACATCCATGTATCTTCTTACAGTCTTCACACCTCAATCAAAAGCAGTAGCAAAATTCCATCACTTAAGGATACTCTAACTAAGTATAGTTCCAGTACAAACCTTATGAGACTGTGGTCGACTATTTATTAGTACATCTCGAGTATCCAGAAAGATGCTCTTTGTTTAAAAAATCACTGTACACACACACGTTTCCCTTAAAATACCTATTTAAATAGCATTTGCAGGGATCCCTCCCCAAAGGCAATTAAAGGACATAGAAGCATCACTGTTGATGTTCACCTAAGAATCAGCAACCCCCAATGGAGTTCTCTTTTTCTCGAAACCAAAAAAAAAGAAAAAAAAAGGGGAACCAACAACAAAAATAAATAAATTGCCAGCAATTACTTTGTTAACAAGTTTTATTGACTCTTAAATGCCTTCCGTCTATTAAGCCAAGAGCTATGGGAATTTTGTCGACTGGTTAAGCGACAGAGTGAGTTGGATTTATGGGGGTGGCTTACACTTGTCCAGCAGACTATCTAAGTGGGAGAGTGATTGCAACAATAAAAGAATTTTTCCTGACTTTTTGCCAGATTTTCCACTAGATCAATCTTATTCGATATCGAGAACAATAGATGGAAAATTTTGGGTGTATATTCTCAAAGGGGATGACAATGAACAACACGTTCCGGGTGGCTGATTAAAATAACATATTGACCATTTTAAGGGGTTGAGATTGTGGATTCGGTTCGAAGGACCAATTTTCTTCAAAGAAAAACCACAAACCAGCATCAAATATCAAAGACATACCCAACTATCCTAGGATTTCTCTTTATCTCTACACCCAACTGACCATTTGGGATAGTTTTGGTACCGTAGAAAAGGACTTCATTTTGAAAAACCACAAGGATTTCTAGTCATTTCCCATACGAGTACTGAATGGGATATCGAATATTTTAATAAACACCACAAAATCTTCACACATTTCAATTATTTACTCAAGGGCTTTCGGTCTTAGTCCGGTATCCTTAAATCCTGAACGAAATTCAAAACCATCAGCTGGAGTTGAGTGAGAAGCTAGTTTTCTAAAAATTCTGATCAAAAATTGTATGTCAGCTTTTACATAGACAACGACAATGTCTGTTTCAGGACATGCAAAAGGAGTCAATAGTGAATGGAAATAGAAAAAAGACAACAAACGTTGTCCCCTTTTGTAAAGGCAATAAATCTCTGTCTCGTTGGATGTCATTCGATATTTGCACTTTGATCTAAACAAATGTCCTCCCAAACGAATTCTGCTGTACGAGACCAGGAATGTGACATTTTCTTCAGTCCTTTTGTTTCGGAAAATCCTTTCACTAACACCAGGAACATGGGGTATTGACTGGTGTGCGCGTTGTGACCACCAAATTCGTCTAGTTGCTCTGTTTTGGCAATCAGCATAACTCCTTTCGATCAATTTCAATGGATTTACTTTGCCGTCAGTTAAATTGGCGTATCCTGCAGAGTATCGAGAGAACATACGAGTAAATATTGCGTTTGTTACTTGTTTATGTCGGGTGCAGCTTTTGAGATAGTCGATTAACTTTTTTGTTTTGTTTGTTTGTGAAGGGAATGAAGTTTTTGTAATGATGCGGTAGAATGCATTTTAAATGGTCAATGGACTTCTTCACAGCCAATGTTATAGATGAATTGGACCTATGAAATATCATGTAATATTGGCAATCCTTAAAAATTGTAACTCAGATATTATTCTCCAAAGAAACGTATTTTTTAGGACTTTGTGGAACGTGTACGATTTTCTTGTTGAAAGGGCAAGCATATGTTGCTATATATCTGCCAATGATAAGTGTTTCACTGCCACCGAAGGGAACATCAGGTAATCTGTCGGTTCACTACAATATGGGCAAGCCAGATGTATTATGGTACTTTGTAGCTCTGGTCCTCCATTGACCTAGATAGGTCTAATGTTAGCACTAATCATTCTCTGGCAATGCTTAAGAATCTTCAACAAAGCCGGGGCGCAAGTCTCTGCCTGGCGAAGAGATACACATGTGTTTTGTTAGACCAGATATAGTTAATGAAATACTCGTTTAGTTATGTGCCAATATCCTCAAGAATAACATAAGTAAGCCGCCATATTTCGTGTGTTGGGTTTTAAATCACATCACAGTGATTTATACGTTGGTAATACGAGTTTTATAAGCGGTCTCTTAGAGCAGCAATTTTCGTTAGAAATACTCTAACTAAATATTCATAATCTTGGATGGATTTACTTCCTTCTGTCTTTCAGTCTAAGGTATCTGCGATAGCCAAGAAGCCATAGAAAACGCTCTTACTTACACGGCCTACTACTATACGCTATAATACTCGTAGACTTAGGGTGCCTTTAGAAGCTTGCATATCTTACAAAATTTATAAAATTAATTTGAGAAAGAGGTGGCTTGTGAGACAACGGCAACACGAGATATTTTAATAGCTTCCTGTTGGTGAAGCTAATATCGATATAATTTAATATCAAGACAGTTAATACGAGAATCAATACCAATATCAATATGACGTTTGATTCAACGTTTGCGGACAATGATAATAAATCAGCTCGACTCTCGGCTACATAGCAGCTTTTCCTAGCACAGCTGGTTTCGCTCTAAGCGCATTGATGATAATAGCTTTCTCTTTGATATTTATATCATGAGCTGCACTCTAAAAGCCATCTTCCTTTTGAAGAAAAGTGGTTTTGGTAGAATACATACTGAAGCTTTGACCACCTTGCAAGCCGACTATCTTATGACTCTGATCTTATGGACATGCCATCTATTGCAATGACACCAGAACTCCTGGAAAAAATACAAAATCAACTCTGTTCCCAAGACTGCTTTCGGTAAAAATCTGAGCCAAGAAAGGAATGTAATCGGGTCTTTATGGATGGCTCTACAACCGATATAGAATGGGGCGTTAGTGTCGTTCTAGAGGACGACAGCGTTAGATTTCACTCCTCGTAAAGAAAACTTGTGTCTATCTTCCAAGCTGAGATATGCGCAATTCTACATTGTAAAGAAAACTAGAAGGGACGAAGTATTTGCACCTGTAGCGATCGTCAAACTGACCTGATCCTCTAATGACCTCCAAGCTAATTTGAGAATACCAGATTTCACTGAACGCAGTTGGAAAGCTAAATTCAAGTCGCCGATGAACCTAGCAAGGCTCAGAAGACAGTTTAGAGGAACTATGATGCGTTAGGTCTGCCTGCATCCTAAGTAAGGACTTCCATTGACAGTTTGGTCTCATATGTGCACAACTGCAGATGGCATGACTGTTCAGGTTGCCGACAAACTAAACAAATGCTTCCTGATGCCCCTAAGAAGTCAGTTGCCTTCCTCTTGTCCCTCAATAGGAAGTACTGCATACTGGCGTCGTTACTAGGTACGACACTTCTGCTAAACACTTAAATGTCCGGCTTACGTTCGCATAGGGATGCAGGTACTCAGCGCTTACGTGGTGGGTGCTGGTAGGCTGTAGGCATATTATCACTGAATCGGTTACTTATCTTTCTTCGAAGGATTTAAATATTTCATTAAAAGGAACTTACAAGGAGTACAATGGACCAGATCTTTGACTGAGTGCTTTGTTCCGACAGAAAAAAAAAATAAAAATAAAATCAGACACTGCGAAACATCTCCGTATCTAAATATTTTTGAATATACGAGGACTGTTTGATAAATACCTGGATTAGAAATTTTAGGTTTTGACAATCTATTTTTCTATATAATTCCTTATCAACTCGATACACTTTTCTCAGCGGTGCTGCAACTTTTTTAAACCCTCCGTATAGTACGACTTTTGGCGGCCTGCAAAATACTCCACCGCGTCGGCGATGAGGGCCCAAGGATGGGGCCAAATCCGAAGAATACGGCAGAATGCGGAGGTGTGAGGCGGTGCGTTATAGTAGTGGAAGAGCACTTCGGCAAATGTGGTAGTTTTTTGTTCAAATCGGCCTCGAATCGGCCCAATAAATCGACGTAGTATGTTTCTGTGATTGGTTTTTCATCTTCCAAATGGTCAACGTGGTCATACCTCGTGCGTCTCAAAAAACGGTGACTATCACCTATCCGTCCGAAGGCACGGTCGTCGCCTTCTTTGGAGCACGTTCACCGGATAGATTCCATTGTTTTGGTTGTTCTTTGGTCTCTGGTGTATACCAATGAATCCATGTCTCATCAACGGTTTAACGGATTTCGATTAAACAGGACCAAGCACGTATTAAAGTCAATATTGCACTTGTTCCCCGGTGTGAGCAAACGCGGCACCCATTGTGCGGACAGCTATCTCATGCAAAAATTTCGTGCAGGATATGGCTTACACGCCTGCTATCTCAATTAACTCGCGAATTTTCACTTGGCGGTCCGCCAATATGTGATCATGGATTTTGTCCACGGTTTTGTGGTAACCGTTTTTGGGCCACCTGGGCGCGGCTAGTGGGTTTGATGGCTTCGCAGGTTTCATCGCTCAAAAACAAGAATCGGATCACGGAGCGATAATTTTCTTTCTCCTGAGATGGGTATTAAAACAAAATTTACCGTCGGATTGTCACCAAATTTTGACAGGTGGGTTATGTACAAGAGGTTATACTTAAGGTTTTACACACTCATACAAAATTTTATCACTACAATTCTGAACCAGTTTTTCGATCATTAGAGATCGTATATCTGCAATAACTTGCGCTGTATTTTCTTCCAAAGCTTCAATAGGTGTTTGTCATCTATACGTAAACAAGCTATTTGCGTTAGTTGACGAAGGACCGTCGTAGATCATGACCCAACGACTTTGATATTGGGTCAGATCAATATCATTTCTCAATTCTTCAAAAAAAAAAAAGGCAGTCATCTCTGTTGCAAGCCCAGCGCTTTCTAGATAAACATACCAGCTCTCCACAGTACCGTTCTTTTTTTGGTCTTCTGGATTACAGTTTCCACTTCCGACACTCTTCGTGTAGTCGATGGCAATGACTGTTCTTCAAAGTTTGATGATGGCGCCATAGAATTTCTCAAAAGGTTTCGGAAGATTCAGAAAGACACTCCTAGATGTCTTGTTATCGTGACCGTTGGACTTCAAATTTCTTCACCATATGTCGCCGGTGTTCTGTCGCCTGGAATATTTTCAATTGCACCTTGTGTGGAACGCATTGCAGCTATGATAATTCCGGTTTCAGCAATAGTGCTGGCACCATGTACTCCTTTCTTAACTTGACATTAAAATCACCAAAAACTATCTTATCTCCAACACACAATTTCTATTTGAACATGCTGGTTAAGTGACAGAAAATCCTGGCAAGCTCCGAGCTACTGATATCGCTCAGATGAGGATATCTCTGGTTTATAGTCTAAAGTTAGCATTATCAACCCTATTATTGGAACTAACAGGTATTCTTGTTGAGCTTTGTTTTCTTCAACCACTATCCACTATATCCCATTTTCTTTACAGAAATCCAGAGCATGGATTGATGTATGGGAAGAATGGTTATCCAGCAGAAGCAAAACCTGGTGACTTATTGAAGAATTAGTATGTTGCTGGAAGTGTTTCAACCAATTGGACCATCCCTCACAAAAAGACTTTGGTAGCGGAGACGGGGAAAATGAAAAATGGAAGGATAGCGTTTCCAATAACATTTATTGCATTTGTCACTGTGACAAGAGTTCCTCGTTCACCTGAGGTGAAAGCTCCAACTTGTCTTATCCCTTTTCTTGCCACAACTCTGTTAGGCTTTTACACGGTTGTCACCCCATTTTCGTCAACATTGTAAATGTCTTTTGCTTCGAACTTATATTTATCTAAAACTGTTTGCAAGTTGTCGAAAACTAATTTGACATTTACAACATTGAAATTGGCTGCTCTGGAAAGGCTAGTCGGTTGAGCACACATAATTGTCAATTGTCAATTGTCAATTGTCAGCTAAAGAGCTAACGTCCCACTGTGGCGGCCTCCTTATTCCATAGCACACTGCCAATTCATACGCAAACTTTCGTATTTCCTTAGAAACTATGACATCAATGATGGTATGCAGATGCATGTACTGGGCCTGTGAGAGAAAATTTTCAGTTACAGTTTGTGACATATCGCGAGTGTTACAATTGTAGACTGTTACAATTGTCCCCGGTTCACCCTAAGGCTCATTTTTGGTTGATTATCTACATCAACAAGGAATATTCCTGCATTTGAAGTGAGAGAAATCCAAAGGCCATTATTAAGATGCCACTATATCCACAAAATCACTGTTTGGTGTCCATAGTTCTTCAAATACTTTGTTGTCAATGAAGATCTCTATAGATCTATAGATACGTCCTCGAATTGAATAATATTAACATGGAAGAGCTGTAGTTCCAACAAGGGGATACAACATGTCACATAGTATGTGCCACAATCAATTTATCGAAGAGAACATTCCATAGTTTCCACGATCGTATCATTCGATCCCTTTGGATTAATATCTGTGCAAAATTGTTAAGTTGCTAGTCTACACCGATAAACTGTAGACGATGGACGAAATGGATGATAGCATTCGAGGCGTTATTGCCGATATACGGACGCAGCTCCTCGAAAAAGTGGTCGAAAATTTAACTTCACCTTAAATTGTACGATTTCGATAGAATTCGTATTTGTATGTATGTGTATCCGTATCCACGCTGTAGAAACGTTTGGAGCAGGTAGGTACTGCCTCAAAATGTTTTCATTACAATACTATGCAACGAGTCCTGAATGAATGTAAAGAGATTCTTATATTGAAAATTGTAACAAGAGAAACTATAGTAGAGAAAGATAGGATAGGATATGCAGAATTGTATTTCGATTGCATCCTCTGTCTTAGATGCAACATCATTAACAAGCAAGATCATATCTATGGGGTCCCATCCTTCCATTCCAATAGTCCCAACATACTCCACCATCTTCTATCTAATCAGATTTTATACCCACATACCCGAGAAACCAGTTGGAAAGTAATTAAAACAATAAAATCTGATTTAAAACTCAAGTAAATCCTCAAAATAGTCTCTCACCAGTAAGCTTACTGCACAACTGAGCTTTTCCCATAATGTTGGCAACATTAAGACAAGCAATAGCCTTTTCGAAATTCATGCCACCACCCGAACTCACAAACAAAGAACCATGTCCTTTTGAGCAGACAATTTTAGACTTGAAATGCGAAGAACAACATTCATAACTGCGTGTCTTATGCCGTCTCATATTTTAAATATCCACCACCGCCAGCGTCGTTTATGTTCTTCGTCAAAAGGGTTACTCTGCAGTCACCCTTCAAAAACACCGACACACCCCGAAGGCTTTAACTCTGCGACTGTGAATGTGCCGCCAAACGACTCTGACTCAAAAGTAATCTGAGAAAAATTATTAAGAAGCAAAATGATTCCCATGCGCAACAAAAATAAGAAATAATAATGGAAAAAGGATTTAGTCACCGACATTAAGTTGCCCGGAGATGGAGATGGAGTCATCTGTAGCAACTCACCCCTAAACAACCACCCCTACCCGTACCCAAGAGTGTATAATTATGGAATTTGAAGTTTTCTGTTTTACTTGTGAGGCTAGGTTTTGGGAATTTAATTACTTTTGTGGAACACAGAGAGGTTGTGTCGTGTCGTGGGTTGTTTTACAATTTTACAATCTTATAACCACCCCCCAGTCGGAGCAGCCCTTATTACCTAAAAAAAAGAGAGCCAACAACGATAACATGACGCGACAATGGGGGTGTAGATGTTTCTTTTTTGTAGTCGGTTCTCGTTTTTTTTTTTTTTTTGTTGTTGTTTTGGGGTCCGGGTAATGACAACGACTTAAGAAGGTGAAAATTATTGTTATTACATGCGCCACGTGGTATGATCATGTGTGCAAGTAACCCACAGAGGGGGTGAAGACAGAAAAATTTCCACACAAACAATCTTAAGGTTGATTTACGCGAATTGTTTTTCACTTCTCGAGATACGAATACTTGTACACAAAATTTTAATTGTATCCCAGAGCTGCAATCGAGCAATAACTTTTAATTATTCATTCACTGGTGGTGCGGATAGTAGTCGCTGGTTGTACAGATATTTCTTTTTAACTTTAGAATTTATTTTATTATTTAATTGCCGCCGGGATGAGCTGCATGATAAATGGATCTTGAAGGAGATTTTAATTAAAATATTTCTTTTTTTCTTCTCTGTTAGTATTCTTTTATTCTTCCCCCACCCCTTCGACTTTTTCCAATTCAAAGACAACAAAAAAACTAAAAAAAAAAAAAGCCAAATCGAAGCTAAAAAGCCACAGTCATTCAGTGTCAATCCATTAAACAGACGAAATGTGTGGAAGTTATCCTTCCACCAAATAACCCTATTATAGTCCTGAGGGGTTCTCTGGTCTGCGGTTGGGGGTGTTAAAACAAATCCAAAATGTCACCCTTGAAGTGAAAGTCGTTTGTTTTTTGTTGTTTTTGTTGTTTTTGTGTTTTTTATTGTTTACTGCGGTTTGAGTTTGTTTTCCAAAAATATGAATTTTTTTTTCGCTCTTCCTTTGGTTGTAGGGTTTTGGGACCAAGAGATGGTATCAGCAACCCTTAGGTCGTACGTGCGTACAATTCGATCAGTCCAACCCTTCGGAAAAAGCGACAATGTGTGAACTTTCAATGGTTTGTCGAATGTTATCTTTATGGAAATATATTGAACAACATACGTTGTCGAATATTGAATTAGAGGATTGGCCGATGAAAACCCGACTAGGGTTGGGGATGTGTTGTAGGGCAACCAGCCACCGTATGGAATGACAATGATGTGTGTTTTGGATGATAAAAACATTTTTGTGTTTAAGTTTTATGTGAGCAGAGTTTTTATTATTCGGTTTCGGTGTAATCATCATCATCATCATCAGTGGACAAAAATTCGAATGCCTTACATGGAACAGTCGTGGATGGGTCCCTCGAATCATTGTTATTGCCATCGCGTGCGGTGGTTAATGTATTGATGGACGTGTGAAATGTAGTGAGCAGCTTTAGTGATGGGAAAAAATTAAGTGAGGAATAATTTCAGAAGTTCACTATAGATTTCATCACGCTTCCTTACACTTTTAAGATACATATTTATGTAGTTCGACAGATCTAGTAAACATAACAAGATGACAAGTCTGAAATCAACATGAAGTCATCCTGAAATAGTAAGGACAAGAATCGGATTACATTTGCAATTAGCAGTATACTAACTATTGGCCAACAGGGTTTACCAACAGATTTTATAGCCATAGGCATTCGTTTACTATTTTTTAGTTATTCTGCGGGCACTCAACTGAAACATGTACATACCTGCAAATAAAACGTATTTTTTCAGCATGGTGTTACAATAACTTTTTTGGTTCCAAATCCAAATGGCTCTGTATCAAAATGCAATTTCGATTGTAAGGCCACGGAATGTCATCATCTCCTCCTTCGTTGTTCGGTTTTTAGTCCGTCCACAACGTGGAAAATTTTGAGAAAAGTCTTCGGCCTACATCCTAGGACTTAGCAGGGACTAAATCTACTAGAATATATCTTGCTACTGGAGTCGGCTCTTGTTTTGAACGGAAAATTGTATTTATTGACGAGGTTCACTCTTGTGAAAATTTTCATTTGCGGAGTAAGGTAAATG
This sequence comes from Volucella inanis, assembly GCA_907269105.1. Classification (NCBI taxonomy): domain Eukaryota; kingdom Metazoa; phylum Arthropoda; class Insecta; order Diptera; family Syrphidae; genus Volucella; species Volucella inanis. Next base: position 20,663,271 of record OU026157.1, read on the forward strand.
AGGAATAGACTAACAAAACTCAATAGTACCCACAGAGTGAACTATTTGTCATGGTCTTCACGCTGGTTGCGTTTGAGTCTATGTGAATATTTCTTCTAAATTGTTTGTGACAATATTTATTATAGTTGCAACGTGATCTTACTACGTGTCACACTACCAATAAAACAATTGACTAATTGAGAATTGAGCCAACGACAATATTACATTGCGAAATGGACCAGTTAGTTGGCCACCGATATCGTGAGATGTGAATTCAACCGACTTGGTAAAGTTTTTGGTGTATGCTGATAAGTCACAAACTATTAAGTCGTTACTAACATACATAGATGACGTTACTATCCGAGCTGGACCAGGGCCTTAGCTAACATGCCTTTCCAGCTAACACGGTCTTTCCCTGTCGGCTGTCTTCAGTACCGCAAACGAAGCTGGTTGAGGCCCATTCCCCTTTTACGCGCCGTCTTTGATGAGGTAGTTTTTTTTAAAGCGTTGTCCCTCTGGGTTGGAGATGAAAACTTTTCTAGCTCATCTCAACACAGCCCGTATAGTTCTCCTTTGAAATGTCTCCTCCATAAACCGACGAACTTTCCTCTTAAAGCGCTTGGAGGCATTTTTATCCACTTTTGCCCAAGATTCAACAAGGTGAAACTGGACTAAAATGATCGAGAGACGGCTTTAATAATGTGAAGCCTCTTAATTAAAATAAAAAGAACAACGGCTGATGTTGTCGGAAGGAAGAACAGAAATAAATGTAAGTTGGCAGATTATGAATTAACAGGTATGTCTTGGAATGATCTTCAAATTTTGGTTACTTTTAACCTGGATAGGCAGTAATAATATATTGGCAGAGTCTTGTGAGAGCCTTGGTTAGAATATCAACGGGCATAATCTACGTTGGCAGGTAATAAAGTTTTATGTTTCCTCTATATAAGACATCTACATCGAAAATGTTGACGAATATCTATGTGTTTAAACCTTTGACCGAACACATGATTTTCTGTGAGAAGCTTTGCACCACGATTATCGTTGTATAAAGTAAACAGGTCTTGAAATTCAAGCTCGTTTAAGAATACCTTAAGATGAATAGCCTTCTTCACAGCCTCTGAAATACCTATGAATTCTGGTTCCGTAGAAAATCATTCACTTAATGACCGCATTTGAAAAAGTCATAGCATATCGAGTGTATGGTCTTCGATCATTTACTCACTTAGACCAATCTAATAATTACATCCTTATTTGAAAAAGCAAACAAAAATCGATTCTTCTTTGAAGATAACCTAACACACGTTTACAAGAACCCACTTGTTGCATGAGATGTGGTATATCTGGTCGAGAGCAAGTAGTCTCGAGATGGGTCTATAACTTTTTTCATGCGGTTTGCTAAGAGATGACGTAACTTGTATTATTGCATTATTATTATTCCATTAAAACATGCATTGGAAAGCTACTATCATTGTACGTCATTTTAGTATATGTCATTCATTTGAAGCGTAAACAACAATAATTTTTTTTTCACTCAAATATGTCGAACTTTGTGCCTGAAAAAGTGTTTTTGCGGGGAGTTCCTCTTCATTAGTTTAATATGAAGAAAACTGCTGCCGAAAGTCATCGTATTTTGGTGGAAATTTATGGTGAACATGCGCTAGCTGAGCGAACGTGCCAAAAGTGGTTTGCATTTCAAAACGTTTAAAAGCAGCTGGATATATTCAAAAGCAAGGAAATTGGGTTCCACATGAACTCAAGCCGAGAGACATCGAAAGGCGGTTTTGCTGGTGTTACTGGTGTTACTGATTGTTACTGGTGATGAAAAATGGATCCATTACGACAACCCCAAGCGCAAGAAATCATATGTGAAACCCGGCCAAGCAGCCAAATCAACGGCAAAGTCGAATATCCATGGCGCGAAGGTAATGCTCTGTATTTGGTGGGATCAGATGGATGTGCTGTATTATGAGCTGCCAAAACCGGGTGTAACTATCAATGAACAACGCTATCGAACACAATTAATCCGTTTGAAGAGTGCAGTAGCCGAAAAACGCCCGGAATATGCGACCAGACACGAGGCAATAATTTTCTATTATGACAACGCTTGGCCCCACGTTGCTATTCCGGTTAAGAACTATTTGGAAAACAGTGGATGGGAAGTTTTACCCCACCCGCTTTATAGCCCAGACTTTGCCCCTTTCTGACTACCATTTGTCCCGGTCGATGCAGAGCGCCCTCACTGAAATACGGTTCGCATCAAAGCAGAATATCAAAAATTGGCTTGATTCGTTCTTGGCTGCCAAGCCGGCGCAGTTCTTTTAGGATGGGATCCACAAATTGCCAAGAGATGGGAAAAAGTCATAGCTTTAGATGGGTAATACTTTGAATAATACTATTGTACATGTTTTTCTTAAATAAACGTTCAAACTTTGAAAAAAAAAAAAAACGAATTAAGTAATATACCGTATTTAACTCTCCATAAGGGCGTTTCTTTTTCTCAGATCATTTTTTTCAGCTTGGACAAGCCTTGAGTCGGGTATCATTGCGTTAGTGAGTACGTATGCGTATGCTCTTTGAATTGCTGATATGAATCGTGCATCTTGAGTTATTTCAATTTCGTGGCAATATTTCACTTCAAAATCTTCCAAAACCTACCCTTTATAGAATATATCCAGTTAAAATTATAGGAACAGGAACAACATCGTCTGCATAAATAGAGAGAATCAGTATTTACCCATTTTTCCATGCAACGTACACTCATTTGAAGCAAGATTTTTGCCTTTGAGCAAATGCACTGTCTATCAGTTCGCTTTGTAGCATTTCTTCAAAACATTTTCTAGGAAGAGCGGCGTTTTATGTAGTTTTCTTCGTCCTATAATCCATTTAAGTATGCGAAGGTTATATCGATTTGGTGGACCTTCAGTAGGTATCTTGTTTTTTTTGCAGTCTATACTTAGCTGTGCAACAAGGCAAGCCTTACTTCTCGTTACTACACCATCTTCATTGCGTTTATTTGTTTGCACAGTAGTAGCTCTTAGTTCATAAAATGTTAGTAAGACTATTGAAAAATATGTTCCCAAATGAAAATTCCGACTCGTTCTATTGTTGACAAATACTTCGTAAAATGCCAGCAAATGTCCTTTTATGTATTTTCACAATAGAAACCTCAGGTCAAGAGGTAGACCAGGTTCTAGACGTATTGTAACTTGGCAACTGTTGAAAACGAAGCGTTGGTTTTCATCAGTTTTGTGCATAGTTGGTGCTGGAATAGCAGATTAATCTGTAAGTGATTTAAAAAAAATTATAACTGTCTTGACTTTGTTTTTCTTAGTAAGTACTATTTTTTCAAACGCGTTTTTCTCAAAACGATTTATTTTGAACTTGCGTACAAGCTAGTATGAAAAGTTTTCAACCAATCGTTCTGAAAATTGGAAATTACTTTCTTCATAGTATTGCGCTCTATATGAACCTAAATTCGGTAAAAAATGGCAAAAATCATGTTTTTTTTTGTTTTGACCTCTGTAAAAATTTCAATTTTCTATTTTTTTGATAGCATTTGGGTTCATATAGAAGAGATACATATAATAAAAAGCCGCAAATTGCGGCTTCCAGAATGTACGCAAAATGATGAATCTGATTGTGACTTGCAATATGTTCTCGCTAATATCTTCTGTGTTTTTCAATATATGTGTAACATATTCTTAAAGTTTCAATAAATTATATTAATTTTTTAAACTACAAAAAAATTCATGAAAATGATTGAGAAAACGCTGTCCTAACCTTATTTCCCACCTTAACTTCAACCAAAATAGCATCTTTCCATTCAGTACAATCGCGTCTTTGTAGAGGTTTCTTGAAATATATTTCAGAATTAAATTCATAGGACACAATATAAATATCGGGATAGTTTTCGCCATGGCCCCTTAACAGGCTGTTTATTAAACTGAATCTCAGCACTATCACTATCATCAGTACCACATTTCTACAGCAACTTAACAATGCCACATTTTCTTTCGTTTAAGTTAATACCTCTTTTGGCATCTTCGAGCAGATTAGTTGATATTTGTCTAGCCTAACCTCATGTCTGATAGGAAGTCTTAATCAAAGTTCAAACCAATATGTTAGAACCTTTCTTCATTTTTCGAATTCACGCAAAAATGATGCATGTTAGGAAAGACATGACAAATAAACCGGCGGACCACATTTTGGTGGTTTGGTTCATGAGTGTCTTGTAGATATGGGCGCCTGCCTGATAGTTGTTGAAATACCTTTAGCGGAGCGACTAAACTCTGCGGAAAGAGAGTTAACATCTCTTTTATCCGCGAAGCCGCCTACGCAGGTACCTGTAAGTCATTGGCCCACAGATATCCGAATGGCTGATAACCAAAGGTTTATCACTTCCACCTGTCCTGATAGAAAATGATTTTGTTGACAACTTTAGTCGCAAGCAAGCAGTGCATGAAGCTGGATCTGTACTAATCCTTAAAGCAATTCCTATTGCACATTAATTTTTTGTCATATTGAACAGAGTGCAGAAGTTTAAATGCCCAAATCGCTCATGCCTCATCTAAATATCAGACCTCCTTATACGAGTTATGAACTCAGCAACTCGTACTGATTCTGTTAGTTGCCAAAAGTAAAAGAAATCAACAGTTTGATCGGGCTACTCTTGTCAACATCGCATTTTGGTGCTTGAAGACTACTTCACAACTCTTGTCAGTGATTTTAGCAACTCAAAGATCTGGAAACAATAAAATATTTTAAAGATCTGCTGATCTTAAATCCACTACAACAGCTGCTTGAAAATTTAGAGTTTCTTTTACTTTGTTGATGATACAATGTGATGTAATGTGCAGCCACTGTCCAAACATCATCTCCCTTTTAAATCGATTACCTCCATACTCCTGAAATGTTCTGGATCCAGGATCCTGGGTCTCAACCGCACAACGAAGGTTTTTAAAGAAAAAGAAGTTATGAATCTTAACATCCATCAGCGTCAAAAAACTTATTCACATGATTATGTACAATATCTCCTTCATTTATCTTATTCATTCGTCCTCTGAGTTATGAGCTTTTTTAATAAAATTGCTTTTCTCTTTCTTGTTTCTTTCAAATCTTTTGAGAAGTTTCGCATCTACGTATTTGTTTGAGCTCCGGTGGACTTACGAGTATAGATAAACAAGATCAGCTTTAGCTTTCTCTCTTCACGCTTCGATGCTGATACAGCCTTCTGCATCGTTCCTCAATCGTTCTCTAAAGGCTCCGGTGGCTTAGGTATCACACTAGGTTTCACGAGTTATTTTTAACTAGCATTGCCTCAACTTGAAGGCACAATGTGACGTTTTTATAATTGGTGAGCTTTTAAGTCTGACGTCTGACAATCAATCCCGTCAAATACCGCGATGAATTACACCATTCTGCTTAGGTAAGGATAATGCACTTTAACCTTTAAGAATTTTAATTAAAATATCTGGGCCCATAACCTGTGGAGCTAGTTTATTTTTAAACAGGGTAAATTTTTGTAATAACACACTCTATGTCGGAGTTCCCTCCGACAGATGAACAATAGAAATAAACCTAAGCTGACAGGTCATGAATTACAGGGATATTATTATATTAGCCCAAAAAAACAGTGTGATTCGCTCTAGTATCGTTATCGGATTTGGTAATGGTGGGGATGTAGATGAAGTAGCAAGTTGTGACTGTCTATCGTGACAATTTGTCCTAGGTTCCGATATTGTTTGTTGTTTTTCCTTCCATTGACAGCTCGCTTTGTTCTTTTTATTATGTCAATGCCATCTGTGTATAGAGGGTAACTGAACTGATTTTTGGTAGATGATTCATCTGAGTTGAGAGTTTCGCACAATTCTTTCAGAACGGTGTTTGAAAAGTCACATAACAACTCATCGCCCTGTTTAAGTCATAATTTCAAAAGTCTCGGTCTAGCAATTAGCAAACGTGACGGAGCAGCGTGCATGTATAATACGGTTTACATAAGCTAAAAAGAGCGCTTTGGTTTACTACAGGATCAAGATCCCCACATTTAAAATGTGAAAACCAAAAGGTTACAAGGATCTGAATCTTTTCGAGTTATTTAGAAGTCGAATCATTCTGTGTTTTTCCCAAAACTGAGGAATACGGTAACCGTTCTTTCGGACAGATCTCCATAATTATTAAAAAACAAATAATCCGAATGTGTTATCCTACTGGTGTACAACTCCTGCTTCAATCGTATACTGGCGTCGCTGCCAATTAAGCATTTCCGTAGAAATGCCCATTAGAATGCCAAAATGTGCCTGGAGATAAACCTCTGCCTAGGTCTTTGGTTTAGCTAAGAATAAATCTGGCTGGCAGGTTACAAAACTTTGAATGTATATTTAACTTAAGGAGCTTCCTAAGAGATTAGGTCCACTGACAGTCAGCTTTTTGTTGACTGGCAGCGCAGGCTGCCGTCTGTTTTCCATAAATCTCTAGAGGAAGAAGATGAAGAAATATATTAAGTGCATCAACGGCAGTAGATATTAGAGCTGATACTAAGGGAGGCTGGCCTCCTTAGTATTAAGAAAACTTACTGCTAAATAACACATTAACACAGGTCTGAGGACAGAATTTTAATGACCAGCTCGAACTACTTGAGCGGGTAGTGAACGCGTTTTTTGACATTCGACTTTTAATTCAATTTTCTGTCTGGAAACCATCCAAGAAATGTTGGCTGTTTAATAAACTATAGAGGGAGTTATAGATAATTTTTATATAAATTTTGAGGACAAATTCGGTTAGGATTACGCCCAAACATATATGATATTTGGAGAATCTGTTTAGGTGTCTTCACATTTTACATCTTTGGGTATCCAGGTATTCGCCAGTAATACTCATACATACCGCAATATCATCTGCAAAAATAAACTCCTCACAAAAAGTCTTGGAAGTTAGTTAACTACTTCATAGAAATTGAAAGAGAACACCATCTTACTTCGACGGGCATGTTTCCATATTGAGGATTCTCCAAGACTTCTGGTGTTAATTTTTATCGTGAGAAACTCATTTATCAACACGTTTAAGGGGCATCGAGGCTCATTATTGAAAGCACTAGAAAGACTAGAAACTCTATAAAGGCCACCAATGCATATTCCTTAAGGCATGTATGTAGAAGAGTGAAGAACAGAGTGGGATCTGTGCTCTGACGAAGAAGGATGTCAATTAATTTTTCCAAAATTATGAGAAGGAATGATGACTTGTTTATGGATGCTGTCCGATTCAAGCGACCTCTTACAACTTCATTGAATAACAGAAAGTTTATTAAAAATTTCCAAGCAGTCCAATGCTGGTAGCGTCAATCGCAAAATACCCTGAACTGCAGTATCTAATGCAACAATATCGCAGATTTACCGAATAATTCTACCAAATCGAGGCAGACATGAAGAAATTACAAAACTCAAGTCATGGGAGGGAGGAGAGAAGGGAATATTACCTGCTTCTCAAGAAGCCAAAAACGAGCTTGAAGAGTGCTGCATCGAGGAATTCTAATAAGAAAACAATGTTTCGCATTCATCTAAGAATTAAACTAAACATATACTCGTGGATCAATAATAAAAATCCTGAACAGAAGCGTATTGCAGATTGATTTCCATCGTTTATCCTCAAAAAGGGAAACGCTCTAAATTACAACAAGCACAGAAATATTGCACTACTCAGATCCATGGGCAAGATATGAGTACTATTTATGATAATGGCATATTAACAATTGGAACCTTTCACTCACAATCAAATTAATCAACGTACTACAATAGGGCTTGTAAGTTTTCCATTCATATTGAGGCAAGGTGCTATAGATAGATTTATATTTAGGACGGTCATCAAAAAGGTAGCGGCTGATGTTCTGTGTTTCACTCGACTATTATCGTGAATTCCTTGGTGTCCAACACATCCAGCAAAATAATTTGCCTTCGGCACTTCATAAGAGCACGAAAGCTATTTGTCCAATCATTGGATAAAGATGTCACTAGCTACTTTCATAATTTAGATGAATTTTTAAAATTGTTAGATTTTGTATGAAATTTCATTGAATCATTCTACATTTGTAACACCGCCGCATGGGCATGAAAAGCAAACGGTCATAAAAAGAGCTAGGCTGTGCTTAAGGAACATTGATTTAACTTAAATGTTAAAGGGAAGTGTCAAGACATCAATTTGCAAACAGAAACTTGTTGAGATGAACAAGAAAATGTAGTAGTAGAGCCAGAGTCGGTGTTAAGGATATAGAAAAACACTTTTGTTCACTGTATAGCAGCCTGTCTGAGTGAAGTAGATCATATCATTCAACTTTTTTTTTTTTTTTTTTTTCGTGGGAAGGTGAGAAATCTTCATAAACACTATAGGCCCGGAGCCTATAGTAGTGTGAGATTCTTACTCACTAAAAAACACCTCCCTTATCCAAACTACGACTGAATTCACACTCAACAAGCAGTTCTTGCAGGCGATTTTCCATTGAAAATTTCTGTGTACTTTAGAAAAATTACGCACTGTTAATCACCGTGCTAAATCGAGAGGCTTAGTCCTTTTCAGACGGCGCAATAAATTTGTCTGGTCGAGGATCTGTTGAAGAGAAATCGATTATTATGTTTTAGCACAAACATTTTAATTACGTTCTGAACGTTTTCGACTCCTAAGTCTCTGTGGATATCATCGTTTCTAATATACCACGGCGCATTAACAAAAACTTTGTTTTGGAATGTCTGTAATACATTAATGTTATTATTTTTAGTACAACCCCAAAGTTGTACACCATATGTTCAGATTAGTTTAAGCACTTGCTTGTATAACAGCAGTTTGTTCTCTAAGCTAAGCTTGAAATACTTTCCAATAAGCCAGTAAATATCTCTATATTTGATTTCAAGCTCTTCACGTTTTTTCTTGACGTATGCTAGTTTAGCGTCGAGTGTCATTCCGAGTGTCGTTCGCGTAAGGAATTCGTACTGCGTTGATAAGCACCGGTGGATTCTCAATTTTCTTGAGAGTGTAGTTCACGTGGACAGACTTGTTTTCATTAAGCGCGATTCGCCAAGTCTTGTCCATTTGTTAATCTGTGTAAGGGCACTTTGCAACTTGGCAGTTGCTTCTTCGACTGTTCTAGTCGTTGCCAAAATGGCAGTGTCATCAGCAAATTTGGATAGGACAGTGTCGTCCGTTTGCGGTATATCGCGGGTAAAAAGCAAATATAGCAGAGGGCCAAGTACACTTCCTTGCGGCACCCCCGCCTTTATTGTCCTAAAAGTGGAATATTCGTTTCTGTGTCTTACACGGAAGAGTCGGTCTTCCAGGTATGAACCTAAAATACAAGACAATTGCTAAGGTAGGGCTTGTCAGAGTTTATATTTTAGGCCTTCGTGCCATACCTTATCAAAGGCTTGCGAAACGTCAAGGAATGCGCTTGAACAGCCTAACTTACACTCGATTGCTCGTTCAATTACATCGGTTATTCGATGAACTTGGTCAACTGTAGAGTGTTGGCTTCTAAAGCCAAATTGATGATCAGGCAAGAGGGAATTTATGTCGGTAATTGGTTTAAGACTATTAAGAACGATTCGCTCGAAGACCTTCGATGTAATCGGAAGAAGCGATATTGGTCTATATGACTTGACTTCAGTCAGCGGTTTACCGGGTTTTGGAACCATATCATTCAACTTGAGCAAGGCTTCGACTCACCCACCTGACAAAAATGAAAAAAAGATTCCAGTATCTTAGATTAAATCAAATTAATCACCGGACCAAATACTCTACTTACAAAGCCATACAGCAGTGAGAGATAATGGAGATAGTAAAGAGCATACACCAACTCAGTTCCAAGATGCAATTTTTTGTTGACGATATTGACGATCAGCGGGCGTTTGAGGCTGCTTTATGCTATGAACACAGTCAAATTAAAAAGCTTGTTGTCACGAAGGACATTTAGTACCAACGGGTTTAACCCTTGTCGGTCTAATTTATCCTGAAAATGCATTAAGTCCTTTAGTTTCTTCACAATTCCAATTAACAGATAAATTTGAAGATACATCCTTTCAACCTCACTTAGAAGGATTCTTAACATTTCTAAACAACATTCACTTTCAAGAGCAAGTCTGAAGCCAAGGTTATGTAATCGTCTACGGTTCAAGGTAAATAGTTTAACCCATTGCCCTTAAAAAAGCGGTTTACTTTTTCGAAAATTTTATTTCGCGTTTTTATTTTGTTTATAATGTATTGGTGAGTTCAAGACTTCTCTCTGAATATTTATTTCACAATACACATTAATTCAACATGAAACATAGGGGCTCTTCTTCAGTTTGTGTTAAGTAGGCGATCTGCGCGAGGATTTACCCTTAAACTGCTGACTGCTCTATAACCTGGATTGATGTCATCAAGTTCGTAAGTGCTTGCTTTTACTCATAGTAGTTGGCCCCAGCATGAGTAAGGTCTTACACATGAGGGCTAAAATTGCAAGCGCGCGCTCGACCAGGACCGTAATACTGGCCTACGTCGTCAATATGTCTCTTCAAAAGAGATAGAAATATGAAGAACTAGCCTCAGATGGGCGGTTTCACTGTTGACGACACTGACAATCTGCACACGGAATCTTTGAACCTTTAACAGACCGAAGAACTAAGAGAGGTCCTCGACAAAAACAAAGCAGACATTATCAGAGGAATGATAAAGTTCAAAAGTTTTACAAAAAATTACCTAGCACAAATCTGAAGGGATGGAGAAGGAAATCTCATTTTTTCTGAAGGCTGTTAAACGATGATGATGAGCATTCCACTGTTCGGCAGAATGAATCACTCAACTGAAATGAAATGCAAAAGACAATATCTAAGTTTAAGTGCAACATGGGTATTGGACTAGATGACCTACATGACGAACTATTCCAAGCAGCGGACGATAACATTTTCAAGATTTAAGATTCGCAAGTCAACACCAAAGATACAATTTTCAAAAGGTTTGTACTACTGCTGGTATGCGCTAATAATATTGACATTTTTGGCAGAGCTCAGCGATCTGTAACTGGTGCGATTACAAGTACTGGAACAGAAATTGGAAAAATGTGAATGAGGGCAAACTATGTGTAGGCTCATTCAACAAGAGGTGTCATTCTAAATCAATAGAAATTGGCAACATTTTTATGAAATATTCCAATATTGTTACTCTGATCTAATATATGAACTCTGAGGTTAAACATAAAATACAACATCTGTCAAATGTTTGCCTCTACTCTATTTACAAAAAGTCATTATTTTGATGAAAATTTTCATCAGGTTTTCGTATGATCACGGCTGTGTTTCGCGAATAACAGCGGCCATTTGGATTATTAATTTCGAGGAGTCACATATCTAGGAAAATTGACATGCCACAGAGTCATTGTTTCATCAGCTGTGTGGAATTTGGCTCCGTTCTGAAAATATCATCGCCAAACACTGCCAGCCCAAAAACTCCGAAAACTATTACTTGTTGTGGATCGAAAGGTTGTTCATGTTCTTGTTGATTCATTTCCAGCACACAATCAGCAAAAGTACTGTACTGTGTAGTAATAAAACAGTCATTTTATTAAATAGAAGAATGTTATAGGGTGGCGTTTTTCTTCTCTACTCTGCCTAATGATTATGAACAAAATTCTTGCAAAACTAGACACAGCATGGGTCAAAGTGGTAGCGTATGCATATGACGTGTTGATTCTAATGTCAAGGAAGTTTCCTTTCACGATAAGCAAAATAATGGATCTTGCGTTCAATGAGGTGAATACATAGGTCGCAATTCGTGGAACAAAATATTACTATCCTCATAGATGGCTCTGAAAGGCTCTGGTTACCATTTCCTCCTAACGGGTGCAAGATCGCCGAAACAAGCTTGCCCGCCTGGATTAATCCTTTAGGGTCACACCCTAGGTTCCAGGGCAAACGAAATGAATATTCAGATGAACTGGCTAGGCATGACTCAGCTCTGCACGTCTCACTCGCGCACAGGTCCACATACCGCTAGGAGCGGTTAAAGGACAAATTCACTTATACTTCTTGCAAAAGGCCAACCTCCAATTTAGGCAGTTAACTTACTGATTTGGTCGACAGTAAGAATAGAATAAAAAACCTATTAAACAGAGCCAGCCCAGATATCGCCGAAATCACGGCGATAGTCTTGGAGCATTGGCTGATTAGAGATTAAGCGGTTAAATTAAGATATTTCTTGAAAAGCCCTTTGCCGCAGTTGAGCGAATGAAAATGAAAAGGAAACTCTCTATCATTTTGTCTACAAATGCTCGGCATTCGTAAGCCAGACTGTATGTACTAATTGAACCATTCCTCAACGAGCTTAACGACAATTCGGGAAAAGGAATACGAGATTCCATCCATTTTATGAACTCCACAGGCTGGATCTAGGCACTGAATGTTTCACATCCGTAACAACATATCATCAACCAGGTCAACCAGGTATCATCAAAAAGGCACATTCTACATAGTGTTACTCGGGTACATGGTGAACCGCCACCTCTACCTACTTACCCTACATACTCAATTTTGCACTGTCTGATGACTAAAAACTTTTATATCTGCTGGACCATATACAAATGTAGGCCACGGTCTTCATGTCAATTGCGGTGCAAAGTTGCTACGAATAGGCACAATTCTTGTGATCTTCACGTGATAGATACACCTGCGTTTTCAGTCATACTGTCAGTTACGGCGGTAATGTTTTCAGTTGACCTCAACTTACAAACACGAGTTGGAATCCTCACATCACTAGCCTGTCAGAGACGTTTAAATTTAAAGAATTAACTATAGCTGTGCTAAACGCGCTTGATGATGACCAAAACCAGCATGAACTTTACAAAAAGTTTCCGCGATGTAGTACAATAAATTTTCATTAGTCCAATGCGTCAAATCATCGCTATGACAGTTGAATGCTGACAGTTCGATAATGGGAGGAAATTTAACATGACACCACAAAGGACAACTCTAATTTTGAGACAGTTATGAATTTTGAAAACCCCGGCTCCGCTTTTAGATCTGATAATGACGTCTCATCAGATAAAGATTTACTCTTACCAGTTGCGTTTTTTCGACCTAAGAAAGGCCTTCAACATCCCAGTCCTGCTTTATGGGGCAGAAGCGAATTCGAATGAAGATTAACGGGGCTTGAAAGAGAAGAAACTCTACTAGCTGTACAATGAAATTGGCCTCTAAAATTGCACAATAGTCATTCAAGATGGACAGAACGGGCAAAGCGATTGAAAAACAAATCCGGGGACAACGTATATAAAAAAGTATCTCAAAATGGTAAGGTAAACACAGAAATGATTTGCAAGTTATTTTTGCCTGCTGAGTTCAAGGTTTTTAACTATGTATCGGTGAATAAAATAAACCAGTTTGAATGCTTTATTTTTCAGAAACCCTCATAATTGTAGCCTGACCTTAATAATAGGCTAAATAACGAATCTCAAATTAAGAGAAAAAATTAAAAAAAAAAACCTCCACCTGCACAAAAATCAGATAAATGTTATCTCCAACTCCATCCTTATACCGATTATCAGTTCTGCTCGTTCACCTTTACATCAACAATACACCACAATGATTGTCCACTTTGTTTTCATAAGTTCACTTATACACATATTTCCCCCCAATTAATTAATACTTCGTTAAATGTATTAACGCAGGACTCATCCATGGGCATCAACCAGAATCGAGAGGAATCCACCATTTCAGAGCTACAGACCACCAGACCTGGAACATACTCACAAAGTTTACCCTTTAAATAGCACCCGCGGATATTCATTGTCCTTAACATGGTCAGGTCCTGGACCATCATTGTCATCATCACCATCAGCAGCATCCTCATAGCCACTCTATAAATAATTCAGCACATGGACACTCACGGATTGTGTGGCGTTGGCGGTTTTACATGTGTATCCGTTTTTTTTTTTTTTTTTGTTTTCTTTGTATCCCTTTCAGCCTTTAACCCACCACCCCAACCAATCCGCCCAGAAGAGAAACGAAAAAAAAAACTCTTCAAGTGGAAAAAATCGCTTTTAATTGTGTGCTCGTCCTTTATTGTTATTCTTCAATTTTTTTGTTTCATTTTCTGGCACCCCCTGTACTTCTTTTGGACTTGATGGCGGCTCCAATACGTGCGTAGGTTATTTCCAGAAGCGTTAAATGTTTACACGGGTGAACACACGTCAAATGAAAAATTTATTTCGTAAAATTAACTGAAAAAAAAAATATACATAAACAAAGGGGGTAAGGGTTATAGTCGGACCATTGTCGGGCCTAAGGAACTCTGTCGAAAAAAATATGAAAACTGAAAACCAGGTGGGTGTGGTTGAACCAGAAATAAACATGGGAACGTGTTCTTTATTTATCTTCGCGTGTTTATTTTCCAGCAAATGTCCTTTTGTCCTTTTCTTTGGAGCGATGAAATTAATCAGCCAGCAATAATTCGTCATGATGTTTGTTTTGCTTCTCGTTGGTGTTTTTTCTAATTTGAGGGCTTCTTCGGAAGGATATTTTGATATTTTTACATTGTGTCCTGGCCATTGGAGAGCATATTGAATTTTTTTTTTTTTTTTTTGAATTGCTTAGGCTAGTGTAGTTTCTATACGAGTAGGTACTATGAGATCTGAGCTTTTGTTAGAGTAGCGAACGAGTTGAATGATCTAAAGAAAGGCTGAATTGACGCTTCTTAACTGTGATTACTCGCTTCGATAGGAAAATATTTGTTTGTCTCAGTGTTGATGAAAATACCGTCTATAAAATCCATTAGATGGGATCTCCAAAAGAGCACTAGACCACCTAAATAGCCTTATGATCAGTAGTAGATCTGGTTTGAAACCACTAACTTCTTTCATAAAGCGCGGTGTGTTGTTTATTGCATCCAATTTTTCAATTCAATTCCTTTTTGGCATGGGCGCGAAAACTTACTTACCTTGCTGTCCCTCCTTAACAGTTTTGAAGACATTTCGGGCCGTATCATTGGGATGTTCTATTTGGTCTGTATGTCCCATCTATCTTAATCTATGGTTTCAGAATCTTCTGGTTAAGTTAATGTCTATGGTCGTCAGGTGTGAACCAATAGAGTAAAGTCGAAGCAATATCCCTATTGCCAACCGGATGAGTGTTCGATTTCGATGTACGGCGCCGATGGCATAGTTACCATTTGAAGAAAATATGTTTCAAACCCTCCAGAATCACTGAATATCTACAGTTTACAAACATGACTTCTGAAAACTAGAATATATCAAAAGATGCATACTACTTTATAGGGTGTTTCGCACTGTCAGACTGTCAATAAGGATTAAATGTCAAATCAACATTTGAACGCACACAAGCTTCATTTATTTTCAATACAGCTTACATATTTGAACGGATATTTATTTATTGGATATTCACATACCAACAAGAATGAGGACAGTGCGTTAAAAAAAAATATCACGCCTGTGGACGCTTGTGTTGCACATGACCACAATTTATCAATTCGCCGTCGTTTGCAACAACTTGATCTTTGTCCATCCACTATCTGAAAAATTCTACGTAACAATCTTGGTCTCAAGGCTTTTAAGATCCAGTTGATGGAAAACCTAACATTTATTGTATCGGATGTTCAGTGATACATTTCAAAAGAAAAGTTGGATAAATATTGGGTATGTAACTTAATCCGTGCGGTTTTTTTTTTTTCAAAATTTGAACGTTGATTTAAGAAAAACATGTACAATAGTATTATTTAAAGTATTGCCCATCTGAAGCGTTGATTTTTTCCCATCTTTCTGGCAATTTGTGGGTCCCATTCCAAAACAACTGCGCCGGCTTGGCAGCCAAGAATGAATCAAGCCAATTTTTGATATTCTGCTCTGATGTGAACCTTATTTCAGTGAGGGCGTTCTGCATCGACCGGAACAAATGGTAGTCAGAAGGGGCAAGGTCTGGGCTATAAGGCGCGTAGGGTAAGACTTCCCATCCACTGTTTTGCAAATAGTTCTTAACCGGAATAGCAACGTGGGGCCGAGCGTTGTCATGATGGAAATTTATTGCCTCGTGTCTGGTCGCATATTCCGGGCGTTTTTCGACTACTGCTCCCTTCAAATGGACTAATTGTGTTCGATAGCGTTGTCCGTTGATGGTTTTACCCGGTTTTAGCAGCTCATAATACAGCAAACCCATCTGATCCCACCAAATACAGAGCATTACCTTCGCGCCATTGATATTCGGCTTTGCCGTTGATTTGGCTGGTTGGCCGGGTTTCACATATGATTTTTTGCGCTTGGGGTTGTCGTAATGGATCCAATTTTTATCACCAGTAACAATCCGATGCAAAAATGACTTTCTTTTGTGGCGTTCCAGCATCATTTCGGACATGCAAAACCGCCTTTCGACGTCGCTCGGCTTGAGTTCATGTGGAACCCAATTTCCTTGCTTTTGAATATATCCAGCTGCTTTTAAACGTTTTGCAATGGCTGCTTGAATGACACCCAAAGATTCTGCGAGCTCTTCTTGTGTTTGGCAACAATCTTCATAGAGTAATGCTTCCAGTTCTTCATCTTCAAACTTTTTTGGCTGCCCAGGAAGTTCATCGTCTTCCAAGCCAAAATCACCACTTTTAAATCGTGCAAACCACTTTTGGCACGTTCGCTCAGCTAGCGCATGTTCACCATAAGCTTCCACCAAAATACGCTGACTTTCAGCAGCAGTTTTCTTCATATGAAAGTAATGAAGAAGAACTCCCCGCAAAAACATTTTTTCAGGCACAAAGTTTGACATATTTGAGTGAAAAAAAATGAATGACATAAACTGAAATGACGTACAATGACAATAGCTTGCCAACGCATGTTCAAAAGGAATAATAACATTGGTTACAGAGGACAATGTCAAAAAAATACATGAAATGGTATTGGCTGACCGGAAAGTGAAGGTACGCGAGCAAGCAGATACCACACAGATTAGTACTGAGCGCACACGACGTATTTAGGGCAATATTCTGCATATGAAAAAGTTATCCTGCCGCTGGGTGCCGCGCATACTCACTCCTGATCAAAAACACGGACGCGAGAGCAATTCGAAAGAGTGTTTAGACTTGCTGATGCGGAATCGGGCGGACTTTTGGTGTCGATTGGTACCACCAGAGAGCAGATTGAGTGACTGGCAATGAACACACGAGTGCTCCGAATCGGCCGAGGGAGGCTCGATGGGTCAAAAAAGTTATGGCATCGGTTTTCTGGGATTGTGATGGAATACTCTTCGTGGACTACCTCGAAAAATTAAAAACCATCAGCAGCGAGTATTAGTGTGCATTATTGAAGCGCTTGAATGCCGAAATCGCTGCAAAACGGCCTAACATGAAGCCAAAAAAAATTTTGTTTTTGCAAGACAATGCTATGGCGCACAAGAGCATCGCAACCACGACTAAAATCAATGACTTACGGCTCCAATTGCTGTCGCATCCACCGTATTCGCTCGGTTTGGCTCCCTCGGATAAAAAATTCAGCTCACGCGAGGAAATCGTCGACGCCACGGAGGAGTATTTTGCAGACCTTCCGCAAAATTACTTTTCGGACGAGATCAAAAAGTTGGAAAATCGCTGAAATAAGTGTATCAAACTAGAAGGGAACTATATTGAATAAGATAAAAAACATTTAAAAAAAATTTTTTTTTTCATTCCTAAGGAGGCTACTTTTCACCCCAGAAATAAATACGAATTTCAGTATTTGGCGCGAGGAAATTCCTTAAGAAATTCACTAGATGTCATTGTGCCGGTGCCATTATCGTCATTATATCTTCAAAAATGAAACCGGAGCATATGTTACGGTCAATAGAAACCGGTGCAATGCGATGACCAACAATTATTTGTCCCCAAATTTGGTTGATATCATTGTGAAAGAACTGTGACGAAAGCATCGTCTTATTGAAAAACGATTTGCCAATAAAGTTATTTTTTGCTCATGCGAGTTGACGCCATTGGATTATTTTCTGTGCAACTAAGTCACAAGTTAATACCGACAAACCAACAACTATTGACGCTTTGGAGCAAAAAATTATTCGAGTAATTCGCTGTATACGCGCACAAAGGCTCGAAAATTGGACCCCTAAAATGCGCTTTGAATGTGGCAACCGTGGTAGACATAAAGACAGTTGGCTTTATATTTTTATAAAAAAAAAAAATATTTATCCATTTGTCATTATTAATGTTGTCCCACTCAAAGTGATCCCACTCAGATATACATCTTTGAAGTACTTCCCATTAACACTTTTTTGGTATAGCCTTGAGTTTTTCACCGATACTGGATTTGGCTTTCTTGGTTACATCTATTGGGTCGATTCGGCTAAGCTTTCGACGTCATAACCGTATACCTACGATTCGTTACCAGTTATAATTCTTTTGAGTAAGTCAGGATCATCATTGACGTCATTCAAGAACTCCTGAGCGATGCTCATGCGACGGTTCTTTTGATCACAATTAAGAATTTTTCGAACAAACTTCGCTGACACAAGTCTCATGCCCAAAACATAAAAAAAAAATTGCATGCCACGAGCCGACCGATATGCCAACATCCTCAGAAACTTCTCTTATGGTGATTTTACGATTCTCCAAAATAATTTTCTTCAAAACTTCGACGTTATCATTCTTTGTTGCTGGGGCGTCCAGAGCGAGGTTCGTCATTGGCATCTTCTTGGAAATCTTGGAAGAGCTTGTACCACTTGTAAACATTTTTTTTTTACTTAGAGCAGGCTCACCATATGCTAGTGTCAACGTTTCAAGTGTTTTAGATTACTTGATTCTACTTTGTACACAAAATTTGATGCAAACTCTTTGCTCCATTCGTTATAATAATTGAAAATCGCCAAGCACACCAAAATAAGTCTAATCTTTCTATCTGTCTAAATTCACCTACGTTGTAGGTGCAGGTACTCTTTTTGAGCACACCTCGTATATGTCCAAAAATATTTTTAAGTATTAAATGGCATGAAATAATCTTTGAAATAAACTTAATAAATCGTCACCATGTGATTCATCGTAAGGTTTGATTTATAATGTAAAATAAACACATAAATTTGAAAGTGAACTTAAAATTGTTATTATTGGTTAAAAGAACAATTCATGGCATTTACTTTTTAGAACAATGTTATGTAAATGTTGGCCACGGCTACGTCTGAGGTGCCATTCGGAAGGTCCAATTTTTGGCGACTCGTTCGAGCATAGCGACTGGTATCTCGCTTACTCCTGAAGACCTGAGACTTTACATATCCCGGAGAAAATAGTCCAGAGGTGTGATATCGCATGATATAGGCGGCCAATTTACCGTAGCAAAACATGAAATTAAGTGCTCACCAAAATATTTCTCAAAGTCCATTGTTTCCCGCGCTGTATGGCTCGTCTTCTTGTTGAAACCAGAGCTCACCGAGACCATGTGCTTGAATTTCAGGAAGCACATAGTCCGTTAAAATTGCGAGATAACGGTTACCATTGATAGTAACATTCGGATTTGCCTCCTTTTTGAAGAAGTATAGACTAATGATTCCACCAGCTCATAAACCACATCATACCGTTGTTTTTAATGGATGTTAGGGTAGCTCTTGGTACTCTTCGGGTTGCTCATCAGCCCAAATATGGCAATTTTGCTTATTAACGTATCCATTGAGCGTATCCATTTTGTTCCATTCATCACTGAACAAAATTTCACGATAAAACTCCTTCTTTTCATTGAGTTTTTCCAGAGCTCATTCACCGAAAATATGACGCAATTTCAAGTCGACTGGCTCAATTCTTGTACAAGTTGAAAATTGTACGTTTTTAGGCCGAGATCCTTACGTAAAATATGCCAAGTTTTCGAATCCTTTAAGACAAGTTGCTGAGAACGACGACGAATCGATTCGTCGCGGTCTTCACGTACACTCTCAGCTACACCTGCTATAGTCTCATCACTACATGTGGTCTAACCGGTCGTGTATCATCCACCAATGGTATTGGGAATAGTGGTTTGAGTAGGTCGATTATGGGCACCATAAGTTCCTCGAATCGCACGAAAAACATTTTTCACAGAACGCTGATTTTCGTAATACAGCTGAACAATTTGGAGACGCTATTGTAGTGTGAGTCTTTCCATGATGACTTCCTGAACAAAATTGACAAAGAAGTTTGATAGGAGTCACGCGTGATCTGTCAAAAAAGCCTATTGAAAATCAAACCTCACGATGAATCGACGATTCATTCGACGACCGAGAATTATTAAAAAAAATGTCTATGTCTGTCGACATCGATGATAAAGTACCTTAAACTACACAAGTCCAACTGGTTCCCAATGACGGATTTCAGGTGTTCACACAAAACTGTGGGTTGGATAGTGTACGCAATTTGAAGCCGATTCGTGACTCTGTATTTATTTTAGTTCAAATCGTTCGTCTTTTTGGAGATCGGAGGTAATGAGGTTACATTCATCGGGGATCTCTTATTTTATTGGATCATCCTGTTTAAATCAAGCTTTATAGTCTTAAACAATGCTCTGAGCACGTTTGAGTAACACGAAAAAGTATCGGCAGCTATTTATTATAAGACGACTAGAACTTACATGGATTATCGACGTTGAAGTGAATTAAAAAAGATTCTGAAGATTGGTTTTATCTTAGCCTCACATTGCTGGAACCTTCTCCATTTGGATAGAGAGCTAATATTGTAGATTCAAGTCTAGTGCTGCGCCATCTAAGTAAATAAGTTATACAAATAAGAGTATTTGTATTTTCTCCTAACATATACTTCACAGTTTCGTAAGTCGCTTTGATAATTGCTTTCAATTAAATTGAAATGTTCTTCTGCGTAAGGCATGCCATATGACCTCTCTGTTTACACTATCGAACCAATTGTTCAACGATCATTAGTAAGGTGCCGTCAACGAAGGATTACCCGATACAAAAGCCGTCTCATTCATTCTTAAAGGTTATCTTCAAGATAAACCTTAGAGGTTTGTGTTGGCTATTATATAACTGAGTGACACGTTATGAATCTATTTGAGTGAAGCAATGTAGAGACAGACATCGTTACCACGGGACTACAGATTCTTTGTAAAATAGACTAACTACATGTAACGGTTGATCCAAATACAAGTTTGTTTTTGGTTCGTATGCTATTTTGAAACTGACGGCTCTTCCTTTTTTTGTAGAGTGCCCTGAAAGATCGATGTCCGCATACAATTCAGAAACGATTTAAGTTCTTCGGCCAAGCCATTTGTGAGATGGTGCTAGAAACAGTCAATAAGATCTTGGAAAATTGAGTTGACAGGATGCAATTCTGCAAGGTCAATCGAGGTAGACTCATGATTGAAACACCGAAAATAATAGATTTTTGTTCATTTTATTTTATTTTTATAAAGAAGCTTGCATTTGGACAACCCTGTATAACAAAAAACAAAAAAATAAAAACAAAAGAACTAACGTTCTGAAAGATTTGTGTTAAAAATACAGACGTATTTTTTCCCCATCCTGGACAGAGAAGGCCCTAGACATACGTCTAGGTATATCAAAATTGTTTAAAGCACGAATAATGTGGTTTGAGCAAAACAGACTCGCCTTACTTGCTTATGTATATACTTAGATGGCGCTACAGTTCTGGGTGAGCCTGTGCCACAATTAACAAGTCTTTCCAGTTAGCCCGGTCTTTAGCTAACTGTCTGCAGTTACAGCCCGGCAACGCAAACGGTACCGAATAATTTTAAAAGGATTTTCCTTTGGCTTTCGATAGAGTCTATGCTTCAGCGCCATAAAGTATGACTGGGAGTATCCTTAGTTGTTGGATATCGGGCCTTACTACTCAGCTGCCTACTAAGCTCAAAGAAACATCGAATGGCAAGAGTGATTCTTCGTTTTATTTTTGCTATGTGGTGTTGGAAGAATTCATAGCAGAGCCAAGGTAGACAGAGTGGGTGGCCATGCCTCAGGTGGTAGTGGACTAGCTTCCAAATTGGAAAGTTCTGTGTTCAAATCCCAACTTCACCGAAAAGACATAAAGGTAGATGAGTAGTTGACTAGAAATCAACAACAAGCCAACTTACACTAAGAATGTGAAGTGAAATTAACCAATAGGCCAAAACATCTTTCTTTCCCTCTCTTTCACATTTCCCAAGAAACATAAGACTGAGGCATTATAAGTCTGTTCATACCAACTCGAGTATTAAGTTCTGAAAAAAAAAAAACAGAGTCCTTTGCTTCCTCGAAATTATAGCTGTCGATTGTGACGTTCTGTCCAGTTCGTCAATGTTATGTGCCTCTTCTTGTTGAAAGCATATGTTTGGTTTTGCCCTCGTTTACTGCTAAATCCATTTTGGCAGCTTCCATTTCAATAATTTCCCGCTAAGTTTTAGAAATTATGTTAATATCATCGGCGTGCACTGGTAGTTGTACAGACTTTTAAAAAATTGTGCTCCAAAGTATGATGTTAAAGAAGTCACATGACAGCGTGTTACATAGTCTTTGGTAAAAGCAATCAGAGGCCTCGGTTAAGTAGTTACCGACCCTGACAGAGCAGCGAGCATTCTCCGTCCTCAATCTGCACAAGTGAACAAGCTTGGCAGGGATGCCAAAACTAGACATGGCTTTACATAGCTCATCTCTGTGAATGCTAGTGGGTATTGATTTGAACTTCTTGAGTTTCTTTCAGAATCTGCCGGAGTCGGAAACCGCATTGATAGAGACCAATCAGGTTGTTGGTAAAGGGTTTCAGGCGATCACACAATCTGGAAGATTTCATATTGTTTTCGAAGTTGAGAGACTTGCGCCTCTATAGCTGGCTCAGTTGAGAGTGTGTCAAATTTTTTGTGGATCGGGCATACGGTGCTGAGATTCCATTCATTAAGAATTCACTCTTCTGACCAGATCTTAGAAATGAGTTGCTGTATGCTCTTTACAAAGTAATTTCCAGCAGCTTTGTGTACCTCGACCGGTAAGCCGTCATGTCCAGGCGATTTCTTGGATTTTAGCTTAGATATTGCTATCCTTACTTTATCTTGGTCAGATGGACGAAAGTTTTGACTATTATCCTCTAAGTTGAATGGTATATTCTGCCTGACCGCTTCGTGTTGGGCTTCTTCGTCGTTATACAGTGTACGCAATGAAAAAATTCCATATTCTCAGCACCGATTGTGATTCTACTTTAAGGTTTCCTTCTTTACATCTAAAGATGAGAGAGAAGCCGATGTTCTTCCCGTCTATTCTGCTCGTAGAGCTCACGATCGGTTTCGTCTCTGGTTTAACTGCCTGGGCTTTCCGGCATTCTTCATCAAACCAGGGATTTTTTTTATGGGGATTGCGTGAAACTCAGGACATCAGTTGCGGCGTCTCTGATGACACGTTGGCAGCGTTGCCACTGATCTTCGGTACTTGATGCTGGTGGCATTGGAGTTGCTGCGAGATTTTGGCAAACACTCGCATTCGCACCTTGGATGCAACAAAGTGAAGATTCGAGTCAACGTTGGCTGCCAGGAACATTTGTTTCGTGTTTTAAGTGAACACCTACCGTGTAGGCTTAAGATCACTAAAGGCCCAAACATTCTGCAGACCAAGCATATGCCACATTCTTGAGATACCACAGCCGAATTATTTAAAGGCGAGAGCGCTGGATGTCCGGAACTTTCGATCGTCCGTAATACTAGTAGCGTGCCTTACCTCTTTCGCAAGTGATTACGGAGACCGTAATATGCAGTTAGTGTTAGTTTCTATGTTCTAGTGGGTATTATCCAGATCTCCCTGCTTGGGACTTACATGGGGGAATGAAGCCAGTTCTTTGGCCGTTATTCTTTTTCGATTTTGGGATGTACGAAGTTTTAAGTTTAACACAGCAGTTTACCCAACTGGTTTTTGCATGTGAACAGGGTCATCCAAGCTTTGCTTGGATAGATATCTGACAAACAATTCAATTGACTGTCTAGAACCGATCATAGAACCTTTGCCTATTTGTTGAAAACAAATATTTCGAATGAAATAAGTGAAGCATTGGTAGAAATAGGATTCTGTTGAATCGTACCTATATGGTAAGTCACACTTGTAGGACCCGTTGCAGATTTTTGTCAGAGCTCTTTGTTTAATGTCCCTGTATTTGACGTATCTTTAGATTGGCACTCTGTTAGCACTTAAAAACCTTCTCCTAGATCTTAGTAGTTTCTTGGCTGATTCCTGCATCAAGTTATTACTCCGAAAAGGTTTGAGGACATTCACGACTAAAGCGGTGGTGTTCATTCACAGAACATATTCTAACTATTGGCGCCAGTTCCTAGCCCTTTTGACGTTGTCGACGTCGCTGTAAGGGCCATGCATTTACTAGTTGTGTCTTTTTTTCTAAATTATGCAGATTCAATATATTCTGACAAATTTAAATAGAACTTTCGAATATTTTCTTTTGTAGAAGCACCTCGACTTCATACTTACGAGTAATTTATGGGAGCTGTGTCTAATGTTCTTTACGCGTGACTGATGAACCGGTGAATGATGTAGGTTAGTACAAGTTCGTACCTACGTTCCAAGCTGACATAAAGTCTACGTTTGCTTCAGTAAATTCCCCACCACCGGCTTTAAATCATCAAGTGCAATCCGACAAGATTGTCTAGTATGTATTGGTTCTTTCATCATTCGTGGATACGGTGTCTCCAATATAAAGATTGCAACAATTGGTTGGTAGTGATTACTGAAACCCTTAAGCAGAGCAAAGCTTACATAAGGCCTCTACATGAACTCAGACTTAACTGAATTGGTCCTTCGAGCCAAATCAAATTGTAGACATTATATTCTGACCAAATAAATTGACGGAATCTAGAGGCAAAATCTATCGCAGGGAAAAATAAATAAGATTCAAAAACAGGATCCTAAAAATGGCGTCTTTTCCTTCAGTGATTGGTCAATGTATTTTACATTGGTCGCATGCTCGCAGGTCATACTGACCATTATTATTAACCAATTTGTTTGGCACTGCCAATGTACCCACTTAGTCCGCTATTGGTCGCCTATCATACAATCTAAGAAAATTGTTGGAAACCACTTTTTGTTCGATAAGTGTGACAAAATGGCAGTGCGCACCAAATGCCCACTAATAAAGAGTCCTATCAACTGCTTCGTGAATGGGACGACATAGGGTGCCACATGAACAGCGCAGAATTTAATTAAATTTGAACGATCAATAAAAACGCACCACCACCAACTATGTACAACTCGTAGTCCACTACAAACTACGTACTCGAGTACAACTACTGGGAAAGGAGAGACCAACGTCAAAATTTACCAACGGGTATATTTTTGTCGTTTATAATAAATGGAAATGGAATTCTCTGCGCCACTACCAACTACAGATAGGTATGAGTACATACGTACGAGTAAATATGCATATCCGCCAAGTACTCGTAGTGGTTCTGGGTCGCCATGTTTTGCTGGGACTCATCGTCCAAATTATGCTAAAGAATAAAAGAAAACTCCACTATGGTCGTAATCCCTTGTGTCGCCCTCAGGGCAGCGACAGCTACAACTCAGGATACACCAAACCAATCTAAACTTCTGGCCAACTACTCGTATAGTCGTATGTTCTGTGCCGAGTGCATCCTGGTACTCTGCCACTGTTACTGCCCCGACGACGAAGTCGTCATCGTCATCATCGTCGTCGTCATCGTCGTCGTAGTCGTCGTCGCTGTAGTCGATGTTGCGTTGTCGTCATCATGGCCGAGCCGCATGCACCCTGTAATTATGCCGTACAGCAAAGCAAAATAATTTAGATCGCGCAGTGATATTATTTAAATGAGCTGAGCCGCACGTTTATTCCTCTGGTCGGCCGCCATGACGATAGTAATAATCGTTGAAGTAGTAGCAGTAGTAGCAGTGGTGGTGAATGGTATTCTAGTGGTAGTGGTAGCGGTCAGTTGCCATTTTAGCAATTTCTTTTAGAGTTGCGTTGTGAGTTTTGTGTGTTTTTTTTTTTTTTTTTTTTTTTTTTTTTTATATGCCTCCACTGCATTTTATGTTATGTTTGCCAACTGCTTGTGGTGCTGGAGGACTCACTCTTGGGTATTAATAGTGTACCAGTCTAACCAACCAGAGCGTCAACGGAATGAACGGCTCAAGCGATTAGCCAAAACCCAGCCCACGGTTCAAGTAGAGCTCTGGTCGTCATCGCCTGTGCTACCGCACTCCACCTTCTACCGTGCCATTCATCGAGACGGGGCAAAATGCAAATTCGACAGAGAGTGCAACGGGTGCACTCTAATTGAGGTGACTATACTACACAGTGCAGGGTAGCAAATTGTGCCCAGAGTGTCGATTTCGACTCGACGATTTCAACCATTCGGATAAGCTATACCTGCATGAGTATCTGTATGTAGTCCCTATGGACAGGGAGCCAATTGAAGCAGTGGATTGGCTCGAGATCGCCACTGGAAGTGCGAATTTTGAATGGGGTCCCGCTTTATGGGCTAATCTGGATAAGACAGCCAAATGATTGTAATTAAGCCAGCAGAGTCGTTACGTCCAACCAATTGCCAGGACAGAATTGTTGATTTTTTTTTTCGGGTTTTTGGAAGCACCAAATTCCAATGCACCGGTCCTCAATCAGAGATTATTGAAAGACAAATGATAATAATCGAGATGAAGTAGATGAATGCAAGGGATTCCTTATTGTTCTGCGATTTAATCCTCTCTCCGGGCCAGGTATTGATGATTGGCCTTATCGGAGTACAATTGGGCATTGTGATGGGGGTAGGTACAAGTTCGGCTAAAACTCATCATTCAACAAGTTAACGAGGTAAGATTGTGGCTTTGTTGTAGAAGTCCTTCGAACAGGACAATTGATCTGAGACTGAGAGGGTGAAAAGTCAATTTGCGGTTGAAGTGGTCGACTGTAATGGGTTGTATTCACACCGGAAATGGAAGGATTTAAGTCCATTGTTTGAATAGATTAAGGATGGAGGATTTTGCAGAAATTTCATGGAGTTGCTGTTGTTGGTTTTCGAAGAAATGAAAGTGCGTTTCAAATAAACGAATCACGGATTACTAAATTGATTAATGGAATGAACATCGAACAGAAAATTATATAAGGTACGAGACCATTTCTATTTTATTTAAAAAAAAAATTAATTCTTTGAAAGATAAGGAAAGCACAAGTGCTACCTAAAAAGCTGAGGCTAACGTGTGAATTATACCACTGCGTTAGCGTCATAAGCAATTTCGTGTCTGCATTGATAAGCGCACATACGGCAGGGATCGTCTAAGTATGTCATTCAGATTTCTACATTTATAATACTTACCCTACATTCATAATCACGAGCTTAATTTTTTAATATTGAATTTGTTAATAAGAACATCCAGGAGAACCATTAGAAGGGCTTGAGTCAGTTCAAAGCTTGCTTTTTAGTCAAGTTTTTCTGATGGCTTTCGTTGAAAATGGCAATGAATGTGCTCAGCTTCAAAGTTTTATTACATCGGTTTCTTCATATGGAGACTTCGGCCTTTGACACACTTGCTGCCATTCGTAACATTTTCGTATCCATCACTGTGATTCCTTTTATATTTTTCTCCTCCAAAATTGCGATACTTTGGGTGATGCCAGAAGAACTACTGCCATACGGAATTTTTCTTTCATTTAAGTCGTTCTACGATAGCTCTAAGGACGATATAGTGATCGCAATTGGTCCCTAGGGAGACCACAAAACAGCACTTATGGGCCCACAACCGCAAAATGACATATTGGCTGTACAATTAAATGATGAAACCAATCATGTTGTCTCATGTCAACATGAGACTGGCTGTCACGCCACCTATCTGTGTTTGTATCCCGATAGAAGCACAATAGCAAATTTTTCAAAATCGTCAATACCCTTTCGGCGGGCAATCTCAAACATCTGAAAGTCAAATTCTGCCTATGAAAAAGCTTCTCAGGAGAGCCGTTCAGAACCGGAAATAAACAGTAGGCCCTGCTCAGGAGTGTAAAAATTCACAAAGTGAGAAACACAAATGACTGCGAAAAGCTAGGCCTTGGCCCACATCGGGCTGTCGCACCACTTTTTTATTTTTAATCATATTGTACGGCGCGTTAGTGCGGTGGGCCAGTCGAAACAAAAATTAACAACAATGAAACTGAGAAGGATTCGACTACTTACGTGGAGGTTAAGATTTTAATTCATTTCATGTAGCAATTCATGGAACCACTTCTACAAGTACAATACTTAAACTACATGGCGCAAACCGCTTCAAATATGGTAACCTCATTAGTCACTTAGCAAACCTAAAGAAGATAGAAGGTATCTTTGCTAACTCTAGACCAACTGGGCTCCACTCTCGGCTCTCCGCAACGAAGGAATTGAACGCAAATCCTGTACGGATTTTCACAAAAGTGGTATACTTATGATGTGAAATCGGCTCACGGCGTAAGATCCGAAGTGGTAGGATGTCGAAGGGCTTGAATCGTTTCTGGATTGTCCGCATAACATCAATCTTTTAGGGAAACAAGAGTCAAAGGAGGTCAAATCGCAGCTCCGACGCGGGAAATTGACAACGCCAAGGCGGCTGATAACATAATTAACGAACTTAGCGCGCAAAAGATCAATTGTGTGAGCTGTGTGGTATGATGCGCCGTCTGTCTTCAAATTCGGTAATCATGGCTCTGTAACACTTACCGTTGACTGAAATGGTGTTTCCAGAAGTATTTTCCAAATAAAATGTGGCAATGATGCCAAAATTCGTACCAAACTTTCTCCCTCTACAGATGCATTGGCTTCTCGACAGGCACGTGCGATCCGACAAGATGCAGCAATTTTAATTGTTAACATAGCCGCCGAGATGGATACGCGTTTAGCCAGGGAATGAAAAGAATGTTCTTTGAACATTCCCTTTTCACCTCAAGCACGCTTAGATTAAAATTTTTAATTTTACTTTTTTTAAAAAATTCGGAATTGTTAAAAAAAACATGGCAAAAATATTTTTTTAATTTTTTTTTTAATTGTCCTAGGTTCGGGCTATAGCGGCATCTATACTTATTAAGAATCCGTTCGGCTTTCTTGTTTCAGATGACCAGAAGGTCATGCACTCCAGGACAATCGGACCCAAATTTTGAAAGATTTGTGAATTTTGATTTTTTTTTTTTTTTTTGGTTAAGTTTTATGTAATCTTAAAATATCAATAAACAAATGATAAAAATATGGATGGTAAAAATATTTTTTGTTTCGTTTGTATAGAGCTTTAAAAATGGCTCGAAATTCATGCCTCTAGACTAGAATACCCCCTTAAGTTAGCAAAAGCAATTATCGGGACTTCGCGATTTGACGATGCACGCTAATTTTTAGTTCGTTTTTGATATATCCTTAAGTTCAGTCAAGTGAATTACGATCAGCTCAATCGTAATCAAGACAAACTTTGTCGGTTTTATTTTTTCCGCTATACTTAATCCACACTGAAAAAGGCCTGCCTTTTGTTTCTTGTTGAGCATGAAATTTATTCCATGTATCTAGCGCGCTTAGTCTATGGCATTTTGGAGCCATTCTGACAAATTTATCGCACAGAGCTCGCCTCTTTTGTTATACTATTTGTGGTAGTTTATGTATTTTCTCTACTGGTTTTCGGTTTTCGGTTTTCGTTTATTTTTTCTGGGGTAGGAACTTAGTCTATCCTCTTCCGCTGAAATGTTTGTTTTTGAAACGCCTAGGTGCTCACAATATTGTAAATTTCTTGTTCGATTAGCTTTTTTATGACCATCATTCAATAATAATACATTTTATACGCCTTTGCTTGATAATCTAAATAGCGGGCTCGGTTTCCAACATTTCAATACTTGGTTTCTTGAGGGAATATAATACGTATATGTCACATTCTCATTCGAACCTCTTGCCTGTTATTATGCGGACCGTCGTTTTGCTAGCTAATCGATATTTCACGAGCTTTGACTCTAATACGATATATCCATGTGAGTGGACCCTGTACACGGATACAGGCTTCAAATAGTCTTATAAGATTTTGGTTGTCAGATTTTCTTCACTTAACCGCGAGAAGTAGCAGAACGAACTGAAGCAGTTTTTTTCTAAGCCTTCTACAGTAAGCCATCAACACATTTATCAAACTTAGAACAGGATGGGCACAAATGGCGCTCTACATTTTGCACCGACTAATAGATCTTTTCAATTAGCACAGTGTTTACGTATAAACAGTTGTGCCCTTCACGTTAATTAAACATTTACCTCAGATTAGAGTTACTTTAAATAAGTTACAAATCTCCAGACGTTGTTTCAGCCGAAATTATTAAACCTCTTCCATATTCTCTTCAAAATATGGTTCTTTACTACCACCAGTTTGATCCACCAATCAACAGATTGTATTTCCAGAATGGTTATACTATTTTAGAATGGTTAAGGCTGATTCATCGTAAGGTTTGATTAATAATGTAAAATAAAATATATAAATTTAAAAGGAAACTTCAAATTGTTACTATTTGTTAAAAGAACAATTCATGGCATTTACTCTGTATTGTGGAAACGTTGGCCACGACTACATCTGAGATAGTTCATTCGGAATGTCCAATTTCGGCCGACTCGTTCGAGAATAGCGACTGGTATCTTACGGATAATACGAGTAATGTTGGCTTCCAAAGCTTCAATCGTAGCTGATTTACTCCTGAAGATCTGAGACTTTACATATCTCAGAAAAAATAGTCCAAAGGTGTGATATTGCCCGGTCTAGGCGGCCAATTTACCGTAGCAAAACGCGAGTTTAAGTGCTCATTGAAATGATTTCTCAACAAGTCCATTGTTTCACGCGCTGTATGGCTCGTAGCGCCGTCTTGTTGAAACCAGAGCTCACCGAGAACATGTGCTTGAATTTCAGGATGTCCGTTAATATGGCGCTATAACGGTTACCATTGACGGTGTGCCGCTGATGAAATACGGACCATTGATTCCACCAGCCCATAAACCGCACCATACCGTTGTTTTTAATAGATATAATGGTAGCCTTAGGTACTCTTCGGGTTGCTCATCAGCCCCAATATGGCAATTTTGCTTATTAACGTATCCATTGAGCCAGAAATGGGCTTCATCACTGAACAAAATTTCACAATAAAACACCGGATTTTAATTGAGTTTTTCGAGAGCCCATTCACTGAAAATATGACGCAAATTCAAGTCGCCTAGCTTAAATTCTTGCATAAGTTGAATTTTGTACGCTTTTATGCCGAGATCCACACGTAAAATATGCCAAGTTGTCGAATACGCCAAGCCAAGCTGCTGAGAACGACGACGAATCGATTCGTCGCGGTCTTTGCGTACACTCTCAACTACAGCTGCTATAGTCTCTTCACTACGTGCTGGATGTGGTCTAACCGGTCGAGCATCATCCACTAATGTAAAATGGGACTCAAATTTGTGAATGTTATTGGCAATAGTGGTTTCAGTAGGTTGATTATAAGCACCGTTAGTTCCTTGAATCGCACGAAAAACATTTCTCCCAGAACGCTGATTTTCGTAATACAGCTGAATAATTTGGAGACGCTGTTGTAATGTGAGTCTTTTTATGATGACTTGCCAAACGATACTGAATAAAAATGATAAACCAGTTTGATAGGAGTCACGCGTAATTTGTCAAAAAAGCCTATTGAAAATCGAACCCCACGATGAATCACCCCTTATATATGACAGTTCGAAGCCCAGGAATACCTTTTATAAGAAAGTGTCGTGTCTGTTCAAGCATCATTCTCGACGATTGGCTATCATAAGGCCGATTATATCTTGAGCGTGTACTGTTTGGTTGACCTCAAAAGACTATGATTCCGATTTGGATGCATTGATGTATTTTCACATCGTGCTATTCAAAAAAAAAAAAAAAAAACAGCGGTATTCGGTACAATTCGCACTGGGTCTTAGATGATATTGCACGTCGACTGTCATCGTCGTATGCAACGGCACTATAAACCTTATTCCTGCGAAAGTAGACAGGTCTTCAAGGACAGCTTCAAAAATTGTCCAGGATGCGTATCTGGGGACTTTTTTAAGGTCAACAGCATTATATTCCCCAACTCGTTAGAAAATCTTGCGTCTGTCTTCCAGGCGTAGGCATAGGCAATCTTAATGGCGATGAACATACACATGCCATAAACTTTAAAAAATCGATGAAGGGAAAGAAGTATCAGCTCCTATAGCAACAAACTTCGCAAAAAAACTTTCTAGGCCATCTCATTACTTCAAAACCAGTTGAATAAAGCGAGACTGAATTCACAAAATCTTTTTGGAATCGTGTGAAATGAAATCTTCGATTAACTTGTCATTCAGGGAAAGATAAGAGTTTCTCATTTTCATTAACAGTTGGGTTTCGTGGGGTAATAACTGGCGACAGTCTTAATCTATAGGATGTTTGCAGACAAAACGAATTCTACCCGACGTCATTAACAGGTTAGCAACGTTTCTAATGTATCATAGTAGGAGTGGAAGTAGGCTGCTTACTGGCGTCGTAATAGAACATTACGCTTTTGCTAACCGCCTAAGTACACTAAAGTGACACAACAACCTGTAGAGCTCCTTGTAAGAGTGCTGATGGTACCGCCAATAACTTCTTCCGTGAGTATCCGTCCAATGTCCACTGCCCAGACTGAAGCTACTTGCCAGTGATGTAATGAGACTGTAGGTACTTTTCCATTAAAGCGTTTACACATCTTTCTACTCCATTCAATAGTCTTACGCTAATTAAGTTATACTCGAACTGACTCTACAATTTATTCTTATTCGCCGCGACCGACTTCAATCCTTTTAGAAAAGAAAAAGAGGCTCCGATGTACTTTGGTTTTGAATGTTCGTAGATTTAAATCAATACGAAATAAAGAGTTCGGTTGGTATCCAATAAATGAATTGGATAGTTTATTTATTTCAGAGTACTTCAGAAAGTGGAGTTGTGAGTAAGCTGATGAGCATTCATATCGGTGGGGATGTTACGTGGTAAATTTGAAGTGGCAGAATTGTACCTTGTTAGCCGCTTTGTCAGACCTGGTTACCTTGTCATCTGGTAGGACGTTTTAAAAGTTGCATGTAATAAGATTGTGAAAAGAACCTAGCTGAGGCTTTGAATTAACTGCTGTTGCTGTTTTGAGTAGACACTGTAACAGTATAACCCCTCGAGATTACATCTCAAGTGGTTCTTGCAATGTCGACGATTCACCATATTAAAAACATCACACACTTCCTAAACCTTTCGACTACGATAACTACTGCGGTTCTTTCTTTACCACACTCGGTAGACTACTCCTGTTGCAGTTCAGCTTTATCAAAATGGACAAGTGGTTGGTTCGAGTGATGTTTTTGATAGCTTGTCACGGGAATACTAAAAGTCCGAACAGACTTCAAACATGCCCTTCAGGCCTACCAACTAAGGTGCATGTGTTGAGGAAAAGAATACGTGAGGCAGACTTATGACGCAAGAAGAGGGCGAGTTCTATAGAAGCCTCGGTGTTAAAAGTCTCACTTATCCAGCGACTGGCGATTCCGATCCAAAAGGAAGAAAGTTTCTGACTTCCGATTAATTTCCCGCACACGATGCCCGGATGAAACCATCAACCAGGTTTCAATTCCAGTGGACGAATATTTTATTGACAAAAATAAGTCGATGGTTTTACCCTCACACGATATCCGCACACGATTGTAGTTCTACTGGCCAAAAGTCGGTCAAATTAAGCCTGCCAGGGTGGAGGATTGAGCATAATATGGTGTGTTTTCAACAAAAACCTATTACTACTACTTTTAGGACACGTTAGTGTTTATTACTTCAGTGTATGGCCGTATTAGAACTTCACACGTTCAAGAAAAGAGTTGGAGTCAATTTTGGTATTATACAGTTGTCCGACTTATCATCCTGATAAGTATAGATCAATTAAAACAGGTACAAGATGTTGCCAGTATGACCACCTTCAGCGTCAGATATTCATGTTGTTTCGCTTACAACCTGGGTTTAGTTGTTTTCTCTCTCCTTATTGTTGGGATTTGTGTCAAAGACAAAGCCTATACTTGAAAATGTAAATATTTATGAAACTGAAGACTGTTGGCTTAGCTAAAGTTCTAAATTCAGCTTTTAATATTGACAAATTGATCTGATCTGATTCGTTCAAAAATATAACTCAGCATTGCTAATGGATACCTCGAAATATTTGATTTTTCAGCATCTTTTTAGTGGGAGCCGACCAGCATTCAAATTGTGTCAAATAGGAACCTGTATAACCAACAATTAAATGGTTTAAGGGATGACTTGCTTTCACAATCTGCTGAAAATTCACTATAAATAGGGTCATAACCACTGACACTTAATGCTCCCAAAAATCAGATAACACAACCAATTGTGCCTAAAGTAGGCCACATATTGCCAAATTCCTACCACAAATGTCTGTGAAAATCTCAGTTCCATCTTAAATTTCTTCAAAATGGCTCCAGGCAGTGTATTCGCAACTCGTAATTCGTATCTCATTTCTTTTTTCTGTACATGACTGGTTGGCATACGTTTAAATCACATCCTCCAACCACCATACAAACTCGTCGACGGTTCACAATGTATCCAAAAACTAATTTTCATTGAAGTTGGCATACGGATACATGATTCGGCTTCCTTTCTACCCCATCCGTCGTCACCTTCATCATATTGAGGCAATCAAAGCCGCGGGATTGACGACGCTCAATGCTCATGATGATGATTATGAAAGCCAACTTAAAAGATTGGGATATGAGTTCCGTTGCCGTTGCAATTCTTCTCCAGAACCTCCTTCGAAAAAAAAAAAATAAAAATAAAAAAATAAAAATAAAACGAAATTACGATTCTCAAAATGGATGGATGGCTTTGCAAAGAGGGATGTGCATTGGCAATGCGAGCCAAATAATCGAATCTTGGTCATGTATTTATTCGCTGAATTAGTTGGCTCCTCGTCCAGCCCTGTAGCCAAACTTCAATCGGTGGGCATTCAGTGCGTATAGATTGGAATCCAATTCGCTGGTAGTATCGAACAAGACGAACTTACGGATATATCGTACTTGCAACAGAACCTGCTGCCGCTTGAGACATCATTCATCTGGAGAGGTTACCATAGGTTCGAATGTTATTGAGAGGGATACGGGGGATAAAAATTAGTAAATCGCTGAAAAATGATTTGTGATGGCGCGATAACCCATCGCTCCTTTTGATTGACTCTTGCGATTTTCGCGATATCGATGTTGATGTAGCTGCCTACCAAGACGTCGTGGAGGACTATGACGACGAGACGAGGACAACGACGATGTCGATGATGACGATTTGTTGGCTGTTGCATATCGGATCCGACTTTGCCGACCGGTTATTGTTGCCATTCGCATCCATCATCATCATCAGCATCATCGTTGTTGTCGTTGATTCTCAATGGTTCACCCTGGCAACTGGTCCTGCGCGTCCCTGAAACGTTTTGTGAATTTGTAATTGGAAATTATTTCCTCTGTTTATCTGTTTGACTGCGAATCTTTCACTGTTGGCAAGAGGAGGTTCTGCTTTTAGTTCTGGTTATGGTACTGGGTACTGCGAAGTACTGCATGGGTACATGGAGTTTTAGTTCATCTTGCAAATGGCCACAGAATGCGCAGCCATCATGGTAAGAGAGTTGAATCCTTGGAATTGGCAATAATCACGCATAATCATAATTTGGCGAAGCGGAATTGGCGAATGCCAAACGATGAAATGATTGCTCTTTGTGCGCATGCACTGATTTCAAAGGAATTACCAAAGCCAATCCGTGATTTTGATTTGTGGATTATTTTTGGTGGCCGATCAAATGAGCTGGCTAGTTGGCCAATTTTATTCTTCCATTGTTGTGAATTGGTGATCGTGAGGATCAATGTCGCTGGAAGGTATTCGTATTGTATGGCTAAAGGAAATTTTATGCAGATATTCGTACATTGAAACTTAAATTGATGTGGTTTTTTTTTAAATCGTTTGACTTACACGGTTTTTCTTAGAATTTGGCCAGGTAAAAGTATAATTTCTTCAACAGTACCAACGTTTTAGCAGTAACAAAAATTTTGTTTCCTTTCAGATATGAAGGGTTACTCATCTAAAAGAACTACTCTATAGTAATTAAGTCCATAAATAGCAAAGAATTTGGGCGATGGGGTTTTTTTGCCTTATTTCTGCACTAAAAAATTCCCATTATGTTTTTTTGTTTTTGTTTTGGGCATTCCTTATTGTAGATGCCAAACATATTTATTGCAGGTATATTTATGTCCTTAAAGTATGAGAAGATAAACAAGAAATTGTAATTACTATCTGTCAGTGTATCTGCGGTTAGATAACGTTCTTCGTTAACCTCAAGAGGACCTTCAGATAATGTGTTGAGATACTAAAAAAATGACTATCAACGAATATCACAAAATAATTGTTAAATACCGAGTCCTAACTAAAGGTAATGCTGAGAAGACGGGAAAATTTTCCATAATAGGAGCAAACTAAATGCAAAAATAGGTACTCATTCAATTTTCACAAGTTCTCTTATCACTGCGGTGGGATTACAATGGGATTACAATGCTTACAATTATTCCTTGAAATCAGAGGTAAGAAAATGCCTGATAAAGGCAATATAAAGGCAGTTTGTTAAGTATTTTCTTAAAGCTGAAATCGTTGATGCTTGAAGCTATCTACTTTGCCATATTTTCAAAAAATTTGTGGCAATATGTCAACAAGGTCAAGGTCTGGTTTTCAGTCATATACCTTTTTTTTTGTAGAATATACTCGTACATCACTTGTAATCCAAAAAATAATAATTTCTCTTAAAACAGCTAATTCCTCTTCTTCAAACCGGATCTCCGGTACGAAATATTGTAAGTGGTAGGTGTAAATATATAATTTTTTATTATTTTTTTTAACTTAACACTTAAGAGGGTTGTATGAGCAAACGCGATACCCATCGCCCTGATTCTCATGCCCAAAATTTCGTACAGGACATGGCTAACGCGTTTAGTTGCGATGCTTGCTATCTCAGCCAATTTGTAGGTGTCAAAACAAAACCAAGCGTCGGATTGTCACTAAATTTTGATAGGCGGGTTAAAAGAGGTTACACTCATGGAGGAAAAGTCAATCCACTTTTACACAGATGGATCTAAAACTGATAGCGGGGTTGGTGGTGGTGTTTTGTCAGATAAGTCAAATCTAAGCCCTTCCTTCCGTCTTCAAAGTCACTGTAGCGTGGTCCAGGTGGACATTTTGGCGATTAAAAAGCTCTGTTCTGGTTAAAGAAAAACTTGATATCTGCTAAGAATATCCGCATCTTTTCTGATAGTCAGGCCGCTATTAAGTCCCTGGACTCAGTTTTATTAAATTCTAAAACCGCCTTTGAATGCCGATTATCTCTTACGGATATGCTAGAGCAGTCCAGCCTACACCTTTGATGAATTCCGGGCCACAGAGACATTCCACGGAATTATAGGTCCGAAGAACTCGCCAAAATTGTAACCAGTCTACCTATTCTACCGGAAAAGGGTAGGATATTAATGATGCTAATAAAAGAACAGACCTTAGGTAGACGTTTGACCAACATATCTAGCGGCCAAACAGATCTGGCCAAAGCTGTATTTGAATTGCTTTAAAAGTCTGATCCTTCTTAACAGGATCAGCACCAAAATGTCATCACTGGACACTGCCTTATAGGCAAGTATGCATAAAGACTTGGCGCCTCTACAAATGATTTCTTCATGGACGAAGAGAAAAAGGAGATAATCATTCACCTTTTCTGAACTCTAGCTCTCACCCAAAGAAGAAAACTCCACTTAGGAGCTATCTCCCACATTGACTTAAGCAATCTGAAGAATATATCCGTTAGCAGTCTTCAGCGCTTCATCATAAGCTCAAATTGGTTCCAAGAGTAAGAGGATCACATATCCACTTGGCATCACATTGAGCCAATAGGCCTAAGCGAGTTTTTCCTTTCCAACTGGCAATTTTTAAGTCTCTTTAGTTAATCCGGTCGTTAGCTACTTACTTACCTCCAGTTGCGCACTCCAAGTCTGTCAATGTTACTGTATAGCTCGTATTATTCGTCATTGAATCTTCTCCTTCTCAGCCAGGCAACGCAAATGGGACCGAATATTTTTCGAAGGATTTTTCTCGATGAATCGAAAAAAATTGGTGGTTATCGATTTGGACTTTTTGAGTTTTTTCCAGGATCTGCCGGAGTTTGAAGATTCGGTCGATTGGGGAGTTTCTTGGCCTAAAGCTACTCCAATTAAGGTCAATCAGGTTGTTGGCGAAGGATTTCACATAGTATGACAGAGAAGATCGTGTACGTATTGTTGATAAGACTCTATAGTTCTATAATCTTTTTGATCAGCCAAACGATATTGAGACTCCATTCATCAGGCCTACACTTCTATGACCAGATTTTAGAAAAGAGTTGCTGTATTGTCTTCACAAAGTCATTTCCTGAGGCTTTGAATACCTTGATCGGTAAATCGTCGAGTCCAGCTACTTTGTTGGATTTCAGCTTAGGTATTGCTATCCTTATTTCGTTTGGTCAGGTGAATGGAAGTTTTGGCTACCATCGGGTATGTTGAATGATCTATTTTGCCTTATGGCGGGATGTTGGACTTCTTCACCGTGACACTACCCAAAAGCTTCCCTCAAGCATAGCTACAGATTTTTGGATGGGTCTTGACACGTTCTTTTAAGCTTTTGGTAACACTTTCGTATGTTATTTCTGGAGTATAACCTCTCAATATCTTCAATCGTGGACTTCTCGCGCTTCTTCTCGAGAAGCCGAAGTTTTAACCGTCTGTCCTGCTCTTAGAGCTCACGAGTGGCTTTATGCCTTAGTTACAGCGCCGCTTTGTTAAGCTACTGAAATCGACATCATTGTTCTTGTACTTCCATAGCTTATTAGGTTTCAGTTGTATCAAAATCAATTCCTATACCAAGAGCCGTCTTAAGTCTATAATAAGTCAGTTTAATTGTATCAAAAAGTTGCAGCTCTAGCAGAACCTTCGGAATTCTCGAAAGTTGTGCTTAGCACACCTGATATGTGGAGAGCTGACTGTCGTAAAACCTTTTATTTAGTGCGATAGACTACGTAGACTATAATACTATGCCCGTATGTTGACCCATAAATATCTAGTGCATATGACTTGCCTTAGGTCGTGAACTAGTAGAAGCTCTGTTCTCCTCTCAACATGACGAAGTTCTACTAAGTGAGATCCGAGAACTACGGGAACACATTCCTGCCGTAACAACCGATGAACTTACCGCGGAAATCGAGAGGGTGGAAGATTGAAAAGCTCCTGGTCCACACGGCATACAAAATAAAGCTTTAAAAATAGCGATGATGGCCTGCCTAGACGTTTTCGTTAGTATGTATAATGCATGCTTAAGTGAAGGAATATTTCCGGAACAAGAGAAATACCAACGTTTGGTATTATTACCGAAAGTTAATAAATCACCTGAACAGCCCTCATATTACCGGCCGTTTTGTATTAAAGTTGTAATAGACAAAGCTCAATCGCCCATAGAAAGTAGACGATGGAAAGGAGGAGGTAAAAAGTACTGCGCCGTAGTTACACTTGACGTGAAAAAGGCTTTTAACTCGGCGAACTGGCCGCGTATTTTACAATGCCTCGAAAGATCGAAGTACATATTAAGATTGATCAGGAGCTACTTTACCGATAGGTTGCTCGTTTACGACTCCGACCACGGGACAAAACTGTATAAAATTGCAGAGGGTGTGCCACAAGGATCAGTGTTAGGTCCCTTACTGTGGAATGTGATGTATGACGACATTCTACGACTCCTAGTCCCCAGGAAAGCCTCCATTATATTGCTGTTGTAGTCGTGGCGAAACGACTTGAAGAAATCGAGTTATACTACAACGAAGCAATAGCACTGATAAAAAACTAGCTACGAGATATTAGTTTAGACCTCGTGGAACATAATACGTAATCCGTTCTCATTACGAGTAGAAGGGTGCTAGAGACGATAACGATAAAAGTCGGAGAGCACACAATTATTTCCATCCATTTATAAAATACCTGGGAATATACCTGATGAATGATGCTCGGTTTAATTTCAAGCATCACCTCGCATACGCTTGTAAGAAATCGTCGAAAGCGATAGGCGCTCTTTCAAAACTCATGTCGACTGTCGGCGGTCTGAAGCATTGCAAACGCCTAATGCTTGCAAGAGTTGTAGCCTCCATATAGCTGTACGGCGCACAAATATGGGCTGACGTCTTGAATAAAAATACACACATGAAGGGAATCAAATCTGTGTACAGATTATGTGCACTGAGAGTTAGCATTGCATTTCGAACGGTATCAAACGATGCGATATTGGTACTATTCTCTATCGATAATCGATATCCTAGCTTTAGAATCTAGGCGACTTTATTCAAATCGCGTGCAAATCGGGCCACCCACAAATCAAGCGAAGAAATTCGAGTATAGAAGCGTGGAAACAACAATGAAACGAGTCCCAAAAAGGAAGATGGACGTACCGACTAGTCCCAAGGATTGAAAGTTGGGTAAAACGAAAACACGGCGAACTGAATTACTACCTTACACAGTTCTTGACGGGTCACGGTTGTTTCTGGGAATATATATTCAAGCGAAACCGTGATTCGAGTCCGTCTTGTCCTCGCTGCGTAAATGCGGTAGAGAACGTGGAGCACGGTGTTCGGTATGCAAACGAAAGAGCTATATTGTGTGAAGAATTTGGTGCCAACATCAGAAAACAAAGTTCAATAAACATTGAAATCTGAAGATCTTTGGGTCGCTGTGAACCATGCAGCAGTACAAATAATGTGCAATCTAAGGTATTTAGAACAGCAGTGGAACGCGAATGCGCTAAGCACTCCGTGACGAAACAAAACAACTCGAATTCGTCCGAAGCAATACTTAGCGGTAGTTCCGCGGGGGAATAAACGGAAAGATTACCCAGGAGGTGGTTTTAGTCAGCAAGAATCTGACACTACCAATGGACGTCGGTTCATTGGTGCCTATGCAAGGTTTCTACAATCCCACGATAAAACAAAAAAAAAAAAAAACGTGGTCTAGCATCTGCAGTGTACTTGCGTGTCAATAGTATTTGCGATGATAGATCTTATGAAGTGCTTATTCAAATAGCATATATGAAAGGTTCATTTCCCATAACTAAAGCTAAGAATTTATTAAAGATACGTTTTTAAGCTGCAACGTAGCATGAAATAAGATTTACCATTCATCCCGCTGATTCCTAGTTCAATTTTTTTACTCTTTTCTTCAAAACTCTAAACTTTCCAATACGTTCCAATTTCAAAAGTCAATCTTTTCCTGATGAAAATCAAATAAACATAATCTCCAATAATGAATCACTTTCAATCACGCTAAGTATGCGACTTTTCTCTACTACCCCAAGCCACAAGTACTCGTACGCTCTTCATGAGTTCTAACCAGAAAGGCTTTCCCTTTTGAATTGACTTAAAACTACCGGCAAGTGTGCTCACATGGAATTCTCATTAGACGCTGGTATGTGGCTAGCACTCGAACCCATCTAACCAAGTCGTCCAGAACCACCAATCCGACGACGAACACGGGTAAACATCGCATGTAATAAAGACGACAGTAATTTAAATCGTTAATTAAAATGTGCAAATTCCTTGCACTGTCAATGTGGAACGAGAGACCGTGTCTCCGACGGCCTCCACCAGGGCAAAGCCGGGTTCTAGCGATAGGAGGAACCTTAGCGCGCATCACTTTCTTGCCCTGGTGCAGGAAAGGGCGGCACACGGAATTGTCTTCACCTGGTTAAATGGGTGAATTATGTATGCAGCGGGTTGGGGATGTGTGTATTTAAAATTGTCCCAACGGCGACAACGAGTACAATGAATGCTTGCTATGTTA
The DNA here is from genome assembly GCA_907269105.1 of Volucella inanis. Lineage (NCBI taxonomy): Eukaryota > Metazoa > Arthropoda > Insecta > Diptera > Syrphidae > Volucella > Volucella inanis. The sequence continues at coordinate 20,705,116 of OU026157.1, forward strand.
GGAGGTGAACTAAAGATACGAATACACCGGGTCACATCGCATTTTTTTCTTGGAAGCAAACAGGCCCGGCAAACACGGTACGAATATTATCAGAAATATTTCATTTTGAGTCCACACACGATGGTTTTTAATATTTCGACTGTGCTTGAACAACCAGGACTTCTCATCCCTGGCTTTCTGTTGGTGTCGGTGTGTGTAATTTCGCGTTTTATGAAAATTTAATTACTGTCTTGCTTGGTTCGTTTTTTTTTTCCTGAGACGGGAAATTCAAATTAAATTTATTTTCCTAATATTTGCCCCAGAAGGTGTTTTCGACAGAATACCGAAAGGTCGAAGGCAACAAGATGTCTAACAATACGCCACCATGGCACTGGTGGTGGTGTTATTTATTGCACCTTTCCCATGGTGGGTTATTCTGTAGGTTTTTATTTTTGGTGGAGAGTGAAACTTTCAAAAAGTTCCTTTCAAATGTAATTTTACGATTTTGAACAATTTTTTTTTTTTTTTTTTCTGTTACTTGGCGTATTATTTGCTTTTGAATTCTCCCCAACAAACCGTTTTTGTGGCGGTTACTTGTGGCCTTTTGTGGTAGTGGAAATGGTGTTTGTGGAGTGTTGTGTGCTCTAATAGGGGTGCGGAGGTATTTGTTGATGAGCGCTAAAAGCATTTCGCCATTAAAAAATTAAACGTACATTAAAAAGTTAGTGCTCGCGATTTTGGTTTTCCAGAAATGTTTGAATGAATTATGAGCGCTTAGTTTTCAAGGAAGCACTCGAGGGAGAGTTGGAATCACTTTTGCTAGATTCAATGCACTCGAATTACTGGCAGAACTTAAACTGCGTGTAATGCGAAGCAATTGTAGTTTGGGATAAGGTCACACACATAAGCGCTCCTGATCCGTTCATAATGCAATGAATTTCAAAGTGGATCTTAAGAAAGGAAAGATGATTTTTTTTAAAATTGTTAACAGTTGAAAATTGTGCTTCTTTTACAGAAGAAAAAAAAGACACAAACTATATTTTCACTATACCATCACATAATTATGTTTTACTGTGGAATTCGGTAAGACTAGCATTTAGGAATAATTTCAGGCCCTGATTGCTGACTGATGCAACAGTCCGGTATGGTTTTCAGACTAATCTCTTCATTCACAAAGTTGTTCGTCTTATCTTTTTGTTTCCAAAATTGAGAGGAACCTACAATTTAATTCTGAATTGCGACAAAATAAGGCTGTTTTTCGTTGACAGATGTTTCCCCGATCAAAAGAGGTGAGGTCAAAAAGAATATTTCAGTTTTTCTAGGGAATGAAAGCCAGGTCTTTGGCGTAGTAGAGGTGTTTTGCCAGACTTAGGGCTTAATAACTCATCTTGAACTAACAAAATTGAGTTAGGAGACCTTCCAATTTCCTAGAGCTGTCAAATACCAACGAATTACCAATTAAAGTTGGTACATCTGTTAGTGACATTCCCTCTAAATCTTAGCGTCATAGCTCAACATTTGCAAAAGTTACGTAGCCGAAAGTACATCTATCTTTGTGCGTGTTGGCGATTTTTCACAATTTTAGAAATGGATTTAGATTTGCAACAACGAACTTGTATTAAATTTTGCGTAAAAAATGGATTTGATTGTGCGCGAACGTTGGAAATGTTGGAAAACTGTTTCGGCAACGATTCTCTTAAGAAAACGGTCACTTACTAGTGGCACGAGCGGTTCAAATGTGGTCGTGATGATGAACGCAGTGGCAGACCATTAAGATCGAAAACTGACGAAAATATTGATGAAGTAAAAGAAACGTTGATCAATAACCGCAACTTAACCATCAGAGAGATAGCGGAGGACTTGAACATTGCCTATGGATCTGTCCAAGACATTTTGGTTAATGATTTCGGTTTCCGTCGTGTAGCAGCAAAGTTCGTGCCAAAAGACCTCAATTTCATGCAAAAAAGAGACCGTGTTGACGTTGCAAAAGAGATAATTTGCGAGGCTGAATCCTATCTCACATTCATCAAAAGGATCATTACTGGAGACGAGACGTGGGTTTGTGAGCACGACACGAAATCCAGACATCAGGCAAGTGAATAGCGTTTACCAAATGAGTCGCGACAAAAAAAACACGTCGTTTTCAGTCAAAAAAGAAGGCAATGCTCACGGTTGTCATGGATTACAACGGTGTAGTGCATCATGAATTTTTGCCAGAAAGCCAGACAGCAAAGAACGAGTATTATTGGGAGACCAGAATTGTGGGCGGAAATCTCGTGGATTTTGCACCATGATAACGCACCGTCGCACAATGCCGTCATTATTCGTAATTTTTTGACGAAAAATGCAACAAATACCATCCAACAGCCACCGAATTCACCTGATTTAGCTCCCTGTAACTTCTTTCTGATCAATCGAGTTCAAAAACCACTCCGGGAACGCGTTTCAGCAGCCGAGAGGAAGTAATGAAAAAATCACAGAAAGCACTGATGGACATACCGAAAACCGAATATAGAAAAAGGTTTCGAGGATTGGATCAAGCGCTGGCATAAGTGTGTTGCAGTCGATGGGGATTACTTTGAAGGGGACAATATAGATTATATTTATTCGGAAAATCTTTCATAAATTGGAAGAGGGAAATGTATATTCGCCCTTTTTAAGGAAAGACTGGAAAAGTTTTGTTTTTCATTTAATTGAAAAGTGTCCTAAAAAGTAGGATCAATGAAAACGCTTACGCAGCGGTTTTGCTAGCGTAGAAGAAAACCTCTTCAGAAAAAGGGTAGACATACTATCTGGCTCAAAGGTTTTGCGTATATTTAGACCTTTTAGTACGATTGCTCCTACACGAGTGGGAAAGTAGATTTGATTCATTAAAGATTCGACACACTCAAGTGTAGACATAGGCATAGCGCAAACTAAAAGTGTTGAGCTGGTCGCGAAGTGTGCAGCAAGCAGATTGGCCTTGTCCAAAGTGTTAACAGCTGGAATGTAATTATATTGTATGTAAAAGTTGGAAGTGGATTAGGCAGAAATTCTGAATGAACGACATACATTTTCTACTGTCTTTTGGGCATAGTAGTACTTTTTTGTCTTAATTTCTGATCGGACGTACATTTCGCAAGCTTTAGATAAGCGTTACAAAGCTGGCGTCTTGGTTGAGAACTCACTACTTATTGAAACATAAAATGCATCTGATCCTTCAAGTGGAGTACACATATTCCTAATGGAACCGGAGTGAGGAACGCAAGAATGGGATGAAATATTTGCTTCAGCACCGACAGTCAAGATAGATTTATGACCTTATTGTACCCCTCACCTCATCTAAGTTAATTCATACGTATAAGGCTTCTTTTAATGCGGTTGGAAAGCCGAATTTACTAAAACTTGTGTAAGTCCTAGTTAACTGTGGAGGAGGACCCATCAAGACCTTGCCCTTCTGTTATAATAAGTAAAGATAGTAGCAAAACCAAATGAATGCTTTCGCACGTTTCTAAAAATTTTGGGGCGTTTTTTCTGCTTCTTGATAGAGAAGACTCTAAACTTATTACCGGCGTCTAAATGGCTCAATGGTAGCAAATCACTTTTGCTGCGAATGTCTCTATATTGATACCTCTGATGTTAAACGGTGGTGAAAAACAACATCCCAACGTTAGACAATCAGGACGATAATAGAAAATATTTTCGTTCACCCGCCCAATATGAATTCAGAACACCAATTGCCAAACTTAAAACTAACAAAGCTGCTAAATTCCGTAGCTTACAGCCGGGCGATTCGAAGCAGCAGATATTGATTGGACACGCAGCATACATCAACTTATCGGGCTATTTGAAGCAGCAGGTGATGATTGACTACGAAGCATACATTAACCCATCTCTAAAATGTGAGTCGACGAAAATATGCACCGGCATTTATTTTGTCTGATTGAAGTGAACCAACTACTGGGGAATAAGTGACATCAACATCGCATATAAAATGCTATCTGCCATATTATGTGAATTCCTAAGACCTGTCATCAACAGAATATCAATGGAGAGTACACGCTGCTCTGTCAAGGGCGGTCAAAACATTTCCGACTGTTGAATGAGAAGCAGGAAAAATGTATTTGACACACAACATCGACGCCTAGGACAAAACGTCCGATAGACAACTAAAGCTGTGAGGTAATAAGGGATTGTATCTACCTTGGACTCACTATGAACTCCGAAAAGACACCACAGCGGAAATCTTGCGAAGAACCTTTGTTGATAATCGCTGCTTCTTTGGTATTATTTTACATGACCCTGATCATCTCAGTCCTGCTTTATAAAGCAGAGACTTAGACACTGAGAAAAGCAAATAAAAATGCTCTTCTGAGCTTCACTGGAAAAGTTATTCGACTAAATTTCGGTTCCGTTTGCATCAATGGAGATTGGATGAGACATTTTAACAGCGAACAATGGTAGTAACCCTGACTTTTTGACTATGTCGCCTTGAATGGATGGTTATCAGGGCCCTAACCAAAAAAATTTTTCAGCTTTAATCCACAGGGTGAATGCAGTAGAGAACGAACTCTCCTTATTCGGCGTACACAAGTGAAAGGGGACGTCAATCAACTTCGTGTGTGCAACTTGAGGCAGATAGCAAAGGACCGGAATATCTGGAGCTACGGTGTCAGGTGAGGTCCTAGGATATAATTACATCTTAGTTGGCAAAGTAAGGTTAGGTAAAAGTGACCGTTGGAAAGACCAACATACTTTTCCCATGGTGATCCCACATGGATCGGAGATCCTCCTACTCTCGCAACCTTGTATCTTTTCAGTTTTAAGAAAATTGAAAAAGTCGCATGGCTGAGGCATGATTGTTGTGTTGTTTTGGCCAAAATAACTTAACTTAAAGGTTATGCTCCTTATTGACCGTACGACTTTGAGGTAGAAATTCATGATGCACTATTACCCATTTATCAACAAAAAATAAATAATAAAATAAATAAAAAAAAAATAAAATAGTGACCAAAACTTTAGTTGGCGTGCTTTTTTTCACTCTTGGTCTTCCTGGGTTTTTCCATTGGGACGATTCAGCTTTGGTTTTGACGCCATAATCATATACCAATGATTCGTCACCAGTTATGATCCTTTTGAGCAAGTCAGAACCATCACTGACTTCACTCATGCGACTAAGAAGTTTCGGAACAAACTTTGCTGACACACGTCTCATACCCAAAACTTCTCCTATGGTAATTCGACTATTTTCCAAAACTTTTGTTGATGGGCTGAGGCGTCCACAGCGAGGTTCGTCCTTGGCATCTTTTAGGCCGTCTTGGAAGAGCGTGTGCCACTTGTAGACAAGTGGACTCACCTTATGCCACTGTCAACGTTTCAAGTATTTAAGAGCACTTGATTCCATTTTTTACACAAAATTTTATGCAAATGCTTTGCTCGCCGAGCACACCTAACCTTTCTGTCTGTCAAAGCGAAACTAAGTATGCTATATACTTGAAACTGTGAACATATGCTCGGGACAAAGCTAAAAAAAAAATCGATAATCAAACGTAAGTCGCCCACAAAATGTAAAAGGTAACTTTACTTTTTGAACACAACTCGTATGATTTAGCGTAGCCAGACCGTTAACGTCTTAGTTTAGATCGCTAAGTCTCCTCGCCTATGCAGCTTCTGCAGAAATCATTTGCAAAGGACGCCAAGCCTTCTTACATTCTTAAGGCAGTGTCCACCGAAATGTATCCCATTTAGAAGGCGCAAACTCTTAGAGCGATTTAGATCCAGCTTTGAGTAGATCTGTTTGGTCGCTAGAGATGTTGATCCATGTTCTTTTGTTAGCATCAAGTTTTAATATTAGAATACCGATTCAGGTAGAATAGGTTGAATGGTTCCAATTTTGGCGAGTCTCTGTGGCTTGGAACCCAACTGGTTAAACTGCTCTAACATCTCCCTAAGACATTATCAGCATTCAAATTTGATTCTAGAATTTAGTGGGACTGAGTCCAGGAATTTGATAGCGACCTGACAATCTGAAAAGATACGAATACACCTCGCAGATATTACGTTTTTCTTCAACCAGACAGTCTAAAGAATCCAAAAATCCGCCTGGAACATGCTAGTGATTTTAGATTTAGATTATCGGAGAAAACACACCGAGAGAACTATTTGTTTTGCCTTATAATACATGAAATCATCCCCAAAAGGATTTAGAGGGGAAGCTTACGTAAAAGTCTTTGTCAAACCAAAGTTTGGGTATAATGTAATCTTATCTGCTTACCTGGTGAAGATATCGAGGGGTGTCAAGTGAAACAGAATATCCAGTGCCGCGGAGGGAGTATAACTTTTGTACAGGCATTCTCTTCCTTATACTATGCTTAGTTTGCTGCAATTGATTGCATTGTCTAAGGCCGTCCACCAGACATCCACCCCATAGATGAGTATATGTCTTATAACCGAGATGTATAGGGTTTTCCAATAGGGACTTGACAACTTTGAATTTCATTTGTGAACGCACTCTTTCACTAATCATCAAACTGTCACTGTCAATTAACATTTTCATTATAGTAAAGTACACTAATGAGCTACGTTCTCCGATTGGGTTCTGGAGAATATGCGCCAAGATGATGCATTTCATCGCAAAATCATCTTCAGTGACGAAGCTCATTTTTTGCCTCAATGGGTTCGTTAATAAGCAAAATGTGCTTTATGTGCTTCATGAATCACTTCATCCACAAAAAATTACTGTTTGGTGCGATTTGCATGCCGGCGGCGTGATTGGGCCATATTTTTTCGTCAACGATAACGATCGTCACGTTACTGCGAATGGTCAGCGTTATCGCGCCATGATCACAGATTATTTTTGGCTCGAATTGGAAGATATGGACTTGGACGACATGTGGTTTCAACAGGGTGGTGCCACAAACCACACAGGACAAGCTACAATCGATTTATTGAAGAGTAAGTATGGTGAGCGATCTCAAGACATGGGCCAGTCGATTGGACGTCTCATTCGTGGGATTTAACGCCGCTTGACTATTTTCTGTGGGGCTACGTTAAGTCATTGGTTTATGCCAACACGCCGACGACGTGGGAAAAGCTCAGAGCCAACATTGAACGCGAAATAGCGGCCGTTACGGCCGAAATGTGTAGCCGAGTCGTTGAAAATTGGGTCCAACGAATCGATCGCTGCAAACGTGCCCGCGGTGGCCATATGAACGAAGTCGAGTTCCATTCATAAATTTTTTGATTGTACTTCAAGCAATTAATAAAGTTTTTGAAATATCTCAAATGGTTTGCCTTTTATTTAAAAAAAAAAAAAGTTGTCAAGTCGTTATTAGAAAACCCTATATAATCAAGAGGTTATTTGAGGTTGAATGCCATATGTATTCCCAATGGCTTCTTGCTGGAGAATAAAGCCAATGTAGCTTTCTTGACTCTTTCTTGAGTGTTAGGTTTCCAATTTAGTTTCTGTCCAAAATGGCGCCCAAAGATTTTGCTATATCGGAAAGATTAAGCTGGTACCGTTTATTGAAGGAGGGTCTATGATCGCAATTTTTATTTGTGGATTGCTGCAATATTAATCTGTCTTTAGTTAAGATGGGGTTGGCAATAGCCATGTATATAGCTACACACTTTACACGATTTAAAGGTGAACTTTCACATTTTTCCGAGTTATTGTCTTTAGCTAGAATGAAGTTAAAAAATGATCTTTACTACATCTGCTAATGTCAAGCCAAAGTATTTCAATTTTTTTTTATTTTTTTTAAAGGAGATAACTTTTAGAAGCACTACACCTTCCACTTTCTCTCCATTTAACTAAACAATAACTCATTTTACCATTTAGCCTGCAGCGAAAAACGTTTTTCCCTATTTCTTCATACTTCTTCTTCACGGCTAATTTGAAACAAAATATCTCCGTAAGTCCTTACGCTAATATTTGACAATGTCTACAAAACATTTCCTAAAAAAAAAAAGAAAGAAAAGAAACAAGAAACGAATTGCAGCAAACAAGAATTGAATTATAACCTGCTAATTTCATTTTTATCCGTCATCCCTTTATCTAACCGTGCGTTGTTGCAAAAGAGAAACCAACTTGGAAAACAACCCCATAACGAATTTCCATCGACCGAAAAAAAAGGATATTTATTACCAATTCCATTCATCTATTCATATTCTTCAGTTCTCAAATTCCAGCCCCATCCTCTGTACTCAAAAATGTTCCTTATTCCACCAGCACTTTTTTCTTTCTGTTCAACCCCCTTCAACCCCACGGCAAACAAGAAGAACACATAAAACTTGAACGCTTTCTATTGTTCAAGTAATTCTGTAATAAAAAAAAAAAAAAAAAATTACGAAATATGATTTTAAGCTTCAAGTTCTATAGCACAACCCCTCTCCACCACCCTGAGGCAGTGGTTCTTATTCAAAAAATCAATATGCGTAAAATTAAACAGCCATCAACCGAAATGTAGTAGTGTTTTGGATATTCAAAGATTCAAGAAGTCCCGTTCTTGGATACAAGTATCGAAAGGCAGTTTCAAGGTAAAAAGGCAATACTTTTTATGGATGCTTTCCATTCGTCAGTGGTAGTCTTGATTTTTGCATGAACACGAAACTGCCAGAACAAACCCTCGATTATCACAAAAAAGAAAGCACTCTGTTCAAAAATAACAACCGCAAATGCGTTTAAAATGCAAATTGCTTTGACTTTTCGTTTTCACCATTTTCGTTGTCAAATTAGGTAAACGCGAGCAATAAAAAATGAGGACATGTCCCACGCCCCCCTCTTAGGGTAGTTACCCCGAACCGAACACAGTTTTTACGAAACCGCTTTTTTCGCTGAATGCTGTACAGTTTGCTTCTTTTTTTTCTTTTTCGTTTTGAGTAAATAAAATTTTGAATTTTTATTCGAGCAAATAAAATTTTGAAAATGAAAATACGAGTACGTTCGGGCCAAAGTAAATATTCGTATGCTCAGGGTTCATGATTCGGTTTTTCGGTTGAGGGGTAGGTTGAGTTGGACAAATATTGAAACACACATATCGCTGCATTGGCATCATCATTTGGATACTCATCTGCATAGCTGTTTGACGTTTGGGTTTCAAAACAGAGCTTTTTAGCGCTGGCGGGTTAATAATAATCCTCTCGACGCGGTATAGAGATCGCTGGAGCAAAATCCCGCTGGTCAGTGGTCAGCAAACATCGCAAATTAAAGAGCAAACATTGCGGTGCACTGGTGTGTGATATTAGGATATCACCCCAAGGTGGTGGTTTTTGTTTACTCTAAAACGGTCTGCCGGAAAGGGCTTTACCAGTCGAGACCGAATCGGGTTTAGGTGGGAAAAGTCCGTCTGGTCTGTGTAAAGAGAAAAAAAAAAAAAAAACGAAGTTGGTGCTATGGATAAGCTAAACTGCTGATCTTATCAGAATTGACTGCTGAGAGAGATTTTTCTGTCAGCAGTACTGAAATTGACAGGCATTGAGTGCACTTTATTTCAATTAGAAACGAGTAGTTATGAAGTGTCTGGAGGAAACCTTGGAATGTGAAGATGGACTGGATGTTTCGATTTATGGTAGATTGGGACTACAATTCTGAGAATGGAATTGGAAGTTACACAGTCTTTAAACTAGGCTCTTCCGGTCCACCGAAGAGTTTAGCAGAAGGAGGTATGATATTTCATGTGAAGGGAAGTGAATTGGCAGTGACATCATTATGAGTCTGTGACAAGACAAGCATATATGCATTTTATTAAGCACCGAAAAGATTCTTAAGAGTTGGTTGCGTTATCCCTATAAGTGAAATGCATCTGTTGTCATATCACTTATCAATTCAAATTGGATTGTGTGATAGGTACTCGTACTCAACTTTAGAAAAAATCATCGGTTTTGACTGCTGGATAGCCTTATGGTAAGGTGAGAAGCATAGTCAGTATTTAAAAACGGTCGGCTATGTGGGACACGTTCAGGTGGCTAGTCTCCCATAATCTGCGTCCTAGTTGACTTCCTCCGTAAAAGAAAAGCATGATTTACGTTGGTGAACTGCCTTCTGGATAAAATTACGGCAGCTCAGTATCCAGTAGTGTTGGATTACAATGTCGAATGTCTCTAAGTGAAATGTGTCGCCATGTTTTTATGTGTGTGATATATTTATTTATTGGATTTCGCAAAGCTCAAAACAACTATGTGACTGGTACTACCTTAAACTTGGCTGCAACGAATACCAACCTCAATTAGTTAGGTGCAACTCAACAATGACATATACAAAAGCAAAGTAGACCAACGATGAAGCGTCTGAAAATCCATGTACATACATATGTAGTTCTTTGTCAACTGAAGATGCGTAGATAAAACGAGATATTTTGGTTTTCTCAAACTCGCCATCATTCAGCTAAATCCAAACGTAGTGCGCCATCTCATTTGATTTTAAGCGCTAATAACCACAATTCCTGAAATAAGACTTTAAACAGTACAACTGACGAGACCAAAGAATCACGACATAAAGAATCACGTAAAAGAATAGGTAATACGAAACGAGTATTGGTCAGATGTAAAGGCTCCAGTATCTTTATCATTGCTTTGGAGCGTTCAGTACCAAACCAAGAGAATTCGCAAAGTTTCGGCCTAGAACCCCACAGCAGGACACAAGTTCTGAAGAAAGATCTATTGATTCTTCCGATGGCTTTTACGTCTGTCGTTTTGAATTCTGGTTGACTAAAAAACGTATAACTTATTTACAACAACTTAGAATGTATCCCCTGTAAAGATGGTTCGACATATAGAACTACTTCAATTGGTTTTGACAATTTTTACACCTTGACACTTGACACGAGGAGACTGATGATGAAATAAATTGAGTCAAGAAGTCAAGGCTTCTGATTAATGAAAACAATGCAGAACATTGCTCTACTTAAGAAAACAAACCAAAATCTTTCTTAACGCCGAGGGTAAACAAGAATTGAATTGAACTGAGCTACTAACTTATTAACTCAGATTGCACTACAGCTCAGGAAAGGCTAGTTATTTTTCCTCGATAATGACGTGGATATCGCTGTGGATATAATCAGACACTATTTTGTTTGGAATTAGATCCTTTGTCCCTAATCGAAAAGGTATAGTATAACTCGAGCTGTAATGAGGCCGTCAGAGTTAGAGAAATCCTGCCTAATTCTCCCTTCCAACGCTCATTTTCAATACCATTACAGCTGTTAGCTCTTTGGACAAGGCCAAAGGCCACTTAATGCACACTTTACGGCCAGCTCAACACTGCCAGATTGTGTTTTGTCTCCGCCTACAATTGCGTCGAATCCACTTTCGCACTCGCGTGGTAGCATGAGTACTAAAAGGTCTTAATATACACAAATGCACTGGTCCATCTACTCTTTAGGACTATTTCCGAGCAGATAGAAAACAGCATTTGTCCACCACTTTGTTTGGCTGCCATTGCACTTCCTTCTTTCTAACATCATAGAAATGCTGATATACCGCCAGATCATGAAATATCTCGGAACGCAAAAACCTCTCGATGACCGGCAGTATGGTTTTCGTAGCAATAGATCCACTAGGGATTTGATAGCATGTCTTACCGAAAAGTGAAATCAAAGCGTACATCAATCTGGCGAAAGCAAACTAGTTGCATTTGATATTTTTAATGCATTTGACAGAGTTTGGAATCAGGCTCTTTTGTCAAAACAGCGTGCATTTGGGATCGATAAATCTCTCCTTCAATTAAATATAAACTACCTTTCGAAACGTTAAATTCAAGTTGCCTTAGATGGTTTTATGTCTGATATTTACAAAATAAATGCTGGTGTACCCCAAGGCTCCGTTCTGTTTCCGACATCCTTTTTAATTTTCCTTAATGATCTCCTGTCTGCTACTTCTAATCCAATATTTTCCTTTGCTGATGACAGTACTCTGTGCTTTTCATATTAGTTCCCTGACTCATGCCTCTGCTCTTCGACTGTAGAACGGCAAAGCCAGCGTATGTTAAGCTCCTTAAATTCTGATATTTATTGCATAAATAATTGGGGAACTACTAATAGAGTAGAATTTAATGTTTCCAAAACACAAAGCTGTTTGCCGTCGTGAAAGCGAAATTTAAACATTCAGCGAATGTCCATTGATAACACTTGCATCGTCGAAACCGAAATATTTCCACTCTCGGTATGTATGTCAATGAAAACTTACGTTGAAATGACAACATATTTGGTGTCGTCAAAAATGCTCCGAAATGTCTAGGTTTCCTCAAGCGATGTTTGAAAAACTTTTTCTGCTCTGATCTGGCCTCATTATATTAGGATCTTATCCGCCCGAAATTGGAGTATAAAAAATTAAAAATTTTGACTTGAACATTCGTCTTGCTATGAATGCTCATTAGCATGCCCTTACGCCCACTTTCGGAGTTACTCTTAAATATCGTGATTCGTTCCTAAGCCTTACAACTCGCTTATAGAATGCCCTGCCTAACCCTTTATTTCCTAGTCATTATAATCTTCAAGCATTTCAAACCAACGTTCATCGGTACCTCTCTTTCCATCCTCTTCTATGTTTCTCAAGCAACAAATGCTGTTTTATCTTATCCTTCAAAGTTCATCCATGCAAACAGGAATAAATATAATTCAAAAAATCTTGCAACCAAGAATATTTCATCTGCTTTCACAAATGTTTATTCGTTTCACGAAGTGCATGTACGTGACGTCAGAAAAAATGTTCTGTTAAACCTGCTATCCAACAAGATGCTACAACGGTAGGATCCGCTGTCATCAATGTTTTTTTCGAGGAGATCTCCCTAAAGGACTGTTCTATTACGCCCTTATTTTCATCCTTGTCCGATTTGACCAAAATTATTGCATCAGTAAGTGTGTAAAGGAATTCCTCCGCATTGGCGCTAAAGTGATTGCTTTCTCGACAGATTCTCACTTCACCCATTTGACGCAAATAAAGTAGTCTTAGATCTATGGACATTCTACTCATCAATTAATCAATAAAGAGTTCCCGTGATTATGGCGTTTTGGACGACGAATCTGGTGTTACATGTCATGGACTTTTCAGCATCGATGGGGAGCAGAATTTACGTCAAATCATCGTTTCAGTACGTCGTAATGTCTATGATACTGTACGTTTGGCACAACCTTTCCAATTCACCAATAGCATGGCTGATACATTTTTAGTTGAGGCAGTTTAGAAGATTTCTAAAGCACCGGTGTCCACCCGCTCTATATGTTCTAACCATCTGAACCGATGTATTCTGATTTTTTTAACTGAATCCATGGCGTTTTACATCCAATAGAGTTATTTTCTTAATCTTCTCCTCAACTTTCCATCGAAGTAGACATGGCGTAGATCAATTGAAGTCCTTTTCTCTCGAAACGAACAAATACTTCCTCATCCTTTTTTGATAAAACCCCTGGGACGATCAGTGCTTTATAGATAGCTTTTATGTTGTGAGAGAGAAGTTTCTGATACTCAATTGCCTTTTGAGCCCAAACAGAATCAGCGATTGCCAAGATTTGCTCTTCAAGTGATCTCTAAGTTGGTAACGTTGCCTACAATAGCTGCGGAGTATAGTTGATTAGTCGTACTTCGAAGTTACATCTGTCCTTTGTGACAGATACGTTTTGTCTGTTTAATCGATGATGTGTTTCCTTTGTCAATGGCATAAGGTTTTTCTCATCTTTATCTTGGTCATATTCCAAGACCAGATAAGTTTATCAGAGATGCGAAGATCGGACATGTCTTTGAACAATTTTTCCCGACCTATGCTGTTGTGGGCGGCCTTAAAATCGACAAATAAATTTGGAGTATCAATTTAGAATACAAAGGTCTTTTACCGACATCTGCAGCAATGAAAAATTTTGTTGATAACACACTGACCATTACCAATCAGTTGGTTGATAAAAGCGTTTAGAGTTGGCATAGAATAAAGGGTCTCCTTTTCTCAGAATAGGGCATACAAAGCTAAGGTTCCATTTGTTCTGGAATGGTTTCGCTCAAAAAAATTTTAGAGGTCTTCACAATGTGCGGCTGGGCAGCCAGCCCGTTAGTCGAGATCGGATAGACCGAATCGTTGCTTATCATCGTCCATGTTGAATTGCTTGTTCTGCGTGGCCGAAAAATGCTAGCCGTTTAGCTATCTGCAGGAGTAGTCCTTCCAGTAGTAGTCCTTCCAGTAGTAGTCCTTCCAGTAGTAGTCCTTCCAGTAGTAGTCCTTCTTAGCACTGACTGCGAAACTACTACTAGGCTGCCTTGTACCTTTCAATTGTCTTTCCTGCTATAAGGTCTCTCAATTTCCTCGATCTCAATCTTGAGCATTTGAGCACTTTTGAGAAGCCGGTGCTCGTCCCGCCTTTATTGCTCGTATAGCTCACGAACTCCTTTTATTGTAGCACCGCGTTATATCCTTTCTGTTTCTCTACATGCGCGAGCCAGAATTCACCTTTAAATCCTTCGCAGTGAAGATCGGCTGAAACCTAGCATATCGGAATGTGTATCTGCAATGCTTTGTTGGGTTTCCGGACAAAATGCTGGTGGTGCAGAGCATGGAGTTATAATAAGTAATTCCTGAATGGCAAAGACCCTAGCAGTTTCTTAAGATTGCAGGCTTCTAACGTCAACTATTTCACAGTATTCACTCTTCTTAGCGACGTTAGGGATATCCCCATTCGTAAAGTAATGATTTTGAGTCAATGTTGGCCGGTCGGAACGATCGAACATACCGAATCCTGACGACACTTCGGACGTCGATCGTAATGTATTTAATCTGATTTTTGGTAGACTGATAGGATGCAGATATCCGGAAACTACGTAATTGCTCTTATGACATTCCCCCCCGAAGTGAAGTGAATAAGCCTGAGCATTGAACATATTTCCTGTCGATGGCCTCGAAACTCCCCTTGGTGGCATTGTCTTTTTCTTCTGTTAAGGCGTGCATGCTTAGTAGAAAATGTTGATGCGAATTGCCACGAGCAGCTCACATACATGAACCTCAAAATTTCTTGCCTAAGTTTTGCTTACTTACACTCGATCAATTCTTTTGGATGAGGGTTAGATCTGCCTTTTACGGGTCTGGAGTCTCCGCGGACTGTTTGGTAGCACGAGGTCTGTTACAAGATCCAATATTCCAAGTTCAGTTTTCGAAAATTGTGTGCTTTTTCGAGTAGAATTGGTGGTCGACAGTGGTATAATCCGAGGCATTCGATTGTCTCACAACCACAGATATTTTGTTAACACTTCCGGGGAATTTACCTAACGAGTAACCCCCAACCTGAAGGTCTAGGCTCTTTGTATCGCCCCTTGGCCATAAAGGGCCGCATGCGTACTGCCTTTCAACTCTTCTGACACAATATCTACTTCAAAAACCCTTACAATTAGTTTTGAACGCAGGCTTAGAATATATCAACAAAAAAAAAAAAAAAACCCTGAAAGAGGATCAACAGGTCAAGAGGTTCGATGCAGGCAACATCGTTGGTTCATCAATCTTGACTCGTGGGTGCCGTTTTCAAATATTGTTGGGCATTATTAAAAAAAAATGTATGAGGGTTGCATAGAGGTCGATTGCCGGAAAACTTTTGGAATGGGTATAGTGGTCGGCAAGGTTGCATACCGCACAACAAGGGCGAATATAGGGAGGTTCTTTTATAATGGAGAACAGGGCGGTCGAAAGGCCAACAAGGGCGCAAGGGATATATGCAAGTTAGTTTGTATCAAGAGTGGTAGGCAAGTTTGTCGATGAATTTTTGAGCCCCATGGTATGACCATTTTATCTCTGAATTTAATTCTTCTCGAAGGAAGATATCGCTTTCCGATTGGGATATCTGTTGTTCTGATCGCACCATTTCATTATCGAGAACGTGACTAAGTGATATTTGCATGTAAATAGTTTCGAAGGATGTGTGTTTTTGATTACCGGTTCGTGCTAACTTCTCTATATTAATTTGATCTTTTATTGATTGAAAGTCATAAGAAACACACTCCCTCTTGATCTAATTGCAGCTCTATGTTTTTGTAAACACTGGCAACTTCTGCAGTGAGGGTGAATAAGTTTTCTATTTACGAGACATGTAAGCTTTCCTTTGAATACCTTCACAAAATTTATGCAACATAATCCCTCACAGTATGGCAGTGAATAGAGCTCCACACCGACATTTGTGTGTGGAAACATATATTTAAAACATACGTATGCATCTAAAACGTTGTCCAGTGACGTATTAATACACCCAAAGTTAAAACGCAGTCAATAAAACTGCATCTTTGTCTTCATAAAGTAAACCAACTCACTCCACTTTGCCAAAGAGAACCAACCACACACTGTAACTCTTATTTGTCCTCGTAGCAATGACATAGCAAAGTCGACTCTATTGTGTTGTCAAATGATGCATTGCATCCAATCCCTCTGTCTTTGTCTATACTGTGAATTTCGATTGATTATGATGTACTATGGGATGCGCTGCAATATTGCATGCGATAAGGCAGCAAAAACATGATTAAATTGCTTTCTGAGGACACACGCACAGGACCAAAAACAGAATACCAGAACACTTACATACCATACGTTACCAAATGCAAAGGACATCCCTCCATATTGCAATGTATTTGCAAACATTCCACTCATTCAGATACCCCAGCGGTTGATTCCCCAATGGAGTGTCCATCGTTGTATCCGAATACGAGAAGTACGAACAAGTATATAACACACTCGAACGGGTACATACTCATCTCTATTCGATTATCAATATATTTTATGGATTGAGTTCAAATGTTGCTTTGTTTTCCTTTCGAGTTCCCACACCTGGTCACACTTCTTCGAAACAATGCAATAGGAAACCTATGGTCACATCCATTGCTCCACTGCATCCACTTTAGATGCAATGTTCACGATTCACCGTCCACCGTCTACCGTCTACCGTTCACTGTGCATCCTATAATTAGGTGATTTTATCAAATTTTATTTATGATTCGGTTTTGGGGTGTTTTGTAAAGAAAACAAAGGATTCCGATTGAAGCAGGACACAATAACCAGAGAGACAGAGAGAAATGGGGACAAACAAAGGATCCACATTATGCAGACGACATTCGATTATTGTTGGGAATTAAATGCAACCAAAATTCATTGCAATATGGTATACACGAGTACCAGTACTCTTATATGTGATTAATTGCTAGCTACAGATATACGAATACATGGGTGCATATGTTCTAGATGTATCTAAGGGTGTGAATACTAAAACTTGGAATTTGAAGATGCTTTTATTGGGCCATCTAATCACAAGTGAACATTGTAGACAAGTCCTGGACATTGCTTTTGTCTCTGATGTCAACGGCAATAAACAAGTCAGCAATGCGGCAAAGCAATTGAAGGATGTTTATTGTTAGTTTCTTAGAATGCTGCTGCAACCGTATTCTATAAGATGTTTCAATCTAATGTAGACATGATAAGTCCAGGCAGTTATTGCTAATGGACTTTTGGTGACACCTGAAGAACAATCAATAAGGATATTAGCTCTATTAAGAGAAGGTATGTTTGTATGTATGTAAGTTCATGTTAGCCCAATTTTAGGTAAATTATCTATGTACATTACCTGCAGGCTAGATTAAATTTCAAACTTTATCCAAATAAGAGCATATGTATTTAAATCTCTGCTTTCAAGGATATCAGGCTGCAAAAAGGTGATAGTAAATATATATTACGAGTATCTACATACGTGGATATTATATTGAATCGTCCGATAGCAGAAAGAGATGGTTCCATTGCACCGCTAGGGAACCCACTTTTTCGCAGCCAAGATCAGCACATGCTCCGGTACATCTAAAATCGTAGGTGGACCTACATATCGTCATCGAAAAGCTGCAAACTCACTGTAAAAAAAAAAAAAAAAAAATTTAGAATACAGAACCACATTACATTACAATATATACAGCCAGTGGCAATTGGAACTGGGAAGGAGCAATCTATTTTCAGGCTCAATAAGAGAAAGGCAGTGAGACATAGGTTAGAAGACCGGAAAGTGCTGGATGACAAGTAACGATTTTTTTTATTTCAAGGAACAACAACCTCTGAAAACCACATCTCTATAGTCCTTAACAACTGCAGATAGTACCCAAACATCAGTTGCTGATGACATTTGCCGTGTCACTTCACAACTCTGACGAAGTATGAATGGCGATAGCACAGCTATCCAGCGATCGAAATCTAATCATATTCTAACTAACAAATAAGAAGGTGATAACTACTTCTTCGACTTCTTTAATACTTTACACTGTTGAGCGAAGTCGCTCAAGTTCTATAAAATGATCATGCTGCTTATATATGCCCGTGGCAAAAATGTCATCGGCCTTAAAAATTATGTCGTAAGCTCGGCAATTTTCAGCTTGGGAATGGACGTAAGGCGACCGAGTCTTGCAGTAAAAAAAAAAAATTAAATTGAAGAGACTGCTGTTTTTGTTCGAGAGATGCGAATTTCCGTAGCAGTCCAAAGCCAGCGAATTATTGTAATAAATTTCAATGTCGGACGGCTGCAACCTCCAGAGACAGACAGCCCATTTTCGGCTTAATCTCTAAACGAGTCCTATGCTTCCGACATCGAACGTAAAAGACCAGAGGCATGACTACTAAAGAGTAATCAGAGAGGCCACCTCTGATGTACTAGGTTTCAACATGGCTTGATAATATCCAAGAAAGAATTAAGAAAGCCCTATAACCCTCTTCTCTTGTAAAAGAGCGGTAGAAAAGAAATGGGGCATGCTACTTCATATATCAGTTATGCACCAGTGACGATCTCAGGACCAATCTCTTCTCTGGAGTGCACTCTGTTACCTACCTCACCCCCTTAGGCATCTTAGGCAAACCACTAGTTATCACCTCAGCCATAAAAGTTTGAAAACCTCTTCACAGTGGGTGATAAAGAATCCATCCATCCATGAAAGGGTGGGAATTGGTATCTTCTCTGAGAAACTAAAATCTTGATCCCCTCTTCTGCCACCCAAACCACTGTAATATCTAACAGACGAAGGTTATACTATAGCAATCAAAGATACCTGCATGTACTCATACACTAACAAGCAAGTCAAGATAAGTCAAGATCCGCATTCAATTGCCGAGCATCTCTTAACAAGATGGGACAACGACCTCATCTTAGATGAGCACACAAGCGGATGGTGACCTCAACTAGCTTCATGTGTGCAACTGAAATCAGCTTCTAAAAGAGTGAATGTTATCTGAGTCTAGTAGACGCCTGACTAAACCTGTGTCACCCTGTAGCCTGTACAGCCTGTACAGTATGTAGTTGAAGCTCTTCCTCCATTCCTTGTCAATTCAAACAGGACTGAATGTCAATGCCTCCTACGTCCAAACAAACAGCAACTGGCAAACGGAATTCTACGTTTGATTTCAGCGCTGATTTCGTTGTTGCTTGTAACTACGAAACCTTGTTAGATAAAGATCAAAACTATCTCAAAATTAAAACTGCTTATGATGACGTTTTGGCCCAGCTGATCATGCTTCTTCTGTTGGCCAGTGATTTTTGCGCGATTTTTTCCAGGGTGGCTTTAAAAAAGTCATACGACAGTGTGTCACGTCCTCTAAAACTTTTCTTGAGGTTGTAGATATTCGTATCAGTTAATCCATTGCGGACCTTGATGAAGCAGGCAATTTTGCACAATCTAGTTTGGTAGGGATAGGGATCTGATGGTAGGGTTTGGTAGGGATAGGGATCTGATGGTTTGATCGATAGTGTGCTCACCTGGACTGAAACTACACTCGTATGGATGTAAATTGTTCTCGAATGGCACATAATATGGCAGAAAAGTTCTTATAGGTGATGTTAAGGAGACTTTTTCCTCAATAGTTGGCGCAGTTAAAATGGTTTGCGAATCGGACAAACGACGCTGAGCTTCCATTAATCGGGCATGCTTTCCTTTGACCATATCTGATATATACACCCTGCCTGACTCGAACTGCAACCAATTTCAAACTGCTATAAGTTCCAAACCGTTCATGACAGTGAGTTCAAATTTTGACACAAGACAGATAATTCTATTTGCGTCTCAGTTGTGTTGAAAAAATTTAATCCGTGATGGAATTCAAACGTAAGACTGCGATTGCTTAATATTTGGCTGGAAAACCACAAGTAGCTATCGTTAGAGCCCTCCAGCACCTCAACGTGAATAAATCATTTGTGTCTCGAACCATAGCTCGTTACCGTGATACTGGCAGCGTTGCAAAACGCCATGGAGGTGGTCATAAAAAAACAGCAACATCGGCAGAAATGGTTCGGAAAGTGAAGGTTCGAATTGGGCGAAATTCGCATCGAAGTGGAAGAAAAATGGTTCGTGAGCTCAACATATCGTTGGAACGGATGCAACACATACTGAAAAATGAGCTTGGGCTCAAGCCATTGAATTTCCAAAAAGCACACGATCTAACACCGCAACAGAAAAAAGTTGGAATCGAAAGAGCGAAGGAGTTGCTACGCTTGCACGAAAGTGGTGAGTTGCCTAATTTGGTTTTTTCCTACGAGTCGCCAAATGTTATCGAGCAATATGTCAACAAAAAAAAAAAAATGACCGAGTTTACTTGGCAGAGAGGTCCTTCGAAAATGTACACCTTCGGATGGCCACCAGAAAGCAGCCAGCACCGATGGTGATGGTTTGGGCCGCCGTTGGTCGAACTCCGCTCGTATTTTTGGACCGTGGCGTCAAAATTAATTAGATAGTATACCGTGAAACTATCTTAAAGGCAGTATTGAAGCCTTGAGCAAACAATCATTTCGGTTGGAGACCGTGGAAATTTCAACAAGACTCGGCACCGTCTCACAAAGCGTGTGTCAACCAAGATTGGTTAAAAAACAATGTTCCACACTTAATTTCGTCGACACAATGTATTGCAAATTTTCCAGATGCAAATCCGTTGGATTTCTCTGTCGGGGGTATTTTGAAGGCGAAGCTTGGCACTAAAAAATACCAAAGTTTGGAACACCTCAAATAAGCACTTCGCTGGGAATGGGCCAAAATACCGCAGAGCCACTTGCGTGCAGCATGCAATGCTTTCTTCGGCCGTCTCAAGGCCATTATTCGCGCCAAAGGTAGACATATTGAAAGCTACTGATACAATTTGAAAATTGATGTATTTTAAAACATTTTTTGCTTTTGCACAATAAAATTTATCAAAAAATAAAAAAATTATCGCATTTTAAAAAGTTGCAGTTCGAGTCATATATATCATGTATATCCATAAGCGGGTGAATGTTCCCAACCGGGTCGTTTCAAGCTGTTTTAAATATCTCAGTAAGCAGTTCGCCTGTGCCAGTAGTTTATTAGACTCTTACATTGATTTTGCTACCTAAGCTAGGTCTTAATCAGGTTGACCGAATTCTCTGTGGTTTCCATTCTGGGTTTGTAGCCTTATCATGTTCGGTTTTTTCGATCTCTCCATTTCTTCGATTAAAGCGTGCAATTTTTTTTTCGCAGAAGCCTGTACTTCTTCCTTACTTTTTGGGCGTAGAGCTTACGTTCTTCGCTGCAGAGAAGCTTCATATGGTTCTTGTTTGACTGTATATGCCTCTATTCATCATTAAACTAGAGATTTCTTAGTAGCGACACTTTGAGACCAATCCATTAGATAGACCTTGTCTAATGTTCCGTTAACTGTATTGCCATTGTCTATGATTTGTGTACAGGGACTAGGGTTTTAAGAGAGCTTGATTACAGCTTTTCGACGTTGAATTTTTGTGGTCTTACTTGACTTCGTCATGATTATGATATCCGCATTCGTACCTTTGCTACAACAAGGTAATAATATGAGCCTGGGAACTGCGTGCTTGCTACTAAAAGATTATCCCGCATAACAGATTCCAAAACGCGAATCCATTGTCGGTGTGGTGTTGTGCTGTGATTTCCGGTGACCCCCTTAGTAAATGCCGTAGTTTATCTGCTTTATTTGATTACGGTAATATATGCTCTATAGCACGACAGGTCTTTCGCGAGTTGTTAGACCGGCCACATGTATTCTGTTAAGGCTTCAAATATTCCATGTGAAAAGCCGAAATTCGTTGACCTTAAAACTTTAGCTGCGATCTTGAGCATTATATCCGTATCCGTGTCCAAAATTGTTGGTTGTTCTTGACCTGTATTTTTTTAACGACGCGCAATCTTCAACCTAGAGTGCTAGATATTTAATAAAACCTCTGCACAAAGGACCCGGCTAAATGGCCCGGTACCAGTAGTCTCGATGAGGTTATGAAAGCCGCCTTTGCCTATTCAGGGTTCTTGCGCCACGCCGGGGTTAGAGTAGGAGATGATGAGTAGAGGCTTGAGTGTCGATGCTTGTGTTTTCTTAAAACCATTGTTCAGCACTTGAAACCGATAAATACTCTAGCTTCACAAGCTTTGAAAATGTTATTGCCAAACAAGTGGAACTGTTTTTTTTTTTTTAAGGATAAATTAAATATTAATTTTTTATTCCGAAGCTATAAGTTAAGCACTTTTTCATCAATCCAATATAAATAAACCCTTGCTCGTATTTTTTAAATGAAAAAAAAAAAAAAAATCTATTAACAGTCCTTGTGTATATTTCACTTTTTAATATAATTAAAAATAACAATCGACTCTCATTAAAATTCATGAACACACTTTGTGTGAAAGGACGTTAAAAATGCAAAAGAAGAAATTACAAAAATATGGGAAAAGTATAAATACCAAAACAAAAGCAAAAAACAACATAAATTACATTTTCGCACTTTTTAATATGCAAAATATTTTATTATTATTATTATCAATTATTCATATGGCGATTGGTGTTTCTTTTTTTGTTTTCGTATCAAAGGATACACGGACTTGTAATTAAAATTTTTTAATGCAATTGGCGCATATGAGTAAAAATAAACTTAACTTTGATAGGTAGAGCAGTAGTGAGATGAGTAACATATAATCGTATGGCCAGTTAAATTAATTGAAAATTCTATAAATTATATTTAATTTATGATTATAATTTAAATGCATTAATAGCGCTAAAATGTGTAATAATCCATTTATTTGTTTGGAAAGAACTGAGGGTGATTGATGTGGTTTCGTCGAATTTAAAATTTTATATTTCAGAAGATGCCTCAGAAAACTGAACTGATACCCTTCAACATCCGATTATGGTTTTCAATTGAGTAACGAGTTTAATATTGGAGAGAAGACACGAATTTCTACTTTGAACAAACTTTAAGGACTTTCTGAGATTTGGAACACAAAAGGTGAAAGACAAAGGGCAAGCCTCTTGTACCACAAAACATGTTTAATTTGGCCAAACAACCCCCTACTGTAAAAAAAAACCCTACTGCTAGGAAACGAAATACAACGCCTGGGACCTTGTTAACGACTTCTTATTTCTGAGACATAAAGAGCATCCTCGACTTACTGCAAGAAGGGCTTTAAACCGCCAAATTTTACCAACAAGATCCCGAGTTCACCCTATATACGAGTAAGATAGACATTTTGGAGTTAAATGAGAAAAGATGGTTCGATACTGGAGAATACTACTCACC
Organism: Volucella inanis; assembly: GCA_907269105.1. Classification (NCBI taxonomy): domain Eukaryota; kingdom Metazoa; phylum Arthropoda; class Insecta; order Diptera; family Syrphidae; genus Volucella; species Volucella inanis. The sequence continues at coordinate 20,728,593 of OU026157.1, forward strand.
CGTAAAAAGCGCTGCCATAGTCTAGGCTGGTAAACCAGTTTATTTTACTGGGAAGTAAAATAGGACTTTAGTCTCATATCCTGGCAGCCACATAGTGATCGCATACTAACAGCAAAATTTTAGAGAAAAGAAAAACGGAGTCAATATTGTTGATCCGAGATCACGGCATTGAACATCGAAATAACAATGATCCAACCTAATCGTTGGAGATACGTTGTCTGAACAATGCACATCATAAGAAATCAGTTGGGTTTCAGAGACAGATATGAAGCCGAGCAAGAACGCAATCACAATCTTATGTTAGATTCTAAACGCCTTCGTATTCCATCAATCAACAGCAACCAATCAAACTTACCCAACATTATCGGGCTTAAAATCGCAGCGTTCGCGTTCGCAAGTTCGATAACAATTCAGGAATATCTTGGTTTAGAAGCAAAAACAATTAGAAACGCAATTGAAGAAAATATAGGCACGTACCTACTTCAGTAAGGTATACACCTGGAGACGAATCGATGGCCGTACCGCAGTTAAGGTTCGGATTGCAACGGTCTTAACATAGAGAATCAAACTCAAATCCCAATATCACGTAGAAAAGTGCAAGCGTATTGTGACAAACGCGAGTTTATTAGCTCACTCAAGGACCGAAGAAGCAACAAGCAGATGGGACTGTATCACTCAGACCCTCATTATGAGGTGACGAGTTTGGATGATGATTGAGAATCAGCTCAATAGATGGGGAGAACCGATGATGCTATGAATTCGATCTCGCTAGGGAAAAAGCCAACGCTGAAGTTTTTGGGTACCCATTAGAGATGTACTGACGGAATTTTATAATGGAATCCGATAGAGTATTGCATCTTTTATCAAATATTTTGGCTACGCTGACGATATCTGTCTACTTTCACACCTAAAATTAAAATCTAAAAGTTAAAGTTAACAAAACATGGCCAACACAAATGTCCTGAGCACTTATATAGGGTTTTCCCATAAGGACTTGACAACTTTGAATTTAATTTGTGAACGCAGTCTTTCACTAATAAACAAACTGTCACTGTCAATTTATTCAGTAAACTTAACGTTTTCATCATAGTAAAGTACACTAATAAGCAACGTCTGCAAATTATAAAAATTTTCTACAGATATTCGGAGTCGGTGACTGCAGCCTTAAGAGCGTTTACTCTCATTTTCGGTCGTAATTTTCGCCCTAGTAGACAGGCAATAACAAGTTTAGTGCAAAAATTTGAGTCTACATATTCGTTGTGTGATGTTGCCGTGTCAGTGAGACAAAAGTGTCGAAAATATCGCTGCCGTTCAGACGTCCATAGCAAACGATCCAAATCAGTCAATTCCACGGCGTTCTCAAGAATTGAGCATCGCTCAGACCACATTATGGCGTATTTTGCGTAAGGATTTTGGTTTATGCCCATACAAGATCAAGTTGACTCAAGAATTGATTCCGATGGACCATTTGAAGCGACGTACGTTCTCCGATTTAGTTCTGGAGAAGATGCGCCAAGATGATGAATTTCATCGCAAAATCATCTTCAGTGACGAAGATCATTTTTGGCTAAATGGGTTCGTCAATAAGCAAACTATGCGTTATTGGTCGGGTGAAAACCCACATGTGCTTCATGAATCACCACTTCATCCACAAAAAATAACTGTTTGGTGCGGTTTGCATGCCGGCGGCGTGATTGGGCCATATTTTTTCGTCAACGATAACGATCGTCACATTACTGTGAATGGTCGGCGTTATCGCGCCATGATCACCGATTATTTTTGGCCCGAATTGGAAGATATGGACTTGGACGACATGCAGTTTCAACAGGATGGTGTCACAAGCCACACAGCACACGCTACAATCGATTTATAGAGGAGTAAGTATGGTGAGCGTGTTATCTCAAGGCATGGGCCAGTCGATTGGCCGCCTCGTTCGTGCGATTTAACGCCGCTTGACTATTTTCTGTTGTTCTGCGTTAAGTCATTGGCTTATGCCAACACGCCGACGACGTTAGAAGAGCTCAGAGCCAACATTGAATGGGAAATAGTGGCCGTTTCGGCCGAAATGTGTGGCCGAATCGTTGAAAATTGGGTCCAACGAATCGACCGCTGCAAACGTGCGGTTTAGTAAGTTTAGTGAGTTTTTGAAATACCTCAAATGGTTTGCCTTTTATTTAAAAAAAAAAAATTTGTCAAGTCGTTATTAGAAAGCCCTATACCTTTAATACCATGCTTTCAGCTTACTCGTAACATAGAAAACTTTCTGTATCAAGGAATTATGATATCTGCTTACAAAGTTGGCACCAAAATTGATACATGCAGTAAAATCGAGAAGTTAAAACAGTTCGGATTGGTATCTAAAACCTGCAGAAGAAATGTTTGAACTCGAAAGGTGAAACAGTACAGCTATGAGTAAAGTTGCTTCCACTTACAGATGCAGTCCTTAATAAACAGGTGCCTAAGAATCTCTTAAAGATGTTTTGATCTAATCATGTCTTCAAGGAGAATCATCAAGGACAATTTCAATGCAGATGATGCCATGCAGTGGAATGCAGAAATGTTGGTACCCCAGAAGCCCGGGAGTTGTGAATGAGGACATAAAGATAAATTTAAGAGAAGCTTAGTGATGCAAATCGTTCCAAATAGCTAAGCCAATGAGACATGTTTTTGTTTCTTTGAAAAATGTATACCGTTCATTGACACCAGCTATACTATACGTCTGGACTTCTAAAATTTTATGTTGAAAACTAACATGAAAACGCATCTACTTGCTATATCAGGTGCAAAATTTTAATAGTTAAGATAGTTAGCCCGCAATAACACTGCTTCATGCTTTGTCGATAATTTTACTTATCGTCGACTACCAGCACTGCTACATCTATGTATTATGCCAAATTTTGTCATGTCGAACACGTTAGATTATTTTGAGACGTGAGACGTATTCCCTCATAAGACCTATTACCTTTCCTCGAATTAGAGTTTACACGTAAGGTCGGATTTATTTACAAGCACAGCTTATTCATTGAGTATGTATCTGACGTCTTTATACAATAGTTCTAGAACATGCTTTATTTTTTAAAGGAAAGTGACAAAAGTTGGATGCTATGTTCTCTTTCTGTCCAGCAATGAAGTGCTTTAACCTGTAACCAGATGAAAATAATCATCCCCGAGAATAGCATTGACATCAAAAATATTAATTGAAACTCAGTTAGTTCGTCAGCTGTGTTTTTGCCGTCATGTTTACTATGTCCAGGTGCTGTTTTGGTTTTAGATACTTTTGTAAGCAGTATGATGCAGTTCAAAAGTATTTTTAAGTTTATCTCACTGATAACAAGCAGGATTAAAAGTTCTTAAGGGGACTCTTAAATGGAAACTGCTCAAACATTTAAAATAATTGGCTTTACTTCGCAGCATGATTGAACTGGAAACGTAGTGATCATAATTTCTGCAGTATGTTAGTTCCACTCTGACAACTACGAAGTGTGTTCAAAAATTAAGGTGATTTTGTATTTAGACAAAAAAATATTTATTTATTCGTCAATATTAATGTTGTCCCCTCAGATATAATATATTTGTGCCAGTCCTCGAAGCACTTCTCATAAGCAGTTTTTGGTATAGCCTTGAGCTTTTCCAGCGATGTCGTTTTTTTTTTTTCCTTAATCGTTGCAAATCTCCGTCCTTTCATTGGTCTCATTAGTTGTAGGAACAAGAAAAAGTTACGTGTGGCCAAATTCGGTGAATATGGTAGCTGAGACATGATTGTCGTGTTGTTTTTGGGCTAAAAAATCTCTCGCAAGCAATTAGACGTTTTTTTCGTATTACTTCTCGCAAACGGCGCCTAACTTCAAGGTAATATTCGTTATTGACCGTACAGTCTTGAGGTAAAAACTCCTGATGAACTACGCTATGATAATGGAAAATACGGTGATCAAAACTTTGACATTTGATCGAATTTGGTTTCGATGCCATTACCATACATCAATGATTCGTCACCAATAAGGACCTTTTTGAACAAGTCAAGATAATCATCGACGTCATTCAAATTTCGCTGAATTTCGCTGAAACATGTCTCATGCCACAAGCCGACCGATATGTTAACATCCTCAGCAACTTCCCTTATGGTAATTCCACGATTCTCCAAAACGTTATCATCTTTTGTTGATGTGGTGGGACGCCCAGAGCGAGGAATCTTCTCGGCCATCTCAAAAGAGCTTGTACCACGTGTACACATTCTTTTTTTTACCTAGCGCAAACTCACCGTATGCCTTTGTCAACATTCCAAAAGTTTTAGAGTACTTGATTCTATTTTTTACACAAAATTTGATGCAGATTCTTTGCTCCATTTTCTTATAATTGAAAAGCGCCGAACACACCAAAACACGTCTAACCTTTCAATCGCTCAAACAAACAATGAGGTCACTCAATTTTGTATCAACTCGCTTATGAGGCCAATAGTTTGCTGATACGTTCGCAGTTGAATGATGCAATTATTTTTCTTTCGGTCTCTTTTTTGAACCTCGGTTGAAACTTGCGCTTGTTGCTGCAAAAGCTCGAAAACTCTCGCGAACACGCTATGAGCTGTTATCATTGCGGGAGCGTAAGTATTCTTAAAAATCAACTTGAAGGATCTTGAAGTGTTCACATCGATGTGTCGTTCAACCTTAAATAAGGAATGCCACTTGTATAACATAGTTTCTGCACGGCAAGACATCTTTTCGAAAATGGTTTTTGGAGGTTTTCCTTGCTTTATCACGAACTTTATATCGGCGAGGTGTTCGATTTTTCCCATATATGATAGCTTCTCTTACACTGACGTGCTTAATTGATGACTCCCTAAAAATACTGATCACCCCAATCGCCATTTACTTGAAACTATGAACATTTGTTAAGGACATGTGTACCAACACAGAAAAAAAAATCGGTAATCGAATTTACGTTGCCAGCGAAAAAAGTCGCCTTACTTTTTGAACACAGCTCGTATATATGGTATAAGAAACATAACTTCAACTGATTATGGCATTGATTTAAGGAAGCCGATACTGTATTAGGCAAACTTCTAAGCAAACCAGCTACAGAATGGAGAGAAAATGGCCAAGAAAATCGTGATGCGCTGGTGTCTTTGATACTCTGTCGCCTTAGAGATGGCATTGGGTGCCAAATCAGGGCTGTACGCCGGATGACCCATCAATTCAATGTGTTGAGTGTTCAAAAACTTACTTACAAAAACTTCTAGCAAATAAATTGTGGTGTAAAATGGTACACTGCTCTACTTTACGCTAATGACACATTGGTGGCACAATGGTGACATTGTGATGTGAATTCAATTGAAATGTGACCATTTGCCTAGAATTGTTTTAATCGCCAACAACTTTTGTTGAATTTGCCTCGTTTTAAAAGACCCAGACAGTCGACTGCTGCTTAGTTTCGGGCTCATATGCATAGCTGTTTGAAGAGTACCCGGATTGGAAGAAAGATGGCGCTACTGAGCCGATTCTTGTTTTTGAGTGGCAAAACCTGCTAGGAAATCAAGCGCATTTTCGATAATGTGTATGGAACCCATTCACCTTCCTGTACAACCGTTTACCATTGGTTCGCAGAGTTTCGCCGTTGCCGCACATCGGTTTTCTATGAACCGCGCTCAGGTGACCCAAAAACGGTTACCACAGGGGAAACCGTGGGCACTGTGGGTGCCGCGTTTGCTACACCGGAGGACAAGCACAATCGTGAAACTACTTCAAAAACGTGCTTAGTCTTGTTTAATCGAAATCCGAATTAGTTTCTGCGTGGTATCGTGACCGCCAATGAAACATGGATTCATTGGTACAGACAAGAGACCAAAGATTAATCAAAGCAAAGGATTTTACCTGCTCCAAAGCAGGGGGAGACCGTGTCGAAAAGGTGATGGCCGTTGACGTTGACTATTTGGAAAAGGGAAAAACAATCTCAGGAGCATAGTTCGTCGATTTATTGAGCTGATTTGAAGAAAAAACGACCACATTTGGCGAAGAAAAAAATTCTCTTCCACCACGATTACGCACAGGCTCACATCTCTGCAATCGACACAGGCTCACATCTCTGCAATCGACACAGCCAAATTGGTCGAATTGCACTACGAATTGCTCCCCTATCCTCCGTATTTAACGGATTTGGCTCCCTGTGACTTCTTTTTGTTCACAAACCTTAAAAGATCGTTCGCCAAAAAACAAGTACGAGTCGCACGAAGAAGTCATCCCCGTCGCGGAGAAGTATTTTGCTGGCCAACAAAGGTTGTACTATACGGAGGGGTTAAAAAAGTTGCAGCACCGCAGGGAATAGTGGATCGAGTTGAAAAGTGATTATGTTGAAAAATAAATTGTCAAAACTTAAAAACGTTTCGATGTCATTTCTAATCCAAGTAATCATCAAACAGCCCTCCTAGATCCATGTCACGATCTTATAGACGCCTTCCGAAGTACTCCTACTAAATTTTTTTTACCATTTTTATGGAGAGGAGCCTTTTTTTAAGCGATTGTTGGAAAAATGTACCAATGTTTGTATGTGGATTTAATGCCTCACACATGCATCAATTTTACGATAAGTCACATAACGATCTTGCAATATCATTTTCCTCATACCATCGACGTTTTCTCCCACAACAATCGATGTTGTACCTTCACAAAATTCGTCCTGGAGTGAATGAAGGGGGAAGGTGCTCCACCAAAAGTCGAAACGAGGTTATAGGCACACTGCTGTTGAGTATATCTACGTCAAAAAATCATTTCACGAAAACGTTCACGATTTAAGTCCATTCTTTGGATGAATTGTTCAAGTCTCTGTAAAAAAAACCCAACTGACACTCGTCTGACAATATATTCCGAACACGTGCAACCATTAAAAACATTAAAACGCTGACGGATCTTTACAGCTATGAAAAAACAGCCAAGAGCTACTAGTTTCAAACATTTCAGAACAAGGTGAGAGAGCAACTTTTGAATACAAAAATGAAACAAACCACAGAATTCTTTGAATTCCATTTCATAGCGTTAGAATGTGTCCAAGAAACTCTAATCTCAATTCAATAAATAGTTCAAAATTATTTTTTTTTTGTTTTTTTTGTAGTTCTCCCGTAGTCAGCAATCATTTCCACTTATACAACAGCACCAAATGCAACACCCTTTTTCGCAGTCAACACAGCAGTTGTTGTCATAAAAATGTCACCAGCGAAATTACATCGGAAAATTGTAATTAAATTCTGATTTATTGTGAGATCAAACAAAAGTCGCACTCACCACATCCACAGTATCACAGTGGTACAGTTGATAGACCGGCGGCATGTCGTACGTATAACAGAGAGCACAAAGGCGAAAAAACCATTTTAAAATGCAATTTTCCGATGCAATCCTTTCTGGGTTTCAGGCTTGCACAAAAACCAGCAAAAGTAAACAACACCACTGCGATTGCAAATCAACGCTGACAGAATCTCCACCACTTCGAAATGGCTGTCCCACCCAAAAACACCAACTGGTCCTTTGGGTGAAAAATGTGAAAATGTGGAAATTGCATCAACGAAGAAACAAATGTATCTGGGCGGATGTATCTACGCGAGTTCATTTGTTCAACAAAACAATTGCATGCACGGTATTCGTCGGTGTTTGGTGGGCTTTGGGGAGGACTAAAAGTATAATTCATTCAGCTAAAGGACATCATGTTGTGCGACCTCACATTCTGCCGCCACCTTAAATAGCCCATCACCAAACCGAATTGCAACAGAGAACATACATATTGTGAGAACAGATTCCAACAGAATGTCCTGTACGAATATGTCCTGTGTACGGCTATGTGGCAACAGCCACTCACCATGTGTACCCGTAATTAACTCATAAAATTGCAGTCCCTGAATGCGCAACGGAACGCGGTGATAGCAGTAAGGTGGACCCAGCAATGATGATGCAAAAGGCGTTTTGCATTTACTCATACAATGCGCATCCTGTCGATTGCTATCTCGAAATTCAGATGTTTTCATGTTCAGAAATGAAGTTTCGAGCTAAAATGGAGTGCCAGTACAATATTCGTGTTGTCGTTTTTGGTGAAGTATAGCTGAAGTTCATTGTGGAGTGCAATTTAAACTTTCATCGCAACGTAGATATAGTGAATTACTCTGTCCGATTAGTTTGGTATTCATCAGTTGTCCACGGAAAGAGACACAACCGAAGAGGACATTGGAAATTTTTACGATCATAAAGATTAAAGGACGATGACACAACATTCTGAGATTTATGTTGGCTAGGTAGTAAAAATTGTATTCAAATTCATGAATTTTTTTTTTTTTTTTTTTATGTGAAGTTTGGATCATAGCAAGCCATGCCGAAAAATTTCTCATTAATAAATAAAACAATATACCGATGGGACAAAAGTCTCCACACTCGATTCGCTGTGTTGTTTATGTTGTAATTTTGATCCCAGAGATCATTTGCGATTTTGAAACTTTTTAAGGCAGAAGATTTCACTTTGAGGGGCTTGCCTTTGTCAGCCAGCGAGGGGTGGTAATTTCGGAAAATTACTTTTTTAGTGTGATTTGAACCTTGACTTTCTGGCGCGGTAGTCAACGATCTTAATTACTTAATATTTCTCATGAAAATGCTATGAAAAAATATTTAGCAATTTGGACACAAGAAAATTGTAAAATAAATTTTTAAATTTTAAAATAAAATTTAAATAAAACTAAAAGTTTGGACGCAATTAGAGACCTAACTAGCAAAGTGGCATAATATAACAATTTTATTGATTTGAAACATAAAGTAACAAAGTTAAATTGAAGTAACTGGGTGAATAACTCAGATTATTACATAAAGCTATTACGGTGTGTGAGAGCGTGATTGCAGTAGTTACACAGGCTTAACCATTCTTCTGTTTCATTCAAAATTTCATGAAAACGCTACAAAAATATCTGGCTTTCTTGGAAGTGTAACCTTCGAATTTCCCGTAAAATAGGACAAACGGCAAAGAAGTGGTAGATATCTTCGTTTTCCCTTCTATTACATAGTCCACAAATTTTTTGCAGATCGTCTCGGTGAGGTATATGTTAAAGTTCAAGTTCAAAATGTCGACTATGGTTTTAAAGACAATCCTAATTACTTTGGCTTAGAACTCTTTGCTAAAAAACTAGCATCAAATAGCTGGTGGTTTAAGTGTTTGTAAACATTTCTGGATGTAGACGAAGTTGCTCTGGAGAGATTTTGAATATATTGTTATCCAGAGCCAACATTTTGAGTCAACATTGCAACAAAAAATGGGAATTGTTGCTGATTCCATTTCTTACGGGTAAAAAAAACTGCAATCTTAGCAGTTTGCAGCTAAAAAAAAAACTTACAGTAGAATGACTGTGTGAGTTCATTCTATAGCAACCTTACATGAGATAAAAATAAAACATTGAATACACCTAAAATTTGTTGTGCGTTTAAATTACTTTATTTTTGTGAATTGTGGTCACTTGTTCGTTCGTTTTGGTTTCGCTTTTGAGCTTTCTTTCGTTGTTTGTGCTAGTGCTCAACTGCACTATCATTTTTCCAATTCCAAATACACAAAGGTAAAGCTGATGGAAAAAAACCCTTCCCACACAATCTGCCCACGTGTGAGTTAAGGTACAATTTTAAAAAGAACTATACCAGATCAAGCATAACAATATAGTTTGTCGTCGATCACCGCTATCAAATCTAAAAACATGTCTTGCCATAGCTCAACATTAGATTCCTGCAAAGAGAAAACTGTGTCGTGGGATGCTGCTATCTAGTTCCATTCTTTGAATTGCGTGGCATTTGTACGAATAAGTTTCAGTAAGATGGATTTGTGAAGGACACTATTTTTCCTTTTCATTATCCTTGTTATATGGTTAGCATTTGCTTTCAAAATTTGTATATAAATAGTCGTAATACCTGACTCGAAGTAAATAGCGTAATTCAGTGTTGAGTTTGGGAGACGGAACAAGCGCTTAAAAAACTGCCTGTGGACCACTTCGAAGGGTTCGAGGACTATAAATCCGAAGACTTGGACTCCATAACATATACAGGCATTAACAGACCCGATATTTAGAGGCCAGATCAATAATTTGATTTGAGAGAGAGTTTAGTTTCATTACATTTATTAATGGAATGCTTAAAAAAGTTAAGGTTGTGTATCAAAAAAAAACCCAGGTACTTAAAGTCCTGAACAACCTCAATGCGAGTGTTGTAAAGAAACCAATTCTCTTCTGGTTGTCTTCTACTTTTTCGGGCTTAAAAAATAAGTGCTTTCATCTTTTGAGTGTTAATATGAAGGCCCCAAGTCTCACAAAAAGACAGGAGTCTGTTAATTTGCAATTACAACGTGAATGGGTTGTCAGCGAGCATAACCAAATCATTAGCATATAGCAATACTTTCACCAATATATTGGCAAAAAGAACTCCGCCGGGAAGTAGATGACTGATTTCATCGATGAACGGGGCAAATATGAGGGGACTTAGAATACAGCCTTAAGGAACACCGGCTGTTGTCACAAACCAGTCAGAGAACTCGGAACCATCTCAAACAGTTGCCTTTGATAGGCAAAGAAAATTTAAATACATCAGCAGAAACAATTTACGCTTCAAATCTAGAAATGATAGTTTTTAAATTAAAGCCTGCATATTCACTCTGTAAAAAAACAGCCCTAAAATCTACGAAACACGTATATAGTTTGCCTATCTTCTGTATATTTTTTTTGGCTATGCTTCAAAGAGCGAAAAAGTGATCCATTGTCGAAAAGCCTGGGCGAAAACCGGCTTGGAAACTGCAAAGAAAATTCATCACTTCCATCCATTTGGAAAGTCTATCATACATAATAGAAGTAAAATTTTTTCTTATAGAATTCAAAACAGAAATACCCCTATAATTGTCTGCGGAGTTTACATCACCTTTCTTGAAAATAGCAAAAATAACTGCTTTGCTGAAACTACTGGGGATACATGCATCACTATAGAGTCTATTAAAGAAAACAAAAAGAAGATAATTTTTCAGTTCCAGAGTGCAGTTTTTGAAAAATTCAACCGGGATACCGTCGATGCCGGGTGCCTTGCTGTTTTTCATATTTTTAAGTGTTACTTCAAACTCAGTGAGGGAAATTGGGACATCAAGTTCACTGACAAAAACATTGGGCAATGCGTAGTCAAAGGTAAGAAGGTAATCAGGAGCGTTTTTCGTCTTTTGACAACGTACATCTAGTCCACGAGCATGCATCCAAAATGATTTTGAATTTTTGCTAATTTCAACAAGCATGAACGTTTATACTCTTTATTTGTACAAAGATATGTATTTTTGAAAAATAGAGAGTCAGTAGATTTGAAGAGTTTCAGATAGACGAAAGACAGTTCGCGCAGCTTTCTGCAATCATTATCAAACCAGTTTTTAACGGGTATAGACTCAAAATTTTTATTGATTGCAAATGGGGCTAAAATTTTGATGACTTCTACTATTTTATCACAAATATGTTCGACAGTACATGATGATTGGGGTGGTAGAAAAAGGCAGTTGCGACTTAAAAGTGCTTTGAACTGAGAAGCGTTACTCTCCATCCAACTAAGTTTAAAATAAATAATTATTCGAGTTTCTTTGCTGGAGCAGTTATTTCAAAGTGAACTTGAACTTTTATTGGCAAGTGTGCTGAGAAATTAACCAGGTCGACGGTAAAGTCATCGAACACATTAAGTCACTTTCCGTATGTTGTACAAAAGTCAATAACAGACTGCCCCTGGCTGCTTATAAATGTAAGCTCACCACACGGATCGCTTTCAGAATCCCCATTTACCACAAATAGGCCGAAGTCATTAAAAAAATCAGTTAATAAGCTTCCATTACGATTGAAGATTTCATCTTTTGAGTTTCTTTGGTCTTCTAACAAAGATTGACATTGTAGGTTATGGAAAGAAGGATTTTGATATCTACCAATTCTCGCGTTAAAGTCTCCAATAATCATCACTTTCTCTGAAGAGGTGTTATCCATAAAATTTACTAAAATATCAAAATCACGGTTCATAACATGAAAAATCAATTTGTTCTCAATAATTATGAATTTCCCTTAAGCTTTTCCTAATTCCACATAATATGCCCCCACTTGCTCTCCCATGTAAATTAATGCTAACTTCTGGAGTCGGGAATAGGATATCTGGTTGTAGCGTAATGCTAAGTGGGCATCCTAAGTCCACCTGTCGTCATTAACGCATTAAGTTCTGACCATCTCCCAGTCATCTGTGATATTCTCTCTAGTCCCAAAACTCTTAAAGTAACATTATACCTGAAATGCAATTTGGTTTCCGTGAACGCCATAGTACTTCTCATCAGGTATTAAGAATTTGCAGATAAGTACAAAAAAAAGCTTTCGAGGAAAAAAATCGACTGGTCTTGTATTACTAGACTTAGAGAAAGCTTTCGACTCTGTTTGGCATGACGGTCTAATCTATAAACTCATAAAATTTGGTTGTTCTGTGTACCTTACAAAAATTATACAAAATCTTTTAAGCGATCGAACTTTTCCAGTTCCAAAGCCGGTTCAGTGTATTCCCCTATAGTTGTGCCATCTGGTGTTCCTCAAGGATCGGTTCTAGGACCAACTTTTTATATCTTACTTTCCTGTCATTCCCAACTCTCAGTTAACTTTGTATGCTGATGACTTAGCTTTGTATGCGTCACATATAAATGGATCAATTATTGCAAATTATTGTAGTATATGAATATTTTAAACACTGGAAAGTAAAAATCAATGCGGAAAAAGTTCCCTTGCCATTTTCCTCATAACACCTTAAAAGTTAATAACCTCGATATACCATGGCTAGTTCTATCAAGTACCTCGGTGTTTGCTTGGATCAGAAACTAACTTTTGGTATAATATATACATGAAAAGTCCGTGCCGTTTCTAAAAGGGAGCACGACTTGAATTAAGTCCATACTACTTTCAGTTAGTACCAACCTTCAAAAGATTCGTGTATAAATTTGACAGCTGTCGGATGATTAGTTCTCGAGATATAGCGTTGTGGATTGTTGAATTTCAAACAATTTCGTGTGTTGATTTATCATTGCTTTTTGATGGGAAAAAATGCAGCCGATGCAAAGAAATGGCTTGGTAAGTGTTACCGGGACTCTGCACCAGTCGAACGAACCATTCGCAAGTGGATTGAAAAATTTAAAAGTGGTCATACAAGCACCGAAGATGATGCACGCAGTGGACGTCCAAAAGAGGTTGTTTCAGATGAAAACATCAAAAAAGTCCACAAAATGATAACGAATGACCGTAAAGTGAAGTTAATCGAGATAGCTGAGGCTTTGAAGATATCAAAAGAGCGTGTTGGATATATCATACACGAATATTTCGACATGCGAAAACTCTGTTCAAAGTGGGTGCCGCGTTTGCTCACAGTCGATCAAAAACTCAGAGGAGTGTTTAAAGCTGTTCAAATGCAATAAAGTCGAATTTTTGCATCGGTATGTGACAATGGATGAAACTTGGCTCCATCACTTCACACCAGAGTGAAGTCGGCAGTCAGCTGAGTGGCGAGCAGGCGACGAACCTCGTCCAAAACGACCAAAAACGGCACTGACTTTTCAGCCCATGTGTTACATATCAAAAATACTTTAAATCAGTAAAACATCGCCAAGAAAATGCTGTATCCACTGATCAATCGGAAATCGATGCTGAATCATAAATGCAAAATGATAATGTATAAGTTAATCTTTCAAGGACATCCTCCTGTATGGGGTAACTGTGCCAAAAAAACTGTTTTTGCGGGGAGTTCTTCTTCATTACTTTAATATGAAGAAAACTGTTGCCGAAAGTCATCGTATTTTGGTGGAAGTTTATGGTGAACATGCGCTAGCTGAGCGAACGTGTTAAAAGTGGTTTGCACGATTAAAAAGTGGTGATTTTGGCTTGGAAGATGATGAACATCCTGGGCAGCCAAAGAAATTTGAAGATGAAGAACTGGAAGCATTAATCTATGAAGATTGTTGCCAAACACCAGAAGAGCTCGCAGAATCTTTGGGTGTCACTCAAGCAGCCATTTAAAAACGTTTAAAAGCAGCTGGATATATTCAAAAGCAAGGAACATGGGTTCCACATGAACTCAAGCCGAGAGACGTCGAAAGGCGGTTTTGCATGTCTGAAATGCTGCTGGAACGCCATAAAATGAAGTCATTTTTGCATCGGATTGTTACTGGGGGTGAAAAATGGATCCGTTACGAAAACCCCAAGCGCAAAAAATCATTTGTGAAACCCGGCCAACCAGCAAAATCAACGGCAAAGCCGAATATCCATGGCGCGAAGGTAATACTCTGTATTTGGTGGGATCAGATGGGTGTGCTGTATTATGAGCTGCTAAAACTTGGTGAAACCCAGTTTGAAGAGAGCAGTAGCCGAAAAACGCCCGGAATATGCGACCAAACACGAGGCAATAATTTTCCATCATGACAACGCTCGGCCCACGTTGCTATTCCGGTTAAGAACTATTTGGAAAACAGTGGATGGGAAGTTTTACCCCACCCGCCTTATAGCTCAGATCATGCCCCTTCTGACTACCATTTGTTCCGGTCGATGCAGAACGCTCTCACTGAAATACGGTTCACATCAGAGCAGAATATCAAAAATTGGCTTGATTCATTCTTGGCTGCCAAGCCGGCGCACTTCCTTTGGGATGGAATCCACAAATTGCCAGAAAGATGGAAAAAAGTCATAGGTTCAGATGGGTAACACTTTGAATAATACTATTGTACATGTTTTTCTTAAATAAACGTTCAAATTTTGAAAAAAAACCGCACGAATTAAAATATATACCAAATATTTCATAATTATTTACTGTTATGTATTAACAATCTAGTACATTATTATTATACTCGATGTATGCTAGGTTTAAGTATAACTTATTGGAATTTTACTGAATAAAGGGCTTCCTGTTTGAATTGTAAAGGAAGCATAAATCTAAAATATAATCCACAAACATCTTTTAAAACATAATAAATTTGGCGACGAGAAAAACTGTGTATAACATAACAAAAATAATTTAAAATAAGTCAATCAAATATTTTTAACAAAAATAAAAAAAAATTAAATTCCAAAAGTGCTCACAATAAAAGGTTAAGTATACGCTTTCGTATGAACAAATGTCTGAAGCTGATAAAGAGAGTGACGAGGGAAATAGTAAAAAAAAAACGAATTATAAATGCAGCAAAAAAGATGACTTCTATAATTGGACACATAGACCCATATTTCATGGGTATTGATTTCGCCGAATATGAAATGCGATTAAAACAATTTTTTATCGCAAATGATTTACCAGAAGCGAAGAAAGTACCAATTTTCTTAACCTATATCGGCTCTGACGCATTTTCTACAGTCAGAAAAATGTGTGCTCCTCACGAGCCGTCACAAAAATCATATACGGAATTGGTTACATTTCTAACATAATATTTCGAACTAGCTGTTAATGAAATATCAGAATCTTATAAGTTCTACAAAGTTAATCAAGATAATATGCCCATCGTCGAATATATAGTCAAACTAAAAGCATTGGCACAAAACTGTAATTTTGGCGATTATCTTCAGAGACCCTTACGTGATAAATTTGTTTGTGGAGTCCGTGATAATAGTCTACGCTCAAAATTTCTCAGAGAGTCAAAACTTATGCTTAAATCCGCATGTGAAATTGCTATTAATTGGGAGATGGCAGAAAGTCAAAGTAACTTGATTGAATCCAAAAGTGAAGTCTTAAACACATTTGCAATCTGCCCAGGAAGACATGCATCGAGAGTAACACAGGCAAATTCTAATAAAACCAGTTTTAAAAGAAATAAAAATCAAGGTCGGAGTCACAGTCCGAATCATCGTAGTTCTCTTCGTGGCAGCAGTCGAGACTGAAGAAATAATTTAAAAAAAAATAAAAAAGAATTCCCATACATATTTCCTTCGCTAGACCATTCCATAGAAAATACAATAAAAAATTTTGAAGCAGAAATTGTGCTTAAGTCTGAGTGAATCAGCCAATATTCCATAGTGCTTATGCAGTGCCTTATAAGTTACGTGATAAAGTGGAAGATGAGATAAAACCTTTGTGTGATATGAAGATTTCGGAACCAGTAAGGTTTAGTAAATTCGCCTAGCCTATTGTCACTGTGTCAAAGCCAAATAAAGGCATACGTATTTGCATACAGCTTAGCCAATTGTTTTTTAAAATAAAAGGCAAACCATTTGAGATATTTCAAAAACTTTATTATTGGTTTGAAGTACAACCAAAACATTTATGAATGGAACTCGACTTCGTTCATATGGCCACCCCGGGTACGTTTGCAGCGGTCGATTCGTTGTACCCAATTTTCAACGACTATTTCGCGTTCAATGTTGGCTCTGAGCTCTTCCAACGTCGTCGGCGTGTTGGCATAAACCAATGACCACAGAAAATAGTCAAGCGGCATTTAATCGCACGAAGCCGATTGGCCCATGTCTTGAGATAACACGCTCACCATACTTACTCTTCAATAAATCGATTGTAGCGTGTGCTGTGTGGCTTTTGGCACCATCCTGTTGAAACCACATGTCGTCCAAGTCCATATCTTCCAATTCGGGCCAAAAATAATCGATGATCATGGCGCGATAACGCTGACCATTCACAGTAACGTGACGATCCTTATCGTCGACGAAAAAATATGGCCCAATAACGCCGCCGGGATGCAAACGCACCTATCAGTTATTTTTTGTGGATGAAGTGGTGATTCATGAAGCACATGTGGGTTTTCACCCGACCAATAACGCATATTTTGCTTATTGACGAACCCATTGAGCCAAAAATGAGCTTCGTCACTGAAGATGATTTTGCGATGAAATTCATCATCTTGGCGCATCTTCTCCAGAACTAAATCGGAGAACGTACGTCGCTTCAAATGGTCCATCGGATTCAATTCTTGAGTCAGCATGATCTTGTATGGGTGTAAACCAAGATCCTTACGCAAAATATGCCATATTTTGCCAATGCCCAATTTTTGAGAACGCCGTGGAATTGACTGATTTGGATCGTTTGCTACGGACGTCTGAACGGCAGCGATATTTTCGACACTTCGACCAATTCGTTGTATCACTGACACAGCAACATCACACAACGAATATGTAGACTCAAATTTTTGCACTAAACTTCTTATTGCCTGTCTACTAGGGCGAGAACTACGACCGAAAATTGGAGTTAACACTCTTAAAGTTGCAGTCACTGACTCCGAATATCTGTAGAAAATTTTTATAATTTGCAGACGTTGCTCGTTAGTTGACAGATTGAATTGATGATTAGTGAAAGAGTGCGTCCACAAATTAAATTCAAAATTGTCAAGTCCCTATTGGAAAACCCTACATAATCGATTTGTCTGGTGCTTACCAACAACTTAAACTATCTGAAAAGCCTAGGGAATATGTCACAAATAATACCCACAGTCAGTGATGGACCAAGTCCTATTAAATACTCAAAATGTGTCTTGTTATCTTGAAGATATCCTTATTGGTGGCCAAGATTTTCAAAGTTGTAAAAAAACACTTTTTGAAGTTTTAACAAAACTGAACCAGTTTAATATTAAAATTAATTTAGAAAAATGCAAATTTTTATGAAAAAACCATTATTTATTTAGGTCAATGTATAAGTGAAAAAGGAATTTTTCCAAATCCAAATAAACTTAGAGCCATAAATGAACCCCCAGTCTCAAAAAACGTTCAAGAACTACAGTCTGGAATGTTAAATGTTAAACCATCCAACAAATTTATTAAAAATGCATGCTTTATACCAGCTTGGCATGTCTGAGGTAGTCTATTCAGAAGGTCCTATTTGGGCGACTCGTTCGAGCATAGTGACTGGTACCTCGTGGATAACACGTGTAATGTTGGCATCCCAAGCGTCAATCGTAGCTGACTTATTTCTGAAGATCTGAGATCGTGTCATATCGCACGATCTAGTCGGCCAATTTACCGTAGCAAAACGTGAAATTAGGTGCTCACCAAAATGATTTCTCAACAAGTCCATTGTTTCACGTTCTGTATGGCTCGTAGCGCAGTTTTGTTGAAACCAGAGCTCACCGAGAGCATGTGCTTGAATTTTAGGAAGCACATAGTCCGTTAATATGGTGCGATAACGGTAACCATTGACGGTAACATTCTGATTTGCCTCATTTTTGAAAAAATATGGACCAATGGTTCTACCAGCCCATAAACTACACCATACCGTTGTTTTTAACAGATGTAATGGTAGCTCTTGGTACTCTTTGGGTTGCCAGAAATGGGCTTCATCACTGAACAAAATTTCACGATAAAACACCGGATATTCATTTAATTTTTACAGAGCCCAATTCACTGAAAATATAAGGTTTTCCAATAGGGACCTGACAACTTTAAATTTAATTTGTGAAGGCATTCTTTCACTAATCATCAAACTGTCACTGTCAATTTATTCTCAACATTTTATCATGGTAAAGTACACTAACGAGCAACGTCTGCAAATTTTAAAAATTTTCTACTGATATTCGGAGTCGCAAAATCATCTTCAGTGACTAAGCTCATTTTTAGCTCAATGGGTTCGTCAATAAGCAAAATATGCGTTATTGGTCGGGTGAAAACCCACATGTTCTTCATGAATCACCACTTCATCCACAAAAAATAACTGATAGATGCATTTGCATCCCGGCGGCGTTATTGGGCCATATTTTTTCGTCGACGATAAGGATCGTCACGTTACTGTGAATAGTCAGCGTTATCGCGCCATGATCACCGATTATTTTTGGTCCGAATTAGAAGATATGCACTTGGACGACATGTGGTTTCAACAGGATGGTGTCACAAGCACACGCTACAATCGATTTATTGAAGAGTAAGTATGGTAAGCTTGTTATCTCAAGACATGGGCTAGTCGATTGGCCGCCTCGTTCGTGCGATTTAACACCGCTTGACTATTTTTTGTGGGGATACGTTAAAGTCATTGGTTTATGCCAACACGCCGACGACGTTGGAAGAGCTCAGAGCCAACATTGAACTCGAAATAGCGGTCGTTAAGAACACTCTGTATGAGACTATTGCGTAAAATGATTAAAAAAAAAATGCGATTCATATCCTGTTCAGAAATTAAAGCAGCACATCAAAGAGTGTGGAACGACTTCTCTTCTTTTCGCCAATGATGGCACTATTATAGACAGTGATGTGACAGGCTTTCAACCAGCTCTTAATAATCGAATAAAGGCGCTAATTGATAACAGATTACGAATCACTCATACTAAGACTGAATATCTGAATTGCGGTTTTCACGACCTAGCAAACCCAAGTCCGACGTCTATTTATATCGTGTCAAAGTCAGTGTGGGGATTTTTAAACGGCAACTTGCCACCCTTTTGTTGAGAAGCGTCCTAGACTGTTAATTATTACTAGACATCCGATCACCTCCATCAAATGGGAAAAGCTGATCTGAGCTTACAGTTATGTAAAGCTTCCTCAGTCCCTTTGAGTTTCTTGCCGGCCTTGAACCGCAGAGAAGCTGTAACAAGTTCTAAACTTTCCATAGAAATCTACGAGACCCAGACACTAAGAAAATTTGTTGGTGTCCTGTAGTACATAAGCGTTTTTTGATTAAGTCTGATGCCGCTTTTAAGACTCAAAACAGGTTTTTAAGAACTCAAAAGTGAAGACATATTTGATTTACTGTTACAATTCCAAAGGCATTGTCCACAAAGGGCTCATTCCATCGAGTTAAACAGTTAATGCACAATTTTTTCGTTGGGTTTTTTGAGGCGTTCGCTGCCTCGTATTCGTTGTATTCGATCAGAAAATCGCGCAGAAGGAATTTGGTGTTTATACATAATAATGCAATATCTCATCGGTCGACACCTGCTACGATTTTTTTTTTTGAATAAAAATCGTATTTTTTCAACTACTCCCCATATTAGCCTGCGATTTTACTTTTGGGGAAAAATGCATTTGTCGATAAAAGCTATCCAGCATGGTTCCACCGACATGCAGAAGGACATCCCGGCCGCCGATCTAAAACAATCATTCGACATGCTTTTAGACCGTGCAAATTGCTCTATTGAGTCGCAATGAGACTATTTCAAATAAAATATTTCGGTTTTGCAAAAAAAAAAAAAAAAAAAAAAATGGTTGCTGTTCTTATTTTTAAAAAGTTAACGCATCTTGTATATCACTATTATTTTAAAGAGGTCATTGATGATTTTATTCCCTTCTAAAATGTATCCGATGTTGGCATCATATGAAAAGAACAATTTCTTGTATTCACAAAGACAACTCCTCTTTGAGTATTCATCTATATAACACATCTCACACGAAATACCATTGTACAGACAAAAACCAAAAAGCCACCCACATTTTCAGTCAAACTTTACTCCAATCATAACAATCAATTTTTTCCCAATCGAAATGTCATAAAAATTCTTTCCTTTTATGTCAAATCATGTAAATCCCACGGTTTTCCTTCCTTCTGCGCGGGATTATCTGTCTATTTGTCTGTCTGCCTGAGACTACAAACAAACATAAACGTTGTGCGCGTGGCTAAGCTATTATAAACGAAACCATGCCCTGTTATCGCAGTGTTCCACCCTGTCGCAAGCAATATGGTAAATCGAATCGAAAGGACATAAATCGATTAAATGTGCTGTCATTTCATTTTGACAAACACACACCATGTGTAAGCGCGATTCTTCGCGCTCGCGATATTTCGCTGACCAAGAAGGGTGTACTATATTCATCGACAGATGAATCCAATGATAAGGGATGCAAATCTTGATGAGCTCCGAATATGCCCAGAATAACATCCAGCTAAATGGAGTTACAATCGATGCAGAACAGAGGGTTTTAGATGCACACAAAAGTTCACAGATACGACTGCTAGACTACGTAGGTAACGCGTACAATAAACATCCCTCACATTAAGTGACAGATTATTATTATTTTTATTGGGAGAACATCATTTTCGGTTTAAATACTTTCAATGAATACTAAATAGGTTTCCATAATTTTTTTCTCATTTTTCTTTTTTATTTCTGAAAACCTTTTTTGTGTTTTTTTTTTTTTTTTTTTTTTTTTTTTTTTTTTTTGTATCTTTTGCCCTTTGTTGGCGGAGCGTACTCGTAGTGCGATTGTAGATTTACATTGTTGTAATGGGGGTCGCTAACCAACAACAACGCACGCGTTTATGCAAATTAAGCACTCGGTTATTACAGATTTCCCTCTATACGAGTACATTGAAAATCCCGCTGATATGACATTTTTGGTTCACAAAAATTTTAATACAATTTAACGCCTCTGTGACGCTGGATGAGACGACAGCGACAGCGACGACAACATCAACAACAGCAACCAAACAGCCAGATGAATTCAGGCATCGAAGGAAGATTCAAACGAATGTGAAAAACGTTTGTCATTCACGGTGTTTTGCTCTTTGGTATCTATATCTCTGTTCTTTTCATTTGCTTTCATGTGTATCTACGTACAAATTTGCATAAATATTGGATACAAAAATATTTCCTTTTTCTTTGTTGCTATTGTACATAGAATATAGAACACTCCACACCCACTAATCAAAGTACTTTTGAATAGAGTAAGTAAAATTGCCTTGGCATCAGCTTCAACACAACAATAATGTATCTCCCCGCATACGAGAACAATATTTGCATGAGCATCTGAATGTAACTTAACTCAATTAATGCAGCTACATTACCATTTCCAAAAACAGCAAAATCCATCTACATACTCTGAGTTGTATCTGTACGAATATACATAAATATGCATACATATGTAGAGAGATTCAATTACTGAAGGCTTTTAAATCATTTGAGTCTGGTTGCCATTGTTTCAGTCAAGGGGTTTGCTTGGCTTCGCCTGATGAATTACACCTGTAATTCAATTCGACACACTACTCTCGGTCTCGTAATTGACATGACGCTTAATTTGGTTAAACTCACTTAGATTAAACCACGAAAACCGAAAACTTTTAAATTAGACAGAGCGCATTACAAATCCTTGTACGAACAGAGGAGATAAAACTCAAATGTTGGTCCTTCGAACCGCATCATGACTGTAAATAATTCATCTTGAAAGACCTTTTCTGTATTTCTGCCCAACACTACATAATGCACTAGCCCAGAACTAAGCAAATACTCGTAACTTGTAAATTAATCATTGACTACACCACTTAGGTACTCAAAATGCACCTCCATACCCCATGCAGATATACAAGTATACATACTAATTCGAAAGGAGTTACCGCAAATAATTCAATTGTAATTTTTTTGGATTTTTTGCATTTTTAAAACTTGAAATGAACAGTTTTCCATAATATTCGGAAGGTTAAGTTTACTCAAACAGAGAACTACCCCATGATATGGTAAGAGCGCCATTAAAAGGGGTTGCTTTGTAGAGGTCCCCATGCCAGAGAGTCGGTTCAATGGGGAAAAAGATTAAGGAATCAAAACTCTGTAAGAAGTTGATGGATTGTTAATTGAATGCAAATGAAATCAAATGGATATTGGGTTGGAGTTGATATAACCCTTTCGCTCTTTGCAAAAAACACAATTTAGAATGTTAAGAGGACGACTACTGGAGCCAGTATGGGTATACATAGACAAGGGTGAGTGGCTAAGAAAATGAATTGGCATTTCTATTTGTTTTGACTTCTTTCTGGCTAATGGAGCGAATGGTTAAACGGAAAAGTTTAAATTCGTCTTAAGTGGAAGTTTAAGTTTTGGATAAAGGGATTTTAGATGGAATTAAGTGTTTAGGTAGTGGGACACTAATGGAAGTTTAACTTTGTCTATTAATAGAAATCTTCTTTTATTGCTTTTAATATATATTACTTACTTTGGTTTCGACAGCAGCATTCGAACATGGGAGGCTCTGGGCTTTAACCAGTCAGTTTGACGATGATCGGTTTTAAAAGTTTACTTAACACAGCAGCAAAAATTTTGTTGGGACATGTTGAGCAGGCTAATGTCCTTGTAGAGACCGCAGTTCAAAGAATTCTGGACTAAGCAGACGATACTGTGATTTAATTTATTGGGCATGCTCTTCTTCCGGTGTTTCTTCCCAGATCATTTTAACGAGTTCGACGACCATTATGCCAATGACTAATGCAGTTTTGTTTCCTTACTTTATTTTGTATGACAGTTTTCGGTATTCTCGACCGGGTTGACGTCCTCAGCTATGACTGCGTATCTGTCAGGACGATTCCGTAGGATTTCCTTTCAGTCGAATTCCCATACCATTCTTTCTTTCCAGCAAGTGCCCACGGGTATTCACATAACCTTGGATGTCAGAAGCGGATTTCTGATGACCTTCTGGCAGAATTGTCACTGGCACTTTGCACCCTATTCTGCTGATGCAAGAAGTGGGAGAATTTTTAAGGGAATAGGGTTGCGATTTTTTTGTTAGCCTTTTTTTCTTCTTTTCCCGATGCCGCAACTGGTTAAGACAATGTTGACACCTCTGAATATGCAGATTTTCAGAAAACTGGGTGCTTGTCTTCCCGTTATCAATATATGATCAATCTGGCTTGTCCTGTTTTCTTTTTTAACCAAAGATCAGCAGTACTTACTTCGAGTGCAAAAATGTTAGTATACAGCACCCGTGCAAGTCTACTCGAAATTTCTGAAGCGTATCTTCTTAACTCTGCTAATGAATAATTGGTTTGGCACAATCCATACACGAAGAATGAATGAATCCATGAATATAGTAGATGGATAGAAGATAAGCAAACCAACGTCTTAACCATGCAATTGTCAAAGCTTAAAGGAATTCCGGTTTTTAAAAAGATTTTTTCATTCCCCGAACGCGTGTTAGTATTGAGAAAGTTCATGTTCAACCAATTCAACGATGGAGTCAGCAATGCCAAAGGGACACTAAATGCTGCTGGCTAACCTTGTTCTATCACTTTTTTCACCACCACCATTAAATTACCACAAGCATTCCAAACCTCCAAACTTTCAAATCTTCAACCGTAATACTCGTCCCACTATGAATGCTGATCAGTTTACGCTCAACCCCACTTTCGGACAAACTCCGAAATATCATGATTCTTTCCAAAGCTGTACAACTCGCTTATGGAATGCCCTGCCTAGCTCTTTATTTTCTGGTCATTATAACCTTCAAACATTTAAAACCAATGTTCATCGGTACCTCTCTTTCTATTCTCACTGATTTTCCGTCGCACGCGCTGTTTGCAAATATTTTAAGGATACTCGAAATCCATTGAGCGCGCACAGATATTATTCGTAAAAGAAAGAACAAAAAGAATATGGTTGGACATTTTATCATAGAAAGACTTACGCTAGAGCAACGGTTTTACAAATTTATTTCGAAATTCGTGATTCAGTCTGCAAAACTTATCTTCCTCTATGTCCATTTATCGGTCGTTATAATCGTCCATCTGAGCAAGTGAAGGTTCCTGCAAAAATTGAAGCTGCCTTACCATTGTGTGCATCAAACTTGAGTCAATAATCTGAAAACAACATGACCCTTGAGTCTGTTTTTCATTGAAAAATTTTGTCCAGGCTCATTTTCTTGTTGAATTTCTATGTCAATCACCAATATATCGCTTCATTTGGAGTGCAGAAATTCGAAAAGCGAAAAAAGTTGAGACGCCGTCACATCCACAAAATTTCACTGTTTGGTATGCTATGACTTTTTCATTTCGGCAACATGCCACAAATCATAGCCCATGTCTATACCTAAAAAACAAAACTCCATTTCTACGAATATGTATCATCTCAAGCAAGTGTATCACCGTCGACCAAGCCGTATTAGTAAAAATCGTAAAAACCCGAACTCTCAAGGACATCCTCAAATTACGAATGAACCTCTTTTGCGCTGCTGAATGCTGGCAATGGTCCTGTAAACAAGAGAATAAGTACCAAATACATCTGCTGATGGCGGAATCACCGTCGCGTCAAGCAGTTACGACGGTAGTACGAATGGCGATAACGCTTTGGAAAATCAACGATGCTGCGGTAGCTGATGGGTTTACGATTTATCTTCAAAGCAGTTAGTAAGAAGCTGCAACTTTAAGTGCATTAGCTGTTGCAAAATATAGATAGAAGAAAACGTACCAAGTGGCAGAAGGCTGATCTGGGATAAGCTCAGCAAGTGTACTAAGAATGAGAGACTACAGTACGTCGTCAAAGTGCTAACTGGGGTTTGACCCTGCGAACTCAGGCTTGGGAAATTTGCTATCGACTAAATCATCACAGTGCCGAATGTCTTACAGGAAACCTATGAGAGGAAAATCGATACATACCATGTCTTCGTTGATTCTAACCTTCTTCGACATTTGGTATTCATGTAGAATTGTTATGACTATGCAATGACACTGAGTAGCACCAACACCTCTGTCAGTACATGGAAGGACTTCATCTAGTTGTTTGATACTAAACGAGGTTTCGAAGAAGGTAAGAGTTCCTACTACCGAGTCTTTGCTATCACTCATGTCGTATGCTCAATATTTTTCAGTTTGAAGACTGACTGGGTCTAGCAGTAAGCGAGGTAATATAAGAGGCAATCAAGGAAAAAATCCTGCGGTAAATCCAAGGTCGTTAGCAACGAAGATAATTTAATTACTCTACTACGCTTGGTCCCCATCTTAACAACCTGGCTTTCTCTGGGCAGGTCAATGACATTGCATAGCTCGTAAAGTTCCCTCCTAAATTTCCGCATGCAAGACCTGTTGACACAAACAGGGTCAAATAACTCAAAGAGTTTTTGATATTTTTATCAACTTGTCTATGCTTCTGTACCATAAAGAACTGAAATGAGCGTCTTTGTATAGTCTTTTCTGACAAGGCCTTAGTACTTAGTTACCTTCTTAGATCGAAGAAATAGTGATTGGCAATAATAACTGTTCGTTTGGTTTCTGATGAAATGTTATTATCAGTCTAAATAACCGAGCCAATGTATACCATACAAAGTCACTGACTACTTCAAGGCTATAGCTGTTGACGTTCTGTTCTGACGTTCTGTTCGATTCGTCAATGTTGTGTGTCCCACTTTGTTGACTGCATATAAGTATTTAGTTTTGCCCTAGTTCACAACTTATTTCATTCTTTTCGCTTCTGTTTCGATACTTGCGAACGCAACAATTGCAGCTCAATATGTCTATATGTCAATGTTATCAGTGTAAGCAAGTAGTTGCACAATCTTTGGAAAACTGTAACTCCGGTGTAACTCAACTCTATGGATGATATTGTATGAGCCCTAAAAATCGATAAAAAGTTGATGCTTATCGATTCGGACTACCCGAAGTTTTCTCAGGATCTGCTTTAGTGTGAATATTTCGTCGCAACCATAAATGCCAATGATTTCGTTTATCAGGCCTTCAGGCGTTTACACATGATGGCAGAAAAGATCTGTATAATTTGAACAGTTAAGGCAATCTCCTTTATTGTGGATCCGGCAATGGGTCTACGAGTGCAATCTTCAGGCACACTTTTTGCCGATCAAATCACATCATCTTTTAGAATTTTTTATTAACCATGCAGATGACAGCGAAAACTGATGAAAACTGACAGCGAAAAGATTTGTTGATGTTTGGTTTTGCCCATTTCAATTAGGGATTTCTTAAAAAAAATGTTTTGCGTGTGGTAAAATTATGATTCCGTCCATTATTAAGCGGTCAATTTGGTGCTTTTTCATTCTGGGAGCCCTACGTTCCTCCTATATATACTGTATGCAATCATAATGATGGAGACTGGATTGTCGAACTATCAAAGCAAACACATCTTTCTTCTGTCCACTCAGTGAAATTAAAGTTGCCAAACAAAAATTTAATATCTTATCGTGGTCAACATTCTTACATTTTACCAAGGACTTTAACTTTTTTTTGTATCAAATCCTTTTCTTTTTAAGAACAACATATTCTGACGTTGAATAAATGATTCAAACTATGCAAAACCACGTCATTCTTATATGTGACTTCTTGCTGTTTTTATTGTAATAATTTTGTTTAACCCATAAAACACTACAAATATTAGTTTAATTTTCGAATTCAACAAATCTAAAATTTACAGGAGGAGCTGATGAATAACATCCAACATCCCTTTTGTTTAAGACTTTTAAAAGTTTTTGGTCATATCAACATTGTCTGTGCTGTCAAAGAACGTAAAATAAACAGAGTACTCGATGGCTGTAGAGTTCCCTGTAAACATTGTCCAGCATTAGCAAATTTTTTGTCCTGGATCAGCAAAAACCAGCAAAACAATCTAATACATATTTCACCCTATACAGACAGATATAACCAATGTCTGCCATCCTAACACATAATAACATGTTAATCTGTTCCATCAGTGATATTCTTCATCATCGAATTGCCAATAAAACGAATCAAAGTCATTGCAACAACAAAACACCAGCCATAATAACATCAATCCTCTAAACCGTCTCAATATTGAATAAAATTTTTACGATCTAACCAAAACAATAAACGGACAAAGCAAACAAACCGATCTGAGCATTCACAAAATCTTTAGTAATGCCGCCCCACACCACTCGTCTATTTTCATTCAGAGCCGCTAAAATCAAATCCAGATGAAGAATATTGTTGTATCTAGTACTCGTATGTTAGATAGAAGTTAAACCGACCGGACGATAAATATAACACTCCCACACGCATTCAATTAAAAGCAATAAAATCTCGCGTGTAAAACTGATAAATAAACACACAATGTTAGAGGGGCAAAAAACAAAATAATATGATAGATATGTGTGTATATAGATACATGACCCACTCCACTCCACTCGAACCACTCACCCCATTTACCCCCTAATCAGTCATCAATAAACAGTTCAAAATGACTGAATTCAATTGTATCTACACCAACTAGATACTATGGATATATGTATCCTTCAGCGGTTGGCTGTGTTCATCTATTGTGTTTGAGGGTGCCAGCGACAAGCATTAGCTAAGTTAAACGCTCACTGTAAAGGCAAACTTTTATTGACGACTTAATTAAACGGTCCCATGATAATGACGATGATGAGCGGGGCGCATTTGTTTGCTTTTGTCTCGTCGTCGTCGGTCAGAGCCGTTAAATCGAATTATTGCTATCGCGAGAATACCACCAGAACAACTACCCATATCTCTGAATTGGTCTGTTTTAGGAAAGGCAAAATTTTGTAGCGCATTTCGGATCCATTCGCTTTTGACCACAAGAACGCGCGCGCGTTCGAAAACGGCCTAATAGCCTCACACGATTTTTGTTTATTTCGAATGACGGGTCTGTCTTCAGAACTACTCCGGCCAAGATGATGTTTTCTTTAGAGACTAGTTTTACGAGCATTTTTTTTTTTTTTTTTTTTTAAGTTTTTTTGAATGTATGTTACACCCACGTTGTGGGGTCCTTTTTCCAGAGCAACTTTCTTACGATAGTGTTTAGGTATTTTCTTATTAAAAAAAAAACAAACTATCTTGCACGGTCCTTCAGGTGGCGCTAAGAGGTGTTGTTTTGAATGTGTTTATTATTTTTTTTTTTTGGGTGAATGTTGTGATTTCTTTGGAAATGTTGAATTGTTCCTTTTTGCTGTTCTTTTGATTACTGTTGCCGTACTGTTGCTAGTTGGTGTGGTTTTCTTTGATTTTCGTTGATGGGTTAACAGATGTTTAGATGATGAGTGGTGTCCTAGATTTTAAAAGAAACTTTTCGGATGCTTAGCTGGTGAGATTCCGAAAACGATATATGAGAAGATGCTGTTAGGATGTGTCTACTTCTGGTACTTTGTTTTTTACTTAAACTGCTGCTTTCAAATGGACTTTTTCGATTTCTAAGTGGGACACGGATGATTTTAACTGAAGCCAGTTCACTCCATTCCATTCTGTCAATAGATTGGCTTGTCTGTGTTGTAGATAATTTCTTCAAATGGTGATTGTGCTTACACTGAGGATTCGGTGGTTCAATTCAAATGGCTTCCGAGATTTTTGGAATAGCTGAACCAAAAACTGGTCGACAAGAAATCAACTCGCTTTTCCTCAGTGCTTCTAGTATTTGAACTATGAACAGTTGCAGAGTCTGGTGCAAAATCGCAGGAACTTCCTTTGAAATATTATAATTCTCTCCATGGCCGCAGATGAATTCGTGATCAAATGGAAGAAGCATAAGTGACGATGAGTCTAATTAAATAGTTGCTTAGTCCACAACCTTTCTTCAGGAGCAGATGCACTAAATCCAACGCTTGCAACGTTAGATAGATTTTTTGTTTCTGAGCTAAAATGTTTTAACAGTGTTGGCATGGCTTTGCTGTCTGCCTGATTGACAACTAACTTTAAATTTATGTTGGGAACTAGGAACAAATTCGACATTGGACACCTAAGCACACCTGGAGTGTCAGAGTCTATAGAGAGCGCATGAGTAACAAAGAAAGAACCTGCGGTATGATGGATGATTATTGCGAATACCGGAAAAATGTGACAGAAAATGATCATAAGAAAACGCTGCAACGAAAAACAAGGGAAGCGTGGGAAGGATATTGAACCAGAAGAAAGAAGAAGAAAGAAGGCCAAACAACTAGCGGCTGGCTTCAAGATCGGAACACATGCTCTTCGAAACTAAGAAGGAAATCTAGTCACCGAAGTACAGGGGATTGTAGATGTAATTAAGCAGCATTTCCAGCAGCTGCTATATGTGCATTATATAGAGAGAGTGAGAGGGCAAAATTAAAACAGTCAATGAAGAACCAGCTAAACCACCCTGTATAGAAGCTGCATATAGCTATAAAAAAGCTTAAAGAAAACTAAACAATAAATCATCAATCAAGTATGGGTGGAAGAAAGCATGCCCGATGACTGGCTCCATAAGCTTCACCTAAAAAAGCAATCCTATGTCTAGCAATAACTATGCCTGCTTAATGTCGCATATAAAAACCTATCCAACGTATTGTGTGAACGTCTCAAACCGTCCTGTAACATACTAATCTGCACGTACCGGTATGGCTTCCGGCCCGGCAGATCAACTATATGGTTGACCAAATTTTCACACGAATTTCAACGAATTTCAAGTCGAGTATCACCACCTGTTCATCGACTTTAAAGTTGCTTATGATATTATTCATCATCAGGAGCTTACTACGGTGATTACCGAATTCGATATCTCGCCAAAACTGATCCAGATGTATCGCGTGACACTAGAAAATACGCACTGAAATTTGAAAATAGCTCTTCCAAACTATTTTAAACGTGCACCGGATTTCGGCAAGGAGATGCGCTATCATGTGAATTTTTAAATCTGGTTCTGGAGCAGATAGTGCGCAGGGCAGGTGTCAACACGGAAGGCACTATTTTCAAGAGATACTATTAAGTACAAGGATATGCGGATGATATTGACATCATCGGTCGCTTCCTGCATGCCGTAATAGAGGCTTTCATGGCGATTGAAGAACAGGCGAAATTTGTTGGCCTTAAAATTAACGAGGACAAGACCAAGTATATGCTATCAACAAGCAAATTGTCAACCGTCTAGGGCAAAACGTCACTATTGATAGCAATATTTTCGAGGTAGTTATAGAGTTCACCAACCCAGGAGTAAACGTGAACTTCACAAATGACA
The DNA here is from genome assembly GCA_907269105.1 of Volucella inanis. Classification (NCBI taxonomy): domain Eukaryota; kingdom Metazoa; phylum Arthropoda; class Insecta; order Diptera; family Syrphidae; genus Volucella; species Volucella inanis. The sequence continues at coordinate 20,759,178 of OU026157.1, forward strand.
TCCTTGTGGAGATCCGTTTGTTTGGAGTCCGCAAACATAAACAAACCTGTATACTCTACACGCCCAGGCAGAAAATATACGGTATTTTCAATAAAAAGAGAAAATAAACTCGGGCTAAAAGCACAACCATGCCTTACTCTAGACCACAATTGGAGCCATCTTTCTTATCCCACTGAGGACTTTAATTGAAGGTTAGAAACAGATGGGGACCATACTTCTGCTAAAGATTTTCAAGCTCCACTTCAGTTAGTAATCCCAGAGACGTCTGGGTCCCATACATAGTTCCAACTCTTCTTGTTTCTTTCTAAAAAGGGAATAAGCATAGGTGATGGAGTCGTCGGCGTACAGCATCGTCGTACATCCCGCTCCACCTGTTTGCTGATCTGTTGTTAACAGGTTATTTACGATTGGTTTATTGGGATGGATGTTTGAACGTTTCTGCCTGAAATCATGTATAACTATTGCCAAGTTGAAGGCGTCTGTTATTTTTCTGATGCTGTAACGGCCTGATCCGCTGACAGTATTGGCTTTCCAATACAGCGGGCTGATATCCTTGAAGACGTCGGAGCCCGCTTTGTAACATCTACTCTGTGCTATCTTATCGTCCATTGGAATATTATATATGTATATGCATTGTACATACATTTGAGCATTTACTTAAGCTCTATATTCGTTCTTCGTTCTTTATGTGTGGTGGACGGTACTCTGGCGAAGCCACTGTAGGAGTAACAATCGAATCTATGCCATTTTAAAGGGATCTGGCCTCTCGAGCTTGTAGTTGCAACTCTATTCGGATATTGTATAAGGTTAATTCTCTTTTTAGAAATTTCCAAGCCACTTACAGGGGAAATACAAATGAACTTCTGAAAAATCCTTAAAGAATTTGCCTAGATAAGACGAGACCGGGAAGAAATTCAGAAATTCCCAGCTGTAGACTAAATCGAATTTATTTTGATGGCGAAGAAGCTGAAATTATTACATGCGAACATGATTCGCAGATAAACTCAGCGAGTTGGTCGTATATTAAAAGATTCTTGAGCAGAATGATTACATCATACTACCAACTAAAGGTAGCCACACACCACTTTAGCAACAGAAGACTCAAATATCACACTGACGATGGCAGTAAATACTACAGCTTCCTTGCAGGAGTCCGGCAAGACTCGACTCACGGACTTATTCTTTGGAACGAAATGTAAGAACAGATTTCCTGATGACACCGGTATCACCGTTGCCAAGCATATCCAAGGTATAGAGGCGTCCATGGATGAAGCTATGAGACTATGGAAACCAACGAATCACTCCAAAAATAAGTTAAAAAAAAAATTGTTTTCGCATATAGGCTCGGCGGTATCAGCATTGTCAGCGGTTCTCGAACAATCTCAAACGTAGCAGCCTATGTGCTAACCGGAATAATCTCTATCGACCTCCTTGGGAATGAGATGCAAAGTGTTTTTAAGACGAATTTTGAACCGGCTGGAGACCAAAATTGGCAAAGAGGAAAAAAGGGCATGAGTAGAAACAACATGGTGAACCAGGTGGTACAGCTCCACAAAAGGCAGGTGTGACCAGAGGGTAATTCCCGTCATCAAACAATGGGCAACGAGGCCAAAAACTGTAACAATCACTTTACACAGTTCTTGTACGGGCTGCCGATATCGGGAATAGCTCTACAGATTTGGGAACAATGCATCGTTACTGTGTCCAGAACATTCAAAAAGGAAGAGAATGACAGATTAAACCAGCAAATGCGAAGAATATCATGACGAGATCGCTGGACGACTGGATAGAGATTTGTTTGTTCAAAATGAGCTGCGGGAAGCTAAAACCCTGAAAAGAGCGCAAGAGGCAGCCTCAGAGAATTGCTTACAAGGCCAACAAAGTAATAACTTACGGCTACGGGTATCTACGAAGTTTTCACATCTATTAGCGCAAACCATAAGAAAAATTATAGTTTGATAGCATAATCTCGCTTACCTTCTGAAGAAAAGTCAAAAACAGTATCAAACAACGTCCTAGTAGCTTCAAGAAGATGGATTTTATTTTAATACGATTTGTCTTAGCGACTGCTTCGAAATAATTTAGTTCAGCTTTATATGCAAACGAGTTCTTATCTGAGTATTTGGACTACACTTTGTATATTAGTTTGAACGTTATCGGTGCACCTCCTTGCATGATTGAACATACCGAGGGACCACCACCGCTTATCCCTACTTTTTCTCAGTTGAGGAACAAATGCGGATATCCTACAAAGTGCTATTGTACGAAAGTGTGATGTAGGACTACCTTAATCGTAAGCGGAGAGAATCAGTGGTAGCATTGTCAACAAATTATAAAGAATGCCGCTTCTGATCAGGTTCCGAATAACCAAAAAACAAAAAAATGATTTGATGTAGAACTCGAACTTAAAAAAATTATTAAAAGTCCTCCAGATATTCTAGGTGACTGCTGATACCTGTGAAGGGCCATTTAGCGAACGTAGAATTCCTTGCCATGGGATGGGAAGAGTGTATAGTGTAAGTATAGGTCCATATGGAGAGACTCTGTGCGTATCAGATATGCTTGGGTAAGCTACAAACATTCATGGATTGGTGCCTTTGCATCAAAGATAAAGAGCCTGTTGACATACGAAGGTGAAAGTTGCAGTAGATTGTGATTGGAGAACAGTTGGGAGAACAGTTTATTGCTAAATACGACATGCATATGGGGCTTCGATTAAGGCCACCTAAATTAAACATAGAAAAGGACATCGACAGCATAGTCCAAAAAGGCGCAGTTTTGCTGACGCAACGGGTTTTTAAGAATAAAAGAAGGAATTCAAACGAGAAGAGGTTTGATTTGCAATGATTTCTTCGTATACTAAAGGTACAACCAAAACGAGAGCTTTTTTGTAATCAGCACGCTCAAGGGATTTGAGTATCCTTAAAATGTTTGTACACAGCGCGAGCCCTGACATAATAATCTTACATAAGTCAACATGACTTGAATGATCTCTGAAATGATCTCTGATGTCGGATGGTTTAATTAATTCGGCATCATGTATAGAAATAGTTGATTGTTCTTTAAAAGTATAGCCTCTGACTATCAGCTTCTGTAGTCTCTGAAACAAACCTACGACAAAGACATTTCTTCCTATTTAAACATGCGAGTGAGTGTATACAATTCCATTCGAATCTTAAAATCTCGGTTAAACTTCTTAACAAAGGCGCTAATAAGATTGATAACATCACATCGTCTGCTTGGCTTCTCCATTCATTTTGCCAATTAAGATTGCCACTGAGTTCACATACAACTTTCGAGATATCCACACCCACAACTTGATATCGGAATCGAATAACAAAGCCTAAGACCTTACGCGAAAACAAAAGAAAGATCCAGCTCACGATTGCGGCCAGTATCGCACGCTAATTGAACTCTTGTAACACCGCAACGCAACTGAAAACGCACTGTAGTCGACAGCCTGCAGCCTCTAAAACCTCTCTGAATGGACTTTTATCGTAATGAGATAGTGGAACAACAATAATAAAATGCCCTCCATCCAAAATGACCAGATTTGCCCGCACAAAATCGATATAGAGTCACATTTGAGCCTAATAGGCTTTTACCAGGTCTCACCAGCACCAGAAAATCTCAACGCTACTCGTGTACATTTGTCAACAACTGCAAACGCATACGCACGCCTCGCAAGCCTTATGGCTCAATCTATGGATACAACGTACAGATCCAATGGCATATTTTCAGCATTCCAACTAAAGAGACACGTCTACCCTCAACCTCAACTTTACTATGGTGTATCCTCGCCAACCGACGGAACCAAACAACGTCGACAACGAAGAACACAACAACGATGACGACGATTCCACTTAATTAGGAAGGCGACAATGCAACATACCAGAACACGACACATGGGGACACGATTCCTTTGAGTATTGTTCATCTGTCTCCTTGGAGGCATGCCCTCCTGCCCGGACTGACTTCAACCAACTCCAACCGACTCCAACCTGGAGATGGAAATAATCATTGCGCCTAATGCTATTCGTTTAAAAGAAGTTAACATGCTGTTACATCTTGCTCATCGATGGCTAGCGAAGATCTTCAGCACATACCATGGTCATGGTTCGGCTTTTATTATCACCCAGCTCCAGAGGCAGCACTGAGTTTAGTTTGGTGCAGTGCAGTACAGTACAGTGTAGCATCAGCCTCCTCAGATACGTTTATAATTTTATTTCCTTAACAAGATCACGATTTGGATAACAAATTTACATGCAGGGAATGAGAAAAGGTTGTACCCCTCGTTTCCCTTCGTTTTAGTTGCCATTGCCAGATTTGAATCAGAGCACTGTGGCGGCTTCAGGGTATCTTCAGGTACTCGTTCACCATGAAACTGAATGTTCCCTGGGCAATTTCCGCATAAGTCGCACTGGAAAAATTGCACGCGCAAAAACTAGAGGAGCGAGGGAGATAACTTCAAAGTGGAATTGTCCCCATGGAATTGGTTGTGATGCAGATGCATCGCTGATTACGGATTCTATCTTGCTCTGCATTAGGATCTGCGTCTAGCAGAGAGAAATCGGTGCGCGTTCCTCGGAATTGGATGGAGCGCGCGCGCGCTCTCTCTCGTACATATTCTTAACTCTTGCGATCGGATAACTTAATTTAGTCATCATTGTCTCAGAGTTGGTATGTGTTGGTCTTTGAGGTTGCCCTCGTACTCGTGGTCATCGTTGTCGTTGTCGTTGTCGTTGTCGTTGTCGTCGTCGTCGTCGGCCTGGGTGAATTGGTTCTTTTCGAAAATATTCGTATCTGTAGCTTTGAGATTGGATCTTAAAACACAAAACGGTAGCGATTGTTGGTCAAGTTGTTTGTTATTGTCCCCTGGTCGCGTTTAGTGTTTTTATTCACTTGGCAGTTGCAATTAATGCAGTGGATCTGATGGGAAAGTGTGGTACCGAGAGATATGGACACAACAAGGCGACTCTATGGACTTGCTACGGGCTGAATTGGATTGGTTTGGATTGGATTGGAGTCTGTGGGAACAGGGAGATACTGATATCGTAAATTATTTTACTGCCCCTGTAACTGATTTTAATACTGGCCACAGTAATTAATTGATCATGAAGTTGTGTGGTTCTGGTATCACATTTGAACTGCCCCTGAACAGTGCATGTGGGGTATACCTACGAGTATACTGTTGATGTTTTATATTAAACCGCAGGGCATGATTGGTGGTGCAGTGGGAAATGGATTTGCACCGCAGAAGTAAGAGGTTGGTTAGCTTATTGGATAATGATTTAATTAAACGAACAGGACTTGTGCAACAAAGCGCAGTGATTAGTTGGTACTTGGTTAAGAGTTTGGTTCATGATCTTTTCCGAAAACATTTTGGAATACATTCTTGTGGTCATATATTTGCTAAACTTTTTTTAGAAAAACCTTGAATCTTTAAGAGAAAGGGCAGAGTGTTGTGTCGTAATGAGGTCTAGAATATGTATTTGGGGCAGGCCTATGTTAAAAAAGAAAAATCAGCTTCAGATACTGTGAATCCTGGTATACCACTATAGTTTATTAGTCGGGCTCAAGGAAACTCATCATTTTCATATACAATACGTTGGACATGACTATGCAGATCATTGCGAGGTCGGAGGTGGATCCATAATTTCTTGACAACGGTATCGAAATATGTTTGACGCATTGAATATCTAATCACATCCAGGAAAAGAACGGGAGCACTTTAAGTTATCTGGCTTTGATCTGCTGGATTTTTTTGGGGTCACTTCAATGAAACTAACTCAGGCAGAAGTAGCATATCTCATAAGCCCTATGGTGTACTCTTTACACCTTCTAAATGTTGAATGGCAACGCTTAGTATTTGGCTTCGTAGAAGTTAGAAGTTAGCTACCTAACACCTTGCAGCTCTGCTAAAGAGACTCACTTCACGACTCCTCGAGGCACCATTTAGGAATATCTTCGGAGATTGCGAAGCGCACTTCCAAGCCAAAAATCAGGAAAAGTATCGGAAAACCAAAGAGTAGGACTAACCAGTTCATCTCCAAGAAATGAATAAAGAAAATAGAAAATCACTGCCACCTAGGTATTACGATCGAGCACAGTAAGGTCGTAAATGTGATATTCTGGGAATAACGATCTAATCGTTTAGATTTTAAGGCTGCCGTTTGTAGTATTCTTTTAGCTCACTATTCAGAAATGTGATCATGCTAAAACGGCTTTTAAAATAATCCTTCAAACGGCCCCGCCCCATTAAAATCCTGACAGGCCTCAAAGAACGCTCGATCTCTCGTTGCCACTAAGTTGGTGATATAGGTGCAAAACTCAGCATTCTTGGTGAATCGGTTACCAATATCAGGGGAAACCAGAATAGGGAACTGTTGGTGCAACGGAAGGAGACAGGAGAATAAACAGGCTAATTTAAGACGATAATTGGTGATAGCCCTGGCAACAATGTGGATATTCGGGATCTGATGCACTGCATGGCTACGAGGCCACGACAAAGAAGTAGATCTGAGAGTGATCAGTCGGACTGCAATGCTAGCTCAATGACATAGACAATGCAAACAAAATTAGCCGAATAAACACCTATGGACACATCCAAATTGCGAGGGGTAATTTGCTTGCAAGCAGTGCGCGAAAAATTTTAAGGTTAGGAAGAATCATAGGTAAACTGCTGTGTCCGGGAAGGAAGAACCCTAACCACATGCTTCAAATGTCTTGAATTAGGATACACACCACACAAAAATGAGATGGATCGCTCCAAGCTATGTAGAAAATGTGGAGGTAAAAATGGATGAAAATGTGTTTCTTCTGCCAGAAGGACACTTAGGCTTTGCATGTAGCAGCAAATGGCCGGTCTTCAGGAAAGTTGATTAATCTTAATCACTGGAGGACAGCCCAGGTCATCTTGGCATGAATTTATAGACACAAGGGAGCGGACATCATTCTGAATAGTGAGCAGTACACATCTCACAGCAAAATCTAGACCTGTGGTAATTTAAAGCGTCCCGCAATTCGGACATGTGGAAAACATGCACTCAAAGATTACAGTGATCAGACTATGGCTACGTTCGTGCGAATACAAGCGAGATCAACTTTCACAGCTGCCACGCTCGGTCAAGTTGGACAATAAATGAATACCAGGCAATACTAGAAAGTGTAAGGGCTGATGCACGTGAAAGGTCTCTAGTTATCGGCGGGGACTTTAAGGCCTGGGCAACATAGTGTGGTAGGAGAATTACCTACTAGAAACATTCACTTTCTTGGATGTAAGCATTACAAACAATGGTCGAGAAAACACTTTTAGAAATGGGATCAATCATCAATATTACTTGCATGAGTAACTCTCAGCTGTGCAACACAGAATGGTAGGTCAACAAAAAATAAACCAATAGGGACCATCAGACCATAATAATGCCATTAAAAAAAACAAGGTCATTTCGCGCACTTGCCTAAAGGGCACAATATGTAAACATAAACTCTTCGGCAGAGATATTTTCGACAAAATACCACCGAGCTAGCCGACTTATTTCATCACCTCACTCTTACTATAACCACAGCATGTGACGCAGCAGTGCTCACACGAATACCCAGCAAAAGAGGTACATTCTGCTACTGGTAGAGCCAAGAAATAAAAGCACTCAGATCAAAATGGTTGTAACCCCGACATAGAGTGCAACGTTCTAGAAGGAGAGCCGATTTCAAGAACAAGTTGATATACTCGTATTCTTCTTGGAAAAAAGGGAGCTAAAATATGCAATCGAAGAAAACAAAGGCAGGTACTTCAAGCGCCTGTGCGATGAAGAAGAGAACCCAGTACAAAGGCAGTTCCAATGATAACACCAGATGACCTTTCCGAAAAAGATAAGAACATAGCGCCTGAATTTAATGGCATCCAAAATAAGGAGTTAAAAGCCTCCGTTCAAATGAGACCAGACATGTTTGTAACAACAATTCAAAAGTATCTGAAAGAGGGTGTTCTCCCAGAACAATGGAAGCTGTAATATTTGGTACTCTTACCAAAGGGAAACAAACTACCTAGAGGAATAGCATCGAATCCCTAGATGAACTTACATAGAACTAACTGCTCTCCACTGTGTGACACTGTCCATGAATACGTATGAGATGTCAACATCGACAATTTCCCTCACATTTTACACACACATAGTAAATTTTACCTATAAATTGCTCTCATTTTAGCAAACTCTAGTAGTTCACAAACTCTGACAACTGTAGCTAATTAACTTAAAGTGTGTTTGTGACGAGTTTAAGGGATTGCAAAAGGATTAGTAGAGTTTACCATCTATCTTAGTACATCTCTAATAATATCGCCCAAAATGTCTACTGGGCACATTGAGCAAAATTCTTGCACGGAACATAGATACACTACACTGCTTGCGAAAGATTGTATGCAGCTACTTTAGCAATAGAAGGTTGAGATATGAAGATGACGATGTGGAACCCCGTGGTAGTTCCACAAGGATCGGTACTGGGACCCCTACTTTGTAATATAATGTACGACGGTGGTCTGAAATTAACACTGCCACTAGGAGTAAGAATAATAATATTTGGTTTCGCTGACGACTTCGTAGTTGTAACTAAAGAATATACGTGAGATAAAGTCAGCTGCGAGCAATGTAATGAACCTTGTCAAATACGGTCTAGAATTAGCCGGAAAATGTGAACATAAGGGAAGGAGGTCAAACCAATAGATCAAACGACTGTAGAAAATGCTTAGAAGTAATACTCGGCAATCGTGGGGAAAAAAGACATTAAAGCTCCAGGCAGTACTTTCTGGAATTCTGCCAAAACGCGGAGGACCCAGATATGTTAGAAAAATCACGCATACCAGAGTTGAATGGAGAACAGTATGAAAGTGTGGTATCAAAGAAGTGAGGGTTAATGAACACCGTACCTCATCGGTCACTTCCACTTCCAATTTTCGTGTTGCGGAAGACCATATACTGCTTTCATGAAATAAATTACGCATAATAAACTGGAACGTCAACACAAGGACGTGGAAAAGATTTCAACTAGAAAACATATTAAAGCGACGTAAATGCACATAAAATACACATACTTAGACTGCAAGGGAGGAAAAGGTTTGATAACGACACGACAAACGTATGAAAATATACAGATATAATGCAAGTCACATGCTATTTCTTAAGGAAGAGCGAGGCTTGGTTACGTATCGCAGCTGAGAACATCAAATGCAGATAGATCGCCTTCTATGCTAGAATACCGCAACTATTGTAGTAAGTCAACACCGACATACACTAAAAGAGTTTTTCGTAAAGAAACCAGAAAAAAAACCAACACAAACTGGCATCGGTCGAGAAAATAAATTTTCAGAACTTAAACAAGGAAAGAGGCTAGTTCTGGGCGCTAAATTCGCGAAAAGCTCTTCGAAATGCTGCATTCTTAGAGGAAGAACATGGCGCACAAGGTATGTGGAACAACTTTGAAGAAAATGTTAAAGTGGTACAATAGCCCTGCTCTTTAGCGATGTAAAAAAATTAGCAATAGGATATAAAACATAGCGATAGCCAGAGCACATGCGAACGCATGTAGTAGTGACATTCTGTCGAAAATAAGAAAAGGTATCCTTAAAAACTAAAAGCAGCTAAGAATGAGTAGAAAAAGTGTAACGTGAACGAAACGCCAGGTTTTACGGAAACCGAAGGTAATTTAGTAAAAATAATGAAAGTGTGCACACATTCTTTCCGGATCAAATACCCTTCAAAGTGTGGGCGACAATTGGAAATCTTGGATTTGAATGATTCACGTACTCGTTCAACAAAACTATGAAAGGCGATTCGATGCCTTACTGATGAATTTTTTGTGGCGCTGTATAAAACCAAAGGCGACACGATAACTGACACTAATTTATGAACACCTTCTGGACTGTCAGGGACCTAATCTTATTAAACTCCATGGCAGTCAATGTGGTTTTGAGAAAGAAGGGCCAGTATACATATGACGCTATATAAGGTTAATTCATTATGTTAGAAAAACATCGTACCACTTCACGCCTTCATCGATTGGGAAAAGCATTCAGAGTGCCACGAAACTTAATATGATCTCATAATATACCAAAATGTATAATGAGGTTAACACAAAAGTTAAATGCATAATGGTAGTAACCAATTTGAAGTTAATATTGGAGTACCACAAGACAATATTCATAGTCCATTGCTGGTAAATGTTAGGCAATATTTTCTTTTAAAGCAGCACACTATAGATAGCTATGATAAGCAACGATGTGTCAGCCGCTCACGCAACTCTTGAATATTAAATGGAAACACACTAAGACACGTCACGAACCCCTACTAAGACCGAATATCTGTATTGCAATATTCCGAGCCCGCAAAGCCAATAAAATGACAGAAACAATAAAGCGGAGAAAATTCCTCAGTATTTTTTGGTAGAAAAATGCCGCTTAGATCTAAATGTTTGCTATAAACTACACACGTTCGTCCAGCTATAACATACGCATCGTACTGTTGGTTAGTGTAGGAAAAATTACAATGACAGGAATGAAAATGATTGGAATGTTAGCGGGTGTAATAAAACGTGACCTTAAGAGAAGTACCCGCATCTCCGCATTAAGAATCCAATGGTAGGAAAGATCTCGGGTTAAGCAAATTAGATAGTTTTGCCATGTTCAGCGAAGGTCGTCGGAAAATTATTGGAACATGCAACATTGACAAACTCTTGGCCTCACAAACGAAATGATCCCATAGAGCAGCCTGTAGAATTGTTCTAAAGTCAGCAAATTTATCTTACTCCACATGCAGCACAGTAGCAGTTCAGAGACAATGGATAAGTATGTAGCCTCTTCTTCTTCGTCATCCCCTGTTGTTGCTAGGCGTGGTTGTAACCTCGAAGTATCCAGGATTTCCATTTTCCTCTCTCGGTACTGAGGATCAGTACCATTCATTTCCATAATTGATTTCCCCCTTTTATGTCCTAGTGTTTGGAAGCAAACAGACAAGCAATGGAGCACTAAACTCCGCAAGAGAGTGGTATAATATAATAATCGGTCGGTGGTATTAACGCAGCGTGAATTTCGACGTCGATTTCTTAATCGTGTCATGCCAACAGGGCAAACATTCCAACGCTTAGCTAACCGATTCGAACAGAGTGGAACCACAGGAGACCATGCAGGGCGTGGCCGCTACCGCTGAGAACGAAGAAACATCAACCAGACGACGGGCCACGCAATTGGGAATAACCAGACAGACCCTACAGCGAATTTTAGTGAAAAACTTACACATGCCACCTCAATCTTAACAACAAAGAGGACGATTTTGTGTTGAAAATTATGATGGGCGTCGAAGCGCATTTCCATTTAAGCGGTTACGTCAAAAGGCAAAATCTTCATTTTTGGGGCACTGAAAATCCACGTGTGATGCACAAAGAGCCACTACATCCACTCAACGCCACTGTGTGGTGCGGCGTTCATGCGGGAGGAGTGATTGGGCCGTATTTTTTTGAGAACGCCATTGCCAATACGGTCTCTGTTACTAGCGAACCTCAAAGGTCCATGATGAGCGGGGCATGGTGAACATGTGGATATTGTGAAGGAAGCGTTTCCTGGTCGCGTAATCTCCCGTTTTGTCGATTTGGCATTGCCAGCAAGATCGCCCGATTTAACCATCCCAGACTTGAAGTCGCGGGATTATGCCAACAACCCTTTGACAATCGCAGTCCAAAAGGAGAATATTCGACCACACCGGAAATCTTCCGGAAAGTCATAGAAAATGCGTTAAAATGGGCACATATGTGAATCAAGACTGGCGGCAGTCACTTGGCGGATACTATCTTTTCCACTTAACAGAAACATTTCTTAAGTTCTACATAAAGATTTCCATCACTCAAAATCATTGTTTTTTTATTTAGTACAAAAGTAATTCAAAAACAAAATTGGATCATTAATTTTGCGCCACCTTGTATATAGCCAAACCACTCTAGTTGTTTTTCTTCCATTTGTGTGATACTCAACTTCTTTTGTCCTATGCCTTCGCTCAGTCTCTTATTTCTTTTCCTGCTCCTTCTTGTTTTCTTTAAGAATCTTCTCACAAATTTCACCCCAGTCGCTTGAAATTGGCTCAGATGCTTATCGTAGCAGCGGTAGGGATTCGACTCTGTAGAAAGCTATTGGGGCAATTGCAAATCTTTACTTTCACGTTAGTTGAAATTTCTCTTTTCTTTATTGGTGTTGCATTGCTTTGAAAGTATGCCGACATTGTGCAATTTAACACTTTCCGATCGCATCTGCCGCCGTTTGAAATTATTCCGTTTACCATAGATATTCATACGTCGGTACTGTTTCGATATTCCCTCCATGACGATGTTAAGTTCCGTATTCGGGTGGTCTTCCTTTGACATCCACATTACTTTGCTTTTGCCTGCATTCTTCTTCATTCCAGATGTTAAGCGTTTGTTGAAGTCTGTCCTTAGTGTTTGCAGAGATGATTATATCATCTAGTCTTCTCATGGTGACTATTGTTCTGTTAGTTTTACTTTTTCAAATCTAGCAATCTCGTCCTGGTAGTTAATGAATAACAGGGGGCTTAGGCTATCTCCTTGTCAAGTCCTTTGTGGGACTAGATTTGTCGCCATCCAACCTGATAGTGCTTGCTAGGTCTTCTAGGTACTTTTAATGGCCCGAATTAATCTCTCTAGCACACTTATTGCTTTTAGTGTCTCCTAAACGTGTTACTTGGAAAGCTAGGAATAAATCTTTGTTTTCTCCTATTGATTTTTCGATGAAGATTCTAGAGGTAGATAGGTGGTAATGAGTTTGCCATACTGGTCTAAAGGCTACTTGCACTTCTTCTAGGCAATGTTCTTTGGATTTCTTCAGTCGCTTTTCGAGGACAGATTAATGGGACGATAGTTGTTACAGTCGTAGCTGCATCAGTTTTTATGAATTAGGATAAAGATGTTTTCATTCCACACTTTTAGAACTTTGGATTCTCTCCACGCTTGTTGTTACCTCCGTATTTTATTAGTTCCGTGGTAATTTGTTCGGTTTCGGTTTGTTTCCTTTAATATGTTCAACTTAAGTATTTCAAACACTTTTCGTTTTGGTTTTTGCGGTTTCCTAAATCTAGTGTCACATATTAGTAATCGGTGGTCTATCCCCAGCTCAGCTCTTGTTATAACTTCCTTCTTGTATTCTGTTGGTGAGGGAAATAGTCTATTATGCTGTAAGCTTCTTTTCCTTCTGCTTCGATGGTAATCTTATGTGCTTCCTTATGCGGGAAGAATGAATTGTTTTTAAGAGCTGGTTTTTTTATACAGAAATAATTTAGACGTCTATCGTTGTCGTTTGACGTATTTTCGCCACCGTGATTTCCCATGGTCCCATATGCTCTGCTTTTGCCGTTTCCTATTCTTGCGTTTAGGTCCCCGGTAATAATTGCAACTCTTTCTGAAGCTGATTCTTTTATATGCACTGAGCTGACTTCTGTTGGTGCATAAACCTGAATAATAGATATTTTTTCCTCGAGGTCCAGCTGTATAACCAAAAGGATAATTTTTGCTACAGAGCCGGGTTTGTCACTATGCTTACTCCTCCTTTTGCTCTAGTTCCTATTCCAATGCCTAAATATCTCAGAGTATAGTTATTTGTCAGTAATTTTGTTCCGCTTCCTTTCTTTCTTACTTCGCTTAAACCTATAAGGTCCAGTGTGTGGTTCTTCATTTCCATAATCAATTCTCATTCTTTTCCTACTTCAGTATTAATATTCCAAATCGTATTTTCCTTATTTGTTCCATCCGTCTTCGTGCTGGTCCGTCCATTCGGAGACTACTATTTTGATTTTGAATAGATGTTAGGTCTCTCGTAGATAATTAGCCCAACGGGAGACGGTTTCAAGTGTCCTATCCTTTGATTTTTTGTTAGAGTTTTCTCCCTTAGCCTTTGAAGTTCCAACTTCTCTCACAAGGCAATGGGTTCCTTCTTATTTAATTCCGTTCGAGAGAGTTTGTCTCTTCCTCGGGATCCGCCTGTCCGAGCCCTTTCCTTTCCGCTTTTTCCGCCGTTGAGCGCTTTACCATTACACTGGCAAGGAGGCCCGTACAGAGTAGTTTCAGTCGGGCCAGCTTTTCCCTAATTTTTTTATACGAGGTTGTTACTCTTCCGCCTCCTCCTCTCCTAATTTGCGATAAGGTCCCGGGTTTGGCACCGGTGTAGCAGAATTCCAAATATGTAATATTAGACGTAATTACACGCCGTTGATTACACAGAAAAATCCTCCACCGATGCCTGAATACCAAAACAGTATTCCTTTACTGAACTATAACCGATCTGTCGATCGTAGAAAGCACTTTCTGACGAATAACTTTTGTTATATGCTCTTATATAAGTGGCTATGTCTTGCTTCTTACTGCACATGAACTGGGTGCAATATATCCTCAATGTTTTCTTCACAACAATTAAAATTTTATCCCTTCTTCTACGATGTTTGAATTATTGCCAGCACAACAGAACTCTGTCTCTGTGCCTTTTAGAGTGTGATTTCGATGATTTGCTTTTCAATTTTGCTATTAAAATTTGTAACATCTGTGTCCAATGACCTTTCTACAATAAGGTATCAACAGTTTTATTGTAGCCGAGTAAAGTACAAGGCACATTCATATATCGCACACAAAAGTCCAACTTACAATGACTTCAACTCTAAATCACCGCCACACAATAATTTACAAATCATTTCGAAGCTTCTTCTCTATACACAGACACATTGGGTTGAAATGTCAAAAACAAAAAAAAAAAAAACCAAAAACGAAAAAGAAGATTTCAACCGATGAATCCATTCCCGGGCCGATTCTCAAATCAATTTAACGATTATGTTGTCATTACAAATCATACACCTAATGATACGTTCAGACGGCCACAATAGACCTTCTGAGTACCAGAGTCTGACCGCCAGTGTTATGGAACCAGTATTTCATTTGGCCGATAATGGTAATGTTGATAGTTTCCATCGACCGCGAAGAGATGCCATTTAACTCGGCACTACAGTTAAAAATTGGAATTCGTGAAACAACACCGGCCACACGGTCAAGTGATGTAATAAATTTGTTGGTGCTCTTCCAGCGAATAAAACTTTTTCTTTAATCATCCAGCGAAATGCCACAACCAGATGGGGCAAAACTGGAATCCAAGAAACGGAAACAAGTAAGAAACAATCGCAACAATAAATTAAATCATTGAACCGAGAAGAAGACGACTCAGCTAGTGTTCCAAAATGAAGCGTAACCGAACCACAAAAAGGATTTCAATACCGCAACCAGGTTAGTGATGTGTCGGACTCAGGTGGTACAGTCTTAAGTCGTTTGCTTTGTTTCTAATTAGAGAGGATTTGACTCCCCTCATTTAGGATAGGATAATGTACCCTTGAGGTAAGAGTATAATGTTTCCAGCACGTGGTTAAAAATTCCAACAATAATCATAATATTTTGTAGCCAGTCTTAAAATTGACGTCACCCTTAAGGTTTCTTTTTTCTTCTTCTTCTTCTTTCTTAGTTTTACCACCCTCAAAGTCTACTTTGACTTCACGGGTATTAATGAAAAAGACAGTTTTGTCCTTTGTTGCCTGAATTAAGAAAGCTAAATATTTTCCTTCATTAAAAGGACGTTTGACAAAAAACTGTCAAAGTCTCAATTTGACAGAAACGAGAGCCAGAGGGTGAGGCATACTGCAAAAGAAAATAAAAAATAAAAAACACCTTCCACACTTAATGAGATCAAAATAATCCCGCTGTGGTGGTGCATACTCGTACTACTAAAGCACCCACTTCAAGGGATGAAGTCCAAGCGTTATGTTTACGTTAATTTTAAATTTTTTTTAAACCTATACATCTTGAAAAAAGTTCTCTGTTTCGACTTCTTAATTAATTGCATAAAAAAAAAATCTGAGGGTATGACGAAAAAATCCATTTATACGTACTCACTGGGAGAAGATGAAATTAATAGAATTAAGGTCTTGGAAGGCGGTTAGAAACGTAGAGAGAGAGAGGAAGACATCAAAGACTTTGTCTATGGTAAATTACATATAAGGGACAAAAATAAAGTTTGGCAGTAAGAGAAAGTTTGCTTTTTTTAAAAAAACTACGCAGGTACTAGGATGGAAAATTTTAGTACAGTCTATGCTTAGGATGAGGGTGAAGATTACATGTTTCAAACAACTTATTTGTCTGGATCAACAGAATGCGAACTCGACCTTGACACAATGCCTAAAAGGAATACTTGACTAATGAACGTGCGGATAGGTAGGATAGGATAGACTAGGACTTTCCTTGCACTATAAAAGAGCAAGGAGAATGTTCTAATTGAGAATAAAAAGTAGAAGATAAACATTGTCTTGATTCATATGATAGATAGTGGAAATGCAGCCAATTCGAAATAGGTTCTTCTCTACGAATATCCCAGAAAACGATGAAAACCAAACACATCACTGTTAGCAAAAGGTCAAAACTTAATTTAACTAAAAAAGAAAACACAAAACTAGGAAGATTAGAAGAACTCCTAACCCGGTAAAAAATGTTTGTCTTTTCAAATTGACTCATGCAAGTCCTTTTCGAATAAATTGAAAACAGCATTTGTCCTGTTCTTCCATAAAACAAACTAACAAAACTAAATTCTTTATTTCGTTCATAAAATTACAATTTTTTATCGCAGAACT
The DNA here is from genome assembly GCA_907269105.1 of Volucella inanis. Lineage (NCBI taxonomy): Eukaryota > Metazoa > Arthropoda > Insecta > Diptera > Syrphidae > Volucella > Volucella inanis. The sequence continues at coordinate 20,775,884 of OU026157.1, forward strand.
AACATAAAACGTACAGAGATATGAATACAAAAGTATTTATACCCGGTACTTCGACGCAACAAATAAAACACAAAAATTTTGGAAAAAAAGTTATAGCTCTATACACTTTTCCATGTTCAGAATGTTCGATATCCTTTTTATAAAAAGAACTGTCTTGCTCCTCAAATTAGCCCTTAACTGCCGACATCACTTCTTCATCGTTGGAAAATCTTTGACCATTTTTTCAAGTTTTGGAACAGAAAATAATCCGAGGTGGCTAAATCTGGCGAATAGGGTGCATGAGGTAGCAATTCAAACTTCAGTTCATTAATGTTGGCCATTGCAATAACGGATTTGTGAGCTGGTGCATTGTCTTGATGAAACAACACTTTCTTCTTAGCCAAATGCGGCCGTTTTTGCTTAATGTTTTCTCTCAAACGTTGCAATAAGTTCGCGTAATACTGACCGTTGATAGTTTTTCCTTTTTCAAGATAGTCAATGAAAATTATCCCACACGCATCCCAAAAACTCGAAGCACTGACCTTGCCTGCAGATGAAATGGTCTTCGCCTTCTTTGGTGTCGGTTCTCCCTTTTAAAACCATTGTTTCGATTGTTCTTTTGTCTCGGGTGTAAAGTAATATTTCATCCATTCATCCATTGTTATGTAACGGCGCAAAAATTGCTGTTAAACTTCGCTAAACACTCAATTGAAACATCTTCACGGCACTGTTTTTGCTCGAGTGTGAGCAAACGCGGTACTGATCTTGTACACAACTTTCTCATGTTCAAATTTTCAAATAATATGCGATGTACCGCGATTTTTGAAATGCCTACAATGTCTGCTAGCACGCACACTTTCAATCGACGACCATCCAGTACCTCCTTGTGGATTTTCTTAACCATCTCTGGAGTTGTCACCTCATTAGGTCGACCAATGCGATGCTCGTCTTGGTAGCTCTTACGGCCTCGATTAAACTCAGCAACCCAAAATTTTACTCACCCAGAGTAGAATCAAGTTCAGCTTTTATATTGGTTGGGTTGAGGCCTATCAAATAAAAGAATTCTTTCACATAACGATGACCAAGTTTCTCCATTTTCACAAATTCACTGACAACGTTCACTATTGATGGCTGCCAAAAAAATACTAAACAACGTGGAGCTTTCAAACTTGAAAGATATGTTTTATAGACTGCGTTCTTTCCAATGCAGTGATATTTTCAAACAACTACCCCCATGTCTTGGTCAGGCCGGGTACTTCTGGGACACTCTAGTACTTCTGACTGTGCACCCGACTGTCGCAACGAAACGCCCAATCTGAGTGTCATTTTCGTTGCACCGATACTGATTTTATCGGAACCTGTGTAAAGCGCGGGTGTGAATTCTAATTCAAGTTTTAAGCTTTCAATGCACCGCGAAAAGCTTCTTGTGAGCTTTTGATGTTTTTTCGGTGTTGCCAATTTACTTTTCATTTATATATTCCAATTGTGTATAAGACATTATTATAATAAATTTAAATAAGGAATCGTAAAGTTTCTTTTTTGTTTAAAAAAAAGGTCTTTGTAAGTTATTTGTTGTGTTACAAACTAAGTATGTTATATACTTAAAATTGTGAACATGTTCGGCACATATATATCAACTCATCAAAAAGAAAAAAAGCAAATCGATAAACGAATGTACGTTCCCACAAAATTTCAAAAATCACTTTACTTTTTGAACACATCTAAACATAAGTAAAAGATTACAGCGGGGCAGCTAAAGTAGGTAGGTTAAAAGCAAAGGTCATAAAGGTTGTAGGTAAGAAGTATAATTAAGTCAAATCTTCTAAAAAAAATATAACATTTGGAAAAGGCATATTAATCAGTTGCATTCCTGTGTCGAACGTAACAATTTTGAGGACAAATATTTATCTAAACATTAAGTAGATCAAGTTTTTGAGTTCTCAAAACGAAGAATCTAAAGTAAATCCAAATTCAATGGGAAGTTTACCTTCTGTGACTCAGCTATTAAATATTTTTCTTCTTATAGAGATAAATTAAAAGAAATAAATTGTAAAATTGGACATAATCGAATCGAATTGTATGATTATAATATCTGACAAGGCACGATCAATGTTACTTTTCAATATTAATTGAATGAGTCGTCATTCAAGTAATATTGATTGTGTGCTACTCAATGTTCTTGTTAAGTAACCTTGCTACATTGATGAAAACCAAAACTGATTTGATTTTCGTCAAATTTCATAGACATTACATTGTAGGCTAAATCAATATTACGTTTCAATGTTTTCATTTGGGAAATAGTATTCGCAGCGGCAAAATGTCTGATTTTCGACAATGTTCAAGAGAATTTTTATGTGAATTTATCCAAATATATTGCGAAATGAGTGTTTGTGGAAAGTGAAATCATCTGAATATATGAACAAAGATTTGAAACAAAAGTCATATGAGAAATTGCGGACGAAATTATTAGAAATTGATAAAAATGCCACAGTTGGAACCGTTAAAAACAAAATTAATAGTACGAGAACAAATTTTCGGCCACAATTAAAGAAAATCAAGAACTCCAAAAAGTCAGGAGCAGGGGAGGATGATATTTACCAGCCATTTTTATGGTATTTCAGTGAGTTGCTGTTCTTGACAGATCGCGAAATGCCGAGAAGTGGATTGAACAACAGAAGTTCAGCTTCCGTTGGTTCTAGTTTACCAGATTTAGCGTCCGAAGAAAGTGTAAGTTTCTTTTTTTTTTTTGTACAAATAGAAACGAATTTTAAATACCACAAAATTTCAGTTATATGCTGACGTTAGTAGACATAATTTTTCCGTCAAAGGCGAGCTAAGAATACGGGTGTAGAGCAAGTTCAAGCTGTATTGCAACAAGTGCAAGTAAAATTGAATTCAAATAAAGAAGATGATTGCGACATATATGGTAAAAATGTTGTTTTTGAATTAAGGTCCTTGCCGGAAGAAGCCAAAATTTATGTTAAAAAAATAATAAGCGACGCAATTTTTGATGTTAAAATTGGGAGAGCAAAACGAATTCGCCTTATATTGGAAGTTGAACAAGAGAGAAATACGGATACAACAATTTCTTTCTAAATGGCAATAAAAGGAGATTAAGTGTTTTTTTTTTTTAATTTTAATATGAATTGAATTTTATTTTAGTTGAGTTAATTATTTCTTGTTTGAATAAAATACTGTATAAATTGGTTACGAACAGTTTTTCTTTCCAGACCAACCCGTCGGTTATGTGTACTACTCAGTCCATCTGTGCGTTCGTTTGGAAGTTGTATTGCAGATCTGTCAATGTAATTCGGATTTCACCTCCTGAGGCAGTTGTCCAATGCACAGTTTGCTAAAACGACATGGTCGATGGCGATGGAAAACCCTGAATCGCGACGAGAGAATGCCAAATGCGTTTTTTACAACTTGTTGTGCACCGGAAAGCTTTTTATTAAAATATTCCCTATTTTCATTAAAATCTTGTCTTAAACGTTTTAATCATATCTTTCTGCATTGTAGAATTGTAGAATCGTAATTGCTGGGGCTTTTCGGTGGTGGTATTTTAAGGCGATAGTTGACAAGATCTTCATAAAAATCTGTATACTCTATTACTCCTCCGTCGGAAACTCTGCCGTTAGTTACAACGTTGCAGCATATAAATTCGTATTGAGCATTTACAATAGCCAATAGGACAATGCTATAATATCCTTTATAATTATAAAAATAGGATCCACTATTTACAGGATGCACAATTGAAATGTGTTTGTCGTCTACAGCCCCCAAAATGGCGAGCGATTTCTTCCCACTCTTCTTCAGATCTTGGAAACTGTGAAATAAATAATTTTATGTATTGGGTATATATTTTAATTCGTGCGGTTTTTTTTTCAAAATTTGAACGTTTATTTTAGAAAAACATGTACAATAATATTATTCAAAGTATTGCCCATCTTTCTGGCAATTTGTGGATTCCATCCCAAAGGAAGTGCGCCGGCTTGGCAGCCAAGAATTAATCAAGCCAATTTTTGATATTCTGCTCTGATGTGAACCGTATTTAAGTGAGGGCGTTCTGCATCGACCGGGTCAAATAGTAGTCAGAAGAGGCAAGGTCTGGGCTATAAGGCGGGTGGGGTAAGACTTCTCATCCACTGTTTTCCAAATAGTTCTTAACCGGAGTAGCAACTTGGGGCCGAGCGTTATCATGTTGGAAAATTATTGCCTCGTATCTGGTCGCATATTCCGGGCATTTTTCGGCTACTGCTCTCTTCAAACGGATTATTTGTGTTCACACCCATCTGATCCCACCAAATACAGAGCATTACCACCATGGATATTCGGCTTTGCAGTTGATTTGGCTGGTTGGCCGGGTTTCACATATGATTTTTTGCGCTTGGGGTTGTCGTAATGGATTCAATTTTTATCACCAGTAACAATCCGATACAAAAATGACTTCCTTTTGTGGCGTCCCAGCACCATTTCGGACATGCAAAACCGCCCTTCGACGTCTGTCGGATTGAGTTCATGTGGAACCCAATTTCCTTGCTTTTGAATATATCCAGCTACTTTTAAACGTTTTGAAATGGCTGCTTGAGTGACACCCAAAGATTCTGCAAGCTCTTCTTGTATTTGGCAACAATCTTCATAGAGTAATGCTTCCAGTTCTTCATCTTCAAACTTTTTTGGCTGCCCACTTTTGGCACGTTCGCTCAGCTAGCGCATGTTCACCATAAACTTCCACCAAAATACGATGACTTTCGGCAGCAGTTTTCTTCATATTAAAGTAAAGAAGAAGAACTCCCCTCAAAAACACTTTTTCAGGCACAAAGTTCGACATATTTTAGTGAAAAAAAATTATTGTTGTTTACGCTTCAAATGAATGACATATACTGAAATGACGTACAATGACAGCAGCTTTCCAACGCATGTTCCAATAGAATAATAACAATGGAATAATACAAGTTACGCCATCTCTTAGCAAGCCGCACGAAGTTATAGACCCAATATATGCAGTAGTTTTAGCTCACCTTTAAGTAATCGTTTTTTAAAACATTAAATATTTCACAGCAGGTCTCTGGAATTATAGTGGAAAACGATTGAGCGGAGATTCTTGTTGAAAATTTGAGGTCTTCCAAACTCCTGCCTGTGGCTAAAAAACGGAGAGTTGATGACAATCGCTCAGATCGTTTAATACACTATCTCATCACTGTATTTTTTTTTTTAATCAGGGGTTTAACCAGCCCCAGCAGTTTAATGAATACATTTTCATCGATTCTAAGAAAATTTCTAAAGTCTTCATCAAAATTAGAAAGTTCTCTCAACAACGAACAATCTCCATGAAATTTCCTTTTCAGTAACCAAAAATATTTTTCTAAAATCAACCCCTTCGAATAGGGGATAAAGGGGATAATTATATACCATATGTTCGCTTTACGCCTTGTTTCCGTAAAAATGCATTTAGCATGTCACAGTTGGTAATTGTAATCACTAAAAGTTATTATCATTTACCAGAATTCGCAGCGCGAACAGACGAACCGATTCTTTATAAATGCAACGTATGTCTCGATACACCGTTTAGCGCAAGCACTGCGATAATTTACGAAACAATTGAACAGTACTTTGTAGTCCAAATCCAAATCTTTTTAAAACTGTGCTTTTCAGCCCAATACCTACCTGGGTTCGAATCCCAGTAGAAGCACAACAGCAAATTTTCAAATCGTCATCACACTTTCGCCGCGCAATGACACGGGCTGTCGCGCCAAAGTATTTATTTATTTATTTTTTTTTCATTTTATTTTCTATTCTTTTTTTTATAAAGTGTAAACTTTATAAAATTAATTTTTTATAATTTTTTTTACCTTGATTTAGCTTAAGATATAATTAAATTTTTTTTAAACATTTTTTTAGTCTTTTTTTTATAATCCCGCACTCGCACCAAGGGGATATGAATACCCTTTTACTGGCTTTTCTCCAGTGCGCGGGCGGGTGGTGTAGTAGTTTGAAACTCAGGTGTATTAGGTTTCGATATTTGTCACAGAGGTGGTTGTCAAACTGGACGGGACGAGCCAGTGCATCCTCAACCAGTGGGTCTTAGTACGTGCTAGTTGTTAGTTTGTTACATTTTAGCCCAGCAAGCAACAACTCCAACATCAGTTTTATGCCTTCATGTCAGAGTTGACGCTGACGGGATTTTCATATAACTACATACAAATTTTATGAAAAGACTTTTTCAAAGAATTGAATTTCACGGGATTCGAACCCGTGACCCTCTGGTTGAGAAGTCTATGCATATACCACTACACCACGGCCACCCCGTGGTGGCTGTTGAATCATTAAAAACTGACGGAACTATGGTTTCTCACACCCTAGTTCCTATAGTTCCTATAATGAAGCCGGTCTGTTTCGGACTATCTCCTATCTTTTGTATTGCACACAGGTGATGGATAGAGAAGTACGCGAGCAAATCGTTAGTCATGGGGTGGCCAACTGGGAAGGGTATGGCATTATGTCCCACGAATTAACGGGGACAATAACTTCAGTGCGACTGAATACTGCATTGACATGTCATGTCCTTTTACTTATGGTAATTTATACGGGCTGGAAGCAGCGGGGCAACACTTTCCATGGGTCTTTGAAGCTTACCTTAACGATGAGCTCTATTTACATTTTTGTACCACGGGTAACCCCGTGGGACGAATACGTCTGTTTCATAATCTATCACGTAGCCATTTCGATGTATACGTACGTAGTGATGTAACCGCGACAATATCCGAAACGGCCTCCTCTTCTTCCCTTCACCCTGTCGTCACCAAAATTATAACTACTAGAAAAAGTGGAGTGACTCCTATCTCACCGCTGCCATCAGAACCAGATTGTGACTCATCTCTGTATCAATCTTCATCTCTCACCGTTTCTCCCAAATTCTCTAAAAAACGTCGTGCCAGATGCATTGATGCTACTCGAAAAAAAAAATTTCAAAACCCTTCTAAGAAGTATGTGCAAAAACACCCAGCAATTCATCGTGCTGCCGTGTCCAAATATCAAAAAATGAAAACAAATGTGAAAAGAGAATCTGTGACTCTGTGCCAGCGAGCTTACCATGAGGTGTATAAGGCGATATGGGTAAAATAATCCTCGTAGAGTAGAAAGGAAGTTACATTTTTAAGAGATCTATTCTAACTCCGACATGCCATATGATATCGATACAGAGGATGTAAACGACAGCACCCGGCATGGAAAGTGCAGCTCCCACCTAATGAACAGCTACCCGAGCCTCTGTACAGCTTGATAATGAATATACCTCCAGAATATGAACATTTCATGAACGGTATTCGTAAATAAAATAGTTCATTCCAAATTACTTTATTCGCAGCTAAACAGATAATAAAGGACAGTCTTATGCCTATTTTTAAAGTTCAGGGCCAGGTATACCACATCTCAAAGGAACCACAATTCTTACAAATTTATTTTGTTGGCGAAGAGAACAGAGAAGTACAATTGAGATGCAATAACCTGACTTAGTTGGACAACTACAGATAATGCTACATATGTCTAATCCCTTTGTAAGAGACTTGAAGGTCGCCCTGGACAAGGTGCTATAATGTCTAAGCCATTCAAATTAGTCATTATAGTTGAGAAGGTGTTCATGTTGAGCAACAAAACATTATCCTTGAAGGCCACGATAACTTATTGCAGCGTATTAGTGAGATCCACTCCATTCGGGTACTCCATTTCTTTACCCCAGCGTGATCCTGAAACCGATCAAACACTTAAAAAGACAGTCATCGCTGCGAGTTTATGCCATATTCTTTTCGTATAGTGATTTGACAAGGAGAAGACACTCACATGGTGTATTTCCGTTCCCTTTGTAATCAATTTTAGTTGACATCTATGCCAAAATAGAGATGGAAAGATTGAACTTATGGCTGATTTTTTAAGCGTTTGGTTTTTAATTGTCAAAAAAAGCCCATTAAATTTGCAAATGTGTACAAAATTTTTATTTATGTTGATAAATCAATGCTTGCCATCTACTTTTTAAGGATTTAAAGATTTTCAAAGATAAAAATTTCAGGTAAATGTTGACCACGACTACGTTTTAAGTCCATAAGTCCATACGGAGAGTCCAATTTTAAATCACTTTCTCTAGCATATTGGCTGGTATCTCGCTTATAACACGTGTAAGGTTGTCTTCCAAGGCATAAATTGACGCCGGTTTATCGACATATCATAGATGAGTGATTTGAGCTAAAAACCCATAAAAACGCTCGATCTGGCCCGCTTGATCACTACTCCAAAACGAGAAATACCATAAATTGCTCACTTAGCTCATATCTCAATTCGCATGCTGTGCGGCATTTAGCGCCATCTAGTTGAAACCATATGTCGATAAGATTCTGCTCGAGCATATTGAGCAAATAAAAAATCGAAATCATTGAACGATAGCGGGCGCCATTGACGTTAAATACGGACCAATGATTACGCTGAATCATTTTTGCATTTTTCTGGGTGAATTGGCAGACTTGGTGGAAACATAATGGACACAGTGAACATAACAGACAGATTGAATAATACATATCCTCATGAGTTTGCTCTACTGTAGCCCCAATCCCTACGCCTGCAACTATAAATTCACGTTTTAGACTAAAAATCACAACCCCAGTCAAAAAGTTATGGTTAAAAGTCATATTCCATATCGAAGCATGGACCCCATTCGAGGCTTATTAGGACAGCTTAAACTTGGCTTAAAACATTGAATGTCATCCATTCATTACGATCCTTATGCTTAAGATGGTCGAATCTCCTGCAGATTCTTCTATCTTTATCAGATCATGTAAATGGGGATACAAAATTGTCATAACATCTCGCAAAGGACCATGTAGCTTAGTGTCAGCCATGAAATGGTAACAAATTTTCAAAGACCATGCGAAATATATCGTCGTCTATTAGCAAATTCAGAGAATAGTATCATTTAGATAGAATAGATACATTTAGAATAGTTACATTTAGATTCACTAGATTCAAAGGTTTTATTCAAAATTAATCTCACCATCAGTACGTCCCCTTTTTAATACAATAACATCGCTACGTAGCCCGTTAATCAGCTGTAAAAATCCTGTCAACCAAATTATACGAAACCTCAATTCACAACGGACAATGCGGCGCCATTTGTCTTTGGCTCAATTCCACTTGGAAGTGTCAACTTTAGCATGCTTCCCAAGAATTATGTATGTCACAAGACACACGTATTCACTGTCCGGGTTGACCCTGAATTAGCTTTTAGAGAATCCTTTCCAATTCAGGCTAGCAAGTGAATTCGATCATCAATGGTGTGGATTTCCTTGTTTGGAATAACGGTGGCTGACCAACATCACCGCAAAAACACATCCTCCCGCAAGGAAATCCAAGCTACTCATAAATAATCGCTGCTGCTGCTGCCACCATTAGTTGGCGCCCAATAGTTTTCCACTCAATTTGTGCCGGAGGCCACGACGCCAACGTCAACGAAGACAAACGTCGTGTTTTGTGGCAATAAAAAGTCTCACGTATGACAAACACTCTCGACTCCATCACGATCGTAATCATCTTCATCATCATAATCATCATCATCGTTACAAGTGGCAACAATGTTAGCAACTGTGGCAGCAGGTTAACAATGAGCTCCAAGAGCAACAGTAATAACGGGGTCCAACTATCAAATTTCTCCCTTGCCACTGAAGCAGGCAAAACACTTGTTCTTCTCCAATGCTTCTTCGAACACTTTTCGGTGGTTTTCTTGCCCACCATCGAAGTCTGTCCGTCCGTTTGTCCCTTTATTCGTCTGTCTGTATCATCAACATCATCATTCTGTTTGCAGAATGGCAGTGGTGGCAGTGGACAATGCCAAACTGACCAGCAATCAGTGTACTTGTAGTGCTCGTATCAAATGTCCTGTGCAAAGACAAAAGGGTTTCCTTGTTTCCCTGGATAAATCATAAAACCGTTATTAGTTTACACAGCACCATGTTAGTATGTGTAATTGTAGTAAATCAAACCATTGAATTGGTTGGAGGGGTATCCTTTATCCTTTTACAGCCGATAATTCATTTCGACATTATTAGCCAGGATATCGAAATGGAATTCGGGCCTACTGTATCCCACCACTGAACACTAACATGTTTTCGAAAATGTAATCGAAAATTAGGTCGTGTCAACAGTAACACACAGGACTTTGTTTTCGGTTGTCGGTTGTCGGTTGTCTGTTGTCCTTGTTGCTTATGAGGAGGACAATGGGTGGTTGGTAAGTTATTTAATGGATGCGTGCACAGTGAGAGCAAGTAAGCAAAAAAACAAAAAAAAAACACAAAAAAAAAAAAACAACACAACACGAAACGAAAAAGGATTCCATTATTTATCCTTGAAAGTGTCTCATACTTGAAGAAAGAACGATTTTTCGGTTCACCACTGGGACAAGGATTTACTAATCCTCTTCAATTCTTCTTAGCTCTCGCACTCCTTGTTCATCTTGTGAGATGTCATTCGTTTGTGTGTTTGTTTTTTTTTTTTTTTACTTTTTAGAGAAAGGACACGCAATCGACTCACGCTTCGTTAAGCTTTTGGGTGTGAATTATTGCCAAAGAATGAAGAAGATAAGATAGGAATGAAAGAAAAGGGCATGGATTTGATGGTTGAGTGGTTGAATTCTGTCTCTGATAGGAATTGGACAAGAAAAGTAGGATCTGATGCAAGATGGTGCGACTTCAACAAAAGTTGCTTTGTGTCTGATTTTTGTTTAGGATGTCCTAGATTTCAGTAGGCATTGAAAATAGATCTTTAAAAGATATCATTACAACATAGATTTACATTTGACAATAGAGTGTTGTGGCACACATAGATGATCGTATGTGATCATGTTCTATCCAGCTGGGAAGTGCTTTCATTGTTTTGAAGATTAATTGAAGTGAGAAGCTGATTTGAGGTCCTTACGACAGGATATTCTCGAAACTGTGAGCGTCATTTAGGAGGCTTGAAGGGAACTATATCGGCAAATATAAATCTTAATCACTCATTGAGTGTTATTTATAGATACAGGTACCGCGAATGCGTTCATAGAGTGCCAAGCGTCATTTGTTTAGGATTTCCTATTTGATGTAGCCGACATGAATTTTGAATGTCATATAAGAATACACATACATAGATACAATTTACTCCATCTGTCCATTGTTGCAAATATTTATTTGTGGTCCACTTAAAAAATTATATCGGTCAAATCATCACATTGATTGATGCACATTTGTATATATCTTGTATTTTAAATCTTTCCTCGCAAAGCATCTGGCTCCAAATTGGTGGAGCATCTTCTTTAATGTTGACTTTGAAGGCTTGCAAGGCTTGTGATTTATTGTGGTAAGCCCGAAATTTTAAAAAATCTTAAAAAGATCTGGAAATCTGAACGGCCAATTCAAACCGCCAAAACGGGGGAACACACGGCCTTGAAATTGGTGATTCAAAATGATGCCCGAGGTGTGTACTGGAACTAAGAATGCTCGAGACAAAGTACAGTAACTTGCAGCAAAAAAAAAAAAAACTCGTTTAACATCTAATATGGTTACGGTGAGCCAATCACTTTTTAATGAAAATGCGGCACCAAACAGTCACTTTGAGGGGATGCACATAACCACTAAAATGGAAATAGACTTCGTCGCTCATTATGAATTTGGATACGAAATCATCCTCTTCTTGTATTAGGTTTAACAGATCATGGCAGTAAGGCAACCTCGCTGACGGTTAGCAGGCAGCAATTAGTGAACGGTCTGCACTTTGTAAGGAAACATCTTCAGGTCTTTCACCAATATTCGACATAATGAACGTCTGCTAATGTAAAATTGTGTGCATCGTTGTCTCGTCGATGTTTGTGGACTTTCTCGGACGTTATCGACCACAGTAATTCGCGCACATGGTGGAGAACGACGAAGAAAACAACGGGGAAAACGGCGACGAAATTCATGGTGCGTTAAAACAACAGACCAAAAATTGGTCAAATAAGCAATAACAATAACATTGTCCATTGTCAACTAATTCTCTATCGACGCTTTCTGACCTACATTTGTCTTTTCAGATTCGATCAAATCCTTTCTCAATCCTTAATACTTCTTCAAATTGGTTTTGAATTCAGGTGTTGAGACCTTATGATATGCTTAGTCCATTGTTCCCTCTGCCAAAAAAAAAACACATACACACATCCACACATAAAAAAATTCGTTCGTTCTGTACCACATTGATGACGATAACCATGTTGAAAATCCTGCAAATATTTTTCGCTAATTATTCCCCTTGTTAAGTGCATGCAAAACGCTTAACATCGATTTATTTAGTTGATTGCTTTATGCATCACAAACGCGCATAATTCACATATGAGGACCCTACATTTGATGTTTTATTTTACAAAGGCCTACAGAACCACGTTCTCAGTGGTCTTGTAACAGAAAAAAAAAAAAAAAAAAAAAAAAAACATTTTCCAAACTATCACCAAGTAATTAACCAGCAGGACATTGACAATTAAACAATTCTTTACATCAAAAATTACTCGTACCCCAAAGAAGGATTGCAAATTAGGAACCGCCAATTGGTGTCCCACAGTTTGTCCGTCATTCCTTAGATACAACATGCACCCAAAACGTCCGAGGTAGTAAATCTTTTCGTACTCGTTTGATTGAATTCCAACTCTCAACACTGTAGCAATGTTTCTGGGCTCTTCGCTCTGAGTTCAGACCGAAACTGGACTGGACCAGGATCCTGGTCGACCTATAATATCCGTTAATGGCCTGCGGGGGTCTAATTGGCGCAGTCATTTCGCGATTGTCGAAGATTTGTTCCCGTAACTGGTTCTGATATTTAATAGCCTCTCCCATACTAGTCAGAGATGTACAGCAAGACGGTAAGCCGGAGCTAGTTTCTGCGCGAATTCTATTGAATTTTCCTGGTCCTTATAATCAATTAATTTGGGTAGATCGTAAATTAAGGTACATCACCATCCAGCGCTGATGTAACGCCGCATGTTGCATCATGAAACTCATGTTGGGACTCGAGTTGTCTGTTGGTTGTTGTGACTGTTTGGTTGAGGTTTTTTTTTTCTTCGTTTGAACCGATGATGGGAACCGGGACTGAATGATTATTATATGTTGTTGCATATGTCCGAAAGGTTATTCCCAGATGACTCTGATGGGTCGTATGTTTACACAGTGGATTTAATATCTCTATCCAATAACTTCACTGTAAACATATGAACATGATGGATTCATGAAGATATGAATAATTTTACGAGATGTTCCATTCATATTTCCTGCACAACATGAGTTGAGGACTACCATATATTCTGCGTTCTGACAGATGCATTGACCTATATGAAGAAATCCGCAAAAGTAAAATTTACTGAGAAAGTACGGGGTGTATTGACGATACAGGAATGTGGTGATAAAAACGTTTTGACATTTCTTAAAATTGAGGTCAAGGAAGCCAATATGGCAATGAGTAAGATTACGCAAGTTGGAGTTATTCAAAGTGCAGAACATAGCATATGGTAGACGAAGAAAAATTCTGGGAAGAGATTCCACGATGTATCAAGCTGAAATAGTCACTAAATTACGATCCCTGAAATTGACTACAATGCGATCAACAAAATGCGCGTCCAACCACTACCTTGTATTTACGATACGTATGCGGATATTCCACATACTTATAAGAAGAGGAACTACTTTATCCATGTTAAAAGACTAGAATCGTGATAAACCGGCAGAACCTTTGCCCATTAAGTATCTCTCAACCCTGCTTTACGTCCTACACCGCCAGCATGATGTTTAAGGTTTCACACTTCCACCACTGTGAAACCCTTGCTGACACATACATAGATATAATAAAGAAGGACAAGCACCGGCTTTTTCGAATCAAGAAAAAGGGCAGGAGCAGCGCGAAACCAGGGAAATTGAAAGGTTTTATAGAAAGAAAAACGTTTGAAAATTATAGCAGAAAGTAGTATAAACATACCAGAATATAAGAAAGGATGAACCTACTGGAAGATTCGAAGCTAAGGGTAAAAGCTAAGGAAGAACCAGTTCTGCAGACTTTTAAACTGTGGCAGGCAGGCAGGCAGGCAGAACGATCTATTCAACTAGTCAATGACGGGCTACAATTCCGTCCACTTGACATCATACACTAAATTCAACAAGACTGTCGGTATTGGCGTACAAGCTGAGGAGCTATTCAAAGCGGCTGCAGATCATTCCTCAAATACATAAATATTATGTATGTAGTTGGTCAAAAGCATGCCAGGCGAATGGAACCTGTCCGATTCTGAAGGATGGTACTCTCTAGTCTATTCCTCCTGAAAAGGCAGCAGTGTTCTCAAAATTGTCTTTAAGATCGTCACTCCCGTACTATCGTATATAATCGCCTTTCGTCAACCCATAAATTGGTTCTTGTCAGTGCGATGCCAGGCATGAAAAGCACATCATCGAACAAATTTTTACATTGCAGCCACTCTTGAGAACGACCTTCGAATTCCAAATCGGCAATAGCCACCTACTTATTGATTTTAAAGCCACAAAAGGCAGCGTATATTAGTTAAATTTATTTAGATTCATGTCCAGTTCTAGCATCCCTTTTCGATTGACCATTGAGAAAGATCGCTCCTTTATGGGCTTTGATAGTGATTTCACCGAGATCTTAGATACCAGAAAAAGCTTCCACTGTCATGAAATTTTCTAACATCCTACTTGAGACTATTTTGTGAAATTCGTATGCTAACACTATTTTGCAGAAAATTTTCCCGAAACAAGTTTGGTTCTCTTTTTCCTTGCAAGTCCTTTTGGTCTTTTTTTTTATTGAGTGTTGACACTGAGCTCTTGCAGAGTTGGAAGCCAGGCCAGCCAGCCCTCAGAAAATAACCCTCAAAGGTTTTACGGGTGGTTTTCCCCGCAGAGAAGAACGATGAGATTCGGTCGGTGAAGTCCAAGGATAGTAGGGTGACTCACAACGAACCAGGAGCCCAAGGTGCGACAGGAGGTCCAGGAATACCTTTGTTGGAGCCCGTAGCGTAGACGAGAGAATCGCAACGTGCTGCATCAGGCAGTCTCCCTTAACTTAATACGATGATATCGGGTGGGGGAAAACGATCCCTGGAGACTACATCCCAGCGAGTCATGTAACCGGTGGCTTAAATAACACCAGGCCCTGCAACCGATTTGGGTACAACACCGAGCCAATCGATCGACGGATGAAAAGACGACGATCTCTTTCACAACCCACAACCTTTCTGAAGTCTGTATATATACTCACTAATGCGGATGAGATAGACATTATCGGCAAAGTACTGCGAGCTGTTTGTGAAGTATTTATAAATATTGAAGCAGAAGCCACAAAGATAAATCTTGCGGATAAGAATCGTTTAAAGGATATTTTAGACCTTCAGCCATTCAATCTGTTACCTAAACTGATAGTCACCTACATAACCACAATTATAATTAAAAATGGTTGGAAGTTTCATTCGAAATCAAAGAGACATCTTGTCGGGAGCACCCAAAAAATTTCTGCACCTGCTAGATGGGGCTTAAAACCTTGCGATAAAACTCATAGGTGATACTTATATCTCTCAGACAATGAACCCCCTCGAACACCGACGTAATGTCTCGTGTCTCACTCCGTTCTATCGCTATATCCACTTCCAGTGCTCAATAACTAATAGAATTCTGCCCCTTCAAACTTTTGACCTTGACACCCATCTCGCTATGAATGCTCAAGCCCACTTTCGGACGTTCTCTACATAAAATATCGTGATTCGTTCCTAAGCCATCCGACTCGCTTATGGAATGCTCTGTCTAACACTTTACTTCCTAGTCATTATAACCTTTACACATTTAAAACCAACGGTTCATCGGTACCTTTCTTTCCGCCCAGACTTTCCCCTACCCACACTCTGTGCAAGCATTTAAGTCCTTTAGCGCGGAGAAATTATATAAAAATATGGCGCCACTGTACTGTTACAACTCTTTACTCCTTCAAATTTTAGTCAAAGCGATTCAATGAACTTTGCTTGAGGACAATTTTGACCTTTTCACACCTTAGTAGATGTGCATCAGGTACCATTTGATGAAAATGCAACTAGTTCCTAGGGAAACGGAAAGCATCTCCTCGTTATACATCCTGATAATGCGCTATATATGTATGTACATATATGTATGCTCGTATTTTTACGGATGCTTATACATGTTATACATACAAATGAAGCGTTCTAATAATTTCCAAAGACTTCCGCACCTGCATTCTAAAAATACCGAAAGCGCACTATTATTTCAAAAATCCCTTGCTTAGTGGTAAATCAAAATAGGAAACCTCAACTTATGCACGTTCCTATTCTCCGTATCGTATCCGTGAGTCGTGTCTTTCACAAAATTGGGACCAAAACAAAGAAGCAGTTGCATTCTTCCGTAATTAAATTTCCGTTTGCTGTGGTTGCTCACTTATCCGTTCAGCAATGTTACGCGCGAAAAGTATCTCAAATATTCTTTTTCTTTGTGTCACAGTATATATACATATGTACGTATGTATGTATGTACTCGTATGTTTTGCAGGAAGAGTTTGGATTTTTTCTGTCTCCTCGCCAACCTACCTACCTATCTCTTGCAACGTACTGAAGCAATACCAACCAGCACCTCACGACATATAATCCTCATCTAAAGTATCTCTCATCTCATCCTCTGTTTTATTATTACGCAAATTCATCAGGAATTAATTTCACACAGGATCTCAAGTGGACTTCCTGCATCGCTGAGCATACGGATAGAACAAAAGAACTTCATTCATCTATCTACTCTACCCATACTTCATACTTTGTATTCAGATCGATGTTTCGTTGTGTCTACGAATACTATATGTATCTCTGTATCTTTATCCCGGAAAGATGAAGGATTTCATGTTATAATTTGAATTCGAAAAATTGTTGTCCCCGGTTATCATCCGTTGCTACCATTGCCCACATACATACAT
Organism: Volucella inanis; assembly: GCA_907269105.1. Classification (NCBI taxonomy): domain Eukaryota; kingdom Metazoa; phylum Arthropoda; class Insecta; order Diptera; family Syrphidae; genus Volucella; species Volucella inanis. Next base: position 20,792,873 of record OU026157.1, read on the forward strand.
AATCATGTAGATCATCATCATCATCATTCTGTCAACATCGTCATCTTGATGTTATGGCAAAGGGATTCCAAAGATGCTCGCCCCACATCGTTCATTGGAGAGGTACATTTCTTTCGTTCGAAAACGGCCTGAACTTACTTGCATACGAATAAGTACATACCATACATATGTGGAAAGATCTCCTGGGGGAAAGGAAGAAGCTTTCAGTTTCAGTTTCAGTTTCAGCTATCGGTTATCGGTTTTCTCTCCTTTTGCATTTCTTTATGTGAATTTCCCTTAGCAAAAAAAGTCACTCAAGTAACGGAATGACAATGAAGACATCCGAGATCCAAGAGATGGTGGCTGGACAATAAAATTATCCTGAATGGCTGGTGGCTGTAGTTCGATAGAATCGAGAGAACCAACAACCAACAAACCGTCCTAATTCGAATCCGTCTGTCGATATTCGATATTCGATATTATTTCGTTAATTCGATACTTTCTAGTTTTTTGCATGATTTATTGGAAATTTCATAAGAAAAAATAGCAAAAAGGACTCGTAATCACACATCCCCACAAACACACGTATGTTTAGCTCTCTTTTTGTTCAGTTGAATTGCATTTGGAATTCGATATGCGGGGCCCACCGAGTTGCTTGGGCCCTGATGTTCAACGAACGGTTTCTTCCGTCTTTTATGTGCATTTGTGATTTCTTCGGGTCTGTTTGGTATTTAAAAAAAAAATTTTTTTCTTTTTTTTTTTGTTTTTGCAGGATAATACCGTTATTTGATGTATTTGTGGACTGGCCACCCATTATGATTATGAGGGTATCAGTACTGAGATTTTTATTTTGAAACAATAGAGAGTCCGTATAAATTTTGCTGTCGAATGACAGGTGGCACAGGCAGATCTATTTGGTGTGGATGTACAAACATACATGTGTAGCAAGCCATCAACGAGGATCTTAGAGGCTTATGAGATGCGTGAGAATTTTCAGCTGGGGCCATATGGGGCAAGAAAGCATTTGAACATCTTTTTGAGTGAAATGAAGAGAAAACTGAATCGTAGTAGGTACACTATGAGAACTTGAAAGGCTTGTGAAAGCGCGTGCAATGTTTGCTATGTAAGTGCATGCACATTCATATGTACCTCGCTACTTACAAAATATTCACATATTTTTTAGACTGCCTTAGTTTATCAAGTTAGGCATTAAGTAAATTACATATGTAAGTAAGTAAGTAAGGCATTAAGCCAAAAATTCCAGATCTAACACAAACCAGTTCAATAAATACTAGAAACTAGAGCTTGATTTTGTGGACATTTGGTTCTAAGATAGACATCGAACCGCCAGGTATCTATCTCCATATCCAGAATGCAGATATTCGTGTTCTGCCAGGCGCGTTCTGAAAATTTCTTTATACCCCTTACATAATGTTTTTAATATACGATTTGCAAGTAGTACAATCATTACACTTAACTCTGGCTGGCAAATTGAAGATAACCACCTTTCCTTTGAATTACGGCCGTTAAACAGTACATCGAATGTATGGAAATGGTGGACAAAAGTCTGAATTTAATAAAAAGATAAATATTTCGATATCTTCTATTATTTTTCTTTTAAGAACTTATAAACATTTTTACATTGGGTATATATTTTAATTCGTGCGGTTTTTTTTTTCAAAATTTGAACGTTTATTTAAGAAAAACATGTACAATAGTATTATTCAAAGTATTTCCCATTTAAAGCTATGACCTTTTCCCATCTTTCTGGCAATTTGTGGATCCCATCCCAAAAGAACTGCGCCGGCTTGGCAGCCAAAAATGAATCAAGACAATTTTTTATATTCTGCTCTGATGTGAACCGTATTTCAGTGAGGGCGTTCTGCATCGACCGGAACAAATGGTAGTCAGAAGAGTCAAGGTCTGGCCTATAAGGCGGGTGGGGTAAGACTTCCCATCCACTGTTTTCCAAATAGTTCTTAACCGGAATAGCAACGTGGGGCCGATCGTTGTCATGATGGAAAATTATTGCCTCGTGTCTGGTCGCATATTCCGGGCGTTTTTCGCCTACTGCTCTCTTCAAACTGGGTTTCACCCAGTTTTAGCAGCTCATAATACAGCACACCCATCTGATCCCACCAAATAGAGAGCATTACCTTCGCGCCATGGATATTCGGCTTTGCCTTTGATTTTGCTGATTGGCCATGTTTCACATATGATTTTTTGCGCTTGGGGTTGTCGTAATGGATCTATTTTTCATCACCAGTAGCAATCCGATGCAAAAATGACTTCCTTTTGTGGCGTTCCAGCAGCATTTCGGACATGCAAAACCGCCTTTCGACAACTCTCGGATTGAGTTCATGTGGAACCCAATTTCCTTGCTTTTGAATATATTCAGCTGCTTTTAAACGTTTTGAAATGACTGCTTGAGTGACACAAAAAGATTCAGCGAGCTCTTCTTGTGTTTGGCAACAATCTTCATAGAGTAATGCTTCCAGTTCTTCATCTTCAAACTTTTTTGGCTGCCCAGGACGTTCATCGTCTTCCAAGCCAAAATCACCACTTTTAAATCGTGCAAACCACTTTTGGCACGTTCGCTCAGCTAGCGCATGTTCACCATAAACGTCCACCAAAATACGATGACTTTCGGGAGCAGTTTTCCGTAATGAAGGAGAACTCCCCGCAAAAACACTTTTTCAGGCACAAAGTTCGACATATTTGAGTGAAAAAAAATTATTGTTGTTTACGCTTCAAATGAATGACATATACTGAAATGACCTACAATTACAGTAGCTTTCTAACGCATGTTCCAATGGAATAATAACAATTGAATAATACAAGTTATGCCATCTCTAAGCATTAAGTTATAGAACCGATAAAAAAATCGTTAAAACATGGCATAGATTCGTCATTCGACTCTTCACTATCTGTATAAATTTGATTTTGCGACGATGAATCCACATTTTCCGGTATTTTTATGTTTTCTCTTATGTCCTTATCGTCTTGTTTCAACAATTTTGAGATTGCTTTCCTGTATTGTGAAATAATAGGATCAGACCTAAGCAGTAACACAGTCATTAAGTCTCCGTTTGTGTATTTTTGAGATGATTTTCAAGTGTGAGCTAGACGATGCTTTCGGAATTGTTTATGAATTGCTTCTAGTGCTTCTTCTGGAAGTTGGCCAATAGGTATTTCGAAATGTGAAATAATATCCGGACCGTGAACTAAGAGTTTATGAAAGCTGAATGGCATATAATACCAACGATAAAGTTAAAGCTATAGTTCTTTTGATTCAGCGGGCAATTCGAAATATTTATTTACATCAATACTACCTGACACGAAAACTTTTAAGATAATAAAAAAAAAAAAATCTGTATAAACCTATCATAAACTCCAGTTAGTTCTGCAGTATCTGAGTCTTTGAATCTTTAAAAAATCGCCTTGAAAAATTTTTATAATTTGTAGATCCGAATCCTGGCATAGGATTCTCAACGATATCTTTAAATGATTCCTGAATAATCTTTTTTCTTTGCGCATATACAATTTTTTTCTGAATCAGACACTTGCCAGGTTTTGAATGGAAGCCCATAAGAAATGTGCAACAAGCATTTAAAGCTTCTTATCTAAGAGTGTAGAGTGGATAGACCAAAACGGTAGTTTTTCTTTTATTGTTACCATATTCATGATCTTTGAAGTTGCACCGCAAATATAACATTTAGTTGTATCACCGAAATCAAGCTGTGTTGGGCGCGGTAAGTACGTAGGTGGGTGACCACATGTGAACTCAGTACTCCGCGTATTGTTAACAAAACGCGCCAGATGGGCATAGTACCCCGACGTTAAATCCCGGACCCTACAAATTAATTTGTATCGTTCCCTTGATAATAATAATAATAATAAACATTTAGTTATAGAATTCGAATTTTGACAATGGGTGATTCCATTAAAAAGTGGACATGAAGCAGGAAAAAGAGAAGGGAATTTCCAATCCGTTTAATTATGTCAAGCAATTAATTAAATATGGTAACGTTGCTAATTGCTTTCAAATTTTAAAAAATGTTATAAAGGGTTTTTCTAATAACGACTTGACAACTTTTTTTTTTTTTAAATAAAAGGCAAACCATTTGAGATATTTAAAAAACTTTATTATTAGCTGGAAGCACAGTCAAAACATTTATGAATGGAACTCGACTTCGACGGTCGATTCTTTGAACTCAATTTTCAACGACTCGGCCACACGTTTCGACCGAAACGGCCGCTATTTCGAGTTCAATGTTGGCTCTGAGCTCTTCCAACTTCGTCGGCGTGTTGGCATAAACCAATGACTTAACGTAACTCAACAGAAAATAGTCAAGCGGCGTTAAATCGCACGAAGCTGACTGGCCCATGTCTTGAGATAACACGCTCACCATACTTACTCTTCAATAAATCGGTTGTAGCATGTGCTATGTGGCTTGTGGCACCATCCTGTTGAAACCACATGTCGTCTAACGACACTAACTAACGTTGCCCGTACGTGTACTTTACCATGATGAAATGAAGATGTTGAGTTTACTGAATAAATTGACAGTGACAGTTTGATGATAAGTGAAAGAGTGCGTTCACAAATTAAATTCAAAGTTGCCAAGTCCCTATTGGAAAACCCTATACATACCACAATCCTACCGCTCTTCCTAGAACCGGAGCTGTTTATTAGGGAACGAACCTATTGAGCCAAAAATGAGCTTCGTGACTGAAGACGATTTTGCGATGAAATTCTTCATCTTGGCGCATCTTCTCCAGAACCCAATCGGAGAACGTAGCTCGTTAGTGTACTTTACCATGATGAAAATAAATTGACAGTGACAGTTTGATGATTAGTAAAAGAGTGCGTTCACAAATTAAATTCAAAGTTGTCAAGCACCTATTGGAAAACCCTATATATACAACCCTTTTTTTATGATTCACAATAACAAGTGCGTATATCACCAAGTTTTGACACAAACGTATTTTAAAGTATCAGAATTGCAGTATTTATTTTGTTCAAATTGGTAAGTAAAATTTGTATCCTCGTTTTGAATAAGATAATTTTTTTAGTTTTATAGTACATTAAAATCGCTATTCGAATAACGTTTATTGTGTAAAATAGTGCAAGTAATTTGACATAAATTTTTTAATGCGAGCTACCAATGAATGCTTATTTTTCCTGTATTTTGAAATTATTTGGTCCAACTCACTTGATATTTATATTTTTGTTTTCGGGTGCTGTGTTGTTTTAAAAAACAAATAATTCTTTTTGTTATCAACTTTACTTTCGTTGAAAATTTAATTTTTTTTAATCTGAGTTACCGGTAAAACTTGTAAAATACGAGTTACCTTGTTTGTAACCATAATTTCTATAAAAATTTTTCTGTAGTTTAATTTTTTTAAAAGTAAAATGCCTTTAACAGCCTTTGAAAAAATGAAACGAAGGAGAGAAAAATCACAAAGAGCAGGAAAATACGAAGAATACAAGAAAAAAACATCAAGAGATGTGCAGAAAAAGTAGATTGAAGAAAAAATTGAAGGTCTTTGAGTTCATAAAAAACAGGAGTTAATCACTGACCAAAGAAGGAAAACAAAAGAACGAGTAGCGAGATTTAGATTGAAAAACACACTTCTCCAAGATGACTCGTACAATGGACCCTTAACACTTTGACTGCCAAGCTGCTTTAATATTTCGGGTCGCCCTAGGCCGCAGTACTATATTTTTTTTTTTTTCAATTTTGTGTATGTTAGTTCCTAAAAAATAGTTCCCAACCGCACGTTTTTATGAAAGTTCCCAGAGAATTTTTTTTTTCTGAGGCCATGTCACACGAAAACGTACGACATAGAAAAACCGTTATAATTTTACAAAAATGGCGATAAAAAAGTGGAATTAGTTGGAAACTACTTTTTAGGAACTACAATAGTATACACAAAATTGAAAAAAAAAAAAATACTTTGGCCTGAGGCGACCCGAAATGTCTTGCTTGGCAGACAACACTAACACTTCCTCGTGTTGTTTGCTTTTTAGTAAGTATAATTACAAGTGATTTTATTTATTATTTTTTTTATTTTTTTATCAAGTAAAAAAGTATATAAAAAATGGAAACGCGAAACACAACTGACAGCGAGATTGCCAGGGAGAAGGAAATGGAAGAAAGTGATGCCTGATGAGAATTGGCTTCCAAATGATAACTCTAACGCCGATACCGACTCGGAACCAGATAATTTGAATGCTTCTCTGCAAGGAGAAGCAGAGGATATGCAAGTGTGATACAAATGACTTTGTACGCTGGACGGAGTTTTCTTCTCGGCAAAAAACCTTTCCTTTCACTGGAAGATCTGGTTTCCTAACCGATATCTTTTCAATTCTTAGCTGCATGGAAGCTTTTGCCCTTTTTGTGGGTGACGAAGTTATTCAACTTTTAGTTCATGAAACAAATCGGTATGCAGAACAGTAACTAAATAGTGTTCAGGTAACTCGTGGAGTAAGAAAAAAGAAGTGGGTTCCGACAAACGATAGAGAGATGAAAAAAATTCCTCGGTATTATGCTATGGATGGGCCTTGTAAAGGCAGAACTATTGGAAGACTATTGGTCGAAGAAGCCTTTCTACAACTTTGGCGTTCCTGCAAAGACGATGTCATGCAATCGCTTTCAACTGCTTCTGAACCTTCTTCATTTTGCGGATAATACCACTATAGCAGCAGGAGACAGAATTGGAAAAATGAGGCCTCTTTTGGATATGCTGCAAGCGAAATTTCAGCGAGTTTTAATTCCTGGAGAAAATATTGTAAATAAATGAAACAGTCATTCCTTGGAGAAGGGCTCCTTTTCCCACAATACATTCCCAACAAAGCTTCTCCATATGGTGTGAAGTTATTCAAGCTTTGCTCCACAGAAGGCTTCACTTGGGCTATTAAGATTTACTCCGGGAAAAGTGCAACAGGTGTTCGAGAAGTTGGTTTGGCAAAAAATGTGTGTGAAGAACTCAGTTTTCAGCTAAAAGAAGAAGGGCGCCCTCTCTATGTTGACAATTTTTATACTATATACTATATTTTATATATTTTATAAAAGACACACGTAGTTGAAACACTTTGAGCTAAAAAAAAATTTTGTCCAAAAGAGGTGATGGAATGTGATGATGGGAAAAGAAAATGGCATTGTTGTTCTGAAGTGGAGAGATACAAGAGATGTAAGGATGATTTCCACAAAACATGCTCGCCTGCCGCGCCCGACCAACCGATTCCTGACCCAAACGAACCATCCACCAGTGGAGGCAGGAGACAAAACCTCTTGCAATTATAGAATACAACAAGAGCAAGTCAGGTATTGATCTCTCGGACAATTGGCTTTCTATGCTACGACGTTGAGAAGAGGCCTAAGGTGGCATAGGAAAGTTGGCATTGAATTTTTGCTGGGTATGGCAATGCATATTTAGTTCATAAAAAAGCCACAAAAACTACGTTCAAAATTCGAAAGTTTAGAGAAAATGTTTCTGATGGTTTACTGGACCTTTTTTCTCCCCAAATAGCTACTTCCAGGAAGCACAACATAGAAAAAAGAAAGGATGATGATGGAAAAAGCATAAGACGGTTATGCGTTTTGTGTTATGCCCAAGCTAAAAAATCATCGGATAGGACCACTGCAAGAAACAAAAACATTAAAAGGACTACAAAGTTCTGTCCAGAGTGCCCAAATAAACCCCAGTTATTCATTAATCGCTTTCCCAAGTATTTGCATTCTACAATATAATTTGATATAGTTTCCTCTCTAAATATGAAAACTTTCTATTTTTCAGTAAAATAGCTTGGAATTCTTCAGATTTCTTCTCTTTCTTAGTTGCTAAAAGCGATTAATTTTTGTTTTCTAAGAGATGGCGTAACTTGTATTATTTCATTGTTATTATTCCATTGGAACATGCGTTTGAAAGCTACTGTCATTGTACGTCATTTCAGTATATGTCATTCATTTGAAGCGTAAACAACAATAATTTTTTTTCACTCAAATATGTCGAACTTTGTGCCTGAAAAAGTGTTTTTGCGGGGAGTTCTTCTTCATTACTTTAATATAAAGAAAACTGTTGCCGAAAGTCATTGTATTTTGGTGGAAGTTTATGGTGAACATGCGCTAGCTGAGCGAACGTGCCAAAAGTGGTTTGCACGATTTAAAAGTGATGATTTTGGCTTGGAAGACGATGAACGTCCTGGGCAGCCAAAAAAGTTTGAAGATGAAGAACTGGAAGCATTACTCTATGAAGGTTGTTGCTAAACACAAGAAGAGTTCGCAGAATCATTGGGTGTCACTCAAGCAGCCATTTCAAAACGTTTAAAAGCAGCTGGATATATTCAAAAGCAAGGAAATTGGGTTCCCCATGAACTCAAGCCGAGAGACGTCGAAAGGCGGTTTTGCATGTCCGAAATGGTGCTGGGACGCCACAAAAGAAAGTCATTTTTGCATCGGATTGTTACTGGTGATAAAAATTGGATCCATTACGACAACCCCAAGCGCAAAAAATCATATGTGAAACCCGGCCAACCAGCCAAATCAACGGCAAAGCCGAATATCCATGGTGCGAAGGTAATGCTCTGTATTTGGTGGGATCAGATGGGTGTGCTGTATTATGAGCTGCTAAAACTGGGTGAAACCATCAATGGACAACGCTACCGAACACATTTAATCCGTTTGAAGAGAGCAGTAGCCGAAAAACGCCCGGAATATGCGACGAGGCAATAATTTTCCATCATGACAACGTTCGGCTCCACGTTGATATTCCGGTTAAGAACTATTTGGAAAACAGTGGATGGAAAGTCTTATAGCCCAGACCTTGCCCCTTCTGACTACTTTTTGTTCCGGTCGATGCAGAACGCCCTCACTGAAATACGGTTCACATCAGAGCAGAATATCAAAAATTGGCTTGATTCATTCTTGGCTGCCAAGCCGGCGCAGTTCTTTTGGGATGGGAAAAAGTCATAGCTTCAGATGGGCAATACTTTGAATAATACTATTGTACATGTTTTTCTTAAATAAGCGTTCAAAGTTATATATCCATAATTATTATTCACAAGAAAAAAAATTAATAACAGCAGTAAGATTTTAACACGAGATCAATTAATAAATTAATTACCAAGTACTTCTAGTTGCACACCTTAAGATAACTGACAGCCTTCACCAACGCCTACATTTCGACGGCATAGAACAGGACTGGGATGACAAAGATCTTGCATAATATGAACCTACTTTTTCTTGACAAAATTTTATAAGAGCATCACATCATTTTCATAAATACGATGTCTAAGCCTTTTTTGACATCGACCGTCTCGATGAGATTGCTGCCCAATTTTACGGAACAAAAAGCGTTCATCAGCGGCATTTTGATAACAAACTGATGAGTTCGACAAGGATACCAAGGATGTCTGTATAGCTTATTTTTTATATGTGGTTCCATATGTGGCCTTTAGTGTGAGTATCGATTCTGACTACTTAGGTTTTCGTAAGGATTTTCTATAATGTGAATGTTTTGTCAATCGGGGACTAACTGAAGCAATAGCTCCTCATCAGATCGTTGACATGGTTAAAGGCTATCACACAATTCAACAGGCAAAATCTTATATCCAATATTAAGAAGGCTATTGCCTTTACAGTTTTCTCAGTTAAGAGGGTCTTTTTCTTGTGTATCGGGCAATCGATGCCGAGGTTCCAGGCATAATTAACTCCAATTCCTGAAAATAAATTAGCGTTTGCTCTGTACCATTTCATCTTCGCCTTCTGCCAACTGTTGTTCTTCAAGTAATGCCTATCTATTCCCCCGATTGCTTGCTCTTTATGATCTTTCCTTTTTCTGTGAAGAAACCAATGTTCTTCTGTCATATTTAACTCGTAGAATGCGCAAGCAACTGCCATATTGCTATGTAGCGCCACCTCATAGGCGAGTTAGACATCCCTGCATTTACCAACTTGAAAGTGAGACCTAGCACATCATTTACAGCATTTTGTAGAGCTTTTTTCGCCTATTCCACTTATCTTCAACACTTAATGATGGTTGCGTATGACCTGTCGACACGCCGAGGAATATACACCCTGCCTGACTCGAACTGCAATCAACTTCAGACTGCTATTATTTCCAAACCGTTCATGACAGTGAGCTCAAATTTTGACACATGACAGATAATTTTATTATTTACAAGCCTTTTAAATGAGACGCATCTCAGTTGTATTGAAAAAAAATTTATCCGCGATGAAATTCAAACGTGATAGTGTGATTGCTTTATATTTGGCTGGAAAACCCTGACCATGGAGGTGGTCATAAAAAAAACAGCAACATCGGCAGAAATGGTTCGGAAAGTGAAGGTTCGAATTGGGCGAAATCCGCATCGAAGTGGAAGAAAAATGCCTCGTGAGCTCAGCATATCATTGGAACAGATGCAACACATACTGAAAAAAGAGTTTGGGCTCAAGCAACAGAAAAAAGTTAGAGTCGAAAGAGCGAAGGAGTTGCTCAAATAAGCAATTCGCTGTAAATGGGCCAAAATACCGCAGAGCCACTTGCGTGCAGCATGCGATGCTTTCTTCGGCCGTCTCAAGGCCATTATTCGCGCCAAAGGTGGACATATTGTAAACTACTGATACAATTTGAAAATTGATGTATTTTCCAACATTTTTTGCTTTAGAACAATAAAATTTATCAAAAAATAAAAAAATTATAGCATTTTAAAAAGTAGCAGTTCGAGTCAGCCAGGGTGTATTGTACGATTGGCAAAGCTTCAGATGGTTTCTTGTGATTGTCAACATGATATCTGCTCACAATATTACTCTGTTTATGTGGCGTCCATAGACTGACCAGCCATAACTAAATTGTTTTGCAAATCTATATCGGTAACATAGGAATGTTCAGACTCTCTAATCCTAGGAGAAATATTGAAGAAATGTTTTGCGTCGATAACAACGTGAACAATTTGATTGACGTTATATGATCAGACATGGGGATCATGTTCTTTTGTAAATATTGAAGTAAGGAGATCGCGGGGTCGCAGCATTAAAGTCCGTTTACAGACGGTATGTCCTGTAGGTCATGCTTTCCGACTGCACTACCAAAGATGTCCTATTTTCGTGATTTGGTATTAAAATCACCTTAGGGCGTTGGACGTAGATTTTGTAGAGAAACTCGCCGAAACATGTTTTGGCGGTTTCGTCTGTTTCCTTTGTGGGGATGTGATGTGTCTGACGTCGATGAAAAAAGCCATAATTGGGATTGCTTAAATGCGTTGTATAACCAGCGATTCTTGCCATTCAGACAAAGTTGTGGTTCATTGTACCTGCCATAAATTCTGTTACAAATATAAGATGCAATAAAAAAAACAAGTAAACAAATTGTATTCAAAACTGTTTCATTTATTAGACCACAATATTGATTATTAAAAAGAATTAGATTCACTAGAAATGACTGCGTTTTACTTTAACACAAGCTTCCAAGTGGTGTGGCCATTGGGCTATAGCGGCACATGCGGTTTCCATAGAGATCGTGGACGCTGCTCTGGTTAATGCTGTTTTAAGGCTTTCCAAATTTCTGTGGGGAGTCTTGCAAGCTATGTTCTCCAATTTTGACCACAAACCATAATCCAGTGGATTCTGATCTGAACTCCTCGACGGCTAATCTTCTGCTGCTGAAAAGCCAGGAATATTGACTCTGAGCCAGTCCTGAGTGGTCTAGGCTTTGTGCGCTGAAGCAGAGTCCTATTGAAAGATCCATCTGTATCCACTGAAAAAGGTATTGGTCAAACACTTTACAACCCCCTTTAGCACATATTCTTGGTAAATCTTTGCACCAGTTTTACGCCTTTTTCACAGAAATGGAGGGATGTGAGGGTGAGAGACCCTCCACCAAAACTTTAAGGAAGCGGGATGATGTCCACGTTGAACCCTTGGAACAAATGTTTTCGTTTCCTTTGATCAAGTGGCATTAATTTTGCCATTTTGTTCATTGAAAACTTCTTCCACTGCAAAAGTCGCTTGCATCTTTCCAGTCTAATTTTTCTAGTTCAGGAGTTACAAGATGACTCGTGGTCCGATGAAAGGCTTTCATACCCAGATCATATCGAATCAGCCTAGACATGAATCTGATTGATATATCCAATTCCTTGGAAATGATCTTCTGCTTCCTAAGGGCGTTTCTCCGAATTCGTTCACGCGCTGCCATTCGTACGGACAACGCGCGAGTGACCCCTTCTTGGGATGTCCTCTATTTCATTTAATTCGCCGAAGCGAGCAATAGCCCGATAAACAAATATTCTCGATATGCTGAGTGGTTTTAGCAACTCGAAAATTTGGCCAACACTTCATCCGCCTTATGCAACGCTATTACCGCGACTCGATTCTCTTTAACGCCCCACTCTAGGTTATTAGTTTGCAAACTGAAACCAAACTGACTAGTATTCTTCACTGATCAGTGAATGTGTTCTGAAAAAAAAGTTGACGGTTCACAAGAAATTTTGAACGATAAGCGCCGGAAATTGTGTAACAGAACTGATGGCAAGACTAGGTATATAAGCCAGCCTTTTTGCCATAGTTTGCCTTTTACAATGAATCCACAGCCAAATATATGCTACTTTCGTTCTCTTCAGAAGTCGCTGTACTATGTATCATACTTTTTATGGCTTCCGCTAGTTTTTGGGCTATACGAGTCCTGTTCAAGGTCCAAGCATTTCATGTGCAGATGATTGGTACGGTCATCAACAGTGAATCCATTCTACTTCGAGGCTATTTATTGCTTCGCAAAAGCAGGATTCGTATGCGCCCATGTAGTTATCTCTACGGGCAACCGTTAACCTGAAGGGTCATACCCTTTTTACGATCTCTTAGGCAAAAACTTCATTCCTGGAAGAATTGAGGGAGGGACAAAGTCCGTTATTTAAGACTATGGTAACCAAATACCCCTACACTTCAGATCGGTGAAAACCTAAGAGACAATAAATTAAATAGACCAAAGGAACAGAAATTACTATCTCCCTCTTACTTCTCTCAATATGATTCGATATAATCTGCGATAGTCCTTTTAGTCCTTATAGTAAAAAGCCCTTATAATTAGCTTTGATGATTGCCTCAGAAATTCGCAATTTGTTTCGAGTCGCAATGATTTTTATAAATGAGATAGTACAACAACAGAAAGAAAATTGGAACTTTGATCTAAGATGTCATAAAGAGCACTCACAATGGGTATACTGGGTTGAAGAACATCGAGAGATCGGAAAGAGTAGAAATATTGCTGAAGACCAGAAACCTTGGTTGGTCAAAATTCTGCTGCTGGCATTGTGTCTCCGGAAACCAGAAAGGTCTAAAGAGATTCTAAGGAGGACCACTTTTAAAAGCTTCTGTTAGGGGTCAACTGATAGTAGACAGGATATAGTCTGCCAAAATCTACCTACCTCTTGAGTCCAAAGCCTTTTCAGGAAGTATCAGGAAGAAAAATGTCTGTTAAACCGTTTTTGCTAATTGCGTTCTCAGCGTACTATCTGGATGGAAGTGATTCTGAAACCAATTTTGATGAATCGAATGGAACTAGGGAATGCAAAACGCGAGAAAAGTGGCCTATCTCGAAAAGCGACTTCTCTCTGGCGCTCCAACTCGGAAGGACTTGGAGTTACAATAAACATGTAGATACTTCGCAGATTGAATTGAAAATGTTGATGCTACTTCGGAAGATGTGGTGATAATGATGACGAAACAGTAAGTGGTAAGTCCTCTATAACGTTGCAATTGCTTCAAAAGCTAACAAATCTGTTAAGGTAATAATTTCGACTGTATCCCAAAGCAATTCAATGGCGTGTCCATATTAAGAATCCGACTTGGCACGATGAAGTGGAAAATCTTTTTCACAACGCGAGTTACTTTCTCTACTACAAGTATATTGCGTCCTCAAATGTAAAAAAGTTGTTTAAAAGGACATTTACGAGAGTCAAAGGGAAAGAACGCAATCAACTCTGCAATGAATTTGAGGGCAATCCTCTCAGACTGTGATCAAATACTCAGAAACGGACCATCTTCTTGTCACCAAAGATCCTGGAAAACGTAACAGCAGTCTTATTTACATGCTTATAAAGAATATCCATCCAACAAATTCATATAAATCTGCAAAAGAACCGGAAACGACTTTCCGTTTGCTCCCAATGACATACCCAATGCATTAATGCCAGCATTCACACATCGAGAAAAAATATGAAGGAAGGAGAATTTAAGTATGAGGTCTGTTCCACTTCCCGAAACCCTTCGGGATGATGGGTTTGTTACAAGAAACAAACTCAAAGCAGCTCAAGGAAATCTATAAATGAATCGCGATAGACATCCAAAAAGGCCCCAACACAGCGTATAGACATTTATTTCACGTGTTCTCAGGTCTCAAAGTTTAGAAGAAAATTTCAAAATGTGTTGATAGCCTACATCAGGAAAAAGGTACAATATAGGGTATATATAGTACAACAGCGTCGCCCTCGGCCCAGTGTTGGGACACCCTAATGTCTAGCATTGTGTTTGATGATTTCCTTAAGCTTACTATCCCTAATTTGAAAAAAAAAAAATCTTTACTTTGATGGCTTTGCACTTAAAGGAAATAGAAAACCATAATGACAGTATTGGGGACGTACACGTAACGACTTAAGAGACACAAATGTGGATACAGGTAGTTTTAAAGAAAACGCAAATGCATATGACTCCTAGAAGGTAAGAGTAAGGAGCCATTATGTAGCTTTAAAATTTAGCTTCATTCTAAAGGTAACCTTTCGACTATCATATGCCACCGCTAACCAAACAAAACTGGCCGACCATGGCATGTCTTTGAATAGTTCAGAAGAGTCATTCACTTATTTTAGGTAACTAGAGCCCACTCTAGAAAACATCCTCTAGAATTATCATTTAAGCAAGATTTCACCTATTCAAGCCTCTCTAAAATAACTCAAAGTCTAAATCTATTTTCACTGTACACATGCCTACAGGATAAGACGTGTATTCATTAATTTCTCTGCAGGTATTCAGCAAAAATCCTAAGAGTACTTAATACTATTCACAGTGCTTGACCCCAGTCTCTTATCCAATATCGACAAAGCTATTATAATATCAACAACTGATCAAACTAATTCGACATGATTGGCCCGAAATCATAACCCACTGTGCAGAGAGAATCATCAGCATGATGCACGTGATCAGCAAACATGATTTTACGTTGAACTCTTATTCGAATGTCTAAAGTCTTATTAAAATAAATTTACGAGCCATTAACACGATATTCTTTAAGAAATCAAACAATAAAGGAAAAACTCAAATTCAGCACCAACATACACGCAATTGAAACGAACGTGGAGGCAATAAAGAATTCATTTCATCGAGTGGCCACTTGGCACGCTTACCATGGATTTATCTGTTCTATCTGACAGTTGTATCTGCTCTCCAAGATTATGCTCCCTTTTCGGATTCATTGTCCTCCCAATGACAACACAATGAATCACTACTCCCACAATCCATACAGCACAATGTAGAAGGCAAAAAATCTCACGTCTCAAGGAAGTTCTCATTCTGAATGGTGGTGAATGGTGATATATCTTCAGCTTTTCGTCTAGAAGGCTTAAGAGAGAGTGCTCGAGTTAACCAAAGTAAATGAAAAACTCATCCTCAGCAAAAGATTCACCAGTAGAATGGATGCAATATTGTTGGGATATTGCTGCTACTGCATCTCGAACGTCATTGCTTTGGCCGTAGAACCATTCTCGTTTGATTTATGTTTGCTAGTGTGTATATTCATCTTTGTGCTCACCCTCACTATTGATTGATGAAATCTACTCGTATATCTCTGCAAAAAATTAAATCAGTTCCAAGGAGCATTCAAATCAAATGACAATCGCATTCACTAGCTTTGTCGCCTCTTCAGTATACTATACTGAATACGGATAGATATCTGCTGCAGTATCAAAGACCACTCCAGCGACAACAATGCCTCTTCAAAATGGAAACACATTCTTGAATCCTTTGTCATGTATCCATATGTGTAGGGCGAAAATTGGAATCCTCATTACTTTTTAAATTCTCTTATGGAAAAATGAGAATCTGCAGGATAATCAATTTGACAAGCTTTTACATGAGCCGATAGGAAGCGGATACAGAGAAACGTTGACTTCTTTTTTGTTTACACTTAATTTTAACGAACAATTTAAGTTAATACGATCTTTCGGCGACAGAGACTAGCTTCCTCAACTCGAAATTGCCGCTATTAAAAAAGGAGTGTTTTCTCTTGACGTTCGCAGTCGACAAACACCGAGAGTTTGGATCAATTAATGAAACGAACGGAGAGAGTGGAGAGACTAGCCCCGCTCCATATCGTGCTGATTTTTAAATTAGATTTTCTTAATAGTTGATCTTCACCTGATTACCAACAACATGAAGAAGACTCCAGTAGAATTCAATTGACTTTGGAGTTCTAGTATGGCTAAGCCAGAGGTTCTATCGATGAATGAACGCAATTGTTGTGGATTTAATATTGAATGTATCCACTTCATGTTGCAAACCATTTAAGATGTGACATTTATGCAACATTTCCGGGTAAATATGAGGTGACATCAAGAATAATGTTGTTGTATTGTATCATAGTTACTGACTTACTTAAATCCTGTTTACCCTCGATTGGCACAGGGAGTCAACAATGACTGAGCGGCATCTTTTTTGGATTTCTGCAATGCTTTCGAACTCACTTCAGACCCTTCCCAGTAGTCTCGATTCCTCCTCGACTGTTCTTCGCCGTATTTGCTTAGGCCGCACCGCTCTTCTACCTGACTGGTTGAGTAAATCCCACTGCATGGCATGTTTCGTAATAGGGCCGTTTTCACGACGAAAGGTGTGATCAATGCAATGCCATTTCCTCTTCTGCATGGTGACGTCTATAGGTTCTTTACCCATTCCCAGATAAAGTTGTTTGTTGGAGAATGAGGTTTAGCAAAGAAATCCTTAAGATGTTAGGTATACATCTATCTACGAAGGTTTGCAGTTTTCGAGTGACAACGTTGGTAGCCTTCCACGTACTAAATCCGTAAAGAAGTACTGATTCTACATTTGATTTAAACAATCTCAGCTTGGTTTTTGTGCTAATTTCCAGATTTTTGATAGCATTCCAGCTTTCTTCCAAATTTTGCTGCCCACATCGGGTTCGGTACCACCGTCAGAGAGCTTTCTTAATGTTATCGGGCAATGTTAAGTTGCAGATTTTGTGACATTTGGTGGAGATTCATTATTTTATGTGCGAGAAGTTAAACATCATCAACGTAGTCCAGGTGTTTGAAGTAAGATGTCATTGTCCACCGCAATCATTGGTTTCTTTTAATTAGTGCTGCTCAAAGTATATCGCTGATGATTACCAGGAATAACAAGAGTGAAAGTAAAAAACCCTGACGTACTCCAATAAGGAGTTCAAAGTCATCTGCACCTTACCATTGTAAAGGGTGATTCATCGTGAGGTTCGATTTTCAAAAGGCTTTTCTGACAGATCCCGCATAACTCCTACTGCTTTGTCATTTTTATTCAGTATCGTTTGGCAAAACTTTATGAAAAGACTCACACTACAACAGCGTCTCCAAATTGTTTAGCTGTATTATTCTCACAGCGTTATGCGAGAAATGTTTTTCGTGAGATTCGAGGAACTTACGGTGCACATAATCGACCCATTGAAACAACTATTGCCAATATCATTCCCAAATTTGAGTCCCAGTTTATATTAGCGGATGTTTCTCGACCGGTTAGACCACATCCAGAACGTAGTGAAGAGACTACAGCAGCTGACGATTCGTTGTCGTTCTCAGCAGCTTGGCTTGGTACACTCGACAACTTGGCATATTTTACGTGAGGATCTCGGCCTAAAGGCGTACAAAATTCAACTTGTGCAAGAATTGAAGCCAGGCGACTTGAATTTGCGTCATATTTTCAGTGAATGGGTTCTGGAAAAATTAAATGAAAATCCGGTGTTTTATCGTGAAATTTTGTTCTTTTCTGAAGCCCATTTCTGGCTCAATGGATACGTTAATAAACAAAATTGCCGTATTTTGGCTAATGAGCAATCCGAAGAGTACCAAGAGCTACCATTACATCTGTTAAAAACAACGGTATGGTGTAGTTTATGGGCTGGTAGAATTATTGGTCCATATTTCTTCAAAAATGAGGCAAATCAGAATGTAACCATCCATGGTAACCATTATCGCGCCATATTAATGGACTATGTGCTTCCTGAAGTTTAAGCACATGGTCTCAGTGAGCTCTGGTTTCAACAAGATGACGTTACGAGCTATTAAGCCCGTGAAACAATAGACTTGTTAAGAAATCATTTTGATGAACTCTTAATTTCACGTTTTGCTAAGGTAATTTGGTCGCCTAGATCGTGCGATATCACACCTTTCGACTTTTTTCTCGGAGATATATAAGGTCTCAGATCTTCAAGAGTAAGCCAGCTACGATTGACGCTTGTGAAGCCAACATTACTAGTGTTATCCACGAAATACCACCCACTATGCTCAAACGAGTCTCCCAAAATTGGATCTTCCAAATAGACCACCACAGACGTAGTCGTGGCCAATATTTACATAATATCATTTTTAAAAAGTAAATGCCATGAATAGTTCTTTTAATCGATAATAAAAATTTTAAGTTTGCTTTCAAATTTATGTATTTTATTTTACGTTTTAAATCAAATCTTACGATGAATCACCCTATATATTGGATGCCACCCATGGAGCGAAATAGCTACTAAGCCCAAACGTGACACTTACCACCCTCAAAAGTATGTGCAGATTAACAGGCCTGGGTCAACCCCGGAAGACTTTATTATGTTTAGTACAAACTGCTCATAACCGAACACAAAAATTAAATCAAATGCACAGAGTAGATGAGAGTCGAGTGAGTTGATAATTGAGAGTAGCCTTAATAATAGCTATATGTTTTTGCGTAAGAGTCTCCAGAAAGCTTCTCTGTTCAAACCGTTGAAAGTCTTTTGAAACTCAAAGCATTGTTCGAGGGGTTGGTGTGATCTACGCAAAAGTATCCAACTCGACATCTCGCATATTCTTCATGGTGTTGAGTCTAAATGCCCTCTTATCCGCTTATTCTTTGGAATCTTGATGATTAGCCTTTTTTTACTCCTCAGAGAACCGCTCTTTTCCCACGCTCTAAGAATGAGCAGCTGGATTAAGCTCGGCAGGGATATCATCAATGCCTACCGCTTTATTTCTTTTGAAAACGGCTACTATCTCTGTTGTTATTGTTGCTTCGGCACACTCGTTTGAATTTGTTATTATGACGCTGTCGCCTAAATTATTTAGAACTAACGCGAAAAGTTTCCTTCATCTGTTGAGCTGATCCTTATTAGACCCTGTCGTCTAAGCTTTTCATTGGATGTTGCTTCGAACTCTGGCCACCAGTAAGGTAATTTTTATGCTGTATACAGTACTATTTCAGCCTTCGATTCCAGTGCGTTGGTATATGAAGGCTTGTCACGAATGACTCTACGCTGCACTTCCCTCCTCTTCACACAATATTGGGCTTTTATCTTAGTTTTCTCTACGGCTGATGCCGCTGCAATCCGAGCCTTAAGTGAAATATTACCATCGATCCGTCTTCAGATATCGGCTGATAACCATGTGCTGTGCCTTTTCTGCCTTATGCCTATGTAGGCAACTGCTCCAGATAAAAAACCATTTTTCACAGCAATTCAATCGTCATTCATATCTTCATACGTTAAGCTGCTGATTATTTCTGTTTCTGTAGCAAGATGGTTCGTGAATTGTGAGGAATATCGAAGTCTGTTGGTATTGTACCTGGTAACTCGAACCATAGATTTTTTGTACACTTAAGATGTTTGCAAGGCCGAGTTGAAGTTAGGGACTGATAACAGAGAGATACCGATGTGCGTTGGTTTTAAATGTTTGCAAATGTGACTAGTGATTAGGAAATAAATTGTTCGGCAGAGCATAGCATAAGCGAGTTGTATGGCTTAGGAGCGGCTTAAGCGGTTGCAATGCAAAGGCATTTAGTGGTTAACATAAGTTAACATTCCGCAATTTCTGAAACGTCGACCCAACTGATCTTGTAGCAGGCCTTGTGTCCCAACAGAGTGCCTCCAATGAGATAGGTCAGTTTATATTACAGAAATCTAAAAACCGTTCCCCGTTAGCATTGCGGTCTCAGAGGCCGTGAATTCCCATCACGTGTTTGAGCTCTGTGTTGTTGTTGCCTATCTTAGTGTTGGAATCTCCCATTACGATTACGATGTCTTCATTAGGAGTTAAGTTGTGGCCGGTGCCAAGTTGACTCTAAATATTGTCCTTTTCGTCCTCAGTTGCAGTTTCTGTCAAAGATGATGGTAACTTTTCTTTACAATCTCTAAACTCTGGCCGTTAATATCCGGTTACTGTACTGTTTCCAAGATATAAGGCTGCATCTTGCTGTTGGTGTTAGCATCAGTCCTCTTGCCTTTTGTGGGCGAGTGGTATTCTCAACATCCAACCATATTACTTCACTCGGCTCCAAAATGTCCATATTATATCGTGAGAACTCTCGCTCAAGTTTAACAAATCTGGCATTCTAATGATCTTTGCCACGTAAATCGAGAGGGATGTTAACATTCCGGAATCTTATCGTTATTCGTAGTCGAAAGCCAAAGGTCGTTAGTAAAATATCAGTCCGTATCCTGGGCTTGTTGTGTCTTTTCGTAGGAACTTCCGCTCGTTACGGAAGAAAGTCGTCATTTGTCCCCTCAACTTCGCAATTTTAGAAGAAATTCCCAGATGATGCCGCGAGAAGGTGTGGAGTAGAACTGGCTAACAAGTGCTTGAGTGTAGAGGCTTCTATTTCGTTATTTAGCGAACCAATATCTATAGGAAGATGTCACTTCTACGAGAGCTAGTTTTAGCAGTTGCCATTCAAAGTTGTGCTTCACAAGTTCAACATTGAGAAGGCCGTTTGGAATCTTACATTTTATATAAGGATACAGAAGTAGTTCTCGTCAGCCAAAGATCCGGCCGCCTACACACTGTAAGGTCTTTGAGTGACATCAACGCTGTACATTCTCTTTAATTAGGAACTGCGGAGAAGACAACAATCTTGTTAGATGAGATGAAAACTTCGCAAAGATCCATGGCTCGCATCGTCAAAAAAGATTTAGCAATCGGTGCGTTGCAAAAACTTACTCACAATAACAATAAAATAAACGCGAAGGACTCTCACCAACGAATTCTGTTCCCTGAGGGCGATGCCCGGGCATCAAAGAAGTCGAACATGGCAACCTTCCGTCATCAGTATTGCTACAAAGGTTGCTATGATGGCGCACTCGAACTTCAAATTTCCAAAAAGGGAGCCAACAATAAGGAGAAAAGCTTTCAAGCAAGTGCTTTGGAAGATGTTACAAAGCCTCTCTACCAAAAAAATATTCGCCAACAAGCTTTTGACATTTCAACAATATTCACAAAGTGAAAACCATACCAAACGATCAAAAAAACCTTCGCTTCAGACTTCATTTCAACGGATGATTCAACTCACTGGGATCACAGACATTTACTCACTGGATCACAAGCTATGGTCATAGCCAGCATTACTGGATGATGATGTCTCTCGAAAAGAAAAACATTTCCGAGGATAATGCTTACTGCGACTCCTCGCATGATCCGCTGCTGGACTTTCGGAGCTCTCTATTTAGCTGAAGCGGAGCGGATAAAATAAATGCGATCCCTTTTATCGCAGGTATAGCAGTTTGTACAAGTAGTCGTAGTCTTCAACGTAGTTGTTAATGAAATAAACTTACTTAGCGCACTTTGTGTGCAAAAGTAAAAGTGAACAAAAACTCGACGAAACGACCAGCAATCCGGCATTATAGACGCAGGATACAAATGACTTGTATTTGCATATTTACATACGTACGAATCCTTCGCCTTTTACAAGTCTGTCATTATCGCAATCATTCCCTATAGCCCAAGCGCATCGACATTGTCAATCATGCATCAGGCCGTCCTAAATTATTTTTAGAGAAAGCAAAAGACTCCCTTTTTATGTTTATTAAAGCACAATATGCAACAACGATATATGGTATACGTGCTCTATTGTTCCACTGATGTAGTCAAACATGTAAATGTATTTTATGGATTTCTTTGGTGATGAGATGAAAATATTATTTCTTCGAAACGAATGTAAAACTCAAATATGCAGCATGAATCCGGAATCGCCATCTTTTAATACCACTTCGGGAATGACTTGAAATATGAGTTAATCATACGTCGCTTGCCGGAAGCTCCCTTACGAAAAAAAAAAACACTCCCTAGTTGAATTAAAATATCTGCTTAATTGCCGGCTCAAAAAGTCACACACTGACAAAGTTCTAGTGTCAATAGATTAACATTTTCTAATCACTTTCAGCTTTGAACTAAAGCGCAATCATTAATCTTCGCCCATGCATTCTACAGAATATCCTGTTCCTGAGTATGCCATATAACTACATGTTTTTCTTTAACAAAAAAATGAATAAAAAATTCATTTATAAAAATTAGAAATTTGCCACGTCATAGTTGGAATGGCATTCGATCAAATTTTAATGGAACTAAGCAAGGAAACATATCAAAAGGAAAAGTGTGGAAAAGGATACATCAAGCAAGGGATACTCGAGAAAATGGATTTACATTTTTTCGTTGCTTCTCAGATCCTGAGCACACATTACATCCAATCCAAGGCAAGGCAATCTCAATCCAACTGTCAGCGATGTGAGGAAATCAAGACTGATTGTGGCGCCATGACATGGCACAATTTGGTCCTTTCTTCTTTTTTTTTTTTTTTTTCTTTTCTCTCAATTTTTCCAGTTTTCGTTTTCTACTATATATGCCTATTCTCAGGATCTATTCATGACTTTATTATTCAATTCCCAAATTGGTTATTCTTATGTAACGTTCAAACGAGTACTAACGCACGACCGCATCCTTCGTCGTTTGATAAGTACGAGTAAGTGAGAATAAGAAGTCATCCAGAGTGATCCATCTTAATTCGAAGTTCCCTGTGAAGTTTCTTTGACGTTGGTATGTACTCTTTTCTTCTGTGGAGTATAATATTCTTTTACAATTCTTTTTTTTTCTTGTATTTTTCGAAAGGACTCATTTCAATTTATTGTTAGTTCAGTTTCCAAAGGATCGACATTTGTTGGTAGTACAAATCTAATCAATTTTGTGGGGTTCTATTTGTTGCGAAATCTTAAGGAGGCAGCCGGCAGAATACAAGAACCCTTTTTTCAAGATTTCACTGTGAAGGATGTACAATCCTTCTGACTGATTGCTGCCAAGTGAGACAACAATAAAGTGATACGTCATCATGAAATACCTATTTGTCTGGGTTCTATTATTCTCTGAAAAAAAAAAATAAAATCAATGAACTAAAAGTGTGTGATTTTATGCAAAAATACAAATCTGAAGAAATAAAAAACTCACTTACATAAAGTGTCAGTTGGAGGGAAATAAATTGATGTCACATGACAGTAGGCATGTGCTCGGTACGACCGTATGGAAGGACGTATGAAATGACTTTGAGATTAACATCATCTGAAATAATTTCGATGATACTAGCACAGCTGAAATATTGTTAAAGGACTTTGGAAGGGTTTTTGTTATTCTTTTATTATTCGGCTGGGTTTCTTGTCTAATGTGAAAAAAAACTGTGGTTTAGATGCTTCTACTTCGGACACTTTGCAAAAACTTAAAAAAGTCCTTACGACCGAACGGGTTTAAGCATAAGACTACAAACTTAGACGAAATTGTTTCCTTTACAAAGCCAGCAGAAAATATCTAAAATACCATATGCCCTCCAAACTAAACCAAAACAAATATGAATATCCTAAATTAATCATTGTGAAGCGGCTGAAGTCCTCATAGAACAAAATGTTCGTGACATAGGGATTCTCTGCGAGCTGGCTCAGCGATGCAACAAATAAGTCTGCGATTTGGGTTTGCGAATACGTTTTTACCCAGGAATACTCGGAGCAACTTCAGGATTATTTTCTACTACATATCGGAAGGCGCTGTCGGTCAATTAAAAACTATATGTCCATTGCCTGGTGGAAAAATCTCTCACCAAAATACGTCAGTGCTGGTTTTACAAGGCTCCAAAGAATGATCTGGGTGATTAATGGGGGTTTTCTCTAAAACGTCTAGCTCGGGTTCTTCCTCTTCTTGACATTCATTTCACGGGCGCACTCACAAAGCCATCTTTCGTCTAAAATGAAGTGATCTTTGACATAACACTCACTGGATTTTTTATGACCTTGAGTACCGACTGCCTTATGATTCTAGGCCCCCGTCCAATTATTAGGGGTTAGCCCATCAATGACGTTGCCTAATAAAAAGCGGAGGCAGAGCAACGTACGAGAGCTATTTGGTGAATACCCGAGTAACCTCTCTTAGCCCGCACGTCAAAATTTGGTGACGTTTGACACTTAGTTTTGTTTTGACCCTATATTCTAAACATCGTGTTAATGCGACCATGGAAAAAGAGCAGCTTCTTGTTTTTAAGTGGCAAAACCTACGAAGAAATCAAGTCCATTCTCACGCATTTACCATTGATTCGCAGAGTTTCGCCGTGGCCGTCGGTTTTGGATGAACTACGCCCAGGTGGCCTAAAAACGGTTACCACAGAGGAAAATTCGCTAGTGGGCTGAAATAGCAGACATCTGAACTGAAAGTGTTATACATATCCAGCACGAGATTTTGGGCATAAGAAAGCTGTCCGCGCGATGGGTGCCGCGTTTGCTCATACCGGAGAACAAGTGCAAATGAGAGACCATATCAAAGACGTGCTTTGCCCTGTTTAATTGAAAACCTGAGCAGTTTTTGCATCGTTTCGTGACCATCGATAAGACATGGATTCATCGGTCTTATTCAAGGACCAAAGAACAATCGAAGCAATGGGTTTTACTGCTCTTTTCCCATGGTCGCAAAAACACTAACACGATGTTTTGAACACACCAAATTTTGAAAGGCGGGCTAAAAGAAATTATACTAAATAATTGTAAACTTATTTTGGCTCAGTTACTCCACCTAGTTCCAATCCGGGAACTCTGAATTTAACGCTTTTGAAAGTTGCTACGATTTGACCAGTTACAAGCCAGTCATAGGTCCTGTTGTTGGCAGTACTACCGGTAGTATTTACCAGGACCATGGGACGATACCATGGGAGTCAAGAACCCCAGGATCTCGTTTATGGCCTGACTTGTTAGAGCGTCATGGTTGCTGTGGTTTTAACCCAAATCGCGAGAAGTTCTTCCTGTTGGTTTGGAATAGTACTGGCTGCTGTAACCCTTAGATCAGCAAGAATTTTTAGATCGGCTTCGACCTATACCAAGGCTGAAACTTGTGCCTCCAATACAAGTTCTGCTTTGCTTTGCAGGTCACAATGTCTTCAATCTGGTTGACAGTTGATTTATCAGGAGTTCTCCAAGTCCCCTTGTGAATATTGAGGTATGGAAACCGCGTTCTAGCTACGACAATGTTTCGCTTCCCCGCAAAGACGCTTAGTGTATATCCACTACCGGAGGTGGTGTCGTATAGGCTATACAATCCGAGAGTAGTACCAAATGAGTAAGTCCTCCCCTCCTAGCTTTACATTAACGTCGCCAAGAATAATTTAAATGTCATAGCTAGGACACTCGTAATAGGTCTAGTCAAGAGCTCACAGAAGTCATCTTTGGTGTCGCATGCTTCTATTCTTGGGGGCATAAGCGTATATTCGACTTATATCGGCAATTAAAATCTTAATACGGATTGTTTCGAGAATGCCGGAAAATCAATACTTCTTCTCAACAAATCCGCATTGAAATAGCCTTCGATAACAATCGACGTAATAGATGTCGCAGTTGTTCAGCCCCTTTTTGTATGAACCATCCCACAGCATATCTTAAACGGATTTGCAACAGTTCAGAGCCCCCGCTAGTTGCTCTGGGGAACGTGGCTTATTAAGGGAACTAACATTCACGTGCAGATCCGAAGTTCGTATTCCTTGTTTCGTTTGCTGGGATCCGTTTGTGTAGATCCATCCGTATGGGAGGCTTGTTGTTGCTTTCTAACTTTTTCTTTTTTGCATGGCCCGGCATGATATCTAGTTCCATTATAGATACCTTTAGGACGAAGAGTCGGTTAGACCGAACCCAGTAACCCGTTCGGAACAATGAGCGCTGCCATTGTTCCATTATGGGCTCATCTGGAACCATCTCTTTTGCATGACCTTGACTTATGGTAGTTTTGGAAATGCTTAGCGGCCTGAAAGCCGAATCTGTCGGAGTTGCCCGGATAAGGTTTTTTTTGCTCTATTCCAGGACTTTACTTCAACGCTGATTGTATCTGGGGAATTCATCCGCTGTTCAGTTTATAGTGCTGCTATTCTTGTCTGCTTTTCCACACAAGTCAAGTTCGGATAGACTTCGGTTAATACCCGATGGTTAGCACTTGGAGGTAAACTAAACACAATTGATATGTACAGCGCTGAATATTGGCAGATTGACACCTCTCAGTGTCAGCACCTAACCATCAAACCGATGCACTTATGGTCTCAATATTTTCAGTACTCCTGGTATTTTTTTCTCATAATGGCACCGGGATATTAAACACCAAAAATGTAGACTCAAATGACTTAATTCACAAAAACACATTAAGGATATGTTTACATTTATAAAACAAAATATATAGTCCTTAATTGAAAACAAAAAAGTAAACCAGACAACCTTGGATAACCTTTATCCAATGGTTGAGGCACACTCAGCTATGGAAAATAGTCTTCAACACCATCAACCAACGGTTGATGTGTAAAAAGTCAACGTAAAGGTACTTGGAAGGCCGTCGGACTGACCAGCCAGCAGCTTTTCTTTAGATCGCCGGTTGAGTTGATTGTTTCTAATTTTGTGCCCCTGTAGAGGCATATCTTAAGAGTCTCTTTAATCTGAAACTCCACAAGTGCACGATTTCAATGCCATCTCTCATCTAAAAAAAGAAGAATAAATGCATTCAACGTAGCATGGTTTCTGAACTATCTTATCTTCCCTCAGAAAACATAGCATGGTTTTAAGTCCCCAAACTAACAAACGACATCATAGAGCACAACATTCTAGGTGAAGCCAGCAATGCAAGTGTCGTAAATACGAGTACAATGATTAGAAGGAATCCATTGGCAACAACTTTGGAATTGCTCATTGTAGACTCACCTTTGGTATGATTTTCCGGTACGACTAGTCCTTATTTAGTTAATTTGTAACTGATATTATGGTGGAAAGCTTAACGATAGATTACTTTAGACTTTCCGTTGTCATAACTTTTATTAATAGACCACTCTGACTTTACTATTCACGCTTCGTATCTGGTGATCTTTATATTGTAGAACTACACTCACTTTGACTTTTCAATTTAAACAACTTCCGCATCGAATGCACCAAAACTAATTAGAGTAACCAACCATACGAATGCCATCATCAATGAATGAATGATCTCCTACCTGGATTGTGTTCAAGCAGCCCAACTAACTCTCCGTATCTCCATCTATTCGAACTTCAATATCAGCTCAAACTCAAATAATTACTACAACTACCGATTCCATTCCAGATTTCGATGTTTTCTCAGATAATTCGCTATGGCGTTGCCCTGAAATTAATCTAAAGCCACTACACTCTTAGTCGTAGCTAAAGTACGAATGCCTTCAGCTCATCTTCAGTCTTCGAGTATGTGCATACCTATGTAATGTAGGCCTGCCTAAGACAATGTTCACGATGAATTGAATGTTTGCAGTTCAGATTGGTAACGCAATTGTTTCTGGGCCTGCAATCGCTAAAGCGTAATATATTGCTCACAATAATTATTTGCCAAGTTGCCCCAGCGAAATTCATTACTTTATCCATTTCGGGGGGCCACAGACAGAATAGATGCCTTAGATACACCGTGTCTCAGGCTGTTTGGTCTTTTGTAGACCATGGCTTCAGGAATTAATTTGCAGTCGATGATTTCGACCACTCCCCTCACCCATGCCAGCAAAGGCACAATACAGTCCACTCTCAACTGAGACTGCCGGATAGACATTCGTTTAATTGATAGTTTAATGTACCAGAATCCAGATTCCAGGTTGGGCAGAGACCAGAGACGTATCCGTAGAGTATCTTTCATTCACTGAAGATTGGGGAGTGTGTTTAGTTTGCCAATGAACTGACCAGGTGCGTGCGTGCCTCTGAATAATTGCCAAGGAATAACAAATCGAAACTTTTAATTGAGTTTCGTGAATTATACGATTCCGGCAATTGCCGATCAGATACTTTTCAATATTTTCGATCGTTTACGTTTGTAGACAGTTGCGCCTTCATGAACGAGTACATGAGTACAGATACACCCTATGCACCAGTTCAAGATTGAAAGTATGTTATCCACTTCAAATGCGTGTTGCACCATATGGCCTGTGGTATTATAGCGAATAATTGTTATTTTATTTTTTTACAATTTTCTGCCAACAATGGGAACATGAAATTGTAGCAAGGAATTTGTGCAACGGCCGAAAAGGATTTTTTTATTTTTTATTTTTTTTTCTACTCACAATTTGACAATACGTTTTAGAAACAGAAACGATCATAAGTACTTAGGCTCTCTTTATGTAAGAACCACCAGTGTTGGGAATTCTATTGAATAGCGAATAGAAACCGCAGGGACAATACGACCGAATGTGCGGTTTCTTGGTAAGTATAATACATATATGGTACATGTACGTACGTAACATACGTATTTTATCCTGATTCTAATTTACGGCATAGGGTTGTGCAGGAGATACAAAAATATTGTAAGTGTAGTACGACATGGAATGGGAATCATGTTGTTGGATGGGGATTATTAATAATAATAATAATCGGCATGAGATAGAAGATAGATGATATGTACATATACTCAAACGTATTCTGGTTGCATGAAAGGATTTAGGGAAAGCCACAGCAAAGGTAATAATAGTAATTGTGCAGAGAATCATCATATTTGTGTCGTCGTAAAAAAGTGAACGTTCTTGATTGACGATCGACAGATGTGTTGGTATTTAAGGTTGACTGACTCGGCACTAATTACTGATTTCAAATTGTTGCCAAAAATAATGGAAAGGGGCATTCCGTTTTTGATACTCTCCTACATAAACATGTACGAGTATATGAATGACCACATTGACTGCGAGTGAGGCAAGTCAACTTAACAATGTTAATAAGAGATGTCGTGCATGTTTCCGAGTATACCGCTTTCATCCTTATTAATAAAGATATCTCAGTGATGCAAGATTTAAATGCAGATTTTTTACTGACAAATTAAAACTGCTCCATATAGTAGTTCGACTTTAGTGCGACTTCTTAGACGCTGTTCTTTTCTAAGGTTCTAAGTTAGTTCAGAGATTCCTCAGAAACAATTCGACCTCATTAAATTCATAAACTGAAATATAATTCATAGTCAAAGTAAATATTGCTTGCGCTGGGTGAGAGGTCATATAAGATGATTATATGAAGTTTCTATGGATTATATTAAGCCTGAGCCAGGTAATGGTAAGCCTTTTGCACAATTCAAATTTGTTTGTTTCCGTATCTTCAAGACGGAGATAGTCCGGTTCGATCTTGCAAATTCCATCTTTCTTGAGATGAAATCTTTGTAAGCAATGACCAGTTAGGTTCTCACAAATTTTTTCATTGCTAGAATGCGTCTTAAGAATTATATAAATTACTTGGAATGTCTTTAGCTAGTTTGTGGCCTCCAGTATGACAGTCACTTCCATCAAGCTCAATCCTTAACTGGCTAGGAACTAGAATGCAAAAATCAGACCGAAGCTCTGATCTACAGACCATTCCCTTCCAAGCGAGGTTAGGAAACAATCGAAATCTTACAGAATACGAAAATAAACGATGGGTCTAAGGTTAAGCGGATGAGCATTTTTTGTTAGACCATTATAGAAAGTGAGTTACTGTACCTAGCATTACATTCTAGTCTGTTCGTGATTCCTCAATTAGTTATACTGTTAATATGAGCCTAAGAGTAGGAACGTGAATCCGATAATGAATACGAAAAGCAGAGAGTACAAGTACTATCGTCAGCAAAGTAGACACAAAAAAAACCTTCATTAATATGAAGAAAAGTATCAGACAAAATGTAACCCTGTGGCACTGAATTGAACGTTTCGTAAGGTAATTTCTAAACCGCTAAAGAGCAGATTTGTCGATCTCCCATTCAAATACTAAGCAATACTATTTGGTTTTCGAGGGATTGATTTAGAATTTAGTTTATGTAGTTCCACTGTGAGACATGCCATCAAATGTTGCTACAAATATCGTAATACCAGTCATTTAGAAGCTCATAAAATATATCGCAACGCGAAAACTTTTCAATGAATTTCGTAGCAACAGGTCCACTGTTAATTTGATGGCAAGTCTCACCGGAAAGTGAAACCAAAGCGTGCATCAATCTGATGAAAGAAAGAAAGTTACATTTGATTTTTCTAAGGCATTTGACAGAGTTTGGCATCAGGTTCTTTTGTCGAAAGTACGTGCATTTGGGATCGATGACTCTCTCATTCAATGGATTACAAATTGCCTTTCCAAACGTTCAGTTCAAGTTGTCTTGGGTGATCTCAAGCCCGGTATTCACAAAATATGTACTCATGTTACCCAGGGCTCCGTTCTGTCTCCGACACTCTTCTCCATTTTCACCAACGATCTCCTGTCTACTTCTTCTAATATACTCCTTTGCTGACGAGTGTACTCTCGGCTTATCATATTCGTTGCGGGATTCATGTCCCCTGCTCTTCGTTTCTAGAACGAGAACGCCAGCGTATGCTAAGCATATGAAGTTCTAATATTAACCAATACCAGAGTGGAATGTAATACTTCCGAAATACAAGCGATGTTTAAACATTTAGCCATTGCCCATGAATGGCACATGCATCGTCGAAACTGAAAAAGTTTCTACTCTCGGTATGTGTGTCAATGACAACTTACGTCGGAATTACCACATATTCGTTGTCGTCAAAAAAGCAGCGAAATGTCTACGTTTCCTGAAACGATGTAAGGAATACTTTACCCTCTCTGATCTGGCCACAATTTATGAGGCATTTTTTCGCCTAAAATTGGAGTACAATGCCCACATCTGGTCGTGGCACCTCCTAGATGGGATTCAAAATGGTGTGATGAAACTCAAATGTGATGCTAATATCACTCTTACAATGGACACCGTCCAACACCGACGTAATGTCTCGTTTCTCACTCCCTTTTGTCGCTATTTCCACAACCAATGCTCGAGAGATATCGATAGGAACATTCCCCCCCCCCTTAATTTTTAACCCCATTACCCGTTTCGCTACCAATGCTCATCAGTACACCCTCAAGTCCACTTTCGGTCATACTCTAAAATATCGTGATTCGTTCTTAAACCGTACAACTTACGGAATTTCCTAGTCATTATAACCTTCAAACATTTAAAACCAATGTTCATCGGTACCTATCTTTCTTTCCTCCCTATTTTGCTTCGCCTGCACTGAGAACAAGCACTTAAATCCCTTATACGTGAGCAAATTATAAAAGAAAGGAAAAAACAGACTGACCTTATCCAAAGAGCCGAAAGAAGATATATCGTTGCAAGCGAGCGTTGAGGTGAGAGAGAATTCCTTCCATTTTGTCTAACACTATAGTGGTTTTTACCACGTTTTTGTTTAACGTTACACGTTAAAAATTCATGGCGGTAATTCCTGACTCAGTTGCATATTTTGCCGATTTTAGTGTGTCGCGAATATAGGATCGAAAAAACTTTTCTCTGTGAACATTTTCTAACCAGTTAGACTCGGTACATTTCCGGCTTCTTTGATTAAAATCTGAGTACACATATGTATTTTGAAGTGAAGTCTTAGGAGGTTTTTTCTGATGCATTCTTTGACTTAAAGCTCCTGGAAAATATGATTAGAAGAAAGAAGAAATATACTAATGGTGCAAAGACCTTGTATTAAGGACCGAAAACTCATGCAAAGGTATCTGTGCAGTATAACCTTTGCATGTTTTGGAGAGCGCAATTCGTGTAGATTTAATGAGCCTGTTCTCATCATTCCAGCGATGCATATCATATTATTGTGATAGTAATGGTTGGGTGTATTTACTAGATTTTTGGTTTATTCTTTAACTTGAATTTTGTGTAAGAACTTCATATAGGATGCCATATAACTAGCGTTATTGCGTAATTAATGACTAACTTTTTTCTCTCTGATTTTATTTGACTTTTGCGTTTACATTATGTTTTTAATATAACATCTCTCAAATTACGCCTATTTTTTGTTTCAACCTGACGTGCTCATTTCAGAGCATTTTGCAAAACTCTTGTTAGAATTTCATATCTCAATGCCCTCGCTTCTTCTCGAATATTGGCATTAACCTGTTGAATTGTTTGTCGCTTATTTGCATATAACTTACCCTTTAGGTAGCCCAAAAGAAAAAAAAAATCTGGTTCCTTTAAATCGGGTGAAAGCGGTAAGCGGTAAGTGGCTAGTCGAAATTTAAAAAATCGCGATATTATTCGATAGCCAAAAATTTTTCTCAGGAGACTCATTGTTTGACGGGCTGTGTGACTTGTGACTCCATCTTGTTGGAACCACAATTCTCGATTGTTCTTTACCTCTGGCCTTAAAAAATTTTCAATCATTGCCCGGTATTGAATGTCATCAACATTAACCGCACTCTCTGCGTCGTTTTCGAAAAAGTATGATCCAATGATCCTTTCTGATGTTATTCCACACCTAACTGGATACATTTAGTATTCAAAAGTTATTTTCGGATTTTGGGTCCAATTTTCCTTATTCACGTGACCATTTAGGTAAAAATGATCATCAACGCTCATAGTCAGACTGTAAATAAACTCGTCGTACTCTCGGAACAATTCTTGAAAACTCCGAGCATATTGAATGCGTGTATGTGGATCATTTTTTTTTAATTGGGCAAAGACTGCGTAGTTATCGACCATTTTTTTCAACGAAATTAACACTTAAGTGGGTATGGATACACTTATAATGCCTCAGCATAAAGAGATAAAGAAAGATGCTATGAAAACGTCACCTGATGGAAATTTTGGGGTGTTCATGCACGCGCAAGATCACCCTTTGTTGCTTAAAATGCTGAGCCAATTGATAAATTGCAAACATTTAAAAAAGTACGATATGATCTTTGTACCAGAATAATCGAATTCTGCTACCAAAATAAAACTGAGTAACTCTTGCTCTTTGATCTGTGCTCATGGATTTCCTAATTTTTAAAAATTTAAGATTTATAAAGTATGTTCAAAAAGTAAGGTTATTTTATATTTTTATAAAAAAATTTTTATTTATTCAGCAAAATTCAGAGTAACCCCCCTCAGTAATAAAACACAAACGCGTCCTTTAATTGCTGCAAATCTCCTTCATTTTATAGGTCTTTTCAGTTCAGTCTCTTCAAGTCACTAGTTATGACCCTTTTGAGCAAGTCAATTTTGATCAAAATTAGAAAGTTTCGGAACAAGCTCCGTTGACACAAGTCTCTTGTCCAAACATTCGAAAAAATTACACGACACGAGCCGACCGATATGTCAACATACTCAGCAACTTCTTTTATGGTAATTCGACTAATTTTTAAAAACAATTCTCTTTACAGCTTCGACGTTTTCATCTTTGGTTAAAGTGCTGGGACGTACAGATCGAGGTTCGTCATTGGCATCTTCTCGATCATCTTGGAAGAGCTTGTACCACTTGTAAACATTTTATTTTTTTAGAGAAGACCGTATGCCACTGTCAACATTTCAAGTGTTTTGGAGTACTTGATTCCATTTTTTACACAAAATTTGATACAAATTTTTTTTTCCTTTTCTTTATAATAATTGAAAATCAGCGAGCACTCCAAAACAGGTCTAACCTTTCTATCTGTCAAAAACAAACTGAGTATCCTATGCACTTGAAACTGTGAACATATATTCGGGATATGTGCACCAACACAGCAAACAAAACAACACGATAATTCAATGTACGTTGCCCGCTAAATTTTAAAAGTCACCTTATACTTAATATAATAAAATAATAAAATAAAACTTATATAAAAAATATTGTTCAACAGGTCAACCATAGCGCTTAATGTGCGCCAGCCTATAAAGAAACAAATACGAGTACATTTTCTGAAAAGAATAAATCATTCTGCAGCGCGTATGATCCTAAAGGTGAATGGTTCTCAACTATTTATTTTGAATTCATTTAAATATTATGTGGGGGTCACATAAAATATTAAAATAAAAATGAAATAAATTCAACTAGTTTCGACTATAATTAATTGAGTAGCGATTTCAGGACTATCTAAACTATAAAGCCAATATTTCACTTTGCTTACCAACACAGTGGGTGATCTTAAAATTCCTATTTCACGTGGCAATGTATTAAATAATTCGAGTGATGTCCCAGTAAAGAATTTTGTAAAGTGAGTTTTATGTGAATCTGGAGTGTTAGTGAGCCCTATGGTGTGAACCCTCAAGAGAGGTTGGTGGATGACCTAAGATTAATACTGAAACCACTTCGTAAGAAATCAATTTTAACAACTTTAAAGATGTAAACATGATTTAATCTTTACACAGATAGATGACGAAAACGAGGTAAACTAGATGTTAGCCTATTAACTCCACAGATGATTCTAAATTGGTGTTTTTGAGAAAGCCTTTGAGTGCCTATGGTGCTACTATATATATGTCGCCCTCCATGGGGACCATACTTACTACTTTCTTAGAGCAATGTGATTTTAACAAATACAGCTCAAGCTCATACACATGAGACTTATAATTTAAATTTGTATCTATAATGATCCCTAAGTATTTAAGCTATCGACAATACCTATTGTGAAACAACTGGTGCCAAACAACAAATTATTAGAATAATTGGATCTGGCAAAAGCACGAGCACAAAGCTGAATGCAAGAAATACAGTTGGGGCAAAAGTAATGTAATAATGTGAATTGGCTGTCATTTTGTTAGAAATGAAAAAAATTGGCCTCTGTTTTCACAAATAATTTACTTGATGATGTAAAATTAGTAACATTAAGTTGAAAAAAAACAATATCGGTCAAATGGCCATCTGCTATTTCTGATGGCCCAGAAATGCAAATTTTGTTTATTCACATTACAATTTAATTGGTCGTCGTCATTATGATACGACCCATTTCGTTCTTGCCCATAATTTCAAAAGTTTTCGAAATTCTTCTGCTTAAACGTTTAAAACCGATAACTGAAGAAAGACGATTGATCCCGGATCATCAGTTCGGATTTAGGGTCAAACTTTCCACAATCGATTAGATCTATAGGATAACAAATGTAATTGAAAACGCGCTAGAGGGAAAAAATATATGTTCAAGCGTTTTTCTGGATGTATCGCAATACCTTGTCGAAGGTATGGCTCGAGGGCTTGAAGTATAAGCTACAACATATCTTACCAAGAGAAATGAATAGAATACTGGAATCTTATCTGTTTCGGGTAAGATATGGGATTGAATACTCTTAATTCAAGGAAATTCAAGCTGGCGTTCCACAAAGAAGCATTCTGGGGCCATACCTATTCTTTCTGTACACTAGACATACCTCTAGATGAAGAGACTGTGTTAGCCATGTCCGCGGATGATACAGCTATCCTCGCCAGAGGACAAACAGTTGAATCCTCGACTGCAAAACTTTAACGAGCTCTGAACATTTGAGTGGACGAAGAGCTGGCGAACCGTGCTAAACGAGACTAAGTCAACACACGTCAATTTCACGTACAAAAAGATAGACAATTTACCTTTATTCATCAACTCAGTACTAATAATCAATATTTGGGAATGACCCTAGATGCAAAACTAAAGTGGAAATCACACGTAAGAAAGAAATGTGAAGAGCTCGAAATCAGGCTAAGAGAAATGAATTGGCTTATCGGAAAATACTCCAAACTAAGCACATATAACAGCTAAGCTAACTAGGCAAGTGCTAAAACCTTCGTGGACTTCTGGTATACAACTATGGGGTTGTACCAAACCAAACAATATGTCTGTCCTACAGACGTTCCAGAACAAAGCGCTTAGAGCAATCGTGTTTGCTCCATGGTATATAAGGAATAGCGATATTCACCGCGATCTGGGAATTGCAACCGTGTAAGACGAAGTAACAAGCTTTGCTCGTATACTTCGCACTCGTCTTGTGCATCAATGCAACCAGAAAATAATCCGGAAATTGGACGAGACAAATCTTGTGCGGCGACTTCAAAGAACAAGACCATTGGACTTACCGCCTTAAGGAGAAACCGTATAAAAAGACGGTAATAGTAGGTGCCTTCGCTGGAAAGCTACCTACCAAACGCGATAAACTACAGAAGCTTGAACTACTTGTTACGGAAACTTAGTCATAGTCTTATAGAAAATGGGAAGTTTTATAGTGAGTAAGAATCTCACACTACCATGAGCGCGTGCTTATGGTGGGCGCTGCTATGCCACTGTGGTAGGCAGTAAGTGCTAGCGCTTATGGTGCTTGCTGTGGTGGTGTAGTGGTGCTTTATGAGCGCTTTCTTATGTTGTCTATGAAGGTTTTTACCTATCCACGGAAAAAAAAAAATTATACGAAATCATCCTCTTCTTGTACCAGGTTAAACAGAGCATGAAAGTAAGTTAACCTCACTTGAAGGTCAGCAGGCAGCCATAGGTGAACAGTTTGTATTTTATAAGGAAAAAATCTTCAGATCTTTCATTGTGCATTGTTGTCTCGTCGATGTTTGTGGATACTATCGGACGTCTTCGACCATAGCAGTGATAATCTCGGTCGAACGAGCAAACACTCAGCCAAAGGCCTAGTTCACAGCGAAATTCACACTGCGTTAAAACAACGGACCAGAAATTGGTCAAATTAGCAGTAATTACATTTCCATGTTTTACAGGTATCGCTCCATGCCTTATTGTCAACTAACTCTCTATCTATTTACAACATACATATGAAAGCACAATGGCAATTGTCGTTGTTTGCGAAAATGATCGCCCATTCATATTATCACATTTCTTTTGCCCCACCTTGTAAAGGGTGATTTGTTTGCTGTTTGGTTTTTCAGTTTTCTGTTCTTGACAACTCAGGCGTGTGTGTCAAGATCAAACATGCTCAGTTTGCAAGCTTACACCCGAACAGCGCTAACAAATTGTTGAATTTTATTATCAAAATTCGTGCTATTCGCAATTCGATCATTTTGTGGTCGCCATAATCAACCCACTGAGCAAGCAGTATAAGCCATATGAACCAAATTTCGCAACAATTTTACGCATAGAGTGCATACAGAGCAAAATATTGCTGCTGTATCCGACAGTGTTAATAAAGGCCATGAATTCTTCGCAGCGATTGGGATTGTGTTACTCGACTACGTGGAAGATTTTACCCAAGGATCTTTGTCTACCCTACCACAGGGTATATTACTTGCAACTCTAAGCAATACAAGATGGAATCGAGGGACGTATCTTTCTTTGATGTAGCATACTCTTAGTATGCTCAACTACGTTTTCCAGCTCTTCTTCCTTGTCGTAGTCTTAGTCCTATTTGGGGTTCGCTTTTCTAGGCTGTTTTGTTTTAGGTAGTCTGGTCATCCACATTCCTCTCGCGGATGTCCTTTTTTATGGTGTTACTCCACTTGCATTTTTTCGTGGTTTTCCAATCCTCACGTACCATCGGACGCGATTTTCTTGGAGTTTTTAAGAGATCGATGTGAGCTACTGCTCCCTACGACATGCTTATTCCTGACTTGATCAAGCAACGTTACTCCACTGGCTCATCTGAGCATGTAGTTTTAAAGTTTCCAAGGTCCTGCTTAGCACTCAGAGGCATAAATCATTGCAGGCCTAATAACTGTCTTATATATTCTGAGTTTTAACTGTTTTGAGATCCACCACACTGGATTTTGTGAGAAACTTCCCAATGACCCATGAAATTGCCTGATTCTTTGATGAATTGGTCACCTATTTTGAGCTGTACCGAGCTAACATCGTTTTCACTAAACAGAATTCAACAATTTAGTTTTTGTGCGGCCTCAAGCCCATACACCCATACGGATAGCATTTTTTTCAAGTTCGTTGTGTCATCTGCTGGGAGCGCTATATCATCAGCATAAAGCACCGTTTACGGTAAACTTCCTTGAATTTCGCCGGTCAGAAGGTCCATCGCAAGATTGCGTAGCAGTGGGCTCAGAACTGAGCCTTAATGGACACCCACCTTGAATTGAAATTTGTCAGTTAGCTCACAGACGTACATAAGTTTGGTTGTTTACCTGGTGACAAATTCATGCAAAAAATTTACGAGTTGTTCAGGAACTAAATGACTTCTGAGTGACTGCCATATCAGCTCCCTCGTTATTCGATCTTTTTCAAGGTCGATAAAAACGTTTTACAAATTCATCTTATTCGGGCGAAATATCTCAATGAAATACTCATATGTACAACATCGACTTACCGCCAAATTGGTTTTCGCTTACTGAAACCAACTGCCAGATAGGACTCTCTCCCAGACTTAGAGACAATGCTGAGTGAGTTGAATCTCGCAGTAGTTTGCACATCACATCACATCACCTTTGATTTTTTAGAAGGGTATCACAAAGCTATCTGGCCATGCTATGGGAATTCCTTCGAACGTGATTTTATTTAAAAGTGAAGTCAACAAGAAGCCTGTGCTGTGACGTAAGTTCTTTTCCGGGAATGACTTTGCAGTCCTTGAAATTTTAAATTTGGAAAGAGGTAGTCAATTTGCCTTGATCCACCGGTTGATTCATGTGTGGTAAGATGTTCCTCTTGCTTAGTAAAAACAAAAGCCTGGTCAGTTTCTGTACGTTACGTGTTTTTGGTACGAAGCCGTAGCCGTCATGAATTGTTTCGAAGCGTTCATTTTTTCGAACAATGTGAGTTAATGCTTAAAAGTATATCTTCGAGATCCTATCAGAATGTAAGTTTTGTTAAGTTATCACAACATATTTGCGGGGCGTATGCAGATATTATTTCGAGACATGAACCACTATATACTATAATTGCCATCTGTCAGAGATTAAGCTTATGCTTACTAGTTTTGCTTGAAGACTCCGATAGTTTTTATCCCAAGCCTATTTCTTTTGGTTTCCTAGATGCATGCTACATTACTTCGACATCTTGTAATTTTTCCGCATAATTAAACTCCAAGTTTTGTCATGTAAGTGTGCCAATATTTCAGGTAATAATACGTAGCTTACTTTTGTATTTGTTTTGTTTTCATTTTGCGATCGCAGCTATTGAACTGATGGCGTCGCCTGAGGGGGACGCCGCAGCATTTTTCGCTTTTCTATTATTTTTACTTTTCATAATAGAACAAGAAAATTTTAGTTTTTTGCTTATGGTTTCACAAAGTGCCGGTTTCCACCTGACGCACATGACAATAGTCTCACCTTACCAAGGTTGAAGATGCCACCGTTCATATATAGGGTTCATCCGCCGCCATTCTTTTTTCCACTGCACCTGACTGATACATACATTGGAAAGCATGCCGTTGACCGTTCGTGATAGTTTTGCCGTCTTTGGCGGGAATTTCTTCCACCAAAACAAGTTCGTGCCCTAGACTTCACATGCAGGGTTTGGTTATTTTTGCCGGCAGTCGTTCGGTCCACTTACTCCATGTAAGAGTAAGTCAGAAAGATTTTTCAGCCGTAACAGTCGTTGAGATTGCCGTCAGTGATTTTTGTTTCTATACGAGCTTTGAATTTGAATAGAAGAGTTATAGCCCATAAGAGCTATCTTATACTTAATCCACGAGCTAGTTATCCGGAAAGTATCGTAGAGGTTATGATGGAATGATATCATGATAGTGGCAGTGGAGATTCGCCAGGGGCCCATTCGATTGCATTAATTTTTTTCCTCTGCACGGTCGAAGAGTAAGCTCTACATATAAAAAGCCTTTAAATCCAAACTTTTTTAAGAACTCCCTTTATTAACAATACACACGGTGGAATATCCTTTAGTCAGATATATGAAGTGCCATCGCAGACACTTATTTAGTCGCTAAGGTGAAGATTTTGTAAGACGAAGAACTAAGTCCATTCTACTACTTTTGCTATTACTAGAAATTCACAGTCTTTTGCAGAAAGAAAAGTATGCTCGTCTGTGACAAAGTGCTTCCAGTACCAGCACCCAGCATATTAGCCCCGAGTACCTGCAACTAGATACGAGCGTAAGTAGGGCATGTGCAAATATTGTGGTTTGCAAGATAATGTGTCACTTTTGCTCAACACACTTAAATACTTATCAAAAGCATAGTGCCCTGTCACGACATCAGTAAGCAGTCTGCAGTATTTCCTACTGAGGTACACCAGGAAAATCGTTAACCTCTTAAAGAAAAGATATCGGAAAGCATTCTTTTGGTCTGTCGGTTACCTAAAGGGGCATACAGACGGATACGCAAATATGGAACCTAACTATCAATAGAAGCCCTAGCTGAGGACGTAGGGTTTCTTAACGCAGGTCCTGAATAACTGTCCTCTAAGTCTTGCCAAGCAGGTGCGTCTGCGATTTCATTTCCCATGATCCCATTGCGACCAGACACGCAAACAAGATTCAGTAAATTCAGCTTTTCGATTGTGTTCAGAGAAGTCTTGTATTTTCATTTCTCGTGTTAACTTGGAATTAGCGGTAGGGTTTAGAAAGGCTTTGAGCGCGACTTGGCTGTAACTACAGATGTAATTCATTGCCACCTAGATTACGTACATCTTCGCTGAGATTTCAGAAGAATACAAGTCCTCCTAACGAGGACTAAAGTCTAACGTTGTCGTCCTCCAAAGTACAGTACAGCTACATCAACTGCAAATGGCTGAGCATAGACGTCAGAACTAATAACAACGATAAGGAGAGAGTCAAACAAAATTCAGTGGAGAGAGGATGTTCGGGCAACACCTGTTTTTCGGTGCTATGACATATTGGCCACAGTCAAAATCCACAATCACGGTACTATTTACCAACATTAATTTTATCCACAAAAGATGTGGATAAAACATGCCGTCAAAAAATACTTCAGCATGTTATAGAGATAACAGATACCAATTTTGTTTACTTAGCTCAGTTGCAGTTTCCTGGATAGAAGCTGGTTGTAGATTGGTCCGGATTAAGTTATCTGGACCAGCATAAGATATAAAGTCTCTTCTTTTGACTCTGCCAGTCTAGCTGCCACTAAATTAACTATGTGATTTCAGTGTGGATGATTTCCCCTTGAGGACGTCAAATAGCATAATACATAGTCTCACAAGGTTTTTTGATCTTTTCGTCACAAGAAGTACTCTTCAAAATCTGAATAAGATTTCATAAATATTTTCACTTTGATTCGGAAAGATTTCAGTCTTGTTCCCGCCTTCGATACTGAATTCGATGTATCATATCTATGGAGACGAGACAGGTACTTCTACAGCCCACTCTGCTTTCTTTGCCCTGCAAATGGCAGGCTGACTCAAATCAACAACTATTAGACTCACTACGGCTTTCATTGCAAAATAAAATGCTTTCCATTATCATTTCGATTTACGTGGTCATGATTGCACATCCCATATGTAAGCCCAGTGTTAACTTTGTCTACCAAGGTCTTAAAATTGCCTTCTACGATTGCACTGACTTGGGGGTGGTACTTTATCTTTAAATATAATTTCGTCAGGTTAATTTCTGCAGAAACCTAACTTCAAAAATCTTTTTACCGATATTCACTTTCTCACAGGCTTGAAATGTATGAGGAAATTCTACTCTAAAATCGCCTATACCTCCAGTTGTATCTCTTCAGGATACGCCGATGCGCCGCCAAATATTAGAATGTCTATAATATGAATGCATTTATCTCTGCCACCTTCACAACTTTTGTGAGACACATCTATCTATCCACGGATTCCAAGGATGTGCTAAATATCGACTCCAATTAATTAGCCAATACCCTGCATTTAAATGAAAAAATACTACAAAACTACAGTTATTCGTGAACGCAATCCAACGACCCCGTGATTAAATGATTCGAAACTATTAGAAAGCCCCATAATCAGCTAAACGTTTCGCTCCAATTTACCGGACCAAACAATTTACTCAATCCTCATAATCCCAGCAAGCATCAAGCTGCAATCCATTGAAATTCGAAAAATTCAAAGTCACTCTCCTTCAGATTGGTACTTGGATTCGGATTGTGATTCTTTGATTTCGTTTGTGCCACGCCAAAATTAAATGCCCAATCCATGCACCGATGTCCTTCCACTCTGCGATACAAAGTGAGGCAACAACACACCGACTACCAAATTATAGACTCATTCCGGTTGAGCGGTGTGGTGTAAGTTTTTCTGTTCGGTTCGAGGATATGGTGTCAAAAAATTCCTCTCGACTCCGTTGAAATAAAAATATGAAGCAGACCTCGCACTATACATTAAGGATTCAACTCAAAACCAATAATAAAGTTAAATCGATAATTGAGGTCGTTTTTGGGACTTCAAATTTCTTCCAACAATCGCTAAGAAGTGATCCCACAATAGGCACTCCCTTCACGGCTACACGAGCCCCCCATTCAATGAGAGACAGCTAAACGTCGTCTTTTGTAGATTTGATGGGTTTCGAACGTTTTTCGATTAAAGAGCTACGCGTACGTGATCCTGAAAGTCATTTTGATTTTCGTGGAGAAATTCCCCCATATGTGCGTCTAATAATCATAATCAGGCACCGTAATGGGCGCCAATTTCATTTTTGAAATTTCGGCTGGGATTCTCGCCGTTTTTAGAATTTTCTTTAGTTTTTTTGTGCATTGCAGACATCTCCGTCAGATTTATGGGATAGATCACAACGAAAAGGGCATTTCTAGAAATTTTTTTGATGGACTTGCTGCAGACGATTCGTAATTGTTGTGCGCATTTGACGTCGATTGCGTGATTTATGACCACTGGTTATGCATCAGGTGTTTGATTGATTCAAAGGGCCCACATCAATATAAACATGAAGCTTTGCGTACGCAGACCCTAGACGGATTCTGAAATTTTGGCGAATTTCTTGAATCCATGCAGAACATGCCATGTGGCGGGCGTTTTATTGTTTTCGTTTATCGAAATGTGCACGTCTGTGTTTCTGGACAGAAAACATGGGTTAGGCGCTGTAATAAATCACAATTTCATTTCATAATAAACATAAACGTAAACGTAATCACTGCGAAGAAAGACGAAGAAAACAACACAAGCAACCATAGGGAGTGGAATAAGGTTGCATGTGTCGACTGTCGGTTGTTGAGGTTTTAAGTGCAATAGCAGCAGCATCAGAACAGGACTTAAAATTCAGTTCGAGTGCATGTTAAACGAAACTGTGGATTCATGCAATCGTCATTGAAATGCTCTTTGCAGGGGAAGCATGTGTCCGATTGTTATCGTGGATTTGTAATCGTTCTTGTGAATTGTGAATCACACAATTCATCTTAAGAGTAAGTTGACACAATCAAAACACTTTGAAGAAAGTGTGTAGCATTGTTCTATCAAACACTCAGAAAAGTCTAAGAGTTCAATGTTTCTCCTTTCAATTTAACCACTAACTATAGCATATATACCTAGATTATAGTTA
The DNA here is from genome assembly GCA_907269105.1 of Volucella inanis. Classification (NCBI taxonomy): domain Eukaryota; kingdom Metazoa; phylum Arthropoda; class Insecta; order Diptera; family Syrphidae; genus Volucella; species Volucella inanis. The sequence goes on from OU026157.1 coordinate 20,836,499, forward strand.
TAGCGCAGAAATAAGCCACGTCGTAGCACGTCGTTCTCTGAAAAAAGAGGCATGCGACGGAAAGATCAGACGTGGAGTAAACAGTATAAATTGTAGTATGAACCCATGCGCAACCCCCTGCAATACAAATAATTTATTTAACAAACTTGTATCTAAGATTTGGTAAAGCTAGATCACTACCTTTTATCTCTAATAATTTGGTAAGTAGTTGTCTGTTAAATATCAGAAAATACTAGAAGATCTACGGACAGCATGTACTGATTATCTTTGATTGTATACCAAACAGAATTTTTAACACAGATTTAGTTTTAGGTCAAACGTTTTAGCATATTTGCCAAACACATCGAGCCTATTAACTGCTAGGTGATGAAGAAGAGAGAGCAGCTTAGCATCGTGTACATTATCTTATTTTGAGTATGATTCCAAGGGCATCACCGTGCTTCTAGATGCCAAAATGTCTTATTAGTTTCGTTCTTTTATGTAAGGAAACTATCTCAGCCTGTTGGTCAGTCTATTGACAAAGTAAACCTGCTTACCACGTCTGAAATGTAAAAGATAAAATAGTATGACTAGTATAGCTGGCAAGTTTTTGCAATTTTGCCAATATTATGCATCTGTTCTGCTGGTCTTCGGCGGACTCTCAAACCGCTACACCATACATAAGTATAGGTCACACGACCAAAGCGCAAAGCCAACTATTGGCTTAAGGTTGCGATCCCTACCTTTTATCTGTGACTGTTTTCCATGTTAAAATAACTATCACAGGTTTGTTCAGCCGCTGCTGGATATTTGGTTTATAATTTAATTTGTGGTCAACTATATCTAGCACATGGTTCCTACACCTTGATATATACAAAGAAACCAAGCCAACTCCTCATCAACAAACCGTCGATCAAATTCATCATATTCCAATCAACACAAAACACTCTTTCAGTGTTTCGGGTGTTCGAACGTTTCGAGCACCTAACAACGACTCGGAGCTTTATCCTGTTGTAGCCAAAATACGCGCGCGGATATCCCTAAAAGAACAAAGCCAGCAAATCATTGTGAGGAAGGAAACCGTCTCCCTTAACCTCTCGAGAAACACCATTCCGCCAGCATAAAGTGAAGTAGAACAGTGGTATCACTTCCAAAGAACAATCTGAATTTCTTTTCTGCTGGGCTTCAACCCGCACCAACAAGGCAACCCCTACTTCGGTCAATTTTAGAAAATCAACGAGTGTGCAAAGCGACCCTGTAGAAAAAACGGCCTTGCCAGCCATACAAGTAGAAAAGAAGGGAAAAGCAAGGCTTCAATAGAAAAAAAGAAAGAGCACAGGAAATTGTGTTTCCCTCAACTACACCAACTACAAAGGGTTAAGTAACCTCACCATCGCATAAAAATTCCTGTCTTTTGTTTTATGTGAACACGTTACGTTACACGTCGACTGTGCAGGGTGACGATTGAGAATGCGCGCTCAATGAAGGAAAAACAAAGTATATGATGTAAACAATGGATAGTCATTATACGCCTTTTAGGTATTAAGGGCTTTTATCTATCTCATCTTCGCCATCAACTCCTTCAAGACACCAGCACGGAAATCATGCTAAGAATCACTGTACCTAATCGCTTGTTCTTTGGGCTGAGAAAGCAATTGACTAGCCCCCTCTCGAGCAACCAGAAACACTTTATGAGCCTGATAATCCCACTGCTGCTTTACGGCACATACGGTTCGAGACCGAGGAAAGCGGTTGAAAATGCTGCTATATGGGCTGTTTAACGAACTCGTCAGAAAAGCTCGGATAACCAGGCTTAGATGGCTAACTCACACCAGCGACCCAATCCAGAGAGTTTTCGACTCCAACCCAGAGGGACTACTTCATCTAAGGTGGCGCACACAAGTGAAAGGAAGCCTCAGCTTACTTCATGTCCACAACTAGAAGCAGCTGGGAAAAGACTTCAATAGCTGGCTAGGCGTGTTAGCCGAGGCCATAGTGTACCGCCTAGATTGCAGCAACATCCAAGTAAAAAAGTATGTAACCTGTGTGACAAGAATTTGTTGTATTTCTGAGAGAGTTCACTGTTAAGGAGTAGTGATTCGATTAAATAAATACTTAAGCCATTTTATTAAATTTATGTCGATACTATTAGCGGGACGAGTAATAGATATTGAGGCACCAGAGTGTCGACTGGTTTGTTTTTCAGCTAACAATTGTCCCAGATACGAGGAATTAATCAGACTGTATGTAACAAAAGTCCTTTACTTAAACATCTGACAGTGCTGATTCTATAAGCATCTTGAGAAGAAGAAAGATTGAGAAAGATGAGTATCGAACAGATTTTCAACTTCATATATCGGGAATTATTTATGATGAAATGATGTACAAATTGATGCAGCAGTTTTTTCTTCAGGACCCGAAATTCATCGGAAATGTATTCCTCTAACCAAATTGTACATTTGTTTTTTTTTTTTTGTGAAAATAAAACACTTTTTATTTAACACTTTAACACTTTAACACTCTTTAATTTTTATTGGGAAAGTAAAAAACATTTTATTCAAAGTATTGGCCATTGCTAGCTACACATTTTTTCCATCTTTCAGGCAATTTATAGATTCCACGCTAATAAAACTGTTCGTCTTTTGAAGTAAACCAAAAAGTCACCCAATTTTCGATTTCCTCGTAGGATTCGAAGTGCTACTCCAATGGATGTCCAATCGATGAAAACAAATGGTAGTCGGAAGGAACCAACTCTGGTGAATACGGCGGGTGGGGTATCAGCTCCCAGCGAAGTGCTTTGATTGTATCTTGAACCAGTTTTGCTTTGTGTGCAGGTGCATTGTCATGGACCAAAATTACCTTGCCGTGTCTTCTGGCCCATTCTGGTCCTCTTTCGATCAATGAATAGTTCAAATTGATTACTTTTTGTCGACAGCGATTTGTATTAACGGTTTCATCAGGTTTTAGGAGTTCGTAATACACCACACTTTTCTGATCCCACCAGACACACAGCATTGTCTCCTTGCCGAATCGATCTGGTTTTGCAGTTGAAGTTGATGGTTGTCCCGGATTAACCTATGATTTTTTCCGTTAAGGATTCTGAAAATAAATTTATTTTTCATCGCCAGTAACAATTCGATGCAAAACTGATTTTTTATCTTGTCTTTGAAGCAAAATTTCACAAGTGGTTTTTCGGTTTTCTATCTGTCTTTCAGTCAATTCATGTGGCACCCATTTTCCAGACTTGTTGATCTTTCCCATAGCTTTGAGACGGTCAGAAATTGTTTGTTGTGCAACATTTAACATTTCTGCCATTTGTTTCTGACTCAAAGAGTCATCTTCATCCAATATTGTTTGCAATTCAGCGTCTTCAAAGTTTTTTGGTGGTCTTCCACGTTCTTCATTTCTCACATCAAAGTCGTTATCTCTAGAAATGACTACTTCAAATGTTCATCACCAACTGCGTGTTTAATACGATGATCCCGTCGTCTTTGCATACTTTGTTTCGGATTTTATTGACATCCTTGTTATCTGCTTTTAAAATTTTTGAACCTCTGTCGTTAGTTTTTCTTTCAGAAAAGTTAGTATTTGGGTTTCATGCCCATGATAGCCTTGTGATACTTAACTCATCAAAGCCTGCATTTGTTATAGTTTTATTTCAGCATTGCTACTTGATCCTCGCATTGGCACTGGCCTTTGATATCTCCATTTGTATTTTGGCCAATGTTGGCACCTCGGAATGTGCTGATGTCTGGAAAACATAATGCATATCATCTGCTCGTTCCGTGTTTTCGTCCCGTAACAGTCATCTAGTTTTAAGATATGAAAACGAATGCTTATCATCACGATGTTCTGTCCAGTTATAAAGTCTGTCAGCCTATGTAAGTTTCTAGATGAGATGCCATCCATGTACCCAAAGTGTTAGCAAAGAACCCTCTTCTTTTTCATCAAGGTTAATGAGTTTTTTTTTTGCGTAATGTCTAGGAATTCGTAAATGATTCACATGGTGTTCGGGAGCACCAGATCGGTTAAGCGTCTTCACTTTCATTTCAAAATATATACCAGATTCAATCTTATACGAAGCTTATGTTGTCACAATATTGTTTCTATTTTGTACGGGCATGTGAGGGCTAAGACAACGCGCTCTTTGTGGATATATACTGCCATTCATTACTCACGACGTCCATAAAAGACTTCTTGTCTGCTACTAAAATGCATACAATATTCGATCGGATCATAAACCTACCCACATCTTGCCGTAAATTTTCGTTTTCGGTTACATCTGCAGATGCACTTCGAGAGTTAGATGGATTAGTCCTATTACCTTACCCGAATGTTGAAGTTCACCAAAACGAGTAACTGCAGTTACGAGTGTTCAACTGTAGGCGTTTAGCCAAGCTTAATAGACACACATTGTTAGTTCACTACACCATAAATATCTAGTAGGTTCAGCGATATTCATTGAAATCGATTTCGTTGTCATTTTTAAAGGTTGCGAGGGCAAACGACACAAAATCGAAGAGTTGGTCTGAAAATCAGGAACCTACACAGTTTATTCAAGAAGTTCCGAAACTGATTTTGTTTTTGTTTTTTTTTTTTTTTTTAACAAAAGAAACTCGTCCTAACCCGTCTAACTTTTTATTTATTTTAATTTTTAACATCTACGTTTTAACGTTTTAACGTTTTGACCGGTTATATAGCCTCTGGAAGATCACCGAAAAATCTGCCTCCTGAATGCTTTTTGTGTATTTGATTATGAATATGTATACTCGAAAATTGTCGGAAGACATCTTTCCCTACTCAAGTTAAGTCACTTTATTTTCTCAACTGATGATAGCTTCGGTTGTTTTCCTCTATTTTTCTTTTTACGAAAAAAATCGAGTTCGAGTAGGCCTATAACATTGAATATGAGTAGTACTAAGTACTCAGCCTTATATCAATACGAATGGTATATTACCTTTCTTTTTCTTTTATGTAATGTAATGTACATACATAAGTAAATATTTCTCCCACGCCGTTTGTGTACTTAGCTAAATTTAAGGACCTTAGAATCATTCTAAAGGCCACTCTGTTGAATCTGAATCACCTCGTTAGTGAGGCCAAGATACGACCCCAGTTGAAAATTGCAGCTGATTTACTCAGCCTGAAGTTTCTCTACCATTGGTTTCTTAATAAGGAGACTTCCGCTTTATAAGCTAAAATTTTGTTACATCCGCTGACATTCGTAGCATTTTCGTTTCCGTCGCTGTCGAAAAAAATCCTTTACACATTGCGGTGTATATGTATGTTAAAGTTGGATGGGCGACTGTAATATTTAATAAGCCCCTCACTTTCAGTGGCATTTTTCTGTTACATAATCTGCCACACAATCTGGTAGTTCACGAAGAGCCTAAGTACTTAAAATGTTCACACTTTGTTACGAAGACACTTTCTAAATAAATGTCAGAAGTTGGGTTTGCCGACTCCGAAAAACGGTAACTCAGATAATCGCTCCTAGAACGACTGGTTCGTACCCGTTAATGGTCTAGCTGTTTTCCTCCAATTATTACGAGTTGAAAATAAGCGAAAGTTTGACTCGTTGATGTGTTGCTCTTGCACGACATTGTAAAGCACGGACTTTGTAAGTTGCCTTGTGGTACTCCTACTTTAACTTTGAATTCTGCACTTATACCTGGCGCGCATTAACTTTCGTTTTAACATCATGTACACATCGCATATCATTCTTACTTGCATACGTCTCGGGTACACTTTGAGATTTTAGCGCCGTCCAAATAAAAGCTCTGAAGACAATATACAGATCTTTGGATGCTTCGCGATGTTTTTCCACCATTCTTCATAAACGTCGAAATGGGTGGTATATCAGCCTCGCGCAAAGCCGCATTGACAACCATGGAGTTTAATGATGTTCAGTTGCCTCGCTCGTATATTTTCATAGTATACGATTGGTGATCAGTGTTTGTTCCAATTTCTCTCCAACGGTTAAACATTCGATCGCCTCTCATCATTTTAATGAATAAAATCGTCAGCCTTTAAAGTCCAATTGTTTGTTTTAGAGTCATGATTGTATGTTAATTGTCACCACACTGAGCCCTCGCCCAAATATCAAGGCTTCTTCTTCTAATAAAATGAAAAGGTTTAGCAAATACCGGTCTGATCATAATAGTTTTTAGAGCTTAATGCCGCTGAAGGTTGCTACAATTTGACCAGTTGCAAGCTACCGCCGATCATAAGGTTCTGTTGGGTGACAAGACTACCTGTGGTCCCTACCAGGATCTTCCACTTCCGGTTAACCCGGTGTATCAAGGGTGGAACTTCTGCCCCCAACACAAGTTCCACTTTGGTAATAGAGAAATGACGATGAGAGATGGAAAAGCATGTCCTTACCCCCACGAATGTATTGGCATTCAGTGAAATTAAGCCTTTATCAGACAGGAGTTCACTTAAAACACAAGAGACGTTCTGTTGCCCATATCTAGGAGGGTATATAATCCGGTTCGGTTACTTACTTCGACTGCCGTTTTCTCTTTGTGTGCATCAGCCAAGAAAATAGTACTCTGCGGAAATTTTTCGTTCAAAAAGGCTTTAAGTTCTGACGTCTATGCACAATAATATGGGATGATGTAGCTGTATTGTCTGCTAGATCGTGTCAGACCGTGTCTTTTCTAAAAAAAAAAAAAAGACAGTCATAGGCGTGATTGACGATTGCTGCACTAGAAACGGGCTTACAGTCAACATTTACTCTCAAAACTTAGGTTATTCAATGTGCGAGACGGAGGAAGCTGGCTGATCTGGCTCATCTAATGCTGAAAGGCATCACCACCCGATTCTCCAAAGAAGAAAAAACTAAGTATTTGGCATACGAAACTTCTCTGGACTAAGCATGTTGAGTCGAAAGCCTCTAAGGCACTAACGGCCTTCTGGCAGTGCAAAGAAGCCGTTGCTAAGACATTGGGGCTATTTTCGAGAAGAGTCGATTGTATACTACTCGTACATGAGCTTATAAGAGCTCTTATGAAAAAATGAAAAAAACGCTCGATCTTGGCTGATTTGGGGCTTTCTTTGGTCTTTGACACAACACGCAAGAGCCAGGAATGAAATGTAGTCGGATGGCCCCAAAACCGATTTAGGATGTAGCGCTTGTGTCTTTGTAAAAGGCGACAAAGTTAGATTTCACTTTTCGTTAGGAAAAGTTGAGCCTGTCTTTCAAGCGGAGATATACGCAATTTTGATGGCAACGAACTATATTATGAAGAATCGGTGGAGAGGATGAAGCATTTGCAACTGTATCCAAAGTCAAGCTGTGCTTAGAGCCCTTTCAAACACGTTCGAGAATGCAAGACTTTACTGAACGCAGTGGGAAGGGTAAATTTACAGAGTTTTGTTTGATTTCATAATGGGATCCCGGGATATAAAATAGCCGAAAAGCTTGCTATACACGGCTCAGTGGAGAGTTTTTCAGAACCCAAACTTATATTAGGTCTGCCTGCGTTTTCACTTAGGTTTTCGCTTTCTGAGGTTTCTAAGAATTTAGCTGGAAATCAGTAGGAAATACTGCAGGTTGCTTACTGAGGGCACTACATATTTTTTTAACCAAATGAGTGTGACAGAAAAAAAGCCGTTGCATTCTATTTCGAATTCAATCTCTGCTGAGTTTTTCCTTCGGTGCGCCGCAATCTAAAAATATTAATTTACTAAGCCGTGTTTCGGGGCTGCACTTCTTCTACTGTTTATCGCCTGCTGATAGGTTATAAAGTTTCTCTTCTAGTTCCCGATACAATGCCCCTAATGCTGTTGCACAAGAGCTGTCGCACCGCTACCTTCGTAGTCTCACTCAATACGCTTTAGAAGTTTACTTTTTGTCCTTTTGTTCCACCACGACATCGGTCTTATAGAATACCGAGAATACATGTATGCAAAATGGGGGCTAAGGCGTTGTGGATCTTGAGGATATCACCAGCGACTACTGTACAGACTTTCATTTTACATTTTTAATTAGTTATTGCCTGCAAATACTTACAGATGCAAAGAAGTATCCTTGGGAAGAAACTGCTTCTAGAAACCCCAAAATGTCAAATAAAACACTTTTTTTTTTGTTTTAAAATTAAATAATAATTTAATTCAGTATCATTGTTATTATTCCTTACAATTGTATTTTATATATAATATTTATTTGTGTTTGTATGTATTCAGCATAATTTTTTTTAAATTATTTTATTATATAGAATTTTATTTTTAATTATTCTTCCTCATAAAGTACTTATTGTATTTTGTAAAGTAATAATTTGATTATTAAGATTTTTTGTTTGTTTACAATTTATAATTAACTTAAACTACTACGTACGTTAGCCAATGCCTTATTAAATATTTAATTTAAATCAATTATTAAGTAATCTTAATGTGATTACTGCATGATAAAATTAAATTTATTTATAGTTACTAGTTTTGTTTGTGTTTTTTTTTTTTTTTTGTATACTTAGTTAGCAATTCATTTTTATGTGATTACAGAGATTTTTTTAAAAAAGTATCTCACTACTCACAGATTAAATGTTTTTGTTTTAGGAAGTGTGTAGTAGGTGAACGAAAAATACTTAAAATTAAATAAACGAATCAATTTTTTGTTATAATTTTTTTTTTTTTTTTTTATGTACAAGTTTTAAAAATGAGGATCCTAAGAATAAACAAGGGGGTATTTGCTTTATGAATCAAAATGTACACTTAACAACTTTAACAAAACAGACGAAATTTTTTATCGAACACTTTAAGATACAAGAACTCAAGGCTACACTGAAATAAAGTATATATTTTGTTATTTTTATTTTATTTTTATTTATTTTTATTTTTTTTGTAAAGTCTTAGATTGAAATAAATACTTTTTTTTTATGATCTTAAACTTGTGACTATTTACAGAGTTGTTTTTTTTTTTTTTTTTTTGTTTTTTAAATATTATTTGTGTATTGTGGAACACGGTATTTTGTGAAATGATTTTATATATGTTTTTTTTTTTTTTTTAATTTTTTTACGCATCTATGTATGTATGTATTTAACGCTGATTAGTGTGTTTTCTTTTATGCCTGCCTCTTTAATTCGAATTTTTATTTTTTACGTACAATTCGTATACTACAAAATACTGGAGAAAGACGCGCTACGTGTTACTTAAAATTCTAGAATAGATATAGCTTACATCAGAGCAGCTTTATATTGCTGTTGCAAGCGAGTTTTACGATGACAAGAGAAAATCTAACCAAGCAGCATATTTAGGCACCGAGCCAGAAGGCCTTTATCGGGGATTGCACTTGAGATCAGTGGTAGTTACAGTGTAGTGGTTGTGTGTAGGCCTTTACAGTTCAACCGATTTTGAAAGACTTTGATTGGTTTAAGTAGCACTACCAAATAGAACGGAGTTTTTGTAATAGGATTGTTGACGGTCCTGCAGGGGGCTCTTGACATCCCGATCGGCATTTGCAGCTCGAGATTTGCGTTCCATTTCAAGCTCTTGAACAAGGGATTCTGCAAATGGAAACACGAAACGAAAAACAGGGGAAGAAGATTTTTATCAGTTTCATCCTCAAGAAATTTGTCCATTTCTATATGTAAAAGAGAAATAATAATGGAAATAGAAGATTAACCCTTACCAGAATAATTTTGCCAGAAGGCTCCCGTTGCCATTAAGTCAATGCCTGGGTAGTTCCATGGAGTCTTGCCACCGCCTGGTACAAGTAATCCACTCTCAGCTTGCGATGTTGGCGGTAGTAAAGGAGATACTTGATTTGCTGAACCTTCACGTTCGCTACTACGATCATGTTCGCGATCACGTTCTCGTTCACGTTCGCGTTCTCTTTCACGTTCTCGGTCGCGTTCGCGATCCATACGATCGACACTGCTGCGAGTATCACGATCTATTGGTTCTCTCTTGTAAGTAGGACTTTCGGAACGTCGGCGACGATCATTGGTGGAGGATTTATCGGATTTTTCGCTGGCTTTGCAGTCGATGTCTAATAAAATGTACAAAATGCAATGGATTTCTTGTTAGATATTTTAGGAATAAAAATTTTAAACGTTTTCGTGCAGTTTCGAGAAGTTTCGTGCAGTTTCGCTCAGTTGCAAATACTTATAAAACATCACTTAGAACTCACCTTGACCATTTTTACCCGAATCCGAAAGCCCTTTCGAGCCCTCTCGATCATCTCCGTGTACAGATTGTCCTTTTCGCTTGCCATCGAGTTGTTGCTGATAGCGTATACGCATTTTCCGTTCGCGTCGGTAGCGTTTCTGATACAAAACTGAAATTAAATGTTAATGCGCGTACGTTTTCATTAGTTACAAAAATGACATAAAATCAATGAAAAAGTATCTTTTTTTTTTTATTATTATCTTCTAGTAGGAGTATCTTTTGAGTAAGTCTGACGTTGAAATTCGATATCATTAAGTCAAATCGATTGCTCGGCATATCGGCAACGTGCACATATGGTAGAGAAAAAATTAACTGAAAAGGCAACAAAAATGAGTAAAAAATAAATTCATTCAGCTGCGAATCCGTTTTGCGGGTGGGCCCGCTAATTCAATTATTAATCCCAACTTAAGACCCAATAAAGAATATTTGCCCCTTTCGGTTAGTCTCGTTTGACTCTTTTGATTTCTTTCACTGAATCCAACCAACAATATAAATAGCAACAACAACAAAAGTAATAATCGCTCCGTTTCGCTTTGAATTGAGTTCAGTGAAGTGAATTAGATGCATTGGGTGTGCTGCCGTTCCATGTTGAATGTTGGTGAACTTCTTTGTCATTGGAGTTTATCCCAGAAGAATGCCTCCAACTTGAACATGTACTCGTATCTCTGTGAATGCAAATCGTTTTGAGATACTCTTCAGATTTATTTAATAATTTTTGCTTCTGCTCTGCGTATGACACCTGATATTGGTTCGCCAATCGGTTTGTCTTTCTGAAATTCCCTTGAAGTTACAGATAAATTCGATATCAGAGTTGTTTTTTTTTTTTTTTTTTTTTTTTAAATACACACAGGTACGAAGGAATATCTGTATCTTTTACTGTTCTGGTTTTTTTTTTTTTTTTATTATCAAAGCTGAAGGTAGACCGACTTTAAGAAAAGAAGAAACGCAGATCTGTTGTGTGTTTAATACGATTATAGGGTGCAAATCGAGCACAAACAGGGGTTGTATGTTATAAGAGAGGAAAGAATAACGGAAATACCATAGCCCATTAACTGGTGCGTCAAGCAATTCGAAACTCTTGTAAGCGAAAACCTTAATTCTGGATGAATTGGTTTCCGTCGTTGGTGCTTCTTAATTTCTTTTTTGATTATTTTTTCCTATTTTTTTTTTTTTTTTTTTTTTTTTTTTTTTTGTGGATTTTTGTTTACGTTTGGGATTTGCTATATCTATTCTGCGTTTGGTTTGGCTTTTATTTTGTTTCGAATGATTTATCCAATTCGTTGATTCAATTATTCAACGAATCGTGAATTTCTTAATTTGAAATTAACTTTCTAAGCAGTATCTTTTGGCAAGAGGGTTGATGAAAGAAGATATTATTTTAAGAAGAAATGATGACTTTGTTTCTTAAAGATGGATTTGTCTTTCTTGATATAGTTTCAACCAATTTTTATGAACAGAATAGCAGTGGTTTCTCTTATATTTTACCTTAACTGAATTACCATGAAAGGGTGAAGCATATTGGTGTGCACATGTACCTGTATGTATCTTCAATAGTAAGTGTAATAAGTTTGCGGGATTTAAAATCTAAATATAATCTAAAAGTCGCCCGTTAACAGATTGCTTGTATACTCATCTGTGCGACAATTTAGAGGAACGTAAGGGCACACCAACGTAAGGAGTCTTTATACTCTAAGAGCTTGTTTGAAAAAAACATTCTCAATCAGTACTGAGTTTCAGAAAAATCCGTGGATAGAAGAAGGATTTTTAAATAAGAACGACATTAGTTAGTGTGTACAGTTCAGCAGCACATGTTAGGATATATTTTCGTGAGAAATCGACGAGTCGACGATATAACATACTCGTAGGGCTTGATTTGTGGTATCGAAGCGCACGTTTTGAAGGAACTCTACATTGCTTCACAAAAAAGTGCATAACTCGAAGCGCTAAATGTGAATATCCAACACTAATCAGGCGCTCTTTATATGATAACACTAAAATAAATACCGCATATTCGATAAACCATAAAAAGAAAATATTTGCAGTGTTCCAGGTCAAAGATGTGAAGGAAATTTACCAAGCAAGTGTTTCAATCCAGGAACGTAGACTCTTTGTCTCTCACTAATTCACAGAAATTTGATGAGCACATCGTGTAACTGCTCACAGGACACTTCCAAGAGAGAGTATAGAATACGAAGGAAATCCAACCATAGTCGATTAAGTAGACCTTTTTCACTTATAGAAGGAGTCTAATCCCGAATCTGGGACGACAAAATCATTCTTATATCCTAAAATACCAGCATTAAGTACGATAATTCGAGTACACACGATTATGCACACACTAGCAAATGTTCTGGTACACGGTTTTTGCCTAATAAATTTATTGGGTCACTCAATGGCTATAAATTGTAGAACAACTTATTCAAAATGTCCTCCATTTGCCTTCTAGGAACGGCGAAGTCGGTCAGGTCACTCATCGATTGCAGAACGCACCTAAAGCATTTGAAAATTTTCCACTCCTCGAACAAGGGCGTGATTCAAGACTAATTACTTTGGTGTCGAATAGTGTAAGACATAGTCTCCAGAACGGACCATAGTGCTGTAGCAGATGCCTAACAATCCGTCGAAATAAAGTTCGGAACGTGGTTTTTGAGCCATGTTTGAGTCGTTTTCAACTTATGAACTGGAGCGGAGTTTTGTTGAAAGGTCCACGGTTTATTTGCGGATATTGTTTTGTTGAGCGACCCCACAAAGTTCTATAAAACGCCCGTTAGATACATTTTCACCAAGGCTTTGACACTTTTCTCGCATAAATGAAGCTTAGGGAACCCATCGCAGGAGACTCCACACCAAACAATAACAGAAACTGAGTAGTGGCCACGGTGAACTCTCCGAACAAGAACAGACGCATCTCGTGATGACAGAGTATACACTTTATTCTGTTTGTTGAACGATTCGTCAACGGTGAAAAGATTCTCGTCAGCAAAAAGAATTCGTCTGTGGCCATTCTTCGCGTCCTATGACGCAAGGCTTTCGATTTTGATTATGTTTCTGTGACTAAGCCGCTGGTGTGTCTCTTGTATGCGCTGAGTCCAAAATCACATTCTGAGATGTGCAGTATGCTATCCTCCTAAGATATGAGTCTCTGCTTGCGCAGCGGATTTCAACGAATTCGATTTTCCACGACATTGACGACTTGTGGCGTTCGCATAGGTCGCAGAAGCCCGGTTTTTTCACGGTCGACTATTCCACCAGTATCCTCAAATAAGTTCACGGTGAGATACACAAAGTTTTGTGTGGTTTTTAATGCGCCCAACATACGAAAGATTTCGCCTTTTTCGTTGCTGCATTTTTGCAACATCTGTCGTCGAAAACTGTTTACGCGGGAACGTTGTATAAACGTCCTTGTCAAATACCCGTCAAGTTGGAATATTCTTGAGAATGAATGTATTCATTTCGCTTACCAAAATATTTGCTAGTACTAGGTATTGCAATAGCAAAAACATATTCTTGCTTTATATGTGAATAACTTTCGCACCATCCACATCGATCAATGGTAGAATTCCGTTTTGGAAAATTGAATTAAAACCAAACTTTCCCACTGATATTTATTAAAGAAAAAAGCAGGGCGATACTCATTACTTTGTCATCGATTCGAAACCAGCATACGACAGCACTCATCGCAGCGAACTCTATAAACCAATGGCCAATTTCGAAATCTCGAGAAAACTGATGGTATTGCATGGTATAATGTTTGACAATACTCTTCTGCGACTTTCAGCAAGGAGGCGTACTATCGTGTGACTTCTTCAATCTTGTTTAAGATGAGATATTTAAGCGAGCATGTATCGAGAGGAAAAGTATTATTTTCTCCAAACAAGTCCAGGTATTAAGACACACGAATGATAGGGATATAATCACTCGTTTATAGAGTATAACTGCAGCTTTTGCCATGATTGAAGAACTATCAGCGACGAGTTAGTTTTGAAATCCAAATTTTATATGTGTCTACAAGTATTTCGGCTAAAAAATAAATGCATCTTTGTGTCTTATTGAATTCTCTTCCCAAAAGACATCCCGAAGACCATTAGGCTCAGTAACTCGATTCTACCAACTCATGACTGGAAAGTCGCGAAACTAAAAAAATAAGAAGCCCTAATAGATGCGCGTTAATTGTGATCAATAAGGAAACCCTTAATCCTCTGGCGCAAACTAAGGCATAATTCGGTTTGAATTCGAGTACATAATCCTAAGAGTTTATAAAAAGGATGAGTTGAATGCTGATAAGCAATCTCGTACCCATTTAGTTTAAAAGGGAAATACAGTCTCAGATACTGGAGCGTCGATATCCTTTCCTAAAATGTATACCCACGACTTCAATTTCTCCAAGGTGATAGCCAAGTTGACGGTCTCACCCAGTCGGAAATAGAAATCGAAAAGTTCCTTTACAATCAGAGGAAAAGATGAAGAGGACTCAAATTTTACCGAAGTTTAAGCTTCTCCAATTTATTGCAGTAATGATGCTACATTTTCCGCAAATTAACCTCCATCACTACAAAAAGCTCTCAGTTGCATTTATTCTCTATCCAAAGATGTAGAAGACATCATCTTTCCTTGAAGTGGAGTTAAGACATTTGAATAAATTCCACTTATACAAAAAAGAAAGGTTGGATCAGAACTTGTACATATATTAGTGAAACGTGGCCTTAATGTACACTTACTTCCTAATTTCGGCGTCCCTGACAAAACCGTTGCTAGACTGGAAACCGCTAAAGGTATTTACTGGTTGGCACTGACATGGCCATGACTATGTGAGCCTTCTTTCTGGTGACAACTTAAAATAGGTGGTCTTGGAAGCTAAGCAAAATTCCTTTCAATAATAGAATACTGAGAACGTTTTTTAGAAGTCTCTTTCAGAAGCATTTCATACTGACCAATCTTGTCGACTAGGCTACTACGACAGCGTTTGGCTATGCTTAAAATATTGTTATGGTTAGTCAGCAGTCAGTCTTCTATTGCCCTGCCCATTTCTGTACATAGATTTAAATACAACTACTCCAGAAACTCTTGGCAGATTTAGGCTATCCTATTTGATACCCTACTAGGGGTAGATCCCCGCTATGATGAAGAACTATTGTACATCAATTTAATTGTTTGGTTTGCTTAAGACACTAAATGATTTGACGTTTGAACGAATTGGAAATGAGCAGGTCTTCGTCATCGTCTAGTTTTTATTTTAGACATGAAGACATTATGTGGTATCACTACCACTTTATTTAACCTCTCTTGTATCATCCTTGTAAGGCCTTACCTTTTAAAACCACCAAGAATGGGTCCCAAATTCAATGCGGGCAAGTTTATCTGGTTTACAAATAAAAACGGACTAAAAACGATATCGAAGTTATACATACAAGATTGGAGCGCGTAACCTGAATCGAACGAAATTATATGCTTTCTTCGTCTGAACAGTTGGGAAAACATAAGTTTTATTATCCATGGACTGACCTTAAATAAAACATCCACATTCACCGCACTTTCACAAGAACAGAACGGAAGACAGGCAATCACAAGTTCCCAAACCAGTATCTTCACATATTCATGCCTTCAAATATGATTACTTATCCGTACAAAACGATTAATTTACTCACCTGCACTTGATCTCAACAGGCACCTGTTCTACACAACCAAGAGAGAAAATTATAGCTTCGCTCAATTTTGCAAATCGAAATCAATTTGTCATTGGAACGATGAAAAAATTAGCAACTCCAACGGACACAACAACGCCAACGACAAAATACTCGTACACCTAACAAAATCCATTCCAAGAAGTAGACAGATTCATACCAAGTCTGCGCTTTGTTAACTCTTTGTTTCTCTTTAAACCATGGCTGCATCTGTATCTGTATCCATTTAGAACAGAATTTCTCCTTTTGATCGGCTAGAGCGCCAACAATGGTTGACTGAACCGACAAGAGAGTCGCGTTGGCGCAATACTCCACTCTAATTCCATACATCGACTACGACGGCATTCTATGTTATAGATACTCGTACACGTAATAAAAAACATTTAATCTGACGGATGCGCACAAGTGGGAGAAAAAGGAATAGAATAAGATACCAAAGGTCTCCTCTTATCCCCTTTACCTCATCGTCATTATGGTCATCATCTTCTTGTGTGTGTACTCGTATTGTTCTTTGGATGATTTACCAAAGGTGTGTCAAAATGAATTAGACAGACTTGCAACAAAACAAACTAACAGCAGCGGCAATAACGCAAAAGCCGCCTTAAGAAGATCTAACCGATCCGAGCGATCCAACCGATCCGAGTGATCCCCAACTGATCCGACCGACCGACGGTAGTCATAAAAGTTGACTGCCCCCAGGGAGTTGTGGTGAGTGTGTCTGGGTCGATTTGGCGCGCATTCAATTCAACTGTAATTTGCATAAAGAACCAGGCAATGAGTGATGTAAAGATAAACCCACTCAAGGTACTCACATCTACTCGTATTTAGTTCTTCAGAATACAGAAATCTACAGAAACAAAATATAAATGCAGATACACCGGAGATCACTTTGTTGCACACAATTGAAAAGAAAGAACAGCAAAGCTGCCAGTTTACAAATAATAAAATGGAACTCGTAACTTACCTCTCAATTTCCGCTCATCGACTAATTGCCTCTCTAATGAGTCTTTGACTTCACGTTCGCGCATCACATCCATTTTAAGTTCAGCTAGATATAGATAAACAAACAGAAAAAGAAAAGTAAAGAGATTAATTTTATTGAATTTAACGGTAACAAATGGAAATGTTGTATGATGAAGATAAATACGATTGGTGCAGTAATAAGGCGCCAATAAGTGAGAGGCGACAAGAAATAATGATTTACACTGGTTCGTTTATATTTCTTTCAAATTCAGTCGAGGAGACAGTTTCAACTATCTTTTCATACGGCAAGTGAAGCAAAACACAATTTGTTGCTACATACGTCTTTGAAAACCGTTTTTGTCATTTTTTACTTTGCTGGCGACTCTATTTGAATAAGCCAATGTTACACATAAAAACCTGAGAGTTGTAGCTTAAATAAGGCGCATCTATGTGCTTTGAAAGTTTCAACATTCCGCCGAATCTTGGAAAATAGCAAATTGAGTTTTGGATCTACACATTTCTGCTATTAAAGTGTTGCCAATTTACATTTTTAAAAAATTTTATTTGAAGAAGTAATTAACAAGAAGTCAATTAATGACAATATTTCAAGAATCTACATTCGATGATTCATAATGCACAAGCACAGCCCGTACACACTTTCTCCACCTTCTATCACAGAGGTCCATCGAATTTGAGTCTGATGGATTCGCGAGACATTGTTCGACCGGAGTGAAGTGCAGTGTGTTTGAGCCTATTTTGGTTCACCTTGGCTTTGTGAGACGGCACAGAGTCAAAAACGAACATACATGTTGTCGGTTCACATGACTCTGGCTTCAATCATTCATTTAGCACTCTTTTGCGATACTCAGTTGCGTCAATCTTCACGCCTGGGGTTAAGAATGTCGGCCCACACTATTGCCGAATGTGGCTTTTGCGTTTTGAGCGCCATGAGAGCACTCCAATTTTTCTATAATTTCTCCGATCATTTTGCTTGTTTACGACTTGCTGAATTGTGGAAAATTCCTTGCCATAACAGACGGTGTTTGGTAGTGCTCCACTCACAGTAAGGTGTTTCAATGGAACCGCTCTTCCCGAACGCTGCTTCTTCTGCTTCTTCTTAGACGGCATGGTCTAAAGTTTATCTTTCAGTATGCATCAAATGCTCTCGTCCGAAACATGCAGCTTTTTATACAAATAATAAGATATCCTAAGTTCTTAGCTGAAGTATTGCTTATGCTTTATTGCGAATTCCGTGAAATGATCTTCACTGTTCACCACCACAACGGTGTGCAATGCTGAAGGTATCGTTGAAACGTGTTATGGTGCAAAATACAAACATTTTGTTCACTTTCGAATGTTACAGCTCATGAACGATTGCTGGTTGCGACTTTCCGGCTTAATGCAGTCGATAAAAAAACTAGAACATGTTGGAATAAAATGCTTTTACCTGCTCTAAAATCTGCAACGCAATGTCATTTATATTTTGACAATAACACCGACTTGAAGTTGGTAACAATTCAATCGCCGCAAGCTGTGTGATTAGTGATGACTCATTTCATTAGGCACGTAGTTATTGAAATGCTTTAAAATTTACTCAGAGATCTGTCTGTTTTTTTCACTGTGCATTTTGCTGCGGTACTTAGGGCAGACCTCACAAAATCGAAAGCCACATTGAGTACGTAGATAAAGTTTTATTATACTGCGCGTTATATGAGATGACAATTGTCTCAAATTTTTATTGTATACAACCTTAGGGTCACCAGTCGGAGTTGTTACACTTTCTGTTGTTTCAAGTTTTGCCTTTATACTTAAGTATGTACACACTTTAACAATTGAAGACTGAAACCATAATTTTTTTACATTCTTTGGAAGTTTTCCTCGTTCGCTTCCCTTTTACTCACTTTCCGCGGTAAAATTCAGTGATCGGCTTCAAACAGCAAGTCTCTCTATGAAGGAGTTTAAGATGAGGTTTATCTCAACTGCGTTGTCCCTCGGGGAGATATTCGACGCCTTTCTACCGAGAAACAGTGGTGTGCATTCTTTCAATATGTCCTACCCTCTAATCCGCAAAACTTTAACCGTCCTATCAGAGACAAAATTCCATTTCGTTGTTACAATATATCTTCTTCCCACAGTTCTATTTATGCAAATAAGAACGAAAACCATCAGCAGAACGTCTCTCTAAGCAAATGTTATTAGCTTTTTTGTAAAGTTCTCTACCAGGGATATTTATTTTCCAGTTAATATAATGAATTAGAGGAATTAGAGAGGCCAGAGTGGAGAACAGGTAGACAATATATCATAGTTTACCATAATAAATATACGATTATAGCTTCCTGTTGTGGGATGCTCTGCAAGCCGCTGTTGCTGTGTGTCCTTTTTTGTCCTTTTTTTTCCGCTTGTATTTTAATGGAAAAAAACGCACCACTAACACCTTTGTGAACAGCTGTATTATCTTACCAAAAGCAAGTTTGTTGATGGCAAAAGTCTAGTTGGTATCACTGCCGATTTTATGAAGCAGCGATCATTCTCCAATGTCACATTTCACAAGCGTTCGCGTTTGATAGAAATACCAAAACTAGAAATGATTTGTTTTACTAGTGTCCATAACTGTTGTTGCATACACACTGAACTCGATAAACTCGTGGTGAGTTTCGATTTATTGTTTCCAATAAACTAAGCTTTGTACTAGCTCCGTAGTTGGAAAACTGCTGTACGAACAGCCTCATATGTGCTTAGTTTGGATTTCGTTATCGAGATATCTCCTGATATCTGTCCATCGTTAGTCTTATCGAATACTTCATTCTGCGTATAATACTGCGATTCCACCACTATATTTGGCAGCTCTTATTTGACATTTCTATCCATGGCATGTTCCTTAACAGTCCAGGTAAAGTTTAACGAAACAATTTTCTAGCCCTTTCTAGGTAGAGTTCGCGGGCAGCCCCAAATTTTCTCTCCAACCTCCATCTTGTCAGCCTCATTCTTTTTCTGCACTTGCAAACCAGGGTTGAGACTAAGCACGTAAAATAAGATGCAGTCCTTCCAACAACTTACTAAAAAATTGCCAGTTACTGTTCAGAATAATAGAAGTCCGAGTGCTGAAACTGTATATTTAATCAATCGTATTGCGATCAGTTTGACTAATTCCTTTTAAACAAAGCATTGTCAAGTCTGTTTCTTGACTTTAAGTTGTACGAGATGCATGCTTACTATGATGGCATTCGATAAGTATTACTTTCGTTTTCTGTCAGAACATGACATTCAGACAAGAAACTAGTCCTTGTATAAACGTTTTATTGAAATTTATAGATCCCTTGTAAAAAGATGAGGAAACGCTTAAAAGAGTAAGAGCCTATCAGCAACTATCACATCAGCGCTAAGTACCTTCAGGGTGATGCAAGCCACTCACAAATCTACCACTCTTACGAACTTACCAAGAGCGTAAAGTCTAGAAATAGTCTTTCCTACTGGGAAGCAGCAAGAAAGCCGATAACCTTTAAGATAGATTACGAGCCGTTTGTTTTGTCGTCATCCTGGAGTATCATGTCATCTGTAGCTCTGTTTACGTGAAACCCAACTGTCAATGTTCGGATTCTGAAAAACATTTCTCTGACTTTGTCTATTTAGTTCACCGGCAGTCTTGTTTCCAGTGATCCTATTGAGAAATGAGGCCAAAACAATCCTCAATAAATTCAGCATTCTCACTGGGTTCAGAGAAGCTTTGCATTCACGAGCTTCCTCAGTATATCTCCGCTTAAAAGACAGATCCAAAGTGAAACGAAGTCCTGTCATCCTCCAAAAAGAAACTTATGCCGCATTCTAGATAGATTTTGGAAACATTCGTTAAAACCTAACCTTTCTCCTAACTCCTTTCTTGGCTTATATTACAGCCGAGGGCTTTAAATCAACTGGAATTTGACCCAATTTTCTACCGTAAAAGTTTGTTCTTTGATGAGGCTCATTTATCCAGAAATGGCTACGTAAAACAGCAGATTTGCAGTATTTGGAATGAGGACAATCTTCAAGAAGGTTACCAGATGCCACGGCATCCAGAACAATGTACCGTGTGAAGCGGATTCTACACCTCCCCGATGACATCATTAGTCCTTATTTCTTCAAAAATGAGACCGTAGAACAAGTTACTGTCAGCAGACACCGGAACAATGCGATATGATCAACGTAGCCACTAATTACTAATTATTCCATCTACGTCGACAATGAAGATATCACTCCCGGGTGACTGTGACAAGAGACGACTTACACATATGGTATGATTGTTACTCGTTGCCTTAAAAACAATTTCCAACCCAATGTGATCCAACTCTCAATGTGCCCGCCTTGCATAATCATTCCGTATCTACTTCATTAACGACAAACCTGTTTCCTCTATATTTTCACTCTGTGATTTACTTAATTGGCATTTGCGATAAGATGAGATGAAATTATTAGCAGAATCAGACTCCAATTATGGTTTCGTCAAGTGTATAGAATTTTCCGGCCTATGAGTCTCCTAAAATTGTTACTTTTGAAGGCATCCGTGAATAGACACATAAATACTCCTTTCCTAATACCAGACAAAATCGCATCATCCTTTTTAGTTCGCCCGTAATAAGTCCTAGTCTACACCGTTAACACTAGAAAAAGGGGTAAATTAGCGACACTAACGAGTTAAGAATTTTCAATTTTAATGTTAAGTCACTCAAAATCTACAAATTGTAGAACTCATTATTCAAAACGGGCGTCATTTTTGGCCTTTCATCGATCACATAACTCTCCACATAAATAAAAGAATCCTCCACTGATTCGACGAGGGCACGCATTAAACGCTGAATGTTTCGTATCGAGTAGAAAAGACTATGCTCTCTAAATTTGGATATATGTACTTATCCAACGGTTTGAGCACTGGACCAATTATCCAATGATATAGCGTTTGGAAATTTTTTTTGAATCATGTTGAACGGTTTCAGTTCTTAGTGACTTAGAGTTAATCTTGATGGAATACCCACGACTTGTGGGTAAGGAGCGGCTTTCAAATGAATTCCAAAACAGATGCTTCATAAACTTTAGCTAAATTATTGATTCGTTTCTCATAATGCGAACATCGGTAGATCCATCAGAGCTCACTACTTAGCAATGCATTGCCACGTTCAAAACTTAGAATAAGTTCTCACGGTTCTTTTGAAGACCTTTGATAGCTCCATTACTCTCTCTCGACTTAGGACAGAGCTTGTTGGTGAGCATTCTTTCGATTTTTGTTCTAATGAAACAGCGAGCAAGTCTGCAGTATGCCTTTTGTATGGACCAAGTACCAAATCTTCAATTTCCATTCATGCGAATAAGGTTTTCTATTTTCGCAACGGTTTTCGTCTAATTTAAGAGTTTATGACACTTACAGAGTGCAGACTGCCAGATCTTTTACGATTTAGAATTCATCCTGTATCCTGTCAATACTTCTTGATTTAATCCCCCTTTTTCCAAGGACTACAATCGAAATCCTCTATCGTTTGTCTAACTGCGTATAACTTTCATGCACTTTCGACCTTTTCGGATAACTCTCGTTCATATCTAGAAGAAACTTAATTTTCGAATTCATCAATAGCAGGTTCGATTTTGAACGTCAAGCCCACAAGTTGCTCTCAACCGAAACAAATTATTTGTCATTAAGGCCCTTCACCTAATCACGCGATACCAACGAGTAGATACATACGAGTACTTTCAATGAAAATAATGAAAATAAACGAAACGATCAGATCACTATAAACCAAAAAGTAACCAATTCATGTCATCACAGTTTAAATAATATCCTACACCCACCAGATCTATTAACAACACTTGCAGTCATGACATATTGCATGCAATCACGTAGCCGAACGTCGGTATACCATTACCAGTACCAGTACTACCTCCGAATATCCAGTTCCATAATAAATTGATTTATTTCGGTGCCTCCCCTTTTACATAACCGGCATACCTTACACAACTGAATCAACTGAATCAACTGAATCAACTGAATCAACTGTGAATAAAACTCAACAATTTATTTCACTCTGCGATTTGGGACCAACTAAATTCAAAATGTCAAACGGATAATTAACGGCGGGCCAAACAAAATAAAAAATTTATAAACGAAAACCTCTCAACCGAAAGTGAAACTTTGTTTACCCAAAGCACATGCACGAGCTAAAAATGCCCCTCAGGGCATTTTCGGTTTACGGATGCCTTATCGACTCCTATACCTTAAAACACGACTTGAACTGGTTTTCACCTGGAGTTCCACACTCTGCCACTAAACACTGATGATATTGTGTGTTCTCGTACATAAAGTACATGTTTGTGTTAAATGTCGTCTATATGAAGCCATGAATAAAATTTTGTATCTTTAAGTTTATACTCGTATTCAAATCACCCTTTCCCTACACTAGTGCAAACTATACTACAAGTATGGTATGTATCTATTATATTTACTTACCTTTTTCATAACTGATCTGTCGCTCTTGCTGGCGGGCATTGTCGGCGGCCACCTTCAGTAGACTCTGAATATTTCGCAATAAAGTCTCCGTTGAAGATGTGGATTGTTGCTCAAGTCCAACAATGGAATCGTTTGGCGGCAGTCCATCGTTTAGTGAGACGCCACCTCCACCACCATTGCCCATGCTTGTTGTACTTCCAGTCGCACTGCCTGCACCGCTACTGATAGCACCGCTGACAACACCGCCAACTCCTACCACACCGCCGACGACACCAGCGCCAACACCAGGGCCGCCGACGACGCCAGCGCCGCTTGCAGCAACTGCAGCAGCTGCAGCTGTTGCAGCCAATGTGGAATAATTCAACGCCCTCTGGTGATGATGGTGATGATGCGGTGTTGACGACTGCTGATGCGGCTGGTGATGCGAATGCGCTGAATGATGCGAATGATGAAGATCACGATCGCCCGAATTCGAAGTTACGGAAATCGCCTGATGTTGCGCCGAAATGTCACGTTCACTATCGCTTAAATCTGAAAGTCAATAAAACAAAACAGAAACGAAAGAAGGAGAGATTTAAGTGCCTTGAATAGACTCAAGTCCGATACAAAGTAGCGATCTTCAACGATCAATCTGCTTACCATCATCCTTAGCTAAATGGTCATCTACTTCCGAGCCATTATCATCACTCAGATTCTCATCGTCGCCTCGAACTGATGGTGGAGGTGAGTGCACCTCATCACTGCGATCGCTGCGATCATCACAGTTGCTACCATGATCGGTGGCGCCTCCAGACTTTGACAAATTCAACACGGGACTCTGTCGATTAGGTGAACCTACATAGAAATGAAAATGCATTTTTTTTTTTTTATGAGATACTTCACTCGTTGTATGTACTTGTAGGCTAACTTACAATTTCTTGAACTCAAGTCTCTGGGCTTTGGATCGTTCATTTGCTGGCGATCATCGGTGCGTTCATCACGCAGTCTGAAATTCATTTTGTTCCTTTTATACTTCAAATGTCTACCATTACATAAACTGGTCATCACACTCAATGCTTACCTTTCCAAGTGCTTGACAATATCTTCATAGGCAGCTCGACAATTCTCCCAGATACCTGATCTTGCAATTGCATCCATACTTGCAGCTGACATGCCACTTTGAGCTGCCGCTTTTAACATTTGACTATCTGGTCGGCCGTGAAGACCATGCGGAGGCATACCAGGACTCATGAGGGCCGATCCCGGATGATGGTTCATCTGCATGAATGCCATGTGATTGATTGGTGGTGGATTGTAGCCGTTCGCCAAAAGTGGTGATTTCTCCAATCGGGAAATATCTACAACAATAAAGAAAACAATTCCAATTTAGTGATTTTAGGAGGCATCCCTTGGAGCGGATCAAATGTAATTCTACCCTTCAATCCCACCGAATCGCTCGAGTGCAATTCAAATTCTACTCAATTTAAACGGCAACGGCAACGGCAACGGTAACAGAAACAATCCGTTGCACGATTCAAACGAAATATCTACAATTAGTCAGAAAGCGCAATGGGAAATCTTTGATTTCATTTCGAATGCGAAGAAGGCATACATCCGTAAGTTGAACTCGGTTAGAGGCGTGTTCCATCCATTCGCTTCTCGCATCGCAATGATGGACCGACCGAAAGACAATGGAATTGAAGAATTGACGGAGAATATTGAAAGAAATATGTATACAACATTGAGGTATTTAAATTGTCGATAGACACGGCATACGGAATACTCAGATATTCGTAGTTTTTTTTTTCTTTTTTTATGTTTTTGTACATTTTGTAATGTGTGCGCGTTTAAGCCGGCTTTGACGATGCATTCAGAGGAAGACGAGACGCCCCCAAGCGAAGTCATTGTGGCGTCTCTTCTTTCGAGCTCTCTGTTGTTTTTATGTTTATCGCTTCATTCAATTAAGTCAGAGAGTTGTATCTCTTGTCGATTGTTAGAGTAGGTACTCATCGTATCTATTTGTGATGTCTGATTACATTCTCTCCCAATGGAATTGAGTAAAAGATATTCGTACTTCAACACAGCGATGGGAAAACAAGTGTTGGCGTTTAGAGGATATGTTGATGGATGGAACAATCCATATGATGACTTCGCATGAATCCGCATCACCACTCTGACAGAAGGCATGAGATGACTAACCTTTATAAATTTGTAATGGACGTATGGATAGATATCTGTGGCACTGGAAGTGGATCTATCTTTTTCATAAAAAACCATTGTAATGACCGGCTTAGACACGGTAATAAAACGGTTTGAAAACCAACATCAACTCTTGACGTAGAAGGTGAAAGTTTTTTAGTTGAACAGATTTGTACTTGTTTGGATTTGATAGTCAACCAGTATCCTACTGTCCTAGGTAAAATACTTAAAAGCTTGACGACTGCATGCGTAATATGTGTACATTCAACACTTTCAAATCGTATTTGGCACCAATACGCCAGAAAAGGAAACTTTAACTTTGAAGCAGTAAACAACTTTGTCTATCTGGGCTCACTCATAATATCCAATACGAGTAACTATAGAGACCAAAAATATCAAATCTCTCTTAAAAATCGCAGTTTATTTGCCCTAAGAAATCCACTATAATACCACATCTTTAAGCTAGCTTTAAGAACTCATATTGAACAAATCCGGATAGCTAGTAAGAGTTATTATAATTACGGCGACAGAGGAACAGTGTAGATTCAGGTGAAATATGCTTAATTTCATCATAACCAGCTTACGCAATAGCACAACTATACAAAGTATCAACAAAAAGTTGAAATTTAATCGAGGTTTAGACGTAAACAGTCTAAGAAAGAGCTTGATTGCTGCGATTCATCACTTTCAGTGTACCGGCAAAAAGAAATATAAAACTGTCAATACGTTAACGAGGCTACAGAAGGATCTTAGAGGGACTAGATGTCAAGAGGGACATCGCCAAAATCTAGTTTATATACTCTGTGTGAAAAATATTCGGAATTCATCTTTACGTGCGTAAAGATATTGCCATAGTTTTTGTTTTGTAGGTTGGTAACACTGTACTTATTGTAATTAACACTGTACTTTTCCTGCGAGAAAATTAAGTCCATTCTCGATGGTGTGTATGAGACTCATTCACCTTCCCGTACAACAGTTTACCATTGGTTCGCAGAGTTTCGCCGTGGCCGCACTTCGGTTTTTCATGACAGGTGGCCCAAAAACGGTTACCACAGAGGAAACCTTGCACAAAATCCATGATCTCGTATTGGCGGACCGCCGAATAAAAATTCGCGAGATGGCAGGCAACTCAACTGAATGCGTTAGCCATATCCTGCACAAGATTTTGGGCATGAGAAAGCTGTCTGCCCAATGTGTGCCGCACTTGCTCACACCAGAGAACAAGCGTCGACGAGACATGGATACATTGGTAGACAACAGAACAATCGAAACAATGTGTGTTACCCGGTGAACGGGCTCCAAAGAAGGCGAAGACTGTGCCTTCGGCCGGAAGGTGATGGCCACCGTTTTTTGGGACGCGCGAGGTGTGATCCACGTTGACTATTTGGAGAAAGTCAGGAGCATACTACGTCGATTTATTGGGCACGATTCAATGCCGATTTGAAGAAAAAACGACCACATTTTGCAAAGAAAAAAGTGCTCGTAGCTCACCGGCTCACACCTCCGCCGTTGCCACAACCAAATTGCTCGAATTGCACTACGAATTGCTTCCCCATCCTCCGTATTCTCCGGATTGGGCTATTTGCGACTTCTTTTTGTTCCCAAACCTTAAAAGATCTCTCGCCGGAAAGAAGTACGGGTCGAACGAGGAAATCATCGCCGCTGCGGAAGAGTATTATGGAGGCCAACAAAAGTCGTACTGTACGGAGAGGTTAAAAAAGTTGCAGCACCGCTGGAAAAAGTGTATCGAGTTGAAAGGGGATTATATTGAAAAATTAAATTTTTAAAACCTATAAAAGTTGCGTTGTCGTTTCTAGTCCGGGCATTTATCAAACAGCCCTCGTACAATGGAAAAAATGGTTGAACAAAGAGTTTACTATAAATTTTATGTTTCAAATGAAATTTCGTGTGCTGAATCATTAAAAATGTTGCAAAAGATCTAAGGCGAATCGTTATAGCCATAGGAATGGTATACTCTTAAAGTATTCAAAGAAGACCGAAAAGTGGTAGCTGATTTGTTTCATTTTGGTCGACCTTTAGCGGAATGAGGAAAACATCGACAGAGTTAAGAAGCTGGTGCTCGAAAATCGTCGTATGAGTCTTGCCCGTCAGTTTCGTTCCCACTGATATTTTCGTCATAAAACGCGTCGTCGCACGACAGGTTTTTCAAAAAGAACATCGAAAGTAGGTTGCTGAAGAAATGATTTCCGGAACTCCCATGGACCCCCGCTTTCAAGAAACACACAATAACTTACGTGAAGACATGGCTTTACGAGTATGGCATGCAAACTAGAAAATAGTCTTCGGAATGGCGTTTCGAAAAATAGCCAATACCCAAGAAATCGCTACAGAGTTACTCAAAAATTGAGGTAATGCCGACAGTTTTCTTCGATTAACCCGGTGTAGTGCCGTCCGAATCTCTTCCAGAGGGACTTCTCACAAAGCTATTCTTGAGAAAGAGTTAAACACTCGACAAGTGTCATCGATTAAGCACCACGCACCGATATGGCTTTGCCTGACTTTTTCTCCTTTCTTAAGCTAAAATTATTAATTTGATGAAGGCGTTTTGAGTCGACTGAAGCCGTAAAAAAATTCGATAAAGGAGCTTAAGGACATACCTCAATCAACATACGAAAAGTGTATGGAGAACTGAGTGAAGGGATGGCGTATTCGTATTGCAAGCCTACTTTGAAGGCAATAAAACACACTTTGATAAATAAATAAATTTTTCTTTTTTTACTCTCATGTTCGGAATGCAGCAACTCTCAAGCACATTGAGAGTTTCAATCGGCTTCGGAAGTTACCACCTTGATTACCGGATCAAATGAAAATTTGAGCTATGTAAACGACAAGACAACATCACGAGCGACTGCAAAATAGACAACAAACTGAATCGTAACATAAAAAGCAATTAAAATAGCACATACCCTGGTGATCTTTGATATCTTCTGGGAATATCTTATTCAGGTGGACTTCAATGACAAAATCGAAGACACATTTGATGTAATATTTGCAACAGCAGCCTATAAAAACAATATCATCTTCCGACTAGATGAATTGGCTATCGCTGTCGAATCATCATCGGGGACTTACCTTAAGTATACTAAATGGATGCACTTCAAGAAATATACTTGTAATTGTCACCGACAAATCAAAGTCCGACGGACTCTGCAACGTCGACATACACATATGAACCTAGTATTAGCAAATATTTTGATACATGGTTTTGGCTAATAAAGTCAAAACAAATACATGTTTTCCAAAACTTTCTTTTCTATTTATTCGGTTACTCAATGGTTACAAATTCTATAACAGCATAGAAATGGTCCCCATTCGCCTTTCAGCAACGACGAAGTCGGTCTGGCCACTCATCGATTACAATACGCCCCAAATGCATTGAAGAATTGTCCACTCCTCGAACAAAGACGCGCTTCAAGACTCATTACTTTTATGTCGAGTAGTACAAGACATAGCCTCCAGAACGAACCATAGTGTTGTAGTAGATGGTCAATAATCCGTGAAAAGTTCTGAACTTTGGTTTTTGAGCTATGTTTGATTCGTTTTTGCGACGTTCTCTCAAATACCCGTTTGATACACTTTCGCCGAGGTTTTGACACCTTTCTCGCAGAAATGTAGGTCGGTGGTTGCATACGTTCTACTATTCTGTTTCTTGAACGATTCTTCAACGGTGAAAATTTTTTCGTCAGTAAAAAAAATCCAGAAGATCTGGAGATCCACGAATCCCCAACATTTTCATCAAAGACCATTACACTCAATTCGTGTTACTGTTTGGTTTGGCATTACCGCCAAAAAGGCTTATGACCCATTTTTTTTAGAAAACGATCGAGGTAAACCCCTAACAATAAATGCAAAATTCTATAGGCTAATGCTTCAACATGGTGATGGTGCAAAAGCCCATACATCATGGACAAGAATGGAGTTATTGAGGAAACTATTTCCAAATCGGATAACTCCCAAACGCGCCGATTTTAGTTGGCCACCACGATTGTCTGATTTTTTTCTTGTGGGGCTATCTTAAGGAAAAAGTGTACGTGAATAAGTCTCAAACCTTGTAGCAACTGAAGCGAAACATTGAATAAGAAATTAGTCTTATACAGCAAGAAACACTCCACAAAATTGTGGAAAATCCCATAAAAAGGGCAGAATTTGGCAATCAAGCAATCGGTTCTCATTGAACAGATATTATGTTTCGTAAATATTCTCAAAAAATAGCATAAAATAAACTTTCTTTTAAAATTTAAATTTTTTGTTTTCTTTATTCCATTCCATAGTAATTGGAAAAACAAATCCAAGGTAAAAAATTTGTAAGACTTTTTTAAAAATAAGAACAATACTAAAAGTTTTTTTTTGGCAAAATATTTGTAGTCCCCTGCCGACTCAATACAGTTATTTATTATACTTTCGTTGGCCGGGATGATCTTCAAGATATCGGTTCAAGCTTTCTGGATGGGTTCTTCGTCCACAAAACGCTTTCCTTTCATATTTATTTCAAACGCATTTTTCTGAAAGAGTATAAAGCGCACGGTGCCAAATCAGCGAATACGGGGAGTGGTGGACAGTTCAAATGCGATTTTTAGCTGGAAAACGAAATATCGTGCGGAAAACACCAACTACGATGGCAATGCATCAAGCGCTTCAAAGCACCAAGATAGAGTTGCGCATTAGCTATTTTGATTTGCGGAGCGAACTCTTTGTGGACAATGAATCTTGAAATCGAAAAACTCAAACAATATTGTCATCACTTTTGACATATCCAAACGATATTTTTCGGATTTTAGCTCGTCTGGCGCCGTTCACTTGGCACTTTGTTGCTTGGTTTCTGGATAATATTGAAAACATCACGTTTCATCACCAGTCACAATGTTGTAAAGGAAGTTTTTCTTCTTTTTTGACTCTTTGATGATGATCTTCCAGCGTGTTGCTCGATGCTGGTTTTTATACCGATGAAACAAACAAACTGTCACTTTAAACGCAGTAATTCCGCTTCTATTCGTCCAGATGTCATGAGGATGTACCTTTTCGACGCATGCAACTGCTTATAGAAATACCTATTTTTAAAAAGTCCTGTATATTTTGGAAAAGACTTTGCAGTTACTTTTGTCGCACCCTGTATATTCAAATTTGGTGTAAAGAGACTAAGCAACTGGCAGTTAGTCTTAATCTCCAATGTAGTTTACTTGGAAATCTTTTCTTAAATTCTCAGGTAATTTCAAATGCACACTTTAATGGTCATAAGATAGACAGAGTAATATGCAGGAACAGAATAGTCCTTACTTACCCTGTTGTTGGTATCATGCACTAAATTCCCAAACGAGTATTCAAGAGCAAATGTATGCCCAAGGATAGATCTTGTCAACAATTAAAAAAAAAAAAAAAAACAAAAAAAAAAAAAAAAACAATCATTCAATGACTTTTAGGCCGTATTCGAATGTGCAGACCGTACAAAGCTCTACAAAGTGATGCCTGGTTTCGAAATCCAAACACAAAAGCTAGTTAACTTATGTCACGTGACATTGAAATAACAACACTCATCGTGATATGCATCGGATTTCGGCAAGCAGATACGCTAGCAGCTGTATTCTGCAATGTAGCACCACAACGTTCGATAGTTCGTGAAACAGGTCTTAAAACAGAAAGCACTATTCGCCAATTCTTTAACTATTGTAGCGATATCATCGGCACCAAACTTATGGAAAAATTAACAACAATTGAAGTCCAAAACAATAAGTTCAAAAAGCGGGACTCAAAATTAAAAATAAAGACAAAACCAAATGACATACAAAGAATCATCTGCTCTTCGTTAGAAAACAAAACTTCACTGAGAAGCTCTATAACCACGAAGTAGTTAAGGAGTTCACCTTCCTTGAAATAGATGTTAATTATATTCGGCACTAGGTACCACCTGCTAGCAGAATGAATGGTATTAAGATATGGATACTTCTCTCAGATTTGATGGTTTATTGACCACATACGAGTACGAGTGTCATTTTAAATTTTATATCATTGTTGAAATGTCAACATTCAACTGTTATTGCGTTGCAAAGAGTAGAAGATTATTAAATATGAATCCGCACATACTCGCACAACATGCTTAAATAGTGAAAATTCACTACGAAAACATTGGAAATATCGTGCAAACATTTCGTCAAGTTCGTACGGCTTTTGGTCTTCATTAAGCGCCTTCTCGCTTAGCTATAGTTAATTTAACCGATAAATTTGAACCTCTGAAACAGTTTAGTGACATATAGACTCCAATTCGTATCATCCGGCAGGGTCAACTTCAAACTTCGCCACCGTAGTTGAAAATGTAACTGAAAACACAGGTGTATCCATTTCGAGACGATCACAGGAAGTGGGCCTATCCGCAATCACTTTGCACCGTATGGTGTATAAAGATATTGGCTTTTATGCTTATAAGGTCCAGTTGACACAAGAATTGAAGCCAGCAGACCGCAGACCGCAGACGCACAATGCCGTAATTTCGCTGATTAGGTGCTGGAAATGAATGAACAAGATCATGATCTTTTACACAAAATTATTCTGAGTTTTTGAGGTTTTTGAGCTGGCGGTATGATTGGGCCATATTTTTTTCAAAAATGATGCATATATGACCGTTTTAGTGAATGGATTGTGTTACCAAGCGATGTAGATTGACTTTTTTTTCTGAAAGTGATGTTATGGACGTGGACGACGTTTATTTTCAGAATAACGGCGCCACATGCCACACAAATGGTGAAACAACGGTTCGATCGTGCGATTGAACAGCATTAGACTTTTTCCTTCAAGGCAATGTTAAATTTAAAGCCTATGCCAATGCTCCACCAAAGACTCATGCGCTAAAAAATATTTCAGAGCTGTTATTCGCAAAATATTGCCGCAATTAAGCGAAAACATGATGAAAAATTTAATCAAAAAAATTACTAGTTATAGGTAAAGTGGAGGCTAATATTAGGCATATATTGCACTTTATTACTAATCTTAGTGCTTGTACGTTAGACTTAAATATAAATATGACCAGTTTTCATAAAAATGTTGCGTTTTTCTACTATACCTCTTGTTGGATGAATCTATATGTATATGTATTAACGCGCTATATAATATATTGGCCGTGTGTGAAACAATTACGATCTATAAACTCTTCTTTGATCTTATCTCGTTGACATTTCTTCAACAAATGGGCAATTTAGAATTTTGTAAAAAAGGTGAGACTGTGGTTTATATTATGATTTATGTGTTAATTCGTGAGATATAATGTCTCTATTTATCTATGATACAATACTTCAAAATAAATATTGTCTTCTAAAGTTGTTTAGATTTTACGTAATAAAAAAATGTGGCTTATATTCTAACCACCAACCGAAGATCAAAATTATCGATGACTTTTTGAAGAATAAGTGGATCAATGGTGGCAGTTTCAGTTAAGACGTTATGTTTGAGATCCTGAGTTGTCACTAGGTTATTAGAATAGACTTTATTCTTTAAATAACCCAAGAAGTCTAAAAGCTCTAACCGAAATAATGTGGTTTTCAAATTTCGTTCGCAATAAATTGATTAATTGATAGTTTGTGTGGGCGATAGCACCATCCTGTTAAAACCAGATATCTTCCAGACCCAATTCATTAAATTTTGGAAAAAAAAAAAAAAATAGCCGGTCAACTGTAACTGTCTCTCCAGTCTCATCTTCGAAAAAAGTACGGATCAATGATGCCGCCAGCCAAAAATTCGCACCATATAGAGATGAATTGGTATTTCGTGAATCTCGTACGGAATCTCCCACCCCCAGAAACGACAATTTTGTTTAATTACATATCCATGTATCCAAAAATGAACTTCATCGGAAAAGATCAAATTCGATGAGAAATTATCCTGGCGATCCATCATCCAGTTAACAAATCGACGACATCGTAGATGGTCCAAAAGCCCCATTTGTTGTGTAATTTGGATTTTATAGGAGTGCAAATCAAGATCAACTTTTAAAATTCGCCGTAAAGTGCCATAAATGAGGCCCAATCGTTGACTTCAGCGACGAATTGAGGTACCCGGCTGGTTTTGAATACTTTCGCTCACAGTGATAATGTTTTGGTGTGTACGTTCCTGGCTGAGCATGCTGATATAGAGTTTGACCCGATACTCGATAAGGTATTGCAAAATTTCTATAACTTACAATTTTAAACGCGTTTATTTCAAAACTACATTTTTCAAGTTGGCCGCACCCACAAATTGAAAAATTGTTAACCAATTCACTTCAAATTTTAACTAGATCTTCAAAAATATATTGTCTAAGTTTTCAGGCTTTCGTTGTATATGGCATACCATAGTTAATTTGTTATTAACAATTTTCTGGCGATTTTTCTGAGAATTTTTCATGTTTGACTTTGGAAGTGCGAGATTCGGCCAAAAATCAGTATATCAAAAAATATCCTACGTACTTCTCTAGCTGTACAATGTACGGAAAAAGAAAAATTTGTGACTCATCATAATACGAAATTTATAGGAACTGTTGGTACGGCCAACTCAGGTCACATGAGAATCGCTGCACAGCCTTAATTTTTTTTTAAAAAAATTATTTTATAAAAGTTATGTTTCACAGTCGATCATATTTACAATAAACTTCAACCTTTGCAAACTCGATTTATTTTATATTTTTCTTAAAAAAAAATTAACAAAAAAGCCTATTTTTACGATCTCTTTCACAAAGTAAAACTAGGATATCTTCTAAGCTCTTGACAAATATTCCTTAAGACATATTTTTTTATTATATTTATTAAAATAAATACCACCCCAGCAGACAATTTCGTATTGCAGTTTTGAATAAATACACAGTAAATACTTTTAAGAAAATTTCTTAAACAGATATTTCGCAAATAAAAAAAAATGTCTAAGAGTGAATCGGAAATAGTTTCTCAGTAACTCTGTGTGATTCAAGAAACTTATTTCTGAGTCAAAACAACAGAAAGAAGGAAAAGAACAACAAAATACATGAAAATAAACATTTGCTCCCAAATTGTTAACAGATTACAGACTGAACTACATTATTTTAGTTTTAGAGCTTATTACCATGTTATTTTCTCAGAACCAGTTTCTCAATAAGTTAAGATCTCAGTTTATGTCAGAAACCAGATCCAAGGAACAATCACAGTTATAAAAAAACCCAATATCATCGACAAAATCGGTAAGCCTACCCTTATAATCAAGTGAAAGCATTGAGTTCATATAAATTAGGAATAAAATAGGATCCAACACAGAGTCCTGCGGTACTCCTATTTTAATGATCTCTACTTCGCTTCTAAACTCATCTATATTTACCCTTTAGGATCTATTTTCAAGATTAGACTTGAGGATAAAGCCACGGAACCCAACTCTTTCTTCTTCTTCTGGTAGCATTGCAATACTTTATGGGCTTTGGCTTCCTTCACAACTGTTTTCCAGTATTCTCACTGTTTTACTGTATTCTAAATTCGAGTTTTTTTCCAGTTTTGAATTCCCATTTCATTGAGATCTTCTTCAATGTTGTCCATCCATCTTGCTTGCCATAATTTTTGTTAGTTTTTCGATCTTCTGGGTAGCGTTGAACGTGGCCTATCTTGCTCAATCTTTGAGCTTTGATATGT
Source organism: Volucella inanis (assembly GCA_907269105.1). Lineage (NCBI taxonomy): Eukaryota > Metazoa > Arthropoda > Insecta > Diptera > Syrphidae > Volucella > Volucella inanis. The sequence goes on from OU026157.1 coordinate 20,871,575, forward strand.
CTTACTACTATATTTTCGCCTTCTATAAGGGTGTCCTTATTGCATATAAGCCATCTGCGTTCCTTCAAAATTTTGTACTTTCAAAAATTTGTACTTTTTTTGTCTGATATTGTCATTGTCCATGTTTCCGCGCTGTACTCGTACGTGATTATTAGTCTGATTAAGGTTTTATATAAATTTAGCTTCAAAGCTCTGCTTAGTGGAGTTGATTTTGAAAAAAAATTGTGTGCGTAATAGCTTTTAGAGGCAGCCTTGAGTCTATCTTCTATTGTGAATTTGTTTTCGTTTTTGTTGCTTATTAATGTTATGATAAGATAAATAGTTCAAACAGCCATAAAGGAAATGAAAACAAAACATATATCTGCAAGAAAAAAGTCGACGAATACATTACTTCCACTAACTGGGACTCTCTATTGACTTGGATGAATTGAATTGAATTGGATGTTGACACTTTGTATGAGAAATTTACTACACAAATACAAGATATCTACAAGAAATCAATGCTACTTAAAATTATTAAATCCAAATACAAACAAAACTCTTGGATGTCATACGAACTAATAGAAGGATGCAAGAATAGAGATATCCTCTATCGTAAGTGGAAAAATAATCATTTACCAGGTGGGGTGAAAAGTAACCTCCTTGGGAATAAAAAAAAATTTTATTCAATAGTTTGATACACTTATTCCTGCGATTTTCCAACTTCTTGATCCCGTCCGAAAAGTATTTTCCGGAAGGTCTGCAAAATACTCCTCCGTGGCGTCGATGATTTCCTCGCGTGAGCTGAATTTTTTATTGATGAGCTATCTTTTGAGGTTTGGGAAGAGGTCCACCACAAAACTCTCGAAACCAATATTTGACGGTGTAATCTGACGGAACATTAGCCCCATAATATTTATCCAACTTTTCTTTTGTTTGCTTCGCCGTTTTGCCTCTCAAAAAATAATGTTTTATGAGAGAACGAAAATCGTTTTCGTCCATACTCAACATGATGCCAAACACGTCGACAACAATCAGCTGTCAAAACAAATCTAAGGACATCTTACAGTAGCAACGCATTCTGGCTGTCAAGGAGGTTATTTTTCACTCAACCTAGTAAACAAAACATTCGAATTACAGTACAAAAGTTTTAGAAACTTTTTAAATAAAAGAATACGGCAACAAAACCAATTCAATGATACACGGTTGGACCCACGCAAAACATGGAATCTGACTAACGAGATTATGGGTAGGAAAAAAGCCAGCGTTGATGAAGGAATTGTTAAAAATTGTCCCCCTAATAATTTGTTGAACATTTCGCAGAACAAACAATTCGAATTTTGCATATCTGTGACGCAACAACCTCAGATCATGTTGGCGCCACGAAACCTAACTCTATTTACGTGGAGGATGCAAACTCTGAGGAAGAACACAAGTTTTTGAGACATCTTGATATAAATAAATCTGCGGGATTTGATGCCATCAGAATAGTTAAGTTGAAAACCCACTCCGATAAGTTTGCTCCAATAATTTAGAAAATTATAAACCTGAGTTTGCATCAAGAGAAGATTCCTGTTGCTCTTAAGACTGCTTTAGTGCGTCCTATTTACAAATGTGGTTCAAAAATGTTTATAGGCAACTACAGACCAATTTCGATCTTACCTGCAATTAAAAAAAGTATGGAGCAAGTAATAACAAGACGTCTGGCAAGCTTTATAGAACGTAACACCATCATACATAACAAACACAAACAAACGGCTTTCAATAAAACTGGGAATCTTCTTGGCGAAATCGCTAGCACAATTCATGAAAACCTAAACAATAATCACCGTGTTTTAGTGTTAATCATGGAGCTTAGTAAAGCCTTTGATATTCTTAATCATCAAAAACTTATAGCAGCACTGGAGAAAATTGGTATTCGAGGTAAATTGGGTAACTGGTTAATAAACTACCTAATCGTAAAAACTTTTCATATGAAAATTGAAAATGAGTACAGCAGTAAAAAGGAAGTCAAGTACGGAGTTCCCCAGGGATCTAAATTGGGCCCGATACTTTTTGTTCTCTGCTCAAATGAACTACTTCGTGTATTTAAGAACGCTATCCCATTTGCTTATGCATACGACACAGCCTTTGTTGTACGACATATAATGCAAAGGAAGTTTTCGAAAGCCGTGCAGTGGTGCCACGACAATGGATTAATAATAAATTCATCAAAAACCAAAATGATGCATATTCGTGGATCATATCATGCTGCTACTTCCGTCCTTGAGAACGGTAAGTGTCCCAGCTCATCTTCGAGACAGCCAATAGATATCGTTGAAAATTACAAATACCTGGGTGTAACTATTGACAGCCTTTTCAATTGGGGTAACCATATCGACAGCTTACGGTCGGACATAAGAGGAGCTCTTTATGGATGAGGTATGTATATACTTGTGTGGGGTAATGCTTCAAACACTCATCTCCAGAAACTAGAACGGCTCCAAAATGTAGCTTTAAAGCTAATTAGATCGAAGAAACCGCTTTCCTTGTCTGATCAAAATGTAGTTAAGGTTATTAATGTCCAGAACATTTTTAAGATGTCTGTTTTGCTAGAATTCAGCGATGACTTACGTTTTAAGAAAAACATTTACCATGAGCAGAATACCAGAAAACGGGCCCAGAGACTACTGCAAGTTCCAAATTGTTATAACACATACGGTAGAGGACAACTTCTGTGCAGATTCCCGACATTGTTCAATGAACTTCATGCTAACCTGAGATGCATCACAAATTTTAAAATAAAAAAAAAAATGTTAAAAGATTTCTTTTTACTTCAAACTTAAATCCAAGATTGTTAAATTTGGTAACGTAAATAGAAAAATCACTTAAATATAAATTATTTTGAAACTTAACCTTCTGCAGAATAAGGCTTTATAATATTTCATTGATAAATCAATAACTATTTCATTAAAAAATAAAGCTGTCAGCTCTCTCAAAATAGTAGTGGTCTATTGTAATGTTTTGGCATCGTTGTCTGCTTCCATTTTTAGAGAGTTTCAGGTATTTAGTTTTACTTGGGTTTTTTTTAAATTTTTTAAATATCACCTTTATTGTGTTGTAGTTTCTGCTAACTATTAGAATGTCGTCCGCATAAGCGTGTATTTGGTTGGATTTGATAAAAATATTTCCCTTATTCTCAAGTTTTCACATTGCGTGATGTAGAACGATATGAGGTCAGATAAGGCGTCTCCTTGTTTGACTCCAGAATTGATAGTTAACGTTTCTGATATTTAATTTTGTATAGCGACTTTAGATTTGGTTTCTTTTGCTCGTTGACCGTCCGGTTCTTAAGCCACTTTAGTATTCTCCTATTTCATTAAGTTTGTCGAACAATGTACCATATTTGTCATTATTTTGTATCCTGTATCAAGTATTGAAGTGCCTCTGTAGTTTTAGCAGTGAAGTTTGTTGCTTTTTTTGTAAACAGGACAAATAACGCCAGTTTTCCATTTTTTCAGCATTTCTTCTGTTTCCAATAAATGTTAACTCGACCGGTTAGACCACATCCAGCACGTAATCAAGAGACTATAGCAGCTGTAGCTGAGAGTGTACGAGAAGACCGTGACGAATCGATTCGTCGTCGTTTTCAGCAGCTTGGCTAGGCGTATTTTACGTGAGGATCTCGGCCTTAAAGCGTATAAAATTTAACTTGTGCAAGAATTGAAGCCAGACGACTTGAATTTGCGTAATATTTTCAGTGAATGGGCTCTGGAAAAACTCAATGAAAATTCGGTGTTGTATAGTGAAATTTTGTTCAGTGATGAAGCCCATTTCTGGCTCAATGGATACGTTAATAAGCAAAATTGCCGTATTTGGGCTGATGAGCAAGCTGAAGAGTATCAAGAGCTACCATTACATCCATTAAAAACAACGGTATGGTGTGGTTTATGGACTGGTGGAATCGTTGATCCATATTTCTTGAAAAATGAGGCAAATCAGAATATTACTGTCAACGGTAACCGTTATCGCGCCATGTTAACGGACCATGTGCTTCCTGAAATTCAAACACATGGTTTCGGTGAGCTTTGGTTTCAACAAGACGGCTTGAGAAATCATTTTGGTGAGCACTTAATTTCACGATTTGCTACGGTAAACTGGCCGCCTAGATCGTGAGATATCACACCTTTGGACTATTTTCTTTGGGGATATGTAAAGTCTTAAGTTTTCGCGAGATACTAGTTGCTATGCTTGAACGAGTCGCCCAAAATTGGACCTTCCGAATGAACCACCTCAGACGTAGTCGTGGCGAATATTTACATGATATCATTTTCAAAAATTAAATGTCATAAATTGTTCTTTTAACCAATAATAAAAATTTTAAGTTCACTTTCAAACTTATGCAGTTTATTTTACATTATAAATCAAACCTTACGATGAATCACACTTTACTACATCTGTAAGTCTATGTAGAACTTGTACGAGGTGTGTTCAGAAAATAACGGGAATAACGATTATGTTGCCCCTGAAATATGACACTTTGTCTGTGGCAGTCGCTAAAGTTAAACATGTTTTTATGAGCTCGGCGAAATGGATCAAAGAATTTGTATCAAATTTTGCCTAAAAAATTAAATAAAGTGCAACAAAGTATGTGAAATGTTAACAAATCCCTATGTCACCAGGCCTATGCTATGAGTAAAACAAGAATTTACCAGTGGTATAAGCGTTTCCAAGATGGATTTGAAGACGTTGAAGATGAAATGGTGGAAAAAGTGAAAGAAATGATTGTGAACGATCGCTGAATCCGAATCACAATCAGAGAAATAGCTCATGATAATATCGATTGGCTCATGCCGTAAAAAGTTTTCCAATTTTTTTAGGTATAAAACGCGTGGCAGCAAAACTTATTCCGAAATTGTTGAACCCTGAACAAAAACAGCGGGAAATTTTTCGCCAAAAAGAAAGAAAGAAACTTAAAGGGCCGTCGTTTTACAAGCATAGATGACATTAAAAGCACATCGTTGAAAGAGCTAAAGACTATCCCAAAGATCGAGTTTGAGAAGCGTTTCGAAGAAGCGCTGGCACAAGTGCATAATATCTAATGGGGATTATTTTGAAAGCGACAACATTAAAATAAATAATTTTTTATTTTAGTGTCGCCACAATTTTTGTAAAGCTTAGCTGTGATCATGTTTTCTCCTGGTGACTTATTATTTTTAAGCTAAGCTACGACTGTTCTTATATCTATTTGTGTTTGTTCGTTAATATTATTTACTTTGTAATGTTGTTCTCCCTCTGAGATGCCTATGTTTAAGTTTGTTCGAAATAGGTTTTGCATCTTTTTACAACTTTGTTTTCCTCAACAACTGTATTTCCGTTTTCATGTTTGCATTAATTAGTTTTTGGTTTAAATTGTTCATTCATCGTTTTTACTTTGTAACAGAATAGTCTCATACTTCCTTTTAATCTTTCGTTTTTAATGTCTTCTACCTTTCTCTTCATCATTTGTTTCTTTTTAGATTTGCATATTTTGTTCGCTTGTATTCTTTTATTTTGTGCCAATCTCTATTTCTTCTTGTATCTTTCTGTATCATATTTTGTCTTGGAATATTTTTTTCTTCATCGAACCATTCTATATTTCGTGCCATTTGTTTCTCGCTTATAATTGCGTTTGTTACATCGTCGTTTCTAGTTTGTTCCACTGCTGTACCAGTAGGTCATAGTTGTCTATATAGTTTGATTGCTGTATTTCTTGTCTGATCAAATTCTGGTATTGTTCCTTTATTTCAGCGTTTCGAAGTTTTTCTTTTTAATATTGTACTTCGACCAAATAGTGGTCAGAGCCGCAGTTTGCTCCTCTGCAGGTTTTACACCTGCAATTGATGTAGTATACATCGTCTTACATCTTTTATAACGTGGTTTAGTATTACTAGTCTTTCTAGTTTTTTTGTAATAAGATAGTATGGTTAACCATATCGAAGTCTTTAGTGATAGCGACAAACAGGCCAATCGTACATTTTTTCTGATCAAGGCTTGACATAACCTCGGAGCAAAACTGTAGTAGGGCATCTTCAGTCGATTTAAGTTTTTGAAATCCAAATTGAGAAGGATTTAAGAACTTAAGTGCATTCAGAAAACTCACTCATCTATTTTTAATAAGTTTTTCAAAGATTTTACTAAAGACAGGAAGAGTTAAATTGGCCTATAATTAGAGACTTCAACGGGATAACCTTTTTTAAACGGCGATTTGAGTGCGTCAGAGGAAATTCCTACAGATATGCAACGTTTAAAATGCTCTACTAACACTTCAAGTGTCAAGTCAACGACCTCGCCACATCGAAACCATGGGCTCCTACTTTCAGTGACGAGAATATCGCCGATGAAGAGAAGGAAGAGCTCCAAACGAACTTTGAATCATTTAGAAGTAAGAAATCAGTGGGAACCGATGAAATACCGAACATTGTGCTTCGACATTTCCACTAGAAGCGGTGGACATTTATACCACCCTGTTTGATAATGCAATGAGTAATACCTATTATCCAGAACATTGGAAAACTGAGGTGGTACATCCCATCTCTAAAAGGGATAAAGACACTTCCAATCCGGCGAATCTCTGGGCGATCAGTCTTCTTCCAAACATCAGTAAGGTTTTCGAAAAGATGATCAATAGGGATCTGATTGAGTGGATTAAGCGATGCATTATGTCATTCATGCCACATCTAAACTGGTTTCTGATATCCAAAGGAAAAAAAGTAAGAACAAGAGCAGTGGTGCCTGCCTGATTGACTTGTTAAAGGGACTCTTGTTCAAGCTGAACATGTAGAGCACTAGTAAACCACTTCTGTATATTCTTTACAATACTCGTACTTATGTTAACAGATAGACAGTTCGTAGTGAAAAATGGCGACGTGACTTCTGCAGGAAGTCTGCAACAAGGTGTGGTAAATTCGCCGATCTAATTCAACATTTACACACGTGATCGGATCATAACGTACACAAACGACTTAATCGCATACAGAATAAGTCCAAAGATTAAGGGCATACATATACTTTTGGAATGTCACTTCGATAAAATTAAACGATATTGCGATGACTGGAAGTTGAAAGTCGTCTTTCTGAAGTCGGAAAACATTCTGTTTGGGACGTCTTTGTCTGGGGCCTCTAGGGATACTAGAAACAGTTGAAGAGAGTTATATATCATCAGACGGCACGGACAGCCGCTTGCTTGTCGAAACGTGGTCGAATACATTGGGATCTGACTAGATCTGGACAGAGTCAAAGGTGCTTTTGACCTTACAAGGAGATTGTTTTGTGGCAGCCAACTCGATGCGTCTGGTGAGGGGTCACGACCTGAATGGTGGTGGAAGAGGGATGCAAAGTTGGTCAGCCTTACATAGATTTAAGTAAGATAAGATTGGAGTTGAGAAACAAAAAATAAAAATTGCACAAAGAAAAAGAAGAAAATGTGGAAGAGCATAAAAAAATGGGTAACAGCCTCTAACTAGGAGTGGTCCATCCACAAAAGGTCAATTGTACTATACTCGTATGCAATAAGATGGTAAAGGTGGGTTTAGCAAGTTAAGTTTATGGGTTTATGAGATTTAGCTCTAAGTTTTATACAAAAGTCAACGTAATAAGTTTTTTGCATGGGCACAATTGTTTTCTGAGTTTTACCTTTAATAAATAAAAAAGAAAAAATAAAGAGTTGGGACCGCATATGGCACCACAGTGCTAATCCTGTGTGCTGTTGGCAGTCGGAACACAATTAATACAATGGACCAGTTTTGTGTCTAAGTGCTACCGTTCCGAAAAAGATGTTGCAAGTTTATATGCCAGTGAAAATTTTCATCACCATTTAATTCACAACATCTTTTAATTTATAAAAAATAATAATAATAATAATAAACCAAAAAAAACTACACTTCTAGTGCAAAGTTTGAAATACCATCAACACCACATGAATTCGAGTTTCCGAGAATATCGAGTTACGATAACTTGTGGAACTTTGAGGGGAGTTATTGTGCCAAAGCAAAAAATGTTGGAAAATACATCAATTTTAAAATTGTATTAGTAGTTTTCAATATGTCCACCTTTGACGGGAATAATGGCGGTTGAGACGGTCAAAAAAGCATGGCAAGCTGCACGCAAGTGTCTCTGCGGTACTTTTTGGGTATTTTTTAGTGTCAACCTTCGCCTTCAAAATACCCGGACAGAGAAATCCAATGGATTTGCATCCGGAGAATTTGCAATCCATTGTATCGAAGAAATGAAGTGCGGGACATTGTTTTTTAACCAATCTTGGTTGACGCGCGCTTTGTGAGACGGTGTCGAGTCTTCTTGAAACGTCGACGGTCTCCGACCGAAATGATTGTTTGCTCAAGGCTTCAATACTGCCTCTAAGATAGTTTTCCGGTATACTATCGCAATAATTTTGACACCACAGTCCAAAAATACGAGCAGAGAGCGACCATCGGCGGTTATAGCGGCCCAAACTATCACCATTGGTGCTGACTGCTTTCTGGTGGCCGTCCGAAGGTATACATTTTCGAAGGACCTCTCCGGCAAGTAAACTTGGTCATTTTGTTTGTTAACATATTGCTCGATAACAAATGGCTACTCGTCGGAAAAAAAATCAAATTCGGCAACTCACTACTTTCGTTCAAGCGTAGCAACGCCTTCGCTCTTTCGAATTTAACTTTTTTCTGTTGCCGTGTAAGATCGTGCGCTTTTTGGAACTGTAATGGCTTGAGCCCAAGCTCATTTTTCAGTATGTGTTGCATGTCGACGCGGATTTCGCTCAATTCGAACCTTCACTTTCCGAACCATTTCTGCCGATGTTGCTGTTTTTTTATGACCACCTCCATGGCGTTTTGCAACGCAGCCAGTATCACGGTAACGAGCTATGGTTCGAGACACAAATGATCTATTCACGGTGAGGGGCTAGAGGGCTCTAACTATAGCTACTTGTGGTTTTCCAGCCAAATCTAAGGCAATCACACTATCAAGTTTGAATTCCATTGCGGATAAAAAATTTTCAACACAACTGAGACGCAAATCGTTTAAAAGGCTTGGAAATAATAAAATTATTTGTCATGTGTCAGAATTTGAGCTCACTGTCATGAACGGTTTGGAAATTATAGCAGTCTGAAGTTAGTTGCAGTTCGAATCAGGCAGGGTGTACAACTGAACGGATAAACGCTACAAAGTTGTAGGCTGCTAGATATATTATTAAAATATCTATTGAAATCATTGGCTATAGCATGTTTGTCAGAGACTTCACGGCCTTTGATATGAATAACAGTCGATTTACTACACGTCATTTACCTTTTAAATTGTTTCTTGCAGAATATAACTGAATGGCAAAAATAAGGAGCAAGAAAGAATGTGATTCTTATGGGAGTAGTCCCATGTCAGAGGTGTTAAATTTTGAAGGTTTTTAAGGATTTTTTTGCAGAAAATGAAATATAGGGTTTTCCAATAACGACTTGACAACTTTTTTTTTTAAATAAAAGGCAAACCATTTGAGATATTTCAAAAACTTTATTATTGGCTTGAAGTACAATCAAAACATTTATGAACGGAATTCGACTTCGTTCATATGGCCACCATTGGCACGTTTGCAGCGGTCGATTCATTGGACCCAATTTACAACGACTCGGAAACACATTTCGGCCGAAACGACCGCTATTCGCGTACAATGTTGGCTCTAAGTTCTTCCAACGTCGTCGGCGTGTTGGCACAAACCAACGTAGCCCTACAGAAAATAGTCAAGCGGCGTTAAATCGCTCGAACGAGGCGGCCAATCGACTAGCCCATGTCTTGAGATAACACGTTCACCATACTTACTCTTCAATAAATCGATTGTAGCGTGTGCTGTGTGGCTTGTGGCACCATCCTGTTGAAACCACATGTCGTCCAAGTCTATATCTTCCTATTCGCTTCAAAAATAATCGGTGATCATGTCGCGATAACGCTGACCATTAACAGTAACGTGACGATCGTTATTGTCGACGAAAAAATATGGCCCAATAACGCCGCCGGCATGCAAACCGCACCAAATAGTTATTTTTTGTGGATAAAGTGGTGATTCATAGAGCATATGTGGGTTTTCACCCGACCAATAACGCATATTTTGCTTATTGACGAACTCATTGAGCCAAAAATGAGCTTCGTCACTGAAGATGATTTTGCGATGAAATTCATCATCTTGGCGCATCTTCTCCAGAACCCAAGCGGAGAACGTAGCTCGTTAGTGTACTTTACCATAATAAAAATGTTGAGATTGCTGAATAAATTGACAGTGACAGTCAGATTAGTGAAAAAGTGCGTTCACAAATTAAATTCAAAGTTGTCAAGTCCCTATTGGAAAACCCTATACAAACTTTTTATGATAATTATATGTTTAGCTATTGAATAAATAAAATACAAAAAAAATATTTTAACGTCATTTTGGTCAGGTAAAGGTAAGTAGGTCTCTTAAAAAAAGTAGGTGGCTGGCCCCCCTAACTTCTCCTTTTGTAATCATTTGAAATCATTTTGTCATTCTGTCTCATAGCAGATTTAAAAGATTTGAGTGAATGGCGGCCTTGTAAAAAAAATTCAAAAATTGTCTATTTTTTTTTTTTTTGGTTTAAAATTCATATCAAAATCTAATTCTGATACCGGACACTACCATTCATGTGTAGAATATTGTGTTAAAATTTCAGCTTAATCGGTCCAATAATTTTTTTTTAATCATCCGGGCCGACGGATAGTAATTTCGAGAAAAACGCGTTTAAAATTTGGAAAAGAACTACAGCTGCAGGGTACGCTCTCCCCTATTATTTGTAACTTTAAATGACTAAGTGCATCGGTCTAAAAGTTTTACAGTATATTCTCAACTTATTAAACTTATACAATATGTAAAAAACCAAAAATCGATTTTTTGTAAGGTCGAACATGAGACTACCCCCTTAAGGATATCAATAAATGTTGTAAAAGAAGTAGAAGGATCCCCACATGAATATGGTATACATCTTCTCAAAACTCATGAGAAAGAATATACTTTAGCTTATAAAATAAGATTTACAAAAACTTGTTAAAAGTTTCAGAATTATTTTTGTTATTTTTACACGAATGATAGCATTTATTTACACATATCTTGTTAAAACGTTGTTGAGAAAGGATTGTAAACTTAAAACTAATAAATACATATACTATGTACGTATATCAATGAGAAATACTTTTATGGTAGTTGTCAGTCTGTCAATCGACAGTGTTTCGGCATGTTTTTTTTTAATTTTTTGCAAATTTGTAAGCAAGACTCTACTTTACTTTACTGGAAGAGATCAACAAGTTTGAAAAATCTTGGACAAAGTAGATAGTTTAGCCCAAAAAACTATCTTTCATTCAAAAAGTCACGTACTTATCGATCCACCTTTAAAATGAAATAAAATCAATCTTACTTAAATGCTTTTAATTCACTTTTACGAGTACTAATGGTATTAAATATTAATTTACAAACGTTCATTCAATCCATTAAAAACAAAATCAAAAAAAAAAAAAAAAATTATGAAACTAAATATTTAATCGCGTTCGAAAACGAACCGCCTACATAACGCCAACCGCCCCAAAACATACATACTTGTAGCCGCGTCCCGAAAACCAATTTTGCGGTGACATTTTAATATTAAAAATTTCCTTTAATAACTAATAATTATTGATGTTATTATTGGTAGTGGGACGCGGCTAAAAATCCAAATGGATTTTGCCATTACAAAAAACCTAACAAAATACTCGACATCGTCTAGAATGATGATGGTGCCGGCGATGGTGTACGAGTACTCGTATTCAGTATGGGTTCTCTGGTTAGTGGTGGTCGGTGATTTGTAATTCAGACCAAACTCACTCATTTGCTGGAGTGAATGTATCCGTAAGGTAATAATTTCAATGACAAAGGTTATAAAATATAAATTGCCCACCGCATGAACGTTTTGCACGAGCCTACTAAACGTATTCGCATGTACCTAACTTTGTACCCGACTTTATCTAATACCATTAATTGATAAATTGTCAAATGGACACTCCGATATGAGGATGCGGGCGGGCTCTGCTTAACGGTTACAACAATGATTACATGTGTATGCAAACATTTAAGGCAATTTGTGTGATTACAGTTTTATTTATTAATATTCACTTGGTTGTTGTTACTTTGTTCTCTAATAATATTTTTTAATGACATTAAGGTAATGTAGGGTACTTAGATTTTTTCCCAAGTAAATTGCAAATCATATCGGCAACACGAATTGCAAATCGAACAGACTTTTTCTGATAATTTAACTTTGTTCTTTACTTCTACATCCATCTAATATGGATGAAAAAATCTGTCATGTGTGCAGCAACCTTCAGTCGATTTTTTTTTTTTTATATTCACATACCCGATATGTAGTTTAGCTTATTTCTTAGCCCTCGAGTAATCAAGTTAAAGTTATATCAGTTTGTTAGAAGTATATTTGGTTCATGAGACATGATGTAATACCATCACATTTAGGTCTTTACCTAATTAGATAATGTCTCTCGTCTTTTCGAACAAAGAAGTCGCCAGCACATTGTCTGTATTTGATCATGTCATCAAATTAATGAGACACATTGCCCAGAAAATTGTCAAATGACATAGAGTTGGATAAAGATACAGAAGATAGGTATAATACATTCAATTAAATGAAATTTGAGAGCTTATGCAAACAATTCACTTACTAAAATTTATTAAACTTTAAACCTAAAGCTGGTAGCTACTCAGAGTTTGTATTTAAATATTTTATCACTGCCAGTCAAGAAAGTCCTTACCACCTATCCAATAAAAGCAACGGATTTATTTTAGGTCTCTGATAAGCACTAGTTTTGGCGAACAGATAGACCTTAATGCTGACCTCAGATTTTATGGCTGTCGCACGGCTATTGCTTCTGACCCAATAACTTCAAACTGGTCTAATGCTTAGCTTCAAAACCAGCTACCTCTGGGTGGTATATCAGATGACCTTATCTTCTTTACGTGCAACGTTGACTTACATCGTCTCCCAATACCAATATCATTTAATTTTAGAGATTTTTCTATTATAGACAATGATGCATTGCAACTCGACGTGGGTTTTATCCCATGGCCTCTAATGTGAACAAGAAAGCCAATTATTTACAAACCCTAATATTTGATATGTTCAACAAGCATATCAATTTGAAGACGGTTGCAATATGTAACAAAAAATGACCATGACTCACTACTTAAGAAAATACGTAAGAATTATGGAAATCATATTTAGAAATTCTGTCGCGCTCGTAATCACTCTACTTCTAAATTGGCTTAAGTCATTCCTGTCCGAAGCCAACTGATTTAGGTCTGATATGTACCTTACCATGTTTGTCCAAAGTACTTGAGAAGATTCTAGCAAAACGAATCTCGACATCCGTAAGTCAACAGACTTTGTTATCCACAATTCAGTCGAGCTTTGGAGCAAATCATAACTACTCAACAGCTATAGTTAAGATCCTCGATGACATAAAAGTAGAATATGATAAAGATTTTTTGACTGTGTTGATCACTGCCAAAAATTCTGTGGAAGGACTCATTTGCATCTAGATACAAATGGAGTCTCAATGCTATACTCAGATCTTTAAATGAAACCTAATTGCAATCCATAAATGGACACCGTCAAGCCCTTTAAACCAAAGAAGGTGCGAGAGAAACCATATATCATTTAACTGGTAATATGTAGCTGCCAGGAAAAAATCATTCGCCTTTTTGGAGTTATTAAGAGCAACAGGCATCAGTTTTAAAAAAAACCATGTCCCAGCAAGCAGAAACAAAAGATCTATTCCAACCATCTAGCAGGGAAATTAACTGAAGATTGGCTAGTTCCCTCAACGGCTTGAGTTTTTCCCGGAGTACTCGTATCCAAATCGCAGTACCTATACTAGTGAATCCACCTTGTAGTACAGTTCAATTGCAGTATGCTTTCCCATTTTTGAAAACGGGAAACGTCGAGCTAATTTAAATAAGGCACCAAGGGAAGACCGTACAACAAACGTATTCTTCAAATATGCGACAGAATGATTTCCTCGCTTAACTAACAGCTGTATACAATTACATCTTCGAGTAGGTGAGCTTCCGGCAAGCTTCAGAAGTAACATAGTTTCCCCAATATTAAAGGAATTACAAAGGCACATCGTTTTTTAATGCCTTTCTACCAACTAAGCAATCTGGGAGTGTCGATAAACAACAGATTTGATTCGCCCCAGGATGTTAAGCAGGGTTGCCTATTAAGTCCTCTGTTGTTTTCGTTGTTCTTAAACAATCTACCAACCTCCTTATCAGGAGGAATCGAGCTAGCTGGAATCAAAATAATGGTTCTTATGTACGCAGATGACATCTTCATCTTGGCTAAAGTGATTGCACATGACGATCAACAAATTACAGCAGTACGAGTACTGCAACATATGGAACTTCAAAGTCAACACCAATAAATCAAAAATAATGGTATTTCGAAATGGGAGTGATCCGAAATGAAAGCCTTGAGGTAGTAAAGGACTTTAAATACTATATATTGGAGTCTTCTTAACACCTCGCTTAATTTAAAAAAATTATTTAGAGGAAAGGGAACATTTTGCAGAACGACCATTGCACTAAGCACAAATTTTACAATTTAAGAAGCGATGATGAGTTCTATTATGTAATACACGGCTCGGGTATTGAAAATTTTTCAATACGAGGAAGTCGAAAGAATACTGAGGTATTTTGTCAAGAAAATTTTTAGATTACCCGAAAATTCTTCAAACTATATGATTCCATGCCACTCCTATATTTTACAGAAGCATTATCGTTCCCAAATCAACGTCCACCCCATGTGGTTGCAAAGCACGTTATTCGTTATAGACTGCAATTCCTAAGGGAATGGTCTTGATGATGCATCGAACATAAAATCTCGCTGGTGCAAGATAATAAGGAATCTTGGAGCGAAAGCCTTAAGAATTACTCATTTAAATAGACGTTAAAAGTGACGTCTTCAAAACAGAAACATAACAACGACAATCCCGGGACACGTATCGAATGCTACAACACGAAATTTCTTTAACGAACAAAACAGTGCTGATACTATTTCCACAAATTTTAAGGTTAGAAGCGACCTTCAACACGTAAATTATGCACCACATAGAGCCGATTGCAATGAGGAATGCTCTTTGGACAATCTGCGTGTTAAAGAAGACGTTCACCATGTCATCGGGATATAAACTGTTCTAAAGGAAATAAGAAGAGCGCACTGGGAGGAAAATGAGTTATCGCCAAACCATATTTCATCGATCCTTAATAACCAAGACCAGTGAGTTCTGTATGGATATTTAAGGATTGCTCTAATATACCGCTAACAGATAATGCATAGCATAATTCGATCGATCCTTTTTCCGCAATTAAAATAAAATTATAAAAAAGCTGCAAAAGCCAATGTAGATTTATTAACTTTTGCTCAACAATTTTATTGTGAAAATAAAAATCAAATTTACTACTACTACTACTATTATACTAATTTGGTTTCAGTGAAAGATATGTTATAATAAGGACTCTTCCGATTTCCGCGCTTTCACCGCACGGACACCTTAAGGGTTAATGCTCTGTCTTCTACCTACCTGAAGTGTGCTCAAATGTTATAATTCATCTCTATGCTGACGATGTTCAGATATATCTTTCGAGACCTTCAGGTGTAGTTGTCAGAATATAAGAAGACTTGTCTGAAATACGAGTACATATATAATTTGTCATTATGTAATGGACTCAATCTTATTCCTGAACGACAAGCAACTTAATTTTGTGGAGGTTGTTGCTAATCTACAGCTCACTTTCCGCCGTAGACCTTACAAATATTAACTTTATTGTTGGACGAATGCTACACCGCAATTGGTACAAAACTCAGTCTTATTGAAACTTTATGTATGGTATGCTTATAATTGATTATAATAAATGAGTTGCTTGATCCCTTCAACAATATGAGAAAAAATGTGCATGGGCTGCGTCGATACAATCATGTATCCCATCATCTTAGTTCCGTCCTTGGTTGCTTATTAAAAGAATTTTTCAAATTACGATAAAGTCCAATTCAAACAATCTGTCTTACTTGTACAATTCCCAAATAAATAAAATAAAATTGAATAAAAGTTGAATTGATTTAATGTCTGAATATATTCGCATGATTATGAACATAAATTAAGAACTTCATTGAGCTTCAAAGATATTGTTCTGAATCCTCTCAAATACGAAAAGGACATCCATTGCCATTTGAAAAATGCTGGTGAGGGTAAGAGATATCAAAGCAATTTTGGGCACATCAACGACTATCAGTAAACATTTTCTTTCTGAATCAACAGAATCCAAGGTTTGACATCTAATAGGCAGATTTTCAAGCTTGATTGTCCTGCATCGACAACATTAACACCTTGCGGACCATCACTAAAAAATGTATCGAGTATAGATCTCCGCTTCATTTGTTGTTCACCGATTTCGATTATGACTACGACGGTTTGAATCGAGAGATGCTATATACCAAGACTTGTGCAGGATAGTTGTACCATTTAAGCTTGTCGCTATTATAAAGGCAGTTAATGTCATGCCTAACAACGGTTAGGGGGCAGAGGAATTGGAAGTTTGCAGAGGGATTTGAAATTTGCAGAAGAGTACAACAGTCACTGCTAACTCTCGTACATATTTATCAGTCTGTGATATTATCCGGTAAGGTCTACCTGTTCGAAAGAAGATTTGGATTAGGACATCATATCTTAAACATTTGGACTACACTGATAACGTTCGCTTGCTCTTATACAAGACACTAAAATTGCACACGTGATGACATAAAACTTAGAGTCAAAGGCGAACAAATACAGATTTCTCAGCATAACACTAGGTCAACATAAGCTAACAAAATGTCGTAAAAGTAAAAAGCTAACTTTATCTAGAATGTATGTCCTTTTTTTATTTGTAATGTCGGAACAGATCACTCAGACAAAGAACTAGTTCATTGTACTACTTGTATTGTAAATTTCCTTTTAATGAAATCTTTCAGTCTTATGAGGAAAGATGGTTAAGCGGTTTAGTGATCAGCCTACAGTACCACCATCCCCCACAACAGCGCCGAGTAACTGCAGCCTGATTTATTTCACAGAAATAGTGTTTTGCGGTGTCATCATCACTTTCACAGCAAGCTTCGTATAATGTTTTGTCACTTATGCCCAGCACATTTAAGATCTTTGCAAAAGTGTAATGCCCTGCCACGACGCCAGTAAGCGACCTGCAACGGGACAGAAGAAAGGCCACTGATTTCCTAGAGACATCTGGTAGCATTCGTTTAGTTTGCCTGCATCCCGGGGAGCTAAATCACCTACAGTTGTGCTCATTTGAAACTCAAATGTCAATAGGACCCTTAACCGAGGAGATAAGCTGACCTAACGTAGGTTCGTTTCGTGAAAAAATTCCGCTGAACCTTGCCTGGCAAGTTCATAGGCGATTTCATTACCCGTGATTCAATTGTAACCTGGCGACCCAGACAAGAGTCACTGAATTTAGCCTTCTGACTGCGTTCAGTGATTTCTTGCATTCTTAGACTAGCTTAGAAGTCATAAGAGGGTTCAGCAAGGCTCTAAACGCATCTTGGCTGTCGCTACAAATGCAAATGCTTCGCCCCCTCCACTGGTTCTTCGCAATATAGTTCGCTGCCATCAGGATTGCGAAAACTTCTTCTTGGAAGACAGATGCAAGCTATTTTAACGTAAAGTGAAATCTAACGTTGTCGTCCTCCAGAAAGACACCAGCGCCACATCCTTTATTGGTTTTGGAACCGTCCGTGAAGACCCGATTGCATTCCTTTCCTGTCTGAGATTCTGGCTGAAGCCAGTCCTGGAGGACTGGTGTCATTGCATCGAACGGCTTGTCCATAAGACAATAACCTCTGTGAAAAATATCGAAATCTAATACACCTGAGTTTCAAACTACTATACCACTCGCTCGCGCCCTGGAGAAAAATCAGTAAAACGGTATTCATATCCCCTTGGTGCGCGAGCGGGATTATAAAAAAAAAAAAAAAAACAAAAAAAAAATAAGACCGAAGTCATAAGACAGCCAGCGCGGAAAATCATCGAAGCTCCAGTGTGTGTTGTATCAAAGACCACTTTTTTTTAATCGGAAGATGGCTTTGAGTGCAGCCCATGATATGAATATCAAGGCGAAGGACAATATCATATCAAGGACTTTTCAGCACAAAAAAAAAGTTCAAATGTCAAACCATTCTACTCTATGGATTTATTCATTGTAAAACCTGAAAACAGACCAACAACGTAACAAGGAAGCTTCAAGCCTTCATGAGCATTTGTCTTCGCAACATCTGATGGATCTTCTGGCCAAAGCGCATATCAGACAACAAACTAAGAGCCAAGAACGAATAGACGTCAAAATATGGAACGGAAAGTTATAGTGATTGGTCACACCTTAAATCGCGAGTACATTTCGAAGTACAGAATCCAGGTTTTTGGATATGGGTTGGAGAGTGCTCAAGCGCGTTGCAGAACTCCGAATAGCACAGCGCGAAGGTCTTAGAGAATAACTCTTGAAGAAGTCAATGGTGTTCAAACTATGGACCTACTCAAATTCATGTAAGTTGCAATTAAAAAGCCTGTATCTGTTGTATACAAAATAAAAGAATTAAAAGAAACTCCATCTCAAATCATCGGAACCCCTTATATGTATAATAGTTAAGAAAGAAAAAATATATTTTATATAATTACTCACCAGTAATATGACCATTCTCGTAGGCATAATCTCCATTGTCCATGCGATGTTTCTTCAATTGTGGATGCTGCGACAAATGCGTCGGTGGTAATGACAACCCAACCGGTCCTCGTTTTGGCGGTCTACCCGGCCTAGAGCTGCGGAATGGCAGAGAGTTACTGTCGTTAAAAACAAAACAATCCAGTACCGCCAAAGGGCGCCTCATCTCACATGAATTTCATCATTTACAAGTAATTCATAAAAAATTTCGTTTACTCTTCTACCTTTCATTCATAATACTCATTCATGTATGAGAACGCCCTTTCTGCTTAAGCACTGAATCGGAGATAAGTATCTAGAACTAGATTAACAAACATTAAAGTCACCTCTTCTGTATCTCCACATATAACTGAGGAACCAACAAAAAAGGTGACTTTTCACCATGAATATTTAAGGAATTTTTTTTTTTCTAAACGAAACTTAGCTTTAAAATAAACATTTAAAAAAAAAAGTTATAAGAAAAACAACTATAAAAAAAAAAAAAATTTGGTTAAGTCAAATATTTAAATGGCTACCGTTTGTGGTTATCATCCCAGGGCCTTATTATTACGCACATAAGGCAGTCAATTAGTGGTAGCAGTAGTAGTAGTAGAAGTTGTAGCAGTGGTGATGAGATGGTATGCAGAGAATGAGAAGAAACACAATAATTTTTTTTAACGTTATTTACAAGGAAAATATCATGAAGAAAGAACAACAGTGGCAACACTGTGTGTGCGTATAAATATTTAATCGACTCAACAAATACACCAAGTTTGCTCTTCTATGAGTAAACTCTTTTTTTTTCAATCTTTTTCTGTAATCAAATTTGTATAAGGTGAGGTTGGAGTTAGTGTGTACAGGGTGGATCTGAGGGGGCAAAGATACACATACTCAAATCTCTGACATAAGCTAATACAACAAAATTACCAGGTTCTGCCTTTAGATACATTGTTTGATAGTGATAGTGTTGACTGTGGAAGATTAGAGGAGACAGAGTGGATTGGACACCCAGACTGGGCAACATGGGCCGGTTGATCGGGAAGGACGGGATGAAAAACTAAAATTTATTAATTTTTTAAAACAACTTAATCCGAAGTGCAAACAGAGCTAAGAATCTGTTTGCTACTGTTTAACAAAAAATTTAATTCTTTCTTGATAGAGCAAATAATAAGCAAACAGGAGCCCTAATTTATGTACCCAACGGTGGCGCCTCTTTCATATTCGTTTACCCAGGGCGGAGGAGTCAGCTAATTCTCTTAGACACAGAATCCATCTGCATGCTGACTTTTGTTGTAGTTTTTGGTAAATGGAGCTCTGTATTTGTATTCTCTGCAGAAATTGTCGTATTTATTTAGAAAAGCCTGTGATTTACGCTAGCCCGGCAGGTACTTGATTTTTGAAAGATTTCTTTTTGCTTCATTTCTTGAAGTGAAAATATCGGTATGACATTCTGACAGATGCCCAGTAGGACATAGAGGAAGCCGTGACAAGTTTTTTTGTTCTGTGTTCTCATCCCGTGAGGGGTAGGAGAAAATATTTAAGAATCTGAGAATGTGCAAATGTGATGAGAATTTATTTAAACTTTTATACTTTGAGGAAGCGTTGATGGATTATATTTGAAAATGAGTTAAGCAATTTTGGGGCTAAATTTGCAGAGCTTTTCGAATGAGCAGGTTGGAGTTGGATTCATTTGTTTCACTAAAGAATGGTGGCTTGCAATGAACTAGACTGGTCTTAAGACGCATTCCTAAAATGCATCCACCTTGTTTTGTAAAGTTACATCGACACGACCAGCTACAAATCTAAAAAATTCTTCGGAACAGTGGTAAGCCAAAACAAACGCCTTAGGCAAAAATTCAAAGAATAAAGACTGTATTACATTTATTCTCTTACAAAACAGTTGGTCTCGTTGACTTTTGAAAAAGTGTTTCGTAACAAGCAAGCACATTGAAGAAGCATACTTCTTACTTAAATAGTAACATCAGCTTCACTGCGAGCTATGCCATTGAGTGATGGAATCTTAGAGGAGATACCAAACACTCTACCTCAATAAAATGCAACTGACCAACTAAGCAATACAAGGCATAAAAGAGCCATTTGACAATGGTCAATTCAAGAGTATCTTCAAGTGTAAGCCTCCAAATTCGAGAAGGTCATAAAAACTGACGGTCATTTTAGGAGTCATGGACTCGGCCACTTTATGCCTTACGAAAAAACTAAGAACCACGAATGTGACTCTAAAACTATGGATTAAAATTACGGGACATGTGCAGCGATTGATTGAGATTGATGCAGACTGTCCTATAAACTGAATTAGGATAGCAGCACCACAATCAAGTTTCTAGTGAAGTGTATGCCTTATCTCAGAATGATATCAACTGGTAACTACGTGAGTAAACCCTTACTTAACTCGCTAGCATAAGCCCAATATACGCCCATGGCCCTAGTCATGACGTTAAAAAGCTTAAAAGTTTAAAGTTTAAACCCAGGATAGGAAAGACGGACGTCTTTATTAGGACAGTTAGCAAACATAGCCTACACGACACCATGTCTGGTAACAGACTTAGATTCATTGACTTTGTAACGGGATAAATATACACAAGGGGACAAGCGGTTTCAAATCTTGAAACTCAAAATCAAATTGATCACATTGCCAGTACTCTGGATGTCCGAACATTCCAGAGAGCAAACATTGACCCGGATCATCACCATGTTGCAGCCAAAATACGATTACGTATTTCC
Organism: Volucella inanis; assembly: GCA_907269105.1. Classification (NCBI taxonomy): domain Eukaryota; kingdom Metazoa; phylum Arthropoda; class Insecta; order Diptera; family Syrphidae; genus Volucella; species Volucella inanis. Next base: position 20,893,092 of record OU026157.1, read on the forward strand.
CAAATACCACAACAATAAGAACTACTGTGAGTAGATATAGGGTTTTCTAATAACGACTTGACAACTTTTTTTTTTAAATAAAAGGCAAACCATTTGAGATAATTCAAAAACTTTATTATTGGCTTGAAGTACAATCAAAACATTTATGAATGGAACTCGACTTCGTTCATATGGCCACCGCGGGCACGTTTGCAGCGGTCGATTCGTTGGACCCGGCCATACATTTCGGTCGAAATGGCCGCTATTTCGCGTTTATTGTTGGCTCTGAGCTCTTCCAACGTCGTCGTCGTGTTGGCATAAGCCAATGACTTAACGTAGCCCCACAGAAAATAGTCAAGCGGCGTTAAATCGCACGAACGAAGCGGTGAATCAACTGGCCTATGTCTTGAGATAACACGCTCACCATACTTACTCTTCAATAAATCGATTGTAGCGTGTGCTGTGTGGCTTGTGGCACCATCCTGTTAAAAGCACATGTCGTCCAAGTCCATATCTTCCAATTCGGGCCAAAGATAATCGGTGATCATGGCGCGATAACGCCGACTATTCACAGTAACGTGACGATCGTTATCGTCGACGAAAAAATATGGCCCAATAACGCCGCCGGAATGCAAGCCGCACCAAACAGTTATTTTTTGTGGATGAAGTGGTGATTCATGAAGCACATGTGGGTTTTTACCCGACCAATAACGCATATTTTGCTTATTGACGAACCCATTGAGCCAAAAATGAGCCTCGTCACTGAAGATGATTTTGTGATGAAATTCATCATCTTGGCACATCTTTTCCACAACCCAATTGGAGAAAGTACGTCGCTTCAAATGGTCCATCGGCTTCAATTCTTGAGTCAGCTTGATTTTCCTTAGGCAAAATACGCCATTATGTGGTCTGAGTGATGCCCAATTCTTGAGAACGCCTGAACGTCTGAACGGCAGCAATATTTTCGACACTTCGACCAACCCGTTGTCTCACTAACACAGCAACATCACACAACGAATATGTAGACTCAACTCTACTAGGGCGAGAGTTACGACCGAAAATTGGAGTTAACCCTCATAAAGTTGCAGTCACTGACTCCAAATATCTGTAGAAAATTTTTATAACTTGCAGATGTTGCTCGTAAGTGTACTTTACCATTATAAAAATGTTGAGTTTACTGAATGAATTGACAGTGACAGTTTGATGATTAGTGAAAGAGTGCATTCACAAATTAAATTCGAAGTCCCTATTGGAAAACCCTATATAACGTAAAAATACTGGAATACCAACAGACCGCCAGATACTTCGCCGAACGCGTATCCCGAAATCTCGTATGCTTAGTAAGGAAGACTAGTGGTAATGGTGCAAGCGTGCTCTTAGAGACACCGCAAGTGATGTGCCGGGTTTCACTTGTCCACCTGCTTTGACGAATAATGCCGGTTAGCACATGCAGCTAAATAAGAAGCGTATAAAGTGGCGCTGCAGCGAACAACGAGAGCTGCTCGTGAGCTCTACATCGGCTTGGTCTTGCAATAAATTCTGCCAACAACACCTCAATAGGAATAAAACGAAGAATCACTCTTGCTACGCTTTCTTTGAGCTAAGACGGCAATTGAGTGGTAGAGCTCTATCCTGGAAAAGTAGAAGACTCTATATAAGGTCTTGATGGGTTTTGGAGAAGAATATTCAACGACGAAGATTACAAGCTGTACACCAAACTACACACATACACACATATACATGCTCCTGACCACAGAGTCATTAAATCTAACCCGGAGTGACAACGCAATAGAGGGAGACCTTATGTTAGGTGGCGCGCACAAGAAGAAAGGGACCTTAACCAACTTGGAGTGCCCCACTGGAGGTAGGTAGCTAAATACAGGGCTAACTAACGCTAGCTTAATAAGTAAGTGAATATTTTAATCCAAAGTATCGAAAACTTGATTACGACATTCAGCTTCAAACAAGCAGTGCAATGAGATGAGTTCATTGAACTGAGAACAAATAATATGATATCATCAGGCGTGTCAGCGAACGAACCCATGTCAAAATTATATTTTCCAATGTAACCTTGTACCCTCATGTAAGAATAAAGACGGCAAATTCGAAACACAATATTAAGAAAAGTTTTGGTAATTTTTTTACCAAGTCGAGTCAGAATGACATCTTCCGCAGCACAGTGAATAAAATAGTTTACATGACATTAATACTGAAAACAAACTCAGGAAAACCAGGTTAGGTGCACTGCAAAATATCATCATCGTTAACACACTTGTCCTACACGTAAACACCAACAAAACCTCCTGATCACATCCCTGATCAACAAACCATCAACTAAATTAATCACATTGTGATCGATGCAAGGGTCAGCCCGTGTCAATGTTGTCAAATGGAAATCTCTTACCAACAGGTGCCGTTAAGAAATCTAACGTCTTTTAATCGAGTTTCCTAATTCTTTTGAGAATCTCTTTGCATTCAGCATAAAGGGTAGAAACTTGTGGCAACATTGACAGTAAATCATCAGAAGGGCTGTACTCTACAAGAGTTCCACCGAAAGAAGGGAAAGTAAATACATTTTAGAGTATTTGGTCTATGCCTTAAATACTTGTCATTCTTTGCAAGTTTGGAAGACGCAACACCCTACAGGCTGCGAGGATGAGTATGGGAACATATTGTATGAGAGACCGCCGGTCTTGATTGTCTGATTATTGGCATTAATGACCAAAGTTTGACTGGCAGGCAGAAAAAAAAAAAACAACGATGAATAGCAATTTTATTAGAAGGACTTTGGATAAAATGCAAAGCTAGATGGATATCCTTTTAAAACTCGGCCTCCTGACGGATCCTCTACGAAATATCCTGTTCCAAGTCTCTTATCGTTATTTTAGTGATATTCGGCTCCATTTGCATAAACGGAGAAAAAATAAACAAATTATAGCATTTTAAAAAGTTGCAGTTCGAATCAGGCAGGGTGTATATAGATCTCCAATAAATATATAAAACCTTGACCCTATTTTTCTTCGTTACTCACTTGAACTGTTTTTTAAGTGTCAATTGACTACTACAGACTATACATGTTTAATCACAAACTAAACTCTCACACAAATCAGCCAGTTTAATGATAATTTTCCTATGTTTGTCATAAAAAAAGGGGGAACAAAAATCAGACAACCCTTTGGCAATCAATCTCTCAGCATGGTAACAAAACAGCAGGCCACTTTACTCTGATTCATATTTATTTATATCCATATTCGTTTCCTGAGTACTTCAAAAGAAACCGTTCCTCTTAGCTCCCTCCCAAACTACAATATGTTAAGTCCATGTACTTTAAAAGCTCAGTTAACTTCAAAGAATCGACAAAGAAAAGTAAAACGCGTCATTTTGTTGTAAAGTATCTCAACAAACAGACAACCTATCAACCGATTATGACCACGAAGACAAAGGCTCTCATGTAATTGAATCCGATTCTCATGCAAATTAACTTTAAAGTGCATTTGCACTCTCCTCCTTCAGATTCTGCATTTGGATTGGAAATTGAAAGGAATCCTAATCGGATTTTAAACTATTTCATTGGAATTTGTATTCAAGAGCGAATACGAGCCTTGTGCAGGCATGAAGAAATTCACACAAATGCTATGAACAAGAAATGTATTTGCAAATAGGGTTGCCACTTAGGATGTATTAACCCAACTATTGTAGCTTTTATTATACTTTTTGAACAAGTTACATTGCTTCTAAGGTGTCTACATATCTCAAGTGACTGATAAAAATGCATCAATTCTGAATTACAGTGAAACAGTTATTTTATCTTTAAAAAAAAAGCCACAGAATTCTGTCCATACTCCAATCAGTTATTAAGACAAGAGATGACAATATCAGCGTTTACGTTTAATGAACTCTTGGGTTTAAGACTAACAAGGAGCGGAAAAATGAAGCTTTTCTTGCTTTGCTTATGTAAATTGCTATAGATTCTTCTGTTAATTGTTTAATTAACGACAGGACTTGCGCTTAATTCACTATGAAGAAAAATGTATGAATGTGTTGGACACATTTTCAGGCATATAACTTCCTCGACTGCTTTTGCCGAACCGCATCATCTTATCTGTCCAATTTTTGGTCATTTTTCTAAGCATTCGGTTGTCTACCTCATGAATAACAAAGCCTGATAGCTTTCGGTTTATCAGCAAAAACTTTAGCCGCACAAAAAGTAATTGAGTAGCGTCAAATTGCACGATATCAGTAACCGATTCAGTGGTCCATTTCGTGATACAATGTTTTCGTTCGATTTTCCTCAGTAAGCCAATGGTATCATAGGCAATATCGCCCCATCCTGATGGAACAAAAAATTGTTTGAATTAATCTTGTCTTAATTTTCGGAGAAAAAAATCACTGATCTTGCTAATTGGTACATTGGCCATTGATTGTAATGCGACTACGGTCTCATTTTTAAAAATATAACAGCCGAGGATGCCGCAAATTTGAGGACTACATGAGAAAGTGGACTTATGGCGTTGAAATTGAATCCCACGAGCCTTTGGACTGGATCTATCTCTCGCCGAAATAGGAATCTTGCTTATTCACAAGACGATTTAAGAAAAAGTTGGGGTCAACTTCTACATACTCAAGGGCTCAATCAGCGAGTTGTCATCTCAACCCATAACCTCGTTGCTTTGGTTTTTCCACCATCTGGATCTTAGCGGAAGTAGGCCGATATTTGTCGGTTAATGATGAGGACCAAATAAATCAAAATCGATGCTATATGTTTGGCGTAATGCTCAACATAAGTGTCATTGGAAGATCTGTCAGTAAAAAGAAAAACACCTTTTATATGGTGTTCTAGACATTCCAGACAGATGTTAATATTTTATAAAATGTATAATGTTCTAGACATCAACACGTATCCTTGATTTCTTTTCTTACAAATGAAAATATCGGCGCCATTAAAGCCAGCGTTGAGGAGGATTTTAATTCATCGATTCGTCATGTGTCCATCGACTTTGTAAGCTATTTAGCTGAAGGATCTTGATTTACACATTTAAAAGATTGAATTGCTGCAAGAATTGATGTCAGGCGATTATTGTGACTTCGCTGATTAGGCGCTGGAACAGTTTGAAATCAGTTAGCTTTTCTACAGTCAAATTTTGTTCAGTGATAATCTCACTTCAGTCTCAGTATCTGTGTTATTATATTTTGTTTACGAAAGTACTTGAACATGGTTTTTAGGACATCTGGTTTTAATAGCATAGCGTAACATGTCATACTGCAGGCCAAGCCGTCGAGTTATTAAAGGAAGTATTCAATGACATCGCTATCTTCAGAAATGGATCTGTGGCTTGACGTCCAAAATCGTATGATTTGACGCCGATTTGAAGTTGTTGATCTATTTGGATAAGCCAAAAACTATTCCATCCTTTGAAGCAAAATTCGTGAAATATGGCATAAAGGCTCAAAGTGGTGGTCAAAAAATGTAGCTCTAGGATGCAGGTCCTGAGATTTTACCGTGGTGTTTTTTCTAAATCTTTAAGGATGATGTTCTCAACTTCAGTAACGACCTGATGTTGCGTCATTATTCGCAAGCTTTGAAGCTCGTCGTGGGTTGGTTTATATCCCAAAAATCCACATTGACCACCTTAAGTTAAACTTGATTCCGTTCATTGTTACAGTTTTCGTTTCGTGTTTGCCCTTATGTAGACAATTTAAAGAAAGCGCCTTTTTTCTACTGGCTAGGCAAGCCATTTAAAATATCTCTAATTTTTATAAGTGGCTTCTTCTATCACCAAGGGTTTCCACCGGAACCAAGGATGTATGAAACTATGACAAAACTACTGAAACATGATTCGCAACAGTCATTCAAAACTGAAAACACAAAATGATCGAAGCATATATGGAAACTACTAACCGATAAAAAAGTAAGACTTCCTCAGCAATTTAGCAATTGGAAATTTCGTGTGAAGCCTCTGATTTATGATGATAAGCCATATAAGAATCAGTACCTAATCCTCGAAAAAATGACCAACAATCATTGATATCCGACAAGTACAATCGCAGTGGACTTATCAAATAAAAGCAAATAATCAGAGAAGGGCTAAAAGCATATCCAATCCATGTATGGTATATGTATGTACATAGTTTAAAACGAGAACAAGAAAAAGAGCGATAAAGATGATCGATCATAAATTCATGTTGAATGTACGTATTTCTTTCATTTGGCTATTATTTTTGAAAAGTATTAGGCTAACAGTATTGCCAAGTGGCAACTCTGTTTGCAGATACACAGTACACACATTCCTCGTAACACCCTTGTAGCTGTAGAGCGACATAATTTTCCTTGACCGTAACGCATGTCTTCCTTGCCACAATTCTGTTGTTTCTCCTCCTTATCCATGTCCGCTGGCTACGTAAGAAAAAACAGACAAACAGAAAACTCCAAAGCCGTTGTCGAATGCTTTCAATCGAATGCTTAAAAACGAGTTTATCCGGCATGTAGCGGTAGCAATTTTTAACAACAAAAAGAAGAAAACAAGAAAACTTAAAATTACCTATCCACACCAATTCCAATTACGAACCACAAAATCTATATCCGAGCGACTACACTCGATTAATTAATTGCCAATTGAAAAATGAAATACCCAATTGCCATTGCCACTTTAGAAGTTGAATATACGAATACAGGGAAAAGATAAATACATTTCTGTTCGACTTCTCGTATCTTTCTGCCTGTGTATCTTTTTGTACACTTGGGTCCAGTTTATGTGTAAATCCAACAGCATAGTTTGAGTAGTATGTCTGTTGACTTTCCGCCACTTTATGCTTCAGATACAAACAGGTGCAAAAAATAAAATAAATAGTTTGGCTCTCCTATCTTTTGTGCACTGTTGTCGTTTTATGAATAATTTTTAGCACCAAACGAGGCTGGTTAGTCCATTTGTATGTCTGTCGAACCGTTCGTCTCGTTTATTCGTTTGCTCGTTTGCTCGTTTGCTCGTTTGCTCGTTTGCTCGTTTGCTTGCCACCGGTCTTATTTGTTTGTGGTACGCACGGTATTATAAATCTCTGGCGCACAACATGTACTCGTATTCTATAATTTTAATATTAAATTTATTTTATTAGATTTTGTATCTTATGGAACGTAAGTTAAGTATATAGTCTGTTTGTATTTGTATCTCAACTCGTATCTGTTTGATCTATCTCTGTTAGGGGGCGATGTGCACCAAAGCAGTTAATAGCGATTTGTAACGCTTTTTCGCGCGCCACAAAATGGAAAAAGGAATATTTCCACAGATAATGCACCCATATACTCCGATACTCTGTACACGAGTACTCTGGCGATAGATTTTCATATTTAGATACTTAAACTGATGGATTATTGTTTTTTTATCAGATTTACACTCTGATTATTTGCATGCTAACTCATTTCAAATTGCTGTACATACGAGTGGTCGTAGTACAGTGGTGCTGTTGTGTGTTTTGGTGTAATTGTAGGAATGCAATTTTTTTTTATAATTTTTGTTTGTGCAATTATCCATTGAGCCATTTCGCTGTTCATAGATAATAGTAACATCTGCATATCTACGCAGGAGGGGAGCTCCAGGCTAAGGTATTTACTCATAATTAAAACAATTCCCATTGCAGATGTGCACCATGTTCGATGGGGCGGTTAGGATGATGGGCGCTTAGCACGCCAGACTATTAAGAATTTTGCAAAACTTAATTGAGAGCTCAACACTCGTCAGAATTGACGAATACACCGATCTAAATGGGTTGATTTGAGTGCAGTAGATACGTCAAGTATACCCCCAGATGCTTGCACAAAACCTATAAAGTTGCGCATTCAATTGAACTGAAAATAATTTTTTTAGTTCGATTCGTTTGGAGGGATTACAAAGAGCGAAATGGGAGAAAATGAACAAAATACAGAATAAAAATGAAAAAAATTAATTACGAACACTCCGAGGTGTTGGAGTATTGTTTTTGTGTTCACTAGAGGCAATTATGAGTTGTGGAGAGGCAATTTGTTAACATGCAAATGCTTCCAAAGTGGCAGTTCCAAAAGGAAGTCTTATTCATAGTACGAGTGTTGCAAATAAATTACTTTTTTCTTTTTTTCATGCTTTGAGTGAATACGCAATTGTTTTAAGGGAAATACCAATGCTTGGTTTCGTAAGCGGTTATGCGGTGGAACTTGAGTTCCTTGAGTTAAGTGCCGGTAATGGTGGTTAGAAAAGGCTGACGAGAAAATAAGAGGTTTGCAAGAGTGTCTCCTATGTCGTTGAATTACTTAATTAGCTATTTTGTGTACTACCTAACAGTTTAGTTGGTGCTTTTCACGGTTGAGTTCAGGCAGCCATGGTTAAGTAAAAATTTGCTCAGCAACACCGATATTATGCACATGGAAGTGAAATGACCTTAAGTCTGCTAAGATAATTGTACAGTTTTTGCTTAGCTGAGATCAAAATAATGAAGGCACTACAAAACAAATGAGCATAACGTATGTAAGGCTATAAGATTTCGTTAGGTTGGTCCTCATTTGAGATACACTTAGACTTTTGAAACTATAGAGACTTGTTTAAAAAATTTGTAAAGGTGGACGATCTTTATAGATCATTTTGATGTTGGAAGTGGTAACTGTATTGAGGTTGCGTTATGACGCTTGCAAAGCGAAGCAGTGGTATAGCTATTGCGCAATTAATTTCTCTTGCCCTTCAACTCTGCAGCTTATGCAGAAATAATTATGAAGAAAACTCAATGTTTCGGATATCTTTCAAAAGCATAGCTTTTCGTGATTATATTTGTGATCGTTTGGTTCGATTATGGGCCATATAGGCAGTTATTCTTATACAAATTGATTTCCAACCATTTTTCTGAGAGAATATCCTCAGATAATTCTCCAGTTACATCTGTATTGACGGTGGAGCGTGTAGCGACATCGTCTTAGTTAAAGCAGTCCGAATAATGGACCACGATGGCTACAACATATAGAGCGAATAAATACCAGCTCGGAATATCTTTGTATCTACTTCGGAAGGAAGGCGCAATACATGAAGCAGCAGAAATTGGTGTCTCCCGAGTAGATGAAGATTATCTTTCTAAGTGTAAGGACAAACTCTCAAAGAGGATGTGATCTGCGGCCGGCTTTGACATGACCCCTAAAGAAAGAGCTACAAGCAAGTTATAATGAAACTAATGAACAGTAACCTGTTAAGCTATCAGTACGCAATGTAGTCGATTATACAAAGATAAAGCAGATAATGACTGATATGAGTTCGTTAAGATTGTGCCACCTACATAAGTCCATTTATGAGAAATCACCAATTTCAATATGCTAGCATGCCATCCAAATTAGAAGATGATAGCCAAAACTTCCGTCTACCTGACAAAAACGAATTAAGGATAGAAATATCTAAGTTGAAAACCAACAAAGCAGCTTTGCTCTCAGATTTTACCTGCCATACTGCATGAACGTCTGAAACCCTCCGTTAACATCCTGATTGATCTCTACCAGTGCAGTTTCAGACTAAGAAAGTCCACAATCGACCAAATCTTCATATTCCGACAAATTCTGGAAAAAAATCCAAGAAGTCCAAATCAGTACTCCCCATCTTTTCATCGATTTTAAGGACGCATATGAGAGCATTTATAGAAACGAGCTTTATAGAAGCCAATGAGAAGCAGATGCGCTGTCAAGTGTCTTCATTAACTGGAGGCATAATCTTCCAAAAGTCTGTGCAACTACTAGGACGGCGATGATATCGACATATTTGGGAGAATACGGCTCTCTGTCAGCGATGCGTATTAAGACATTTAAACAGAAGCTGCCAAACTGAGTGTAGCTTTAAATAAGGGCAAAACCAAGCTGTCAACAAGAAAGGACACAAAACAAAGACGAATTGGACAGAACATCACAGTCCGCAGTTATAATTTCGTCGCCAAAAGCACCTCAGCAGAAATAAAACGAAGAACCAGTCTTGACAATCGCTGTTTTTTTGGGCTAAGACGGCAATTCAGTAGTATGGCCCTATCCCGAAAAAACTAGGCAGACTCTATATAAGGCCTTGATTATCTCAGTCCTATTTACGGTGCTGAAGAATGGACTGTATCGAAAGCGGATTAAGATATACTCAGTCATTTCAAGAGAAAAATTCTCCGTACAATATGGTATTTGTTCCCGTTTCGGTTGTCAGCCTTTAGAGGAGAAGGTTTGGCAACGAACTTTACGAGCTGTATAGCGACATCGACCTAGTCAGAAAACTACGCATCAATCGCTTGATATGGCTAGAACAGTAGAGAAAGACCTCACCAAGAAAAAAGGGAATCTCAACCAACTTGAATTACACAGGTGGAGGCACTTAGCTTAAGACTGGAGAAGCTTGTAAGTTGAGGCCCAGATTTACCGCGAACTTTAGAGTCTCGTGTGTAAGTAAGAAAGTTAGTAGTCTAAAAGAGTTTCGTTTGAAGAGTAGAAATTATTATTAAAATTATTAGTTGACTGTGTGATGTCAAAAGAAATATTTTCAAGAACGACTTCGTGTTTATCACCAGAAAGACGTTGGATTTATCTACTTCCAAGACATATTTACAAAGGCATTTTTAATGGTAGGACAAAAAATTATATTTGTAGTTCTAAGAGGTTTCTTTGGACCGAAGTTTAAGGTATTAAACGAGATCAAATAGTCTCATCGCTTAGGATTCATTTTTTTCTATTTCTGACAACAACCGATAGTTTGGTAGATGAATTACAAATAGTATCTTTGAGGTTTCATAGCAGCATAACTTTTAGTGAAATAAAATGTTATGACAAAGACTTTTATCTTTGTAACTCAAACAATGGGTTAAAGAGCCATTCTCTACCAAGCAAAAGACCAAATTGACTGAATTTTGAAAATTTTGAACTACATTCTCATACAAGAAACGCCAATATCAATATGACCTGTACAAGCAATCTAAATGTGGTCTTTCGCTTAAAAAAAAAGAACTAGCATGTAGCTCACAATACAAGCATTGCAACATAAAGCGCTGCTTGGTCCTACAATTTTGACTAAGAAACACCACGCCTATGCCTTAATCGAACATACAAGCAGATAACTAAAGCCAGCCAAAGTTAAAAGACCGACCAATTCTCTGACCTTTCACTGCCTGAATTACAATCTTAATCAACAGGAGTCCAATCAACACAATAAAAAAAAAATATATATATATAGAGAAAAACCTTCTTTTACAAATTATTGCTCCTATTCTGCCACCAAATAATTGATGTTGTCCCAAAGAAACTTATTAAAAAATTAACCTCACCCAAACGACTACTATCGATCGCAACCGATTACTGTCGCTTTACAATTGCCAATCAGCGGAAAAACGCTTCAAAATTGATCGATCGGTTGATCAATAGCGATCGCCGATGATCGTCAATGATCAAGATATTGCTTTGAATGTAGTCGCTGCTGCAGTAGATCTTACCACTGTGGTGGCTGCCACTATTCTTTTTTTTTTATTATGCTGCTGCCACTTTTAGTGTGTGCTGCTGATCAATTTTGCGGTTTTGCGGAACGAAGTGTACACCCTGTGTGCACTCGATCGAAATCATTATCCCTGTAGATCAATCGAGTTGCGTTGCTTTAGTGTGGCTTAAGATGAAGGCGCGGGGTTAGTACGAATACGAATACAATCACCCATATGTCAGCAGTGAATGGTTGCACGCGCGAACGGCACACACCAAAAGTTGCAATGCCGCTAATACTTTCAATTCAAATTCTCAATTAATAAAGAATTCATCGAAACACATCCGATCGGATCGTTTTTACCTTACCCCTGTGAGAACATCTATTTCAAAACAAAAACAAAATTCTGAAAAAGGAACCGAATGAAGAATGAGTAAATTTCCAAAACGCTTTGATGTTACTAATTTGTCCATATTTCTTTCTATCACCCCAATTCCAGGGCGAAATAATATTTCAAGGATCGTTGCACTTTATCACACTCGGGTAATTAGGCAACGAACGGATTCGTGCGGATTAAAAATACATTTTAGCCAAGGACAAATATTTTTTCTGGGCTGATAATCCTAAAAGGGGATGAAAGGACATTCGGATATTAATATGAATTTATCTATCAGTAGAGAATTTTCCAAACAAAATTGAGTTCATAGCGCACTTTTTGAATTATTATCATAAACGAAGTATTTATTACTAAGCAATTAGAGATTATTGTCGGTGAACCGAACATTTTTGAAGCGTACCGTTCTTTCAATACGGATTAACCTACAGAGAAGGGTTAGATGCAAATTCTCGCCATAGGAAAGAATTAACAATTTAGACAGATGGTTCCTAGAAACCAATAACTTGGGAAGCTCAAGTGCTAAAACGCCGACTTAAGACCAATTATAGAAGGATAAAAGTAGTCCCTGAGGCCCAGTTGCTTATATAAAATCCCATAAGTGGTTTGATTTAAAAAAAAAAGTAAATAAATTTTAAGGATTGTAAAAATTGGGCAAACTCGTTCACCTATTTTCGGGTAAAAAACACTTATTTTTATATAATTTATCAGCAATTTTAGATATAAGCAAACATATGCAATATGCATATGCATAGTATGTATGTATATATCGAAATATTTTAAATATAACAACATGCATACAATATAATAGTCGCAACAATAATTATCAGTAGTTATGCAAAAAAACAAAAAAATAAATAATAAATGCAAAAAAAGTATTTTTACAAAAAGAAAATTACTTATCGAATAATATAAAGTATTTACAAGTCGTAAGGCGAAACGGCCCATCTTTTTTATTAAAACTTATTTTTTAAAAAAAATGTTATAATAGTAAGAAACTAAAAAAAAAATTAAGAGTAAATTTAAATTTAAAGAGAAAATATTAAAAATAAAAACACTGCACAGGATAAGATGGAATCTAACTCCGAAATTAATTTTAAATATTGGATACAAATAAAATTTTATGAGACACTGACCATGTTTTAATTTTCTTCTTGTTCGAGTATTAAAAAAAAAAAAACAAAAAAACAAACTTGAGAGATGATTTATTGTGATGAACTACAGCGATTTAGATAAGATCGCACTCGTTGAATTTTATTTTGCAAATAGTTGCTCGATTACTTTGAACCAACGAGCTTATTGGCTTTTTCTTATATCCGAAATCCAGCCTTAATGATCAGTATTTCAGTACTGGTGGCCGTTTTACATTAAATTGATCTTCCCCGAGCTGGCGATCAAGTACTGCCCGAACTAAAGCGAATGTTCAACGATTCTTTGCAGAACTGACAAAAAAAAGGTCCAGACACTCTGATCAACTCGGTTTGTTCCACATGTCGTTGGAAAGAATATTAAAAACTGTTTTGTAGATATTTCTATACAAGTTTAAATTTGGACCAGAGATAAAGTCAGTAGATCCTCGACAATATGTTAGTAAACACAGTTCGTTCACAAGAAAGGACAACAAGAAAATGATCTAATTCATCATGTGATAATGGAAGAGTTTAAGCATGAATACACTATTTTGGCTCTTAAGGCACCAACCAGACAAAGATTGATGAGAAGTGAAGAAAAAATAGCCGCCGTAACGGCCAGTATCGAAAAAGACCCAGAAATGTCGATTCGACACCAATCAGCTGAATTGGATATCGCTAGAAAGTCAGGCTTATTTTGCGGTTGGATTTGGCCGTACAGCCGTATAAGATTGTGCTGATGCAAGGGCTGAACCTGGACGAACATAGACAAAGCCGTGAGTTCGTAAATTGGGCGTTAGAAATGTTGGCCGAAGATCCAAAATCATCTTCTCGGCCTCTTTTTGGCTCAGCGGCTACATTACAAAGCAAAATTGCGAAGCGAACACACATGGCGGCATCATTGGACCTTAGTTCTTTCGAATCGAGGAAGGAGACACCGTTACCGTGAATGGTCCCAGGTACAGAATGATGTTAACCGAATTTCTTTGATCAAAACTCGACATAACGCTTTCGACGTAACGCTCGAAATTATGTAGAAGAAATTTGGGGTTGAGTTATCTGACGGCGGGATTTCATCATGCGATTTGACGTGACATTCGACACACTATCGCTGGAATAACGCCGCACATATTGGATTGTTTCATCAAAAAATGGACCAACCGCTTGAAGCCGCAGCAGCCATTTGAATGATGTGCTATTACACACATAATAGCAATAAAGCAATAGAGGCCCAAGTTAGAGGTTCAAAGGAGAGACCGAAAGAAAAATAATTAGATTACCCCAAGTCATTATAACCTTTCAGTGTTAAATTCTTTTTCCTCGAAACAATGTTATCCATTTCCATCATGGCCAGGTAGATAAGGAAGAAATTTCCTACACAACCAATTATACTCTCCGAAGCTTGGTATCAAATATAAAGGAATCGACTGGGAATATTGAAATAGCGATTGGCTGCTTCACTGATATCGTGGGTACTGTTGAAAACACTGTTCTCTTACTGATATACAGATTCACCTGGAATATAGCATGCGAATCCATGCTAGAATATAAGGTATTCAAAACCTGCACTACCAAACGATCAGCAAAATGTCCCAGCATCGAACTGATACGAGCATTTCATAATGATGGGCTCTTATTTCCAAGGTCGGTAAATTCAGAGAAAAATCGGACTGTCTCCAGATGTATGCAGTTTGGTCGATCTGAACGTCATTGGTAAGAAAAATATTGTTAACTCAACGCCAAAATGGCATTTCGTATGTATATGCTACCACACAAACGAAAATAGAGTCGACAGATGGCTAAGCTCAACAATGGTGGCAACATCCTCTATTTATACGTATAATGGCAAGAATAAGAGCAATTTCATGTGTCGGGTCCAGATGCGCATATTACATTTCGCATCAGAAGAGATGAAACAAACATCTTTATTTCTTTTACTATCAAGCCATATGAAAATAAATTTAAACTTATTGGGCTTTCATTCACAAATCATATCCTATTTGAGTGCTAGGACACAACGGCTACTATGTACACGAAATAATAAATAAATAAGTCAGAAAAGGATCCAAACCAATCTGTGGCTTACCTATAAGCACTGTGAAAAGCAGTGTCAAAGTTTGATTCTTAATATTCCTAAATGGGAAGAGAAAGTAACACACACAGGCCAAATTCTTCATGACAATTACTTCCTTAAAAACAAAACAAATCCTGTGGCTTATTGAAATTCCAAAATGCACATACTCGTACAAACTGCTCAATGTGGAAGTATTGTAGAATTAAACGAGAATATTCGTACAACGTGCTTTACCGACGCAGCCCTACGAGGTCTGTTTGATGAGTACCCAGATTGAAAGATAGATGGCCCTACTGAGCCAAAATGAGTGTACCATCATTTTTTATAACATGTAGCCCACCTGGATTGATGACAATCCGACGCTTAGTTTTGTTTTGACACCCATTTATAAAACGCAATCGTGAGACTATTTCAAACAAAAACGTGCTTGGCCCTGTTTAATCGAAATCCGGAGCAGTTTCTGCATCGTTTCGTGATTGTCGATGAGACATGGATTCATTGATATACAACACAGACCAAAGAACAATCGAAACAATGGGTTTTACGTGGTAAACGTGTTCCAAAGACGACGAAAACCGTGCTTTCGGAGGGAAAGATGATGGCTGCCATTTTTTGGGACGCACAAGGTGTGATCAACATTGATTATTTGTAGAAGTGAAAAACTATCACAGTAGCATACTACGTTGATTTATTGGGCCGATTCAACGCTTATTTGAAGAAAACACAACCACATTTGGTGAAGAAAAAAGAGCTCTTCCACCGCGATAATGCGGCAAGATTGCTTGCCGAAAAAAGGACGGGTCGAACGAGGAGTTCGCCGCCGCGGAGGAGACCAACAAGAGTCGTACTTTGCGGAGGGGTATATGTCGAGTTAAAAGAGGATTACATATATTGAAAAATAAATTGCCAAAACCTAAAAAGAGTTGCATTGTCATTTTTAATTCGGCCAGCAATATTAAGGCTAACTATTCGCGTTTTTCATAAAATCTTGAATATAATTCAGAATAGGCCCGTCTTTAAGAGCAAGAAAACAGTGGAACAAACAAACCAATCTACAATCTTCAAGATCAATCCACGAATTTAATCAAGACGGGAATGAATTGGACCATATGCCAATCAAATATCAAAATGATCTACTTAGGAAAGTATTTCTACAAACACAACAGGCAAACGAAGGCCCATTGACTGGAGTTCAAGAACTGAAAGAGAAAGATAACTTATAAAATCTGTAATGAAGATTTGTCGGTTGTGCATTGAGCATGGTGATAAGTCCATAGAAATGGGTGTTGATGGGATGTTGAGAAGCGTTAAATTCTCATCTGTAACACAAATATTTGGGCTACTACCATTTACAGAGCAACATAGATCGTTTTCCTCGGATTTTGAAAGAAAAAAAATATATATAGTACATATATTACGGACATCACGTTTCCTTGTGATTTGGACGAACTAGGTAAGATCGTACACGCTAAAAATTTAGGTCCATTGGAATGATTTGAACATTTAAACAAATGTTTACCCTAAAATATGTCCTGACGCCATATCAACAAACAAAGTAGCATCACCTCCCTAAGCTGTATGAAATGTAAATGGTCAATTGGAGTTATAAATAATTTTTTCTGCGTGGTGTTTTTTTTATAAGATAATTTTAACATTAAAATAAAATTTAAAAAAAAAAAATGTAATAAAAATAAAATTGAAAATGAAAAATATTTCAGCTGATCGTCCGAAGGAGCACAGAACAGTTCAGCACACAGGGATGTAGATCAAATCCAAAAGGATCATCCCTTAAAATTTATTAAAAAAAAATTAATACATATAAATATTTATATAATTTTTCATCGCTTTAAAAAATCAAAAGAAAAAGAAAAGAACAAATCGTCTAACATTTTAAATGCAAGTTTGTAAGAACTTTGTTTATTATTAAATTTAGAATTGAAAAAATAATAATACACACTTTCATGAGCGAAACATTTACCAATGTTGTTCTCTTGTTGTTGCTTGTGTTTTTCTTATTTTAACTATCATAAATCAAACTTAAACATTTACATTAATGTTCTTCATGTGATCTCTGCATTCCATTTTACAAAAAAAAAAAAAGTTTTTTATTGCTACATACCACACCCCTGGTCTGATTGTTCACCCATTCCGGCGGACGATCCTCTCAATGAATAAGGATTTTTTTTCGCGATAATTTTTACAATTAATATTTTTTTTCTAAATCTCTTAAGGAGTATCTGTGTATTTTTTTTTTTTTCTTTAAAATTTATTTTTATGTTTTTTATTTATTTATTTTTTTTTTTTTTTATTCTTTGGCAAGTTAGAATTTTGTTTACCTCTCAGGTGGCTTGATCGATAAGCATCTGTAATTAAAAAAAAGAAAAAAATCGGCCGTTCGGTTGAATGAATTATTTAGGTTATAAGCTAAGAACAAAACAAAAAATTAAAACAAAAAGCAGATACAATTTTTTTCTTTTTTCTTTTCGTTATTAATATTTATACGAATACGTACGCATGATAGCAAAAAAAAAAAAATTGTATATATTTGTATTTAGATATAGCAAAGCATAAAGTTAATGAAAGCAAAAATAATGCAAAAATCCACAAAAGGAAATAAAAGAGTGTACAAAAAAAAATAAAAATATCTGGAAAAAAAGAATCAAAATAATAAGTACCTAGGGGCGAATAACTACAGGTTCGCGAAGTAATAAGGGTCGTTCGGTATCGGTATCGGTGGAAAACTTCAAATGTACTGAGCTGAATCAAAATGGCATAAAAACGAAGTTTAGGGGATGCCTAAGGACGAATACGGATACGAATGCGAACACTAAATGCACTGGTGTACTGCTGGTGCTGGCAAATAGAATGAGAGACCGAAGAATGAAGGCTGGCAATAACATGTGTTGACTGTATCATTATGGTGGCCGTTTCAGCTTTGAGCAATTGAAGTAAATATTTTGAGGTTCGTTGAAGGTGAATTATCTGTGTTTTTTTTTTTTTTTTTTTGTTCTCCCCCTGATAGACGAGGGAAACTACCATGTGTTTCATGCTGAGGGTTTGCTACAAAGATTAGCTCAGGCTAAGTGTGTGCAAATACTTCTACGATATTATCATTGGATCTTCTAGCAATTTCAAGAGCAATCATACCTAAACAACGTTGTATTCAGCCATGATTTTTTGAGATTTCATTTACTTTTTTGCTCGTATATGCTAGATACAAGAGAACAGAAGAGTGAAAGTAGGGTTCTGGTGATTTAAAGACCTCCCAAAAGGCATTTATCATATCAAATGGTTTTTCCAAAAAAAAAACAAAAACAAAACAAAGAAACCATTCAATTCTGCCATTGAACAAAGTCTACAACCATTGCCTGGTTGTGGTTCGGATTAAATTTACCACATTGTTTTAATTTGATTATACGGTTTTACGAGTGGTTATCGGTATCTGCTCTCTGGCATCTAGCATCTTAATCAAAACAGTGGCACCTGCTGTGCTCCATTTGAGTCAACAACAATTACACTAGGTAATAGCGTATAATATAAATATCTAGAAAACTGGTCAGGTAAGCAATAGGCCGTCAAGACAATGTTCAGGCAGTGTAGGCTGGGAAAAAACAAAGTTGTTGCTTAGCGGGTGTCATAATTGAACCCGATTCAATTAAAGCTGATCCAGAGGATTTATTTAATTGAGTATGACATTTTTTTTTTGGCAAATAGTAGAGTAATTTGATAATAAGAAATTGTGAGTTAATTGAGATTTGATTTGAAACTGATATATATATCAGTATTAGAATAGCTGTCAAAATTGTATTATAAAAAAAAAAGTTAATAAAAGGTAGGAACTGCATAACATTTTTAGATAGATAATAAGGATGTTTAAGATTTGTTAGGTTATACTATCTATGTAATCGTTGAACAACGTGTGCAAAGCATTTAATTTTTTTCTTCAAAATCAGTGCTCAAAAAATAAATGGCCTGCCAAAAAAACAATTTTTATTGACGAGGCCCACTTTTTAATGAATGGATGTGTGAACAAGCAAAATTGTCGGATTTAGGATGATACCAATCCACAAAAGATACACCAGCACAAAATGCATTCCGAAAAAGTCACTGGTGTTGGAATAACCGTCAACGGCGAGCGCTACAGATCGATGGTAAGCAACTTCTTGTGGCCTTAACTGGATGATATGGATACCAACGATATGTGGCTTGTGGATATATGGCGCGAAACGTATGAAATTATGGATATTCGGGACGAACGATTTGAAGACATGGTTATCTCGCGCGGCGGGGACGGGATCTGGCCACCGAGATCGGCAACTTCTTTTTTTCGGGCTATGGCTATCTTAAATCACAGGTCTATGTGAATAAACCGCAAACAATTTATGCACACAAAGTCAACAATACTAATGCCACTATGCAAATTCAGCCAGATTTATTATACAAAAATATCGAAAATTGGACCTACAAAGATCTTATAAATGCGCTGCTTACATAAAGGCGTGTCAAAAACCCAAAGTCCTTAAGTTGCCATTGAGCTCATAAATTTTAAATCGATGATAGTGACAGTGGTAGTGTGAAGCGGTAAATACGTTCGCCGGCTACTACGAAGGAATGGGTAGTGGCAAATCTCTAGCTACAAAAAGGTCTGTTCTTCTCATTCCGTTCGAAGGTGACAAGAAATCGTAGGTCACCTCTCACAGGTAAAATGATATGGTGAACATCATAGTGAATAGAAAAGAGGCCTCGGTCCACCCCGAACTGTGGGCCAAAAATATATTTTTAAGGATCTTAAGAAAAAAAATAATAAAAAGCGGATTAGTTAACTATTTGCGGAAAGACGTCATTTGAAGTTACGTCAGAGACCAACTAAAATGTGATTCATCGTGAGGTTTTACTATCGGTTAAAAGGACAATTCATGGCATTTACTTTTTGAAAATGATATTATGTAAATTTTGGCCATGACTACGTCTGAGGTTGTCCATTTGGAAGGTTCAATTTAGGGCGACACGTTCGAGCATAGTGACTATATCTCGCGGATAACAAGAGTAATATTGGCTTCTAAGGCCTCAATCGAAGCTAGCGTATCCCTGAAGATCTGAGACTTTACATGTCCCCAAAGAAAATAGTCCAAAGGTGTGATATCTCACGATCTAGGCGGCCAATTTACCGTAGCAAAATGTGAAATTACGTGCTGACTAAAATTATTTCTCAACAAGTCCATTGTTTCACGCACTGTATTGCTCGTAGCGCCGTTTTGTTGAAACCAGAGCTTGAATTTGATTGAATTTCAGGAAGCACATAGTCCATTAACATGGCGCGATAACGGTTACTATTGACGGTAACATTTTGAATTGCCTCATTTTTGAAGAAAATGGGACCAATAATTCCACCAGCCCATAAATCACACCATACCATTGTTTTTAATGGATGTGATGGTAGCTATTGGTACTCTTCGGGTTGTCCATCAGCCCAAATACGGCAATTTTGTTTATTAACGTATCTATTGTGTCAGAAATGCGCAAAACAACAACAAATGAACAAAATTTCATTGAGTTTTTCCAGAGCTCATTCACTGAAAATATGACGCAAATTTAAATCGCCTGGCTTTAATGCTTGCATAAGTTGAATTTTGTACGCTTTTAGGCAGAGATCCTCACGTGAAATACGCCAAACCAAGCTGCTGAGAACGACGACGAATCGATTCGTCACGATCTTCGCGTACACTCTCAGCTACAGCTGTTATAGTCTCTTTACTACGTGCTGGATGTGGTCTAAGCAGTTGAGTATCATCCATTAATGTAAACTGGGACTCAAATTTGCGAATGGTATTGGCAATAGTGGTTTCAGTAGGTCGATTATGCGCACCATAAGTTCCTCGAATCGCACGAAAAACATTTCTCACAGAACGCTGATTTTCGTAATACAGCTGAACAATTTGGACACACTGTTGTAAAGTGAGTCTTTCCATGATGACTTGCCAAACGATACTTAATAAGAATGATAAAGCAAATGATTTAAGAATGATAGAGATATTGAAAATCAAACCTCACGATGAATCTCCCTTTGTTTGACGCCACCTTATTCAACTGACTGCATTTTTACATGCAGATTGAATTTTATGGATCATATTGAGCTGTTTACCTAAATTTTCTACCTGAAGAGTAGGCCTTTTGCTTACAAATGTGGTTTATTCATGATTATTGAATTTTATGACTTTTGGTTATTGATTCAGTACTTGTTACTGACTCCTGAAATCAAAAGGATTGTCAAAACTCAAAATTTCCCGACTTTTGTTGCAAGGATTTTATATAAAAGCCACATTTTGAAGTCAAGAATTTTTTTGAGATTCTCCACGTCTTGAGTAAAATGTGAAAAATGCGCTACGTTCAACGTATCATCGAACGAGACTAAAAATGGAAGTCTGGAGAATAAATCACAGTCAGGTCGGTCTAGGGCTACAACTAAACACGAGGATCGACTAATAGTCACAGCAAGCAAGCAAAATAGTCGAAAAATGCGACGAATTAAATCAAACACAGTATAAACTGCTGTCAGTCGAAGATTAAGATATGCTGGATTATTTGGGCGAATTGCTGCTTGAAAACCCCTGATGCGACCACAAAACAAACAGAAAAAGGCAAAAATAACCAAAAATCATAAAGACTGGACGGAAGAAAATTTCAACAGTGTTATATGGGGCGATAAATCCAAGTTCGAGGAATTTGGCGCAAAACGGAAAGTTTTTGCTTGATGCAGCCCTGAACAAAAGATGCTACCAGACTGTGTTCATGCTGGCAAGCATGGAGGCGATTGTGTTATGGTCTGGTGATGTTTCTCTCCAAGTATAGTCGAGACTGAAAGAAAACGCTGTGACCTCTGTACTAAGTTTAATTGGCAAAAGATTAGCCACGTACAGACTTTTTTAAGATTACCTTAAATAATGGGAAGGTGAAGAAATGTCACAAACCATGATAAGGCCACCGCAATCAAAAGATTTAAATTGTATAGAGCTGTTGTCTAAAGAGCTGGATAGAAGGATCCCAAATCAAAGCTCGTCATCAGAATCTGCTTTGTGAAATATAATATTGGATTCTTGAAGCAATATAACACAGGTAACGATTCAAAACTGATAGTTACAATGTAAAGAATTTTAAAAGGAATAATTTTTAAGTAATTCTTTTCTTCTTATTAATAAGTTCCTTTATGTTTAGAACAAAATTAAAATACATTTATGCTCCCCTCTCATTTTACGTGATTATTAGTTCACTAAATAGCTTTTTTCGATGTTAGATTTTGTTATACCTTCGATCACAGAGGGCAGCCTCAAACTTTTGAGCTCCCGAGTAAGTTTGTCGGTCCTCAATCTGATGAACCAACATGAAGTACAATAGCAAATTTTTAGAGTTATGGGTCTGTAGAAGATTGACTATAAGCAGAACTGTGGTATATTTGATGGTCGGTTGAATGCACCGACAAACGAAAAAATCTGAAAACTAACTAAAGATGGTGCTGCAACTTGCCAAAAATCAAACACTGGATTGTAACTAGGAATAAGAACTATAATTTCATAAAATTTGTATGATTACTTTATTGCAATTTTGAAAAATTTTAAGACAGGAAAGTATCAACTAAAAACCTTCCGGAAAAGAGCCACCATGAAACGACAATGCACTACAGGACAGCTTACAGATGGAATGGGATATTGTCGAACATGCCAAGATGGTTATTTTACGAATTCATCTTTAAAATTAATTAGCAGATGTACTTCCTACTCAATAAATCCACAATTATGACAAAATATGAAAGAGCGTTATTTCAATAGCAGTTTCAGAATAAGACATCAGGAGTACAATTCTCGTAAACGAATTAAAAAGCGCAGTATCTAGGAATCAAGCTCTGTCAGTAACCTTTTCACTCCAAAAGTTTTTAATAGACTTCGACTGGGTTATAACCCTTACAGCTTAGAAAGAAGAAAATTACTTGTGACAGGCGTGTTTTATGCGAATGAAATTCCTTTTTCTGTGGGAGAAAAGTACACCAACTAAGAGCTTAAAAATTACATAGCCTATTTTGGTAGATTCATGTTTTGAAACTAGATTAAATTCGATATGCAACCAACGGTTATCTATCATTTGCAAAACTTAATGCAGTTTGGTAAAGCAACTTTACTTCATCAATTCTGGATGCCTGGCAGAGGTTCCTCTAAAAGAATGGACAAGAAATAGTCAATTTTTCAAAAATTTTATCAAGGGCGAAAAGAACACCCTGGCTAATCATTATCAGTCTAAACAAGTGTTCAGAAAATAATGTAACAGGTAATCTAAATTAATTAATAAGCAATCAGTTGAAGTGATTATACCATCGATCTTTAATTGATAATGTGTCATCATTTTTGGTTAATTTTTCCCCATATTTCAAACTTTTACAAGAAGAATAAAAGAATGCATTCTAACTGGTCGGATTTTATTCAATTGGTCTCCCGATCTGCTTAAGACTTCTCACCCTCTTGAAAACTTGTGACTTAGCTATGTTTTCCGTTTCTGAAAAAAAAAAGTTTGGATTTGTATTTAGCAGTTTAGGACTTATTGTTAAAAGGATCTTGCTCCGAGACAGTTAATGTAATTAATTAAAATTACATTGATTCCACAAATAATACTATGAATTCTGTCTAGCAACCCAAAACGTCTCAAAAAATATGATTCTACAAAGTCCTCTCCTAAGCAAACAGGACTTTCTATATTGTAAATAGTTATTTCTAATAGGCCAACTATTAGTAATTACATGCGTCGGAAGGATCTACTTCACTGATGCACTGTCAACATTTAATGGCAGTTGCACGAATAGAAGTGAAGTTATTGCGTCTGAAGTGGCGTCTGAATACGCATCAAGCAAAAGTTGCTACGAATTCAACATTAAAAGGACATCATCATGGAGGTCAAAATTAAAAAAAAAAAAAACTTCCTTTACAACATTGTGACTAGTGATGAATCGTGATGTTTTCAATATCATTGAATTCATCGTATTCGGCCAGAATATCGCGCAGAAGGAAATTATCGTCTGTTGTTGAGATGATATCTATCCACACTTGTGACCGATCGGCAAAAAATCGTATTTCAACTGCCAACCACTGCTTCTATTCGTCTGATTTGCCGTCGTGCGAGTTTTACCTTTTCGGAAAAGTTAAATCGCCGATACAAAAAAAAGCGTACAATCCATACGAAAAGCTTGTACAGAAATCTTGATAGACATCCCGGCCGACGATCTAAAATACTCATTCGACATGCTTTTAAACCATGCAAAACGTTGTACTGAGTCGAAAAAAATGGTTATAAATGGAGCATTCAACACCGACAACAATCGGCAGAAATTATATCCTATGGACTAAGACAAGGTTTTGATAGGGATTTCTAGTTCTCAGCAACACTAGGTACATATTTAAATCAGCGGAAGTTCATTTTGTAACGATCATAAATCAACTTATGTGAGGGATATGCTGAGACGGAGATATTCCCAATGATAAGAGTCTCTGCATCATATTTTCCCAATACTTTCCAAGAGGGAAACACTAAACTATGCAAGTTAGAAAATATAATTAGGAGACCTAATTCATATGTAAATTCCTATAATATATAACATACCCTTTGAACGTCCGAAAAGTTATGTTAACAGTCGATAGATCTTGTGTGCACTGCATTTTAAGGCTTCAGAGTTCAAGAACTGACCAGGAACCTACTGCTGCATATGCATTTTTGCATCCACCACCGAGATTTTTGCTATGTGAACAGGATTTCATAGTAATGCGCTCTGATATTATTTCTTAAAAATTATATTGAAGGTATTTTGTGGAACTTACAGAATATACACACAATAGGAGCATATTAGCAGTGTTTAACTAAAGATGGTGCTGCAACTTGCCAAAAATCAAACACTGGATTGTAACTAGGAATAAGAACTATAATTTCATAAAATTTGTATGATTACTTTATTGCAATTTTGAAAAATTTTAAGACAGGAAAGTATCAACTAAAAACCTTCCGGAAAAGAGCCACCATGAAACGACAATGCACTACAGGACAGCTTACAGATGGAATGGGATATTGTCGAACATGCCAAGATGGTTATTTTACGAATTCATCTTTAAAATTAATTAGCAGATGTACTTCCTACTCAATAAATCCACAATTATGACAAAATATGAAAGAGCGTTATTTCAATAGCAGTTTCAGAATAAGACATCAGGAGTACAATTCTCGTAAACGAATTAAAAAGCGCAGTATCTAGGAATCAAGCTCTGTCAGTAACCTTTTCACTCCAAAAGTTTTTAATAGACTTCGACTGGGTTATAACCCTTACAGCTTAGAAAGAAGAAAATTACTTGTGACAGGCGTGTTTTATGCGAATGAAATTCCTTTTTCTGTGGGAGAAAAGTACACCAACTAAGAGCTTAAAAATTACATAGCCTATTTTGGTAGATTCATGTTTTGAAACTAGATTAAATTCGATATGCAACCAACGGTTATCTATCATTTGCAAAACTTAATGCAGTTTGGTAAAGCAACTTTACTTCATCAATTCTGGATGCCTGGCAGAGGTTCCTCTAAAAGAATGGACAAGAAATAGTCAATTTTTCAAAAATTTTATCAAGGGCGAAAAGAACACCCTGGCTAATCATTATCAGTCTAAACAAGTGTTCAGAAAATAATGTAACAGG
Source organism: Volucella inanis (assembly GCA_907269105.1). Classification (NCBI taxonomy): domain Eukaryota; kingdom Metazoa; phylum Arthropoda; class Insecta; order Diptera; family Syrphidae; genus Volucella; species Volucella inanis. Next base: position 20,918,816 of record OU026157.1, read on the forward strand.
TAATCTAAATTAATTAATAAGCAATCAGTTGAAGTGATTATACCATCGATCTTTAATTGATAATGTGTCATCATTTTTGGTTAATTTTTCCCCATATTTCAAACTTTTACAAGAAGAATAAAAGAATGCATTCTAACTGGTCGGATTTTATTCAATTGGTCTCCCGATCTGCTTAAGACTTCTCACCCTCTTGAAAACTTGTGACTTAGCTATGTTTTCCGTTTCTGAAAAAAAAAAGTTTGGATTTGTATTTAGCAGTTTAGGACTTATTGTTAAAAGGATCCTGCTCCGAGACAGTTAATGTAATTAATTAAAATTACATTGATTCCACAAATAATACTATGAATTCTGTCTAGGAACCCAAAACGTCTCAAAAAATATGATTCTACAAAGTCCTCTCCTAAGCAAACAGGACTTTCTATATTGTAAATAGTTATTTCTAATAGGCCAACTATTAGTAATTACATGCGTCGGAAGGATCTACTTCACTGATGCACTGTCAACATTTAATGGCAGTTGCACGAATAGAAGTGAAGTTATTGCGTCTGAAGTGGCGTCTGAATACGCATCAAGCAAAAGTTGCTACGAATTCAACATTAAAAGGACATCATCATGGAGGTCAAAAAAAAAAAAAAAAACTTCCTTTACAACATTGTGACTAGTGATGAATCGTGATGTTTTCAATATCATTGAATTCATCGTATTCGGCCAGAATATCGCGCAGAAGGAAATTATCGTCTGTTGTTGAGATGATATCTATCCACACTTGTGACCGATCGGCAAAAAATCGTATTTCAACTGCCAACCACTGCATCTATTCGTCTGATTTGCCGTCGTGCGAGTTTTATCTTTTCGGAAAAGTTAAATCGCCGATACAAAAAAAAGCGTACAATCCATACAAAAAGCTTGTACAGAAATCTTGATAGACATCCCGGCCGACGATCTAAAATACTCATTCGACATGCTTTTAAACCATGCAAAACGTTGTACTGAATCGAAAAAAAAAAAAAATTGGTACTGTGTAAATGATGATACTTATTATGATGATGTTAAGTTAAATAGAACGATAATAATGTGAACGTGCCAGTAGTGGTAGAATCAAAGTCTAAGCCGCAAATCTAGGAGACTGCTTAGTAAGCATTCTGATAAATGGAGCATTCAACACCGACAACAATCGGCAGAAATTATATCCTATGGACTAAGACAAGGTTTTGATAGGGATTTCTAGTTCTCAGCAACACTAGGTACATATTTAAATCAGCGGAAGTTCATTTTGTAACGATCATAAATCAACTTATCTGAGGGATATGCTCCGACGGAGATATTCGTAATGATAAGAGTCTCTGCATCATATTTTCCCAATACTTTCCAAGAGGGAAACACTAAACTATGCAAGTTAGAAAATATAATTAGGAGACCTAATTCATATGTAAATTCCTATAATATATAACATACCCTTTGAACGTCCGAAAAGTTATGTTAACAGCCGATAGATCTTGTGTGCACTGCATTTTAAGGCTTCAGAGTTCAAGAACTGACCAGGAACTTACTGCTGCATATGCATTTTTGCATCCACCACCGAGATTTTTGCTATGTGAACAGGATTTCATAGTAATGCGCTCTGATATTATTTCTTAAAAATTATATTGAAGGTATTTTGTGGAACTTACAGAATATACACACAATAGGAGCATATTAGCAGTGTTTTACGTGTTCTGTCCTATTTTTGCGAAAAATAGCAAGCCGTCCTTTATAGCGAGATGAACCTGGTTAGAATGATCTGGTTCGTGGAAACGTGGAAACAATGACATATCTCTATTTAATGGACTCAATTGTGATTCATCACCATGAATTGCAGTACATCCTCAAGAATTTAAAACAGATTAGAGGTTGAAAAAATTTTTCAAGCATAAATGCCTGAGCTTATTACAAGAAAAGGGGGTATAAAGATTGCTGCTAAAAAAACAGGTTAAAAATGGAAATGTAGGAAAATTTATTCAATTGACCAACTAACCAGTTGCCTTATATGTTTTTGATTTAAAATTTTATTATGGCTCTGAGGAGACTTGTAACGAGAAGTTTTTCAGCATAAGAAAATTATTTGGTACAAAAGAGTCATCCAACTAGAGGTGTGATTTGAAATTTCACACCATTAGTGAACTGTCAATAGTCAACAATCATTGTGTTGATTTTTGATAAGTGAAAACTAGGAGGTTATTAAATATGGTTTAACACACATTCGAATAATGTGTTGAAATAGTAGAAATTTACTACAAAAACGTTTAAAATATAGCGTTCGTACCGCATTTGGTCATCATCAAGCTACTTTTTGCATGATTGTCGTGAATTTAATCGAAAAAATTTGAACGTCTCTATTGATGTGAAGACTCCAGCTCGTGTTCGTCCGGCATGGTCAACTGACACTATCGCCGGCGTAACTGACAGTGTGACTGAAAATGCAGGTGTGTGCATTTCGACATGATTACGGGAATTGGGCCTATCTACAACCACTTTAAACCGCTTTTTGCACAAATATCTTGGCCTACATGCTTATAAGGTCTAGAGTTAACATAAGAATTGAAGCTGGCAGACCACAAACAACGCCGTACTTTTGCTGATTGGGTGCTAAAAATTAACGAACAAGATCATGACTTTTTGGGCAAAATTATTCTGAGTGATGAGGCTCACTCCATTTATCTGGGCACGTAAATAAACAAAACTTTCGCATATGGGGTTCCGGAAAGTTAAGCGAAATAATAGAACAAGCTTTCCATTCACAACGAGTGACAGTTTGATGTTATTGGAGAAAATTTTTTTCGAAAACGACACTCGTGCAACCGGTTTAGCGAATGGATTGCGTTACCGGGCGCATTTTTTTGGATTTGGATTTTTTTGCCTCAGATTGGTTATTAGACGTGGACGACGTTTATTTACACCAGGATAGGACATGCCAAACAGCAGATGAAGCAATTTCTCTATTGCGTGTCAAATTTTTTGGGTGTGGAGAAATGGAGACTTCAATTATCCATCGAGATCGTTGATTTAACTCCATTGGACTTTTTTCTTCGAGGCTATGTTAAAGATTAAGTCTACCATGCACTAAAAGAACATATCAGAACTGTTATTGGCGAAATACAGCTTCAATTATGAGAAAATGTGATGAAATATTTCTTCACAAGAGTGGCCATTTATGCACAGAGCCGAGGCGAACATTTAGCAGATATTGGATCAGAACTGTTATTGGCGAAATACAGCTTCAATTATGAGAAAATGTGATGAAATATTTCTTCACAAGAGTGGCCATTTATGCACAGAGCCGAGGCGAACATTTAGCAGATATTGTATTCCATTTCTAATCAGAGCGTGTGACTTAGAGTGAAATAAAAATATTACCACATTTCGTAAAAATGTTGCGTTTTTCTATTGATTTAAGATGACGTCGCTCGTTGGATGATCCTAAACCATGGAAAGTGGATAAAAGCTGAACCAAATCCGCTGAGATTTGCCCCTTTTAGTTGGGCCTGGGGACGCCCATGTTAATGAGAGTTTAAATAGTGATTGAAATGTGGCGCACATATATTACTAATTATTTAACTGTCATCAATAAGGCATGCAAAAAGACTACATATGCCAAAGTTTCATGCTTCATTTCTCAAAAAAATTAAAATTCAATTTAATAAATTGCAAATTTAAATAATTTTACCAACTTTCCATTCGTTTCGTACTCAATTTTTTAATAACTGATCTGTTTGTGCTCGTTTCCTCTTTTAATATTTTTGTAAACAAATAAGTATACTCTAGTGATTCTATTTAAAAACAAAAAACAACTCTAACTCCAACTCTAACACAACAATAGACTCTATTGGACTATGTACGAGTGCCCTGAGTAGGAAAAATCAAAACCTACTCACATGACACGCAATTAAAATGCGTCAAATTCAATATTTCACTTTTCAGCATGCTAAAGATAGACATTCTGAAAATGCATGAAACAAACAGCTTTTCATTCGCAATTGGTAGCATAAAGCCTTTCACTTTAACTAAACTCCGTACGTACGAGTATACTCGTACCTATATTGCATTTGAAATTCTCATTTCCGGTTTCCGGTCTTAGCCAAGTCGAAGAAAGGCGAAAACATTTTAACGTCTCCGAATCCTTCGAAAACACCTTCAACGAACCCGAAAACGTTGTCTCAGTCTCAGATTGATTGTGTATTCGTATTTTTAAGCCCCCGGAAGTACGCAATGCAATCAAATGTAGATACTTTCGTAGAATGAGTACTCGGGTATTTGCAATAAGGTAATGGCTTATTACGAGTATTATGCGAATTTTTTCAACCTAACTTACTCGTGTTGCACAGTGAGGCAAGTCAAAGTGTTTCCTGCGAAAATGTAACGAAATGCAATTTTGTTCTACTACTTCCATCAGACATCTAGACATAGCGACGTGAATTTTACTTAAAACACCATCAGTTGCAACGCTGCGAATGCATTTAAAGGTTAAGATACAAAATTCAGAACTACAAGAGTGCATAAGTTTGACAGCAATACCATATATTGAAAATTAACTCGAGTGGGTTAGGATTTTGTACTTTTAACGTGATGTACTCGTACATGTCTGCACCTTTATTTGAAGTTGTAATCTAAATTAGGAAAACGGAAATTGGTTTTTTCGTTTCAACAATAACAAATACATTGTTCCATTAAGCCATCAAATAGTTTGCGCAGTTACTAAGATAAATAATTTCAAAATAAGCAAACAAATTTTATAAATTTTTCTTCGTCTTCTCTAATAGATAAAATTCTTTAGAAACAAATATTCGTGTATTTAAATTTTTTGTAGTTGACTTTTTACCGAAAAAAAGAGATACATTTTACCTATAGATAAATTGTGTTTACTTGCCTTAAATATATTTTCAAAATTGTTAAGATAAATTTGCGGATAAATATTTGTTAGACTAATTAAACAAATAGCCAAGCATTACAAAATTGTTATGTTTTCAGGCTTAAGAAGCCGGACTAGGACGGATTTAGTACTTATGTATTAATTTTGGCAAAATATGAGTTCATAACTGCAGTTGTACAGAGCTTGTGTTCATAAACGTCAAGTGACTTAGTATTGTAGTTTTGTACAATAGCAGTTTTTTTTTTTGTGAAATTGTGATCCAAGAGGATAGCAAAAATGTATATAAGTAGTAGTTTTAAAATTAAATATTAAAATTATATATATATATATATATATATATATATATATAAACACAAATTAACATAATTTGTATAGTTTCAGGGAAGATTGCGAATTCAGGACTTGGGCTTGGACTTAAACTTCAGCAGAAATTAAACTATTTATTCGAATGCGTTTAGCGATGGAAGCGGATTATAGCGGATAGTTACACAAAATTGTCAAAATTGTACTTTTTGAAAATTAATTTTCGTGTTTTCGGTATTCATTTACAGCTAAAATGTTTGTAATACGTTTATGGATACAATTTTGACAGATGCAAAGCTGCGACAGCAATGCTGCGGAAGTTAAGTTCTTAATGCTCTCAATTTATGAATTCACCCTATGTCATGGTAGATGTATGCCTAATGTGACCAACCATTCTGAGCAAATCGGAATCATCACTGTCTTTCGCACTATCCCGAAATATACCGAAATTTCCTTCAGATCAACTAAAATTTGTTATTACGAGTAAGTCAGAATGGTTTTATTCACTCGAGAAATCACGCAATGAACACTATACAACGATATCTCATTACGAGCACTTTATTTCGAGCAGATGGTTTTCTTGTGTCAATATTTTGTTTGTTTTGCACTGTTAGTGTTAGCGTGCTTTTGGCTTCTCTATAGCATATTTATGTACAATCAACATGCCGGAGTAAAGAAATACCAAAGTCTCGTGGTATTTGTGTTTTCAACGCATTTCTAAAAATAAAAAAAAGAACTGAAAGCGATGTCCGTTGCAATACTTGCAATGCCGAGTCCACATCAAATCCCACCTTAAATCGACTGGGCATGAAAATGCTTTCTTTCGAAAAGGAAAGATATGACATAGTTTTGAAAAATCCAACTTTAAGAACGCATTCGGTAGGATCAAGAAAAATCGCAGTTTACGTTCGGACGGTTATTTTGAGATTCCTTTGTGCGTGGTCGAAATAAGAGGCCATCGTGAACAATGTGTTTGCGCCGTATTTGATCAATTTGCTGAAGTAAGCTTTGGGAGATACTCATTTCGTCACTGATCTACTGACCGGTGCAGCCAATCATGGAAATATTAAGACATTTCCCATTCTTATGCATTACTTTCACCAAACTGAAGGCGTAACAGTTCGAATCAGTGAATTTTTGTCTGAAAGAGGCTCTTCGTCCGAAATTATTATGACGGGTGACCAGATAGTAATGACAAATTTTCCAATTGTTATGTCTCAGCAGCTGTCAAAGTGTGTGCAAATTATTAATATGGAAATTCCGGCTGAGTTGTATACCTATACGCAACGTGAATTTTGTCGTGATGTCGGTCGTCATCATGGCTTCAGTTTGCAGGCCATTTGTCGCACCATGGAAAAGTTTGAGAGTGAGTATACTCTTTTGGATCTTAAGCTACCAACCAGATAGAGATTGGTGCGAAATGAAGAAAACATAGTCGCCTAGCGGCCAGTATCGAAGAAGACTCATGAATATCGATTCAGCACCTAATTGAAGCCGAACGACCATAGACAATACCGTGAGTTCGCCAATTGGACGCTGGAAATATTGGAAGGAGATTCGAATTTTGACCAAACAATCATCTTCTCGGACGGGGTCATTTTTGGTTCAGCGGCTATATCACCAGCAAAACTGCCGTTATTGGAGCATACACAATTCACAAGTGTTCGACCAAGAATCAATGCTTCCACAATAATTGACTCTTTGGTTCGGTTTATGACATGGGGGCATCAACGGACGTTATTTCTTTCGAAACACCGCTACCATCAATGATTTCAAGTATAGTGAGATACTAACTAACTTGTTGTAGTCCGAGCTCGACAAAATTAATATATCTGAGATGTGATTCCAAAAATATGGCGCTACATGCCATACAAGCGACGCAACGCTCGAAGTTGTGAAGGAGAAGTTTGGGGAGAGTTCATCAACTATCCACCGCGATCATGCGATTTAGAACTCTTTGGTTATTTTCTTTAGGACAACTTCAAGTTCTTAGTCTACGCTAACAAGCCAATCACTTTGGACGAGCTCGAGGCCAACATTCGACAAGCTATTGCCGGAATAACGCCGCACGTATTGGACCGAGTCATCAAAAATTGAACCGATCGCTTGAAGCACTGCCAGCGGAGCCGAGGCAGCCATTTAAATTATGTGCTATTCCACAAATAATGGCATAAACGTAATTTCAAAATAAATTCAGAATCAATTTTATATCTCCCACCGTTGTTGTTTTAATTAAAATTTTTTTTCTTATTGTTCTTATCCAGTCATTCTTCGATTTACTGAAAAAATCATTGGCCACTTATAACATTGAGGGGATTTTGGATAATGTGGCGACAATGGAAACACAAATTTCAGTGGAATAAAATGAATTGAAATCTATCAACCCAAAAATAATAAGTGTTGGATGTGCATAACACATTGAAATGTACCTGCCGTGGAATGTCAATAGATGTTGAGCTAATTTTGGTCAAAATTTATTCGCACTTTTACTTGTACATTCTGTGAGAGTTACAAAGTTGGAAAAGTTCTGCTATGCTATCGAAGAGCAATGTAGGAAATTACTTATCCACAGCAAAACTCGATTTTTAGCATTATACCCAGCTATCGAATCCATTTTGCGAATCTATAAAGGTTTGAAGGAGTACTTTTTGCATACCGTCAACAGCCCATTAATAATCAAAACTTTCTTCTACGATCCTATATCAAAAATTTAGCTATATTTTCTAAAAGATCAGTGATCTATAGAAATCGCCAGTAGCCTTCCGCACCTTTAAATCCTCAACCATAACATCCGTCGTATCACTATACCCTTAAGCCAATTTTCGGAAGTAATTTGAAATATCGTCATTCGTTCCTAAGCCGTACAACTCACTTATGGAATACCCTGCCGAGTTTTCTATTTCCAAGTCATAATAACTTGCATATATTTGGGACCAATGTACACCAGTATCTCTCATTTTTTCCTCGCTAAGTTCTCTTCGTTCGCACTGTGTGCAAACATTTTAGTCTGTAGTCATTGCTTTTCTCTCAAACTATAAAAAAATAGCGACAATGTTTCGACAATAGAAGTTAGCCACGCTATCACCATATTCATTGAAGGCCTTGAAGAGAGAAAAAAAAGAGCGAAATTTTTATCTGCATCTGTACGGAAGGAGATTCAAAATCTTGCTACAGGCGATGATTCCGGTACAAAATAGTCAATTCTGCTGGTAACAATGCCATTTAATGGTCGGCAATTTTAAATTCATCTAGTTTTTCCGTATTCTTCAGGAAGTGCCATCAATTGCAAATCTAAATAGACAGCGCAATTCGATCACATCATGTTGTTTGCCTGAACTACGCTTGACTTTAACACAAAATGGAAGTATGTCGAAGCCTCCGCGAAATATATGACGGGGAAAACAGATTCGACTCGCTTGCTTGCTTGAAAAAATATGTCACGGATTCAATGTTGGGAAAAGAATGGCACAATTTTGGGACATTTCTAAAACTACAAAATTCCTTTCAATCATTTGCTGTCCATTGTCAGCTTCGTTTATCATCACTATCGAACACTTTTGCGATCGTTGAGAGAGTGTTAGCGATCATCAAACAAATTTGGATCATCGAGAAGACACGTTTGCAATCAAAACGCTGAAAAATATATTGTTTCCAATTTTTACAAAAAACAATTCGACTTATTTAGGTTCGCAAGTACAGCTTCCAAGTTTCATGCTATGAATTCTATGAATCGCTGAAATGGCGATGATGGTGCTAGTACTATACTTCTTCAGTTGTGAATCTGTAGAACGTTGGAAGTGATTCATTTTAGTATTTGATATACACTTGTACATTGCTTCATTCTTTTGATTTATACTAAAACCTCAAAAGTGGTCAAATCGTCAAATGAAAGATTCCGAAATATATTCCGAAATTTCATCAAAAGTAGTTGGTCGGATTATGTGTGCCAAACATTGTTTCGCAGTGCCATATTGTGACATATTAATGTTTATATTTCAGCAATAGAATAAGCAATCAAGGGAGGAAAATGTAATGGATATCTTACATTGAAATATCCAATCGAAGTTTCTAGTAATGGAGCAGACTCGGCGTATATTTTTCCAGTCAACTTTATTCATTTATGAGTATTTTAAAATTGAACCTAACGTTGTTGTCATAAGGAAATGGAGGTGATTTCTCTCAATTTTTGTCGGTCCGATGATCCGTTTCACTGACGTCCAAATATGGTTCTAAAGGCATGGTCCAAGCAAAGGCTCAAATTAAAACTAACCACAGACAAAGACTTAATAGTAGATTTCTGCCGGCCAACTTGCATAGGTTCTGAAAAACTAGATAGGCCTAACGTTACTTTATTTTATAAGGACGAACACACAAGAAAGGAGCTCCTAGCCAAATTTGAATTGTATGCTTTTAAAAGTATAAAACAACAAAAATATTCGCTCGTACATTGGCGAAAACTCATTTATTTAAAAAATTCAAAATACGGATCCAGTGCCAGAAATTCTTATGAAAAATTCAACACTTTTTACTCTTGGACAATTACTCGTATTTACGAGATCTTTCTTACTGATATGACGTGGCTTATTTTTACTCAAAATATACTCCATTTCAGGCTTATTTTTGGAACTGTTTGACATTTGAGTTTATGTAAAAAGTATTAAATTTTCCTCGTTTGGAATTACTCCCAATCCTATCTATGTATAGATAAAGTTGCTTAAACATCCTTTCACCCAATGCGTTTACTTAGCTACTTAGGTAGCTCTCTAATTGCGGGTGATCCTGAGGCTCATCTGACAGACTTCTCCAGTTAGCCCGATCGTTAGCTAATTATCTCCAAGTGCACACTCCAGGTTTATTAAGGTCCCTTACCACTTGAACATACCGCCTAAGGTGAAGTCTACTTCTACTGCGTTCTTCCTCTGCCTAACCTCTCCAGTTAGCCCGGTCATTAACTAACGCCTCCAAGCTGGTTGAGGTCTCATTCACTTGTGCGTGTCGTCTAGGGTGAAGTCCTCCTCTACTGCGCTCCTCCGTATTAGATTAGGAGACTCTACGGGTCAGAGCATTGCTGTCCACTTGCTCCACATGTCCTAGCCATTTCAGGCGGCTGATGTGCAATTTTCTGACTAGGTGAAATGTCGCTGTACAGCTTGTATAGTGCGTTGTTAAATCTTCTCTTCTGAAGCCCGTGAAGGCAAACAGGACGGAATATTGTATGAAAAATTTTTTCTCTCGAAACGACTGATATCTTCATCCGCTTTCAACAGGGTCCGGGTCTCTGCGCCACAAAACAAGACTGCAATGATCAAGGTTTTATATTGAGTTTCCTAAGCTTTTCGCGATACGGCCTTGCTACTCAGTTTCCTTCTAAGCCCAAAGAAACAATGATTTGCAAAAGTGTTTTTTCCCTTTATTTCTACTGAGGCATTATTGGCAGAATTTATGGCAGAGCTAAGGTAGACAAAGTCCCTTGCTACCTCGAAATTAATTCTGTCAACTGTAACGTTCCAGTTCGTTGATGTTGTGTGACCCTACTTATGGACAGCATATATTTATTCCGTTTTGCCCTCACTTGCCGCTAAAAAGATTTTGACAGATAACGTCTGAATACTAACGAATGTTAGTTCTGCACAATTCTTTCAAGTATAATGGCCTGCCCAGTTCTTTGCCTTCTGGTTATTATTACCTGCAAACATTCAAAATCAACGGACATCGGTATCTCTCCTTCTTCTCTTCCTAACTCTCCTTCGCCCCCTGTGTGTAAGCAAATGTAAAATAAAAAATTAAAGAAATCAAATGTCAGGGCGTTACCTTGCCTTAAACTTTAAAGCCCTCGGTTAAGTCCTTACCGACTTTGACGGAGCAGCGAGCTTTCTCAATCGTCAGCACACACGAACGAACTTCGCAGGGATGCCAAAACTAGACATGGCTCTATAGATCTTGTCTCTATAAATGCTGTCATATGCGGCCCTAAAATTGAACTTTTTCCAGGATCTGCTGGAGTGTGAAACCGTTTAGCTATGTTTAAACATATGTATTTCACAGAACTATGATTCAAACTTTAAATCCAGTTCCAATCTCTATTTCTCATAAGATTGGTACTTTGAATAAAAAAATGAGGTGAAGCTAGTAGTATTATGGATCCTCTATGCCATTGGGACTTTTGAATTTTATGAAGCAAACAGAAGCATAATACATGTGGAATAGCCATACTATCTTCTTCAAAAACGAGGTATAATTTTGCCAATGCTTTTGCCAAATAACTGGTCGGTGGTTTTGACCTGACGTGATTTCTCTGGTCATGTGTCTCTTGCCTAGGAGACTAGCTTAGTACGTTACGAAGAAGAGCCTTTATATCCTCTCAAAGTTCAATGTTGCTGTTTTTTGTCTATGAAAGGTGTTTGCTCTATAGATAAGATTTACAAACTGTTATACTCGTATAAACAAAAGTCAGTAAGCATGACAATGCCATCTGCCCGGTTAACAAAAACGTTAAGGTTTTTGTTTATAGCCTAATAGCAAAGTATAGTGGATTAGTTCTTTATTATTAATATTTTGTTTCCTTCTTTCCTTTTTAAAAATTTTCATTTTAGATTCTGTCTCTGTACTGTTGGGCTGTTTAACAGTAGGTACCCGATTAGTGATAGACTTGGTTCTCCGATAAAACTTCATTCCAAACAAATACAGATCTCCTTGGGCAATTGTCAAACAAATGTTTGCTTGTCTATGATTATATTGTATTAGGACGACGTCGGCAATAACGTAACTGTGACGGGTGTCCTATAGAACCAGCTGCCGCAAGCTGATGAACTGGTATTAGAAAACAAGTGGTTCTAAAAGGATGCTGCTACTGTACAACAGCACGGGTAACATTGGACATTGTACAACAAACGTTTCAGGTCCGCATTATTTCTGATTTTTGCGATTTACGCTGCGAACTTTGTGGGCATTCAATCAGGTCTATAAGAACAATCCGCATACGTTGGCGTTCTTCAAAAGTGATATATACGACAACTGGAGAATTTATCGCCGGAAGTTTTATGAAAAGTCTTGGAAAATTCGGAAGAATAAACCTGATAGTGCACTAACTCTGGCGGCTTTTGGGTATATTATATTTAAGCATAAGCAACAAACAGGACTTGAACTTGCTTTTTATTTACAAGCTATTCCTTAAGTCAAGACTTTTGCTCTTCCTTGTACATACTAAGTTAGTTATCTATTGTCATACAATATTTGATTCTTGAATGGTAACAAGTAGCAGAAAATATATGCTACAGACAATTCATGTCAAGCTAGGACCTATTCTCCTTAATCGTTGTATCGATCGTCTTACTGCCTTGTCATGTTACCATTTTGGCACAAATGAGAGCATTTCTTTACGATTTTTCCAGTTCTCAAGGGTGAGTGAGAGACTTTACCAAATGTTGTCTACCGGACGGGTCGTAATACCGTATATTATTATTTTTTGAACTCGAACCTTTTACGAACTAGTCGAGGAAATAACTCCCAACGTCCAAAATCGAATTAGATTATTTCTATATGTACGTACTTATATATTTTCGCACTCAGCGACTGCTAATTTCGAGACGTGGAAGTTGAACACTTGGTGGTATATAAAAGACTCTTGAAGCATACAATCTAAATGAAAGGATTTCAATAATTTGTAGCCCTGTAGCCCTACCACCTCAATAACGTTAAAAGGTTTAATTAATGCTTAAACAGTGCCTAATCAGAATACTTCTAGAGAACATAGCCATACCTTGAGGCACTGCCAGCTCACTCAAAGATAAAGCCGCATTCATTTAAATTGCAAACATGATACCTGGTGAGCTCTAGATTTAGGAAATCTAAATAGGCATAATTTGGCCACAGTGATAAGGGCACATGGTACTACCTCCCTCTATAATCCAAATCAAAACCAAATGCTTAAGCACCAATATCATGACATAGATATTTATTTACCATCAATTGACGATAATCAAAAGAAACTTGCATACAAATTCTTTGAATGCCTTTATCGATAATGTTAGTGGCACTTGTTATATATTTCCAAGTATTGTCTGCAGAGTTTACAAAGATAAAGTCTTAAACTGTTAGAAGGCCTTAAGATATACGATATCTCAAAATATCAGAATAACCTTAAGGTATTGAACATACGCAAAAAAAAACCTCGGCTTCGACTTTGACTTCTTAAAAATTCTCAGTGAAAATTATAGGTAGACTCATTGTAAAGCTTCACGAATATGGTTACGCTCTAATAGGGAACTTTGCGTTTGAAGCCCAAGTTAAAGCCAGTTAAAGTGAAGAAAAGGTCGGTGTCATTTCAAAGGCTTCAGCATAGAAGAATCCAAGAATCCACATTGGACAAAATTTAAGATTAAATTGGCGGTAAAATATATGTACATAAGAAATATTTTAGCTTTAAATAAAATTTAATAGTTTGCAGCAAAATTATAAGAAAAAATACAAGACAACTACTCGGGCTTACTTGCTGCGAAAGACTAAATTTTTCGTTCTAATAAAAACGTTTGTTTGTCAGTTATACAATCGCTGAATCTAAGGGAACGAATGCAAATGGGAGGACTTATGTAAGATCTACAAATTCATCCGAGAGAAACACACTTTTTTAACACCTTAACGCAAAGGATTAACTGAAAAGGATTCAGTAAAATGATTTTAAAAAGGAGACCAAAGAATATTCTCGTTTCAAGAGCAGCAATGAGTTCTTCTTCCAATTTATTATTTGTAAGCATTAGTCCTGTCAACATTTATAGGATCCAAACATAGAATTTGAACAGAGGTACAGCTCTATCTCCTTAGAAATTGCCTGTATAGCCATTTAACTGGTATTAAATATTTTTCTTTCGCAAGTAGCCTTTACATCTTATACCGGAAAGATGTATTGGTTAAGGTACTCATTCATATACCTAAATCATATTTTCGAAGCAGAACAATTTAAGGCCACCAACATAGGTCATACGGAATCACAAGCTGCGGTTAAAAACAACAAACAAAAAAGTATTTGGACGTATGTATGTTAAACAAACTTAAATGGCCCTCAAAAGCAGTTGGCCTAAATAGAAGTAATTTTATCGACAAGTATCACAGGAACTGACTGAAGACAGGAAGTTTACATTACTTAAGAAGGCCATGACTGCAGAGATCTTTTCTAATATAACTGACAAGAAAAGCCAAGGCAATCCGCGTAGAGCCGATCTAATATCCCTTTTTACGACACCGTTAGACCAATAAACCAATAAATATACATGAGAGAAACTGTAATAGTTTAAACTTTGTAAATCAAACCAGTCTTGAAAAACATGGACTATAAGGAAATCCAAGGACAATGTATGAACCACGCTCGGTGGCAACACTTACTAAATAGGAACAACCACTTTTTTAATAACAATAATCACCCTAGTGTGGCAAGTTTTCTCGTACAGATTACCACTCTTTGAGGAGGACGAATCTTGACTAATGTCAATAATAGGAAAATCTTCGATCACAGTCTACATAAAACTGTAGGTCCCATTCATCTGTGGACAAAATAAAAAGGCAAACAACATAACATGTTGTGGGATTAAGCCGCTGGTATAGACCAGGCTTTCCATGACCTTAATTTATTTATTTATCTAAAATGAGTAGATAAACCTATAATTTCGAGTGCCTGCAATGGCGACATATTCTGCACAAAACTCTTCATAAAAGAACCAAGTTTTGATGCATTTGTTGTTTAAACATAAGCAAACACAAATATCCGCTGTTACGTTCTTCTGAACTCTTTTCAGCAGCAGTAAGAACAGCGAATCTAAAATCATAGATAAAGAATAGAAAATATTGTATGACCAAGCTCTTATTAGAAAACGATTTTAGAACAGACTTTACCTTTGGTTAAGAGTGGTAAGATACTTACGGTTAAGCTCATCACCGTTCTAATCAATATTTTTTTATGTATTTATTTAAGTAGTTACGGCGGCAGAGTGACAACCAGAATCCTGTAATAAGTCAATGCAAGTCCAGAAAGCATTTAAACGATTAAAATGTTGCGCACAATCATTGAACTTTTAAGAAATCCCAGAGGTCCCCAGTTTCAATACCTAAACACTAAAACATATTCTTACAGAAGTTTTTAGGAAGAAAATTCAACTAAGTCTTTGTTGGCTTAGTTTACTTGTTTCCTGCCAACAATCTATTTAAAAGATCTTAAAGATTATTATACTTCCTTCCAACAGCCGTGCAACATTCTTGAAATACCTCCTCATTACATCCACTATTCATTGTATCGTACACAAGGAGAAGGAGAAGATTTAATTACAGTGTGTCCTGATATATCTCCGATGTGACTTAAGTTTCAATTTTGGAAATCATTTATATTATGAAAAACACTGGCTTTTCGAAACCATATATAGGTCCTCGTAGGTTTTTGGTTTCGCAACACAGATAAATTGAATATGATTTTTGCCACCGAGAGCAAATTTAGAAGGATAAGGTACGACTTCTTAACACCAATCTGACTACACTCTCACTAGGAGAAAGTTATTTACTAGATGAACACACATTAAAATTGCAGAAAAATTCTTATCCATTGAACCGAAATCAAGGCAATTAAAATTCGAAACAATAATTAAACAAACAAAACTACCATAAGCAAAACAAAAAAGAAACGAAACATAAATAAAAATTTAAAAAAAAAAAAAAAATAAAAAATAAAAAAAATCTTTAAAAATAAATGGAAATAAAATCTTACGCACACGTACCTCGCCGTCGTGCAGTCCCTGTAGAGAACGTCAAAATCCTTGCAGGACAGCAATTTGCATCGATTAACGCCCGGTTGTATCGCACCCAGGCCACGTAGTATCCTCACCTGTTCCACATTACACACCAACGGCACAATATCAAGACGCTTCAGTTTCGTGTAAACCGTGTGTAAGCCGCCAACCAAATGTTTGAGGAATAATTCAAACGCCTGCGGCAGACATAACATTGTCTCTCCGGATATAATGAAAGCTGCCACTTTCTGACCGCGATACTCCACCAGTTTGCATTCGTTCGCGCTCGGATCTGATGTGGATATCGGTGGCGGGCTATTATAAGATCTTGGCGGTACATGATGATGTGCCGCTGCCATTAGCTCCAAAGGCGATGCATGATGCATCATTTGCAGAGAGTTCAATAGCCCCAGGCTATGTGGTGGCAGGCCATGGGGCATACGAGGTGGCATTCCCGCCGGCAAGCCGCCTCCATTTGGCGGTGGACTATGCTGATGATGTTGTTGTTGCATTTGTTGCATCATAGAATGATTGAGAGCGGCTGCAGCAGCCGCCGCCGGACTTGGCGGTTGTGGATGACGCGATGGTGACATTGTTGGCGGGGAACAACTTGACGCACGATTACGATTAGACACACCGCCACCGTTAGGTGTGCCACCACTAATCGGTGGTGTTTGTTGTTGCGATTGCTGTTGCATCAGCATTTGGTTCATTGCTGCGGCGGTATTATTGTTTAGCGTGTAATGCGGACTCGAACGCTTGTCGTTCGTATTGTTCATAGTCGATATGGACGATGACACGGATTCTAGCTCACGCGGAGACGCACAGTTAATTGCTTGCACCGAGTCTATTGAGGACGCGACACTGTGTTCACTTGTGGTTGATAGTGTGTCAATTGCAGAATCCATTCTACAAGCGCTTCACTTGGATAGAAAAATATACAACAACAACACACAATTTTTCTATCGCATTTAAATTTTCTTTAATTCACTTCATTTTCTTCTTTTCATGAATTTCCAATTGAATTCGAAATCACTATTTATTTCTATTTATTTATTTATTTATTTTTATTTTTTTTTTTTTTGCAAAAATACACAAAACGGCACATCCGTCTCGCAACACAAGTGCAAGGCAAATAACCACAACTTTGTGCCGTACACGACGGCAACTTAATTCAAATCCGATTTCGAATTGGAGAATTTATTTTCCCAAACAAAAAAAAAAAAATCGTTTCACAAATTGTCGCTATCAGTGACAAACATTTCACAAACACACTCGACTCCAACTGTCGCACGAATCGCAATCGCAACAATTAAATTCACCACTGGCTTTGCCATTCGACAAATCCGACACCGACTACGACAATACCAGGCCAAACCAAATGCGAGAGGGAGAGAGGATTATTTCAGTTGAAATGAAACAGAGAACACCAATAACTAAAAGTACGAACGAACGAACGAACAGAACACACAATCGGAACAGACAATCGTCGTCAGTGTCGCAATCGGAACTGCTACTGCTCGACGATGCCAAATTGAAAACTCGTCATCGCAATCGTACACCCGAATCCAGAGAAATAATTGAAATGCCAATTCACAGGACGACGGCAAACGTATACAAGGACGACCCGCCACCACACACGCACACACACATCCACACTGTTGCAGTTAAACCACCCAGAGAGGTTCAGTTCAGGCAAATACGAGTATGTACAGTTTACAGTGAGTTGTTCGTTGTACACAGAGAATGAAACACGCCACAACGGTAATACGGTAATACGACCAAACGACGCGACACAAACAGTGCACAGAGAATGACGTGCGCGCTTGCTACTCTCGCAATCGGAATGATATCTGATTACTGTTGGAAATGGTCTTTGGCTCTGTGTGTGCTTTCGTTGTGTTGTATATTCGGTTTCTGTACGATGAGAAATGATTTCTCCGATTGTTCCTTCTCACTCTGCTGCCGATTACAGTTGTCTTCCCATTTCGAACCTAGCCGACGTCGTACACGGCGATGCCTTCATATCCCGATATCCAGTCTACCACATTCAACTCGTTTAGCGCCATCTCTGTTTGACACTTGCCTGCGGTGTGCTTGTCGTTTCGTTTTCATTTCGTGTGTGGAATTGTTTTGCCCATTTTTTTTTTCTAGTTTTGTTTTGCCTTTTTTTCTTCGTGCTTCGGTTCTTTTGTTTATTTCTCTTGGAGGGAATATCTATTTGTGTATGAGTGGAAGAACTGTAAAATGCCATTTGGGTCTCATTGCTGCCGCGCCAATCCAAATTGGAATGTGAACACTGTCTCTGTTCAACCTAGCACATTTGGTTTATTCCATCTCAGTTGCTATCGTAAAGCTTCTCTGCATACATATGTACAAATAAAAATCGTTCAAAAGGAAAATGAAAAGAAGAAAAATCGAAAACAAAAAAAAAAAAAAGAACAAAACAGCAAACAAAAACAACAAGAAGAGAAGAAAACTCCTGCCCGGAGTCAAATGATAATTTTTCCCTAGAAAATGTGCAAAGAACTAATAAAACGAACTGCCAAGCAAAATAAAAGAAAACGACTTCTTAAAGAGGACGTGGTAGGAATGAAATGAGAATACGAATATGAACAGGAGGATTTGCGCGTTGGGAAGAGAGATTTTTGTCGATTTATAATTAAGAAAGAGAGGCAAGACTACGAATTTGATAGTGTGTTGGGGGGCTTATGTTCATTTCTTTTTTTTTTTTTCTTCGATTTCCCTTTTCGTTTTTTGTTTTTCAGTTCCTATTGCAAAAGTTTTTTTTCTGGAACTGTTCGTTTATTTGACCCGGAGCAGGGGTGGCAGCAATTTAATGCACACACATGGTCGTTTCGTTCTTTTCGATCTTTTTGTTCCTTAGAATGAGTGTAATTCTTCTTGGGGTGGAGTAAAGAGCAAAGAGACAAACCAATGGCAGTTAGCGAAACATATAGACGTGAGAATCGTTCGGAATCCTTAATAAAGATAAATGAGGAATATTTGGAAAAAGTTATTGAGATTGAGCTGTGTTTTGATACCCTAAGTGGGAGGAAGAGTACAAAAAAAAAAAAAAAAAAAAAAAAAAAAAGAAACAAAAAATAATTCCCAGACTTTGACTTTGTGTTACGTGTGAAGGAGGAGAACGAGGATAATTATCGTACATGGCAAGCAACTTAAAAAAATATTAGTAATTGTGTAAATATGCAAACAACTTTTAATTGCTCAAACAAATTTGAGAGTTCAGAAGGAAAAGTTCGCAAATTAAACGCGCTTTAGCTTGGATATTTTTTCAATATTCATGTCATGTTTGTTTCTTTAATTTTGTTCATTTTTTTATTCTATTTTCGTGTGTTTTTGTTGGGAGGAACATGCAAAATATTTTATTAAATAGATATCCACACAATTATGCAAATGGTATTGCCAGGTAGGGGGCCCATGGAAAATTCTTAAACATTCTGTAATAGACGGAATTAAATTTCAAATTAAGAGAAGCGGTCGTGCAACTCTTGCATAAAACCAGACATGATCATCTGATTGCCTAAACAGAGTCAGCAAAAATGAATGAGGGCAATTGGATGTGTGGGGTAGGTATCGGTCCAAATCAAATTATGTTGTCGCTATTTAAAGTTCTGACACATGTTTTGGTTCTTCTCTGATTTGCTGCTCCTTCTTAGACATGTTATACCAATTTTTGATGTCTTCTTCGGCGCAGGGTCATAAGTCCACAAACACACCGAAGTGGGCCAAAAATCCATTGTGGACTTTTTGCATCGTAAGCTCCGGACTCTAGATTCTGTGGACAGTTGACGTTGAACTTCTTTTTGTGTACCTACCGAGGAAAGACGAGCAATGTTAAATCGCAAAATCCTGATGATCAACTTAAATACGTAGGCAAATCTTGAATTTTGCGGCTGCTTTCTAAAGTTTTAATGAAAAGATCACCTTCCGTTGAAATGATATATTTTCCTCTAATTTTCTTCACTAAAAATCAGCTATAATGGTTCGATATTGCTAGACATTATCTGTAAGAGTCTCACCTTCATCATTTAGACATATGTACCTACGTCCCGATGGTCCAGATGTAATGACAATTTAGGAGTCACTACGTTTCATGCGGTAATTTATTTTATTCTTGAAGGCCACTGAAAAGTGAAAAAATATAAACGTAGGTACCTACACATGTACATACATACCTACATTTATAGGTCGTCACTCAAGATTACAGTGCATAGAAAATACTACGGTTCGCTCAAGGACGCAACCCTCGAAAATGCCGCGTAGATGTGGTCGCTGGGCTCTAGTGTGGTCTATATTTTATAAAACGCGCTGAACCGTAGGGCATCCCGTGTTACGCTAAACGAAGGGAAACGAACAAACTTGAGTCCTTAACTATTTTATATTCACGCATCAGCATGTATGTAATGCTTGTATTGCTATCAAAAAAGGACAAAATTAGCAGAGTATATGAATGGACAATTATAATTTTGAGGTGATAAAGGAATTAACCTATAAATGTACATAGACACATACACATATACAACGAGCCCTGCACTGAACTCCAGTATTGACGTAATTCCCGGAGATTGAATCTTGCCAACGACTACTTCTATGGCATGCAGTATACAGGACGTTAATTATCTCTGCCCTGTAATAAGCCGCAGAGGCATGAACACTACCTAGAGCGGATGAAAGTTCTCTGGGTGTCTTGAGCTAAGAACTCTCCGTGAGATATTCAATCTCTCATCTACTTTGACTGTGGAGCAAGCGGTATAACAACGATTTATATCGGATATACAGCTATATGCATAGATATACCTATATATGTTTGTATGTGGAACAACGGTAAATAAAGTTTTTATCTAAAGATGAAGCTTCAACTAAGTCGTCGTACTTGGAGGCAGCTAGTCAGCGACCGACCTGGTTGACGCGTAAGACAGTTACTTCCTTCAAGCTAAAGTAACTGTCAAAATACATACATATCTGCATTGCTGCTTTTCCAAACCTGGAAACCCACCCATATTAGTACTGTAATCGCAATGATGAACCTGTGTTGAGAGTATGACACCCAATAATTTTTTAACTCTACATCAGATCAAAACCAAGTCATGGAGCTTTCCTACGTTTAAGGTTTAAGCCATAGTCACCGTGACGCTCCCACTATATGCTTAACAAGACAAGCCCGGACTGTTCTAAAACGCAAGCAGCCATAGACGTGGTTGACGAATGCTCCACTAGATATGGGCTTCCAGTCAATCCTGTCAAAACTGAGGTTGTTTTCTTTACAATAAGGAGGAAGCTGTTGACTCGTCTGTGTGCTTAAAGGATCACCATCCAATTCTCCAAAGAAGCTAAGCGTTTGAGTGTCATTCTGGATAATGGACTTCTCTGGATTAAACATGTTACATCGAAAGCCTCTTAGGCACAGTCGACCTTCTGGTAGTGCATAGGGTCAATTGGCAAGACATGGAGCGTATTTCCGAGAACAATAAGTTCTTTCGTACGAGTAATTGTGTGATTGCTGCTTTTACCAGACTCCAAAGAACGGTCTATCTCCATAGCACGCCTAGTTCCGCTCTAGACGCATTGATGAATTATCTTCCCCCCCTCCCCTGATACTTATATCATGGGTTGCACTCTCAAAGCCATCTTGAGTTTAAAAAGAAGTGATCTCTGGTACTGATAATGAATGAATGCGCAGACTGTCATCTGGTCTTATGGACATACTGTCTGATGCAATGGCACTAGAATTCCTGTTGCAGAAAAAAATCGAAATATGTAGACTGTGACAAGAAACGAATTCAGTCGGGTCTTTACAGCTACAAAACCGATAATGGATATGGCGCTGTCGTCTTTCTGGAAGACGGCAACGTTAAATTTCACTCGTAGTTAGGAAAACTTGCGTATGCTTTCCAAGCGGAGATATACGTAATTTTGATGGCAACGAGCTATCATATGTTGTGAAGAAGCGGTGAAAGAGGCGAAGCATTTGCATCTGTAGCGACAGCCAAACTGCGCTTAATGCATTGCTGAATCCTCTTACGACTTCCAAACTGGTTCAAGGATGCAAAACCTCACTGAACATATTCGGAAGGCTAAATTCACTGAGTCTTGTGATCAATGTGATCACCTTAAAATGGCGTGACTCCTCAGGTTGCAGGAAGACCAAACGAAAGCTTTTCGACTTTGCTTAAAAAGAGTACAATGGATTAATTCTTTGGCTGAGCGCTTTGTTACAATAGAAAAAATAAATTAATGGACGACGCCTTGATAACTGGGCGGGGGTTACACTACAGTAAATGAGTTTGGCCTCAATATACGCAGCGCGCTATTGGAGAAGTACAAACATAAAATTACAGCGAGAGATTTTAGCCGGATCACAACATCAATAAACTCTCGACCTGAATAACGAGGGGATCCAAAATAGAGCGCCCTGTAGAATGACTTGAAAGTACAGACCAAATAACAGGTCATGTGACATTAAATGTATTTGAACAAATGCACATATGTATATCAAGGATTTCTTGTTTTTTTTTTTAATAATTAGCGCGTTTTCAAGGGATATGTGTTAAATGTTAAAATGTTTATACCCACCGCGGGCGTAGGAAACTTAGGGAGGAAGAAAATAGAGGTACCGACGTACATTGGTCTTAAATGTTTGCAAGTTCTAATGATTAGGAAATAGAAAGCTCGGCAGGGAATTCCATAAACAAGTCGGACGGATTTGGAACGATTCACGATTTTTAAGAGTACGTCCGAAAGTGGGCTTCAGGGTATTCCGATGAGCATTCGTAGCGATGTGGGTGTTACGGTTGAAGATTTGAAGGGGTGGAATACTACTGACGATAAATTGGAAAAAAAATTGTCAACAATGAGTTGAGCGTAACCAACATCCTGTTCAGCAATATTTAATTGACTGTACAAGTTCTAGTTTTTGCCAAACTCTCACTCAATCCTACTCGGTTTGGCATCGACTTTTAAAATATGGACTATTTCGTGTCGATTCCAAATTGAGGGATGAGAGCAGAAAAAAAAACTTTACAAGAATAAAAACCATTACTATTACCGGAACGTTTTTCTAAAAAAAAAAACCCCATCACTTGTACGAATTTCATCTGCAGCTCACATCTGAATTATCGTCGACTGAATGCGCCCAGAAACGCTGATTGTCTTTGCTTGCCAGATGAGATAATCCCTGAAATACGAGCCGATCGCGAGTCCCACAATATGAGCTTACCAAAGAAAGGGACCGTCTTTCATTCTGAAATCGAACTCACGACCATTTTTAGTGTTGCGCGACGGAAAAACAACGTACGGACCATTGAAGGAACGACAGTGAAATCTTTCAAATTTTTGCTCATTCTATGGATAACTCAATAACTTTTTCTGTTGATATCTTAATTTCCCAGTACGTTTGTCTATCTTTTATCTTCACTTTCTCAAGTACGGTTTCTGTCGATGTATATGATGATATGTCCTAGTCTATCATCATGGCACTAAACAGCCAGAGTGAAGTTTGTTAAAGCTTACCTACCCAACTTGTATCTAATGTAAATTAGGAACATTATCTCTTTATGTCCGTTTTGTCTGTCTTCAAGTGCCAACGGTCTTTAACAAAATAATCCGACGTGTTATTATCTGCTTTCAAGTAGCTAAAAATTCTTAACGATTGCCAATTGGACCGACAAGATCAAATTAGAATTGCCTCTGTCCATGTCTTTGGTTCATTGTTTGCTACTCCCTCGTATTTTCAATGCCATTTTCTTCTTCGAAATGTGACCTTATCATTTAAGTGTGCATTCATAAACGCTGATCCCTATATTTATTCTGTAGTGATAAATATTTTCTTTCTAATAGATTCGTGTGAGCAAGTACAGTTGCAGTATTGGGAAAGTATTTATCGTTGCTCGTATCTACAGGCAATAAACAAACTAAGACCCATGGTAATGATACAGTTCACTGTGTTGCAGGCTTTAAACTAGTTCATTCAGTACTTAGTCCCTTAATTTACTTTGGGAACACAAGCTTCAAAAGCACGGTGTTCGCTCATCACTTTCCTTTGGCTCCTTGTGGATGGAATGAGATATTAACTGACAATGTAGCCACCCTTGGTTTAGACAGATTCTTCTCAGTACTTAGTGAAAACTTCATCCACTGGTGAAAATTTCGGGTTGTCAGAAAGGGATGTAGGTTGTTAATTTACAAAAAAAAAAAGGAAAAACAGTCAGAACAATCGCCGTGTTCAGGAACAGAACTGATTCTCTGAGGTTATCTGAGTCAACGCGTTACCTGATTTAAGACTCGGAACTGGACTAAGGGAACTCAGTATTACTTTCGAATTTAAACCGCAGCAGTACCCACTCGTATATTTGTTTATTCAGTCATTGTAAGAGCAATCCTTTTTTGTTTTAATTAACAGATGAAAGGTCGATAGTCTGGTGGAAGTCCTGAGAAGAGCATAGTCTGCATCGGAATTCTGGGATCTTCAGCATACCAGCTTCATTCCGCTGGATCTCTACTATAGCAGTTCGGTGGTTAAATGTCCCCATGCTATGCTGCGGACGGGACACATACTCGCAATCTGCGACTATGACTCAATACTCTCTCACAGTTAAACTGTAGCAATTTTGTCAAGAAGTGTTTACAAGCTTCCAAGGCCATTTATTGACACTAGATTTCTTTTCAAAATTCCGGACGTAAAGAAATGGATCATGATTGAATCCGATACATTCAAGAGTTGTCTTTCTTCACCGACGATTCTAAAATAAACATCTTCACGCGAGCTGGATACCACGAGCTGGAAACCACAAGGGTAAGCTTCTTCTCTGACACAAAGAATTGATGCAGTATTTTCCAAGACAATATTTAGACTTGCAACAATTATTATTGAGACTAGGTAATCGTACCTATATCATATTTAGGGGAGATCATTTGTTTTCAACTGAGAATTGTTAAAGCCCTGGACTTTGCGATAATCAGATCAAATGCTATAAAACCTTCAAGAATCTATCGAATGATATCCTTCACAAGACATTTTCTTCGGTCAAAAAATGTCATCGAGTGTTAGGCCGTCGGTTCAGCAAGTTTCCTCTGGGTACAATTTGAAACGTGTACAGAGAGAACATATCGCAGTCCTTAGACATCATATCTAGTATCATTACAGGGCAGTGAGTTATATTCATCCATTCTGAAAGCTGTGGTGTGTGTAAGCACACTCAATAAGGTGCAGTGATGACGAAGAAGTTAAGTTTGTCCTGTCCAACCAATGCTCTTCATAGGTTTCCAGGTACAGCCTGCCCGAAAATTTCCCTGAAAACATCTAATCGTTTCAATTAATTCAAGAGCAAGTTAGATTTGTTTAATTACATCTACCATCTGGCAATACCATCGATGATTCTTCACTTCAGTCTTGCCAGCAACGTAGCGCGTCTCCTTCATTTCCTCCATTCATTCACCTTACTTAAACATAAAACTCACACCCCTTTGCAAAAAGAAAAAAAAAGAAAAAAAACATTGAAAAACACACTCCAAACGAAAACTTTTTTAATACTTATTGTCTTTCATTTTGCTTTTTATTTACCTTTCTTTCATATCTCATTTATTTTTTGTGCCGATTTCTATCTACCTCTACTCCTTCCCAGGACCTTTTGCGCCAAAAAAAAAGCAACAACTTCACACACAACACTCTCTTTCTCTCTTCCTTTGGTCGACTAGTTGAGAACTTAACTTTTTGCAATTCCTTTACATTATGTACCCACAGTCGCACAAGTGTCACCAGCATTTGGAATATCGTAAAAGAAATAACAGTAATATACCTGAGCGCACTTTCTGACTCTGTCTCACTCAAAGGCGACCTAAAAAGAAAAACCAGAAAACACAAAACTGAAGAAAACCCAACTCAAATGCTCAATCCAATCCACAATCGTGGAAAAGGAGAAGACAAAAAGCCAAGAAAAAAAACAAACAACAAAACGAAATAAGTAAACGAAACGGAATCCCGAATGAAATGAGAGAATGAGAGCGAGAATAAAATTGGAAATAAATAAACAAAAGGTGGATTCTTAGGTTACCGCCTTTAGGCGAGTAAGTCTAAGTAGAATGGCTACATGCGAGTTCAGGACGAGTATGACAGAGAAGGAAAGAAAGAATGAGAGTGGAAATGTGATCAAACGTACAACGGCACCGAAAAGAAATTGAAATGCCAACTGCCGCTGTGTGCGGATAGGAATGGAATACAAATGAGAACGAGATGGCGCTAGAGCGAGAGAGGTGAATGCCACACAAAGGCTATACACTGCACGCCATGTGTGAGTGAGTTCGGATGGGAATGGAAATGGAATTGCTTGGCAAATAGGAATTGTCCAATTGCATTTGGGATGAGGCCGCTTCTCCACCCATAAATCGAAAAAAAAACAACAACAACAACAAAAAAAGAAACCAAAAACAACGATAAAGGATGGAACGAGGAGGATTTCATGATTAAATTAATTTTTTGCAATTGTGACAGTCTGTTTCCATTTCCAGTGCGCAGCTCTGCAGAAAGGTTTCAAGTTGCTGAAACAATTAAATATTTATTTACTCTGTCTGTTGCCCTTCCCCCGGAAATGGTTTTTATTTCCTTTTTAACTGCAACTGTTCTTTAACTGGCGTTTCTGCATGCATACAGTCTCACGATTCTTCTCTATCCTTAAGGATGCAGTGCCAGTCGGGTAAATCGAATTAACGAATCAAATTCGATTTCTTTGTCTGTGTTTTATTCCCATTTCACTTAATGCCATCTCTGTCGCACATTGTCATTTGGTTCCTTGCATTTGAGGTGGACTATTTGGATGTTTGTTTGAATTTCAATTTCGTTTTCTTAACGAGCATTCTCAAAACTTACCTTGTGGGGTGGGAGTTGAAAAGTAAATAATTTCTGTCTAATTTCTGTTTTTTTTTTTGGGTGGGGTGAGGCACGCCTGTGCAGGAACACGTAGAAAATAGGGAATGCGGATTGGTTTAGATTTCTCTGAAATCAGTGGAAATGAAACAGAGAGAAAAGGGGAAATTGAGAGGACTTGACGAAGTGTTTCATATTTCATAAAAGAGAATTCATTGTGGTTTGTGTCTTCGATTAGCTGATTCTCTTAAATGCATTGTGACAATCTAGTTTTTCTTAAAGATGATGGCCAAGAAGCAGAGCTCATATCCATACGATGTATTGAATTTTCATTCATTTTATTCCTCATTGTACATGACTTGCTGGGTGAGACTGAATTTATGGAGTGGATCTGTCTATTAAATTTCTAATAGAGTCCCATGGATGCTCTATCCATGGCTCTATTCTAAAGTATGATACAGAAAAACGGCGATACCATGCCTTGTTCCAAATATCGGGGTAAATGCCTAATTAATTTTATTCTTAAGATCATACTGCGTCCAGGGAGTGGACGTATAATGCCATTTTGACACATATACTCGTCACGTGCAACTCGGGTACAGTTCTCAAAGTCATTCTAAACAGGAACCGTATTTTGTGAAGGAAGTGTATGTCCCTATCTTTGTTCGATCTGCAACAAATATGTACATGTACAAATGAAAGAAAAGAACAACATATTCGAGAGTCCATCAACGGGTATTTGACATAAATACAGTTACCCGGGCGGACATTTCTTCCACACAGCGTATAAATGTTTTCAGGCGACCAAAATTTCGTATAGTATGCTGGAACGATGGCAAAATAACGAGTTAAAGTTTCGGACAAAAAAAAAAGCGGATAAAAAATCGTATTACAGAGATTTTGGCCCTATTTGAACTTTCAGACGAAAACGTTCAAAATGTACATAAGTACGAAGTTCAACAAAACATCAACGGAGTTGCCATCATTTTGACAGGTGATCCTAGATATCAGCGTATCAAAAACTAACGACAAACTATTGGTAATACAAATATTAATGAAAAATAAAGCTTGTTAGCTCTAGAAGACAGTGTTGGCATTTCCGCCCGGGATGGAACTTAGCCTTTCAGTTTGAAGCCTCCTTTTACTTGTGTGCGCCACCTAGACTTGAATACTTGAATACAGCTCGTAGAGTTCACTATTGTATCTCCTATTTCAAAGACCGTCAACGCAAACTGGGTCGAAAGTCATTCGAACAATTTTATTTTTAAAATGACCAGAGATGCTGTTTAGAGGTCAATAAGTTGAAACACTTCTTCAGCTTCAGCTCGATTTTAAGTTGTTCAGCATTAACTTGACGGCTGTCATTCTTAAAGTAAAATTTAAGTGAAAAGAGCACAAGGCGCCGATCTGCCACCACATGCTGCCCGTATGTTGTCGATGTGCGTCTACAAATTTGGAATTGGCTCGACAACTGCGACCTGGTGCATCAATACGTATTGTCGACTGCGCCGATATTTGACCAACGGTAATTGAAACAAAACTGGGATTTATAACAAAACATCAAAGGTGCAATGAGAGGACACATCATTGTCACTGTCACTGTCATTGCGGCCAAGTGAAGGATGGTACCTAATGAACATCTTACTGCAACAGGAGACGTAGCGTCAGCCATTCACTCAGCACAATTTGTTATTCTCGTTCAATTTGCTAAAGGAAAATCTGTACACGCTACAGCAGCATCGACGTGTCGGCGACAAACACTCAGCCAGACGATGCTTTCCTTGATATGCTTATGTGCTGCCAAGGTTAAGCAGAGAAAAACAACTTGAACTACCAATTCCAATAATCACATTAGATGTGGATCCGCATCGTCGTCGCATCCAACATCGGATCAACAGTTCCCGGTGAGGATTTTTTCTCGCTCATTATGAAAGTGCAAAGTGGTCACATGGAAGATCAACGAACGGCTATCCCATTCCAGTCATCAGTCAATCGTCTCCAGCCAAAAAATTCTGCACCCATTTCCAACTCACAGAGATCTTTCATAGCAGCAGAGTAAAGTTTGATCGTTCGTCTCTATACAACTAACCACCTGTATATCAAGTCAAAGTCAATTTAGACTAGACACCGTTATGCTGTTCTAACTCAAAACTGCATATGTGTCCAAATAGAATAAGCAAAACTGTACTTTCATCGATCTAAACTGGAAAAGGTTCTCACTTTTCAATTAACTGTCAGAGGAGTGTGATTAGAATTTTTGTTTTTGTTGTTTTTTTGTTTCTTATTTGGAAAGATTGTAAATGTATCTAGATAGCTCAGAAATTTGAAGTTACAATAGTTAGTCCGGTCTTTAGCTAACTGATTGCAGGTGAGCTCTGCAATGTGGTTGAAGTCCTTTTCTACTTGTGCGCGCCACCTAAGGTAAGGCCTTCCTCTACTGCGATATCCCCCCATTTGAAAGCTCTGCGGGCGCAGCATTGGTGTTTATTCGTTCTACATGTTCTAGCAATCTCAATAGATCGTCGCTGAATCTTGTCTTCCAAAGCCCGCCAACACAAACGGGAACGAATATTTTTCCAAGGATTTTTCTCTCGAAACGACTGAGGACATTTTCATCCCCTTTCGATATAGTTCCTACTTCAGCGCCATAAAGTAAGACTGGGATGATCAAGGTCTTATGTTGAGTCTCCTAAGCCCTTCTACTCAATTTCCTTCTTATCCCAAAGAAACAGCGATTTATAAGAGTGATTCTTCGTTTTATTTCTGCTGAAGTGTTGTTGGCAATCGCTACGTACAAACTTTTATAGAATTAAAGCTGAGACTATTAGAAGATCAAACCTTAGGTGGACTGTTGGATCAAAATGTCCGGCGACCAAACAAATCTGACAGAAACTGGATCCAAGTCGTTCTAAGAGTTTGATCTTTGTGAATAGGAAACATCTCAGCGCTATCATAGGTTTCATCACTGAAAACTACCTTATAGGCAAGCATGCAAGAAGGCTTAGAGTTTGTACAAACGACTTCTGTAGAAACGTCATGAACCATAGCATAATGCTCCACCTAATCTATACACTTCCAGCTCTCTTCCAAAAAATAAACCATCACTTGGGAGCCTTCTTCTACAATGACTAAGCGATCCAAACAATATATATGTTAACAGTTTCCTACGCTTTGCCAAGAACTCAAATTTGTTCAAAGAGCAGGAGGATCACAGAAACATGTGGCATTACAATATGTCAAGTGGGTTGGTTTTTTCCAACAGCCACTGTAACCTAACTACTTTATTGGCTTTTATAAGATAAGTCATTCAATCAAACAAGGGTTCTAGGTAGATGTCCAAAAATCTGTGAGCTCTTTAAGTAACCGTTACAGAACTTGAACGGTACCCTCCAGCTAGCTAGCAATCCTGCAGATTGCCCGCTCCTCGGTGGAATGCACACCTCCATCGTCTTCTTAAAGAGTCCAGAAAAATTATAAACAGGTCACTTAAGACTAATTTGGAGGAGGATTGGAATCTTTACAGATAAGCACAAAGAATTTAAGAATATGTTTGTTCAAAGCCCTCAAAAAATCAACCAGGCTGGAACCACTCAGAAAATCTAATGGTACGTACCTAAACTGAGTCGGAAGCAGAGACTCTCCGTCTTATGCTTGAGTGTTACTTTCCAAGTAACTTAATAGGAACCAGCTCACAACTAGCTCTTATCAAAGAAGCCGCTAGTGAACTGAACAATACAACACGCCGTAGCTGGTATAACATATCTCATCAGTTGCGGTGACGGATGTGGGCATTAAACATGCTGTTGCTTCCTAGGAGAACTACTCGTTCGCCAAGAATTTCAGACCTATAAGCCTGGATTTCTTCATGCTGAAAAGCATCGAAAGAATGGTCGATATCCATGTGCGCAAAACAACTTTGCGAATGCATCCTCTGTCGGAAAGAAGGAATACGCCTTGTGCATTTTCATTGACGTTGAGGGTGCTTTCGATAACACAACTTTTGACGGCATATGTAACTCGGCCTGACAACACGGCGTAAACGAATCATTAGTTTTGTGGACTAGCAATTCTAGTGAAAACGCTATTGTTTACGGATGCTGGCTGTGGTCAATATGTGGTGGTGAACGTAAGCAAAGGTTACTTACTGCTCAACGCGCTCAGTTGTTCTAACGTCTACGAACAAGCATATGCTGATGATGTAGGTGTACTGTCTATTGGATCGTGTCTAGCGACTGTCTGCTCTAAAGCGCAGGCAGTCTCAGACGTGATCGACGACTGCTGCACTAGTAATGGGCTTTCAGCTTTCCTCTCAGAACTGAGGTTGTTCTCTTTACCAAAAGGAGAAAGCTCTCTGGTTTGACTCGTCTAGGGCCTAAAGGCATCACCATCCAATTCTCCAAAGAAGCTTAGCATTTGGGTGTCATGCTGGATAACAAACTTCTCTGGACTAAACTTGTTACGTTGGAAGCCTTAATGCGCTATCGGTCTTCTGGCAATGTAGGGGACCTATCGGCAAGACATAGGGCCTGTTGCAACTACACGGCTATGATAAGTCAGTTATATCCTATACGTCAGTTGTCTGGTGGAATAAGCTCTCGCGAATATCTCGGGCCGGATGTCTTATGAAATGCCGGTCTTATTGACAAGTCGCCCGTTGCAATGACACCAGAACTCCTGTTGCGGAAAAAGTAGTATGAAATCGACTTTCCCTGTGCTCAGGATTGGTTTCGGCAGCAAACTATATTATGGTGAACCTGTGGAGGAGACGAAGCATTTGCACATGTAGCGACAGCCAAGCTGCATTGCTGAACCCTCTTACGACTTCCAAGCTGGGTCAAGTATGCAAAAAATCACTTAACGCAGTTGGAAGACTAAATTCAGTGACTCTTTCATTGATAGTTGTATCTCATATGAGCACAAATGGAGATGACCTAACTCTCCAGGTTACATCTTTTGGAAGTCAGCGGCCTTTGTGCTGTGCCTCGTGGCAGGGCATAACACTTTTGCTAAGCACTCAAATGTTCTGGGCATAGGTGACACAACATCCTGCGATGATTGCTGTGAAAGTAATGACGATACCGCTGGGCAATATTTCGATAAATGTCTGGCTGCAGGTACTTGGCGCTGACGTGGTGGATGCTGATACTGTAGGCACCTTATCACTGAAGCGCTTACTTATAATGGAATAGTTCTTTGTCTGAGTGCTTGTAGGCTCATGTGGAATGCCATTCGTTCAACAGTTTCTTTTAATTCTCACTTTCGTGGCATTTTAGATATTTCAAAGCACAACCGAAGAAGGTGGTGAATGGTCCGGCCTGCAGAAAGACAATTCAACAATTGACTCTGCAAGTGCTGATCTACCAAAATGTCCAAAAACTGTATCACATCAATGATCAAGTGGACAGTACCTTGGCCTTTGAATATATAAAGGCTCTATCAGCTCTGTCCAAAAGGCGATAAAGGTGCTTCGGTAGGCGTAGGGGTTTATTTTTAGTTTGGAAAAGCTAATTCAAATAAGGAATTCCAGCGTAGAATTCCAAAGTCTTATGGAGAAAAATGAGTAAACCCCTCAGTCACAGTATCACTGTTGAGTTGAGTTCCTTGTTGAGATATAAAGCATTTCACAGAGGCAGTGCATTTGCAGCGCAGTGTTGTCATGATGCTTACGGAACGCAGCAAGAAATGCTTAAACATATTAAAGATAAGGCATTCATTTAATAAACCGGAACCTGTCATGTCACCCATGGTTGTGCTCACAAAAAGGCTAACTGCCGATTTCAGATATAATCATCCTGCGAATTCACTCTTTAGATTTAGTTAACCAAAAAAGTTCCCTTATTTTCCATGGGAACTTTTAGTCCATTATGGGCTAAGAGCCAGTAAATAAGCTCGAACAAAAATAATACTATGGCCTACAGAGCCGTCTTTTTATCGACATATATTTCGACACCTCCATCTGCTTTTATAATATATCTAGTGCATGCCATCTCGGTTACATTTGTCTTCACTTGGAAGACAGGCAAGTTTGGTTTGTTGTCTCGAATACAAGGCTCGTGAGGAAGCCTTAATATCCATTCCTTCCTAATGATCTAGCCACCGATTCCACTGATGCTCACATTTCTGACCACGTTTCACTCTTACGAGTATGTCTCCTCCACCGAGTCCTGTCAATGCAGACGGGAAAAGAAATCACTGTGAGTCTATTATAATATCCTTATACCTGAGTTCTTCGGTTCTCGATTTTTGTGCTTGGTCAGATAATCATTTCTGCCGTAGCACATCTTCATGGTCTTAAACGAGCATTTTTCTAGTTCTTTTAGAGAAGGCGATGTTACATTCGACACACTTTTGCTGGTATAAAGCTCACCGTTCTTTTCTGCAATGCCGCCTTGTACGCATTTGCTTATCTGCATGCATATGTCGGTGCTCGGATAAAAGCTGATACTTCAAATGCACTCTTTGATTGCTCTAGCAAAATGTATATGTTGTTACATATTGCAACCATTTGATGTGTAGATTCCTCATAGTACCATTTCGGTGTCAGTTACATACGAGTATTCGCAATCAAATCTTGGCTCATGTCGATCTAACCTCATTGAAATGGCCGTGTAACCTTATTGCTGTAGATGCAACTTGTTTCTATCAAGCTGAAGTATGGAAAACGCTGGCTAGTTATGATGACATTTCGCCCCACTTTGAAGTCGAGTACCCTGGTTCCTAATCCATATCTTATGAACTGTTCTGAAAAGATGTTCCTCCTTCTTAACTTGCTCATAAGAATGATAACCCTAACGTCATGCTTAGGATGTTGAACACATGCCCGTTCGTACACAATGTCTTGTGGTAGTAATTATTCAACTTAGCACTATCCAACAGCCAAGCTATGGAGACTACGCCTCTATTTGTATATCGAATTTAGAATCGGATTCGAGGTTCCGGCGGAATCTGAGAAAAATCAACTTAACACGGTTTAAGTAGGATCTTAGTTAGTCCATTAACGTCCAGTTCAAAACACAACAGAAGGAGAAACCTAAATGGTTCCATCATTAAATATTTTGAATTTTCGTGTCGAGCTAGGAAAGGTGGAACTTAGCTTTGCATCGACTACATAAGAAGGTCCGAAAATTTCTTAGCAGGTCTCTTTAAATGAATTTGGAGAAAGACTGGCATATTTATAGATGAAATCAAAAAGGATATAAAAATTGCACACCCAGAAGATCTGAGCAAGAACAGAGACTCACTTGAAAAATCAAGAACAGCTCACAACTAGTTTTAATCGCCGGAACTAGATGTAATCCAAGCAATATAGCCCCACGTAGCTGGTATCTTGATTCGATTGTTGGAACAAACACAAACATCTTGCTGCATCCTTTGTTGCCTTCAAATCGCCTGTCACCTATGGTACTCGTATATTTCTGATGATTGAGGATAATCTTCGCTGCTGCCTTGGTCTACATATCGAAGCCCTCCCGAACAGTAACTGTAATTTTGGTTTCGAAAACAGGTAAAGATTACGATATCTGGCTTCATAAGGACTTAAGACGTATCACTGTGATTTTCTCCTTGTTGAATGGTATCGAAAGAAAGGTTGAGCTTCAGCTCGCAGATTTATTTTGCAAATGAATCCTCCTACAACATCCATGCCAAACCCGAATGTCTTGTGAGGCTAGGTTTCAAAGTGGCAGCGTTCTATTCCTACTGCTTTTCTGCATGCCGGTTGCTTCCTGATTAGCGCTTGCAATAATTCTGGCTTCTACGTTATGTATTTTCTTATTTCTCCAAAGACTTCTGGCAAACAAATAGTGGTGGACCATTTCACGTTTCACTTTACTCTAATGGCACGGTACATGTCCGGTTTTTTCGAAGTGCTTCATGCGGGAACAATTCTTGCTGGACTTGGCTCTTCTTGTAAGACCCATACAGTCGGATGCTGTTTAGTTTCGGGTTCATATTTGTAGATCCATTATTCGTCGCTTGTCATGATCTTATAGACGTCTTTTGAAGTAGCGCGATCAAAGTTTGTCATTGAATCAATCGGCGAGTTGAACTAATGCCCGAGCATTACGAAAGTCACATGACGATTTAGTAATATCAGTTCCCGCTCCCGTTATCGATGTTTTCCGGCATAACAACCGATTTTGGTTGATGTTATTTATGCCCAATGCACTCTGCTGCCAGTAAACAATTTGTGGTTTTTGTTTTTGATAGTAGGTAGCAAGAGTTCGTTTGTCAATGGAGAACTGATCGAGGAGGTAGGGTTTTGTTTTTTGTTTTTGTCTAGGGGATGGTGGAAAAGCTAATAACGGTTCTCATCCACTAAAAACTAACCTAACACCTTTCATCTTGCCACCATCCACTCGAAAACCGCTTTCGCATTACTTCAGAGTGGTGTTGTTTTCTTTAAACTTTGGGAGCCCCCACCCCTGTTAGAAGTATGTTTGCGCCTTGCACTCTGTTTTTTATCCAGAGTAGGACTTATACGAAGGAACAAATTTAGCTCCAGAACTGATCGCTCGTCAGTATCTTTTTGACCATATTTTCTGGTCTGATTATGCGGGTGTTGTTTTCCTGCTCCCGACATTAAGCTTTCCATGCCCTTCTTGATCAGAAGGACAATCTCAGTTTTTTCTGTAGCTAAACTAAGAGTTCATCCATCCATGAGTTCACTTGTCTCATAAACCGTAATCACTGTGGCGGTATCATCTGTGTAAGCCTACCAGGAAGGCATTTTCAGGCATCTCGCATATGATATGTTCCAAAGGTCAAGTCCGGGGATCGATAACTGTGCTGCAGTAGATTAGCTCCACTTGGTTGAATTGTACTCAACTCGCACATTCAGAATTGCCGAGAGTATGATTTCTTTGAGAAGCGGCAGCTCAAGTGGGTGGTTTTTGCAGCCTTTACTACTTCTTTGACAGCTTCGATAATAGAGTGACCTTTTCTGAAGCCATACTGTCTCGTGGACTGTCAAGCGATCTTTGCACTGCATCTGTGAGACGTGATCCCAGGATCTTTTCTAGTAGCTTCACTGCAGTGTCCAGAATGAAAAGTGGTCTGTACGTAGATGAGAAATCCGAGGCTCATTTGTCGGTTTTCGTCGGCAGACTTAACTTTTCCTGTCTTTATGTCAGAGCCTAAAGAACAAGTCTACTATGCGATCCAACTTTTCTTCATTTAGAGCAGGGTTAGTCGCGCGAGCTCCTAGTTTTTGCATGACGATCTTATTGCTAAGTCTCCAGAGGTCACTATTGACGTCTCGGAAAAGGTCATTCCACTTCTGTTTTTTTTTTTGCTCATATTGATGGCCCTATATAGGTCGGATCTTTTGGTTCTGTATTCCGACAAAATGTCTTCCATAGGCCCGTGTCTTCTTTTTCCGCTGGTGACTGTGCATCTCAGCTGCATGCATCTTCTCCGAAGCGCAGATAACTTCTCCGTCCATCAGTACAGTGGAGTCTTTTTTCTATTGGAGCTATTCCCTCGCGACATGGAAGCATCAGATGCAAGTCATGCGATTTGCATCGTGTCATCACTTTTTGCTTGTGCAGCACCTTTTCTTTCTTCGATCACAGACGTAAGAAGCACTTCCTTTAATTATTAATGTTCCACCTCAGAGCTAGCGTTTGATTCCAATTTGGAATTTGTTAGTCCCCTCGTAGATCAACGATCATGTATTGATGGTTGCTGCCCGTATAGCCTTCCATGACTTCCAGTTCCTTCCAGTTCTTTATTCTTGCGGAGGTCGATTCCGTCGCGAAGGTGATGTCCGAAATTGTTCCAAGTATCCTGAACGTTTGTTAGTTTGCACACAGCGCGGACGAAAGAAAGAGAGGTACCGATGAACGTTGGTTTTAAATGTTTGAGAGGTACTCGTATAACTCCTGAGCCTGTGTTTGAGCCAGGATCTCCACTTCGATTTCAGCCATGAAATCCAGTTTTTGCCGGAACTCGTTTATCTTATCCTTTCATTCGGCGTGAGATATTTAGATGCATATTACCCCGAGTCCAACGCTTTTCGTTCAAACAAAGCCTCTTTGTATGCCTTGGCTTTGATGAAGAGTTAGCAGCTGTTCTTAATGAGTCCGCAATCCAGTTTGGCCCTTTCTTGATCGTGAATTGTTCGCTGTTGATGGCGACATCTGGTGGCAGTTCACTTCTGTTTTTAACCAGGAGGCTTTTAGCCGTTCGACTACTGCAAATATTTCCTTTTCTTTTCCTTTTCTGGTCATTGGATGCTGCTATTCTTCACACTTTCAAGTGCTTCTTTAAGCGCTTGATATTTACTGAAGAGGAATGTTGCCTAAACACAGGTTTCTCAAAGCCTTCCTTTTGACTTATACAAAGTCGTACGATCTCGTGCTATTTTAAAAACTTTCCAAATGTCAAACAAAGCTTGAAGCTCAGCAAGGTAACGGCTTACTTACTAACTTAAAGCGGCGCTACACTTCGAAGTGACCTCAACCAACAAGCGTTTCCAGCCAGCTCAATCTGAGGCTTGTATTTGCTTCGAAACTAGATATTTTTTCCATGGACGTGTTGTCCCGGTGGTCAACTCCCAGTCTCCATGGCCAGTTCCATTACAAGTAGCCTTAGGACGAGAGGTCGGTAAGACTTAAGTCAGTAACTCTTTCATGGATGTGAGCGCTGCCTTTGGTACATTAAAGGCTTAGTCTCGGAAATCCGAGAGCTCCAAATATATCAGTGTATCACGGATAAGGTCTTATTTATTTTATTCCGGGATTTTACTGCAATGTTGATTCCATCTGGCGAATTCATCCGCTGTTCGGTTTAGCATGCTGCTTTACTCGAAAGCAAAATTGCATCAAGTTCATTTCGAGAGGTGCCCACAAATCAAACGGACTTCGTCTTGCTTGGAAGCATAAAAGAAAATTTTCAAGCCGCTAAGCTGCCTAGATAGACTTCTTGGTTAGGGACCAGAAAGGAGAGAAGGTGATATCTGCTTCAGCTCTGTTAAGAAATTTAGAAATCGACTCTTTCGGTAAAACTGCATCGTATTTGTACAAGTTTGACTTTTGGGAATTTGTTTTCAACTGTCAATCTTGAACTGTTCATTCAAACTGTACAATATATGAAATAGAACCGTAAACAAGTATATCGCTGCCACCTATATTTCAAAATAAAAGCCGTTCTACTGGTGAATGTATCTGCTATTCTTGAAAAGAAAACCCTGATTTGCCTTAGCCAATACATTACCTTTTGTGTACGTTTCTAGCCGATGCTGGAACCGTGCAGGAAGCATAACTTAAATACGACGTTTAGTAAATATCTCCACCTACGTTTACATCGGAACGTTATTTAAAAAAAAAATTAAATAAATATAATTCATTTTCGTTTTCGTCACATACAATTTTATTTACATTAACATTAACAGTTATAGGATACATTTATTTAATGATAAATAGAAAATAAAAGAAGAAAAAAAGAAAAGGAAACTAAAAAAATAAAAAAGGCAATTTACAAGATTCGATTTCTATTAGCAAAATGAGAACACTAATTCGACTGATAATATAAACTATCGGTGAGCGGACCATGCCCAAAGTGAAGGGCGTCTGGGGAGCGCGACTCGATACGCGTTCTGGCTTCCTGGACGTCCTGGGTGCGCCGCAAACTGCTAATGTAACCTAAAGATCCAGATCCTAAATACACATTACCATTGGGGAGTCTCACGAAACCCAGTCCTCCAGAACCAAGAGCGATGGCGTTGGTGACTACTTGCTGCGGTTGAATGTTGGGCTGGCTACCTCCGAAACGGGTTTCGACTTCGAACTGGTCGCCTAGAGGATGTGTGGGGCCGATCTTGGCGTGGTAGTTGCTAACGAAGAAGTTTGGCGGAATGAAGTTCTCTACGGGTTGGTCTATATCGTTGTCGATGTCCTCGTGGACCTTGTACTGCTTGAGTTGACGTCCATTGATCACATAGACATCGTCAAGGGTTTTACCTATCTGGGGTGGAGATGAAGTTGGGTCAGATGGACTTGCTTTGTTAATGGGGGTTACTGGAGGGGAAGACGTCGGGATAGTCACCTTTGGAGCGATTTTCACTGCAACAGTGGGATTTGTTAGTCTAGGGAAAGGAGTGGGTTGAGAAGGCTTTTGACTTGGGATTGGGGCTGGCCTGGAACTTGGAGAGGCTTGGGATGATAACCTAGATTGGACTGTGTTGGGAGTTATTTGTTGTGATGTACCCCTAGGTAGGGTTTGTGTATTTTGTGGTGTTGGGCTGAGTGGAATTTGTTGTTGAATCTGTGGTGTCCTTGTGGCTAGCTGCTGTGATTGAACCTGCAGTCTTTGTGGCTGTTGTTGCGGCTGTTGCTTCGGCCGCAGTTTTGCCTGTGGTTGGATGGGTCTAGTGTAGGGTATTGGTGTGGGTTGTACCCGTGTCGGTTGAAATCTTATGTTTTGTGTTGGTGTTAGTGATGGAAACGTGGAGAGGGGTGGAACGCTGAGCTGAGCTCGGGGATTGTTTACTACCTTGTTGACTCCAATAGAGATGAATGGGCCTGTGGATGGCATCGTAGAGAATGGCGGCATGTTAAATTGATTGATTGGGGTTTGATAGATGTAACCTGTTGCTGCAGAATTGATACTCTCAAAACAGCACATCAAGCTTATGGCTATGGTAGCTATGATGGCCATTTTCGACGTCGTTCTTGTCATTGTCTGTAAAGAGAATAAAAGGAAAAATAGTATGAGAAAATGATTAACACTCGTGCTCGTATCTATGCATGCACAGATACCAGCAGAGAGATCAATTTTAAATCTAATAAATGACTCAATTAGCGCCCTGACACATCGACGATATACCATAACCTGGCATGTGATTTATGTGTCCGCAGCAAAACCTTCTGCGATCTGATCCCAAGTGCATGGCCCATTGCCGAAAGGAAACCGAAAGTCACTCAGCCAGAAAATTGCACAGTGGCGATATAATGTAGAAGCTTAATTAAGATTACGGAGCAACCAAGTTGAAAGTCTATTCGATCGGAGGAAACATTCAATTGGCAGACAGAAAGACGCTTGGCTGCAAGCCCCAAACCCGAGAGACCACAATCGATGTGGTTTTGGAGATCAGTGAAGAATCTAGGGTGCTACTGAATCACAATCAAGATCAGCACGACGACGGCAATGTTTGGAGTAAGGTGCTGCAACAAGAACAAAGAGCGTGGGCAGCAGAAGCCAAAATGAAATTACGGATACATGGCAGGGTAAAGGAGTTGTGGCGTCGGCGACGGAGAAATACTGACTCGCTGGAGTGATGTGGTAATGCAAGTCATTGTTGTAATTTGAGAGTGTAATAAGTTTTAATTAGCAGTGAATAAGTTGGATGGATATCCGTATTTGTAAGTTATCATCGGCTTGAGGTGTTAATAGTTGTGAGGGATTAATAAAGGAAATTAGATTCGTGCTGGTAATTGAATCGGCAGTCATGTCAAGTAATTCACATCTGGGTAATAGCTGCTTGAAATTGATTGCCTTCAAGTTGAGTAGTAGTAATCGGAGCTTGGAGATGAAGGAATTAGATTTAATTAAGAGACGAGCGCAACAAGAATGATGTCCACTCATTTGGAGTAGTCCATTCTTGTCTTTGGATTTTTGAAAATATTTTCGTATGCCTGGTGCCATTGGTATTGCAGGTACTTTTTTCTAAGTGTTTTTGGATGAAATTGGTACTGTTTGCGGCGCGTCTTGGAGCGGGACCTCGACAGACTGAGGGACTTAAGAGGCATTCTCTACTTTTCTGATCCTTGGTGGAGTCATCAGTTCAGCTTTTAAGGGTGTTATTTCCTGTTTTGCTTTTCATTCCTTACTCTTTTATTTCTTAACTGAAGTGTGAATAGTCTTGCTTTCTCTGATCCAGGTAATGTGGAGGAGCTCTATTCGCTTTTAAGAGAGTCGACGTCAACGGTTAAAAAGGAAGATGACTTTTATGTATTGCATCCCCGATAACGTTTGTCTTTTCATCGTTTTTTTCGAATTTAAAAGTTTCAATTTTAGATAGTGACATTTGGGACGAGTTCTTTTCGGAATTAAATTAAGAGGGAGCTGGATGAGGTGGACTAATGAATTCACTCTTCGTTGGAAAATTGGTAGGCCGTTTACAAACTGCATAATGGCGGATCCTCTCTCTAAGCAGCGCTATAATAAAATGTTGCATCTCAACAATGCTTAAGTCCTAAGTCGTACCAAAAAGATATGTTTTGCAAACAACTGATGCACAAATAGTGGATCGGACAGATACCACCAGTGTTATATGTAGGTGCTTGCCGTAGGGGCTCAATCCTACGGTAGGTCCAATACCACCACCAGTACCAAATTCGAATTAGTGTGAAAGGAATTAACTTCCCCTTTGGTGACCGGTCGAGGGCTATCTAATATAACAATCATTCTGTGGGTCATGGCAGCCGGTTGTAGTGCAACTCCATATCTAGCAGATCGATAAGTTTTATGGCCTCAAATGGTTGAACACCAGCCAACCAAGTTTCATTCGGTCTTACCCCTCCGCGATTTTAGGTAAGACTACACAAGGGTGCCTATCTTAACAGAATATAGCTTCCGGTAGAGCGTTGCAACCTTGCGGTCACTTCCAGCACAAAACTGGCAGTCTGTAGTTCAACTTTTTTATCTACAAGAAATTCCACCCGCTAACTATACAAATCTTATTTGCAAAGCTATGAATTCTTTCGAGTTTCCGCGGGAGCACAACTAACATCACAGGTCTCACCATTATAGCCTGAAAATCCTTTGCAACTGGGTAGCTTTTAAAAGTATGTGCAAAATGCCACTTTTATGCAGAAATGCATGTAAGGACCATGCCTGATTAAGCAGAAAACTCAAACTCAAATTAAAACTCAAAAACTCAGCTCTAGTAGCCCGCTCATAGTTGACACATCCTGAAGGAACCCTGACTTTTACGCTCATGTCGCATCTAGATTGGAAGGCAGGACCTTACACACCACAGGGGATAAATATCTTCATGTTGAAAACCCAATCAACGTCATTCAGCGGAAGTCCCTCCGTCGTATCACCTCTAAGTCGAAGGGAGGTACTCCCAACAGCACCTGCAATGAATTCGTTGAGACCGCTCGACATACTGACTATTCTAAATCCCACGAAGACTACCTCAGACATTACCTTATCGTACCATGGCGATGCCTTAAATGTTGCGCAAGCAACAAAGGCCACTATACACAATACGAACAGAACGTCTGTTGAATCCCCAGTCAGACCAGTCAGACTTACCACGGTCAGCAGTCATTCAATTATCCGTATGAGATAAGGAGTGAAATTCATCTGCTCACCCATCGTTGCTGGGAGGCAGAAGGGCTGCTGTGAATAAAGTGGTCAAGCAGCATTGTTACAATTTTTCTTGCTTGAGTCCAATCCGGCCTTCTTTCAACTTGAAATCACTTCGGGCAATACAATTGCTGTAAATGATAAGCAGGCACTGCGGAATACCTTACCAGAAGGCTTTCACCATCCCTTTAATAATTCCATCCGGCTTATGAGATTCCCTGGATCGAAGAAGTGAGACACCGTACTCATTCGCCCCAGGGCATTTTGCACCGATTATTATGGCCTTGTACTCAGCAAGGCACCGCCGGTAAGCTGTGCCCAGTTGAGTCAAATTCACAGCATTGGCAGCCGAAGGACACATGATGTTTCATGTGTTGAGCTGAACGCTTGTCGTATAGACTTAAGTTCACGGCATGCCCATACATTATTAGAGAAAGGATACGCCTTGCAATCGCTCTCTGTCAAATCACTTTGATGAATGCACAAAATCCCCCCTAGGTATGAGTCAAGACCGACCTCTTGTCATTCTTAGGGTCATGGCATACAGTTCTTTTTGCAACTCTAGATCGGGTCAAAACCTACTTAAAGACCCTTGCTGCGCTTTAGGTTTAAACCATAGCCACCGTGACGTTCCCACTGGAGGGCCTACCTCTAACAATTCACCGCCGGACCGCTTCTCCTACAGAGAAGTAAACATTTTTGAAAAGAAGATCTGTGGCAAAATCAAGTGACTACTATCTGTTGGGCAAATAGGAAACGATTGATCATCTGACGCTTAGACATAAGAGGACCTAACAGACTATTGTCTGTAAATTCGAAACAGACACTGAAATCACAGGTTCGGCAGAATATGTACTCATATATGAGTAA
The DNA here is from genome assembly GCA_907269105.1 of Volucella inanis. Lineage (NCBI taxonomy): Eukaryota > Metazoa > Arthropoda > Insecta > Diptera > Syrphidae > Volucella > Volucella inanis. The sequence continues at coordinate 20,961,861 of OU026157.1, forward strand.
ATGTAGAAGTTTTTCTGTCGGAATGGAGCAATCACGCAAGGAGCTAGCCCATAAAACACCATATACTTTCCTTTAAATGAGACTTCTTAGTCTATAGAACGAGGTAATTAATTAATTGTCGACTATAGTACCAGACAACAGGGTCTAGTCTCTATGCGATTATCACTCTCACAGCGAGCGTCGTAGGAGTGTGGTCACTAGAATAGTATATTCAGGTGCCCCTGTAAGTCATCACCAAGACATCTGTAGCCCTTCTTGCCGAAGAATGCGGAAATAACGCTGATTTCTTAGAGACTTCTAAAAGCATTTGTTTGATCTGCCTGCAGACTTCAGGTTCTTCCCAATAACGGTCATGTTTATAAAATATTTAACTGTCAAAGGTACCCGAGAGATCTCGACTCGGGTTCAATCCCATCTTGACCCAGACAAGAATCAGTGAGCTTCAGTTTCCGAATTCTTGTTTTTTGGAACTATGGTATATTGCTCATAACCATCAGGAATATGTGTGTCTTCGCTTTTCTAAAGTTGTCGAAAGAGTTGTGAAGTCTAATGTTGAAGTCACGACAGCGTCAGTCTTTTGATCAATTCTGGACTCATCAATCTATAATAAAACAAACGGTGTTCTGTTGTCATTGAGTCAGGCGGCATGAGAGCCGAATGACTAATTAAGGTGTAACAACAAAAAATTATTTTTAAATGGAAAATGGAAATGGTCTTGAGAGTGCTGAAGATGATATGAATATCATGAAAGGGATAGCTAATAATTTCATCGAGAACAGAGTCTGGAGTGCTGCCCTCAAGTGGACATATGAAGCGCCATGTCATTCCAAACACTCCTTTATGCAGCCAGAAAGCCAACAGAAGTGCCTTGAAGCTTTTTGAAGAGACGTGTTTACTCTAAAAAAGTTTTTTTTTTTTTAGAATATCTTCCAGATACAAGTAACCTCCTTGACCGCCAGAATGCGCTGCTACTGCAAAAAAGGTTATGGTGCCTTGAAGTCCGTTCATATTTAGGCAGAGATACCAAATTTCAGAGCGATACTGTCTTTAGTTTTGTTTTGACAGCTGATTGTTGTTGACGTGTTTGGCATCATGTTCAGTATAGACAAAAAACGATTTTCGTTCTCTCATAAAACATTATTTTTTGAGAGGCAAAACGGCGAAGGAAACAAAAGAAAAGTTGGATAAATATTATGGGGCTAATGCTCCGTCAGATTAAATAAAATTTTATTTCAAGAGTTTCGTGGTGGCCGTAACTCCACTACCGATCAAGGTTGCAGCGGCAGGCCCTTCGATGCGGTTACAGAGGACAATGTCAAAAAATCCATGAAATGGTGTTGGCTGACCGGAAAGTGAATGTGTGCGAGCTAGCAGATACCACAAAGATTAGTACTGAGCGCACACGCCATATTTTGGGCAATATTCTGCAAATGAAAAGTTGTCCTGCCGCTGGGTGCCGCGCATATTCACTCTTGACCAGAAACGTGAACGCGAGAGCACTTCGAAAGAGTGTTTGGACTTGCTTATGCGGAATTGGGCGGACTTTTGGCTTCGATTGGTAACTCGAACACCAGAGAACAGAATGAGTGCCCGGCAACGGACTGAAGCCGGCACGAGTGCTCTGAAGCGGCCGATGGAGGCTCGATGGGTCGGAAAGGTTATGGCGTCGGTTTTCTGAGATTGTCATGTCATACTCTTCGTGGACTACCTCGAAAAAGGAAAAACCATTAACAGCGAGTATTACTGTACATTATTGGAGCGATTGAAGGCCGAAATCGCTGCAAAACGGCCTCACATGAAACGAAAGAAAATTTTGTTTTTGCAAGACAATGCACAGGCGCACAAGAGCATCGCAACCACGTCTAAATTCAATGACTTATGGCTCCAATTGCTGTCCCATTCACCGTATTCCCCCGATTTGGCTCCCTCGGACTATTATCTCTTCCCAAACCTCAAAAGATGCTTCATCAATGAAAAATTCAGCTCACGCGAGGAAATCATCGACGCCACGGAGGAGTATTTTGCAGACCTTCCGGAAAGTTACTTTTCGGACGGGATCAAGAAGTTTGAAGATCGCTAGAATAAGTGTATCAAACTAAAAGGGGACTATATAGAATAAAATAAAATAACATTTAAAAAAAAATTGTTTTCATTCCCAAGGAGGTTACATTTCACCCCACCTAGTACATAGATGAGGAAAGCCAGTCAACTTCCTTATTCAGTTGTGAAAGGATTGACTGCAAGTTAGTTTCTGGAGCACCAATTTCGATTAATTCTAGGGCTGCCTACCGGTATCCAGTAGATAACCACCTGCATATGTCTGAGCGTAGACTTTAGAATCATTGAGAGCATTTGGTCTGAGGTTCAATTTGATGGGCACCTTTGACCTAAAACGCATGGACGAGATAATAAAAGAAACTTTAGTCAGTACAATACATCACGGTCGACACACTAACATCGAAGACACATTCGCAATATAATTGTCTGCGAACTGCACAGACAGAAACCTAGGCTGATGTTGTAAAGATGATTTACTGACAAACATATCTTAGAGATCATGACATTGAAGTCGTCGATCAAAAGACCCCAAAACGTTTCTGCAAATAAAAAAATATATTCCAGACAACAGAGATTTGTTTTCGTTCATTTCGAAGGAAGAGCTCCAAATGATATTCGCCTTATTTAGAGGTAAAAATACGGGCAGCCATTTGCCTGTCGAAGTCAGACACCTTGAGATCCGTGCAGATCGATATTTATGTTTTAGTGTAAGTGTAAACGAAGATTATGCTCTCAAATGTGCCTTTCCCCTTAAAAAGATGAGAGGGTCAAAATGGTATGCTGTGAGGGTTGTCCGATAAAATTTGAGAATTTGGCAGCACTGATTCTTTTGACGGTTCCAAGTATCATATTCATACACACACTGTTTAAGTTAAATAAAATTAACAATTTAGTCAACAAATTTTTTTTCATGTAGTCTAAGTCAACAAGAAGGCGTAGATCTAATGGCTTTTGGTGACGAAATACGATTCAATGCTACAATATATAACTGGTTTCCAGAGTCCAAACGTAATCGTGCCAGCGGCAGTGATGAATTTTGTGAAAGTCGTCTTTGCAGTGCTGTTGTTCCAGAAAACATTGATGCCGTATGCGCCATGATTGGAATGTAACAAAGCGTGAGATAGAAGCAACCTTGGGCATTAGTAAGAGCGCAGTTCAATCAATATGGCATTAAGATTTAGCTGTGAAGAAGCTTTGTGCTAGTAGGATACCACACAAACTGACCGATGCTCAAAGAAAGGGTCATGTCAAATATTGCAAAGAAATGCTGAAGAAATTCAACCGTTGTAGTTCAAAAAATGTGTAAAACATTATTACAGGGGACGAAACCTGAATATCCTCCTAACAATCAGCTGTTTGGGCATTAAAAGTTGAGCGAAAAACGACAAAAGTGGTTCGTTCCCGAAGAACTTCAAACAAAAATAAAAAAAATTTATCGCTTGGCTTTTCGCTAAATTGGGTCATGTTGCTACTGTGGCTTTATAGGATCGAAGAGCTGTTAATGCCGATTGGTATAAGACAATCTGCGTAAAACAAACAAAAACCTACGTGTCATTCTCCATCATGACAATGCAAATTCACATATAGTCAATTCGTATTCGTAATTCAATTCGTATATATGGAAGTCCTCATCCAGTCCATGCCTGTATGCCATATCGGTGATTCTTCGGTTGTACAGAGTAGATACAATTCAATCCTTATTAAGAGCTGATAATTCATGCTGGCTAAAATGGCAAGTGCTTGCTCGACCAGTAACATTATACTGGCCCACCTCATAGCATGTGACAAATCAACTAATTGCATCGGATAGTGCGGGACTCACTGTTGACGAACCTTGCAAACGTTTAAAGGACAACGAGTTTCAGATTTATACGTGGAATGTTTGAACCCTTATCAGACCATGTGCAGCCGGGCAATTAGCAAAGGCCTATCACGCAGATATCACTGCCATGCAGCAAGTGCGGTGGGATGGATTGGACATAAATAGGATGTAAAACTCTGATATATATATGCGCCAGAGTTATGCAAGAAGTCTTGTGCTCCCGACACATGAGCGAGAATCCTATGGCAATCCGCATAAAGTCTTAATTTGTTAATTTAAGTCTAATATGCACCAATACACCTATGGAAAATCAGGACGGCTTCGCAAAGAACGTTTTTATGAGCTCCTCGACAAAAGATGTATAAGCAATATCTAGCCAGGATAGCAAAGGAGGACATCTTTGATGGGTAAGCATAGCCTACACAACGCCACGTCTGGGAATGTACGTAGGCTTATTGACACTGCGGCAGGACGAAATATCAATATAGCAAGCAAAAGGCTTCCTCATCTCAACATATACAAGAGGACATGTAGGTCTCCAGACTAATGAAACACAAAATTAAATTAATCACATTGCGATCGACGTATCTCTATGCAGATTTCCCTAGCGCTACAACGAAGAAAACTTACTGTGGGAAGATATTACCTGGTCAAGCTGAAATCGTAAGAGACCGCCAGAACCTTCGCCGAACGCTTATCCCGAAATTTCTCAATAACTACTTTGCCGGCAGCATCAAGAACAGAAAACCAATGGCAACGCTGCTAATTTGCCATCAAAGACGCCACAACTGATGTGCTGGGTTTCACTCGACTACCACCAAACATCCCTGCTCTGATGAGACCAGGGAAGAGATGGGAAAAGAATCGAAAAAAGAGCAGGAAAAGCGCACGATCGAAGATATTAAGAGTTTGTACTAAAGAAATTACGTACCGAATTTTTGCCAAAAGGTAAAAAGTACGTATCAAGGCAAGAAGATCCGTACAGAAGCCTGTAGAGACGAAGAATGAAATCTCGTTGCGGAGTCACAGTTGGTGCGGAAAATATCGAAAAACTTTTTCTGCAGACTCTATAACGGCGACAAAGACCATTAGGCCGCCGTACCAGTCCAGTTCAAATCGAATCAAATCATCTTTTCATCGATCTTAAGGCCGCATATGATACCTTTTAAAGAGAAGAGCTATATAGAGCCATGTTTAGTTTTGGCATCCTTGCCAAGCTCATTCGTCTGTGCAGAATGACGATTGAGAACGCTCTCTTCTCCGTCAAGGTTGGTAATGACTTAATAGAGACCTTTGATGACAAAAAAAGGTTTAAGACAAGCATACGCGCTGTCATGTGACTTCTTGAACGTCATACTTGAATGAATTGTGCGGAACTCACAAGCGAACACTGGTGATACAATTTATCAAAAGTCTATGCAACTACTAGCGTACGCCGATGATATCGACATAATTTGGATAAGTATCATCGGTGCGTTCGATAGTATTGAAACCGAAGCTCACAAATGGGTCTAGCGGTAAATGAGAGAAAATCCAAATATACCATATTTATGGTGTCAACAAGAAAGGACACACAATAGCGGCGAACTGGGTAGAATGTCACAATCGACAGCTACAATTTCGAGTCTGCCTTGACTCTGCTATGTATTCTGCCAACAAAACCTCAGTAGAAACAAAATGAAGAATCACTCTTGCCAATCGCTGTTTCTTTGGGCTAAGAAGGCGACTAAGCAGCAGGACCCTGTTCTGAAAAACTAAGGAGACTCTATATAAGACCATCTGAGTCCTACTTTATGGCGCTGAAGAATGGACTCTATTGAAATTGGATGAAAATATCCTCAGTCTTTAGATCTACATTTGCACAAAATTTGTTTTAGTACTCCGAAACTCCGGCACTAGTATGTTTGAGATTCTGCTAAAAACAACTAATCGTTTTGATCCCTCTAGAAGGGATTATTTAAGCATGAGCACTAGGAGACACCGAAGGATATCTTGTTGGTTATTTTAGTTATTTTTTTGTGTCTATGGACTAAACAATTTTTCCAAACACTTTAAAGCTCCACAAAAGATTGATAAAAACGACCAAACATTTAAAATATTTAAGGTGCATGTATCAACCACAAAGTAAATAAAAAAAAAAAAAAAAAAAAAAAATCAAAAATCAACACAATTTGATTACACAGAATTTCAACGAGCTCCTCCTTAAATCTTTAGTAAAGGCGTCATATAACATCCCCATAAAGTCACTCAAATATTTTTTCTAAAATCTAAGTCTCACTTGAGATCACGTAACAGACGTTCAAACGAACGACTGCTGCGCTGCACCTTCCTGATCACAGTAGGTCAATGTTAAAATAAGATAAGTATCTTCTTTGCATTCCCAATAAACTTACGGAGATACTACTTACAAATCGATGAACCTTTAGATGGTGTTAAATGTCAATCGCTTGCAGGAATTTGTCAGACCAAAGTCAAATCTAAAGCGAATGTCTGTTAGAATCCGACCCGTTTACCTAACGAACTTTCAGTTATCTATTGAAAAGAAGAACAAATGAACATTTTACGAAAATATCACACAACCAACTTGTAACGCTAACAAGATTTCCGACACTTAGCGACACTTGCCACCAATTAAGGGACCACACAACTTTAATTAAGGAAGGCGTCAAAATGTCAAGATGTTGACAGTTAGGCTATCACAACAATAATGCTTCTATCTGATAAAACCCATCTAAGTGTCATTAATATCTCAGATTCAGCGGTAACCTACACCAATAAATTAATAGTTTAATGGAATGGTGAAGATTGGCTTAATTTTAAGGCCCCACACTGACATGTAACTGCATAAAAAGACATCTTTCTAGCCAACACTCCATGGACTGAACTTCTCCTAGACAAACCCATATTCCGTCGCCGACAAAGCAGATCCATAAAAGTAATTAAAAAAAAAAAAGAAATAACAAAAAAAAAAAAATTTACATCGCCAGAAAAGATTTACTAAAATTAGCATAATCCAGCTTCATCGAATTAACTAGCGGTAAGCGATCAGTAGCAAAGATTAGCAAGCGCTTACTATTCATATGAATGAGTGTAGTCTATCACTTTCGATTTTATTCGCAACTTGACAGCTACTGTCCTACATTCGGGCGCGTTCGTGAATACAAACTCTTGCTTTCATTGTTGTAAGTGTATGCAATATTAACAAGAAGTCTGTCATTTCAATGGCATTGACACCGGACTGGTGGTATTCGTAAGGGGTTTAGCAAAAAATTACTTCAAGGAGTGTGCTGTGTTTAACCCACTGGAGCACCTGCTAACGTGCAATCAGTGTCATTGTAGTGATAATGTGTATAGTAAAGTGAATCGAATCCGTCGGGCTACATACTTAGTTGAGAAGGCTATGCTCCTATATGACACTAGCGAGGTAAATTTGGGTATTTTCCAGGGTTTGGCTTGAGATACTTTTCAATATGTTAATTAACACAATTTTCAGTGCACGAGTGCCTTTAGTCAGACACTAGGTGTCTGTCGACATGAAAGGCGAACGCCTTGGATTTTGAGCTTGCATTTTTTCTTTCGGTTTTGGAAGTTATCGACCTTAACGAGGTCCATTAGCAATTGAAGCATCCTATTGTAACTATTGATTTGAATCTAAAAGAAAGAATTATTTGCAATTTTAGGCCATTCGCTATTGTTTGGAGATTTTAAAATTGTTTAACTGACTTTGATAAGCGAATACGGGTTGAATTGTTGATGTTATTTGCTGGTTGTTTTTGTTGGGATAAAGTTTGCTAATTAGCTGATCTCTGAGATCGATAATAGATTCAATATTCTAATTTGCATATGTTAATGGACTAAATGGTAAAGAATGCCGGTTTAGATGCGAAGGTTGTTTCAAAAGCTTTAAGATGGACGATAGTACTATAATACGAATAGTTTTTATGGAACAGAGAAAAAATAAATAAAGTTTCGCGGCACTGAAATTCAGAATACCTAAAAAGCTCGTCCATTAATGACTCAATGATGAATGTGTGATTGGATTTTACTAAGCATTGGAATTGTCGATACCAAAAAAAAGGTGTAATCTGATCTCGTGAATGAAGATCATGGTCATCAATTGTTTACTAGGAAGCAATCTAAAGCATACGAAGTATTGCGTCATTCAAAGACTTAGAAGCAGCAAGATTTTGTATAACACAAATATTTTATAACCACCAAGGAGGAATACAGTATTGACAATAAAGATGTTTAAAATCTTAAAACTAGTGGATTACGAAAATAGGAAATTCTATGAATAAGGCTATAATGGCTTTGTCTTGGATGACTTTAATGAAAATTGGGCAAAACCTGTCATACGATACCACTTCTGCCAAGACACTCTCTGAGCGAACTATCAACAATGTCGCGATCGATGCTCTGTCATTTTTTAAGCCCATAGCTTCTGGCAAGCAAACACCCAGTTGAATCCTATTACTGCACATCTAAACAACAAAATATTGCTGAAAGTTCAATGCCGAACGAACTTTGAATAATAATTACTTGACTGCGAGGTACTGCGGCATAAAAATTTTACACTGTGAATTAAGATACACGACTTACACCAGATGTTTCATTAAAAATCATACATCGCATCGCTTCGCAGAAAAACAACGACTTTTGACCAGTGTCAACAGTGAAATTTGCAGTGTCGATAGGAGATCAAATAACCGAAAAAATACACGAATTGTGCAGAGATTTAATCAGTACCATTCTTTTGGATGCCGGCAAGGGTCTGCATCCACGACAGCCATATGGCCAAATAAAATCCAAAATTAAGCCCTATTTTTTGGAAGATGAACATCTCAGGAGAGGAGGTAGATCCAAAATCATAAATCTAGACATGAGGCATTGTTTCGTTTAAAAGACACGGAGCAAAATACACAAGCAACTGCCCTCCTTTGCTATCTATCGGAATATAGTCCCTAGGTGGTTAGTTACGATTTCCGAGATTTATCAATAAATCTCTTTAGATATAAACTGAGTGTAGCTCAACTAGGACTTATATACCTTACTCAACCAATAAGTGCCAAAGTCTAGGCGAATACATGACACAGTCCAAAAGTTATGAAAATTGTGGAGATGTGCGAGAAATGCGCATTATGCAGATTAGCTTAAGGCAGCTGGAAGCATTGGGATAAAGTGTAAGGTAGAATGTCTTACATTTTGATGAACGAGCAACAATTTATACAACCTTTGGGATACTGTAGTATTTTTGGCCGAAATTTTGGTCATATTGGAGCTTTCTACGTTTAAGAAAGCCCTTACGGTCTTTCATGGCTTTTTTCTGTTAAACCGAAGTCCCCTTGTTCTAGTTTTAATTTTGTTACAAATATTGATTGTCAGATATTAAAAAAAGTATATTTATATCCCACCGTTCGTTTCATAGCTTATCTAGTCAATCTTACAGGTTAAGATATTTAGAAAATCCTAATTTCTTTTTTCCAAATATTTTGATAGTTTTGCGTAAGTGATCAATGCTTTTGAATGATTTCATTTTATGCATATGTTAAAAAAAAAAAAAAAAATGTTTGACCATGGGACATGAATGTATAGGGTTTCCCAATAGGGACTTGACAACTTTGAATTTAATTTGTGAACGCACTCTTTCACTAATCATCAAACTGTCACTGTCAATTTATTCAGTAAGATCAACATTTTCATCTTAGTAAAGTACACTAACGAGCAATGTCTGCAAATTATAAAAATTACAGATATTCGGAGTCGGTGACTGCAGTTTTAAGAGCGTTAACACCAATTTTCGGTCGTAATTCTCGCCCTAGTAGACAGGCAATAACATGTTTAGTGCAAAAATTTGAGTCTACATATTGTGTGTGTGTGATGTTGCCGTGTCAGTAAAACAACGTGTTTGTCGAAGTGTCGAAAATATTACCGCCGTTCAGATGTCCGTAGCAAACGATCCAAGTCAGTCAATTCCATGGCGTTCTCAAGACTTGGGCATCGCTCAGACGACATTATGACGTATTTTGCGTAAAGATCTTGGTTTACACCCATACAAGATCAAGCTGACTCAAGAATTGAAACCGATGGACCATTTGAAGCGATGAAATTCATCATCTTGGCGCATTTTCTCCAGAACGCAATCGGAGAACCCAATCGCCAAGATGATGAATTTCATCGTAAAATCATCTTCAGTGACGAAGCTCATTTTTGGCTCAATGGGTTCGTCAATAAGCAAAATATGAGTTATTGGTCGGGTGAAAACTCACATGTGCTTCATGAATCACCACTTCATCCACAAAAAATAGCTGTTTGTTGCGGTTTGCATGCCGGCGGCGTTATTGGGCGATATTTTTTCGTCGGCGATAATGATCGTTACGTTACTGTGAATGGTCAGCGTTATCGCGCCATGATTACCGATTATTTTTAGACCGAATTGGAAGATATGGACTTGGACGACATGTGGTTTCAAAAGGATGGTGCCACAAGCCACACAGCACAACCTACAATCGATTTATTGAAGAGTAAGTATGGTGAGCGTGTTATCTCAAGACATGGGCCAGTCGATTGGCCGCCTCGTTCGTGCGATTTAACGCCGCTTGACTATTTTCTGTGGGGCTATGTTAAGTGATTGGTTTATGCCAACACGCCGACGATGTTGGAAAAGTTCAGAGCCAACATTGAACGCGAAATAGCGGCCGTTTCGGCTGAAATGTGTGGCCGAGTCGTCGAAAATTGGGTCCAACGAATCGACCGCTGCAAAAGTGCCCGCGGTGGCCATATGAACGAAGTCGAGTTCCATACATAAATGTTTTGATTGTACTTCAAGCCAATAATAAAGTTTTTGAAATATCTCAAATGGTTTGCCTTTTATTTAAAAAAAAAAAAAAGTTGTGAAGTCGTTATTAGAAAACGATTTATATCAACGCATGGTAATATTTCCTTTTAATCCTGCTAATTTTTTTAATAATTTAAATTACAATAATTTATATCACAAGATATGTTATTCCTAAGAGATACTTCTTTACAATTGTGGAAATATCTTTAAATGCTCGACGCAAGGGTCATAAATTAATGTAAAAGAAATTTACTTGCTCTCTGCTTGAGTACTTTTGTACTAGTATCTTTAGAAACAATATGAAGCTGCAATACAAAAACTCTTATAGATACGAAGATACGTATGTCAATGATATTTATTTCACTCGTGTTGTCTGTGAATCGCAAAAAAAAGGCATCTGTATACAAACAAACGAATGAATATTTCATCTAGAACCGTTACCTTTAATGTCAACATAAATAAAGGTTAAATCGAAACTAATTCGCTTTCAACTAAAAATAAAATTTAAGCAATTAAAGTTAAATGAAAGTTAAATAAAGACTAGACATAAAATCTTTTAATTGTGTTATAACGTCAGTGTGCAACTTCAAAGTTGATTGACTAGATAAATGCGAATTTAGTACCGTGCCACAAATAAAGATTTTATTCAAAACTGGTATTGAAAATCATCCATACAATAACTGGATTTGAAAAAGGTTCCCAAAAGGAATCCAAACAATTCTTAGGAAGACATTTGTTATGCAAATGCTGACGATAGTATCGAATCGAAATAGAATATCTATAGCTCGTAGTACAATTCCCGCGATATACGAGTTTTTTTATAACATATGTCAACATAACCAGTTCTTTAAACACAAAACAATATATTTTATGCTAAAACCTAAAACAGATGAGAGTCTGATTCTTAGATTAAGTGGGAGTAGAGGAAAGACTCGCTTTTACCTATATTAATAAAATAAGACCTTCAATAAGGTATGTCTCGAAGTTTAATAATCTGATTTCAATACATAATATTGCAGAAAATTGCATTCAGTAGAGTCCCATTGATTGTCCTCAATAGGTATTACGAAAACTCATAAAATTTGATATAATCGCAGTTGCGTGCTGCCGGAACAAACATAAAATCCTACCAACACTTCAACTCGTAGACTCGATGAGCCTGCAGAATGGTGAACGAGTACTCGCTTCCTTAAAACACCATTAAATGACAAACGATTCCACTCTCACTCACTTAACCCGCAGCCAGGTACGAGTACGTATATGTACAACATATCTATCTAGTCTAGTGCGTACGTAATTGAAATTCCCCCAACAGATCTGGGTTATCGGATTAAGCCCGTAAAACAGGCTTTCAGGTTGTCGTTGCGGTTCCCATAAATCTATAAGTCTGTTCGAGTTGAATTGCATAAATGGCCCGGTCGGCCGAGAAATGACTTTCTTCCATTAGACGCGTTGAAGCAATTACAAAATTCTCACACATACTATTTAATTTTTGTACTCGTATAATGCATCACGAGTCAGTCCACCCCTGCCGTAACTCACCATCAACGGCCGGTTCATATGCGCACTGGCATTAAGGCGCACCGTATGAAGTCCTTGCATGCGTGCACGAGGAATTAACGAGTACGAGTACGTATCCGTATGTTAATCTTCAGTATCCAGATCCAGAGCAGCAAGCCCGTGTACTCGTACTATGCTATGGCATGGTCGTGTGGAAATGTGGAAAAATTCACGTAATACTCGTTGTCCGCCAACGCTGACCGCGCACCGTTGTCTCACTATCTTATTCCAAAAAAAAAAAAAAAAAACAGGTTAGGCCTTAAAGTAAGTACGAATTCTGCCGATGGAATTGGTGGTGATGCTGAAGCTGGTGCTTGGTGCTTATGTCGCTCGGATCAAAGCGCGATAATTGATCGATGGCAGTGAGTAATCTCGGTGAGATATCAACATGGAACTGTAGCATAACACACAATATTGACTCCCTCTAGCGTAGAGCGTAGAGCATTGAAAATCACTGCGACAAGACGCATAAATGTTGCAGGCTATAAATTTAACTCTCATTTCGGTTACATACGTATGTCGATACTGCCTTAGGAGGAGTTTAACATACGCATTTTGTGGCATTAAAATCTACATTTGGACTAAAATGTCTGCCTGCAGTTGAATTTTAATTATTTTGGAACGATTGAGAGACAGATGTTTGGTAACTATACTCGTAGATACATACGTACTCGTAATTATGAGTTCCGTACACATTCGTGGTTCGCCTTGCGACTAGGTGAAGGTAGGAAGGCCCTGGCCTGCTCCTCAGTACCCCTACATCGAAAACTCGTATCGTTGTCGTTAATTTAAAACCGAATTTTATGGCGTTTGGTGCTTCTAACATATTCGTGATGTACTCGTACGAGCATTAAGAAAGTATCTAAACATTTAGGTTCGATGTTTGGACTGAAAAATGTGTGACAGATTCTCAGATTGGGTTTTTGCAAGTTTTGGTTGGGAAACCTGATCATGAAACATGCAGGATAGTTTTTTGCGTAATTAAATGAACAGCATAACGGTTGCATGGGCAGTTACTACACAGATTGTGATTATGCTGCAAGAAGTAGTTCGACCGCTGATGAGCGATTGATGTGTTCGAATGATTAATAGGTGTTTGGCTTAAATGAACATTTCGATGAAATGTAATGGAGGCTAATCGGTGTTGGTTTTAATTTTCCACAAATTCTCGGTGCTACATTTGATTGTTTCCGCGATTTATCTGTTGAATACGCTGATGACAAAAAAGTGCTAAATTAATTTGAACTACAGGATAAATACGATTACTAGTTGGTGAAGTAGAGTAATTTTGTTACAAATCATTTTTACTTTTTAAATTTTCGCATAATGTGTTCTGATAAAATATTCTCGAGAATTTTAGAAGCACTGACAGACAGTTGACGGACCAATTCGATATAAAGTATGGTTACAATCGGGCGATTGTAATAATGTTATAGCTCATTATATGTTTTGCAAAGAGCACAACACCCGAATGCCATCAGTGTACTCTTGTTTCTTTCACGTCAAGCCCATGCGACAATACGGATTGCATCAGTGGCGTTAAGCAACTGTTTAAAACGATTAAAATGACTGTTCGTCAACGGGCTAAGTTATTACCATATCTACTACCGAATTTCTTAATTATGGATTGGTCTTCTCGAGAATCAATAAAAAAATTCTCAGAGTCTCAACAATCAGGTTTAGTTAGTCAGTTGGTAAGGAAGCGCTAACTCTGAAATTATTAATTATTTGAGCGAAGTGCCTCTTAATTAATATCAGATAGTTTTGGAAATTTGATGATGGTCACCGACTTTACGTAACATAAGTTGTAAATGCTTCTATTCTTCAATGCTTTCGGATGAACTGTGAAGAGCATTAGCATTTAGTATCAAGGAAGTAATTTCATAGGAGTTATGTGCCGCTTTATTACCGTTTTAAATCTTTGTACATTGAGCTCGAACCATTTGCAAATATTGTGTGATGAAGATTCGTCTTTCGACAGCGATGGTGAAAAAAGCTGTTTAAATATCCAGCTGCCTATTTTTCTGTGTGAACATGATGAAGGAAGGTGAGTTAGAGAGCAATTGATAAACTGATAAAGATATAAACATCCAACACACATTAGCGCTTAATAATCGTGATGCTACATGATGTCAATATGACAAGCGCCGCAAATAATAGATGTGGTGATCTGAAATCCATTTATCAATAGGTTTCCAGACGTAAAAAAATAATAGGATTCAGGTCTTGAGAAATGCTTTTCCGACTTTTTTGTGATCCAAAGATTTGAATAGCATTTTGATTTGGGCTATAAGAACATGTATTTGGCTGCTCTACTTTGGAAGCCTTGATGTTCTTTTAGAGGGTAGGACCCTATGCGAAATTTGCTTCTGCATTTTTTTTTTTATTAGCTTGTATGCGTCACAATCGGCGTCGATACCACCGCTTATGTTTCTTTTTAATGTTTGGGTTAAGCCATTCGGATTTGGCTTTGCTCCCTTTTTAAGATACTTGTCGTTAAGTGCATTACATTTAGGAAGCTATTTAGTTTTACTTGCCACTATTTTGGACCTTTGGAACCATTCTGATTTAATAGGCAGCTAAAGTGGTATAGCACATCTATTCTGTTGTAAATATAGTGATAGAAAAGTCAGGCTCTGTTGCGCATATCCGCATGTTATGGATACACAGAATGAACCGGATAATTTTTTACGAGTATTTAATTTATTCTTAATATGCGTCAATTGTCATAAGTTGATGCGTAGTTTAGTAATCTGTTATTGCCTAGTTACTTGATGAGAATGCATTTTTTTACGCATTTCCTGTCATTATCTTCTGGGAAAAAGTTATTGACCTCATTTTTTATAGATAAAGAATATAACCACCCAGATATGAGCGTTTTTTGAAACAAGGATCCTGATTTTTTAGAATTCCAATGCCCGGTTTATATTAACTGAGCTCTAGACTCCATGGTAAAATAAGTTATAGTAGACTGTTACTTCCTTTTTTTTATATAATCAACGTGTGCTCAAGGGGTTAAAATGTACCCTTAAAATGTTTGTACACAGCGCAGCAAAAGGAAACTTAGGGAGAAAAAAAAAGAGCGGTGCCGATGTACATTGGTCTTAAATGTTTGCCAGTTATAATGATTGGGAAATAGAGTGCTCGGCGAGTTATACGGCTTAGGAACCGCAATGTTGCAATGTACGTCCAAAAGTGGGCTTGAGGGTAAACAGATAAGCACTCATAGTACGGTTTTGAATCTAATCTAGAAGGTGCAGATATGTTTTAGGCGCACCTGCCTACATATGAGCAATTTTGGGTGGATGAATGCCTTTTATATTGAACCCAGATCTGAGGGAGTGAAATATTTCTTACGTTGCTTGAGGAAACCTACACATTTCGTAGCATTTTTGGCGACATCGAATATGTGGTTATTCCAACGTAAGTTGTCACTGACATTCATACCGATAATGGAAAATTTTTCGGTTTCGACGATGTAAGTGCTGTTCATGGATAATGGCTGCGTATTTAAATTTCGTTTTAATGACAGCAGACAGCATTAAGTTTTGGAAGCATTAAGTTCCACTCTGTTCTTAGTTCCCTTAGTTTCTAATCCATTGAAGAAGAGAGCCGTCAATTCCAACTGAATGGATTTTTGACAAACGAGCCTGAATCCAAACTCTGTCAAAACTCTTTAGAAATATCGAGTGCAACTATCTTGCTTGCGCCAGATTAAAATACGTTTGGTTCCACTTTTTGGTGATTCATGCCATCAAAACACCAGTGGACCTGTTGCTACGAAAATCATATTGTCGGTCATTGAGATTTTTTCATGTTTCGAGATATTTCATGATTTCCATGACCATGAAAATAAGGGACATTAGTGCATTTTTTGGGACAGGCTGGACAAATGCTCATTTCCATCTGCTCGGAAAGAGTCCTAACGAGTAGGATTGATTAAAAAGCTTGCGCAGTGGTTTTGCCAGCTAGGAAGAACACCTCTTCAGAATAAGGGAAGATATGCCATCTGGACCAGTGGATTTGTAAATGTTAAGATCTTTAAGAGCTCTTGCTATTAGACAAGATTCGATGCACTCAAGTGTAGGCGGGGACGAAGCATAACCTTGAAGTTTTGAACATGCTGCAAATTGTGCAGTTGGCAGATTAGCCTTGTCCAAAGAGCTGGTATAAAGGATAAAACAGAATTTCTAATGTTTTAGGCGAACAACCAAAAATGTTTACTAACTTTAGCGTTGTAATCATTCCCGGCTCGTGTGAATTTTTTTCGGTTTTCTACTGTTGGTTAGGACCGAAAAAAAAAAACATTTCTTTAACACTAACAGCCTTGTGCAGCTCGATTCGTACCATACTATTCTTTTGGTTCGATACTCTTCATTCGGTAAGGGATAAAGGATCTCATTTCAAAGAAAATAGCGTCTGTGATAATATCAGCAGCGGTATCCACATCGTTATCGAGAAAACATGAGGACGAGTTGAAAAGAAGCTCAAATTGGCTTTTTCGTATTGCCATACGGTTCCTTAAATAATCTTTGCTCTAACTGTGTCGTCAATATACGAGACATTAGCTGATACGACACAATGGTCCAACGAGCATGGAGAGGAAAGTAAATCAACGATGTACTTATCAGGGTGAGAAGTTAAAAACAAGTCCAGGGTGTTGACGCTATGACAACCAATGTCTGATATCCACAGCGAAGATCGGGTGTTGTCTGTCCAGAATGTCGAAGCCACCCAGAATTGTGCTTATTGAAAGCGTCCGTAATGATGATTTCAGTATGAGGTTACAAGAATACAATTTTTTGTTAGGAGTCAAACTTTTTAAAGGTCGAATTTCTGTCCAGTTTAGGGCTTCTGTAAATGAAGCTGTAATGGATAATTTTCTTACGGAGATGGAATTTTAACTACATGAAACTGAATTTCGCATTCAAACATGGGCAACATTGTAGTGGTGTTTGCTAAGCTACATCATTACGCACGTAAATGGTGAGTCACTTTATATAAATCAGCCTTATCTTTTTGAAATTGGTATACTATATGAACCCGACATATCTTTTCCTCATCTTTAAATTTTTTCCCGTCATGGCGATTTGAGTTTTTATTAAATTAAATAATCAAAATAAATGTTTGAAATCCAGTTGTTAAATTGTTTTCATTAGATGGGAAGAAGTAACACAATATATGTAATACATTGGCCGTTTCTAAGAGAGGGCATCACTTGAATTCAGTCCATACTATTTTCAGTTAGTAACAACCTTCAAAAGATACGTGTCAGTTAGGTTCTCGAGATATAGCGTTGTGAGTGAAGCAACTTTTGTTATTGTGAAAAAAATGGATTCAAAGCAATTTCGTGTGTTGATTTATCATTGCTTTTCGATGGGAAAAAATGCAACCGATGCAAAGAAATGGCTTGATAAGTGTTTTCCGGACTCTGCACCAGCCGAGCGAACCATTCGCAAGTGGATTGAAAAATTTAAAAGTGGTCATACAAGCACCGAAGATGATGCACGCAGTCAACGTCCAAAAGAAGCTGTTTCAGATGAAAACATCAAAAAAGTCCATAAAATGATTACGAATGACCGTAAAGTGAAGTTGATCGAGATAGCTGAGACTCTGAAGATATCAAAAGATCGTGTTTGATATATCATACACGAATATTTGGACATGCGAAAGCTCTGTTCAAAGTGGGTGCCGCGTTTGCTCACAGTTGACCAAAAACAACAACGTGTCGATGATTCAGAGGATTGTTTAAAGCTGTTCAACCGCAATAAAGCCGAATTTTTGCTCGGTATGTGACAATGGATGAAACTTGGCTCCATCACTTCACACCAGAGTCAAGTCGGCAGTTAGCTGAGTTTCGAGCAGGCGACGAACCTTCCAAAACGACCGAAAACTCAACAGTCGGCTGGCTGTTTCATCAAGACAATGCACCGTGGCACAAGTCGATGAAAACTATGGCAAAATTGAATGAATTCGGCTACGAATTGCTTCCCCACCCACCGTATTCTCCAGATTTGGCCCCCAGCTACTATTTCCTGTTCGCAGACCTCAAAAGAATGCTCGCCGGAAAGAGATTTAAGACCGATGAAGAAGTAATCGCCGAAATAGAGGCCTATTTTGAGGCTAAACCGAAATCGTACTACAAAACTGGTATCAAAAGATTGAAAAATCGTTTCACTCAGTGCATCGCCCTCGAAGGCAACTAAATTGATAAACAAAATTGATTTTTGCAAAAATTTTGTGTTTTACTATAAAACGGCTCTGAGTTTTCAGCCCATGTGTTAATAGAGATTTCATAAAGCCCTCGCCTCAAAGCCAACAGTCAGATGACTTCTGAGTAGAGAAACGACTGACCAGTACCACTTATATGAATTCATCTAGAGACATCGTGCTTTAGTGTAAAGAGTTTGGTTACCAAACAAAAATTAATTGCGATAGGTTAATAGTTTCGATTTACTTAGGTCATTAGGGTCAGTTTCTAAATAACTTTCTATTTAACTCTACTATCGCTTTAAGTCGTCTTAATGGTTGTCCAAACTTATAAAGGGTGATACTTAAAGCGTTTTAAGTGATAAATAAGGAGCGTCCAATTTTGAATCACTTTTTTGAGCATATTGGCCGGCACTTTGCAAATAACACGTGTGATGTTGTCTTTTAAAGCTGAAATTAACGCTGGTTTATCAGCATAGACGAGCTTTTTGATATATCTTCATAAAAAAATAGTTCAAAGACGTCAAATCGCATGATGACCGGCCCAAAACGAGTGATAAATTGTTCATCGAACTCATTTCTCAATTGGTCCATCGATTTACGTGCTGTGTGGTATGTTCATTAACATACCCACTCAACCAGAAATGAGCTTTGTCGCTAAAAACAATTTTTTAATAAAAAAAGTGAATCTTCCTCAAGCTTTTTTAAACCGCATTCACCGAAAATTCGAATGACGACGAATGCATAAATCATGTTCTTCATTAACACTGGCGGATAGAGTAGCAATATTTTCCTTTGTACTCGCTCTAAGCATACGGGTAGGTGGCTTGATGCTCAATAGCGTACGAATTTTGGTCACTAGGGCTTGAATTGCTTGCCCTAAGCTTTATTCGGGTGTAAAACTCTGAAAAAGCAAACAGCAAAATAAGTCACACTTTATGTATATACGAGTATATGAGTATTCATATTCCAAAGTTATAGAGATAGCATTGACCTATGGTTTCTACACCAAAAGCAGAAGGAAGCTTCCATGTTTATCTCAACGACTGTCATCATTTCTTTTCAGTATTTTGGAACGATTCATCATTATCTATCCCCGTCAGCGCAATAATTAAATCTTCCTCTTGACATCTGAATATGCAAATCGCATGAGTAAATCATTAGAAATCTATTTGTCTAATTAAAACAATTTTTAGTCCAAAGTGGTCCTCCATGACGGTGTCTTTGTTTGCAACAATATCAAAGCAGAGGAAAAAACAAGAGCTCTTTCGGATCCGGGAGTGGAGCATACTTTAAGCGTGATGATAGATCAGTTTCTCACAAGCACAGGTGGGTACCAATGAAAGCCTCTGTACATATATTTTAAGACTGAATGTAATGAGCTCTAGATAGTCTTTCATAATCAACTGCGAGGTACCTGTTTACGGAGACAATTTACAATTTAGAAGAACTAAGTTTTGTATACACAATTTAGTAAGTACGTCTGGCTTAATATTGTTGTATTTAAGACAATTAAGGACATCGAAATATGCAACACTACATATATTTTCAATCACTTTTACACCGACGGTTCAAAGACTGTGTATGGTCGTGGTGTTTTTGCCTATAAGCTTAACCTTAGCCTCTAATTCCGCCTCCCCAATCACTGTAACGTGTTCCAGGCGGAAATTCTGGCAATTAAGGAAGCCCTATCCTGGCTGAAAAAAATGTTATGTCTGTAATGGATATCCACAGCTTTTCCGATAGTCAGGCAGCTATCAAATCCCTGGACTTATGCTCTCTAAATTCAAGAACAGTCATGGACTACCGATCATCTCTAATGGAGATGGCGGAGCAGTTTAACATTCACCTTTGCTGGGTGCCGGAATATATGTTGAGACATTCCAGGGAATTGTAGGGCGTACAAACTTGCCAAAATTGGAACCACTACACCTATCATACCTGAAAAGAAAAACATAGGTATACCTATTGCTGGATGCTAATAGAAGAACAAACCATAGATGGGCGGTTGGATCGACATGCTTAGCGACCAAACAAATCTGGACAAAGCTAGATCTGAATCGCTCCAGGAGTTTAATCCTTCTGAATAGAAAACATCTTAGCACCATTATATGTATGTAGGTGTCATCACTGGACACCGCCTCATAGGTAAACAAGCGCGGCAGGCCAATTATTTTGAATATTGCTATGCATCTTTATTGAAACCGTTAGCTTTTTAGCATTCTTAGAGATTGTGCTTGTCGCGTTGAACAAAATTATGTTGTAAATGGAAGATTTTACCAGCGGAACGATTAAGTTATTTCTTTTTTTTGAAGTGTTACTGCAAATACTTATTAGTGAAAGTATTATCTATCGTTTTTGGTTGCTTTTGTTTTATTTTTATTTTTTTATTTTTTTGGTAAGTAATAGCTGAGTCTGTTTTTTTTTTTTTTTTGCAATTTAATTTTCTGTTGTGTTTTGGTGTTCTACAGAATGTAAATATTGTTTTTGGTTTGCTCTACAAAAATGGATAGAAATGATGTGTTAGAACGTGTTGCATATCTATTGAACAAATCTATTGAATGATGTTGAACAGAAGTTTTTAGATAAAAATCTAAATGTACTTGATCAGCAAAGTGCTTATTCAGAGGATTCTGAAGATTCTGAAGCAGATATTGATGATGGAGAGCTTTCAGAAGTTGACCCTGATTATGTTCCAACAGTGCCCCTTCCTGATTTGCGCGTTGAATAAGTAGGCGATGACTTGCGACAAGAAGAAGAAATATATATGCAGATTCAATCTGGTGACCGGCGTCAGGAGGATTTTCAGGAGGATGAACCTGTTGGACCAAACAGAGGAATGCGCTACACAGCTAGGAACGTCCGTCATTCTGATATTTGGTGGTCTATGTCAGATGAATTTCAGAAATCGAGGGCAATAAATGATCAAAACGAACGAAAAAGGCATGAGCCAAAATGCAAAACAATATTTTCAAAAAATATTTGATAAGCCCAGAAATTATTGGTACTATGGTTCTTGACACAAACAGGAATAGGACCTATGAAGACAATCGTTTGTCAGCAACACCAAAGATACTTCGTCGATGGCATGATACGGATGCAGATGAGATGTATGCATATATTGCAGTGTTACTGTATGCAGGTGCCAAAAAATCGTCAAAAAAGAAGCTAAGGACTTATTTGATCAACACTGATCAACCTTTTTATAGAGCTACCATGTCTTAAGAATGATTTATACAAATATCCCATTTCGTTCGGTTCGACAATTCAAGAACTAAAGCATTCCGCATGCAAACTGATAAGCTGGCAGCTTTTAGATATACTTGGGACGTATTTCAATCAAATCTTACTGCACTCTATCATCCATCAAAAGAGCTTGCTATAGACGAACAACTAGTAGCTACAAGAGGCAGATGTTCATTTTGGCAATATATGCCTAATAAACCTGGCAGATATGGTTTAAAAATTTTTTTGGGTTGTAGATACCAAAACCAATTATCCTCTGCATGGAAAAATTTATTTAGGGCAGCAACCTGGTGACGATCATTCGGATAGCATAGCACACGGCCTTGTGATGCATCTTTAGAAGGTTTTTTGGATGACAATTTTAACGTTACCACCGACAATTTTTTTACATCTGTGCCATTGGCTTTAGAGCTAGCAAGTAGAAAGACTACACAAGTAGGCAGACATTAAGAGGCAACAAACCGCAATTACCAAAGGAGTTTACAAAAAATGAGGGGGAATCCAAAAGAACTCGGGAAAAATTTAGTTCAATTTTTGTTTCTGACGGTGCATGCAGTTAGTTAGTTATGCGAGTAACACAAAAAAGAACGTTCTTTTGTTGTCAAGTTCGCACCACGGCGAGGGCATTGATGAGGAATCACAGAAGCCTGTTATTAATATAGACTATAATAGAAATAAGGGAGGCGTAGGCACTTTTGACCAAATGGTTATACTCTACAGCTGCAAACGAAAAACTAACCGTTGGCCAGTCACATTATTTTACAACATCATAGATACTTCAGCCCTAGCTGCCTACAGATCATATGATATAAGCCAACCGGAATGGTATACAACTATGAAAAGATCGGGAAAAAGAAAAGCCTTTGTCAAAGAACTATCATTAGAATTAGCCGCTAAACATTTAAAGAAATAGGACAATAATCCTAAGTGGGTTGGTTTTTCAACAGCCACTTAAGCCCAACCTAACCTATATTTTCTATATTTATTTAGTATACTCGTACTTTTATGCTTGCTCCTGACATACGTTTCCAGTGTTTCTCCCTTTGGCATACCTTTACTACATATATAAAACCTAAAATAACTTACACTTAAACTATTGTACCATAAATAACAATAAGAAGAACTAGACTATCATTTTTGAAATTCAAACAAAAGTAGGAGCTAATGATTGTGTTATCCCTGATTTCGTTAATGTGATCTATCATGTAAAGCTGTGGTAGTTTACAAACAAAAGAGATTAAGAACTTTTTTGCATCGGAAACTAGACTCTATGAACTACGGGGGGTGCAGTCAACCTCTAGGATTAAATAGAGATAGAAAGGAACAATTAAATCTTCGCTTGCATTAGGCATTAATAGCTATGTAATGTGTTGTGTAAAAGACTAAAAGGCGAGAGGTAGTAAAGATCGCTCCCACAAATGTCGACATTAGAGGCTAGTAAGGATCTCACAAATGCTCACTTTTTATTTGGTTTTCTAAATTTACCACAGCAAAAACGTAGAATTTTTCTTTCGAAGCTCTTAAGTTCTTTGGCTAAATTAGGTGAAATCGTAAACCAACATGAGAAACTGTAGATCGAAATCGGTCTAATCAGTGTTTTGTACGACAGTAATTTTGTGTTTTGTTTAACGTGCTATATCTGTCATAATTTTAGCCTTGGATAAAACTTTTCGGCCGTGTTTGTTGAACAGAAGTCTGTTTTGGAGGTTAATACCAAGATATTCAGTTTAAAGTCGTTGTGGAATAGGACTTCCATTAATATGATTTCCTTTTCCGCTAGATAATGACCCTTTCCATTAGAGTTTCTGAAGATTTTTATACCACGATTTTGAGTGTTAATCTTCAGTGCCCAAATCTTTAAGTAATTATCCAATATACAAATCTTATCGTCGTTTTTTTAAGAGCTTCGCTTGAATCTGCTCCACTATCCAATATGATACTATCATCGGCAAAAAGGATGACACACTGTTCTTATAATATAGGATGTTTGAAAAGGAAATCAGAAACCCGAGAATAGAAAATTGTGGCACACCTTAGCAAACATAAAAAGATTCCGATTGATCGATGCCAATTAAAAAGGAAGTGGTTCTGCTTTGAATAAAACTGAAGATTAGTCTTGTTATCCACGTTGGATAGTTTAATCCAACAAGCTTGAATAAAAATCCTTTGTGCCAAGCCGAGTCAAAGGCTTTTTCAATCCAGATCCAAGCTTGCTGTGCATTTCTTATTTTGCAGATTTGGAACAAAAGATGCATGCTTAGTTGAACGACCTTTCTTGAAACCAAACTGGTTATTTGTGATAATATTTGATTACTCATCAGTTAGTACTTCTCAAATAGTTTTTCTACGTTCGAAAGCAGTAAAATGGGCCGAAAATCTTTTCGGATTTTTTCTTCGCTATCGGAAGAAGCTTGGCTATTTTTCAGATGTTTGGAGAGAAGAAGCGAGAGAAGAAAATCCAACGAATGAGGTTGAAGGAGAAACCTTCGGATTTTTTATTGTTTAAGCGGATCACGTGCATTTATGTGAACAGTTTAGATGTGATTCACAGAACCGGTTTATTGTTGAAGATATGATATTTCGCTTTCAACAGATGGTTCAAATGGGGACTGAATTCCAGAATAGTACTCTTTGAAAGCATTTCATTTAGTTTGAATATCGACTAGTTGCTGGCCTATATGAAAGAGTATGTCTTTGGAGATATTGGTTCCAAAGTATATGCATTTTCCTTCCGTAATTTATCGATTTCTTTAAAAGCTTGTGGAAATGGACGAATTTTCTTAAGCCTTGACTTAAAAACATTATTTCCTTGATTACCTTACTAGGCCATTGAATTTTTAAATGAAGTTCTCAGTATCCTTGATTAATTATATTCAGATATCGATGGAAAGTGCTCTTCAGTTGTCTGAGTCAAACATTTCTAAGCTCTAAGCTTGATTTGGTTTTTTTTAAGTATCTTAGATTCTGAGAGTTTGCCTTCTTATCTATTTCGAAACTCCACACATTTCTGTTGGTTAGAAGCTACAAAAGAGATTGTGAAAGAGTAGTCTAAAAGCTTCACATCCGGTGTATTTGAAACTAATCAGTGAAGCGAGATGCAGCGTGAGTGGGAAAAAGGTTTTGGGTCTATAACTTCATGCGGTTTTCTAAGAGATGGCGTAACTTGTATTATCCCATTGGAACATGCGTTAAAAAGCTACTGTCATTGTATGTCATTTCTGTATATGTCATTCATTTGAAGAGTAAACAACAATATTTTTTTTTTCTCTCAAATATGTCGAACTTTGTGCCTGAAAAAGTGTTTCTGCTTTAATATGATGAAAACTGCTGCCGAAAGTCATCGTATTTTGGTTGAAATTTATGGTGAACATGAGCTAGCTGAGCGAACGTGCCAAGAGTGGTTTGCACAATTTAAAAGTGGTGATTTTGGCTTGGAAGACGATGAACTGGAAGCATTACTCTATGAAGTATGTCACTCAAGCAGCCATTTTAAAACGTTTAAAAGCAGCTGGATATATTCAAAAGCAAGGAAATTGGGTTCTACATGAACTCAAGCCGAGAGACGTCGAAAAGCGGTTTTGCATGTCCGAAATGCTGCTGGAACGCTACAAAAGGAAGTCATTTTTGCATCGGTTTGTTACTGGTGATGAAAAATGAATCCATTACGACAATCCCAAGCGCAAAAAGTCATATGTGAAACCCGGCTAACCAGCCAAATCAACGGCAAAGCCGAATATCCATGGCGCGAAGGTAATGCTCTGTATCTGGCGGGATCAGATGGGTGTGCTGTATTATGAGCTGCTAAAACTGGGTGAAACCATCAATGGACAACGCTACCGAACACAATTAATGCGTTTGAAAAGAGCAGTAGCCGAAAAACGCCCGTAATATGCGACCAGACACGAGGCAATAATTTTCCATCATATCAACGCTCGGCCTCACGTTGCTATTCCGTTTAAGAACTATTTGGAAAACAGTAGATGAGAAGTCTTACCCCACCCGCCTTATAGCCCAGACCATGCCCCTTCTGACTACCATTTCTTCCGGTCGATGCAGAACGCCCTCACTGAAAAAATTGGCTTAATTCATTCTTGGCTGCCAAGCCGGAGTAGTTCTTTTGGGATGTGATCCACAAATTGCCAGAAAGATGGGAAAAAGTCATAGCTTCAGATGGGCAATACTTTGAATAATACTATAGCACATGTTTTTTTTAAATAAAAGTTCAAATTTTGAAAAAAAAAACCGCACGAATTAAATTACATACCAAATAAAATAATCAAAATAATATAAATTTATATCTAATAGTTTATAAAATTATATATTATGGAATATATGGATGTTGTTTAGCTTATTAGAGAAAAGAAACTGGAAAGGGACGTTGTTAAGTTTATTTATTTCATCATCATCATTAAACAGCCATTGAAGCAACGAAATAAAGGTAGGAAAACATGTTATCGTCCTTTGTTTATAGGTGTTGGTATACTGCCTTATCTTTATCAATAAGTCTTTGAATAAAATGTTGAATAGATTTTACGATTTATTAAGAAATTTGGAGTCTGGAGTCGCTCATTTCATTATTCTTTGACTTGTTTGTAGCAACAACTGTCCACTTGCTGATAATGGGCTTATTTATATTCAACACTATTTGCTGATGTTGCTATAGTTGACACTCGGATGTACAAGACTTGGTTTGGTTTTTGTTTTCTTGTACCCAATTGCAGCAAGTTGAATTGCAATTTACACATTTTGGTGGTTATCTAGACATTCGGGTAAACTGCAAAGTCAATGAACTCATCAAAATGAATCATTCATTTACACTTTTTAAGACTCTTAGGATTGGCTGAAATTCACTCTGAAAATAAATGAAGCTAACTGCAGGCTAGATAGATCAACATGCAATTCAACTAGATCTGGCCTAAGCTAAATTTTAGACGCACAAAGAGCCTCTTATCTGTGTCATCATAGGGAGCATCATCACAGGCTATTATATCATATGTATAAGGACAGCTATCCCAATTCATTGTACATAACCTATTTATTTTTAATCATTTCTGCAGGAGCTGTAGAGTAGAGGATTAGGAGAAAACTATCAGCCCAAATCATTTTAAAAATGGATTAGGTGAGCTCGAATTATTGTCAACCAAGGTTAACAAGAAATACAAATTATATCTTTTTGCCATTGCTATTGTATCCTCAATGTCAAAGTTGTTGTTAAATCTATTCCTATTATAATTATCATGCATACTCGTGTCTGAATTAAGACAAAGATGCAAGGCATTCGATACGAGCGCTTTTAAAATTGTTTGATGGTTCAAACAACGTATGCTTGCATGATTTGTGACGCAGGTACAAGTATGCGTATCCATTGCAACATCTCAAATTTATAAATCTTGGATACGCCTTTAATTTGCATTAATTAGCGAAATATCTTCGAACAGATATACGAATAAATTTGTATGACAATATCAACTACTTAGTGTAGATTTTGCGTCGCTAGAAAATTAAAAAAAAATCAATTCGATACGGGAGCATTTTAATTGTTTGCCGGAATATCATATTCAGACCAAAATGCAAATTAACAATTCGCCAAGTGGAATAAGTCATTGTCTCAAAATTTGGACTATGATATTCACAGACAAAGACGAGATGATAAACAATAAATCTGCAGGTGTTTGCATAATGTATCTAATTACTAAATGAAACTAAGCCAACCGACGTAACATTGGAGTAAGATTTTGCATAAAAAAAAAAAGTTAAAAAAAAAAAAAAATTAAAACGTGATATGTCAGACTGATTTAACATTGTTCGAGTGTATCAAATGCGACACATCTATCGTAAAATGGTAAAAATTAAATCACACTCTAGATAAACAACTGTGACTACACACGCTTTCAGATTCAGATACAGTATCTTTAAAGTTTTGGATATATGAGTATATGGTATACTAGTAAGTATAGATGTATCTCACCTGCAAACGGCACAGAGATTGTTCCAAATCAGATGATGGAAATTAGATAAGAAATCGTATTGCGGTCGCATACGATAACGATCAAAATCGTTTAGTCGTTATTGTTTTGGTGGATATTCTGTCTAGTGAAACTACAGTCTACTTCGGTCTATGGAGTAGCTCATTTGGTTTAAGTACATGAAATGGAAAGGATTCTTGGAATACGAAATTCGATCGAAATGTTTAGATAGTTTTAATGGGAGCATTGTTTTTGTTTTCGTTAACAAGCAATTCGTTTCGAAATGTGCAATAGTTTGTGATTGGGATGTAGTAACAAAGTACTTGTAGGCTTCTATTGCTTATGATCTAATTGTACTTGTACGGATATTGATGAATTTAATTGCCCGATTTGTTAGGAGAAGACCTTGGCAAAAAATACAGTCTGAAGTCGTGAGAAAGAGCCAATGCATTGTGTATTTGGTGAGATACTAAGCGATTTATTGGTCAAGAGTGCGTGACAATGGAAACCAAAATCAGACTTAGTATATTAAGTCCATCTTGAGTGAGTAGAATGAGGTGGAAACTTTGCTTTTGTTGGCAGAGGAGATGGCGTCTCAATCGCAATTCTTTCTAATTTCTGTCGAAGTGGGATTATCAAAGTTAGTAACATTTTCCATTATCATTCTGCCCAATTTGACGAGGACACGAAAATTAAATAAGACTCCCTATTGCTCTTCTATATAGATGCTGACATATGCGGTCTTATAATTGATAAAAAGATAGACTTCTTGGGACACCTAACTATAACACTGAAATGTTACTGGGACACGAGGCTGAAATTTGTGATTATTTGGTGGCATGGATACTTGGGAAGTTGCACCACAGATATCTTACTTACGTTGTAGCAACCGGCACTCCGCGTGTTCCAGATAACATACTCCGGTTGACAGTAGTTTTGCGTAACGTTTTCTCGTTCACGTAATTAATTTTGAAGATGCTTGATTTTATATTAACTTTGGTGGATACTTCGCCAAGCATGCAGCCGTTCTTCCCTGATGTCCTTTTTAAGAATCAGGATGATTTAATTTATTCGGGTGGGGTTTACCACAGATTATTCTGACGAGCACTTGCGAAAAAAAAAAAATAAGCTCGAATTTTCTTCACTTTGGGAAAAACGAATGTGTAGAAAAAAGGAGTACGAGAAAGGCTTTTACACTAACATACCTTACTAGTACGTCAGAATAGAAATGTTAAGAGGACTCTTGAGAGTTTAGATCAAAACACATTTTGGCGGAAATGCCACAAGCTTGTGTATTTTATTTTTTTTTTTTTTTTTTTTGTTTTGCGCAATAATTTTAGTGGCGACCCCCAGGTGAAATATTTCTTCAGATATTCGTCAAATATTTAAATATGTGCATCCAGTGCTGAGCAATAGAAATTTTGTGTTACTAAGAAAATGTTCTCAATGTACCTTTTACAGTTCTACAACAATGAAAAAAGATTATATGACCGTGTACTTCTTCTGGAGGGAATATCAAGAGGTGTCCAAAGTACGACGCCAAAATGATATTTAACAACCTTAATGTCAATGCCTTCAAAATACTCCAGACAGAGAAATCCAACGGATTTACATCCGGAGAATTTGTAATCCATTTTGTCGAATAAATGAAGTGTGGAACATTGTTTTTTAACCAATCTTGGTTGACGCACGCTTTGTGAGACGGTGCCGAGTCTTGTGGAAATGTCCACGGTCTCCGACCGAAATGATTGTTTGTCCAAGGGTTGAATACTGTCTCTAAGACAGTTTCACGGTATACGATGGCATTACTTTTGACGACACGGTCCAAAAATACGAGCGGAGAGCGACCATTGGCGGTTATGGCGGCCCAAACCATCACCGTCGGTGCTGCCTGCTTTCTGGTGGCCATCCGAAGGTGTACATTTTCGAAGGACCTCTCTGGCAAGTTAACTCGATCATTTTGTTTGTTGACATATTGCTCGATAACAAATGGCGACTCATCGGAAAAAAACAAATTCGGCAACTCACCACTTTCGTGCAAGCGTAGCAACTCCTTCGCTATTTCGACTCTACAATTTTTTTGTTGCTGTATAAAATCGTGTGCTTTTTGGAACTTCAATGGCTTGAGCCCAAGCTCATTTTTCAGTGTGTGCTGCATTCGATCCAACGATATGTTGAGCTCACGAGCCATTTTTCTTCCACTTCGACGCGGGTTTTGCTCAATTCGAGCCTTCACTTTTCAAACCATTTCTGCCGATGTTGCTGTTTTTTTATGACCACCTCCATGGCGTTTTGTAACGCTGCCAGTATCACGGTAACGAGCTATGGTTCGAGACACAAATGATTAATTCACGTTGAGGTGCTGGAGAGCTCTAACGATAGCTACTTGTGGTTTTCCAGCTAAATATAAAGCAATAACACTATCACGTTTGAATTCCATCGCGGATAAAAAAATTTCAACACAACTGAGACGCAAATCGTTTAAAAGGCTTGTAAATAATAAAATTATCTGTCATGTGTCAAAATTTGAGCTCACAGTAATGAACGGTTTGGAAATTTTAGAAGTTTGAAGTTGGTTGCAGTTCGAGTCAGTTAGGCTGTATATGCTTTAAAATTCACACGTGATTATAGCAGTCTCCAGATCGGCAAACATTTATTTAGATAAATCTAATTGCAGAGCGAAACTCTGCAGTCAAATGGATTGATCAAGACTTGGGTAAGTGCATGGGCTCAGTTTATGTTGCACAGTAAATGTGTCATTGCAGCAGAAGATGATGAAAGCCACTGGTGACGAAGACAAAAGAATATATGAATAAGTACGTGGGGAAGGCATTTGAGAAATCTATTGAAGAAATCTAGACATTTCGGAGCATTTTTGTCGACACCGAATATGTAATAATTCCAACGCAAGTTGTCATTGACACACCTTCCGAGAATGGAAAGTTTTTCGGTTTCGACGGCGCAAGTGCATTCATGAACAATGGCTGGATGTTTAAATTTTGCTTTAACAGCACTTTGTTTTGGAAGCATTAAATTCTACTCTGTTAGTTGTTTTCCAATTAATGATGCTGTTAATACCGTCCTTCAGCCGAAGAGCAGGGACGTGTATCAAGGAACGAATATCTATGAAAAATTAAGAGTATTGTCGTCAGCAAAGGAATATATTGGATTAGAATTAGCAGACAAGAGATTGTTGATGAAAATTAAAAAGAGTGTCGGAGACATACCGGAGCCCTGGGGCGCACCAGCATTTATTTTGTGAATATCAGACTTAAAACCATCCATGACAGCTTAAATTGAACCTTCCGAAAGGTAATTTCCAATCCATTGAAGGAGAGAGTCATCGAGTTTGTTGCCAATCTCTGTCAAATCACCAGTGAACCTATTGCTACGAAAACCGTGCTGCCGTTCATTAAGAAATGTTCGTGTTTCGAGATATTTCATGCAATGGGTCCACAGGAGGAGAAAGAAGTAGATTCGCCTTTTTTAGGGAAGAGTTGAACGAATGCTGTTTTCCATCTGCTACAAAAGAGTCCTAGAGAGTAGGATTAATAGAAAATCTTACGCAGTGGTTTTGCCAGCGTGGAAGAATACCTCTTTAGAAGAAGGAGAGATATGTATACTATATGGACCAGCGGACTTGTGAATGTTAAGATCTTTATGAATTCTTGCTACTACATGAGTGTGAAAGTGGGTTCGTCCAATTGAAGATTTGATGCAGTGATAAAGCGTAGGTCACAATCTAAAAGTGTTAAGTTGGCCGCAAAGTGTGCAGCAAGCAGATTGGCTTTGTCCAAAGAGCTGACAGCTGGAATATCATTCTAAATGAACGTTGGGATGGAGGATGAGGCAGAATTTTTAATATTTTTGACGAACGTATTGAATAGTACAATTTGGAATTGTAGTATTTGTTGCCTTAGCTTATGGTCGTATAGAAATTTTACGTGCTTAAGAATGACGTTGCAGTCGTTCCTGCAACACTTTAAAGATGCCTTGTCAAACACCTAACTCAAATATAAACTGACTTCATCTACAAGAATATAATAGCTATGAGGATCTGGCCATTGCAAATATTGAAGAAATTCCTATGAGCTCGGTCCAGTTCACCTGTTTTAAGCCATCTTCCTACAAACGGCCAGAGTTGGGGAGTTCAATTTGAATTTGCATCCGCCCTCTAACACTGATTACATGCAGCATTCAAACAATCAACAACATTTTTAGACTAGTATCCTTTATCTACAATTTCTACAATCTCATCCTAACCTTTGAGAGTCTGGTACCTAGATCAAAGAATGGGTAACCAATATGCACTGATTTCTCTTCTTATTAACTCCATATGGTGTGAACTCGAGCAGCTTGTATTTCTAAATATTCGGATCTCAAGTAAATAAGTGTCGTTTGGAAATTTTTCTACATTTTTTATATTCGGCCACTTAATGATACTTGCAATATCAATATTATCCCTCTTTCCAATTTATTGCCTTTCATATGTAGACTTCATAATTCAGTCAGATAAATACTGACCATCAAGGTCAACTAACAGATTTGAAAGTAAATCCATTTTTGATTGAAAATAATTTATCTCATAACCAGATTGGCAAGAAATAGTATATAAAAATAAAATTTCAATTAGCTTCTGTAATTTTCGATCTTTTCTTTTAGAGTGTATAAGTGTGGCTAAAATGACTAAACAAAATTTACTCGAAAAACAAAATGTAATCACTCATGCAAACCTGTAAAGATGAAGCTAATTTGCAAATTTGACCTTTCAAGGAGTTTTGAGAAGACCAAATTACTCCATTTAGAGCTAGAATTTCCTTAAATATTAATAGTAGCTGTCTTAATGCTATTACGGCGTATCGCAATAAACATGTGCGACAAAAAAAAAAAAAAAAAAAAAAAATACCAAATTATACAACTACCGGTGAGAAAAATCTGAAATTCTCCGCAACAAGTATCTATTACCAAAAAAAGGTGTTGAAATACGAAAAGCACTACGGGCAATTATTTCTAAAGCATGACATTAAAATATGACTTAATAATATTTATGACTTAGCAACTTCACACTCTTGCGCTTCATCAGAGAATAACACTATTAAGAGGGCAAACAAAATATATATTATAAAAATTCAGAGACACCTCATTAATAATTAGCTGCAAAAAGTTCAAATATTTCTTTATTTCCCAGAAATATGGTATACGAAAAACAAATTGTTTAAACAAAAACCTGTAGAAAAAATTAGCATGACAATAAAAATCATTTCAAGGAAACCACTTCAATTAGATGCGACTGTTGTTGAACTATGACTAATTTTAAAATTTTAGTAAAACTTATACAACTTAAAGAATTTGTTGTTGAAGGCAAATAAGATTGAAAGAACTAATGTACATCACTGAGTTTTTAATCTTTGATCTCTCTGTGAATCGGCTTATTAGGTGCTCCAGTAAGAATAAAAAAAAAATATTTTGTAGTTTTTTGGTGAGTTGGTTTCTCTTTTGATTGTTGGTTTTCTTTTTAACTTCAGACTACATTAAGACTTGAAAGAGTCCCCTTTCATTTGCTTTCAAAAGTAAAAAAAAGTATTGTAGTTGAAACATGTCAAATTTCTTATGACTTTGCAAACGATTTGAAGTGTCATCTTGTACTTAAATGAGAACTTCTCTTCGAAAACTACAAATCCTGTTGAATCATGGACCGC
This sequence comes from Volucella inanis, assembly GCA_907269105.1. Taxonomy (NCBI): domain Eukaryota; kingdom Metazoa; phylum Arthropoda; class Insecta; order Diptera; family Syrphidae; genus Volucella; species Volucella inanis. Next base: position 20,995,257 of record OU026157.1, read on the forward strand.
TTTGGAATCAGACGTAGGTTAGTAAGGTGCAAGTATCGCACGGCACTTTTCCGCTTACTTCCCGATTAAGGTTGAAATGGTGGCTGTTGGTTATCAGTTGAAACGATAATCATTGATATATGTAGGAGTATGTCCTTTAAACAAAATAAAGACTTCCGTGGTGAAAACATTCCATTCTGCTCAGGAAAAAGTAGGGATACTAATTATGAGCATTTTTTTTTTTTTTCACAAAGACCGATAATAAATATGTACACACGGAATAGCAGATTCATAAGCGTCTCGTATTGCTATATGAAATGTGGCTGAACAGAAATTGAGTTGGAATTAAAAATCGTTATTCATTCAATTACTACTCATATAAGGAACGGCTGCTGACTTTATGTTTTGACATATTTTCAAGCATATACGAGTAGCTTCCTTGGCCCTTCGTTGCTGCAATTTTGAGCTACTCTTTGAGTATTCGAAGATCTATTTCACCAGTAATGCAAGTCATGATCTCTGTGCCCAATTTATTGGTCTATTGAATTGAGTTCTCATTAAGACGATGGTTTCATGGGTAGATTGGCACGTGGCGCCATTGTTTTCTAAGCACATATCATATGGATCAATATCCTCGATATCTTCGATGATATAATAACTGATCATTACCATTGACTGTAACGCGAGCTTTGACTATATTTTTGAAAAAGTGCAGAACAGTGCAGTTTTGAATGCTTTATGAAAGTAAGGCTCAATTTGAAATTGCTCAAGAGGTCAATCAGAGGCACAGTCTGTCGGGTCTAGTTCCAACTGGAACCAAATGGATCCTACGGGTATAGGCCGAGATTCTTTTGTAGAATTATATTCATATTATACAAATTGGACAGCCAAAGACTGAACTTTCGATGTTTCGCCATACCTTTTCTTGCAGCAGTGACTGCTTCTTCTGTACGCACATTACGTTGATGCGTTTTTGCTTTGCGTCATGTTGAGTGTATGTGGTATGAAATTTATCGACAACACGATGAATAGTGAGTGAATTGTGAAAATGAGTTGCGGAACGAATTTTCTTTTCAACTTCTCCGTTAAACGTGGAAGAAGAATGCTGGTGGGCTTTCAGTTGCAAATAAAAAGTGGAAGGCTTTTAAGCTCCAAGAAAAAAATATACTCTTTGGGGTTGTGTTTCAATAGATGTTGGAAAATCAGCTTTGGAGCGCTTATCTTGACTCAAGGACAAGCAACCATCTCTTCATTTTAAAAATCTGCGAAAATTAAACATACCTCGGTGTAAACTTAGAAAGTTCTGCAGAAATTGATATTTATGTTATGAGAGATGTTCGCATTCCATTAACACCTTTCCCCTTAGGCTGTGGTCTTTTCAAACTATTTAGTTTTATAAATATGTAAAATAGATGTAGCGATGAAGATGAAAAGATTTCTCCTAGTGTGTGGTGGTTTTATGAAGATTCAAGCATCGAACTTAAGCCTTTGCCTATCAAACCCTATCCCCACCTCCATTTGGTGAAACCAAGATGCCTAGTGCCTTTGAGTGAAGGTAGAGTAACCAGTGGCTACAAAACGTATTTAGCAGTTAGTGGCGTGAGTAAGAACGGGAGAGCGGTATAGTGTTCGCTATTAAGCACTTCCCCTTCAGTACGACGACGGCAGGGGAGTCCGACTAATTGGTGCAGACCTCCATCTAGACCTACTTGGACGTATTTAAGGGCCAGTTTTAAAGGGAGCTCTATGTTTGTGTCGGGACCTTAGAGATGAGGTGTCGGCAAGAATACTGGTATCTGACTGTTTAATTAGGTCTATCAGGTTCTTCAAGCTGACGTTGCGCGTGAAGGTAACTTTCCCACCGTGCAAAAACAAATCAGTTCAGACAGAATTAACAGCCTTGGATAAGGTCGAATATAACCCCTGCAAACGTTTTTAGGATAAAAAATGTCAGCTTTCCATACGGAATGCAACGCTATGTGTTTTCGAACAACACGCGGAGACCAATTACCGCTATGCAAGAAGCGTTATGGGATGTGTCGGGGCCAAAAGCGGATGAAAACTACGACATCTACTACGGCTATTGCTACAAAGAGGGAAGACGAATGATTATTTGGATGTGGATTTGCTGTTTGAGGGAAACTAAAGCAAAATGTATTAAGCTTTCGGTATGTAACCGATCAAATTTTTCGACAAATATGCATATCATGGTGTCCCTATAATGGCTTATAAATTTTTTGTAACCAGAGTAAGAAGCAGATGTTCCTATCTTCCCTGTACTGCAGATTTTTGTTGAACAGTGTGAAGTACAATATAATAGTAGAGTCGCAACCGGTGCTGACATTATCTTCGGACTGTATTATAGTGATAGCAAAGCTAAGTCTAATGAAGGTTGTCCCGCAGGGAGCATGCACCAGCTCATCTGTTAGCTATGGTAAGAAGATATATGGATTCTTAGTATAGTTTGTGTATCCCAACTATAGACGAACAAGCCCCTCAAACATAATTTTTAAGATTTTTTCTGCCGTATATATATATATAGTAATACTGTCTGAAACCGTTTATGAATAATCTGGTTGGCTCGTATCAGTGGGGTTTCAGACCAGGAAAGGCTATCATCGAGCAAGTATTCAGATTGCGGTAGGTCTTTTAAAAGAACCGAAAAATTTAGATCGACACTTACAATCTATTTGTCGAAATTCTATAATAATTCGGGACAAGGTGACGCACTGTCATGTCACCTTTTCAACATTGCCCAAGAAGAATTGTTGGAACCAAAGCTGGGCAACAAAAGAGACACGATTCTAAGCTCGCATAATTACTTACATACGCATGATGTGATTATACGAATATTGCAAGCCGTCAATGAAGCTTTCATTAGTTTTGAGGCGAAAGTGGCCATAATCAGTGGTTCTTACGGTAAACGAAGGCAAAAAAAATATGTCCTCTCATCAGAAAAAGACGCACATTATAGCGAAACTATTTTCGCGGTAGTTAGGAACTTTTTTTACTTTGGAGGAGAGGAGTAACAGAGCCCTCTTCCGTAAGGCCAAACTTGCTTTATACAAGACTGTTATCATTTCAGTTTTGCTCTTCGGCGCAGAGGCATGGACATTGTCGAAAGCGGATAAAAAACCAGTTGGCCTTTTAGAGAGAAAGAACAGCGCTTGATGTTTGTTCATATTGATGTAGAATGGAGGAGGATATTTAACTACAAGCTGTACGTTATCGGTCTAGTTAATCATGAGCCATGTTGATGGAGGATATAGTTCCGGCCAAAATAGTATTCGAAGTTAACCTCGAAGGACGATATAGTGAGATCGCACACGCAAATGGAAGGAGACTTCAATCCACTTAGACACTAAGTGTGCGTCTACACTAGAGGCAGCTTGCGAGAGACCCTGTTAGCTGAAGATTATTAGATTATTGATCGAGGCCTAGGTTCACTGCATATTGAAGCGCCACCTAACTAAAGATGTAAAAAGAGAAAAATTAATCGTCGCTTCTTCGCAGATGGTTTATTCTTGAGTCCTCCTAAACGGAAGACACATTTAAGCGCGCACTTAAAACATTTATGGTTATCGCTGACTGTTATTATACTTAAATGCGCAGTTAAGATACTTTAGAGTTCTGTTAACTAGGGACGGAAGGAGCAATAATAAGGAGTGAAGAGCAGTCTCGCATCACTTTGATAAGCCGTTTGTTATCGGAAGAGTTGAATTTAGTATTGAACAGATGAACGCAGTTCCAAATTTTATCTGTGGCCATTAGTTTGACCCTATTTTCCTCATGGAAATCTAAATTTAGTCTGACACAGATGAGAATTTTCAGACATGGTAAGTATGAGGTCTTCGCTTGTTTGGGATTCTGTTTAAGAAAATTTATCCTGGAATTTTATTTTGCTGAAAAGGGGGTCTATATTCCAATCACAATGCAAAAACTCGCCAACTACTACGCAAGAGGCATAGTGTGTTTTTCTGTAATGCAATTTTTAGTAGAATGCACGAATATATGTTTTACAATTGTAAGACTACCAGTTCTGGGTTACGAGCTTCAAGCGGGACATTAAAAAATTGAACAAAATTAAATAAAATACAAACAGTGTTCAGTGTTCCTTTATAAACATTATTACAGCTTATAATAATGATGTAACTACAATAAAACAAAAAATCAAAAATAATGTTTGGTCAAAAACTCTAGCCAGGCATATATCTGAATTGCATGCAAGAACTGTTGTAAGATCGGTCATCAAAGATCTAACACTTCTCAAAGATTATAAATTACCCATTTAAGAATTTCGTTTAAAAAAGTTGTTGCATTCACTTCTTAATTTTGTATTAATCGTAAAATTCTAAAGTGAAATAAGAACGGGTACGAATTATAAGACATCATGCAAATTTTATGACCCGGTTAAACGAAGCATCAAACGATATTCCAACTTTATTGCATGTAGTTCAAATGTTTGATCTAATTTACAAGTTTGTAATATCTAATACCTCCAACCGATAGAAAACTAGATTTTTAATTGCTTCTATCAAGATTCAAATTATTAAACGACCCCTTAAGAATGCCAATAAATTATTTCAATTTATGTTAGTACGGGGGGAAATTTGAATTGGTAAATGGACGGCAGGCCTAGTTACCCTACACCCAATGACAAAGTGCCTTCGATCAATATTCACTTTACGAGTAATATTACCTTACATTCACTGTCCACAGATACTTGTACAAAAAGGCTTTAGAAATTTGTTTTATGCTTTTACACTAGTGATTGTTTTATAACCAACAACGGTACTCCCACCCTTCTATGGTAGTTTAAAGGCTTTTAAACAAAAAACCGGAAGACACCATGCCGTGCAATTAAAATGAGAAATTTACCTCGAGAGTTATTGCAACAAAAAAAGCAAATAAGTCTGTCAACAATTTGCAATTCCTTTTTAATTGGCAACATTCAGTATGTCACACTTTTGTATAAAAAATATACCGTCAGACGAAAGTGAAACCAGAGCACAGGTGCAATTCAGACAGACTGCCAGACATAGATAGATAGACGAATAGATAAAGGTACCTATACACCAGGGAATAGTTTTGATTTTAGGATCATTATTTGTCAAGGAATTCCAAAAGCTTATTCGAACTCAGTCACACATAGGTAAATTACTCTTCCAATCAGCGAGTAAAAATTCGACCGAATTGGCCATGTCAGTATGCCTCTTTTGTCAATATACCCGCCCGCTCCTCATAGCCCGGTATGACATTTTCGGATTTTTTTTTGTAAGACCACTTGAGGTTTTTTTTTGGTCCTTGACTGATTGGACATATGCTAATTTGGAGCGACGTTCGTAATACTTTGACTTGTATTAATAAGTAGGATAGATGTATGAGACCCACCGCGGAGTCAGAGTTCGTTTTGCCACGACCAGATTGTGTGAAGATTGGTCCAATTTATTTCAGATTGATCTTGCTGAGTTAGTTTTTGAACTTTTCCCACTTGAGAATTGGATAACGAATGAGAGCAATCGTGATTTGAGTCAATATCGTCATATGTATGCTGAAACTGAAACCAAGTCACCCGATAACACTTGTTCATGTGGTGTTTCTTATAATTAGGAACTTGTTTTGTTCAGCGAATTTCAAATTCAATTGAAAAAGTCTTTTAATAAGAAAACCGTTGTTTAAAGTCAACATGATTGAGTTTCATGAGTGAGTCTCATAAGCCGCAGGAGTTACTTTTAGTGGAGCGATTATTTATATGCAATACAATGGAATACTTTCCATGACTTTTTATATTTTTTCAATAAGCACTCGAGACCCGTAGAAATGTCAACGTGAATACGACAAAACAGTAACAGTAGCTACGGCAGTTATGTCTACGAATAATATGAGTACATACATATGTGGTTAGTCGTTAGTCGTTTTGACCTTGTGAAGTTCTAGGTTGTAGACAACTTGCTCTTGCATACTTAACTTATGGATTATGCATGTGGAACATTTTTCATTAAAAAAAAAAAAAACATAAACAGAATACAACTTACGGGTTTACTAATGTGGTAGAGTGCCTTATATGGAGTAATAACTTTTCAATATTGATGTGATAATTGCAATAGATAAAATCGATTTGTGCGTTGTTAAAGCAGGGGTGTAATGGATTTGTCATCACACAAACACAAAACACCAAAACGGACCCATCACGAACCAGTTGAATTTATTTTCAATTGGGAAAAACCTGATCAATCTCCTGGGTGAAACATCCCTTTTCTTTGCAAGAGCCAAGAAGTCCTTAGAAGTTCGTGCCGTCTATTTTCTCTAGGTTTTCGAAAAAGTATTTCCCTAAAAATTTTCTTCGACTATGCATTCACACAGTATGTGTGTTATGTCCTCAACAACTTGCACATCACCGCAGAATCTGCAAATATTCAACAATTTGAGTCTCTTTACACTTTTCCGCAGGTGTTTTGCTGTCAAAAAACGGATACCCTGTGTCCTTCAAGATTTGAAGAATTTAGGTTAGCAGTCTTAATAATCTTTTCCTTGATTTTGCCCCTTACTACGCAAAGTAGTGGTCTGATGTTAGCAACCCCCTCTTCTTGCAAGCTCATCCGCTTATTCATTTCCCTTTATACCGCAGTGTAATGGGACTCACTACACTCTCACTCAGCTCTGACTGTATAATGCCTTGAAAACTGAGCAATAGCCCCTGATTATACCAGAATTAATATTGGTCAATTCCACTGACTTCAGTGCTGCCTGGCTAACGATGTAGATAACGATATCTCTTTCGGATACCGATCTCATCTGTATTAGCTCAGCCGCCCTGAGGGCAGCCAGAACCTCTGATTGGAAGACACTGCTTGCGTCCGGTAGTCTTATAGACAATCTTATGTCTGGGTTTTTTAAGAAGATACCAGAATCTGTTCCTTCCTGTGCTTTCGAACCAACGTCTGTGAAAGCTCTTGAAGTAACCCAAATTAGTAAGTCGTATCGCAAGTTTGTTGATCTGTAAATCAAGCGGTTTTAGGTGCAGAAAGGTGTCAAATGCTGCCGTATACGTGGTTCGGAGCGCACCTGTAATACATAGTATTTTGAAAATCCAGTGTGAGCTGAGGGAAGCTATATTTAGTCAGTCAGTTTCATTTAGTGAACTAAAAATGTGCAAGAGTTCGATTAAGGATCTGATGAAGAGCCGTTTATAGATTTGGGGACAGATTCAGAAGTGAATAGTGAGACAGAAGGAGGAGAGCACTGGATCAGAGGAGCCAGATGATATTGGAAATGCAGGCACACCGAGCAGCTCTTATTTTATGGATAAGGACCTGTCGAAATGGAGTAAGAAAGCAAGTTATAAGAATGTAAGAACCCATTCAACTGCTGGTAACCTTTTTTCACGGAGAAGATAATAGATGATATAGTCAAAATCATCAGCATTTGATCAAGCAGACTGACCAAAAAGAAATAAAACCCGTTTTTGGTTTATTGTTTTGGGCTGGCATATATAAAGCAAATCGAAAGTATCTCCAAGACCTATGAGGATCCGATTGCAGTGGAAAAGGTCTGTTTCGTACAACAATATCCCAACGAAAATTTCAAATTTTATGGCGGTCTTTGCGATTTTTGTCGAAACTACAACATTGCAGATGTAATAGCAAATATCAAGCCATCCTGGTGTGACATAGAAAATACCACGATGAATGCAGTTTGGAAACCATTATGACCCGATTGTGTTGAAGATGAAGCTCGGTATGATTCTGATTGCAATGTCAACAATTTGCTGTGCCTTGGAAGACAGATTGGAGGACAACACTTTCAAGGCCTGGAGCTAAGTGTTATTAATAAGCCCTTGACAGCGCATTATGCTGAGCTTTTAGATCAAGAAATGGTAGGGTTTGCAGAAGAGTGTGTATGGAGTGCATCTCTATATATGTAGGGGGATTGCAGTATTTGTTTTTACCGCCGTGAAATTTTAGGCATCTGGATTCACTTTAAATTAACCAAATGATTGTAGACAACCGTCTACTTCACTAAGTTAGAGATATATTGTATATGGATACATTTAAAGAATCTGTTTGTCATATATTAAATAAAAATTCAGGCAGAGAAAGCTGACCATGTGTTGCTCACTCCGGACGAAAAACGTGTTCAAATGAGCACTTCCAACACTGTGTTGGCGCAGTTTAGGCGCAATAAATCAGAAATTGACGCCGATTACTCAAAACAGTCAAAACAGTGGAATGCGAAGGGGGTATTGGCTCCAACGAAGGCAATCGCCATTCTTTAACCAGGGCAAGTGATGGCAATTAGGATGGCCACTGAGTTGTCTTAGTCAAAGGAAAGCAAAAGGAAAAATTATTACAGGACCATACTACGTATCATTACTTGATACGCTGAAGTGATAAATTTCTGAAAAAAACATTTTGTTTCATCAGGACAGTGCACCGTATCACACCTCAGCAGATGCTATAGCGAAAATTTATGAATTTACGAATTACGATTTGAACCTAAAGGCTGCTGGTAAGCCAGTTCGTGGCCCAATTATTATGCTGCTTCGGGGTTGGTTAAGTAAACTCTGTTTTCACGAAAAGTTTGCTTGAAAGTATAAAGTTAATAACGTTAAGTTAAGTTAAGTTAAGTTGATACACATTTATGCTTGTTGTATGGCATTTTGAATTGTTGCTCGCAAAATATCTGGCTGCAAATAAGTGATTTTTTCTTCAATTTTGGCCCCGAGGGAAAAAGTCTTGCGCAGCCAGATCTGGCAATCTGCTCGACCAGTTCAAATCATCAAAGCGGGAGATCACATAGAGATCATTAGTGATTCGAAATCTCCATCGTTGCCTGAGCTGTGTGAGCGGTTGATCCATCCTGCTGTCTGTAGCTCCCACTAATTACGGTGATGATGGTGCCGTCGGCGTCCTCGAAAAAACAAACAGTCTCCTTAAGGGGATGCAATGGCTTTTCGTGCATTTCATGTGTATTCTCCGTGCCCCAGAAATGCAGATTTTGTTTCTTGTTTATTCACATAAGCACTTAAGTGGAAATGGGCTTCGTCGCTCAATATGATTTTGAATACTAAATGATTATCTTCTTGCACCGAGCTTAACATAGCACTTCCTTATGGAAGATCTTCAGGTCTTTCACCAAAATTCGACACAACGAGCATCGTTGTCTCGTCGATGTTTGTGGACTCTCGCGGACGTCCTCGACCACAGCAGCGATATTTTTGGTTGAATGAGCATGAGATATTTTTATGCGTTTGCTTTCTAAAACTTCTTTAACACACAGATACATAGATAGTATCTGGAAGGGAAGAACCAAAAGTATTTGTGGTGCCAGACAAGCATCTCTTAAAGAATGTGTTGATGGTTTATTTTTAAAATATTGTAAAAATTTAAGGTATCTCAAAATCGGACTAACTGGAGTCCGAAGAAATAAAGTCTCCAATTTATTTACAGGATAAAATTGATATTGTATACAACTGCTTTTGAGACTTCTTTTGACATTTAAATTTCTTCAAACTAATCGACAACATAACTTTTGGCTTGTACGTAGAAAAATCTCTGGCTTTTTTCCGACATATCTCTTAGCAGAATACGAGCACATAAGAAAGGGTCCTTACAGTTCACTACGTATTCACGGAGATCTAAAAATAATGGTCTTAAGGGATTGGACTTATGAAGAACATACAGATGTTACGAACGTTCCGCTGCCTCTTGGGTAATCAGGTCAGGTGACACACATTTGGGCATTAGAACTCGATGAAGTAAATGCCTATCACTCAAGCCTCAAGTTAAAGTTGTATTAAAGATCAACAGTTCTATCTTAAGTCCTTATTAAATAGTAAGAATCTTCAAAAACATACCATAAATCCTCAATAGTCAGACCACTACAAATACCTCTTATAAGTGAAAGCAATTACCCGCCAACAAATTAAAATATTGTGAATATTACTGTTGTTGTAAGTAGGTCTTTTAAAACCCGTTTACTAAGTATTATATAAACGATTACAATAAAATTATAAATTAAGGACGTTGGATGAATATAAGTTTCACGTCTTTCGCAGCGCTAAATCGCAACACAAAATTTAAATATGTTTTCTTATGTTTCATCTCATCAATTTTAAAGACAACGAGTTAATGTCTGAAAACTTTTTTTTGAAACATCTGTCCAAAATTGTTTGTCAAATTATGATTCAAGCCTACACAGTTAAATAGATATAAACATAACTTTTTATTGTCGTGTTAAAAGTAAAATAAAAAATAAAAATAGCCACTGCCACTGGCTACTTGGTGTTGATTACGGCATAACCTCACTGCAGCATTAGGTATAATATTATGAATAGGATGGAAGGATGGCACGAATTGAAGCTGTTTGACCATGAAATGCGTCCGATCTTCATTGAATGGGCTTCGTTGGATTGTTGTGATTTTTAATCGGCCTTTATTTTTCTTAAAATTGAAGCAGAAGCTTGCGTTACAATCAATATTGTCTAATACATAGAGATGATGAAAGAGTGCTTTCCAAATTCAAGTGACACTTAGACGGATGATATGTGGTTCCAGCGAGATGAGTCTACACGCTATATTATTTTCTATAGCGGTACATGTACATGTAGGGGTAAAAGAACAAACCAAATGAGTTGGTTTCATATTGAATAAGGATAAAACAAAGTACATGCTGTCGACCAAAAACCAATCCGTCGATCACCGAGAACTTAACAATCGACAGCTATAATTTTGACGTAATGAAGGTACATAAGGTCAAATATAAACTTCAAAAATGACACCCTAGTGGAAATTTGACGAAGAATAACCTTATACAATCGCTGCAACTAGGATCCAAACTCCTAACTCGAAGGTCCAAAATCATGCTCTACAAAATCCTTTTCTTACTAGTCTTGCTTTATGGAGCTTAGTGCTGGACGATAAGCAAGACAGCAGAACGAAAGAGAAATTCTACGTCGAATATTTGGTACTGTCTGCGACTGTGGATGTAGTCCGGAAAGCAAAAATCCGTCGGCTGCACTTGCTCGGCCACATCGAGCGAATGGGCGAGAATGCTCCAGCTAAGAGAATCATCTTCGAATCTCAACCACATGGTTCACGAGGAAAAGAAAGCCCGAACTTCCGGTTTAAAGATAAAGTAATCGCTGACTCCAGAAGCCTTGGTCTAGTAAACTAGAAGCAACGTACTCGGGATAAATGAGTAAGTGGTACATGAAATCGCTTATTTATGTGTATAAACTAGCAATTGCAGATATTATTCACTTCTATGCGTATTAAAAATATTTTGGGATAGTTTAAAATATTTATATTCAAGGATATTTTGCAGCCTTATTCTCACAGTCAGGAAGTGTTTATCATATTTTTAGTTTTTATTTGCAAATACTTTCTATTACAATACAGTCGGTTTGTTCAAGAATTTGAAACTTTAAATTTGTTTAACACATAACACTTTAACCATACTTTTAAAAACTTCTTTTTTAAGAAACTGTATCATATTATTAGAGTTCACTTCCTGTTTAGGATTTAATTTATATGCCCAAGTCCCCGATAAATCAATCAAGTCTAGCAAAGTAACCATTCATTCATATCTTGTCCATGATTTTCATGTTCTACACAACCGCTAAATTCATTTATTCTTAAATTAAATTAGTTTTCTAGAAGTTTTTGCACATGTTCGTTTAATTATTAGTTGTCAACAGAAACTATAAATTATTTAAGAGGTTATTAGTTCCCAGTTTCGACTTCCCAGTAATTTCCCATTTGAACTACGAATAATTGATTTAAACAACATACATTACTTCTTTTAAATTGAGTAACAGTTACAAATAAGAGCTGCGATTAAGGCTTGATTAACTAAATTGTAGTTGTTATTTTGTGGAAACTAATATTGTATTGATATCGACTTAAGTTGAATTACTATAAATCTGGTGATCCTTGGAGCGAAGGTTCATCCCAAACCTTGTTGATACTAAATGTGTTAGAGGCCAGAACAATATAGATTTTTTTTTTTTCGAAAAACGCGCTTTTGGAAACTCGTTTAAGGGCGAATATTCAATACGTTCACTTAATAATTTTTTTTTAAATGGAAACCAAGCAGGCTAAGCTTATATATAAAATTGAGATATCTTCTTGAAAAATTATTTCAAAAGGATGTTTTATGAAACTGAGGCATCAAGTGATCACAACTGATTGTAATATCAGAAGAGTGATGTAGCACAAATTTGTACTTAAGTCATCTTGCCTCGTAAAAAACACCATCACGAGTCCCTTTAAAACTGCAACTCTCAACCCTAATACTCCAAATGATTTAAAAATATTTAAAATTATTTAATTATTCACAAAATCTGTTATTTAATTATGACAATTTATTATTATAAAAACACTGAACTCTTGCGTTTAAGGCTTGCCATAAGATATGAGTTAGTCGGACTCTGACAATTTTTGTCAGTACAATTAGCCTTAAAGTATTTCATTCAAAAATTTAAAAATTTGCTACAAGACACAGATTTAAATATTATAACTGCTGCGTTGTTGTTCAAAGTATTGTTATCTTCATCACATAAGAAAAAAAAACTAATAATTATTTTTAGCGTGACGAACTGGTTTAGATGCAGATTCAGCAGAAGTATCTCTCAATATTTAGTAGCAATTACTTGTTGCTAATCGTTTTCTAACACTCCCGTAGTATTTTTTTTTTTTAATTATAATAATTTCTTAATAAATAATTTTTAACTACAATATATCAATTTTTAAACTTAACTTCTGATTCTATTTCACTTGTCAAACCTAGAGAGGGAAGAAAACGCGTTAATCGCAAAGAAAAATAACTTTATTTACTACTTGAAAAATTGAAATTAAAAATCATTCGATTCGATATTGAAATGCATACGGTTGAGTTTAATGGGACACTGATCGAACACAAAATTTTGCATTTCCTTTTAAATGAATAAAACCTTAAAGCCCAAAATCTTAATTTATTAGTACTTCTACATCTCAACTGCATAACACACTCAGTTAATTCATTCTCAAATATTCAGATTCTGAACTTAGAACTCGATAATCAGGTTCAATATATATATATTTTTTTTTTCGAAAACAAAAGAAACAGTTTCTTGATTTTGTTTTGCACTCACCTTTTTAGCAAGAGAGTTTGTTAAATTAAAAATAAAATTAAAATTGTTTACAATGTATGGTACAAGTAATCCACCAGTTGCCTTAAAAAGTAATTAATCCTTTTGAATAAAATGTTTTTTTTTTTTTATCAGTTCAATTAATTGCACATTTCACACTGCGCGAACTAAAATTAAAACAAAATATATTTTTAACTTAAAATCTACTTTAACATTAATAGATTTTTATTGATTTTGTTTTTCTTATTACAAATTTGTATACAAATATTGTATTTATTTAATGGTAGCCAACCTTATACGAACGAAGATATAAACTATTTGAACTGAACTTTTATAGGGAAAATTAAAAGCACATCCGTTTTAAGAGAACCAAGCGTCAACAACGATGGAGTAGCGAATTTTGACTGAACCTAAACTAAAGCTAAGCCAGTGCATTTATAAAAAACTTAAAACTGCAAAAAATAGAGTGAAAAAAATTTTGCGAATTTTAGTGAGACTCTGACTTAGACTGAACTTGTGTTGGAGTTTAATTTCGCACAATCTCGGAAAAGTAGTCGTAGATACACTAGCAACGGCAGTCGACTGGCAGATCTAAAGCTACGACTATTTGTATGCTGAGTCCATTAGGAATGCATGTTGTTCCATGGATTTGTAGATTTGACTTGCACCACTAACCTGCTCTTTGAGATACTGGCAACAAATAAACCAATCTATCTATACAAAAACAAAAATAAAAATTAAAAAAATACTAAGCTCATTGATGGAACTGTGAATGGAGACCTTTTTGCATCATTTTACCATGGAATTAATCATGGATCACCACACACGAATGGTCCTCTGAAAAGGGAAAGGAAGGCACAGGTACAGGCAAAAGCAAAACCACCATACCACCATCTGAGCCCAAAATAAATGACACTTTCTCGTGAGAGAAGCATGAGAGATACTCGCATTAACATACCATGCAAGATCTGGGAACATATCTCATGCGATGTATCTATCGTGTCGACAATGGAGTATCTTCTTTAAGCGATCGTTGCTGTATGGTGGGGAGGACGTGATATGCCGGCAAGATGTATGATGTCTTTGGATAGTGGTAATTGATTGAGTTAACTCAATCTAATGGGGGCGTTAATGAGTGTTCAGATTATATTGATATATGATCACACTTGGCATGCCAATGTAACTAACACCTTTATAGATACGGGAATAAATTTGTCCGTTTTGTCACTTTGTGACTTCCTCATCTTTTTTCGCCAACACATTCAATAGAGAGTATTTTGAATTTTAAGAAGACTCGTAGATCTGTCGAATTGTACGAGTATGTGCGTCCTTCACCCTGTAGATATAAAAGTGAGCATTGTTGACTTTTTCATCTGAGAACAAAAGTATAAAAATGCTAATTGAATTCAACTTTTAGACATCAGGTTGAGGTTTTGTTTTTCTATTTTTTTAAATAGCGATGAGTGAACATATCCATCCGATACTTGTTGACAATCGTGGGTTTTTGTCTTAATGTCACATTTGCATTCGATTGCGATTGGGTTCATTGATGGATTTCTTTCGCCTGCAGTTATTTCGAAAGATGTTGCTTTGATTGTCTTTTCTATCAAAATTAATCAAACAATTGAATTTTTTGTCTTTCCGGAATCAGATACATATAATGAAATCGGTAATTAGAAGTCCGTTTTCGAAGTGAACGCGCTGTTTCTTTATTTTATGTGTTTTTTTTTTTTTTTTTTTGAAATCGATAAAAAGTGTTGAACGAATTTGGGGTACGTTATTGTTCCCAATTAGAAATTGAATGACAATATAAAGATTAAATTGACATCTCAATAAATTGCATAAGAAATGGAGATGAAGTTGTGTGTCGTTTTTTTTTTTTGGACAGATTGACAGCCTTTAACAGTCTTTTAAGATAAAAAAAATTCAGTTTAAATTCTGGGTGAAACTACTGAATTAAATTCACACTTAAAAGTGGTATCTATTGGTAGTTACCACAATAATTTAACTTACTTGACAAGTATCTTTTTTCTTGATTTTTTATGTTTTTTTATTGCTGACATTGATAACATTTTTTTTGATAGTTATTTGAAGTTTGAAGCCTTGCCTAAGTGCAAATTGCAATAAAGTTCTGTGAATTTTGTTCAATCAACGTGTAGGCCTAAAACACTTTCGGTTGCGAGGTAACTATATCGAAATGAATGGTGTGCTATTAGCTAGACTTTTTTTTTTTTTAACTTTTAGTTAAACTTTAGTGTAATGGATATGTCAAAGCATTAGAAGGAATAGATATAATTTGAATAAAAATTGCATTAAATTTATCTGGAACAACATGATACGGTTACCGTTTGGTGTTATTTTTTAGAGTAGCTACAAAACGTGAGAATAATTGTCTTTCGGTCATTTAGAATGTAAAGAAAAACTTGTCAACGCGTAGTTAATATTTAATTGACTTAATGGCCAGTCTACTAGAAACTAATCAGCTGTTATTTGGAACATGCGTAGGAATGTTTTAATATTTTAGTATTGGATCTTACGAATTAACAGTTTTGCTAATAAAATGAAAAATATTGAGAAATTTGGGCAGGACATACCAGAAATAGTTGAAAGGGTAGAGGTTTTAAGATCATTTCCATTGAGAGTGATATGTGAGGAAGGTAGTAATTAGGAAAATTTCACAAACAAAACTAAGAAGATACCTTGGAATATGCATATTGATCATTTATGACATGTTCCTAGTAGGGACAAAACACAAGTATCACGAAGTGTTAGGCTACTTTAATTTTTTCTGATGGAATTAAAATATCGTACGCTGAAAATGACCTAACCTTAGAGGGGGACGTACGGTGAATGTTCACAGATACATTAATGTAATCTACATTCTTGCGAATTTGTGCTTAGGCCAATCAGGACATTTTAATATTATTTATTGAACTAAAGACAATAGAAACAATAAATAGAAACAAAGAAATAGATTACTGCCATCAGAATATCCGGTCCAGGAGATACCATAGAGCGCTTAACCCTCCAATTACGGGTTTGTGTTTGGGGTTAACTGTCAACTGAAATGAACTTTCAATTCTGTGCCTGAAACTTGAGATCCCTTATCAGACCACATGTAACCGATCAATTACCTCAGAGCATAGTTTGCTTTCAAGAAGATATCATTTAAGAACTGTGTTAGGACAGGACAAGCAAGAGAAAGAAAAAATGGGATATTTTTGGGGTTTGGATGTGGCTTGTTGTCCTAAACTCAGGCAAGAAATTGCACTTTCTCCCATGTACGGGTAAATGAACGCCTCATGGCGATCTGCACCAAGTTAGTTTTGAATTTAGTATTCATCGTAAATCGCCTGATATGTGCCTTCAAAAAGAAAAAAGATAAAACAAGGGGTTTTATGTACCCTTAAAATGTTTGTATTGTACATAACGCGGACGAAAGGAAGTTAGGAAGAGAAAAAGGAGATACCAATGTGCGTTGCTTTTAAATGTTTGTAAGTAATACTGCCTAAGAAATAAAGATCTTGGCAGGGCATTCCATCAGTGAGTTGTACGGCTTAGGAAAGAATCACGATATTAAGGGTATTCATAGCGAGACGGTTGTTACGGTTAAAAGTTTGAAAGGGCGAAATGCTACTGTCAATTTCAGTGAAACACTGGTGGTGAAAATAACGATACAACAAGGTGAGACAAGAGGGTGTCGAATGACTGCGTAATATTGGCATTACCTATGAGTTTTATCGCATGATTTTAGATCCTGCATTATGGCTATATATTGTACTCCAGTTTTGGACAGATAAACGCCTTACATATTGAGTCCATGTTAGATGGTGTAAAATATTTCTTAATTCGCTTGAAGAAACCTAGGCATTTCGCACTATTTTTTTATCGACATCGAATATGTGATTAATCCAATGTAAGTTGTCATTGACACACATGCCGAGAATGGAAATTTTTCCGGTTTACGACGTTGTGGGTGCCATTTATGGATAATGGCAGGGTATTTAAATTAATCTTTAACGACAGCAGATGGCATTGTATTTTGGAACCATTCAATTCCATTGTGTTGATAATTCCCTAGTTGGTTATGCAATAAATTCAAAATTAGTCGTGTTGTGTGAAACCACATGTCTTCCATATTTATATCTTCGATTTGAAGCCAACAAAATTCGGCTGACATTTAGCTATAGCGATGAGAATTGGCGGTGACGATTACACCTTTCTCATTTTCGAAGAACTCTGAACCAATGATAACATTATACAGCGACTTTTTGTGGATGCAATGGGTTCATGTGGATTTTCACTACGTCATATGCGGCAATTTTGCTTGTTAACGTATCCACCGAGTGAAAAGTGAGCCTCATCGCTGAAGAAAATGTTCTCTGTAAATTGGTTATTTAAGCGCTGATGTTTAAGCACCCAACCTGCGTATGTTATACGCATTCTCTGGTCAGCTGTCTTCAATTTTTGAGTGAGTTGAACTTTATAAGGGTGTATGTAGACGCAAATCCAAATTCAAAATACGCCGTAATGTGCCTCAAGACGAGCCTAAACGCTGTGATCGCCATCGCGTGCATTTCGATGATGGATAGACCTAAGGACATTTGTAATAGAGCTAGTCTCTTCGAATTTTTTACTACAGTTTTGCCCATAGTACGCCCAAATGGACGGTTATTGGTGGAAAACAGGTGGGGAGCGGTAACAACACTACGAATATATGTAGAGGTGCTCCTTAAAAATTCCCTTCAACTACAAGATCTCGAATTCTGAGAAAGATTAAGTGCTATACCTGTGGTAAGAGCGGATACTTTCAATCGCAATGTGATGCGAAAAAAAAAGTCTGTAGTCGCAGTTCTGAATTCGTTTATGTCATCAAAAAAATTGGACAGCTAAACAGTTTAAGGTCTAGATAGCGGGGGTTCATCGCATGTGACCAAAAGGTGTAGGGAATGTTAAAGAAAAACCGAACTATTGTGACGATATCTTGCCCGATGTCTTGTTTGTCCCCAGTTTGCATGGTTGTCTTCTCTTCGTAAGCAAAATTATAGAAAACGGAAATATAGTACAGCTTAATGAAAAAAAAAAAGTTAAATCCAAAGATAATATTCCCATTCTCACTGTGAAACTAGACAATGGTATTTCTTATATCAAATTTGTAAAAGTCATACCGAATGTATAATAATTTCGATAAACATTCATCTGGCACGCTAGGTTCGGTCATGTTAATGTTAATGATTTGTACATACTTTCAGATAGAAATATGATGAGTGGTATGATGGTTAAAATGCCTAAGAGCTTCATGTGTAGTACATGCGCTAAAACTGAACTGCATAGTTTCTCACAAATTTATATAAAGTGTTTTTGAGCTAGTGCACACGGATATATGAGGTTCAATGGAGGCAGCTTCGCAAGGCGCGCCTCATTATCTTATATCCGACGACTTTTCCAGATACACGGTCATTCGCTTTATAAAACACAAGTTGAAGACTTTAGCAATCTTCATAGATTTCATGGTTGAAAGCCAGAAGCAAATTGGGTGCTAAATTAAGTGTTTGAGAAGCGATAATTCGAATTCCTTAAAGCAAATAGAATTCGTCATCAAAATACAGTAAGCTATACACCGCAGCAGAATGGCATCGGAGAAAGGGCGAACCGGACTCTGGTGGAGATGACACGGTGTAAGCTTCTTGATTCGAATTTATACCAAAACCTGAGTCCCTTAATACCGCTACTTGCATAAGGTAGCAAGTAGTAGTAGTAGCAAGTTTCACACTTCAAGGTTTTCCGCAGTGAAGTTGTAGCAATGAACAATCAGAGAAGCAGGTCAAAATTTTGAACCAAAAGGCACATTTCTTTGAGAATGCTGTTAAAGATGACGTTAATGTCCAACATGATGCGTACGAATTGTTGGTAGATTTCACTGAGGAAAAACAGGTTAATACAACAAATGATCATAATCTTGTAGTGCAGGAACCTGGGAAAACTGGCCCTGTGAATGAAAGCAAAGTTCCCAAACCTGTTGAAAGAAAACAAATTCCAATTAATTCTGCCGACAATTCGTCCGTCAGAAGATGACCCAATTATCGAAAGAGAGCGGAAGAAAGGCAGACAACATTGGACGCCCGATAAAAGGTACATTCCTGGCAATCACGATATTCTGAGTGCTGTCACCGTCACTCCAACAAATGTGTATGATGCGATGAGATAAAAAAAAAATTGATAAGTGGAAGCATGCAATGCAGGCCTAGTATGATTCCTTGTTTAAGAATGACACGTGGGAGCTGATTGAACGTCCAGGTAATTAGACCGAGATGAGAAACCGAGGACCGAGACCGAGGAGAAACTGAAAGTTCGATTAGTAGCACAAGGCTGTTCTCAAGTCTACGGCGAAGGCTTTTATGAGAATCCTTAAGCAACCAATCGTCAGCCAAGTATAAGTTACTGGTCAATCATATTGATATCGTGTCAGCGTATCTGAACGGGGATCTAGAAGAAGACGACTTTATAGAGCTGTCGTACATGTTCATGAGTAAAAACTATCTGAGAAGAGTTTACAAGTTAAAAAAGTCGCTTTACGGGTTTAAGTAGGCTGGGAAATATTGGAACGATGAGATTAATTCAGTTCACCCACTGGCATGGATTTTCGCAGGTGCAAAACCGATAACTGTGTTTATTTCATGAATCACAACAATGAAGTTAATATAATATCTATTTACGTCGATCTAAAAACTGTCCTCTCAAATCGAAGCTATTAATCGAGGTCCTATTAAAATATTATTTGAAATTGAATATTCAACGGAGTTGGACTTCGAAGTGGATTCATCATACATCTCGAGAGATACACTTTAGAGCTAATTAAAAAAGGTACATGCCAGATTGCAAGACTGCAACAACACCCTGTGAAGAAGGTACCGTTCTGGAAAATTGCAGAAATGAAAATTGTTCCGGCTTACTTGGAGATATCATCTATTTAGCAACAATGTCGAGACCAGACATCGTGTATGTTGTATCCTGTTAAGAAATGGATTTGGACGAGTACGTTAAGGAATCCAACGAAGTAAACACATCGACATATGTCTGGTGAAATTGAAATCACGTATGCCCCATCATCGGAGAATACTGCAGATATATTCACATAAACATAAATTTGCTTGTAAAATGTTAAAGGCTAAATTTTCTGTAAAATAAGTTACATACTGAACTTGTAAAATTTTTTCGTTTAATGGGTTTTAAATAATTGATTTCATTTATATTTAAAAAATTTTCTGTGAAACAATGCTGATTTCTTAATTTTAAATTCGAATAATTTATCTATTTTCTAAGTCGCACTTGGGTTGAGGCGGGGTTAGTTGAAAATAAAACCATATATTTTGAAAAAGCATTTTGGCAACCAAACTGCAACAGCTGTCATTGCCTTTAATTGCATTTTACATTTTTTTTTTATTTTTTCGTGCCTTTTGAATTACTTTAATAAAATTCTGGTGATCAAAGGGGGGTGAATGCAATTAGTGTGTTCTTATAGCCTCAAATAAGAACGAATTCACTGTTGACGACCCTACAAAACGGATCTGCCTTTGGAATGTTCGCACCTTGAACAGGCTCAAGACCGCTACAAAGCAGATATTACCGCCATCCAGGAAGTGCCGTGGGATGGGCCGGGCAGAAGAAAGATGAAAAACTGTGATGCTGTGATTTCTATAGGGAACGTAAGTAGCGTTTATTTGGATGCGGATTTGTTGTGGCAGACTTAGGCAAGAAGTCTTGTGCTTTCGACACGTGAGTGAACGCCTTATAACAATTCGTATCAAAGGTAAATTCGCTAACATTAGCCTTACACGAATACACGCTCACGACTTAACAGATGTAAAGGACCAAAGAAAGTTTCTACGAGCTCCTTCACAATACCTACGAGCAATGCCCGATATATGAAATTAAAATCATCCTATGTACTTTAATGCCAACATTGAAAAGGAGAACATCTGACAAAAAACGATACCACGTCTGTAAACGGACTTAGAAATCACACTGTAGAGTCACAATCGTCGCAGAGAATATAGAAAAACCGTTTCTGCAGGCTGCTAAACGGCGAAGACGACACAAATTCCGCTGTCAGGCATTCAATATTGACGATGCAAGTCAAGAACTCCGCCCACCTGACCAAAATGAAGTGAGAATAGCAATATCTAAACTGAAGTTGAACAAGGCTTTCGGACCGAATGGCTTACCCTCCGAATTATTTAAGCAGCAGGAGATGACTTGGTAGAGACTTATTTCCAAGATTTGGTCGGATGAATGTATGCCTGATGAATGGAACCTCAGCATTGTTTGCCCGCTTCACAAGAAAGAAAACACACTAAACTGCGCCAACTATAGAAGTATCAGTCTCCTAAACATCGCGTATAGGATCTTGTCTGCCGTATTGTGAGAGCGCCTTAAACTATTTGCCAACGATCTGATTGGACCCTGTCAGTGTGGTTTTAATTAGTCCACAATTACACACGGCAGATTCTGGAGAGTTCTCAAAAAGTTCAGATCAATATTCACCACCTTTTTATCGATTCTAAAGCCGCTGTCATACATCTACAGAGACAAGCTATACAAAGCCATGTCTAGTTTTGACATCCCTGCCAAACTCGTCCGCTTGTGCAGAATGACAATGGAGAAAGCTCGCTGCATCAAGGTCGATAACGACCTAACTGATGTCAAAAAAAGATCAATTGCTTGCATATGCCGATGATACTGATATTATTGGTAGAACACAGCAAGCTGTCATTGGTGCGTTTTTGAGTATAAGAACCGAAGCGGATAAAATGGGTCTTGCTCTAAACGAGGGCAAAACATCTACTTCAGCTCGCTACAACATCTAAAACAGACATCCCTTCCGAAATTAAAAGAAAAATAACCAAGGAAGCTCTTTATAAGACCCCTGTAATCCCAGTCCTGCACAATGGTTCCGAACCATGGACATTTTCTAAAGCGGATGAAGATATCCTTAATCGTTTTGAGAGAAAATTTCTTCGTTAAATATTTGGTCCCGTATGCGGTGACGGTTCTGGAGGAGAAGACTCAACGATGAACTCTACGAACTGTACAGCGACATCGACCTGGTCAAAAAACTGCGCATTGGGCGTTTGAGATGGTTCGCACATGAAGAGCTACTGATCACAAACGCTCCATCCTGCAGAATCTTTAATTCTAATCCAGAGGGGTAACGCAGTAGGGGAAGGCCTCGCCTTAGGTGGTGTGCGCAAGTGGAAGGGAACCTCAACCAACTTGGAGTGCGCAACTGGAGGCGTTTAACGAAAGACTGCGCTAATTGGAGAGGCTTATTGGTTAAGACCCAGGTCCAACACAGACTGTAGTGCCACCTAAGTAAGTAAGTCAATAAGATTGTACTTCTTGAACAGTCATGGACAGACTCAGATTTTTTGTTTGCAAAAATGTAAAGACAAGGATTAGCGGATTTACTGTGGGCAAAAACTCAGAATTTCAACAAAGAACGAATAAATTATTTACAAAACAGAGCAATCGGTAAAAATAAACCAAAATATCATACAAAAAACTCGAAACATATTTGTATTTAGCACAAAACAATTACACAACAGATATATCCACAAAACGAAATACCATAAGAAGCAATTGAAAAAGAAATGCCAATATGCATTCAGAAATTCAGATTTACATCTATGATATTATCGGAATACATTAAATGAATTGAACTAAGTCCTTTCCTTTCCTTTCCTATTCTTGTCCTTTCCCTTTCCTTCCTTTTATACTTTTCCTACAAGTTTTTATAATGTTGAGTCATATAAAAAGTTTCGGCGGTTTTTTGTCACTAGATGGTGTTGCTGTCCATTTATCTGTAAACACTAATCTGATTGTGTCAAACGAATACGTGTTTGAAAGGTGACATGTCAGGCTACATTTTTTGTAAAGACAGCTGTGTAATTCGTTGCTCGTGTTAAAAGTTAAACTGATTTGAGTATGAGTGAAATATCTAAAGAAATACGCTATGTGATGCTCTCTTACTATAAAAAAGGGAAAGACGCTGCAAAAACATGTTGAAATATTTGTGTAGCTTACAGTAAGAATGTTGTGAGTGAACACCAGACCTAGGAGTGGTATTTTCGATTCCGTTCCGAAAATTTCGACGTAAAAAATGCACCTCGCACTGGTCGGCCTATCACTGAAAAAGTCGATGAAACTTTGCAATTGATGGAGCAAGACTGGCACGGAAGGTGTCTGGAGATAGCGGAGGCACTAAACATCAACCGTATGACAGTTTGGAATCACCTAAAACGAGCAGGCTACTCAAAGAAGCTCGATGTTTGGGTGCCACATGAATTAACGCAAATAAATTTAACTGACCGAATAACCATCAGTGAAACGCTACTGAAACATAAGGAAATGGAACCATTTTTGAAGCCATTCATTATTAAAAATGGATTAAATACGAGAATATCCAACGCAAGTGATCATGGTCAAAGGCCCGTGACCGACCAAAAACGACTTCAAAGCCTGGATTGACGACAAACGAGGTTATGTTGAGTTTTTAGTGGGATTGGAAGATAATTGTTTATTATGAGCCGCTAGAACGGGACAAAACGGTCACTTCGATCCTGTACTGTGCACAACTCGACCGTATGAATTAGGCTTTCAAGAAAGAGCGACCAGAATTGGCCAACAGAAAGGGATTTGTCTTCCATCATGATGACCCAGAACGAATTGACGGAGCTTGGTTGGGAAGTCTTTATGCATCCACCGTATAGCACTCTTTGATTACCATTTGTTTCGCTCTATGCAAAATTCTCTTGATGGTAAAAAATTGGCCGACCGAAGAGCCGCCGAAAATCACTTGGCCAAATTTTTCACTGATAAACCACAGAAGTTCTACCTTGATGGAATTGTGAAGCTACCCGGAAAATGGCAAAAGGTTATAAATAATAATGGCCAATATATACAGGGTTTTCTAATAACGACTTGACAACTTTTTTTCTTAAATAAAAGGCAAACCATTTGAGATATTTCAAAAACTTTATTATTGGCTTGAAGTACAATCAAAACATTTATGTATGGAACTCGACTTCGTTCATATGGCCACCGCAGGCACGTTTGCACCGGTCGATTCGTTGAACCCAATTTTCAACGACTCGGCCACACATTTCGGCCGAAACGGCCACTATTTCGCGTTCAATGTTGGCTCTGAGCTCTTCCAACGTCGTCGGCGTATTGGCACAAACCAATGACTTAACGTAGCCCCATAGAAAATAGTCAAGCGGCGTTAAATCGCACGAACGAGACGGCCAATCGACTGGCTCATGTCTTGAGATAACACGTTCACCATACTTACTCTTCAATAAGTCGATTGTAGCGTGTGCTGTGTGACTTGTGGCACCATCCTGTTAAAACCACATGTCGTCCAAGTCCTTATCTTCTAATTCGGGCTAAAAATAATCGGTGATCATAACGCGATAACGCTGACCATTCACAGTAACGTGACGATCGTTATCGTCGACGAAAAAATATGGCCCAATAACGCCGCCGGAATGCAAACCGCACCAAACAGCTATTTTTTGTGGATAAAGTGGTGATTCATAAGGCACATATGGGTTTTCACCCTACCAATAACGCATATTTTGCTTATTGGCGAACCCATTGAGCCAAAAATGAGCTTCGTCACTAAAGATGATGGAGAACATACGTCGCTTCAAATGGTCCATCGGCTTCAATTCTTGAGTCAGCTTGATCTTGTATGGGTGTAAACCAAGATCCTTACGCAAAATACGCCATAGCGTGGTCTGAGCGATGCCCAATTCTTGAGAACGCCGTGGAATTGACTGATTTGGATCGTTTGCTACGGACGTCTGAACGGCAGCAATATCTTCGACACTTCGACCAACCCGTTGTCTCACTGACAAGGCAACATCACATAACGAATATGTAGACTCAAATTTTTGCACTAAACTTATTGCCTGTCTACTAGGGCGAGAATTACGAACGAAAATTGGAGTTAACGCTCTTAAAGTTGCAGTCACCGACTCCAAATATCTGTAGAAATTTTTTATAATTTGCAGACGTTGCTCGTTAGTGTACTTTACCATGATGGAAATGTTGAGTTTACTGAATAAATTGACAGTGACAGTTTGATGATTAGTGAAAGAGTGCGTTCACAAATTCAAAGTTGTCAAGTCCCTATTGGAAAACTCTATACTTGATTGAAATTGATTTTGAATAAAAAAATTTTTTTTCCAGAAATGTACCAAAAAACCGCGAGACTTTTTATGTGACCAATATATTATTGACTTTTGTCAATTTTATTGTTTAATTTGTTCTGTTGAATTCAAATTTGCAGGAATGTCCTACAGAGAAAACTAAGCTCTTAATTGGTAGCGGAAAGATAGTTATTTTGTTCCTTACAAGTACGTAGTAGATTTTGTATAAAATTTTAAAATAATTCATCAGATGCGACAGGTAAAATAATTTGAAAAGTACTATCATTAACAGTTTGTATTTATATTTTGATTAAAATTAATTATTCAGAGAAAAAAAAAATGAGCATGCTAAATGAGAGAAAAAATCTCCCACGCAGTCGGACTTGTAGTTAATATTGTAAAAATTTTGTAAATAAAATAAAATTTACTTGTATGAATGAAAGGTGAGCCAACAAATGGTGTGGATGTTTGCTTTTAATTATTATCATCTGCTGAATTCAATATAATTGACCTTTTTGAAGGATTTCATACAATCCTTGGCAATTTTAGTCATATAACTGCTTATAACATAACAATGAATTTTTGTTATTCAATCTTATTACGAAAATGGGCGATCTGTAAAAGAAACATTTCGTAAAATTCGTGAATTTTCGGTCAAAATAATCATGACTCACATAGGGCGATTATGTTGATAATAGTAATAGTGAAGCGTTTTAAAGAAACTGATTCAGAATCGGGTCAAACTCCATATCAGCATGCTTGGCCAGAACATATACGCCAAAACATCACTACTGTGAGATAAAGTGTTCAAAACCAGACAGGCACCTCAATTCGTCGCCGATGTTAACAATTGGACCTCACTTATGACGTTTACGGGGAATCTTAAAAGTTGATCTTCATTTGCAAGCCTATAAAATCCGAATTCCACAAAAATTGAAGCCTTTGGACCATCTACGACGTTGCCGATTTGTTAACTGAATGCTGGATCGCCAGTACACTTTGTCATAGAATTTAATCTTCTCCGATAAAGCCTATTTTTGGATGGATGGGTACGTAAATAAACGAAATTGTCGTTTCTGGGAACCAGAAAACCCATACAACATTAACGAAAAACCAATGCATCCCAAAAAAGATACTGTATAGTGCGAATTATGGGTTGGTGGCATCATTGGCTCATACTTTTTCGAAGATGAGGCTGGAGAGACAGTTACAGTGAACGGAGAACGTTCACTATTTAGGTTAGAGGGAAAGTTGATTGGCCTCCAAGGTCATGCGATTTGACACTTCTTTTTGCAAGATTATTTAAAGAGTAAGGTCTATGACAATAACCCAGCTACAATTCAGGATCTCAAACATAACATTCAAACTGCAAATGCTGCCATGGATCACTTAAGTCACCGATAATTTTGGCCTTTGGATGACCATTTGTAATAAATGTCATGTGACAAGCAATGTTGTATTTTATTTATAATTGCCATAGACCACACTTTATTAGTCAATTAAAGTCTATATTGACTTTGGAATAAATGTCTCTTTAATTTAATGAAAACTTCCACACCAGCTTTTGGCTCACCTTTACATATGTAGGTATATTTTTATTTGCTTCAAGAGTTGCCTTCGATATCCCAGATACTTTCTGGGCCTGTTAATAGAAATAAATAGAGAAATATTTTTGCTTTGCTAACGTGGTTAAACAAATTGGATTTTGAGTATATTTTTCTATTCAAAGTAAGAAGTACGTAGTCCTCTAAAGAGGACGTGTAACATTGATATGTCTAATATAGAGTCTTCCAACAAGAGGTGTCTTTTTAAATCAATAAAAAATACTATTTTATATTTTAGTCTAAAGCAAAGGTTCCCAATTTTTTTTTTCTCGTAGACCTTTTTTAAAATTAACCTGGTTTCGGTGGACTCCCCGCCGCCACATTTTTACCATACCCAAAACTCGTTGAAAAATGTGAAGATTAGATCTAATGATGGAAACTTGCGTCGCGGTTGAGTTCCAACCCTAAATTCGGAGTGATAAAAATAAAAAGAAAAATAGCATATTTCCTTATATACGATTACAGTCGTCATAGAACTAAAATTTAACATTAGTAACGTATCGTTACTTCAACAATGCAATTCAACAATAAAATAAAAAACAAAGTCAAACTGTTAATTGGGGGGATGTACTTGGTAAATTGACAGCAAATTATCAATATTTGACTATCAGAAGTTTTCTCGCAATTTCTCACAGCTAAGCATATTTTTCGGGTAGTTCTGCCTGCAGTCTTTTCTAAATTTCATCTTCAGCTCCTCATTAGTGCTAAGCTCGAGAAGCTCCTCTTGCAATACCACAATCGACACTTGGTGGCATTACCATCGTGAGAATATCTTCAAATCTATTTTTGAAGTCATCATGCAGAGCATGTAAATGCTTAACATATGTCTGAATATCTTCATCAAGATATTCTGCTTGTGATCAGTTTGGAAACTGGGAGAATTCACGCCGACTAATATTTTGCTACATAAATTTCAATTTTCTAAGAAAAGCCGAACTCTTTGTTTTAATTAAATTTAAGCTGTTCCCTTGTAACTGCAAGTTAATGTCATTGAACTTTTTGAACAGATCTGTCAAATACGCGATGTCTGCTTTCAATTTGATCTGGATTTCTTTTAAATTTGGATCTTTACTTTCCAGAAACTGATTCAAAAAGTGACTAAAATCTAGTTAAGCATGCACCTTTTGACAACCACCGTGCTTTAGTATGTAAGAGCAATCGTTGGAAGTCTTTATCATTTTCATCGCACAATTATGCAAATAATCGGGTATTCAACGCATTGCTACTTATTTTGTTAACTGCTTTTACCACAAATTGAAGCGATTGGTGCAATATGTCACTCAGATTTTTCGCTACCAGGTGTTGACGGTAGATGATACAGTGAATTGACTAGCTACTTCTGGTATAATTCTTTTAAGATGGCTTATAAGCCCACGATTTCGCCCGAACATGGCAGGAGCTCCATCTGCTGCCACCGAAATGATATTTGTAAATGGAATAGATTTTTTCTTAAAAAAGAAATCACTCGGAACATTAAATATTGATTCGCCCTTTGTGTCCGTCTCCAAAATTTTCGCGAATAGCAGCTCTGCATGGAATTCTTTGTCCATAACAAATCGAACATATGTCAATATTAATGCTTTATTACCAGGTAAAGTTGACACGTCCAGTTGAATAGAAAGCTTTCAATATCAAAACTCATTTCATCAATGCGTGGTTGTACAGTATTGTTACTCAAAGGAATTCTTTTGAGTACGTCAAATGGAGGTTTGTGCAGAACAGTTTTTTAAACCTCTTCAACAGCGGGTTGATTCCAGATTTTGCTATAAGCAATGAGATATTGTAAGATGCCCGCAAGCCATCATCGTAACTTTGAGACGTTGAAGCGGATATACTGTGGACGGTGGGGTTCTTTTCATATTTTTCCTTTTATGTTTGAAAATATTTTAAGTCTTTGCTTTTTTATCAGAATGACATCTTCTTAGACAATCTTCGAGCTTCGATGGTTTCATAGAGTCATTGCTCAAAACTTTGTTGTATAAAAGGCATATTGGCAATCGTTTGTCTGCCTTTGATGGAAGAAACCCAAATTTGAAATAATCAACACCGTACTTTCGAAATTTTTCTGGGGAGGCTATCTGATCTATATGCCAGCCTATCTGAAAAAAATTTTCTTTACTATTGTTAACCTGTCATTCTCGAATGACAGCATACAACGCGTGATGGGTGAGCTCATTAATTTCACCACAACTCGGGAGTGTTCACCACACTACCGAAACCAGATAAATTTTTATGGACCCCCACTTCCAACTGGTGAACACCCATTTTTTTTTTTTTTTCATGCCGTAGACCCCCGTGGACCTCTGGGGGTCCAACTGGACCACTTTGGGATTCACTGATCTAAAGCATAGACTCTGAAATTAGGAACAGAATACAATATCTGCCATAAGTCTACAAGTAGTCATTCTTCTGATGAAATTTTGCATCACCTTTTTGCTTACTTGCGGCTGTATTCCGCTTTAATATTTCCTTTTAGTGCATGAGTCATTAATGGAGCATTGGCGTAGACTTTATCTTTGTCTAACGATCTCGGCGGCCAATTGAAGTCGTTATTTCGAAAACAAACGTCCGTGAAATTTGTTATGCAAAAGAGCCATGTTATGTTACACCATCCTGCTAAAAATGAATGAAATGTCGTCCACATCCATAGCATTAATTTCATACAAAAAAAAAAATCAGTCAACATCGCTCAGTAACGCAATACAGTCACTGAAACGGTCGCACCAGTATCATGTTCGAAAAATTATGGCTCCGCTAGCCAAAAAACTGTCGTTGTGTATGGAAATATTTTTCTACCATTTCTTTTGGGTTGTAGGAGCGCCAGATGGGCAAGTTTTACTTGTTTACCTACCCAGATGGATGGAATCACTTAGTTTATTTTGTGTTAACAACTATGATCTTGTTCATTGATTTCCAGCATCCAATCAGCGAAAGCGCGGAATTGTGCGTGGTCTGTTGGCTTTAATTCTTGTGTCAACTGCAATGTGTTGCAAAGTGGTTGCCGATATACTCAATTTCTACGATCGTATTGAAATGAACACACCACTAACCTGTCCGACACGGTCAAATTTATAGACTAAATTCACTATAGCTCTTGATGATGAATAAAAGTAGATCCGTATTTAATAATCTCCAGGATTTTAGTTATAAACAATCATCTCAATGATACTTTAGTGGTGACAGTTCGAAATTGGCGTGAAATTGAAAATGACTCCTCTTCTCGTATAACCCTATAGTAAAAGGGCCCGAAAGTTTTCTCCAAGAGTTCAGCGAGAATTAATCTTAAATACCAAAGTTCAACCCAAAGGCATATGATAGAAAGACCAAGAAACAAATTCAAACTAATAACCGAAGGAAAACTCATTACAGTTGCCGAGTAAGACTTGGCAGATGTGGTATAAACGTCATCTTCTGCAATTAGTTTTCCGGTTGAAAATGAATTCTTTATTCACCAATTTAACTCTCAGTATCCTGTAATCGAATGACTGTCAGTATTCTTGTGATATTTCTCAATGTACATATGTTTGGATATCATATATGGTACCCATATATGAATGCCACAATGATGAGTAACGATAGGCGCCACAACATTTTTCTAAGCTTCGATCAGGGCTATGGTTTCATGTATATATAAGTCAGGTTGAGTGGCATATTGCATAGCTATTTGCTAAGCATTTTTGTATCAAAATAGAGAAACGCTTTCGCGTAGGATTAAGTGGATCCTCGGTAGGTAGCTTGGCACAGTTGGCGGTTTAACATGAGCGCAAGCAGCACTAAAATCTACCTTCTTGTTAACACGACTCGTGTATCCTGGTTGATGCTGTGTTTTTTTTTAGAATGTGACACAGTCGGTGCCTACATCTAGCCTGTTGAGTTAAGAAAACGGATTAGATTTCGTATCATTTTACCCCAGTTGTCATTAAGATCGTCATCATTAAGGTCTGGCTGTTGTTAGTGCTGGGCATTTGCAGAAGAAATGTGAGAGAGTTTCCTTACCAACATCGTTCCCACAACTGCGGCAGTGGGCATTGTATGAGGTTCCTATTTTGTCCACATGGTCTCCATTTGTCCAGTTCTGGCGATATTTGGGCGGGTTGTGTGTAGTACGTCTTTTGTTCTATTATTATTGTTCGGCCATATTATCCTTGATATGGCGCAGTTGGTTAACTCCCTCCATTGGAAATTGGCCTTCTGCAGGAAGTATGACCTGATTTGTCCTCCCAGCAGGATATGGACTCTTACCGTGAGTGAGCCCGTGCGCGCTCATTTGCTATTATGTTACTGTATCCTGGAACCGAGTGATCCTGAAGCGTTCGCCAAAGAGGGGCAACTTATTCCGGCATTCCTGCATCAGTTTGGAGGATAAGGTAGTTGAGTCAATAGCTTTGATAGTCGCTTGGCTATCTATGCAGACAGCAATGCCTTGTTTGTGCGTTGTACGCCCGAGTTGGGTGCAAGCGGTGTGATATTGATTCCAAGTACACACCGAATCCCATATCACATTTCATCTATCCGTCGCTGTAGATGACCTTCTACTTAGCTCTGGTGGGAAATCCTACGTGTACTTTTTTTGAATTTAAATTTGGGTATGATGTAGTCAGATGAAAACAAGGCCACGCCGTTTGGTAACGAACTCATGATGTTGCCGTGGCCGTAGGTCCGTTAAGTCCAGCATCCAGATTCTTTGAGTATGACTGAGCTACAAAATGCGGTAGTTTTTGTGTGAAGATCGCCCGTGAGCCCGTGGTGCCTATACCGGGTGTTTTTTGGAGACTTTTTAGCTTCATGACTGTGTCATGTCTTTTCTCAACGCAGGCTACTACACTAGTGACCCGTAGGTGAGAATTGGACTTACTACGGGTGTATACATCCACAAGCTCATTTTTGGGTGAATTCCCTCTTCTTTCCAAAGATTTTGCTGGAGGGATAGAAGGCGACACATGCCTTTCTTACTCTGTTTTAGATGTTTTCCTTCCAATTAAGTTTTGAGTGAAGGATACCTAGCGAGGGAGTATAATGTGAGCGGATGACGATTAAGACAGAAAAAAGTAAACTCAGGTATTTTGGCTTTCGTAGTGAATAGCGACAGTTGACACCAAGGACCTGGTGTTTACATTGTCTTGAGCAGCCTGCATAAATTCATTTATCACGGAGCGAAACTTCTCTGAAACAATTATCCATACGCGACAACTTTGACCCCTTCTCTGTTCAGTCTTACAAGCATTTTGTTCATAATTATTAGACAGAGTAGAGGAGAAATAAAGCCGTGGCGTTCCTCTATGGACGAATTTGGTTATGTGATAACAGATTCCAGATAACAGACACCAAAATGGTCATCATCAACCGATTCGCCTGGCTCTATACCTGAATTGTTTGTCGTTCGACCGATCTTTAACCACGGAATGTCCTTTTTCTCTTTCTTTCAAAATATTTTTTTTTTAGCTGGAACATTTCGGGTCTCTGGTGCCTAAAGCCCAAATTATATTGTTCCAACGCAAACTTATAGAGGTTTTGTCTTTTATCAATATAAGGACGTTATTCATTGACGATGTCGAGGTCGTATAGAGTATCTTGCAATCTTTCTTATGGATAGATGCTTGCCGGACGGTGAGTAAAGTGAGTTCAGCAAAAATAAAGTCTACTTTCATCTTTTAATGAATTGTTCATATTTTATAGGTATTCCCAACAGAGTAATGTAATAAGCAGCATTGAGTAACTTTCGCACTTTTCTGTTTAAACGTAATATCCAAAGCATTCTGATGCTGCGATTAGTTTAATATGATTTTTTTACAATAATTCTGAGGTAGGTACACACTCGGTGAAAAGTTTAGTACAAATCCAGATTGGTCACTTTATTTTGAAGGCACTTGCATTACGATGTCGACCAACCCGTTGAATCCTAAACCACGTGCGTTTTCCATACTTTGACCTGATTAAATGTATACAATCAGCTCAAAATTAAACACGTGCATTGAAATTGCAAGGTTTCTAACCTTTTTTCGAAATATTTTAACCACCTGTACTCATAAAGGCAAAGTACTCCCAATCGGTCAGTGAGCTCTTGTTCAAATTAGGTGATGCTTACTACGTTTTTTGAATCACCAATTCTTCTCTCTGGGTCATTTTAAATTTAATTCCAATTTTAATTAAGCCACAAATGTATTGCAAACGTGATTTTAACACAAAAATGTTTCCTTTTTTACGATCCCTCCTGTAATTGTGCTGAAGCATTTAAATTTTATAAAATAATCTTTTTGCACTAAGGTTTCTTCATCGCAATTAAATCCAGGTAATCATCATAAATTTTAATTAAGTGAAGTTGAGAAAAAAGGCCGGAAACATGGTTGTGGTTTGAATCGTGAATTTGAAATGATAATTAATCACAAAAGCCAAAAAAAAAACCCGAAAATGGTTACTCTGTCTGTTTCTTAGAAAACCTGTTTAAATAAAAAATGAATAACCATAACTATTTTATTCATTTAAAGAGGTAATTCTTTTCTATTATGCTCGTAATAAAGAGGATATTACACTAAAGTGTAATTGTAAGTGTAAAGTACTTACTGTTGAGATTCTTCTGTCCTTTTTCACTTCCCTTACTCTGCTACTAGGTGGGTTAAAAAGTAACATCCTTGACAGCTTGAATGCACAGCTACTGCAAAAAAGGTTATGGTGCCTTGAAGTCTGTTTATATTTATGCAGACATTCCAAATTTCAGTGCGATACTGTCTTTAGTTTTGTTTTGACAGCTGATTGTTGTTGACATGTTTGGCATCATGTTGAGTATGGACAAAAACGATTTTCGTTCTCTCATAAAACATTATTTTTTGAGAGGCAAAACGGCGAAGGAAACAGGCAGGCCCTCCGATGCGGTTATAGAGGACAATGTCAAAAAAATACATGAAATGTGCGCTTGTTGATGCAGTAGCGGACGGACTTTTGGAGTCGATTGGTAACTGTTGAACACCAGAGAACAGAATAAGTGGCCGGCAATGGACTAAAGCCGGCACGATTGCTTCGAAGCGGTCGAGGGAGGCTCGATGGGTCGGAAAGATTATGGCGTCGGTTTTCTGGGATTGTCATGGCATACTCGTCATGGACTACCTCAAAAAAGGAAAAACCATCAACATCGAGTATTACTGTGCATTATTGGAGCGATTGAAGGCCGAAATCGCTGCAAAACGGCCTCACATGAAGCGAAAAAAAAATTTCTTTTTGCAAAACAATGCACCGGCACACAAGAGCATCGCAACCACCTAAATTCGCTCGATTTGGCTCTCTCGGACTATTACCTCTTCCCAAACCTCAAATGATGGCTCATCAAAAAAAAAAAAAAATTCAGCTCACGCGAGGAAATCATCGACGCCACGAAGGAGTATTTTGCAGACCTTCCGGAAAATTACTTTTCGGACGGGATCAAGATATTGGAATAAGTGTATCAAACTAAAAAATTTTCATTCCCACGGAGGCTACTTTTCACCCCATCTAGTAAACCCTAAGAGTTCAAAGACATAAAAACTTATTTTCAACCTTTCTTACTATTTCTCAGTATTGATGAGTATTTAAATACTTCAGTGAGTACCGAGTACCTGTAACCTTATGCGAGGGTAGATCCTACTCCCATAGCAAGTGTCAACGGATGTTGTACAACTTATACCTAGCACTCTTAAGTGCTTAAGCAGTTTACAGTCTTTACTTCGGAGGGAGAGCAGAAAAGTCGCCGACTACATGCTACTGTATTTATGTATGATACAATAGAAGTATCATTGGAGTATTGGAGTCTTCGACGCAATATTTTTAGTTGAAATAAGTTTGACAGTTCATATATATGGCTGGATCCGGAGCATTGATGGTCCTGCCGACCTGGATAAGGCATCAATCGCATCCGATTATGAATTC
This sequence comes from Volucella inanis, assembly GCA_907269105.1. NCBI lineage: Eukaryota > Metazoa > Arthropoda > Insecta > Diptera > Syrphidae > Volucella > Volucella inanis. The sequence goes on from OU026157.1 coordinate 21,030,077, forward strand.
GACTGACACAAGTCGAAAAACCTTAAATCGGAAAGGTTCTTGTTGAATGATAATTAAATACAGCTTGCTGATGTTTATAAAAGTGCTACATGTCTCATCTAACGGCGAATCGCTACATGGAATAGCCAAATTAGCATTTATTATCCTTTTCATAAAAACAGTTAAAACAATTTCCAATACTCTAGTGTCTAACAATTAAATATTCTAATTCCTGAGTTGTGCCAGTCTTCTTTTAAAGTAGCGATATGGTCTTACATAGGCAATTGTCAAAAAAGAGGAATGCTCAAGTAAAAGCTCACGTAAGAATGACACATGCGGATACACAACTAAATTCTGCTAAGCAAAAGCTAGTTTTATTCAGCTCTCTCTCTCTAAATTTCCGGCTCTTACGCAGTGTAACCATAAAGCTTCTGTGTCTGCTGCGACACACTTCTCCCTTACGTGGCTCATCGACAATTCATCAACTGTGCTCCCAACAACAGACGTATCTTCCAGCATCAACAACGCTGGCTTGTTCTCTGCTAATGAACTAAATCTTCTCGCATTGACATGGTACTAATATTTCAATGCGCAAATCAAAAGTTGATCAATTTCGCAGTTAACTACAAAATCGTTGCATTCGAATGACAAGTAATTCCTATTTGAATACTGTACCCCGGAATGCTAAGGGAATTCGTAAAAAATATACAGGCTATTCCGGATAAAGTGGAGATTCCTTGACATATTCTGAGAAAAAAATTGTTCGAGTGGGGGAGAGGAATGCATGCCTCCGTGCCACAGAGGCATGTTTATGGCCACGGCTGAAGGGTATTGTTTACTTATCAGAAATAGCAAGATTGGTAGCTTGACTGTACGATTGACGAAGTAGCTGGAAAAGTACGAGAAGAATTGGAAAGAATAGACTTTTTTTAGAGCCTTTCAAAGACGACCTCTGGCGTTCATACAAAGCAATAGTTTGCACTTTAAAAAATTGATATAATACAAGGTTTGATGCTAAAAATAAAAATAAATATTTTTTGAATATGTTTTACCTACCAACTACTGACTTAAAATGAAATATCCTGATGTTTTTTTTAATTGTATAGGGTTTTCTAATAACGACTTGATCCCTTTTTTTTAAATAAAAGGAAAACCTTTTGAGATATTTCAAAAACTTTATTATTGGCTTGAATTACAATCAAAACATTTATGAATGGGACTCGACTTCGTTCATATGGCCACCGAGAGCACGTTTGCATCGGTCGGTTCGTTGGACCCGATTTTCAACGACTCGGCCACACATTACGGCCGAACGGCCGCTATTTCGCATTCAATGTTGGCTCTGAGCTCTTCCAATGTCGTCGATGTGTTGGCATAAGCCAATGACTTAACGTAGCCCCACAGAAAATAGTCAACCGGAGTTAAATTGCACGAACGAGGCGGCCAATCGACTGGCCCATATCTTGAGATAACACCCTCACCATACTTACTCTTCAATAAGTCGATTGTAGCGAATGCTGTGTGGCTTGTGGCACCATCTGTTGAAACCACATGTCGTTCAAGTCCATATCTTCCAATTCGGGCCAAAAACAATCGGTGATCATGGCGCGATAACGCTGACCATTCCCAGTAACGTGACGATCGTTATTGTCGACGAAAAATTATGGCCCAAAAACACCGCCGGCATGCAAATCGCACCAAACATTAATTTTTTGTGTATGAAGTGGTGATTCATGAAGCACATATGGGTTTTCACCCGACCAATAACGTATATTTTGCTTATTGACGAACCCATTGAGCCAAAAATGAACTTCGTCACTGAATTTTACCATGATGAAAATGAGTTTACTGAGTAAATTGACAGTGACAGTTTGATGATTAGTCAAAGATTGCGTTCACAAATTAAATTCAAAGTTGTCAAGTCCCTATTGGAAAACCCTATAAATATAGGGTGGTTCATCGTAAGGTTTGATTTATAATGTAATATAAAATACATAAATTTGAAAGTAAACTTAAAATTTTTATAGTTAGCTAAAAGAACAATTCATGTTAATGTTGGCCACGGCTCCGTATGAAGTGGTCCATTTGGAAAGTCCAATTTTGGGCGACTCGTTCAAGCATAGCGACTGGTATCTTACGGATAACACTAGTAATGCTAGCTTCCAAAGGGTCAATCGTAGCTAGCTTATTACTAAAAACCTGAGACTTTACATATCCCCAGAGAAAATTGTCCAAAGGTGTGATATCGCACGATCTAGGCGGCCAATTTACCGTAGAAAAACGTGAAATTAAGTGCTCACCAAAAAGATTTCTCAACAAGTCCTTTGCTTCACGCGCTGTATGACTCGTAGCACCGTCTTGTTGAAATCAGAGCTCACCGCGACCATGTGCTTGAATTTTGGAAGAAATATAGACCAATGATTCCACCAGCCCATAAACCACACTATACCGTTGTTTTTAATGGATGTAATGGTAGCTCTTGGTACTCTTTGGGTTGCTCATCAGCCCAAATATGGTAATTTTGTTTATTAACGTATCCATTGAGCCAGAAATGGGCTTCATCACTGAACAAAATTTCACGATAAAACACTGGATTTTCACTGAGTTTTTCAAGAGCCCATTCACTTAAAAAATGAGGCAAATTCAAGTTGCCTGGCACAAATTTAATTTTGTACGCTTTTAGGCCGAGATCCTCACGTAAATACGCCAAGTTGTCGAATACGATAAGCCAAGCTGCTGAGAACAACATCGAATCAATTCGTCACGGTCGATTCGACACTCTCAGTTACTGCTGCTGTAGTCTCTTCACTACGTGCTGGATGTGGTCTAACCGGTCGAGTATCACCCACTTGTAAACATGTAAACTGGAACTCAAATTAGCGAATGGTATTGGCAATAGTGGTTTCAGTAGGTCTATTATGCGCAACGCAAATTCCTCGAATAGCACGAAAAACATTTCTCACAGAACGCTGATTTTCATAATACAGCTGAACTATTTGGAGACGCTGTTGTGGTGTGAGTCTTTCCATGATGAATTGCCAAACGATACTGAACAAAAATGACAAGCAGTTTGATATGAGTTACGCGTGATCTGTCAAAAAAAGTCTATTGAAAATCAAACCTCACGGTGAATGACCCTTTACAAGGATCTACAAGGATGACAACAAAAATCCTCTTTGATCCTAAATAACCTTGGGCACATCAATTTAAAGGCAATATTTTTTTTTTTTAAAGCAAGAAAAGTAGTCATAATTACTAGTGCAGTGATAACCCATTTGTTACTATACAGTTCAGCGTAAGGATTTGCTTAAGACCTCTGTTTCTGTGAGGGGATGCATTTCCGACCCTACCCGAACGCAAGGAATCTTGCTTTCTGGTCTTTGACACATTATCGACAACACATATCGGGGTTGTACTCGGACTAACGTTTGGGGTAATATTCTTTCCGCTATTACTTTTGTTCTTTATTCTGCTATTTTGTTTCCTCTTTGCCCTACGTATGTATGTAATTTCCCCTTTTCAAATTGTCACAGTTCCACTGTGTTAGACGTTTTTGTTACGAATTTTGTTAGTTTTGAACTCCAATACCCAAAAAAGATCATTGTGCTGTCTTCTGGCCAGTTTGCCCAAGACATTAAAAATATTAACTGCCATCGCTTTCGCATTACTATTGAGAGAAGTTTGTGTTTGAAACATTTAATGGTTTAGTTTTAAGCGTCGTTAATGAGTGTGTGTCAACAATAGTTAAAATATTCAAATCAACCACTTTTTTTCCATTTAAGGTTACATTAATAAATATTTTGAATACTTAGAAAAGAAACTGGTAAAAATTTTGGCATATGTTCCCACTCTGAACAGATTAATTGGAACTACAAACCCAATACCTTGAACAAATACGGAAAGCCCTTTCGGAATATGATGCCAATATTAAAAAAAAATAAGCATAAAATTATTTCAGGTCTAAAAAGGCCTTAATCTCTTGACTACACTGATGAGGATAAAGCTAACACTTTACCGGATACTTATCTGAAAAATTATTTCATCGTATCTAATTGAGGCGATCCCCTAATTACTTCCAGAGTGGACTGTACAATTGAACACTTTAACGCCTCAATTTATACAACCTCACCTACATCCTTCATTTCTACTAGCATGGTTGCTTCTTTAATAAAAAATCTTAAGTCAGGAAGAGCTCAACGCTCGAAAATATAGTATTTCGCGGATGATCGGAAAAGGAACAAAACTGTACTTTTATTCAAATTTGGCAAACCTCCAGAAAATGCTGGGAGCTACAGCCCATAGCTATATGTCATCTTAGCTCACTAACCAAAGTAGTCGAAAAAATAATCAAAAACAGCTGATGTCTTTGATCTCTGAGCATGATATCGCAATTGGCTGCAGGCAAAAGTATAAAACAATTCACTAGGTTGTTAGGATAGGTAAAATTATAAAAACAAAAAACAAATCGTGAACAAGGGAAGTCAACAGGTATAAATCTCTTGGACATTAAAAAAGCTCTGACACCGTATGGTGATAAAATATTTTGCTACTCTTTGATTTTGTTAAGCAATTGTTAACCTACCCTACTTTTGTACTAAATCTCTTATACAACAATTTTAATCACTGTAATCTTGAATTTTACCTAACTTTTCTCTCAGACAATCTTGTATTTCTTTTTGTTGTTATCTTCCTAATCTGGTGCTGCTTACATTTTAACTAATTTTTGGTTTTTTGAAGTCGAACCATCAGTCAAGTCAGTTGCAGTAGCAACAGATTACCAGCAGATAATTCAGGAGTAACATATCAAATAATATTAAACATCTAATCAAAACTATAAAACTTGTAACGTTGCAATTATCACACTTTCATGTCTGCATTTATTAACAAATACATAAAACGAAACAACATTGAATACACTAATTTATTTTACACAACATTTAAACATATTATACTCTTATACTTACAGCCCACAATACATTACAAAACAGTATGGCTTAATGGACTATTATATGAATTAGCAAATTTTAGTCTGCATTTAAGTTTCTTGTCTAACCGGCTTTCAGGTTCAGGTTAGTAATGCTGTTTCTTCTTTGTTAAATGTCAAATGCGGCGTGCCTCAAGGTTCTGTGTTTGGCCCAAAATTTAATTATTTGTTTACGTCTAATTATCGTTTTTCGTCAAATTTGGAAGTCTCCTACATACGAGTATTTGTGCAGATGGCACTGCGATACTTTCGTCTCAGAAATTTTCTTTACTTTTTCTTAATGATTTACACATGCTCGAAAACTATGGAATAATTTACCTTACTACTGAAAAAAGCTAAAAAATAAAAATAAAACGAAAAATCAAAAGAAATAAATAATAACCAAGATGAAGGAAAGGCGAGGGGTTTCAAGAACTTTAATTAGGCTTAATGAACGAACATATGAATACGAACTACTGGGTGACCAGATAGCAATTGTTGTGCTTCAGCAGCTGTCAAAGTTACCAATGACATGCAATGCATCGTTTTTAGAAATTCCGGCTCAGTTGCAAATACGACACGTGAGCTACAACATGTCATCATGACTTCAGTGTGCAAGCAATTCCTCACACCATTGAAAAGTTTGAGCGTGAGTACACTCTTTTGGATCTTAAGCCACCGACCAGAGAGAGATTGATGCGAAATGATGAAAACATAGCCACCGTAGCGGCTATGTCGATTCGGCGTCGATCAGCTGAGTTTGGCATTGTTTAGAGAGTCAAGCCAGCTTATTTTGCGGTTGCATTTGGGCCTACACCCATATAATATTGTGCTGACACAAGAATTGAAGCCGGCCGACCATAGACATTGTCATGAGTTCGCTAATAGGGCACTGAAAATGTTGGCCGCAGAACCGATTTTGACGAAAAAATCATCTTCTCGGACGAGGCCTACTTTTGTCTTTATTTGGAGCCGTTATTGGAGCGAACACCATCCACACGTGTTCGGCCATGCATCAATGCACCTATAAACGTTGACTGTTTGATGCGGCTTATGGCATGGCGTTATCATCGAACCTTACTTTTTTCGAAATTAGGAGAAGGTAACATTATCGTCAATGCTTCCAGGTATAGAGCGGTGTTAACTGAATCTCTGTGGTAAGAGCTCGATAACATCGTTGTATCCGAGGTGTGGTTTCAATAAGCTCGAAGTTGTGAAGGATAAATTTGGTGACTGGGTCATCTGGATTGATACTACTCGAATATTTTCTCTGGGGCTACGTCAAATTCTTAGTCTACGCGCTAATAAACCTATCACTTTGGATGAGCTAACGTTCGACATGTTATTGACGGAATGCCTGCTGTGGTGCTCTTATGAGCGCGTGCTTGTGGTGCCTATGAAAGTTTTTACCTACCCACGGAAAAAAAAAAAAAAAGTTTTCATTGTTTCTTTAGTGATATCGTAAGAGACCGATCCAGTTTGTTTTGAAATGCTGGCTGGAATCCGTAAAGGAGCTTTTGAATAATTTCTAACTCATATCGGCTCATCGATCGCAAGCTTTTTAAAATTCACCACGAAATCCCTTTTCAATTAATGCATTGGTTTATTATCCGGATGCAGCTTATCGAAAAAGTCCTCGGAAGTCTTTGGAGAAACAATTCGGCATTTTCCCGTCGCTGATGATGGCGTAGTATGCTGATGGAGCAAGAACCTTACCAGCCTTTGTTATATAAAATCATCAGTATTCCGCTTGAGGTAATCTTTAGTAGTGCGGACTATTCTTTCCGTCAGTTAGAAATGAGGTTAAATTTACAAAATTTATTGAACTCTTCTAATTAAAAGGCCGCTTCATTATCGGAGAAAATGTATTTTGGTAATCCATGCATCGGAAATATTGATCGAAGACTGTTAACTTCACACTGTGTACTCGGCTCAGACACCAGCTTTACTTCCAACCACTTAGAAAATGAATTAACTACAACGAAGAACGTCTTTTCCTGAAAGAGGCCAGCGAAATCTATATGGAGGAGTGAGCAAGGCCTCGACGGCTCTTTGTACGGATGAATTACTGCTTGCGGATTTTCAATGCGTGATTGCTGGCAAGTGCAGCATCATTGAAACGATGGTTTCAATGTCCGCATCCATCCTCGGCCACCATATAAAGCTCCAGGCTAGGCTCTTTATATTTACCGCTCCAGGATGGCCGGCATAGAGTATTTTCAGGATGTCTCCTTGTCTATTTGCGCAAAGGTTCGTTCTGTCGGTGTTAGTGTACGCGAATAGAATGAGATTGGTCGCTCCTTTCCCCTTGATACGTTATGCGGTAAACCACACCTATTTCGTATATAGATGCGTCACAAAGCAATGAAACTGGCAACTTTTCCTCATAGTTGATCAAGATATTCTCTACTTGAAGCAGCTCCTTGAGTCTTTTAAAAGCCATTGCATGTTTGCTCTCCCACTTCCACGTCGCATTCTGGTCAAGCAACCTAAGCAGTGTTACCTAGGAATCCGTGGCAGAAACTAATGAGAACCAGGAAAGCCTGAAATCGTTTTTTGTCTGTTAGTTCGGGAGTTTCTCTGATGGCATGGACCTTATTAGTTGATGGGCAAATTCCTTATCCTTTCATAATCGAAGTCCAGCGTAGGAGTTTTTCCTTAGCTATTAAAGGTATTGTTAGATCAAAGATCGTGTAGGACCCAAATTTTTCAGAAAATAACATCGCATATTTGTTCAAAATGTGAACAATACCCAAATGATCCAATTAGTTATAGCCAAGAATGTTTGAACGCTGTCCCTCAGTGATGTACAGAGGAAGGTTTTGAATTGTATTTTTGTTGTAGAAAGACGTCGATGTATGTCAAACCTATAATTGGAATACGATTATTTCCATAATAAAACAAATGAAAACCTGGATCTATGACTTTTGGCAGATTGTTATTCCAAATTTTTCTTGCGTTCGTTTCTGAAATCAACGTGTAGTTGGAGCCGGTGTCAACCTCGAATTCATATTGGAATTCGTTGATTGCTGTTGTGAAGGATGGATGACAGTAACTTGCTGACGCTTAGTATTCTTACCACCGTATGAAGAATTTGCATACGGCTTGGATTGACAGACCCTTCTAATATGACCTATCCGGCCACACATGTCGCACTTTTCTGACCGAACTTGTATTCTCTTCTGATTTCACCTTATGTCTCATCTTTTCTGACTTATCCATGTGGTTGTAGTAAAATGTTAAACAAATGAAAGGTTGCTCTAATAAGCTTATCCCATCCTCGTCGTCGAACTGCTGCACTCCTAAATCAGCAGTCAATTTAGCTAGTCAAACGAACCATCCTGCCCTTCAACAAAAATGCCAATAGATGTCTAAATCTAAGTCGGCACGATATCAAAAACTTAGTAGGTCACCTACTGCTGCACATATTTGACTGAGTCATAAAAAATTAAACCGACCACTTGAAGCACTGCCAGCGAAGCCGAGGAAGCTTTTTAAATAGCGTGATATTCCACACATAATGGCATAAGCGTAGCTTCAAAACAATACAAGAATCAATTCCATATCTCACAACGTTGTTGCTTTCTTTAATTTTTTTTGTCAATCGTTCTTAACTGGTCACCTTATAAATAACAAATATGGATGTGTTAGACTCCTAAGCATCGCTTATAGGAGCCTTTGGTTAAATAATTAATCAGTCTCGATAGATGCATTCCAAAGCCAGAAAGTGCACTAAGAATGAAATATTCGCTTTGCACAAAACTACGTCTACTCCGGAATTCTGCCAAAACTCATCAAAAGAGAAATTGACGCGCTAATACGATTTTACGTTCACATTTTCAAAGTCGCAAACTAACCTAATACAAACTGGAAAAAATAACTTTGTATAGGTTGTGTTGATTGATAATAGGAAAGAAAATTCAACGAAAAATGTATGGACGGAACTAAACACCCATGCTCTTTACCGAAGAACCTTTTAATTCAACACAGATGTACGTAGCAGAGCAAGTTCACAACTAGCGTGACATGTAAAGTGTACAAGTACATATAAAACTGAAGGCAGTTGTTTGGTAAAGCCCCTTGTCTTCTGGAGTTGTAACATAGTCCTATCAAAAGAAACATATGGTTTAGAGCTAAATAGTATTGTTAAAGCAGTCGTGGAATATATAAAATTTTAATCCAAATGAGATATCCTGTTTCTTCTGGCTATTTCTTTAAATTTATACAATCATATCTTTATTATTCGTTCAAGGGGGTAGTCTCTTGTCCGACGTTAAATTTTAAAGGTTTTTAAAGATTTTTGTGCGAAAAATGAAATACAACGTCATTTTGGTGAAGTAAAGTAAGTTGGCTGGCCCCCCTAATTGCTCCTTTTGTAATCATCTGAAATCAACATTCCAAAAAGATTATTATTCATGTCATTCCATCCCATAGCAGATTTAAAAGATTTGAGTATAAAATAACAAAATGGCGACCTTCTAAAAAAAAAATTTCAAAAATCGACTGTTTTTTTTCAGTTTAAAATTCATATAAAAAAAAGTGGATAAAAAATTTCATTCTGATACCGGACAGAACCATTCATGTGTAGAATATTGTGTTAAGATTTTAGCCGAATCGGTCCAATAGTTTTTTTTTTTTGTAATCATCTGGGCCGACTATTTAATCTGCTCAAGGAGACTCTAAAAACCACAAAAATTGCGTAGTAAATACGAATGTCGAAAACTTGACGGCAGGAAAAGAAATCAATTACTCGCTCTGGAAAGCATTTAAAGGCTTCAAAAGCCACCAATTAAAATAGATAACAACGAATGGGCGAAGGAGGATACAGAGAAAGCGGAGCTCTTCGCGGATTATCTAGAAGAAACATTTAAGCCCTGTGATGGGCAAACACTAGTACACTATACTAGTATATCAGAAAGAGTGTCTGATAACTTTACAATAGCAAACGCAACTTTGGCTGAATTAAGGAATATTATAACGAACTTTAAATCGAAAGAAGCTCCCGGATAAGACCTGATAACCGGAGAAGTCCTTAAAATACTGCCACTAAGCTTTTACATATTATTAACGCGGTTTTTAGGCTAGAATGCGTTCCGTTTCAATGAAAAGTTGCAGAAGTAATTATGGTGCTAAAATCAGGTAAGCCTCCGATTGATAAAAAATCCTATAGGCCGATTTCTCTCCTTCCGATTTTGTTAAAAATCTTATTCCCAACCATCAGTTTGGATTTCGGATTAAGCACTCAAGCATTGACCAGGTGCATAGAATTATCGACATAATTGAAGAAGTTCTGGAAGTGAAAAAGATTTGCTCAAGCGTATTTCTTGACGTCTCACAAGCCTTTGTCAAGATTTGGCACGAAGGTTTAAAGTTAAAATTACGGCAAATTTTGCCATCGAAACTTTGCAACATATTGACTAAGTATCTTGAAAATATAGTAGAATTTTTCGTGTTAGTATCACAGACGTATCACAGTTTAATGATATATTGGCCGGTATACCGCAGGGAAGTGTCCTCGGTTCACTCCTGTATCTCTTAAAAACAAGAGATATATAACTTAATTTGGTTTGCTAAGAGATGGCGTAACTTGTATTATTCTATTGTTATTATTCCATTGGAAGATGCGTTGGAAGGCAACTGTCACTGTACGTCATTTCAGTATATGTCATTCATTTGAAGCGTAAACAACAATAATTTTTTTTTCACTCAAATATATCGAAATTTGTGCCTGAAAAAGTGTTTTTGAGGGGAGTTCTTCTTTATTACTTTAATATGAATAAAACTGCTGCCGAAAGTCATCGTATTTTGGTGGAAGTTTATGGTGAACATGCGCTAGCTGAGCGAACGTGCCAAAAGTGGTTTGCACGATTTAAAAGTGGTGATTTTGGCTTGGAAAACGAAGTTTGAAGATGAAGAACTGGAAGAATTACTCAATGAAGATTGTTGCCAAGTACAAGAAAAGCTCGCAGAATCTTTGGGTGTCACTCAGGCAGCCATTTCAAAAAGTTTAAAAGCAGCTGGATATATTCGAAAGCAAGGAAATTGGGTTCCACATGAACTCAAGCCGAGAGACGTCGAAAGGCGGTTTTACATGTCCGAAATACTGCTGAAACGCCACAAAAGGAAGTCATTTTTGCATTGGATTGTTACTGGTGATGAAAAATGGATCCAATATGACAACCCCAAGTGCAAAAAATCATACGTGAAACCCGGCCAACCAGCCAACTCAACGGCAAAGCCGAATATCCATGGCGCGAAGGTAATGCTCTGTATTTGGTGGGATGAGATGGGTGTGCTGTTTATGAGCTGCTACAACCGGGTGAAACCATCAATGGAGAACGCTACCGAATACAATAAATCCGTTTGAAGAGAGCAGTAGCCGAAAAACTTCCGGAATGTGCGACCAGACACGAGGCAATAATTTTCCATCATGACAACGTTCGGCCCCACGTTGCTATTCCGGTTAAGAACTATTTGGAAAACAGTAGATGGGAAGTCTTACCCCACCCGCCTTATGGCCCAGACCTTGCCTCTTCTGACTACCATTTGTTCCGGTCGATGCAGAACGCCCTCACTGAAATACGATTCACATCAGAGCAGAATATCAAAAATTGACTTGATTCATTCTTGGCTGCCAAGCCGGCGCAGTTCTTTTGGGTTGGGATCCACATATTGCCAGAAAGATGGGAAAAAGTCATAGCTTCAGAAGGGCAATACTTTGAATAATACTATTGTACATGTTTTTCTTAAATAAACGTTCAAATTTTGAAAAAAAAAAAACCTGACGAATTAAAATATATACCAATACCACAAATCGAAGGGACTGTTCTTACCACTGCCATTTTAGCTGTCGAAAAAACAATACATAGAAGAATAAACGGGCGAAACTGCAAAGCTGAATATGACTTAACAAAGATCTTGCGAATCGCTCTCAACAAGACCAAATCTGTGGAAGTAAACTTTACTTACAGATAAATAAGTCACCTTCCCATCCAAATAAACTCGGTCTGTATTACGTTTTCTAATGAGGTTAAATATTTGGGCATGACATTCGATGCAAAGCTCAAATCGAAGACGCACGTGAAAAACAAACCAAAAGAACTAGAAAGCTTATAGTAGCTTAGAAAACAAATTGCTTTTATATATTATTTTATATGTATGTGTGGACTTAAAGTATACAACTCTGGGGTTGTACCAAGAAAACAAATATTAGTATTTTAACAAATACAAACTTTTGAAAATAAATTGCTAAGAGAAATTGTACATGCACCGTAGCTCATAAGAAATAATGACCTGCATCGTGACCTTGGAGTTACTTCTGTCGAAGTTGAAGCCTACAAAACGAGCTTATACTATATTGTCATGAAAAAGCTGCTTGATAAGTCTTACTTAGTTGCGGTATTAAACATAATTATCGAGGGGAGGTGTTTTTAGTAAGTAACAATCTCACACTACTATAGTATGAGCACTCTCCTCATAGTGTCTGATGGAAGATTTTCATCTGCCCTCGCCGGAAAAAAAAAATCCGGGCCGACGAATAAAAAGTAGTTTTGAGAAAAACGCGTTTAAAGTTTGGAGAAGAGCTGCAGTTGCAGGGTACGCTCTCTCCTATTATTTGCTGTAACTTTAAAATTCCTTAGAGTATCGTTCTAAAATTTTCACGATATATTCTCAACTTATTAAACTTTGAAAATATGATTTTTTGAAGATCGAACTTGAGACTAATTAATAAATAAATAAATGATTCAAGAAATGTGCATATGTGATGATTGCCTTGAAAGTTTAACGGATGGTATGAGAAAACGAAATTGGTATTCTAAAACTGTGTTCATCGAATAGTTACTTCAATTAAATTATCAAAACTTGTTTCGTATTAAAGCGGAATTTCATTTATATATGATAAAATGTTGGTGCATGCTTTTTAGTTAGACCGTACTTGCGCTTGTTAATAACATTTTGTTTCTTAAACAAAAAAAAAAAAGAAAAACATTTGCATAGTGATGTCATCTTAGCACTTCAACAAAACTTTGTGAATAATGTAATAATCTACAATAGCTGATAAAAATTTAAATTATTGCTTATTCTGTATTTATTCTTTGAATCCGGGTAATACGTATATTAGCAGAACAGAATATGAGTCATTAAATTTTTTGAATTAGATAATAAGCGGTATAACAGTAACGGAAGTCATTATAACTAACCGCAATCATTATAATGTATAAATGGGTTCTAATTGAAGATAGTAATTAGTTCTTCCTTAGTTGATGTTTTTTTCCCCCTATGGTATTGTACTTTCGAGCAAATCTCATTCCCACAATTAATTTATTGGACTAAATAAAACCAAGTATTTGATAGTTGAAATAAACATTAAAGACCGGTAGTTTGACCACTGAATTTTATGTGAGAGTTCATTTTGGTGTTATTTCTTCTTCAGAGAAGTTTTAAAAAACAGATTAAACTAAGAGCCAAAAACAATATGTACACATACATATGGTATATCGATTTTAAACGACTCTTAACTTCTGGTCCACACCAATCCATTATTTTCTTATGTATTTCGGGAATGGGTCCACTACTGATATAGAATCTCTGCGTAAGACATGGCCACACTTTATTCTTCCTCATTCTGGTGACGTTGTCCCTAACAATATGGTATACCACCTTGATAAAAATTTTCCCGGTGGCGTCACCGTTCTCCGATTTGAGTTCTGTTTTTTTTTTTTGTTAAGTTGTTGACAATCCCTCTAAATCTTAGCGTCATAGCTTGACATTTGCAAAAGTTACGTAGCCAAGAGTATGGATGTATCTATGGATGTATTTAAATTTGCGACAACGAAGTTGTATTAAATTTTGCGTAAAAAACGGATTTAATGGTGCGCGAACATTGGAAATGTTGGAAAAATGTTTCGCCAACGATTCTCTAAAGAAAACTGTCGTTTACCAGTGGCATTGGATTTCCGTCGTGTAGCAGTAAAGTTGGTGCCAAAAAACGAAACCGTGTTGACGTCGCAAAAGAGATGATTTGCAAGGCTGAATCCGATCCCACATTCATCAAAAGGATCATTACTGAAGCCGAGACGTAGGTTTATGAGTACGACCCGCAATCTAGACATCAGGCAAGTGAATGGCTTTCACCAAATAAGCCGAGACACAAAAAAACACGTCGTTTTCAGTCAAAAAAGAAGGCAATGCTCATGGCTTTAATGGATTACAATGACCAGAAGGCCAGACAGTAAACAAAGAGTATTATTTGGGTGTTATGAGACGATTGCGTGAAGCAATTCGCCAAAAGAGACCAGAATCGTGGGCAGAAAACTCGTGGATTTTGCACCATGATAACGCACCGTCACACAGTGCCATCATTATTCGTAATTTTTTGACGAAAAATGCAACAAATACCATCCAACAGCCACCGAATTTACCTGATTTGGCTCCCTGTGACTTCTTTCTGTTTAATCGAGTTAAAAAACCACTACGGGGAAGGCGTTTCAGCAACCGAGAGGAAGTAATGGAAAAATCGCAGGAAGCACTGATGGACATACCGAAAACCGAATATAAAAAGTGTTTCAAGGATTGGATCAAGCACTGGCATAAGTGTGTTGCAATCGATGGATTACTTTAAAGGGGACAATATAGATTTAGATGAATAAACTTGTATTTTTAATTTTCTGAATAAATTCCGGGATCAAGGTCGTACATATATATGTCAAGCACTTAGGAATTGGTGATAGATTAGTCCTTAAAAATGAGATTCAGTCCTTATTATCGTCTTCAGCCTGATTCCTGATTCGGAAACTTTTTATGAGTTTCATATCATCGTTTCACTCAAAGTAGCCAAATCAGTGTTGTCGATATATTTTTGCTTTTGCAAATCTTGAAACAGCTTGCAGTTTTATGAGTGCCTTATTCCGGATTTTTTATGATTGAGCTTTAATTGCACAGTCGGTTAGAAGATGTAAGGATTTTTCCTCTTTTCATCCGCATTCCTAGTACGTAAGTGTAAACACAGTTTTTTTTAATAAGATATAAGAACTTACGAGTGTAATACAATGCAAGACAACATCATAAAACGTTTTCCATTAAACACTATACATTTTGTTTTTTCAATCTGAACGCACGCTTAATATTTTTTTGTGAACTCTTATAACTATTTTGTTTATCAATGCCTAAAAATTAGTCATGGCTCAGTACTCGAAAAAGCAATGTTTAGAAATTATAAAAATTTATTACTAAGTTTCGTAGTCGGTGGCCTCAACTTTAAGAGCGCTAACGCCAATTTTCGGTCGTTATAATCGCTCAACCCGACTCAAAATTCGTAATTTGGTACATAAAATGTAAGTCAACATTTTCACTCATTAATCTTTCGATGATAGTGAGAGAAAGAATAGCAAGGAGCGCTGAAAATATTGAGGCATTAAGTTAATCTGTTGACAGCGACTCAAATCAATCCATTCCACGCGGTTAACAGGAATTGAACATCGCTCAAACAATATTGTGGCGAAAGAAGCTCGGCCTACACCCGTATAAGATCAGATTAACTCAAAAAAAAAAAAAAATGTGTGGAAAATTGGCTCAAATGAGACGATCGGTGCATATGAATGAAGTATAAGATGAATCTTAAAAGGGAAAAAAATGTACGGTCTTTAACGGTTAGCCCGAAATGTTTGGTTTAAAATATTTCATTTCTTAGTACCTTTCTTGTCTCAGTTTAGTCAGGGTACCAAATTTAACATCACGTTCTAGGCTAATTCACTGCAAGCCTAACAGTTGAAGAAGTTGTTCTTATAACCAAAATTGGTAAAGAGGACTGTTCATACGACAAGAGCTTCAGATCTATAAGCCTGTTCCCTATCCTGTTCCCTATCCTGTTGAATCGAATGAATGAAAATTGTTTGAAAATGCATCCGTTGTCTTAGATACAACATGCATACAAAAGCGGACAGTTTTATGAGACTGCTCCTCAAAATCATGTGACTAAAATTGAATGTGGATCCGACGAGAAGGAGTACGCTTTGTTCATTTTCATTGACACTTAGGGTGCCTTCAACAACTCAAACTTTGATGAAATATGTAACTTTGTCAGTAGATATGCTTAAGTATATGCTCATGATGAAGCTGTAGGCAGTTTAGCTTATGTCTAGAGACGCATCAGAAAATTCCAAGGCACGGTAGCTAAACATTTTTTGCTGAACACTGATTTTCTAAATAAATTTCAAGAATTTGTAAATGTTGCTCGGGCTTAAGTCTTTGTATGATGATTTGCTCAATATCACTAAATAAAAAGATGGTGTCAGCTGCAGGAATAACTATTAGCTATCTGAGTGTTATTATATTGAAGAAAAATACCCTTTAGTAGGTCACTTGACAACACCAATTTTCTACGCCAAACATTTGACACATTTTCAAGAGCTCTCTAAGGTCATTTATAGGTAGACCTATTAAGACAACTGTAAGACTTCTAGACTACTATGGCCCGTAATCGATCCTTAATAATCAAGAGGGCTGATTAACGTCAGGAGAAAAGATATCTACAAAAATAAAAAAAATAAAATAAATAAATAAGTGGCGCAACAACCTGGTGTGGGCCAATGCCTAACTTCTCGCACTTATTTGTGTTTCTCACTTTGTGAATTTTTACACTCCTGAGCAGGGCCTACTGTTTATTGTCGGTTCCGAACGGGTCTCCTGAGAAGCTTTTTCGTAGGCAGAATTTTACTTTCGTAGGGTTTGCCATTTCCTGCCGAAAGAATGATGACGATTCGGAAAAATTTGCTGTTGTGCTCCTACCGGAAATCGGTGGCGTGACAGCCAGTGAGTTAACCGTCAAGCAATCGCTACAACCTAAATGTAATAAATGCAAAGGAAGAGAGATCTGTGACACAGTCCTCTTGTTACTGATTCACCTTGTTACACATGAGAATTATTTCCCTGTGCAGTTTCCACTTGCAAGATCTATATGTTATCTGCGCTATGAGGATTGTCAATCTTGACAAAGTTGCCAATGATCGTCCTTGGTCTCGGGATTTGCTGGGGCATCACCTTTCTACGCTCAAAGTGGTATCACAACGGATTTAAAGTAGGTCAAAATGCGCCTTAACAAGGACTATTCTTACCTAAATTTGTACAAGGGATAAATGTGCCTCACTTTCAAAGCCACCTTCCAATTTGCAGTTTAGATGATCTTGTTCGCGACTATTTTCTTGCTGTTTGATGCCATTACTAAAGGACTTTGTTTTATGTATATATGTAGAATCCAAAGCCAACTTTTTACTCAGTTTTATCTCCGGCAGAGGCCTGATCACGGAAAGAAATCTAGACGAATTCTTACGGACCTTTAATAAATGGAATGATGAATAGATGGCTCTTTTAAACGAGATTGCTTGGCTGAATTTCTTATGACCTGACTACTACATCTTGCGGCGCTAACTGCGATTTGCTAAAGCAATTAATCATATTTCCGCAGCAACAAAAAACACATGAAGACTAGATTTTTGTCGGAGTACTTGAAATTAATTGAGTGCTCATCTAACATGATTTTTGTTAGATCATCTAGAAACTATGTGGCCTTAAAAACTTGTGATAATAAAGGGTATGAAAATGATTTGAGAAATCAAATTATGTCTGACAAGGCATAGTTTCCAAACGAAGACTTAGCATTTGTAGGGATAAAGCCAACTCTGTTGGCTAGCGACATGATGTCGTCTTCATTATTTTTGGGCTCTCTGCTCAAGGAAAGCAGGCACTGTAACCTTAATTTAATATTCCTCATGAATTTGACAAAGATAAGACTACCCAAGTGTGTTTTGTGGTTATGTCTTAGTAGAGCTGGCACTCACCAAGTTGTAGTCGTTATAAGTCGACTTTATATGTATGATTTCTGGGCTGATTTTCTGAAAGATATCACTTCTACTTCCGAAACAAATCAGGAGCGAAATAGACGGTGGTGTTAGCATCGAAATTTCGAAAAAAAGATCCCTGCTGACTTCATCTTTGGATATAATATTTTTTTTTTTTTTATAACCTATTTGAACAATCTTTCATTTTACATTTATTATATTTTATTTCAGACGTTTGAAATGTGTCATTTAGCAAATTCTTTGATGGACTGTTTTGATGTCTAAAATTAGGCACGAACATGCAAACAAGATCTTTCTAATGTCAGGGGCAAAACGTGCAATAAACCTTCGATAGCCTAGATCTTAAATAAATTACAATACTTAGCAACTTATGGCAATAAAGATGTATCATGACAGTGAATCACGTTAAATCCGCTTTCAATGAATCCAATGGCAAACGTGATGACTGAATTGTGCCTGCATAATAAGTGAACTAGGAAATACCTCATATAACGTATGTATTTACGTTCGTACTTTTACAGAATTCAGTCAGTCGTCCAATTGGTTATTCAAGCCATTTTAAAAGGACCAGCATAATAAATATTTTTGCACGCAATGCGTTTCGCATTTTTGAACTCAATAATAGCACGACATGATCATTCAAAACCTATTAATATATCCGAATAAATTTCAAGGCATAAGACATTTAAAAATGAAAACTCAAATGACTTGTAACTTAAAATGCCAATAAATTACAAATATCAGACTCCATTGATACCAATAGCAATTCTCATCGAGCCTCGGGTAGGTAGAGCCTCCTCACTAGGTCCTTATCAAGATGACTGGGCCATTACACACAGACGGCCTGTATCTATCGCAGTAAAACTGACTCTTATGTTTGGTAAAAAGTTACGACATTTTCATTTTGTATCCGATCTGTTAGTTGAGTGTTCCTCTAAGCGCACGAGATTGAATTAAGGTCATTGGCGGTCGTCGACAGTGATGGTTGCGGTGGTGGCAAAGTAGCAAAAAAAGTGTTTTCGACCATTGTATTCAACTTAAGGTATCATTTCTGCTTTTTTTTTTGTGTCATAGCTTGTGGTCTGAAAGGTAACTGAATACTGGTGTTGTTTTTTTTTTTTTTTTTGTATGCGATATTGTTTGATATCTAGGTACACAGAACAAATAGTCATTTGCTATACAACGAGTATTTGTTTTACCTGGTACCTTATCGACTGAAAAGCTCTATCTACCGCAAACTAATTACATGCTCGATTGAAATCGAGAGTTCTTACTTTGCCCAAGAGCCAGATAAAAAATCAACCTCTTGTCCTATTAAAGAAATAATGATATTCATTGAATAGCTAAGTGAACTTAAATAACTTGTCGTCAGGCCATTACGGCACGATTGATGTACGCTTTTTGTGTAACTTTGAAATTACAAAATTGAAAGCGGACAGCGAATATTTCGAGAAACGAAAGGGATTAATCGAATAAGTATTCTTGAATGCAGTTGTAATGATAATACAATTGTACGAGAATTTATAAGGGAAAGGCTGACTCCAAAATTCCGCCAAATGACAAACATATTCTCAATAAGACTATTCTCCTTCTTAGAATAATGGAAATCTTAAAAATGTGAAACAACAAAGAAAATACTCGTAAGCTGAATGAAACATGTGGTATGAAGCAAGAATCTTTCATAACTTGGATTGTAAAGGGTAAACCAATAGCTAGTGTGGAAGTCTTCATTAAACGCACAATTGTTGTGAAATCAATTTTTCTGATTAATAAAGATCAGTTTATGGCAGTTATGAATGAAATACAACGTCGTTCATGAGACTACCACGGCTTCTGTTACAAAAGACATTCGAAGGCCAAAATTATCGATAACTTTTTGAAGAATAAGTGGAAAAATCTATTCAAACAAATCTTAGGGGAGGTTTTATAAATATTAGCTTTAGAAATCCGCCACAAATTGGATGCCAAGCATTTATTGGAGAGTTTTGTAAGCTGAATTTCAGAGGTTTCTTCAGGAATAACGCTCTAAAATCTTATCAAAAATTTATTAAATAACATGTTAAGCCAATGGGACTGCAATCGTGACTACGATTGTTTTAATATACACAATTCTGCTTGACTTCGACATTCTGAACAGACAACAACCGAAGGATGGTGTGTTTCCGCCAACACCCTGGATTTGTTTTTAACTCTGCTCACCCTGATAGGTAGACTGTTGATATGCTTTCCCCATCTAGGCTCGTCAGACCTTTGTTTTATATCAGCTAATTTCTCGTACAACGATCACACAGAAAAAAAATCCTAAAAAATTGTAAAACAATACGAGGAAGTTAATTGGAGTGGACTTAACAGCTTCTTGAGGTATTTTAACTGGTCGTTATGTCGATAATGACGTCAGGCTTGATCAGAATTAGAAACTACCTTTCAAATCGTTCAAGTTGTATTGGATGGTTTCAAGTTTAGTATTCACAAAATAAATGCTGGTGTGCCCCAGGGCTTCTTTCTGTCTCCTACGCTTTTTTAATTTTCATCAATGATCTGCTACTTTTATTCCAATATATTCCTTTGCTGAAGACAGTATTCTCTGCTTTTCATATTCGTTGCCGGACTTACATCACCGCCAACTTGGCCAAGTGATTTTCAGCGGCTCTTCGGTCGGCCAATTTTTTTACTATTAAGAAAGTTTTGCAAAGTCCGGGCTATACAGTGTATGCATCTAAACTTTCCAACTGAGCTCCTTCAATTTCTTCCGGGTCATCAAAGATGTGTGGGGCCTAGCATAGACTGCACTAGACGATCGAATTGACCGATTCAATACGTTCTAGCAGCTCATAATAGACAATTTCCTTCCAATCCCACCAAACACTCAACATAACCTTTGCTTTTGCTTTCCCGGCTTTGAAGTCGTTTGCGGTCGGTCACCGGCCTTTGACCATGATCGTTTGCATATTCTCGTATTTGATCCTTTTTTCATCGCCCGTAATGAATCGCTTCAAAAATGGTTTCATTTCGTTAAGTTTCTGCAGAGTTTCAATGATGGTTATTCGGTCAATTAAATTTCTTTGCACTAATTCATGTGGCACTCAAACATCGACCTTCTTTGAGTAGCCTGCTCAATTTAGATGATGATGTTTAGTGCATCCAGAAAGCTTCCGTACTGGTCTTGCTCCATCAGTTGCAAAATTTCATCGACTTTTTCAGTGAGAAGCCGACCAGTGAGAGGTGCATCTTTTACATCAAAATTTCCGGAACGGAATCGAACAAACCACTCCTGGGTCCGGCGTTCTCACTGTAAACTGCACACATTTTTCCGCATGTTTTGCAGCGTTTTTCCCTTTTTTATAGTAAGAAAGCGCACATAGCGTACATCTTCAAATATTTCACTCATATTCAAATCAGTTTAACCTTTAACACGAGCAAATAATTACACAGCTGTCTTCACAAAAAATGTAGCCTGACATGTCACCTTTTAAACACGTGTTCGTTTGACACAATCAGGTTAGCGTTTCTAGATAAATGGACACTAACACCATCTAGTGACAAAAAACCGCGGAAACTTTTTATATGACCGTTTACTTTCCCCTGATGGAGTAAGCGGACACGTCGGAATACGAATATGAAAACTGCCATCGTGGAAATGGTTTCGGAACTCATGTAAATTACACGGTCTTACTTTACTAAATACGCTATCTTTGTGCTTGACAGATAACTAACAACGAAGATAGGCATCTGTAGAAATTCTCACAATTTCAACATGGAGAGAGACCAGCTATGGGCGCTAAATTTATGCGAATGGCTCCAAAGCGCTTTACGAAAAAGAAGCGCACTAGATGAATGTAAGAGAAGTGCGGAAGATCTGCCCAGTTTTCCAAAAGGTCTACTCCTCTTAAATCAAGAAAATTGGTGGTGCAACCATTAAACGAAAATGACAGCAAAGGATAAAAGACAAGTCTTAGAACGTTGATGTAGATCAGCGGAAATATCGAAACCGATAAGGTTCGTCTTGAGTTCGACTATGATCGTTTCAGGAAAGAAGTGAAAAAAGCGTTAGCAAGAGCATTTGCGGTAGCAGTGGTATCATTATATCGGGAATAAGGAGAAACACCTTCTAACAAAGCAAAATATTCAATCGACAAACCTACTAATGGAGGACAACGTGACTTGCAATAGAAGGAAGGAGTACTTTGAAGCCTTATTAAATAAAGAATTTCCGCTACCATCGCCCCGGGTGTCGCAAAAATAGCAACCTGCAAAAACCAAATTAGCGAAGCTGTAAAAGGAAAAAAACCAGTACTTGCAGGTGGATTGGATATCATACCCTCGGCTCGTGATTTTATTCAATAAAATGATGTGAGGCGATAGAATAGCTAATCAGTGAGAGCTTTCTATACGAGTGAGCTCTAGACAATAGACAACCGAATATTATTAAACCTCTGGCCCTCGAATATAGATGGAAAAACATGGCGAAGCTTCAAAAGATCTGCATATCATCTTCATCGAATTAAAAAAATCGTTCGACATAGTTCTTGTTGATCTGTTTGGGGTGGCTATAAAGTTCCAAATGTAACCAAAACGTATATACGAATGATTTGCAATATATTCGTTCCGGAAATAATCGAAAAATTCGAAGTTAAAGTTGGAGTAGACAAAGACAGCTAACGAAGTTTGTTGCTTTTTAATGTCGTGCAAAATTTTTTTATTGAAGCAATAATCAACGAGTGCAAAACAACGTCTCTTCTTTTCGCAGGTATTGAAAGAAAAACATGTACAATAGTATTATTCAAAGTATTGCCAATCTGAAGCTATGACTTTTTCCCATCTTTCTGTCAATTTGTGGATCCCATCCCAAAAGAACTGCGCCGGCTTGGCAGCCAAGAATGTATCAAGCTAATTATTGGGGGCGTTCTGCATCGACCGGAACAAATGGTAGTCAGAAGGGGCAAGGTCTGGGCTATAAGGCGGGTGGGGTAAGACTTTCCATTCACTGTTTTCCAAATAGCTCTTAACCGGAATAGCAACATGGGGCCGAACGTTGTCATGATGGAAAATTATTGCCTCGTGTCTGGTCGCATATTCCGGGCATTTTTCGGCTACTGCTCTCTTCAAACGGATTAATTGTGTTCAGTAGCGTTGTCCATTGATAGTTTCACCCGGTTTTAGCAGCTCATAATACAGCATACCTATTTGATCCCACCAAATACAGAGCATTACCTTCGCGCCAGCCTTTGCCGTTGATTTGGCTGGTTAGCCGGGTTTCACATATGACTTTTTGCGCTACGGGTTGTCGTAATGGATCCATTTTTCATCACCAGTAACAATCCGATGCGAAAATGACTTCCTTTTGTGGCATTCCAGCAGCATTTCGGACATGCAAAACCGCCTTTCGACGTCTCTCGGCTTGAGTTCATGTGGAACCCAATTTCCTTGCTTTTGAATATATCCAGCTGCTTTTAAACGTTTTGAAATGGCCGCTTGAGTGACACCCAAAGATTCTGCGAGCTTTTTTTGTGTTTGGCAACAATCTTCATAGAGTAATGCTTCCAGTTCTTCATCTTTAAACTTTTTTGGCTGCCCAGGACGTTCATCGTCTTCCAAGCCAAAATCACCAGTTTTAAATCGTGCAAACCACTTTTGGCACGTTCGCTCAACTAGCGCATGTTCACCATAAAGTTCCACCAAATACGACGACTTTCGGCAGCAATTTTCTTCATATTAAAGTAATGAAGAACAACTCCCCTCAAAAACACTTTTTCAGACACAAAGTTCGACATATTTGAGTGAAAAAAAAAAATTATTGTTGTTTACGCTTCAAATGAATGAAACATACTGAAATGACGTACAATGACAGTAGCTTTCCAATGCATGTTCCAATGGAATAATACAAGTTACACCATCTCTTAGCAAACCGCACGAGTTATAGACCCAATAATAACGCTATTATAAACAACTACGCGACAGACCTTCAAGGAACCGAAGCAACAATCCTTACTCGTGACACCTATTTAGAAGGAGTCATGGTACCACAGTGTAAAAAATTTAAATATTTAGGCTATGTCGTTAAGCACCAAGGAAATTGCAATGACAATATCACACATAGAGAAAACACCAGTAAACTCCTGGGCTCACTAACGAGGTACTCCAAAACAGAGTGACCATTAAAATTGTTCTAAGATCCAAATATTTAGCCAATTATAGGAGTCTCCTTAACAGTATCCTAAGATTTTGTCTGCCGTATGTCTGTATACTACATGTAGGCTTGAAACTATTTGCTGGCGACCTGTAAAGCCTATATAAATGTCAGCTAAGTCCACAATTGATTAAATACTTACACCTTATGCAGATCCTTAAAAATATCCAAAAAGTCAAGATCGATTACAAGCCGACATCAATAGACCGAGTAAAGGAATGGCAACCCTAGCAAACTTGTCCCATTGTGCAAAATGATCGAAGTGAACACTTGTTGCTTCGTAAAGTGGTCTAACCAAGACATTTGATGCCAAAAAAGGGTTAAAAAAGGCGATGCGATGTCATGTGCCTCCTTAAATATCATATTAGAGGAAATTCTTCGCTACTCAAACGCTAAAAGGGGGCACAATTTTCCAAATGTATCTGTAACTACTTCCATATGTTGATGACGTGGACACTAGTGGGAGAGACTGTCTTAAGTACCAGAAATAGACCTTAAATTCAAATGAGGGTAAAGCTAAGTACCTTTTCAACAAAAATGTACGCGCATCGACGAATCGGACAAAAGGTCACAAAAGATAGCGACAACTTGTGGTAGTTGAGATCATTTTTAGCAGCTACATCGATCAGGATAAAAATTGCGCATCAGTTGCCTGAGATAACCGAAACAGGTGGATAACAATGGTACTGCTTGAAAATTTTCCTAAGTGTTGCGCTTAAGTGGAAGAGACTTAAACTGCGCAGCTAGAAGCAATTGAACAAAGAGGTCGCCTACAGCAGAGTCTTATTGGTTGAAGAGCAGATTCCCCACGAATTGTAGCGCTATCTAAGTAAGTTAGTAAGCTACCCGCTTCCTTACATCCGTATACAATATAAGAAATATTAAAGCAAATATCTGGCTGATGTTGATCCATAATTGTTTTCACTGCTTTAGATTTGTCCTCTCACTTATGAAGTACATATGATACTTTACCATTTAAATCACTCATGTGTAGCTTACAGAAACTAAATTGACATCATCACATCTTATTCAAGTAAACAAACCTAATAACACCGGTGGCGTGTTTATCCATTAATCAATTTAATTGATTGTAATAAAGTGTAGCGTGTAGTTTGAATGCTTTACCATGCCGATTGACTTAATGTTTCAGAGAAACAAGAATTCCAACACTTATGTGATGCATGTAGGAATATGTACTCGTATCTTCAATTACCTTTCACCAAGTAAGCGTAAACATAATCCGCCTTAAGCCTTACATCGACAGCATTTGGATTTCTTACCAGCTGTCCGCACACACCTTAGGACATTACACACACTCTTTTGAAGTATCAATGAATATGTTTTATGGTCCTTCTCTGTTTGCAGAATGTTCATCAATTCGTGTAACCCATTTATAAAGACTGGCTAACAAATGAGTGGAACTGCCATTGGCGTATCAAGCAGAATTTGATTTGTTTACGTAATCAATATGTAGCCAGATACACAGCCCTAGATGAGATGAGGAAAAAAGTATCTATCTGCTGAAGCTGTCTGTTTTTGAAACTTTCATAGAAGGTAATTCATTTGTTAAGTCCGCCTTTCAGCCTTAGACTATAATACATGTCAATGGGCTTTAACCGCCTGAGGTTATGGTTTTGTGACAAGAGATTTAGACTTAGATTGTAACATAGGTAGTAGAATTAGTTGAATGGCTTTACTGTAAGCTATACGCAGTGCGTGACACCGATTTCTTAGTCGATAAGGTTTATAAATACTTAATTACATGGCATCAACGTGTGTTAGTTGCTAGTTACTAGACAAGATATTAAAAATAGGCGCCACGATTTATGAAGACCGAGACCAAGTTGTTTGAGGGTACTTAAATCTCAAGTATTTTGATGAAGGTCTATTTATGATACATTAAAAGTGACGCAGTTAAAAAGTATATAACTCTATCTTTCTGAAAATCTTGCCAGAAATACTAGCCAACGAAAGAGGCGCGATCATTTTAAGTCCACAGAATTATTTGCGTATGCGGATGATATTGATATAATTAGGTTAGCACAACGAGGCGTCAATGAAACTTTCGTGAGTATTGAGGCAAAAGCTGCTAAAATGAGTCTGGGGTAAATTGTAGATGAGGCCCAAACAAAGTACATCCTGTTTGGTTTGGCCAGAATGTCACTATTTAAACTTTGAGATAGTTGAAGATTTCGTGTATCGTAGTCGTCACCAGCAGCGCTATGAGCATAGAAGTCAGACGCGAAAATACTATTGTCAATCCCTCTCTTGTCCTACTTAAAGGTTCGAGATCCGCTCTCGTTTGTATTGACAAAGAATGGAGAGTGCGATAAAATCACGAACTGTACGGGCTATACAGGGACTTCGGCCTAGTCAGGCGTCTACGAATGCAACGATTTAGGTGGCTGGGCTATGCTGAGTATGAACAGCACAACTTTGGCCAAAAGAGTCTGCAAGCAGACGACGTTTTTTTAATTCTTGTCGAGTGCAGGCGCTTTTTGAGCAGACATCACTATTTTGTTCTGTTTTAACTAATTTTTAAAAATCTCCGGAATTACTGCATTCAAGCTTGATTGAATGCGGGGAGACAAGCAACATTAGCCACGAGGTATTCGACAGTTCGAGCTTGGCAAGTACTTCGGCAGCCGCCCAATTAGTAAGTAATGAATTTGAATTTTTTTTTTTTTACTATATTTCATTCATTTCATCATTTACAAAAGTAAGCCACGTCCAATTGCGTTGTAAATACGAGCCGAGGAAACCATTACAGCAGCTAATAGCATATTGGATATTTCCAAAAAAAAAACCATCAGCTACTCAGCCGGTTTTGAGCATCCTGGAGGCTTAAATGAAAATTATGAGGGATGGCAAATACTAGTGGTAGTGCGAGAAGTCATAGTGAAACAAAAAGAAATAAACCGACGCACAGTGTGTACATCAACGCCAATTAAAAATTAATTTGGAGATATTGAAAGTGCAACAACTCCCATAACTGCAAGGATTTGCAATGAAAAATATCCGAACACGATTCTTGTCGGAGAATACTGCAGATGATGATCGTCATCAAGCAAACATTAAATTTAAAGTGCAATGGAGGATGATGATTTTATGTAATAAAAAGAGACAATATTAAATCGTTGTTACTTTTATTGCATAAGGAATAATTACATATTTTACAGATACAATAGGCCTCTGTTTCGGCGATTACTTCTTCATCGGTCTTAAATCTCTTTCCCGCGAGCATTCTTTTGAGGACTGCGAACAGGAAATAGTAGCTGGGGGCCAAATCTGGGTGGGTGGGGAAGCAATTCGTAGCCGAATTCATTTAATTTTGCCATCGTTTTCATCGACTTGTGACACGGTGCATTGTCTTGATAAAACAGCACTTTCTTTTTATTCAAATGCGGCCGTTTTTCTGCGATTTCGTCCTTCAAACGCTCCAACAACGCAATATAATAGTCAGCCCCTTTTGCAGATAGTCGATGAAAATTATTCCATGTGTATCCCAAAATACGGATGCCATAAACTTGCCAGCCGACTGTTGAGTTTTTGGTCGTTTTGAGGTTTGTCGCCTACTCGCCACTCAGCTGACTGCCGACTTGACTCTGGTGTGAAGTGATGGAGCCAAGTTTCATCCATTGTCACATACCGACGCAAAAATTCAGCTTATTTTGGACGTCGACTGCGTGCATCATCTTCGGTGCTTGTATGACCACTTTTAAATTTTTCAATCCACTTGCGAATGGTTCGTTCCGCTGGTGCAGAGTCCGGGTAACACTTATCAAGCCATTTCTTTGCATCGGCTGCATTTTTTCCCACCAAAAAGCAATGATAAATCAACACACGAAATTGCTTTGAATCAATTTTTTTTCACAATAACAAAAGTTGCTTCACTCACAACGCTATATCTCGAGAACTTATTATCTGACAGCTGTCAAATTTATACACGTACCTTTTGAAGGTTGGTACTAACTGAAAATGGTATGGATTTATTTCAAGTGGTTCCCTCTCTTAGAAACGGCACGGCCCATGTATTAATACTGGACTATGCCAGTCCATATGCCCCAATACACAAGTATTCGTTTTTTTTTTTTTTTTTTTTGCCTGCAAAACTCTTACCATTGTGGTTAAATTTGCTTCCTAAGCATAAGATTTATAAAATGTTTGAATTGAACCAATAGCATCCCGAATCAGTTTACAAAATTTCAGTATTCAATGAGTAATACGCATGTATGCTTTCCACTTTCTCTTTTATTTTAACAAGGACGCATTTTATCTGTTGCAAGTATTCACTTAGGATATGAATTTTAATTGGGCCTTTACTGTTCCAATTGATTACATTCATGTCACTGATGTATATTAGCAATCCCTAATGGAAAACGTTGATTTCCCAAAGTATAGGTCCTTTAAGCTTGAAAATCTATTGGTCGAGTCAGTCTGCTGTCGACGAGCTGTGCTTTTTTATCGAAAATGGTCAGCCGGTAGAATTGATTGTTTCCATTTTGAAAATAGAAACATACTCGTATGTATACCCATTTGCACATAAATATTATAAATAGTAATAGCAGAGGAAACGAATTCATTTTCCTTTCTATTGAAAATCTGTAACATGCTGCCTCTTATAGTACCTGGGAAATGTTTACTGGCATACATGTGCCTGGCAAAAAGCTAACTCGCATTTGACATACGACTATGCGTTGTCATTGTCAAGTGCTGTTCACGTTCATCAGATAAACAAATTTATCGTCAATAACTATTGAAACAATGCCAACAACTAACTGAAAGACGCGACTAAAAGTTCATATTTTCTTTTCTTTATAATGTCCAGTAATTGTGTTACACAATTGAAACAATAGTAACATTGTCCGAGCTCATTCATCCGGACACGCGACATGCTTACCCATTTGCATTTGTACTGCATAAATCATGCTCAGATACAGATTTGTGCACCTCGGATATTGTTGCGGTAGCAACAAATACAACGAAGTGAATCATATATAACGTGACGCGATAGAGAAACGTGACTGCACTCAGCACTTAGACTCGTGTAATGTATTTTAGTGTTGTTTTTAAAAAAAAAAATAAAATAAAGAATGTTCCACTCAGAGTTAAAACAGACACTTCAAGAGTTGTGTTGGAGTAACACTCAAACTACTTTTAAATGACTACAGTGAGCTATTCGAAAAAATGTCGTGTATTTCTCCAAGTTCATCATAAGATTACAGATCGCGAATCTTGAGTATTTTGCTGATTATTTAGATGGCATTTACACAGTAAAGGGAGGACATTCTGGTAGCAGGTCGTAAAAACTCTATCCATTCAGTGCTAGATCTTATCAAGATGTGGGAACAAGTTTTAAAATATCAGACACAAGTAGACGTCACATGTGTTCATTTGAATCCTATCGAAATAAAACTGGTTTGTTAAATTGGTGTCTTCAGTTTAATCCTACGATAAATACTCGATCAACGAGTATTAAGTTGATCTAATCCCAAAATAACGAAAGCAAGAGGTTTAGGATTGGAAAGGCCTATTATTTTATAGTGAACGCATGCAGATATGCCAGACAGAAATGTGACAGGTGTCATCTATAAAATTGGTAACTTTACCATGTAACGATAAATAGTGAAGAAAAATATGAATTATGATGAAATTTAATTACAAAAATTCAGTTGCGGGCGGGTAGTGTAGTAGTTTGAAACTCAGGTGTATTAGATTTCCATATTTTTGCCAGAGGTGGTTGTCAAACTGGAGCTAGTATATCCTCATCTAGTGGTTCTTAGTACGTACTAGTTGTTAGTTTGTTGCATTTAGCCCAGCCAGCAACCACTTCAACATCAGTGTTATGCCTTCATGTCAGAGTTGACGCCGACGGAATTTTCATATAATTACATACAAATTCTATGAAAGGAATTTTTCAGATAATTGCCTCTCACGGGATTTGAACCCGCTACCCTCTGCTTGAGGAGTCTATGCATATTCCACGGCAACCCCACGTTCAACAGCAAAAAAGATGCTAAGAATTCAAAGAACCATGTGCCTTCCGAGACGTATGTGAGCAAAATAATCTAAAACTTGCAAAACAAAAATACAACTTTTTTTTTTTATGGTTGCACCATAGGGTACAAGTAGCACAACCGATAGCAAACATGATTTATACCCCTGAAAGTTCCAATGTCAAAAGTAGCTCTCCATAACAAAACACACTCCGCACATTTCAACCACTCACCCCGCAGTACTCCTTTAAGGTATTCCTTCGCGGAGCTGGTCAGCAAGTATTTTATATCCTGGGTCCTTGCTGTTTCAGTACGTCGTACCTGATCAATTCAGCGGGGTTGATTCTGCACATCGATTATAAACTCACAAATTCTCGCACAGTTTTCCTCTGATCGTAACATATGTTCGACGAAGGACTATGGCCTCGGTACGTTGCTTCTTCTTTTCGCGAAACGACTGCAATAATATCTTCGTCGTCATTTAGACAATTTGGACGCAAAGTATGTCCAAAGCGGTACAAATATTTACGACACCCCCCGTGACCGGACAGGATTTTCGCGAGGTGGTATTTGCAGTTTCCATGCGTCCGGAATTAACTTGTAAGGCCGTCAACCTTTTGTGGTGTTGTGACATCTATTTTGCCATCTAATTATTGGGGTCATCCTTTTCTCCTCTTTAATCCTTTTTGTTTCATACTTGGCGGTTTGACGGTTTGTTGTAGGTATACCATACTCTAAACATCTCTTCCGCAAGTATGTCGATGGGTACCATTCCATATGCTGCTTCATCCGATATCGTTCGAAAGCCACATATCGTCTTAAATGAATATAGTCTGTATGCCGACCATAGTTTTTCCTTAGGATAGTGTCTGACAAGTGTCGTGATCCAAACCGGGGCAGCGTAAAGCAGAACCGATCTGATCAATCTTGAAAGTAACATTCTTCTAGTGTAACCAAGTCCACCGATATATGGTGCACACAGCTGTCTATTATCTAACATTACTCCCAATTATTTCAGTGCTCCTTTAGATCAAATTGTTCAGAAGCGGAAATTAAGCCGTCAGTCACTCTGTCGGTAATGAAACCGATGGCGAACTGAAAAGAAATGTTATACGATCAGAGGAAGAAGACGAGCTCTTGCGCGTGTGTTCAGAATCAGAGGGTTCGAACAACATGGTGGTGGAGGCTACTCTAGTAAATTGTAGCATTGATACGGTTTCTCCAGAATAATATAATAATCTCCAGCACTCGAAACAAGTTTCGTCCGCACTTATTCTTCGTCTATCCAAAAACGCAGAAGACATCATCCTAATCCAGGAACCATGGATCGCAAAAGGCATGGTTCGTGGACTTGGGACACCTGTATACAGTCCTTGTATATTAGTGAAACGTAGCCTTAATGCATTTTTAATTCGTAACCTCAGCGATCTAGACTTAACCGTTACCAGACTAGAGACTGCTAAAGGCTCCTACTACCTGACATCCGTATATCTTGACAACGATCATGTGGACCCTCTTATGATAACCTAAACATTGTGACACTGGAAGCAAGAAGGCAAAAACTGGCCTCACCATCGGGTGCGACGCTTACGTTCATCACACGGTATGTCGGTACTCATCAACTAACCTCATTGTTTGCAACATTGACAATGACCCCACATTTATGACAAGAAAATGACAGGAAGTGCTAGATATCACTCTTATCTCCGACAACATTACTCACAGGCATGAGTAATGTAATCACCACAGGTATATCCAATTCAGCCTGAATGATGCTATTTCTAGTCAACCAGTATTCTGGAACTATCAGAAAACTAAAGAGGAATGCTGTCAGAAACACTACCCTTTGAACTCTCAAATCCTCCGCGTGACAACAATGAGCTTAACATGAAAGTCAAGGACTTCACACTGGCTCTCAATCAGGCTATGGCTGATTCCTGCTCTCTTATTCACCCTAGAGGTTTTCCACTGGAAAAGGGTAGCATAGGTATACCTATATATCTATACGTAGGTATCGACCTAAGAGTCTAATCCTTCTAATCAGGAAATACCTCAGCGCCATCACAGTTATCATCACCGGATAGCGTGGTGTATAAAATGTAGAAAATGCTCTCGTTATGGATAACCAACTTACAGAGTTAAAACATTCTTAACACCAAGTGTTACTACTGTGCAATATTCCTCTGTGCACTCTTGTCTTCTCACTCTTCTAGGGTATTTGTGACTGTCCCCTGGGTGACCTCTTCTAAAAAGGGTTAACACCATCAGCTTCGTTAAGTGTACTATATTTCGTTTGATTTTATTAATTTTTGTTGGTTCCCCACTCATAGTCGTTACCGATGTCGGATGTGTAGTAACCTCAGAATCCTATGGCTATCTATGCAATCACTGAGGTCATCTGAGGGTGGACACAAGTCCTTATGAGGTGCTGTGACAGTACCAGATCGGTTCTAACAAGGAATATTATACTATGTACACAACCAACTTAATAACGACGAGGCATCAAGCATTCCTTGAGGCCTGACAGGGTTTTAACGGAATAGGGGCGATCGCAACAAAGTCATGTCATTCTTAGTAACACAGGCAACAGAATACTACAAACGTCAGCCCTTATAACTGTCATTTCTGCAGTCTTAACGCAAAAATTAAGTTGGTAATCTGAAGTTCTCCTCTTCCTTCGCCCAACGCTGATCTTGATTTCATTTCACAATCTCCGGAGAGACGTGAACTAGGTCCTATTAGCACCAGATCTTGGGTTGCAGAGACTCTTGAACATTATTTAGCCATTAAGAAAGGTGATAGGGATACCTTAATGACAGTCTTATTTTAAATCTTATACACGATTATATATACACCTTGTCTTTGCCAGGTGATTTGCCATAAATGTATGGAAGAAGCTTCCAATCGTTAACTGAGAGCTCAGGATTTTCTTATCCTAGAATTTTCAGGATCGTCTCAGAATCAGAGGGCTCGGGCGATGTGTTAAACTTAGTTTTAGGTCTATGATGAGGATAAGATTGCTCCAATATCTTAGTACCAGTCCAAACTTTATCAAGATTCTCACGCCAGCCAGAGCCCTTGCTGCGACGCATTTGTAGACGAATTTTCGTGATCAGTAGTCTACAAGCCGGAATTTATCGTATGTACTTTCCCGACACAGTCGGACATGTCGAAAATTAGAGCTACGAAGATGCTTTAATTGCCTCAAAGGAGGCGTTGGACAATAGGTCAACAAATCTACCACTTTTTAGATAGGAGTCAGATACTACCACTGATATACTCCAACCTGTCTTCCTAGGAAGATTGCTCAGAGCTTTGGTCTTAATCTTGACAGATTTCACAGTTTGGGTTTTACTCAGTTCGGATATAGACAACTCATTGCGTCCTTCGCAATTTCGCTTAAGATTTGGGCACTTAGCTTTGTTTATGCAGATTTGTCATCACCTATTGAATGGGAGGTTATGACTGAAATGATTTAGTAGCCGCTGAACTGAATCTCTGAATTGAATTGCACTGCTGTGGAACATTTTTAAATTAAAACTTTCATCAATATTCTACAGATTCATCCAAAAATGTATGCCCAACTCAAATGACCTCTGCTTTCTCTTATATCTAGAATTTACGGAATAAGCATTCCCACCAAGTCATATTGATCAAGGTTGATTCCATAAGTAACATAAATGATATCTTGCCTAATATGTCACCAACTTAGATAATTATATTGTTCGAATTCCATGTCCAGTTTCTACAAAATACAACAATTGGCAATACAAGTTATTTGAAATTTTTTCTCTAAATTTATTCCAAAAGGTTACATAAATCGATGTACTCTGAAGTCATAACCAAATTCCACTTGCATATCTGAAAGTCTTTACCGCGTTGCATACCTACTGTCTAGATGAAGTGTATACAATATAACCTCAACTGAACTGATTGACTGCCATCATGATCACTATCATTTTCAGAACGCATTCGCCATCCATCTTTATTGAATTGCTTTTGTCAGAAACCATTCATTATGCGCTTGAATGCCCAGCTACATACGAACGAAATTTATTACTACAATTCCATCTCACCACCATATATGTCATAAAAACGCATGCGCTCCCAAACCAAAAACGGTCAAAGCAGAGCAAACTTCATACCGCTTGACCGCAATCAACTTGTAATTTGTCAGCCCAAAACCGTATGCTCAGACTTACTGACCTTTCTCGTCGTAAGCTGATTTATTCCATGTCCAGCTCCCTTAAACGGTGCACAAAAACATTGATCGAGAGAGCTCCAAAAAGAGTCAATAACGTGCTCCAACTTCCAAGCAATAATTGAGCAATTTTCCAACTACAAATACGAGTACATGATCGGATGCCTGGGACCACTCCATTTTAATAAGTTGAACTTTTGAAAAAGTACGACGAATGCCACCATACGTAGTGAAATTGATTCAACCGAGGGCCGGACAGGGGGAGTTATGATCGCACACGAAACGTGTGACCCAACATTGCTGAAACCTATTAATCTCTTCTCTTGGACCTGGTCCTCGTGGTGGAAGACAACAACGAAGAGCTATGATCTGCTGATGATTTGTAGTGCTCATTAACCTTTCGTTACGTTTCCGTTTCGAGAGTCAAGTCAAGGCGCAGTAATTGCCTTTTTGCGGGCGTAAGACAATAAATTCCTTCAACGATGATTGGACATGACCACAAAACAGTTTGGACTATGAATTCGTTTGGTGATTTGGATTGGAGGATTGGTTTGGTATGGCTGCACTTGCCTTGGATTACTAGTCTTTAGTGGGCTTTAACAATTCCGTCCCGTCGGTGATTACATTTGAAGCAGAGTCGTGCATGTTCGTCGCCATTCAAGGATTTGTTAAAAGCAAAAAAAAATTTTTTTTTTCTTAGTCTTAACCGTTTAAACGCTCTAACAGATTTCGTGACTTGGAAACAGCAGCACTCGACTGTCAAAAATAATTATTTCTTGTCGCGGTGACAAATGTTGATTTTTTTTTTTTTTTTTTTTGTTTTTTTTTTCCTCCCTCTTCTTTCGTGAGCGGTAAGCTATTAGCCAATTTGGAAGCTGGTTAAGACAACACAAATTGTCAGTTGAGGTATAATAGTCGGTCGCACTGATTGATTCGTCGTCGTGTCGCAGTGTTTGATCTCCATCTTTGGACTGAGAGGAAATCTAGAGATCTTGACTTTAAATAAATTAGACTCGCTCATTTGGTGTGGGTTATGGAGCAATTGGTTTTCAAGTAAGTGTAAATGATCTAAGTTATGGGCTAGGTGACATGGTGATTACGAAGTGTTGTTCTTTGTGGGCGAATCGGATAAAAGGCTCTGACAGGCGCACAGTCGCTGAAATAATTAGAGAATGTCTCAATTTACGGGCAACAAATTAGAATTTTGAGTTGCTTGGACCAGTGTTATTTGTGGACAATTATAAATTAAAACAAACGAGCTGAAAACGTTAAATCAGTTTAATACGAATCAATGTCGTAAGGTACTCGCAATGCATTATAATGGGTCTCATTTGTATATTTTATAGGTACATTGCACTGCTACATAATTAGTAGCTACTATTCCTTAGCTAGAATGGAGTTATAGCCGGAATTGCTAATGAAGAAAGAAAAAAGGAAATTTAGCCAAGTTGCAATAACAAGTAAACCATTTTACTTCCACTTGTGTAGAAATGTCCTTGTTTAGAAGTTGTCACGAACTTAAAATAACAAAGATTGGGGTTGATTGAGAACTACTGTAATGTACCATAAAAACTCACATCGCTTGTCCCCACATCG
Organism: Volucella inanis; assembly: GCA_907269105.1. Lineage (NCBI taxonomy): Eukaryota > Metazoa > Arthropoda > Insecta > Diptera > Syrphidae > Volucella > Volucella inanis. The sequence goes on from OU026157.1 coordinate 21,065,856, forward strand.
AAGCTCGTATGAAAAATAAATAACTTTTTTTGAATAGAAGAGAGCTATGAAGGGCTGCAGTTATATTTAGTATCCTTGCCAAACATTTAAACAACGCTTCGTTGTTCCCATGTGATGATGGGAATAAACTGGAGTTAACCACGGATCGTCATGGGCTATTGACGCGCACGAGCGGGTGGTGTAGTAGTTTGAAACCCAGGTATATTAGGTTTCGATATTTTTCCCAGAGGTGGTTGTCGAACTATAGCCAGTGCATCCTCAACCAATGGGTCTTAGTACGTTCTAGTTGTTAATTTGTTACATTTAGCCCAGCCAGCAACCACTCCAACATCAGTCATGTCTTCATGTCAGAGTTAACGCCGACGGGATTTCATTCAAGTAATCTTCAGTTCAAAAACGAGCTCGATATGTTGACGAGAAAATGAGAGCTGACTGGTCTACCATAGCCCTCCATTTTTTCAACAAATACGGAAAAATGAATAACAGACTTCTTCGGACTATACATAACGCGTTGAAAATCTCCCACCGGTTTTCTAATAATATAAAGATACTTGCCATCGAGTCATTTGGATTTTCAAGATCAATTATATTTTCAGCAAGTCTAAACGTTACCCACCCAAAGATCTCCCATGGCGACTGTTCGTTCGGAGACATGAAGTTTCACCCTACTGACAACACAAAGGTACATTGCCTTGCTCAAAGCTCAAGTGTGCCACGCTCAGATTAGCTCTGTTCCCATCTATACCTAAGTTTTCTCTTTCATTTTCTTGTCCTCCACTAATAGCTGTCGCTGTTAATGTTAGGCAACCGAATAATGGTGGTGCTTACACCGTCACGCGTTGGAGATATTCATTGAAATGCCCGTGCCCGAAGAGAAGCTAAGTGACTTAGTAATTCACCTCATCATGACTTCGCTACAGACGGGTATGAGTCGGTGTCTCCAACTACCCACAATCTCCTCATCACATTTCTGTTTACAGCACGGCAACGTTCTATCCCGCCTGTCGCTGTCTTCTTCAGCTTCAAATGATAGACATTTTTCTATGCTCCACAAAGCCAGCAACACAACGGGTGCGCTTCTGTCAATCACCATAACGATAAGCGCCTACGATCAGAAGGGAAACGACGCGTTCTTCTTCAAGGCCTGGATCACACCTAAAGTCACCCGCTTCGCTCTTTTTTTTCATTCCACCGTAGTGTCGTACAGGAGTACTCGAAACTAGTGATAACTATCCAATAATACAATGTTGCCGTCTAAGTGAGTCCACAGTATGTCAATGGTCGCCTATAACGCGAGATCCCGCCTTATTTTTGGAAAAAAATAAGAACCGATGACGGTGGTTTGTAATTGTGTCTTATTAGTCCTTCTAACTCCAGAAACGGCAATTTCGATGGCTCATGAACCCATTGAGCCACAAGTAAGACTTGTCACTAATCACGATCTTAAAATTAAGGGTCAACTTCAATCTGCTCTAGAGCACAATCTGCGAACTCCCGTCTCAAGCCATCATCTCATTCCGTTAGTTCACAAACCAGATGGATCTTACACGGGTGTAGTGGAGATCTAGGTCCTTATATATTCACATTGTAGATGAACAAATGCTAAACTATCAACTACAATAGATCAACTCCAAATTGACAATTCCGGATCTTCCGCCACGTTATCACTCCCAGCAATTACAGTTTATTCTGTACGTTAACATGTTATTGGCGTATGACGATACGAAAAAGCCAATTGGAGCGGACTTAACAGCTTCTTTACGAATTTTAACTAGTTCCAATGTTTCCTCGATAACGACATGGATTCCGTTGCTGATATGATCACAGACACTATTCTCTTTGGAATGTGCTCCTATATCCCTTATCAGATGAAGAGTATCAAACCAAAAGAAAATACATGGTACGACTCGAGCTCTAAAGAGGCTGTGAGGGTTAGATAAATGTTTTTTTGGTTCTTTAAGACTAACCTGACAGAGGAAAACCGAAAAAAGTTTAAACGAGCTGGGAACGACTGCAACGTCTTTCTTAATGATGTGAAGTTTCAATAGGATCAAAAACAAAGGCAAGAAATACTACAATGTCCCAAAGATAGTAAAAATTTTTGCTTCGAAATTCTGCTTCATCCTCCATTCCAAGCTCATTTGCAATGAAATTCCAGCTGTCAGGTCTTTGGACAAAGCTAATCTGCTTGCTGCACACTTTGCGGCCAGCTAATCACTTCCACATTGTGCTTTGTCCCCGCCTACACTTGTGTGCGTCGAATCTTTAATGGGACGAATCTCCCTTCGCTCTCGTATAGTAATAGGTGTACTTAGAGATCTCAGTATATACAAGCCTGCTGAACCTAATGGTATATCGCCCCTTGAAGAGGTGTTCTTCCTCGCTGCGTAAGCTTTTTCATCAGTCGTACTCTTACTCATACTCTTTAGGGCATTTATCCAGCCCGTCCAAAATGGAGGCTAATCTTCTTCTCTTTCTTCCTACAGACCCATTGCACTTACGTCTCTTCTTTTTAAGGTCGTGGAAACGCTCGAAACCCAAAAACTTCTCAATGACCGGCAGTATAGTTTTCGTAACAACAAGTCGACTGGTGATTTGATGGCATGTCTCACCGAAAAGTGCAACCTGGCAAAAGCAATATAGTTACACTTGATATTTGACAGATATCCACAAAATAAATGCTATTGTGCTCTAGGGCTTCTTTTTGTTTCCGATATCCTTTTTAATTTTTATAAATGATCTCTTGTCTGTTACGTTTAATACAATATGTATATTCCTTTGCTGATGACAGTACTCTCTGCTTTTCATATTCGTCCCCGGACTCAAATCCTTGCATTTCAGCTGTAGAACAGAAATGGCCGCGTATGTTAAGCTCATTAAATTTCGATATAAACAGCATAACCGATTGAAGAACTATCAACAGAATGGAATTTAATGCTTTGAAAACTCAATGCTGTCTGCTGTCATTAAAGTGAAATTGAGATCCCCAGCAATTATCCATGAACGGCACTCACATCGTCGAAACAAAAACACTTCTCATTCTGAGTATGTTCGTCAGTGACAACCTACGTTGGAATGACCACATATTCGATGTCGTCAAAAATGCTGCGAAATGTCTAGGTTTCCACAACCGATGTAAGAAATATTCCACTCCCTCTCATCTGGATTCAATATATAAGGCATTCATCCGGCCAAAATTGGATTTCAATGCCTACATCTGGTCGGCTGTTCGTAAAATATCTCTGCACCTGTTTGATAGAATTCAAAACCGTGTGATAAAACTCATACTTGGTAATTGTATCAGTCAGTCAATTGACATATTCGAACTGTCGTAATGTCTTCTGTGTCACTCTGTTTTATCGCTATTTTTCACCATCATATTTTCACTCCATATAAATCGCCAGTAGCATGAATGCTAGCTATGAACGCTTATCAGTATACCCTCAAGCCCATTTTCGGACGTACTCTGAAATATCGTGATTCGTTTCCAAGCCGTACAACTCGCATACGGAATGCTTCGCCAAGCCCTCTATTTCTATTTATTATAACTTGCAAACATTTAAGACCAACGTACATCGGTATTTCTCTTTTCTTTCGCTGTGTACAAACATTTTAAGGGTACTCACAACACGACGAATAGCGAGCGAGTTGGTCGATTGTGCGGACCACCAAAATCATTTAATCTTCTAACGTTTCATGATTTAAAAACCGATTTTAATAAATTATGATAATTTTCAAAAATGACGGCACAGTTTAAAAGAAATAGCAATTGTAAGACATATCGGCAGGAGAAAACACTCTTTGATGTGCCTATACCGATGCTATTCACCCTAAGCTACCCACCCCTAAAACCGTATCTATAGTATGTTATTTTTATTAATTAAAATTTATATGAAGTATAAATGTGTCCATAAAAAGCGGTTCTCAATAGTTGTTTTGGTTTAAAATTTTTTATTCAATAACTTATTGTAAACATTTTGTGTGGGCTACCCACCTGCACAGTATAAAGTGAAAAAGTCATCTTCAATAATTTTTCAGTTTTTTGTTTTACTTTTAAGTTTCCCGCTTTCCAAAAAGTTTTTAAATAAATATTTTTTTTTATTTTTCTTTTGTTTTAAAAATATATTTTCCCATTTAATTTATTTATTAAAAATGTTTCCCCTTTAAATAGCATTTTTCTAAATACGTTCATTTAGAGGATTTTCTTATTTTTAATTTTTTAAATTAGGTTTTTTTTTTTTGTTTTTGTTTTTGTTTTTTTTGTAAAAATCTATATTTGTGTTGTAAATACACATTTTACGAAAGCACAGAAAATAACGCATCTGTGCTTAAGTTTAAAAAATACTTAAAAAAAAAAAAAAAAAAACAAATAACTGAAATATCATTTGATAATCGTTAATAACATTGAGAATATTTTGGGACATAACTAACGGTAGGATGTCAGTAGATGAAATAAATTTTTCTTTTATATCATAAGATATATATGATATATTGTTAATGAATTAGTTAATGTTCTATGGATTTTCAATTTATGGCAACTGCTATAGGTAGAAGGCAGATTGTTTTGTACGTTATTTTGTTTCTTTTTTTATTTATTTATTTATTTATTTATTTTTTTTTTAAATAACAAAAGGACGAAGTGAACTATGATCTGTGAGATTTTCTCAACAGACCCATGGGGTTGTCGCTTTGGAAATTCATGGCGTTATTAAAGTTTCTCATCATCGTCGCTGACATTCATTCGAGTTAATTCGGAAGACATGGAAGCTGTTTCACTACTGCAAATAAAAATAAAAAAATGTTTATTTATTTTATAAATGCTATTGTTACAGATTAAACAATTATATATTAGTAAATGATTATGATATTATTATAATTAATGGTGGTTAATTGTTAGGAAAAAACAGTTTTTTATTTATTACACGTACAAGAAATGTATGAGTATCAATAGTTAATAAGGAAATCGATTAATTGTTATTTTCATAACTTTAAATAATTTTGCAAGACTAGTTAAGGTCGTCTTTAGTTTTTCTGTAAAACTATGCACAAATAAAAAAAAAAGTGAATCATTTAATAACCAGTTCTGACCCTGAATTTAAATAGAAAAAGACGCTCACGAGACAAAGCAATATGTAAAGTTTTTTTTTTTTTTTTTTTTTTTTGCTATAAGATCTTTCAATAGCGATAACTTTCAAATCACCCTGTCATTTTTGATTTATTTTTTATCAAAAAAATCGTCTTTAGTGACGAGGCTCACTTCGGCACAATAGGTGAAACAAAGTTAAAAGAGACCCATGAGACTCAGTTACACCCATAAAAGTGTTCAGTTTCGTGAAGTCTTTACGCTGGAGGCATCATGAAACCGGAACTCGCATTACAGTGAGTAGTATTACCAGACAATGATGTGTGATTATTTTTTCGAAAAATTGGAGGAGATTGTTCCAGATGAAATGCGACTCCAGCAAAATGGCAGTAGGTGTTATAGTACCCATGAAAACACTGACTTTCTGAGGACTCAATTCAACTGTAGCATTATATCATAAGTTGGTAAGAGAGGTCATACGATCTGACGCTATGAAAAGTCTTTGGAGTTTGCTAATAAAATACAAATTCAGGATTTGGAAGGCAATATTTAGCTTGTTATTGGTGATACAAAGCTCCATTTGCTATGAACATGTGTTTAGGACAAAATCTTATGAAGCATACCCCATAATGAATAAATATTTAGATTCAAACTTATATCCTGTTTGAAAAATAAGTTCTTCAGCTCTTTAAAGCATACCTTTCTTACTCAAAAATTTCTGTAATAAAGGGTGAGAATATAAAAACGATAGGAAAGAAAATTTAAAGAAAGCAACAATGTGAAATATAAAATTGATTCTGCCTTTATGTATGGAATAGCACGTTATTCAAATGGCCACCTCGGCTTCAAGCGATCGGTCCAATTTTTGATGACTCGATCCAATGAACGAGATGAGCCAGTCGCCAAATTTTTCTTTCAGAACTTCGAGCGTTGCGTCACTTGTATGGCATATCGCGCCTTTTTTATGGAACCACAGCTCGAATATATCGATGTTTTCGTGCCCTGACCACAGAAAGTCGTTTAACATTGCTCTATACCTGATACCATTGAGGGAAGCGATGTCTCCCTCCTCATTTCGAAAGAAATGAGGTCCGATGATGCCGCCATGGGGAACACTTGTGCATTGTGTTCGTATATTAGATTCATTTCAGAAAGTTGTAACATACAAGTATCTGCAGATGGCCAGAATAACATTAACATATCAGGTTGTATCATTACATAGGTATTGCGTGGTTTCTAAATGTCTGTTTAGTGTTAATTAATTTGCACCAAATGCAAAAATTTTGTCGTCAATGTACAATTGTTCCCTTCATTAGACAACACTTCTGTCCACCTCTTAGGCAACTTCTCAATGCTGTAACTAAAAAGAACATCTTGGACATCATCTCGAGATATAAAATTATTTCATCAATCAAATCTGGAGAATACAGTTCCTTTCCCAACTGACCTCTTGTATCTGTGTCCAGGTGGTCCACGCTGTATGAAGGCGAGAATTATCCTGATGGAATGGAACATCTCTTCGATTAATCAAACCTAGCTGTTTCTGCTTCAGTGTCGACTGGGTATTGATAGTAGATTTATTCAGTGATAGTCCGGTTACAAGGCAATAGCTCAAAATGGATTATTCCTTCATCATCCCACCGTACAGACAGTAACACCTTGAGAGGGTAAATTTCATCTCTGGGATGTTGTGCTAGTGTGTCTTCTGGACTAAATAACCTATTTTTCATCTCCGGTTACGATCTGGTTTAAAAACGGCTCCTGATTGTTACGCGACACAAGCGCAGTGCAAGCTCCGACTCTTTGCTGAACATTATTTTGCAATAGCTGGCGGTTATGCCTTTTTCCATAGGTGTCGATGGTCTTATGCCTTATGTTGAGTTCCCATAACAATGGGATTTATTTCTCTTCTGGCTTACTTGAATGATGGTAGGGAACAAAACGCTTCAAAGTGAACTTTTAGAATAGGGTATTTAGTTTTCAAAGAAAATTTGGGTCAGGTACACAGAAGTGGTAAACATACATCTGGATACCCAATTAGTCACCTGTGATAATATTGCAAACTTAGATAAGGCGGTAGAAAATATAAGTAGGGCACTAACAATGGCGTTCAAGAAAGCTTGTACGGCTAACAGAACACCTAAAAGTGTTCAACCAAAATGGTGGAATAGGGAGGTAGGTGCTTTATAATAGAGCGAAGCTTTCCAAAAGTAATAGTGATAGGCTTCATGGCAGAAGTACTGCGAAAATGTTTTCAAAGAAAGCGAGCGATCCTAGGTAGCTCAGAAAAACTTACAGAACCTGGACTTAAAGTCGCCGAGAGGCTCTGGTTATACTTGTGGAAACCCACTTTCCTGGGTCCACCTCATCAAATGACTGTGGCATGCTACGGCGCACAGAGAGAACATTAATCTCTCTCTATTAGAAGAGGAAATAGGTGTTCTTATTAATATGAGAAAATTACGGTAGGCAATTCAGTCCTTTAAGCCCTACAAATATCCGGATGGTATTCTACCAATTATATTACAAAAAGTACCGAAGGTAGCAATCCAAAAATTTTTGAAAATTCTTAGACTTAGTCTAAAAATAGGGTGCATAACAATAGCTTGCAGGGAAGAAAAAATGGTTTTTATATCTAGAGTTGGCAAACATGATCATATAAAAAAAAGACTTCAGATCATCATTTATGCTTAAAACCCAAGAGCGATTATTGGATATTCATATAAGGAACAGATGCAGTAATGGCTTTTTTATTGCGTTACAGCACGCGTATATAAGAGGAAAATCTGTAGAAACCGCTCCGCACGAGAGATCAAAAAGTTGACGGCTTTTTATTCAGAAAATTAAAAATACAACTTTATTGTATTTTTTTGATCAGCGCTTGATCTAATCCTCGAAACATTTTTTATATTCCGTTTTCGGTATGTCCATTAGTGTTTCCTGCGCGTTCCCCGTAGTGGTTTTTTAAATCGATTGAACAGAAAGAAGTCATAGAGAGCCATATCGATGGCTGTTGGATGGTATTTGTTTCATTTTTTGTCAAAAAATTACGAATTATGATGGCACTATGCGACGGTGCGTTATTATGGTGCAAAGTCTATGAGTTTTCTGCCCACAATTCTGGTCTTATCATCAGCGTCTCATCACACCCAAGTAATGCTCTTTGTTTACTGTCTGGCCTTCTGGCAAAAATTCATGATGCACTACACTGTTGTAATCCATGAAAACCGTGAGCATTGCCTTCTTTTTTGACTGCAAATGACATGGTTTTTTTGATCTCGGCTCATTAGGTGAACGCCTGATGTATGGATTGCGTGTCGTACTCATAAACCCTCTCTGATGAATGTGTGATCGAATTCAGCCTTGCAAATCATCTCTTTTGCAATGCCAACACGGTCTCTTTTTTGCATGAAATTGAGGTCTTTTGGCACAAACTTTGCTGCTACACGACGGAAACCCAAATCATTAACCAAAATGTCTTGGACGGATCCATAGGCAATGTTCAAGTCGTCCGCTATCTCTCTGATTGTTAATTTGCGGTTATTGTCCAACATTTCTTTTAATATACTTCATCAATGTTTTCGTCGGTTTTTGATGTCGATGGCCTGCCACTGCGTTTATCATCTTCGATTGACTCACGACCATTTTTGAACATCTCGTGCTACTGGTAAACGACCGTTTTCTTTAGAGAATCGTTGCGGAAACCCGTTTCCAAGATTTCCAACGTTCGCGCACCATTAAATCCGTTTTTTACGCAAAATTTCATACAAGTTCGTTGTTGCAAATTTTAGAGGGAATGTCAACAACAGATGTACCAACTTAAAAACACTCGAATTGGAGCGAATGGGAGCGCCACCGGGAACTTTTTGATCAAGGTGGTATATTGTTTTGTTGTCAATATAAAAGAAAACCTAACATTAACGGCTCCTACAGTACGCTAGATTAGATAACTATAACTTTGATAGTTTAGCTAGGCTACGTAAGTTCTTTAAAAAAAAAATCAAGCAACGACACAACGGTAGAGGTTGAGCGAAGGATTGCTCTTGCCAATCACTGTTTGTGAAAGTGACGAAAGTAATCATTTTCTCAAACTGCGAAATAATCACTGCATAAGACTCCAACAGAATGGACTATTTTAAAATCGGTCTTCTTTGGAGAGGAAAACTATATGGGCCTTACAGCGACATTGGCCTTGTCAGAAGGTTTGAAATTCATTCACTTCGGTGGTTTGGATATGTTGATTGAACTAACTTCACTTCTTGGTCTGGAGTGTCTTTAAATCCATACTATTGACCCCAAAATTCCAACCGCGCTAAGCTAAGTGAAGGAAGATATTGTTTGAGTCCAGCTCAACACTAGATTGGAGCGCTACCTTAAAATAAGTTAGAAAAACTAGTACCTGTCGTCTGCCGCATAAAGAAGAAGGCATTCTAGTCAATTTACGTTTTTTTTTGTTTTAATTTGTCATTCGATTGAGCATTTTTTCCACGCTAAAAAAACGCTTAACTATATGTCGACCTATATATCACAAATTAAAGTCAGAAAATGTACTTCCAAATCATCGATAGTTGCTGATTTATTCATATATTTGAATGCATTCAGGTGGCTCCAAAGAGAACAGTCGAAACGTGTCAAATCGCATGATCTCGAAACTGAACTGAAAGATCCATTCCTCGAAATTCCCATCTTTGCTTAATTCTATTTTTTTTTTTTTTTTTTGAATCGATGTATGGCATCTAATACTATTCAGTTGAAACGACATCTCACCCGGATTAATCCCATCTATATTTTGAAAGGAATTTTGGTTGAACGTGGAAAAAGATTTTGTTGGCAGATGGAAAGTTCCTTTATTTTGAATAAAGGTTCAATCTCAAATCTGTAATTTTAATGACTTCTTCTTGAACATTGGCTTTCATTTAATTGATGGGATCAATGGGTTAAGCCATTAAATCAAAGCCTACGGATTTGGTGCTGGACTATTATGCTCTATAGGCAGAAATCAGACAGGGATTCTTCATAAGGACGTAGTTTTCAATAGAATACAAATACGAGAAAAAAATAAGCCAAACACTTTAAAAGAAGTTATGGACGTAAGACAAAAGCCTTATTTTTACTGATCCGTGTAAGTTTCCCTACTTCGAACACCTTCTATCGCAGTATAAACATCTATCAATCGTACATGCATAATTTCTGTCTAATTACATGTATCTACTAGCAGAAAACTGTACAACAAGTTCATCCACATACTATAAGTGATATTAACAACTTATAGCATTGACTCTATCAGACAAACGTACTTACTTAGTTGGCGCCAGAGTTCGGTCTGAACCAGAGCCTCTCCAGTTAAAATCTATCGGACAAAATCATATAATGTCCCGGATTGGTGGGTTACAAGAGCCAATCCACAAAAGACACAACAAAGCGAACCCAACAAATGCATGTAAGCATTTTAAATAATTTTTTTCAAAACAAAGTTATTCAAATAATTAGAAATGATACAATGATCTAGCGGTAATAAGGACTCACTATACAAATATGCGATTATGCGATTATGTTACAACGAGTATGTGAATTAATTTAGTTATGATTATGAACCGTAAGTACCTTAAATTGGCTTCTGTTTAAATTGTATTGAATCTTCAATTGTGATGTCCTCAAAGATCAAACATCCCTCTATAAGATATAAATGTTGTTAAATAAAAACAAAAATCCACCAAAGCAAACAGACCATAGACAAAATTTATTAACAAAGGTTTGACCTCAACCACCCGGAATAAAATGATTCAATAGTCTGTTGTGACAGACTATCTAAATCAGCACATTAGACATACAATATATATGGTCAAAGATACGAAAGTAACATGATTGAATTGATTTAATTGACCAAAGTCTAAGTACAAATTTTATGAGTATTTTCGTCTGAATCACTCTAATTCAAGTGTTTCTATGGAGCTATAAATATAAAATGAAATTGCAGGTTGTACTCGTACAACAAAAATGAACACGACTGTGATCTCTGTTTACAAAGGTGCAGAGAACTTATTTATTGTATCTCTCCATAGTGATAATGATGTTGATGGTGGTGGATACCTCGACAATCTATGTATCTGTCTGTCTAACTGTGGTGACCCATCCAATTTATATGAATGCCAATCATCCATGTCTATCTGTGGTACTGGTATTTCATGGCAGTGCATAGGCAATGAATTTAATCGCAACTACTTGTTGCCTCTTTGTGCTAATTGTGCGGGTAATTGAAATTGATGAAAAGCAAGGCGGCAGCGCATAGTAAAAGTCTGCACGGATTTGTTATAATAAAAAAAATCGATTTCCCATTAAAGACGAAATAATGGGGAAAACTGAATTGCATGCAATGTGAACAGACCTAGGATGGCACTTAAGAGCGCATATTTATTAAGCTGAAAAGAAGGCCTTTCCTTCCATTTATTGTACACTATCGTTAGAGATAGACATAAGAATTAGGTAAGGGCTATGTATAGAACTTTTATAGAATTTTATTGAATATCCAGAGCTCTGAAACGTTTTAAGGAATATAGACCCGGTTGGCTAAGAAAAAAGAAATTTCAACTTACACGCTGAATAAACTCGTAATATCACATGGAACATGTTATATTACAGCCAATAAGAACTCTGCTACTTACATATGAGGCAAAAAAATCATATGAGCAACGGGGTTCTGTCGTTATAACTTGCAAACATTTACGACCAGTATAAACCGGTACCTTTCTTTTCTCTCTCCCTAAGTTTCATGCGCCAGCGCAGTGCGCAAACATTTAAAGGGTACTAATAACCCCTCGATTCTGAGAGTGATCCCGGTCATAATGACAACAAGCTTATAATTTGCGATATTGCCATTGAGTTTCTGCGAACAAACGTAGCGGGTATCAACCGAGACAGCAATAAAGCAAGTCGACCACTTTGTCATAAACAAATATGTTTGCATGTAAGTTTGCAAAAACATCTTCAAGATAGACTTGATATTGTATCTTTACTAGCTCCTCAGAAAGAAGACAAAAATGATCAGCTAAATACAACCAAACATAAATGAAATGTCATTCACCATTGGGAGGGATAGAGAGCTAGAGACCCTAAATAAATGATAATATGTGTAAAATTGAATGTACCTGATGGTTCAGAGACAATTTTTAAAATTATTTCAAAGTCAAAGTAAGCTTTTGAGATATACACTCTATTTTGAATCATATATATTAATTGACGGTTGATTTTTGACTATCAATTTCCCCCTCCTGTTATCCCGAAACAAAATTTTAAGTTTCATTTGGATATTTGGCCTTGATCAAGGATCAATTTCACCTATCCCCATACCTTCGAAGAAATCTGTGTGGGTGATTTAAAATAGACCTCATGGTAAATCCTGTACTGCGTCTATAAAGGGAAAGATTAGTCACGAAGTCTAAAACCAATTTCTTTCCTCTCTGAAAATGTTAATACAAGTCGTTCAGAAAAGCCGGTTGTTCAGCGTAACCTTCTTGTTGTTGGTGAATGCAAGACATATCCACAAGAAGTGCAAGAGCCAGAAGCCTTTGTAGGGAATTCCTTACTTTTGACTACGTCTACTTTTCATTTAGTTTACAGTCAAAACATTTCTTCACAAAAAGAAGGCTATCCAGCACATCAGCCTGAAAGCAAATGCCAATAACGCTTTAATGCCCGTTTAAATTTAACTGGAATCCTCTAACTCAGCATAGGTGATATTAAACTATCTATGCTATGAATAGACAAGTGGGAATCTTTCAAAATCTGTGATCTTCCAATACAGTAGTCTTCACCAATCAGCCAGTAACTTGTCGCATGAACGATGGTTTTGGTTCAAAAATCGTTGTAATGGTTCGGAAAGATGTAGAAGAGGTGGATGTCCAGGTGATTTAAGACGACATCAGTACTGTCCCTTTCCTCTATATAGTTTATATCTAAATATTGACAGAAATATATTGTCAATAGAATATCGTGCTCCATCCATTCCGCCATTCCGGTTTAAACAGTAACGAGTGCTTAAAACTCCAACTGGGATCGACTTCTATCGATAGTGTAGCTCTTATAAAGGAGATTTAATTCAGACTGTCTTAAGTGCGACTTATATTTCTAATAAACTAATAACTATTCCTCAGTCAACTTATGGATAGATTTTGATAATAAGACAAACTGTTAAAAGAGCTCTAAATCGAATGTTCGAGTCTTCTCGGCCAACATTTTTTTTTTTTTGATAAGGAAGCTATTTACCGTACGTAGTTAAAACGACAGATTTTCACATCCAAGTTAAAATATCAGGACCACGTTGACTATGGATGCCTAAGTTATTGTAGATTTGGTTAGAAAGATAACATGAAAGGCAATATTCCCCATAAATCAGTTTGCACCAATAAAAGGAGTGCGATCCTCGGAGAACTAGCCGAGGTAGAAGTTTTAAAATGATTTAAGCACTTTTTGCATCCTGACTCTTAGATAAAGATTAAAATATTTTCCAGATTTTTTTTTTTCTATTTCTCGACATTTTTCTACACTTTAAAGGCTGGTGCGGGAATGCAAATCTTTATTTCCATCACTTCTGGACGGTTTCATTAGAAAATATTGTGCCTATAAAATCCCAACCAATCTCCTGTGTTATTAACTGCTTTATCGAAAGCAGTGGACATTAAACAGATACAAGGGAGAAGAGGAGGTGGTGATTGTATCCACTGCTGAACTCAGTTCCTACTATAAACACTATTTTGTTACGTACCATCGACATTTTTGGTCCAATAATGGAAACGCATTACCATTTTAGTATCCGAAACGGATCGATTATGCCTGCCAGATACCTGCTTTCTATAGGCTTAATGCAGATTCTTTTTTCTATTAGGGGTTAAGCTTTATAAACACACATACGAATGATATAAATAGCAATGACTGAAAATATAAACAAATTTATGAGGAAAAATACGACTCAAGCTTCAGACAGACTTCTCCAAATGCCTTTTTCATGTTTGAAAATGCAGTATTTCGAAAAATATCCTAATAGACGTAAAAAAAAAAAAGGAAATATTGATTATATCTATGTTCCAGCTAAAAAGAGAACTACAATAGCTCTACCTTTCCACGGCACATTTTCCCTCCTTAAAAATTCTAAAATGTACTTCACCTAATCCTCATATAACAATGAAACTAATTACCAACCGTTTACTGAACAATTACCAAAGTGGCTGCTCTTACCTTTATCTCAACACTCAAACGCTTAACCACGGAATCTCACAAATTTAAAGTCTAAAGTCTAAAACAATCAAATCACGTTTTAATGAAATACGATACATACTCGTACTCATACAAATATTCGCATTACTTCTTCGATATTCGTACACTGATTGATATACACCTTTTGGATGAATGAAGGCAAACCCTAATCTATCTTAATCCATGACAATTGTATCCTTTTTAATGAGAATACTCGTATATGTATCTATGATACTCACTTTGCTATTTCGTTTTCATAAACTGAAGCCACCATCGCGCTATATTCACTGTCCAGGTTTCCGCTTCCACTACGTTGCGTGAAAATTCCACTGGAATTGCTGTCTTTACGCCCGTTGCACTCGAAAGATTTCATGTCGTCATCACTGAACTCGTTCGTTGTTGAGTTCTCCATCTGGAGTTTCTCTGGCTGCTGCTCGGGCTGTTGGGTGTCCTCATGTACAGTGGCTGGTTGGGTCAGGTGCGATGCATTCATCAAGTTAGACATGATAATGTTATTGGGCATGGTGAGGTCCACATCGTGTCTAGATAAAAAAAAAAAAAAAAGTAAAAAATCAAGATTTTGAGATAAGTTCGTGAAATTGTAATTAAAAGGTGTCTTTAAGGTTGGCTTTCATTTGTCCACTCAGCTTGATTTAGAGATTTAAGTCATTTTTCATGAGGCATGAGCAAAAGGGTGTGTGTTGTTGTTAGGTGTGCAGATACAGATGCCGACCGTGTGGCGTGCCAATCTTTGTAAATCTTAAGAGGTGTCTGTCTTTTGTGAGGATAGTGAAAGGCGCGTAATTCAATATTGAATAATTCGTCTCCCGTCGAGAAGACCAAAACAGATACTAGTATTGCATAACAATTAAATTGAAATTCGTTTTATCTATAATAGCTAAAAATGGGAAGACTTCCACACACCTACTTAAAGGTTGTGGGTGGGTTAGAGCTATAAGATCTATAAGAGCTGTAAGAGTTGCCCTCCGAAGAAAAGTTCAACGTAAGGTGTTACAAGCAATGGATGAAAGTGTTTTAAGATTGATAAAGTAGGCGACAAGGAGATTGTCTGATGTCTGGGACAAAAGTTTTCAATAGAAAACTGTTTGATTTAATGGCGGAGATAAAGATTTCAGGGAGTATTTGGGTAAAACTTGACAAGTGACAAGTGAATTCAAAAGTGTTTGAATAGTTTTGGTTTCAGGATGAAAGCATGACTCTGTAGAAAGATTAAAAAAAAGTTTGAGTCAGTAAAGAGATCAATGAAGCGAAGGGTTATTGCATTAACCTGATATAACTTCCTTGCGCCTATATTTTTTTTAGAGAATGTGAATTGAGGGTACTGCATTCACATTTTCCATTTGCAATTTATGTATGTTGATCTGGAGGTTTTCAAGTGTGTTTCACTTTTTGGTTCTTACACGCCAGGCAAAAATGCCTAAATTTAATTCGAAAAAAGCAGTTTGTATTTCTTACTGCTTTCTTATTGCTTCTTGGATGCTCCTCATTAAATATTATAACAAAAAACGATTGCCTTTAATTCTGGCTGGCTTTTTTAAGACGCTAATACTCAGTGCACTGATTTTTAACATTTATTGAATCGGTGTCCGTAATTGCGCGATTAAAACTATTGAGGAGAGATTATTTTTAATCCTGTTAAGTGAAACTCTATTATATGTGATCTGCACAGTCCGCGGTAGGACTAAAATACGAATTATTATGAGTATTTCGATATGCTTCGATGCTAAATCAAACCATACAGCTCAACTATAGGCGATGTTTAACTCTATTAGGATCCTGTAGCATATGATCATAATCGTATAGTAACGTTTGTTTGTACACAGCGCGGGCGAAGAAAATTTAGGAAGAAAGAAAATAGAGGTAACGATGTACATTGTTTTTAAATATTTCCAAGTTATAACGACCAGGAAGTAGAGTGCTCTGCAGGAATAATTAACGAATCACGATATTTTAGAGTACGTCCGAAAGTAGCCTTGAGGGTATATTGATGAAAATTCATGGCGAGAAGGGTATTACGGTTAAATGTTTGAATGGGCGGAATGCTACTGACAATTTCAATTGAGCATTGGTGGTGGAAATAGCGATTAACTAAGTGAGGCAGGAGACATTACGTCGGTGTTCAAGGGTGTCAATTGACTGGCTGATAGTAGTACCACCTAATCCTATCTAGCAGGTGCAGAAATGTTTTATGAGCACCTGACCAATTTGAGAGCATTGTATTCCAATTTTGGGCGAACTACTCTAAAACCTCTGAAGGCTAAAATCTTCTTCACACCAGCAAGACAGAAATTGTAATCTTTTATAAAATAAAGACGCTTAAATTAATCGAAACAGTTTTCAAAGTATCTAAAGTATTTCGGTAGTTCTTTCAGGTATCCCTAGAATGTGTCGCTTGCGACTTTATATCTCAATATCTCTTTATCCAAATCATGCAGCAAAAGTTTGTTAATAACGCCGGCTAATGTGTATGCCACTACATCATCTGCATATGCTATAACCTACTGCATCACTCTTGAAAGTTTCACACAGTATCAGAGAAATGACAGCACCTTGTCGTAAAGCATTTTTAATGTTAAAGGCTTTCCTCGTAGTGTCGTAACTACGTTTGACTTACTCGTAAGATATACATATGTATCAGACGATCCTGATGCTCTGATGATGTAGAATTAAATTACGAATTAGGTTTCGTATCTCTTTTTACAACCAAAGTTACGCACGTAATTTAGCTATTTGTTATATTCACCGAAAGCGATTTAACAAATGGGGCAGATCTGAAGATGTTTGTCTTTTGAATGTTTACTTTCACCGTTAGCAATTATTCTATAATTACCCGAGACTGTTACGCGAACTGGTAAACCCCTTAAGATACATAAATCATTTTATACCTCTATTCCACGAGATTCAGTTTCTACGGTTATTAGTAAAAAATTACAAAATTTTCAAAACTTAGTCATGAGGTATCGAATAGTACAAAGGTCTACAAATTTGGGAGAAATAAATAGCTTCAAATGCAATTGTGCAACTGCCAATAAAAGGAAAAAGAAGTTATGCAAGATCAACAACAAAATCTATTTTGTCAGTGCATTAATGTTAAACTGTTTTTTTTTTTTTTGCAATAGATGACTTTGTCCGCGTTTATTTGTATATGAGAGTGACGTATTGTATATGTCAAATATTTTCTCGCGTTTTGTCATTGACACCTAAAAACAAAAAAATCTTTGTCACGAATTGTTCGATTTCTGCGCTTGCAGTAGTTTTTGGAACATGAACAATTTCGAAGAGCATATTCGCCAAATTTTTCTTCAATACTGCAAAAGTAACTAAGGCAAGCTAAAATTGGCGAAAAACTTAAGACAGAAATGTCACCGAAAAACGCCAGTACCAGAACTGGTTCGCCCGATTTCAGTTGAAGGGACTCATCGCTAGGGTTCATAATTAGGACTCTAATATTGACAACAATAAAACCAAAGCATTGGTGCAAGCAAATAAGCATTTAATAGTTCCGGAGCTTGCTACCGCTCTAAAAGTTTCTATTGGAAGTATTCATGGCCATTTGAAATCGCTTGCCTTCGTAAAGAAGATCGGTATTTAGGCATGAGTTGAAGGAAAAAAAAAACCAAAAGAAGGTAATGCTGTCAATCTAGTGGGATTGGAAAGAACCAGCCTTCTATGAGCTGCTTTCAAAGAACAAAATGATTTATTCCGATGTTTACTTTTTTTTTTCATTTTCTGACTCGCCAAATGCGAAGTAGGTACGGCATTTTGACCTAAAAGATATTTTGTACCATTAGTCATACCACTAGATAGGCTAGTAGGTTTTCTACCTTACGAATGAAGTTGATAACACGATTAGCAGAGGAATTCATTAGTTCGTTGGAGCCGAATTGTTCTCTGAAGAAAATCGTTCGTCTTATTACTCTATTGAGGGCTGGACATTCACATAAAATGTGTTCAACAGTTGAATCTTCTTCAATACAAAGTCGGTACTCCGGTCGAGTCGACTAGATTCATTTTGTTAAGGTGATATCCTAAACCATGGTGTCTTTTAGGGTAAACTACTAAGTTTTTGATATCGTGCCGACTTACATTTAGATATCTATTGGCATTCTTGTTGAAAGGTGGGATGGCTGGTTTGGTCTATCTTAGATATGTGCTATTGTCCCAATATGAGATGCATCTCAAGTACTCCCAGCTATTAATAGTTAAATTGACTGCTGATTTATGAGTACAGCAGAAGGGTTCAGGTCCAATAAAGTTTTTGAGTTTCTGATCCCTTTCTGGGCATTTCTTTGGCTTTCTCATATCTACTGAAAGCAGCTACAGAAATGAAGTGATAGAATGCCACAGATATGTCGCGAGGGTGTGATTTTTCACCATGACAATACGAGACCATTTGGTTTGTCAGTCGGCAAAAATTCTTGCAACTTGGTTGGAATGTGTAGCCACATCCACGATTAGCTCAGATCTTGCACCATCAGATTTCTACTAATTTTGGTCCTTGCAAAACTTCTTGACTGATAGAACGTTTGCTTCTAGAGATCTTAATAAACAGGGCCTTGACAAATTTTTTGCAGAAGTTTTATGAACGCTGTATTACAATAGGAAAATGCCCGAGACAGGGCAGAATATTATTGAACAAAACGGCCAATACATCATTGATTTTTGTTCTTTTCGTAAACTTAACAAACGCACCTGCAAACCAAATGAAAAAAAAAAACGCAATGACTTTTTGAACAACCCAATAAATTGATTTGTGTAAAAGATCGATTTTAAAGGATTAGATTGTAAAAAAAAATGCCAACACAAGCTTACATGATTTTTTATGCCGATTACCTACATTTAAACAAGGTACACACAAAAAGCAAGTGACGCTTACGGCTTTTAACTTTTGCTAGATTTAAATCAGAATCAAAACTGGAAATACCAGTAAAGGTAACAAATAAATTAAAAATTTCTGTTCAAGGACTAGCATCAGTTAAAATCGGTTTGCGTTGTAGGAAGTTTATTTACAACTTTCAGTTTGGACTTAGCATATATTTTAAGACAGCGATTCCAAGGTTCGGAACTTGAAAGCCATTCTCTTGTTGAATCGAAGCGATTTATTTGAAGGTTTTGCCTTAGTTTCGTCTAAGACGTACTAATACATTTTTATATTATTCAATCAGGAAATATGGCGGATAAATACGAGTATAATTGCGCTCAAACAAGATTTTTAGTAGCCATCCAAGAAGAGAAAGGAATTAAACATTTATTTGTTGTTAAGCAGAATTTTCGGCTTCTTAAGAATAGTTGTGATTACAGTCGTTCATAAGTACTAATATCTGGGAGAAGAAGATATGTCTTGTTTTACATAATTTGCAAACGGGATATCACTCTCGAATTTTCTAAGAAGAAGGAAATAGGTAACAACCCTCATTCGCGTTCTACATATTAATCTGCAAGATTGGGGGCTGTTTTGTCAATTTCTAGAAGTTTACACCGGCTAACCCGAACTTGTCATCGCAAGGGCCACTACTTTGAAAACATTCTTAAGCGTTTTGCTACTGTGTAATATTTGAAGTTGATTCGAGGGCGATTTACTACACAAATTTCAACAGTCATACTTAAAAGGTTATCATTGAAAAGGTTCTACCCGATGTAGTCGGTGAGGTTGCGACTAAAGTTCATTATATAGAGTTTACGTTTGTACCTTCCTGGAAATAGCTTAAGAAGACCTTCTACAATATTGAAAGCAGAGATGTCAAATGAGCTTGAAAATCGAGGAGGATAAGGTTAGCTTGCTATTGAAAGTGTTCGATTCTACTATAGTCCTTCATCAGAAAACTAGCAATCAGAGGCACGCCAACTTTTCTTTAGGACTAAATGTAATCACTTTTTCAGAGGAGTTTGTGATGATAGTTTGGTAAAGAGAAATAACGAAAGCTGATGCGCCCTAACAAATCTCAATAATTATGTGAGCTTAAATTCAACTATACTCGTATCCTTTCCTTTGAAAACATAAAACAAAAGAATGAGGTGATATAGGTGCCGAACCTCGGGTTGCTCGGGGTTTGCGGCCTAGTCTGTACAGAAATGTGCTTCCGAATCAGATGAAAGCAGACAGAGATACAACGCTTCAGACATATTCGTCCTTAAACAGAAATGGTCAATCAAACTTAGTAAAACGTAGACATCGAAGCCGAAACTTACTACGAATATACTTATAGGTTCCTGTTTTGAATGGCTTTTGAATTTATTTAGGACGACCCGCATATATTTCGGATTCTTACCGGCTACACATTATCTTTCGTTCTATGCGTATCAAATAAGTGACGAATACATCATGGTTGGAGACTATACGAAACCCACTTTCTACATTTGATGTGCAAAGACAATAGACGGGCTTGAATCTGCACACGCAGGAATAGCTACGAATTTTATCAGGTTTGTCTTTGTGAATGTAGGCAAGGTGACACAGATTTATACTAAGATAACATATTCATTGCTGAAATTTCATGCATATTATGTTTCTTATGCAAATGCCAAAATACAATACATACTTGTATGTATTTGCATCTTATTGTGCTTAGAGAATGATTTTTTGCAACTTGAGCAAGCGAATCTCATTGCAAGCTTCATTGTATAGTGATGTCAGCATACTTATTGTGTTATTGGTTTAAGACATGATCAGGACAATAGTCTAATAGACCTTCGCTTCTCAATAGTGTGAATGAAACATTTCTTTCACTTACTATTGTCATCTTCGGTTTGATTTACTTTTGAATTAAAGATTCCTAGACAAAGGTAGCTTTGTTTCATGCAGATGTATTTTTAAGGTTCATTGGTTATTCCGTTGGCTTAGAAATACTCGTACTTTCTACAACTGAAGGCTATTTTCGGTCATCGCTACGCTTTTTGAAGTTTTAGCCACTAACATAAGTTAAAATTGTCCAAAAATCAACACAAATTCCTTCGTCTATTAGAGCGAAGAGAATTTTCTCTCGATGATCGAGTGATCTTAACCTTGTCACTTGAATAGATTAATGGATAGTACTCTCTCAGAAAGTGGGCCAGATGAACACTAAGTTAACTTTACGAAATCGTTGAATAGGAGAGAGATGACGAAGGAGCTTTTATTTGGTTCGAGCGTCTCACAGAATAAAACTCCGGCCACAACTTAAAGGTAACATATTCAGAACAACTTACTGGGAAAAGAGAAAACATATTTTTTTAGGGATTAACTAGTGTGGTATATGAATGGATTTAGTCTTAATAAACAATCTGCGATCTAAACTTTCCAATAGAATCATCAAAAGACAAACTTTAACAAATATGTGAATGGTTTTGAGGATTGCATCTCCTACGAAATTGCACTTCTCCTACCTGTACGAATAATCGAGACCCACTGCTTTTCGAGGATGCATGTTATTTAGGGACAAACCGAAAACCATCTTGTGGGAATGATATGGTTCAAAATCTAGGAAAAAAAAAGTCGAGAGTTTTTCACAGAGCTTAAGCCATTTAAAAAGTATCTGACAGAGAATCTTATAGGAAGGTCCTTAAAAATTTCAAACTGTTTAGGTAAAGTTGAAGGAAATCTTGGATACACTATTTTAATATCAAATAGAAATCCTCCGAGGTCTTGAGGTTTACTAAAGTTTGCTTTTGAATGATTTCCAGCAAAAACAACAATTTACCTTCCACGGGAATCTCATTTTCTAGGAGTCAGCGGCTTAAGCAAAATACGTCTATGTTTTCTAGGACAATAGGTCCAGTCAAGCTGCAGCTATAGGCTTACTAATCTGATCTAATCCAGGTGCTAGAGCTTCTTTTTCATTATCTATAAGCCTTTATGATTTCCTACCTAACTATGGCTCAAATAGTTCTGTGTGACCAAGAGCGCTTATTGAATTGAAGGTGCATGTTTCCATGGATAGCTAGTTTGAATATTAGTTGCTTCCTCTACTTTCTGAGGATTCTGATTTCTTCTAACAGGTCTATAAATAAGTTTCCACTGTTTTACAAACGATGGCTGCATCAGCGAGTTAAAGTTGAAAGTGGCATATGTAGCATGTCATATAAGAAGCACGTCAACAATAAAAAATAAAATAAATAAATGGCGCGACAGCCCGGTGTGGGCCAAGGTCTAGCTTCTCGCACTTATTGTGTTTCTCACTTTGTAAATTTTTACACTCCTGAGCAGGGGCTACTGTTTATTACCGGTTCCGAACGGCTCTCCTGAGAAGCTTTTTCATAGGTAGAATTGAACTTTCGGAGATTTGCCATTGCCCGCCGAAAGGGTGATGACGATTTTGAAAATTTTGCTGTTATGCGGGATTCGAAACCAGGTAAGTAGCGTGATAGCCAGTAAGTCAACCATCACGCCATCGACACCACGTGCACGTCAACCATACCACTTCTTTAATTTGAAGGAAACTGCTGCTGGGGCACATCGATTGCTTATAGACGCATATGGTGAGGCTGCCTTAAGTAAAGGAAATTATCGTGAGTGGTTTCAGAAGTTTAGGGACGTTAATTTTGTCAGTGAAGATAAATAGTGTAACGGAATATTGGATGGGGTCCATAACTACGATAATCCGAAAAGGAAAAAATCATGGGGATCACCTAGTCATGCATAAACATCGACGGTCATGCAAAATATACATGACAAAAACCTCATGCTGCTTATTTGGTGCGATCAGCTTATGAGTTGTTCAAGCCGAACGAAACCACCACTGGAGTACTCTACCAAACACAATTGATGAGATCGAGACAAACACTCAAGGAAAATTTCTACTAAAGACACGACAAAATTTTTTTCCAGCATGATAATGCTCGGCCACATTTTGCACGACAGGTCAAAACCTACTTGCTCACTCAACTGGGAAGTCCTACCCCAACCGCCGTTTTTAGCAGACTTTGCTCCTGCGGATATCACTAGCTTCGATCGATGGCGCATGACCTATCTAAGCACCGCTTCACGTCTAATGATGAAAATAAAAATTGTCTCGATTTGGGAATAATCTCAAAAGATGAAGCGTTTTTCCGTCGCGGTATCTATCTCTTGCCAGAAAGGTGGGAAAAAGTAGGTTTCTAGCGATGGACAATACATTGTACCGTTTTTTCACAATCAATGTAAAATTCTTTATCAAAACCTGGGCAAACTATTTTTAACATGGTGCCATAAATAATCATTCAGTCATGTTTCTAACTGGGACTACGTATCTAAGCACTCTTTCTCCTGTTAAAATTTTATGATTTACCGATTTCTTGCAATACTTGTTCGTTTTGATGACGTACATCTTCATTCGAATAGTTTAAGTCTAAGCCACCACATGACCTGATCACCAGCATAAGTAATAAAAAACAAGACATTTCGACATCCCGCGATCCCATATATCAAATATCGACATGGAATCCCAGTCACACTTTTACTCCAGTGAAGTCATGTCAAAACATCCAATTTAAATTCGATCTAGATAATTTGTCTATTAAACACTTAATTTATTCCATGCCCCCAGGGTTGGACATTCAATGCATATACTCACAAATCAATTCGAATCATCGCTCGTAACATTCGAAATAAAAACGCTCTCGATTATTCAATTAATTAATAAATAAATAAATTGCCATAGTGGCACGCAAGCTTTCTACATCAAAGTCCGTAGTTAAATCTACAGTCCAACTGTGAACATATGTATGTCCATGCCTGAGGACAATAGAATCGTGCCCACCACACCGAACGACTAGCCTGATGTCGTGACAACCGAAATACGAGATCTCTTTAAAAAAAAATAAAAATAAATAAATAAATCACACATCCCAAAGTCTGGCCTAGTGGTGTGTCTGAGGGAAGATGTTGGCGACTTTAAGAAACCTTGGTCTGCTTTGATTTATCGCCATTAATAGCTCGTGAACACTGAAATCAGACCAATCCACATAGCCAATGTGCACTGGAGAGCAAATAAAAAAAAAAAAAAAAATCCAATTCGCCCAGTAATTTCAATCGCTGGTGTTCGTGTTGTCGGTAGTCAATGGAAAAAATTGAGCTCGAAACACTGGCCAACGTGAACTCTCCTTAAGAGTCATGTCAAGTGCCTGCATTTGAGGTTAATTAAAATTACTTTACGGCGATTGATGGTATTCCATTCTATCCAATTGCAGTAGTTGGCCAAGCCCAGAAGAGGGGCCGTCAACATCGCCTTGACTAAAATCAATCTTCCTCTTACCACCGGCAGATTTTATGACTCTACGAAGTCATAAAAGAGTTTTCTCTCCGACAAATGCTCGCTCCTTTGGATCTAAGTACATGCATACGAGTATGCAGGGGAATAACTTGTAAGCCCAGGTGATAAATTGATGTGAACTGTGACATTTGTACTGGGATATCCAGTTCGTACGAGTACATACAAATTTAAGGTGATTTATTTGAGGTCAGATTATGAGCAACAGATGTAGAGAATAGGGTGTACTCGTATGTTTATTAGTACCTTTGAAAGGTAGATATTTATGGGGATACCTGTATGTCGCAACCCAAATGATGCACGAACAAAGCTGATGTTTCCTTTCGCTTTAATCTGTCTAATCCAGGTGTTCTTATTCAGTTTCGTAAGACATTGCACAAATGTCATACGTATAGATGTAAGTTCCAAAATTATAGTAAGATACTCGTAGAATGCTATTTGAATGTGACGACGGAGCTTTCGAACCTATAACAACTTGTAGAGTATATATGCTCATTGCTCATCCAGTATGATACGTCAGTTAAAAAAGTATCATTAGGTGAGCAGCCGTACGCAGGAAGGTCTCAACTCTTAATGAGCACTACGTTTACAAACAATAAAGAGAATTCACTTTGTAATTGTTTAAGATTTTCAACCTTAAACCTAAGATAGCTCGTTAACTTGTTTAGAGTATACTACAGCCCATGTTCAAAATCACAAAAAAATTTAACAGACTATCGTCAATCCCTTTAGATATGCATAACTAACATAGCAAGCTTTAATTAGATACCTCTTTTTTACTCATACCGAAAGTAAGATAGAGAATCTTTTTTGCAAACGAAACGACCTACTCTTTCAGCCATGCCTAAGGTTAAAAGTCGTAGGGAACTACAATATTTTAGCTAAAATTTTGTCCGCGTTCACAAAGGTTTGCAGTTTTTGAATAACTGTGATCCGTCAACTTTTAAATACTTTCAGAACTTTCGGTAACGACAGGCTTCGTTGACGCTGAAAATTCTTAGCAATTTTATTCAAGTCCTACTTCACTAATCGAAACAATAACTTTATGAGTAACCAGGCCAATGTTACCCGCATAGTCGATTTTTCTTTTTTTTTCTTGAGATGTGATTTCGTTATCTATTTGAGTATCTATTAATGTGTGTTAGGGATTAATAATCCAAAGGTCAGCCAAAAATAGCAGGCCTCGTTGATGATATTGTAGAAACCATTTTTTCGCTTTTGAAGCCCTCTCTCTCTTTATCCAATTTTCCAAAAAACTGAACACATGCTCCGGCATTTTAAGAATACTGATACCATCTTGAGCGTTAAGTTCTTAAAAAAAAAAAAACAGAAAAGGCGATTCTAGCACGTAATAAATACATCAACTGTTTGTGGACCGACATATGGAAGAAAATTCTTCCTAACGAGAGTGGCTACATGGGATCCTCTATGGATCCCAAATATGATATATCCGGAGAACATGAGAACCCCACAGAAGCAACGAATTCTTTCGAATAGCGTCATGCGGCTTGAGTCTTATAGAATTGCAGGATAGACAGAATTCTTCTGAAAAATACGGACGGATATATATATATAAAGGTATACCCCACACTCAGTATTGGATAAGCCGGAAACAGGGATAAATGGGATGCAATCAGTAAGTTTGTTGACATAATTATGAAGAAGATTGGAGCAGAGTATCAGCAAAACGAAAAGCGAACCAAGTACGGAGCCCTCGTTTTTTAAGTTCATAGGCATTTTGCCTTTGATTGTTGTTTGATTATAGCAGTAACTTTCTTGTGGATACATCTTTTACCCAAGTTATCGCTTTATCATGTCAAAGTGCTTTCTGAAATAAAGAAGTCAATAAAGGACTGATATAATAAAAATATGTATTTGCGCATTGTTTTACATACGTAGATTTTGATATGGTCTTTGTTTTTTCATCAGATTTAATGCCTAGGTACTAGCTTAACCGCTTCTCACTACTACCAGAGCATTCCTTGACAAGTTTGGTCTCTTTTGACAACGCATCCACCATCCTAATTCTATGTTTTCGGTTTGTCTTATCAACTAGATTACTAGAGAATAACAAGATCTAGAGAATATTGAAGAAATTAAAATTCACTAGAGGAGTTTTAAAGTATTTCCTCTTCATTCGTTTACGATTCGGTGTAACTTATTTTGTAACGTTTGATATAAGGTTGCACTTCTTTATTCTTCACCTCACATATATGGTACCTTCTAGGTCCTGTTTTTCTTTATAGTTGGGTTCGTTGTAATTTAAGTCTAAAGCCGTCAATTTTTTGCCAGATCGCTTTCGAACTTTTGAAACTGCCTTAAGTTAGTTAAATACTTGACCTTAACTGGATGGGGACATGGGACATTGTTACGAGGACTACATAACGTGTATCAAATTCATGGTGAAGCAATAACATGAAACATATTAAATACGAATTTAAGGCAACACTTCTCCTCATCATCCTCAACCTAGCGAGAATAAATCCACGGAAAATTTTTTTAATTTTTGCAAAAGTGCGTAGAAGATTCTACTGGATATTTCCTAACTCCACAATAGCAGTATGGGTGCATACCAAAGTCAAGAATTTCAGGAAGCTTACAAGTAATTAGTGAATGCAATAACAATACTACAACGACTTGGTCTTGCTTATTAATGATAATGGCTTCGAACTGAGTCATTTGCATCAAAACCAAGATCGCAGTCGTACTTTTTCAAGTGTTCAAAAAATGAATAACGAGGTGTCTGCCCAATTAAATAAATTTATTGCTTGCTACTGTCCTCGTAAATTCATATTCGATTTGGTTATACATAAAACTACTCGTACAATCGATCTGTCAGGGTACTACTGTTAGCCCCTTGTGTGGCATATGTCAGACTAAATTTGTCTGTCAACATAATCAGATATAACGACTACTACCTTCACTCCCGCATGACATAAACCCTTTTGCTCCATTAAAATGAATTTATGCATAAATTTCACACCTCCTAACTGCTGGAGTCATGCTTTAACAGACAGGACTGACGGTACGAGTTAAAGTTAAAAAAAAAAAAAAATAATAAATAAATAAAAAAATCATATCTCTACTCACTTATCACTCGGCGTGCATTTGCTTCTCATAACGAGCTGCAACCAATTCGGTACCGATGGTGTTGGTGCTGGATCAGGTGTGAATCTAGAACAAAGATAAAAAAGCGATATGTAGGTTTAGATACATTTATATGGAATACTGCTAACGTTCGAACTCACCTTATAATGGAATTGCAATGTTTGGCCTTTGGCATAGCGAATATCTCACTGACCATATCTTTGTTAATAGACTTGCCCATACTATCGTCACTAAACAATGCCGACTCAGACGGAACTTCATGGATGACAGTTAGGGAGGATCGTTTGGAAGTAGGTTCATCATCTGCTGTTGTTTGTTTTAGTTGGCTCACATCGAATTTGATTAATACTTCATACACAACCAATTCAAAAGAGACATAAAGAGAAAGAAAGAGGAAAGGAACAAAAAAAGCATAGCGCTCAGAAAGTCAAGGACCCTGCTTCACATATACCCCACCTCTATTAACTCACATTTATCCAGAGGCCCTAGTTTCTTAGCCAAGGCGAACATCATTTCAGCCGACCAAAAATCAGGTATTCGAGCAAAGACACTTCCTGCATCGGCCGGTAATTGTAGGCCTAACTTGTGAAGTAGCAAAACGAAGGGTTGGTATAGCATGATGTTAGCCTGATCGGTATTCCAAGGGACAACCGGAATGGATTTGTTCTTAACTATAAGAGGGAAGGTTATTAAAATACAATATATATTGATTTTTTTTTTAAGTAAAATTACACTTACAAATGCAATGATATGCAACAGGTTCCATAACATGGGCTAGGTCATAAGATTCATTTTTTTGTTTAACATTTTGGAGTGTTAGTTTGACGTAGCAGCATTCGAGAAGAACCTTTTGTAACCATGTTAAGAGCTTTGCTTTGTTTTCCTTTATAATTAAATCACGGAGAATCTAAAAATTTAAAGTTTTTACGTTAAAGTCGTTAAAGACTAAGGACTTATTGGAATTTACCTGGAAATCATCGCCAGATTTGGCTGATGACGAATCTTTTAAATCAATTCCCGATTCGGCTGTTGTAGAAGTTGGTGTGGTAAGGAGAGTTCTTTGATATTCAGCGTCTTCAAACTTCATAAGGTCATCGTATTCAACTAGAGTGATGATGTCCTGTAATGAAATGAAAAAATAGAAGAAGGACGATTAAAATTGTGAGTGCTTCAGATTGTAATTTTAGACTGTAAATTTAGGCTATTCACATGGATCAGTAATTTTAGTTTTGTAGCGTTTGCCCACAATCGACCACACACGCAATCATTTGATAATTTCAAAGGACGGTTTGACGGTATTTAATCAAAATCCGAAAAATTTCTTCCACCTTTTTGTAACCATGGACGAAAAATGGATTTATCATAACATACCAGTGATCAAGGAATAGTCGAGACAGTGGACTTCTTCTGGTGAATTGAAGCCGAATAAGGCCAAGCTGCGTCTATCGACCAACAAGGTCATGGTGACAGTTTTATAAGATGTGCGTAGTGTCAATTACATCGAATACCTTGAACAAGGTAAAACTATCACCTGAGCCTATTATATAGAGTAGTTGGATCGATTTCACGCCGATTTGAAACGAAAACGACCGTATTTGGCGAGGAAAAAAGTTCTCTTCCACCAGGACAACGCACCAGCGCACCAGCGCACCAGTCCGAACTCGCAATGACAAAATTACATGAATTAGGTTACGAATTGGTCCCTCTGCGGATATTTCCTGTTTCCAAACATGAAGAAATGACTCGGCGGTAGAAGATTTGAGAGAAAGAACAAACGCCTATTTCGAGGTCCTCGAGAAATCGGATTATTTGGAAGTCATCAAAAAATTGGACGAAGTGTATTGAGCTTAAAGGAGATTATGTTGAAAAGTAATACGACCAGGGAAACCATGAAAATACTTATAGTACTAAGTAGGAGTAAAAGAAAGCTGTCTACCAAATGTCTCCAAATCTTTCGAAAAACTCACTGCCTATTTCAAACATAATTTAGCATAAATATTCGGCCGAAGTGACCACGTAGAAGCATGACCGGGAAGTCCCCATGACTTTGTTCTCTTTGAGTTACTGTTTTAAATCCATTTTTCATCATCACCCATCACGATGCAATGAAGAAAACCCTTCCTTTTTTGCCGAAAAGAACGACGCTCAACGTTCCTTGGATTGAAATCATAAGGAAACTTAGTTCCTTGCTTTTGAATCATTCCCAACGCATGCAACCGCTTGGAAATGGCTTGGCGGGTAACTCCTAATGGTGAAGCAAGCTCTTCTTGAATTTAGCACGAATCCTCATCGAGCAATGCCTCCAATTCAGCGTCTTCGAATAATTTTGGCCTTCTTTCATGCGGACGGTCATCAACATCGAAATCACCGTCATTGAAGCGACGGAACCAATCACAGCACGTTGTTTCACTTAGAGCAGCATCTTCGTAAACTTTTTGGATATGTTAAAATCGACCAGCATTTACTGTATCCATCTATTGACAAACAGAGAACTTAGTTGTGCACCTAATACAACCCACAGCAAACTCATTAGTGAAGCATACAATTTTTTTAAAAGAGTTCACTGTTCATAAAAATTTGAAGGCTTTTGAATATCTGGGGGAAATTTTTGAAAAATAATTTAACCAACCTGTTGTAATAATTGTTGAATAATTGAAATTCTTGATTTTTGCTTGTTTCCATTATTGCAGAAAAGTTTAAGAATTTTGCCCACAACATCATTGGTTTTCTTACTCTGTACATAGTACCAGTAGAGTGTATCCATTTCTTCTTGCGTCCAAGAGCTAATCAACAAAATAAATAAGAATAAAGAATTTTAAGTAGACAACATAAAGATGGAGTTTAAACATCAATTTAAAACGAACAATCATTTATGCATTTAAACATATTAAATTAAAAACTGGCTTATAACTTTAAAAAAAAGATAAATATTAATAAGAATAGTAGTATTAAATTTCTCTATTTTATTTTTTATTTTATATGAAAGATGAAGGCAAATTAGAAAGAACCTTTGAAAATCTAAAATACCCTGGAATAAGGAAAACCTGCCAAGAAAGAAGCGAAGAACTCCAACGTATTGCTCTCAAAGTTGACGAACTTATATAATGGAATCCGCCTTACCTCACACTTCCCACTCACGAAGGCAAAAATAATTCTGAAATTAAATATCAAATTGAAGCAGCTACTTGAAGGATTTTAAGATTTTAATATTTGTTTTTGGTTGTTGTTTTTCATTTTTTTGTTTTTTTTTTTTTTTTTGTTTTACATTTGCCTTCAAACATCCTTTTCCATGTAAAGGAATTAAATTCGAGGGAACAAACAAAACACTACATACTATGAAACTGAAAATAAAAATATTAACTTTTTTCTCTTAGCATAAATAAAAACTAATAACAATACATTATAAGCACAGCAATAGCTTAAATAAAAAACTAAAAATAAAATAAATAAATTGATATTATATATTTTTTTAAATTTTTGTAGTTACCAGTTGGTGTTTTCTGAGTTGTGCTCCTTGGTAAGCTCTGTAAGAGACGCGTTTTGCAATGTAAGCGGACTTTTTTGTGGACTATTTATGAATTTATTAATAACGTATTCGATAAGGTCAGACCAATCCTAAAATTAAAACAAAGGTATTTCTTAAATGAAAAGATGTTTATAGATCAGAAAATAATAATAAAAAAACGAATACCATTTGCAACTTACTTATAGATGCCTGTTTTTATTTTAAACAACACCTTTAGAAAAATAACAAAAAAGGATGAAGGGAATCCTGCTGGACTTTTCGTCAATAATGGTGATGTTTCGAGAAAGTCACGCGTTATTATTGTGGTAGAGACTGCGTAGGAAAAAGCCTGCCTAATGATTGACTTACCCTACTCTATTGGGAAAACTAAATAGGCTAACTATACTTTATGATATGTTTGGTGTCCCATATAAAATGCGCAGGTCCACAGCAATTTTGCGCCATATTAACCTCATTATTTGGAATACTCGTACATCCATAACTATCATATAAAAGATGACCAGATAGCAATGATAATTTTTTCAATTGTTATGTTTTAGCATTTTTCAAAGTTTCCAATATTATCCAGCTGTCAAAATATTCAGTAAGGTTTGCCATTTCATCATGCATCGGTTTACGCTTGCCAAACGTGCGGAAACTATTGAAAAATATTATTGAAATTCCGGCTCAGTTGTAAATACGCAACGTGAATTTTTTCGTGAGGTCGGTCGTCATCATGGCTTCAGTGTACAAGCAGTTCGTTGCACCCTGGACAATTTTTAGCGTGAGTACACTCTTTTGGATCTGAAGCCATCAACCGGACAGGGATTGATGCGAAATGAAGAAAACAAAGCCACTGTAACGGGCAGTATCGAAGAAGACCCATGTCGATTCGGTGCCAATGAATTGAATTAGGCATCGCCAAAGTGTCAATCCGGCTTATTTTACGGTTGAACTTGGGCCTACATCCATATAAGATTGAATAGACATAAGAATTGACAATAGACAATGCAGTGGGTTTGCTAATTAGGTGCTGGAAATTTTGGCTGAAGATCTAAGATTTTGGCGAAAAAATCGTTTTCTCGGACGAGGTCCATTTTGCCTCAGCGGCTATGTCAACAAGCAAAATTGCCATTATAGGAGCGAACTCAATGCACAGGTGTACGACCAAGTATCAATGAATTCACAAAGATTGACTGTTTGGTGCGGTTTATGACATGGCGACAAAGCGACGCAACGCTCGAAATTGTGAGGGAGAAATTAGGCGACTGGGTCATTTCACGGAGAGCATTCATGCGATTTCAGATGACTTGATTATTTTCTCTGGGGCTATGTCAAGTCTACGCTAACAAGCCAACCACTTGGGACGAGCTCGAGGCCAACAGAAATAGCGCCGCTCATATTGGACCGAGTCATCAAACCACTTGAAACACTGCCAGCGAAGCTGAGGTGGCCATTTGAACATGGCTTCAAAATAAAACCAGAATCAATTTTATATCTCACACCGTTGTTGTTTTATTTGATTTTTTTTTTCCAATCATTCTTATCTGGTCAATTTTGGACAAGTGTTTAAGCAGTTGAGACTCTTTAAAAGCAGTCCAGTGGCTCTTGAATTGAATAAGTTTGTGTCAATGCAATGCAAAAAGATAGCTTTCAATATGGAGACATAAAGAAGCAGACTTTATGGAATATTTTGAGAGCTTGCTATTAGTATGCGTTCGGTTCGACATCTGGTGAAAACATTTCATACATGTGTACCCATAAACGATGGGTAATTTGACTGACTAAAACTTAAAATTCTTGACAGATGCTCCAAATGCATATATACTACAACCTGCGTATGTATAAAACCTTAAAAGAATAAAAAATACAGGCACATGAGACGAGAAGTTTCCAACAATTTGAAACACCGACATCTGAATGGAGACTTACGATCTTATGGTGAAAGATAGAATTCTAAGCCCTGTTATATTGGCATTCTGTTAATAGATAGATACTAATAAAAAAAGTTGTATTCAAACATAAGACAATTGGAAATCGAATGTTTCTTGGCTTACTTACATCACAAAGTTCGTAATCTGCCTCCCATATTCTCGAATATGTCTTCAAGATCACCGGCTGAAATAGAGTACCGATTTTCTCAAGATCACCACCAATATGATGCATCATCGTGAAAATACAATCATTGACGAATTCTCCATTATTGTCGAAATCCTGTAGTAGCATTCCATAATAGTGCATTATTTCTGGAGTTGCAAATCTACAAGTAAACAGAAGCCATTAGCGCCCTGACTGATAAACGAACAATCGGTCTTGTCAAACTTACTGTGAAATATGCTCAATCATTTTGATGTTAGCACTTGTGTCAGACTTCGTAACACTGTCTAAGGCGAGTAGAAGGATATGATTGGTTACAACCAGGTCCTGTAAATACTGCTTTGTATGAAGATTTGGATTGAAACGTCTCATCAACAAAACGAATAGGCATCGTAGATCTTCAGATGAGCTGATCTGAACTTGCAACCGCTGGAGGTGTTTACGATCATCCTATGAATAGTTTTGACATTACTATCATGTTCATTGTATTGTAAATAATTACGAACACACTTACCTCACTCAAATGTGTTACCTTCTTGTAGGTTTCAATTGCTTGTAAGAACTCACGTATCGCTGTCACCAGTAAATGCATTCGTCGTAGATAAGGTTTTAGATCAGTTCCCTCCTGTCGTGAGTTCAGCTCCAATTGCTCACACAGTATGACGCCCTCGTAAGTCAAATAGCTTATCACGTCGAAGGTGAGAATTGAATGGATGTGCTCCAAGTCAAGTTCCAGCTGTGCAGCAAACTTGAGGAAGTATGTCACCAACCAGAAGAAGTGTGACGTGTCAATGGGTATTTTCTAAAAAAAAATCACAAAAGTAGTATGCCGAGTGCTGTTGTAAATAGGGATTTATAGATACGTACCATTTTTGTTAGAAGCTGATTATGGAGTTCCTTTACCAGGTAGTCGTAGCCCTTCAAAAGAAAATCGACTGTGAATTCTTTAAGTAGATTGGAAATGTCTTCATCGGTTGGTGTATGTTGCACTAAACCTTTCATGTTGATCCTAAAAGGACGGGATGAAAATGGTGTTTTCATTATATCGATTGTCAAAGGTTTTGGAAAAGAAAATCAACTTACAAGCTACTTTTGCTTCTCTTGACAAGCTTCTTTCGTCGAAGATCTTTCTTGTTCAATAGTGTGGCTACAGATCGTTGTTTATTCCTTGACTTTGAGTTACACGGTGGTTTTTGGTGTGCTGGCTTCTGTGGTCCATCATCGTCATTGCTGGAAGTGGAGATGGATTCTTGGTTCTCAACTTGTGTTCCATATCCACAGTCAGAGAGTTCTGATGTTGAAGAGGGACATTCACGCTTTTGGGCACAACATTTTCCCTTGGTCAATTGGATTTGACCCGAATGTGGAACTTTTTGACTTGGTGGTGGAATGTCACTGTCGTTGTCCTTGTTGGGATAGCCATTTGGTGATGCCGTTACAAAAGCTGATGTATTCGATGATGTTTTTGACGGTGGCAATGGTGATGGTAATTTAAAAGTAGACTTGAATGCATCTGCGGTGGATGCTGCATCCTTGGAAGTGCTTGATGTAGGTTGAGCTGGTTGCTGTTGGTTGTTGTTTACGGTTGTTGTTACCGATGTTGTTTGTTTTCTTTGCTGTTGTGGCTGTTGTTGTTGCTGTTCTTGTTGTTGTTCTTGTTGTTGCCTTTGGTGTTGTTGTTGCAGCTGTTCCTGCTGCTGCTGCTGTTGCTGTTGTTGTTGCTGTTGTTGCTGCTGTTGTTGCTGTTGCTTTGTTGATACCCGGAGAATGGCGTTTTGATACTCATGGCCCTTTCGACTGACTTCTTGAAGAGTTGCTTCGGTTTCTTCCCGCAAGGCTTGCCGGCGATCTTCTGAACTCTCATTCTTAGAAACGCCACCTAGCGATAACAGGGCCAAACAATGAGCAGTCTCTGTCAGAATGATGTTGCTCTGTAAGTACTTACCATTATCCGAGGAATCAGAAGTTGGATCTGATGTCAACATCGGGCTAGAATCTCCACTACCCTGTTTCGGTGGTGAAGTATTACTTTCATTATCCTCCGAACTTTCGGACAACGAAGCCTCAAACCACATATTAAGCAACTTCTGCAAAGTACTTACATGCTGATCTTTGTACATTAACGCAATCAGCTGCACCATAGTTACACCCCAAAATGCTCTCTGCGGACATGTCATCAGGTAAAGTAGTAACTTGTCTATACTCTGGATGAATAGATTCCACAAAATCGCATTTTGCATTGATGCCATTTGTCCCCCAGATATATGCGCTTGAGGAAGAATAAAATTCGCATGAGTCTCTGGAATGTGCAAGATATTCCTTAGCAAAACCAAACAATTGTTGATTTGATCGCATTTTTGTGATGACAGTTTGGAATCGCTCTCCAGAATATGCTTCATGAATTCAACTACCGATTTGGTGCTTTTTGCATCAGTAAATGCCTCCTTACTGGTGTAGAGTAATTTGTTCAACTCAAAAATAGTATGGCGGCCAACTTCAGTGCGATACATAACATCGACTGAGAAGAGACACTCCACCGGTACAGTTAAATTGACCAGAATTCGTATAACTGAATCCAGGACATCATAGTCCTTGGCATTTTCCAGAAGTGGAATTAAATCGGTGCGAACATTTTGACCAAAACCAATAGCACGTCGGAACGTTCTAAGGGTTTGATCCTCATAAGTAAGCTTACAGTTGATTTCTTCCAATATGGCTAGAAAAAAAAAATAGTATTATTAAGTAGTTTAAGTTATTTAGCGAATGGAAGTAAAAGCTTACCAAGAGCGTTGGGGCTGACAACATAAGTGTCACCCTCTTGTGAACCTAACGATGAGAACGCACTATGGATCTGTGGTGTTGCTAATAGCCAGTCCATTACAATATGAGTTGTGATTTTTGTTTTTAAGTTTTAATATGAAGAAAGTTGTCTTCGTCTTCTGTACTCATTTGGTTAGTTTTTAAACAATACCCAGGAACAATGGAAACCTAAGAAATACACAAAAATAAAAAATCTTTTAATAAAAGATTTTCTTGAATTTGTAAAGACGATAGAAGGAAGAATCCGTTATGTTTTCAGTATGAAAGCAAACTACGTATGTATTAATCAGCTTATCCAAGAGATATAGAATTGGGTGTGGATAACATTGCCTTGGGAATTTTGTCTTTCATTAACTGGACATTAATTGGTCGTCTACAATTTCGTCCTTCAGGCAAAATATCGACAAATTATGTTCGTGTCTCGGTGTCTAAATATCATATAAACGTCATCTTCAAAGCAGTAGCTTGCAAGTTGAGTACCCTAAAGTAGTGAAGAAATTCAATTTAAGTTCCATAATAAGTAAGTGACATTCAAACATGAAAAAATTGCCTAAAAGGCAAGGAACTTGCACCAAATATAGGCAGAAATATGTAGGTACCCAGAAAATCATCAAAAGAATATTGGTTAGCCCTACGATTACGCAAATATGGAATTGGGTTGACATGGGGCAGATTTTAGTTCGACGCCCGATTGTGCCAATAAATTTAGGTACAAAATGTCAAAATTATATAAATTTGTAATCTGTTAATCAGTGGACTGTGGGCCATCAAATCTTGTGAATAGCTATAGAGATAAGAACCCTTGCTTGTTTCAATGTTACAGTTTTCTAATCTTGTTCCTCTTCTCTTCCACGGGTTGAGGTTTATTTGTTTAAGGTCGTACTAGACTGACCCATGGATTTTAAAGGGCCCACATTTACTCACTTGTTTCGTTATTGATTTAAAGACCTTACACATGTTAGTTAGGCTTGAAAGTAATGCTTTCAATTTCTTTTTTTATGACGAAGGTCTGATCAGCAATTTGTAAAGTGAAGAACATCCTCTTGTGATTTTTGTCCGAGTAACTTGATTTTGCAGGAACGTCGTTCTTCTTTCAGCGTTCTAGATTCTTTCAAATCGATTTATGCGGTACAAAATATACATCCTAGCCCCAGGACGGCTTTACTCGAAAGTTGAATAGTACAACCTTCAGCAGTTTTTAGCGTAGCTTGGTGTCGCATACAGAATCAAGAACATTGTAATTGTGATGGTTAGTAAGTTTCAGCAATGTCAACTGTCTTATCATGCCACACTGTTTAAAGAACATATCTGATCAGCTGGATATTTTTTGTAGGTGAAGCTATATCGAAATGAACCACGATTATCACAATCAAGTAAGTTTTCTCACTGAATCCGTATGCCCTCACATGGCAGACATCGTGATCCAGTATGTTAGTAAGGGTCAATGAAACCACATCATGTGGCCACCCTCAAACAGCGAAGTGCGTTTATCAGCTGAAAAGTGATCTTAATTAATCGTGTGAAAAGGAAGTGCAGCTCGAAGCATGATACTCAAGATTGCATTTTACCACTTTTTCTTTTCCTGTTAAAGTGACAGTGTTATGCCCACTTCAATATCGGAAAAGTTAAGAGAAATTCAATAGACAATGACATATTTCCTCCGACACTTGGATAGCGCTGAAAATATCTATCGGCTTACCTTTACCGGATGATCGAAAACTTTGAAGTCAAGGCAAGCAGAGTGTTCACATAGATATAGGTGGCCCATAATTAAGTCTTAAAAGTTATCTCATTCAGTTTTGCATTACTAAACAGAAAAAGCGTTGTCTTGGCTGACGTGGCATCGAACTCAACAACAAAAGCTGTCTTTAATGTGCTACCTGAAGTGTGGAAAAGGAATATCATTAAGCTGCAACTGTTACGCTCCAACGTTGATTCAGTTCTGTTTTATAGATACAATATGATGAAAGTAATCACAAAAGACACCAGTACCCAAAAACTTCGTATCTTCATGAATAAACTGACGTTTCCGATTCCTAAGAAAGAGAAATCGACGACATTTAGAATGGTTTGCTGAGGGCTGAAGTGCGTTGCAAATATTACAGACACTTATACCAGATGAGGGCTCATAGCAATTGACGAAGAAGATGTCATTTCCGAATTTACCACATTTCAAGGAATCGTTAACTTAATAGAAAAACGACTGATAGCTTTCACAAAATGATACGAAGTTAGCCTTTTTGTGGACAGCTTCTGACAGGTTATACAGCCCTGTATCTTTTATCAATAGCACTATCCTTCGAAAGTCGAAACAGCTTTGATTCTGCAAGAATTGTAGCATACCAAACGATTCATATTTGTGCATTTTGATTGATATTTCATTTAAATAGGAGTTGATTGACATAAAAACCCATCTGCAGTAATTTAACCCACCGAAAGTGCACCACGAAGTATTCTTCAAAAGCTGGAACAGTGTTGTGTTTGTTCAGTGTTGTTCATTGAAATGAAGTAAATCAAAAAGTATCGCCAAACCCAAAACACCTTCCTACTGCCTGTTGACCTACACCACACTATAGAGCTGTGGTGTGCTCACATACAAATAAATGATATAAGTCCAGAGTCGTTAGTATCTGCAATTAAAATCAAGCGTGTGTGTGGTTTTTCAAAAGAAAAAATGACTATAACTTAGGTTCAAACTCACTACTAAGACAAAGAATAACCTTCAATGTGAGTTGTGGCCAAAACTTTGTAACCCCCCTGCATTCGATTGCAGAGCAATTAATACCTCATCGTATAACTATGCCATGACCTTTCACTCTATTATGATAGATTCCATAGCAACGTTCTAAAGCTCAAAAATAACTTTTCTAAGGTAATACCTATGTATCTCTATGTATCACATGTCAGGCACACCTCCTATACGAGCTATGTGAAAGTGTACTCGACGCAAAATTGTAAGTGTCACTCGTGTATCTGAAGCATCAGTACCGAACAGGTGAATCTTTTATAGTGGGCCTTTTAGTTACATACACTTATTTACTCAATTTCTTTTATTGTATTCGTATATGTAGATGGA
Organism: Volucella inanis; assembly: GCA_907269105.1. NCBI lineage: Eukaryota > Metazoa > Arthropoda > Insecta > Diptera > Syrphidae > Volucella > Volucella inanis. Next base: position 21,105,038 of record OU026157.1, read on the forward strand.
AACCCTTAACAAAATAAACTGGATAGATACGTATAAAGAGACGTCTGTGCGGAGACCCGTCATTCAGGGATTTTGTTATGGGGTGTGTCACGTTGCCTCGCAGATAACGAGAATATTCAAAGTATTCCTCTTACCAACGAAATGGACTTATATAAAATAAGAGCGGATGATCCTTTATCCGTGTAAGAGCCTGGTTATATCATTTTTTTTTTCTTTTTTCCAATTTATAATGCCTTTGTGATGAGCGTTTAATCCATGCGTATAGTACATATACGAGTACAATACCTATATGAGTTCACTGGAATCAGTTTCGAAAGATGTGCAAAATGAACAGATGTGGGTGCGAATCAGCTTTCGAAATTCATGTCCGGTTATTTGTAATTGGATTGAAACAACTGGGAATTATATGTAAAATCAGACATCCGGTAGTATCCAGATATTGGCATTATGGAACGTGTCCTTGACAAATGAATGTTATGTATGCAAAAGGATTTCTTTATTGTCTTTTGTGATTGGATAACAGAAATGAAATGAGTTGAAAGCCTGAATTAATGAACTACCTACAACATTTCGCTTGATGTACGGATACATAAAGTGTTATGGTATATTGGATTAAGCTAGTAGCACTACCTATGTCATGTTTTTCTTTCTTTTTCATTTTTATAAATTTATTGATAGTTGTTTGAAAGAAACGTATTCAATTCTTGATCCTCATAACTCAATCGCATTCATCTAAGGCGCCCTTATATGTTACTCTTAGTGATTGGGTACGTCTTTGTTACGAATTCTGATATATATGGTACTCGTATATCAAATGAAATTTGAAAACTTTTCGAAGGGTTTCTTTGTAATCAAAATTAAAAAGCATTTGTAGTGATGCTGTCTTGAAGGGAAAACATGGAGAATGGCGAGGTGCCTGCCCCAACGAAACTGACTTTAAGGACGGACCAACTGAAAAATATACCTCAAATGACTTAGTGAGACTATACTTGTCTCCATGTTACTTGTAGCCATGTCTGAAATTCAAATTGTTGTGTGTGTAAGATACTTCTTATAACACCAACAAAACAACCCACCATTCGTAAGAGTATATTTTTACAAAGAAAGCAAATATAGTAATACGGGATTATATCAACAATGTGTACATCTACGTGTATCCCTTGGAATCACAGTCCTTGACGACTGATTTAATCGATAGAGAAATATCGTATATTTTACCAAGAAACCTCAAGGCCATGAGAAACGCCGATCACATCCATCTACAATCTACATATTATCATATCATATGAACTAAAATGTAACACAATACTATACATACTCGTATATGTATCTTTAATTTGACATACGAGTATATAAGATTAGGTATAAAGAAATTAAGGTCAATAGATACATATGTGTATTAAACTTCAGTGATATATGAGTTTTCCTCACATTTTACTTAAAATGTCTATTCAGATTGAATTTAAATCATATCATAGAAGCAGATTCCCCCTGGATTTGTCAGCAGATGCCAATGAAATTATAGATGCGATATAGAATATATACACACGAGTACTCTTTCTATTCCAAAAACTAACTATTGCAACATTCCTTGCAGGCTACTGGAGTTATAGTAATTTTCCCAGAAGGAGACAGTTTATCTTTCTAGCAGAGAGATTAGAGAAATTAATATTTTAGTTCAAATATAATATACTCGTATGTACTCGTACAATTATATTTTTGATAAATGATCTAATATCGAGAAATATTTGTTTGTTCTTAAGTTCTCCTTGACGACATTTTTGCACCAAAAAATTAATGAAATTTGACAGTTTTGATTAAATCTTTACTGAATAATTGGTCACGTTCATGGTAAGTATGTCTAAGTCCTATGATTGGTAGAACTAACTGTGTAACCAAGCAAAGTTTGTACCGGAAAATTAGTTAGAATAGAAATATCATATGACAGAAACAGTTGCTAAACGAATCTTGGTTTTCTTTATTTATTTTTATCGCATTGCCTAACTTTGTTGAATAAGTGTTCTTTTTTGTGCTGTCAAGAGAAGTTCAATTTGATGGAGGAGTCAGAGTCTGACAGAGGTATGGATATTATAGAAATTTGTTTTAGAGAAAATCTGTTAAGTCAAGACTCAACTTTCGAAAGTATTCCAATAGGCAGAATAATGTTTCAGCATCGAATTTTACTGAAACACATCCATCATACAGTTTTTAGAAACATTAAATATCTACCATGGAAATCTGCATAACTTAGACCACTCATATTATTAGAGATTTATTACACATTTCTTTTAATATGTACGATCTTAACACGCACCCTTATTTTTTAATTGACAACCAAAAGCCAAAACTGATGTTGGTGGCAATTGTTCGTGAAAAATTAAAAATTGATGTTGGAAAGTTAATTAAGACCGCAATTGCCAGTTGTTAGCATTTTGCTTCAGTGAGTCACATTTTTCAATATTTTTTTGGTAAGTTTAAATCGTAGGGTAGTGGCAGAAGCAAAAAATTGTACACCCGGAGAAAGAACAGGGATTAAGGATGTCTGTCTTATACAGATGTCGCTAAATAATTTAGAAGTTCGAAAACGATGATTATTAACACAAACAAGTAAAGGGTGAGCCAACAAATGGTGTGGATTTTGGCTATCAATTACTGTCATTTACTGAATTTAATGATCTTTTTGACAGATGTCATACAATCTATGGCAATTTATTCATGGAGTCGTAAAAGTAACATTTCGTAAAATTCGTGAATTTATCGGTCAACATAATCGCCCTAGTGAGTCAGGAAGGAAGGAAGAACCTGGTTTGGTATCGGGTCAAACTCCAAACCAGCGTACACGCCGAAACATCACCACTGTGACCGAAAGTGTTCAAAACTAGCCAGGCAGCTTAATTCGTCGCCGAAGTCAACAATTGGGACTCACTTATGTCACTTTACAGCGAATTTCAAAAGTTGATCTTCATTTACACGTCTATAAAATCCAAATTACACAACAATTGAAGTCGTTGGACCATCTACGACGTCACCTATTTATTAACTGGATGTTGGATCGCCAGGCTCATTTTTGGATGGATGGGTATGTAAATAAACACAATTGTCGTTTCTCGGGACCGAAAAACCCACAAATAACTAATGCATCCCAAAAAAGTCCTTGTATGGTGCGGATTATGAGTTGGCGGCATCATTAGCCCGAACTTTTTCGAAGATGAGGATGGGGAGGCAGTAACAGCTCTTTTTTTTTAGAAGTGAATGAATTGGATCTGGACGATCCCTGGTTTCAACAGAGTGTTGCTACCGTCCATACAAGGCATCAATCAATCATATTTTTGCATTTGATGATAGCATTATTTCGGTTAGAGAAGAAGTTGATTGACCTCCAAGGTTGGTTTGAAGAGTAAGGCTTATGCCAATAACCTATCGACAATTCAGGGTCTCAAGCATAACATTCAAACAGAAATTGCAACCATTGGCACACTTATTCCTCAAAACTCTCTGACGGTCTCTGATTTTATGTTCGAATTATAACTTCATTAATAAAAAAATCTGCATTGATTTCACAATAAATTTTTGTTTAATTAATTTAATGAAAACTTTCACCCTAACTGTTAGCTCACCCTTTATTTTCGTGCAATCAAACACTTGAATCACTATACGAAAACTCTTGTGATGTCCACTCTCAAATATTGGAAGAAATCGATGTCCAATTAATATTGAGAACGATTAGAGACTGTCTGATTTAAGATGGACTGCAATGGCCAAGTCGCAAGGAAAAGTCCACCTGTGATATAAGCAACGGTCCGTCTCATGGGACTTGGTCAGCAAATCAATGGAAATTCATTGTTTAGACTAATGAGACCAAAATAAACGGCATGTGTCCTGACGGTACAAGAATATAAGGAGGCCTGAACTCGCTGAATTAGATTCTTAGTATGTCTCACTGTAGTCAAGCATGCCGAGGGTTTTAAAAAATTCTGGGGGTTCTTGCTTTATCGTATGGACACCTTGATATTACCGAGAATTCGATATAGTCTGCTTTCGAAAGCATGCCTGTTATACAGAAATTTCAGATGGCAAAACTTACAAGGCATTTCTCGAACACAATTTTATCATGGTTCTCGAATGGTCCTCATCAAATCCACAAAGCGTAAGTAATTTAGATGATCTTTATGTTAATGTCGGAACTACTTACCATACATGGAAGATGAAGGAGCTTTATGATCATCATACAGAGTCGATGCGATGATGTGATTTTACAATGTTGCGTCGTTCCTCGACTATTAAGCATGTGCTGAGCAGGGCAACCAGGGAAGATGTTGCACGTTTTAAGCTTACTTTACATTTATCTATAAAGTAAAATTTTAATCCACTCATCTAATCGCTACTAACTGTATTAAACGACGTATAAGAATACCAAATGACTTTCTTCATAAACATTTTAATAATCAAATATGTAAGATCGCATATTACACATTCCACAGAACTGGAATGGAAAGATACTTTTGGATTAGAATGCAGATATTTTGAAATTCTAATCAAACCTCTCACACCACAATAATCCACTGGCATACAAATAGTTGCTCATTCAGATTTCTCAACTCAAGCCTTTACTACGTTTACACACAAATGGAATGAATTTTCTAGAACGTCAACCGTTTGAATGAATATAAATGCTCATTCGCATATTGTGGCCGGTTGAACTAAAATTCAAAACTAATTTCCTGTCAATAGAACTGATCCAAAAACTACACGATGTACGGGTGTGGTAAGGTGGAGAATGGCTTCCGAATTTCCTATAGCACTCAATATCAAGTCGTAGATTCTAACACCACAAAATGTGCTTTTCACTGTGATTCTAAGGTACGTTTGACCATATCTGTGTGTGTATATCTAACTACCTAGGATGTTATACAAGATACTGATAGAAAAGTTCAGATGCAATTCGTTTAGATGAATTTACTCGTGCACAGTGGAGAAAATTTTATTACTTAATTTTCACGTGCTGGAGCTGTGTAAAAGGCAAAATTGCATTTACTAATTGTAAGTAAAATCTTCATAATTGTTTCTTGTGTTTATGTAATAAAATAGAAGAAATATCAATTTGTGAAAACCATGTCAGCTTCGCAGGTAATTAATTTAGAGAAACTTAACACCAAAAGATATCTACACGTGTCGCAGATACAGATACAGAGATATGTAGCCATTTCGTATTTTTTTATGTATACGAGTACATATCTTGTTCATGTTTAAGTGTGGTAGGAAGATTGGTAAATGGTTTCTAGGAGATATAAATGTTACTATTGTGCTTAGTACATTTATTATTAATATGAAATTTCTTGTACGTCCTGTGATAATGTTCATACATGGGTACTTTAGCTTATCATAATAGGATCAGATGTAAACAAAATAATGCCTCTGGAAAAAAATAAAAAATTACACCAGAACTGCTGTTGCCGAAAAAAATACGAAATCGAGTTTCCCTGTTCCCAGAAATGATGTCGGTCAGAATTTGAGACTTACACCGTCGGTCTTAACGGATGGCTCCTCAAAAAAGTTAGGGTGCACTATTACAACGATAGATTTCACTCTTGATAACGAAGAAAACTTTCGCCTGTTTTCCAAAAGGGCATATTCGCAATCCTAAGGCAATGAACTTTATTGTGAAGAAACAGTGGAAGGGACAAACTATTTGAATCTGTACGATAGTCAAGATGTGCTTAAAGTCTTGTCGAACCCTCTCACGAGTTCCCATTTAGTTCGAGAATGCCAATCTTCACTGAATGCATTCTGAAGACTCAGTTCACTGAATCTTCCTTGGCTTGCAGGTCACAATAGGACCACGGGAATTAAAATCGCAGATAAACTTGCTAGACAAGGTACAGAGTAGACATTTTTTAGGAAAGTCTGCCTACTGCTTACTGGCGTCGTGACGGAGCAATATGCTTTCGCTAATCACTTGCTATTTTGTTGGATAGACTATGGTTTTTGGTGATATTCGTTTGGGTTGAATAGCATGGTTCATCCTTTATGATAGCAGTCTGTGTTTGTCTTTGCACTTTAACTGTCTGTATGTAGTTTGTCGAAATCCCTACCATCGACTACGTCGATGCAGGCTTCGGTTCGAAGTCATTAGAATGTACATACCACACGAAAAGTCAGATTTCGGAGTAGAGATTGAAAAGCCAATTTAATTTGTATACACATTTTGATTAAATCAAAATTCAAACTCTCTTCGAACGTATTTCAATGCCAATAGTTTCTTGTTTGTAAAAGTCCTGACTTTTCATTAAAGAAATCCTCAAAAACTGCTGTGACCTCTGCTCGGTTTCGGAAGATTTTCTATCGGCAAAATAGATCCGAATTGCGGAAAAGATGATAGCCTGAAACATAAGGATAGCACAGTGGATGAGGAAGAATTTTAAATCCAAATTGTAGCAGTTGTTTACCGTTACGCTTGAGGCATGAGGCTTAGCTTTTTCATTTTTATTCAGTATCGTTTGGCAAGTCATCATGAAAAGGCTTACACTACCACAGCGTCTCCAAATTGTTCCGCTGTATTACGAATATCAGCGTTCTGTGAGAAATGTTTTTTGTGCGATTCGAGGAAGTTACGACCTACTAAAACCACTATTGCCAATACCATTCGCAAATTTGAGTCCCAGTTTATATTAGTGGATGATACTCGACCAGTTAGACCACATGCAGCACGTAGTGAAAAGATTATAGCAGTTGTAGCTGAGAGTGTACGCGAAGACCGTGACGAATCGATTCGTCGTCGTTCTTTGCAGCTTGGCTTGGCGTATTCGACAACTTGGATTATTTTACGTGAGGATCTCTGCCTAAAACCGTACAAAATTCAACTTTTGCAAGAATTGAAGCCAGGAGATTTGACGGTATGGTGTGATTTATGGGCTGGTGGAATCATTAGTCCATATTTCTTTAAAAATGAGGCAAATCAGAATGTTACCGTCAAATTCAAGCGCACGGTCTCGGTGAGCTCTGGTTTCAACAAAAGGGCGCTACGAGCTATACAGAGCTTGAAACAATAGACTTGTTGAGAAAACATTTTGGTGAGCACTTAATATCACGTTTTGCTACGGTGAATTGGCCGCCTACGATATCACAAATTTGGACTATTTTCTCTGGGGATGTGTAAAGTCTTAGGTCTTCAGAAATAAGCCAGCTACGATTGACGCTTTGGAAGCCAACATCACTCGTGTTATCCGCGAGATACTAGCCGCTTTGCTCGAACGAGTCGCCGAAAATTAGACCTTCCGAATGGACTACCTCAGACGTAGTCGTGGCCAACATTTACATAATATCATTTTTAAATAGAAAATGTCATGAATTTTTCTTTTAACCGATAAGAAAAATTTTAAGTTCATTTTCAAATTTATATATTTTATTTTACATTATAAATCAAACCTCACGATGAATCACCCCTTATAAAATGAATTTATACCGATTAATCATTTCAGGCTCTTTTTCAGCCAATTTTATTGTATTGCCAAGTATTGCTTATCGTTTCTTTTGATCGGAAATATTAAAAACGGAGTGGTCCTCATAGTCCACCAGACGGTGACCATAAACTTCTCTGTGGCAACCACATTTTTAGTTATACAATATATTCAATTAAAACTCACGTTTTTATTTTTAATCACGATTCAAAACTAACCTCTTACGACACAGATACAGGCCATTCGGTTATAAAAAAGCTAACATTTGGTCTTAGGTAAGAGAGCTTGAAACGGGGTCTATGTCAGTGTGTACTCGTAACGTTGTCATGACCTTTATCTCCATCTCTACCCCTAATTTGATGTTTGTTATGGAAATATGCATGTATCTGACATGTGATTTCACGTTTCTTGTTAATGAAAAGAGTTTTATTTTTAAAAGGAATACAAATTCTTTGTAGGGCAATAAGGGTTGGGAGAAAGTGCATTTATTCAACTTTTTGATATCTAACCAGGAAATGTAATATTGAAACCATTCGTAAATGGATCTAAAATAGATTTTAGAAATTTGATATGTTTCCCAATATGACGTCAATACTATGATTGATACGCTTCTAAAACTAGAAATAAAAGAGGTTGTGTCGTTCACAACTTATACATACAATAGTATCTTAATTATTCAAAGGCATTTCATATTTAGCAATTTATGCATGAAATAATTATATAGGGTGTCCCCTAATTCGTCAAGGATAATTTGGGAAATGATTCCTGGGTATATTCTAAAAAAAAAAATCGTTCTCCAGTAGGGGTCTGTTAGTACTAACGGCTTAGGACTTTATTTTTAGAAGAAATACAAGACTTTGCAACTGTGTTTACATAAAGTTGGTATTTTTTTTTAAGTCTTCAGATATCAAATTTCGAAGGCTGTTCCTAATAAAAAATAATTTTGTGTGGTTTAAGATAATTTTTATTTTACGAGTATACGTGTATATTACTTAAAAAGTTATAATAGGTGATCAAAGTGTCCTTCTTAGTTTTGTATGCATGCTAGAACTCGTTTTTGGATTTCACTGCCAATGTTTATTGATGATAAATGCTGCCTTAATTTTGATAACACTTCGAGAATACGTTCTTCCATTTCACTTAAAGTTGCTATTTGGGTTGAATAAACAATCTTTCTTCATACACAAAAAAAAAAAACCAATACTGTAAGGTCAGGACATCTTGCAGTGAACTGGTCCATTTCTTCCTATCCAGCGATTATCCTAATCATAATCTAGCCAGTCCTAAATTTCACAACCATATTGGACTACAGCACCATCCTGTTTCCATCGTTTTTTCAAAAATTTACTACCATACTATGAATATGATGCAAAAGAACTGTCTTCAAAGCCATCATCACAATTCGACAAAGCATACGTAGGACATCATTCAATTTCAAAATGGTAATAGCTTTTGTGTATGTGTTTTTTAAAGCTCAATGACGCATTTAGAAAACAAAAACAAAGAATGGAAAATAAAGTGTAAATCATTTAACTGACCTTACACCCCATCGGCAGCATTTCGCTTCCCCCATTGGGCCTCAGCCCACCCTAAAAGCTTTTATAATGGTCATCATAACTCTTACTGTTCATTACCACAACTATGAGTACAATATTGTGCTTGCAAATGGCACAGAAGTTAGATTTTAAAATTGGAAACAAGTTTTAAATAGCAAACGTATATTTCATTGCAGTTGTGAGCAATGCCGGCAAACGTGACTCAAAGTGTAATGAATAATAGAATCTTATTAGAAATAGTGCCATTTACAGTACAATTAGAGGTGTATACCATATTTATGTGCAAATACAATGCCATTAAAAAATGGCAGGTAGGGGAAATGTGACAACCTTACGTGTATTGAAGATATAAATATCTGTGCGGGCAATTTGTAAAAAGTTTTTGAACTAAGAAATATCATTTGCATCTGGAAAGGTTAATTCAAAGCTTTTAATTTGTTCATTTAATTAGTAGAACGGATATCACGGATTCTTCATTGATAGGTTTCATGGATTTTTACGCAACACTAATTATTTTATTTTGTTTTTCTAACTATAAATGTGTGCAAGAGCGCACTGTTTTGTTAAAATAGCTTTCTGATGGGGATAACAGTTTTCAACGAGGCGCGAGCAGAAACACATCAGCTATTCGTTAATTAATTTCAGCAGTCACTGTATCCTTTGATGAAAGAAATAAAAGCCAACTATACATTGGGCAGGACTGCACACGACATTGTAGTTTTCGGTCAATTTAAACGTTTTTAGGAAACACTGAGACACCAGCAGCACATGTTCTGTCTACTAGGTACGTTCAAAAAGTAAGGTGAAAAGTGAAATTTCGCGGGCAATGTATATACGATTATCGATTTTTTTTTTACTGAGTTGCACATGTCCGAAACATATGTTCACAGTTTCAAGTACATAGCGAACTTAGTTTGTTTTTGATAGATAGAAAGGTTAGACGTGTTTTGGTTAGACATTTTAAATTTTTATAAAAAATGGAGCATAGAATTTAATTTAAATTTTGTGTAAAAAATTGAATCAAGTGCTCTAAAATACTTGAAATGTTGAGAGTTGCGTACGGTGAGTCTGCTCTAAGCAAAATAAAATGTTTACAAGTTGTACAAGCTCTTCGAAAATGGCCGAGAAGATGCCAATGAGAGAACCTCGCTCTGGACGCCCCAGCACATCAACAAAAGATGATAACGTTCAAGCTGTGGAGAAAATTGTTTTGGAAAATCGTCGAATTACCATAAGAGAAATTGCTAAGGATGTTTTCATATCGGTCGGCTCGTGTCATGCCATATTTTCGAATGTTTTGGGCATGAGCTCAAGACGTAGATTTGCAAAGATTGAGGAAATAAAGCCGGCATCTCTGGAAGATTGGAAAAATCGTTGGCACAAGTATATTGCATCTGAGAGGGATTACTTTGAAGGGGACAACATTAATATTGATTACTTTATGAACACACCTTGTAGATTAAAAGATTTTATTTTTCCAGAAAATATTTTCTGATGTATTAGACAAAATGAATCTATGGCATTGTCGTCTACCTGATTTTATCCAGTTTCATATTTTACTGCATTCCCTCGAATGTTACAATGACTAGGAAATAGAGAGCTTGACAGGGCATTCCACAAGCAAGTTGTTCGATTTAGGAACGAATCACGATATTTCACAGTACGTCCGAAAGTAGGCTTGAGGTGATTCTGATGAGCATTGGAAGTGAGACGAGTGTTACGGTTGAAGGTTTGACGGGTTAGAATGTTACTGGAGATTTCTATGGAGTATTGGTAGTTGAAATAGCGATAGAACAAAGTGAGACACCAGACATTTCGTCTATATTCAAGGGTGTCCATTAACTGAGTGATATTAGTATTACCTAAGAGTTTTATCGCACGGTTTTAAATCCTATCTAGCAGGTGCAGGTATGTTTTGTATTGTGCTTCAATTTTGGGCGGATATGCGCCTTATATTGTATATTGAAGCCAGATCACAAGAAGAAAAATATTTTTTACATCGTTTGAGGAAATCTAGACATTTCGCAGCATTTTTGGCGACATCGAATATGTGGTCATTTTAATGTAAGTTATCATTAACACATATACCGACAAAGGGAAGTTTTTCGGTTTGGACGATGCAAGTGGATAACGGCTGGGTGTTTACATTTCACTTTAACAACAGTAGACAACATTGTGTTTTGGAAACATTAAATTCCACTCTATTGTTTCATGAAAGATCAGAAGTCTTCCCATAAAGTTAAATATCACTTCCTTTACCCCCAAATTGCGCATGTTGATATAACACTCGTACGTAAACTCAACTTCAAGAGTTCTCCACTCAGTCTCATTATCATCCCTATTTCTTCTTCTTTTGTTTTGAATTGATGCCATTAGTTATAAGATATGACAACAGCTTGCATGACTAGATGCACTAGACTTAATTTTCCTTGTGAATTTTTCGTATAATTCGGCAGATATTTATTTTTTAGTTCCTCATAGTACGCTCGCCGCAGGTTGTCTATAATTTCTGACTTATTGGTATGGAAGAGACACTCAATATAGCCATATAGTCAATAAAAGAATCTATGGGTGTTAAATCGCACAAGCGAGACGACCAATTAAGAGGGCCATTCTGATAAGTCAATTGTGACAACCACTTGTTGAAACTACATGTCCTCCAACATATACATATCCAAGCTTTTTATTTTCCATTTGTTTCCCAAAAAAAACTGGTAAGCATACAGCGATCGCGGTCCCGATCGAGTTTAAACAACTCGACAGTATCTCGGAAGAAGTACGGTCTTAAATTTGTTCGTATTTGTATACGAACGCTATATATAGCGGCTGTTGGAACACTTTCGGATGCTCGTTTTACCAAATGGGGCAATTCCGAATCCTTTTCTATCTTCAAAAGAACCCAATCAGTGTAAACTCGACGACCAAGATGGGCAAAAGCTCTTGGAGTCTTGTAATTTTATATGGACATAGAGTCATGTCTTTTATAAAAATACGCTGCAGTCTTATTTGTATTTGTTTCAAGTTATGATTGAGTAGGTAAGAGTTCTAGATTGCCCTATGAAGGTCTTCCACAAATCCGTCAGCAATATCTAGCTATTCCCGGTATCAACTTTCTGTTTGCTCAACATTCAGAACAGCTTTGTGCGTATGATTGTCCGTCTGACTAAATTATCTTTAGAACTATTGTTGGATAGTTACGTATACCATCATCCCGACCTCGTACTATACGCATCGATAAGAATATATTCAATTCACACGCTGATGGTTACATTGTACATTAAGTTCTCGAAAATGGGGACCTTTATCAAACAATGGTTGAATAAAAGTTCTTTCAAAACATGGTTGCCATTTATCAACCAAAGTTCTTTAAACAAGATGACGTAACCAAACTATTGATTTATTGAAATCTCATTGTAGTTAGATTATCAATTGTCCTTCTAAATCATGCGATTTCACGGATCTGTGACCACTTCCTTTTGAGTCACCTAAACACCGTGGTTTATGGGAACAAATAAATAAACTAGCAACTATTAACCATTTGAAAGCCGATATTGCGACTGCTATTCCCGACTTACGGATCGGTTTACTCGAAAAACTCGTTCAAAATTAGTATGACGAAATAACCTTTCTAAAACCTAGATGCTTGGAAAGAAATTTTATTATAAAAATACGGGTATGTATGTATGTTATTTCCTAATCGTTGACCAAATAACACTGTACTTCTTGGTACAATCTTATCCCAAATTCAAGAAGACACCGGCCGGTTTTTTGAAACTCAGTGATTTTGCAAAGCGACAAGTCCCTTGCCCGTTGAGTATAGTGAAATTTAAGGATTAAACTCTCACATAAAGCATCATCTTCTCCCTTAGTTCGACTGTCCTGAATGACTGCCTTTTTTTACAAGGCATAGAAGTTTAGATGGCCTATAATTTTACAAACTTCCTCCTTCTACATTTTTTTTTTTTTTCAATTATGTTAGGTCAAACTCAAAAGTAATTTAATTTATAATTGAACAAAGCGAGTGATGTGCATCCATATGCACATACTCGTAGACCGTCTTCATAACGAGTATTGTTTAAATTTTCTGCTTCTGTTGGTGTTTATCCTTCGCATATATAGAGTGTATTTATTTTTAGTCACGTTTTTCAAATTTTACAGCATTGAGCCATATTTCGGCCGCTTTAATTTCAACGTTGGAAAAATCTCAGCAATATCGGTGGGCAGAAACATCAACTTACATGTTGTTGAGAAGGTTAATGGGAAATATCAGAGGATTTCCTTGAAAACGAGAATTCTTTGGACATAAATCAAAAGGATTGATTGAAAAATGACGCTGGTAGAGCTTGGGGAATAATGTCTATTATGTTATATCAGCATCAATCATGAATGGTTGAATGTGCATGCTCGATTCATCCTTGCTTATTTAAAATGATGCGAAACTTTTTTTACAACGCATTTGAAGTTCATCTTCTGATTTTCAGAAGACCAGACCTCATGCAAGATAGTCCGTTAATGAGTGGTTAACTCAGAAACTGGACAGTTTATAAGAGACTCATTATCTTTGACATGATCGATCAGTATAGGATGCCTCAAGTATGGTTAAACTAGACAAAAGCAAATTTATGGCATTGATTTTTGTAAGAAGCTTAGCTATAAAAAAAACTATCAAATTGCCCAATTTTTTTGATGATTTCATTACTTCTTGCAACCAGTTTGTTGAGAAGAAGTCAAAATATTGTGTACAAGTTGACATAAAAGTCATAACTTTATCGGAATATGCTTTCATTTTGGCAAATAATAATAACTTTGTGGAGCAAACAAAAGAAGAGTACACGTAGAAGCCCAGGGATTGTTTTTGATAAATTGCCGGTCGTTCGTTTTGGCTAAATGTGCATTTTATTGTTGAATGTGTCGTCGTGTGACAAACATTTCGGCATTAAGACTCGAGTAGAAAGCTCTAACACAAGATAGTCACATACATAGTGGCCTTGGAAAAACTGATTAGTCGTGAATATCGCTCGATATTCGACCTCGACCCCTATGAAGATGATTCTCCATTGAAAATCGTCACAGGCGACGAACCGCATTTTTATTTTGATTTATTAAATTCACTCAGATGATTAAAACGGTCGGTTAGCTAAATAAGGAGCTATTGGCATCTACCTGTTCTAAAATTGAACAAAATTGACGAAAAATTAGAAATAAGTAAATCATTTTAATAGTATTTGTATATGTATCTGCAACAGACAAATAGAATTGTATTCCCTTGATACGACATAACAAACAAATAATAATTTGTATAAGGGTTGAAAGATTCAGGAGGTGATATTAGGACACTAAAGAAAATAATGTACTACAAATCCATTTTGAGGTGAAAAGGTTGAATAAAAAATGAAAAATATGTAAATAAAGGACCCACCGAGATCTGATATCTACAACCCTTATGTTGTTCACAGAAAAAGGAACCTACAATTTGTTACCGTTACCGGAAGGGGAAAGAATGAAAGACGTTTCTATAGGCCTACCAAAAAGGCTCTTAAGTTAGATATTAATTTTTTTCTTTGTCGTTGTTTGGCACGGTAATCTAGCTCAGCACTTTTGCCATAACACTCAACAATGCCACTTGCACCAGTACATTGGCTGTACTGGTACTATACTGGCCATGCGCAAAGATATCTTTGAGGACAAAATAACATTCATAACCCTGTTAGTCGCTGATATCTCAAGCCTTATACTGGACACTATCATCTAACCAAAAAGCCTGCGAGAGAATTGCAAGTAATTAATACATACCAGGTGTATACATATGTTTTTTCTGGTTTGATTAAGAGATGGCGCCCGCGAAAAATACGCATTATTACGAATTAATTTGACACATACGTCATTTTGTTCGTCTGACATTTAATTACAAATACACACAAGATGAGTCCGCCAAAAACTAGAGTCTTTGTTTTATCGTTCTGTGATCATGTCGAGTTTTGTGCCTGAAAAAAAAAAAAAATTTGCGGCACGCATTGCTTTTCCTATTCAATCAAAAGAAAAAGGGTGTTGAAAGTAATCATTTGCTGGTAGAATTAGAACATATGAGATATGGTTTCGATAATTTAAAAGTGGTAATTTTAATGTGAAGGACATTGAGCGCTCTGTTAGATCAGAAAAATGTGAAGACGAGCAATTGCAGGAGTTATTGGATGATGACCCAACTCAAACGTTACATGTGTCACACGAAATAATCAGCAGAAGTTTACAAGCAATGGCGAAGATCAATAAACTCGATAAATGGGTCCCACAGAAGACCAAACCGGTATTGTTTATTATCAACTCTTGAAGCCCGGCGAAACCGTGAATACACAATGAATAATTTAACCACACATTAATCGAAAGACCATCGGAATGGGCCAGAAGACATGGCAACGTGATTTTGTTACATGACAACGAGCCATCTCACACAGCAAAACTAGTAAAAAAACACCTTGAAATCGCTTGTATGGGACATCCTCCTACACCTGACGTACTCCCCAGATTTGGCGCCATCTGACTATCACCTCTCTGCAGAGCAGCATTTCAGCAATTTCGAGGAAGTTGGAAAATGGCTCGACGAATTGTTTGCCGCAAAAGACAAGCAGTTTTTCTCATATGCTATTCATTAATTACCTAAAAGATGGGCAAAATTAAATTTCCCTAGAAAATTACGTATTATTTTACCAAAAAAAAAACCGAAAAAACTTATGCATACACCTGGTACATGCATAGATATTAATGTGGGTCAAATCTTAAAGAATTTCATACTTAATCCACTAGGGCCGGTAACTGTTACGTTTCACAGCCACCAGTAGCAATATATATATATCGGTTCCATAACAAACCACGTTTTCCACTACAATTATTCAAACCACAGGTACAATAACAAAAAAAATATATAGTATACTACTCGTAAGTATGCTTGTCAACTCAAGAACTCGTTAAATTTCGATAACATGTGGCGACATGTGATGACAACCATTGTTTGGAAACATGTCACAAACAGATCAGCTTCATAACACAATGTACTCAGCCACATTTTTAATATCAGTTCATCCGAATATTTATGCTGGTTGTCTTGAAAGGATATACAGCGAAACAAATAAGTGGAGAATATCGTAGAAAGTATGTAAAGTATTGTATTGAATTGTAGAATTTAATCTTGTTAATCTTTTTATTGTACAATACACAATATCCCTAATTTTTCCTCTAATTCCCGGATATAAGTAATACAACTCATGCATCCTGTACTCATACTCTTACACTTTTGTAAGTGATCCAAATGCTGTCATTAGAGAGTGAAATACCTTAAGACAGTAGTATCTTTAAGTAGTATACGTAATATTAGCAACTCGAGTAAAAATTGCTATTTAAATGCAAGAAAATTACAAATTTACAAAGTTTTTTTTTCAAATTAAACCAAAGAAAAGTATCTTCAATAAATCAAAGTGAAACATGTAGCTTGAGAGAATTTTAAAAATTTATATTCTATAACAATAGCTTCGACAAAATCTATCTAAACGTGAAAAAATTATTAAAATTGGATAGATAGATACAGAGTTTTGTTGCAACAAACAAACTACAAACAATTCAATTTCGAATAAGGAAAGTACCCGTATGGTAGGTAAATTGGAAATTTTTACAAAGTTTCTGGGAAATTCAAACTTGTCAAGCAAAAGATACGACCGAATTTTAATTAGATTTAACGGGTAAACAGACGTTTGGACACCAAAGAACCTAAATAACAGTGTCGTTTTGGAGTTTTTATAATTTTTACAATATGTAGTACAACCCTTAGATTCGGAGTGAAAGTTAGTGGCGTACGTATATCAGTCTTCATGATCTGGAATCCATTCGATATAAAAGGAAGATCGAATTTTAAGATCAAGATGTGCAGAATGCTAAAACAATTTAAAATAATCAAATATACTTACCAATGCTATTGCTGAATATTTTAATGAAAGTTGTTTATTTTTCGCAATTATTTTAAATATTAAATCACTGTTTTAAAACTGTTTGATGTTTTATTTTATTGAATTTCTTTATGTATAACTTTTGCTCTTTTTTTTTTATAAGTACAATATATGTATATAATTTATGTATCTTTTCTTTTTCTTTTATATAATTTTAATCTTTTCAGTGTACTTAAGCACCTCAATTCGAATGGGAATTTTTGTTTAACAATTTGTGACGCTAGCACTACTATATTTAACGGCTTGCTGTGAAAGCTTTTTTTTTAAATAACACTTCTCTAGAAGGCGTATGAATGTGATTAAGTTACTTAAAACAGGAACTTACACAAACAAATGAGTACGAATTCGAGTATACTCTCTAGTAAATCGTACGTAACTTACTAGGCTCACGTTTAGCAAAGTGCATAAAATCTATCGCTTGCACGTTATTGTTACGTTGGCTCTGTATATTCCACAAACTATAACCATTTGAAGTCACGTTGAAAATTCACTTATATGCACATGTATTCTTGTAATGGCTTATGAAAATTAACATTTATTATTTCGCAATTGTAGACGATTGTCGGTTACTACAGACAAGTGATAACTGATTAATAAGGACGATTGGAAAATTCAAATGTAAATTGTAACTGTAAATTTTGTATAACAAATTTTTCGTTACTACACAAATAAATTGTTTATTTCAGTGATAGCGTATCTAACGACCGAATATTGAAAACGATGTAGAACTTCCGACAATCGACGAGTAAGTGATTTTAATATTGCAATCAGTTTACAGAATTCTAGGCAAACTGGCTTTTGCAATAGGGAAAAGCTTTTTATTTTTCCACCGAAAAGAAAAGCATATATAGCTTTCTTGGTCGCACTTATTGTACGCTTACCGAAACGAATGGATTCGTAATATAAACACAAATAAACTCACGTGTAGATGCAACGTGCTATGGCAATACGAGTAACATGGACTTGTAGCTTCTGTAGATACAAACAACATACATAGCAGGAGATGAAACTTAGATTGTGCTGTGCGCCAAGCTAAGTCACCAAGACCGGTGATTATACGAGATGAATGTTAGAATTCGAAGGAAATTTTTATTATTTCGTGTTTAGATACAATATTCAGAGGAGATAAACTTTTTGAAAATAGCTTTTTTTTTTTGCAAAGTACAACAAACCGGCCGATTTTAGAAAAAAAAAAAAAACTGTAAATATGTACATACGTACGAGTATATAGATACGAGAGAACTTTGGCTGTTCTTGTTAAATACGAGTATCTGCTGTTTACACTCTTTTACTCCAGTGATTTGTACCCAACAGTTACGGCTACTTCTGTTTGCAATGCGTTTCCGTTCCAGTGGTAATTGAAAAACGTTTTTGTGCACACATTTGTTGATAGTTTGTTATGTTATGTTGATAGGAAACAAAATATCTATCAAAATTGTAAGACACTTTGATTTTTTGCAAGTTTGCCTGTAGCAGCATAGTACTAGGTGGGGTGAAAGTAACCTTCTTTGGAATGGAAAAAAAAATTTTTTTTAATGTTTTTTTTTTTATTTTATTCAACATAGTCCCCTTTTAGTTTGATACACTTATTCCAGAGATTTTCCAACTTCTTGATCCCGTCCGAAAAATAATTTTCCGGAAGGTCTGCAAAATACTCCTCCGTGGCGTCGATGATTTCTTCGCGTGAGCTGAGTTTTTTATTGATGAGCCATCTTTTAAGGTTTGGGAAGAGATAATAGTCCGGGGGAGCCAAACCGGGCGAATACGGTAGATGCGACAGCAATTGGAGCCGTAAGTCATTGATTTTAGCCGTGGTTGCGACGCCTTTGTGCGCCGGTGCATTGTCTTGCAAAAACAATTTTTTTTTTCGGTTCATGTGAGGCCGTTTTGCAGCGAACTCGGTCTTCAATTGCTCCAATAATGCACAGTAATACTCGCTGTTGATAGTTTTCCCTTTTCCGAGGTAATCCACGAAGAATATGCCATGACAATCCCAGAAAACCTACGCCAAAACCTTTCCGACCCATCGAGCTTACCTCGGCCGCTTCGGAGCACTCGTGCCGGCTTCAGTCCATTACCGAGCACTCATTCTATTCTCTGGTATTCAACAGTTACCAATCGACGCCAAAAGTCCGCCCGATTCCGCATCAGCAAGTCCAAACACTGTTTCAAAGTGCTCTTGCGTTCGTGTTTTTGGTCAAGAGTGAGTATGCGCAGCACCCAGCGGCAGGATAACTTTTTCATATACAGAATATTGCCCAGAATATGGCGTGTGCGCTCAGTACTAATCTTTGTGGTAGGTGCTAGGGCACCTTCACTTTCCGGTCAGCCGACACCATTTCATGTATTTTTTTGACAGGGCCTGCTGCTGCAGACTTGATCGGTAGTGGAGCTGCGGTCACCAAGAAACTCTCGAAACCAATATTTGACGGCGTTATCTGACGGAGCATTGGCCCCATAATATTTATCCAACTTTTCTTTTGTTTCCTTCGCCGTTTTGCCTCTCAAAAAATAGTGTTTTATGAGAGAACGAAAATCGTTTTTGTCCATACTCAACATGATGCCAAACACGTCAAAAACAATCAGCTGTCAAAACAAAACTAAAGACAGTATCGCACTGAAATTTGGCATGTCTGTCTAAATATGAACGGACTTCAAGGCACTATAACCTTTTTTGCAGTAGCAGCGCATTTTGGCGGTCAAGGAGGCTACTTTTCACTCCACCTAGTACTATAAGTAAACATTAAATTCGTTCTGTTTTATTGAAATAAGAGGGGATAAAATCTATTTGGTAATTTTCATCTGATTTTGTTCATTATTTTGTTTGTATATTTTGGCATCAAATATTCAAATTTAATGGTCAATTCAGCCACATATGTAATGTACTGAGATCCAATGGATTCCACTTACACTATTGTATTTTTTATTATCCATGTAAACACGTTTCACTCCCCAAATATTTTCCATAGGATTTATTATTTCTATATAAACAAGCCGGCCATCACTTTAACTGAACATGACACTTAAAAGGCTTTAGTTTGGCGTGAATGCGAGCATTATTGTGCATGGAAACATAAGGCTTTTCTCTGTTGTCCTGTAGAAATTAAAGGAGACTATTCCCCAATATACCTACCCTGAGCCATCCATTCTTGAGTTTGTAAATTGTAATTTAAGTATGTCAGACTTGTGACACATCATCACCGAACCACCACTGAAATTTCTATTGAAAAAATAAAGGGCTCCTATGCTTAAGCCTCTCCAATAGCATTGCAAACCATCTGTCCGGTCTAGATTTCTCTTTTTTTTTTTGTCGGAAAAAATTACGAGTATCTTTTTAAGAAGGGTGAACCAATTATTTTTAATAAGGTTCGTTCTATGGCACTTTTGAATGGAATGATGTTGTATTCATGAGACCACCACGGCTTCCGTTACAAGCGACCATCTAAAGGTCAAAATTATCTCTGGTTTATTGGCATAGACCCTACTCTTCAAATAACCCCAAAGGAAGAAGTTTAAAGGTGTCAAATCGCTTGACCTTGGAGCGCAATCAACTTCTCCTCTAACCGAAATAATTCGATCTTCAAGTTTCGTACGCAATAAATTGATTGATTGATGACTTGTGTGGACAGTAGCATCATCCTGTTGAAACCAGAGATCGTCCCGATCCAATTCATTTAATTTTCGGGGAAAAAAATAGCCGGTCAACATGTTGCAGTAACGTTCGCCATTAACTGTAACTCCCTCTTTAACCTTATCTTCGAAAAATACGAGCCAATGATACCATGCAGTGACTTCAAGATCAACTTTTAAAATTGTCCGTAAAGTGCCATAAGTAAGACCAAATTGTTGGCTTTGGCAACGAATTGAGGTTACTAACTAGTTTTGAACACTTTCGCTCACAGTGGTGATGGTGCTAATATAGAGTTTGATCCAATACCGAACCAGTTGCACGATTTTCGGACCCACTAGGACTACTATGTTGAACGAAAAGCTTACGAATTTTACGAAATTTTACTTTTACAGATCGTCCATTTTCGTAATTACATTGTAAATGATTCCATGAATAAAATTGCCAAAGATTGTATGATATCTTTCAAAAAGATCAACCACATTGATTTCAGTAAATGACAGTAATTGACAGTCAACATCCAAACCATCTGTCGGGTCACACGTTATAAAATAAATGAATTCAATAAGTTGAATTTTAAATACCAAGTTCCAATTTGTGTCGACAATATTTTCTGCGTATCTGACCCGAGTTGCTTTGTGATGTGGTTCCAGTCGTAATGGATTTTTCATTACAGCTCTGACGATGCGTTGCTTAAAATTGTTCTTTTAAAATATAAACAATTTAAAATGGATGAGTGAAAAAATTCAAATTTTTTTAGGTGTCTCATAATTTTGAGACGCAGTGTATGTAAAGGTGACATGTGCATTTGTTTAGATATTGGTTTGGCTTTGTGAGTAAATTCCTATACGAGTACGAGTACATACTCCGTATATCGTCCTTGATTGATCGATTTTTTCTTTTCCCTCTTTTTTGCTGTCCACTTGTGTAGTTGTAACTTTATCCTTGAGATAGAGGATAGATAGGAAATGATAGAGGAAATGATATTACTTTGTAGTGGATTGGCTCCCTTAAGAAGGATATACAGATTTGCTTCTTGCGAGAATGTTCAACAATTGCTAAGGATATGAGTGTATATATCGTATCATAATAGCTATATACGGGCTTTTGACAATGTGACTGACTATTATTCGTAACTAAGAATGTAAACGCATATACGAGTATTCCTATCTCTAGGATTTTTAAATATTTTTTTAGAAAATTTGCTGGTAAATGGTATTTTTGATGGTTGCATGCTGTAGGAACAGTGAATGGCTTCAACCTGGTGAACTATTATACACATCAAGTGATACTGGTTGCTGTCAACTCACACTTGACTTAATATCCTGATGAATGAAAGTGTTGACGAAGAAATAAAAATAGCAAAACTTTAAGTTCGTTAATTGAAAATTTTCTTAGGTGAATTCAACGGTGATATCAAGACTTTTACAACGACTTCAACACCGTATCTGTGTTAATTTATATATTGGAGCTGGGAAAAGAGATGGCGGCGGAGAAAATGTTACTAGGAAAACTTATCTGCTTACACTCCGGAAGTGGACTACTGACATCGGTCTCAACTGAATTGCCGTTACAGGGTTTGTTTTTTGGGAAACATAGATATAGTATATTCTAAGACCTCCTGAATTAGCTAATTAAGTAATAGCAAGGCTAAGCAGCAAGTATCTCAGAGCAAGAACTTATTCCAGATTGAGAGGGTTACGCTTCTAAGTACCAGAGCCCACAGGTGTTAAAAAAAATAGAAATTAGCCATGCGGAAAAGCAAGAGAAACAGTGTTAAGGGACTTTCCGAGCAAACAGACGTACATAACCAGATAGCAATGATATTCTTTCCAATTGTTACGTTTCAGCAGCTATTAAAATTATCAATAGCATCCAGCTTTCAAAATATTCAGTAAGGTTTACCATTTCATCATGCATCATTTACACATGTTGAACGTGTGGAAATTATTAAAAAATATTATCAAAATTCCGGTCGTCATCATGTCTTCAATGTGACGGCAGATACTCTTTTACATCTTAAGCCACCAACCAGATAAAGATTGGTGCGAAATGAAGAAAACATAGCTGTCTTAGCGGCCGGAATCGAGAAAAAATCCAGAAATGTTGCTTCGGCGACGATTAACTGAATTGGACATCGCCAGTGAGTCGAGTTGCTCGATAACAAATGGCGACTCATCGGAAAAAAACAAATTCGGCAACTCACCGCGTAGCAACTCCTTCGCTCTCTCGACTCTAAGTTTTTTCTGTTGCGGTGTAGGACCGTGTGCTTTTTGGAACTTCAATGGCTTGAGCCCAAGCTCATTTTTCAGTATGTGTTGTATCCGTTTAGACGATATGTTGAGCTCACGAGCCATTTTTCTTCCATTTCGACGCGGATTTCGCTCAATTCGAGCCTTCACTTTCCGAACTATTTCTTTCGATGTTGCTGTTTTTTATGACCACCTCTATGACGTTTTGCAATGCTGCCAGTATCACGGTAACCAGCTGTGGTTCGAGACGCAAATGATTTATTCACGTTGAGGTGCTGGATAACGATAGCTACTTGTGGTTTTCCAGCCAAATATAAAGCAATCACACTATCACGTTTGAATTCCATCGCGGATAAAAAATTTTCAACACAACTGAGACGCAAATCGTTTAAAATGCTTACAAATAATGAAATTATCTGTCACGTATCAAAATTTTAGCTCACGGTTTAGAAATTATAGCAGTCTGAAGTTGGTTTCAGTTCAAGTCAGGCAGGGTGTATTTCAAAAAATAAAAAAGTTTATTCCAAAAAATAATTTTCATTTATATCCAACGTTCCACCAAAGCAAAAATGCCTCTTTTAAAAAACTTATTGTCCTTTCGGGCTTAATTGTCCTAAAAAGACTTGTTTTATGACATCTAGGCTTATGAATTGTTTATTTTGGAGGTGATTGCCCAAACTTCGTTAAAGGTGGTAATCGGTCGGGGATAAATCTGGTGAGTAAGGCGGATGAGGCAAAACTTCATAACCAAATTTCGCCAGATTCAGAAACAGTACGACTCGGCCGTGATTTTTTTCTCCGCGTTTGAGAAAGGAATAATAGACAACTCCCTTACTCGTCCACCATACTATCACCATTACCTTTTTACCATTCCGATGGCGGAACCAACGAGAATGGTTGTTCTTGTGGTTTTCTTTCCCGTACAAAGCGATCCCAATAAAATGTTTATTAGTTACAAAAGTGCGTTCAATACATATGGTGAACTAAATGTATGATATTGCCTGACTAAATGTATGATATTGCCTGAATTTTTAAATTTGCTCAAGCTCAACGAATGGAATGACAATTCAACTGTCAAAGCAACGCAAAAGTCTAACATAGACAAACCTTTTAGACCTGTCAGCGCGAAGCACAAAGCAACATTGTGACAGCTCCCATTGATTTGCATTGCTTTAATTTTTAAACGTCAGCCAAAGGAAGCTCAAACGAAGTTTTGCGTTTTAACTTTGAAAACTCTGCAACAACGTGTAAAAGCGGTGGGGGGAGGGTATCTTATCAGAAGAAGCGAGGAGAAAAAACCTTGCGAAAGAAAGAAGTCACAGTCTCCTAGTTGAAGTAATTAAAAATCATTTTATGGAAAAATTAGATAGCTATGAGCCTGAACGAAGGTTCGGAACTGTAGAGAAAACCTTCTTACTGATGCGCAGGGAGTTGCAGATATATTTGAGAGAATGCTCTCACAACACAAAGCTCACAAAAAAATGTGAATGAAGAACTATAGGGTTTTCCAATAGGGACTTTGAATTTAGTTTGTGAACGCACTCTTTCACTAATCATCAAATTGGCACTGTCAATTTATTCAGTAAACTAAATATTTTCATAATGGTAAAGCACACTAACGAGCTACGTTCTCCGATTGGGTTCTAGAGAAGATGCGCCAAGATGATGCATTTCATCGCAAAATCATCTTCAGTGACGAAGCTCATTTTTTGGCTCATTGGGTTCGTCAATAAGCAAAATGTGCTTCATGTGCTTTATGAATCACCACTTCATCCACAAAAAATAACTGTTTGGTGAATGGTCAGCGTTATCGCGCCATGATTACCGATTTTTTTTAGCCCGAATTGGAAGATATGGACCTGGACGACATGTGGTTTCAAAATGATGGTGCCACAAGCCACACAGCACACGCTACAATCGATTTATTGAAGATTAAGTATGGTGTGCGTGTTATCTCAAGACATGGGCCAGTCAATAAAAAGATGCGCTGTCTTGTAACTTGTGCTGGGACGATTAAATTAAGTACCGAGTGTGCTCAGTTGTATTTTCTTTTGCTCCATATCAATTGTACAGCCACATGGTACTGGTCTTATCTAATTAGAATTGACTTGTCAAGCTAAAAAGCGCGAGTGTTAAGCAAGAAAATGATGTTAACCGCTATCGGAGATGACAGACATCCAGAAAAAGATATATACATAGTACAACGAATGAATTCATGCAATTGAATAAACGATTATGACAATAGTGGGCTACTTCAACAGATTTGGAGCTATGGTCAGACGGGATTTTATAACGCTTAAGGATCCTGCAACCAGTAGTACCAGGAAGGTTTTGCCTGCATATCACAACCTCCGAAGACGTATTCAGGCTACCAGATCTAGCAGCGGGGAGGAGTATTTTTATGTCACATTTCAGGGATCATAAAACTCTTCTAATCAACCATTCAGACTGAACACATTCAGTATGGCTTAAATTTCCAAGCAATGACTTGAAGCGGATATCCCGAACATGGTTACAGATGTGCCACTAGACTTTTGGAAGATTGTGCCTCTGGCTTTGGCTTCTATAATTCGCATATTGTTCTCAAGTATGATGTTGAAGAAGTCACATGACTGCGCATTTCCTTATCTTAAGCATTAAATGAATAAATAAGATAGCTGGTGACTTTTACAAAGCAACGAACCTTCTCTATCTTCAACCAACAATCTAGGTTGGTTTAAGTCATGACGTCATGTGGATTTTCTTATGAAGAACGATGTTTACATCACGCATTACATGACGCTGCAAAATTGGTCAGTTGTGTGTTCTCGTATCGTATGATAATTTCTGACAATTCCACCAGAGATGCTTTCCTTATCGATTTTGTCATTAAAGCATATTGTTCGCCTCGTTTCCTGAATAGCCCTAGTAGACTTTGGCCGGCTATAAAACTCCTATTGTGGTCAATAGCAACAGTCTGGCTGATTGATCACTGATTGGTTTGAAGTCCTTGATTCTTCGGTAATTCCTGCTGTTATAGGATTTACACAAATTCTAATTGTATTGTTAGTTTTAGCTTCCTATTCAGAATTTCATGTTTCCATTAGTAAAAATCGAAAAGTTATCAGTCAATGTATGTACAGGCTATCTATCCCATGTCACCATCCCGGTGTAATCCTTTCCTACGTTCGCTTTCGAACACATTGATCAGAGTTCAAGAAAGGATTTCGCACTTCTTATGTGACTAAGAACGTGCGCTATAAATAAGAAAGGGTGCAAACATCGTATGTAACCCATTTTGAACAGCAAGTTCCAATCAACGTCAAAGTCATCGCACAAAGGTTCAATTTGCTGATGCCGTACATACCTACGTTTTTTATCCTAAGAGCATTCGTTTATATAACCAAAACTATGATCCATTGCCAGTGCAAAAGCTTAGTGAAAGAACCTTACCACGTGCATCTTTACCACTGTGTACACTTGTAAAACGTACATAAGATTCCTTTCCACTGAAATTGTTAATAATAACACCAACTAATTGTCCAATATTTTTTCGATTGTAGAATTTCTCAGTAACTTCCACCTCAAAGCACAAATCAATGCCAAGGGAGCAATCATTTGTCATTTGATATAAATTACGACATTCCGTGTACCACCAGATACTCGTATACCGTACCTACAATATGGTAATTGTATGTGGCTTTGTCCTTTGGATATTACTCGTAAGTTTGTACTACGGAATATTACCGCAAGTAAAGTTCACTCTAGCACATTTGTCCCAGTGTCACGTGCCACTATTCTCGTGTTTCATTGCCAAAGGCAGAGAACTCCCATAAAGCAATTGACTTCCTGAAAGCGACAACGAAGGAAAACGTTGGAAAAAATGCTTTCATCTCGACTGTATTCACCTTGGCAATGGCATTTTGAATACTCAACCTAGATGCACACACCCATTTGATAGCAGCACAGGCTTTTCTTGTCTCGTGCTCGTTCCTATATAATTTCTACTCTTTAAGTGTGCTTCGTCTTTAATAAAAATTAAAAATTAAAAAAAAAAAAAAAAAACACTTTACGATTGTTGAACTGTTTATTCCTTAAACTCCACTATTTTTCCGAATCCATTCCCTTGCCACAGATACTCTCGAATATACCCCAGGGTAGTCTGGTCGAGCACAACCATATCCCCAGGATACAACACCGACAAGTTCACCATTCTGGCTGACAAGAGGCCCTCCAGAATCACCTTGACATGCATCCTTACCACCTTCCAGGAAACCAGCACAGATCATACGGTCTGTTACTCCGCCAAACATCTTATACTTCTCCGAACAGAGTTCATGATTAAAGATAGGAACTTCTGCTTCACGCAGCCATAGACGGGATTCGTTCGTGTTCTGCGTGCTACCCCAACCACTAACGTGACACATGTGACCATCCATTAAATTGTCCTCGGCTTCTGGTAATTTGACAGACTTCATTGTTTCACTGAATGTTATTTCCTGAGATAGCTTCAGGAGAGAGTAATCGAAATCCACCGACGAATAGTTGAATTTTTCATGTTGAATCAACTTAGACACGGTGACGAGCTTACCTCCAAAATCAGATTGGGATGTGCCTAGACGAATTCTGAAACGCCCTGCGGTCTTACCACTAAAAGGATCAAAATTTCAACTACCTTGCGGTCAGAGTGAAAAAAATTACTCACATTGTGCAGTGAGCTGCGGTAAGGATCCAGTTGGGCGAGATTATGGATCCACCACAAATGTGAGAGAAAGTTTGCACGGACACCTGGTAGGGAGCATCGGTAATGTTGATTTTATACCCGCCAACAATTTTGCCATCCAATTTCGGTTTGTCAGACTTGTACGATGGGCTGACGCACGCTCCATCTAAAGGCACTAGCACTAGCACTAGGACCGCTAAAGCTGCTACGACTATTGTTATCCACATTTTAACTGCACAGCCAGCAAAACTTTTCTACTAAAGAGGCAACAGTTACCTTTATAGGTAGTCCAAGAGCTTGATAACGATGTACGACCTCCCGGTGAAAATGTGTTAATTAGTACGATAATCAAATGCAGCTTATCATGGAACGCCGGAAAAGTCGCACAGAGAAACGCTGATTAAGTACTTGACTTAGTTTTGGAGAAATCTGGAATTGGGTTATGCTCATGCTAGTTGAAGCACTTGACAGACGTTGGTTTCTCTTTTTACTCGCACGGGGTCTTTGGACGAGTATCTAGGAACGTCCTTGAGCTGAAATACTATCACTTGGAAAAAGATACTCAAACGTAGATTAACTGAACTGAAACTGATAGGAGGAAGACCAGATAAAAGTGAAATGTTTTAAGTGATAGGTTGTCATTGCAGACGTGATCGGATTTTAATAGTTTACCGATAACATCGTTGTTTTATTTTTATAATTTACAACGTACTCAACCAACGTTGATGTTTGCAAGTTATAATTACCAGGAAATAAAGAGCTCAGCAGAGCGAGTTGTACGACTAAGGAAGGAATCACGATATTTCAAAGTACGTCAGAATATGGGCTTGAGGGTAAAACTGATGATTCATTCGTCGACGCACTGATGGTGAAAATAGCGATACGAGTAGAACACGGTTATACAGAAGACATTTGGTCGGTGTTCGAGGGTCTATTGGCTGTGTAATATTGATGTCGCCTGTGGTTTTGGATCCTATCTAGCAAGTGCAAGGAGGTCTTAGGAGCACCTGACCAGATATGGGCATTGTACTCCAATTTTGGGCGGATGACCTAGACATTTCCAAGCATTTTTGGCGACATCGAATATATGGTTATTCCAACTTAGTTTTTCGGTTTCAACGATGCAAGTGCCATTTATGGATAATGGCTGGGTTTTAGATCTTATTTTATCGGTGGCAGACATCATTGTATTAAATTCAACTCCGTTGATAGTTCCCCAATTCTTTATGTTGTTGATATTGCAATTTAATAAGCTTACCGTATGTTGCCGTTCCTGTTCTTCACTCTGAGGACGAATATGAAAAGCAGAGAGTAATATCGTCAGCATAGAAATATATTCGATTAGACGTGGTAAACAAGAGATCATTTATAAAAATTAGAAAGAGTGATAGAGACAGAACGGAGGCATGTGACCCACCACTATTTATTTTGTGGTTATCAGACAATTTACCAAGATAACTTGAATTGAACGTTCCGAAAGCTAATTTCTAATCCACTGAAGAAAAGATTCATCGCCTGATGCCAAACTCTGTCAAAGGCCTTAGAAATATCAAGTGCAACTATCTTGCTTTCGCGTTGCTTTGGTTGGACTTTTCTTTGAGACATGCCACCAAATTACCAGTTGATTTGTTACTACAAAAACCGTATTTCCGATCATTGAGAAGTTTTTATGTTTCGCAATATTTAATAAATGGGCTGAAAAGTCCGTTTCTAAGAGAGGGCACCACTTGAATTAAATCCACACCATTTTCAGTTAGTACCAACCTTCAAAAGATACGTGTATAAATTTGACAGCTGTCGGACGATTAGTTCTCGAGATATAGCGTTGTGAGTGAAGCAACTTTTGTTATTGCGAAAAAAAATTGATTCAAAGCAATTTCGTGTGTTGATTTATCACTGCTTTTTCTTTGCAGCCGATGCAAAGAAATGGCTTGATAAGTGTTACCCGGACTCTGCACCAGCCGAACGAACCATTCGCAAGTGGATTGAAAAATTTGAAAGTGGTCATACAAGCACCGAAGATGATGCACGCAGTGGACGTCCAAAAGAGGCTGTTTCAGATGAAAACATCAAAGAAGTCCACAAAATGATTACGAATGACCGTAAAGTGCAGTTGATCGAGATAGCTGTCTGAATATATCAAAAGAGCGTGATGGATATATCGTACTCGAATATTTGGACATCCGAAAGCTCTGTTCAAAGTAGGTGCCGCGTTTGCTCACAGTCGACCAAAAACAACAACGTGTTGATGATTCACAGGAGTGTTTAAACATTCCTCCACTCCAACCGCAATAAAGTTGAATTTTGAAAAAAATTTGTGTTTTACTATAAAACTGCACTGACTTTTCAGCCCATGTGTTAATGAGCGTTTCCATGACCTTGAAAAGAAGAGACGTACGTGCAACTGGTCTGTAGGAAGAGAGAGAAGAAGATTCACCTTTTTTTAAGGTCGGGCTGGACGAATACTATTTTTCATCTGCTCAGAAAGAGTCCTTAAGAGTAGAACTACGAAGTGATTTTGCCAGGTTAGTATCGTATTTTCAGGGCTTCGATTCGCAGCTCTTGAGTAAGATTGTATGATATTGTGATGTAATCTTACTCGTGCTTTATGAAAACCCAAGGTGGTCTAAGCCAAAACTTTTTTTTTAACACTTCGGTCTTTCATCAGGCGACCACAAGGCATTAGTTTTACCTTTTGTCATGTGACAACGGAAATCCTTTTGAGCTTTCTAGTTTTTAGACTCCGGAACTGAATATGGCCGGGAAGTAATTATGAAATTCTTAGCAGTTTCGATTCAATCAAAGAAGAAACTAGCTGGGACTGACTGCTTGCGGATAAGGATTCTTTTTCTTGTGTTGAACTTGTCATTCTTTTCATATAGTTTGAAGTTGGCCAGGGGGAGATTCTAGGAACATTTAGAACATTTGTGTTGGAAAAATTAGGAGAAACCCCAAACCGAAAGTTCATTTACTAAGTGATATAAATTAAACCCAATGGAGCCGAAAATATTGGAGCTCGCAGTGCAGTCTTGCGATTTCCCACTTCTACAAATCGATAACTGTCAGATCAAATCTATGGTACATTTAAATGAAAGATAAAAGGACTTTGATACGGACGAATGTCACACTTACTACCTTTGGATATTGACTAAGGATAACGATAGATTGCAGAGCTTCCTTGACTTCCTTGAAAATCAATTGGAAGCATGGGTCTGATGTAGGACTCATGCTCACGCTTATAGCAGCGCGTTGTAGCCTTATAACTTCGAAGCTAGAATAATACAAAAACATTGCACTTAATCACGTGCCAGAAGATCACGACCCAAAGTCGAAATTCAGAAAACTTGTCGTCTTCTGAGATGAAAATCGTCGTCATTAAAAGCAGAAGGGCAAAGTCTGGGTCATCCCTGAGACTAAGTCGACTCTCCTTACTATTGTATATTGTACCTTAGACGTACACAACAAAGTCAAAAGCTACAGATCAAATTTGTTAAAAATGGTACGTCCAATACCGAAGGTTTCGGAGTGCCTCGCCAAACAATCAGAAATAATCAGCACCTCAGTGCATGAAAGGAAAGATAACCATTTGAAATATGTGAAAAAGGTTTTTGTGTGTTAATGATAGAAAATAACACCACAAGGCTTGCAGTGATGATAAGTTTACATGAATTGTAAAGCCAAAGTGTCCTGCAGAATGGGTGCGCCAGCAGAGTCGTCTACTGACAGTTTCGAAAATATGTCATCGAAAATGGCTTTATTGTTTTTCAAAATATTTTGAACCAATTTTCGTAACACTTTTCCGATCCGAAGGAAGTAACTCCTAAACTTGCTTTTTAAACACATCGACTGCTCCTTTAGCCGTCGAAAAACGTTTGTCTTGGACGACCCATTACTTCGATGTATTGAGTGCTCAAAAAGTACCTTTTTTCAGCTATGACCTGTGACCACGCATTATTATGGTTTAGAATGATTCGTGTTCGGCGCTTGCTGTAACTTATTTCTCCAAAGATTTCTGGCAAACAAATGGAGTTTTACCATTTCGAATTGAACATTCTACGTTTGTCTAATGACACGGTGGCGACATGTCTGGTTTTTTCAAAGACTTCTACTTCTACTTCGAAGCGCTTCGTGCGCAACCAACTGTTGTTAAATTTGGTTCGGCTTGAAAGATCCATAAAATCGACTTCTGTTTCGTTTCGGACCCATATGCTAAGATCCATGATTGGTGGCCTGTCACGATCTAATAGACGTCTTTCAAAGCTCCGTGATTGATTTTTTTTTTAAACCAATCAACATGAACTTTTCTTAGAGCGATTGTCAAACTATGCGAGAATTCTTTTTTGACGACCAAATGTTCATGCAATTTTAATTGTATGTGGGTAAAAGTAATGCTCAAGCATGCCTCAATTTCACAATAAGTCACGTGGCGATCTTGCAATATCAATTCCCGCAAAGCATCGATGTTTTCTGGTACAACCAATTTTGGACGACCTTCGCGAAATTATTTCTGGATCCCGAGCGTCGTACGGGCTGCCTTCTGCCGCTAAGGATGTTTAAGATAAGTTTTCTGATGTGTCTGCCGCAGGTGCTAGATCTGCTTTATTGGACGAATTGCTATTTACTGTGGATGTTGTTGACTCATCAGGCAATTTCCTTTTTTGAAGATTTTTAACTATTGCTGCCCTAAGGATTCGCCAATATGTTACCTTTATCGGAGTTTAGACTGGCTATCCCACTTACAAAAACTCCGTTTGTGTTGAGCATTGAATTTGGCCAATTTTTGATTCTGGTCACGTGATTTGACATGAAGTACTTCTTCATTTCTGTGTGTCTGATTAGTCTACCTCCACCAGTAGACATTTGTTGTTGTAGAACAAAATGTCCTCTTTATATGATTTGAACTTCGCCTACACCTTAAAATCATCTTGTCTTATTGAATCTGAAGATAGCTAATTATGGCTTGGTTGATGCATTCGGGTTGTCCTCGGTCCTACATCCAAGTTATCAGCTTGTACTATCTAAGCAGCAACAAGCTCTGCGTATCTTAACATCTCTTGCCATGCCTGCAGCCCAACGTCATTCGACAGCAATAAAATATAAATATATACCCTGAGCTTTATCGGTGTCGATAAATAGCTTTGCCGCAGGGTTGGGTAACTATTGTTCCCAAGCACGATCGTTGCTCATACATATTTTCGATTCACGAGTATTGGAGGAAGGTTGATTGCTATGAGAGAACACCTGGTGCCTCATAGGGACATTACGTTTACGTATTACGACGTATTCCGAACACCTTGAATAAGGAATTTTTCCAAACTAGTTATGATAAAGTCGCTGAAAGGTCGCAGTACAAATAAGTACACTTCCCTGCGAGAACATTTGGCGCAAGCCATCTATTTGAGGCGATTCATTGTCCAAAAATTTCAAATCGGCATTTTATCATATTTTCAGTTGAAAGGCATAATCATAGAATCGGGATTGATTACGAGTATCTTCGGCCGGAAGTCCAGGTTACCATAATACGAGAAGCAATAGCTTAAAAAGAAGAATAATGAACTGGTCTGAACTTCAGTGGTCTTCATCAACTGTATCGAATTCGCAACACCTTACCCAAAGCTAGCAACAGCCGTTCTTCAGTTTTTATTTATTTCCCCTATTGTTCCCTGACATTGTCTAGAAGAATATATTCAATATTTTGTCCAAAAATTATATTTGATTCGCCTACTTATACAAATTTTCATTAGAATTAGCCTTAGGAATGGGTTTACACACTTTTAGTATCTGTATTTGGTGGAATAGTCTTTGGGCGACACCACTAAACCGCGTCCTTTTCTCGCACCACGGTACACAGTCTCAATAATGTCAATCATCTCTTGTTTATCCTCTAATGGCCAATTGATTTTATTGTTGTTACCCGTTCCCAAATCGATCATTATGTGTTTGTTTCGGAAGAAGAACATCACAGTGCATGGATCGTACAATTCGTACATTTTGTTGAAATCAGGAACTTCTGTGATGTCGACCAAGTAAATAACTGCGAAATTCTTAACTTTCTCTGCTATGCTATACATTACTTCGTCCATTTTCATGCATGCAGGATCCCAATCATGTCCAAAGCGTATAACCTGGAAGGAAACGGTGATGACGATGAGAATTCTAGTAGTGTGCACAAGTAACTTACCACAACGCGATCTTCTTCAGATAGAATTGCCTGGTCGACTTGCCAGCCATTGTGTAAATGTGGTAACATATAAGACATGGTTGTGAGATTATTTTTATTTTATTCAATAAGAAAATATAATTTAAATAAATTAGAAAATTCGGAGAAGTAATCTCCGGAAATTTGAAGATAAACGTTTATATACAAGGGCAGTGTGAAGAAATGTCAAAAGCAGATAGGATGTCAGATTTTTATGCGATACTAGAAAAATTAAGTTATGCCAAGTCTCATTTCTTTTGAAAAGCACAAACTTTCGCATAATTTGTTTCATTTGCAGAGAGTGTAAGCTTCGCATTCGAGAATAATGGAAAATATTACGACATAGGAGGTTTGTGAAATAATTTATGTTATTTTCGCCAAAGAAACTATGGTTGTCCAATCTCCCGAAAAAGCTAAAGAAATTCTCGAAGTACTTTATCCAGAAAACTGTCATGAACCATTTACATAAAGCCGAATGCAAAAAAATGCAAATTTGATATAATCTGCATCGTACAACTTTATAAAGTAGCGCCATCACATCACAAACAATAATTAAGCTCAGTTGCAATAGAGAAAGGTTTACAAAATTCACTCACTTTTTATCCGAAGTGCAAACAAGTGCCTTCTGAATACGCATTTGAATGACAGCTAAGTTGCCGACCAGTGTTCCTGATGTTTGGTCCGTCGACTTCTATCCAGTATTCAAATTGCAGGCCAACATCGATAAGGAGAAAAATATTTTTATTGAAGTTACTATACAAGCCTTTCGGTAGGGAATGAA
Source organism: Volucella inanis (assembly GCA_907269105.1). NCBI lineage: Eukaryota > Metazoa > Arthropoda > Insecta > Diptera > Syrphidae > Volucella > Volucella inanis. The sequence goes on from OU026157.1 coordinate 21,139,607, forward strand.
AAAACCTAATTTTCCGAGACCAGAAGAGCACCATTACCATTTCGAAGCTATAGCTGTTGACTCTACTCTCTAGTTTACCCAGACAATGAACAACTAATTCTAGATCAGTTTTCCCATTTACAACCAAACAAGCTTCATCTTCCGTTAATGGCAGGTGATGGCCGGAATTATAATTATATACCATACTCGTTTAAGTGCATATTAAATGTGCTTATCTTACTAACTATACTTGTGCGCTAGAAAAATCTAGCAACCCAATAATGTGCTTCCCTCAGGAGAACGAACGGCTGATGAATTTGCGTGACTGAATCAACGGTGGCGTCAGCAGTCAGCATAGACGAAACCGTATATGAGCTCTTACAACGGATTAAAAGTCGATGTCAATATGGATTTTTGGGATTCCCCATGATTCAGAAATGGCTAATCCCCTAATGGGCAGCTTTCATATCCCCGAAACAGTTTGCTGACTCCAAAATATTCGGTGTCCTTTATCCAAGGGGTTCCAGCACAGTATTTTATATGTGCAAAAATTGTTAGCGTTCAATGAAGACTCAAACTTAGTTACATCCAAAGTACGTCTACGGATATATCAAAAGAGATAATACGAATAGAAACACCATAAGCACCATTTGCCAAAATACTCTAAAGACATTAACCTTGTTGTGCACGGACACGGACGGACACCTTTGACACGTATATAGAAAGAGGAGTCGATTCGGTTTGCAATATTCTTAAAACACTTCCTCGACTCTGTATCACTGAACGCCAATTCGAAGAAGAGAAGAACTTCTTTAAAGCCGTCGTCACAGATGACATCTGTCACAAATGTCAGTTCGGTGGCCTTTCGTTTGCGGTGTTTTGCCAACGCGTTGCACGTTTTTTAGATTTCGTGATAAATTTTGCGAATTAATAAGCAAAGAGCTGGTGAAAAGCAGGTGATTTGAATTAAAAGTGCAATACACACCTGTACGTTAAGAGTTCTTAGAAAATGGTTAGTCTAATAAAAAATTGTCGCAGTGTAGTGAGTTATTTTCCACGGTTTGCTGACGCATCATTGCAGTTTTATGAATACTGCTTCAGTTTATAATGTAACTTTGAACATTATTAAGTAATTCTCTTCATAGAAAACCTAGAGTAGAACAGTTCCCAGAATGGGGAGTGATGGTAAAGCAAATCCAATCTGAAAACATTTTGTTTTTTAATGCAGGCTAACATTGAGCGAAAAGGAACCTTCAAGGTTGAATATCTCCAAAAAATCGAAAAGGAAGTTCAGGAAAAATGGGAATTAGAGAAGCTCCACGAAGTAGATGCTCCCACAGAACCACGAAAGACTCTAGAGGAGAAATTCTTTGTAACTTTTCCATTTCCTTACATGAACGGACGTCTCCATCTGGGACACACCTTCTCACTATCCAAAGCTGAGGTACATATAAGTGCATCTTCGCTCCGCACGATAATGACGATTTTTTTGTGTATTTTTTCAGTTTGCAGTTCGTTATCATCGTTTGAAGGGCAGAAAATGTCTGTGGCCATTCGGATTTCACTGCACTGGCATGCCAATCAAGGCGTGTGCTGACAAACTTAAACGAGAACTTCAAGACTTTGGTTATCCACCAAAGTTTCCAGCGATTGAGGAGTTTAAAATAGTCGAAAAGGAAGAAGTTGGAGTTCCCAAAGACAAATCGAAGGGTAAGAAGAGTAAGGCTGTTGCAAAGACTGGTGCGGCCAAATACCAGTGGCAGATCATGCAGAGCTTGGGTTTGAGTAATGAGGAGATCAAGAAATTTGCCAATGAGGACTATTGGTTGGATTATTTCCCACCGCTAGCAGTCCAGGATCTGAAGAGGATTGGTGTTCATGTAAACTTGGGAAGATCGAATGGGGCTGAAAATTTTGCTGACGTGTGTTGTTTTATTTTCGCAGGTTGATTGGCGGCGTACGTTCATCACTACAGATGCTAATCCGTTTTATGATTCATTTGTGCGTTGGCAATTTGTACACTTGAAGAATCGTGGAAAGGTAATGTACGGCAAGCGATATACAATTTATTCTCCAAAGGACGGGCAGCCTTGTATGGATCACGATCGTTCGACCGGAGAAGGTGTCGGTCCACAAGAGTACACCTTGATAAAGATGAAAGTGCTACAAACTCCAGATGTTCTTAAGTAAGTAATAGGCGAAGTGTTATTACTAGCGAACCACTGATTCGTTTAATTATTAACATGAAACGCCAACATTTTTGAGTTTTTGAAAAACGCTTAACAATGGTTACAGTCCCGATGAGTTTGGTAACTCAAAACTACGAACTCTGAAACGCTTAAAAGTTAGCAACAGGTCAGCGATACAACTTATTGCTTAACATACATAGTCTTCGGTTTTTATAAACCTCTGCTAGGGTTTTTCTTTAAAATGATAAAGTCTCTGCCCCCCATTCATCGTTATCTAAACACTTAGGACTTTCGTACCAATAATAAGGCACTGTAATAGCTCTACAGTCCGGGGTAGGGCTAGCCCTCAATCAAATATTTTCTAGCTAATGCGGTTTTTGTCCATTTGCCACCAATTGCAAGCAAACTAAGACGAGCTCTTGCTCTAATGCGTTGTCCCTCCGGGTAGGAAAGGAAAAAGACGCTTTGGTCTTCTGTCCACTCTGGCATTTTATGCACACTTTGCTAACCTGGTCGACGTTTCTGTACAGGTCATGTAGTTCACTGTTACATTTCTTAACCCATCAACGTAAGGGGGACTAAAAATAATTCAAAGCATCTTGCATTGAAAACGACCTACTTTTGCCTTTTCCATGGTTTCTACTCCATAGAGCAGGATTGGGATGATATGGGTCCACATATATAACGAAACAAAAGACAAGTCTTACGAGGATAGACTAGGTACAGCAGAAATTTCGAAAACGCGTCTTGAACCAGACTACGAACTTTACAAAGTAAAGCAAAGCACGTACGGTAGGAGTAGACCATTGCATCGATAGTTATAAGAGGTACTCTCGCGACCTATAGAAAGACGGCAGGCAATAAAAGAATTGTAACTTGTGAGCAGGGGCGGCTTCTTTCACTAATGAAATTGACTGATAACAAGCGATTGTAGAGCAAATGACTGGTGATGAATCAAATGACAGATGACGATACCGAAGATTGCTACGATTGACCAATTATAAGCTACCGGTCATAGCTCCTATTGAGTGGCAGGACCACTGGTAGTCCATTTCATAAAAATGTTACCGTGAGAGTCAGACTTCGGTCGGGGCCAGACTTGTAAAGGTGCGAACGGCAGTGGGGCTGTGGTTTAAAATTTAAAATGCAGAAAGGGTCTTCCAATTGGTTTCGAACCAATGTTGAGTTGCAATAAGTACTGGGTGCTTGGATCCTAAAAAACATCGAGAGGGTAATGGGTAGGCCTCGACTCATATCCAGAACATAACTGTGCCCTCAATACAGTATCCTCTGTTATCAAAGGAATTGACGGAGAGCGATAGATGCTTATATGAAAGTATGGGCTTTCGTTGATCTTAAGCTTACACAGCAGGTGTTCACTTAAAACATATTGATACATTGGAAGCAGGGCGAAAGAGGTAACATTTTTAAGATTTAAGCACAACGGAAAAAGACCGGAAAAGATTCAATCGCTGAATATACTAAAGATGAGCAAGTGTACCTTTTAACGGGGAAAGAACGAAATTTGTAATAGACGGAAAGAGTACTTCAATGCGTTACTTAAAGAAGAATTCTCGCGATTATATTCACTCAGCTGTCATCCACAAAGACGACATGACAGAGTTTGCGGAAGCAGCGAATTAGTAAAAAGATCAAACGAAAGGCATGTAGACGTATCCATATGCAACAAAAGTATGTGCAATTTCCTAAAATCTTGAATCTCATTGACTCCCAATTTTGTTTAGTAAAATGATGAGACGCTATCGAACTAGTTCAGCCGACAGGTTTCTTCTTCAATTGTATAAACGTAAAGATGGCACGTCAACCACAATGCCTCTCCAGCCAAGTTGTTTGAGGTCCTTCTCTACTTGCGTTGAGGTCTGCCTCTCTTCCGTTTTCCCTCGGTGATGGATTCGAAGACTTTCCGTTTTACATGTTCTAGCCATCTAAGCCGATGAATTCTGACTTTAAGTTAACATTACTTACAGGGCCATAGCTCATTCGAAGCACTTTTCTCTCGAAACGACCAAGCACCTCTTCATCCTTTTATGGTAAAGTTCGCGCTTCTGCTCCATAGAGAAGGACTAGTTTTAGTTTTATTTTTCCAAGACAGAGTTCTGTTATTCAATTGAGTTCTAAACCCATGAAACAGGGATTGACAAGAGTTATTCTTCGAATAATCTGGAATTTGGTGTCGATGTTTATATTAACTGCAGAGCATAGGTAGACAAATTTCTTGACGTGAATACCTCGAATTTATACCTACCTATTCTGATATTTTTGCCAAGTCTTCCATATTGTGTGTTCTTTGTTGATTGTGGCAGTGACATGTATGAGAGTGGATTGCCTTGTCTGAAAATTTTTTGACATCAAAGATCTCTGTATAATCATTAAAGACCCTCATGGATCAGCGGGTTTTCTCGATCGTCATCCTCAAAAGCACTTCAGGTTAAGCAAGTGTGCCAACACCAGTCATGGTTTTATATAATTTTACCCGTAATACGCTGTGATAGGCAGCAATAAAATCGACAAAATAGGTGGTGGGTATCGATTTGGAATTCGAAGGTCCTTTCTAAAATCTGTCATAACGTAACGGTGGTGGAACTTCCATTCCTAAAACCAAAGTGGTAAAGAACCAATCATAATACGGCAACTAACATGTTAAAGGCGATGTTGAGGAGACTTGTTTAGAGAAACTTCTTTCTTCAGGATCTGGCATGCTTTCGTCTGACTATATTTTACGCATGATTTGGTGTATTCTCCTTACAAATGCGTCCCACCCGGTTTTCTTAACCAAATGGGGCAATGAGAAATGTTGGTTGGGGGAGGTGTTTAGGGAGTGGCATACTAAGCAGTGCTTTTTTCATTTCGAATTTGCTGCTACTTAGGTAGAGGGACCTTGTAACGTAAGAGTTGGAAAATTCTTTTGACCAGCGTTTGATAAAGCCAAGTGCAGAGTTAGCTTTATTTATAATGCTGTCAATATGTGAGTCGAAACTCAATTCTCTGTCACAAATTATTTCTAGATCCCGAAGTTCGCTAGTGGAAGGAATAGGCTCATCACAGATGAAGTAGGAGCTAGACGTTTGCGGGAATAGGTTATCGCTTGTCATTTGTTGACATTCATTTCCAATCTGTGGTTGTTGATTTACCTTTAATGAAACCGTGCTGATTTGTGCAGATAGTTGGTCTGCTTCACAATGTTATCTATAATCGTCATCGCTGTTTTATGTCACAGTCTACAGGAATCGTTCTTTTATAAACTCAGCATTGCATCCAAATCTACTAAAAGATTCCCTTTTTCGCCTTTGGACGTTCATACTTGTTGGTCCGGCATGCTCTTTTACATTGTAGTAAATTTTTTAAATGTCTCATCTCTCAATTTCTTTGATTTAGCGCTTTTCATGCTTTCTTAAAAGACGAAGTTCGTCTTTTCTGTTTGGCCCGTACAGATGACGAGCCGCTCTGGAACTTCTTCACAGCTTCTCTCTATATGCTCTTTGTTGTTTTGCATGTGCCAGCTGGCTCTCAAATTTCGAGTTTCAACTTTTTGTGCTTTCAGATCAATCAAATCTCCAATCTACATGGTTGCCGCTACACTACGGCCGGAAACAATGTATGGGCAGACAAATTGCTGGCTACATCCTGACATTAAGTATATTGCTTTCAAAACAACACGATCCGATGAAGTGTGGATAAGTACACATCGTGCTGCACGCAATATGTCATATCAAGGATTCACAGCCGTTGAGGGTAAAGTTGAAGTTATTGCCGAATTGACAGGTCAACAACTTCTAGGAATACCACTCTCAGCACCGCTAACATCACATAAAATCATATACACCTTGCCAATGTTGTCGATCCGTGAGGATAAAGGCACTGGCGTTGTTACCTCTGTTCCATCTGATTCTCCAGATGATTATGCGGCGCTCGTTGATTTGCAGAAGAAAGAAGCATTCCGGGAGAAATATAGCATCAAAGATGAAATGGTTCTACCATACTCCCCAATTCCAATCATCGAAGTTCCTACACTTGGTAAACTAAGTGCAGTCCATGCATATGAGACTCTGAAGATCCAAAGTCAAAATGACAAAGATAAGCTAGCCGAAGCGAAAGAATTGGTCTACTTGAAAGGTTTTTATGATGGAGTATTACTGGTCGGTGAATATGCTGGCCGAAAAATCCAAGACGTGAAGAAGGATCTGCAAAAGTTATTGATTGACAAAAAGGAAGCCGATGTCTACTACGAACCTGAGAAGACTATCATCTCACGATCAGCGGATGAGTGTGTTGTTGCTCTTTGTAATCAGTGGTATTTGAATTATGGTGAACCTGAATGGCAGGCGAATGCGTTTACTATTCTCAAGGACATGGAAACTTTCCACGATGAAGCTCGAAACAACTTTGAAGCTTGCTTAAATTGGTTGCATGAATATGCTTGCTCTAGAACTTATGGACTGGGTACAAAACTGCCGTGGGATCAACAGTGGTTGATTGAATCCCTATCGGATTCGACTATTTACATGGCTTTCTATACCGTTGTGCATTTACTGCAGGGTGGTTCATTTAAGGGCGAGACTGCAAGTCCTCTTGGAATCGCTGCTAACGATATGACACCCGAAGTGTGGGACTACATCTTTTTCAAGGAGACTGCGTTCCCAAAGAACTCGCCCATCAAAAAGGAGAGTCTTGATATTCTTCGACGTGAGTTCGAGTATTGGTACCCAATGGATCTTCGTGTTTCAGGCAAAGATCTAATTCAAAATCATTTAACTTTTATGCTATATAACCATTGTGCCATTTGGCCTAATGACAACACAAAATGGCCAAAAAGTGTTCGTGTAAACGGTCATCTTTTGTTAAACTCTACGAAAATGTCCAAATCCGATGGCAACTTCCTTACTTTGTACGAAGCTGTGGACAAATTCTCCGCTGATGGTATGCGCTTGTGTCTGGCTGATGCTGGGGATAGTGTGGAAGATGCTAACTTTGTTGAAAGCACTGCAGATGCAGGTATCCTACGTCTGTTCACCTTCATTGAATGGGTAAAAGAAATGATGGCTTCAAGGCCAATGCTGCGGAAAGGGACTCCGTCCACATTCAACGATAAAGTGTTCATCAGTGAAATGAGTCTAAAAACGAAGCAAACAGATGAGCACTACCGCAAAATGTTATTCAAAGAGGCTCTACGTTCCGGATTCTATGAATTCCAATTGGCTCGCGACAAATATCGTGAATTGTGTGCTAATGTGGGAATGCACGAGGATCTGGTGTTTGAATTCATACGCCGTCAAGCGCTACTTATGGCTCCAATCTGCCCTCATGTAGCTGAACACGTTTGGCTTCTATTGGGTAACAAGACAAGCATTATGAATGCCAATTGGCCAAATGTTGGTGAAATAAATGAACTCGACATCGAAAGTTCAGAATACCTCATGGAAGCTGCCCATTCCTTCCGTTTGTGCCTAAAAAACGTTCTTCAAGTTAAGGGTAAGGGTGGTAAAGAAAAAGCTGTTGATCCAGCTAGTCTAAAGCCAGATCGTGCCACTATTTGGGTGGCAAAAACATATCCCCCATGGCAGTGCTGTGTGCTGGACACTATGAAAGAGCTTTATTTGCTGAAAGATGTTCTACCAGATAACAAGGTGATTTCCTCGACTCTACAATCAAAGGAAGAGCTCAAGAAATTCATGAAACGAGTAATGCCTTTTGCACAAATGATTCGCGAAAAAGTAGAATCTGGTAAAGGTCTTGCAGCTATGGCTACAGCGTTAGATTTCGACGAACGACAAGTTCTGCTTAACAATTTGGACTATTTGAAAAACACCCTCGATGTGAGCTACTTGAAAGTTTTAGTCATTTTTGTTTTTGTCTAATTTTTTTTTTTTTTTTTTTTTTTACAGCTGGAGTTTCTTGAAATCAAATACACAGACGATCCAACTACACCTGAGAAAACTCGTGAAGAAGTTCGTCCAGGATCACCTTTCATTGCATTTACAATTGCACCAAATGTACCCGTTATTCTTACAAATCCTGTCGAAAGATCTGGATTATTTGTCGTGAATACCGTCATATCCGAAGGCGATACTGTCAGAACCTTCCATGAGAAACTGGCGAAAATCATTGGACTAAAGGGTGAGTGCGTAAAGGTATGTGCAATTCCATTTCTAAATTTGGCAACTTCTCTTCTTTTAACAGAAGTGCCTGCATTGAAAATATGGCGCTATAAAGATCCAATACTGGGGCCTAGACAATTGCCTATCTTCCAAGATTACAAAACGGGAAAAATTCAAATGACTGAAGGAATATTCGTTTTGGATGTGCCAAACAAAATGGTGAACTTAAAAATCAATGGAAAGACCCACAGCATTGGCAGGGATTTCATTTATGTTGTAGAGTAGATAATTTTGTTTGAAGTTTTATTTTTATCATTATTTAAACTCGTTTTTTTGATATATGGTGTATTTTCTCACTAAAATTGAATAAATTATTTCCTAGAAATACTTACGAAGAGAAATGCGGCCTTCTGTTGCTTCTATGATATGTTGGTTAATTTTGTAGACAGAAATGCTTGACTCAGTTCATGTCGTTCTTTTTTTATTGAGCGATGAAATTGGTAACGCGTATAGTAACATCTTACGCTCCATATTACCCCCAATTGTGCTCATTGCTACGTTTTTAATGTTTGTCAAGTGTATAATGGAGGTACATCAACTCCTACCCTCACATCCAACGTCTCAACATCCAAACCTTGGCTATTTCTTTGATCAACTGTCAACCAGATTGATCATGCTGCGATCGACTCTAGACCCTTCTCCAGCATTCGGGATGTGCGAATTTTCTGAGGAGCCAACATCGTCTCGGATTATTACCTTCTTGCAGGCAGCGTGCGAATTTAATGTGATATCCAACACGGAATTAGTTAAGACCACCAAAATTCAATTTTGAAAAGCTCCAATCGCGAGAGATCGCGTTTCTATCAAGTTCTCATAAAACCCAGGAACACCAAGGGAAATGTTGCCGTCAGAGAAGCTGTTTCTGATGTGATTTGTTTCAAACCACCGTGGGTACAGGAAAAGACGCCAGTTGGTCATGAGCTCTACAAGCAGACGAGAAAGGCAGAGTACTTGCTTTGCGGAAGGAAAAGAAAGAGCACGAGAAGTTCGCTATATACGAAAACTTAAGACTAACAAAGTTGCAGGCACAGATGCACCGCCTACTGACCTTTTTAAAGCAGATGAAGGAGTGACTTGATTAGAAACGTGCACCAGCTAATATTTGATATATGGTCAGAGAAGATCATGGAATTTCAGCATCATTTATCTGATCCACAAGACAGAAGACCCTTTTGACTGCGCCAAACAAACTACGGCAGATCTTGAAAAATATCCGGGAATTTCGTTTTGACATTCACCATCTATTTTTCGAATTCAAAGCTTCATATCAAAGAGTGCATTAGACGAGCTATACAACGCCATCTTTAGTTTTGGCAGAGAAAAGCTTGTCAAATTTTGGCGGCCTACGCCATTATAGAGCTCACAACCATATAACAAAGAAATAAAAAAAAATGTGACCACTGCTGAAGAGCCTAGCGAACGATACGATTAAAGGATAACTATCTTCGGATCACTTGCATGTTTCATCATGTGTTAACAGACTCCGTGTAGCCGAAAAAATAGCAGAGATCCTACAAATGTCTGCTACAAACAGACATAACTGCCATCCAAGAAATGCAATGGGATGGATCGGACATAAAAACGATGAAAAACTGTGTGACGGATGATTAGATATCATTATATAAGGGACCAGGCTGATGAACAAACAGTCAATAAAATTTATCATATTGCAATCGACACACTGCCCTCCTCCAGTGTTTTGCATGTTTGGACATCGACTCAGACCATTATTTTGGTGTAGCCACGATACGAATGTGGATATCCGTAACAGACCAAAGCCAGCAAACGATTGTAAAGAAGTTCAACATCGAACGCCTACAATCGCAAGAGACCGCGAATACATTTCGTGGTCGAGTTCTCGTAAAGGACCAGTGGCATTATTGACAAAGAGCAATGAGAGAGGCCTGCTCTGACACGAGTACTCGTATACTGCCCCTCAGAAAATAACGACAGAGGCTCCAAGAATAGAAAAGAATGGAATAATACTGGCTCTTCAGAAGAAAAAATAACAACGGACATGAAAAGCGCGTAACAAGAGAGGTGCTACGAGAAAAATGAAGTATAGAAGTCTTACCAACAAATAAGGCAAGCATGCCAAAGTTGTAAAGTCTGAACAGAAATCTGCTAAATTCTGTGATTCTATTATGAGATTTCCTTCTCTAATATGGAAAGGTTATTTCTTAAACGGTGATGATGAACAACATTCCACCGTCTGGCAGAATGAACCTGGACTAAGACAGACAACACTTCCGTGTATCTAACCAAGATGAAGTCAAGCCAGTAATGTCCAAGCTTCAGTCTAACAAAGCTTCTGGACCTGATGGCTTAGTCTCCGAGCTGTTTAATGCAGCAGATGATGATTGGGTACGGAGCATATATCAACTCTGGGTCGACGAAAGTTTAAGAGAAGATCCTTTGAACTACGCCAACTACAGGGGAATAAGTTTCCTTAATATCGTATATAAAAACTTGTCTTCCGCATTATGTGAACGCCTAAGACCCTTCGTCCACAATCGGACCGGACCTTTTCTGTGCGGTTTTAGGCAAGGAGTACATCAAGACAGATCTGAGAAAGGAGTGCGAAATTCATACACACCATTTCTTCATCGATTTCAATGACACAATAAGACAGTCATATTTGGGCTTTCCTGAGAAGCTTATTTTACTATTCAGGATGACCATGGAGAATAACCAAACCGAGAACTTTAATTTCAGAAAAAGATAAACAACGCGATGCCTTGTCTTGTAAATTTTTCAACATAGTTTTTGACAGAATTGTGCAAAACTCACAAGTTAACTTTAGAGGCACCGTCTTTGAAGTCTATTGACGCGACAAGGATATGTTTATGGGTCAGTGAAGGAAAATCTAAGTATGTGTTCAACACCTTCGACGACGATAAAACGTTATTTCAGGTAGCTTCAATTTTAGGTTAGCTTTATATGATTCGGCTCCGGTATTAACTTTGGCAACGACATCAGCGCTAAAAACCATGCGAAGAATCACTCTTGCTAATTACTGGTTTTTTGGGCCTCGAAAGCAATTGAGTAGTAAAGCCCTCGCTCGAACAACCAAAAAGACCAGATAAGAACGATAGGAAAAAATTATATTTCACATATAAAAATGATACTGGCTTTATTTTGAAGCTATGTTCATGACATTATGTGTGGAATAGTACATCATTTAAATGGCCGCCTCGGCTTTTCTGGCAGTGCATTAAGTGGCGTAATTCTGGCAATAGCGTGTCGAGTGTTAGACTCGACCTCATCCAAAGTGGTTAGCGTAGACTAAGGGCTTGACTTAGTCCCAGAGAAAATAATCGAGTGATGTCAAATCGCATGATCGCAGCGGCCAACCGATGAACGCTCGCCGTGAGATGACCTAGTCGCCAAATTTCTTCTTCACATCTTCAAGCGTTGTGTCGCTTATATGGCATGTAGCGCCGCCTGAGTCTAAGTCTGTCTGAATCGTCTGGGAAGATGATTTTTTGACCAAAATTCGGATCTCCGGTCAACATTTCCAGTACCCACTTAGCGAACTTACGGCATTGTCTATATTTGTCCGGCTTCAATTCTTACGTCAGCGCAATCTTACAATATATGGATGTAGGCCCAAATCCAACCACAAAACAAGCATCCGGCGATGGCCAATTCATCTATGTTAATTGGCGCCAAAATAACATTTCTGGATCTTTTTCGATACTGGGCGATACGGCGGTTATGTTTTCTTCATTTCGCACAAATCTCTGTCTGGTTGGTGGCTTAAGATCCAAAAGAGTGTCTATCTGCACACTGAAGCCATGATGATGACCGGAATAATTTTTTATAATTACCGCACATTCGGCAAGCCTAAAACGATGCGTGATGAAATTGAAAACCTTACTGAATATTTTGACAGCTGGATGTCATTGGTAACTTTGACAGTTACTGAAACATAGCACACACCCTTCCAAACCTGTTTTACGGTGCAGATGCTTCGAGGGAAAAGTTCTTGGGGTAATTTTCGTTTTCGTTTGCATCAATGGAGAATAGAGGAGACGTTTCAACAGTGAACTAGGTCACCAGAAAGTTTTCGACTTTAGCTCAGAGGGACAATGCAGGAGAGGATATACTCGTTTTAGATGACGCACACAAATGGGAGAGGACCTCAGGAAAGTTAGTGTGCGCAACTGGAGCCGGCTGGCAAGAAACCGCGCTAACTAGGGAGGCATGTTAACTGATGCCCTGGTCCACTCTAGATTTTAGCGTAATCTAAGTAAGTAAGGGGTGCAGTTGAAAGTGTAAAGGCGGGAGTAATAGAGCAAATAACGTCCAGATTGTTGTGAAAAAGTTTACTGCAACAAACCTTTGTTGTTTCTCAGTAAGAAGACTGCTTATGCTTTTGCAAAGTGAATTTGGCATAAGCGACGCAATATCTTTTAAACTCTGTTGTGAGATTAATGGCATCCTGGAGCCTTATCTCTGTGAGTATTCTTCCTGATTTGGTGGGTGCTTGATTCCCCATAGAAACGAAAATCTATGTGATTTATTGAATTTCTTTCATTTTATTTATTTCGCTAAACATATAACTTGTTTGTTTTATTTTGATTTCTTTGTTTGTTTTTCTTTTAACATTATAATTTCATCTTGCTTTGTATTAAGAATCCTTTAAATGTTTCGACAATTATCTACATTGACATTTTCACTTTGATTTGTTCATTGATAGACCTATTTTTGTTTTTTGTTTTCTTTTAAATTTCTAAACATTTTCTTTATATATATATTGTATATATATATATAATTTTTTTTTTTTGTTTTTGTTTGGTTTCTGTTTTTATTTTATTTTTAACTTTAACAATGTTTTGTCCTATACATCTCCGTCATTCTTTAGACTTTCTAAAATTATTATTAGTTAGTTTGTTTGTTTTTGTTTTTTGTTTTTTTTTTTTTTATTATATTGTATATATACCTAAGTGTATGCTTCTCTTTACTTCAATTTAATTTAAATTATTTGTTTGTTTTCATTTTACATTCAACGATTTTAGGTCTTTTTTTTATTTTTATTTTACCTAAAATTCAACTTTGTGGTAATGGGTTTTTTTTTTTTATTTTTTTAAATATATTTATTAATCATTTTGGGTTTTCCTTGTAACAAGTTTTATACATTTTATAATTGTTTCATTCCTCACTAATTTTGTTTTTAATTTTTATTTATTGAAATTTCTTTTGATTTTTAATTGTTTTTGTTTTTATTTTTTAATTTTTTTATTTTTAGTACAAAAAGGCTTACGCGTTATAGGTACAAATGATGCTCAGATGTGTATGTGTTGTATCTGTGTATTTTTGTTTTTGTTTTTCATTCATTGTTGTTGTAATGGTTTTGAGTGTATGAATGTGTGTTAGATGACGATTAGTTTTTATTGATGATCTCAATAGAAAAATAGAGAAGGTGGGTTGACCCAGGAAGATATATATTTGTTTTACATTTAAATTTACATTCTTTACATTTACATAGATTCTAGATTTATATTTGATTCGCATTTGTTTTTATTTTATTTTTCTTTTAAAATCTGCCATGCGAATGTCCTTGTTTTTTTTTTTGTTAAAAATATTCTTTTAATTGATTTTATGGCTTGATTTTATTTTTTTTTTTAATTATTAATTTTTACCCTGATTAGTTTAAGCTACAAGTGTTCAACGATTTTTATTTTGTTTTTGGATGGAATGAGGAAAATGATTTTAATTGTTGGTTTCATTTGCTTTTACAGATTGTTTTAAGAATGTATTTTCGGGGATTCTGATGTTAAAAGAAAAAATATAGATAAATGCAAAGTTGGGTTAGGAAGGTGGGTAAGTTTGTGAGAAGGTTTCGGTATGAAATAAATTAGTTTTGTGGAAGATTATTGTGTTTTTTATTTTTATTTTGGTTTTACTAACTATGCACAAAAATTAATTAATAGAAGAATATAAAATGAATGTCTAAGAAATCTAGGAAAACTGATCAAAGTTTAATCTCGAGGAAGGGTAAAAAACAGCAGTCTTTTTGATGCTATCCGCGGATAAAAATGGGCGATCCTTTCATATACATAAAAGAAGTGCAACGACTGACGTACGTGGTCCCTAATTACCAAAGTTCTCTAGATGTGATTTTTCGTTGGAGGAAGTTTTGTTTTACGAGAAAAATTGGTCTCGCCTACTCAAAGCAAGAACAGGTCAGAATAAAGCAGAAACCAACAACTTACCGGCACAAATTTTCATAAACTACTACATAAACTATGTCTAATTCGACAAATAAGCGTTCGGCCCGAATGATGAGGATTTGAAGTCTCAAAGGTTCGATGGACAGGATTTTTTCGTTTCTGATTGCCGGGCTAAAGACTTTTTTTGAAATTCACTACACTCTGTCACTGTCAAAATGAATTCCGATACTTCAGATTACTTCCGATGAGGGGTTTTAAAGCTAACTCAAAAGTGTTGGTAACGAGACTGAAGCGCGCTCTCAAGGGATTTGTGTGCCTTTAAAATGCTCTTCTGTGCCCTTAATGCGGGCGAAGGAAATTTTGGTACATAGAGAGCTCGGCAGGGCATTCGATAAACGAGTTAGGTATGAATCACGATGTTTTAGAACACGTCCGAAAGTAGGCTTGAGGATGTACTGATTCTTGAAAACTAAACAAAAAGGATACTATCAAAGCTCCTAATTGGATAGGGTACAAGTTGTTATTTATATTTATTCCGTTTTTTTTCTTGTTTTCGACGTTGTAAATGCCACTAATTGAAAGTGGTTGATACTTCATTTTTTATTTTGCCTACAACCCTGTTTAAAAAATAAAAAAATAAAAAAATAAAAAATAAAAAAAGTATCAGAGACAAGACGGACACCTGAGGAACATTAGTACGAGTATTTATTTTGTTATATTGAAGTTTGAAATCATTCAGAACAATTTGAGCTGAAAATTTTGTAAACTGATTTTTAGCCAACTTAATATCAACTGTTTTGATATTAAGCTCTATTGAATATATTTAAAATTTTAAGTAAAACTATATATAGTCTTCGTTTCAAATGCTTGGTGAAATTTCTTATAAAATCAGTTGCTACAAAAATACTGTAGTTTGCATATCTTAAGAAAATTGATAAATTGATAATATTCCAAAGTTTGCACTATTTTGGAAAGCCCTTTCTTCTATGAATAATAGGACTGCAACAGGAATGAAAAGGGTTTATCTTTTTAATGGCCACGCTGTACATTTGAGAATAGCCCAAAAGCGTAGGACTTATAATAAAGTTCACAGCTCCAAGATGAGTTCTAATTATCAATACCGGCGGATTTAAGAAAACAAAACCCATTCAAGATTTTATCCGCTGTCATGTAAACAGAAAAATTAAAAGATGAGCAGATTTGCCTTTTTGCCGTGAAGGAACGTTAGGGTGAAGCTGATTTTTTATTTTTTTTTTGTAGTTTTCAGTAGCAGTTTAATTTCAAATTCATTTTAATGTTTGTTTGAAATGTGTTTAAATCTACATTTGAAATAAACATTAATTGTAATGTCTATGAACGAAGAATTACCTGATATTAATATATACATTGGTCTAATAAGGAGTAGTAGTTGTGGTTCTACAGCAAATTTGTGGTTCACGATCAAAATGATTTGAGACATTTTGCTCCAATGAATTTTTAATTTATTGAATTAAGGTAAATATATGATTTAGCTTCGGAAAAGATATCATATCCCTACTTGTAGAATCTTAGTCTATTTCCGCCACATAAACGCATACATGGTGTGTACGATACAAACGAGCAAACCAACGATTAGTTCGAAAAGTCCCGAGGCTGGCACATAAATGGCGACTCTAATAACATATCCATACGGATTTTTAGCTAGTAACAATCTTTAGACCATACATTGACGACATTTCAACCATTATTCATCGAGAAATTAAAGTTTGAGTGACGATCCATGGAAAAAAACGAGTTTCGTGCGTTGATGTTATCTCATGGGAAAAAATAACGTTAAAATTTTAGAATTTCTGTTGTAAGGAATCGGCACCATCGAAAGCAACCAATTATCGCTGTTACACCGGAAAATCCACGGAATGGTTTTGAATAACCGTAAAGTAAAAATGCATTCGATAGCTGACATCGTTAAGATATCAGTAGACCGTTTACATCATATTTTGCGCAAGTATTTAGGTATGCTCGCCGAAAAGAGATGTTGTTCCAGTGAAGTGGTGATCACCGAAACTGAAGCGTATTTTGAACCACCTGTTAAATGAGATACTTAGGCGCGTAAAAAATTGAGAATCTTCAAATGCGCGAACACTCTCTCTACGATATCTTATTCGAAATTATGTGGTATGAAAGAGACATACCAAACCAAAAGTTATTGTCTAACAAGGACACGGTATGGTACCTCATGAAATACCGTGGGGGTGGCCGTGGTGTAGTGGTATATACATTGACTCCTCAAGCAGAGGGTGGCGGATTCGAATCCCTGAAAAAGTATTTTCATGGAATTTGTATGTAGTTATATGAAAATCCCGTCGGCGTCAACTTTGACATGAAGGCATAACACTGATGTTGGAGTGGTTGCTGGCTGGGCTAAATGTAACTAACTAAGAACTAGCACGTACTAAGACCCACTGGTTAAGGATGCACTGGCTCCAGTTTGACAACCACCTCTGGAAAAATATCGAAATCTAACACCTGAGTTTCAAAATTACTACAGCACCCACCCGCGCCCTGATGAAAACCCAGTAAAAGGCTATTCATATCCCCTTGGTGCACGCTCGGAATTATATGTATATAAAAAACAAAAAATATAATAATTGTGGAGCCAAGAAGAAAGTTACAGAGGACAGAGTACCCAAGACCTTGTTGGATACTAAAAAGATGAAATTCAAGGTACTTGGAGAAATAAAATAACTCGTTTTCGTATGTAATTTTGACACTGATCGCTCGAGTTTTGGTTTTTCTTAGGTTCCCTTAAACATCGATATTATGCGGAGATATTCTAGAAACGATGCAAGCCCTTCGTATGAGCCATTCAGAGGCACTCAACAAGGTCTTGGAAAATTGGGTTGACAGGATGCGCTACTGCGAACCCAGGCGAGGCAGCCCCATGAGTGAAATCGTATTGCATAACTAATGGGAATCGTCAAGGACCAATATATAATATGTATGTGATTGCCAATATACCCAGCGTCTTACTGCCGATCTATATACAATACATATATATGAGTATATAATATTCAAGAATTCAATTGTGGTAGGTCGAGTCGGTAAATGTAGGCATCACAACTCCTAGACCTAACGCGAGATCCATCAAAAGGCGAATAAAAAGCGAAAAAAATTTCGAGGATCTTAGGTTCAGACATCAGAACGGACTTAAAAATAAGCTTAATTAAAATAGGCCTCAAATGTTTTCGACCATTGGAGTAGTCTAAACTCACCACCTTTGGAACGAGGTTTGGATAGCGGACAAAGTACAAAGGAATAAAGTTCGTAGGGCTAAACAATTACATAACATAATGCATAACAAATACAAGAAATTTTTTGGCTGCTCAGTTTTCAGATGAACCATCATACCGATTTTCAAGACAAAGACTGTATTAAAAATTTGAAGAAGACTGTAGAAAAAAACAATTGTCGTCTGTCTTTTAGTCTATATTGTCTGTGATTGGTAAAGGCAACATACATCAGAGTAAAAACAAAAAGATCCTTTAGAAAAGTTTGATCTGCCAAAAAATAGATTCCGCGCCAAATCAAAACTTCAAGGCTAAAGCGGCATTCTTTAAAAACAATCAAATTACAACCTTAGATTTCCTAGAAATTTCACACGATAGAAAATTTATGGTCGACCCCTTTATCATAAATCCTTAAACAAAGTTCATCAGAAAGCACAGCTTTGACTAAACAGAAGTTTCGAGTTGCGAATACAGGCTCAGAGCAGTACCTTGTTCTTGAAATTATGAGCAAATTTGACGTCGAACGGCTACAACTCAAAGAGACTGATGTGAAATCTGTTTAAGCCAATAGAGAAATCATGAAGGACAGAAAACCAGTGAAAACTTTTTCAGCATTTCTAATACCGCATCTTATGTGTTAGGTTTCACCTGACCATTGCAATTGTTTGATCAAGAGCGCACATGTTACGTTGCAAAGAAGAATAAGAAATGCTTCTGAAGGTGTTACTGAAGACAAAAAACATGTCAAAAACATACATTTCGAACAGAAGCATGTGACAATAACGACAAGAACCTAATAGCAGAGTTACAATCTTTACGAGAAGGAGGAAACTAATTGGTCTGACTCATCTAGTGTTTAAAGACATCACCATCCAATTCTCCAAAGAAGATAAGTATGGTATTTTGGTGTCGTCTTGGGTAACAAACTTCTATGCTGCGTCGAACGCCTCTAATCCGCTATCTGCCTTCTTTTTTTATAATTGGCGCACGCACAAGGGATTTTGTGTAATCTTAAGATTATCATATCATGGGGCCTATCATAGAGAAGGGGGTCCTTTAGATCTACACGACTATGGTAAGATCAATCATATTCTAGGCGTGGGTTGTTTGTTGAAACAAGAATAATTACTTAATACCGCTATTACCAGACTCCAAAGAACGGTCTGTCTTAGTGAATCTCTCTTCCCTTGATGTTCATACCACGTGCTGTATTATTTAATCCATCTTTTGTTTAAAAATAAGTGGTTTTCGGTACAACACGCACTGGAGCTGTAATGACCTGTGTCGACTATCTTAGAACTCTAGTTTTATGGCCATGCCGTCTGATGCAATGACACCAGAACTAATGCTGCAGAAGAAAATACGAAATCGACTTTTCCTGTACCCAAGACTGATTTCGGCCAGAACTTGAGCCAGGAAAGTTATGTAGTGGGGTCTTCACGGATAGCTTCAAAATCGATTCTGGATGCGGCACTGGTGTTTTTCTGGAGGACGACAACGTTAGATTTCACTTCTCTTTAGAAAAACTTTTGTCTGTCTTACAGGCGGAGATATACGCTGACCCTTCTCATGATTTCCAAGAAAGTTGGTAGACACTTTATCGCTGAAGCGCTTATTCGTTCTTCTTCGAAACACTAAGGTAATCCGTTAAAAATAACTTACAAGGAGTACAATGGATTAGGCCTTTGTCTGAGTTATTGAGTTATAATCAGTCCTGAACATCTGAGCTGCAACAATGACCTGCAGAGTTCTTTAATCCAGAAAGGATTGATTTGGTAATTTTCTAATAAGTATACACCATCTAATCTGTAAGATATGATGGAATGGAATTTTTGCTTCATTTGCCCTATCTTCAAAACAGGATATTATCCATAGAGGAATAAGGATTTCTAATTAACATTGCGTACAAGGTTTTACTAACCAAAATATAGGCGGTTAAAACCCAAATTTTCGATTATGGAACATCCAAGTACTATTGTACTTGAATTTATGTAAGCCCCCCATCCTCAGGTGATTACCACAATTTACAGGTTGTGGCCAATCTGATCCTAAGTTGTGAAGTATTGGGCAACCCTGCGTTTGAAAACATATATCAACAATGTGTTCGTCATAGATCTGATATATAGAGTCATTTCAATTTTTTGCATTCCTTTCTCGCTTTCTAATGTAGGATGGGAATGAAGAACGTTTACGTGACAGCCGCAGTTCAATACCAGAGACGCAATAGCTCTGTTCAGTGAAAAAAAAAAGCAGAAAAGAATAACACAAATTTATGGAAAATGTCAGATCAATTAAGAACAGAAAAGTATAGCCATATGTTAGCTGTCAAAAATTTAAATATTCCATATTTTTCAGTTCTAGCGGTTCCAAAATAAAATGGTAAAAAACCCCCATTCCTCAAATCAAATTAAATTCAATTACAGTTGTTTTTGACACTTCCTAAATCGAAGTATACTTCAAATGTGGGCACAGAAAATCCTATTTCAATTTTCTTGTAACACAAAGCCGATCAGTTTCGGAGAGAAAATTTTCTTATTGAACGCAAAAACTTACACTTTTCTGTTCTGAATTATAATACTTGTAACAACCTCATTGAACAAAGTTAACATTTCAAAAGCCCATACAAGTACAATTGTAAACTGTCACTGAAACGTTTGAATAATTGTAAGGCAGAATCGGTGAAAATGGTTTGGATGGTAAATAAGGATAAAATAAAATGTGTTTTTAACGCTGTCGACAAGAGAGGATATTTAACACCAACGGCTTTGAGAGCACTAAGCAACTGTAAATTATGTTTTTGATGCACGAGTTTCTACAAGTTCTGCTGTAATTTTGTATAACGTTACAATTGTAGAGATCACGCGAAAAATCACTTTCTTTATACAAAGAACGCAGCTGAAGAATTAATCGCTCTCGCAAACAATGAAGAGGGAGCGAATGAGCACCACTATTCCGGCCCGGGATGTGCTCGCATTCATTCCGGGGGGACCGAACAGTGAAGAATGATTTCACTTTAGATGGCGCGCACAAGTGGAAGGGATCTAATTTGTGTAAGACAGCATTCGATTAAGGTCCAAGTCCAATACGAAATGTAGCGCCATCTGCAGAAAAGAAAAAAGTAAAAGGGATTCTTCTACAATTTTTTTTTCAATAGTAGCAATTTTGAAATTGTTAAGCAACAGAGCAAGAAAGTTATGACAGTGAACTTAGAAGCAAATAATAAAAAAGAAAACATATATAGTTCAGACTATTGCCATTTCATATAAAAAAAAATTTAAACTTTACAACTTTTAAAAGTTTTCTTGTGTGCATGTTGAATTATAATAGTTTTGAAAACTTGTTTACGCATTTACATTTTAGTTTGACCACACAAAGAGTTTATGGAATTGTTTTCGTTTTTGTTCTTTTCTAGTTGCTTTGTTTGTTTCAAAATTCTATTCTACTATAATAATAGTAATAACGGTAAAAATAAAAATAAAAACAAAATCCAACAGAAAGCAGTCTAACACATTTTTCAGACTTATAAACTAATCGATGAGTAAATTAACTCCGTGTCAACAACAATTTATTATAAACAACATGAATAACAACAGTAATGGCGACGATTACAGTGACATCTATATTCTGTTTTTTTTTTTTTTTTGTTAGTTTTCTTTTATTGTTCTTTTTTTAACATCATCATCGGCATCTGATCATTTGACGAAGAAGAAGAAATTCGTTATTCCCTGGAGCTGGAGGAGAAGGAATCAAGAATGAAGATGATACGAGAGATATTGCGTCTAGCTAGAATAGAGTCTCTTTGGACCATTTGCGAGAAGAACCTGGTAGGCTAGGGTCTCTAGATTCATCACTTTTACTGCGACTTTTGTCATCGTCATCGTTGTTGTCATGAGTGCTATTGTCACTACTTTCGTCAGTTGTTGGAAGTCTTATCAAAGGCATTTCGAGAATTACCGAAGAACAAGCGGAAGGACTATTATGGCGGATGAGATTTTTTAATGATGCCGGCACTGCAATTAACGGTAAGTGTGATAATTGATGTAGTTGTTGGGTTGGAGATGTGGTCTCATCGGTACTTGTATAGAATTGCTGGCCTTGTGGAATTTCTGTGTTAAAAGTAGAACCAGTTTCAGCAGTTGTCGTTGTGGTTGTATTAGTTGTTGCCTCATCAGTAGTCTGTTCAGCACTGATTTGTTGCTGAAGTAACGGTTTCATTTGAAGTTTACGCTGAGATGATGGTGTAGATTCGTTTGTATCTTGACGTGGTAGAATAGTGAAATGAGTTTCTAGTGGTGGTCCACGATCAGTGGAATCAAAAGATTGTTGTTGACTAAAGTCTTTCATTTGATGATCGATTAGTGAAATTCTATCAGTGGAAATCGCTGTGGAAATGCTATGATGACGTTCTAAAATTGGCCGTCGGGAGCGCTTAAATGAACTCACCGCACTTCCGACACGTTTTAAATCAGGTTGTTTTGGCAATGGTGGAGTGCTCTTACTTGAGCTTTTATCATCTTGATTGTACGAGGGAATTGATTGTATTGGACTAACTACAGTCTGTAGGGTTGGTGTTTTAGTTGCTCTATCCCCAATGGCTTCATCTTCAAGGCTAATCTCATCACTGTCGGTGCTAAATTGTGCCATGTCTTCATCTGTATCGGCTATGCTATCTAGAAATACTGAATCTTCGTCAAGACTTCGCATTTCCGAGTCCTGATATTCTAGGGAGGAGATTTTAAAGGAACTTAATGATGCCAGTGGTGCTCGTTTTGGACCTGCATTAGTGGTTACATTTTTTGACAAGTCTGTTGCACTACCCAAGCTGCCGATGCTGTTGGTTGCTCCTGCAGCTGTTACGAATTCAGTGGCATACGTGTAACTATTATTATTGTCGATTACTCGACCATTAGTCGCACTCTCGGGAGCTGAAATTTTTCGCTTTACAATAAGCTTTAACTCGCTAGAGTCATCGTATTTATGTTGAAGTTGCACGGGTTTACCGATGCTATGGTAGGGCAAAAAGTCAGTTGTATCATTACTGATGGAGTGAATGTGTTGCTGTCGGCATCCTGATTGTGCACTTTCAGGATCATAATGAGCAATACTATATTTTCGTACCAAAGGAGCAGGTACATTTGGAGTTGTTGTTGTTGAAGTTGTTGTTACTGTTGAAGATGTTAAGATTGTTGCTATATTTGGTGTTGATGTTTGAGTTTGATTAATGGCAGCTGTTGAATTAGTGATTGCAGTCTTTATGATGGAGGCAGCATTGACAGCTGTTACTTGTTGTTGTTGTTGTAACTGCTGATGTTGTCTTGATGATGTCGCCTGATCGTAGAGATTTCGTTCACTAGGACATGGTGAAGCACTCGGTGTTGCTTGAATCACTTGGATGTCTGGATAGTAATAGTCCCACATGTCAGTACTGGAAGTTCGTGATACTGACGAAAGTTTACGTCTCAATGATGGTGGTAAATTGCCGAGACCTAATGTGAGTGCTGAACAACGTCTTTCAAGGTATGAACTGTCAGTGCTGCAACATGTCATGGCGCTGCTGCGACGCGATTCTGCAGCCTAAAAATATAGTGGAAAATGAAAGTTAGAGAGACTTAGAAGTTCGGTATGTATCTAAAAACTCTACGACAAGAGCGGTAGTTCTTGGAAGAAAAATAAACAGGAATAAATAGAAAAGTATACAAATTAAACTAAAGCAATAAATATGTCATAAAAAATACTGTCTACATCGCAACGGAGAAATTTGCGATTTTACGGACGCTCATTCATTC
Source organism: Volucella inanis (assembly GCA_907269105.1). Taxonomy (NCBI): domain Eukaryota; kingdom Metazoa; phylum Arthropoda; class Insecta; order Diptera; family Syrphidae; genus Volucella; species Volucella inanis. Next base: position 21,163,179 of record OU026157.1, read on the forward strand.
GGAAAAGCACTCAGGCTAATCTACAATAATATTCTGCGGGACCCAATGTTATCATACCTGGTAGTCTTTTGTCAACTGTCAACTAGATTAATTGTTGTATTTAAACGGCGAATGCAGATGTCTCAGACGTCAAAACAGTGATCGGAAAATCGCTGACTGCCATATAACTTGACATAGCGAATTGATTCCCTTACCTCCCAATGGTAATCCCCAGTAGCTGCAGGAGTAAACTCATGCAGGTTAAAATGGCAAGGGCATGCTCGCACACTAGCATAATACTAGCCCTCGCCGTTATAGAACTCACAACTATATACGGAAGACATAAAAAAGATATAAACTAATAGCCTCGGATTAAAATGGATTCGCTGTTGACGACCCTTGCAAGCGTTTAAAGAACAAAGACCGTGGAATATTCTATGTGCTATCACGCAGATATCACCTCCATCTAGGATAAGCGATGGGATGGGCCGAATATTAAAAGAATGAAAAAACTGTGATATGCTATATATCATTAAAAGGAAAAGAAACAGCGCTAGTTCTGATGCGGATGTGCCATATGCGGTAGATTTACGCAAGACGTCTTGAGCTTCCGACACATCAGCGTATTACAATATGATAATCCGTATCCAGTTTAAATTCGTTAATAAGAGTATAAGTATAATATGCGCTGATGCCTCTACGGAGGACAACGATGACGCCATCAAAGAATGCTTCTACGAACTTCTCGACAACAATGTCCTAAGTATGACGTGAATATCGTACTAGGCGATTTTAACGCCAGAATAAGAAGGGAGGACATCATTGACAGGACAGTTGGTAATCATAGTCTGAATGATATCACGTCCGGCAACGGAATTAGGTTTATTGACTTCCCGGTGAGACGAAATACTGCTAAAGCAAACACACAGTGTCCTGACTTCAATATTAAAAATGGGACATTGCGGTCTCTGGATCATCATCAATGCGTAAACGTATTCTGAAGTCCGAATCTTTTGGCCAGACAACATTGAATCGGATCACCCTCTTGTCGCAGCCAAGGTACGAATGCCTATTAGACAAGCGCCACAACAAAGAAGAACTACTGTGAGAAGATATAACATACAAAAGCTGCAGTCGAAAGAGACCGCTAGAATCTACGCCGAACGCGTACCCCGAAATTTCAACGCTGCCAACGTATCATCAAAAACACCGCAATTGATATGCTGGGTTTTACCCGATCACTAGCAAGAAATTCATGGTTTGACGAAGAATGCCGAAAAGCACATGCAGCTCAAAAAGAAGCCTATAAGCGGCGCTGCAATAAAGGACAAGAGCCGCTCGTGAGCTCTACGAGCAGATAAGAGAGGAAGAACCTCGGTTTCTTCAGAAGAAGAAAAATAAGAGCACCAGAAGCGAGTGATGGATTATATTGAGAATTGTACTTTAACGTACGGAAGTTTTGAAAAAATAAATAAATGGCGCAACAGCCCGGTGTGGGCCAAGGCCTAGCTACTCGCACTCATTCGTGTTTCTCACTTTGTGAATTTTTACACTCCTGAGCAGGGCTACTGTTTATATCCGGTTCCGAACGGCTCTACTAAGAAGCTTTTTTTTTAGGCAGAATCTAACTTTCGGATGATGACGATTATTGAAAAATTTGCTATCGTGCTCCTACCTGGATTCGAACCCAGGTAGATGGGGTAACAGCCAGTAAATCAACTATCACGCCATCGCCACCACCACGAAAGTTTTACCTACAGTTAAAAAGAGCGTGTCAAGGCAAGAAAACCCGTACAGAAACCTGTAGAAATGAAGAAGAAAATCTTGAAGTAGCGTCACAGTCACGACTTTTTTTTGCAACGAAGGCCAACATCCCGCTCTCAGGCAGAGTAGACCAATCAGCTTAGACGTACTTAGACTAAAACTTCTGTCCACCTGACCAAGATAGCAATATCTAAGCTTTTTCAACTTAAGCTGAAACTGATGGCTTACTAACCGAGGTATTTAAAACTGTTAGAGATGAATTTGTGGAGAGCATATACCAACTCATTTCTCAGATTGGTCGGACAAGTGTTAAAAGTAGAATCTTAGCATTCACAAAAACGACAACCCGTCAACTACGCCAACTATAGAGCTATAACTCTCCTCTGAGATCCTGCGTCAACAACTCTGTTGTCAATATCTCTGTGGTTTTAGGCCAGGAAAGTCCAATTGATCCCCAATATATTTTCATCGAGACGAGCTACGACCCTTCGTTCATAATGACGATGTACTCCCGATGCCACTCCCGGGCATCACAATGGATCTACACAAATCTAACTGCGATGAGATTTCGGCGCTAGATACCACAGCAACCTACAATACTTAACTTAATATCCGATATTGATTGAATAAACAGAATTCGAAGAAGGTGTATCCATGCCCTTTTCATCAAGTCAGATGGTTAGGATACTCGTATGTTGAGTTAATGAAAGGCAATATGCTATTCAAAGAACGGTCAAGACTATCTCTCTGGCAAAACGTGGAATAGGAAGATCACTTAGATTTATATAATTGCGACTGGCTCGCAAATGGGCCACAGGAAGAAGAAAATAATTGCTAATTATCGAAAGCAAACGAAAGATTAAGGGATACGAAAAACTTATTAGGGCTTAGATTCAAGAAAATAATGGTATTTCAATACGCACAATATTTGATCGTGGGTCGTATAAAAAAAAGAAAGGAAATCGTTAAAGAAATTTCAAGAAGACTATGAATAATTCATGGGGCGCTTGCCAAATCTGCCTGCCGAGAGCAAACGAGTAAACGCCATTGGATATTTTTGTTGCCACTACATTGATGGTTTTCAAATACTTACCGCACTCGGAACCTCTAGTAAGTCATGTTGTTTCACTGAATCAGTTCTGCGATGACGTTCTTCGAACACTGGATTCTCTAATTCATCGTCTGTCTCTACAAAATAATCATCTGTGCCAAAACTGCCGCCCATCGGATAGTTACTAAGAATTCTTGATGATTCCGAACCACTTTTTCGTCGTCCACCACCATATGAATAGGAATACCGTCTTGGTGGTTCCAAAAGGCTACTGTATCCACCGCCACCTTAAAAAAATTCAAACAAATACAGAAACACCTTCGATTGTTGGATGCAAACCAAATTGATTTAAAGAAGAACTCACCAACAGAAGAAAACCGAAAGCCACGATGCAAGACAGGAGGTGCACTAACATTTCCCAAGGATAACATTCGTTGTCTGCGATAAAGAATTGCGTCATACTCATCCGGATAAATAGACATACCAGTTGCTTCCATAGCTTCCTGAATCTTTCGTTCTTCCTCTTCCTGCATGCATGCTGCTGCAACTGCAGCAATTTTCGGATCCTTCAAAATACATATTTTAGTCATAATGTATCTCAAATGTCATTTATCTAGAGTGCTCACTTTTAAAACTCTCAAAGTCTCATTGGAGTGACTTCGACTCTTCCAGACAATCAAAAAAACCATCAAACCAAAGAATCCACCTAGAGTTGCTGCTATCCGAACCCCTGTCATGACATCATAGGTTGCGAAGAATTCGGCACGTATTCGTTCTCGTTCGGCTGCCAGAATTTGTGCCTCACTAATGTTGCCACTAAGATTCGTGTGAGGAGGAATGATAATTGCTGGATGTGCTGGCGATGACGTCGTTGTAGATGACGATAGTGGTGTTGTACTATTGCGATTGATGGTGTTAAACTTATCAGCGCTTCTACTAAAACTTTTTATAGTTAGATGACCAAGAAAAGTTAGATACACATTTATTGTAAAAGATACATAATCCTGGATGCAGGAAATGTACATTTACAAACACAAATGCCCATATGTACTTACCTGATTCGATGAATCGTTGACGAATGGTCATAACGAGTATTATTATTGCGACCATTAGGAATTGTGCGCGTTGTAAATTGACTTCCATTTGAACGTAATGGATCTGGAAATGAGATTTCAGTTGACGCATTTTCTGAGGATCTAGTTGTTGTTGTTGTTGTTGTGTTTGTTGTTGATGTTGTAGATGTTCTTGATGGCAATGATTGAATGCCAGAGCTGCCGATGATTGATGATGAATTCGTTGACAATGACTTCGGTTTGGTATTTGATTTGTTGTTGCTGATGTTACCGCTGTCGTTGTTAGGCAATGGAATACTATTTGCATTACTGTCGGCGGGTGAGGAATTTGACGCAACAGAACGTCGTGAAATTTTTGCCATCTCTCTACACGAACATGTCCTAAGAAATAATAAAAGAAAAGAAAGAGTTAGATTATATCATAGTTTAAATGGACACATCATGTCTTTCATCTCTCTTTCTGTTTGTTCGGAACTAACTTCAAAACGGCTGAATGGATTTTACTAGATCTTTCACATAATTAAAGTAGTTGCGTCTGGTAATAATATAAACTTTATTTTATCTCAGTAACTAAAATTATTTTAAAGTTATGGAGAAAAATTTTAAGCTGGACAATCCATGTAATTTCCTGGAATTCGCTATCTGTGGTCACTTGTATTCATACGATTTTGTACCAGTCCATACACATGAAAATTGTGTCTGTTTGTTGAGGTTGAACGGATATTGAGACAGTTCTTTTACTGAGCAGTGAAGAGTTTTATCGGGAATGATGTAGATTGTGTGTGAAGTCACAGGCGACTGATAGTACACATTAGATTAAACTGCCATGAAGTTATTTTGAGGAGATCTTCTTTTGAACGGAAGCTACAAAAAAATTCCCAACCATTTTGAATTACTGTAACTTTTAAAGGGCAGCATCAGTCAGTTTAGTTTTGGGTTTGCAGATTGCGATACTAGACTTACATAGCAAGAAGACAAAGGCTTCTTCAAAATGCTTGATTAAGATGAATTCAGATTTGTAGCCTCCTCAAATCTCCATTTTATAAGACAATAGTTAGCCGGAACCGATATACTAACAGATATGGTATAACATACATAGATACATACATAAAAGAATTTGGGGGTTGTGGGGGTTGTTTCAGCTATGACCTTAGTGTTCAATCGAAATTCCTCCAAGTTCGTGATTCTTCCAGTAAGAGAAAGAATTCATGCGATACAAGATGAATATTTCGAAACTTAGTGAGATAAGGTGATTGTTAGTGAATGAATTGAATTTTCATCGCTCTTTCAAAGGCAGTAATGCAATGAGAGTAATGCAACACGTGCTATTTTTAAATCTTTCCAGTAATCGAATATTAATTGCCCAATTTAAGTAAGGGTATTAAGTGTTAGAATATTCTACTTTAAGGGAGCTAACAAAAACTTAAGAATATGCGCGGATTAGTCGTGGGAGTGCGACTGAGTCTAAGGTTATCGATTTCTTACCTTACCTAACCCATACGAGGTGTGTTCAAAAAGTAAGGTTACTTCATATTTTTATAAAAAAAAAATATTTATTTATTCATTAATATTAATGTTGTCCCCTTCAAAGTAGTCTCCCTCAAATATAATAAACTTGTGCCAACGCTTTTCCAATGCTTCTCATAAGCACTTTTTTTGTGTTGGCTTTCCTATGTACTACCATTGGGACGATTAGGTTTTAGTTTCAACCTAATAACCAGATACCCATGATTGGTCACTAATTATGACACTTTTAAGCAAGTCAGGATCATCATTGACATCATTCAAGAGCTCCTGAGCGATGCTCATGCGACGGTTCTTTTGATTAAAATTAAAAAGTTTTTGGAACAAACTTCGCTGACACACGTCTCATACCCAAAACATCCGAAAAATTTTCATGACACGAGCCGACCGATATGCCAACATCCTCAGCAACTTCTCTTATGGTAATTCAACGATTTTCTTAAACAATTTTCTTCACAGCTTCTACGTTATCATCTTTTGTTAATGTGCTGGCGCGTCCAGGCTGAGCTTGTACCGCTTGTAATTTTTTTTTTTTAACTTAGAGCAGACTCACTGAATGCCACTATCAACACTTCAAGTGTTTTAGAGCATTTGATTTTATTTTTTACATTTTTTATAAAAAATTAAAATCGTGGAGCACACCAAAACACGTCTAACCTTTCTAACTATCAAAAACAAACTAAGTTCGCTATGTACTTGAAACTGTGAACCTATGTTTGGGACATGTATACCAACACAGCAAAAAAAGAAATCGATAGTTGAATGTACTCGTAGAATACGTTGACCGATAAATTTCAAAAGTCACCTTTTTAAACAGGCATTAAACAGATCTGTCACACACAAGAACATTTATGTTCTTTCAGACAGAAAAGCAGCCCGTCCAATATGTGTAGCGTTATTCCGGCTCGTCTAAAGTGGTTGGTTTTTTAGGGTTGACTAAGGACTTGACGTAGTTGCCAAATTTCTCCTTCACAACTGAACGTTGCGTCGCTTATATGGGATGTAGCGCCGTTTTGTTGGAACCACAGCTCGGATATATCGATGTTGTCGAGCTCTGACCACAGAAAGTCGGTTAACATCGCTCTATACCTGATACCATTGACGGCAACGGTTTCTCCTTCCTCATTTTGAAAGAAATAAGGTCCGATGATACCGCCATACCATAAACCGCACCCAACAGTCAATATTTATGGATGCATTGATGCTTAGCCAAAGACATGGCATAGCTGCTGAGCCAAAAATAGGCCTCGTCCGAAAAGATGATTTTCTGGCCAAAATCCGGATCTCCGGTCAACATTTCCAGCACACATTTAGCGTTGGTGGCATAAGATCCAAAAGAGTGTACTTGTGCTCAACCTTTTCCACAGTGTGACAAATTTCTGCACACTGAAGCCATGACGACCACCGACCTCACGACGAAATTCACGTTGCGTATTTACAACTGAGTCGGAATTTCGATATTTTTTAATAATTTCCACAGGTTCGACAAGCGTAAAATGCATGCTGGAATGGCAAAACTTACTGAATATTTTGACAACTGCATGTCATAGGTAGCTTTGATAGCTGCTGAAACATATCATTTGGTAAAACTATCATTGCTATCTGGTCACCCTTTATATGGGTATAATCAACTGGCTAAAAACGGAATGATTCCATTACTGGACGGAAACAAGCAAGCCAGAAACTTTTTACCAATAAAATAATATTAAAAATAAAATAAGTAAATAAACTCCCACAGCATTCTGGGTGTCAGATACAAGCTTTAACCGGATTTCTAACGGGCCACTACAGAATCAAGAAACACCTTATGACTATGGGAATAGCACAAGACAACAACTGTCGTTTGTCGGAGTATATCCTTTGCCACTGTAACCGCTAAAGTAAAACACGTCTACGCCTTCTTGGTAAGCCATACATTGAGCCAGAAAATATCGCTCAAAGCTATAGCTGAGTTTATTAAAATTCCAAGCATTATGGGTGAGCTCTAACTTGAGGAAATAACAATAGGCCTGACGCAGTGATAAGGGTTCATAGTCCCAACTCCGCGCTTAATCTAATCTAATCTAACCTTGGCTACGGCTAACATCGTAATATGATGTTAAAGTCGTAATCGCAGACTTCCGTGTCAAAATCGATAAGCAAGGGATACTTGGTCAGAAAGCTGCTGGTGTACCTCACTAGCTCTGTTCGGAGTACATTCCTATACAACTCGACCATATGTTAGATGACAAAACATTCTAAAGGTGTAGAAAATGGAGGGAAAAATTTCGACTCTTCGACGTATTCAAAGTTCCACCTAGCTAATGATATAAGCTGAGTTAACTAACGAAAAGAGGTTTATTCCAAATAACAACTGAAAAAAATACTCGGCAATATGCTATTGTCAACAACAAACACCAACAACTTGTGGTCGCAATCCTAGCTTATATAGGGTTTTCCAATAGGGACTTGACAACTTTAAATTTAATTTGTGAACGCACTCTTTCATTAATCATCAAAGTGTCACTGTCAATATATTCAGTAAACCCAACATTTTCATCATGGAAAAGTACATGTAAAAAGTTTAGTGCAAAAATTTGAGTCTACATCTTCGATGTGTGATGTTGCCGTGTCAGTGAGACAACGGGTTGGTCGAAGTGCCGAAAATATCGCTGCCGTTCAGACGTCCGTAGCAAACGATCCAAATCAGTCAATTCCACGACGTTCTTAAGAATTTGGCATCGCTCAGACCACATTATGGCGTATTTTGCGTAAGGATCTTGGTTTACACCCATACAAGATCAAGCTGACTCAAGAAATGAAACTGATGGACCTTTTGAAGCTACGTACGTTCTCCGATTGGGTTCTGGAGAAGATGCGCCAAGACTATAAATTTCATCGCAAAATCATCTTCAGTGACGAAGCTCATTTTTGGCTCAATGGGTTCGTCAATAAGCAAAATATGAGTTATTGGTCGGGTGAAAACCCACATGTGCTTCATGAATCACCACTTCATCCACAAAAAATCACTGTTTGGTGCGGTTTGCATGCCGGCGGCGTTATTGGGCCATATTTTTTCGTCGACGATAACGATCGTCACGTTACTGTGAATGGTCAGCGTTATCGCGCCATGATCACCGATTATTTTTGGCCCGAATTGGAAGATATAGACTTGGACGACATGTGGTTTCAACAGGATGGTGTCACAAGATACACAGTACACGCTACAATCGATTTATTGAAGAGTAAGTATGGTGAACGTGTTATCTCAAGACATGGGGCAGTCGATTGCCCGCCTCGTTCGTGCCATTTAACGCCGCTTGACTATTTTCTGTGGGGCTACGTTAAGTCATTGGTTTATGCCAACAAGCCGACGACGTTGGAAGAGCTCAGAACCAACATTGAACGCGAAATAGCGGCCGTTTCGGCCGAAATGTGTGGCCGAGTCGTTGAAAATTGGGTCCAACGAATCGACCGCTGCAAAAGGGGCCCGCGGTGGCCATATGAACGAAGTCAAGTTCCATTCATAAATGTTTTGATTGTACTTCAAGCCAATAATAACGTTTTTGAAATATCTCAAATGGTTTGCCTTTTATTTTAAAAAAAAAAAGTTGTCAAGGCGTTATTAGAAAACCCTATACATATCTAACATATAGCCGATGTTACTATACTACACCAACTATTTCAGCTGATATTATGAATGCGTAAAAAAAAGAAACAGATTGCCCATACATATAAGTATGTTTTTGCAAGAAAACTTTGAAAAGAGCAATCTTGACAAAAAGCGATGAATTTAGAATCAGAAGTAAAGTAGATACAAAGTTACTGTAGAAAAAGATTTTCGCCGTCCACCAGCTCAGGAATAATGATATAAGGGGTTTTTCATCGTGAGGTTTAAATTTGAATAGGCTTTTTTGACAGATCTTTGTCATTTTTGTTCAGTATCGTTTGGCAAGTCATCACACCACAACAGCGTGAGAAATGTTTTTCGTGCGATTCGAGGAATTTACGGTGCGCATAATCGACCTACTGAAACCACTATTGCCAATATCATTCGCAAATTTGAGTCCCAGTTTACATCAGTGGATGATACTCGACAGGTTAGACTACATCGAGCAAGAAGTGAAGAGACTATAGCAGCTGTAGCTGAGAGTGTACGCGAAGACCGTGACGAATCGATTCGTCGTCGTTCTCAGCAGCTTGGCTTGGCGTATTCGACAACTTGGCGTATTTTACGTGAGGATCTCATCCTAAAAGCGTATAAAATTCAACTTGTGCAAGAATTGAAGCCAGGCAACTTGAATTTGCTTCATATTTTCAGTGAATGGGCTCTGGAAAAACTCAATGAAAATCCAGTGTTTCATCGTGAAATTTTGTTCAGTGATGAAGCCCATTTCTGGCTCAATGGATACGTTAATAAACAAAATTGCCGTATGCTGATGAGCAACTTGAGGAGTACCAAGAGCTACCATTACATCCATTAAAAACAACGGTATGTTGGTCTATATTTCTCCAAAAATGAGGCAAATCAGAATTGTGCCGTCAATGCTAACCGTTATCGCGCCATGTTAACGCACTATGTGCTTCCTACAATTAAGCACATGGTCTCGGTGAACTCTGGTTTTAACAAGACGGCGCTACGAGCCATACAGCGCGTAAAACAATGGACTTGTTGAGAAATCATTTTGGTGAACACTTAATTTCAAGTTTCTCTACTGTAAATTGACCGTCTAGATCGTGCGATATCACAACTTTAGACTATTTTCTCTGGGGATATGTAAAGTCTCGATTGACGCTTTGGAAGCCAACAATACTCGTGTTATTCGCGAGATACCAGTCGCTATACTCGAACAAGTCGCCCAATATTGGACCTTCCGAATTGACCACTTCATATGTAGTCGTGGCCAATATTTACATGATATTATTCTCAAAAAGTAAATGCCATGAATTGATCTTTTAAACGATAAGAAAAAATTTTAAGTTCACTTTCAAATTTATGTATTTTATTTAACATTATAAATTAAACCTCGTGATGAATCACCCTTTTTCAATCACGAAACACAAACTAAGAACTAAGGCTCCCCGTATTAGTGAAGATAACCTTGTCATTAACCCACTAGGTAAGGAAATTGAAGATGCATTTAAGAGAAATTTTTCTGCAGCTGGTGAACAAGATAGAATTATGGGGAATGAAGAAATCCATCGTATGCCGTTAAAGTAGTTTAGTTTCTACTTTAATGGTAGATTTATAGACTACAGTTATCCCATAACTTTCTAAGAAATTGGCTGCTAGCCAAGACTACCAAGGAGCTCTCAATGGTGCAACAATTGATCTATGAAATACTACAAAAATACACCTGGTGTGACAATATTAGTGTGTTTGAGTCAATCAATGGAAAACATTATCTACAAGAGGTGCTGAAAAAATGTGACTGATAGCACTTGTTAGTGTTTAGAAGCACAAGTCAAGTCTATAACGCTTAAGCGAAACGAGCTTAATAGGAGATAAACAGTGGCTACTGTAGTTGTACAAAAATTCATATCTGAATAAAGTAGAGCCTCTTTTTTATGCTTTTTAAATCATGATCGCAAAAAAATCTGTTCAATCAATTAAAACGATGTAAATGTTGTAAAGTTAAAATGCAACAAAACCTCTGAATCAATGGCATGAGTGCTGTTGTTTGGATGAAAGAATATTTGTGTATCTAAAAAATGGAATACAAACATTATTGTCTATTGCAGGGGCTATTATTATTTTTATTTTTATTTAAGATCATACAATAGCTTCAAATCGTAGAACACTAATAATGCCAATAATCGATCGAAGCATATACGACATGCATGGGAAAACTGTTCACTGCTCAGACAGGAAACACTTTTTAAATATTCAATATTTCGGTGACGTATAGAGTAAGACATGCCCTATTACTTGTGGTCAAACGGGTTGAAGCCTGGACTGGAGTTGGCGAGTCCGAAATAAATAAACTTTACGAAAAACTTCCTCCTTTAGAGGGTCAACGCCTGAACAACTGTACCCATCCATTCATTACGGTTCCGGGCGTGCTGCTTCCAGTTAAAAAGGCCAAGCTTCCATAACCGCGGTCGCCTGATCTTTAATTTGTAGGTTGGGTTATTGTTTTCTTCGCGGACCTGGTGGTTTGAATTCGAAGACCACCTTAACTGGAGCATTACTGTCCTTTTTCTCGATGTGACCGAGCTATTAAAGTCGACGGATTTTTGCCTTCCGTAGTATTTCAACATCTTTGTACAGCTCATAGATTTCGCGGTTGTGTCTTTTTCTCCATACACCTTCCTCCCAGGCAGTCCCAAATATTCGACGAACGATTTGTCTTTCAAAAGAGCCTAAAACTTGTTCCACTGTCTTATTTATCGTCCAACTTTCGGCTCCGTAAAGCAGGACTAGTAAGACTAACGCTTTGTGAAGCATGACTATGACTCATTGCTTTAGGAGTTTTGACCTAACTTGTTTTGAGAGACCGCAGTAGCAGCGGTTGCCTTAGGTTATTCCTGGTCGAATCTCCAACATGATAGCGTTTGTGGAGTTAACATTTACCCCGAGGTAGGTAAACTCCTTGACTACTTCAAAGTTGTAGCTGCTGATAGTAACGTTATGTCCTAGGTGATCTGCGAAAGAACTGTTTTCAGTCAACAGCATATATTTCGTTTTTCTTCATTTAAGACCAACTCGTTTAGCATCTTCAATTGCCGTAAAAACTTTAGTTACGTTACGCTGGAAACGTTCTTTGAAGTCGATGAAGGTGTTGTGTGTCGACTTGGAACTCGTTGGTCTTTTCCAGAATCTGAATTAATGTAAAAATTCGGTCTGATGTCGATTTGCCGGCTGGAAACCGCACTAATATTGGCCGATCAGACGTTCTGGAATAGAATCTGGATAGAATCTTATAGATGACGGTAAGTAGAGAAATGTCTCGATAGTTGTATAGGACATATAATCACCCTTCTTGTACATGGGACAGATAAAGTTGATATCTTAGTCGTCGGGCATTAGTCGTCGTCCTATACATTGCAAATGATCTGGTGTATGTCCCTTGTCAAAACATTGCCTCAGATTTGGAAGAGCGCAGATGGCAGGCCATCCTGTGGTTTGATGCTATTGACATCGGTGTTTTCTTCTGCACTTTTCTCAGAAAATGTGGAGGATCTGAATACCATATCTTCATTCCAGTCTCTTATGTTATGAAATGTGTATCGATCCATTAAACGCAATTTAAATAAGGAGTGGGGTTAGTTAAAAATGATTTACTTACATCGGGAAAAACATCTTAAATCATTTTCAACACTGCATGTTAATTGAAGCCTCGATTACTTTTTCGGACCTCATCTTCTGCTGTAACACAGCAAGAGGAACATGTTTTTATTTTATCTAAAGTCCCTTGGAGACATGTAGCAGCATCACGTAATGTAAACTACTTCAAAACTTTCTCAACGTCTCTACCCTTGGAAACAACATCCGATAAGAGACTTTTGAGTCGAATCATATTTTGATCCATTAGTTGGATAAGAAGCGTTACATTTGCAGTCATAAACATTGTTCGAACGCAACCATCATCGCCTTGTAGCTCGTTTACCGATGGATGACAACAAGCAATCCTTTTTATTATTGTTCACAAATTTCTGAACCTACTCGTAAATAAGAAAAAGATAATATACGATAAGTCAATTTAAAGCACAAGATTCCTGGGGTGCAAATTTCAAGTAAACCAACTTTTGAAAATATTTTTTGCCATCCATGTAGTCTGCGACCTGGCATAGTTCATTGGGGACTTAAAATTTTTGGTTCTCCAATGACAAGCAGTCTCAGTCTTGTGTTCACTAGTACTGTTCGTGCATACAAGGGTTGTTTGGCTATTTTTCTCCTAGGAGCTGATCTTTTGCCAGTGTGAACAAACGTTTTGCTCAAAACCATCCGCCAGGAACTTTCATGTGCATTTAAGATTTGGTTCCTGGTTAAACCAAGCTCAGCGGCTTTGTATCCGGCTTTGAACTTTGTAATCTAGCTATCACTTGCGTAATACGATTCTATCTTTTGTAGACAGAATGCAATAATAGGGTTTTCAAATAACGACTTGACACCTTTTTTTTTAAACAAAAGACTTTATTATTGGCTTGAAGTACAATTAAAACATTTATGAATGGAACTCGACTTCGTTCATATGGCCACCGCGGGCACGTTTACAGCGGTCGATTCTTTGGACCCAACGTTGGACTCAACGACTCAGCCACACATTTCGGCCGAAACGGCCGCTATTTCGCGTTCAATATTGGCTTTGAGCTCTTCCAATGTCGTCGGCGTGTTGGCATAAACCAATGACTTAACGTAGCCCCATAGAAAATAGTCAAGCGGCGTTAAATTGCACGGACGAGGCGGCCAATCGACTGGCCCATGTCTTGAGATAACACGTTCACCATACTTATTCTTCAATAAATCGATTGTAGCGTGTGCTGTGTGGCTTGTGACACCATCCTGTTGAAACCACATGTCGTCCAAGTCCATATATTCCAATTCGGGCCGAAAATAATCGGCGATCATTGCGCGATAACGCTGACCATTCACAGTAACGTGACGATCGTTAATGTCGACGAAAAAATATGGCCCAATAACGCCGCCGGCATGCAAACCGCACCAAACAGTGATTTTTTGTGGATGAAGTGGTGATTCATGAAGCACATGTGGGTTTTCACCCGACCAATAACGCATATTTTGCTTATTGACGAACCCATTGAGCAAAAAATGAGCTTCGTCACTGAAGATGATTTTGCGATGAAATTCATAGTCTTGGCGCATCTTCTCCAGAACCCAATCGGAGAACGTACGTAGCTTCAAATGGTCCATCGGCTTTAATTCTTGAGTCAGCTTGATCTTGTATGGGTGTAAGCCATACTATGGTCTGAGCGTTGCCCAATTCTTGAGAACGCCGTGGAATTGACTGATTTGGATCGTTTGCTACGGATGTCTGAACGGCAGCGATATTTTCGACACTTCGAACAACCCGTTGTCTCACTGACACGGCAACATCACACAACACAATATGTAGACTCTAATTTTTGCACTAAACTTGTTATTGCCTGTCTACTAGGGCGAGAATTACGACCGAAAATTGGAGTTAACGCTCTTAAAGTTGCAGTCATCGACTCCGAATATCTGTAGAAAATTTTTATAATTTGCAGACGTTGCTCGTTAGTGTACTTTACCATGATGAAAATGTTGAGTTTACTGAATAAATTGACAGTAACAGTTTGATGATTAGTGAAAGAGTGCGTTCACAGATTAAATTCAAAGTTGTAAAGTCCCTATTGGAAAACCCTATACTTGGCTTTGGCTTTCATCATGTTTTCTGATTACGTAGCTTCAGGAACCATCGATACAAAACAGCTTCCGTTTTCGGCAGTTTTGCTTTTTGTAAGGTCTTGGGTTTCTCTGCTCCTGCAATTGATGTTTTGAAAAATCTTATTCCCACAAGATATTGCAATCCCATATTTTTTTTTCTGATGATTTGATACGAGATTCCACTTTTAATGTCTTTGGTTGCATCTTCCCTGTACATAAATTCGCTTTACACTGATATGCACACAAGTAATCCAAAAATGCCGAAACGAGAAGAAAAGAAGCATTCTTCAATAAATAACGGTTATATGAATCTGCTACGAATAACTAAAAGAACTTAACACTTAAGTGGGTATTACTACACTTAAAAGCATGAGAACGTGTAAAGTTCTTGGGCTCAGTGGTTATCTCGCTCCATGGGTGGCATCCAACATTTTATGTGGAGACTAAATTATTAGTGTAATTTGACTTGTTATTCTTTATTAGGCAACCATTCATCTCTTGACATTTAAGTTGCCTGAAAGAAAGAATGTCTTTCGGGAACGACTGGTATTGAACCCCGAATCGTCCTATTGGGAAGCCGATACACTACCACTTAAGTTAAGGCCATGTTGCTGTTTTAGCTGTGTGATCCAGTCTAGTGACACTCTACTCTAAACTACCGGAAGACGTACACAATCATTGTTGACCAGGAATGAGCTTTGCGTTTAATTGGTTTTCCGGCATTCATTCCCAAAAGTCACTGTAATTCTATAAAATAGAAGAGCAATCCAATCACAAATGGCCAGAACTTAAGGTATATTGCTAAGTTAGAACCCAAAGTATTTGTGTTTGTAGCGAACGCTGAACGAGTTCTTATTACTTTTCTGTATGCGTTTTTCTTTTTTAAAGTAAAACTATCAGCGTCTCATTCTGAAATTAATTTTTATAATTTCTTCTGCATTCTTTAGGAATCTACACTTTTTCTAATGAATCATTTCTTTACAAATATCTCAACAACTCTCAATAGATAAAGTGGAGTTTATGAAACAAATCCTGTGACCCACTTTATGCTAGATATTCCTCTCTCGAACTATTACCTCCATGTTAGATTCCTAGAAGGTGGAGAGTAGCTTTTAGTAGCGACAAAAGTATTATAAAAAAAAAAAAAACGAAGAGACATAGCTATAACATACATAACATGAACATCCTTTTTGTGAAATCGACAGAATCTGCTGCGTGGTAGAAAAGTACTCCCCAGACAGTAGAAAAACATGACACTCAGCAGGTTGTCATGTATCGAAACAAACGAGGTCGAATCGGCAAAGCTAACCAGCCACCCCTACATAAATAGGATGGGTTGGTTGCAGCAGCTCAATCGATCGATTATTTAAATGATTGATAGATGTCATAAATTGTTCGTTACCTACTCTCTTCTATGCACAAAAGTGATGACTACGTGTTGCCCTGTTCTCTCCGTCCTGTCGCAGCCCATGTAACGAGGTCAGTTAATACAGATTAAATAATTCATGTCTACGGTTGTATGTAAATATAACATTAATACAGCGGTTTACGATAAATACAAAAAAATCTCGAAAATATATAAAACAAAAAAAAAAAAAACGAAAACATTTAAAATTGTGACATGATTGTATTGAAAGGTCGGTCAATGGTCAAATTAAGTAGCTTTCATGAGGTATGATTTTAATTGCAGGTTAAACACTTGCATTGCTATTTATTTATTTTGTTGAGTAGCCTCAGGTAGAAGAGAATAAAAAGGGAAAAAAGTAGTGCGAAAAAATTGAATAGTAAAGTGAAGTGAAAATTACTCATATGGGGTGATTCATCGTGAGGTTTGATTTTCAATAGGCATCTTTTGACAGATTACGTGGGACTCCAATCAAACTATTTTATCATTTTTGTTCAGTATCATTTGGCAAATTATCATAGAAAGACTCACACCACAAGAGTGCCTCCAAATTGTTCAGCTGTATTACGAAAATTAGTGTTCTGTGAGAAATGTTTTTCGTGCGATTTGAGGAACTTACGGTACACATAATCGACCTACTGAAACCACTATTGCCAATAAAATTCGCAAATTTGAGTCCCCGTTTACATTAGTGGATGATACTCGACCGGTTACACCACATCAAGCACGTAGTGAAGAGTTACTATAGCAGCTGTAGCTGAGAGTGTACGCGAAGACCGTGACAAAACGATTTGTCGTCGTTCTTAGCAGCTTGGATTGGCGTATTCGACAACTTGGTGTATTTTACGTGAGGATCTCGTAATCGAATTGAAGCCAGGCGATTTAAATTTGCGTCATATTTTCAGTCAATGGGCTTTTGAAAAATTCAACGAAATTCCGGTGTTTTATCGTGAAATTTTGTTCAGTGATGAAGCCTATTTCTGGCTCAATGGATACGTTAATAAAAGAAATTGCCGTATTTGGACTGATGAGCAACACGAAGAGTACCAAAAGCTACCATTACATCCATTAAAAACAACGGTGTGGTGTAGTTTACGGGCTGGTGGAATCATTGGTCCACATTTCTTCAAAAATGAGGCAAATCAAAATGTTGCCGTCAATGGTAACCGTTATAGCCCCATGTTAATTGACTATGTGCTTCCTAAAATTCAAACACATGGTCTTGGTGAGCTCTGGTTTTAACAAGACGCGCTAAGAGACATACAGCGCGTGAAACAATGGCCTTGGTGAGAAATCATTTTGGTAAGCACTTAATTTCACGTTTTGCTACGGTAAATTGGCCGCGTAGATCGTGCAATATCACACCTTTGGACTATTTTCTCTGGGGATATGTAAAGTCTCAGGTCTTCAGGATTGACGCTTTGGAAGCCAACATTACTGGTGCCATCCGCGAGATACCAGTCGCTATGCTCGAACGAGTCGCTCAAAAATTTGACCTTCCGAATGGACCACCTCAGACGTAGTAAAAGCCATGAATTGTTCTTTTAACCGATAATAAAAATTTTAAGTTCAGTTTCAAATTTATGTGTTTTATTTTATTTCTAAGAGAGGGCACCACTTGAATTAAATCCATACCAACCTTCAAAAGATACGTGTATAAATTTGACAGCTGTCGGACGATTAGCTCTCGAGATATAGCGTTGTGAGTGAAGAAACTTTTTTTATTGTGAAAAAAATGGATTCAAAGCAATTTCGTGTGTTGATTTATCATTGCTTTTTGATGAGGAAAAAATGCAGCCTATGCAAAGAAATGGCTTGATAAGTGTTATCCGGACTCTGCACCAACTGAACGAACCATTCGCAAGTGGATTGAAAAATTTAAAAGTGGTCATACAAGCACCGAAGATGATGCACGCAGTGGACGTCCAAAAGAGGCTGTTTCAGATGAAAACATCAAAAAAGTCCACAAAATGATTACGAATAACCGTAAAGTGAAGTTGATCGAGATAGCAGAGGCTCTGAAGATATCAAAAGAGCGTGTTGGATATATCATACACGAATATTTGGACATGCGAAAGCTCTGTTCAAAGTGAGTGCGCGCATTTGCTCACAGTCGACCAAAAACAACAACGTGTTGATGATTCATAGGAGTGTTGAAAGCCGAATTTTTGCGTCGGTATGTGACAATGGATGAAACTTGGCTCCATCACTTCACATCAGAGTCAAATCGGCAGTCAGCTAAGTGGCGAGCAGGCGACGAACCTCGTCCAAAACGACCAAAAACTCAACAGTCGGCTGGCAAGTTTATGGCATCCGTATTTTGGGATACACATGGAATAATTTTCATCGACTATTAAATTGCGTTGTTGGAGCGTTTGAAAGACGAAATCGCAGAAAAACAGCCGCATTTGAAGAAAAAGAAAGTGCTGTTTCATAAAGACAATGCACCGTGTCACAAGTCGATGAAAACGATGGCAAAATTGAATGAATTCGGCTACGAGTTGCTTCCCCACGCACCGAATTCTCCAGATTTGGCCACCAGCGACTATTTCCTGTTCGCAGACCTCAAAAGAATGCTCGCGGGAAAGAGATTTAAGACCGATGAAGAAGTAATCGCCGAAACAGAGGCCTATTTTGGGGCTAAATCGAAATCGTACTGCAAAACTGGTGTCGAAAGATTGAAAAATCGTTTTAATTAGTGTATCGCCTTTGAAGGCAACTATATTGATAAATAAAGTTGAATTTTGCAAAAAATTTGTGTTTTACTATAAAACGTCACGGACTTTTCAGCCCACGTGTTAAAACTTTAACGTATTCCACATACTACACACGAGAATTTTAAAATATTTGCACTTTTCAATTAATAGTACTTAGTGCAACACCCCCCGTTCAAATAAGAAACCTCTTCTAAAAAATCCAAATTGTAGAAAGAAGAATGAGATCTGGTAAACGATCTAAAGCTGAAAGATGACTGTAAGGGTCACTGTTAAGGTGGATGATAGAAAAGCCTGAACTATTCTCATTATTCTGATGATCTATTCAAAAATATTTTAAGTTATAATGAAGAGGATAAAGATGAAAAGTTATCATCAAGAAGTAATGATACTTGTTTTATCTTGAGGGCTCATGAATAAATTCTCATTTACATTTACATAGGTATTAACCACAAATAAAGAAAACACTAATTGGTTTCAAGTTTTGAAAAATCCTCAAACGTATTAATTTTAATAGTTTTGTCACCTTTCCTTTTTCTTTGCGTTCAATTATTTGAAAACTTTCAAGAGGGACTTTCCTCTGCATTCAACAGATTGATTGTGGTTACTTTTAAAAGTTTCATTTCATTCTTTAAATTTAGCATTGACGCTTGCTTAAAAAAAAAGGAAACACTTCATAATTGTCCTATGCCTCACTACACACATACCCTGGTAAGGAAAAAAAAATAAACTTATGTTTGCCTTCATGTCATGGTGCTCCCTGGTGTGTTAAATTTGTCAGTTGCTACTGCCACAATGGAGCTGCCACTTGTTCTCTTAAGCTGATGTAAAATAATTTATGGTCTGCAAATAGGTTAAACCACCTCGAACAATGTACGAGTATACTGTTTGAAGGGGAAAAGGAAGCATAGTCAACTCAATAGCGACCTGACGCGGCTCATACCTTTGAGAGGCTTAAAAAATGAGAGAAATTCAAAAGTTTTTTTAAAAAACGGACACGTTGCTTACACTCAGGCGATAAGTCAAGGAAATTGAAGAGAATCAATGGAGTTATAAATGTTGAAATCAATAAAAATTAATAAATGGACTAAGGCTTTGTCTGTCCTACTAGTTCCAGTTAATTAATTTTCCAGAAATCTCGTTTTAGGCCTATTTAGGGTGTCGCGGATTTCAAGACGATCTAAGTATAAGGAAATGTAACATACATATAACACTGATGAACCAAATGACTAGAATAAACTATTCCGTTCAGAAAAGCAGCTGATCAATATTAAGCCTTTAAAAAGCCTTCAGGTAACGGGTGTCCATATAGCAATGATAAATTTTCCAACTGTTGTGTTTCAGCAGCTGTCAAAGTTACTACTGACATCCAGCTGTCAAAATATTCTGTAAGGTTTGCCATTCATCGTACGTACATCGTTTAACGCTTGTCGAGTGTGCGGAAATTACGAAAAATAATCTAAATTCCGGTTCAGTTGTAAATACGCAACGTGAATTTCGTTTGAGGACGGTCGCCGTCATGGCTTCAGTGTGCAGAAATTCGTCACACTGTGGAAAAGGTTGAGCGCGATTAAACTCTTTTGGATCTTAAGCCACCAAACAGATAGAGATTGGTGCGAAATGAAGAAAACAAAAGCCGCTGTAGCGGGCAGTATCGAAGAAAACCCAGAAATGTCGATTGGCTTTTTCACGGTAGGATTTGGGTCTACGTCCGTAAAAAATTGTACTGACGCAAGAATTGGAGCCGGACTACCATAGAAAGCGCCGTGAGTTCGTTAATTGTGCCTTGAAAATTTTGGCACAAAAATTATCTTCTCCGACGAGGTCAATTATTGGGCCAGCGGCTATGTCAATAACCAAAATTGCCCTTATTGGAACGAATAAAATCCACAAGTGTTCGGTCAAATATCAATGAATCCATAGAGACTGACTATTTGGTGCCGTTTATGGCAGAGCGGTATCATCGGGCCTTATTTCTTTCGAAATGAGGAAGGAGACACCGTTACGGTCAATGGTATTTGGTTAGCGCTGTTAAGCGATATATCCGAGCTGTTTTTCCAACAAGACGGCGCTTCATGTCATACAAGAAGTTTGGCGACTGGGTCATCTCATGGAAAGCGTTCATAAATTGGCCGTTGCGATCATGCGATTCGACACCACTCGATTATTTTCTCTGGGGCTACGTCAACTTCTTAGTTTACGCTAACAAACTAACTACTTTGGATGAGCCCGAAGCCAACATTCGACACGCTTTTGCCGGAAAAACACCCCACATATTGGACCGAGTCACGAAACATTGGATCGACTGCTTAAGGTTAGGTTGCCCTTTTTTTCCTATCTTTCTTCTCTGGTCACCCTTTACTTACACATTGATGGTGCAAAGATCTGGATTACTTACTCTTATATGTTCAAAGGTAGGATGGAAAACTGAGAGATTTCCTGATTACAATGCACATTAAGGCTAAATTATAGAGCATATGAATGATATAGGCATACGCACGTACAGCTTAAAAAGGCGAGTTTGCCAAGGATTGCATCTAAATGGTAATATTTCGCTGTTTTATTTTTCAGTGTTTTTTTTTTTTGACAGCTCACGAGTGATTCGTAACATGTGTCAAAGTCGAAGTCATTTTCAGCCAGCATTGTAATTTGATCATGGAAAGACTTACACCCAAACAACGCTTACGAATTATTGAATTTTAGTATCAAAATTCGTGCTCTGTGAAAAATGTTTTTCGCACTTCGACCATTTAAAAGTTGTCATAATCGACCCACTGAGCAAGAAATCCATTGCACCGCATGCCACCTGTGGACATTTCTGTGTAGTCTGTTTCTCAATCATACCTGTCAAGGCTGTAATTTGGTTGTACTGAACGTATTTTTATATTTGTGTATTGCACAACTTTAGCAATCCACTCTTTTGTAAAAAAAAAAACAACATAAAACACTCTAGTGGGGTTTTAGCATTTTTTCCATATTCGATTGGACCTGGTAGCTCAGTTACTATATTATGAACTCTGGTTTGGCTCCGTTTTTGTACTGGAATGTAATTCCAATTGGTTGTCATATTTTTGCTTAAATATTGCGTATGGGGTTGTTGAGTTTCTTCATCTTCACTCGACGTTAAATAACAACTTTGAATCTAGCTGGATGCCTAGATGTTTACTCCATTAATTTGTAACCGGTTAGAAGGCAGAAAGCAATGTTTTCTTTTTCTAGTGAAAAAGATAGCTTGCATTTTCACTTCATTCCATTTTACTTTCCATTTTGTGTAATACTTTTTTAATGCTTCCATCGCATTATTGAGATTGCTTTCAATATTGAAAGCAAACTCATGTGATGAAAATACTGCAGTACCTTCAGCAAAATGGCTACATGGCAATCGTGCAAAATAGGAGAATGGGACGTGTAGCTATTATACAAAATTGGGCCTAAAACAGAACCTTGAGGAACACCAAAATCAAAAGTTATTAAGTTTGAGACACCACTATTAACACACACCCTGCCTGACTCGAACTGCAACCAACTTCAGACTATTATAATTTCCAAACCGTTCATGACAGTGAGCTGAAATTTTGACACATGACAAAAGGCTTGTAAATAGCCTTTTAAACAATTTGCGTCTCAGTTGTGTTGAAAAGTTTTTATCCGCGATGGAATTCAAACGTGATAGTGTGATATTTGGCTGGAAAACCACAAGTAGCTATCGTTAGAGTCCTCCAGCACCTCAACGTGAATAAATCATTTGTGTCTCGAACCATAGCTCGTTACCATGATACTGGTAGCGTTGCAAAACACAACATCGGCAGAAATGGTTCGGAAAGTGAAGGCTCGAATTGAGAGAAATCCGCGTCGAAGTGGAAGGAAAATGGCTAGTGAGCTCAACATATCGTTGGAACGGATTCAACACATACTGAAAAATGAGCTTGGGCTCAAGCAATTGAAGTTCTAAAAAGCAGACGTTCTTACACCGCAACAGAAAAAAGTTACAACCAAAAGAGCGAAGGAGTTGCTACGCTTGCACGAAAGTGGTGAGTTGTCGAGTTTGGTTTTTTCCGATGAGTCGCCATTTGATATCGAGCAATATGTCAACAAACAAAATAACCGAGTTTACTTGCCAGAGAGGTCCTTCGAAAATTTACACCTTCGGACGGCCACTAGAAAGCAGGCAGCACTGATGGTGATGGTTTGGGCCGCCATAACCGCCGATGGTCGCTCTCCGCTCGTATTTTTGAACCGTGGCGTCAAAATTAATGCGATTATATACCGTGAAACTGTCATAGAGGCAGTATTGAAGCCTTGGGCAAACAATCATTACGGTCGGAGACCATGGACATTTCAACAAGACTCGGCACTGTCTCACAAAACGCGCGTCAACCAAGATTGGTTAAAAAACAATGTTCCACACTTAATTTCTTCGACACAATGTATTGAAAATTCTCCGGATGCAAATCCGTTGGATTTCACTGTCTAGGGTATTTTAAAGGCGAAGATCGGCACTTAAAAAATACCAAAGTTTGGTATTTACAAAAGATATTGGTGCGCTTCTATTTAAGAAATACTCTTGGACTGTGGTTCGCATCACCAATAAATCTGGGGATGTTGTTTCTCGCAAAGTTCAGTACAACGGCATTTTCTTTGTCCACATCTGAAATATAGATGCTAACAGTATCTTTTAATAATGGTAACTGCCTTTTTCTATTTTTTATTACCTTCATAATGTTCCATAACGGTCTAGCTTTTATTGTTAGCCTGTGATATTCCTAGGGCAATGATCTTATTGATATTTGATACCGCATGTCTGTAAAGAGGGTTCCGATATCTCTGCCAGTTTTTTCGGCAAACGTTTCTTATTTTTATTAGATCTAAAACATAGCGGGAAGTTTTAACTTCTTACAGATTTCTTTAGAATACTTTTTTCAGCAGCATTTAATATGATTTTCGAAAACTGTTTTAAAACAGCATCGACATTTTCTTAACTGGAAATAGCTTCTACGTTGTCAATTGTACCTCGAAATATATTATTGATCTCAGATCTGAAACGTACCCAGTTCGCATTTTCCAAATCTTGGGTAAACTTGACTTGTTTAGCCGCTGTGCAATAAACCTTGCAAAAAACGGGTGTGTGATCAGAACTAAGGACGTTAACAACAGTTCTCTGTCATATTAAGCTAGGAACATTAGTAATAAACAAGTCTAGAACTTGTAGCCGGCCACGGGAACTACAAGGGAAATAAGTGGGACTAGCGGGAAACATTACAAAAACTGGCTATGTTAACACATAAATCAGATAAAATATTTCCCCAGGAGTTAGCTCTTGAACAACCCCAGTCCCTATGTCTGCAGTTAAAGTCTCCTCCAAAAAGTACTTTTCCGTTTAAGGAGAATAACCTGCGAAAATCATTTTTGACGGCAATTCTTTTGTCATTACAAACGCGGCCGAGAGGGAAATATAAACAGGCCTTTCGATGCGATTACAAAGGACGATGTCAAAAAAATACATGAAATGATGTTGCCTGACCGGAAAGTGAAGATGCTCGAGCTAGCAAATACCACAAAGATTAGTACTGAGCGCACACGTCATATTTTGGGCAATTATCTGCATATGAAAAAGTTATCCTGCGGCTGGGTGCTGCGCATACTCACTCTTGACCAAAAACACGAACGCGAGAGCACTTCGAAAGAGTGTTTGGACTTGCTGATGCAGAATCGATTGGCGTCGATTGGTAACTGTTGATGAAACTTGGATCCACAATTACACACGAGAGAACAGAATGAGTGCCCAGCAATGGACTGAAGCCGGCACGAGTGCTCCGAAGCGGCCGAGGGAGGCTCGATGGGTCGGAAAGGTTATGGCGTCGGTTTTCTGCATCGCAGCCACGGCTAAAACCAATGACTTACGGCTCCAATTGCTGTCGCATTAACCATATTCGCCCAATTTGGCTCTATTGGACTATTATCTCTTCCCAAACCTAAAAAGATGGCTCATCAATAAAAAATTCAGCTCTTGCGAGGAAATCATCGACTCCACAGAGGAGTATTTTGCAGACCTTTCGGAAAATTACTTTTCGGACGGGATCAACAAGTTGGAAAATCGCTGGAATAAGTGTATTAAACTAAAAGGGGACTTTATTGAATAAAATAAAAAAACCCTTTGATTCCCAAGGAGGTTTTCACCCCACCCACAATTCCCTGTTGAAGAGGTTACCTTTGCGATTTCGAAGTGCTTGGATACCCTTTTTATGGCCATTGGTTAGGTTTTTAGTGTTTTTTTCCTTCTGCAGCAATCTTCGATATCCGTGAGCTGGAAGGCTGCAAAGGCTCTTTTTTTCAGCATTAGTCTTTTCTACTTCCTCCTTATCCAAAACTGTTCTGCTGACAAGTTGCAGTATTTTTCTGTATGCCATATATATATATATTTTTGTACACGTTCATCATCATACCAATGATTTATCTTATGGGTGGGCGGTAGCCCAAGATGTTGTAATAGGCTGTGGTAGGCAATTGCATATTGGAGAGTTTTTCGTCCAGGTGCTGTTTGTAGTTTGGCTATTTCCGCTGTGCGTAGGCGTCTAATGTCGAACTTCCTTTTTGGATAATGTCGCAGTTTTCTTTCATTTGACAGTCAAGCTCTGAATCGGGCTGCTACAAGGTAATGGTCATCCAGTTTTAACATCCAGGATATTTGACGAGTGACGTCCGTCAATAAGCACGTGATCGATTTGGTTGGCGGTTCGACCGTCTGGAGTTAGCCAGGTTGCTTTATGGATTCTTCTGTGAGGGAATCTCGTGATACACATCACTGTATTACTAGCTGTCGAGAAGTCTGCGAGTCGGAAGCCGTTATCTGTTGTCGTACCATGGAGGCTTTTTTTTCGACCGCTCGCCAAAGATGTCCTCCTTACCGATTTGATTGAGTACAATTTTAACATCGTACTTCGGACAGGCTCTGTGGGCTCCGTTCAGGAGGTCAAAAACGTCTTCCTTGATGAGTTCTTTAGCCTCGTTGGTGGGGGTGTGAGCACATATATAGTTGATGTTATGTAATCTTACATTGACGCGGATAACAGCCAGGTGATCACTTATGGGATTAAAATCGATAACCTTCGACTTGAGCCGCTTTACCACGACGAATCCGTATCCCAATATGTGTAACCTTTTGTGACAGTTGAAATTATTGTCGCAATATGTTCTTTTTATCATTCCCGCTCCTATCCAGCATACTTTTTGGATTGTAGTAATATCCGCCCTATACTGCTTGAGGATATTTTCCGGTTTTTGAGTTGATCCTGAAGTTTAAAGTGTTCTTAATTTCCAGGAGCATACTCACATGAGTGGGTCGTCAGGCCACAGCACAACCGCCATTCTGGCCGAAGAGAGGTCGTTGCATGCATTAGTTCACTATCCAGCGGGCACCGGAGTAGCTATTCAGGGGTGCCACGAGAAGGCTGCGTGTCAACTGGATTAGACAGTGACAAGGATCGCTCTGGCCTTCGTTGAGTTGAAGGCAATCAGGAGAAAGATATTACCGTATTATTTCTAATACGAGTATTTAATAAATATACTCTCTCACTCTCTATCTGAAAGTAAGTTTTAAACTAAATTTAAACTCGGAGTTTTACGATTTACTCTATATAAGGCTCGGTTCGATTATGGCTCGGTTTTGTTAATATATGCACCGTATATGTAACCAATTAATTTTATACATCATTTAATGACTTTTTAAACTCATAATTGGATTTCGAAACTATTAAACAATTCACTGGAAAAAATGGATTTTTTTTACGTATTTTACAAAGTTTGCATTTATTTTTTATTTGTTTTAGCTTCATTAAAAATAGCTTGTATTGTGTTTATAGTTTTATAATGGGGCGCACAATCGTATTATAATGCCGAATCGCGAAGGCTGCCAAGTTCTCGCGTCTAGTCAGTTAGTGCGACTTATATAAATATTCTTTCAAATAATAGGTAAATAATGTTGTATCCTTTTTTTTATTTTTTTGCTTTCATAGGGGTTTTATAGTATCTATCTTCAGAGTTTTATGAGGTATACAGTCACTTGTTCGTTTGATGATAATACCCCCAGTGGTTGGAATGAAAGCGTGGAATTTTTTGTGTGTTAGGTATGATTATCGTATAGTCAAAGCGGCTTTTGAGATGTATTCTATAATATATTGGTCGACTTCATCTTTATCAGAATAAAAAAAAAAATGTAGTGATGCTCTAGCCCATTCATACAAACGCTTGGGTGTAGTGATTGTTTTATTTGGAACTGGCCCGTCTAGCCAAGAGTTTTATATTACTAACGAGTCCATCATACTGTCCTTTCTAATGAAAAGTACCATGGAAACGGATTTCTGCTTTTGTGCCAATGTCACAGTTTTCAAGAAAGAGTGTATAGATCACGTTCTGTATGGGGTATATGAGCTCGATCATAAACTATCTACTAATGCAAAGCGCCAGCACGATAAATGAAGCGCTAAGAAGATGAAGGGCCTAAGCGACGTTTTCAAATGTCAAAACGTTGAGTAATCAAGGTTTAAAGTTTTTTACCTATATAAAATATAAATAGCCAATTTGAAGTAAATAAAACTCAAGTGCTTTTTATGTTAGTAATATTACTTATCGAAAAGACAGGATTTGCGAAATATTTGCAGGAATTGTGTACTTAACACCTTCGTCCACGAACTTTCTTGTATTTATTTATTTATTTTTTATATTAAGGGCTTAAACGATATTTAGAGCTCTTATAACTTATTTACTTTTCTCAAGTTTTTTTTTCGTCAGGATCTGCTGAAATTGTGTTTAAATAAAATCATTGATGCTCTACCGGAATAAATTTAATCTGCTTTTTTAAATTTTCTATTTTTTCCGCAGAAAGTTGTTTGAATTTGTTCTCACTTGGCATAAAACCCTGATTCTCAGTGAGATGTTTATTGCTATCTGCTATTTGCTATTATTACCTTACTAAAAGGAACATCTTCTTCTTAGCATTCTTTGTAAAGGTATGAACCATACTCTTACACTCGAATCCATTTTACCAGAATCCCTAAATTGAACTTTTTCATTGGACACGTTTTTTGTCGAATTTTTCACAAATTGATCGTTATTGCCGCGAGTGATAAGGTGAAACCCCTAACGATATTTGGTTTCTTTCTCCTCAGAAAATCTATCGATAGCATAAGTCCCGGTTATGATTCTACAACCCAACTTCGGGACAGAAACCTCCTAGTGCTGGTCAAATCTCAAAAAATTGCCGATCTGTTTACATCTAAAAAAATCCCTATCTAATATCTGTCCCGTAAAAGTTTCCTTTCACAACGCTTTAGGTTTCTCCAACCGTACTGTATACCCTCCATCAGTGAAATGAGATCACAAGAAGTCACTGAAGTATTCAAATTTAAAAAAAAAAAATCAACAAGGATTGCAACGCGCCACCGGTGTCTTCCTCCTCACTTTTGACCGCTTTCGGCCTCCACCATCATTAAATATCGGCTGGTAAGACTTGAAAGTTAGGGAATACTTCCCCAACCCTATGCATTGCCATAATTGCCACATGCAGCTTCCTCAAGGTCATGAAAGACATACTTCTGGCAAAATAAAATTTTGAAAATAAAAGCCATCAATTAATACAGCATATCCGAGGCAAATAAAAATTTACAAAGCCCAAATCACATCCTGCTTACTTCCCACTTCATACTCATCAATAACGAACAATAATGTCCGATCGGAGAGGATTCATGGTGCTCATGGCAACAGGCTAAAGCTAAAAATAGTTGCTAGGCTTCCAGTCTACGAAAAATTGACAAGAGACCATCTTCTTACTCGATGCATCGGCGGTTATACTCAAAACTTTAGTAAAAAATTTAATTCAATTTTGTGGCCATTGGCACCAAAATCTATTTCTTGTGGTAGAACTTTGTTGGATATAGCTATGGATATTGCAGTTTGTGTGTATAATAACGGCTTTGCTTCAATTTTGCACAAAATGAAAGCCATGGATTTAGAAATCGGCCCGAACAGCTACGAAATGTGCTTGGAGATTAACAAAAAGCGCATATGCAAAATTTGCAAAAATATCGCTGTTTGAAGCTGCAAAAGAGTGGAGGAACGCATTAAAATCTAATAAAAAAGAAATGGAAGAGCAGGACACTAATTTAGAAGCTCAATTATATAGTGAAAACATCGCGGATTAAAAGTAATGCAAAATTGTTCATGACTTTCTAAAACGTGAATTTTTAAACACGTTTATCTCAAAAAATATATTTTCTAAATAAGGACTTGGGTTTTTTGTTTTATATGGCATAGTTCATTTATTATTAATAATTTTCTGTGCGATATTAAAATATTAATCTTGGATATTTATGAAAGAGGAACTTCTTTTTTCTTGATGTTTTAAAAGAATGTTTTCTTAATTTTGATAAAGCTGATAGCACATCTGAAAATGATTCTAATTTTGAAGGAGAAGAGCCCATTTCTCCGAAGGACAAAAGAGGAAACAGCAACAACTCGTAGCAGAAAGACAGCTCAACAACGGTATAGTATGGAACAACAGTAATATTAATTTCTTACCTCGAAAAAAATGTTCCGAATTTTCAGCAGCTAATAATTCATGATAGTTCATTGATAGGAGTTTAAAAAAAGTTTTATGATTTCATAGGCTTATTTGTAAAAATCGCCGATTGCACAAATAAGAGAACGCACAGAAAGGCTTCTTCATCCGCTGAGAAAGCAAGACCGTCATTGCAGACTGCTGATCCCTATAAAATCATCGTTGTTATCGGTATATACTTGATCATATCTTACAATCGACTACAGCACTTGTCATCGGGCAATACAGCTATAAAAAATTGTTTAAGCCAAGATAGATTTCTACATCTCTCATCAAAACTATTCAGTCCTGCCATAAGTTCTGTTACACAATTTTCAGCGCTTATCGTTTAAAACTTCTTGAGGGAATGGAACCATTAGGTTTTTTTCAGAACACATGCACTGATCAGGGAGGATTACTAGTTAGTTTGGTTTCAGTTTGCAAACTATTAACATGGAATGAGGCGTTAAAGATAATCGAGTCGCGTAATAGCGTTGCATAAGTGCGGAAAGAGTGCTGGTCAAATTTTCGAGTTGCTAAAACTACTCAAAATATCGAGAATATTCGTTTATCGGGCTTTTGCTCGATATATCAATCAGATCCATGTCTAGGCTGACTCGAAATGATCAAACCAAAAAAATTTAGGTTGGAAAAGGTGCAAGCGACTTTTAGAGTGGCACGCGAACAATGACCATAAAAACATTCTGTTTACAACAAACTAAATATTGGGTCTATAACTTCGTGCGGTTTGCTAATAGATGGAGTAACTTGTATTATTCCATTGTTATTATTCCATTGAAACATGCGTTGGAAAGCTACTGTCATTGTACGTCATTTCAGTATATGTCATTCATTTGAAGCGTAAACAACAATATTTTTTTTCACTCAAATATGTCGAACTTTGTGCCTGAAAAAGTGTTTTCGCGGGGAGTTCTTCTTCATTACTTTAATATGAAGAAAACTGCTGCCGAAAGTCATCGTATTTTGGTGGAAATTTATGGTGAAAATGCGCTAGCTGAGCGAACGTGCCAAAAGGGGTTTGCACGATTTAAAAGTGGTGATTTTGGCTAAGAAGACGATGAACGTCCTTGGAAGCCAAAAAAGTTTGAATATGAGGAACTGGAAGCATTACTCTATGAAGATTATTGCCAAACACAAAAACAGCTCGCTGAATCTTTGGGTGTCACTCAAGCAGCCATTTCAAAACGTTTAAAAGCAGCTGGATATATTCAAAAGCAAGGAAATTGGGTTCCACATGAATTCAAGCCGAGAGACGTCAAAAGGCTGTTTTGCATGTCCGAAATGCTGCTGGAACCTCACAAAACAAAATCATTTTTGCATCGGATTGTTACTGGTGATGAAAATGGATCCATTACGACAACCCCAAGCGCAAAAAATCATATATGAAACCCGGCCAATCAGCCAGGTAATGCTCTGTATTTGGTGGGATCATATGGACAACGCTACCGAACACAATTAATCCGTTTGAAGAGAGCAGTAGCCGAAAAACGCCTGGAATATGCGACCAGACACGAGGCAATAATTTTCCATCATGACAACGCTCGGCCCCACGTTGCTATACCGGTTAAGAACTATTTGGAAAAAGTGGATGGGAAGTCTTACCCCACCCGCCTTATAGCCCAGACGTTGCCCCTTCTGACTACCATTTGTTCCGGTCGATGCAGAACGCCCTCACTGAAATACGGTTCACATCAAAGCAGAATATCAAAAATTGGCTTGATTCATTCTTGGCTGCCAAGCCGGCGCAGTTCTTTTGGGATGGGATCCACAAATTGCCAGAAAGATGGGAAAAAGTCATAGCTACAGATGGGCAATACTTTGAATAATACTATTGTACATGTTTTTCTTAAATAAACGTTCAAATTTTGAAAAAAAAACCGCACGAATTAATATAATATAATATATATAATATATGTATAATAACAAAATTTATGCCATTTCATCTACGGAATAAAAAAAAAGTTGTTCCAAGGGTTCAACGTGGACATCATCCCGCATCCGTAATGGTTTTATGGGGGCTTTCTCACCATGGTGTCTGTAAAAAAGGCGTAAAAGCTGGTGCAAAGGTTTACCATAAAAATGTGCTAAAGGGTGTTATGAAGGGTTTGACAAATACCCTTTCCAATGGATACAGATGGATCTTCCAACAGGACTCTGCTCCTGGCTCAGACTCAATATTCCTGGCCTTATAGCAGCAGAAGATTGGCATTCGGGGAGTCCAGATCTGAGTCCACTGGATTAAGGTTTGTGGTCAGAATTGGAGAACATGGCCTGGAAGACTCCCACAGAAATTTGGAAAGCCTTAAAACAGCAATAAACAGAGCAACGTACGTGTCGCTATAGCACAATTGCCACACCATTTGCAAGCTTGTGTTAAAACAAAAGGCAGTTATTTCATTTAATTTTTTAGTTTTGCTTATTTTTTCTGATGAGACCGGTTTAGTTTCCCATCCAAGTAAATATACATTTGTTGCTATGTTTAAGTATGCGGCTCAATAAATTGATAAAATTGTAAAACACCGTAAACTTACGAGGTGGGAAAATTATATTTCTTTAAACTTAAACATTGCTGTCAAAACTATCAAAGTTTCCATTTTTTTTTTTCACTATAAAGATATATGTATTGAACAAATTTATTTTTACACTTAAATAAGCCCAATATCAAAATTTTAAACATTTCATTTAAGAAAGAATAATCCGAATATACCACCCGTCACGCGACTGAGATCTCACTGTGCCAAACATGTCAGTTGTGTTACTTTGAACAGACGCCACAAGACTTACACTGTTCGCATCAATTAAGAAATCAGAATTGTTGTCGATGAATTTAAATAGAAAAATCTCCATTCAGAAGGAAAACAAATTAAAAATGAATCTGTAGTTCAAGTGCTTATGGCGGCGTTCCAGTTTTCGTTTCAAGTGTCAAAGTCTTGTTGATAAATACCACATCTGTCACTTTTAACTTTACGACAATGTACGGATGCTAAGACAATAAATAAATTGTCAATATAATGATAATAAATAATCGTAAAATTTGTTAGAAATAATAAATTGCTAAAGACTTTGCTTTTGATTTTATGAAAAATTAATGTTTTTTCAAAAAAGAAACGAAAATACATCGAAATTATG
Source organism: Volucella inanis (assembly GCA_907269105.1). NCBI lineage: Eukaryota > Metazoa > Arthropoda > Insecta > Diptera > Syrphidae > Volucella > Volucella inanis. The sequence continues at coordinate 21,195,779 of OU026157.1, forward strand.
ATAATTCATGAATTGGATTGATGACAAAGCATGAAAGGAATTACTTAAACTTACGATAAGCACGAAATACTCGTAATTGTGTAAGTACTACACTTTTCCAATTTTTAGATGATTTCCTTCAGTTTAAAGCAGTTTAAAGTTTAGAAAGATCGAAGTGTCATTGTAGCATTCTGTTTTGCATAACAGAAACCTTGGTTATTACATTTAAATTGACGCTTATTGGTTTCTGTCATCAATAATTCAATTTTATCCCATGGTGAGTGGGAATGCTGATCAACGTTGGAAATTCTGTTGGTAGCTTAAGGCAAGATTAAAGAGCGATTTCACACCTTGCCGTGTTTAAGAGGTTTTAGAAGGACTGGACCCTGAACTCTGGTCATCAAAAACTTAGAAGCTATGAACCAACATCTTCCTCTTTCCTTCCTTACCTGTGTTTCTATCGTTATCTCCTGATCTGAATTAAAACAACATTCGGACCGTGCGATGGTCAGCCTGGCTGAAGGAATCGTTTAAAAATAGCTCAGTGGCGTGCGATTCGTGAAGATCGACTCTCTCTAACTACTGGTAACAACAAAATTTTGTATTCAGATATGAAAACCTCTGCGGTCGCACTTCAACTAAAAATCTCAAAAACTCCTGATGTCTGTAGCTCTGTAAATTTAAAGAGCATAAGGACAATCGGATTCCAACAAAAAGGGTTCCTTTTTTTTTGGATTAGTCAAACTGGCAACCACCACATTTGTGAAGATCAAAATTCTGATCCACATCCCTTGGAATACGGAGAGAGTAGTCAGTGACTATAGCTGTCTGTGATCCAAAAAGTTGAAGATACAATACATATGTCGACGAGCTCTTCAACAACTCAAAAAAATGGAGCCCTGTTAAAATCTCTTTTAAAACATTTTTTGAAACTGTTAAAGACAGTCTCATATCTGGGGCTCTTACAGCTTCTAGAGCGCTATCTGAAATGATACGAATGCACCACAAAATGACCCCTACTCCCTCCGAACTCCAAGAACACTGGTTGTCACAAGAGAGTCTCGAAACTATTGGCCTGTCAGGATCAGAACTCTGTGGTCATTCCTTAAGACGATATTGGTAGCTAAGCTCCTATGACAGGGATAAGATCTTTCATTGATCTAGATTTTCATAAGAATATCCTGGAAAATTTGAACCATGAAAAATAGCAGATCTAAACGATCTGAAGCCTCTCACAGACCTAGACCTGCACTCTAACTAAGGCTTCCTCCTTCCTTCTCCTTAGACGATCTGGAAGACGCCCTTATTGATGTATCCGTATCACACAACTATGAAAAGGCGGTGCAACCTCTACATGACAAGACCCGCCGCCGTCCCAAAATTCACTATCCACCACAAAGAATGCGGTGAGCACATCCCTCTTTTTCAGGAGCCATGGTTTGTCCGGAACACCGGAACAGCTAATGCACCGAAGAAGGTACTCAACTATAATACCACATCTTCTACCTGATAAGTAAAGAAGGTACTCTCAGACTTTTAATTCTGGTTCAAATTCAGATCACTTATCCATATACGAGGGCTGTTTGATGAGTATCCGGACTGGAAGATAGGTGGCGTTACTGAGGCAAAATGAGTGTTAAATCTCAATTTTTGACCGTCAAAATTTGGTCATAATCCGATGCTTAGTTTTGTTCTGACACCCGTTTCAAAACATCGTATTAATGTTTTTTTCGACCATGGAAAGAGAGCAGTATCGCTCCGTGATCCGATTTTTGTTTTTGAGTAGCAAGTCCATTCTCGATGGTGTGTATGGGTCCTATTCACCTTCCCGTACAACCGTTTACTATTGGTTCGCAGAGTTTCGCCGTGGCCGCACGTCGGTTTTTGTGAACCGTGCCCAAGTGGCCCAAAAACGGTTACCGCAGAGGAAACCTTAGTTAAAATCCCTGATCTCGTATTGGCGGACCGTCGAGTGAAAATTTGAGAGTTAGCTGAGATAGCAGGAATCTCAACTGAATGCGGTAACCATACTTTGCACTAGATTTTAGACATGAAAAAGCTTTCCGCGCGATGGGGGCTGTGTTGGCTTACGCCGTACAACACTTCAAAGACGTGTTTGGCCCTGTTTAATCGAAATCCGGATGAATTTTTGCATCGTTTCGTGACCGTCGATAAGACATGGATTCATTGGTACACTAAAGACCAAAGAACAATCGAAACAATGGGTTTCCAAAGCAGGCGGAGACCGTGCCTTTAGCTGGAAATGTGATGGCTACCGTTTTTTGGGACGCGTGAGGTTTGATCCACGTTGACTATTTGGAGAAGGGAAAAACAATCACAGGAGTATACTAAATCGATTTATTGATCCGATTCAATGCCGATTTGAAGAAAAAAGGACCGATAACGAACCGACACACACCTCTGCAGTCGCCACAGCTGAATTGAACTACGAACTGCTTCCCTATACTCTTCTTTTTGTTCCAAAACCTTAAAAGATCGCTCGCCGGAAAGAAGTACGGTTCGAACGAGGAAGTCATCGTCAACATAAGTTGTTCTATGCAGCAACGGTGGGAAAAGTGTATCGAGTTGAGACGGGATGATGCGAGCCCTCGTATATGTATAGCTCAAAGGACTTCAGAGTAACACTGCTGACCACTAAGAAGGACAACGATCATGGTTCGGACCTATGTACGACACCTCTTATGACTATGAACCTATGAAAATGTAGCATGAACCATCCTGTTCGGACATATCTAACCAACATCCACCGCAATTGTCAGAAGACGAATAGAACAGAGATCGCTCATTCCAAACTGCGTGGATGCAAAGGCACATTCCTATACTCCAGCTTGAGCTTGAAAAATTCAACAACAAACTCACTTCTTTTCTTAGCCTTGTCTTTACCTCATCTAGATCTTTATTAAGATCTTTATTATCCATCCTAGTGGATCACTTATCCTCAAGAAATCCAAGAAAGCGCTAACCTCTCTAGGTCGCAAAGTAACTGAAAAACCTACAAGATCTATCGGGTTTTCCAATAACGACTTGACAACTTTTTTTTAAATAAAAGGCAAACCATTTGAGATATTTCAAAATCTTTATTATTGGCTTGAAGTACAATCAAAACATTTATGAATAGAACTCGACTTCGTTCATATGTTTACCGCGGGCATGTATGCAGTGGTCGATTTGTTGGACCTAATTTTCAACGACTCGACCACACATTACGTCCGAAACGGCCGTTCTTTCGCATTCAATGTTGGCTCTGAGCTCTTCCAACGTCGTCGGCGTGTTGGCATAAACCAACATTTTTCTGACCACAGAAAATAGTCAAGCGGCGTTATATCGCACGAACGAGGCGGCCAATCGACTGGCCCATGTCTTGAGATAACACGCGCACCATACTTAAACTTCAATAAATCGATTGTAGAGTGTGCTGTGTGGTTTATGGCACCATATGTCGTCCATGATCAGTGATCATGGCGTGATAACGCTGACCATTCACAGTAACGTGACGATCGTTATCTTCGACGAAAAAATATGGTCCAATAACGCCGCCGGCATGCAAACCGCACCAAACAGTTATTTTTTGTGGATGAAGTGGTGATTCATGAAGCACATGTGGGTTTTCACCCGACCAATAACGCATATTTTGCTTATTGACGAACCCATTGAGCCAAAAATGAGCTTCGTCACTGAAGATGATTTTGCGATGAAATTCATCACCTTGGCGCATCTTCTCCAGAACAGAATCGGAGAACGTACGTCGCTTCAAATGGTCCATCTGCTTCAATTCTTGAGTCAGCTTGATCTTGTATGGGTGTAAACCAAGATCCTTATGCAAAATACGCCATAATGTGGTCTGAGCGATGCCCAATTCTTGAGAACGCCGTGGAATTGACTGATTTGGATAATTTGCTACGGACGTCTGAACGGCAGCGATATTTTCGACACTTCGACCAACCCGTTGTCTCACTGACACGGCAACATCACACAACGAATATGTAGACTCAAATTTTTGCACTAAACTTGTTATTTCCTGTCTATTAGGGCGAGAATTACGACCAAAAATTGGAGTTAACGCTCTTAAAGTTGCAGTCACCGACTCCGAATATCTGTAGAAAATTTTTATAATTTGCAGACGTTGCTCGTTAGTGTACTTTACCATGATGAAAATGTTGAGTCTACTAAATAAATTGCCAGTGACAGTTTGATGATTAGTGAAAGAGTGCGTTCACAAATTAAATTCAAAGTTGTCAAGTCCCTATTGGAAAACCCTTTATAAGCGGGAGGTAATGAAGAGCCACCATAGATCTTGACATAGTTTCTGTGAAAGTATCACCAGCATTAGTGAAACCTCGAAACTACGGAAAATTCCGTTTCAAATTAACTTTGAAAAAAGCTAACCACCTACTAATCAATCATGTCCGATGATTTTTGTGAAAAAGTTTAAATGGACAGTTTTTAGCTTTGAACCCCACGAGCACCTGATTGTATCTTTTCTGCAAAACTACGAAACGGTTTTATCTCTCGGTATTATACCCAATGCCTAGACCATAATTGTTTTTGAACTCCACTGCAAGGACAGACTAAAATCAACATCTTAGGAAAAAAAAAAAAAAAATGAGATGAGGCGATAAGAACCTCTCCAACAGCAGGACTTCAAAACTTTCTCCATTTGTTACCTATTGACCTTCTCGGTAAAAAGATTGCAATTAACACTTCCATAAGATTGAGAGACATGCCAGTCTATTTACACTGCATCGCGAAATGAAGATAATGTGAAATTTGAAAATTCTTCGAGGACCTTTGCATATATGTATAAATGTATCAGTCTTTCCATATACTGGTAGACGGTTCACCAAGATGAAGTCTCCGCTAGTTACTGGGTAGCTTTATGGCTCTGCCTGAATCCAATACACACGTCGGACATTGAAATACACATGAACAGTCAAGCAACGATTAAATCTGAAACGTCGAACACCATAAATTTGGGAGCAGTCATAGACTGCCACGCATTTCTCAACGATGGCTAATGAGGTCGTCTTTAACGTCGTGTCCACAGTTTTATACGTCGCTTAGGCCGTATGGGTCCATAATTGACAATATTTGTGTATATCAAAAAACCCTCTCATTCTTATCCTGTTGCACGTTGCAGATATAAAGAGTTTCCCCGATTGATAGTTCTAAAATCAGGATTGATGAAAAGGCCATGAAATATATGTACATATGTACATTGACTTGTTACTATTGTAGTTTCCACTTAGTCTTCCGTGACCAGCTTTTACAATCTCATTTGTATAATGTTCCCCTTTGTGCTAAGAAATAATAACAATTCCCATATCAAACTGTCATTTAGGATAGTTGTCGCCTTTTGAACAACAATACACATAGTAAGAGCGGAAACCAAATAAAATTATCTTTCAAACGCCTGACTTTCTCACACCACAATGCATGTATGGAAGCCTTTATGTTTTTGTTTCGCCAAGAATCCGGTTTCAGAATAATATAAAACGATGCCACCTCCCAGGTCATGTCTCATCTTGAAAGGACTTCTCTCTTCCTAGGCAAATTTTAAAGTCTTGCTATGCTCCATCTAATACAAACAACAGACAATGCACCTCAGCCACAGAGTCAGTGGCAATGACAGTAGCAGTACATTCGCCTTAATGTCACACCAAGGAAAATGGATGCCACAAAACACAGCATCAATGGAATGGAAAGCTCGCGACCGATGAGGACCCCTTTTCATATAGGAGTCAAGAGCCATTATCACCACCCATTGAGCTAGTCGCTTGAGGAATATGAATACGTGTATGTGGAGCACGTGTGTGCACAAGGACTGGAAATATTTGCAGATACAGATCCGGACTCGTATGTGTCTACATGACACCATCCGGGCCTTGCTTAAAGATACTACAAGTAGATAGATAGATATTGCAACAAAGGCTTGGAAAAAGAGCTCTTACAGTTTGAAAATAAAAGCAAACACAAAAGAAAAATAAAACAAAGTCACGAACAGAATATAGCTGCTGGAAACTATTATGTTGGCAAACAAAATCAAGGAAACAGATGCCTCAGCGTGCCGTGTGGAAATAAACGCCCAACAATTACAGCATTGTTTGGCAGAGAAGGCTAGGTCTACATTCGAATGTATGTGTTGTTACTTCTAACTTGTGCAAGATAGTTAAAGACGACAATTTGTGGCACAAACACTTGTTTCATGGCATAGGATCTGTGGAAAGTTTATTGGGTCAAAAAAGGATACACATTTAGGCAGCTATTTTAGATTTTAATAGTTCAAATGTAGAAACCAATAAGAAGTGCGGTTCTGACTTAAGTGTTTACACACCGTAATAGGCGCACCGTCCTCTAGAATCTTCACGTCGGAGGCTTATTAGACTTCGCTATGTTCAACATCTCTCATGGATTTAAAGAGGTCACAAATTTGGTAATGTCTTTGGAGGCAACAGTACACTTGGGTACACTTGAGGAAGACACGTCTGCTTGAGTGCCAAAAAACTCCATGGTCTTACAGTTTGTTAGGTTTCAACAATGGGGCGCGAGGAAGCGGCATAGGCCAATGAATCATGGTTCGCAAAAAAAAAAAAAAAAACGAGATAAGGCTTTTGCAGGCAAATACCTACAGCACTACTAGCCAAACTTTAAGGCCCTCTCGTGGTGCACTTCACCGCTTTACAATTGCAACACGTGCCTTGGATCACCTTGTCTCAGTTAGGTCGTTACCGACCTCGAGGGAGCAGCGAGCGTTTTTTTTTTTTTTTTGGCACCCTCCACAGACGGACGAGTTTAGCAGCAATGCCGAAGCTGCACATGGCTCTAAGCACAATATACCAGGTGTACCGGTAAAAAGTTTTATTGTGAAAATAAAAAACCAATTTTTAATATGAAAGTAAAAAAAAATTTATTCAAAGTATTGGCCATTGCTAGCTACACATTTTTCCCATCTTTCAGACAATTTATGGATTCCACGCCAATAAAACTGTTCCTCTTTTGAAGCAAACCAAAGAGTCACCCAATTTTCGACTTCCTCGTAGGATTCGAAGTGCTGCTCAGCTAATCCATCGATGAAAACAAATGGTAGTCGGAAGGAGCCAAGTCTGGTGAATACAGCGGGTGGGGTAGCAGCTTCCAGCCAAGTGCTTTGGTTGTATCCTGAACCAGTTTTGCTTTGTGTGCAGGTGCATTGTCATGAAGCAAAATTACCTTGCCAAGTCTTCTGGCCCATTCTGGTCGTTTTTCGATCAATGCATGGTTCAAATTGATCATTTGTTGTTGATAGCGATCTGTATTAACGGTTTCACCAGGTTTTAGGAGCTCGTGGTACACCACACCTTTCTGGTCCCACAAGTGTCTCTCTGTCTTTCTGTCTGTTTTTCATTCAATTCATGTGGCACCCATTTTCCAGACTTTTGGATCCTTCCCATAGCTTTTAAACAGTCAGAAATTCTTTGTTGTGCAACATTTAATATTTCTGCCATTTGTTTTTGACTCAAAGTGTCACCTTCATCCAATATTGTTTGCAATTCGGCGTCCTCAAACTTTTTTGGTGGTCTTCCACGTTCTTCGTTTCTCGCATCAAAATCGTTATCTCTGAACCGTTGAAACCATATTTTGCGTGTTGCTTCTGATGAAGCATGATCACGATATGCCTCGACAAGCATTCGATGCGAATCTGCAGCAATGAAAACAAAATATTAATACTTTCCGCAAGTCATCATTTTCTGGTACAAAATTCGACATTTTTAACACGATCAAAAAATATGACGTTGTTTGCTCAATGACTTGATGTATACTAAATATGTTTGGCAGGTGTCATAGCAACCAAACGAAAAAAAAAAATTAAGGCCCGTTCAGAGTAAATGTTCCCTATCGAGACATTTGTATCTTGACGCTCACTTAATACCGGTACAGCTGGTATAGCTCGTCTCTATACACATCAGGTCAAAAATTTGAGGACGTCCGAGGCGACTGACATGGCGATTGAATTTTATGAATTAACATACATTTTCTACCTGAACAATAAACAATACATCCAGATAATAAAAGTCAGATTTTACACCCACGTTTTTGAACAACGGGCCCTTTGTTTACAACTGTGGGCAAAACACCTATTGTGGTATCGAAATAGGGTAGGCACTGAGAGGTGTCAACATGGCAATGTCCAGTATTGATGTTCCTGAACATCAATTGTGCTTATTTAACCTCCAAGTGGTAACCATTGGGACCATCGAACAGCAACACTATAAACGGGATAAACTACCCAGATGGAATGAATGGCGAAATAAAACAAATAGGACTTTATCTGGGCTACGCCGACATATTTGGAGCTCAGGCCGGTAAGGATTTTTGAGACTAAGTCAGGGTCTTGGAAAAGAGATGGTGGCATCATCATCGAACAGGTTACTGACTTCGGTCTAACTGATCCATCGTCCAAAGCGTATATATAGTAGAACTGGTTCTTCAGGTTAGGGGTTGTATCATTGGGGTAACTGCCGGGCCATGTTAAAAAAAAATCCACATTTACAAAGCAACAACAAGCCTCGGATACGGACGAATCTACTGTTGACACTCCCGCAAATGAAATAAGAACAACGGACCTCGGATCTGTACGCCATGGGATGAACGAAAATAAGATAAAAAACGGCAGTGCAGCAGAGCAAAACTTGAAAGAGGGGCAGATTTGGTAGTACCTTCGGAAAAAAATAGCATGCACGACACCACTTCCGATAACAGATTCAAGCTAATCGACTTTGCGGTGGGGCGAAATATTTTCGAGTTATCACGCGGTTCCTACATCTTAATATTCATAAGGATACTTGGAGAACTATTGATCAGCTTTGGCTTGAACTATTACCTTGATCTTGACAAGGTATATATATATGTAGAGAAAATAGTGTGAAGAACTTTCAAAAGGTTGCAATGGCAGAACACCGCCTTTACCATTCAAGTGTCCGTTAAACTCGTTCGACATCTTGCGCCATTGTTTTTAACGGAAATGCAGTGACGGCAGTGCTATATGCTAAGTTTCTTCCGATCACCAGTGCTGAGACCGCGGTTTTCCATTGAATGGCGGCTGATGCAAGAAGCATGAGACGCATGAGACACCCTAGATCGAGAGATTTTTGGCAGTACGTTCGGAAAAATTAGCCCGAAAGGTAAAAAGTACATAAAAATTGAACAAAGTTCTGAAAGCAAGCCTGCAAAAACGAACATTGAAGCTTAGTAATAGATTCTGGGTGAGCGCTTACAATTAATATTTCTCTGTCAGGCGGGCCATATTCTAACTTAAGTCTAACAAGGCTACCCGTACTGGCACTCTAGCTTTCGAGCATGCCAGATGAATGGAACCTGGGCATTATATGCCCGATCCTGGAGAAAGGAAACTTCATGGTTTACTTCAAATTTAAGGGGCATTAGTATCATCAATATCACCAATAAGATCTTCTCTGCCGTACAATGTACATATGCAGTCGCCTAAACCCTTTTATCAACCAAAGGTTGATAATGATTCATCATTATCAGTGTGGTCTCAATTTACCATCAACCAAATTTTAACATTGGAAAAGACCCTTCCAAATTGACACAGACTACCCATTCGTTCATTTTAAAACAGCCTATGACATCATATTTGGAGAAAAATTATACGAATCCGTGTAAGATGTTGGCATCCCCTCTAAATTTGTGCGGCTCTGTAGAGGGAGCTTAGGTACTCCGTACTGATATTAAAAAAGCAATTCCGACAAGGCGATTTCATCTTTCTAACTTTCTAACTACTTCTCTATGCGCATAGTGAGCTGTTTGTGAGACAATTGCAAGTATTGAAGCAGAAACGGTTTGGGTAAACGAAACGGCTCTCCCTGTAAACGAAGGAAAAGCGAAGGACCTGTGAAGGAAACGAAAAGTGAAGCAAAAGCGACAACAGGGAAAGGGCACAAAACATAGGAAACATAGAAAAAAACGTAACAATAGATTGTCTCTATCACATGAGAAAATTCGAGGATATCTTCTGCCAATCGCTGGTTTTTGGACTCAGAAGGTAACTCTGACCATTCGAGTGATTTATATATTACACCGTCTGCATCGACAGAGAGTGAAGGAGGAGATTTGAAAACGGTACTGGCTGTTCAGGGTCATAAACTCCAGTCCTCCTGCTCAAGAAATTTTAATATCGATAAGAAAAGTGAATTAGAGGTTTGATTCAAATGCGAAAAAGGACCTCAGTGTTTAAAATTGGAAGCAGTAAGCAAGAAACTGTTTGAATTACAAGTTCTACGTTGACTGTAGCGCCATTTAACTAAGTAAGCAAGTAGGAATATCCCTCTTTGTTATGCATTCATAAAGTTGCAGTAAGTTGTATCTAATTTCAGGGTCTTAAAATTAATATTCATAAGCCAACAGTAGGTAGAGCTAGCTCATCCAAATATCCGGAGACACAGTACTCGAATGAACTTATTCTGAAATACAGCGATTATAAGGTAAGTGTTAGAGAAAAGATGGGAACTTACCTCTATTTGCTTCAAAAATCTTTTAAATTTCGGCCCTGAGAATTGTTTTCTAAGCGCATTTCGTTTATTTTCTGTATCACCGATGAACCACAATTTTCTCAGTATCGCTGCTAAAAAAACACAAAAGCAGTCTGCCTATTCATTGCTTCAACACACCAATACTCTCGTTTTGAAGGCACCCAAACCGTAGATACCGAATTCCATTGTAAACCAAATTTAAATTTGAAGGCATAAATAATGTCGGCTTAGCAGGACCTTCATCCATTAAATGTTAACTATATCATTACTTACCATTGTTAACATCAGTTTAACATTTCAGTCAACTCAAAAGTGTTTGAGGTTGTGGCCTTGCGTCTACTATCGGTACATTAACCCCGGAATGTGATATGTGATAGTCCTTAATAAAGAACCTAATTATGTCCAGATGGGCACTTCAGTGAACGAAGTGGTCTGGTAGCCACCCTTCCAATAGACTGATTATTATTTTCCAGAGACAAAGCCATCAGTTTATTTTCATTATGAAGACCAAGAACAGCATCGAAGGCCACTGCCACACGATTAACATACTACACAGTTGTAGTCCTTCATGGTCCAGACAAAAGTAATTAAACACGAATTTTCAAAGGCTGGATGCCGTCACACCAATTGGAATTCATACCCAGCTCTCTGGCATTTAGCACTTGGAGTAGGTTGGTATTCTAGAAGGAACCGGCACCATTTCAAAGAAGAGCTGAAGGGATTTTTCTGTTTTGTTTTGTTGTAGAGGGTGAAAAGTTTTAGAATTCCTTAAATTCCATTTCAACACATAGACATATACGAGTACATATACAAATACAAGCAGAAGAGCAAGTGCCGAATCAAGGAGCGGCATATGAAAATAAATTAATTGCAATTCAACAAGTCAAGGCAGATCAAGCATACACAAGGATGCTATTCATCTTCTATCTGTTGTCCTTAGCCAGCCCAGTTCAACTTAAGAGGGATATTCGTAATTGCTTAAGGCAGCTCTGTTAGTATACGTATTGTGTAATTTTTATTTCATTTAACCGGTCGTGAAGTCATTTTGTCATTTTGTCTTTTTTTTGTTAAGTGTTGGTCCTCCGTTTCGGAGTACAAATCTGGTTACAAAAAAATAAATTGTTTTTTCCTTTATTTTTTTTTTTTTTATTTTTATTTTTTTCTTTTTGTAGACAAACTCCTTAGAGTGGTCTGTTATACGAATAGAAGAAAGCAGGAGTCAAAGGAGACGGGGACAACAATAAAATTTTATGTCCGGAACAATGTTCCAGAAGTCCTGGCATCTTATGTGTTTCACTCTCGGTTAATCGGATTTTTTTATGATTATGATAATCGTTGCATCCTTGAAGGAATCTTGTGTCCTTGGGGGTAGTTATAGCACTCTAGGACTACTAGTATGGCTGGTGGTGGTAGATGGTGATACATTTATTTCTATTTGTCTGTAAATATTGTTGTTCTTGTATTGTTATGTTCTGCGAATTGGCATGTAGAGCTATATTTCGTTGATTTTCCGTATCCTCTAAGCTTTGTACTCAATCTGTGGCCTTTTGTATGTTCCACTCGTATGTAATGCCCTCACATGATGGTTATGCCATTTGAAATATCTTTACCCTGTCGTAAATGGATAGCAAAATGGAGGTGGCAAAGAGAGATTATGAACACGAACGGATTTGTTATGGGTCAATTAAGGGGTTGTAGAATACAACGAAGTACTCATGCAGGATCAGAAGCAGAAGCGGAAGCAGAAGCAGAAGCAGAAGCAGAAAGCGATGCTACTTTCCTGTCAGGGCGATGACAATTTTCTCTAGAGATTGTGTATTATCACCTTTTATATGAGAATGTAACTGCTATCGATTTAATGACCCTGGAGGGTTATCAACCGATTCGAATTATTGTTGTGATCATTGGAGAGGACTAAACAAAGTATCCCACCAACTGAGGGTAAGTTGAGCGTGGAAGTTCAAATTGGAATGAAACTTATTTTCCTTATTTGAAGGCATGAAAACATTTTTGGAGAGCATTTTCATTTTAGTTTTTGATTAAAAAAAGGGTTTCGATATTTAGTCGATTGAAAATAAACGAATAACGTAAATCGAAAGGGTATATTTCAGTATTGTATTAAGCGCCAATTGTGGAAAGAGCCCACCAAATTTCCTTTTTTTTTGGTTGGGTTGAGTAACATCTTGTTTTCGGAAAGGTTTTGCTATACTCCTTGCTTCGATGCTTTATTCATGTAACGAAACAAAAACGAAAAAAGGACGAATTAGGCTTTATTTCTATCACAGTAGGTTAGAATTCTGCAGCAGATTTGAGTAAATGAGCTTTCTTCTTGTTTTATGTCGAAACAGAGCTATAAGTCAAAAGAACTAGTCGAGTGTACTCCTTGTATGCTACAATGACTGGATTTTTTCAGTCTTTTGCAGAAAGATGAGTAAACGCTTTAGTGATAAAATTCCTACAGCACCAGCATCGACTACGTTAACGCTTAGTACCTCACAGAGGAGGTGTTTTGAGATTTGGTTATCACTCTCACAATAGGCATCGTAGGATGTTACGTCCCTTATTTCTAGCGTACTTAGGTGTCTGGTATCGAAAGCTGACTATCAATTGAGGCTCTAACCAAGGACGCAGATAGTCCTAACGCAGTTACAGATCAATATAGGCTCACTTCCAACGATGCCTTTGCCACCTGTTATCCAAATAAGGCTTAGTATATTCAGTCTTTTGACTGCGTTCAGAGCCTTGCATTTTGAAATGCTTTTATGGCTGTCTCTCTAAAAGTCGAACTAGCGGGGGTGGTGGCGGTTTTTGACTTGATCTGTGTATTTCTTAAGTAATTGCATTTGCATAAAACCACACTATTTTAAAAAATAATAAAATGGCCTGTCCACTTGCCGCTGAGCGTGTTTGAGTTGAAAAATCTCGCTACCATGGTACTGAACGGAGTACGATGACCAACTAGCAAAGGGGACATCACCAAATTAATGCACTTTATTGTCGAAAAAATTCAAATCCCGCAAATATATGTATTATCAGGTTCTAAGTATTTATCGTTCTTCTTAGTTCTCGCTGTATGTCAATAGATGGCTCCAGCAGTAAGTGCTGGTCGATTTTGATATATCCAAAACGTCATGAACCAAGCCTCTACAAATGGTAAACAAACTGTTTAGACACATTAGCTTTTTTTTAGTCATTTACTTTTGGTTGTGTGAAAATGCCTGATTTTGTGCCAAATAATCGTCATTTGCGGGAAGTATTGATTTTCTTCTTTCATTCGAAGAAAACGACGCCTGAAGCACATGGAGAGATCCAAAAAGTTTACGGAAATGCTGCTCTAAGTGAAACAACGTGTCCTGATTGGTTTCGTCGCTTCAAAGACGGTGATTTCGATGTTGAAGACCGTCCGAGTGAAGGAAGGCCAAAATCTGGAGGCACTGCTCGATGAGGATCCGCGCTAAACGCAAGAAAAGCTTGCTTTAACATTAGGAGTTACCCGCCAAGTCATTTCCAAGCGATTGCATGCGTTGGGAATGATTTAAAAACAAGGAACTTGGGTTCCTTATGATTTGAAGGGACATTGAGTGTTGAAGGGGTTTTCTTCATCACAAATGATGAAAAACGGATTCATTACAGCAACTCAAAAAGAAAAAATTTATGGGGACTGCCCGGTTATGCGTTTACGTCTTTGGCTCGCCCTAATATTCACGCTGCGAAGGTTATGCTGTGTCTTATCGGTCTTATTTATTATGAACTGTTGAAACCCAACGAAACCATCACTGGAGAAGGGTATCGACTTCAATTGATGTGATTGAACCGCGCACTGCGCGTAAACCCGCCACAATACGAGGAGAGGTACAAAAACGTGATTACACAGCACGACAACTTTCGGCTACACGTAGCCAAGCCGTTAAAACCTACCTGGAAATGCCCAAATGGGAGGTTCTAGATCAGTTTTTCCATTCAATGGCAAATGGTCTGAGTTCAAAGACATCAAAAAATGGCTTTATTCGTGGATAGCCTCAAAAGATAAATACTTTTACCATAACGGTATTCGAGCTTTGTCAGAAAGATAGGGAAATTTTGTAGCTAGCGATGGGCAATACTTTGAATAATTCATTTGTACCTTTTCTCACAATATAGTTGCATTTTCATAAAAAACAGAGATAACTTAGCGCATCTAATATGAGTTCCCTGGAATTGCCAGCCTCAACAGATGTATTAGACCGCCTTGCTTCCATTGAGAAGGACAATGCAGATCTGCGTAAGTTAGTTGAAGCACTCAAAAATATTTGCATTCAAACCGTACAAAATCACATAAACAGAAAATAGCTGCAGTTAATGTGTCGACAAATACCAAACCTTCTGCTTTACCTCCACAAAACAAACCAGATGACGATGATCTTTTTGCTTTTCATTCCGAAGAAGATGACGCAGAAACAGTTCGAAACTGTGAAGAACATTTAGCTGTTTGCCCTGCTTAAAAATCAAAGAAACCAGCATTTGATTGCAAAATCAAGTTTAGTTTTGGATGTGAAACCTTGGGATGATGGAACTGATATGGAGTTGCTGGAAGCCAAAGTTTAAAAATCATCTCTGACGGTTTGTTATGGGGAGTTTCCAAATGTTTACTTGTCGTTTTTGGAATTGAGAAGTTTAACATCACTTGCGTTGTCGAAGACGATAAAGTTTTTATCGAATGGCTCACTAAACAAATTTAAAAAAATGAAGATTACGTTCTAAGTGTGGATGTCGTTTTTTTCAATATAATTTAAAACTTTTAACTGTGCAAATATTTTATTGTAACTTAAGTTACTTAAATAAAATTAAAAAAAAAAGTAAAGATTAACGCTAAATAGTGGTAGAAGGTACAGTAAGGCTCTAACCACAATATAGAAGCTCATTGCCATCAGGATATATGCCCTGATTCAAGTATTCGTAATGAGGAGTGAAATCTAACGTTGACATCTTTCAAAAAGGGTCTTTCAATGACCCGACTATAATAAATTGCCGGCTCTGATGCTGGCCAAAACCATTCCTGAGTACAGGGATTGTCGATTTCGAATTGGTATGAATTCAGCATTAGTTAAGTCAGATCACTTGACTTTCCACTTTCTCGTAAAGAGAAAAACTATGTTTTGAGAGGATGGACTGAAAACTCTAGAGCAAACAGTCGCTAAGTATTATCCAACAGGTTTCGCAGTATTAACATCTGCATAGCCTTGTACGTAGATCTTATAACTATTGAGAGCGTTAAGAAGTAAATTGGTCAACATGCACATTAGAAGTCGAGACAAAAAGCAACCGCAAGCGTTAATATTCTGTTTGCCTTGGCCAGCACAAGTTCGCAATAGTCACAAGATCATTAAGCGAAACAAAGCAACAAAAAATAAAAAGAAACGCTACGGTCATACAGCACCCAATAACCTCCGGCAAAGACAAATTCACTGCTGAAGACCCTGCAAAACAAAAATAGGGACAATAACTTTTGGATCAGTTGGATCGATTTTGAGACCAGACCACATATTTTGCTGACTCGATTTGTTTATTGAGTAAAAGTGCCTTATAATATTCAAGTTTTATATCCACAAAATAATTGCTGATGAAATACATTTGACCCTCTGATCTGGCCTCAATATATAGGGGATCTCTCCGCATTTGCTGGATAAGATTCAAAACTTTCAATTGTAACACGCGTCTTACTGTGAATACTCATTATTCAACTTTTGGACGCACTTTGAAATATTGCAATTCTTTATTAAGCCGTACAACTCACTTATGGAATTCTCTGCCGAATTATTTATTTCCCAGTCATTATACCCTGCAAACATTCAAAACCAGTGTACATCGGTATCTCCCTTTTTTCTTTTATAATTTTTCTTCATCCGCACTGTATGCAAACATTTTAAGCGTACACAAAATCCCTTCAGAGCCGGCTAATTATTAAAAAAAATTGAATAGCAGGGACTTATGTATTTTGAACAACAAAAATGATACTTTACTAGGCTCTACTTCATGTATTCCTACTGCTAACAGCACGGGGAATTGATACCAAGTTTCTATGCGGTCCCCCATATAGGTACTTACTGCGCCCAGTGGTGCTTGATTTCGGTGATCTAGCTGTTTCTAGAGAAATGTTCTCCGAGTGATATTCGACTCCATTTGATGAAGAGATTACAGAAAGGAACTACACTGTTCGTAATTTTGTCATACTTGTATACAGCTCCGTAGCCCCTATGCTTCAACGCGAAAGATTGCCGAGCCGAGTTGGACCATGACAACCATGAGTTGAGCCAAGTTGGATGGTGACTCATGTTAGTTTAGGCTCAGAATCACCCCACTGTGTAAGCTGTCATCGAAAGTAAAATAAGATTCTATCTATCTATCTTCCTTGTATCAGCCCTGAAAATCTCCTGCCGGAAGTAACTGAAGTGTTTCTTTTAAAATTACTCTACTGTTATACTTATTTTAATAAATAAGTTTATGTCTTATTTCAAAACATTTCTATTCTAAAAGATGACTGCTACCCAGATCCACATCGAGCAGAAATGCAGTCAAAGTTTCTTAAAAACAAAAATACTTCTCTACTTGTATTCATATATCTCGTATGCACGAGTACTCGCATCTTACCTTCGACTTCATTGAATCATAGCTGCTCCTGCAAAGACAGAAAAAAAAAAAAAAAACAGAAAATTGAAAAATAAATTTAATTTCAAAATGCTTTCAAACAAATTTCAGAAAAATGATGTACTGGGTAAACATAACCAAAATATAACAGATTCTTTGAAACCTCTTCGTCTTGCACTTGCAGTGAATAAATTTGCATGAGCAAGTAGTGAAAACAAGTGCTGGTGTAGGAGAGAGGTTTGAAAAAACTAAATCTCTGAATCTGCTTTATGCAGTTTAAAGTGTTTAGACTAAGGACCAAGGATTGAGGGCATGTTCATAGCCATTATTCATACTGTTGCTACTGACAGCACCTGTTGTTCTGTTATGGATGAGGATGATGGCAGGGATGTCACGTTGAATGTTAGGGGAGTTTTCTATTGCCAAACCATGAAAGGATAAAGGTCGACTGTCATAATCTGATTTGATATCTAAGAAGAGTGGTACTGTTACTGTTGGTACTGTTGCTCCTGTTGCACCCTATGCCCCATGAGGAATGTGAGACTTTAAATCGATGATGGCAATTTTTCGTTTTTCTTCGTCTTGAGGACTGTTTTTGAAAGACTGTTTTGAGTTGCACGTGATAAAATCAGCAAAGGAAAGCATTGTTGACATTTCTGAGTTTAAATGGAATTTTGATTTCATCAGTGGTTTTGAATGGAGCGTTGACATGTCCTCAAGGACTCGTAAATTTGGGGTATATTTGCTTTGTCTCCTATATGTTTATGAATGCTTTTGTACACATCAGCGATTCGAGTATTGGAAAATGGCAAGGATGTTACATTTTTTTGAGATTTCAGTTGACATATGTTAAATCCACTTTCCTGTAGATCAGAAAAAGGGTTAATGAATAGAAGTCAAAGTTCTAAGTTATTTAGAAAATGAACTTTTACAACGTTTTATTTCTTAAAATAGTTATTGACGAGATTTGTCGAAATCCCAAAAATAGGCATTTGTCTGAGCCATTGAACCATTTCTTCAATTTTGAGAACGAATGCAGCCGAGCATTGGGGAAGACTTCCATCACGACCAAATTCTGTCACTTTTCTTCAGATCGTCCCTGAGTTGAAATGATATTCGTCACTTGATATTCATTATCATGGCCTTCTTCGCCGACAGACCCACTATGGCCTTCATTGGTGACGATTCCTTACTATTTGGTGGTGGATCCATGTTTCGTCCAAGTGTTTTTGAAAAATATCACATAAAATTCACGTTTTTCAGTTTTCACTTGAAGTGAAGTTATACACAAACTTAATAGCGCAGCCTGTTCAAAAATCACCAATATTCTGTTAACAGATGGTGATTGAAGAACTATGTAACGAAGCGGATATAAATCCTTGAGGCTCGGCGTACACACCGATATTGACTAGGCTGAGAGACTGTCGGTCTCCACAATTATCATGTGCAACAATGTTAAAGTCTAAGTATTTCCACAGAAACCATCGACTCTGAGCAATATAATTAGAGAACCTAGCACAGCGGCAGTTCCATTAATAACACCAGACGATCTTCTCAATGCATAAAAGAAGATAAATATCAGCAAAGCATCTAATGGCATTCCAAATAAGGCAGTGAAAGCCGCCAATAGTCAAAAAGCGGTCAGCAATAACAGCAGTGCAAAAGTGTATAAAAGAGTTGGTTTTCTCAAAGCAGTGGAAGTCACAATATTTGGTACTTTTACCAAAGGGAAGCAAATTACCTGGATTGCCGGCATTATATCATCAAATATGTCTACTGGATAGTGGGCAAAATACTTGAACGGATCATATATGACAGATTATTCACTGTAGCAAAAGAAAAGCGAACATTATCACATAAACAGGTTGAACTCAGAAAACTGCGCTTCTCCGCCGACAACATAAACGTGGTTCTAGAAATAGCAGCCGAAACAATAAAATGAGGAAGATGGCGATTGAGAACAAATCAGCAAAACCACTGAGTAGGCTTTTTCATCAATCCTAATCTTTAGGACTCTTTCCGAGCAGATGAAAAACAGCATTTGTCCAGCCCGTACCTAAAAAATTCGAATCTTCTTTTCATTGCACTTACGTCCCTTCTTTCCAAGACCATGAAAACGCTGATAAGCCGTCAGCTCATGAAATATCTCGAAACACGAAAACTTTTCAATGACCGGCAGTACGGCTTTCGGAGCAACAGGTCCACTTGTGATTTGATGCCATGTCACGCCGACAAGTGGATCTTGTCGACAAGTGAAACTTGCCGACATTTCTAAGGGATTTGACAGAGTTTGGCATCAGACTCTTTTGTCAAAAGATTTGTGCATTTGGAATCGATGTATTTCTTCTTTAATGGATTAGAAATTACATTTCAAGACTTTCAATTCATGTTCTCTTAGATAGTTTTAGGTCTAATATTCACAATTAATTAATTAAATGCTGTTGTGCCCCAAGGCTCCGTCTTGTCTCTAACACTCTTTCTAATTCTTATCAAATATCTCTTGCCTGCCACTTCTAATTCAATATATGGTATTTCTTTCCCGACGACAGTACTCTCTGCTTTTCATATTCATTTACGGACTCACGTCCATATTCTTTAGCTGTAAAACGGGAACGACATCGTATGTTAGGCTCATTAAATTCCGAGATAAACAGCATCATCAATTGGGAAGCAATCAATAGAGTAAAATTTAATGATTTTAAATCACAATGCTGTCTGTTGAAACTGAAAAACTTTAGTCAAGTGATGTTAGAAATATTTCACCCCCTCTGCTCAGGCTTCAATATATAACATAAGTCATTCATCCACACAACATTGGAGTACAATGTCCACATCTGGTCAGGTGCTTCTAAAACATCTCTTCTGCTAAATAGGATTCAAAACCATGCGATTAAAGTCATAGGTGATACAAATATAAGTCAGTCATCATTGAATACCGACGTACGAGGGCTGTTTTATGAGTACCCGGATTGAAAGATAGGTGGCGATACTGAGCCAAAATGAGTGTAATATCACCTTTCCGTACAACTGTTTACTATTGGTTCGCAGAGTTTCGCCCTGGCCACTCATCGGTTTTTAATCAGGTGACCGAAAAACGGTTACTACAGAGGAAATTGTGGACACGTATTGGCAGACCACCAAGTGAAAGTTCGCGGGTTGGCTGAGATAGCAGGTATCCCAACTGAATGCGTTAGCCATATCCTCTGCACGAGATTTTGGGCATGAGAAAGCTTTCCTCGCAATGGGTGCCGCGTTTCTGCGTCATTTCGTGACTATCGATGAATCATGGACACACCCGAAACCAAAGAATAATCGAAACAATGAGTTTTACCCGGTAAATGTGCTCCAAAGAAGGCAAAGACCGTTTCTTCGGCTGAAAAGGTGATAGCCACCGTTCCTTGGAGCGCGCGAGGTGTGATCCACGTTGACTATTTGGAGAAAGGAAAAACAATCACAGGAGTATTGGGCTGATTTAACGCCAATTTAAAAAAAAAAAAACACACATTTGGCGAAGAAAAAAGTGCTCTTCCACCACGATAACGCACCGGCTTACACCTCCGCAGTGGCCACAGCCAAATTGGTTGAATTGCACTACGAATTGCTTCCCCATCCTTCGTATTCTTCGGATTTGGCTATCTGAGACTTCTTTTTGTTCCCAAACCTTAAAAGATCGCTTGCCACGTGTCAAACGAGGAAGTCATCGTCGCCGCGGAGGAGTATTTTGCAGGCCAACAAAAGTTGTAATATACGGAGAGGTTTAAAAAGTTGCAGCAGCCCTGGGAAAAGTGTATCGGAAACTGTCATTTATAATCCGGGTATTCATCAAACAGCCCTCGTAATGTCTTCTGTCTCACTTTGTTTTATCGCTATTTCCACCACCAGTGCTCCATTAGGAATAGCATTCCGTCCCTTCAAACCTTCAACCATAATACCCGTCTCGTTACGAATGCTAATCAGTATACGCTCAAGCCGACTTTCGGACGTATTTCCTGGTCATTGGAACTTACAAACATTTAAAAACGACGTTCATCGGTACTTCTCTTTTTTGCCTCACTAAATTCGCTTTGCCCGAGCTGTGTACAAACATTTTAAGGGTACACAAATCTCTTGAACTGGCGCTTATTATAAATAAAAAAAAGCTACTTCACAAATGGAAGGTTGAGATATATAGTAAAATCCCCACGGGAGTTCCACAAGTATCGGTACTCGGCCCCCTACTGTGGAATTTTGTAATTAAAATTTCCACCAGGAGTAAAAATAATCGGATACGCTGACGACACCGCCATTGTAACTGTTGCAAAGAATATTTGGGAGATAAATTGAGCTACGAACGACGGAATCAAACTCATCACAGACAAAGACCGCCGGACTAGAATTAACAGATCACAAAAAGGAAGAATGTGGAATACATTTTATCAAATAACTCTACAACATACCTATGGGTAATACTCAACAATAGACTAACTTTTATGCCTCACATTGACTATTCGGGCAAGAAGGCATCGAAGCTTTAAACAGTACTTTCCAGAATACTGCTAAACATCAGAGGACCCGGATATGCTCGAAGAATCTTAATATCCAAGTTAGCAAGCCAGTCCAGTTTGTTCGAAGTGTGTATGGTGTGGTTTAGTACGTAGACGTATTCTTGGAGTCGAGCAATCAGGCTAGCGAATCCTGCATGTTTGAAGCCCGAGCTTCTAGTATCTTTTGAAGATAACACACCTTTTGGCGCAACGAAAAAGAAAAACAGGATGGTGATTGACGGCAACAGTCACAACACGCGAATTAACTAAAATCTTGCCACTTATTTTCATTTATTTCACACAAACAAAACACTAAATGGAATATTTTATTTACTTAAGTAAATCCTTCCTGATGGTATTGACGTCGTAAAAATGCATATGTGGTGCGCCTCTTACAAAATTATTGTTGCTTGCATTCTCCACTTTTTCTACTAAACTGTCAGTGACGACAATTCATCCGTCCAATATTCTAAGTTTGAAACATTGTAACAAGTCTCCCCTGCACCTCACCGCACTTTCAAATCCGGTTAAAGGTAGCTAATTAATACATCTATCGGATCTACATAGCATTGTGTTATTTAATTGTATGATAGTTTGAATTTTCCTATTTTTGCCAACTTTAGGGATCATCAGCCAACAGAGTAGAATATGGTTCTTGTTTTTTCTTGCGCGACACTTCCTTAAAGAAACGTAGCAAGTCAAGTCTACCTGAACGAGATCAATACCCTGCAATAGAACTTTGATTTAGAAAGAACTCAAAAAGATCTAACTAGCTAATAGGAACCTGGAATATTTACATTACACTTCAATAATAGTAAGTAACTGCATCAAACTATAACATTTACAATACTAACCCAAGATAATAGAGTTGACTTTATCTGGATTCCATAAAGAATGCTCATAGCGTCACTGAAGGAGCCAACACCATTTGGTGGAAGGCTGATTATTACCATAAGAAGCTCCAAAAATATTAACGTTTAAGAGATAAGGCACTTTATTACTTTTAAACCGTTCTCTGAAAAGAACAATACAAACCATACGGTTAAGGACTAGAGGTTATCCCTCGACAACAGGTTTGCTCATTACATAGATAACCCGATAACTTGTTCTTAGGTCAAGAGCATATTAAAAGAAACTGTCAGAAGACAGGCTGGAACAAATGCAAGGATGTCTTTTCAGGTTGTTGTAAGAAGAGTATAGTTGACTTGTTGACTTAATTGGCACCATTAGGTGCAACTTTGGAAAGTTGAAAATCTAAGAGGGCAAAATCGACGGCTTTTCAACTGAGCTTAAGCCATCAGGAAAACCTTTGACTTTAGACACAAAGATCTTCCTGAAAAATTCAAAACTGTACTTAGGACATCTCAGGGATTCTATTGTGGAAATAACGAGTCGAAGTCGAAATCGAAGCCACCACACGTCTTAAAATTCTTTTCATTTTCCTTGAGCCAGAGGTATCAAAGAGAACTTTACCTTGGCAGACGACATCACCGCTAGTACATGATGATCGAGGACATCTTTAAACTCCAAGCACACTATCTAGTATAAACAATTTGGCCCTTATTAAAAAAAAAAAAACAAAAAAACAAAATACATTCCTATACTTACCCTCCCATTATTACTTTTGAAAAAAATTCATCATCAGTCGTTGTATTGTTCTATTGAATTTTCTCTACCTTCCCAGTGTTTGAGTTAAAAATAAAATACTTCCGAATACCGACATACCGTCTTTTCCTTATTTTGTCTTTTAAAACACACACCCTCTTGTTTTGGATGAAGAAATATCCTTGCACTATCATGCAACAGTGAGTGAACAACAACAAGAGATGATTACCACACATGTTCGCATGAGTATTCGTTGGTACGCGATAAAATATTTTCCATCCTTTCGACGACAGCAACGTTGCCGGCGATGATAACGGCTATATGGCGCGTTACCGCATTTTGTCGCATTGTTCGTTGTGTGGTATATTCTACCACTCAACAGCAACAAGAGCAACAAAATTTATGGCAAAAATAGCTAAAAATACCAGAGTTCCAATTGTGTAATAATAAAGCATCCTTGTCGGAGAATTTTACACATTAAATTGCATAAGGTCCTTGATACATTCATGCACACCATACCACTCGTAACTCATGTCATGCTCCATCATAGAAATGATGAGTGGTAAAATAACGTTACACCGTTAGCACCAGGACATAGTAGTTCCACATGATGATTCAATAATCAATGTCAGGCATTTGCCTGCGTTCAATGGCTTCTATATATTTACGAACGAAGGTCCTTTTTTAAAGGCTTAAAGTGTGTACTCGTATCTGTAGTTGAAGGAAGGATACGTTCTATACTGTATTTTGTATAAAAGTTGTCAGTTTGTCTAAAACAGAACAATTCTGCTTTGATACTCGATGACAGTCAGATGGATTTTTACAAATTGCCAATGTCTTATGAGAGTGACATTGTCTTATGACAATGACAGTCACAACAAACAAACAAAGTGTTGACATACGAGTATTAACTATTTACTATTTCGTATAGCTATCATTGCACTTACAATTGTACCCATACTTCAATTATGTGTGTTCGAAAATTCGACTTAATTGTTCGAAATAGCATTTCCTCACATCACGTACGGAAAGTGGTGCTCGTCCGTATGCTAGAGATCTACTTTATCTGCTTACCACAGGCTAAATGCCCAAAATTGAATCGAAACTGCTGTCTAATCAAAAGTGGAAATTCATCTACCGAAACGTGACCCGGTTTATGAATCTCTTCAGTTCATTGCACATCATTTATTTTGCTCACTGCCATGCCATTGCCATACTGGTGGGATGCTAGTGGTTGGGCTCCTTGTTGCCACCATTTTTATTCTGTGCCGTTGTTCCAACGAAGCCAAACGCCATTGTGGTGCCACAGTGCTAAAGGATGGAAGATGAAACCTCATACATTGTCTGTGCCTTGATCCCTGGATGTGATGTGATAAATCATTTTAATTTAGAGCAGGCGGTGAGTTAACGTTGAACGGGAATGTGAAATTAGAACTGGATGACGGTTTGTACTGATGCAGGGCTTAACGGAGACTTTAGCTGTCAACGTATGGAATTTGGTCAATTGTGGAATTTGAGTGTTTTAATTGTGATCCTAGCAACGGATATAAGGGTTATGGATGGTTAAATTTTTGTACTGGACAAGGCAATAATCTTTTAGAATTTGGTTTGAGAGACGTGTGAAAATACGACAGTTTCTAATTTTTCCCATTATTGTGTTATGAAGGTATGTTGACGAATATATGTAAATCATAAAAAAATTCACAAAATGTGCGCGGGCTTTTCAGCGAAAGCAATTCTTTTTTTTGTCGCTTTCAACTCTTACAATATCATTTCATAAGAAATCAAATTAAAAAGTATTGGGTGTATAACTTAATTTGTGCGGTTTGCTAAGAGATGGCGTAACTTGTATTATTCTATTGTAATTATTCCATTGGAACATGCTTTGGAAAGCTACTGTCATTGTACGTCATTTCAGTATATCTCATTCATTTGAAGCGTAAACAACAATAATTTTTTTTTACTCAAATATGTCGATCTTTGTGCCTGAAAAAGTGTTTTTGCGGGGAGTTCTCTTCATGAAGAAAACTGCTGCCGAAAGTCATCGTATTTTGGTGGAAGTTTATGGTGAACATGCGCTAGCTGAGCGAACGTGCCAAAAGTGGTTTGCACGATTTAAAAGTGGTGATTTTGGCTTAGAAGACGATAAACGTCCTGGGCAGCCAAAAAAGTTTGAGTATGAAGAATTGGAAGCATTACTCTATGAAGATTATTGCCAAACACAAAAAGAGCTCGCAGAATCTTTGGGTGTCACTCAAGCAGCCATTTCAAAGCGTTTAAAGCAGCTGGATATATTCAAAAGCAAGGAAATTGGGTTAAACATGAACTCAAGCCGAGAGACGTAGAAAGGCGGTTTTGCATGTCCGAAATGCTGCTGGAACGCCACAAAAGGAAGTCATTTTTGCATCGAATTGTTACTGGTGATAAAAAATGGATCCATTACGACAACCCCAAGCGCAAAAAATCATATGTAAAACCCGGCCAACCAGCCAAATCAACGGCAAAGCCGAATATCCATGGCGCGAAGGTAATGCTCTGTATTTGGTAGGATCAGATGGGTGTGCTGTATTATGAGCTGCTAAAACCGGGTGAAACCATCAATGGACAACGCTACCGAACACAATTAATCCGTTTGAAGAGAGCAGTAGCCGAAAAACGCCCGGAATATGCGACCAGGCACGAAGCATCCATCATGACAACGCTCGGCCCCACGTTGCTATTCCGGTTAAGAACTATTTGGAAAACAGTGGATGGGAAGTCTTACCCCACCCGCCTTATAGCCCAGACCTTGCCCCTTCTGACTACCATTTGTTCCGGTCGATGCAGAACGCCCTCACTGAAATACGTAATCAAAAATTGGCTTGATTCATTCTTGGCTGCCAAGATGGTGCAGTTCTTTTGGGATGGAATCAACAAACTGCCAGAAAGATGTGAAAAGGTCATAGCTTCAGATGGGCAATACTTTGAATAATACTATTGTACATGTTTTTCTTAAATCAACGTTCAAATTTTGAAGAAAAAAAAAACCGCACGAATTAAATTACATACCCAATACATACACTTTCTATCGCTGTATCTTTGGCCTAAGAAACTAATTACTTTTTATAAGTACCTGAGCGTCGTCGAGTTGCAGGGACTCAGTAAGGTTAACCATATTCTAAAATATTCAGGAGCAAAAAAAAAAAAAAATAAAATCCCGTTCATGCTCTCAAGATCTTTGAAATTATTTCCGAGATCGAAAAAAGTGCGAATACCAGAGATCGTTGGAGATTCGACTTCAACAGGCCATAAGTTCAAAACACCATAACCACTCCAAAGCCTGCTAACTTCTCAAGGGCTTTTCACTGTTCAAGCAGTGTAGTTCATTTAGCGCACAAAACTTGAAGTAGGTGTACAGGTTACAACCCAGGATCCTGTTAGTGTATTCAGAAATATGATCAAAACGTTTGAGACTATAAGCATATCGCGTAATGTTGTTGAAGGCTACTGTAAAATTTCTTCGCGTTGTTGAGTTGTTGCAGCAAAAGATTGTGCATCCATAGGTAGCTATGGCCAAAATTAAGTTTTTTGTTAAGCTAAGCCTTAAGTGCTGGGAGTAAAGTGCTTTGTTAATGAGAGGGTACGTAGGCACTCGTATATTTTGCCAATAACTATTTGAATGTATTGAATACCCATGTAAGGGTAGAATTGAACCAAATACCTAGGTTTTTCAACATATTCTAGAACAGTGTTACCTAAATATAAAGTTGGGAAATGGCTACTGTCAAGGGGTGGCCGTGGTGTAGTGGTATATGCATAGACTCTTGAAGCAGAGGGTCGTGGGTTCGAATCTGTGAAAAAGTCTTTTCATAGAATTTGTATGTAGTTATATGAAAATCCCGTCGGTGTCAACTCTGACATGAAGGCATAACACTGATGTTGGGAGTGGTTGCTGGCTGGGCTAAATGTAACGAACTAACAACTAGAACGTTCTTAAGATCCACTGGTTGAGGATGTACTAGCTCGTCCCGTCCAGTTTGACAACTATCTCTGCGAAAAATATCGAAACTTAATACACCTGAGTTTCAAACTACTACACCACCCGCCCGCGCCCTGGAGAAAAATCCAGTAAAAGGGTATTCATATCCCCTTGGTGCGCGCGCGGTATTATAAAAAAAAAGTTTTTTTTTTTGAAACTATCAAGCACTTCGACTTCATTGGGTTTAGTTGCAGATGGATTCTCGCAAATCCATCTTCTAAAATTCCTAGCTTGTAGCTCAACTGAATCTGCACATCATCAGAATATAAATATATGGATGAGTGTCACACTATTTGTTAGAGATCATTTATAAACATTACAAATAGTATAGGCCCAAGAATTGAGCCTTGCGGTTTTCGAATTCCGAATTTAAAGAATCAGGGTTTATTTTCTCATTGATTATCACATTTTGTCGGCCTTGGTGTTGGCCGAATACTCGAATACTTTTCCACAGAGTTTTCGCTGGTAGGGTTTTATTGAAACGCTTTGAGTACACCCGCTTCTTGGCTTGCCTAATTTTCATAGTAACACAGTTTCTCAAAGCCTGGAAAACTGCAAGAAACTCAAGGAGTTTAAAACGTTTCCACCGTTTGTAGTTACGGTTAGGTTACGTTGTTTCATAGCTTCTCGTATTTCAGGTGTAAAAAATGTGCTAAAGTTTGCTTGCATATTTTTTGTTTTTATATGAACGTCTAGCTAAAGAGATGACATACGGCATTCTGTATGAATGAATGCCATCGCTGATGATGACCAGAGACTCTGCGATTTCTATGAAATAGTCATAAAGGTGAGTTTAGCTGGGTGAGTTACTTGAGACTGTTGCTGAGGCAACTGTCTCAGACCCAGAATTTTTATCTGGACCCCAGACTTAATGTGCGAAATACTCTAAATCATCAAACTCTTCAACAACACCAGAAGGATCTCAAAAAATGCGCACTTATTATCATCAACAAGGATGATAAGTGAGAACCCAAGGTCTTTAAGCCTTGCAACTCCTTTCTCTGACAAACATCCCCAAAACCTTAAAGAAATAACTACAATACAAGCTGTCACAGGGGATAAATCAGAGCAAAATGCCTCCAAGCAAGAAGTAGGTCTCAGGAATCCAAGTGCAGACCAGACTTCTAGGAACGACTAACCACAATCAATTTGCTTGCAAACAGCCTGGAAAGGTCCATTATAGAGAGCAATAAAAGGAGTCAACACAGCCCCTGGACCTTATAACATTTACAATAAGGCTGTCAAGGGGGGTACGATTGGCGCATTCTTAGCAATGATGCAAAGGTGCCTAGAGTAGGGTCTACCCCATATCATGGAACTTCCAAAATTTAGTGCAGCGTCAAAAAGTTTACAAACTACCGGAAAACCTTAATCATATCGCTCAGTATGCTTGCTTGATACCATTGGAAAGATGCATGGCAGACTGCTTGCGAAAGCGAAAAAAAAAATAAAGCTCTGTCAGACCATCAGCATGACTTCAGAAAACTGCGTTACGAAATTGTGCAGTAATAACGTGTGACATTAAGAATGCCCTTAACTCGACGAGTTAGTTGCATTAGCATATCTTTGGACAGAATCAATGTGTATTATGGCTGCAGACTGATAATAACCACAGACCACTTGAACAAGTGTTGCGCAGAGGTCAGTTCTTGGAAGCTGCGACTTACATTTTCCGAAGTAGTGACAGTTATCGGTTTCACTCCTATGTCTGCTCCGCTGATTCGGACGTCTAGACAAGGCAATTTCTAATGCAACGGCTGATCGCAATGTAATCTATCAGGTTGTCAGTTAAGACCCAGCTAATCTTGTGGCAGGTGTTATGGTTAAATAGGGTACTTCCAATGACCAGGCGGTTGGTATTACAATAGAACATAACATCATTCAAATGTGTTCCACCGGAGTTTTTGCATGACTTGATTCTGAAAAGGTAATTTTTGATGAATTTCCCATACTCGGCCACGGCAACAAATCACACGATCTTGGTGGCGAGTTCACATCACTAAAATGCGAAATAACTTGTCCAAGAAATTTTTATTTGCAATAGAGATGTGGCACCGTCTTGTTGAAACCACATATCTTCCACACACATATTTTCGATTTGAGGCCAAAAAAATTTGGTGTTAACCTGACGGTTACACTCTCGTCAGTTTAGAAGAAGTATGGACCATTGACAACACCCGATAAATGGTCTTCCCTATATGCGACAAGTTTTCTTATTAACGTATTCACCTAGTGAAAAATGAGCTTCATCGTTGAAGAAAATATCGTGTGAAAACTGGTCATCCAAACGCTGATGTTCAAGCACCCAATCGGCGTATGTTTTATGCATTCCGTAACCAGCTGGCTTGAATTCTTTAGTGAGTTGAACTTTATAAGGCTGCAAATCCAACTACAAAACACGCCAAATGCTCTGACCGCAGTGATATTTATAGATTTGGATTTTCTTCAAGACGTTCACTAACACCAGCCATAATTTTAGTAGAGCGTGCATTTCGATGATGGAGAGATCTTAAGACGAAATGGCAAACCCTTAACTTAATCCACATAGACTCTTATAAGTATCTTTCATTACTTTTAATTCACATCGCTTGTTATTCACAAAATTATCCAATCTTTCCTTTGATTTAAACGTATTCTAGATAAGATTTTTGCATTTACTACGCGTTATTCTTTCCTCTTTAAGCTTTTATCGTATCTTTTTCTTTTTTTTCAACAAATTAGGAATGATATTTATGCACTTGCTACTTGCTAATTTCTGCCACAAAGTGTATTATATTCTGATTATAGGACCCAGAAACTTTGCTTAATAAGTAAGGAAATAAATTACATCGAACTCTAGCTTATTTTTACGTGACAGATTGAGAAACACCTACATCACGCGAATGGAAAAGAGCATTTCGACTAACAAAGTATTTGAGTCTTGGTTTTCTGGTACCAGATGGTAAAGCCAGAAGTCTTAACCTGTGGAAATAGAAGATAGAGTGCCGGCAAAAGGCAACTAAATCGTTTGCCAAGAACTTTTGAGATTCACAGCTCTCATAGTATTGACCATTTGTCAATAATCTGATTGGACCCTATAAGTGCGTTTTAAGGCCCGGTAAGTCCACAATTTACCAAGTATTCACACTACGTCAGATCCTTGAGAAAACCCAAGAAGTTCAGATCAATACTCACCATGTTTTTATCGATTTTAAGGCCGCATATACTATAATAGCATATACAGAGACGAGCTATATAGAGCCATCTCTAGTTTTTGCATCTCTGCCAAACTCGTCCGTTTGTGCAGGATGACGATGGAGAAATCTTGTTGCTGCATCAAGGTCGGTAATGACCTAACCAAAACCTTTGATGTTAAAAATGATTCAGGGAATTCGACGCCCTGTCATGTAACTTCTTTAACATCATACTTGAAAGAATTGTACAAAACTTACAAGCCAACACACAAGGTACGATCTTTGATAGTATTGATAGAACACAGCGAGCTGTCACTGATGCTTTTGCGAGTATAGGAACAGTAGCGCCAAAAATGGGTCTAGTGGTTAACAAAGTACAAAACAAAGTACACAAGAAGGGACACCTAACATCGATGAATCGGCCAGAATGTCACAATCGACAGCTATAACTTTGAGGTAATAAGAGGCTTTGTCTACTTCGGCTCTAATATCACATCTGAAAACGACATCTCTTCAGAAATCTAGCGAAGATTTCTCCAATCGCTATTTCTTTAGGCTGAGAAGGCAACTATGTAGTAAGGTCCTCTCCAGAACAACCAGGGAAACTTTTTATAAGACCCTTATAATCTCAGTCCTGTTCTATGGTTCCGAAGCGTGAACTCTTTCTAAAGCGGATGAAAATGTCCTTGGTCGTTTTGAGAGAAAAATTCTTTGTAAGGTATTTGGTCTCTTATGCGTTGACGGGTTCTGAAGGAGACGATTGAATGCTGAACTCTACGAGCTGTACAGCGACATCGACCTGGATTGGACTTGCTCCAGCTCGTAGAATCTTTGACTCTAATTCGGAGGGACAACCCAGTAGAAGAAGGCCTCGCATTATGTGGCGCACGGAAGTGAAAGGGAACCTCAACCATCTTGGCAACTGGAGGCAGTTAGACAAAGACAGCGCTAATTAGAGAGTCTTATTGGTTGAGGCCCAGGTCCACCCTAGACCTTAACGCCGCCTAAGTAAGTAGGCAAGAAATCAGTTCATGTCAGTTCTAACTATGTAAGCTACGAGCGACTATCATAGAAACAGTCTACTCTGTATGAGTACAAATGAGATTTGTAATTAAAAATTATTTCAAGATTATGCTCCCTTAGGCCAAATATTTCGTTTCACCAATTTAATGTACTCCCATCGCAGCAAGTATATTAAAAAGCCTCCCTACACCCAGTTCTTATCCCTAAAAGAAAAGTCTCTCTCCATCGGCGTACTTCTAGTCAATCATCTCACTTAAGCCTAAGTGCCAGCAAATTCATTAATCCCAAAAAAGGAAGAAAAAAAGAGAAAAAAAAAAAAAAAACAACAACATCAACCGAATAAAAACGCGATGGCAGACATTTTAAATTATTACCTCTTCAGTGTGGCTCTAGAACGACGCGGTGGGTAAACAGTTCATTTATGCCATGCTATGGTTATCCATGGAATCTCGAATATGTACTTCACCACTACCTCCTGCTAATGGCGGCACCATGCCGCTTCCAGGTGAAAAGTCATCATTATTTCCTTTGTCTTTGTTCCTAGTACTTTTTCTACCTTTCCCTGTTTTCTTGTAGCTGTTTTTGTTTCTGCTATTTTATTTTCTACTTTTACCTGTTCTATCCCAAAGGTTGAAGAAAAAAAAAGTAACATTCTACAAAGACGGCAGGAAAGAATCTGAAAATGAATTTCTTAAGCACCTTTTATCTCCGTCAACATTTTAATGAATAATAAAAAGGATACACTTCTTTTGCATATCCCTACAAAATGGGGCGAGTGAAAAAAAAAAAAAAAAAAAATTGTCCGCCCAACCCCACAAAGTTGTGGTACTGTTTTTTGTTTGTTATTTTTTTTTTTTTTTTTTTTTGTTTTTATTTTTGTTTTGTTTGTATTGTTATTTAGATTAAAGGGGAAAGGACGAGAGAAAACACAATTCCAAGACCGAGCGTAAAAATGAAAAGAAGGAATTAACCTTCTAAACAGACATACTACCACCAAGGACATCATGTTCAACAAGCCGTGCAACCTGATTAAATGTGGCGATGAACTACACTAATAAAAAATATTATTGCTATGTATACGAGTACGAGTATGAGAACGAGTCAATCATTAAACGAGGGTGCGTGTGTTCTTTTATACAAATATGTGTATGTGGATCTGTTTGGGATGAAATTTGATAAGCCTAAAATGTAATCCTTTATCATCTCATCTCCCATCTCTTATCTTTTTATGTGCGTCATAGATGAAGAGGAATTTATGATTGAAAACAGTGTGACCATAGCAAAAAAGTATCTACATATTCATGTAGAAAATATCTGAAATCCGTAAATCGTTACGTATTCAGAGTCCTTATATCTAGTTAATACAATCGTTGTGAGACTAATGACCACCTATGGCTTGAATAGTAACCACGAAATGGTTACCACTAAACTTCTTCTCGTCGGATTTATAGTAATCCATAGTAGAATTCTTGTATACAGAAGCTACTAACGAAGCGTGGACGCTAAAACACTAACACACAAAACTCAAAAATGTCATAAAGTAACTATTGCTTTGGCCAATTACTCGTATATTTTTGAAAATGTTGATGTCATTACACTTCTTTTCGAAGAAAATATCAAGTTATCCCCCTCAAGCCTGAAATTCTTTAAATACGGCCTAATGTGTAATTTCCTGGCATAGACATGTTCCAAGCAAAGCACAATACAGAATGGTGTGGCTACTGGGCTATAGCGGCACGTAAGGTTTCCATTGAGATCGTGGACGCTGTTCTGGTTAATGCTGTTTTATGACTTTCCAAATTTCTGTGGGGAGTCTTGCAGGCCATGTTCTCCGATTCTGACCACAACGCAAAATCCAGTGGATTTAGATCTGGACTCCCCGACGGCCAATCTTCTGCTGCTATAAAGCCAGGAATAGTGACTCTAAGCCACGTCTGCGTGGTTTAGGCAGGACCGGAGTTATGTTAAAGGATCCATCTGTATCCATTAAAAAGAGTATTGGTCAAACCCTTCACAACACCCTCTAGAGCGTTTTCGTGGCAAACCTTTGCAACAGCTTTTACGCCATTTTTGCAGAAATTGAGGAATGTGACACCATGGTGAGAGACCCTCCATCAGACCATTACAGAAGCGGGTTGATGTCCACGTTGAACCCTTGGAACAAATTTTTTCACTTCCGTAGATAAAATGGCATAAATTTTGTCATTTTGTTTGTTGAAACCTTCTTTCACGGTAAAAATGTTCTCATCCGTAAACAGAATGTTTTCATGGCCATTGTCCGCGTGCCACTCTAAAGGTCGCTTGAATCCTTCCAAACTAATTTTTTTTAGTTGAGGAGTTAGAAGATGACCCGTGAACCGACGGTTTCATATGCAGATCATCCCGAATCAACATAGACATGGATCTGATTGATATATCCAATATCCGAATTTGTCCACGCATTGCCTTTAATACCGCATTCGTACCGATGACGCGCGGGCGACCACTTCTTGGCCTGTCCTCTACTCCAGACAATTCGCCGAAGCGAGCAATAGCCCGATAAATGAATATTCTCGGTAATTCGAGTGGTTTTAGCAACTCGAAAATTTGGAAAGCACTCTTTCTGCACCTATGCAACGCTATTACCGCGACTCGATTCTCTTTAACGCCTCATTCCATGTTACTAGTTTGGAAACTGAAATCAATCTGACCAGTATTCTTCACTGATCAGTGCATGTGTTCTGAAAAAAGTTTTGAACGATAAGCGCTGCAAATTGTGTAACAAAAATAATGGCAATACTAGGTAGATTTGTCATTAAAGGAAGACTAAGGTAAGAAGTCTTGATCTTCAAGCTTGACTACGATCCGTCTGAAAAGTAAATTTGCCTGATATGGGCTCACGATCACACAGAAAAAGTACGACTTTGCCAATGATTGCTTGTACGAGCTCCTTAGCCAGAAATTTAATAGCATGTAAATATCATCCTACTCCTCAAAATCCATAAAAGGATGTGGCAGCTTCCTGATTTTAAAACCGTCAATCAGATTGATCACATAAAGATCGATGCATAGCTCTGGTATTCTATTGTAGATGTTCGAAAGTTTTGAGAAGCTAACATCGACTCACACCACTATATTCTTGTAACCAAGGTGATTATTCTGAACGACAAAACATCGCGAAGTATTGCCAAGAAATTTGACTTCGAACGGCCTTGCCAGAGCCTTTTCTGATAGAATCTCTCGAAACCTTACGAGAGCTTTTATGCTGCCAGCTTCAAGCGATAAGAGACGCTGTATTTGATGTGCTACAAAAAAGGAGAGAGCTGCTCACGAACTCTACGAGCAAAAGATACAGAAGAAGTATCGACTTCTCAGAAAGGAAAAGAAACAATCTGGGAAGCGCTCAATTGAGGCTATGGAGAGGTGATACTGCAACAATGATGCCCGGAAGTTTAAACAAAAAGCCAAATGAACGTGCAAAGGATACAAATCCCGAAGTATTCAAAGATATATGAGGTGTGTTCGAAAAGTGCACGAGCATAACGGTCGGCTCGTGTCATGTTCCGAAACTTCTTAATTTTGATCAGAAGAACCACATTTATTTCGCGAATGGTTGTTCAGTATCCTACAATATTTCGAATAGATAAAAATATTTTGTATTGTGTTTTGTGTGATTGTAAGGCTCCAGTGACAAAGTTATTCAGGCGGCAGAAAAAAGTTTACATTCAACTGCATCAACAAGCCAAACGTTGATAACTACTCAAAAACCACAATCAAAAGAGAACGCATTCCACACGGATTTATGTAAAGCTTTCCTAGAAGCAAATATTCCGTTGCATAAATTTTCTCATCCAATCTTGCAATCCCAAGTGAAAATACATTGCGTAACAAATGTGTACCGACAATTTACAACATGCGTGACATGCGTGCAAAAGCGGCCAAAAAACACATCTGGGGGTCATTAGATAAAACACAGGACAGTGAGCAACGCTTAGTCGCAAATTTTGTAGTCGGATTGATAGCAAATTCTATCTACTGAATATAGGCTTTTTAGAGGCAACGAATGCCAGTCGTGGGTCTAGATTTTTCGTAGATTCGTTGTTGTCACTCTGGCCAGAAGGTAGTGAAATATAAAATATTGTGATTGCAATGTTTTCTACTTTTTTTTATCCTAAAAGGCATAAATTACGAAAGAGTGTTGCTTTCTGTTACGGATGCTGTGGCGTATATGCTTAGCGCAATTCATTCGCTCCAGACATTACCACATGGGCTGAAAAGTCAGTGCCGTTTTATAGTAAAACACAAAATTTTTGCAAAATTCAACTTTATTTATCAATATAGTTGCCTTCGAGGGTGATACACTGATTGAAACGATTTTTCAATCTTTCGATACCAATTTTGTAGTACGATTTCGATTTAGCCTCAAAATAAACCTCTGTTTCGGCGATTACTTCTTTATCGGTCTTAAATCTCTTTCCGGCGAGCATTCTTTTGAGGTCTGCGAACAGGAAATAGTCGCTGGGGGCCAAATCTGGAGAATTCGGTGGGTGGGGAAGCAACTCGTAGCCGAATTCATTCAATTTTGCCATCATTTTCATCGACTTGTTACACGGTGCATTGTCTTGAAGGAACAGCACTTTCTTTTTCTTCAAATGCGGCCATTTTTCTGCGATTTTATCCTGCAAATGCTCCAACAACGCAATGTAATAGTCGCTGTTGATAGTCTGCCCCTTTTGGAGATAGTCGATGAAAATTATTCGATGTGTATCTCAAAATACGGATGCCATAAACTTGCCAGCCGACTGTTGAGTTTTTGGTCGTTTTGGACGATGTTCGTCGCCCTCTCGCCACTCAGCTGACTGCCGACTTGACTCTGGTGTGAAATGCTAGAGCCAAGTTTCATCCATTGTCACACTCCTCTGAATCATCAACACGTTGTTGTTTTTGGTCGACACCCACTTTGAACAGAGCTTTCGCATGTCCAAATATTCTTCAAATATCTTCAGAGCCTCAGCTATCTCGATCAACTTCACTTTACGGTCATTCGTAATCATTTTGTGGACTTTTTTGATGTTTTCATCTGAAATAGCCTCTTTTGGACGTCCACTGCGTGCATCATCTTCGGTGCTTGTATGACCACTTTTAAATTTTTTAATCCACTTGCGAATGGTTCGTTCGGCTGGTGCAGAGTCCGAGTTACACTTATCAAGCCATTTCTTTGCATCGGCTGCATTTTTTCCTCATCAAAAAGCAATGATAAATCAACACACGAAATTGCTTTGAATCGATTTTGTTCACAATAACAAAAGTTGCTTCACTCACAACGCTATATCTCGAGAACTAATCGTCCGACAGCTGTCAAATTTATACACGTATCTTTTGAAGGTTGGTACTAACTGAAAATGGGATGGATTTAATTCAAGTGGTGCCCTCTCTTAGAAATGGCACACAGCCCATGTGTTATTTTCAAAGATGTTGCATGTAACTTGTCTTGCGCATAGACTGTACCGACTTGCCGAATTTATTCGGGCTGAATATCCAATTGTCAACGAGTTGATTTCTGAAGCTAAAGCTGTTTTCGTGAAGGTTAGTTATTTTATATTGTAAAAGCATTGTTTGATATCTTAATTAATGATTTCATTAAATTTAAGGCACCATCACGACGAATGATTTTCAAAACGCAATGCCCGAACTTGCCACTACCGCCCGAACCAATAATAATCCAATTTGGATTCTGCCTGTCAGCATCCGTGTATTATTGCGATAATTTCGATTCCGTTCGCAGGGTCGTTGATTCTTTTGACAGACAAGATGAATAATCAATTCAAAGAGCATAAGTTTTATTTGCTTCAGATGAAATAAAACAGCAATTGGCTTACCAAAAAAACAATTTCTGTGAAATTACCAGTGCAATAAAAATGCTGGAAACGCACGGATTGGTATTAGGAGAGAGTGCCGGATCTTACGAAACTATTTTGTCGAAACTTAACACGCTGGATCAAAAAGCCTTCTCTAAAAAGTTTTAAGCTATTCATAAACGCAATGTCGACTATGCAAAGAATGTAGAAATACGAGACGTGTAGTACAAAGGCAAAAACATAGTTCTAATGAACTATCTCCGACAGAGATAACAATGTTTAAGTATTCGCCAACAGCTTCGATTGACGTCAAACGCTCCTTTTCTGCTTTTTTTTATAATCCCGCGCACGCACCAAGGGGTTATGAATACCCTTTTACTGGTTTTTCCCTAGGGCGCGGGCGGGTGGTGTAGTATTTTTTGAAACTCAGGTGTATTAGGTTTCAATATTTTTCCCAGAGGTGGTTGTCAAACTGGAGTCAGTGCATCCCTAACGAGTGGGTCTAAAGTACGTACTAGTTGTTGGTTCGTTACATTTAACCCAGCCAGCAACCACTCTCAACATCAGTGTTATGCCGTCATTCGAAAACGCGACCATCTGCTCTTTGCTCTTCTTTGAGCATGTTTCTAAGCATATTTCGTAAATTTTTTGTGCATATTTGCATGCATATTTCAATCTTGTTTGTGCATATTTTTTCGAGCTCTAGTGATGAACAATCAAATATTTTTTTTTAGAAAAATATAGGGTTTTCTAATAACGACTTGACAAAATTTTTTCGAAAACTTTATTATTGGATTGAAGTACAATCAAAACATTTAAGAATGGAACTCGACTTCGTTCATATGGCCACCGCGGGCACGTTTGCAGCGGTCGATTCGTTGGACCCAATTTTCAACGACTCGGCCACACATTTTGGCCGAAACGGCCAATATTATGTTCCACAGAAAATAGTCAAGCGGCGTTAAATCGCACGAACGAGGCAGCCAATCGACTGACCCATGTTTTGAGATAACACGCTCACCATACTTACTCTTCAATAAATCGATTGTAGCGTGTGCTGTGTGGCTTGTGGCACCATCCTGTTGAAACCACATGTCGTCCAAGTCCATATCTTCCAATTCGGGCCAAAAATAATCGGTGATCATGGCGCGATAACGCTGACCATTCACAGTAACGTGACGATCGTTATCGTCGACGAAAAAATATGGCCCAATAACTCCGCCGGCATGCAAACCGCACCAAACAGTTATTTTTTGTTAGATGAAGTGGTGATTTATGAAGCACATGTGGGTTTTCACCCGACTATATAACGCATATTTTGCTTATTGATGAACCCATTGAGCCAAAAATGAGCTTCGTCACTGAAGATGATTTTGCGATTCCGAATATCTGTAGAAAATTTTTATAATTTGCAGACGTTGCTCGTTAGTGTACTTTACAGTTTTTACAAGTTTTTTTAGTGTACTTTACAAAGTTGTCAAATCCCTATTGGAAAACCTTATATATAGTAACCTTACTTTTTGAACATACCTCATATTTGATTAAAAACAACGTTCATACCATTCCACAAGCTCCATATTCACATGATATGGCTCCTCGTGACTTTTTTTATATTCCCATAATTCAAGTTACCACTTCGTGGAGAAGTTTTTGAGACGATTTAGGCGACAAAGAAGAAGAAGCTGATGTCAATTCCAAAATCGGCCTATAAAAAATGTTTTAAAAATTGGAGGAAGTGTTGGAATATGTTGTTTTGAAGGGAATAAAATGAATATCGATGAACAATTGAATAGTCTTAATTTTTTTTGGAAAATTTCGGATACTTTTTGATTAGAAGTAGAGGTCACAGAGAATCATCTTTGCTTGAATATTTGTCAGCCGTGTAGTCATATCTAAATTGACAGCACTAAATTTTATGATTGCTCTTTGGTCACACTGTGTTTTAAGTCGACCTTCGTCGCCAAATTCACTACCATTATCTGTTTTTATCATCCACCAAGTTTCTCTGTGCTTCTCTATTTCAGTTTCCTTAGCTCAGATCCTTTATTCGGTTAGCCGGGACTTTGTTGTGTATGTATGGGGGAAAGAAAGCCTAATTCCTTGTACTTCGCACATTAAAGCTTGTTCAACATCATAGAAGGCAGTATAATAAATATCCCTACAGGAAAGTCGCGTTACACCAGTTCTACACAACATCTTAAAAGAGGGGATACATTATTATTATTATTATTCTTTATTTATTTATTTTTATTTTTATTTTTATTTTTATTTTTTTTTTTTTTTTGAGGGAAGGATTAGGATTTACGGAGAAAGCTTTAGCCATCCTCATGTTACTTCGTTAATAAAATTACTTTATAACTTTCCAGCTGGTAGAACGGTTTGGTATATTCGCAAATCCTGTTCCCCAACAAGGGATTTAGAATAACAAAGGCAGGATTTAATCGAACGAAACGTACAGAAACAGAAAACGAGAAAGGGAGAAAAAGAACAGTGAGACCAATTAAATACGGATGAAGTGGTGATGAAAAATATGCTTCATCGTGTTTAGAGGGTCCTTTAAGGGATAAAGTACCTACCTCAGTTGGCAGGGTAGCGTTTGTGGTAGTGGGTATTTTTCACTTGTTTAATTGTTTGTTAGAAATCTTGATTGAGGATTTTTCGGTAATGATTTTCACTATTGTTTAATTTCAGATAAGCACTTTCCGTTTATTGGTATTTATATTCAATTTGAAATGGAAATTACCACCAGCATTCAAGGAGTTTATTAATGAAATGTGAGTGTGAAAAGAAGTTTAATTTTGAACTAAAAATGTTGCACATGCTGCTTACAGACTGTCTATACAAAATATTTAAGGCCCCTTTAGATTGAAATGAATTTAAAGGTCCACATTTTTTCATATTATTTTGCTTAAACGATTTCATACATAAATCTCCCTACTTCCCTTACACCACAAATGCTAAAAAGAAAAAAATATGAAATTTCCAAGTCAAAGGAAACGTATGTCCTTATTTCCATTGCGACGATTATCACGTAGATTTTAATATGAGTGTGCCAAACCAAAGGCAAATGCCGTCCTGTTGATAGGTACTCTCCCTCGTATTTTAAACAGAATAGAAACTACATTCCACCCTATAATCCCATCTCAAAGACACCCCACCCTGTTGCTTCATTTCATGACGGCCAAATGAAAATGTAAAACGACTACGAGATGATGCCAACACTTTTAGCACACTCATTCGTTCGTATATGTGCAACCCTACTCGTGTGCCATAAACTTGGCTCATACATGCACGTTTGTGGATTGTTTTTGCATGTATTTGGAGTGTAATTTGTCAGTGTGAGTGCATCTTTATACTACAGCAATGAATAAATTTTAAATCTTTAAATGGATCTCTTTTAGATTTATGCAATAATTGCGGTTGTGTTTGTGAGCTGTTTAATGCACGAATATTTTTAATGTTTTGAATCGGATGCCTGTGTGTAGGTAGCAAGGACTAGGGATTTAACTAAATTGAGTCATGAAATTTTAAAAAGTAAAAGTTCGTTAATGCGTAATGTACATATGTATACACTTTAAACATGCGCGGGTACAAAAGCGGTTGTCAAATTAAAAGAAATGAAAAGTTCAAACGTACTTCTTAGACCATAAGGTAGGTAAGGTAAGCACTCCGTCGGGCTTTAATAGGTCGTCCGAGTATTCAAGCAGTCATTTAAAATATACTAATCGTAGCAAATTAATGGCAAGGGTCCATGTAACGAGATCTTCCAAGGTGACTTCTCTCATTTGACAAATTTCAATACTTTAAGTTATCCGTTCAGGGAGGAATTTCCTCGGCATGTATATGAAGATGTAGTGCGATTAAGGTGGGCACTGGCGCCATTAATGGATGATATGCAGCTCTATAACTATAACAACTCATTGAGCTTACTTTCCCTAGGTAGCTACTTAGAATTGGTTTCGTTTCACCATCTAGCTGGAAAAATTCAATGTCCTGTGAAAAAGGACTAAATTTAAGAAGTTGGACGAACGGTGGCTGAGTTTTTATAACTGAATCTGCACTCAGTTATATGAGCTATTTCAACGGGGTGAGGTTGATCATTAAGAATTTTTCAGCCCTAAAGATGTAGACAAATGAAGACACTTGCAAGTTAAAATCCCATCGTTACGAAGTAACCAGAGCCTCTTATAAGGAGGAAGTCACCGTTGTAGTTACTGTACAGATAAAGAACAAACAACACCGTTCGGATATGCATATGGAATATTGTTGCACACTTTTCAGCCAACTCTGTGCTTACAGATTGTGCTTTGTCTCTGCATACACTTGAGAATGTCGAATCTTCAATGGGACGAAACCACTTTCGCACTCAGATAGTAGCAAGAGTACATAAAAATCTTAATATACACAAATCCGCTGGTGCAGATGGTATATCTTCCCTACTTCTAAAGAGATGTTCTTCTATGCTGACACAACCACTGTGTAAGCTTTGTCCAGCATAACAGCATCTGCCCAACCCGTTCCTAAAAAATCTTATTCTCTCTCCACCTACAAACTCATTGCACATACGTCCTTTCTTTCCAAGGTCATAGAAACGTTGATAAACTGCCATCTCATTAAATATCACGAAAGGCGAACACTTTTCAATGACCGGCAGTACGGTTTTCGTAGCAACAGATCCACTGTTGATCTGATGGCTTGTCGCACCGAAAAGTGGAACTTAAGCGTATATCAATCTGGCGGAAGCAAGATAGTTTCATTTGATATTTCTAAGGCATTTGATAGAATTTGGCATCAGGCTCTTTTGTCGAAAATGCGTGCAATTAGGATCGATGACTTTCTTCTTTAATGGATTAGCAATTACCTTTCGAAACGTTTAATTCAAGTTGTCTTGGATGGTTTCAAGTCTGATAGTTGCAAAATATATGCTGGCTTGCACCAGGGCTCCGTTCTGTCTACGACATTGTTTTTAATTTTTAAAAATGATCTCTCGTCAGCAACTTTTAACCCAATATATTCCTTTGCTGACGACAGTCCCTCTGATTTTCTTGTTCGTTTCACTCACGTTCATGTTCTTTGGCTATAGAACAGGAACGGCATCGTATGATTAGCTCATTAAATTCCGATATTAACACCATAACCAACTAGGGAGCAACAACAGAGTGTAATTTAATGCTTCCAAAACACAATGCTGTCTGCTGTCTGCTCCCTGCTGTCTGCTGTCTTTAAAGTAAAATCCAAACATCCAGCCATTATCCATGAATGGCACTTGCATCGTTGGAACTGAGAAACTTTCGATTCTCGGTATGTGTGTCAGAGAAAATCTAAGTTCCAATGAACACATATTTGATGTGGCCAAAAATGCTGCGAAATATCTAAGTTTCCTCAAACGATATAAGAAATATTTCTCCCTCTCTGAACTGGCCTCAATATAATACATGGGCTGAAAAGTGCCTGTGCCGTGCCGTTTCTAAGAGAGGGCACCGCTTGAATTAAATCCATACCATTTTCAGTTAGTACCATCCTTCAAAAGATACGTGTATAAATTTGACAGCTGTCGGACGATTAGTTCTCGAGATATAGCGTTGTGAGTGAAGCAACTTTTGTTATTGTGAAAAAAATGGATTCAAAGCAATTTCGTGTGTTGATTTATCATTGCTTTTTGATGGGAAAAAATGCAGCCCACGCAAAGAAATGGCTTGATAAGTGTAACTCGGACTCTGCACCAGCCGAACGAACCATTCGCAAGTGGATTGAAAAATTTGAAAGTGGTCATACAAGCACCGAAGATGATGCACGCAGTGGACGTCCAAAAGAGGCTGTTTCAGATGAAAACATCAAAAAAGTCCACAAAATGATTACAAATGACCGTAAAGTGTAGTTGATCGAGATAGCGGAGGCTCTGAAGATATCAAAAGAGCGTGTTGGATATATCATACACGAATATTTGGACATGCGAAAGCTCTGTTCAAAGTGGGTGCCGTGTTTGCTCACAGTCGATCAAAAACAACAACGTATTGATGATTCAGAGGAATTTTTGCATCGGTATGTGACAATGGATGAAACTTGGCTCCATCACTTCACACCAGTGTCAAGTCGGCAGTCAGCTGAGTGGCGAGCAGGCGACCAACCTCGTCCAAAACGACCAAAAACTCAACAGTCGGCTGGCAAGGTTATGGCATCCGTATTTTGAGATACACATCGAATAATTTTCATTGACTATCTCCAAAAGGGGCAGATTATCAACAGCGACTATTACATTGCGTTGTTGGAGCGTTTGAAGGACGAAATCGCAGTAAAACGGCCGCATTTGAAGAAAAAGAAAATGCTGTTTCTTCAAGACAAAGCACCGTGTCACAAGTCGATGAAAACGATGGCAAAATTGAGTGAATTCGGCTACGGATTGCTTCCCCACCCACCGAATTCTCCAGATTTGGCTCCCAGCGACTGTTTACCTCAAGCCCAATTTCGGACGTACATTGAAATATCGTGATTCTTTCCTCAGCCATACATCTCGCTTTTGGAGTGCCCTACCGTGCTCTTTATTTGCTGACCATTAGAACTGTCAAACTTTCAAAAGTAGCGTAAATCGGTACCAGTCTCTCTTTCCTTCGCCCGCGCCGTGTGCAAACATTTTAAGAATATCTTAACAATTGGAGCGCGCGCTAATTTAAAAACAAAAAAAAAGTTGCCGTAAAACCAGCAGAGTCTATAGAATGTTACAAAAAAAGGAATAGTTATCGTCATACACGTAATGCAGTGGGATGAACTGGAAAAAAGCAGAAGTAAAAAGATAAAAGCACCACGGAACAATGTGAACGGAACTTACATGGAAATATTATAGAAGATAAAGGGCACCTTACCTAAACCTCAAACTCTAGACCAATGGGACCCTACCCTTAGATTTTCATAGAGACTCAGGGCTACTCGGCTTTTCAAAGAGATATAAGGTGTACTTCCCCACAAGATA
This sequence comes from Volucella inanis, assembly GCA_907269105.1. NCBI lineage: Eukaryota > Metazoa > Arthropoda > Insecta > Diptera > Syrphidae > Volucella > Volucella inanis. Next base: position 21,240,075 of record OU026157.1, read on the forward strand.
GGAATTAGACACAAATCCTATATGACTAAACAGCGATTCACAAATGTTGTATACTGATTGTTCGAAAACGTTTTAAGCCGTAGGAGCAGGAATGGTAGGAAGACGTCGGGTAGCCTCCGGATTTCTCCATTTCTCTTCTCATCTCTGCCAGGGTTTTGTCCCTCATCCTTCCCATAAAGTGCATGCGATTTTCCCAAGTTGTCCTGGGTCTTCCTCTCGGTGCAGTATCATCCGTTCTCTTCTCCATTACCTGTTTTGCTTTTCTTGATTCATCCATCTTTTGCACATGTTCGAACAATTTCAGATGTCTTTCCTTCCTCGACTTCTTCTGTCCTACTTCTGAGCATATTTTTTCATTTCTGACTTTATCTCTTCCAGTTTTCCCCGCGAGTCTTCATACGTACTTCATTTCTGTTGCCTGCAATACACTCAGATGTTTATCTTATAACGATAAACACTCGATACTGTATAGTATTATTGGTACTATTGCTGCTATTTCTCGTTTACCCACTATTGTGTTATTTACCTGATAATACGCTGACATTACTATTTTTTTTTTTGGCTTATTACTTCTTGGTCTATTTTATTATATGCAGATTCTCTGTAGAAATATCATCTTTAGAGACCAACATTGGTTTGCTCTTAGTTATATTTATCACCATCCCCTTTATTTTCAGATTAGCGGACCATTTCTCCAATACTTGATATAGTCTGTCCAGATTGTTTGCTATGATAGCAATATCATCTGCATATTTAATAGTGGGAATTCGTAGGTTGGGCAGGTAGATAAGACGAAGTCTCCAGTTTCCAATTTTGGTCTTTTCTGTTTGCCCCTTACAGGATTTTGCTACATAAATAGAATGAACAGTAGAGGGCTGAGACTGTCTCGTTGCTTTGCATATTTCAAATACTTCTGACTTCTAGCCATACTTTCCCCTTTAATAGCGTTTTTCAATCCCTCCGGGAGATTTTTAGTTTTTAGTGTCTTGTTGCTGTTTTGGCGCAATGTCGAATACTGCTTTTAAATCTGCGAACATCAGGAATAGATTTTTCCTAAACCATTTTTCTATGATAGCTCATACTGTGAAAATGTAGTCTTGTGAGTGTTGACCCGGTCTGACTGCCGTCTGCTCCTCCACTAGATCTTCTTATACTACTCGCCTAAGTCGCTTTTCCTGTACTTTGGCATATAATTTATTCACTTTAGATGGTAATGCTACTCTTCTTGTGTATTGGTATTATCAGATTTTCTTTCCAGTCTGTTGGTTTTTTTTATATTCTTCTCATGCCTTTTGAAACAGTTCAGTTAACGTTTTCTGTCTAGACCCCTATATTTATTAAGTTTCGGGGCTATTTCATTTGGTTTGGTGGCTTTTCCAATTTCCATTGTACCTACTTGTTTGTATGGCATATTCAACTTTTTCTTCTTTAATGTATCCTTCTGTTGGTTCGTTTTACATTTATATTTCTAGTAATGGCCCATCCGTCTTTATCAGATATGGCTTCATCTTTTTAATTTTTTTTTTTTTTTCTAAAGTGTTTTCTCCATGTATCTAGCACTTTCTTGTTTTCTGTTACCAGCTTGTCTCCATCCTTGTTTGTTTTTGTTTATTTTTTGTATTTTCTTCCACTGAGTTCCCAAATTCTTGCCCTTTGCTTCCTTAATTGATGCTTTCATTTCATTCTTTTTTTCTACATAGAATCTTGTGTCAGTTATTGAGCGGGTTCGTATGGATTTCTTCCTTGAATTTCGTCTTGTATCATTTTATGACCAAAATGTCTTCGTTTTCCTTGTGTCGATTTTTGTCTTTCCGCATATTTCCTCATCTGTTTTTAGTAGGGTTTCTTTTATTCTCCTCCACTTTTCCTCTAGGTTTTCATTTCCAGGAAATAGCTCTTAGTTTAATGGTTTCGAAGACTTTATATTTTTGTCTCGGTATCTTCCTAAATCGGGTATCTGCACTCAAAGCACTAAGAAGCTAATCCCACTTTACAAGGACCCTCATATAGGTCTCATATAGCTCATAGACCCTCATAAAGCATTCAATAATCTCGCCACCTTGAATTTGGAATTTATTTATTTATTTGATTGGGTCACGATTTCAATGAAAAGGCGAACCAGGGTGCAGTTGCAGAAGTTCCGTTTATCGGACCTAGACATATAACAGAAAATAAAAAACTGGTCAAGACCATGTAATTACAGTCAAATACTAGAATGATCCACTTCAAGAAATCGTTTTATGCATGCCGAACGTGCAGAAATTATTAAAAAAATTTATCGAAGTTTCAGCTCAGTTGTAAGTACGCAACGTGAATTTCGTCGTGAGGTCTGTCGTCATCATGGCTTCAATGTGCAGGCAATTCGTCGCACAGAGGAAAAGTTTGTCAGCGTACACTTTTTTGGATCTTAAGCCACCAACCAGACAGAGATTGGTGCGAAATGAAGAAAACATAGCCGTCGTAGAGGCCAGTATCGAAAAAGACTCAGAAATGTCGATTCGGCGCCGATCAACTGAATTGGGTATCGACAGAGAGCCAACCCGGGTTATTTTACGGTTGGATTTGGGCCTACATCCGTATATGGTAAGATTATGCTGTCGCGAAAATTGAAGCTGAACGACCATAGACAACACCGTGAGTTCGCTAATTTTGACGAAAAAATCATCTTCTCGACGAGGCCAATTATTGCCCTTATTTCGAGCAGTTATTGGAGCAAACACCATTCACAAGTGTTCGGCCATGCATCAATGCATCCACCAAAGATTGACTATTTGGTGCGGTTTATGGCATGGCGGCAGCATCGAACCTTATTGCTTTCGAAATAATCTCAAGTAGAGCGATGTTAACCGACATACTGTAGTCAGAGCTCGACAACAACGATGTATACGAGCTGTGGTTCCAACAAGCGACACAACGCTCAAAGTTCTAAGAAGAAATTTGGCAACTGGATCATCTCACGGCGAGGGTTCATCAATTGGCCGCAGCGATCAAGCGATTTGACATAACTCGATTATTTTCTCTGAGGATACATCAAGTCCTTAGTCTACTCTGGCAAGCCAACCACTTTGGACGAGCTGGAGGCCAACATACGAGACGCTATTGCCGGAATAACGCCACATATATTGGACTGAGTCTTCAAAAAATGTGCTATTTCAAATAATCGTAAGATGGCATGAACGCAGCTTTTAAAAAAAAAATCCAGAATCAATTTTATATCTCACACCGTTGTAGTTTTATTTAATTTTTTTTTTCTATAGTTCTTATCTGATCACCTTTTAGTACTCACTCATTTTGAATATCTGCTGAACTCCCAATACCTTTCTGGTGTTGTTACTAAGTTTCTGCAAGCAATGTTCTTGAGGATGGAGTTTTGAAACTTTTCTATTTTGTCGAGGTGCGTTTTTGACTAGTTTTCTCGATAGCTCAAGATAGATTCAACAAGGGCATAGTAAATCTATTTTTGAACTTGTTGCGTCGGGTGATGCCAAACATAGATTATGACAAAGAGCGCATTCTTCAGATCTCAGCAAAAAAAAAAAAAAAAAATGAGGAAAAATGAAACTGCCCAAAACTATTACCATATCTCCGAAGTCCACAATATCTAATATGGAGTCAATAGCGTCTACAATAAGCTGGTAACTTTGAAATAGTTGGGATGGGCGAATGTGGAAGCATATTATGAAAAAATTTCGCTTGAAGAATGTTGAAGATGACAGATGCGTTTTGAATTCACATGGGGGGCAAGTGCAACATAATTTATGACATCGGATGGAGAGATATTGCCTCGTGAAAACGACCGAAAATTTGGGATATCTTCTAGGTGAATTCCGACAATGACATATGTTTTGGCTGTGCCATCAATGCAAACAGAGTCAGTTTCATCGTGCAGATAACATATTCTCATATTTTAACGATTCCTGAAGCGAGGCATTACAAAGCGACCTTCAAAATCGTTGTCTATAAGTTGTTTTGTCAGTTTTGGGCATTGGGGGAAGCAAAGGATTCAAAAGAAAAAGACTCGTTGGGTGTATGGTGATGGTGAAGGTGAGTATTTAGAAGAAGATGTTTGGGTGACAGTTCCGATAGATGCAGGGTTTTTCACGGAAGTGTTGTTTGTGCGAAGAAGGGAATCTGAAAGTAAAGGGACGGTTAAATGAAAATTGGTTGCGCTTGGGTTTAGCCGAGATAGAAGCTTATTTGCTAGTTTCAATGTTCGTTGGGGTAATTGTTAAATATTCATGGAACAATCCAGTTTTATCACTTCAATGCGAGTCGTGATTGGAATTTAGAGAGAGGACTTAGTTTTAGCAAAAGACTTCATTTTAAAATTTTGTCTTACAATTCTTCGAGTCTTCACTGGTGCTTGCCTGTTTATTTCGTTCCATTTGAACAAAATATTCGATATTGAAGACAGCCCTGTTAGCAAATAGAAACTCAGATTTACAAGGTGTAAGCATGTTTTCTAATTACACTTAAAAAAAAAAAGAAACTAACTTTAAGTGTAGGCCGGGTGACCGTACGCACACTGTATAGCTAAAGGAAACGCAGACTACTTGGGCAACCATACACATTATTTCTTAGAAAAAAAAATATTTTAACTTTAACTGCCTGGTCCTAATTATAAATATCAATAAAAAATTATCTACAGAGCTTACAGAAAAAAATTTTCATGATAATCATGAATTATGTTGCTGTGGGGATAAACGCATTGCATATATACCTTATTGCGGAGTGCCAACGTATGTACTGCAGGTTATGTGACACTCTGCTACAAAGGGATACCTATAAACTTTGAAGCATCTGAAACTTCTCTACTCGCTATAAACGGCGAACGCATAAAATATAGGGTGATTCATCGTGAGCTTTGCTTTTCAATTTATTTAACAGATCACGCATGACTCCTATCAAACTGCTTTATCACTTTTGTTCAGTATCGTTTGGCAAATCAGCATGGAAAGACTCACACCACAACAGCGTCTCCAAATTGTTCAGCTGTATTACGAAAATCAGCGTTTTGTAAGAAATGTTTTTCGTGCAATTCGAAGAACTTACGGTGCGTCGTCGTTCTCAGCAGCTTGGATTGTCGTATTCGACTACTTGGCGTATTTTACGTGAGGATCTCGGTCTAAAAGCGTACAAAACTCAACTTGTGCAAGAATTGAGCTAGGCGACTTGAATTAGCGTCATATTTTCAGTGAATGGGCTCTGGAAAAACTCAATGGAAATCCGGTGTTTTATCGTGAAATTTTGTTCAGTGATGAAGCCCATTTCTGGCTCAATGCATACGTTAATGAACGAAATTGCCGTACTTGGACTGATGAGCAACCCGAAGAGTACCAAAAGCTACCATTAAATTCATTAAAAACAACGGTGCGGTGTGGTTTATGGGCTGGTGGAATCATTAGTTAATATTTCTTCAAAAATGAGTCAAATCAAAATGGTAACACTTATCGCGCCATGTTAATGGACTATGTGCTTCCTGAAATTCAAACACATGGTCTCGGTGAGCTCTGGTTTCAAATCATTTTGATGAGCACTTAATTTCACGTTTTGCTAAGGTAAATTGGTCGCCTAAGTCGTGCGATATCACACTTCAGGAATAAGCCACCTACGATTGACGATTTTGAAGCCAATATTACTCATGTTATCCATGAGATACCAGTCGCTATGCTCGAACGAGTCGCCCAAAATTGGACCTTCCGAATGGACCACCTCAGACATAGTCTTGGCTAACATTTATATGATATCATTTTCAAAGAGTAAATCCCATGAATTGTTCTTTTAACCGATAATAAAAATTTTAAGTTCACTTTCAAACTTATGTGTTTTATTTTACATTATAAATCAAACCTCACGATGAATCACCCTATATTTGTTTACTCAAGTAGCATTACTATTTCTGGGGTAGTTCTTCAAAAAGTACGGTGACGAGTGCTGTACTTTCATGTTCACTTTATAAAGTTTTTCAAGCCTGTTATTCCATTCGGTTGGTGTTCACCAATGCCCAAAATGAAAAACGGATTTTATGTCAATTTCTTTGGCGGTTGGAAGTTGGCTGGCGGGCAAGAAGTTGTAGCACTCATATTGGTGGTTTCTTCAAGATCAATGAGGTTTGGCGCAATTGGTCAAAGAGTCTGTTGGATCTTTCTAATGTTTAATATAACGTTGTCTTTCACAGGTAAGTTGGTTGAAGGATGATAATATACTCTGGTATAATATATTTAAGACACTTTGATACTTTTAGACACTTGAACACTAAGAGGGGAGATGAGAAATTTGAGGTTTTCACTGGCAGAATTATTGTCTATCGTTAGTTCATTAATTTTATTGTACTGTTCACTTGTACTACGCGCAAATAATTTTAATTAACTACAAACCAAAACCATTTTTTAGCCAAAATTTGGATCTTAAGTCGCAGTAAGAACCAACCAGAGCTGCTGATTATTGCACTTTGTCGGAAGGAGTATATGGGAGAGTGATATGCTTTTGCATTCATCACAGAAGCACCAGAGATGCTGTTGTACTCCTGCAGATACATTTTAGTATTTTCACTAAGTCCAATTCATATAGGAAGAAACGACTTTTCGCATATTTTTTTGCATGCGATCATTTTGGTTGCATTTTCAATGTAAGTCAATATTTTACCTACAGACATGGTTCACAAAAAAAAAAAGAAAAAATCACAATGGTAAAAAATTAAATGGAAACACTGTTAGCACTGGTAAAAAAACAGTAACTGGGTTCACAAAAAAAAAAGATTAGATTAAAGTGACGTGAAAGTGAGTGGAAAACGTGAAAAACTGTCCGGAGGAGAATTTAAAAACTTCTAGACCCTAAGAAGGTAAGTTGAATACTTGAATTGCAGGTACCAACCAATAACAAAATCAACTCTGAAAAATTTGGGACCAACAGTCTCCAAAAAAAAAGTTTTTTCCGACGACGGCAGGTGAAAATCTTCCATCAAACACTACGAGTTTCTTGTTCACTAAAAACACCTCTCTTCGATAATAAGGTTTTATGCCGCAACTAAGTAAAACTTATAAAGCAGCTTTTCCATTACTAAGCACTTAGTTTAGTTTTTAGTTCTTTACGTTTCTTTTTCACGTGCGTCTTTCATTTGAGCTTTGCATCCAGTGTCATGCCAAAATATTTAGCCTCATTAGCAAACGGAATACAGACCGAGTTTATGTGGATGGACAGGTGAGTTATTTTTCTGTATGAAAAGTTTACTTGCATAGATTTGTTCTTGTTGAGAGCGATTCGCCAGATCTTTGTCCAGTCATATACTTTATTTAGACTGCTTTTCAGTTTCGCCGTTGATTCTTCTATTGTTTTTCTGATAGCTAAAATATCAAAGATGGCAAGAACAGTCCCCTCGAGTTGTGGTACATCTATTGTATATAAGAGATACAGGAGTGGACCGAGCACACTTCCCTGCGGAACACCGGCCAATATATCTTTAAAGTGCGATACGTTATTTCCATATCATAAACGAAAAATTCTATTTTCAAGATACTTAGTCAATATATTGCAAGATTTCGATAGCAAAAGTTGCGGTAATTTTAACTTCAAACCTTCTTTCCAAACCTTGTCAAAGGCTTGTGAGACGTCAAGAAATACGCTTGAGCAAACTTTTTTCTCTTTCAGAGCTTTTCCAATTACGTCGGTAGTTCTATGCACCTGGCCAATAGTTGAGTGCTTAAACCGAAATCCAAACTGATGGTTGGGGATAAGATTGTTGTCTTAAGTAACTGGCATTAAACGTTTAAGCAGGAAGGAAAGAAATCGGTCTAAACGACGTACGTATTCTACGGAACGTATTCTAGCCTAAAAGCCGCGTTAATAAAATGTAAAAGCTTAGTGTGAGTGTTTTTAAGAAGTAAGGAGGATACGTGTCTAGCATTCTCCGATGCGCGATACGCGTAGTAATCCTTATTTTTGCGCGCGATCCATTTTTCAAGTGGGTTTCGGAAGCTAAACAAACTTCAATATCATTGATACTAAGGAGAAACACAAATTCATTATGTTTGCCTATAACGCCGTCAGCCTTCCATGTAAGTAATTTTAGAAAATTACTTTAGAAAAGACAGTGAAAACTACGAATCCACAATGAGAAAAAACCAAGCTCATTCTTCGCGTAAGAGTTTGCAAGAACTATTTGTAGATCAACTTTAGGGCCGACCCCTGGAGAGATACAAAACCCAAAGTTAGAGCTAATCTTGTTTTATCAGTTTACATTTGAAAGTTAAATGAGATTGATCAGCTTTTGATTTTCTTTAAAATTCCGATATAAACTACCGATGTTTTCTTCTTCGAGGTCCCTATCGACCGTAGAAAATAAAATGCTCTAAAAATGTAAGCTAAACATGGCTGCTTTAAAAATGTGTCTTTAAAAAAAAAAAAAAAAAAAAAAAAAAAAAAAAAAAAAACTTAAAATAACGTCCTCATCCATTTTATATATTTCTAGGATACAAATGTTAAGAGTAGCTTTAGTTTTTTTTTCCCAGAAAACTGAGAATTCTCTGGGAAACTGTCCCAAACCATCAACTTTTTCGAAAACACGTTTATTTCATGTCTATGGTATTCAGGGTTGCAAAAATAACGCTTCGAGCATACCACAAGAATTACGAATAACCAAAAACCCAGAGCACTTCGCCGCCCATAAAAAATTCATTTAACAACACATTCTCGTCTTTTTAGTCGTATTTCTGGCGTGTTGTGGTAGAAAATGAAAATGTACAAGTAAACCGTGAATATGTGCTATTGGCTCTTTGTTAAACATTACGGCTAATGAAGAAATATTGGCCTATTGCGCTTTAAAATATGTTAAAGGTACTCGAATGGAAACCATTCAAAAATGCTACCACCTTTGCCGCCACTACGTAAAGCTACCAGCAGAGGAGTGTCACTGACCAAAAAAAAAAACGCGGCAGACAAATTCAAATGAAACCACCAACAGCCACAGTAGTCAAAAACCCACCGAATTATGTGAGAGTGCTCAGCGAGGCATGCGAATAAAACCGACTTCAAATAAGGCAAAATGAGAGTAGGAAGTCCTAAATTTTATAGAGGAAGGAAGCAAAAATGTTTTAGATACCCTTATTGATGTGCAGTGAAATTGTGCGCGAATGAATTAAACCGCAGGTAAATAGGAAAGAAATGGTCAAATGATTTGAATTAAAGCAATCTAGAGGTAGCACCCTGGGATAAAAGACCAATGTGTTGATTACCAGGTATAATAGCATCGAATATAGTGCTTCATTAACAGTACTAATTTACACACTAATCTAACAGCGAAAGGCCAACATATCGGTCAGCATATTCCTAACTATCGATTCTGTAAACTATGGGACTTACAACTGCCTTTGAGGCTTACCAAATACCATCGGGGTTTGTGCTGAATGTTATTTAGGGAAGGCACCGAGCGCCGTCAACCTTGCGATATCAGGTGCTGTTATCACGACTACATGCATATTTCTCATAGTAGCTATAGAGAATTGGTATCGTCCAAATGGGGTCAACTTTCAAAACTTCTAAATGCAAGTGTTGAGCAGGAGAAAATAATTTAATACTAGGTGGAGGTAAAAGTAACCTATTTGACCGCCAGAATGCACTGCTACTGCAAAAAAAGTTATGGTGCCTTGAAGTCCGTTCATACTTAGGCAGACATGCCAAATTTCAGTGCGATACTGCCTTTAGTTTTGTTTTGACAGCTGATTGTTGTTGACAGCTGATTTGTATGGACAAAAACGATTTTCGTTCTCTCATAAAACATTATTTTTTGAGAGGCAAAACGGCGAAGAAAACAAAAGTAAAGTTGGATGAATATTATGCGGCTAATGCTCTGTCAGATTACACCGTCAAATATTGGCTTCGAGAGTTTCGTGGTGGCCGCAACTTCACTACCGATCAAGTCCGCAGCGGCAGGCCAAGGACAAGGTCTAAAAAATATATGAAATGCTGTTGGCTGACTGGAAAGTGAAGGTGCGCGAGCTAGCAGATACCACAAAGATTAATACTGAGTGCACACGCCATATTTTGGGCAATATTCTGCAAATGAAAAAGTTATCCTTCCGGTGGGGTTCGCGCATACTCACTCCTGACCAAAAACACGAACGCGAGAGCACTTCGAAAGAGTGTTTAGACTTGCTGATGCGCAATCGGGCGGACTTTTGGTGTCGATTGGTAACTGTTGAATACCAGAGAACAGAATGAGTGCCCGGCAATGGTCTGAAGCCGGCACGAGTGCACCGAAGCGACCGAGTGAGTCTCGATGGGTCGGAAAGGTTATGGCGTCGGTTTTCTGGGATTGTTATGGCATACTCTTCGTGGACTACCTCGAAAAAGGAAAAACCATCAACAGCGAGTATTACATTATTGGAGCGATTGAAGGCTGAAATCGCTGCAAAACGGCCTCACATGAAGCGAAAAAAAGTTTTGTTCTTGCAATGCAATGCACCGGCGTACAAGAGCATCGCAACCATGGCTAAAATCAACGACTTACGGCTCCAATTGATGTCGCATCCACCGTATTCGCCCGATTTGGCTCACTCGGACTATTATCTCTTTCCAAACCTCAAAAGATGGCTCATCAATTAAAAATTCAGCTCGCGCAAGGAAATCATCGACGCCACGGAGGAGTATTTTGCATTGTAGTTCAAGATCATGAAAATAAGGCTGCAGAGACAAAACTTAGCATGCTAGACGCTGTTTTGATGCTAGCCAAACGGAAGTTTTAACTCAAGCAATTGCTAACTCTTTCAAATATGCGGGCTGGCGAAGAGACGGATCACAATTAGACGACACTGTAAGAACCGAGTCCCTAGCTGAATGGGCTGCACAACTCGGGATCAAGAAGTTGGAGAATCGCTAGAATAAGTAAAACATTTAACTAACTTTTCACCCCACCTAGTACGAATTCAACATTGGCTATTCCTTATAAAAAGTCATCCAACAAGAGGTGTTACTTTACATTTCGCACCATTGTTAAACTCTTAATATTTAACTATCACTGCGATGACTTTTTATTGGTAAAACCTAGAAAGTCATAAATATGGGTCGAACAACATTCTCACAAAGCGTGGAAATAGTGAAAATTCATTACAAAAACAGTGAAGTTATAATTACATATGTTTAAGGCAAACAAAACTAATGAAATCCATGCAAAACGGACTGGTTATCAGCTAATTAAAAAGTACCATATTCATGCCGCATTTGTGTGCACAGCAAATTAAGCCACCATCAAAGAAATCCTTCTTCGTCCCTCCTAAGACAGCCAACATTGAGTCTAAAATTACTCTAACCACCCCTTTCTATCGATGCCTAGAACTAAAACAGTTTTAATGGGAATCGAAAACCAATCAATTAGATCCATAATCCCAGTCAGACCATGATCTAATTTGAATAAATTACAGAGTGGTGCCAGAATGCTTCACATATGGCTCACATCCACAAATCCTATAGACAGGATCGATGAACTACCATCTAACACCGAACTGCAAATAATGGGGCAATTATTTGTCAAGTAAATCCCACAGTCTGTGCTTCTTTCTGCTTATTTCCGTTTTCGTTCCTGTCGATTGCAGCTAAACTTAGACGACTACTCGTACAACGACGACGACTAGGAGTAAAGCTCCTGTCCTGAATTATGCAATGCGAGTACACAACCATTGATCCTTCTTCCATAACTGTGTATGAGATGGAAATTGGAATTGGTATTGGGACTGGCACTGACTCTGAGACTGGGATTTTAATCATCGTTTGCTGTCATATATACTTACATAGTCGTGTGTGTGTGTACGTCTGCTGCTAATGCCTTCCATTAATAAGATGTGAAAGCTTCTCCTGGGCCGATTTGCATTTTTGTTTACTAATTTGTATCCATCTGCTGCTTCCTCTTCTTCGTTTTCGTTGTGACATTTTATTAAAAATGCTTTCCTAACACGAATGTCCTTTTTATGACAAGGACTTTTATTACACAATTATCTTTTGGCAGTCGTTTCTTGGTTAATGCGCGTGTGTGTGAGCTTTTTGACTTTTTAAATATTTCAAACACATGCCACTTGCATGTGCGACGCATGGTATTACCAACGTACCTACTTATAGAGATAGGTGGTGTACAGAACGAACGATTCCATAACGAGAGGGTGAAATGCTCAACCCACAACAATAAAAGGTTACAAGGGAGAAGTTTTTCACAAATACGAGTATGTATAGACACAGCCAGAGACATTCATCCAAACATTGCATATACATACATATGTATGTATATTGTACATAAAATTGTGTATAGTTGTTTGTGAATTTTGTATAAGAACTTTTCTTTAATAATTCAAAGAGTTTCCATTTTCTGTTGTTCTTTCTTTCTTTCTTTCATACTCTATGCTTCGTTGTTGATTTTTATTTTTATTTATTTTTATATAATTTCTTCTCATTTTTATTTATTTGTTTTTGTTTTTTTTTTGGATTTTTCTTTCGTGTGAAATCGTATTGTTGTTGTTGGTTGGTTGGTCTAAACTTTGACCTAAGGACAGTGTTCCTTGACTTGCGTTTTGTTTGTCTGTTGATAGAGAGGGTGAATTGTGAATGCTGAAATAGCCAGCGGCGTGGCAAAGAGAGAGGTTTTGTTTATGGTTCATACTTTGTTTGTATTTCTTTTTGATTCGTTTTTTTTTTTTTTCACTCATTTTGACCTTGAGTCCTCGACTGGATGTACATACTACATAATTCGTACTATCTCTTGGGTCGAGGATGTCTAAAGGTTGCCACTGAATTGCAGGTGGAAGAGGTTGCCATAAGGGTGAAAGTATGTAGGGAGTAAGAATAAATGTTCAAATACCTTTCAGGCTTTGGAAATGTACTCGTATGTATCTGAGTACCAAGTGGATTATAAGAAAAAATATTCTAAGATAATTTAAGAATTTAATGTCTTCTCCTTGGGTTAGATGGGTTTTAGTGATGAAGCGACAGTAGATACTTGTTTTAATTACCTATTGTCCAGAAAATCTTGATAGTGAATCGATAGGGCATAACAAGATATGCATGAGCCAAAAAACTGTTTAGACACTGACTGGTAATAGTACAAAGACTGTCTGATTGTCTTAAATAAAAGTACTCGATCATTTAAGAGCCAAGCGTGACAAACTAAACAATCTTCTAAAATTATGTGATTAGGGTGATTCATCGTAAGGTTTGATTTATATTGTAAAAAAAAAACACACAAACTTGAAAGTGAACTTATAATTTTTATTATTATTAAAAGAACAATTCATGGCATTTACTTTTTGAAAAGGATAACATGTAAATATTGGCTACGATTACGTTTGAAAGTCCAATTTTTGGCGACTCGTTCGAGCATAGTGACTGGTATCTCGCGGATTACATGAGTAATGTTGGCTTCAAAAGCGTCAATCGTAGCTGACTTATTCCTAAAGACCTGAGACTTTACATATCCCCAGAGAAAATAGTGCAAAAGTGTGATATCGCACGATCTAGGCTGCCAATTTACCGTAGCAAAACGTGAAATTAGGTGATCGCCAAAATGATTTCTGAACAAGTCCATTGCTTTACGCGCTGTATGGTTCGTAGCGCCGTCTTGTTGAAATCAGAGCTCACCTAGACCATGTGCTTTCAGGAAGCACATAGTCCGTTAACATTGACGGTAACATTCTCATTTGCTCGTTTTTGAAGAAATATGGACCAAATTCTTGGTTATGGTAGCTCTTGATACTCTTCGGGTGATTCATCAGCCCAAATAGAGCAATTATTTGGGCAATTTATTAACGTATCCATTGAGCCAGAAATAAGCTTCAGTACTGAACAAAATTTTATGATAAAACACTGGATTTTCATTGAGTATTTCCAGAGCCCTGAAAATATGACGCAAATTCAAGTCGCCTTTTAGGCGGAGATCCTCACGTAAAATACGCCAAGTTATCGAACAAAGCTTCTGAGAACGACGACGATTTGATTCGATTCGTCACGGTCTTCGCGTACACTCTCAGCTACAGCTGCTATAGCCTTTTCTCTACGTGCTGGATGTGGTCTAACCGGTCGAGTATCATCCACTAATGTAAACTGGGACTCAAATTTGCGAATGGTATTGGCAAAAGTGGATTCAGTAGGTCGATTATGCATACCGTAAGTTCCTTAAATCGCAGGAAAAACATTTCTCACAGAGCGCTGATTTTCGTAATAAAGTTGAACAATTTAGAGACGCTGTTGTCATGTGAGTCTTTCCATGATGACTTGCCAAATAATATTGAGCAAAAATAACAAAGTAGTTTGATAGAAGTCACGCGTGACCTGTGAAAAAAAGCCTATTAAAAATCATACCTCACGATGAATCACCCTATATTAAGGACCGTATTATAGGACATAAATATTTTCATAGACATACCATAGACTTGCTTGCAGCCAACGAAAGCATTCAGATATCTCAGGCGCCACAACAACGAATAAATGCTGTGGAGATTTAACGTTATATGGCCGCAATTGCACCAAACCGCTGGAATCTTTATCGTCGGTACATCTCTTAATCTGATATCAATTTCGATTCAATGTTAAAAGTCTGTGGCATAAATACCCAGAAGCCGTCAGAAATTGAACAAAATCTTTTAATCGCCAACATTTTTAATGAACCAACATTTGTAGTGAAAAATAAACGGCAGGCAATAAATATTACCCTACTGAGTAACTCTGACATCCTTGCTATAAGCAAATGGAAGGTATCTTCGGACATATCATTCTCTGATCATAGATTCATCAAGTTCAATGTCAAATATATATCCATATCCATACCTCCATACCCCCTCTACTGTACAAAAATCCCACAAATATCAACAGAGAAAACTTAAAAGCAGAATTCTTTGTGTTCTTAACGGATTCAAAATAGAAACCTCCGTTAAAATAAACTGTACAAACTGGGATTGAACTTTCCTCAAGCTTTTAACTAAACATGCCCTACGACGATCAAGGAGTCCAAGAACTCCCCACATTGGTGAACTAAAGAATTACAATGCATTAGGAAAGGGGTAGGGAAACTTAATGCAGGCAAAAGTTCAAACCTGTGCTCGGACTGGGACAAATATAAATTCAGTGTGAGGAAATACAATAGCGTAATCTGCAGCGATAGAAGAAAATCATAGAGAAAGTTTTGCTCCAGCGTTGAAAGCACAACAGATATGGAAAGCCGTATCTAAGGAACCTATAGTAGTTGGTGATCTTAAACTTCTAGATGGTAGCTACACGAAATCCAACACTGAGACTTGCCTCTGCGCTCTCCTACTCTAACACAAATAGTAAAGATAGTCACATTCTTCATTAACCATGATGAAATCCCAGAGGGAATACTAGAAGAAAAGAAAATGAGATGGGTTATGGTCTTATTCTCCGCTTACAAATCACTTTGAACTGGGGGGAATCATACCAATAATGCTTCAAAAAATAAAGCAGACTGTGATACTACTCCTAAAAAGACTATTCAGCTGCAGCATCAAGGGACGGTAATGGCCCTATATGAAGTTCTCAGCACGATTGGAAAAAGTCTTTATGACAAAGAGCACACATTAGCAGTTTTCCTTGACATCGAAAAGGAGCCTCCAACAAGGTCAATATCCCCGCTATACTTAAGTAGAAACTTATCAAATCGTGGAGTTGATTTTGCATTAATGAACCTGATAACTGGTATGCTCCGCAATAGGAACATCAATGCAGCACTAGGTAATACGGAATTGAGGCTCACCACATCTAGGCACCCCTCAAGAAAGAGTGATATCATCTCGTCTGTGGATCCAAGTTGTTAATGAAATACTTCTGAATTTAAAAAGTGATAAAGGAATAACAGCCACTGCATATGATGTGGATCTCATGGCCACTATGGACACCGGTAAATTTCCCTCTACGATTAGTGAAATCCTTATCTATGTGCTTAGAATCCTTGAAAATTGGACCCACCTCTGTGGGCTGGGAATCAAATCAGAAAAGACAGAGCTTGTTCTATTCACACATAAAAGGAAATTGCCACAATCTGATCTTCCTTCCATAGATGAGACAACTACCGGCTATTGAACAGTGCTAAATACCTAGGTATCGTACTAGATAATAAGCTAAGTTGAAAGCTCAATGTTGAAGAACCTGTTAAGAAAGAAACAATCGCCTTCTGCACTTGCAGCCATTTATTTGGAAGAAAATGAGGACCTAACCTCAAGGCTATGGATGTACACGGCTATCGTCAGACCCACATTCACCTATGGCAGTTAAGAGTGGTCGCAATCCACAAATAAAACTAGCAAACTTTGGCTAATGACAAAAGTAGAGAGGATTGCATGCAATGAGAACAACGTCAACGATAGAACTGGAAAATTTAATTGGCCTCCTGTCCCTAGATCTATCTACACATGAAAACATTTGCACCGAAAAGTCCTTTAAAATCGTGTCAGCCTAATGGGTGGAGACCAAGCTTGATCCTTACAAGTGAACTGGGTTTGTGCTTCAATACGGGCTACATAATACCCCATCATGACTTCGAAACACCATTCGCCTACATTTTCCCAAAAAAGAGGAATATGACAGGAATGAAATGGTCCCAGACTCGATATCCATTTTCACGGATAGATCAAAGATAGAGATACGAACCTACGCCGGGATCTGTTGAACTTACGTTGCTCACAACGTCTGCCGGATTACAGCCAGTCTACCATCAAGGCCACCGCGGCAATCGAACGAAGTGGCAGGCAGACAAGAACTGGGAGGCATCAGATCAGAGCTCTGCGAATACAAGTGGAACGAACGGTACAAATAAAAGCCAATGAAAGTTGGCAAAACATTTTAACATTCGAGACCTCAAGGCTACTATGACCGGAACTCAGTAAATCCAGGACAAGTAAGAATCTCTTGCAAAGCAGAGGTGGACTATTTACGCTTGTTGAATTGCTCACAAACTATAATCTTTCAGAGGCACACGTAATACAGCTGCGCCTTACCGACGACGACATTTGCTGAGGCTGTGGGGAAATAGGCTCACGGGAGTATAAGCTCCGCTTTCTGTGCCACTGTCCCAGCCTCAATAATTAGAGACAACAAACTTTAGGAAGTTATTACTTCCACGATCTCTCAGAACTATCTGCTGCTTCACGTAAATCTCTTTTCAGATTCGCGGATGCAACAAGATGGCTTAGACGCGCTTAGGGTGAAAACGACAACCAATGCGAGAAGAAACCAGATTCCATTTTCTTCCAATTCGCCCAACCGGGCATCACATTGGGTCCACACAGACCAAAGTGTGATGAGGTATAGTATGGACTCGGCTCCAGATACCTTATCTACCCGCCAACCTAGCCTTATCTTAACGTCGGAAATGCTGCAATTAATATGCTCTGTCCCACCCAATCACTACTTCAAAATCGAGAGACCTCTCAACAGATGGCTCAGTATTATTTTCGAAGCTAAAACGATTATTCGCTTAAACTCCGTGGTCCAAAAAATTGTTATTTAATCGTAAATTTCCCCAAGTTATTTGGGTGGCATTGATGCATTTAACTTAGAAGAGTAAAAATTCCTTTTGGATTTGCGGATAATGTAGTTCGCATTATTTCGAGCAACTTTGAAGGCACTCTAATTAATTGTATAAGGATTAAGTTTCCACTTCGTAAAGCTTTTATTTCGCGTTTTGATCCTATCAATAAGTTTATCTCAAAAAGAGTTACATGCTGTGTGGTCCGCTGAGCGAGAAAGCTAATTCACCCGTAATTGCTTATTATAAAACCCAAAAATAGGCCTCGACTTCTTCATCGCGATCTTGGTAAGGTACAACAACAACATAGTGCCCAGGAAACAGACGTATTTGTGGCAACCAAAACTTGTCAATCATCCACAAATTAACTTCCTAGCTGAAAAAATATGTTAAATGGTAATTATCCTTCGAGTAGAAATCGCACACGACACTGTGGGTTTTTGACAATATAAACGTCTTTGGAGAAGTTCTCTAGAGTTGTTTGGACACCATCAACGCATCTTCTGCTTATTCACATACCCACCGATAAGAAAATGTGAATCGCCACTGAATAGTATGTTTCCAAGGATTGTTCTCGCGGAAGAAAATAGCTGATTGATTTGCTTCTTGTATGTCGTAACGTATGTTATACTGTTGACTTTGAAACTTCGGTAAAAGCCGTAATCTTTCTAATTGATTTACAAAGATTCCCCCTTATTTCGTCTCGGACTTGAGTCACATGTTCTGGCATTGCTGCTGACATTAATGGTCCTAAAGGTGTTTTGTCGACTTTTCTCTTTTTTTCACCTCAGAAGCAGAAAGGGTTCACATATTTATGGTATAACAATTAGAAAATACCAACAAGAAAGGTGGAAGGTGGAAAAATCATCACAATAAGATCTTCTAATGACCTTGCACAAATGTAGTGCATTGTCCTTTTTTTTTTTTTTTTTTAAAGAATTTCGAAAATGAGATCAGGAGATCACAGATCATTGTATGACAGAATTGCTGGTCAATTTCAGTTTCCTTAAATCGATAACAACAATTGATTTTGGAAAACTTAAAAACTAATCTGTCTCTTGAGTTCTGGGAAAATGTTTTTGTTGAAAATGATGTCTCTAAATCTTATGAACCTTTTACAGAATCCTTAAGTAATCATATGTCGAGTTGTGCGTTCACAACTAGTTCAGGGAAATCCATAAAACGGTTTAAGCTCTGGATAATAAATTATTTATTAAATAAAGTCAAGAAAAAACAAACTAAGAATAAATTGTTTAAGAATCCAGTAAATCATCATTTAAAATAAGAATATACAAATATGTGTTCAGAATTAAAAAGAGAAATTCCTGTTTGTCGTGATAGTTACTACAATAACAAATTCAATTCAGCCAAAGGTAATCTAAGATGTGAACGGGGGTTAGTCAATCGCATCCTAAATAAAACGACTGTCATAAAAAATCTAAGTTGTGTACATACTGACAATTGTACGATTTCTGTATTTTACTACTTATTCTAATATATATAGGGTTTTCCAATAGAGACTTGACAACTTTGAATTTAATTTGTGAACGCACTCTTTCACCAATCATCAAACTGTCACCGTCAATTTATTTAGTAAACTCAACATTTTCATCATGGTAAAGTACACTAACGAGCAACATCTGCAAATTATAAAAACTTTCTACAGATATTCGGAGTCGGTGACTGCAACTTTAAGAGCGTTGACTCCAATTTCCGGTTGTAATTCTCGCCCTAGTAGACAGGCAATAACAAGTTTAGTGCAAAAATTTGAGTCCACATATTCGTTGTGTGATGTTGCCGTGTCAGTGAGACAACGGGTTTGTCGAAGTGTCGAAAATATCGCTGCATGTCCGTAGCAAACGATCCAAATCAGTCCATTCCACGGCGTTCTCAAGAATTGGGCATAGCTCAGACCACATTATGGCGTGTTTTGCGTAAGGATCTTGGTTTACACCCATACAAGATCAAGCTGACTCAAGAATTGAAGCCGATGGACCATTTGAAGCGACGTACCTTCTCCGATTGGGTTATGGAGAAGATGCGCCAAGATGATGAATTTCATCGCAAAATCATCTTCAGTGACGAAGCTCATTTCTGGCTCAATGGGTTCGACAATAAGCAAAATATGCGTTATTGGTCGGATGAAAACCCACATGTGCTTCATGAATCACCACTTCATCCAAAAAATTACTGTTTGGTGCGGTTTACATACCGGCGGCGTTATTTGGCCACTACACAGCACACGCTACAATCGATTTATTGAAGAGTAAGGATGGTGAGCGTGTTATTTCATGACATGGGCCAGTCGATTGGCCGCCTCGTTCGCGCGATTTAACGCCGCTTGAATATTTTCTGTGTTGCTACGTTAAGTCATTGGTTTATGCCAACACGTCGACGATGTTGAAAGAGCTCAGAGCCAACATCGAATGCGAAATAGCAGCCGCTTCGGCCGAAATGTGTGGCCAAGTCGTTGAAAATTGGGTCCAACGAATCGACCGCTGCAAACGTGCCCGCGGTGGCCATATGAACGAAGTCGAGTTCCATTCATAATTGTTTGCCTTTTATTTAAAAAAAAAGTTGTCAAGTCGTTATTAGAAAACCCTATACAATACTTTACTACTACTGCAAACCTGTGCCGTTTGTAGTCATTTATGTAACCCTGATGAACCTCTCCAGAGTCATAGTTTATTTTTCCAGCCAATAATTGGATCAGAACTGCTTATAACCTTTGGTATGTTGAAAAATACAATTTTTTCTGGGTATAATCGCATTACTAATCTTGTACTCAAAAACATTGTATGTTATTTAGTTGATATTTTGGCTCACATATTTAATAACAGCAAGTTTTCTGGAGTATTTCCTGATGCTCTTAAGTGTGCTGATATATTTTCTCTCTTTAAAAAAGGATCTGCTGTTGAACTGAGTAATTATAGGCCTATATCACTTTTGACTTCAATAAGCAAGATCTTCGGAAAAGTTGAGAAAAAGAGGATGAAGAAGAAGAAAACAGGTATTCAATTGGCTTGTTTGTTGACATTACCCGAAGGCTTTGGTAATGGTACTATATATGGTCAAACATGATATGTGAGTGGTTCAAATCTTACTTGAATAATATTGGGTCTATAACTTATTCGTGCGGTTTGCTAAGAGATGGCGTAACTTGTATTATCCCATTGTTATTATTCCATTGGAACATGCGTTGGAAAGCTACTGTCATTGTACATCATTTCAGTATATGTCATTCATTCGAAGCGTAAACAACAATAATTTTTTTTCACTCAAATATGTCGAACTTTGTGCCTGAAAAAGTGTTTTTGCGGGGAGTTCTTCTTCATTACTTTAATATGAAGAAAACTGTTGTCGAAAGTCATCGTATTTTGGTGGAAGTTTATGGTGAACATGCGCTAGCTGAGCGAACGTGCCAAAAGTGGTTTGCACGATTTAAAAGTGGTGATTTTGGCTTGGAAGACGATGAACGTCCTTAGCAGCCAAAAAGTTTGAAGATGAAGAACTGGAGGCATTACTCTATGAAGATTGTTGCCAAACACAAGAAGAGCTCGCAGAATCTTTGGGTGTCACTCAAGTAGCCATTTCAAAGGGTTTAAAAGCAGCTGGACATATTTAAAAGCAGGGAAATTGGGTTTCACATGAACTCAAGCAGAGAGACGTCGAAAGGCGGTTTTGCATGTCCGAAATGCTGCTGGAACGCCACAAAAGGAAGTCATTTTTGCATCGGATTGTTACTGGTGATGAAAAATGGATCCATTACGACAACCCCAAGCGCAAAAAATCAAATGTGAAACCCGGCCAATCAGCCAAATCAACGGCAAAGCCGAATATCCATGGCGCGAAGGTAATGCTCTGTATTTGGTGGGATCAGATGGGTGTACTGTATTATGAGCTGCTAAAACCGGGTGAAACCATCAATGGACAACGCTACAGAACACAATTAATCCGTTTGAAAAGAGCAGTAGCCGAAAATCGCCCGGAATATACGAGGCAATAATTTTCCATCATGACAACGCTCGGCCCCAATTTGCTATTATGGTTAAGAACTATTTGGAACTATTTGGACCTTGCCCCTTCTGATTACCATTTGTTCCGGTAGATGCAGAACGCCCTTATTGAAATACGGTTCACATCAGAGCAGAATATCAAAAATTGCCTTGATTCATTCTTAACTGCCAAGCCGGCGCAGTTCTTTTAGGATGGGATCCACAAATTGCCAGGAGGATGGGAAAAAGTCATAGCTTCAAATGGGCAATACCTTGAATCATACTATTGTACATGTTTTTCTTAAATAAACGTTCAAATTTTGAAAAAGAAAAAAACTGCACGAATTAAAATATATACACAAAAAGTGAAAATTGATAATACCAGAAGCGAAATTAAATTCATTAATCTAGGAGTGCCTCAGGACTCCATTCTTGGACTAACACTCTTGATTTACATTAATTCCTTTTTCAGACTGCCTTTTAAAGGATTACTGTCAGCATTTGCGGATGATATAGGTTTTGCTCATGGTTCAGTCAGTGCTTTGAATCTTATATCAGATATCAATTGGGATCTTCATCTACTAAGAATATAGTTTGCGGAGCACAAATTGGTCATAAGCTTAAAAACTAAAACTTGCTATACAAGTTTGTCATCTTGCACTTTTTATAGTTATGAAAGCTGTAGTGATAATTGTTTCCAAATTGAGATTGTTAATGAATTTAAGTATTTCGAGCTTCTCATAGAAAATTTGAAAAATTATTTTCGTGGAACTCTCAGAAACTTCTATTTTCTACGCAAAGTAACGTTTGTTACTTCAAAAATACCTTTTGAAGAAAATTTCAAATTTTCCGTAAATCGCGTTTACAAGCTAGTTTTCCATTGTTCAGGGATTTGAATATTCTTCCGGTCCGTCATTTATACTGTAATAAAGTGCTAAGAACTTCTTTTAATTGGTCAGGAAATCTCAATTTCAGACAAGTCTTCAATCACAACTTACGTGGTATATATATCCGTTTGTCGTTTAAAAAATTGGTTTTTTTGCTTTGATCTCAAAAGTATTGAATCCTTGTTTGATGTTATGCTCTGATATTCTGATGTATTGCTTCGTTTTCAATTATCATTTTCTTTTATTACCAACTTGTTTAAAATGTCTTAATTGTTGCTTTTTAATAACCCACCCATTTTTTTCTATTATTTTAAGTATTATTTGAAAAAGTTTTGAAGTGGCATTATCTCTATTTTTTTATTAAATAATTATGTCACTATTATTTCTCTTAGAGTTATTGTACTTGATTTCATTTGTAAAAATGAACAATGATGAAGGGAATGTAAATAAAAAAATAAAATAAAAACGTGCGTCCATCGTCAAATCAGTTGCGACCCACAACATAATGGTTATATATTGAAATGAGTTTAAAAACCGCGACGTGAAAAAACTTGCGATTCACTGCGGCACAGTGGCTCATAGCGAAGGTTGAATCCGCCTTACATATATGCACGTCAAACGATACCACAGATCTGCTTTTAATTTTGTATCTTAAATAATTTTTTTAGACAAAAGTATGTCTTAAAGACTTGAAAAGAAAAAAGCTGTAATCCTCGAGAAAATTATAATACGAGTAAGGTACAGAACGTTCAACCACAATATAACTTTTATGTTCAGCCAGAAGGGAATCTCATGTAATTTCGCTGTAATAAGGTTCGATGATTTTAAACACACAACCATAACAATAAGCCACATTGGCCATGGGAAATTATTAAATTTAAAAAGAAATAAAACCTTTACAACACAAATTTCGTATTGAGGTCGTCAAATCGCAATCAGACTCAGTTCATGGATTTGATTACTTCAAGTCAAGAACCATGAATATCCCTCAAGCACACATACCAAATTCACCTTTCTATCTGCAGATATATATCTACATACTTGTGCTTATGTGTAACAACTGATAACAATCATTCCCATGAAGCGTATTTAATTCATATTGCACTTCAGCACTTCAGTTGCCAGTGCTTCTGTAAAAACCAAAAAAAAAAAAAAATAATAATAATAAAAAATATATATCCAAGGGCATCAGGATTCAGGAATTATACGGAAAACAAACGAAATTTCTCTCACAAACACTAGAAATATGAGTAAGAACGCAAGTACGACAGCACCCATTGCTATGTAACTTATATGTGCACGAGTATCTAAAGGTACTTGTATCCGTATATCGCACTTGTCCTTCGATATAAGGATTTTCCTTTATACGTACTGTATTGGAATGTAAATAAAATGAGTGGTTTCAAGCATAAAAAGGCTCAACGTATCGATTTATGGCTCAAAAGACAAAAGAAGCCGGGTGCTGCTCCAGTGGGGAAAGAGATATTTTCAACAAGTATGCCAGCGTGTCAGAGAGCCAAAGAGTAGATATAAAAGATTCGATTCTTTAAGGATACGACTATGAGGCCCATTTTTTTTCTGGAATTGGATCGGTTTACGTTTGGCTTTTGATATTTGGGTCCTGTTTTTTTTTTTTTGCTGGTTTGTTTAAATGAAAAATCCATAAAAGTTTGATGCTGTGAAAAGTTAACTTAACTGGGTTTTATAGTTTGCTCATCTCTTGATGCTTATGCGATGTGTTTAACATTCACAGAGCCACCTTCGTCCTCTTTCTTTTCCGGCACCTTTTCGGTTACTTTTTTGGTACTCCTTTAGATACTCCTCCGATGTTCCAGTTGTTCGTCATTGTCGGTTGGATAAGTTGAAAATTTACACACAGTATGGAGCAAGAAAGTGGGAGAGTATCAGTAAATGAAATTTATTGATTTTCTCGAAAATCCTTATGAGAGATGTACTTTATTTATACAATGATACCTATATTTAATCATGAGAAAGAAGCAGGGGAAAGAAGGATGTGCCTTTGTTTTTGTTGTCTATTGCCTAACGGTTTTATTTCGAATTTATTCATTTATGAGTCCTAAATTTTTGAACATGGAATGACGTAATGAGGTGGAATATGAGTTCTTGAAATTTGATCATTTACCTCCCTTTGTTCCACTCTGTCTCGCAGTCTACTTCAAACTTTGCTTAAGGGCAAAGCGATTAGCAATGACCCACTTGGGCTTACAAAAACGAAATTGACATTTATGCAAAAAGCTTTAAGATAAAAATAATGGAAATTTCGATGCGAATTGAGCTTTGTTAATGGAGTTTCGAGAGTTGAATACAAGGAATTTTCATTTTCTTTAATGGAAAAGTTATTAATAGTGAAAGTCAACTGAACAAGAATCCAAATACATTGAAACTTCCTTAGCCTGAATTAAGTTCTCATATCGCTAAAAACTAAGCAAAAATTCCCTTCAAAAAGCACGTTATACCTATCGGTCTCTTTAACAGAAAAAAAACAGGTATAAAGCAACTGAAGCCAAATTGCCTCCAATTACTACTGAGACCTAATTATGAATAAAAGCGACGAGATACGAGCCTGTTCCCTCTAGGTGAATGGAGCTATGCATAGGGATTATGAACGGAATTGTTACATTGTAGCTTGATACCCCTTTTTTACAGAACTAATCGATTGTAGTCCTTGTACATTTCTTTTAACTTGGAGTCCCTAGTTTTTCGTAGTAGCTTAGTGCAAACGTATAGTACTATCTGTTTTCGTCAGCACTCTTTCAAAAACGTCAAATAATTCTGTACCACTAGCACACTTAAAAGCTTAGCATAGCATTTCATTACAATGCCATTAACAGTCCTCAGACTTTCCTACTGAGTAATAGTAGAAAAGGCGCTGAACCGTTAAGAGACATAGTTAAGCATTCATTTGGTCTATCGGCATTCTAGAAGTCATACCATCTACATACAAGAAATCTAACTGTCTATGGTGCAAGGTTTTTCTCAGAGTATTGCCTATTAAGTTCATCGTTACCCAGTGACCTGGGACCCAAACAAAACTCAATGAATTCAGTCAACCGACGGTGTTCAGAAAAGCCTATAAAGCTACAATAGTTTAGATGTGGGTAGAGAGTTAAGCAAGTCGGTAAGCGCGGCTTGGCTGTCGTTGCAAATACAACTGCTCCACCGATTTTTCACAATAAAGTTCGTTATCATCATCATCTCCGTATATTAGCGCCACATCCTACATAGTAGTTCGAATGCATCAGTGAAAACCCAACTGCATTGCTTTCTTGTTTCAGATTTCTGAGAGTAAAGGAAACCGATTTCGTGCTTTCGCAGCAACAGAAGGTCTGTGATTACATCAAACGGCTTTATGATTCTCTTACCAGAGAAATTCCCCATGTAGGCAAGTGACACTGTTGTTTTTAATCTGGTAAAAGTGGCAGTGAAATTTGTTCGCGGAACTGAAAGACACATAGCCATGTATATCTAAAGAACTCATCTCTGTCCATGTCTTGCCGAAAATTCCTTTACATTCTCAGAATGCTGACATCGATTTAGAGGTTCTCAACAGGACATTTTATACAAAAAAGTTTCATTTCCAAGATGTCATCGATGATGAGTCAAACTTATCATCTTCGTCGTTCTTGTGAAGTAATCAACTTCCGTTCCTAGAAGATAGACTAAGGGCATCATAAGCTGTCTTCGGCAGTCGCTAGACATGATCCAATAGAAAATGTTTAATCATCATCTGCACATGCCTAGACGAAGACGTTGAAACCACTAGCACGTTGAAGCAGTGGTTCTTCCAACGTTCACCATAGCAGTGAAGACAGGATGCCGCTTTGCGTACAACCCCTTCTTACTCCATATTATATGTTGGCCGCAGTCAGCTATTGCATTCAGAGTCCTTTTCAGCTGCAAATCACACAAATTACACAAATCTAGTGATTCGTCTGTCCGTAGTTTGACCCAGTTGTACATGCCGCCAAAATTTACATTGTCAAAAGCACCATCACAGTAAGAATTTTGCATATAGACATAGATACGTTCACAAACTCCTCATGAAACTCAAAGATCCTATCCAGACTATATAACTAGAAGGAAATCAGTCTGATTAATTTAGAGTTCTTAGTGAGCGTGTAGTTATATTCTCAGATTTTCATTAATAAAGTCACTCTGACTACTCCCCAGGAATTCGGAATGTATTCCAGTATTAAGCTATCAGCGTCTCTGAAAACTTTGACTTGTCTTCTGATTTCATCGATTGTTTTAAGTCCTTGGGAGAAACTCCAAATAACCTTCTTATATTCAATTTACATCAATTTGTAAGGATTTCAATTATTCTCCATATACTATAAATCTTAAATTACCTATTTATAGGTTATCTGGTTCCCTGACTTTGTCGCTGCATATCTGCGCTCCACCATGCAGCGGGTCTATCTGCAGCTAATTTGCTGGGATAATACTTCAATTCAAAAATTTTAGTGATAGCACCCTTCAAGTCCTGAACAACTTCTTCTACCGTGTGTGTTGTTCTTAGTTTAATGTTGACAGACTCGTCGAGTTCCTCCTTAAAGCTTGTCCAATTGTGTTTTTACAGATTCCTCCTCTTAACAAAAGCTAAACCCTTGTCTTACGGGTCCGTTCAGCGCCATTTTCGAATCTGAGTTTTACTATCCACGGTAATTTTCAAATATTTGGTTTCATTTAAGAATGCATTGAGATACCAGCTGAAATTCTTGCAGAATATTGGTCCTTTTCGCCGTAAATTTTAGTCTGCAGAAGCAATTTTTCTAAGTGGTAAACGACGACTGTGATTCTACAATTACGTACTAATCCTTATCTCATCAAACTTCTATTTAGGATTAGTGTTCCTAGTTCCTCTTTTCAATTTCTGGAAAAATATTCGGAATTCATTTTCGCAGTAGCACCTCATTTTTTTTTAAAGAACTTAACACTCAAGTGGGTATGAATGCACTTAAAGTGCCTGAGCATGTGTTAAGTTTTTAGGAATATGGGACAGAGGGAGAAAGAACGATTTTTGTTCTCAATGGTTATTTTGCTCCATGATTGACATCCAACATTTAATTGGGAGACTAAATTATTAGTGTAATTTGACTTGTTGTTGTATATTAAGCAACTATTTATCTCGTCACATTTTAGTTGCCTAAAAAAAAAAGAATATTTTTTGGGCACAGCTAGTATTGAACCCCGAATCGTCCGATTGAGAAGTCAATACACTATCATTTGAGCCACGGCCATCCATCTCCATATAGCCTCAAGCGAGGCTTCCTTTATCAAACCAAATGTGACCTTAACAGCTATTCTTATGTCTCAATAGTATCAAAATTCCGCGAATCGCTATCAAGCAGTGCTTGAAATACCAAGATCCATTGGCCCTGAAGACGACCAATTTTGAAACGGTTTATACAAAAATTTAAATGATTTTGTCACATATATTGCCAACTGTTACCCCTTTTTTTAACACGAATATTCTGAACAACTCTTCTCCGTTGGTTTGGAAAACTGCAAAAGTCATGTCTGTCGTCAAAAAGCCTGCCACCAGTCAATCGCCAACTAAGCTTAGACCTATCTCTATTCTGCCGTTTCTGTCAAAAGTGTTGGAAAAACTTCTTCAATGACAAATTCTGCATATCTTTGAGGGTAAAAAACTATTGTGTACCCACCAGTCAGGACTTAGAGCGAAGTACGGCTGTATTTCAGCTCTTTTAAAAGTTTCACATGACCTTCGAAATTCAATGGATCATGACTTAGTGTCATTCCTGTGTATACTAGATTTTTCAAAGGTCTTTGACACAGTTATAGTATACGGTTTTCTAATAACGGCTTGACAACTTTTTTTAAATAAAAGCAAACCATTTGAGATATTTCAAAAACTTTATTATTGGCTTGAAGTATAATCAAAACATTTATGTATGGAATTCGACTTCGTTCATATGGCCACTGCGGGCACGTTTGCAGCGGTCGATTCGTTGGCTCTGAGCTCTTTCAACGTCGTCGGCGTGTTGGCATAAACCAATGACTTAACGTAGCCCCACAGAAAATAGTCAAGCGGAGTTAAATTGCACGAACGAGGCGGCCAATCGATTGGCCCATGTCTTGAGATAACACGCTCACCATACTTATTCTTCAATAAATCGATTGTAGAGTGTGCTGTGTGGCTTGTAGCACCATCCTGTTGAAACCACATGTCGTCTAAGTCCATATATTCCAATTCGGGCCAAAAATAATCGGTGATCATGGCGCGATAACACTGACCATTCACAGTAAAGTGACGATAGTTATCGTCGACGTAAAAATATGGCCCAATAACGCCGCCGGCATGCAAACCGCACCAAACAGTTATTTTTTGTGAATGAAGTGGTGATTCATGAAGCACATGTGGGTTTTCACCCGACCAATAACGCATATTTTGCTTATTGACGAACCCATTGAGCCATGAGATTCGTCACTGACGATGATTTTGCGATGTAATTCATCATCTTGGCGCATCTTCTCCAGAACCCAATCGGAGAACACAGCTCGTTAGTGTACTTTACCATGATGAAAATGTTGAGTTTACTGCAGTGACAGTTTGATGATTAGTGAAAGAGTGCGTTCACAAATTAAATTCAAAGTTGTCAAGTCCCTATTGGAAAAGCCTATATTTACAAATTAAAGATTTTTTTTTTAATTTTTCGCATAAAGCTGCCACACTGATGTATTCGTACTTCACTGGAAGAACCCAAGCAGTTGCTGCGGGAAAAGAATTATCGCGTTTCCTAGACCTGAAATCGGGTGTCCCACAAGGATCTATAATATACTTGGCCTACTACTATTTATTATGTTCATAAATAACCTTGCAACCGTTGTACATAAATCATCAAGACATCTTTATGCTGATGATTTTCAAATCCATCTGAGCTGCAAGCTTGGAATGATCGAGGACGGGATTTGTACACTAAATAAGGATCTTGAAAATATAAGACTATGGTCTGAAAGTTATAATCTTTCTTTTACTCCTAAGTCTAAATGTGTTGTTATCTACCTGAAGACAAAACATATTTTCCAAGTCTCTGCTTAGGGAGTGATATTGTCGAATATGTTGAAACCACTATAAACTTAGGAATATGGTTTAACTCCACTCTTAGCTGGGACTATCATGTTTGAACGGTTATTGCCAAAATATACACCTCACTGCGTAGTTAATCTCTGTCTCAAAGTTTTACAATCCAACCTATAAAACTGCATCTAGCCTAATAAGCCCTAATAATGTCGATCAAAAATTACGGATGCGAAATTTGTAGTTTATTGACCGCATATACAAAACGGAGGTTCAACGTAGCATTCAATAGTATCGTTCGATACTTGTACAATCTAAAACGCTTTGATCATGTTTCAAGCTACAATTAGAAAATATTACAATGCACTTTGATGAACTACTTAAAGTTTTGCACGCTTATATCGCTAAATAAAATAATTTTTAATAAAAGCCCATCATATCTTTATAACAAAAAAAAAATTAGATTTCCCTTTTCATATCGTTTACATGTTTTAATTACTTCGAGATTAACGATTACTTGTGTCAATACTGAACGTCAGTTTCTTGTTCATGCTATTAGGCCGCATAATTCTCTTCCCATAAAAACATGAGTACTTCGAGGCACAAAACAGGTTGATAATGTTAAATAAAACTATATATATAATTTAACTTAATTAAATTATGCTTACAACGAAAATTATATTATAAATTTAAACTATTATTGACTAAAAGCTTATTGTATAGGATGCCCAGATAAAAAAATAAATGTAAACGAAATGAAAAATTTTATATGGTATCATTTGTACAAGAGGCCTTATAAGGTAAAATTAAAGGTAAAACAAAAGTAATTTACAACGGATCCAACTGCCAAGTCTTACATAAAGCACAGCATTCGAAGGACTTAAGTCACAAGTGGCGTACGACAAGGATGTTTTAATCAGTGATAAGCGATTTCCATAAGCAACTCAATGGAATTACAAAATGCAAAAGCTATGTGTGGAGCGAAGTGCGAAACAAATATCGTTTGGGTGAAGAGTGCTTTCTAAATATTCAGCTTTCCCATCTCAACTATAAAAGACGGGATTTCAAAACACAGCCAGTAGAAAAAGTAAAGTATTTCTAATAGCATGGGGATATACAAAGCTGTGATTAGAGTGAGACCCAACCAAAGGCAAAGTATGCGTTCGGCATGGCGTGAACTTGTGTTACATAACTAAAGGCAAGTTCCGAGCATAGCATACTGTCGTCGAAGAAGAAAATAACAGACCGAAACTGATTTATCACTTAAAATACTATGATCTTATTTAAAGTGTACTATCTTCATAAATATACATGCCCATCATAATCTGAACTTATCTTTGTCCCTATACGAAACCAAGGCTTAATGTGTACAAAGAGAAACATCAAAAATAAAAATGGAAAACGAAAACTTTCCAAAGGACATCCAAAGAAAAGAATCGAAACAAGTTCTCCAACAAGAAAATGAATAATCCAACACCCACGTCTCACTATATAAACTCATGCAATCATGAACTCACAGACTGACGGCGAAAAATTTTTCTTCTTAAGAAATTCGACATTAAAGACCCTCCCAAGTCCATTTTAAACTGGCACATCAACACACATTCATTGGCAAAAAAAAAAAAAAAAATTAAATATATAAAACTGGCAAGTGAATGTAAATTAAAAATAAAAGAAAGACGAGGAAATGGAAAACGATGAACAAAAAACCCCGAAGAAGAATTTAAAAGAAACTAAAAGCAACAGAAAGTACGAACATCCTCAGGGGCACCAATAGACGTAGCGCCAGCTCTTGCACTATCTCCAGCACCCTCCCGGTAAAACGAATAACTTTATTCCTCACTTTATTTCGATGAAAACTTTTCCGATTACTCCCTATAATGACATAAAATACAAGAGTCCAAGGGAGAATAGAGAAAAAGAAAATACGAAAAAATCATTGAGCGACAAAAATCAGAGCAACAGTTTAGAAAATTGGGGGTGCACTGGCACTCCCATCTCCACCACTGCTTAAGCTGGTTCTTTAATATCCCGTAGCTGAACCACTGCACCGTCGAGAACAACAACAGCAGTGGTGTAAAAAAAAAACTCACTCTTTCGTGAAAGGGAATACTCGATGCAGCGATCGTAAAATGTATGAATGCTCTGGCTCTAGTATCTGTGCCAATTTTGGAAGGGATTGGTGGTACTCTCATCGGTCTGATTAATGCACTGGCAGTTATTTGTTAGTAAAAAGCATTGAATCTGGTGGGCAAGAGTGAGGGTGAATTGATACATAAATTTTCGTTGGAACTAGTACAATGGATAGCTTGCTTACGAAGTTCTGATTTTAATGGTATCCAAACATTGCCGGATTATAACGATGGTCATGGTTGGAAGTTTTGCGCCGCCATTTAATGGGAATTAAATAACGACCACTATTTGTGGAGAGAGACTTTCAATCTTGCATGCGTCAATGCTGGTTTGGTAATAAAATAATTTTCGTTTCGGAATTGTCTGTCCTTTCGATTGGTAGTGACTTTGTTGACAATGTAATCGGAATAACAAAGTTTCGGACATGCTTGACATGAACAGATCTATGGCAGCGAATTTGGTTATAAATAAATGAAATCATGTCTGGTGTCATTTTAGTCGGTATGAATACGAAAACAGATAAAACTCCCATCCCTTGTTACCATACAGAAGAACTTTTCAAATATTAAACTTTAAACACAGTTGCAGCAAAAATGCAAATATAGTATGGATACCGGCAAGGAAAACCTTCAAAAAAAAAAAAATGATTGGTAGACCCTTTCGGTTGTGATTCCGAAACCCTCTTGAAGAGGTTTTTTTCAGGCAGCTAATATAAAAATATTGTGCTGTGTTCAATCTGAGCACTATAACGAACTATCTGGTTTGGTGGCGAAAATAACATGCAGCAGAACTTGGCCTACATCTAGTAAGATAGATCTGGGAAATTTTCCAAATAACATAGTGTTTGAAGAATTGAAAACCGTCGTCAAAAATTTGATAGGTCTATAGAGTGAGTGGTAGGTCTACCAAGTGCTCTATCAAACCAGATACTCATTATTTGGAGAAAACACTCCAACCACCTATCATTTGTTTACTAGTTTTCAAGTTTAACATGATATCATATGCTGCCAAAATTAATAAGAGCTCCGGACATATAGATCTTACAGGAGCCCCCCATAAATAAATTTCGAAATTGACTCATTCGTATCCAATCTAACTGGCGTTATACCGTACAAACATATATCCAGAACGCCAAACTCGAATTTGACTTTGACATCTCAATACAGAGTTAGATTGTTGAACTTAATAAAGTTTTATCGGCACAAAAAATCGACACTGTAATCAAAAAGAACGCTGTATAAGCCATTTGATATCACCTACCAGCGGAAAAGACCTAACTTTTCTTGTTAAAAGGTCACAAATTACTCAAAATCCTAAACAGCAACCACAAATAAAAAAAAAAAAAATAAAAAAAAACTCTAATCTGCATATAGATTATGGTGGCAAGGATAGAGAGGTTAAATCAATTGGATATAGCATTGACAATATTAAGCCATTGTATATTATGAGCTGTCAGCGATTGAAAGGCTCGTCGACAAAAAAAAGTAGATACAGTGCCTCCCAAATACCGCTGTGACTAAAAGTGTCTCAGAACTCTAAAAAGAAACCAGAGTCAACAGCCTATATATCAAGCTAAAAACGTGAGTTAAAGTGCAGCCCAAAAAAGAGCGCGGCTGCACTACCAGAAACCCAAAGAAGCGGAAAATATTCTAAGTTGCTGGTCAACTCAAAAATAAAAGGAACGAAACCTAATCAAAAGTTGTGAAAGAATCAAAACCAAACATATGGAAAGGGAAAATAGAAGAAGGAAGACGAGAACGACGGCGGCAATATCTGAGTGAAACTCAAAAGCCCGGATGCTGTAAATATACTTTAAGCAAACCCTGGTATTCCGGAGCTTGGTGAGAACGTAAACAAAAGGAAAAGTACAGTCGATAGTTAATTTGTCATAAGGATAAGAGATGTAGTGAAGGACAAGCTACCAATTACAAGAAATAAATCGACAAATCCGCCAATTGTTGAAACGGCAGAGATAATATACCTTGACATACAGAAGCAGGTCCCAAAAACAACAATATAATTGAAAGGAATGGGACATAACACGTTCTTATACCTTCAAGCTGGTGTAACTAAAAGGCATAAGAAAGTCGTAAGCTATAGCTAAAACTCTAGATGTGTCACATATTAAAGCGCAATACGCGTGCCAATTAAAAATTTATGAAGTCTATCCAGATTTTCTGGAAAAATGTGAATCTGCATAAGCTCTTACTCGGATACTTACAGGGCAAAAAAAAAAAAAAAGCGATAGAAAATATTGCACATTGCCTAAAATGGATAGATGACTATAAAGACCCCAACTTCACAATTAAATGCGACTATGCCCCACCAAAAACTAATATTAAAAAGGTCCAAGTACTGACCATGCTTCCTACTAATGTACGATGAAAAACACCGGCGGTAGTAGAAGAAGGCTTAAGCACATGAACTGTAGAATAGACTTAAGAGACAAGACAATATTTGAGTGATTTGTCAGCCTTTTCCTCGTGCTATTTAACCAATGATGCCAGGAGGCCCTCATTAAGAGCAGATACCACTTCACGATCTATCTTCTTCAGCGAGAAAAAGGAAAAGTCACAAAAATATGGAGAAAATGCTTAGAGGCATAGCTGAAGAATGGGTCAAATAACTTATGTACAATGGTTCTCACCCAAAGATCCAATGCATAGAAAATGTTTGGAAAAGAAAGAACTTTATCTGAGGTCCCAGAGAAATATGGTGAGAATTCTCAAAATCAAAATCGTAATTAATAATCTGAAAAGCGATTGCTTGAAAGTTTAAAAATTGCACAAGAATTGAGATCCTTGCTTGTTCTTGTCCTTACTTGTTCTAAATGGTGACAAGCCCCCAGACCAAGCACGGTTGTATGGACCACTATGTATGCTGAATACAGTTGTGTGCTGATAAAGTTCATGCAATAGCATGTACTCTTTCATATCTACATTCAGGATACTTTCAAAAAACCACGTGGCCTTTGTCGTATGGATGTGTCTGTAACCAGTCTGTACCCAAATTAATTTGTTTTTTTAGATTTTTTGTCGGCTTGTCTGTTTGTCAGAGCAACACAAAAAAAAACTACTAAACCAATTCTAATGGAGTTTTCATTGCTCGATAGCCCATTTCTTAACTTAAAAACTGCGATACGTTCCATTACAATTTGTTAAATAGAACTCCAGTTACATTTAAAGACACATTTTCAAATTAGAATATTTAAAAAAATTAAACTACTCCCACATATATGCTGTACACATACCCAAAGCAACAACAAAACTAGTTTTTATATTCAGTGTTCACTGGTGTATTTTTGAATTTAAATCAGTTGGCCAACATGCGCCGAAAGAGTAAGGACAAATTTAAATAAAAGGATGGCTGGGTGTGCATGTGCTCTTCTAATTTTATTTTTTTTTTTTAATTTTTTTTTTTTTTTTTGTAGCGTTCCTTTGCATATATGTATTTGTTTTTGTAAAGTTTTGAATTTAATTTTTATGAGAACCCTAGACTCGCTTACTGTCTTGAGTCGAGTTCATCACTCCATACGAGGACTTTCTCGAGCTATGGTGTTTCTTGATATTGTATCAATCTGGACTTCTTTGGCATTTTCTAGGATTTGCTATAGTGTAAATATTTATATTAATTGTGGACTTATCTAGCTTAAACCTATGCTGATAGTGGTCAATCAGACAACAAAATCAACACAATACGACAGACAAAATCTTGTATGCGATCTTTAGAAGAATAATACCGCTATAATTTCAGCATGGGGTCTCTCTTCTTAGAGATCAGCTAAACTATACTGGAGTTTCAGGTGTACATTCCTCCATCCAAATCTCTTCTCTACCAAGTCATTTCCCGCAGTCCTAAAAGCCCGCCAAAAAGGCCATCTGAGCTTGTTACACTTAGCTATTTGTTAAGTCTGTTCTTTCGCAGCCCAAGTTGAGTGGTTCAACGTGGCTGATAGCAGACCACTGATTGTAGCAGCTGTTTAACAATAGTTCTTCCATATCCTTGTCTTGGATTTTGTTAAACTGGCACTTTCTTTAAGCCTATGGGTAAGACTTCAAAAATATTTCTCGCTTCTCCTTTGCTTATAGAGCACACCAGTCATTTTCCTTTTTCTTAATTGCAGAGTTATTTTGTTACATATACTTGCCTGCTCAACTCACTAAAATACGCCATTTCAGATTTTCCGAATGGCTTCTTGGCATCAGTACCACTGATGACCTTCAGCACTTGAAGAAGATTGTAAAGGTTGATGGGAGGTTGAGGTACTCGTATATACGGTCGGAAAAGGTTTTGGTGGTTTGTTGCGACTTGATTCCAAATTTCTGAGCATGTACCTTGGCTGCATCTAGGTTATGCTATGAGTCTGCAAAGGCCACTCGGAATGTTTGGATATTTATAACACTTAAAGAGTGCTTTGCGTCGATTGCAATATATGGTAAACAATTTGATTCCTTTTTTATGTTTTGTTCCGCTCGACAGCAAAGTCAATTACCCCAAGTCTGTTTTCAAACCAGATTTTGTGGAGGTTCATAAGCTTTATCAAAGAGTGTAGAAATATTCGGCAGACCGTTTCATAACCGAGGCATTGCATACGGCTTAGAAACGAATCACAATATTTAAGTGTACGTCGGAAAGTGAGATGAGGGGTATACTGATGAACATTCTTAGCGACACGGGTGTTACGGTTGTAGATTTGAAGAGGCGGAAAGCTACTTGTGATTTCTATGGAGCACTGGCAGTGGAAATAGCGATAAAACAAAGTGAGATACGCGACATTACGTCGATTTTCGAGGGTGTCCATTTTCTGAGTGATATTAGTATCACCGATGAGTTTTATCGCACGGTTTTGTATCCTATATAAGTGCAGAGATGTTTTAGGAGCCACTGCCCAGATGTGAGCATTGTGCTTCAATTTTGGGCGGATGAATGTCTTATATATTGAAACCAGATCAAAGGGGTAGAATATTTCTAACATCACCTAAAGAGACCTATACATTTTGGAGCAGATAAGAGATCATTGATTAAAATTAATAAGAGTCTCGGAGACAGAACGGAGACCTAGGAGACCACCAGTATTATTTTGTTAACATCAAACTTGAAAACAAACAAACAAATTGAATTGAACGATCCGAAAGGTAATTTCTAATCCATTGAAGAAGAGAGTCATCGAAGCCAAGAGCACACATTTTCGGCAAAAGAGCCTGATGCCAAACTTTGTCAAATGCCTTAGAAATATCAAGTGCAACTATCTTGATTTCGCCAGGTTTGTGTACTCTTTAGTTCCACTTTTCGGTGAGATATGCCATCAAACACCAGTGGACCTGTTGCTACGAAAACCATACTGGTGGTCATTGATAAGTTTTTCGCATTTCTAAAATATATCATCATACCTTGCGATCCTACAGATCGACCCATTGCACTTACGTCCCGATCTGTAGGACGAGAGAGAAGAAGATTCGCCTTTTTAAGGCACGAGGTGGACAAATGCTATTTTCTATCTGCTCGGAAAGAGTTTCAAACAGTAGGATTGATGAATAAGCTTACGCAGTGGTTTTGCCAGCGAGGAAGAACACCTCATCATAAGGTAAGATATGCCATCTGAACCAGCGGGTTTGTGTATATTGATATCTTTAAGTACTCTTGCTACTTA
The DNA here is from genome assembly GCA_907269105.1 of Volucella inanis. Classification (NCBI taxonomy): domain Eukaryota; kingdom Metazoa; phylum Arthropoda; class Insecta; order Diptera; family Syrphidae; genus Volucella; species Volucella inanis. The sequence goes on from OU026157.1 coordinate 21,277,315, forward strand.
CATACACAAGTGCGAAAGTGGATTCGTCCCGTTGAAAATTTGACGCACTTAAGTGTAGGCGGAGACAAAGCACAATCAGAAAGAGTTGAGCTGGCCGCAAAATGTGCACCAAGTAGATTGGCCTTGTCCAAAGAGCTGACAAACGACCAAAAATGTTAACTATCTTTAGAGCAAATAATTAGTATTGAAATTTCACACGATTAAGAAATGCGTTGCAGTCTTTTCAGGCTCGTTTGAACTTTTTTCGGTTTTTCTCGTTTGGGTTGGTCTTGCAGGACTGAAAAAACATTTCTCTAACCCTGACAGCTTCTTTACAGCTAGAGTCGTACCACGCCTTTTCTTTTGGTTTGATGCTCTTCATCCGATGAGGGCTAAAGGATCTCATTCCAAAGAGAATGGTGTCTGTGATCATATCAGCAGCAGCATCTACGTCGTTATCGAGAAAACATAACGACCAGTTGAAATTCCTAAAAAAGCTTTTAAGTCCGCTCCAATCAGCTTTCTTGTAATGCCATACAGTTCTTTTTAGAATTTTTTTTCTAACTGTATGGTCGATGTACAAGAAATTAGCTGATATGACACACTGGTCTGACGTATCCAGGTTGTTGGCGGTAAGTCTACCAGCATCTGATATACTTGTGGGTTAATTTGCAAGTTGGGCATGTCGCTTTCCGCAGCGATGATCTCAACACCTCGTCCTTTGGGTATAAGGATACAGGGATACAATTCTTTGAATGGAGTCAGACAGCGCATCGAACTTGTTAGTTTGGCGCTTCTGTAAATAAAGCAGCAGGGGATAATTTGCTTATGTAGATGGAATTTTAGTTACAAGAAGTTGAACTCCAAATAAAAATACGGATAACATTGTGTTGGAGTTTGGTAAGGTACATCACTACGCACGTAAATAGCGAGACCACGATGAGAGAAGAACAATGGCACTAGTTCGTAGGCAAGTAGCTTCAGATTAGATTGATCTAAGAGCTGGGGATCTACCTGTTATCCACTAAGTGTCAAAACGGCTGCTCTGTATTAACAGACGTGGACGCACGCAGAAAAATGATTGCTTTTCGTGTATGTTGGCTACGTCAACCCTGCATTCCCTAGTCATAAACACAAACAAAGCACAAACACCTACGATGCTTAGCAAGGCTACGAAGTGAAAATTGTTGTAGATGTTATGGCATTACAACAAAATGAAACAGTGCACCAACAAAATATGTATACTGTTGCAAGCCGCTATCCATCGGTTTTTACATGCACTCAGCCATTGCCCGTGCCGTACATCAACAGCAGTGACTAAGTGCAAGCAACAGTATTATGGCCGGGTGTTAAAGAGTTGAGATACCCGCACTGTGCTTTTTGTTTTTGTATTTTTTTAAATATTGAATTAGTTTTTTTTTGCACATGCGCGCTTTTTTGTATGTTGCAAGTTGTACGAGTACTAAAATAAAATTCTTTTTTGGGCTTTGATTTACACATTACCCGTGCATCGTTTGTTTCTTCTCCTTTTTTTTAAGCAAAATTCGTAAACGGTTAAGGAAAAACTTTTCCATAACCCGGCAAAAGCAGCCCACATCGTAGAATTCGCGTTAACGTTGATATAAACAACAATAATTATAGGGTGGTTCATCGTGAGGTTTGATTTCCAATAGTCTTTTTTTGACAGATCACGCGTGACTCCTTTCAAACTGCTTTATCATTTTTGTTCAGTATCGTTTGGCAAGTCATCATAGAAAGACTCACATCACAACAACGTCTCCAAATTGTTTAGCTGTATTACGAAAATCAGCGTTCTGTGAAAAATGTTTTTCGTGTGATTCGAGGAACTTACGGTGCACATAATGGACCTACTGAAACCACTATTGCCAATACCATTCGCAAATTTGAGTCCCAGTTTACATTAGTGGATGATACTCGACTGGTTAGACCACATCCAGCACGTAGTGAAGAGACTATGGCAGCTGTAGCTCAGAGTGTACGTGAAGACCGTGACGAATCGATTCGTTGTCGTTCTCAGCAGCTTGGCTTGGCGTATTTGACAACTTGGCGTATTTTACGTGAGGATCTCGACCTAAAAGCGTACAAAATTGAACTTGCGGAAGAACTGAAGCCAGGCGACTTTAATTTGTGTCATATTTTCAGTGAATGGGCTCTGGAAAAACTCAATGAAAATCCGGTGTTTTATTGTGAAATTTTGTTCAGTGATAAAGCCCATTTCTGGCTCAATGGATACGTTAATAAACGAAATTGCCGTATTTGGACTGATGAGCAACCCGAAGAGTACCAAGGGCTATCATTACGTCCATTAAAAACAACGATATGGTCCACATTTCTCCAAATATGAGGCAAATCAGAATGTTACCGTCAATGGTAACCGTTATCGAGGCATTAACGGACTATGTGCTTCCTGAAATTCAAGCACATGGTCTCGGTGAGCTTTGGTTTCAACAAGACGGCGCTACGAGCCATACAGCGCGTGAAATAATGGACTTGTTGAGAAATCATTTTGGTGAACACTTAATTTAACGTTTATCTACGGTAAATTGGCCGCCTATATCGCACAATATCACACCTTTGGACTATTTTCTCTGGGGATATGTAAAGTCTCAGGTCTTCAGAAATAAACTTTGGAAGCCAACTACTCGTGTTATCCGCGAAATACCAGTCGCTATGCGCGAACGAGTCGCCCAAAATTAAATCTTCCGAATAGACCACCTCAAACGTAGTCGTGGCCAACATTTACATGATATCGTTTTCAAGAAGTAAGTGTCATGAATTGTTCTTTTAACCGATAATAAAAATTTTAAGTTCATTTTCGAATTTATGTACTTTATTTTACACTATAAATCAAACCTTACGATGAATCACCCTACATATACGTGCACTCAGGTACAATATCAAAAAGTTATTGATGTTAATATTAACTTACACTCCAGTGTAAAGTAATAATGTTCACACGTGTAAGAATATACTTCCACTTATAAGCCTGGAAACTCAAGCCCGATTGAATGAGACCAATACCCAGGTTAAGCTCCGCTCATTGCCTTCTCTAACCGTTCAACACTGAGGTGATTAATAGCTGACAAATAGCTGTTTCGGGCAACTACTCATCTCATATGATTTGAGTGTCGATTGAGTTGATTGAGTCGAACGTCAAGCCATCCAACTTAGAAACCACCACCAGTATCCCGGGCATCCATCTTTTCGTGGCATTAATACATCTATCTACTTTGTCGATTGATTTAAGGCGAAAACACATTCTTAATTTTCAAATGCTATGCATATTTGAAGCTTGTATTTGTAGTTTGTGTGTTAGAACAAATATCCCAAACAATACACAAATCACTCTTAGTATCTAACTTAGGATTCTGAAAAGTTAGGAACCGTCCAACTCGCGGTGAACTTAACGGGTGCCTCAGCAAGAAAAAATTATGAAATATCTGACAGCACATCAGTGTTTACATGTCCAAATCCAATAGATACTTACAATTTACGATCTCTAAATACTAAAGTACACGGCATACCATTTGCCAGGCATACGTAATATTTTTGTTTTCAGAACTCCCTATTCAAGATATTTTCAAAAATATCTCTTAAATCTAAAATCAAACGGATATGAATATATAATATATGTACGTAACATTACTGTGTAAATTCAGAGAAAATATATTAATATTATTAAGTGGAAGAATTTTTCGCCGACTTGAAATTGAGTATATTTCCAAACAAAATATCAACAAGCAATTAATTATCAAAATATGTACCACGGACAACCTCTGTCAAGAGAGTTTATTTCTGCTCCCCCTCTTCTTCTGGTTCTATTCTTTTTACGAGACTTCCGAATTTAAGTATATTAGAAAATTTATGGCAATAATTAATTTCAACACTAGATGTAGCAGAGCGTGTATGTTGGCGGAACAAAAAAGAAATTAATTATTGCCGCCACACTAAACCGACATGGCGTTATGATATAAATTAATACAATTTGTCATTAAATGTTTCACGATTCATATACATATAACATTTATACAAATTTGTTAACAGAAAAAAACAAATAAATGAATTAAGTGAATGTAAAAGTAGGTGTTTCACTCTGCCAAATTTATAACGCTGATAAAACCGGCTAGAGGGTGCATATACATGAGATCCCTCCAAACTCGTCAGCTTGTAAATGATTGCTATGGAGAATGGGTAATGAGTTTACCGAGAGCTTCATTATCAAGAAAGGTTTGACCATTAGCAAGCTATCAGAGCTGAGTTTCAGCCTCAGTCTGGGCTTTCTGCTGACCCTGCATGGCTCCTTGGATGCGTTTCTGTATAAGAGAGAGCCTTAGCGAGATTGCAAGTTGTGAATGTGGAGCTCCTCTTGAGGACTGGATACATGTTTTTTGCGTGTGTCCAGTCTACTCAGACATTAGGGATTTGCAAGCTATGGGTATCATTTATGATGGTGTTGCCTGCAATGTCAGCGGAGTTCTCCTTGACAGAGCGAAATTCGAAAGCATTCGTAGCTTTGCAAGTAAGATTTTTTAGGTGGGGTGAAAAGAAACCTTCTTGGGAATGAAAAAAATTTTTTTTAAATGTTTTTTTATTTTATTCAATTTAGTCCCCTTTTAGTTTGATACACTTATACCAGCTATCTTCCAACTTCTTGATCCCGTCCGAAAAGTAATTTTCCGGAAGCGAGCTGAATTTTTTTTTTTTTTTTTTGATGAGCCATCTTTTGAGGTTTGGGAAGAGATAATAGTCCGAGTGAGCCAAATCGGGCGAATAAGGTGAATGCGACAGCAATTGGAGCCGTAAGTCATTGGTTTTAACCGTGGTTGCGATGCTCTTGTGCGCCGGTGCAATGTCTTGCAAAAACAAAATTTTTTTTCGCTTCATGTGAGGCCGTTTTGCAGCGATTTCGGCCTTCAATCGCTCCAATAATGCACAGTAATACTCGCTGTTGATGGTTTTCTCTTTTTCGAGGTAGTCCACGAAGAGTGACGCCATAAACTTTCCGACTCATCGAGCATCACTCGGCCGCTTCGGAGCACTCGTGCCAGCTTCAGTCCATTGCCGGGCACTCATTCTGTTCTCTGGTGTGTAATTAATCAACACTTACCAGTCGATGCCAAAATTCCGCCCGATTCCGCATCAGCAAGTCCAAACACTCTTTCGAATTGCTCTCGCGTTCGTGTTTTTGGTCAGGAGTGAGTGTGCGCCCCACCCAGCGGCAGGATAACTTTTTCATATGCAAAATATTGCCCAAAATATGGCGTGTGCTCAGTACTAATCTTTGTGGTATCTGATAGTTCGCGGACCTTCACTTTCCAATCAGCCAACACCATTTCATGTATTTTTTTGACATTGTCCTCTGTAACCGCATTGGAGGGCCTGCCGCTGTGGACTTGATAGGTAGTGGAGTTGCGGCCACCACGAAACTCTCAAAACCAATATTTGACGGTGTAATCTGACGGAGCATTAGCCCCATAATATTTATCAAACTTTTCTTTTGTTTCCTTCACCGTTTTGCCTCTCAAAAAATAATGTTTTATAAGAGAACGAAAATCGTTTTCGTACATACTCAACATGATGCCAAATACGTCAACTGCAATAAGCTGTCAAAACAAAACTAAATTTGAAATATGAACGGACTTCAAGGCACCATAAGCTTTTTTGCAGTGGCAGCGCATTCTGGCCGTCAAGGAGGTTACTTTTCACCCCACCTAGTAGACAGCACAGATAGCTAGTGGATTAATGTTGTAATATTAGTTTTGACAAAAAGCCGCCAGTCCTAGCCAGTAAGGTGCCCAACTGGAAGTGACCGAAGAGTGGCGATACTCGACCGGAAACTACATTTTGATACCACGGGAAGTCAGGGGCCCCTAAAACTTCTGTTCTAGCCTGACCTAGGAGTTGGCCCCCTTGTGGGAGTATCGTGGTGGCTCTAGGTAAAACCCAAATATCGCGAAAAGGGCAAACCGACTATTCTTGAACATTTGATGGTTGAACATATGTTATAGGGCGCTGGCAGTCTATGTTCAACTGTTTAATGGATACGGAAAAAATCGGTCTGACAAATATGGAATTGCACTGCAACCGGGTGCCATGACCCAAAGGGAAAGTTCGTGCCTTACACACGGTTTCGAATCTGGTACTGGTAGTAGTACTTGTCCGAGTACTACCCGAATGGCGCTGATTAACGCATTGTTTTATTATCTAGTGCGAAGATGCACCGTGGGCCTGAGCCTTCAGGCAAACACAAGTGACATCTGTCACTGGTCGTTTGGCCGAGAATATGGCGCCTGTGGCTGCCGATGTCGCTCAACATCAACCAGACGACGGGCCACGCAATTGGGCATCACCAGATGGAACTACAGTGAATTTTAGTGAAAGACTTACACATGTTCCCGAACAAAGTGCAAACAGTGCATCAGTTAATGCCTCCTGACAGTCAGTCGCGTGTGAATTACTGTAAAGTCATCCTCAATCTCAACAACGAAGAGGAGGATTTTGTGTCGAAAATCATCATGTGCGACGAGGCGCATTTGCACTTAAGCAATTATGTCAATAAGCAAAATCTTTGTTTCTAGGGCACTGAAAATCCGCGTGTGATGCACGAAGAGCCATTACATCCACTTAAAGCCACTATGTGGTGCGGCGTTTACGCGGGGATAGTGATTGGGCCGTATTTTTTTATTTAAAGACGCCATCAGCAAAACGGTCACTGTTACTGGCGAATGCTTACTTCTTACTGCCGGAATTGGATGAACGCGGTTTGGTGAACATGTGGTTTCAACAAGACGATGCAACCGCACACACAGCCGCAGCACAAGTCGCAATGGACGAACTGTCGGACGACGAAAGCACGTCCGATCCTCAAGAAAAGAAACCCTCCGAACTGTGCCAACTAAAGAGCCTTCTTAACATAACCCCCGATATCCTATCTGCGGTATATGTGAACGCACGAAGTCGTTCGTCAGCAAGATGATTGGTCCATATCAGTGTAGTTTTAGATCAGGAAACTCCACCATCGACCGACCTATGCGCTTCAAATCAATACACGTCACTTACTCATATTCATCGATTTTAAGGCCGCGTATGACAGCACCTATAGAGACAAGCTTCACAGAGCCATGACTAGTTTTGGCATCCCTACCAAACTTGTCCGCTTATGTAGGATGACGATGGATGACTCCATGAAAGTCAGTAAGGAACTCAACGTGACCTTTGGTGTCAAAGAGGCGATGCGCTGTCATCCGATTTTTTTAATCAGAGGCGCTTTCGCGAGTGTTGGGACAAAAATGGCGAAGATGAGTTTAATGGTCAACAAGAGCACGACCAAGTATGTTATATGCTTCAACCAAAAAGAATACCCAAAACTGAAGTCTCGGACAGAACGTCACCCTCGACAGATATATCTTTAAGATAGTCGTCTTGACAATGGTATCGACGCTGAGATCAAACGAAGAATAATTCTTGCAAATTGCTACTTCTTTAGGTTAAGAAGGCAATTTACTAGAAAAGCCCTTACTCCAACTACATAAGTGGCACTATATAAGACCCTAAAAATCCCACTCCTCTTCTATGGCGCAGAGTCATGGACTTTATCAAAAATGGATGACGATGTTCTTGACCGCTTTGTGAGGGAGTAACGACGAATTAAAACGGGTTGCAAAGCGACATTAAGTCAGCTGGAAGAATTAAGTTCCAACGACTGAAGTGGCTAGATCAGGTAGACCAGATGAACATCAATGACCGTGATTTAGGTGGCGCACGCAAGTGAAAAAGGACCTTAACATGCCAAACTAGAAGCAGCTAGCTAAAGATTAGGATGTTTCACTCCGAACTGTAGCGTCACATTAAGTAAGTAAGTAAGGGAAGCCTTAATTCACTTGTTTTGTCTATTCATACCAAATATATTTTTTTTTAAAGTCCAAGAGCATTCTTAAGTCTGCTCACTGAACACTTGATGCTGACATCTTGATGAAACACTACGCTTTTGCTTAGCATCTAAGTTCACTAGATATAAGTGACACCACCACTTGCATTGCTTAGGGTGAATCGTATATCACTTCGTCACTGACTAAATAGATTACACTCGCAATAAACTGACGGTATGAAATTAGACAGAAGTTGCTGTGATACTCTAGGCACTTCATTCATCCCATATGCATTTACTCAAAACAAGGACTAAGAAATTGCATTAGAAGGAACGTAAAAGAAGTACAATGGGCTTGTTCCTTTATGAGCAGAAAAATAAAGTAAATCTATCGAGTTCTTGTAAATCAAACAATTGCGTATGTCAGAGTGATTTGATTTGATGTATATTAACCTTCTTGTTGTAGAAATAGAAATAAAAATGTTCCCAATATCTTACTGCATAAGCTTTCTTTATGATCATTCAAACATGATACATTTGAGAACACTTCTCCTCATAAACAAATTTTAAACAACAAATTAATCAATTTTAGGCAACAAGCTGGAGGTTCCCTTTGTTCTACATTAACAAACAGAAATCTCTTTCCTAAATGACAGTTGTTACATCTTCTGGCTTTAAAAGTTCAAAAGGCCAGTTGTCAGCCGAATGTCACTTTGACAGCGCACTTGGAAAAATTGGAATGAGTTGATGTGAGACATGAACATTAAGAAAAAAAAAACACATTTCATGCACGTTGTTGAACAAAAAGTTACAGAACTACGACAGGGAAAATTAAAATAGGGTCATGGGAGCGATACGAGAGATACGAATACGAGAAATAATAAATGAAAAACAGCAGCTCCATTTCTCCTGATTCAGATACAATTCATCGAGAAACCACTCAAATCTGTGCAATCTATCTATTGTTAATTGAATTAATATTTAAGTCACAAAAGTTTTCCCACATTTTCCATTAGAGGTTTGCAATTCTTACTGCCAGAACACACCCGTACATCTGGTAAATAAAAATGTATCGCAACAACAATTTATATATTTTTCAAAAACGAAAAACAACAGAAAGTGTATTCTCCAAGATTTATATACTCGATTAAAGCCATTCAATATATCATTGTTCCGCCCGAGTCGTTTTCCACAGAAAATTGATGTGTGCCTGGGGGTGTATTCGTATTTTTGAGGGTACCCTCATTGAATTTTTGATGCAAACAAAGTGACCATCTTGACCACATGATGCCTTTAAAATTTACTTAACGTTCACTGTGATTGCTAGTGGGAATGGGATCAATGTAATAAGTTTGTAGAGTTTGAATTTGAACGGCTTAAGTATTTACAAGGACGAGGCTGGATATTGCCAATTAATTTGAAATTCTCGAAAAACCAGTTTGAAGAGAGATTTTTGGAATATGTCAGGTGGATTAAGAGATACTGATTGGAATGAATAATTTTGTTGGTTGGCATTCAAAAACTTCAAAGGAAAAGACAGTGAATGCTTGAAATGTCGACACAAGACAGTGGGTGAAGCATCAGAATTCCTATGCAAATGTGAAACAGGTGAGGTTTTTTGTCGTTTATGCGAGTTCTATTGCCATGTACCAATAAACACTATTGCTGGTCAAGACCATTTTTGTTTTCCGTTTATGATGACCAATTTATTATGATTGTTATGTCAAAGTCCGATTCCCAAGAAAGAATGATAGCCGATTGATGCTTCATACTAAGTTTAACTGCGCAAACTTCTTGACATCAGACATCAAAAATTCTTGGATTTGCTGGAGCAAACTTTGGGCAACTTCAATAAACTTACTCAAAACAAAACACCACTCCGCAAGTGAATCGCTAAGGTACATAAGCTGATACAAAAGTAATGCCGACAGTTTTATTAGAAGCCCATGGTTTGTTTTAAATGCCTTAGAGCATCAGCATCATCTTAGTGCCATTGTGCCAGATTTTCGCTGATATGTTATAACTCCATCCAGCTCCCCAGCTCTTTGCCACTAGTCGAGATTCTTTCTGGATCTGCGACACGTAACACGCAGACCTTCCTGTTATCGTGCTTATAGAGTAAATTTATCCCATTGCGTGACTTATCAAGGAATCTAGGTATCAGGAACGTATGGATAGTTACTGACCCGTTCTCTTATGAAGTTCTACTTTGGAAATGCAAACTGCGCAAGATATTCGCAGGATGTTTCTCAGGCATCAATTTTTTTAGAAATTTCCAGCTCATTTTTTGTCACACTACCATTTTTACAAACACGACTTGGAGTTAAAACTTCACATACACTGCTTCTCCATATTTTTTATGACCAAATCTAGTCTTCCAGTTTGGATATGTGAGTTCTAACTTCTTATTTGGCACCATCACGAGTCGAGACTGCGTAATTCATAGGAATTATGGAAGAGTTCAAGGAAAATGTAAGGATTCGTGTTTTGGTTGAGTTAATTCTTAGTCCTAAAGAGTTTGTTATTATTACCGGTGGTACATAGTTTTGTACAAAAACAGGCAAGGTATTCGAGATACGAGGAGGTTATAAAGCTCCATTTAATTCATCCATTTCAAGTTCACCGATCACAACTAAAACGAACAGTGGTAACACTCGAAGTATGCCAATTTACAGACAGCCATTTCAAATCTCAAATTTTTTCCGGCAATATAGCTCCAAATACCTGACTTTCTGCACATTTAGAACTTGTTTTTGATCTGACGTGACGATCGTTCGATAGTGAAAATGAAATCCGAAAACTTCTATACAGGTCACTTGAGACTAATTTAGAGGAGAACTTGGATCTTTACAGATCAAAGCCAAACGAAGAAATAGCAACACTTGGTGAAACCGGCAGGCTGTTTAAAACTTTTAAAAGACTGGAAACACTTAGAAGATTTTGAGTCGTAGAGACGCTATGGTGGCTTCAATTCGCTTGATACCGTTGGCATATATCTACTTATACTCGGAAAAGGTATAGATCAGCTCCTGACCACTCCTGACCACTCTATACAGAATCATGTATATGTTGTTTACATACTCGCCAAAAACTGAAGACCAATCCGTCTGACTTCTTTTATGTTGAAGATCATGTAGACAGTGGTCGAGCTCCATGTGAGGAAAACTGCTTTGCAAATAGATCCTCTGAAAGATGAAAGCACACTCGATAAGGAGGAAACGTAACTTTCGACGACATGTGTAAATCAACCAGACAACAAGGTGCAGATGAATGATCAGTTCTGTGAATAAAGGCGATACTGCTGAACAGAATCCTGAATTCAAATGCTCACAGCAACTTATATGTGAAGGTGAATCACCTCAAATCTCTTTAATTTAAAATGCAGGCAGTCCTAAACATGATAGAGATGTACAATACTATAAATAAGCTTTCAGTTAACCAATTCAAAACCAAGGTTTTTCTCTTTACGAGAAGCAGAACGGAGCTAAGTATTTAGTCATCATGTCGTAACAGCACAATTCTTTGAACTGAACTTGTCAAGTTAAAAGTCTCCAAGGAGCTGCCGGCTTTCAAGCAATATAAAAGAGTTTGCAGCAAGAGATAGAGTTTGCATCTTCGTGACTATTTCCTTACAAACTTACTTGCTTAGGTGGAGCTACACTCCGGGGTGAACTTGGCCCTCAATTGACAAGCTTCTTCAGCTTGTTGTTGGTTGGATAGGTTCACCCCCTGCTGCACTGTCCCTCTTGGTTACAATCGAAGATTCTTTGGGTTGAAGTTGTGGCTTCCATTCGGTCAACATGGCCCAGTCATCTAAGTCTCCGTAGGTACTTGATAAGATTAATGTCACAGCCCGTGCAGTTCGTGATTAAATCTCTTCTTCCATACCGCGTCCACTCAAACGACCCCGAAGATCACACGCAGTATCTTTTTTCCGAAATGGTTTCTTCATTCGCATCCGACAATGTCCAAAACTCTGCGCCACAGATCAGGACTGGGATTTTCATAAAGTTTACTTAGCCTTACAAGAAGGGACTTAAAGGAATAGCGATTGGCAAGAGAAATTCGGGGTCTGATTTCTACGCTTATGTTGTTGTAACTGCTTGTAACTGCGAAACGAATGTAGTTGAAGTCGTCCTTAATTACCGTTGGTAGTGTACGTGCTTTTCTGTACGTACTTAATTTTCGCCTTGTTTAGACCTATTTTTGGCCCATTCTGATTGAATTCTTAAGAAAGCTTCGTTGACGGTTCACTCTGTTCATCCAATAACGTCAATGTAGTCTACGTACGCAAGTAATTGGGCAGACTCAGAAAAGACAGTGCCTCTTTTGTAGTCCAGTGAGTGTAGCGCGATGTTGACAGAGTCAAAAAACAGCGGATCAGTGTGTTTTAAACCTTTCTTGACAATAGAGGTCTTGGTTAATTCTTTGCCGACTTTGACGACGGGTTTGGCAGGAATGTCAAAACTAGACATGGCGTGCACGCTGTCAAATGCATCTTTGAAGTCGACAAATAGATGATGAGTACCAATCTGAAATTCTCAGGTTTGTTGACAGTTTTTTTTTTATAATCTCGCGCGCGCACCAAAGGGATATGAATACCTTTTTACTGGCTTTTCTCCCGGGTGCGGAGAAAACTACTACGGGTGTAGTAGTTTAAAACTCAGGTGTATTAGGTTTCGATATTTTTCCCAGAGGTGGTTGTCAAACTGGACGGGACGAGCAAGTGCATCCTCAACCAGTGGGTCTCAGTACGTGCTAGTTGTTTAGTTCGTTACATTTAGCCCAGCCAGCAATCACTCCAACATCAATGTTATGCCTTCATGTCAGAGTTGACGCCGACGGGATTCTCATATAACTACATACAAATTCTACGAAAAGACTTTTTCAGACAATTGCCTCGCACGGGATTCGAACCCGCGACCCTCTGCTTGAGGAGTGTATGCATATACCACTACACCACGGCCACCCCCATGTTGATAGTGAACTTTCCCGCCCTAAAACCGCACTTATATGGACCAAACAGATTGTTTATGAATGATTTTAAGCCCTCAGGTAATAAAGGAGAAAAGGACTTAGAAGCGGTGTTCAGGAGACTTATATCTCAAGGGTTTTCTTTCTTGTCGATCAGACAAACAATGCTTAGATTTCATACTTCTTGTATGCTTTACTCATATCTTACAGATGAGCTGGCGTATGCTCGCAATACCTTGATGACCTTGCCGTTTGATGCAATGACACCAGAACTGAAGTCGTTTTTGAAAACATGAAATCGAATTTCCATTATGGAATGGAATGGTTTCTCCGATCTAAAATGCGACGCTAGTGTAATTTTCGAGAGTGGCAAGATATATCGTGGTAGCAATGAACTATATTCTTACGAATCGATGAAGTGGGTGCAGTATCTGCGTATGTGGCGACAGCTAGACTGTCTTTAGGAATTTTTTAGATTATTTCAGAGCACTTCTAAGCTAGTTCAAGAATGCAAGGCTTCTCTAAACACTGTCAAAAATTCGAATTTACTGAGCCTTGTTTAATCCTAGGACACAATCGCAGGGTATGCGACCGCCGATTAATCTACTTAAGAACCCACAGAATGGCAGTGCGCATACTAAGGCATTTAGAAATTACACGGAAGGTTCATGCTTCAACAAATAGGTAAGCTTAGCTTTCTTCTTCTAACACCCGCGAAGTAGTAATCTCATGCTAGACGGTGGTTTCACAAAGAACAAAAATTAGTTTTTGATTATGACACCACGGAAAAAAGTCATAAAGTTTGGGTAATCACAGACTTAAATTTGCCAATGTGCTTTTGAACTTGCACATGTTCGGAAATCATTTCATTGCTATATCAAACTATGTGTCCTTATCAATACTTCTCTTCAGTATAAAGAAGCAAAGAAAGAAAAACATTTGAAAATGAATTACCCTTCTCAGTTGACAGGAGTTCTGTGTTTCAACCTACAACCAAGTGGCTCTTACTTGGGACATGCTTTGTTCCATAATACTAGAAAAGCAAAACACTTTTCTGTCCAGGACATATGGTGGAAACATAGGAAAAGAACATTTTCAACTTGGGGAGAATAATAAAATTTAAATAAAAACTCAGACAAATTTTAAGGACATCATCTGTCTTTATTACCCACCGAGATGTGCACCCGCACGTGCCACAAATGACTGAAAAAAAAATGTATTCTTTTTTTTGAATGTGTGCGAACCATTATTTAAATTAATGTTACATGCCTGAGATTTTTAAGTAGGTCCATCAAATCAGAAAATGTCCTTGTTAATAGATTCCCGCATGGCAGAGTGAACAAGGCAGACAGAGTTTCAAGGAAGTCGTCCCAAATTCCAAGGATGTCACAAGACACCGACATTGAAGAAATAATTTTCCCCATCATATCCATACCATAGATTTTTGCATTTGACTTGTTGGCCCTTTAGTCTTTCTGCTTCCGAAAGAGGAAATTTCCGTGCGTTTTGAAATAAAAAGGAAAACTTGGAAAAAAAATTGTCAAAACGTCAAGAAATGTACACACGTAGAAGGAATATTAAATTTTGTTTAAACAATTTGACCTTCCAAAACTGTTAAAAGATTCGTCATTTCGTCCTTACTGACTATCAAAATTTAATTTTCCATCTGGATATATCCTTCGAGTATGAGAGCAAAAAAAAAAAAAAAAAAATCATTTTAAATGCAAGGACGTCCACAACCGCAACGCATTAGTAGGATGCAACTCCAATGATGATTCGCTTGATTTTCTCATTTCTAATTAAAAAACTTAAGAGCAATATACCGTTAAAGGGCACTAACACTCACACAGAATATCATGGTGATAGATAGGTGGATATGATAGGTACCATCAAGATAGATAGGCGGCAAACCAAGGGAATGCCTGGAACTTAGTGATGCTGGTACAAATAGATTACTGCGGATAAATTAGATGGCTGTATTGCTGAATGACTAGATGACTATGAAGCGGATGCTGGCGAGGACGATTGCAGTAATGAATTTCTGTGTTCTACATCGACGAATGGATGTATAATTGCCGTGAAAATATTCCACTTGAAAGCTGAAGGGGGCGAAAAAAAAAGTAAAATTTCTTGCTTTGTGAATTTGTTCTTCTTTCCTTTCTTCTTCGGTTTCATGAGCGACTGCCATCAGTTTTGAAAGAAGGCGCCAACATACTTTTCCCATTTTTTTTTTTTTTTTTTTTTTTCAAGTGAAAAAAAAATTTTTTTCAGGTGAAAAAAAAAATGAAAGGAGGTCAGATAATTGATGAAGGAACCATGTCTGGGGACGATGAGGAAAATGGGAAAATTTGGGGGAAAAGTGCTTTTTCGTTGAACTCTTGGCTGACAAGAGGGGGGGTGGACTAAAACATTTTTCTTCTCCAATCATCTCATAAATGTTTATTCATCATTTTTACGTTTGCCTTATTCAAAGTTTTGTTTTGTTTGTTTTGTTTGTTTTTTTTTTTCTTCGTAAATGCAATTAAAAATAACTCTATTGCTTTCGTTAATTAACAGATGGACAAGATGAAATAGAGCGGGCTGAACAAGTACGAGTATGTATAGAACAACTGTTTGTCAATTTTTAAAAGAGAATGCAGAGCTAACGATGAAGATTTATGTTAAAAAAAAAAATAAAAAAAAAAACTGATAGAAAAACTTTCGAACAGTTAATTAAAAAAAAAAAAAAAGTTTTGAGAAGGATGTGTTCACAAATTAGAAGCAATTAACGATGCAGAAAGACTTATCGGATAGCTTCGCAATGCTTTTATAGGACAATCCTTCCTAGGGTGACAGACAGCTAGGGTATATAAGGACTAAAAGTTTGCCTTCTTACCCATTTACACGCAAATGGTATTCTATGATCTATATTCTATACAGACTATCTAACTCTATCTATCTCATCGAAAAAATTCAAGGTCAAATCCGGTAAAATGCCTTCACCATCCCTAAGTAGGATCCTGAAAAAAAGTTGGTGATAAGGAGATAGTACTTTAATGCGAAATTTCCCAAAGAAAAAAAAACAACCAAGGTGATACCACCTTGACAAATAAATCCTTCAGCGATGTCACCAAAATATCACTTATGATAACCATCATAGATCGAAGTGATGAAGAAGAACGAACTACAATACATCTGATGGATGGAGAAATGGAAATAGCACCAGCCAAGTCCAAGACCACAGTTGCGTTTGTTTCGTCTTGGAATATCTCATGCGTTGGATTGTTTTTCGCGATATTTGTATGCTCTTTTTCGGAAAAAAATATATTTATCTTCTTTTTTTTATACAGTTAATTTTTTGTAAGTTCTTTAGCTAATCGAAACTGTTTTGGATTAAGTGATTAAGTATTGTTGGATTTTTATTGTTTAGTGTTTCATTAAAAATGGCTCGGAGGCAATTTTCAATTGAGGAGAAAGCCCACATGTTATGGCATTTGAAGGACGGTGAAACAAACACACAAATCGCAACTCTACAATCACATCAATTAAAAAAAATCGCTGGGCCATAAAAAATTTATTTAATGAGGGATGTTCAACCAATAAAAGGACCAGGTCCAGCAAACATTTAGAAGCAGAAAACGTTATTTTACTAGGTGGAGTAGAAAGTAACCTCCTTGACAGCCAGAATGCGCTACTACTGCCATAGAGGTTATGGTGCCTTGAAGTCTGTTCATATTTAAGCAGACATGCCAAATTTCAGTGCGATACTGCCTTTAGTTTTGTCAGATTACAAATATTGGTTTCGAGAGTTTCGTGGTGGCCGCAACTCCACTACCGATCAAGTCCACAGCGGCAGGCCCTCCGATGCGGTTACAGAGGATAATGTCAAAAAAATACATGAAATGGTGTTGACTGACTGGAAAGTGAAGGTGCGCGAACTAGCAGATACCACAAAGATTAGTACTGAGCGCACACGCCATATTTTGGACAATATTCTGCATATGAAAAAGTTATCCTGCCGCTGGGTGCCGCGCATACTCACTCCTGACCAAAAACACGAACGCGAGAGCAATTCGAAAGAGTGTTTGGACTTGCTGATGCGGAATCGGTCGGACTTTTGGCGTCGATTGGTAACTGTGGATGAAACTTTAATCCACTATTACACACCAGAGAACAGAATGAGTGTCCGTCAATGGACTAAAGCCGGCACGAGTGCTCCGAAGCGGCCGAGGGAAGCTCGATGGGACGGAAAGGTTATGGCGTTGGTTTTCTGGGATTGTCATGGAATACTCTTCGTGGACTACCTCGAAAAATGAAAAACCATCAACAGCGAGTATTCAACTGAAGGCCGAAATCGCTGCAAAGCGGCCTCACATGAAGCGAAAATAAATGTTGTTTTTGCAAGGCAATGCACCGGTGCACAAGAGCATTCGCCCGATTTGGCTCCCTCGGACTATTATCTCTTCCCAAACCTCAAAAGATGGCTCATCAATAAAAAATTCAGCTCACGCGAGGAAATCATTGACGCCACGGAGGACTATTTTCCAGACCTTCCGGAAAATTACTTTTCGGACGGGATCAAGAAGTTGGAAAATCGCTGGAATAAGTGTATCAAACTAAAATGTTTTTTTTCATTCCCAAGGAGGTTACTTTTCACCCTACCTAGTAGTGTGGTTTAAACAACAACGAGCATATAATATTCCAATAAACTGGCCGATCATACAGAGCAAAGCGAACGCCTTTGCTAAAATGATGGATAAATAAGTTGAGATCTCGAATGCATGAATACAACGTTTCCGAAAAAGGCACAATATCGTCTTTCATAGAATTATTTGCAGCTTAGCTAACAGAATGGGACAATGAATTAAGATTAGAAAAGGTCTCTTATTTGTTGACAATTGTACAGCCCATGATAACATCTCTATGAAGGTCATAAATTTAGTTTTTTTACCTCCCTGTACAACAGATGTCCTGCAGCCGATGGGACAAGGGGTGATTAAACTATTCAAAATAATTTACAGAAAAAAGATTGTTTTCAAATTAGTTCAAGATCATGAAAATAAGGCTGCACAGACAAAACATAGCATGCTAGACGCTGTTTT
Organism: Volucella inanis; assembly: GCA_907269105.1. Classification (NCBI taxonomy): domain Eukaryota; kingdom Metazoa; phylum Arthropoda; class Insecta; order Diptera; family Syrphidae; genus Volucella; species Volucella inanis. The sequence goes on from OU026157.1 coordinate 21,295,237, forward strand.
GATGCTGGACAAACTGTGGATGGAGGTTTCAACTCAAGCGATTGCTTGACACGATTAAACGACACTGTAAGAACCGAGTCCCTAGCTGAATTGCCTGCACAACTCGACCGTTGACAATGAAATCTATACGTCAACGACTGCAACAGATGAAGAAATTATAGCTAACGTGATTGTAAGATCAGGTAAGGCTGTCGAAATTTTTACGTATTATTTTTTCATTTAACATTTTTCTTCCCTCTTGAGAATCTAATGGTTGAATCTGACCCCGAAGAGACTGAGGAGGACTGATTTGCGAGGCTGAATCCGATCCCACATTCATCAAAAGGATCATTACTGGAGACGAAACGTGTCTTTATGAGTACGACATACCGAAAACCGAATATAAAAAATGTTTGGAGGATTGAATCAAGCGCTGGCATAAATGTGTTGCAGTCGATTGCAGTTCGATTCCTGGAACTTTGATCAAGTACAATACATAAACATAAAACGTACTAACCAAGTCAAACAAATAATTCTTCTTTTTGTGATTTATTCGCCCTAAAAGAAAGGGCGAAATAACGGAACAATTTCACAGAACTTACAAACAGTTAAATCCTTAAAAAAGACAAAAAAGAAAAATCTAAAACTAAAAAACAGCGTTTGCTACTGACTTAAAAACTTAAAAACTCTTTTTCGAAAAAATTGACTTCCCTCACTAATATCTAGAGCAGGGGTGGCCAAACTTGCAGGCTATGTGGTCGACTTTTTGCTGAAATTGGTTACGCGTGCTACCCATTGCTCTGACTTGAAAGTAATATAAATATATTTTTTGTCACTAGATGGTGTTGGTGTCCATTTATCTGGCAACACTAATCTGATGACATGTTAGGCTACATTTTTTGTGAAGATATCTGTGTAATTCGTTGCTCGTGTTAAAAGTTAAACTGATTTGAGTATAAGTGAAATATTTAAAGAAATACGCTATGTGATGCTCTTTTACTATAAAAAACGGAAAAACGCTGCAAAAACATGCCGAAAAATTTGTGCAGTTTACGGTGAGAACGCCGGACCCATTAGTGGTTTGTTCGATTCCGTTTCGGAAATTTCGATGTAAAAGATACACCTAGCACTGGTCGGCCTGTCACTAAAAAATTCGATGAAATTTTGCAACTGATGGAGCAAGACCGGTACAGATGCTGTCTGGAGATAGCGGGGGCACTAAAAATCAACCGTATAACATCTAAAACGAGCAGATTACTCAAAGAAGCTCGATGTTTGGGTGCCACATTAATTGACCGAATAATAATCAATGAAACGCTGCTGAAACGTAAAGATACACAACCATTTTTGAAGCGATTCATTACGAGCGATGAAAAATGGATTAAATATTAGAATATCCAACGCAATCGATCATCGTCAAAGGCCGGTGACCGATCACAAAGGATCTCAAAGCCTGGACTGACGGAAAACAAGGTTATGTTGAGTGTTTGGTGGGATTGGAAGGTAATTGTCTATTATGAGCTGCTAGAATGTGGCGAAATGGTCAATTCGATCCTATATTGTGCACAACTCGACCGTTTGAATGAAGCTATTAAAAAAGGGCGACCGGAATTGGCCAACAGAAAGAGAATTGTCTTCCATTATGACAATGCTAGAACACACACATCTTTGATGGCCCGGAACAAATTGACGGAGGTTGGTTGAGAAGTTTTGACGCATCAACCGTATAGCTAGGACCTTGCACCCTCTGATTACCATTTGTTTCAGTCTTTGCAAAACTCTCTTGATGGTTAAAAATTGATCGACCGAAGAGTCGCTGAAAATCATTTGGCCAAGTTTTTTGCTGATAAACCACAGAAGTTCTACACCAATGGAATTATGAAGCTATCTGGAAAATGAAAAAAAGGTCATAGATAATATTGGCCAATATATACTTGATTGAAATTGAGAGAGGTCATATAGAACGACCTGTTATACAAACAATTCAAGTGTAATTGTTGTTATATCGTACTTTTATTGATGCAAGTTTTAACAAAACAAGTTTAACAAAAAATCCGCTAATTCGAGCTTAAATTACATGCTGCACAGGAAATGAGTGTATACATAAGTTAAATATCTTTTTTTTATTGTACAGGAACATAAAATGCACAAAAAAAGTCATAAAATTCACAAAATTAAAGGAAATTGATAGTAACAATTACTGAATATTACTTGAAGATGCTCCTTAAACAAGACACTGTATATTTGAAGCAAGTTTTTCATACTGTGGTTCATTTGCACTGATTGCAATTCACAAACATGCCGCCAAATGTTGCTCTGTTAAACAAAATCGATAATTTTCTTGATGACATTCATTGAAGAGAATGCTTACACAGGTACATGGATCTAAAAAACGAAGTGAGATGAACTGCAACTTTCCACATATGTGGATATTTTTCCTTACAGAGTAGGCTCCAAAAACTGTTTACGGTTAAAGCTCTTGATTTTAGCAAAATATCACATTTTAAGGTCAAATTTTCCAATCTTTACTGCTACGTCTTCCACACTGATATCACACAAACTTGATAATAACTTCTAGCTTCCAAAGTTCTTTGAAACGTCCATTAAGCTCTTTAAGCAACATAGCTATCTGATCGGCATTTTGGTCATACTTTGGTTCTTGTTCATCTGCCATCTTTTTAAAATGTTTTAATTCACGTGTTTTAACTGGCTGACAGAGGTAGACAGTTTTTCCTTGAATGTCTTAACGACACTTAACATATCGATTAAAGTTTTTTCCTTTCCTTACAATTGCAAATTTACTTCATTTAATTTCTCCGTAATGTCACAAAGAAAAGCAAGGTTAAAAAGTCAGTTCTTGTCTTCAAGTTAAGGATTTAAGTGTCCTTTTGTCGTTAGAAAGTGCTTTATCTCGGGTAAAAGGTCTGTAAATTTAGCATGGCTTAGCCATCTTACATCTGTGTGTAACAAAAGACCGCCTTGTTCTGCCTCGAACTCTTCTAATACACCTGAAACTGACGTCTTTGCAAGCTTCTTGCAAGTATAGAGTGGACAACTTTAAATGCAACGTCCATGACCTGGCTAGCCCCATCTGTTGTAACCGATACAAACTTCTGGATCGGAAACTTTATATGATTAATAAAAGCCTTGAATATTTCGTAAATATCCTGCCCTTTTCTTTGTCCCTTCATTGGAAGAATAGTCAACAATTTTTCTTTGGCAGACATATTAAGAAAAACCATTCGAGTAAAAACACATAGCTCTCCAGTGCCTGTACATTCGTCAAATTGAAGTGACAGTTATACGCATTTATTAATGTTTTCTTGTAAAATTTCTTCCAAGTTTTGACTAATTTCCTCTGTTCGACGTATAACAGTATTTCAGATTTATTCTTAAAATTTTGAAAAAAAAAACACCTTTGATGAAACCCTCCTTCCATATTTGTCCATCCTCAAAGGGCTATTTATGCCGAACTAAAATCTCAGTAGTTTTTAATGCCTCCATTGTATAGGGTTTTCCAATAGGGACTTGGAAAACTTTGAATTTATTTTGTGAACGCACTCTTTCACTAATCATCAAACTGTCACTGTCAATTTATTCAGTAAACTCAACATTTCATCATTAACGAGCTACGTTCTCCGATTGGGCTCTGGAGAAGATGCGCCAAGATGATGAATTTCATCGCAAAATTATCTTCAGTGACGAAGCTCGTTTTTGGCTCAATGGGTTCGTCAATAAGCAAAATATGCGTTATTGGTCGGGTGAAAACCCACATGTGCTTCATGAATCACCACTTCATCCACAAAAAATAACTGTTTGGTGCGGTTTGCAGGCATATTTTTTTGTCGACGATAACGATCGTCACGTTACTGTGAATGGTCAGCGTTATCGCGCAATGATCACCGAATATTTTCGGCCCGAATTGGAATATATGGACTTGGACGACATGTGGTTTCAACAGGATGGTGTCACAAGCCACACAGCACACGCTACAATCGATTTATTGAAGAATAAGTATGGTGAGCGTGTTATCTCAAGACATGGGCTAGTCGATTGGCCGCCTCGTCCGTGCAATTTAACGCCGCTTGACTATTTTCTGTGGGGCTACGTTAAGTCATTGGTTTATGCCAACACGCCTACGACGTTGGAAGAGCTCAGAGCCAACATTGAACGCGAAATAGCGGCCGTTTTATCCGAAATGTGTGGCTGAGTCGTTGAAAATTGGGTCCAACGAATCGACCGCTGCAAACGTGCCCGCGGTGACTATATGAACGAAGTCGAGTTCCATTCATAAATGTTTTGATTATACTTCAAGCCAATAATAAAGTTTTTGAAATATCTCAAATCGTTTGCCTTTTATTTTAAAAAAAAGTTGTGAAGTCGTTATTAGAAAAATCTATAGCTAACTGAGAGGTAGTACTTAATTTAGAAACAAGTTATTGCTACACAAACAATTGTGACTTTAACTTCCTAACTTTAGCTTGCTAGCTCGATATCTACTAGACATTCACTTTCGTATTTCTTATGGACTGATCGAGAATGCCTTTTAACGTTGCATCTTTTCGGCAGTGCCACGATTGAGTTGGAAATAGTACAAACACACTTTTCTCTATTCATGACAAAAAAAATCTTGCTCCCGCCCATCGTTGTAATGATATTGCTTAGGTTTTTTAACACTCGTATGCGCTTGACCCATTTCGTGAAAAATATTTATTTATTTATTTATTTATTTATTTAAGTTAGGTATATGTTTATTTTAAAAAATAGAAAATAGTAAATGCACTGCACTATAATAGCAACCGAGTAATTTGACATCAACGAGAACTCTGAAGTTCATCCAGCGAATATCATGAGGAAATGCGCGCACACTTTTCATTTTTAGTGCAGTAGAGTACAGTCGAAATGGTATTTTGACTAAAAAAATGTTGTTCTAGTTATGCCGTAATTATTTGACATAATATGTATGTATGTAGGTAGGTAGTCGTACACATAGAAAGGACGCACATTAGAATTTTGTTTTCTTGTACATTTGCGTGTTGATTTCACTTTTGTTTCTGAACAATATTCATGTATGGGCTATAGCGTATTTGTTATTTAATAACTGGCACATGGGTCTACCGCGAGTATACGGTTTGGCCATATATGATCTAGAGGAACATTTTCACAATATCATTTACCAAAGAAAAATAGAGAAAAGATACAAATCCTCCCCATGCTTTTGAAATAGAAAAAAATTAATAAATCTACATAGCGTTGGAAAACGCCACATTCTGGTGATAATTTTTACCAAGTAAAGTTAGAATTAAGTAAAGTTGAGCACTCATTCACTCAACCGACTAATCCGAAAGAAATAACACTCATTTTGGTCACATCTATGAAGAACGACTGCAGACTAGAAAACGAAGACTTACACAGCGAAGAACTACAATAAAGTAATTACCAACCGAAGTAGAATTAAAGGAACGGCAACAAGAAAATAGAAATTTTTTTAGGGACAAAATGTCTTTTTTTTTCAAAGAAATCACAACCATTAGCTACAGCTAATACAACAGAAGCAGCGACATCAACTATCGTTGCATCTAAGCAAAGCCAACGTCGACGATGTTCCTCTTTCTAGCGACATAATATCTACCTTGTCAAAGATATCGTAACCCTTAACTACAGCAGCATAAACAGCAACAGCAACTATTATTGCATCTAAGCCAAAGCCAACACCGACGACATTCTTCTTTCTATCGGACTGGAGTGATCGAGAGATCGAGTGCACCTCTGTCTACCCTTTCCAAGTTGCTGGTATCATCGATCTTTTGGAGACAAACATTATGAAAGCTCGTATTTGCCCTCAGAAACGATGTTGAATTTTTATTGTGTCGTCTTTAAGCTGTTCAGTACTCTTTTTACACTTTGGGATAATAAATTTCCAGCAACAGCTATAAATCAGCAAACTACGGTGAAAAGCGAAAGGTATCTACGGGTCAAACGAATGACTCTGAAACACATCCTACTGAGATGCAATCATCGACTCCTTCCAATCTCGTCTACAAGAAAAACTTGCTAAAACTCAAAAGCATAAAAGCCGTTTAGATGGCTCTAGGCTATCAACTTCGTCTGCGCTGCCCATTTCTTCTAAACCACTTGGAGCAGAATCTCAAGTCAGTGCATCTATCAAGTCATTCCATGTACGACAGTCGAGTAAACTTCTAAGCAAATCAAAAATGCAGAAATTCATATTTTCATAAATTTTTTCTTTAAACATTCTCTCTTAAGTAGGACAGGCAAATCTTAAAAAAAACAAAAACAAAAACAGGATGCAGATATATAAATAATATTTTACGGAATCAATATTCTTCTTTTCTAAATAGTACAACTACTTTGAATAGGTTTATAAACATAGTTTAGGAGTTCTTTCGTTTCACACCTCTTTTTTGACAGACATGTACTTCAGAACATGACTTGCAATTGCGATTTGTCTCCAGCCTTGTCAAAGATAGGGATGGTACAAGTATCAATGTTTTGTGAGGATTTATGTCATGGCTTTCAGTGTGCACCAACGTCGTGCTAAAGTGCCCAATTGGGCCATTTGGCCTCAAGGTTCTTATATTGGCCCCGTGCGCCAGGCCATCACGAAATGGCTCCAAAATCGTAAAATTCACAAACAAATATAATTTTATTTTAAAAATCGATAATTTCGAAGTAATCGATATTTACTGTCATCTATGGTATATGCTAATTTTGCTGAACGCATTCATTGAAAAATTCAACACAAAACAAATTTTTTTTATACCAGGTGTACCGGTATGAAGTGAGCGTTTTTTTTTTTTTTTTTTGTGAAAATAAAACATTAATTTTTAATGGGAAAGTAAAAAAAAATTTATTTAAAGTATTGGCCATTGCTAACTACACATTTTTGTCATCTTTCAGGCAATTTTTAGATTCCAAGCCAATAAAATTGTTCGTCTTTTGAAGCAAACCAAAGGGTCACCCAATTTTCGACTTCCTCGTAGGATTCGAAGTGCTGCTCAGCTAATGCGTGTCCCATCGATAAAAACGGAAGGAGCCAAGTCTATTGAATACGGTGGTGGGGTAGCAGCTCCCAGCCAAGTGCTTTGGTTGTATCTTCAACCAGTTTTGCTTTGTGTGCAGGTGCATTGTCATGAAGCAAAATTACCTAGCCGAGTCTTCTGGCCCATTCTGGTCGTTTTTCGATAAATGCATGGTTCAATTTGATCACTTATTGTCGGTAGCAATATGTATTAACTGCTTCACCAGGTTTTAGGAGCTCGTGGTACACCACACCTTTCTGGTCCCACCAGACACCCAGTATTGTCTTCTTGCCGAATCGATCTGGTTTTGCAGTCAAAGTTGATGGTTGTCCTGGATTAACCCATGAATTTCTCCGTTTAGGAGAACAATTTGGAAGGAATAAATCCATTTTTCATCGCCAATAACAATTCGATGTAAGACTGATTTTTTATCGTGTCTTTCAAGCAAAATTTCACAAGGGTCTTTCTGTCTTTCTGTCTGTCATCCAATTCATGTAGCTATCTTTTCCATAGCTTTTAAACGGTCAGAAATTGTTTGTTGTCCAACATTTTACATTTCTGCCAAGTGTTTCTGACTCAAAGTGTCATCTTTATCCAATATTGTTTGCAATTCGGCGTTTTCAAACTTTTTTGGTGGTCTTCCACGTTCATCATTTCTCACATTAAAATCGTTATCTCTGATACCGTTGAAACCATCTTTTGCATGTGGCTTCAGATAGAGCATGATCACGATATGTCTCGACAAGCATTCGATGTACATTTCTGGTACAAAATTCGACATTTTTAACACGAAGAAAAAATATGACGTCGTTTGCTCAATGACTTGATGTATACGAAATATGTTTGACAGATGTCATAACAACCAAACAAAAAAAAATTAAGGCCCGTTCACAATAAATGTTCCCTATCGAGACATTTATATCTTAACTTCACTCACTTCGTGCCGGTACACCTGGTAATAACATTTGCTCTCTTGCGATTAATATTTTAAGTTCACCCCATAGCACTGCGTGTGCAGAACGATTTTTTTCGGCTCTTAATAATATTAAAACCGAAACTCAGAATAGACTCAGCCATGACTCATCACTTATGTGCTTTAAAGGTTTTCTGAAAAATCTTACTTTTGGCAATTTTGTTCCGCCTCTAGAATTTATAAAAAAATGTCTAAGATAGATTTAAGTTATTTTAAAATGTTATACCCATGTAAAAATATCTAATATTGTTCTCACTTTATGAATTTTTACATTCCTAAGCAGGACCTATCGTTTATTGCCGATATCGAACGGCTCTCCTGAGAAGGTTTTTCATAGACAGAATTTTAACTTTCGGAGGTTTGGTGATGACGATTTGAAAAATTGCTGTTGTCTCCTACCGGGATTTGATCACAGGTAGGTTGGCTTGACAGCCAGTGAGCTGATCATAAGGCCATCGCCACCATCTACTGTTTTATTCAATTATTTTATTGAATACGGAAAAAGCAAGTTGCCCCAACAAGTGTTAAAATGGCCCCAACCTGTTTATAACAGAAATTTAAGAAAGTGAAGTAGACGTTACAAAAAGAAAGAACAAATCAAAATTACATTCAAAAGACCTTAATCTGAATCTCAATCTTTGACCTATTCATTCTATATTCACTTCTATTTAGGTCTTTAGTTAGGGTATTTGAGATTATCTTTTTTCGATAAATACCGACATATATCTCATCGTTATCTGTCAGATTAAGTAAGTCTTTTGTTAGTTAAATTTATTGAGGTGTAAGTCATTGCCCTTTTCAATAGTGTAGAAGCATTAATTACGCCTTTAAATCTAATTGGTAAGAAGCCCATTAACCTGGCACTCTACGTCTCTTTATTACCTTTTTTATGCTTTTAGAAGTTATCTTATGAATATCTTATTTGTTTGCGATGTAAACGAAATTTCAATTGATCTGAGTTCAGCGACATGTTTTATTATCTTCTTGCACTTTATTTATTTTTATAAAAAAAAAACACTTTTGGTTTCTATGGTATTTAAACTTTTTCATTTTCTCTTAGCGACGCCAAAGATATCAAAGGAAATTGAATTTTCAACTCAAATCAGTTGAATATAGTAATTGTGCTTCTAAATTATGAACAAAAAAAGAAGCTAACTAGTATTGAAGGAAAACCCCTGTATCAGTTCCATTTTGTCGGGATGGTATTTCGGCTGCGTCAATTCTTGCTTTTTCTCTTCCAAAGAGACTCGATGCAGCCAACTCGATGCTAGGGTATAGTTAATCTCCTATAGGCCCTTATACGGCGTGTGCTCGTATTAAGTTATCCCGTTAAGTGAGAGCAAATTTAATGTTAAAGATTCGGATGTTTGAAATGGCTTGCCTTCTCTTGTACTAAAATTCTAAAATTATATCTTAATAAAATCTTATACAATTAGGTGCACCCTATAAGAGTTGACAGCTCCGTCATTAAGCTGATTCAAAAACACATTGCTGGAACAATAATCTCGGTGGACAATCGGATCTCCTGGGCTTACTACCCCAATTATCTTAATCAGTTTTGAAGATTTAGTGCACTTAGACGCGTTCTTATATTTTGATAAAAAAAAGCAGTTGATCCAAGACAAATTAGGGGCCAAGTGACTCAACTACTAGAGAGTCGTCGCATACGTCAGTGTGGATCGTCGTTTCCTTCAATTGCTCTGTGTCATCGCTCACCTACAATAATAGTAATAACACCAATGTAGAACTTGTGTTGGAGAGACAAATACCACCCTTGGTATGAGTCGGGGCCGATCTAAAATCTCTTGCTGATTTTAGGATCACAGCACTCAGTACTTATTTGCTACAATGGATCTAGAAGCCTTTCCGCGATTTGGGTTTACACTACATCCACCATGACGCTCCCATAAGGGAACCTACCTTAAACAAGTTAAGCCCGAACCGAAATCTGTGTAGATTCTGGCTCTCATGGTACTGTAATTTAAGTCCTGGTAGGGACTACCTAAGGTCCTGCCGCCAACAAAACCTATGACCGCCCGCTTATAACTGGTCAAATCATAGCAACCTTCGGTTGCGTCATCTAAAACCCGTTACGGAAAGACCATTACTATTCTCTGCCCCCACTTTTTACTAGACAACTTCATTGATGGGCGAAGCTTTGATAATTTGGTGCTCCCCAAAGGATCAGTAATAAATTTTTTCATTGCTTAATATTTTAATTCATTGTCAAGGAAGGATTTAGACAAGGCGATCATGTTTTTTTTTTTTTTTTTTTAATGTCGCTCTAAAAACAAACACGCAAAACTCAATGTCCAACGAAGGAGGCACGATCATTTTTAAATCCGCACAATTACTTGCAGAAGAAGTCTAAAGCGGAGCTCGGCAGGGTTTTGTTTAGTCATCGCTTCTTTTCCTGATGATAATAAGCACTGTTGGAGAAAAGCAGAAGACACCTTACTTAAAATATCCTGATTACGCTGGAGTTTTGGACCTAGACTAGATGAGTCAAAATCTGGAAGCCAGCAGACTGGGACTTAAAATAAATGCAGCTTAAACCAAAGTCCTTGGCTCCAAGCTCTTTCTTCTAACTTAACATTACTTGACAGGAGGTCGAGACATTTCAGAGCTTTGCTTATCTACATTAAGCATCGACTGGCTCCGGCACAGAACCGCCCAATACTCAAACGCAGAACTCCATATTAGGTGAGGGCAGAAGCCAATCGACATCACTATAAGAAGGAGGAAATAGGTGGGGATAGGTTACATCTTAAGGAGCAAAGACAATTCCATTGCGAAGTACGCAATGCAATGCAACGTGCCTACCTAGCCAGAAAAAGAACTGGCCGCCCAAGGCAGACATGGCGTAGAACAGTTGAAAAGGAAGCGAAGACATTTGGAAAGAGCTGAAGCACGTTGCAGAAAACCTAACAAGCTGGAGCGTAGGAGCTTTTGATGCCGTACGCTCCACGAGGTGTCACTAACTAACAATTACTTATGTACGCGGTGATTGAACGAACATAACACACTGTCAAAATGGGTCTGACTGTAAAAAAGTCAGGAGGCACACTACTGACGACTAGACAAGAATGTAACCATGGTCAGTTACTTCAAAGTAAACCAAAATGTCACCCAATTTTCGACTTCCTCGTAGGATTCGAAGTGCTGCTCAACTAATGCATATCCGATCGATGAAAACAAATGGTAGTCGGAAAGAGCCAAATCTTGTGAAAGCAACCAAACAAAAAAAAATTAAGGCCCGTTCACAATAAATGTTCCATATCGAGGCATTTGTGTCTTGACGCTCACCTTATAACGGTACACCGGTACACGGAGCTATACGGAGCTGTATAGCAATCGGTCTAATCAGGCGTCTACAAATGCAACGTCTGAGATGGATGGCCATACAGGACGAATAGGCGCTACAGCTCCGGCCCAAGAAGTCCTTGTGAACGACCATAGTGGAAGGTGATGTCAACCCACTTAGAGTGCGGTACTAGAAGCAGCTAAAGAAAGACTATGTGATCTGGAAAGGATTGTTGGTTGAGGTCTAGGTTCACCTTGGATAATAAGTAACCGTTCATATGACTGGACGATGTACGAGAACTGTAAAGGAAAAATGACAGCAGCGGAATGGTGTTACAAAACGTGATCTCATAAGAAGTACGCACATTGTCGGAAATCTCCACCATATGAAAGCAATAGTGGAAAAGTTCAGGAAAATGTTGTCTTTGTCACGTTCAACGAAGGTCGTTCGCAATAGAGGTCAATTTTCAGCAGAGGAAATAGTTAAGTCACTTGCAGTCAAATACATTATCAAACCCACCAACGAGGTGATGCATTGACTGTAGACTGGGTCAGCGAATCTAGACATACTCATCATACTCAATGCTCTATATTTGGGATATTAACGCAACGGTTAGTTATTTGTTTCAAATTTGATACGCCAACACGAGCTGAAGTACATACTATCAAGTTTGCGTAATAAAACAACGACTCAAAGAAGTCATTTATAAAATCATCATAAAATTATTCCTGTTCTACATTTCAAGAAAACCAAGACGTTATATTTACGATTTCAATTATGCGGAGCTTTATTCGCTATCAAATCAAAGATATCTTCTCCCTATAAATGTCCTTAGCATTTTCCGGCGTCTACATTCCCCCTGTCTTTCACCAAATACCACAAGCAAGTAGTAACAGAAACCCTACATACAAACCAACCGGAAGGTTTCAAGAATTCCAAGTTAATTTATAGTCTTCTTGGGAATGTATAAATTTGTTTGTTCCTCCATCCTGTCTGCCTGTCAGCGTCGTCATCAAGTCGGCTGGCCTCCTTCAGTTTAAAAGCCGCCAACAATTTAATGGCTTTTTGCATAAATTCCCATTAACTTGATAGCGAAGTGAGAATAATGCTCGAATTCATTGAATCTGGTGATGCTTTAGAGGTCTCCCCACAAAAACGTAGACCTTCCTGGTACCCAATCAAACGACAAATCACCGAACCGCCAACGGGTGTGCACTTTTAAAAAAATAAAAATTAAAAAAAATTTTACGAAAAGAAAACGATCTACTGAATTGAAACCAGTGCATCTGGTTTCTGTTGCGAATTAATGTTCAATTTACTCAATAAATTCTCCTCTTCGATTCGTCTAATTGAATTTTGAACAGAAACAGAAACAAAAACAGACACTGCGTCATTGTGAATACTTTTTTTTTATATTTTTAGTTTGCTTCTGTTGGTAAACTGTTCAAAATCAGGGATATAAGAATCATAACAAAAATTCAATTGAACGTGGCATAAAGAGCTATCTGATTGGGATTGAATTAGAAAAAAAAATAAAATAGAAAACATTTTCGGACGAAATTTCATCAGCAATATTTACGCCTATTCCGCATTTCGTTTGAGGTAGCGCCGACGGCAGAGCAACCAACCAACAGACCGCCAAAAAAAGCAGTTCCATGACGGGTTTTTGCAGGAATTTCGATTGATTGCAAATACTCGTCAGATTGGAATTAACCACGTGGAGTTGAGTGATGATTTATTGGCTCTGCTTTAAGTGGTGAACATTTTATTTAGTTCGTTGACTTTTTGATAAATTGTAATTGGTACGTCGGACACGATTTTTATATTTTTTCCCAAAACAAATTTGGATTTGTTGAATGAGAATGAGAATAAATGAGACCTACATTTATGGATAGTTTTCTGGTAGGCGTTATTTTCTAAAATTTATTTACTCAATTCCTGTTAGATATTTTTGGCGGCATGTTAATTTAAAGTTATGGGGCTGGAGTTAGTTGTGACGAAGTTGTTGACAACTTGTTGTTTCGAATAAATGAATGGCTGGTAGCGCCGTCTTATTGATCCCACCAGCCCATAAACCACACCATACCATTGTTTTAAATGGATGTTATGGTAGCTCTTGGTACTCTTCGGGTTGTTCATCAGCTCAAATACGGCAATTTTGTTTATAAACGTATCCATTGAGCCAGAAATGGGCTTCATTACTGAACAAAATTTCACGATAAAACAATGGATTTTCATTGAGTTTTTCCAGAGCCCGTTCACTGAAAATATGACGCAAATTCAAGTCGCCTGGCTTCAATTCTTCCACAAGTTCAATTTTGTACGCTTTTATGCCGTAAAATACTCCAAGTTGTCGAATACGCCAAGCCAAGATGCTGAGAACGACGACGAATAGATTCATGATCATGATCTTCGCGTACAATCTCAACTACAGCTGCTATAGTCTCTTCACTACGTGCTGGATGTGGTCTAACCGGTCGAGTATCATCCACTAATTTAAACTGGGACTAAAATTAGCGGATGGTATTGGCAATAGTGGTCTCAGTAGTTCAATTATGCGCACCGTAAGTTGCTTGAATCGCATTTGGAGACGCTATTGTGATGTGAGTCTTTTTATGATGATTTGCCAAACGATACTGAGCAAAAATAACAAAGCAGCTTGATAGGAATCATACGTGATCTGTCAAAAAAACCCTATTAAAAATCAAAACTCACGATGAATCACCCTACACAATGTTGAATTATTATAATATATTTCAAACTAAGAACAAGTACTTATGTCTGTCACTGTATCTGTGTAACACCAAAAAGATCAGATTTGAATTAATTTTAAAACCTGTGGTAAGTCGCTTCTCAGATACCAACTTAATATTCTATGGACTATCGCTAAATAGAAAATTACCTGGCTCATAAAATATGAATACCACTTGGTGTTTCAGATTTTTAAGGGTTTTGACATCACTATGACGAGCGATATTTTTGTGCCGAATTCACCCTCACCATATAAATAAACAATTTTGGAACCAAAGTTAGGTTGCTAGATAGAAGCTATAAAACAAACAGAAAATAAAATAAAAATAAATAAAGAATTAAAAATCTACAAGGTGGGGCAAAAGTAATATCATAATGTGAATGTGCCATTATTTGTACAAATGACGTCACATTTGACATTTATATTGTAGACAGATAGAGATAACTGAAGAGCGCTGAATTATTAATACTGCTCATTTGACCTTTTTCGGCCTGTTGTTTTAACGCAGCAGAAATTTCGTCTTCGTTTTCCTCGTCCTGCACCATATGCGCGAGCATTTAAGCGTTTGGTTGAACTTCTCATGCAAATTGGGTTCATTAGAGATATCCCAAGAAGTGGCCGGCCTGGATAATATCACTGCTGTTGCCGAGGACGTCCAAAAGAATCCACAAACACCGACGAGACAACAATGGACACAGTTTGGCATCAGCAAGCGTTCGTTGTTCCCTTATTAAGTACAAAACGTTTACCAATTGCTGCCTAGTTTTTAAGAACTTAATACTCAAGTGGGTATGACTACACTTAAGTTAAGTTTTTAAGTAAATGGAACAGAGATAGATGGATTTTCTGGCTCAATGCTTAACTTATTCCCATGCTCTGTTAAGCCTGGTGCAAGAAGAAGATGATTTCGTATCCAAAATCATAATGAACGACGAAGCCCATTCCAATTAAGTGGTTGTGAATAAAAAAAGTTTGCATTTTTAGGAGAATCCACATGAAAAGCACTAAGATTCATTGTGTTCCTTCAAAGTGACTGTTTGGTGCGACATTTACAGTCACATAGTGTTTGACACCTATTTTGTTGAGGACATCGACGGCACCACCGTGACTGCAACTAATAAGCGCTACAGACAGATGTTAAATGAGTTTTTTTTTTTTGCTGTTAATTGCTGAATTGAGTCTCTAGCATTGTTGGTTTCAGCAGTATTGAGCAACCGCTCACACAGCTCGGGCAACATGGAGGTTTGGAATCACTAATTTCTAAGCCGTGTGATCTCTCGTTGTGGCGGTTTGAACTGGCCAGCCAGATCGCCAAATCTGACGGCGCAATACTTCTTCCTTGGCGGTTTTTTGAAGTGCATTTACCACAAAAAACCACAAACCTTGCAAATCTTGAAAGATCACATTGAAGAAGAAATCACCAATTTGGGGCCAGATGCGTGCAACAGCACAAAATTCTATAAAATAAGACAATGTCTATCAACTCAGGAGGTAGTTATTTGACCGATACAGTTTTTTTAACTTAATGTCATCAATTTAACACCTTCAAACAAACTTTTCGCACCCAATTCTTTCATTTCTAACAAAATGGCAGCCAATTCACGTAATGACATTATTTTTGCCCTACCTTGTATAATTCATACAGCCCAAAGCACCAAAGACAGTAGCTGAGCTCATTAAATACAGAGCTTCTAGGAAGATAGTACTCAATTTATTGTGATAACCGCATAAATATAAACACCGCCATCTGTATTTGAAAAGCAGAAGACATCATCCATTGGAGAAATAATGGAAACCCTTAGCGAATGTTCTAGCAATATGGAAAGATATATGGAACACTGGATAGTAGAGAAAGTTCTCGAAAGATGGCAGAGAGTATAAATGCCGGCATCGAATAGAGAGGAAATCAGTTCAAACGCTTATTTTGACATTTGATTTTTGAACATCTCCTGGACTACATACTATCGCCTGACTTGATTGCCAACAAGGATAGCTCTCAGCCACTTTTGTCAGATAGTAAGACATCACGTAATCGACTAAACGCTATGCAACAGGTACGATAAGGAGCCAGCTGAAAACAACCATCCGAATCTTTCATGCTATACCATAAGACTGGAAACATTCAGCAAACTCGATGGCACTGGGTTAACAGCATAGACTCTCTGTCTCATGCTTAAACCTCGGTTCCCATATAAACTAATCAAAATCAGGCCACAACCAGTGTAAGTAACACATAACGCCATACTAGTATCTATCATCGATTGTGGTGATAGTTTTTAAAATTTACGGACAAACGAACGAGGATAACAGACAAAAGCAAGGTGGTAATTAAAACTATTGTAATAAGCAAGGACACTGGGCATGAAAAGGTTTTACGCAACAAAGATCCCAACTATCATGTTGCAATGCAATAAAACGAAAACTAACAACACAAGCGCTATCCGCATGTTCGACACAATCTCTCTGAACTTCAATACAGTTGTTCCCGTGATCTTCTAATTTCTGGATTCTACCCGTGGAGTGAGGATCCGGAAGACTGTCGAAATACGCTTCTATAGTTGCCATTACCTCTTCGTTCGATGAATATCGTTTTTCACGCATACCATAGATTTTTTGAGATGAGAGGACAGCCAGAAGTCAGAAGGAGCTAAATCTGGCGAATAAGGAGGATGTGGCAACAACTCGTACTTAAATTCACTGATTTTCACTATTTGATGATGTTTTGATGAAAAATGATTTTTTTTCTTCTGTAAACCAAGTTTTTTCTCCCGAATTTTAACATCTTGCTGGCCCAAAAGTTACAGTAATAAACTGAGTTTAATGTTTCACCATTTTGGAATTAAACTGGAAAAACTGATCCTAACACCTTCTTGGTAGATTGGAGCCCAAGTATCAAGTTTGAATCAATCCTTATTTTCTTGTTTTGATTCAGGATCATGGTGGTACGAAGGTCTCATCCAATGTGATGAAACGACGCACAAAATTCTTCTTATTCTTTCTAAAACCTCCAAATGTTGCTGAGAAAGCCTCATTCAAATATGTTTTTGTTCTACTGTTAGTTAAGGTGGCACCCATTATGCAGACAGCTTTCTTTAACTCAAGACTTCAGCCGAAATATTGCTCACACTACCTAATGATAAGCTTATGGCCTTAAATCTGCAGATGTGATCCCCTTGCTAAAAGGAGTATACTTCTACTAAAGTCGATAAATATAGAACCATCTCACTTTTTCTAGCTTTAAGTAAAGTATTTCTAAAAATCATGAAGAACAGGATAGTGAGGTTCTTAGATAAAACCAAAGTCATTAGTTCAGTTCAATTTGGATTTGGATTTCTCAAATAATGTCTAGCCTTGATGGCTAAAAATGTTTAGCTGGTCTATTTATGTATATGTATATATGGTTAGCCACACTTGTTTATTAACAAATCGGAACAAATCTGGATTCCATAGTTTTATGCCCAATTAGTCTCGATGGCATCTTGGAAATAGGTACCAAAGACTTGGAATACATGGGCAAGGAGTAAAATTCAATTCAACTTAATCTCGGTGTACCACAGGACTCTGCTTTAGGGCCGATACTATTGTTGGTGTACGTACTTTAAATTCACTATTTGCTCTTAATTACAAAGGTTCGCTTACTGCTTTTGCGAATAATATATGTAGGTTTCACTTACGGTTTAAGTAGTCGTCTAGATCTGATTTCTGATATTAATTGGGACTTAAACTTATTGAGACATTGGTTTGCTGAACTTCATTTAGTGATAAATTAATATTTTTCAGCCTATTGCTAACGGATAGATTTAAAGCAAATGTGTATTTTCGTGCGCCTGAATATCAAAAATACAAATTATGTAATTGTAGGAGTAAGTGTAACCCTCAAGATTTGGTTGCTGCAGACATAAGCTACAAAGCAAACGGAGAATGGCACAAATTCGTCACTGCGTCTGCTTATTTTTCCTATGATTTATTATTGTCGCCACCACTCGGAGCTCGACAAATACAATAGTGCTCTCCCTAAGCTCAGGACAAAACAAAAGTTTGAAGAAGCTGCTGGAAATTGAACGGCACTTTCACCAAATGTTTCGAAATGGCAGTTAGAAAGTAATCCTGCAAATCGCTCATTCCTTGGTGGAATGCTGACTTGCAGCGTATTCGTAAAGAATCCAGAAAATTTCTAAGCAGGTCCCTTAAGACTCATCTGGAGAAAGATTGGAATCTTTACAGATCAAAGCAAAAGAATTTTAAGAAGCTTATTCGAGCTTCAAAGAGCACCTCTTACAAAGCTTTTTGCGAAAAGATCAAAACTATCGGTGAAACTAATAGGCTGTTCAAAGCCCTCAAAAGAGGAAGATCAACTAGGCTGAAATCACTCAGAAAATCTAACGATATCTTTACCGAGTCGAAAGCAGAGACTCTCCGTCACACGCTCGAGTCTCACTTCCCAGGTAACCTGATCGAAACCAGCTCACAACTAGCTCCTATCAACGAAGCTGTTAGTAAGATGAACAACACAACACGCCATGCTTTGATGGCTTCAAGTCGCCTGGCACCGATGATATTTACCCAGTTATACTAAAAAAAGGGTATAGATCAGCTGCTGGCTGTTCTGCTCTAAAGAGGAGCAGAGCGGAAAGGATGACTACTCGCTCGCCAAGAGATTCAGACCTATAAGTCTGACCTCCTTCATCCTGAAAAGCATCGAAAGAATGCTTTGCGCCCTGCGAATGCACCCTCTATAGCCGATGCAATGCAACTTTTGATGGCACGTGCAACTCGGCCGGACAACACAGCATAGACCAGTTACTAGCCTTGTGGATAAAAGCAGTGCTGTTGAATAGGACATTTATTTCGGATGCTGTGCCCGCATGGCGGCATTCTGTCTCCACTGCTAAGGTGCATGTTGGTCGACTTACTGCTCAACGCGTTTAATAGCTCTAAAGTCTACGCACAAGCATGCGCGGATGATCTAGCTGTACTGTCTGTTAGATCGTGTCTAGCGACTGTCTGCTCCAAAGCGCAGAAAACCTCAAATGTGCTATCGGCCTTCTAGCAGTGCAAAGGAGCTGTTGGTAAGACATGGAGCCTATCACCGCGAAGGGTCCTCTGGATTTATATGGCTATAATAAGGCTAATTATATCCTATGCGTCGGTTAAGCTCTCGCGAAAATAAGTGATTGCACCAGACTCCAAAGAACGGTTTGTCTCGGATGCATGGGGCTTTCTCTAGCACTCCTAGCTCCGCTCTAAACGCATTGATGAATCTCCCTCCCCTACATATTCATATCATAGGCTGCACCCTCAAAGCCACCTTCCTATTAAAAAGAAGTGTTTTTTGGTACAACACGCACTGGAGCTTCAATCACCTTGCGCGCCGGTTGTCTTGACTATAGTCTTATGGACATGCCATCCGATACAATAACACCGGAACTCTTGTTGCAGAAAAAATACGAAATCTACTTTCTTTGTGCACAGAACTGACTTCGGCCAAAATCTGAACCAAGAAAGGAATGCAGTCGGGTCTTCACGGACGGCTAGAAAACCAATATAGGATGTGGCTCTGGTGTCTTTCTAGAGGACGACAACGTTAGATTACACTTCACGTTTGGAAAGCTTGCATCTGTCATCCAAGCGGAAGTTTACGCAATCCTGATGGCAGCGAACTATTTTGCGGAGAACAGGTGAAGGAGTCGTATTATTTGCATCTGCAGCAACAGCCAAGCTGAGCTTAGAGCCTTGCTGAACCCTCTTTCGACTTGCATTTCTACGAGAATGCAGGAGATCACTGAACGGAGTCGGAAGGCTAAATCAGTGAACCTTGTCTGGGTTCCAGGTCACAATGGGATCACGGGAAATAAAATCTCCGATGAACTTGACAAGCATGGTTCAGACAAGAGTTTTTTAGGACCCGAACCTACGTTGGGTCTGCCTGCGTCCTCGATTAAGGCTTCCAATGATTGTTGAGTCTCATACGAGCACAACTGCAGATAACACAGCTCCTCGGAATATAGGCAGACCAAACGAATACTTCCCGACATCTCTAGGAGGTCAGCGGCTTTTCTTCTGTCTCTCATCAGGACAGGTTGCAGGTTGTTTACTAGCGTCGTGACTGGGCATTACACTTTGGCAAAGCACTTAAATGTTCTGGGTATAAGTAACGTAACATCCAGCGATGCTTGCTGCAAAAGTGATGACGACACCGCCGAACACTATCTCCGTGAATGTCCGGCATACGCTCGCATCAGGCTGCAGGTACTTGGATCTGACATGGTGGGTGCTGGTACTGTAGGCACCTTTTCACTGAAGAGCTTACTCATCTTCCTTCGCAAGACTGAAATATTTCATTAAAAGGAACTTTACAAGGAGTTCTTTGTCTGAGTGCTCTATTCCGTCATTACAAAAAAAAGTGTTACCCATGTAGACCATTTTAAATACTTGGGGCCAATGTTTGATTCTAAAATGTGTTTTATAATGTTTAATTTTTTTTTTTTTTTTTTTCATTGAAAATTCCTGTGTGCTTTAGAAAAATTACGCGCTGCTAATCACCGCGCTAGATCGAGAGGCTTAGTCCTTTTCAGACGGCGCAATAAATTCGTCTCGTCAAGGATCTGTTGAACCGAAATATTCGTATGACCTTGTAATCGATTATTATGTTTTCGCGCAAACATTTTAATTACGTTCTGAACGTTTTCGACTCCTAAGTCTCTGTGGATATCATCGTTTCTAATTTACCACGGCGCATTAACAATACCTCGAAGAACTTTGTTTTGGAATGTCTGTAATACATTATTGTTACTATATTTAGTACAACCCCAAAGTTGTACACTATATGTCCGGTCGGTTTTAGCACTTGCTTGTATAACAGCAGTTTGTTCTTTAAGCTAAGCTTGGAATACTTTCCAATAAGCCAGTAAATATCTCTATATTTGATTTCAAGCTCTTCACGTTTATTCTTCATTTTAGTTTAGCGTCGAGTGTCATACCGAGATATTTGGCCTCGTTCGCGTAAGGAATTCGTACTGCGTTGATAAACACCGGTGGATTCTCGATTTTCTTGAGAGTGAAGTTCACGTGGACAGACTTGTTTTCATTAAGCGTGATTCGCCAAGTCTTTGTCCAATTGTTATTGAATTGGGCACGTTGCAACTTGGCAGTTGCTTCTTCGACCGTTTTAGCCGTTGCCAAAATGGCAGTGTCATCAGCAAATGTGGCTAGAACAGTGTCGTCCGTCACGGGTAAAAAGTAAATACAGCAGAGGGCCAAGTACACTTCCTTGCGGCACCCCCGCCTTTATTGTCTTAAAAGTGGAATATTCGTTTCCGTGTCTCACACGGAAGTGTCGGTCTTCCAGATATAAACCTAAAATACAAGACAATTGCTGGTGTAGGGCTTATCGGAGTTTATATTTTAGGCCTTCTTGTCATACCTTATCAAAGGCTTGCGAAACGTCAAGGAATGCGCTTGAACAGACTAACTTACACTCGATTGCTCGTTCAATTACATCGGTTATTCGGTGCACTTGGTCAACTGTAGAGTGTTGGATTCTAAAGCAAAATTGATGATCAAGCAAGAGGGAATTTGTGTCGGTAATTGGTTTAAGACGATTAAGAAGGATTCGCTCGAAGACCTTCGATGTAAGCGGGAGAAGGGATATTGGTCTATATGACTTGACTTCAGTCAGCGGTTTACCGGGTTTCGGAACCATAATAACTTCGGCTACTTTCCACTGGTGCGGTACGTGCTCTAATCTAATGCTGGCATTTATAAGATAAAGCGTTGCCGAAAAAAGATTTGCTAAAGCTGCTCTAAGTATCTCTCCCGTTATTAAGTCATATCCCGGGGCTTTATTGGGCTTAAGCGTGTCTATAACTTGTCTAAGTTCCCTAAGTGTAGCCTTTTCTACTGGAAAGTTTGTCGTCACTTCTAGCGTATTGACATTCTCAGGAAGCACCCCCCCCCCATCGAATGGTTTAAACGTTTCTGCAAGATGGTCGGCGAAAATATTAGCTTTTTCCTTATCTTCTTTCGCCCAGTCATCCTGGTTTCTTCTTATTGGCGCCAAGTGTATTTGGGGCTTTCGAACACTTTTAACGGCTCTCCATATGGAGTAGTTGGTATCCTTTGTCGCTGTGAGTCTTTCAAGGTAGTTATTAATACCTTGATTATTGAAGTCCTTGATCGATTTTTTCAACAAGTTGCAGAGCCTATTGAAGGACGTTTTATCTTGTGGTGCCCGGGTTTCATGCCACTTTTTCCGCGCTCTTCGTTTCTTCCTTATCATTTCTCTGATTTCCGGTGGATATCTTATGCCGACTTTGGGAACTTTGTTCGATTCGCGGGGAGTGTTCTTCCAGGCCGCTTGCTGACTTCAACGAAACGTTCAACTTCTTTTTCAAGTTAATACGGCGTTCTAAGTGCTACTTTCAACTCAGTATTGTCTACAACGTCTATTCGGAAATCTTCCCACTGAGTTTTGCTGTTAGTTAATCTGGGTGGTGAGAGGATAACTGGAGAATGATCGGAGGAAAGATCGAAGCCCTCTTCAACTTTGACGTAACTAGCGTTTACTCTTTTTCCGATAAAGAAGTCTATTAGATCGGGTGTTTTGGCGACATCTGAGGGCCAATATGTTGAGTAAAAATAGCAACCACATTCCATACCAGCCTTGTAAAGAGTTTTGCCTTTTTGAGAGATACATCTTGAGCCCCTAAATGTGTGCTTCGCGTTAAAGTCGCCACCAATAATGAAGATTGGTCCAAGAGTGTTGAATAGGTTAATAAATTCTTGTTTTTCTATTTTGCAGCGCGATTGGCAATAGATTGAGGATATATTAAAAGAGTAATTTTTATTTTTAGCGCGCATCACGGTCATTAGAAATTTGTCAAGTTCAATTATTGCTTCCAAAGTATGATGAATGATGAGCGTGGTAGTCGCGGTAACCTTTTAGTTCCACGCGCGATTCTGTTGCCAGCTGAGTTTCAGAAATTAAACATATGTCAATTACTTTTTCCTGCATAAAAATATTTAGTTCATCAAGCCTTTTCTGTAGCCCGTTGGCATTCCACGCAAGTATATTGAGCTTCTTTGCCATAATTAGTTACAGAAATTGGCTTCGAACTTAAGAAGCCGTTCGACTATTATCTTATTTATTTTAGTCTGTTCTTCTAGTCTCTCGAGAATTACTGATAACACATTTGAGGCAGGATCCGGTGATGTACAGTTAGTCATATTAACTCGCGCCGCTATTTGCGCTTAAGTTTTTCCACTTTCCACTTGTGCATTGTTATTTTTGACGTTGTTGTTATTGGTGATTTAAGCGTTTGTCACCATTACCTTCTTTAAAGGCTTTGGAGTAGGACCGCTGTTATTATTTCTCATTCTAGCTGTCAATGCGTTTTTCAAAGGCTTCGATTTTGATTGATCTCGTAGCTTTTGCAACTCTTTCGCGACTTCGCAGCCTCGATAATTAGCTGGATGTATTCCCTTGCAGTTAATGCATATCGCTGGCGACTCTTTCGCGGCATTGCACTCTCGAGTCAGATGTTTGCCAGCGCATTTTACACAGCGAGGTTCCTTCTGGCAGTAGGCCTGAGTATGGCTGAATCCCAGGAAACGGGGAATCAGCCTAGAGTTTTTCCGCGGAGGTTCAATTTTGACAACAAGTCCCAAAATTGAATTTATGGCATAAATTCTTTCTAGGCTTTCGGTTTTGTCGAAAGTAAGCCTAAAGAGGGGAAGATCGCGTCTTGGGGTCGTCCTCTCGATTTCAACATTGCTATATAAATTTCCTCAGTTGGTTAGAACAATACCAATTGGAATGTTCATCAAACACTTAAGACATTAGCTCCTCCAATTTAACTACGACAGCTTAGAAAATCTTATTTCTAACATCTTGGTCTACATTTAAATGTATCCTATTTATTATAATAGATTACAAAGTAAATAAACTAAACAATAATTATATTATATCAGCTAAAAATGTAAACTACTATAAATTGTTGGTTCTTCTTGATAAATTGTATCTTAAGCAATTACTTTTTGGGTATACGAATCTTCTGAATTTATTCTAGGGTCACCCCATCCAACATTTAAATCTATTTTCTTATATTTTTGTATCTAAAATTAACGAACGTCAATTATTTTTAATTTTTTAATTCTTAAAGTATTTGTTTATATACCTTAAAACCATATAATAAGTAATAAACTAAAATTAAAGAAAAAAAAACAAAAAAAAAAAAAGACGCATAAACTACATCCGGTGACGGTAAGCTACGTCCATAAGACATCGACTATTCTATTCCAGATTTCGATGCCTCAGTTCTACTCGCACTCGTTTGTCATTCTAAAGGGAGTTGTTCCAGAATTTTGTGTCATTCGTTAAGGGTGCATTGGGAGTACAAATTGAAAGTGATATTTTGAAATGCATATTGTAAACTCTTGCTAACATGGACTAGATGGCCTCGTCGTCCTGGTGGTAATTACCACCTTGCCTGCTTTTTATTGAAGGTGAATAAGATGTCAGTTTCATTAAAGGCAACATGTTGACTGCTAATAAATTCGGTTATTGCCATTAAAGCGCCCACGTTAAACGGAATATTTGACGTATTTATGAGCCAAGATTTGAAAATTACTTTTTGGAAGAAACCCAAACAATTGTTGGCTTTTTTACAAAAAAAAAAAAAAGTCCGCTTTACCCATGCACTGATATCCCTTAAAACAGTTTGTTTGCTAAACAATTACTTAAGCGAAGCAATAAATTAAACGAGTATCTGATATCTACCATATGTTGCTCCCTAAAGCTGTAATGTTTATGATGATTTGTCGTTTTGTTTTACAATTTAAACACTTCAATTGTTATGCGACATTTGCTGTAGACAAGGGACGGTAATCAACTGAAAATCAATTGGTTTCACCTTTTTACCAAGGAATTAAGAATTATACGAAATTAGAATCTGCGATAAGGTCTGAAGGTATACTATAAATACTCCCAGCGAACGCAAGTCTCAAGGCAAAATAAGTATTTGCGAGTATATGCAAATGCTTAGGCTAATGAGGTTCATTTTTTTATCAGCTGTTTTGTTAGAAATTTGTGATGCAGTAACCACGGTAAATTTATTTGTACTCATCTACGTGTACACCTATGTATATAGGTACATACGAGTAAGTATCTTTCACACTAATTACACTTGTACTCTTGAATTCAGTGAAGAGGTCTATTCAGTTGAACTGAATTTTGAGCTATTCGAGGACAAAAAGAGCGCATCGCCCAATTCGGACACTTACAATTTGATGAAATCCTATCCAAAAATGGGTCTGCAATCAAATATCTCAATGGAGAATTTACAGTCGCCAGTGTGCTAAATGATTCATATCAGGTTCAGATTAGAGCTAAAAATAAAACAGAAGAACAGAAACACAAAATACAATATTATAATTTGAACAGTTGTCCTTTAAATTTGAAAAAACTGGGACCAAATCCGTAGTATAAAAGTACAATTGTTCCATTGTGTAAATTCTTTGATAACTTATTTAGGAAGAATTTGCTTCCAATGATGCATCCTAATTCTAATAATAAATTTCTACCTGAAAAGGATACAGATTCAGTATGCCCAATATCTCCGGTAAGTTGAATTTGAAAAACATTTCAGATTTGATGAATTATAATCTTACTCTAACCTTCGATGACAGAGTTGTCCGCCCTTCGAAATTATATTCGCAAACACAATTGGAAGATAATTACGACTTTATTTACGTTGACATCCAGGGGATATGAGGGATTCACATGATGTAGGTGGCTTCGGAGGACGATTTTATTGTCAAAAAGAAACTCGGTAATCGTTAGTGTTATTTCGTCTTTCAATAAAATTGCGTTTCTAATCGAAATATCATTATTTTCTTATCATCCTAACATGATACATTAGACAATAAATCCATCATTTTCATCACAGGCGCTCGTATATCAAAAATCTCTCACCAAGTGGAGAACAACTTCGAAATATTTATATTTATAAAGCAAATAACAGCTCATACTTAATCTACCACACGTTTAACCTCATCTCAGCATAATGCCATAAACCTACAAACCAGGGCTCTGGGACTTAGTTTGGAACGAGTCAGGGAGAATCAAACAATCCATGGTGGACAAATGACTATGATCCTTATTTCTCAGTACGTGAACCACTTTCAATTTGGCAACGTTATCACATTCAATTCACATACATATGTGCCTGTGCTATGAATAGGAGAGGTCACAGCCAATACGCATCTTTGGCTAACTCAAACATAGATAAGACTTTCTATGTATAATGTCATTTACTTGACATATATATCCTACAGGATATGCATAAAGGACAAATGCCACATAACCGGAACCCATTAGTTTCATGCAGCTGTCAAATGCTAAGGACCTACTACCCATATCCCGGCCTAAACTAAACAACTGCCATGAATAATAATGGCAGCAACATTGAAAAAAATCTTTGCAGAGCAACATAAAAAGGATTCCTGTAATTGGCACAATTTGTTTCATCCTTTTTTCCTAAAATGATTTCGTCATTCTTCATTTCCTACATTCCCTACTACATGAATAAAGCGAGCATTTTAGGATGAATATAATTTTCAACGTCTAATTTGGCATTTCGTATCCAGGTCCTTTCGCTCCAGTGAAAAACTTTCTCCATCTGCTGGAGATGTGATAAATATACAAAACTTACGTTATTGAACGTCTCCCTTTTATAGTACCTCTAAGAGTGCCTTTTTCTCAAAACTAAAGTATCACGAGGCAACTTCATGAGCTTGTTGGCACCGTTAACAAAAGCAATCAACAAACTTTGATAAGACACTTGCCTGCAGTCTTGTTGAGTTGATTTACATAGTTTAAACAAGTAACACTAAAGTAAATTAACTTCAATTGCAATTACAAGTAACTACATATACAGGGTGACAAGATAAAACAAAATAACAACGGTGTGAGATATAAAATTAATTGTGGCTTTATTTTGGAGCTTTGTTCATGCCATTATGTGTGGAATAGCACATCGGGTTCCCTGGTCAGTCCAATTTTTGATGTCTCTGTACAATATGTGCGGCGTTATTCCAAGCCTCAAAGAAAATAACCGAGTGGTGTCAGTTGCAAGATCGCAGTCCAATAGATGAACGCTTGCCGTGAGATAACCCAATCGACAAATTCTCCTTTAGAACTTTGAGCGTCGCTTGTTGGAACCACAGCTCTGATATACCGATGTTGCCGAGTTCTGATCACAGAAAGTCGGTCAACATCGCTTTATACCTTATTTCAAAAGAAATAAGGTCCGATAATACCATAAACGGCAAGAAACAATCAATCTTTGGAGATGTATTGATGCTTAGCCGAACACTTGTGGGTTTTTTTTGCTTCAATAATGGAAATTTCGCTTGTTGACATAACCGCTGAGCCAAAAATGGCGCTCATCCGAGAAGATGATTTTTTGGCCCAAATCTAGATGTCCGGCCAACATTTCCAGCGCTCAGTTAGTGAGCTTAAGGCATTGTCTATGGTCGTCATAGACATAGACATGACAGTTACTGAAACATAATAACTGGAAAAACTATCACTGCTATCTGGTCACCCGTCAAAATAAATTAAATTTGCTTATTTGTTTAAAAAATAAAAATCCAAGCCATATATGGCTTCATGTGCGTTAAGTGCTATGAGCACAGTGTAATGTTTAAGTTATAAGGGGTGATTCATCGTGAGGTTTAATTTATAATGTAAAATAAAACACATAAATTTGAAAGAAAACCTAAAATTTTTATTATTGGTTAAAAGAACAATTCATGGCATTTACTTTTTAAAAATGATGTCATGTGAATATTGGCCACGACTACGTCTGAGGTGATCCATTCAGAAGGTCCAATTTTGGGCGACTCGTTCGAGCATAGCGACCGGTATCTCCCGGATAACACGAGTAATGTTGGCTTCCAAAGCATCAATCGTAGCTGGCTGATTTCAGAAGACCTGAGACTTTACATATCCCCAGAGAAAATAGTACAAAGGTGTGATATCGCACGATCTAGGCAGCCAATTTACCGTAGCAAAAAAATTAAGTGCTCACCAAAATGATTTCTCAACAAGTCCATTGCTTCTCGCGCTATATGGCTCGTAGCGCCGTCTTGTTGAAACCAGAGCTCACTTAGGCCATGTGCTTGATTTCAGGAAACACATAGTCCGCTAACATGGCGCGATAACGGTTACCATTGACGGTAACATTCTGATTTGCCTCATTTTTGAAGAAATATGGACCAATGATTCCACCAGCCTATAAACCACACCATACCGTTGTTTGCAATGGATGTAATGGTAGCCCTCGGTACTCTTCGGGTTACTCGGGTTACTCTATTGAGCCAGAAATGGGCTTCATCACTGAACAAAATTTCACTATAAAATACCGGATTTTCATTGAGTTTTTTTTTAGAGCCCATTCACTGAAAATATGACACAAATTCAAGTCATCTGGCTTTAATTCTTGCACAAGTTGATTTTTGTACGCTTTTAGGCCGAGATCCTTACGTAAAATATGCTAAGTAATCGAATACGCCAAGCCAAGCTGCTGAGAACGACGACGAATCGATTCGACACGGTCTTCGCGTACATTCTCAGCTACAGCTGCTATAATCTCTTCAGTACGTGCTGAATGTGGTCTAACCGATCAAGTATCATCCACTAATGTAAATTGAGACTCAAATTTGCGAATGGTATTAGCAAAAGTGGTTTCAGTAAGTCGATTATGCGCACCGTAAGTTCCTCAAATCGTACGAAAGACATTTCTCACAGAACGCTGATTTTCGTAATACAGCTGAACAATTTGGAGACACTGTTGTGGTATTAGTCTCTTTATAATAACTTGCCAGACGATATTGAATAAAAATGACAAATCAGTTTGATAGGAGTCACACGTAATCTGTCAGAAAAAGCCTATTGAAAATCAAACCTTACGATGAATCACCCCTTATATACATTTATCTAATCTGATTGCAGCTGATATTTTGCAAGGCCGGCAATTTTTTTTTCAAAGGTGCTAATGTTTGTTTGTGTCTACATATTCTCAAA
Source organism: Volucella inanis (assembly GCA_907269105.1). Classification (NCBI taxonomy): domain Eukaryota; kingdom Metazoa; phylum Arthropoda; class Insecta; order Diptera; family Syrphidae; genus Volucella; species Volucella inanis. The sequence continues at coordinate 21,324,373 of OU026157.1, forward strand.
ATCGGCTAGTTTTGATGTCATATAATGGCAGGTAGAAGTCATTCTGACTGATTCAAAGGACCATTATCCGAAAAAATTGTTGGTTAACATGTTTACCAGGTGTACCGGTACGAAGTGAGCGTCAAGATACAAATGTCTCGATACGAAACATTTATTGTGAACGGGGTTTTTTTTTTTTTGGTTGCTATGACACCTGTCAAACATATTTAGTATACATCAAGTCATTGAGCAAACAAAGTCATATTTTTTCATCGTGTTAAAAATGTCGGATTTTGTACCAAAAAATGATGACGAATACTTGTCAAGGCATATCGTGATCATGCTCTATATGAAGCAACATGCAAAAGATGGTTTTAACGGTTCAGAGATAACGATTTTGATTTGGATGAAGATGACACTTTGAGTCATAAACAAATGGCAGAAATGTTAAATTTTGCACAACAAACAATTTCTATGGGAAAGATACAAAAGTCTGGAAAATGAATGCTACAAGAATTGAACGAAAGACAGACAGAAACACAGAAAGACACTTGTGAAATTTTGCTTGAAAGACACGATAAAAAATCAGTCTTACATCGAATTGTTATTGGCGATGAAAATTGGATTTATTTTCAGAATCCTTAACGGAGAAGTTCATGGATTAATCCAGGACAACCATCAACTTTGACTTCAAAACCAGACCGATTCGGCAAGAAGACAATGCTGTCTGTCTGGTGGGACCAAAAAGGTGTGGTGTATCACGAGCTCCTAAAACCTGGTGAAGCAGTTAATACAGATCACTACCGACAACAAATGATCAATTTGAACCATTTATTGATCGAAAAACTACTAGAATGGGCCAGAAGACACGGCAAGGTAATTTTGCTCCATGGCAATGCACCTGCACACAAAGCAAAACTGATTCAGGATACAACCAAAGCACTTGGCTGGGAGCTGCTACTCCACCCGCCGTATTCACCAGACTTGGCTCCTTCCGACTACCATTTGTTTTCATCGATGGGATACGCATTAGCTGAGCAGAACTTCGAAACCTACGAGGAATTCGAAAATTGGGTTTGCTTCAAAAGACGAACAGTTTTATTGGCGTGAAATCCATAAATTGCCTGAAAGATGGGAGAAATGTGTAGCTAGTAATGGCTAATACTTTGAATAAAATATTTTTTACTTTCCCATTAAAAATTAGTGTTTTATCTTCACAAAAAAAAACACTCATTTCATACCGGTACACCGTAACCATTGTATATGCAATCCTCGTTACTAAGTTTCCACTGACTCCGAAATTAGATGCATTTTCGGAGAAAATGTTACTCTGATCTCCAGCAAAAATTTGAAGTCGTGACTCCATCCAGAAACTCCACTTAAAACGTAATTCTTCTAACCCTTTTGTAAAGATTGGCTGGGCTGTATTGACGGCAGTTAGTGCGTATTATTTGCTTACACATAGCAAGGAACTCTTCTTTTGAAATAAGTATTGTAGAATCCGTTACCTTGTTTCCATTTGTTCCAAATAGCTTAAGATCGGTGTTATTACTGAAGCGCACGAATTTTTTGCATGCCATCGTGTCAAAAAGATTTTACTGGCCAACGGATTTGCGCCAATAATGTCGCAAAGATAGCAGTTGAACACAAAGTAGTAAATCACCATGTTAACGAACTGCACCATTTCGGTTGTTGTTTTGTTTGCTGGCTTAGTTATGTGGTATTGAAGAACATTTAAATTAGGCTAATCGACAACAAATTGAATTAACTCCTCCGTAAAAAAGGACGAAAAATAATATCTCGAAAACACAAGACCCCAATCACCGGTTCTGCCAATTCAGTAGCACCCATAAAGTCAGAAATACTTCATCGTACGGGCTCTCTTCTCTTATACAAAATACTTTTAGGCCTGCCTTGCAACTAATTCGAATACAGTCTCAGGTTTGGTGTCAGTCTCAAGCACTGTAAAGCAGTCGCTGTTGTTTAATGCGAGCTTAAATTCCACATCATCATCACTTTAAAATCCATCTCCAGGGATACAGTTGACATTTTAAATTCTAAAAAGTGTAAAGCATAGTACATCTCAAAAGAAAATTATTAGAATCATTTGAAATACTATGGAGAATATGAGAAAAAAAAATCCAAAACGAATCTATTATGAATACAACGGAAAACTAATAATTTCTTTGCACTTAAAATTGAGTAAACGTTATAAAGCGACACAGGAAATAATTGAGCTGGACTTAATGTTATTTATGTTTTTAAAGAAACATTTACGAGTATTTATCATGATCCGGCAGCGGTCTACATTCACATACTGCAGTCTTTATACAGAGGATGGATTTTTAAACTACCTCTCAACTGTTAATTGTTAAATTTTGAGCAAACTGATTCATTAAGTTTGTGTTTGACAGCAGAAAATCACATGAATTTTGGCAAGAAATAAAAAAGTTTTTAGTTTTTACGCCATTTCATAACCGTGGACGGGACATAGACCTACTGCATTACAGTGTATACCAAGCAGCAGTCGAAGTAGTGACTTTCACCGGAAGAATAGGTCCCAGAGAAAGTAAATTGTCAATTGTCAATTGGGTCTGTCGACCAACAAGCTTATAATGACAGTTGTTTAGGCATAATTTACATCGATTACATAGAAAACAGCCAACGAATACTGTGCCAAATTATTGTTCTGGTTCAAAGAAAATTCGAAGTTAAAACGACGGTAATTGGCCAAAAATACACGACTACATACGTGCGTAGTCGCCATGGTGAAATTTCGTGAATTAGGTTAAAAATTGTTCCCTCATCAATTATATTCTCCGAAATTAGCCAACAGTGACTATTTCCTGTTTCGAAACGAAGAAACGGCTGTCCTGATAGAAATCGGAATCATTATTCAATCAAACGTCTATTTTGAGGAACTGAAACATAAAGAAACGTTGGACTAAGTGATTGAACACTTAAAATATTTATAGCCATTGACAAAAATGCGGGTTCGCAGATCGAAAATGGTTGTAGTTTCTTAGTCACTTTAAAAATTTTTCAAATTTTACCTACTCTAAATCTCACCCACCACTTGTTGGCGTAGCAATCTTCTCTGAATTCACATTCATACAGCCTATAATGATTCTAGGCGATCAAGTGTTGGCCAACATCAAAAGAAGAGGTAAGTACACAAAAATTATCACGGGATAATGCTACTCGTTTTGAAAGATACGCGCAATGATTGAGTATTCTTCACAATGATTTTTGCAGGAGCTGGAGAGATGAACGGGAACTCCATTTGAAACAACAACACCTTGTCACGCATCAGAATGCAATCCCTAGGCAGTTGCTATTTATTTGATCTAAATGATCTTAGCCGTACTAAGACAACCGACCTTAACAAACTAATTAAGTAATATCCTTGGTTCCAGGAGTAGCTAGGGCATTGCCTTCACACGCTTTCCCAGTGGTACCACAATGAACTTACAGCCGATATTAGTGCACTCCACTGAGGACTAATCCAAGCTAACCTAACCTATGCAACATCCAATAAGGTCTGATCAAAATCATCTATACTGAGAAACCGTCAAAAACATGGCAGGATTTCATCCGGTTAGATCCACGAGATCTAAATGGTAGGCAAGCACACGATGCAAAATAACTTTGCTGTGAAGCGAGTAGAATAGAATCGAACATCAGAGGATAAGATAAGAGCATTAGGAGCGTCAGATCGACGAAATAAAGGGGTGAAACCCCTTTCAGAAACCATTTTCAGAATTTTCATAAAAAATTAAAACGGACGTGCTAATCTAATAAAACCTAAACTAAGACCTGAAGAGGGGAGCAAGGAAACTTGGTGTTATATATATGTATGTCAGATTGTCAAAAGAAACATAGAAAATCTAGTACCGCATACGCAGCACTAATGACATTAGCATTGGAACGGGTGACCATATAGCAACGATAACTTTTCGAATCGTTGTGTTTCAGCAGCTGATAAAGTTACCAATGATATCCGGTTGTCAAAATATTCAGTAAAGTTTGCCATTTTAGCATGCACCGTTTACGATTGCCAAACATGAGGAAATTATCAAAAAATATTATTGAAATTCCTGCTCAGTTGTCGAGTTCAGTTCGTTCGTCATCATAGCTTCAGTCAGCAGGCAGTTCGTCGCATCGTGAAAATGTTTGATCGTGAGCATACTCTTTTGGATCTTAAGCCACCAATAAGATAGAGATTGGTACGAAATGAAAAAAACATAGCCTTCGTAGCGGCCATTATCGAAGAAGACCCAGAAATGTCGATTCGGCGCCAATCAGCTGAGTTGAGCATCGCCAGAGAATCAACCCGGCTTATTTTGTTATTGAGTTTGGGCCTACATCCACATAAGATTGTGCTGCCGCAAAAATTGAAGCCGAACGACCAGAGGCAATAACGTGAGTTCACTAATTGGGCGCTGGAAATGTTGGCTGAAGATCCGGATTTTGGCCAAAAAAATCATCTTTTCTGACGAGGCCAATTTTTTGTTCAACTTCTACGTCAATAAGCAAAATTTCCGGTATTGGAACGAACACAATTCACAAGTGTTTGAAAAGCATCAATGCATCCACAAAGATTGACTTTTTATTGTCGATTATGACATGGCGGCATCATCGGACCTTATTTCTTTCGAAATGATTAATGGTAGTAGGTATAGAGTGATTTTAGACGACTTTCTGTAATCTGAGCTCGACAACATTGATATACATATATGAGCTGTGGTTCCAACAAGACGATGATACATGCCATAGAAACGACGCAACGTTCGAAGTTCTAAAAGAGAAATTTGGCGACTGGATCATCTTAGGGCGAACGTTCACCAACTGGCCGCCGCGATCATACGGTTTAACACCACTCGATTATCCTCTCTGGTGGATTAGTCTACGCTAATAAGCCTACCACATTGGGCAAGCTTAAGGCCAACATTCGATACGCGATTGCCGGAATAACGCCGCAAATATTGGATGATGTGCTATTCCACACATGAACGTGGCTTCAAAATCAAGCGAGAATCAACTTTATATCTCACACCTTTGTTGCTTTATTTAAATATTTTTTCCTATCTGTAAGTTACTTAAGAATCCATAAACGAAACTATTTTAAATGAAATGTATTTTTTTTTTTTTTTTTTTTTTTTTTGTCCAGGATTTAATTCATGCAGTAGACGGTTAAGCGCCCGATGACTGTACATATATAAATATATCTAATGCCCTAAGAAGCAGACGCTGAAAGCTCACCATCTGAAAGTAAGCTGAAAGGTAGATGAAAATACATATATCGCCGACGAGCGGCAAAATCTGTAGTAAACTCGGATAGAGTTAAGCAGAATAAGATTTTTAAATTCTTTCAACTAACGGAATTTCCGGCGCACGTTGGGATAGTGGAACTTGTGCAAAATGCGCAGCACGGGTTAACGTAAATAAGCTAAAGCGGTTTAATTTCTCAGACAAGACAATTAGGTGCGTCTTTTTGCGAGACTATTAAAGAACACATTTCTAGTAAACGAAAGCAATTTGCTCGAAGAAGAAATCCTAAGCTCTCCAAGAAGTTCTACCTTCTTTTGATTGTCTGAAGCTTGAAACCTAGCAATGCTTCACGGATGTAATAGCGGAAAACTAACTAAAGCTCGGCATGTTTGCATTTGAGCTAAAAGCTGGTATCAAGATAAGGAAATTTTTACGCAATATTCTCTGTATAGCAAATCCTTCACAATTCACGAAAAATGCTGATGCGTTAACGCGTCTCCATACCTAAAACTGGAGTCTAAATGCGGCCAGATGTAAGATTTATCATCACGAGTCGACCAAGAACTAGAACAACAAACCTAGATCTTCTCTACCGAGATTCTACCGAGACACCATCTTAGCACGTCTTATGTCCTTTGAATGATTTATTAACGCTTCATTTCCAAGCCTCATACGCTGCAAATACTTAGCGCCAATCATGTCGTTTTATGTAGTATATCATTCTACGGAAAGTCGGAGAAAAAATTGTTAGAATGGCTAGGCATAGGTTTAAACAGAACTAAGCAACATCCCCAAATACTATTCGGAAACCCGATATTTGGTGATAAGATAAAGTGTTCTTAATTGATGATGCAATGCCACTTGAGATTGAATATTCTCTCTCCATAGACCGTCTCAAATTGCCCCATATAGGTCACATAAATGTCAAAGTATATCACTTATTCAAACTGTCTCTGTTCCTGTTTTAAAATGTCATTCCTACGCATTCCATCCAAACAAAACTAGACTTTCATATCCTTAATCTCCATAAAACAGAGAGTGCTAAAATTTGATTCTTACAAAAACACAAGCATGTCACAATTTCTAAAGTAATCTCTTGATACCACGAATATTTAAAGCGCTCCCAGATACATTTTATATCCACCCCATGCCAGAATTCACTTAAATTCAACTTAATCAAAGCATTCCTCTGTTTCTCTGTCTGTGCCCACAAATCTTTTCAATTTTCAGTCAATACCCCAAAGCACTTTTCTCATTCCTATCTCCACAGATACACATGTGTATACACATACATATCTACAGAGAATTCTGTCTCCCCATAGCCCAGGAGGGATTTTTCCAAAACGAAATCTAAATCGAAATACAATATTATTAACTCACCATCATCTCCGAACTCCGCCTTTACACAACGCTGACAAGAGAGTAAAGTCCTTATCGGAGTCAGAAATATTGTAGAATGAACAGTTGACGCATCCCGTTTGCATAAATCACGAATTATTGGGAGTCATTGATTACAAGGATTTCATCCACACAACTGCCTCTATCAACCCCTCATATATGTACGTAACGTACGAATACTTCTATGTGATTTTATATGTATAAGTATAGGTGTAGGTTGAACTTTGCCTATACCCCATATGAGCAAGGCAAAAAAAAAAAAAAAAAAGAAATCAAATCTTCCGCAATGTGGGTGAACAAGAACGATGACGATAGTGACGATAGGATATCAGAGCTCATCAAAAGTGGCAAGGAAAAAAACACCCACACAGAGGTCGACGGAAAATCAATAAACACCGGAAGCACAGCAACACTAGTAGGTATAGAGGCTTAGTCAAAATTTCAAATAACTTGCTCATGGTTGCTACAAGCGTTGCCATCTGTGGCAATTGCAATAGATTGCGTCCACTACTTGCAACAAGATATCGTCTGAATAAATATGAAACTGAGATGGAGAAACCGTGTGGTTACAATTGTACTATTCCGACTCGCCCAAAAGCCTATTAGCCTTTGGTGACATAAAATAGCATTTGCAACTTTCTAAACATCATCGGTGAAAACCACCACCTACATCACTGTCCTCATCACTTTTACAGCAAGTGCCGCAGGATCTTTTATCACTTATGTCCAGCACGCTTAAGTGCTTAGGAAAAATATAGTGTCCCGTCACGACGTCAGTAATAGGTCTGCAGTTCTCCCCAGACATCGGGAAGCTCATGATGTTATGCTCATATAAAACCTAATTATCAATGCAAGCCTTAAACGAGGACGCAGACAGTCCTAACGCAGGTTCGGGTATTGAAAAGCTTTCCTCTTAGGCTTGCCATGCATTTTCCGTAATCACGTTGTGACCTGAGACCCAAACAAGACTCAGCATTTCAACTATCATCGTTGAAGTCCTGTGATCTGAAATTATAACGAAATTCGAGAGAGGATTCAGCGAGGCTTTATGCAAATTATTACTGTCTCTACAGATGCAAATGATCCAACCCCTCTACCAATTCTTCAGGATTGCGTATACATATGTATGTCAGCTTGAGACACCGAAGCAAGTTTTACTAACGAGGGATGAAATCGAACGGTGTCTTCCTCCAGAAAGGCACCAATCCCACATACTTAATCAGTTTTGGATCTATGCAAGGTCCGACTACAATTTTTTTCTAGCTTACATTCTGCACGAAATTATTCCTAGACATAGGGAAAGCCGATTTTGTAGTTCTTTAGCAACATAAGTTGCCAGGTGTCATTTCATCAGATGGCATGTCCATAAGCCCAGAGTCAAGAAACAGTCGGCGCGCAAGGTCATCAAAACTTCGGTGCGTGTTTTACTAGAGACCACTTCTTTCAAACGGAAGTTAACTTTGCAAATGCAACTTATGATATGAACATCAAGGGAAGCGAGATTCAGCAGTTCATCTAGAGCAGTGCTAGGCGTGTTAGAGAATGCCCCCATCCAGCAGAGACAGACTGTTCCTTGGAGTCTGATACAATCAGACGTAATTTCATGAAAGCTTCTTTCACCAGACAACCGACACATTTGATATAATTGGCTTATATATATATAGATCCGGAGGAATCTCCTCGGTAACAAGCCCAATGTTTTGCCGAAATCTATAACATAGCCTTCTAGCAACCTCTTTGAAGTTTTCAACGTGTTATTTGTCAAACACTAGGTAAGCCAGACCAGTTAACTACTTCTTTTCCTCTCAAGTTCAGAGGATTGACTGGATCTAGCGCACGGAACTTCCAATAGACAGGATAGCTACTTCATCGGAATATGTCTGAGCACACATGTCAGAACTATTGAGAGCGTTGAATAGTGAGTCGCCCAAGATGGACTATAGCAGTGAAGACAGGATGCCGCCGTGTGAGCAAGCCCTTATTATCCTCGCCATCACATACTGGCCGCTGTCAACATTCACAGTGGTGATTCGTCCATGCCATGTTGTCTGGCCGATCGATCTGGTGATCGAAAGCACCTTCTATGACCATAAATATACCCCGCGCGTACTTCTTCTTATGGCTTGCGCCGTTGTATCTTGGATAGAGGATGCATTTGCGCACATGGAGCTCGATCATACTCTCCATGCTTTTCAATATGAAGGAAGTCAAACTAATAGGTCGGAGGGTCTGGGCGAGTATCTACGAGTAGTTATCTTTGTCGATTTTAAATTTAAAGACTTCTCCTTCTGTCCCTGAGGTTTGCTGTCAGTGCTAGGGTAGCACTGAAGATTCTCTTAAGACTTATAAGAATGACATACCTTCTTGTCGGATAACTGGATCTATGCCATTAGTGCCAGGTGACTTTAAGCCATCAAACGAAATCAACAGCATGTTTAATGGCCTCAACCGCCGTTATGATAGATGACCTCAACTGATGACTGATTTGTAGCTTCATTAATAGAAGCTGGTTGTAAGCTGGTTGCGGTAAGGTTAGCTGGGAAGTAGATTTCAGGTATAAGAGAGATAATTTCTACCAACAGATATTCTGAGCGATCCCAGTCCAACTTCTTTCCCTTTTTTGAACGTCAGGATTGCAATGACGATCGGTTAGCTGTATGGCATTGTCATCACCTTACTATTCTTGCTAGTAGAGAGGACCTGGAAACTTAAGCTTTTTGCCAGTAAAATGGGAAGCTATACAACACATAACGAAACTAGATTGCTGGATGCACAGAGGAAAATTCGAACAAAAATTAGTTTTTTTTTTTTTTCAAAAAAATTACAAAACAGTGTTCTAAAACTAATATATACGACCGAGGTTGGAAATTCACAGAAAAAGTGGTCTGCGATCTTGTGATCATTCTTACAGCAAGCATCACATTAAATGATGTCACAAGAACACTCATGAATTTAATAAAAAAAAACCTAGTGATCCGATAGGACAAGCAGTTTATAGAGGGTCCAATAACTTGGATTGGACTAGCAGCGCAATAATCAAGTGCGTAGCATATATGGAAGAATATTGGGATTTCAACAAATCATTCTCAGTGATGGTTAAATGACTTTGTAAGTAAGCAAAGGTGCCACACCATGTCAAATGCACAGCCGGAGGTGTCCTAACAACAGCCATGCTATACAAAATACAAAAAATTTTCTCACTGCTTTGGTGTGGGTTTTCATGTCGGCAACTCAATTACAGTCAATGGAGACTCCGTAATAACCAAGAGAAAGAAAGAAAGAAAAAACGGTTTTGTGGCAAACACAGCGAATGCCACAAACAAAATTCCACTGTTAATTCCTTTGGCACTAGATCAAGTTTCTGGTCAATACCAATCACCCAGAAACTTCAGGCAACTTGGAGGTGAACATACCACGTGAAATTGCTTATAAATTTTGACCAAATTCGATAAAATCATGTCAATCCTGAGTAATTGTTTACTATTTCTATTTATTCTTACACTGACAACGGCAAACATATGTTCCTTAAAGTATGTAGATACTTGACTTAAGAATGGCAACACTTTCTTCTGTTGCAATCGCTGTCCTGGTTATCATTTCTTCAAACACAATCACACAAACAGCCTTTTGATGGGCTTCCTATTACCGTTCTCTATCATTCAAATGGTACAAAGTGTATCCTTTTTAGCCAATTTCACCGCGAATGTAGGACATTCTAAAGGACGAACACGAAACATGAGAGTACAAATATGAATACGACTACGAGTACATCTACTACATAGTCCAAGTATCTGTATGAGTGTCTGTGTTTGTACATATTTTGTTCATATACAAGGGTATACCCATTCGATTACACATTCAAGATAGAAAGTTTGAAGGGCTTACAGGATGCAGGATGTTGAATTCAGTGAGCCATTAGACGACCACAGTGTGCCAAACGAGGATGAACATTTGAAAGTCAAATGAAATCAAAATGGTGCAGACTTTATTATGTGCTCGTTGTTCAATCGAGAGAATTTTGTCAGGATTTTTATTTAATTACCACTTAACAGTGCAAGGATGCAATGTAAATGGAAATCAATTTAATTAGGATGGATCTTTGATCCTTACACCCTATCAATGTCACTGTTACGAGTACATATGTCGACGGTATACCTCTGATACATTGTCCATTTGTTTGAACTTAATGAAATTGTGGTCATTTCCAAGGACCCATAGTCCCATAGCCCCGTACTTATACTACATTGTGAGAACAACACGAGCAACAACAACACGCAGAAGAGTACCAGGATAATTACCATCACATGGATCGTAATAACCATTGAGGGGAAACGGTTTCTATTCGGTGAGAGCAATGGGACCAATTTTCAAATTACCACTGCCAATGAATAAATAAACACTTTTGAAGGACATTCGTCATTTGGAATTTTATATGGGTGTATTGTGGATATGTGTTATGTGGAAGTTAGAACATTTCAAAGACCGACAGGGCAAAAAAAAAAACACAAAAAATAACACCACTGCCGTAGAAATTATATGATTTTCGTGAAAATGTTTCTCTGATTACCAAAGGAACAGAACATTTCGGGACTGTGTAGAGAGGAGTTACATAAAAAAATAATGAGCTCCGACAAAATTCAAATTGAATTTTTGAGGATTCATTTGAATGCCTAATGTATTGTAGAATTAAAGGGCTTTCTTTCCTCGAAAATTACTTACAGATTCCCACATGAGCTTGCTTTAAAGTAGTGCTCGTAGAAACTGAAGGCGATGTATGTAAACGAAGTTTCTTTAATATGGCCATAAGACTTCTTAAAAGAACATTAGGAAGTCGAGATGTTTTTTTATTGAAAGAGTTCGAGTTTTTGTAAAAATGTGAAAGAGGATACGTCTATCAGGTATATGAGATTTTTGCTATGTGGACATACAACATTTTGAATAATTTACAAACATATAAGGTTTGCCTTCTTTAACAACAGACATAAGGAATGCCTTGGTATGCGGGAAAGAAGAAGAATTAATATAACGACCATAGAAATAAGTAGAAGTTGTCCAAATTATACCACTTCACATTTGTTCCAAGTCGATTAAATGGTATAATGATGACTTTATTTTCAAAAACCTTATTTCGGCATCATTCTCACAGCATCATCTTTGAAAAGACGGTGCTTTTTAGTGCTTTCCACTGAAGGACAGCAAAAATACCGTTGATGTTTATAGATACCTGGGACCATTTATTTGTTGTGCCTAAAATGTTATACCACTACAGTTGTGACCCAAGGACTTCCAACTGTCACTGAAGCACTAACAGAGGACACACGTAGTCTTAACGCAGGTGTAACATGAAGTCTATCGAATATTTAATTTCCTTCGGTCCCATTGTGACCTGTGACCCAGGCATAACTTAATGAATGCAGCTTTTCAACTGCAGTTAAAAAAGAAACACTAGATGCAGATACTTCACTTTCTTCACGTATGTGAAAAATTTAAGGCTGTCATTCCATCAAAGATGCCAGCCATTGATCTTATCAAAGCCATGTACGATGGTGGTCCCAGAAGTACCCAACAAAGAAAACACAAAAATTTTGGAAAAAAATTTATATAATTTATAGCCTTTCAGCTCTATACACTTTTCCCAGTGATGTTCAAAAAGTTCGATACCCTTTTTGTAATAAGAACTGTCTTGCCATTAACTGCCGACATCACTTCTTCATCGTTGGATAATCTTTGACCACTGAGCCATTTTTTCAAGTTTGGAAACAGAAAATAATCCGAGGGGGCTGAATCTGGGGAATAGGGTGCATGAGGTGACATTTCAAACTTTAATTCACTAATTTTGGCCATTGCAATAACGGATTTGTAAACTGGTGCATTGTCTTCACGAAACAACACTTTCTTCTTAGCCAAATGGGACAGTCTTCGCTTGATTTCTTCGCTCAAACGTTGCAATAAGTTCGCCGTTGGCTGGCCGTTGATAGTTTTTCCCTTTTTTAAAATAGTCAATGAAAATTATCCCACGTGCATCCCAAAAAATCGACGCCATGACTTTGCCTGCAGATGAAACGGTCTTCGCCTTCTTTGGAGCGTGATCTCCCTTTTGAATGCATTGTTTTGATTGTTCTTTTGTCTCGTGTGTAAAGTGATGGACCCATGTTTCATCCATCGTTATGAAACGGCGCAAAGATTCTATTTTATTGCTGTGAATTTTCGCTAAACACTCAATTGAAACATCTTCACAACGCGGCACCCATCTTACACACAGCTTTCTCATGTCCAAATTTTAAAATAATATGCGATGTACCGCACTTTTTGAAATTCCTACAATGTCTGCTGGCTCGCGCACTTTCAATCGACGATCATCCAGTACCGCTTTATGGATTTTCTTCACCATTTCTGGAGTCGTCACCTCATTTTTTCGACCACTGCGATGCTCGTTTTGGCAGCTCATACGGCCTCGTTTAATCTCAGCAACCCAAACTTTTACTGTGGTAAACGAAGGAGCAGACTCACCCAGAGTAGAATCCAGTTCAGCTTTTATATTGGTTGGGCTGAGGCCTTTCAAATAAAAGTATTGTATCACATAACGATTACCAATTTTCTCCGTTTTCACAAATTCACTGACAACGTTCACTATTGATGGCTGTCAAACAAATACTAAAGAAACTTGAAACATATGTTTTATAGACTGCGTACTTTCCAATACAGTGATATTTTCAAACAACTACCGCCATGTCTTGATCAGGCCGGGTACTTCTGGGACCGCCCTCGTATATCCACAAGGTCCCATGCGCTGACAAAAAACCGATAACTCTGTTTTCCTGGAAAAAACCAAAAGATACAGATTATAAAACCTTTTTGCACTAAATAAATCAATCCAACTTCCTCTTTTCCGACGTTGCACGATAATGGTAGGCTCTGAACGTCGTCAAACTGGACTGGCGGTGTCTAGTGACTACGACTACACATCAATTGTCATCATTTTGCCTTCTCGTGGTAGCTTTCAAATGCTATTGTAGTTTCGTCCACTCAGGCTTGATGACATGAAAATATTTTAAGCACGGGTTTCTAGCACGAGAAACTCGCAATCCTGTCAGAAATGACTCACCTCAGAAGGAGAAAATACGGCGAATGAACGTAAGTGGCTAACCACTAGACACTGTAAGCTACTATAAAGCAGAAATCACCACTATCCAGGAAAAATAGTGGGATGAGCCGGACAAATTGACGATGAAATGGTGACCGTTACAAAAAAAAAATAGGAACGTCTATTTGGGTGCGGATTTCTTGTAATATTACAGTTGTCCAAAAATGCGGATCCGTCAAGATAGACTCCGGCTATTACCTTGTGCCAAGGTCTGTTTGCAGACATCTCAGACATTAAAACGACAGAGATGCATTTACTATGAAGAGATTAAGCGTTGAATGGCCGCAGTCGCAACAAACTAAAGGCAATCTCTCTACAATGCTTTTAAAACCTACATTAAGTGCTGAGAATAAGTGAAATCAATGCCAAGAAACCTTAGAAATACCACAAGTGATATGCCGGGTTTCACTCGGGCACCCGAACCGAATTCTTGCCAAGCGACTCGCATATAAAGCAGCGCTACATGGAAGACAAGAGCACCTAGTGAATTCTACGAGCAAACCAGGCATAAATAAATTGACTTCTCCAAAAACAAAAAAAGAACAGTATGTGCGGAGAGCGATGTGATGAACCAAACTCCATGTCAGTTAGAGAGAACCATTCGACTTGAGCAATGAAAGTCAAGATTTTCATCCATCCGACCAAAATCAAATAGACTTTAAAATACCAAAACTGCCGCACCGGATGGCCTACCCGCCGAGCTATTGAAGGCAGCGCAAAACATGGTACACCAACTTATACCTAAGATTTGGTCGATGAACGACTAAGATGGTGGATGAACGGAAACTCAACATCGTTTGCCCACCCTGTAAGAAAGTTTTAAGCCCCAAACTTCGTCAACTACAGAGGCATCAGTCACCTAAGTATCTTCTCCGGCATTTTGTATGAACGCTTGAAACCATTTGTAAGCCTTTAGATTGGCTCCTATTAGTGAGGGCTTATGCCAAGTAAGTGATTATTGAAACGTGTACACATATGAAAAAGCCTTGACATTGTTTTTTGAAAATTTTCAAGTCTGTCTACTATGACATTTTGACAATTTGTTTCAATGCAATTATTATGCGTGTAAACATTTTTTGCTTAACGTAAAACTGCTGGTGCTAATAGGAGTCCAATTAAGCGAACAATGGCTTTCTGCAGAGATTTAAATAGAACCATACTCTCTTGCTTACCGATAAGCCGCCGCATCATAGAGTAAAGCCATCGATTTTTTTTTCTGTCCCCGTCCCTATGTGGTGAAGGGAGCATTAAACCTCATCATGTAGGCGCCAAAGGAATCCCACATGCGAATACACAGCGGCATCCACGTCTCTAGTCAGCTCGAGCTACTCGGTGCACACCTTACTTTCGACGTATTCGGAGCCCAGACCTAAAGAAAACTCCATGGTTGTATCTGGACTCTGAACTCTACCAACAAATTGGGGAACAAAAATGTAAATAGCACAACGACGGCTCTCATATCCTTAGCGGACTACTAGAACTGTACTGGTTACTCGTCCCTTTTTCCAGGTATTTATTAAGGACCTGGACCTCTAAGTTGAGGGCAGCTTCCCCACCTTCCAAAAAAATATAAATCAGAGACAACCCAACCTGATTTCAGCAAACATTTTAAGGACAACGAATTTCAGATTTACACATGGAATGCTTCAAGCCTGCGGAGGTTTTAGACTGCTGTATAGCAGATCAGGCAAAAAGTAGTTCAAAAAACTGCAACATTTTCTAGGTCGATTTTTAGAAAAAAAAGAAGACGACGCTCATTTGGATGTGGATTTCC
This sequence comes from Volucella inanis, assembly GCA_907269105.1. Classification (NCBI taxonomy): domain Eukaryota; kingdom Metazoa; phylum Arthropoda; class Insecta; order Diptera; family Syrphidae; genus Volucella; species Volucella inanis. The sequence continues at coordinate 21,339,939 of OU026157.1, forward strand.
TATTCGAGGAAGACTTAGAAAAAAATTGTATGCTTCCGGAATGTAAGCGAATTTCTCTGATTTGAGCGATTACTATTCAAAGCTCAGGACGCAATTAAGTAACAGACCCCGCTCTCGTAAAACTAAACTGACTTTATACAAGACTTTTTCACAATATCCACTTGGCCATTTCGAAAGAAAGATTCTGCGATTGATTTTCGGTACTGTTTATACTGCTGCAAATGTACACCGACATCTATCTAGTCAGGCGTCTACAGATCCAATATCTGATATGGCTGTTGCCAGTCGCTGCTTCTTTGGGCTAAGAAGATAATTAACTAGCAAAGCCCTCTCTCAAGCAACAAAAATGACCCTAATACCAGTCCCTTTCTATGGCGTAAAGGCATGGCTTTTATCAAAAATGGAAGAGGGTGCTCTTGGCTGCCTTGAGAAGAAATTTCTTCGGGTGATTTTCGGTCTCTTTTTCATGACAGGCTGTACAGCAACATCGACTTAACCAGAAGAATGAAGGTCCAAACACTGAAATGGCTAAATTAGGTAGAATCAGCTCTGGGCCGAAAAGTCTTCAAATATACCCTCGAGGGATAGTGCATTAGAGAAAAACCGCAACTAAGTTGGTGCACGCAAGTGAAAGACGGCCTCAACTAACTTACTTTGCGAAACTAAATGAAGTTAGCTTAAGATCGAACTGACTGGAGACGCTTGTTAGTTAAGGCCTAGGTCCATTCCAAACTATAGCACCACCTTAATTAAGTAGGTAACCCTGCAAGACCATGTGATCTAACGCCTTTTAACCTAGAGGAGGAAACATTCCAGCGCAATCTACAAGCTGCACAGCGATATTGAGCTGATCAGAAGATGGCTAGAACACGTAAAGCGAATTGATATTAACATTCTGGTTCGAAGAGCCTTTATTTTTTACACTACGGAACAATACAGTAGAGAAAGACCTCAGCTTGGATGGAGCTCAGAAGTAGATTTAAACCATATTGTTCTCTTCTGAAACATAGATACCACTCCGGATCGTAACGACATCTCCCAAGACATCCCATGCTGCAGTCATCAAGCGCTTCAAACTTGTGGCATCTAATCGTAAAAGCTGCCAGTTTTGGTTCGAAAACTACAAATGCGCAAGTCAAAGAGGCGAGAAACGACCTCGGATTTAATATCCGTTTTTCGAAAAGAGAAAAGAGGACACAATATTATGGGATCGGAGATCATACGATTAGCATTAGCAGGCATCTATACAACTGTGAAAAAAAAAAAACACGAACTGAAACCTGAAAGTGCCAGCAAGAAAAACATAGTATTGAAGCAGATAGTAAATATTACGTAATCGGTTTTGAGAACTTAAAAAAAAAATTGTTTAGAAACTGGTTAATAGTGGCAAATGGCAACTTCCTGACTTGAGTCGAATAAATCTGAAATTGGCAGTTTAGCTACCAAATTGTTGAAAGCAGCAGATAATGACTTAGTATGAGCATGCACCAGCCAATACCCGATGTATCTAAGACTGTATTTTTAAAAATTTAAAAGCGGCTTCCTGAGTGATGGTAGGTTTAAGCACACAAACAGAGATGACCACCGTTGGTCATATTTATTTTAGCAACCAGATTTTAAAAGCTTACCAGAAAGAGGAACAGCGCTTAATGACCAGCAACCACTAGAGGCGCTTAGAAGAAAATATTTTTTTCAGCAGTACAACGAAAAAGAGCTAAAATGTAGCATAAGGTGCTCCGGTAAAAACTCTGTATGCCATTCTTTATCGTCGTAGCAAGAGAAGAACCTTCCAGTACCACCTCTATTAAATCTGATAGATGAAAAGGTTCGAAGCTCATACTCGTAGAATCTTATTCTTCTAAATAAAAAAGATTCTCCTTGCATTCTTACAAGAACACTCAAAAAAGATTCTTTTGTGTCTCCTTAAATTAGTCTCATTTTCCTTTCCATTAAAGAACCACTTGAAATACTACTAGAACTTTCCAAGGTCAACTTCAAAGTTTCCTCGTTCTTCAAGAAAATCGAAAAAGACGTTTATCTTATGTTGTGCATAGTTTTGATAAATATCGTCTTCGTCGCCGGTATTTTCTGTAGAACTCGTTAAAAATGCTGATTAATAGCGAAAGTTGTTGTCTTTCTGAAAAGAAAAAACAGCTACCCATTGCACTTGCATCTATTAGGGGTATACCCTATAGATATACGTTTCTTAAGTTGATGGTAAAATATTTAAATTGATTTTCTTTCAAGTCGTCTGCAGACAACCACAGAGAATACTTTCGAATGTCGTTTTCAATCAGCGAAATTGGTTTTTCCTTTCACCTCAGTCTCTTCGAAACAACCCACTGAAAGGAGAATGTATCTTTTGATAGAGAAAACAAAAAAAAAAAAACACGAAAGAAACCTCCACACAATAATCCTTTCACGCATTTTATTATCGGTCTCTTTGGAATACATGGTGGAAGATACGAATACACCGAACACACCGGTTCAGATACCAGATGGAGTCATTCTTCTAAGATATCATTCAATCAACACCCCTGAGAATGTGGCCGAGTAATAAAACATGCCCGGGTCGCGTCCCTGTTTCCATCTCATGAAATATTGATCGTAATTGATGTATACACGGACAAACGTATTTTTTTGTATCTGCTGCTGGTTACAAAATGTGGATGACAGAAATACGTGAAAATCATTCAAATACTCGTAGAAGCTTTTGGCATAAATGTGGGTAGATACATTTTCATCAAGATATAGTTACAGTTGTAAGAACACGCTTCAAGGGTGCTAGGCCTGGAAGGGCCCAGAGTATGAAATATGGTACATACCATACAGACGAGAATAGTATCTACATCTGTTTGGATGCGACATTAAATAAAACTCGCATTTGAAGCATTCAATACATAACATAGAGCACGAATACAATGGTAGATTGAGGTTATGAGAAAGTGATTGAGTAGTTACGAGATAGAATAATGGGCATATTCATCTTGCAGGATGGCTTATGGTTAAGAATGAGATATATTTCTTTTTCATAAAAAATAAGAGATATGTACATTGGGGTCTTTATTGTGATTGCTGTTGGGGTCTACATAGATTGTACTTATAAATTAATTTCTATTTCAGATTGAAATAGAACTTTATTGTGAAAAAATGGTTACAAATGAATCATTCAAAGTATTGCACATCCCTAGCTACAATTTTCCTCCATCTTTCTGGCAAGATGGTCAAGGTAAAAGTATTTATCTTTTGAGTCTATCCACAAATCAAGCAATTTTTTTATGTCTTCCTATAAGCGGAACTGCTGATCAGCCAGACCATGTGGCATCGAGCGGAACAAGGAATAATCGGACGGCGCAATATCTGGGAAAGATAAGACTGGGTGGGGTAGAACTTCCCATTTGAGCGTTTCCATGTAGGTTTTAACGGATTTGGCAACTTGAGGGCGAGCGTTCTCATGAGGTAGAACCACTTTTTGTGCCTCTGCTCGTATTATGGCCGTTTTTCGTGCAGTTCTCGACTCAATCACATCAATTGAAGTCGATATCGTTCCCCTGTGATGGTTTCGTTAGGTTTTAGGAGTTCATAATAAATAACACCAACTTGGTCTCATCAAATACACAGCACAACCTTCGCAGAGTGAATATTCCGCCGAGTCGACGACGTAGATGCATGAAGGGTAGTCCTCATGACTTTCTTCTCTTTGAGTTGCTATAATGAATCCATTTTTCATCTATAGCATATCCCAAAATATGCTAGATGAGCATCTATGGTAGTACAGTCGTGAAGTACAGTCTGCACGATATCACCATCCGAAACGGATACACACTTACTGGTTTTACTGTGGGACGTTATGTAACTATAACCAGGACACGGTTCCTATACTTTGATATTCATAGACGGACCTGACTGACTGCTGATCGATTGATTATATTGCGGTCGACGCAAGGCACTTCTTAAGTGATTTCAGTGCCCCAACGTTCGGAACAGCTAATATTGAATCGGCTCATCATTTTCTTGTATCCAAGAAGCGAAACAGGCAAAAACCAGCGAACTATTGTGGGAAAGTTCAACGTTGAGCGCCTACAATCGCAAACGATCGTCAAAGCCTTTTCTGATTGAGTTTCCTTTAACCCATCGAGTAGGCACTTCGGTTCCGCCAGCGTCGAACCTAAAAAACCATTGGCATCATTGCCAAAGATCATCACTGACAAAACTAGAAAAATAGCGGCTATACAGAGTAAGCCAACAGAAAAGAACGAAAGGGGTTTGAGAGCTCTACGAGCAGAAAGTAAGAGACAAATATAGGCTAAATAGCACGAAAAGCGCTCGATAGAGGCCTTAGAGAGCTCCTAGAGAAGAATGAATTTGGAAAGTTTCATCAAAAAATAAAACGGACATTGCAAAGCTTTATGGGCCGATCAGAAATCTCTACGGCCGACGAGGGAAACTACAGTCGGTGCTCAGAATCTGGAAAGATTATTACTGCAGCCTGTTAAACGGTGATCTCCCACCATCAGGCAAAATGAATTATTCGAAGACTAGACGACCACCGAGCAAGATGAAGTCAGGGCACCCATTTTCCAGGTCGAGTCTAACAAAGCCGCTGAACCCGATGGCTTAACTAATTAGCTGTTTAAAGCATCAGGTGATAGCTGAATAAAACCTTAGCATTGCTTGTCCGGTTCTAAAGAAGCGAGATCCCGCGAAGTGCGTTAACTAAAAGCAATAAGTCTCCTAAATATCGCACATAGAATTCTGTCTGCCGTATTATCTGAACGCCTAAAACTCTTAGCCGGCAGTCTAACCTTAGGCCAGGAAAATCCACCATAGACCAAACTTTTACATTACGACAGGTCTTGAAAAAAATCCCAGGAGTTTGAAATCGATACACACCTCTGCTCCGATTTCAAAGTCGCATATGACAGCATCTGGAGAAACGAACTATACAGAATCATGCCTAGTTTTGGCACCCCTATCCATACAGTCCCCACTATACGGGATGACTATGGAGAATGCAGGCCGCTTTATCATGGTCGGTAACGACAAGACCGAGACTTTCAATGCCTTGTCATTTAATTTGTTCAGAATCGCTCTTGCAAGCATTGTGCGTTGCTCATAACTTAATTCCGAAGGGACCATTCTTCAAGAATCCCGACATTGATAATGAAAAGAGCACAGCGAGATGTCAATGGAGGGTTTGCGACGAATTAATTAAGCAGAAACGGCAAATTTGGGTTTTGCGGTCAACGAAAAAAAAGTATTATATATGCTGTCAACAAAGAGGGACGCACAACATCGACGCCTATGATAAAACGTCACAGTACAAATTTGAGGTAGTTAAAAAATGTATCTACCTCTGCTCCCCTATCAACTCCTATAATGACACCAGTGCGAAAATTCTGCAAGAAATCAATCTGCTTCTTTGAATTAAACAAGCAATTGAATACCAAAGCCCCTTTCGAGCTACCAAAAATACTTTATATGTATAGAACTTATCATCCCAGTCCGGTTTTATGGCGCAGAAACTTGGATACTGACGAAAACAGATGAAAATGATCTCGAGCACGTCGAGAGTAAATGGAGAATAGAAGAAGCGTATTTACACGCTCTATAGGCGCTGTACATCGATGCCAACATCGCTAGAAAAGCTTGGAATAACCCGACTTAGATGGCTAGGTCAAATTAAGCGCATGGACGCCAGCGTCTTGGTCGAGAACATTTTCGACTTCCATACAGAGGGACAACGCAGTAGAACACAACCTCATCTTAGGTAACGCACTCAAGTGGAAGGGAGCCTCAGCTTACTTCATGCACGTAACTGGAGGCAGCTGGCAAAAGATACTCCAGCTAGAGAGACATATTAGCTGAGGCCCTGATCGACCCCAGACTGTAGCGTCATTTAAGTTTGTCAATAAGAAATAAGTAACGAAAATGCTGGGATTCCAGTAACTTCGTTTAACTCCACTTTGATTACATCGTTATTTTTAATTTTTAAAAACAAGAATTTGTTTACTGCTAGGTACTCGACTTTGATTTTTCTGAATAAACTGAATCAAACAGCTGACAGAAATTCGTTTCCATTATCAAAATCTAGTATTAAATTTAATTAGTGACGCCATCTCTTGCCAAGGGTGAATACTAATCACTCTTTCTGGAGTTAATTAGTCCTTCTGAAGAGTTATTAGGCTTTCGAAACAGTCTCGAGAGGGAGAAAATCATCTACAAATAAGTGCTTTAAGTGCCAGTGAGAACAAATGTGTGTATTTGTATCTCAAGCAATTATGTAACATATATCCAAAGGATTAACGAGTCTCCTCGTTTCATTCTTAGTCCCGCTTGTCACGATTTTTTATATCCATGCGCTACACCCCCCAGTGAAATGCTTATTCATGCTTTGTTCGCCCTTTTTAATCTATTTTGTTTGGCCGTACTTTTTCCCCAAATATTTATAAAGCCGAAACAGCAATAAACACTCGAATCAGATCGACTCAATGTTGTTTCAGTTTTAAAAAAAAAATTTAAAAAACCTGAGTGTAAAATAAATCTGAGCGCAAAACTCCCTCCGATTTACACCGAGGAAGGTAGAAGATACGAATACCTTCAATCCAATTCTCTACAAGTTTCCATTGTTCGCTATCGATATCGCTTCGATTTCGATCTCGATTCTAGGATTCTCCGATTCTCCGATTATCTGGTTGTCTGATTCCCAGATGATTTTCGTCAATTGGATATGTAAATATTTACACGGGGTCGGGCGAACAATCTGGCAGTGTTAAGGCTACAAAATTGAACCGAAGGTGGAAGAAGATATTTAATTTGTGCAAACATTATGCTTCAGCAAATATTTAGTTACACTTCATTGAAAGGAGTGCGAGGTTGAACTACTCTTACCACTGCTCCAACTATTTAATTTATTTGATGATGTGCAAGTTGTTATTTTGAGTACACATACACAAATTACGACTTCGATAGATACGTAAAGATACACACAGTTATCTAAATACAAAAACTGAAAAGACAGAAAGATTTTTGTTTATTTTTCACCTGCTATTTTGGTCGGATGCCAAGTTCATTTGGTTGGGAGTTTCTGTTGCTACTGAATCAATATTCAGGTGGCCAATTCCAGGAGAACGCCATGCGATGATAATGTGATTCAAATAAAATGAAAGCAGGTATGTATCTTATACGGCTTCCGAACTAGGATAGGCTAATGTTTGATATTTACAATCAAAAAGTCATTAAAATCTAATGCAGATAGATGGTGATACAGAGGGGTTTGAGGTTATTTTTAAAACTTGATGTGTGTACCAGTATGTATTTAGTGTTTTTGTTAGAAATCAAGATTGATTACTCATGTCTTTTAAGATAACATGTTCGACTTCTGAATGGCGATTAAGCATCTAAAATAAACTGTGTACTAGGTAGTAAATATACAATAAGCAGTAAATATGGGTAAATCTCGTAAATTTGTTTGATACAAATTAAGGCAGGGTGACAGAAAAACTGTGATATTTACTGTGCCGACTTCTATTGATCAAAGCATATATGGATCCAGGATCTTTTGTACCATTTAGTCAGAGCTGTAGTTAGGCTAGTACGTTTACTACCTTCCGAATAAAGTTAATAAAACTCCCAGCAGGGGAATTCATTTATTCGTTAGAGCCATATTGTTCCCTGAAAAAAATCTTCCATCTAATTTCGTTGAAGGCTAGACATTCACATAATATACTATATGTTAGGTTGTTAGATTAGTTTTAGATTCATTTTATTGAGGTGATATATTAAACCATGATGTCCTGTGAGCTGACCTACTAAGTTTTTGATATCGTGCCGACTTAGATTTAGGATCTAAGGATCCAGGTTTGCATTTATTTTATTATGGAAATAATCGTATTCCAATTATAAGTTTGACATACGTCGACGTCTTTCTACAACAAAAATACAATTCACAACCTTCCTCTGTACATCACTGAGGCACAGCGATAAAACATTCTTGGTTATAACTGGTTCGATCATTTGGGTATTGTTCACATTTTGAATAAATATGCGATGTTATTTTCTGAAAAAATTGGGTCCTACACGAACTTTGATCTAACAATACCTTTAATACCTAAGGAAAAACTCCTACGCTGGACTTCGATTATGAAAGGATAAGGAATTCGCCCATCAACTAATAAGGTCCATGCCATCAGAGAAACTCCCGAACTAACAGACTAAAAACAATGTCAGGCTTTCCTGGTTCTCATTAATTTCTTCCACGGATTCCTTAAAAACAAGGTAACACTGCATAAGTTGCTTGACCAGAATGCGACGTGGAAGCGGGAAAAAGCTTTTAAAAGACTTAAGGAGCTGCTTCAAGTAGAGAATATCTTGATCAACTATGAAGAAAAGTTGTCAGTTTCATTGCTTTTTGACGCATCTCCATACGAAATAGGTGTGTGGGAGAGGAGCGGCCAATATCATTCTATTCGCGTACCCTAACACCGACAGAACGGACCTTTGCGCAAATAGACAAGGAGACATCCTGAAAATACTCTATGCCGGTCATCCTGGAGCGGTGAAAATGAAGAGCCTAGCCAGGAGCTTTATATGGTGGCCGGGGATGGATGCGGACATTGAAACTATCACGCATTGAAAATCCGCGAGCAGTAATTCATCGTAGAAGGCCATCGAAACCTTGCTTACCCCTCTATATAGATTTCGCTGGCCCTTTTGAGGAAAAGACGTTCTTCGTTGTAGTTAATTCATTTTCTAAGTGGTTGGAAGTAAAGCTGGTGTCTGAGCCGAGTACACAGTGTAAAGTTAACAGTCTTCGATCAATATTTGCGATGCATGGATTACCAAAATACATTTTCTCCGATAATGGAGCGGCCTTTTAATTAGAAGAGTTCAATAAATTTTGTAAATTTAACCTCATTTCCAAAAGACGGAAAGAAAAGTCCTTACTGCTAAAGATTAGCTCAAGCGGAATACTGATGATTTTATGAAACAAAGGCTGGTAAGGTTCTTGCTCCATCAGCATACTACGCCATCATCAGCGACGGGAAAATGCCGAATTGTTTCTCAAAAGACTTCCGAGAACTTTTTCGATAAGCTGTATCCGGATAATAACCCAATGCATTAATTGAAAAGGGATTTCGTGGTGAATCTTAAAGAGCTTGCGATCGATGAGCCGATATGAGTTAGAAATTATTTAAAAGCTCCTTTACGGATTCCAGTCAGCATTTCAAAACAAACAAACAATATCACTAAAGATATAACGAAAACTTTTTTTTTCCGTGGGTAGGTAAAAACTTTCATAGGCGCCATAAGCACGCGCTCATAAGAGCACCACAGCAGGCACCATAAGCACAAGCACCTACTACCTACCACAGTGGCATACCAGCGCTGACCATAAGCACGCGCTCGAGGTAGTATGAGATTCTTACTCACTGAATAACCTCTCATTTTCTATAAGACGACGACTAAGTTTCCTTAACAAGTAGCTCAAGCTTCTGTAGTTTATCGCGTTTGGTAGGTAGCTTTCCAGCGGGTTCTCTTTAAGGCGCTAAGTCGAACGGTCTTGTTCTTTGAAGTCGCCGCACAAGATTTGTCTCGTCCAATCTCCGGATTATTTCCTGGTTGCAATGATGCACAAGACGAGTACGAAGTTTACGAGCAAAGTTTGTTACTTTGTCTCTCACGGTTGCAATTCCCAGATCGCGTCTGTAGGACAGGCATATTGTTCGGTTTGGTACAACCCCATAGTTGTATACCATAAGTCCACGAAGGTTTTAGCATTTGCTTATATATAAGCAGCTTGTTATATGTGGTTAGTTTAGAGTATCTTCCGTTAAGCCAATTAATTTCTCTTAGCCTGATTTCGAGCTCTTCACGTTTCTTTTTTACGTGTGATTTCCAATTCAGTTTTGCATCTAGGGTCATTCCCAAATATTTTGTCTCGTTTGCATAAAGGTAATTTGTTTATCTTTCTGTACGTGAAATTGACGTGTTTTGATTTAGTCTCGTTTAGCAAGATTCGCTAGCTCTTCGTTCACTCTAATATTTTGTTCAGGGCTCGTTGAAGTTTTGCAGTCGAGGATTCGACTGTTTGTCCTGTGGCGAGGATCGCCGTGTCATACGCGAACGTGGCTACCACAGTCTCTTCATCTAGAGGTATGTCTCTAGTGTACATTAAGAATAGGTATGGCCCCAGAACGCTTCCTTGTGGAACGCCAGCTTGAATTTCCTTGAATTCAGAGTATTCGATCCCATATCTAACCGGAAACAGTCTTTGAAAATAGATCATCGAATAAAATAGAATATCGAATAAGATTCGAGTATTCTATTCATTTCTCGTGCCATACCTTGTCGCAGGCTTGCGATACATCGAGAAAAACGCTTCAACATGTCTTTTTGCCCTCTAGGGCGTTTTCAATTACATTTGTTATCCGATAGACCTGATCGATTGTGGAATGTTTGACCCTAAAGCGGAATTGGTGATCCGGGATCAATCGTCTTTCTTCAGTTATCGGTTCTAAACGTTTAAGCAGAAGAATTTCGAAAACTTTTGAAATTATCGGCAGGAGCGAAATGGGTCTGTATGATTTTTTGTCGTTTTGACTTTTCCTCGGTTTTGGAACCATTATGACTTTTGCGACTTTCCATTGGCTTGGAACGTATAAAAGTCTCATGGCAGCATTTATAATGTGGAGGAGCTTAACAAACGCTTTTCGAGGTAGCTCCTGGAGCCTTATTATTTTTTAGGTTTTTTATTGTTTGCTGTAGCTTAGACAGTGACACGGATTTTATATTGTAGTTGTCGGATCCTATTCTGAGATTAAGTTCTTGGGCCAATTGACGTCCTTCAAACGGTTTGAATGTTTCTTCCAATTGGTCGGCAAACAAATTCGCTATCTCTTTGTCTCCGTTTGCTCATTCGCCGTCGGCTGGTTTTATCGGTGCCGATTGCATAACATTTTTCTTAGTCGACTTCATGGCTTTCCAGAGCGAATAATTGGAACTCTTGTCCACAGTCAAGCCTTCGAAGTAATTAGAAGTCTCACGATTCTTATATTCTTGCAACATTTGCTTAAGCTTATTTGATAGGTGGTTCAAATAGGATTTATGCGGGGGCGCACGAGATTGTTGCCATCTCCTCCGTGCTTTCCTTTTTTCCCGTAGGAACACTATGCGAAGATATTTGGATCAGCTGAGAATAAGAGAGAAAGATACTGCTCAAAACATGCAAGGTAGAGTCGCCAACTTTTTTTTTTTTTTGTTTTCACTTTTCTTTAATCCAAATACATTATTAGTTTTAAGAATTATCACTTAAATTAGTAAAGTTTTGTTATAAATGTTGATTATTATAATATACCTCACAAAGAGGAAACCACAACAATTTTATTTTGTTTTTAGAGCTTTGTTTTTGGAGAGTTTTGAAGCATATACTTCAATGGCGTGGAGTTCTGCCTAAAATACACTGGGGCTTTTGCCCATAGCTATGGTTATATTTAGGTTAGGTTCGTGTATTCCAGCTCCCATTTTCGATTCTATTTTCGAACCATCTGTATACCACTTTATGCCAGTATAGCTGTTGTTATTCCTAAAATTCTTAGGTCCGCTGAGTCTTCTCTGACCTCGTCGGAGTGCTCAACGATTGTATCGTTAAGTGAAACTTTACCTAAGTTCATGTTTCTTCTTTTAGTGAAAGGAACTTTGAAAGCCCTTTTTGCGTTTACGGAAAGATTCTCTCTGATGCAACAGTCTAAGAGTGTTTTTCATATGTGTAGTGACTTCGTTAGTATCTCTCCCCTTAATAATGATGGCTAATTTATCGGCATAGCCAATTGTGTAGCTTAAGTTGTTTTATTTGTTAAGCAGATAATCTATGACCAAAGGCCATAGGAGGGGCGATAAAATGCCTCACTGCGGGAACCCTCTTACGGCTTGTACTGATTCAGATGTCGGCTCTGACGAAGTAGTAATTATCCGGCTTTCAAGCATCGCTTTAACCAAATTTGTTGTTATAGACGAGTGGTTCTGTTTGGCATTATAGATGTCTGAAATTTCCGAGGAACTAACATTGACATTGACCTTTATACTGGAAATACCATCGATTCCGTCATAGACATAAAATTTGTTTTCAAAGCCCACACACCGAGGTCCTTATGGAGCTAAGTTTAGATGATTTCATTAGCCAATGGATCACATCTTTGTAAAAACCAGCATAATTCATGCAACGTTCGGACACAGCAGTGTTGCAAATATCGTGAATAAAGAAGTAACCCTCCTTTTAAATGACTTATGGTTATGAAGAAGTTGTTAGTGGCTATGGACGAGATGATTCGGAAGTTCTAGTATCGGGAAAATTCCCTTCTCAGAAAAGGGGTCAATCGGAATTGTTTACTCCTGCGTCAAAAGCTACCAATCTCGGTTTAAATCCAACTACAAATGAAATTATGCTTTTTACCACAAAAACCAAAACTCAAACCTTCCATTTTCCCAAACTAAACAGCCAAACATTATTTATGTATAACACCTTAGCATGATCCTTGGCAAACTTAAGTGGGAATTTAATATTCGGGTGGGTAGTTGATGAACAAAGAGTACATAAGCAACTTCTCGACGTTTTTTGAGGGGCTGAAATTTAATTAGCTCTAAACGATCACTGTACGAAGGCAAATTATAAATATCTATCCAGGGTAGACCACGTAATGTAAGTCGAATAGCTTCAATTCACCTTGAATGGCTTTCGTGGTAAGGGGATCAAACTTTTCTAGAGTATTCAAGTATGGGCCTAACGAATGTAAGGTAAAGGGATTCAGTGACATAAGGGTTAGAGAATTCCTTGTACCATTGTTTCATAGAACAAGGTTAAGATAAGAAAAACGATATCGGTGACGAAGGGCCTCAAGTAGAGCCCTGGGTCACACCTTTATTTCATGGAAATCCCACTTTAAACCGTCCAAAATTACTTGAGTTAAACGTTCTGAAGGGTTATTTGCCATTCATTAAAGAAAATATCTATAGATCACAGATAAACGCATTTTCGATAAGAGAGTCTGCTATCCACGGTCGTGATGAGTAAATCTTTCCTTATCAGAGGTTTTTGATTGCTTTGCAATAGAAGAATTTTCATGTGACTGAGCGGATCTTATTCACAGTCTTAAACGTAGAAGACAATGTTCTTTCTGTGGACGCTGTGGACAAAAGAGGACAGATATTCAGAAGGAAGTAATCTACTTGGTCGGTGTGAGAGCTGCCTTTAACCGAATAAAGTTTAACCCGTCACCATCTCTACGCCAGCACCCTAAATGGTTCTGAAAAATCCTTAGTGACCTCAGCTTCAAAAACATTGAATTGAATTTGTACTGTCAGACTGACCGTTGCCACACAATCAATATACTCAGGCGGTTTAGTCCGGCGTACATCCTCTACCTGATGCTTATAAGTTTAGGAAGTCGAGTCAGGATGAAGAAGAACAGAATGCAGTACAATTGTTTTTTTTTTTTTTTTCATTGAATATATTTTAATATTTTTTCTATCTCAAGAAGTTTGGATTTATTTTTAAAACAAATTACCGTCAAAAATACAGACATTTCCTTGAGTACATACTTGTTAAATCGGAATTCCAAATTTCCTGAACTTGATCTGCAATGTACAAATGTAAATGCTGTGAAGCGTCGTATACACGAATACTTGAATCTCTATAAATAGAAACGCACCCAACTTCAGGAGCTCACAATGGATAATTCCTTGCAAATGTTTACACAAAGCCATCAGCAGCACCACGTATCTGAATTTTTACTACTTTCCCGAATACGTACATATATACAATATTATCAAGATGCTTTAGCCGCCGCCACTATATTGAGGTGGCATAGCAATGCTGTTTCCAGAGCAACAGGGTGTGCACACATCGTTAAACACGTTGCAGACAGTGAGATGATGTTCTTAACGATTACGATTGTTACGATTCAATGGACTACGATTTGCCCTATCTATTAGGTCGACGCCGATGTTTCGTCGGTCGGCGATGTAGGAGTACATATCTGTTTATAGCATCATTTTATGGATTTTTTGCGGTCGGCGCTTACAAATACGAGCTCGAATGGTCATATAATCAATCTTTTTATATCTGACCAAAGATTAATGCTTATTTACGGTTGTTTCGGTTGCTCTTTTTGTTTCTGTTTCTGTTTCTGTTACTGTTACTCTTTCAATTTCAGTTTGTGTTTATCGATATTTGGGATGACGGGAAATCCGATTAATTTCGATTAAATAGCCATGAATTCCGGAACCTCTGTAAGGCTATTAACAAATGATGTTCACATGAACGAAAATTGGCGTGTTGCCGTTTTATTTTACTTTTTTTTGTGTGTGAATCTTCTGGATACGCATTTGTTCAAGGGTTGATGAGGATTTTATCTTTACACGAAGTTAATGAAGCGAAACGTTAATATTGACTGACAAATGGGTGTATCTATTTTTGTGACACATATTGTGTGTTAAAACATAAAAGAAATAGATTGACAAAAATTTGTTTCAATCGATTGTGTTCGCAGGGTAATCTTTCTTTTCAAAAAGTACATACTTGTGTCTGACTGTAATCACTGCACGTTTACAAAAATATGAAACAAATTACTAATTTCATCAACAGTATGGTTCGCACAGAAACTCTTAAAATGCAGGAATAAATTTTCTTACATCCGAATTCTCCTTATTTGAATGCAACACATATATGTACTGCACGGGTAGGCAGTCTGTGGGAAACCTCAGGACAGTAGACAGTTCACCTAAGAAGACAAGAGTCAAAAGTGTCGTGCGTTCGCCAATTTTATGGCGTCCAGGATGTAATTTGCCCCAATGCTATCTGGATCCAGTAAAGCCACAATATCACATATAAATACGCTAAAAGTAGCGGAAAGTGGATCTGGATTTGAAAAAGATCCTTCTGTACCTACAAGGGCAAATCACTCATTTACAGACACAAGTGAATGAGCAAGCGATTTGAATTGAATTCATCTGATCGACCCAGTTTCGCAACTGGCTTACCAGCTGCGGTAAATGAAGTTGATCATAAGATCGAGAGAACAAACCACCTTTTTTGCTTGTTGTGGACGAAACTAAACTCAACCAAAATAATAAAATTGGCAAAAGTGACTACATGTAAGGGTTTCACTTTTTTTTTTTTTTTTTAACTAGAACACAAAGAAATTAACTTGATGACGATTTCTTAAATTCATTGGAAAGAATATTTCACGCCATTTGATATTTGAAAATAATTTCAGACAGACATATGTCCACCAAGGCCGCCTCGTACAAAGCGTATTCTACAGATCCAATTGAAGGCGAATATCGCATGTTCCCCGAACAATGTTTTTGCTTAAAGCGTCAATTGTTTCTGGCTTTTCGGCATAAACTAGTAATTTGACACAGCCCCACATAAAATAATCCAATGGCATCAAATCGGAGATCTTCGTGGTCGATTAACAGGTCCATTTCCTGAAATGACTCTATTGTCGAGAAACGGTTGGCTTTTTATTTGGGTGGAGGGGTAATAATATGGCAGGATCTAGTCTGAGAATCAGCCACGGAATCCAACATTTTCTTGAGCAATTTCATCTACAGTGAATCATAAAATTCTTTCCCTAAGAATCGAATCAGGAAGAAAATGATGAATCGACTTATAACTAGCTTCTTCTGCTAGTTGCCTTGCCCTGGGTTATGACACAAAAATCAGAAAGATAAGTCCAGTGAAAGTCAAGTTTTGGTATTTTGTGATCTCTACAAAAATTTCAAAATCAAATACTCGGCCTACACTGGCACTCCTGACCAGTCGACCGAATTTAATAACCAGGAGTCTTCAGCTTCTGAGCTAGTTCAGGAACTTCTCTGTGAAGAGAGAATTCTAGAATAACCACCTCGTATGCATACGTGGGTACTTATGTTATAATAGCTTCATTCAGGATTTAGTTGATGACCAGAAGCATGGTAATACCGCCCTAGATTCATCTTCGATTGCAGGTTGATACTTCTAAAACAAAATGAGGAAATTCGATCAAACCCTGTAAAGTTATTTCTTTGATTCCAATTAACTTAAACTAATAGGAGGTGGCCAGAGCGATCCTTATCACTATCCAATCCAAGTTGATATGCAGCCTTCTCGTGACGCCCCTGGATGCACCAACATCTCTCCAACCAGAATGGCAGTTGTGCTGTGAGCTGACAACCTACTCATGTGTATCCAGCCCCGTATACACACGGACTCCCTTATCAAAGACAACACGGCGCGAAGAAGGACTACTTTGGACTTTGGGAGTATGCTCCTGGAACGTAAGAATGCTTTACACCCCAGGAGAAATTAAAAAAATGGAAAATATCCTCAAGCAAATAGGGGCGTATATAACTGCAATCCAGGAAGTACGCTGGATAGGATCGGAAATGATAAAAAGAGCAGGTTATGACATTTATTACAGCTGTTACAAAAGATTACACATATTGGGATGCGGATTCGCCGTGGGAAAGCGGCTATAACATCAGCTTGATATATGCTCACGACCCTACAAACGAGGCAAAAGACTTCATTAAGGAGGATTTTTTTGACCTACAGAGGCTGTCCGAAGTACGATGTTAAAATTGCACTCGGGGACTTCAATGCTGAAATCGGTAAGGAGAACATCTTATACAGCCTACGTGAATTCACAAAACAACCTGTCTTACTCCTGTTTGTCGAACCGCCAACCAAATCGACCACGTGCTTATTGACGGACATCACTCGTCAAATATTCAGAGGGGCAAAGTCGAGTCTGGCCATTACCTGGTAGCAGCCCGATTCAGAGCTCGACTTTCAAATGAAAGAAAGCTACAACAACATCCGAAAAGGAGGTTCAACATAAGACCCCTACACACACGACGAAAAGCTCTCCAATATGCAACTGCCTACCACAGACGTCAACAACATGTGGTCATATTGCTGCATCAATGAAGAGTAACCCAATGTGACCGCTGCTACTTCGGTCTGTCGAAAGAATTTAGATCAAAACTTCTAACGCAAAGAGTTAAAATCATGTTCTACAAAGCGTTAACCTTGCCAGTAACCTAGACAGTAGAACAAATGTAAGACTCTTTTGAAAGAAAAATCCTTCGTTGAATATTTAGTCTGGTCTGAGAACAGGCCCTATAGAGAAAAAGACACAACCACGAACTTTATGAGCTGTATATACTACGGAAGGCAAAAATTCTTTGGGTCGGCCACATCGAGCGGATGAACGATAATGCTCCAGCAGGGTCTTTGAATCCAAGCCACCAGGTTCGAGGAGAAGAGGAAGGCCGAACTGGTTTAAATATCAGGCGATCGCTAATATAAGGCAGCTCGGACCGAATGGAAAACTGCAGTTGTTCAGGCTTTGACCCTCTAAGGGTTACCAGCCTGATAAATAAGTAAGTAAGGAAGTAAGTAAAAGAAATATTCTAGTGAAGCCATAGAGCAACAACCTTTGGATCCGAGAAAATAGATGTTTATTGAGAGCTCTGGCTCACCTAAGGTAATCTAATGTATTTGAATAAATGTTCAAAAACTCACTTGAGAACAAATACAACAAATTAAATGGAATTCTCCTGTTTAGCTCGTTCAGTTGTAGTTAAATAATTCTTTAGAAACATCCATACCATGCAATCAAATGCAGTTATATCAACTGAAAAGATACAATAGAAGTTTTAAAACAACCGTTCATTCCACAAACAATAGGGTCAACTAAAAGCACAACACAATAGGCACTCAATCCCGCATTTAAACTCGTAGCTACCCCTAAAATTTCAGTTTATTCATTTCATCCTTTTGTTTTTCATTCATCTAATTGGCTAATTGTTCAGGTTACCAACAGAGTGAAAGAGTGAATGCATAGGTGAAGAGCAGAAAACCGTGGAACCTGATGCAGAATTTAGTCACACAGATATATGCTACACAAACATAGATAGTAATTAGCCTTTGTTATCGGTTGAATGGAAAATTATGTTTCACATACGCCACCGCTACTACCATCACCATCACGATTGTCGACAGAGCGTTTTTGTTTGTCGGCGGCGCAAAAGAGGTTTCCCCTAAAATGAATGCGAAATAATTTTTATGTGGCTGCACAATGGCTTTCGACTTTTTATTGAGCATTTTTTTCAAATGTTGTTTTGTTTGCACTCAAATGCTGGAATCACAGTGTTTATCGTTGGCAGTAATTAATTCTGGATTCGTTGAACTTTTGGCAATTTTTTTCCCATTCATAATGAGTGGGCTAAATACTAGCGTGTCCGTGGTGTTGATGGAGTCATACGCTCGTAGGCTGAGTAGCTGCTGGCAACATTGTATCCCAGTTAATGGAGTGTGAATTCGAAAATAGGATTAAGCCTATGATATGTTCACAATAAAGATTGTATGTATGACTGTGTCGTAAATGTGTGAATCTATGTTGTTATTGTTTTTGGTTTCTTGGCTTGCGGGAGCAAACCTAATGACTTTTTGTCGTTGCAATATAATATAATTTGCAAACAGATGCAGTCAGTACCATCTAATAGAAAAAGTACAGAAGATTTCATTACACAATACAGACGTAGACCTCTATACGCTTCAAAACAAAGCATAGTCGTCTTACAGCAATACAAACCAAAACAAATAATGTCAAAGATGAGGTGTAGAAAGGTTCCACACAGTCTGAGTGCATGTATGGGGGGATGACTGGTCGGAAAGAGTCTAGACGGGGATCAGTATGAAGACGTTGTATATTCCAGAGTTTCATGCATTTAAGATGGCAAAAAGAGCTTTCAAGAAGAAACTATCATCCTTCAGTAAAACTGTAGTGTTGTAGTATAACAAAAAAAAAAAAATCAGTTGTTACCAGATTTTAAATGACGTGCTTTTCTCCGGACTTCGTCCGAAGAGGGCATATTTTTTTCCATAAAAGGAACTTCTGATTAAGCTTAGTACTGGACAGGTTCCAATGAAAAGAATGCCGTCTTCTCTTGTTCTATGGTTGCACAATGTACTTGTACATTAATCACTTCTATCAATTCTATATAGCATGTAAATTAATACTGTAGTTCGCCCCGGGCTTTGGACACTGTTGCAATTACCTATAAGCTATTTCTATCATCAGAATACAATTGTTCGATCCTCAAGGTCATAATTTAAAATTTTAGAAATGGTTCTTACTTGGCTTTGTTAGCTTTGCCTTTGAAATAACTCCCGCCATGATCCCAATTTTATTGGGAAGACGATGACTCGATGAAAAAATGTATCAAAAGTGTAGTATAAGCGTAAACATATGGAGCGGTGACAATCCAATTTCCAGGTACAACATGTAGTTTGACATATTTTCTGTCAGCACGAACATTTTGTTTAGGAAGTAGAAGAAGTAGAGGAAGAGCCTTTCAACCTCCTCAAACTGCCAGATCCCTAAGACTTATCCCGCATAGCACATGATTGCTTATGATTGCCTCAAGTACTTTATATTTTACACTCACCGCGATTTTTTTTTTTTCCCAAGTTCCCTTTCCAGTTATAATTGATTGCCCTTTTGATTTGTTTAACTTCTAAACGATAACTGGGCAGTTCATCTACACTTTCATATCCTCTGTCATTGTGGCCTGGAACCGAGAGCAGTGTATCCCTGAAGCATTCGCCTATGAATATGATAGCCTTTGATGGTAGACTATCTATGAGGATACCAATGTTTTGTTTATGCACTGTGTCACGATCGAGTTGCGTGCAAGCCTCTTGAATTGTCAGTAGTTTCGCCTGGAAAACGCTACCAAAATCCGGCAAGCGGTATGATATTTATATTTTCAGTGATTCTGAGTAAACACCGGCCCCCAGACCAAAAATCAAATCGTATCCAGTTACACACCAAGTTTGATGAGGTCCCTTTCCACTTGAGCGTGTCTTCTACGGTGAAGTCTTTCTTGCCGCCTTGTCCTTCCGAAATGGATTTTAAGATAATCCAGGTCGCAGCGCTGATGTTCGTGCGCTCAATATGTCCCATCCACTGACCAGAGCTGCAATTTCAGGAACAATATTAGGAAATTTCATCAAAAGTAGGAATAACGTGTCATGGCAACTTAACCCGAACAAAATAAGTAGGTTAATTTAATAATAGAATCGCAATCGGTAATGGGGATATAAAATAATCACATATGCAGAATATTAAACGACGGGGTCGACCTAAATTTCGCTTCCTTTCATATCAAGCCATTCAACTAGTACCGTGAAAGTCATGATTTTAGTTTATTCAATTTATGATCAATCATATTGCTTTACTTCTTTGTAGAAAACCACAGTTTCCAAAAGGGTTTTTTCTTCAAAGCCTTAAATTGGTTTCCTTTCTTCCTTGCTACTACTACAAGCCTCAATGAAATCAATGTAATGGCAAATGATTTTATAAAGATTTCGAAAAGATGTCTCACCAATTTATCCTTTCCAAACTTGATGATAGTTTTAAAACCTCTTTCAGCTCATTTTTGAACTGCTTTGGTGTTCCACAAGGGAGCCATATAGGTCCCTTTTTTTCATCGTAACAATAATTGATCTAAAGAGAGTCTTTGAATACTTTCAAATTATTTAATGGTATTTTTTCACTCTCCGGGGATTATAGTCTATCGTATGTTACCATTTGTTGCCTCAAAAATGTATTAGTACTCAATCTCCCCAAATATCAATTTTTCTAGTATAATCTTGTCACGAAAGTGCAATCAGTCAGTTGACATATTAAGTGACGAAAAGCTACATATTTGTTCCTATGTTGAGAAGATAATACTTATTGCAAACTCATCAGTTGCCTTCATCAAATGACCACGTTTCTCTACGAGAACATTACCTTTTTTCTTGACTATCTCTGCTTGAATATGCCAGTCAATAGTGGCCCCCTTTCACCGAGCTCATGTACCAAAAATTAACGTCGTTTTCATCAATTTACTTAAGCGGGTTTACTCTAAAAAGACTCTTTTATTTTACCTACCAATTGCAACCTTCTGAAGCTTATTAACTTGAATACCCTTGAATAAATTCTTTGAATTCATAGAGTCCTCTCTGGACTTGCAGATCGCATATCTCCTTAAAACTGAATTTCTTTAGCACTTACCTTCATTAATTACGATGCCCCATTTTTACATCTATGAACCTCTCCCACTTTTTATGGTTTTGAGGAACTAATCTTCCGAATGCTGAGGAAGGTCTTCAAACCTCATCGTTTTCCATTGCAATCTCAGCAAACCTATCATTAAACCCAATCTCTTTCACCTTTAAGTTTTAATCATCATTGATAAGTCGAATAAATGGATACTTCCCCTCTCCTCCTCTCCTCAACCCTGAGAGGCATGTCTAGTTTTAGCATCCTTGTAAAATTCGTTAAATTGTGTGGAATGAAGATGGAGAGCTCTCGCTGATCCGTTAGAATAGTCAGTTATCTCACCGAGATGTCAAAAAAAGACTTAAGCAAGGTGATGCGCTATACTTGAACTTTATACGAATCTCGCAAACTAGTACAATAAGCACAATTTTACAAAATTGTATGCTATATCCTGAATACGATGTTCCAACAATTCATTAATTCGTGAAAAACAAGGAACTTTGGGGTAGTTACGAATTCTGCGTCTACCTTGACTTCGCTATTAACTCTCATAATGCCACCTCAACAGAACTCAAAGAAAGAGGTTTTTTACTGTCAGATACCTGTAGCTTGATGCAAGCGTAGGATGAACTTTCACAGATATATTGCTGTGCGATGTCGAGATCTCTCTAATAGTAAGCGTCACAGAATGATGTGTCACTTATACACATCAGAGTAGTGATACGCCACGACGCGTATATGTAGCCATGTAAGAAGGCTACATTCTTTCCTACTAAGTGACAACAAGAAAGTCGATGACTTCTTAGAGATGTCGAAAAGCACTCATCTGGTCTACCGGGAATCTGGAGAGTAACGCCATCTATACTTTTGCTCATAATAAACCAACATTCACTGAAAGCCGTAATAAAGAACGCAGGCAGGCCTAAGGATATAGGAAAACTCTCCTCTGAGCCTTGTCTATCTTGTTTTTTTCAGTCTCACTTTGAACTCAGACAGAACACAGTGAATTCAACCCTCCTTGCATCTCGAACTAGCTTGGAAGTCATAGGGGGTTCAGCAAGATGCAAACACTTCGCTCGTCCATTGATTCTTCCTCACTCGATTATATTCTTTCCTGACTCAGATTCTGGCTAGAACCAGATTTAAAAAAACAGTCATCAAAGCCATATGTTGCCTGTAATAGAGTGAATAGATACGAACACTCTTTTTCGTCCCTGCTTCCAACGTGATAAAGAAATAACTCTCAGCTACAGCTGCTATAGTCTCTTCACTACGTACTGGATGTGGTCTAACCGGTCGAGTATCATCCACTAATGTAAAGTAGGACTCAAATTTGTGAATGGTATTGGCAATATTGGTTTCAGTAGGTAAATTATGTGCACCGTAAGTTCCTCGAATCGCACGAAAAATATTTCTCACAGAACGCTGATTTTCGTAATACAGCTGAACAATTTGGAGACGCTGTTGTGGTATGCATCTTTTAATTATGACTTGCCAAACGATACTGAACAAAAATGACAAAGCAGGAGTCACGCTTGATCTGTTAAAAAAAATACCTATTGAAACACAAACTTCACCCCTTAAATCTTGTAAAAAAACGCTTCTCGAAGAATTGAATCAGAACGCAATTTAACGTCTACAAACATGCCATACAGTTTATTATCTTTTTGCTTGTACATTTGCGCAATGTTTAGCAGAGTGAAAATTTTGTCAACCGTCGAGTAATTCTCTCTAAAGCCAGCCTGGAATTCCTGCAAAATGTTCTTATTCTGAATCCTTTTTAATAATCTGCTAAAAGTTAGGGCAGCAAATAGTTTCGAAGAGGTTTTTAGGAAGGATATTCTTCTATAACTTACTGGGTTTGTACAATATAAATTCCTTTTTTATGCAGCGGAAATATTATCGATATTCTTAAGCTCTATACCAATTCTGCCTTCTCAAAGAGTCGATTAAACTCCCTCGTAAGTGCTTGTGCGAATTCGATAGAACAGTTTTTGTAAAATTCAAAAGGAACTCCATCCTCGCTCAGAGCTTTGTTATATTTTGCATATTTGATGACTTGAAGTAAAGGTTGACCAGATAGCAATGATAATTTGTTTCAGTTGTTATGTTTCAGCGGCTGTCAAAGTTACTTAAAAACTCCAGCTGTTAAAATATTCAGTAATATTTGCTATTTCAGCATGCATTGTTTGATAAAATCCCGGTCGTCATCATGGCTTCAGTGTGCTTGACACACACAGTGAGTTGACACTCTTTTGGATTTTAAACCACCAACCAGACAAAATTTGTGCGAAATGAAGAAAACAGAGCCGCCGTAGCGGCCAGAATCGAAGAAGATCCAAAAATGTCGATTAGGCGCCGATCAGCTGAATTGGACATCGCCAGAGAGTCAACCCGGCTCATTTTACGGTTGATTTGGGCCTACGTCCTTATAAGATTGTGCTGACCTAAGAATTGAAACCGAATGATCATAGACAACGCCGTAAATTCGCTAATTGGGCAATGGAAATGTAAGCGGGAGATTTTGGCGGATTTTGGCCAAAAAATCATCTTCTCGAACTAGATCCATTTTTTGCTCAGCGGCTATGTCAACAAGCAAAATTGCACGTTATCAGAGCCAACACAATCATCAAGTAATCCACAAAAATTAACTGTTAAATGAGGTTTATGGCATGGCGGTATCGTCGTACCTTATTTCTTTCGAAATAAAGATGGGCACACCATTACCGTCAATGGTATCAGGTACAGATCGATGTTAACCGACTTTCTGTGATCAGAGGTCGACAACATTGATATATCCGAGCATCGAACAAGACGCCGCTACATTCCATACAAACGAGGCCTCACTCGAACTTGTGAAGTAGAAATTTAGCACCTGAGTCATCTCCCTGAGAGCGTTCATCCATTGGCCGCGGCGATCATGCGATTTGACAACACTCGATTATTTTCTCTGAGGATACATCAAGTCCTTAGTCTACTCTAGCAAGCAACATACGAGACGCTATTGCCGAAATAACGCCACACATATTGGACTGAATCTTCAAAAATTGGACCGACCGCTTGAAGCACTGCAGGGAAGCCTAGTATCTTATTAACCGCTAGCGCTACCTAATACATATTTTTTCTTATAACGCAATTTCCATTTCATTTGTTGTGCCACTACAAACCAAACAAATAACCTTTTCGTAAATTGTTCTAATTTCCCCAAGACTTACTCAGAGTATAAATCAAAATTTCGTCCTTCAACTCTCTACTCCACTGCCCTCTTTAGTTAAATGGAATTTAAAGAATAAATAAATAGTCTTAATCCCTTGTCACATTAATCCCGCTAGAGTTTTCCTAATAGAGCTCTCAAACGAAGAAAACTAAAAGGCAGACTGGGTCGATGAATTAGAAAAGAAAAATCCACCTTACCGCAGACTGTTTCACCAAAACTATTGAATTCAACAGCCAGCACCAGTACCATATAATCATGAAGCTTACTAAGCTTCAAATTTATACATGTGTGCGTGAATATTTGTATGTGTGCAGACCTTCTACCCATCCGAAATTAAGTAGTTTCGGTGACGAGGAAAGTTTGTTTACTATAAACTAAAACAACACGTACTTCGAAGATACAAATAAAAAAAAAAAAGATACACAGTAAAGTTTTCCTTTTTTTCTTATTTTTCTTTTGTCATTTTCAATTCAAATTTTCCCAAGAACTTGGATGGATACAGATCCAAAAACAGATACACAGCCGTGCCAACCAACACAAAACAAAAAATACAATAAATATGCATGTATTTACGAAAATAGGAAAATATTAAAATTAACTTTGCCCAACTAAAATTGTTCGGCAACGGGGAGCTTGTGAAATGTTGATGAAACTTTGACTCCAAGGAGAAGATGCCGTATGCAAGGAAACTCCTACTACTTACGTGTAGTGCTCCTTGCTCATTCTTGAGTTACAGTTGATAGGAAGGTAACTTGGGGATTTGTGGGATGCGATTTTACGAATAGTAGGGAGAATCCTAAGCCATTACGGTTTCCATGCAATAGATACAGATGCAAGCATGAATAATGCTTATAGATACATATACAATAGATTACTTCTGGTCTGGTAACGAATGTGCGATTTGCAATGTGTGCGAGTATCCTCGTACTCGTGTAACCACTCGAAACTCGGTATGTTTTGTAATTTCGTAAGTAGAAATGTTTTTGCTAAACAGAAGTTTCTGGAAAATCCGTAAATCAAAGAAGAATTGTGCATACTTTGTTTTATAAAGCATCTAGAGATGGAAAAATAACTGCAACTGAACGATGAATAAGAGGTTCAAATACTCAAGCCAAGTTCTCCAGCATTTCCAAGCACTGGGTGTGCGGTCAAATTTTGAAAAATGTTTTTACTAAGGAAATATGGGTATGAATGAGATACAGATTAGTCAATGGGTTGAGTTTTTATAAATACACAAATATAAGAAGTGCCTTAGCTCCTTTCTTAGGCTTAGTTGTATGAAGCATTTCCAAGTAAGCAGCTCTGAAACACCGCACATTAAGGGTCACTCTAGAGTTTTCGGATTCAAAAAAGATATACCAGAGAGTTCTGAACATAATCATCTTTTTGTACCACTTCGGGCCAACTTCAGTTGCGCTCACCAAGTTGATGAAGGTCACTTTCCTCCTTAGCTCTCTATGTAAACATCTGATATGGATTCAAACACATTTTCTGCTGAAGCATTTACGTTCACATGCGTCCACATAAACTCGGACCCCCTATAGGATTAGTGTCGCTATATAGCCCGTACAAAATCATTGTTGTATCTTTTTTTCCAAACTCGCAGCACCAAAGACGGTTTTCGTTCGTTTCTGGTCCAAGCAATAAGACTAGAACGATAAGAGTGCCGCAAAGTACTCTGTTAATCGTTTGTGAAAAGACCTAATTCTTACCTGTCTTTCGCTTCCTAGAAAACAGTAATTGGCAATGGTGATTCTTTGCTTAATTTCTAAAAAGGTGTCTTTTTTTTTCTTTAAAGAGGAGGTCAGGTAGATAAGATGATTAGCTTCTCGTTGGATATAGTGTTCAGGATATAGTAGTCTTTCCTAGTCTAAAATATAAATTTTATTCTGCCTCGTTTACTGATAACCCCAATGGTAGCCTGGTGATTTTAGTGATTTAGTTAGTGTATACGAGTAGTTAAAAAGAAATATTATTCTTTGACTTGTGAGCGGTGAAGGCAACGCATCATTTCGCCAGATTACTATATGCAGTAGCAAACGTTCTCCACTACCATTCTATGAACGCCAACAAGCTGCAAACAGATGTCAAAACTACAAATGCCTATATAGCTCTTCAATTATTATCTCATATTTAACCTTAAGATAGATGCAGATGGTCTCCCGTCGATCACACTCTTACCATATTTAATAAATTTGTTGGTGTATGTTTCTTATCAAATCAACTCCTGAGCCTTTAAATAGTTCTGCAGATAGCTTGTCTGCTTTAGCGAATTTTTTTTTTTATATGTCGCTATCCAGATTAATAAACGGGCTGAAAAGTGCCGTTTCTAAGAGAGGGCACCACTTGAATTAAATCCATACCATTTTCAGTTAGTACCAACCTTCAAAAGATAAGTGTATAAATTTGACAGCTGTCGGACGATTAGTTCTCGAGATATAGAGTTGTGAGTGAAGCAACTTTTGTTATTGTGAAAAAAAAAAATGGATTCAAAGCAATTTCGTGTGTTAATTTATCATTGCTTTTTGATAGAAAAAAATTCAGCCGATGCAAAGAAATGGCTTGATAAGCGTTACCCGGGCTCTGCACCAGCTGAACGAACCATTCGCAAGTGATTACGAATGACCGTAAAGTGAAGTTGATCGAGATAGCTGAGGCTCTGAAGATATCAAAAGAGCGTGTTGGATATATCATACACGAATATTTGGACATGCGAAAGCTCTGTTCAAAGTGGGAGCCGCGTTTGCTCACAGTCGACCAAAAACAACAACGTGTTGATGATTCAGAGGAGTGTTTAAAGCTGTTCAACCGCAATAAAGCCGCATTTTTGCGTCGGTATGTGAAAATGGATGAAACTTGGCTCCATCACTTCACACCAGAGTCAAGTCGGCAGTCAGCTGAGTGGCGAGCAGGCGACGAAACTCGTCCAAAACGACCAAAAACTCGCATTTGAAGAAAAAGAAAGTGCTGTTTTGAATGAATCGAATGAATTCGGCTACGAATTGCTTCCCTACCCGTATTCTCCAGATTTGGCCCCCAGCGACTATTTCCTGTTCACAGACCTCAAAAGAATGCTCGCCGGAAAGAGATTTAAGACCGATGAAGAAGTAATCGCCGAAACAAAGGCCTATTTTGAGGCTAAACCGAAATCGTACTACAAAACTGGTATCGAAATATTGAAAAATCGTTTCAATCAGTGTATTGCCATCGAAGGCAACTATATTGATAAATAAAGTAGAATTTTGCAAAACGTTTGTATTTTACTATAAAACAACACGGACTTTTCAGTCCATTTGTTATACCCACTCATGTGAATCCAATTTCTGTCGATGGTCATGCACGAAGAATGGTGCCTGACAGCGAAATATTTGTCTCTGTCGCCCTTACGATTTTTTACACCAATTTTTACTCCACTTATCCCGAGTAATATTTGCGAAAACTATTTCTGTAGAAGCACCTTTCCATGACCTTGATCGAGCTCTTCGCTAAATCGCTATATGATAGCGAGCAGCTCTAATCCTTATATTTTATACTCGCTCGTTACATGCAGTGCCTTCGACCAATATGCCTCTTGTTTCTCTGCAAGAGCTTAGAATTTTTAATTGATTACCTGAAATCCATCACATCACATGCAGTGGTTCTTATGATTTGCCGACAATGTCACTACTCGCTCTCTGCGCTTACTGCAGTATAAGACTTCTCGAGACATTTTAGAAGAATACATCAAAGCAGTCTGAAACCATTCGACGACAGGTTTTCTCTTAGTACTTCTTCGGTGGGCTAGTGTCCGGAATATAGACATCCTCACTTTGGCTACAAAAAGATGTTGTACCCAGTGAATTCTGAGTCAGATATATAAAATATTGAAGCTGATCCTAAATCGTACGTGGGTTGCAATGTTATATATCTGGTTGGCGCATTTTCCATTCGTAGATTGTTCTTGACACCAGCCAAAGTCAAGAAACAAGAGTGTGAGCTGTACGAAACCATAACTCATCAGAGCGTTAGAGCATAGCCAAGTGCTCTTTAGAGTCTGATGAAAACAGCAGCAGTGACGTCACCTTCTTTGGTGACAATGTCTTCGCTGTCGAGCTATATATACCACAAAAATTTGTGTGTTCCAAACCGTTCTCCAAATCCTTGGAAATGCTCAACGCATACTTCTTCAGTCGAGTGCACTTGCAATTCTGCTTACTACATTTTGCCATGCAGTTATACAAGATTGCACGTTTACACACCTGAAGATCTTCTTCGATTTTTTGTGTAAAAGATATCCCCACTGTTCACCAGGGATTAGGTATGTGGTCCAATGCCAGACAAGTAGTAAATTAGTTTTAAAACTTGAGGGGCCTATTTTCTCTTGCAATGATTGAAGTCGTCAAGGGACTCAATATACGCCAACTACGGCAGCTTGTACAATATTACTCATTCTATCCAGTAATAGGAGCTGCGGGCAAGCAAAACTTTCATCAGACAGTGAGTCTTTGCATTCAATTCAGTGCAAGTGCCATTAGAGTCTCTGAGTGTTTCCAGTCTGTGCATTTGTCCCCTTTGAGGCTAATTCGATTTTAGCAGTCCAGAGGCCCTCCCAATTGTTTGGTTGTATGTGGCCTGCTCATGTTCTGAACATTTAACAACATTTACCAAAAGCCCTATAGCAGCTGAAGTCGTCAAGAATAAGATTATTCAAATTTGAGGTTGTTTAGTCCCATCATAACGTGTAGTATTAGACGTACGGATGGCAGTTAAAACGAGTACATAGAACCTAACTTAAAGTGCCTGATTCTTAAAATTCTTAAAAATCACGAAGGAATTTCCAATGACCTGTGGTATTAATACACATGACGTAGTTGAACAGAACAGGTTACTTATGAAATAGAATGACTTCTGACGTTCCATTTGTCTAAAATCATTGAAATTCCTCTGCCCATATGTCCATTCTGTACCTTGTCTCAAAGTTTTCAAAGTTTTTAACACGCTGCAACCAGTGGCTCTACTAAGCACGTACAAAACGATAAAATTCGAAAAAGGTAAACGCACTCTGGAAACTCAAATTTAAAGAGCTTGTCACATAAAACGCCAGAATCAGCTTAAGGATATTTGGGAATGTTTTCGAAAAAAGCCAAGGTACTGGCATATTTCCATAGAGAGAGTCCAATATTTAAATGAGAAATGTATTCAGTATACGAATCTAAATAAAGGCTTTACGATCATTGATTCCTATCGAATTTACCGCCAATGATGATTCCAACTTCAAATTGCAACAAATAATTCGAACTACTCCACTTAATATCGGAAAGTTCACCAGCAACTCAAACATCTGATATCACACCCAACTTTATCGTGAAAACGTTACTAAATAACTTCAAAAATGCCTTTGAAAAAATATTACAAACGCTGCAAGTAATATCGAAACGAAAGCCAGTAAAAGGACAAAGACAATTAATTTCCTTTAGCACCACACATCCCTATCTGCGAGCGCAAAAAGTGCTAACTTGGCAAATTAATTATGAAAATTTCCACACTTTCAACACACATTAGCACAAATTAATATAGTTCCTTAAACGCCCGATCATATATCACATCGAAAAAAGGATGTACGTATATGCACACATAAATATGTGTCGTAGACTAAAGGAGGGATTAAAGGTGGGTCAGAGTTTCAGAGAGTAATGAGAAGCCTGCCTCAAGTGCTTCTACATTCAAGATTAAGTAATTTAGGTCAGCATTAAACATTTAGTTGGATTCAAATATAAAACATAAGGATACAGTTATGTAAATGCAGATGTAGGATTAAGGATATAAAGAAGCAAATATTCTTCAGTTTTTGGCCTGCAAATGAAAATATCGTTAAATGAAATTTATGGTCTATGTAACATACATAGGCAGCCGTACATTGCGTTCTTTCACAATATCGTGAACATTATGTCCATGATGGATTAGATTTGCTCAGGAAATGTTAGCATTCCTTATATGAGGAATTCAAAGCGCTTCTATAAGTTTTTTCTCAAAATATGTGGCGTTTTCCTATATAAATTTCACTTTCGTGGTTATAGCATTTCATTACGGCAAATTGTTTCCAACAAGGCATTCCCCCAGTACTCAAACAAAGGCATACAAATTCATGACATGGAATCAACATTGGCGCCCATAATTACATCTATGCAAGCAGGAAGGGTCTAGCAAGAAAAGTATTGCAAGGACAAACATCACAGCCATCCCGAAATTCTCATAGTATGGGCCGGTGGAAAGGGTTTTAACAAACTGTGTTTCGATTTTGTATCCAGTACGTAACAAATCTGAGCAAAAAAAAAAAACTTTGGGTTTTCAATCCGCTAGTCAACAAAACATTTTGACTGAACCCTTTTGTGGAGTGTTGTCTAAAGCCTTAGAATTCATTTAAATGATCCTAAAGGCGAAGCAAAAACAGAAAACTCCTTTGGCAAAATAGTTTGTAGATTAGGCCGAGTTATGTAACCAGAAGAAAAATGACATTTAATCCGAGAGGTTATCAGAATCACAGTAACAGAGATTCTGAAATTTTACATTCGAGTTCTCTATTGCGTTATCCCTCGGGTTCGAAAATTTATCAAACCAAAGCGCTGGTGTTTATCTGCTTTTCATCGTAATCGTTGTATTCGAATTCTTCCGATTATTTAGATGTACAATTCGTATAATTCTTCGTTTTATCTTGCCTTTCGTTAATGTCCATGCAGATGGGATCGAAGATAAACCAGAGAATTGTTCTCACAAGACAACCTGTACTTGACAAAGTCCATATTTCTGCATCATAAAGAAGGACTGAAATGATTAAGGTTTCATAAAAAGAAGGCTATTCAATTGCCTTCTTAGCCCAGAGAAACAGCGATTGGTAATACTTATTCCTCGTTTTGTGTAAGCCCTATCAGAATTTAAAGCGGAGTTGAGCTACATATTGTACATATATGTGGTTCCGTACTGGTAACTCAAAGTTATTTCCCTCCGAAATAACATTCTATTCGAGACGACTGTATTGTCCCTGTCCTTTTTTATTTATTTCGTATAACAATCTTTAATATATAAATGTACGAACGTACAAGTATTAATGAGTTGAAAATGCGTTCTTCTCATTATGTCAATATCTGTTATTGTTGTAAGTTCTGAGCACTTCACTGAGTCTGCATTCTAGATGTAGTCACATCTGCACTTTCCCATTTTCACCTCAGCAAGCCATCTTCAGAGTTTTCAGTATCCAGTACGATATCTCCTGCCAGCTTTGTTCTTCCTTGTGTTGCTTTCAGGTCAATATTGGTTCGATGTCATTGTAAGCATGACATCGTATTCCAATCCTCTACTAATTAAGATCTGATCCTTTGGGTTGTGGCCTGGTTTATCGTTTCTTTTCAGTGATCACATTTGACTTTCGCATTTCAGAGCTGCGTGGTCTGCGCCGAAAATAAACGTTTTTCCATAGAGATACATATGAAAATGCTGCGTTGCCACAATTTAAGCCAGAAGCTCATGCCGAGTTACGCAATGGTTCCATTCAGGCTTCAAAGGTACCTTGCTATAATATGCAAGCACTTTTTGTTGACCATCATGAGATTGAGAGACCACAACTGCGGCCCCAACATTGCTTGCGTCTATGGGCGCTTCGCAGCCCCTCAATCACTTCTTTTTTGTGTTCACGATGCTCCTCGAACGTCTTACCTATGATGACAACATCATCCAGATACACTAGGCAATGTACGTTCCATTAATCGTTCAAAGATGGCCGGAGCATTGTACAATTCATACGGCATCACTGTTAACTGCCAAAGACCACTTCCTGTAGTAAAGGCTGTTTTCTGACGGTCTTTGAGATTAATCTCTTTCCTGCCAGTAACCGCTATTCAGGACAAGTATTGGAAACCATTTCGCTCCAGAAAGCATATCCAAAGTTTTACCGATTCTTGGGAGTAAGTAGCTAGCCTTTATGGTGATATCGTTGAGACGTCGGTAGTTTACACAAAACCTCTTCACGAGAATCGGTGCAGATGCCCTTGGACTCTGCTTTCTTCAATCACCCTCTCAGCTTTCATCTTCGACACCATTTCGGCAACTCCCTTTTGCTTTGCAAATGGAAGACTCCTTTTAGGTTGACGTATTAGTCGGGCATTTTCGGTATCAAAGATTTCCCATTACTCCTGGTCTTTTGCTATTGAAATAAGGATCGCGATGTTCACATTTTAAGAGGTTATCGCACTAAGTCATCTCTAGCTACTTTAAAGAGTCCGGCGGTTGGGCTAAAGACATTTTATTTTAGTTCATTGCTGCCAGGTGCGAGGAATTATTGATTAATAGAATGTTAGTTATCTCCTCTGAAAGCGGAGATTTGATCATCATCCATATACTCAGTCCTTCATTTTTGTAGGAATTACTATAGCTTTGATTTTTTTTTTTGTAGCCTCGGTAAGTTTTTTTTTCTCAAGCGAGCGCATCTCATGCGCCTTCCTATTCTTTCAGAAGAGTTGGTGCTCATCCTCTGTCTGTAGACCTGTCTAGATGATCTACAAATTATAATTAGTGGTATACATGAACGCGAAGTGTGCAAAAAACACTAAAATCAACGTCTCTACGCCAAGGAAGGTCTATCAATAAAAAAGAATAAATTTGAAGCTACGTTCATGCCATTTTGTGTAGAAAAGCACACCATTTACATGGCCACATCGGCTTCGCTGGCAGTGCCTCAAGCGTTTGTTCCAAGTTTTGATGTCTCGGTCTAATATGTGCGGCGTTATTCCGGCAATAGAGTGTCGAATATTGGCCTCGAGCTCGTCCAAATTGGTTGGCTTCTTAGCGTCGATTAATGACTTGACGTACCCCCAGAAAAAATAAGCCATGAGATGACCAAGTCACCACATTTTTCCTTCACAACTTCGAACGTTTCGTATCTTGTATGGCATGTAGTGCTGTGTTGTTGAAACCACAGCTCGGATATGATCACAGAAAGTCGATTAACATCGATTATTTGGAAAGAAATAAGGTCCGATGATGCCGCCATACCACAAACCGCACCGTGGATGCATTGATGCATGGATGTCTTTACTTTAATAATGGCAATTTTGCTTGTTGTCATAGCGGCTGAGACAAAAATGTGCCTCGTCAAAGATAATTTTTTGACCAAAATCCGGATCTCCGGCCAACATTTCCAGAGCGCAATAAGAGGACTCAATTCTTGCGTCAGCACAATCTTATACGGATGTAGGCCCAAATAAAACCGCAGAATTAGCCGGGTTAGGTCTTTGGTAATGATCAATTCAGCTGATCTGCGCCGAATCGACATTTCTCGATCGTCTTCGATACTGGCCGCTACGGGTGCTATGTGTTCTTCACTTCGCAGCAATCTCTGTCTGGTTGGTGGTTGAAGAGTGTACTCATACTCAAACGGTGCAACGAATTGCCTGCACACTGAAGCTATGATGACGACCGACCTCACGACGAAATTCACATTGCGTATTTGCAACTGAGCCGGAATTCCGCAAGCGAAAAACAATCCATGTTGAAATGGCAAACCTTACTGAATATTTTGATAGCTGGATGTCATTGCTAACTTTAAAAGCTGCTGAAGCATAACAACTGTAAAAACTATCATTGCTATCTGGTCACCTTATATTTAGAAAAAAAAAAACCGAAAGCACAGATAATTTTCCGACCCCATTCAAGCAAAATCCAATGTCCCTCAAGGCAGTCATTTTGGGTCAATAATTTTTATCCTAACAAATTCTGATGTTTCTACTTTCGCTGGTGACATGAGGATGTTCAGAGTCATATCATTGTGCTCTAACTCCCAATGCTTGCGAAATGACTTAAGTAAGTTGTAAGTGTGGTGCAAGCAGATCATTCTAGAGCTTTATGTCAACAAGTGCCAAGTACCTTCATCTGAGCTAATGCCGTCGTACATCAATGTACAAGATCTGTGTAAACCATGTTTGTGATGGATGACTTGATTTCCACGTACATATTAATAGCATTTATTTATTTATTAATAAATCTGAGTCTGTACTTGAATTTTTCAAACACTGGTTGAAAGAATTATAAATTCCCTGAACACTACTTTTGTAAATCTTCTCCTTGAGTATTCCAGCCAAATATGTTCCCCATATAAACTAATCCACATTCAACTTCATTCACTCTCAATACCTGTATGTTAAAATACATGCTTGTCCTCCAGATTCAAACTCACCAATTACCACTATGAACCAATGTTGAAGAATGATGAAAACTACGCCTAAGCTTTATACCCAAATAGCAGCAAAAACTTTGTCAACAAAGCCTTGTTTAACAAGTACCTCCCTGAAAACCTCTCGCTTCCATTTTTACCCACTCCTAAAGTTTAAGATATCTTTAGTTTAAGAACATTTTTGTTGATTTTTTAGTCGTCGTGGTAGATACAGATCAATAAAATTCGTACTAAGTATCAGTAAGAGACCAAGGAACTCGGTGACAATTTTTTTTTTTTATCGTAGACGGCCGCCACTCTAAAGAATTTCTATTCTTAGAATGTCTTTCTTAAAAATATATTAATTGGACATTAACTTAATGGACGCAGATAATCTCATTAAAAAAGAGTGTACTTATATACGAGTATATTTAAAACATAAAAACAATTTACCTTGAGTTAATACATTTATGCATGCACAACACAATTATCTCTCAAACATTTTGACACAATGCGGAAAATTTCACGAAATGTATTCGAAAATTTTTTTGCTCGAAACTTATACAAAATTCGTACAAAAAAAAATATTTTTCTTTTTTAAATAAATTAAATTTTTTTAAAGAAAACTACGCTTTCTAAAAATTCAAATTCTTCCAGTAGTGGATTTAAATTTCAAAATCAAAAATACTGAATAACTGTGGCAATTAATTGGCACACAACTTCCTCGGTCATTTTTGATAAAATATTTCATACTCAAATGTGTGCCAAAAATTGGCACGTTATAGATACATCCCTGGAAATGCAGCTGAACAACTGATGGAATTTAATAATAATAATTCATCCATTTAAATTTAAGTTTCTGGATTTTAATGTTAATTTATACTCGTACCTTAACTAAACACACATGGCGAGTCATTCCCGGCAAAACATCAAAAGTGATATTTGTGAAACTTTGCACATGTTTTTTTTTTTTTTTTTTAATTAAATCATTACTCAGATTTGGTGGGAGCAACATATGAATAAAAACCCAAAAATAGTGTTTCAACTGTGTCAAAACACAATTCCCTTTGGAGTGTTTCCGTCGCCCACGTTAGTTTTGAATTAATCTAATTACCTTTGAGAAGTTTTGCTTTTTTTCTTTAAAACGGGAGATTTGCAGCGTGTATGGAGATTCGGCCATAAGCGCTGGCACTTGTCAGAGTTGATTTACACTCTTTCGTTTAGGAAATACAGACCTTGCTGATGCTGTTCGCTCTGGATTTCCACCTACCACCGACTACTGATGACACGGGAGATCGCTCAGCGGTTTGACATCGCTTATACAACTATTTCATAGACACTGAAAAGGCTTCGAATGTCGAAAAAGGTGGATGTTTTGTTTCCTCACGAACTCGGTGAAAGAAACATTACGGATCACATAATGGTCTGTGAATCTTTGTTGAGATGGAACTCCCTTGAAGCTTTCCTGAAAAGAGTGGTTACGGAAGATGAAAAATGTTTAGTTTACAAGAACATTCGGCATAAGTAAAAGGTCAAAGTGCGCTCCTTGTGAAACATCGCAATCGGTCGGTAAACAAAATTTGCATCCCAAAAAAGTCATGTTGAGCATTTGGTGGGACTGGCGAGGTGTCCTTTACTTCGAGTTGCTTCCACGCAATCAGAAAATAAATGTCATTAAATATTGCTCGATACTTTAAGCAGACAGTGAAAGAAAAACGGGCAGAGTTGGCGAACAGGATAGGCGCTATTTTCCATTATGACTACACGCAGCTCTGGTAACAAAACAAAAGCTGAATTCATTTGGCTGGGAAGCTATGTAGCACCCACCGTACTGCACCTGTACTGCTCTCTCAAAAAGAAATTTGGACGGAAGGCAATTCAATTCCAAAGATGAGATCAAAACGTACCTGGAAAACTTGTTTACTCATAAGTCTGCTGACTTTTACAAAAGAGGCATTATGTCTCCTCCAGAAAGTTGGAAGAAAGTAATATACCATGATGGACAATATCTGATGGATTAAATATATTTATACCAAAAATATGTGTCTAACTTAAGCCCTAAAAAACAGTAGAACTTATTAAGCAACCTTATAACTGAATAAGTCTCTCAAAGGGCTAATTAAAATTAACAAAAACGCTAAGTAAACACTGTTTTACTAATTTGATTTCTCTAACCTCTAACATGTAAAAATTTCTATATAACTAGAACTATGACTATAACTGAAAAAGTAACCGATAATACGAAAGTGATTTACAAGTGTGGGATTGAACCGACTACTATCCATCACGCTACGCCGAAAACCAGTAAAACAAATCCTTTATTCTAAAGACGAGGATTTTCCAGCAGGATCCTAAAAATATTTACTTTTTTTTCGTAATTAGTACACACTCAAGAAATTAAGTGAAACCTTAAATTATTTGCACCCATTGCGGGCAAAGGAAAATTAGGGATAAAAAAAAAAAGAGGAATTCCGATGGACGTTGGTTGCTGGTAATACCCTAGATGG
This sequence comes from Volucella inanis, assembly GCA_907269105.1. Lineage (NCBI taxonomy): Eukaryota > Metazoa > Arthropoda > Insecta > Diptera > Syrphidae > Volucella > Volucella inanis. Next base: position 21,376,938 of record OU026157.1, read on the forward strand.
GTGTTACGGTTGAAGCTTTGAGTTAGCAAAATCCCTATGCTATTTCGATGGAGCACTAGTGTTCATCGGTGTTTGATGGTGTGAATTGACTGTGTTATGCCATGAGTTATAACCTATGAGTTTTATCGCAAGCCTTTGAAGCCTGTCTAGCAAGTGCAGATTAATCTTAGATGTTGGCATTGTAGTTCAATTTTATGAGGATAAATTCCACATGTATTGGGGCCTGATGAAAGAGGGTGAAGTATTTCATACATCATTTGAGGAGTTTAGATATTTTGCAGAGTTTTTGTCAACATCGAATATGTGGTCATCCCCACGTAGATTTTTATTGACACACATGCCAATATTGGAAAGTTTTTTGGTTTCAAAAATGCATGTAACAATAATGGATAATGGCTTATTATCATACTAGGTAACGCCATCTAAGTAGTAATATAAGTTTGATCACGGCTTCAACTATCATGCGTCTTCAGCCAGCGTGGTCTTTTATCAGTACTGAGGTCTAATTCCACTTGAGTGTGTCGTGTCAACCTCTACCCTATTGTCTCTCTGGATTGGGTTCAAAAACATTTTCGGCCATCGGACTGGTATCCATAAGCTCAAGCTGACCTAACCATATGAACTTAGACATCTGAGCTTTCGTGACGAAGTCAGCATCGCCGTAAAACCCCTTTTCGTCGCTGTCTTTTCCAATCTCCATTGAAACAAACCGAAGAAGCGAGAACATTTTCATCCGTTTTCGAAAGTGTCCAAGCTTCTACTCCGTAAGGCAGAACTGGGATAATCAGTGTCTTGTATAGGGTTTTCTAATAACGACTTGACAACTCTTTTTTTAAATAAAAGGCAAACCATTTGAGATATTTCAAAAACTTTATTATTGGCTTCAAGTACAATCAAAACATTTATGAATGGAACTCGACTTCGTTCATATGACCACCGCGGGCACGTTTGCAGCGGTCGATTCGTTGGACCCAATTTTCAAGGACTTGGGCACACATTTCGGCCAAAACGGCCGCTATTTCGCGTTCAATGTTGGCTTTGAGCTCTTTCAACGTCGTCGGCGTCTTGGCATAAACCAATGACTTAGCGTAGCCCAACAGAAAATAATCAAGCGGCGTTAAATCGCACGAACGATCCGGCCAATCGACTGGCCCATGTCTTGAGATTACACGCTCACCATACTTACTCTTCAATAAATCGATTGTAGCGTGTGCTGTATGGCTTCTGGCACCATCCTGTTGAAACCACATGTCGTCCAAGTCCATATCTTCCAATACGGGCCAAAAATAATCGGTGATCGTGGCGCGATAACGCTGACCATTCACAGTAACGTGACGATCGTTATCGTCGACGAAAAAATATGGCCCAATAACGCCGCCGGCATGGAAACTGCACCAAACAGTTATTTTTTGTGGATGAAGTGGTGATTCATGAAGCACATGTGGGTTTTCACATGACCAATAACGCATATTTTGCTTATTTACGAACCCATTGAGCCAAAAATAAGCTTCGTCACTGAAGATGATTTTGCGATGAAATTCATCATCTTGGCGCATCTTTTCCAGAACACAATCGGAGAACGTACGTCGCTTCAAATGGTCCATCGGCTTCAATTCTTGAGTCAGCTTGATCTTGTATGGGTGTAAACCAAGATCCTTACGCAAAATATGCCATAATGTGGTATGAGCGATGCCCAATTCTTGGGAACGCCGTGGAATTGACTGATTTGGATCGTTTGATACGGACGCCTGAACGGCAGCGATATTTTCGACACTTCAACCAACCCGTTGTCTCACTGACACGGCAACATCACACAACGAATATGTAGACTCAAATTTTTGCACTAAACTTGTTATTGCCTGTCTACTAGGGCGAGAATTACGACCGAAAATTGGAGTTAACGCTCTTAAAGTTACAGTCACTGACTCCGAATATCTGTAGAATTTTTTTATAATTAGCAGACGTTGCTCGTTAGTGTACTTTACCATGATAAAAATATTGAGTTTACTGAATAAATTGAGAGTGACAGTTTGATGATTAGTGAAAGAGTGCGTTCACAAATTAAATTCAAAGTCAAGTCCCTATTGGAAAACCTTATATAAAATCTGTTTGATTGCTTCACTATTCAATTGCATCTTTAACCCAAAAAGCAGTGATTCTTACAACCTGGTGCCATTGGAGTTGATAGTGGCACCTAGGTAGATAAAGTCCTTTATTATCTTAAAGTTGTAGCTGCTTATCGTGATGTTTGCTCTTTTATCACCTTTTTGTTGACAGCATATACTTGATTAGCTTCGTTGACTGATAAGCCCATCTTTGCCGCTTCTAATTCAATAGTCGCGAGCGGTTCATTGTTAGCTCGATGTGTACGACAGCTCATTGTAGTGTTCTGTTTTTTTATTACCATCGTCATCGTATATAATCGAATGAGCTTGGCAGGGCTTTATATGCATAGTTCGACTCTATAGATGTAGTCATATGACGTTCCTGACATTTGACTCCTTATGACATGAAGGAAAACTCGATCGGAAAAGGCTCTGGCAGTCTCTTACCATTGTAAGCTTTCGACGTTGAACTTCCTCACAATGGTTCGGTGGATTTGGGCTGTTACATATTGTTGTATATCCACATTCGTATCTTGGAAATCCAAAATACTGGAGGAGTGCGTTGCGCCAATCGCAATATGATTAATTTGGTTGACTGTTTTGATCAGTTGTTGTTATATGGACACAGCATGGGTTTGTCCGGAGGTGATGGCGTTTATGCTATACTTCGTCACTATATTACCAAAGATACCTTCCTTTCCAAGCTTGGCATTAAAATCACCAAGGAAGATCATTATATCATATTTAGAGCATTGCTCGTAGGTTTTGTGGGGAGCTCGTAAAAGCAGTCATAAGTAAGGTCCTCCTTGCCCTCTGTTGTGGCGTATGTTATTTTTACACTGATAGCTCTTTCCTGCTCGAAATTATGACTCTCAATTGATATTATATCTTTGCAAAACAAAATGTATCACTTTACGCTTGGAAAACGCTAGAAAATATTGCAAACTTATTTCAAAAGTAAATACTGTGTTACCAAACCAGTGCGGTTATTGAAGTTTTAATTGAAGTAAAAGTCCAAATGTAATCTTGCTGTATGAAGGTTTGTGCAAAAAGTTCATGAGACTGACTTGCTTGCAGACAACACTTATGGTTACCGTCGTCCTATGGTACGTACCGACGAGAATGTGGCTGCTGTAGCCGAAAATGTTCAACTCAAATCATGAGCCAGTAGCCTGATGAGAATTTTACATAAAGATCTCGAATTATTCCCTTACAAAGTCCAACTGACTCAACAATTGAAGGCAAAAGATCATCTGCGGTTCTCACTTTGAGTTTTATAGCAGCTCGAATTGAATTTGGCCGGAAATCATTTTTTTTTTTGGCGAAGCGTATTTTCAAATCGGTGGCTATGTTAACAAACAAAATTGCATTACCGCATCTGGGGGTCAGAAAACACGCAGGTGATTGGCGAGAAACCAATGCATACGCAGAGAGTGACAGATTGGTGCGAATTTTAAATTGGTAGAATCATAGAAGAATAGTAGAATAGAATTATTTTATTTTTAAAAGGAAAATTGCATTATCGAATTTTCTGACTGGGTGCTTGAACAGTTTGAAATCAGATTTTGTTCTGCAATTGCGAGGTTCATTTCTATGGTAATAAGCAAATTGTTAACATGTCCCGAAAAATCCACTGTTTGGCTCGATTTATAGGCTGCTGACATCGTCAGGCCAAGACTGTAGAAAATGGAAGCGTCACTGTCAATCGTCTCTGATGCTGAGGCACATTCAACGACTTGTTGTTTTCAAAAGTGCACGAACAAAATCTGCAGGACATTTGAATTCAACAGGATGGTTTCACATACTACCCTGCTGGCGAAACCATTGTGTTATTGAAGCAATTGTTTAATAACAACATTATCTCACATTATCGTGTGAGCTGACACCACTGGAGATATTTGAGGTCATTGGTTAGTGTAAAAAAGCCAACAATGATTCCAGCATTGAAAGCCATTCGTAAGATACGGCCTCAAATGCTAGAAAAAAAGATCGAAAATTGGAGCTCCAAGATGCAGTTCCTGAAATGCTCCCGTAGGTAGGTAGCACTCAAAAAAAAAAAAACTCTCTATATAAAGTGTGACCAAATAAGAACTATAGGAAAAAAAATTTAAATAAAATAGCAACGGTGTGAAATATAAAATTTATTCTGTCTCTATTTGGAAACTACATTCATGCCATTATGAGTGGAATACCACATCATTGAAATTGCTGCTTCGGCTTCGCTGGCAGTGCTTCAAACGGTCGGTTCAATTTTTAATAACTCGGTACAATATGTGCGGGGTTATTCCGGCAATAGCGTGTTCAACATTGGCCTCAAGCTCCTCCAAATTGGTCAGCTTCTTAGCGTAGATTAAGGACTTGATGTAGCCCTGGAGAAAATAATCGAGTGGTGTAAAATCGCATGATCGCGGCGGCCAATTGATGAACGCTCGAAAAGTGATGAACCAAGTCGCCACATTTCTCCTTCACAACTTCGAGCGTGTATAGCTAAGCACCATCTTGTGGGAACCACATCTAGAATATATCGATGCTGTCGAGCTCTGACCACCTATACCTATACCTGAGACGGTATAGTTATAGATCGAATGATGCTGCCATGCCATAAGCCGCACCAAACAGTCAATCTTTGTAGATGCATTGGCAAAACACACAAGGCTGTATCTCCGGCCAATATTTGCAGTAATAATTGCGTCAGTACAATCTTATATGAATGTAGGCTCAAATCCAACCGCAAAATAGGTCGGGTCGACTCTCTGGCGATGCTCAATTCAGCTGATCGGCGCCGAATCAACATTTCATTTTGCAACAATCTCTATCTAGTTGTTGGCCTAAGACCCGAAAGAGTGTACTTACGCTCAATTGTCTGCACACTAGAGCTATAATGACGATCGATCTCACGACGAAATTCACGTTGCGTATTTACAACTAAGCCGAATTTCGATATTTGTTAATAATTTCCAGACGTTTGGCAATGCCTTACTGAATATTTTAACAGCTAGATTAACAGTTGCTGTAACATAACGATTGGAAAATATCATTGCTATCTGGTAACCCGTTACAATATTTTGTCCTTCATTCACTCAGAAGCAGAAATCATGGCCAAGAAGCTTTTGAATACAACAAAACTGCCCGAATAAAAAGAAAATTATTGAGAATTCATTAGCAGTCTGTCGAATGGAATAACCTCACCAAACTCTACCCAAGCAAATTGAGATTAATCCATAAAATTCATCATCTCCTTCTGTCAGTACAAAGGAGAAAAATAAAAGAAGAAAACGACACCTCCCCCTGGCAATTGTAATTAATATTTCCATTACAGCCAAGCACAAGTTTGTTAATTAAAAAAAACCCGCCATTCGTAAATCCAGACTGCATAAAGTACAAGTACTTCAGCAAACTTTTTTAATACTAATTTACTAATTATGTATGGAAAGTATTAAATTAAAAAAAAAAAGAATATAATAAAAATACGAAAAAAAAAATTAAAATCAATTTAAGTTTGAAATAAATTCTTACCACTAATTACTTCAGCCTTAATGCGCAACGGTAATTAATTATCCTTTAATGTTTTCGATTTTTCTGCCCTTATCAAAAACCACCCCACCACACTTAATTCTATATATCCACTACCTCTGGTGGTGTTGAATCCGTTGCTGTCGCCTTCGTCTTCGTCGTCGTTGTCGCTGTGGTGGTCTTCGTCGTCGTTCTCGTCGTCGTCACTAGTCGTCCCAGTGACGAATCTTATGCCGAAAATGTAACTCACACTAATTTACATATACACAAGTGAATATAATAAATTAATAAACATTAGCAACAAATTTAACAATACAATCATTAAGCGCAATCTAATTTAAAAACACTATTGACATTAACTTGGATTTTTATTTATTTTTTTTCTTTTTTTCTAAATTTAAATTTAAACAATTTTTTACTCCTTTTTATTTTGTTTTGAATTTCTATTTTAAGGATTTCATGTTTCTTGCACTTTTATAGCCTTATCAATATATATACACGCGTATGTACAAATATATGTATGAAGATATATACAAAAGCAAATTAAATACAAAATACACAGATATCCGCTTTACACCTGTGAAAAGGGAGGACAAGCAACAGAGAGAAAAAAATAAATTCAACACACACACAGTGTAGGGTTTTCCTACGATCGAAAAAGTTCAGGTAGAAAATAATTTCCCTCATAAAAAAAAAAAGAATTCAAGAACGAATGGACAATCGCTCCAACAGAGAGAGACACAGAGCACCTCTCTGCACAAAAAAGTATCCCTAATGAAGGAGAATGTACGAGCATGGATACGAGTATGAATGCGAATGCGAATACGAGTACAAGTACTCCTCCTGAAGTGTGCAGGGTGCTTTAGATTTAGACACAACGACCGACCGACATAGGCGATAGAGATAGGAACCAGCTTGAATACTAGTTACCATTGCGATAAGCAACTATGATATGTACATAAAGCAAATCGCAAAAATTCAGACTAAGCTGGTCATCCTATATGCCAATCCATTGCCATATGGAATGAGAAAATACGAACAAGAAGAAAAAATGAAACGCGTATACGAGTAGATACAGAAATCGCCACAGGATGGCAATAGTTTTCTACAAGGATATTAATCCTCGTTACAAAAGATTCACAAGGCCGTGCAACATATTCATATGTGTATACTCGTGCACGTAAGGTATGACCCGCACTTTTCTAGAAAAAAAAAAAAGAACAGCAGATCCTGGAAAATAAACCGACACGGGATTCATACGATGTTAGTAGTTTCCCACATCGAACTGTAGCACCATCAGAGATAGGATCCAAACTATGCATAGACCTTCTCTTGCAACCCTTAGTTTGTAATATCCATCCCTGTTGTCCACAACTACTCAACTGAAGAGACAAAAGATGAAGGCAACAATAGAAACGGAAATGGAAATCGCTAAGAATAACACGGTCGACTTGTGTCCGGGGAAATTATTTTCCACTCAAATCCATTTTCTTTTCATGATGCAAATTTTCCAGAATTTTTTTTTTTTTTTTTTTTTTTTTTTTAGTTCACTTGCAATATGTAATTTTCTTTTTTTACAAAAACCCGCTTCAGCCTTTCCTTTCCTTTTTCAAAACTTGATAGCAACTAATTTTTTTTTTTTTTTTTATTTAACAGAGAACACAGTTTATACAAAACAAAAAAAAAAATTTGCCAAAAACAGAAAAAACTAATTTTTTTTACTCAAAAAACCGATGCGCAACGGAAATTTTAACCACGCGGTAGATGTCTAGTGTAACGTACGACGGGAAAACTCTAACCGAACTGGCCAGCACAAAAGGAAAATTTTTTTCCAAAAAAAAACTCTCTCATTCTGGAGGGAAATTTTGAGGAAATATGCTCTCTCTTCACTACCCCTAAAAGGTGATTGATGTGTAAGTGTGGTGACGAGCATACGAGTAACTGTGCCAGGTACAAAGTTTACAAAAAAAAAAAAAAAAAAACAGGAAAAGTACTACTCGACCTGGTGCTAGAGGGGGTGTTTTCTTTTACAAGGACACAATCATTAAAAATTTCAAATTTACTATAGTTATTGCAAAATATAACTGTTAAAAATTCAAAAGTGCGCGTTCCAGTGTTCCTGTGTACAAAAAAAGTGCATAGGTTTGGTAAGTTGCATCGGAAAACCGTCGAATGCACAAGATCTCGTTGCCGAAATTCAACAGATTATTAGTTACATGGAGGCTACACATTTTAACACACTCACCGATATATTCAGTTGGAGGAGGTCGTCATGCGTACTATCAGTTGAATGGGAAATTTTCTGGGAGAAGAGCTTTTCAGAAGAGGAAAAGCTTCGAGCTTCTGTGAACAGTAGCGGAGACTAAATGTTGTTTCGGTGGCGTATGTGGAACATTTATTTTTACTGATCTTATAGCAAACCTGCAAGCAGTGTATGCTGAAATCTTCCTTTATTTTAGTTGCCTTGTTGCGACAGGAAGACATACCTAAGAATCAACATTTTGGATGAGATGTCGAACTAAGGCCAAAGATTTCCTGACTTAACCTAGTATATTGGACCCAACGGATTTATGAATTCAAAGCTGTGCTTGCAATAGCGATAATTTACCCTACGAGTGCTACCAAATCATATATTGATTTGTTCGCCGACCCACGATTTCTGCACCTTTCGATTCCCCTGACTGTTGCGGTACTTTGTACGACATGTTGGTTAGGGCAGGTAAGAGTTATTCTCGTCGAGGTGCACTTAGGTTAGGTTGCAGCAGTGTATGCTGAAATCTTCCTTTATTTTAGTTGCCTTGTCGCGACAGGAAGACATACCTAAGAATCAACATTTTGGATGGGATGTCGAACTAAGGCCAAAGATTTCCTGACTTAACCTAGTATATTGAACCCAACGGATTTATGAATTCAAAGCTGTGCTTGCAATAGCGATAATTTACCCTACGAGTGCTACCAAATCATATATTGATTTGTTCGCCGACCCACGATTTCTGCACCTTTCGATTCCCCTGACTGTTGCGGTACTTTGTACGACATGTTGGTTAGGGCAGGTAAGAGTTATTCTCGTCGAGGTGCACTTAGGTTAGGTTAGATCAGGTTAGAGTGGCTTTTGGAAAAATCAACCCACTTAGGCCTATTGTCCCATTGCTGTGCCACATGGATCTGTGACCCTTCTACTCTTGGAACCAATTTGAGTTTCTGACGAAGAGCTGGGGACTCCTATATTGTTTAGATCGCTCAAGTCATTATAGAAGAAATAAGTTTTTTTTTGGAAGAGAGCTGGGCATGCAACATCTGCAAAAGTTGACAATAAGACAGTATCCAGTGATGACACCTAGGAAAGCGCTGAGATGTTTCTTATTTTGAAAAGTCAAACTTTTAGAGCGATTCAGATCCAGTTCTGGCCAGATTTGTTTAGTCGCTAGACATGTTGACTCAAGTATCCACCTAAGGTTTGTTCCTCTATTATCATTATCATTATCAGTTTGCACGTAGCGATTGATATACCGATGATACCCTTTTCAGGTAGGATAGGTAGAGTAGTTCCAATTTTGACGAGTTTCTCGGCCCTACAATTCTCTGGAATATCTATGTGCGCCAGCACACAATAAAGGTGTATATTGAACTGCTCCGCTATCTCCTTAAAATATGATCGGCAATCAATGGCAGTTTAAGAATTTTATGAGACTGAGTCCAGAAATTTTATAGCGGCCTGACTATCTGAAAAGATGCGGATATCCTTTACAGATATCATGTTTTTCTTCTGTTAGGACAGGACTTTTTTATTGTTTTTGCCAAAATTTCCGCTTAACACACGCTATAGTGATTTCGAAGTTGGAAGAAGAGGCTTAGGTTGAACCTATCAGAGAAAACACCGAAACCAACCCCGCTATTAGTCTTGAATTCACCTTTGTAGAAAAATCTTTGTCAAACTAATATTGGGGCATAATCTAGCTGGAATAATGTTCTTTGGAAGTATTCCTAGTATGTTTAAAATATTAGCTTGGGCATATAGTTAATTGTCCACTGTGAAGTCGCTTTAAGGTGAATAGTTGAGTTAGCAGCCACTTGCGTACTGAAAATATCGTGGGGTGTCAAGTGAAGCAGAAGATCCAGTGCAGCAGAGGAAGTAGTACGTAAGACTTCGATTAGGCACAAACGTGCTGTCCTTTGGGCTTTGCTTAGTTTGATGCGGTTGACTGCTTTGTCTAAGTCCGTCCACCAAACAACCACATCGTACGTGGATATCGGTTTTACATATAACCGAGATTTATAGCCAGTGAGTAATGCGAAGCTACCCTGTATTCTCTTAAATCTTTAATCGCTTGTAATCAGACCGTGAGTTTTAAAAACGATTGCAATAATTCTGTTGTGATTACTACTGGCCGCGAATAGGGAGATACCTAGAACGTGGGTGTCGAGTGGCAGGTTGAGCGATTCATTACCTGAGGTCATCTAAGACTCATCGGTTTTTTTTTTCAAACAGCTAAGCATCGTAGGACTTGTAGTGAGGCTTCTTCTTAACTTAACCCACAGGTTTCTGTTATTTTGCCACAAAATAACCTCCAGGATTATAGCTTTCTTTCTTATATATTTTCTTTATTTTTTTTTTTAAGGTACATGTTTTGACGGATTTCTTATATGGGTCCCAGTTTGTCACCTTTCTTATGCTTTTTGCTTTGCATTGGATTTCCAATGTTTCAATGCTGATGTCCACGATTGTAGCTATTTCTTGCCTCTAGTTTAATGAAACCAAAGTAAATAAGTTGACTTTATTTTTGGTTTTAGTTTGAAGATGGGCTCATTGACAATATTACAAACAATGAGGCTAGTACTTATAAAACAATCGAAAAGTGAGTCACACATTAGGTGGTGTACGTTGGCATCGCTTTCCATGATGAAGCCAGTTTATTGCCTTCCAATTTTCAAGATCACCAATAGTCGTGTCCAAGGTATGCCGATGCTGGCCAGTAGGTACTTTTGCCAGTCTCTAGTCTAGCAATGGTTATGTCGGGGTCGTTGAAAATAGGAGTAATAGTAAGAGGTGCACTTAGACAAGTTGTTCATTGTGATTCCACTAAGGTCTAAGTACTCCTAAAACCTGAGAGATTTCTTGATATAGTTGTCAAAATCGCTGATTTTCGTGGAGCAGACTGCCTAGAGATTTCATTCTGATGCCTGTAAATGCAGGGCAGATGGAAAAGAAAAGCACCACAGATTCATCTGTCTAGCCTCTGCAAGAACTGAGAAGATTTATTTCTAGAACCTGTGCTTTGTAAGCCTTATAAGACCCTTTTAAGGGAATTTTTCGAAGAAAGATGAGTAAGCGCTTCAGTGATAAAGTGCCTGCGGTACCAGCACCCACTACGTCAACACCGAGGATCTGCATCCTGATGCGAGCATAAACTGAACTTTCACAGGATAGTGCTCCGCGATGTCGCTATCACTTTCACGATTCACAGTCTCCATCGATTCTTCACAATATAGTTTGTTGCCATCAGGACTGCGTATATCTCCGCTTGGAAGATGGCTTTGAGAGTGCAGCCCAAGATATGAATATCAAGATTATTGAGAATAAATTATTCCTCTAGAGCGAAGTCATAGGTGCTAGGGAAAGCCCCATTAACCCGAGACAGACCGTTCTTTGGAGTCTGGTAAAAGCAGCAATGACATATTTTCGTGAGAGATTATTCCACAAAGCAACCAGTGCAGAGGATATAATTGGCCTTATCATAGACATGTTAGTCCAGAAGACTTTTCTCGGTGACAAGCTCCATGTCTTACCAACAGCTCCTTGCACTGCTTAAAGGCCGACAGCAACTTTGAGGTTTTCGACGTAACATATTTAGCCTATAACATTTTGATATAGAGTTGACACCAAAATACTTAGTATCTTTGGAGAATTTGATGGTGATGTTTTTAAAAATTAGGTAAGGAAGACTAGACTTCTCTTCTTTTCGTAAAGAGAGTTGTGTCTTTTAGTAACCAGTTACCTATGATTATGTTTATCAGTTTGGAAATATCTCTTCTCCTGAATTTTTGTATACAGAGGAGTTCAGAAAAGATTCCTCCCAGAGAAATATTTCAGATGGTGGCTATCTTGGCGCATGAGGTCCAAATTGAACAGGTGATGCCAGCGAAGTTTTGGTTATAATGGTTACTTTCTTTACAATCACCAAACTTCAAAGAAGAGGTAGCTCGCTTATCTATAAGGATGGCACCACCTCTTCTTTGGAAATTTGACTTGGAAATGCTGGCAATGACAACATTCTGAAGGATGCATTAGGCCAATACTGCGGAGATCAACTGTGTGAGCTTACTAAACGAGAGAATATTCGCATTCCCTCAAGGTAAATGCTCTATATAATGGCTAAACAATTTGATGCCGAATATTCTTCCTCGACTTTGCAGATTTTCAGGCTATCCAAACTAATACTCGCCACTTGCTGGATATCGGATAAGCTCACAAAAACGGGAAATGTGCTGAACCGTCTCCGAACCCAGAAAAATAAAAGATCTATGCTCACAGGGAAAGCAAGATACGGAACGCATCTGTGGCGACCTGTAGCTTCTTCGAATCGTTTCACATCACTATATAACGAGCAATATGAGAAAATTAAAGCTTATCATATTCTTCTAAGTAAAGTCTTAGCACTTAAATTTGAACAATTTAGTTTCTACGTAACGAATGGTCAAATAAACTTAGCCATATCCAACAGGTAAGCCATGAATATCAGACTGTAGGTAGAACGAATTTTAAATCAGGACCAAATTCTCGGTCCTGTTGAAAGGAAAGAATGTGAGAAATCTCTCAATACTCTGCCTAAGTCGAAAATGAGGCAGAAAGTACCTACCACCTTGATCAAAGGTGTTATTTAGAAGTTATTCAGAAAATTAAAAATAAAAGTTTATTCATCTAAATCTATATTGTACCCTTCAAAGTAATCCAAATAAACTGCAACACACTTATGCCAGCGCTTGATCTAATCCTCGAAACATTTTTTATATTCGGTTTTCGGTATGTTCATCAGTGCTTCCTGCGATTTTTCCATTACATCCTCTCGGCTGCGGAAACGCATTCCCCGTAGTGGTTTTTTTAATTCGATTGAACAGAAAGAAGTCACAGGAAACCAAATCAGATGAATTCGGTGGATGTTGGATGGTAATTGTTGCATTTTTCGTCAAAAAATTACGAATAATGATGGCACTGTGCGACGGTGCGTTATCATGGTGCCCACAATTCTGGTCTCTTTCGGCGAATTGCTTCACGCAAACGTCTCATAACCCCCAAATAATACCCTTTATTTACTGTATGGCCTTCTGTCGAAATTTCATGATGCACTACACCGTTGTAATCCTTGAAAACCGTGAACATTGCCTTCTTTTTTGACTGAAAACGACGTGGTGGTTTTTTTGGTCTCGGCTCATTTGGTGAACGCCATTCACTTGCCTGATGTCTGGATTACGTGTCGTACTCATAAACCCATGTCTCGTCTCCAGTAATGATCCTTTTGATCAATGTAAGATCGGATTCAGCCTCGCAAATCATTTCTTTTGCGACGTCAACACGGTGTCTTTTTTGCATGAAATTGAGGTCTTTTGGCACCAACTTTACTGCTACACGACGGAAACCCAAATCATTAACCAAAATGTTTTGGACGGGTCCATAGGCAATGCTCAAGTCTTCCGCTATCTCTCTGATAGTTAATTTACGGTTATTGACCAACATTTCTTTTACTTCGTCATTGTTTTCGTCGGTTTTAGATGTCGATAGTCTGCCACTGCATTCATTATCTTCGATTGACTGACGACCACTTTTGAACCGCTCGTTCCACAGGTAAACGACCGATTTCTTTAGAGAATCGTTGCCGAAACACTTTTCTAAAAATTCCAACGTTCGCGCACCATTAAATCCGTTTTTTACACAAAATTGAATACAAGTTCGTTGTTGCAAATTTAAATCCATTTCTAAAGTTGTAAAAAATCGCCAACACACACACACGTAACGTAAGAGAGAATATCAACAACAGATGTACCAACTTAACAAAAAAAAAAAAAACAGAACTCAAAACGAACCAATGGAAGCGCCACACGGTGGATATTCCCTTATCGTTACCCTCATCAAATGTTTTAAGGTCATGTGCCTTAACAGTATAAACTCCTAAAGATCGCCGGTTCTATTATGATGAAAGTCTTTAAAATGTACCAGTCAGCCAGGCTAGAAACGCTCAGAATATTTAATGACACCTACTTCTATTAAGTCTAATGCAGAGGCTCTCAGTTTTATGTTCGAGACTCACTTCCCAGATGATCAGTGCAGACCCGATTCAAAACCAACTGCAGTCACGGGAACTTCAAGTGTATCCATTTAATACAGTATAGCTGATGTAGTATCTGGCATTGACTGAAAACATACCATATATTTAAAAACATACCATAGATCGTTCACCATATATGTGAAAAATGTAATGCTAGCTAAAAGAACCTTGAACCTTGAACCTTGAACCTTGAACCTTATTTCGGTCAATGTCATGACGGAGGTTACCGACAGAGCGGGTTCGTATCTTCACTCATATGGTTCGTATCGGCCAGATTGAAAACATCCTTCCGATAGTTTCTAAGAAGTAGCCGGTATTTCTGCTGTTCCTTTGCAGGAAGTAGAGTAAGTTCATTACTGGTGTCTCAACGGGGCATTACATTTTTGCTTCTCACTTAAGTGTGCTCGACATAGTGACATCAACTCCTACAACGCTTGCAAAGAGCTGGCGTTTTCTCCTTGCGCCGCAACTTTTAAAACCTATTCAATCTTATCAGTTTACATTATTGAGCCCGTAGCAGAGTCACTCTGACAAGCGCCTTATCATATGCTGATCCTGCCAAGCCTTACGGACACTAATCTATACGACTGGCTCTCACAGCTTCAATCGAACAATAACCAGGTATAACCATGAATATAGAGATAAGAAGTGTATGTCATATATCACTTGATGTATTTAGTTCCCTCAGTTCTTTAATCTTGGTCTTGAGGCGCTTGTACTACTCCTCTTGGGAATTATTTAGCCTATGCCTCAGAAAGGGTTGTCTAGGTCTTACTTAACCTAGAATCATGAAAGAGTTCAAATTCACTATTTTAACTGATACCATCTCCTGGATCATCAAAACTTGCTCCCCAAATAAATCGGTATCTTATCAATGGTTCTGCAGAAAATTTGTTGTCCTACTAATTACGAAAATTAACCAAATTTCTGTTTTGGAGACATAAATTTTCATTTTATTTAAAAACGATCAGTTTGGCAAGAACTCCCTATATGATATTGGGTGAAGATTCATGGAAAAAGTGCGATAACTCTCATGTGTAACCTGCCGAAATGACTGAAGGCGACCAAATAAGGCTTTCATCAACGTACTTTATGTTACCATTTAATACCCCAATTTGAAGTCACGTGTGAGATATGAACTTCTTCGTTGGTAGGACTATCTAATACTTTCAGTCATGGCACCCAGTATTTATAACTCCACATCGAGATAACCAACAACTCGAATTAATCTCCCACATGAGACTGAGCCTTCGTATTATACGATTAAGAGCTAATCAAAGCAACATTTTGTAAGGATAAGTATGTTCAGCTTCTTTTGTACAAAAAGGACCTGATTATTGATAGTGCGCAGGGATAATTTTTGTGCCACTGTTAACAACACATTTCAGTAAAAATATCAAGTAAGATGGCTTTACCAATGAAGAATATAGGAAACGAAATGTGGACATATTTCTTTATACGTTCCAGGATGAATAGAAGAAAACAATATTGTCATCAAGCTACAGTCGAATAAGCTGTCAGTTACTCAACGGCATGAGGCTGAGACGTAGTCGTCTTACAATCATCTAAATCCGTCTTATCGTCCAACACAATGCGCCCCAGAATACGTTTACGACAACATCATATTTGTCTTAGAGATAGGCTTGTTAAGTCCAGTAGTTTCACCTGGACAACAGGTTTCGTCTGAACATCTAAAAATTTCAAAGTTTTAGTTGACCACAGTATCGTTTTTCATCAACACAATAAGCAGATGATTCTTTGTTTGTCGGTAGAACGTATTTCGTCTTGTTTTCGTTTAGTTTCAGAGCTTCTCTTTTCGCCTCTTCTATTTCAAATAAGTGTTCTGCTTTTTTTTAAGCACAACACTCAGACAAAAAACTAGTCCATTGCACTCCTATCTAATTACTTACTAAGTAGCAGATTCTAGACCCATGTAGAGTCTCTTCCTCAGGCACGACAGTCTCCCATCCTCTTCGATCCTGGACTGACTGTTTCTAGTCCTCTAGAAAAATCTCTGTCATCAGCGGTCGCTTGGACCTTAAAACGTAAATGCGTCCATCCTTATTTTCTTGAATTTTGTAGACAGAGATTCGATGAATATCTTGGCTAGAATATTACACTGTCCTCAATGTGGCAGTGTAATCGTTTTAGCTTTTGGACTACATCCACATCTTGATAAAGTTCATAATGCACGCGGTTGTAACTTCTTCTTCATTTTTTCTTGAATGTGATCAGTATGTACATTTCTGCTTATTATCCAGCCCTCGACTTCACATAGAATTGGCAGGATCAATCTTTTATAGGGAAATTGCATTCGTCTTCTCATTTAGGAGTTTTTGAGCGCATTTTTTTCGTCAATTCGAAGAAGCAGCGGCTTTCGAGGACAAGTTTTTATCGAATTTCTAATAGGATGATATTTATGAAGAGTTTGTTTACTCTGAGAGGTGAACTTCTTAAATACCTTGAAGTTAGTGCCATCAACAGCAACACCAGGCAGTGGTCACATTCTTCTTCATTCATAGACAGTATTTACTTGTTTAAGCCCCAATTTACTCTACAACTAACTTCGACTATGCCGTAAAATCTTTCGGCGCTGAGAGCAACCGATGATTTTTATATTGTCTGCTGGGTAGATTTATTGAGAATAGTGCCTTCTTAGCAACTCCTGCCCTGTAAACTAAGTATATGCTCTATCACTAGATGTGATGATGTCCGTAAATTAGAAGGAATTATTCAACTAACATTGCATCTCATGTTTTCCAGCGGTATGTGACCTATCTGGATTAATTCGGCCATTCCATTCCTCTGTAGAGCTCAAGACGATGAATGATATTATGGTATAAATGTCTATTAAATGGAAACCAACATTTTATTCATTTATTAATCCGCATCCTAAGATGAAAATTTGTAAAGGTAGCTGTAGAACATACCACAATTTGTAAATTGTGCCTAAGTACGACGACTATGTCGAAAGTAAATTTAGACTATAATTGATTTGTTGGGTCAAATGTCCGGTAAAGTCAACGGCCTTGTTGTTTCCCAACATCTTAATTACAAACTTCTTCCCGGCTAGAGAAAAAGACTACACAAATCTCTACTTCTGTAGATTCTCTGTAGATCGATGATAATATGGTATATCCAAACTCCTAGTTACATAGCTTTCTAATACGAAGTCTGAGTGATACTCTTATTTTAATTTACTCTCCCGTTTCCTTGAAATATAACGTTGTAATGACGGCACCAATCTATTCAAAAAATAGGAGATCAGATATACATCAGCGTTCTGACCGAGAAAGCATTCGATTCAAAGCTTGGAAATCAACACAGTACAAAATAAAACTTCTCCTAGGACGTGACCACGGTGGCTGAGCGTTGTAAGCCTAATATTCCACCTATTGCTATTGCAGCAGATATAACTAACTCATAGAAAGAGTCAGTGTCAAGCATGTCTAAGTCTTTATGTAAGCTAATTCAAGGTATTCTAAATACTGAGGTCAACAGAGATTTTTCAGGACTTGGCAGGATTCTGAAGTTAAGGAAGAATCCTTAATATTTCAACGATAGCTCTCTTATCCCTGAAGCGGGATCCGAATAATTCGTCTGCATTCCCAAACGTCCTAAAAAAAAGCCTAGCCCTCCCATTGGTGGTTGTGCGTAATATAAAAATACCTAGTTTTGCGAAGCAACCAAGGGCTTCCTATAGACAGAATTACTTTGCTTTTCATAACTAAAAAAGGATGACAACGTTCCGATCTGGACATATTCGCACCTTGAACAATTCACTTTTTTTTTTTTATAATCCCGCGCGCGCACCAAGGGGATATGAATACCCATTTACTTTTCTCCAGGAAACGGGCGGGTGTAGTAGTTTGAAACTCAGGTGTATTAGGTTTCAATATTTTTCCCAGAGGTGGTTGTCAAACTGGACGGGACAAGCAAGTGCATCCTCAACTAATGGGTCTCAGTACGTGCTAGTTGTTAGTTCGTTACATTTAGCCCAGATAGCAACCACTCCAACATCAGTGTTATGCTTTCATGTCAGAGTTGATGCCGACGGGATTCTCATATAACTATTGTACATTTGTACAAATTCTACGAAAAGACTTTTTCAGAGAATTGCCTCGCACGGGATTCGAACCCGCGACCCTCTGTTTGAGAGGTGTATGCATATACCACAACACCACGGCCACCCACATGCAACCTAAAAACTGGCAAAGTCCCTAGACTTCTGCAAAGCATAAATATCGCTACCCTTGAAGAGTGCGATAGGATGAGATATTGTAGACAAAAGCAAAAAGTAAAACAGTGACTACTGCAGGGAGTAGAACAAGTGTCTATTTGAGTGCGGATTTTTTATAAGCGGAAAACAATGAAAATAAGTCTTGAGCTCTAGGCATGTAAACGCCCGCAAAGTAATATTCCACATCAATGCTTATTTCATCAGCATCAACATCACCAATATCATAAAAGAAATATGCTATGACTGTTTATAAGGATCCACGACTAATTGTACGAGAAATGCCTTAAAAGAAACCTAATCAAAAGCCATATCCTACACGACACTACATCTGGAAACAGACATGGTCTTAAGGTTTCGCTGCGAGACGGACATTGTACACAAAATAATGCGACGGTCACCTAATCATTATCAGTCAACCAAATTGATAAATCGCAATCGACTCAAGGTACTCCTCCTGTATTAAAGATATCCAAGCATTCAGAGCGGACAGAGTCAACTCGGTCCACTACCTAATTATAGCCAAAATTTGTCTTCGTATATTTCAGACACTAAAACAACGGAAAAAATAATGTGAGAAATCAACAACCGCACCAAGCCCCATATGCCTTAGACGAGCAATTTATCATTATCACACTGTACCTACCACACAACTGGTCACATACAAAAATACAAAAAACGAATCAATTACAGATTATATTATCATTTCATTAGTTTTTTTTTTTTTTTTAATTAAATAGTACGAAACTATTATCTTCAGCTGAAACTTAATAAGAAAAAGTAGTGCAGTAATCTCCACAGTCCGGGTCCTTAAAACTTAAAAATAATAAAACACAGAGAAGAGAACAAAAACACCCTCATGGCACTTGTATGTCAGTCCATTAGCCCACACCGTCAATTTAACCATCTATCTTGGTGGAATCATCTCAAACATAGCATACTCCCACGTCCAAGAGCGTGCAAGATTCTCAAAACGCTGCCTATTGTGCTCGTACATGTGTCCCAATTGTGGTTCCATGCATACCTTGAAGAAGAATTATATTCACCAAATTAACCACAATGCAAATGATGGATTACCAACCTCTGTAAATGGATCAGTGAGAAGGCTCTGAACCGAGAGTAGCAGCTTAGACACTGTCAACGCCAAGGACCAATTATGTTGAATAATATCGATGCCAACATCCCCATGACGGGAAACATTTGGATGCAGAATCTTTGTCAGAAATCTGACCGTTGGAGGAATCATTGGATACCTAAAGAAGAAAACATCTTATAGACAAATTAAGAAATTAAAATTAATCATTCTTACGTTTCTGGGAAGAAAATGTAAAGAAAGAACTTTCCGCCTTCGTAAGGGCTACCAGCAGGTCCAAGAATACTAGCCTGCCAGTATGTATTCTGTTTATCTATAGGAATCGCTTCGATTCCTTCAGACGCATAGCTATTCAACAAACGAAAATCGTTTCTCAAGAGATTCATTCGAATAGCATTCTCTCTAGCTCGTGGTGGAGATTTCAAAGCCATTTGCAAAAGACAAGTTCGGCAAAAGCACGATGACATCAGAGCGGAATACATCTACAAAGAATGACTCACAAGTGACTACCATATGATTATAGAGAAGAAAAGAAACAAGTACCTGCAACCAGTTAGGAACCTCAACAATGCTCTGAAATAACGGCCAGCGTTCTTTTAAGTACTTTTTCCACATCAAGTGTGATGTGTTCAACTCTAGAATATTCCGCCACTGTTTGCACACCTCGCTCGCCTTCCACATAGACATATCGTCCAAATATGAAAAGATTTTTACCATCATTTCCACTGGTAGTGAAGTGATTTTCTTTTGTGATGGTTTCTCCTCCACTGGTCTTGGTTCAGATAGCATTTGCATAAAATGCGGCAAATTCCGTGGAGCACTTAATGGTGGTCTTTGAATAGGCAGCAAGACAATTGGTGACTTCTCCGCTTCATTCTCTACAGGTGGTACCAATATTTCCTCATCGGCACCACTTGGGAGATCCTCTGGATCGATATCTTCACCTTCATCATCAGCTTCTTGTTTTTCTTTATCGGCTGCATTGAACGGCGGTTCATCATTACCCGAATCTTCATCATCTGACAAGGTTGTCACGAGGTCTTCATCTGGATTCGTGGGATATAAAAAAGAGTGGCAAGTTCCACAGAGGGGTTCATCGAAATTCGGTCCGTAGTATCCATTACACACCCAGCAAGTTTCGCTACCCTAAAAGAAATGAGCGTAACAGAGATAGAATCCATTGTTTCATTTGCTTACAGGGAAATTAAACAACTCCACTGGCGGTGAGTGATCCTCGTCGTCGTCGTCCAGTTGTAGCAAAATATTAACAAGATCCTTGACAGAGAGCTCTGGTGAGCACGACGACATGGCTGGTGAATTTTATTTTCGCACAAAAATTATTGCAAATTAAAATTGTTCTGTGTGTTGTTTATGTTTTTATTATTATTTTTTTTTCTTTGCTGGGAAAATGACAGGTAATTGTCAGACCAATCACAACCGACAAATGAAGTGCAACCAAATCATTGGTGGAATGAGGAGAAAAGAAGGCATCTGTCTTTTATATCATATTCCGAATTGAACGTTTTGTAAGATTAACGTTTTGTAAGACTAACGTTTTGTAAGATTTGTAATTTACTTGGGATCTAAATAAATATGTCTACTTCCGCTGATAAATTGTCAGTCAAATACATATATTGTACTTGCCGAAACTCACGTTTATAAAACACAAGTCAAATACACCTAACATTTGGCAACCTCAAATGCCAGCCCTGGACTAGCAGTCTGTCGGCTGTTGAAAAACATTCGATATCAACTTTTTAGTCCTGTTCCACGTGCAAAATTACAAGAAAACTACTAAAAATCGAGAGGGCTACATTGAATTTGGTGGAACGATGAAGCAAAAGAAGAAATTAGGTTTATTCACATTTAGTACTTTCATATTTATACTTCCTGTAACGTTATTTTCCCCACAGGAGTTGGTCTAAGTCGGGAAGAACGCACAGTTATCGTTATTGGTGAAATCATACAAGAACTGCTGCTGGCCCATCAGGAAAAGAAAGATGTTAACCTTAACCGCATGAAATCACGTCTTTCTTCCAAGTACGGCTTAGAGAGTTCCCCTCGTTTAGTTGATATTATTGCTGCTGTACCGCAGGATGCAAAGAAAATTCTATTGCCCAAACTGCGAGCAAAACCTATTCGCACTGCTAGTGGGGTGAGTTTGAAATAATTTTGTACTATCAAAATAGGAAGAAAAATTGTACTATTTTCTTAATAGATCGCTGTAGTGGCTGTAATGTGTAAGCCACATCGTTGTCCCCACATAAATATGACTGGCAACATTTGTGTTTACTGTCCCGGCGGACCTGATAGTGATTTCGAATATTCCACACAGAGTTATACCGGCTATGAGCCAACATCGATGAGAGCAATTCGTGCCCGATACGATCCATTTTTACAGACACGACATAGAGTAGAACAGTTAAAGCAGCTGGGTCACTCGGTCGACAAAGTTGAATTTATCGTGATGGGTGGAACATTTATGTGTCTCCCAGAGGAATACAGGGATTACTTTATTCGTAACCTTCATGACGCTCTATCAGGTCATACCAGTGCGAGTGTATCAGAGGCTGTAAAGTACTCGGAGAAGTCGCGCACGAAATGTATTGGAATCACAATTGAAACCCGTCCGGACTATTGTCTTAAGCGTCATCTATCTGATATGTTATCGTATGGTTGTACTCGACTTGAAATTGGTGTACAATCGGTGTACGAAGATGTAGCTCGTGACACAAATCGTGGACACACAGTGCGAGCAGTTTGTGAGAGTTTTCAATTAGGAAAGGACTCTGGTTACAAAATTGTAGCGCATATGATGCCCGATTTACCAAATGTGGACTTCGAAAGGGATATTGAACAGTTTATCGTAAGAAAATTTTACCCATATCCAAGTTCAATCCTTTTTATTCAAATCATTTGTAGGAATTCTTTGAAAATCCCGCGTTTCGTGCTGATGGTTTGAAGATTTATCCAACTTTGGTTATTCGAGGAACTGGTTTATATGAGCTTTGGAAGACAGGACGCTACAAAAGCTATCCCCCATCAATGCTGGTCGATTTGGTAGCAAAAATTCTAGCCTTAGTCCCACCATGGACAAGAGTTTATCGAGTTCAGCGTGACATCCCCATGCCGCTGGTTAGGTAATCCTTACATCTATGACAGCTAAATTTTTGGTTTTAATTTAATATTTCGGACTAGCTCTGGTGTTGAACATGGCAATCTTCGTGAATTAGCGCTGGCGCGTATGAAAGATCTTGGAACAGATTGCCGTGATGTGAGAACTCGTGAGGTGGGCATACAAGAAATTCACAATAAAGTACGTCCGTATGAAGTGGAACTGATTCGGAGGGATTACGTTGCCAATGGGGGATGGGAGACATTCTTATCGTATGAGGATCCAGAACAGGATATCTTGATTGGATTGCTGCGTTTGCGTAAATGTTCAGCGGAAACTTTCCGACCAGAATTGAAAGAAAATTCTTCGATTGTTCGTGAGTTGCATGTTTATGGTTCTGTGGTCCCAGTCAACGCCAGGGATCCTACGAAATTCCAGCATCAGGTAGGTTTTAAAGAATTGTCGATTTTAATTTTAATCTATACCGCTCAGCCAAAATTGTTGTGTTGATTCTCAATTTTGAACTATTCTTCCTTTTGGGTCCCATGTAGCTAATTGAAAAAAGCGACAACTGCTTTGACCAAGTGGCGATTGAGTTTGGATTGAGCCTGTTACTGGCACCCTCATCGGCCCACATGAGAAAAATTCACAATCTTCTTTGCCACTTCGACATCCAACACCGCAAACTTTCACAACTTATCATCCAGGAGAATGGAGAAATAACATATAGGGCTTTACGCGATTGACTGATAGACGTAAAAGAATTAGTATATTTCCGAATCGTTTGGAAGATTTCTTTTATTATTACGTCCACATTGATATGGTATAACTTACAAAAGTCGTGCAATGATCGACTGCTTTGCAACATTCGAAATGCAGGTTTCCCTGTCAATTCCAGGGTTCCCCTTTGTATTTGATATTTGATCAACATAAGTGACCTAAATCCTCAACCAACCAGTTTCTCCAGTTAGCTTCATCACTAGCCAGTTGCTTCCAGTTGGTCGGTTTTCCTTTGGTGTGTTTTCCTTTTGGACTGGTATTTCCTTCGAAACTATTATGCTTCCAAGCTTAGTAGATCATTTTAATCCAAACAAGTCTGGACTAACTTAGGTCAATTCTGTGCTCCTATCAATCCAAACCGTCTTAAGTCTGGGTTGATTGGGAGATTTTCTCCAACACACCAGTCGTTTACTATCTTTAAAGCAGTCTGCATCTTATAGCAAACGTCTTAAGGTTGTTTACCCTTCACTATTATTGCTAAGCTGTCGCCATACCCTATGATTTTATAGCACAAATTAGTAACTCATCAATGACCAGTGACAAAAGGCTACCCTTAACGGCTGAAACAGAGATTTTGGTCTCACCAGAAGAAGTGGAGATTTTCCGGTTTATGAGCATCTGCTTTTGTCGATAGGCCTCTTTAAACTATGTTACCAAATTTGGTAGAGCGCCTTCCGTGGATCTTGAAAATTGAGTGCAGCAAAAACCTTTTTTGAATCAATGCTGGGAAGATTCCGTCTGATCCAGGTGGTTTAAATGAGTTTATGGCGGAAATAGGCCAGGTAGACTTGTTATTCTATTGCTTTAGGGAAAGCTTGTGGTTTAAGAATTAACATACTGTTTCTTGTTAATAAGGGAAATGAACCTTGAGTACCATTTTTAGAGTTTACTTTCGACGAACTGTGAAATTACCATCTTCTTTTTCTAACAGACCTAAGCTATTTGAAATAACTTTTTGTGGATGCGAGATTCCTTCTCCAAGAAGCTCTCTTGGACTTTCTTATTTCTTTATTGAAGTTGGTTAAAGCGGACTTGACATCTATTTAAGAGGAGTTATCGTGCCAAAGTGTGAGAAATTTAAATATTTAGTCTCTGTCGCAACCATCAAGCAAGCGATGGCAATGTCCTACATATCTCGAGTCTGTGTGGGATGGTTTTTATGATGCAAAAACTACGTAATACTTTTGAAAAAAACAGGCAGCGTCAGAAATGAAAATGATACGAATGTTAGCGACTAAAAAAAAAAAACTGGATTTAGTAAGAATCGCGGATGTCTTCTTTTTAAGAAACCAAAAATGGGCAAACTTTAAGCTGAGAAAATTCGCAGGATTAACAATGCTCATCTAAGGAATGTAGTTCTTACATTGCATGAGGAAAACTATACATTTCGTAGCATTCTTGGTGACATCGAATATACGTTGTCATTGATACACGTACCGAGTTCGTTGAAGTCCCTTGTGATTGTAATCGTCCATCGTCAAATTTCCTTATCACTTGACCGTTTAAGTATCTTGGGTAACCATATTCGTACCGCTCGTTTAGGCTCTAATTTCTGAATACATATCAAAGATGATCTTCCCCTGAAAATATCTTCTGGTATAAATGATCATTAATAACGTCATTCTTCTACTTCGTGGAGTGTGCACATATATGACTCTAATCTTGGCGAATTACTATTTGATACGACAATACTTTCGCATGCATGCATATATGTACTTGCTAACACTTAAAACATGTTTTATACAATTTGGCTATTTAATGTTACATTTTATTCTAGGGCTTTGGCATGCTACTTATGGAGGAAGCCGAACGGATAGCATTGGAAGAGCACGGCAGCACCAAGTTAGCAGTCATATCGGGCGTAGGAACACGAAATTACTACCGCAAAATGGGCTACGAACTCGACGGACCCTATATGTCGAAGAAGCTGTTTTCAGTAATATAAAAAATAAAAAAAATCAAACAAACAACTTGTGTAGACTATTTTGAATCTTATTACAAAGAATTAAAATAAAAATAAATACAAGTAGAAATAAAGAGTAAAAATCTTTGCTTCTGCAGAAACAACTTTATCAGCCTGAATGTGTGTTCTTTTGTGTTGTGTGTACATGAGTGTGTACTTGATCTAAGTTTCTGTTTATTTTGATTTTTATTTTGGAATGCAGCTCTATTTACACGCAAGGATTTGATACTCATTTTCTCAGCTCTCACACAATTGCTTCAGCCGAACCAAAGACCACAAATATTATCCATCCTATAAGATTGATTGCAGCCGCTGTACTAAATACCGCTGGCCAACTTTGTGTTAATTCTAAAATATGTCCGGCAAGATATACTCCCAAAAAACCCGGCACTGCACCAACTGTGTTCATTAAGCCAAACACACTGCCAGAGTGTGAAGGGGCCAAATCCTGAGGATTTACTGTAACGGCGTTGTTGTGGAATCCAGTACCACCTTAAAAAATAAGCAAGCTTATATAGTTTTATCTGAATTATGTGGTGGTACTTACCAATAATAACAGTCATACATATTAGCGCCGTGTGGAAATCATTTGTGCGGCTCATTATGAAGAGTGCAATATTCTGTGAGGCAAAGCAAAGGCTCTGAATTATTTTTCGAACCCGCGATGTATTCCATTCCTTTGCTATAAGAAATGTTGTAACATACTTCGCAAAAAATGTGCATGGTGGCAGTGCTAACCACGGAATCATGTTAACCACCCAGCCTTTGGCTAATGGAAAAGTGTCATGGAAATATGTCGGCAACCATGACAATAGAACGAAAAAGCAATTCATTTCGCAAGCATGAGTTAGAACACATGCCCAGAAAGATAAACGTCCAAAGTACCGTAACCATGGTACAGAGTCTGATGATTTCGTGCAAAGACGACTGGGCACTGAAACATTGATGATGCGATTTCTATCCCCAGCCATTGTATAATATCGTAGAAACAACGCCCACGAAACTCCAAGGAAACCAATTACTCGAAAAACTGACGACCAACCGAAATAGTCGAGAACGAATGAGCCAAGTATACCTGTGAGAAGCGTGCCCATGGCAGAACCTGAAGTGAGTAGTCCGAAGAAGCTCGTTCGCTCCGTTGAACAGAGATTCTGAAAATAGAAAAATGAGAAGTTATTGAAAACAGACAGTAAGTGTTTTAGTTACAATTAAAAAGACACCCTATATGTTACTAGAAAACGTACAATTCACCTTGTAGAATGTTTTAAAAAAGAAAAATTTATTTGAGATCGCCTTGGTCGAAATTTCTCAGTTCCGTGCTGGCATAGGTGCCTAGTTAAGCTCCTAGAGTTGAACACTTGAAACTGTTCTTGGTTGTCTGGGTGACAGATCATATTAGTACCCACTCATCAGAGTGCCCAAGCTCGTCTCCGGTTGCTTGTTAACCTGATCGGCTGTAATATGCATTGCAAAAATCACAACAAGAAACCCTTCGGCTGAAACATTAACGCGTATCGGTATTGATCAACAAAGAACAGGATCAATAGCGATGTCCAACACTATATGCGAGGGCGATTAGCTGTTATTGAAAAAAACCACACATAAATTTCTTTAAAGGAAAAAGAGAAGAACATCTTCGATTCTACCCCGGTGGGACACGATGTTAAAAAAATAATTTACCTAAGGTGGTACACGAAGTTGAAATCAGACCTCTACCAACTCATGTACGTAAATGAATGCAGCTAAAAAGGGTAGGATTAGGATAGACACGTTTTACGTGTTGTACATTTTTCAAAATGACCGTTATACAAATTGCTGTGCGAAACTAGAGAGCACTGAACTTCTTTGAAATTCTTTGAAATTCATTCTTTGTCGACTTGCAGATTTCTGCTATTAACTTTTTCATAGGTGGAAAAAATTTTAATGCAAGACTTGCAACCAGCTGCTTTCAAAAGCTTTTTAATAAACGTCCGAAACATATGGAGGATGTTGGGATTGTGATGACACGAGGAAACCACTTTTTTTTCACTCTTTTATTAGGTAGAATTAAAACACCACGAGACTATAGAATATTTCACTGAGCCAACAATATAGGGAACATTTATCATTAGAGGTACAAGTAACAAGCAATTCTTCATCATCGTCGAACAGGTTTCCAATTAGGTTCCTCTTCTCTCCATTATATCAACGTCCTATGAACTATCACTCAACAATGCCCTGTGCATCAATCCCTATTTCCGTTGATTGATTTCGAAAAAGCAGTAGATAGTTTCAGAAGGAAGTTTTTTTATGAATGTTTCTGACGACGTTTCCTTTCTCTCACATAGAGTTATCAAAAGTCAGGTAGTACTTCCTTATAAAATGCAGAATTTAGTGCGAGTGCACAACACGGCCCTGATCCGGCCTATGCCTGAATTTATTTTTCCCTTGTTATTAATTTTCTTACCTAATGTACAGTTGCCCTATTGTACACTACAAAGAGCAATTCGTCATTAAGCTGACTCAAAGGAACGCACTACTCCAGTCATTTGTATAACGCGAATGCGCAATGTACGGCGTTATTACCTCAGAGGCATTCCTCTATTTTGATATAAAAGTACTAATCCAGAACAGATTTTCAATCCTTCTAATATTTCACAGTTGCAGATAAGCTGTTTACTACCGCCAACATCCTGAAAGTTCTAACGAGCCGAGAGAGATTTTAATATTCACAAATCAGCTCGTCCAAGTGGTATATCTCTATTTCTTCTGAAGGCATTTGGCAGATTTCGGGCTCTTGTCAAAAGTGAGTGCATTTGGGATTGATGGCTCTCTTCTGCGATGGATTACAAACTACCTTCCGGAATGTTCAATTCATGTTGTCTTAGATGGTTTCAAGTCTGATATTCACAAAATAAATGCTGGTATGCCCCAGACGGATACAATGCCGTCTGTTGTCGTTCAAGCGAAATTTGAATACCCAGTCTTTATTTACGAATGGCACTTGCATCATCGAAACTGAAAAACTGTCCATGTCTAGTCAAACAATGTAAGAAATACTTTTCCCTCTCTGATCTTGCCTCAATATATGTATAAGGCATTTATCCGACTAAAATTGGAGTACAATGCCCACATCTGATCAGGTGCTCGTAAGACCCCTTTGCACTTCCAAAGGTCCCCTCAATGTTGCACAGTGGATTGAAACCCTTGAACACCGACATAAGGTCTATTGCCTCACCTTGTTCTATCGCCAGTAGAATTCCACCCCGTATCACTATGAATGAACACTTTCGAACGTACTCTGAAATCTCGTGATTTTTTCTTGTAGTACATACAATTCGCTTATGGAGTTCTAGTGAATAGCACTTTATTTCCTCCAAATATTTAAACCCAACTTACATCGGCACCTTTATTTTCTTCCTTCCTAAGTTTCTTTCGGCCGCGCTGTGAGCAAACATTTTAAGGATACTAATAGCCCCTTGAGTGTGCTAATTAAAAAAAAAAAAAAAAAACTGCGACCAGCTTTAAAATTTGTATAGTATTGGTTATCATGATGCATTTTGGACAAAGGATTCGCATGGCAGTTTTTACTTTTCCGACTTCCATCCACGTGTGGAATGGACACCGCTGTTTTTGTTGTTATCAATAGATTTGACAGCCTCGTACTATTTCTGTTCCTTGAAACTGAAGCCTTGTCTGTTTGCGTCGTGCGTTTGCCCTCTTCTCCTCTTCAATTGTCCTTTTCAACTTCAACACGGTAGTTCTTTAGAGCATGTCTCTTAACCTTTTCGATTTACCGGAACAAGCCGACAAAAGTAGCACTTTGACTGACCAGTTGTTTTATTCTTATAGAGCTAAACCATAACAAGCTGAGTCTATCAAACATGTGTCAGAAAGAGCCGCCTGGATCATCAGAATTGAAAGACTTAGCAACTTTGTCTTTGTTTAGTGTGTTGGTTGTGGCTTGCATACTCTTTTAATTGTTTACGTTGAGTCAAGGAATCTTTGATGCTACGGCTAAAATTTGCATTCTCGTTTCATTTTATACTTCACATAAAACCAAATCAGTAGTACTTCCCACTCGGAGGATATATCGACTTACGAGTAACAAGTAGTGTTTGCTTTTTTGTATTTTTTTCTGAGAACTCAAAGAACAAACTTGATTTTTTTACAGCCAAAATTTTCAGATTTCAAATTTTCTTCGCACGTTAACTTTCTTCTTTGATAATAGTCCAAACACTGAATCGAGTTATTGGAAATCTAACATGCTTTGTTCAAATTGCAGAGTTCTTGAAACCTCTATTGAAATCGATGAATTGACCAAGTGTGAAAATGGGCACTGTCTTTGTGACAAATGCGTTCTTCACGTAATCGACAAATGCTTGGTCTGTGGCGCACGTGTACACAATAGTTTTAAAAATATCTGGTTTGGCCTTGATATAAACGATTGGATGACAAAAATGGTTGACCAAAATCCTATCCAAGATTCGGCGGTTGAGAAAAACGATGATCTTTCGGAATTAACAGATGATAGCGAAGCACCTTCAATGAATATTCTCTATTCAAAGCAAGCATATAACGTTGAAAGTCTACACAATCCGATTGCTGTAGTACCACCATCACACGTAAGATTCTACTATAAATCTATAAATGCTGGTCAATTTTGTAAAAAAAAAAAAAAAAAATGCTCGTCTTTGTTTTAGAGGCCACAATGGAACCAAAATTCGACAGAAATGGATAGCCAACCAATTACAAGTTTTCAGTCGAAAGACTTTAAAAATAACGAGTCAATGTTAAGCGTTTGTGAACAAGATATAATCTCGCCTCCTAAAAAGGACACTAGCCAAGAAATCGTACATCGAAGGAAGAAAGAAATTTATCAGAAAATATTAAATGAACTCAATAAACCCATCGAACCCATGGACGTGCATTCGCAAGTCCAATCTTCAGAATACAAATCTGTTAAACACTTCCAAACAATTGGAGTTTCAACTGAATCAACGCCAAAATTGATTGCAAACGAACCTATTTCGGTGGCAAAACCAAACCCTATGATGGCCAACACCACAACCATGCAATCAGAAAATCAGCGAAATCTTGATATGCAAGAGTATCTAATTATGAACGTTGAGATGCAGATACCAGGTGACTTCAGGAAAAAAGATTCATCATTTTACATGGACTTAAGACTTCAACAAGTCATGGGTCAGTTTGTTAAAGATCTTGCAGAGTTACCTGATGCAGTAGGAGACTACAACTTCTATAAGTTGATGTGCAACGAACTATCTCTATTTCGTTCGAAAAAGGTGCAAAAAATAAATTCGTCAATCAACGAAAAAGCAGATATTTCAAATTCGACACAGGGTTGCCCATCCAAACAAACTGATGTAACACCAGAGGCTGATAGGTCTATGACCACAAACGTATATCGTGCTTTCTATGACCCACCGATCAACAATCAACCGAATATACCACCAAATCCACAATCCCAAGTAATAGTATCATGCAACCAAAAAGTAAGCGCCGGCTTTCAACAAATTGCCAGCATTGACGCAGCAAATTTAAATATACCACGAAATCCGGGCATTTGCCCGATCAGTACCTGCGAACAACCATTGTTTCTGTCCAATTTAGCCAATCACATTACCGCTGATCATACTGAGGTGCTCATCGAACGGATTCGTCCACTAGAATGCAAAAATTTTTTTCTCGATCCAAAGCTAATCCACTGTGGTGTCATTCGATGTCAGGTTATGCTCTTACTCAGGGATAAAGTTAAAAATTTGGGAACTCACGAATTCAAAGACTTTGTTTCTGTACTTGTCATGACCACGAGAGTAAATTCACAGCAACTTTGCTGTAACGAATATAAGCAGCAAAGTGGGCAAATTCGTAAAGGGGTGCAGAGTTTTTTAATGATTTGGCTAACTGGAGTAGTTACGGACGAATTACAGGTATTCTTCAATTTGACTATATGGGCTAAATCGGGATGCATGCCAGTTGGTCATGTTGTACACTGTGGGCGCTTGTATTCCATACGAAGGTGCCAAGAACCTGAGGAGGTTCTGAAAAGTGGACATCACATGTTAATATCCGAAAATCAAATAGACTTACTCACCAATAACGGAAGACATATGCTGGAAATGCAAATTGTTGTACATTAATTAGAAATTACGTGTTGAAATAGGGAATGATATTCTTCTTTTTGTTTAAAAAAATATATATCGAGTAATCAAAATATATCTTTTCTTGTCCTTATTATAGTCTAAGAGTAGCTTGGTGCTGGTAGTAAGGTAGACAATGAATTGCGTTAACCTTGCAATGCCCAGTTTTGTAGCTATGAAAGCACATCAGTTATGCTTATTTTAGGTCCAAGCCGTAGCCATCGGATTCCTCTATCGAAGAGAAATTCCATGATCTCTACGAAAGAGTATATAGAGCATATTGGGAGTGACGCTAGCTAAAGGTGTATGTTCTGAATAAGAACAAAGGCAAATTTATTTTTGGAATTAAAATGAAACGTAAAGAGGCATTCAAAGCCAAGATTGCTTTAAAGATATGAGAACTTTGAAGCTTTTGAAAATTTTTATTAAGTTAGTTTTCAAGGTCGTCTACTTTTGAATTTCTAACTAACTAACGAACGAACAAAACATGGACAAACTGAATGTGTAAGGCAAGAATTCTGCTTCTGAAATTTTAACCGTTGTGAATCTACTTGACGTCAACACCGGGTGGATGTTGACATCGAATCATCGAATATACAGGAACAAATGCTCCTGTGAAGAAAACTTAATCACCGATGTTTAGAAAGCTGTAAATATATCATTTCAACATCTTTTGCTGAATGGATATAGTGATAAGAGACTGACTTCGTAGAAATAGTCCCTTTTTTAGTCAGCGAAGAAATATGAGTAGTCCCTCGTACCGAGACAAACGTACGAGGTGCGTTCAAAAAGTGAGGTGACTTTATCTCTACTATATAAAAAAAAATTTTGTCGCATCTATTTTTTAACGAAAACAAAAAGAACATTAAAGAAAATATTCAAGTTCGTAATAGTTTATTTGCATTTGTTTCTTTTGTCAATCCAGATTTTTTTTATATACAATGTCATTAACACAACAGATAATTTGACCATGGATCGAAAAAAGTTAGACTTAACACCCGAAGAACGTCGTTTGCGACAATTAGCAACACAAAAAAATATTACGAAAAAAAGAAGAAAGACTTAGAAAAAAAAAGCGTATTGAGAATATTTCTGAAGAGCAAATAGCGAAAAAAATATAAAAAAATGCACACCGTTGCGTTTGAAATTATATTTTTTTGATCATTACATTGAAGCGAGCGGGGGTTGGCGAGCGAATATTTATTTATTCATCAATATTAATGTTGTCCCCCTAAAAAAAAAAAAAAAAAATCCCCCTCAGGTATAATATACTTATGCCAACGCTGTTTTCAATCCAATTCCAATCCTCGAAGAAATTCTCACAATCGCTTTTCCAGCGATGCCGTTTTTATTTCCTCAATCGTTGCAAATCGCCGTCCCTTCATACGTCTCTTCAGTTTTGAGAACAGAAAAAAGTCGCATGGGGACAAATCCGGTAAATATGGTGCAGAGGCATGATTGTCGTGCTCTTTTTGGCCAAAAAAATCTCTCGCAAGGAACGATGAATGAGCATGTCCATTATCGTGATGCAAAAGCCATGAATTGTTTTTCCACAACTCCGAACATTTTTTTTTTTTAATTGCTTCTCGCAAACGGAGCATTGCTTCAAGGTAATATCATCATTGCCGTCATTCAAGAGCTCCCGAGAGATACTCATGTGATGTTTCTTCTGATCAAAATTAAGAAGTTTCGGAAAAAACTTCGTTGACACACCCCTCATACCCAAAACATCCAAAAAAAATTGCATGACACGAGCCGACTGATATGTTAACATTCTCAGCAACTTCTCTTATGGTAATTCGACGATTTTCGAAAATAATTTTCTTCACAGCTTCGACGTTATCATCTTTTGTTAATGTGCTGGGGCGTCCAGAGCGAGGTTCGTCATTGGTATAACACTTATAAGAGCTTATAACACTTTTAAACATTTTTTTTTTTACTTAGAGCAGACTCATGCCACTGTCAACATTTCATGTGTTTTAGAGCACTTGATTCCATTTTTTACATAAAATTTGATACAAATTCTTTGCTCCATGTAAGTGACACATAAAAGGAGCATACAATTGTGAAAGGTGAATATTCCAAAAATGCGGCATCATTGAAGACAACATAATTTCGCCGGACGCTCCTTGTGTACGGCTGAGAAGTAATACCGGCGCGAACAGAAATATTCATATCAGAACCCGTCGGCACACGTCGATGAGCTTTGAAAAGAACATCAAGGAGGAAATACTTTTCATCTACTATTACGAAGACTGCCATGGAGGAAACAGGACCGAAACGAGGAACGCAGCATGAACGGATATATTAAACTCGAGAAAATCGCGCGGTATAACTGCACTATTTTTAGGCAAAATATTTATTAAGCGAAAGCAGCACTTAATTATTAGGTCCTTAGATGTGAAATTGCCGATTTTCATGCTATAAATAAAACAACGATGTTTTTTGCCAGTGAAGGCTGTTTTTGGCGCAATTTGCTGTGCATTATTTCGATTTATCTACAGTGTGATTCTGCTGCAATTATTTCACCGCATTCGAAAAATGTGTAATGCATAACTCCTTCACTGATCCACCATACAGTCACCGTTATCTTTCTGGGGTGTAGTTCAACCTTAGCAAGTCCCCTGAGAGGCTCGCTTTTGTCTAACCATTTCCTTAATTTTTTCCTATTATCGTACAGGATCCACTTCTCATCACAAGTGGCAACATGTTGCAGGAAAAGATCCGCACAAGGATATTTGCTTGTATTAAGAGGTGGGGTACCCATCTCGCGGAAAGATGTCGATCTATGGTTGCAGTGGAAGTCGTAGCAGCTGCCGCAAGTTCTTCATTGTCCATAACATCCTTAGGGCTTCCCTTAGGCTTAGTTTCAAATGAAAAGTCCACTTCCCCGAATTTAGTAAACCAGTTTCGAACTGTTCTCCCGCTACATATACCCAAACCAAAAGCACAGTTAATTTCTCGACTCGCTGCAGATGCGTAAATTTTTTTTTCTGAATTGGAAAAGGAAAATTGTCCTTAAACGGATTGATGAAATTATTTTCTATGTAAGGGAAAAAGATAACTTAATGAACTAATAGTACAATTTTTGTTTTACCATTCAAAAGATTAAACAGCCTTCTTTTAAAAAGTGTAACTTTTTTTTTAATAACTGTACACAGTCCCACGCTACAACGATCATTTTATGAATGATCAGGAAACTGGAAAGTTCATATGTACAAATCTGTGATCTAAAAAAAATGTAATCAACCTTCATGGAAACTTTGAAATCAACGAACTTCAAAGAAATACTACTGTCCCTAACCAATTAAATAAATATTTGCAAGCTCGCTACAATCTCCATAAGTCTCTTCTCAAATGTGTCTTTGTTTACTATCAAAAAATAAGAGAGCTACGAACAAAGACTTCTACTATATACCTTAATATTCAGGTTTCGCCTTACGGAGGCCAATCTATTATTATTTACTGAAGAATTTGATCTATTGGCTGTACATTCTCACTATGATACAAAACTCTTTACAAAATCATTTACCTTATACCTTGAAATTGTCTTCGCCATAGTTCCTATGCTAAAGCGTAGTCCTTACATATGTGGCTATTACATCCGTCATTACCAACCAATCCGCGGATACCACCTAGGTGTAGAAACGACTGATTGTATATTTAACGCTACTGACCTTAAAGATATTGTAATTTTTATTTTTTTATTTTTTTTTTTTTTTTTTTTTTTTTGATGACTTTAACCTGCTAAAGCTTCGATAGGCTCAGAATGATCAATCCTACTTTGCGGCCACTAATCTCACCTCAAAGTGAAGTACTTTTCATTGACTGACCTAACGATTCTGTTCTATATCAATTAAGTGAAATCACCAACTGCATTGGCGGATAACTCGATCTTGTCTTTACAACTGATAATAACAGATAACTTCATCGTTTCAAAAAGCAACTACATTCTTTCTAAATTAGATAGTTACCATCCACCGCTCTTTCTCATTTTTTCTTTTAGTAATGGTCTCAAAACTTTCCTCTACAAACACTCATATAGCTTCAGTTTTAATAGACCAGACAACGGTATACGAAATGACCTTAGTTATGCAAATTTCAGCCTTCTCTATGATAGCCCTTACCATACGATTAACAATGCTCTTGCATTCTTTTACACAGAGATTTTTGAGTGCCTATCTCAATCTTAACATTTTTATCTCAAATAAATTTCCCACATCACCACCTTATTTTAGATAACGCTCAAATGCTTTTGCTATCACTCTCCCAATATCGAATTCACAGAACCATAGTTATTTGAATCGAATGCGCCACATCCTCAACACCAATCTCAAATGTTTCTTTCACTTTATCAAAATCAATAGAAAGTCCAATAACTACCCATCTCCCTAAAATTCCATGACCAACTTCTGCCGATCCCCAATTATTTGCAAATCTTTTTGGTGATTTCTTCAGCCAGGCCTTTGCCAATCATATTTAAGAACCCAACCATATCCACTTTTCGTACTTAAACAACGTTGGAATCTGGCTATCAACTCATCGCTAAGCTCTCCTGCATCCCTAAGCTGTTTAAGAGTATAATTTATGACTCAATGTTTTTTTATTTATTGCAAGTCTATATTTTCTCGAAATCGACATGGATTTCTAAAAAGCTTACCGAATTCATGTCAAATACTTTGTGAGCAATTGAACGCGGAGTAAAAGTTGATGTGATCGCTACAGATTTCAGCAAAGCCTTTGAAAAAATCTCCCAAAAAATCGTTCTGCTCATACTGCTGTAGGCT
Organism: Volucella inanis; assembly: GCA_907269105.1. Taxonomy (NCBI): domain Eukaryota; kingdom Metazoa; phylum Arthropoda; class Insecta; order Diptera; family Syrphidae; genus Volucella; species Volucella inanis. The sequence goes on from OU026157.1 coordinate 21,412,995, forward strand.
TTAAATAAATTGAATGGATTCATTCAATTCTTCTTAAAGATCGACATTATAATGTTCTATTTAGGTCTATGGTTTCCAAATCCACAAAAGCCTCTTTTGGAGTACCTCAAGATTGCCATTTTGTGCCCTTATTATTCATTCTAACAAATAATGATGTCGACTCTATTATCAAAAATTCATATAAACATGAAAATCTTCCCACATATCTCACCACCGCTGATTGTTTTTCACTGCATAGATCTGGATAGATTTTCTACTTGGTCCCAATAGAATGTGTCAAGCAATAACATATGTACACTCGTAGCGTCTTCTAACTCCCTCTCGCACTTATTCAATCTTAAATGAAACCGTACATCCCCTTACTAGTGTAATCTGTAATAGGGAATTCAATTTTTGTTTCCATATATAGTAGATGATATCATAAAAAAAAAAAAATTCTGCACACAACTTAAGCACGCTAGCAAAGTCTAAGCAACGTATTAACCAACACACTCTGTCCGGGTAGAAGCTGTTCAACGTAGGTTTCTTCGATTCGAATTATGAGGACTTCCCTGCATTGATGACATCATCTTACCACCATACATTGCCCGATTAAAACTTATATAGTAGACTTACAGCCTCTCTCTGTACGCCGAAAAGTTGCCTTTTATCTTTATTTTTATTTATCAAATTTTAGCTAGCAACATTAATAGCCCCTCTTTACTTCAACTTATTTTTCTCAACACTAACCCACTTAATCTTTTATCAGCTTCCCTCTTTTGCAGCAATCTTCATATTTGAGTTAATGTCTGTGCAAACAACCTAATATATTCAAAATTACGGAAGAAATATTATACATAAGAGTATATTGAAGATGATTAAGGACGCAAAGATTTCGATGAAGCTAATGTCTCTAATATGAAAATATACAAGCAAGTACAAACAATCGATAGTGCAATATTGTTAAACTCAAATGCAGTCTTTGTGGCAGACAGATCGAAATAAAACTCGATTAAAAGTTTCGAAAAGGCTAAAGAAAGGAAATAGGATGAGTTCTCTTTTATTTGTCTACGGTGCCGACGCTCTTCAGATAACTACAAACGATTGAGTAAGAAAGAAAACAATGGATTACGAACCCAACCCCTGATATCTATTAAGGAGTCATGGGGCTGAACTGCGAAAAAATGTAATATTATACTTAGGCTGTCGTTAACCATCATGGAAAATGCAATAATAATGGTGATTATAGAGTTAAGGTAATGTGCATAAACTTCGCTCTATTTTGTGATCGAAAAATCCCGCTAAAACCTTGCCTTTACTAACGAAGTGAACCCTTATAGGTCGTTTGTTAACAAAATCTTTAAATCCAGATGCAGTAAAAAAAACAAATGGGGTGGGCGTAAAACAGTTATAAACATAAATATAGAATCCAGCTAACGCAATGGCATTCCTCCTATCCAAGATAAACCATAAAATATAAAACAAATCACATCAAACGTTGTTTTCGTTTTTATCTACTCACTTGACTAGTTAAGCTTATCATGCTAGGGAAATGTACGCCTTGAAACGCACCATTCACTATTCTAATGGTCACTATAAACGGTATGGAGTAGCTTTTAAAACTTGGCGCCGCATAGATAATATTGGGCATAAATGCCGTCAATAATGACCATCCTAGAGCGGCAAACAGGATCACCCGTTGTCCACCAAATTTATCACTAAAATACCCGCCAACAACCTGAAAATTAGCAATTAAATCCAATAAAAATATTTGCTCTACTTGGTGTTGATTTTTAGTAAAACTTACTTGAGTCAGCGTGTAGCCCCAAAAGAATGAACTCAGCACAGTGCCCGAATCTGTTTTGCTCCACTTTTGTTCCGACGCAACCGACGGCACTAGCAATGGCATTGTTGTTCTTGTCGAATACAACATACAGGTACCTGTAAGTAGCGTAAGAAACCAGACACGTTTCTCATGCCTTGGTGTATTTCGATTGATTTCGGTTATTAGCACAAGTGTTTATGAAATGAATACGCAAATAGCTTACCTTGTCCAAATACTTTGGTTGTCAACAAGATCGCCTCTTAGGAGGGAATATTTAAGTTTCTCGTCCATTGTGTGGTTTTATGGAAATTATAAATGTTGTAGCGTTTATCTAGAGTGGCATCATATTTTTGTGCTTTGTAAATGCTATGTAGTTTTAATATTCCATGTTTGATTGATGGGAACGGCAAGAATTTGTAGAATTGTCGATAACAGTATAGTCGTCGTGGTCGGTATTGGCTGCCACCGTGTTTAATGTTTTTTTTTTCTGTATTTTTTGCTTTGTGTATAGGCTGTTCGATTGACAGTTGAAAATGATCAGCTGATTCTTAAATTTAAGGGGAGATTCGAATGTTTATAAAGGTAAGCATGCAATGAGGATGCCTAATAAAGTGCTGACAAGTCATTGAATAAGAATATTATAACGGTATGAGAAAATGACCGATTATTCTATATGTATATTCAAATTTAGGTTTTTAAGAAAAACTTGTTTTACTATGGAGTTTCAAAATGTATATGTAACTTCGGTTTTCGATGTGGTGTGAAAAAAGTATTACTAGTATTATTATTATTATACTCACCCAAATTTTATGACACCTAAACGGGGTCTGAGTTAATACCTGCGCAATACCTTACTTAAATAGGCGCTACAGTTCGAAGTGAACCTGGACTTCTTTCAGTCTTTAGCCAACCGCCTCCAGTTGCGCACTCCAAGTACAAATACGAATACTGCGTTGTCACTCCGAGTTAGATTCAAGGAATATGGTGTTTATTCGCTCTGCATGTCCTAGCCGTCTCAAGCGACTCGGTCAAGTATATGTACAGCTCTTATAGTTCGTCGCTAAATGATCTTCTCCAAACCCCGTTTACGCAAACTGGACCGAATATCTTTCAAAGGGTTTTTCTCTCAGAACATCAGCTTTCGATAGAGTCCATGCTTCAGCACCATAAAGTAGAACTGTGATGATCAAGGTTTATATATAGAGTCTCCTAATTTTTTGGGGTAGGGCCTTACTACTTAATTGCCTTCTTAGCCAAAACAAACAACGATGGGCAAGAGTTTCATGTCTGCTAAAGTATTGTTGGGAGAATTCATAGCAAGGCAAGATAGAAGATAATACTTAACTATCTTGAAATTACAGCTGTCGATCGAGAAGTTTTGTCAAATTCGTTGATGTTGTGTGTCCCTTCTTCTTGACAGCATATACTTGGTTACATTTATCGCTTGACAGCCCGCTGAGTTCTGCCAATTATGTCGATATTATTGGAGTACGCTACTAGTTGCACAGACTTTTGAAAGAATGTGGCTCCATTGTTCACTTGTGAGTTCCGCAAATTTCTTTCGAGTTTAATGTTAAAGAAGTCACATGACAGTGCGTCACCTTGTCTAAAAGCTTTTTTGATATCAAAGATCTCGATTATGTTGTTATTGACTTTCACGGAGCAGCGAGCGTTCTCAACCGATTTTAGTCTACATATGGCTATCCTTTCTTCGTTCTGGTCAGGTAGACGGAAGTTTTGGGTATCATCGTCAAAGTTGAATGGTATATTCTACCTGACACGTTTAGTTTACCTGTTTATATAAGCAAATTCGGCCTTGATACGGATTATCATAAGACGCTCGTTCACGTGTCCGAAGCTCAAGACTTTTTGCGTAAGTCTGCAGCATATGGAAAATCTGCATCCGAACAAACTCTGTTTCATTTCCCTATAGCACTCACTCCAGTATGTGTAACAGTTTTTCATGGTCCCTATGTCCGACTCATCAAATTGCACTTCCTGGATGGTGGTAATATCTGCTGGAAAGTAAAAATATGGTATATTTTAAGGACGCAGAATGGGCCATTTAACGTGAATTGACTTTGCCTACCTGACTAGAAATTTGAATAGCGGTATCAAAACTGAATAGCTGTCAAAAATCCACAATTTTCGCTAATTAAATTAATTTTTCCCTTATTACCAAGAGTTTTTCAACAAATAAATTCTCACGAATAGGAAGAAAAGCTACGATACAACAACGTTACCTGGGTTCCTTTGTCACTTTTTTGCACAAAATCGAATGAGGTCACCTTCCATTTTTAGGGCGGTGGCGAGTTTCCCTGATATTTCGATTTTTGTATGAAGTTATTTTCATGGCAAAATGTGTGAATTACTGCAACCTCAACTGTTTGTGATAACCTCAAGAAATTCTTATGCATAAATAGCTATAAAGTGCTAATTAAATATCTGTTCAAAAAGATATGCAGATTTTCTTTTGAGCGCGTTCTCAGTACTACAGCAAATATACGTACTTATTCAACTTAGCTTAAGTGCTGGAAATATTACTTTTCACAGCCAAAACAGTTGGATATGTAAATGGCTTTTGATATCATTTCTGAGATAACTAAATGTTCTCCTTTCTTGCACGTCATAGATTAGCGTTATATTAAGATGGGTGCTAAATATTTAATATTTAATTTTTATAATCACTACTGTGATCTGACCACTTCACATGACAACTACTCGAATTCAGTACGGTCAAAACACACTTCTGTCAAAGTATACTCAGTGGCGCTCACCCCGATTCGGAATTTATCAAATTATTTTTCAATAAAATGAGGATTTCAGCAAGTCGACTAGCCAAACTGGCACCCACACTTAAGGAGCTCCGCATCCACCTGTGCCAGACTGGCGAAACATCTAAAGGTGCAAGGTAAAAATACAGAAAAATCATCTTTCATTACATAACCCTGGATTTATGTCTCTTTACTCTCCAACAGGGAATTCGTCCTAAAGTTTTACCCTGCGCTGAAGAAGGAGAACCCAGAACTGCCGATTTTAATCCGTGAATGTGAAGGTGTTCAGCCCCGCCTTTGGGCACGATATGGTAAGTTCAATGACTACCTTAAATCCAATCCCAACTTAACTTCATATTTTACCACAGCTCTAGGCAAGGAAACATCAGTGCCATTGACCAATCAATCAGCCCAGGACATCTTTAAGCAAGTAGAAGCCGTGGGAAAGTAAACAAATCGAACTAAATAAAAAGTCAAAATGATTTTATTATGGAAAATATAGACCTGCTCTGTTTAATTAACTATATAGGACAATTTTACTAACTACACTCCACTAACATTTGAATGGAGGCAATCCAAATTCCTCTGGCTTAAAATCTTCCAAAGATTTAAGCACCTGCGTTGCTTTCTCACATAAATTCTTTGGTACCCGTTCATCCGGTACCATTATACACTGCATGCCGGCAGAACAAGCTGCCTGTATACCATTCGGAGCATCTTCAAAAACAAGACAATCCTCAGCAGCAGGTTTGTCAATAAATCTTGACGCAGCAACCAGAAAGATATCTGGTGCAGGTTTGCCGTTTCTAACATCTGGATCTGTTGAGCCGCATACTCGATGGTGAAAGAGTTTGAAGAGTTCCTTATGATGAGTCGTTTTGAGCTCAACCATTTCTTCACCAGAACTAGTAGCCAGAGCGAAGGGTATCTTTGACTCGTGCAAGTGACGCAGTAAGCGTTCGGCACCTGCAATTAAAACACATTTCAGTAAACTCAAACTGCCCTGAAACAGATAAATTTATATAAATTTGTGGGTCTCTCTTCTTCGCTACGGTAAACAAAACGCACGCACGGAAAGATGATCTACCTTTCAGTAGTGGTGCATCGCCCAGCATAGCCTTTGACATCTTATAGTATTGCTTCAAATACTCCTGGACAGTCATTGGTAACTTCAATTCTCGAACTGCAACAGCAGCAGAATCCTGTTCAGTTCTACCTTTCACCTTCATGCGTACCTCAAGTGGATATGGAATTTTGAATGCGGCAGCAATGCGCTCTGTTATTTTCTCGTAGATTGGTTCCGTATCTGGAAAGCGAGAAGCCCACAATTAGTTAAGTTATTCATGTACCTGGCATAAGTTGAGCCTCTCGCATCGATTCAGTCGTCACATCGCGCTGTAATTTCGAGTATTCTTGCCATGTCATTGGTAAGTCATAGGTCGCAACGATCTTTTCTGAAAATTCTTTGTTCTGTAGACCCATGAGGGTAAGTTTTACCTCAAAGGTGTAAGTCTTTCCGTATTTGTCAAGTATTTTTTTTATAGCTTCCGAGTATAGGCGTTCGGTGTCTGCATGTTGGGGGTTGTGGAAAATTTTTTCAAGAGGACAAGCGCCAAGCAAATAAAAGGTATCGTGTAAATAATTTTAATTTTTGGGGTAACATTACCTAGCAACAGGCCATCCATGTCGAATATACAATGCGTCACTTTTCGGAATCCAAATGGAAGTTTCTTAGCCATGTTTTATTAATCTAAAAAATAAAGCGCTAACTCAAGCTGATCAAACGACGAAAAGAATTATGTAACCTTCGCAAGATTGGTATAATAGTTCTCTTAAAATGACTGTTTGGCCGTGGCGGTTCGTTTTGCGATTTGTTGACGGATATTGATTGTATGAGAGGAAACAAGATAATTCGAATTATTTTTTTAGCTTGACGCAGCCTCGGTTTGAAAATCGGTCAAGGTTATCTTGTTCACAGTGTCAAGCGCAAAGCAGAAAAAAGTAGGAACTGAACAGAGAAAAGATAAGGATTACACGCACTTGGACGGACACCATTTGTTGCAAATTTTATTAGCCCCCGCACAATTTTGTTTTTTCATATTTGACAGATAGTTGAGAATGCTCTGATACATCATGAAAAAAAAAGTCTGCGAAGCAGATGTTCACTTTCTTTCTACGGGGGATGCCACTTTTTCCGATAAGAAAATCGCTTAATTAAATCAAACACTATATGCACAGCACGGGGGTTTATAATAAGCAAATATTAAATATAAGTATTATTAGTACTTTAAGTAATAATGTGGCAGGATTAAAAAATAAGTTATTATTTGTAAACTCTTTTAATTATATAAAAAAATTGGATATCTTTATGTTGTTTGAAACACGTTTATTAGAAAGTAAAGTAAATCAACTTTAAAAAATATTTAGTAACTATGAACTAAGATGGGTACCGGCAATTATATAAGCGAAGTAAGGTAGAGGAACTTCAAACTTCAAAAAAATAACCAACACTTATATAATAAAATTAAGACTTTGTCGTGAGATGTTTTACATTGTCCCTATTTATATAAATTGTAAGCATTGGCAAATCGGTTTTGAAAAGCTAAGCGAAACCTTACAAGGGCTAGATTCAACAAATTTAATACTAGTCGGGGACTTCAACGGCAGGATTGGCATATCCAAAAACAACTTCTCTTAGCGCTCAGTGGCCTATTTGTCACCCTAACCGCAAATCAAAGGATGCAGTCTGTGATAAAAAAAAAGAGGACTAATACTAGAACTTGCAGATGATTATGACTGCCACGTACTGAATGGTAGCTATAAGTGGCTCTATATCGGGTTTGTGGAATAGTGCTGTGAGCGATTTTAGAGTAGGTGCTCAAATCTTTTCAGATCACATGCCTTTGGAAGTGTCTATCGTATCTTCTCAAACTCAAACACCAAATGGGACAAAGCAACTAAATCTAATTCCAAAACTACGAGTACACTGGGTTGAATGAAACAAGAAATTTCAAAATAATTTGATAAAGGAGATATGGGATCTTCAAGAATCAGACATACCGGTTGACATCAAGATTTTAACGCAAATGATCAAAAAATAATAATAATAATAATAATAATAATAACCCGAACAACTAGAATACAAGGATAAAAATTGTTTATAAGCAGGAGTGGTTTGACTTGGAGTGTCTAAAAGCAAGGGACCTATCCTTCCAATATTTAAAACTTTTTCGGAACCGCAATTTACCAATTATTAGAAAGCTTGAGAAACAAACAGTTAATATCATTAATAACACCCGAAATGCAGCCCAATTCTGGAAGGCAGTAAAATCTGTAAACAAAAATAGAAATATGATATCGTTAAGCATTGAAGCACAAAAACTTAACGAGAATTTTAAACGCCTTCCAAATGCACTAATCAATTCACCTCTGGTGATAATACATATATGTATTACCATCATATATGGGATGGAATGTCTACCACCGATGAATTTGAAACTGAAGTGTGGCTTGAACAAGGGTGTATCATGAGGCTTTGCTTATTTTCTTATTCATAAACAACATTACAGAGTTCGTGGGAGGTGGTATCACGTTTGGAGGAGTTAAGATACCCGCTCTTATGTATGCAGACGATATAGTGTTCTTCTCGGAACCAGTTGACGGTATGCAGCTTATGATGAACAGGCTATGGGATTATTGTCAGCGGTGGAACTTGGAAGTCAATCTAACAAAATCGAAGGTTATGATATTCAAAGGGGGTGGTGGCAGGCATGCGAGGAATGACATTCGACAGACAGGCAGTTGAAGCAGTTCGGGAGTATAAATATATCGGTGTACTATTTACGTTTAACCTTCGCATGAAAAAGCATCTTGAAGCAAGGTTGAAGGAATCTAAGAGAGCAATCACGGCTGTATGAAAGCGCTGCTTCAAAAATAAATACATTGAACACAGTGCGAAGTATAAACTTTTCCGAGCTACAGCATCGTCTACCCTACTGTATGGTGCACAGTTTGAGGATACAATTCTCTCAAACCAGTTGAAAAATGTCTTAGATACTTCATCAAAATAATCTTTTGGCTCCCGCTGACCACTCCAAATTATATGCTGTATCTTAAAACAGGCCTCCTACCATTGATCATGGAAACACTATTTATTTATTTAAATTATTTTGTTAAAATCTTCGAAATGAAAGATGAAAGATTGTCAAAAATTATTCTGGAAAAAGTAATACAATTCTCGAGAGATACAGCAAATGTATGGAGATATCTGGCTGCCATTTGTAGTTTGGATCTAAATGTAACACAAAACGAGCAACCTTGCTTACTGAAGAGAAAATTCAACATGCTTCTAGAAAAATTTGTAAATGTCATCTATGAAAGGTACATATCTGAAGCACGTGCGTCATTCTATAGGTGTTATTATAGCCGTTTAAATTTGGATCTTGTTGATAAAATATATCTCCTTAATTCGAATCAGATAAATAAAGTTAAAGTTATTTTTATAACACGAGGTGATTTGCTACCCCTGAATTTTATACCGCATCACTAGCTTCATCATTTAGCTTTAATCTGTACTCTATGCAATCTGAAGACATCAAACATTTCATTGCGATATGCCCAATTTTGAAGGAGTTCAGGATGAGTCAATCGGGTAAGCAGTATCTTAATAGTACAAGTTAAGCAAAACGTGTTATAAGTTCTATATGACAATGACATAAAACTAGAAAAAAATTTGCATGGATAAATAACACTATGGACAGCAGTAGCATGGATAGCAGTATTCAAACTAAAGACGGCAAACTCTGTCAGAGCAAAGTACTAGCCGAATCATTTAATGCTAAAACCAACTCATCTGTGAAATATGTCCCTCGATAGGGACTTGGTTAAATTTGATTGATTTTAATGAGAATCAAACCTAGCTGTTTCATAAAGGTCGACCAATCTTATGTAAGCGACGCGCTGTTAAATGATTCTTTCCATGTCATACCTGATAAGTTTATTTAATTTTTTATTTTTTGTTCTGTGTCTCATTTGTTTATTGTGGGCTAAGAGAGGGAACCGCATCCGAAGGATTCGGTAAATCCTACCTTTATTTTGTCAGTCAGCGAATGACGGGGTGTCAGGCACGAAGATAACACAAGAAAATGTATGAGGACAGGGAGATAAAATAGACGACAAAAGCACCAAAGTTACCGAGACACTTTTGAATCGTCAACGTCATCACATATTTAACGTGGTCAACATCCACAACCAAGGTTTTGTTTACTAGCATAACCTCGATGTCGAGTTTTCTGGCCGAAGCATGTGTACATGCTGTCAAAAGTTTTGCTGTCAAAGGTGCCCTCGATAAAAATGCCCAATGTGTACTCATTCATGTAGAGTTCACGTTCAATTTACTCACTCGGTTTTGAAGTGCAGTCTCAAAAGGTATTCCTCGTTGGTATGCATTTTACATTTAAGACAGAAGATGCGTTCGCAAAAGATTATATTCATGCTCTTCAGCGATTTTTTGTTTAAGAGTTAGTTAGCCAGAAGTTCAGCAGCAGCGAATTTATATTTTTGGCAGAATAAATGAAAATACGCCATGATATAAAAAAATAATTTTATTAACGCACGTAAAGGTACAAGTTGACATTTAAAAAAAAAAACCAATTGAGAACGAAACCAATGGTAAGTGTACAAAAAGTCCTTGTTTTGTTGATGTTAGTTTAGATTGAATTGTAATTGTCATGTATCTGTCTATGATGGGTTATATTGCTTACCAACCTTGCTATTGTAAGCCAGTTTTGACCCAATTATCTGGAAATAAAATTTCAAGCATGATTCTGAAATTTCCGTTTTCGACTCAATGTGTAGTATGTATTTAAATGCCATCAAATTTCCTGAACGTTACCACTCTGACTGATTTGCAAATTTTCTAGGACTCTAGCAGTCTTTATAAGAGTCAATCTTTAAAATCCGAATAAGTTTCGTCTATTGCTTTTTCTTCATTTTGTAAGAATTCCAGTCTTCTCTAAATTAGTCTTATGTTACTTTTTTAGGTAGATTTTGGTTTACTTACGTCCACCAATAACAGTTCACAAAGAATTTTTAATTCTTAATGAAAAACTCGGCTACTGCCTGTGCTGGTGGCGGGAATAACGAATATCATATAAAAAAGCTGATGCAACTATAAACTTATGGAATTTGTCGTTATGACTACAACAATTAAATCTTAGTTGCAATATTTCGAAACCTCAGCTTCTAAGACTATATTCGGCAAACCACACAAGCTCTTTGATTTTCAAATCCATTGTTATACATTAGTATGAAGCTCATGTTTGTCTCCCCTGTGATTCGCAAACTTCATATTTATTGATACTTCATGGTATTTATTTGAGTTATTATAACAATTTACCTAAGAATTTGTAGCTATTCGTTTTATTTATCTTTTATGTTCTCTATTGTAGCTAGTCATAGCACACCAATAAATTGCCATCCCTGTTTACTTCTGCCGATTGTCAACGTCAAAAAACAAAATTCTTATTTTCTATTTGTATCGTGACCAATTAGTTTTTTCCAAATAATTTCAAGTTTTTCTCCTTTAAGAAGATTATACAAAAAATTGGATTCTATATCTAATACTAGGATGCATCTACTTTTAGCAATTGTTGGAGTTCTAGCGCTTACTTGCAGATATGGATCTGCTCACGAAGCGAAAGATTTCGATGATTCCATAATTTATAAAATAGAATTCGAAGTCCCATTTGATTTGAATGACGAAAATTTTGTAAGATACCCGCTTCTAAATTTCTAATTTTTAATTGTATTGCCAATCTCCTCTCCTAGGCATCCAGGTATCACATTCCAACTTTCCACACGAACGACAATGAAGAATACAAATGTGCAATCCCAATTGCCGAAGAAACTCAGGAGGAGAAGACCACTGCATACAGTGGACTTTGTAAGTAAATTTAATACATTTAAGCACAGTATTTAAATTTTACGTACTGATTTCATAGCTCCTATGCAGCTGATTCAACCAATGTTCTCTTCTGTAAGTTGTTCTTATCGAATTGAAGCTTACTGGTCCTATGAGATATGTCATGGTTTCCATATAAAACAATACCACGAAGAAAGAGAGGGTAAGAGTCATTCAGTGCTTCCAAACTGATAGAAATTAAATAATCTCACCTAGGAAAGAACGTAAAAATTCAAGAATACTACTTGGGACGATGGAATGGGGAAAAGCAAGAGAAGCTTACTCAAAAGCTGGCTACTGACCAGATAGAAGGGGTTAAATTCAAAACAGTAAAAATAGACAACGTGCAATATCCCTACCTTGAACTTGATATGGGCAACGGAACTCTTTGTGATCTCAATAATGAGCCGCGATCTACAAAAATTCGCTATGTCTGTTACCCTAATGGCAAAAACGCCATTTACTCTTTAAAAGAGACATCCACATGCAACTATGAGGCGATTATACTTACATCGCACTTGTGCATACATTCTGCCTTTATGCCGGAGGAATCGAAAGAAATTACCATCAAGTGCTTCAACTCCCTCACTGCTGTAAAGAAACCGTTAAGTGTGGTCAAACAAGCGCTGGATGATTTGCAAATGACTGATTTGAGCACAAAAATCAGTATATTAAACGATATTGGGGATTTAAAAAAAATGCTAGAAGCCTTTTCGCCAGCCCAAGTACCATTTGCACCCACAGAAGACAATGCTGGATCGCCTCCTGTGCTTTGGGGTGAAGAAACTGAATTGACAAAACGGAAATGGGAGGAGATTCGCTATGTTACCGGTCGTGAAGATTATAAGTCGCTACATGACTTCCTATTCGAAAGTTGCTTTGTTGGGGTAAATGAATGGAAATGTTCTCGAAATTCATTTTATTATATTAATAAATAAAAAAATTGTTCTTTTCAGGGTTCAGGCTGGTGGAAGTATGAGTTCTGCTTTGGTCGTCATGTTCGTCAATTCCACAAAGATAAAAAATCTGAAACGCAAGTGATACTGGGCTATTTCAACGAAAATAGCCACCGGGATTGGTTGAAATCCCATCCAGCTAAGAGACTACGTCGTAAACCAACCGATTCAGACACTACAATATGGCACCACTATGAGGCTGGCAGTTCTTGTGACAAGACTGGAAGACTTCGTGAAACTGATGTTAAATTGATGTGCGTAGTATCGTCTTCTATGTCGACGGTATCCATGTACTTACTCGAACCAAAGACTTGTCAATATATTTTAGTTGTTGAGTCACCTCTTGTTTGTGCAATGCTACCGATGGTAGACGAAGACGGATTAGTTTCCAAATCGAATTTCAAACATTTTTTGTTTTCTATGATGAAGAAAAATAGAAATGAAAATGGTATTGAGAATTATATTGAGAAACAGTCACTTGAAAAAGAGGAGCCTACCTCTGCTGCATCGGAAAGTGATCCTCCATCGCATGAGGGAACTGCCACTATAGAGCACTTGGAAGTTAGGTATGAAAATGACTAGACAACGGGTGGTAGACGCTTTTGTAATATAATTTAAAATAAGAAGTTATGTAGCTAAATTTAAATAAAGCAATCGATTTGTAAATTTATGTTCTTTCGCTTCATATATGTGTCAATTCATTATTATTATTATTATTTAGAGTATCGGTATGCACTTCCTGGGATTTCCCTAGGATCTTACATAGTATTTAAATTGAGCGAACTTGCTCTAAGACGGCAGATCAGATGGACAAATGGTTTTTGGCGTTCAGACAATATGTCGTACACAATGTTTTGAGGATCTCCTTTCTTGTGCATCGATGTAGAAATTATTTCTCCAGGCATGCCTTGGTCCGACCCAATCTTGGAAATAAATAAGTCATATCCAAGTCATATCCTTGTGCATTAAATACTTCGAAAGCAAACCGGTCCGACAGCCTTGTGATACACACCAATTGGATGTTTCCTGCAGCCTGGGTCAAGCCCGCGGTTTAACAGTGTGCAGATGTGGTTTTTCCATATCATCATCACCGGCAGTTGCTCAACTCTTCCGGTTTTGTTTGGATCTTACCTTAAATCGACCTTGATCTTCTAAGAAGTTCGTAGATATTGTAGATATGGGTCGAAGCTCGGATACATTCGAGTCTACATTGGTCAATGAAAATTTTCAGTTTGCGGTTTGTTTCGCCATGGTAGCAGCTTTACATAGTAAATGTAAAGTGGAAAAAGTATGTAAAGTGGAAAAAGTGATATTTTTAAAACGCTCTAGCCACTCGGTATCAGGCGAATGTTGGTTCCGCGATCGGCACAAACAGTAGAAGCCATAAACTCTGTCAAGTCAAGAAAAAGAAGAAATCCACTTAGAAAGCAAAACATCATTGGTCGGGAAATGGGGATTAACCAATAATGAATAAGTCGTATTATGAAAAAAGCTTAGGCCTTAGTGCCTTCAAATGTACAGGACAGCTGCTCACATCAGATCTTAAACGGAATAGATTCAAAAAAAATCGAAGCGACTACTTTTAAAATACGGAAATAATTTACACTGAAAAATTCGTTTTTTTTTTTTTTTTTAATTTAGCGTACAGGAAAAGTTCAATGACAGCATTTATGCCCGGCCATGAATCAAGAAAGATCATTATCTCGCGGCAGTCATGATTTAGTGGGACGTATCCTACGACGGGGTAACAGATTTCCATTCTTGTGAAAAGGGGGTGAAAACAACGGCTTAAGTGTACCAAGAAACCGTTCTGGAAAAGGTCGTTGCTGCACTTTATTGCACTTGGTTTCAGAACCATCAGTGGAAATTTCAGCAAGATTCGTCGGCGTATAAATCGACTATGGCTTCAAAACAATGTTCCAGGCTTTATAAAGTAGGTGCTCAAGACTGCCCGTCTGCGAGTCCCGATTTAAATTCACTAGCCTACAAGCTGTGGACGGTGTTGGAGGACATGGTATTCCGTAAGAGATACCTTAACATTAAGTCCTTAAAGACCGCGTTGGTCTTATCTGTAACCAATTTTCCGATGGGGGAGGTGCGTGTAGCCACCAATGTGTGGCTCATCGTCCTGTATTAAATCAAAAGGCGATCATTTTGAATAAACTCGAGTTTTTTTTATTTAATATTCACTAGCAAATTAAAGGAAAAAAATCAAATTAAAATATTCGATGGTTTTAAAGTTATGAAGGAAAGTGGATGTAACAGTATTTTTACCCCTACTACGCACAGTACTGGAAGAGTGTATTGTGTCGATCGCAAAATAACCAATTTGGTTAATGGCTTGTTGATCAGATGAGTGCTATCAGTTTAAATGCATTTTTATTTCCTTAATTAAATAATTCTAGCGTGTAAGACAAAAAATGCTTAAAAATTAGCTTAATAAACTTAAAATTAATTTATTGTATCTTACTGGCCCCTTGCGGGCACTCTAAGTTAAACCTTACATTTATTCTACGTCTTTTGACGATTCTTACGAAATTATTTATATTTTTATATTTATTAAATCTAAAACTAAGAAAACAATTGTGTTCATATAAAAACTTAGTATATGGACTTTCGTATAAAACTTAGAACTAACACCTATAAATTATCAACTACAAACCTAAAAATAAAACTTAACTTACTTAACCTTCTTACATTATCTTATTGTATATACACTACAATTGTTTTGTGTATGGATTATTCCTCATTTTAAGTTGTTACCTATTTTTAATGTTCTTTTATAATTTTTTTTTTTTAAATCTAACCTAATTCTACTTAAGACTATGTAAACCAGCCACGGCTAAAATGAAATTAGAGTGACCAACTTTGCTTCCTATGGAGATACCTACTACTGGAAGAACTAGATGACGAAGCTTCTTCTCCTTCAACTGGCCACCAAAATTGTTGGTGCTGCCGAGCAACATCCCTCATATCATGACCGCCCTACTGAGCCGGAGACGCTCCGTACTGCCATGTGCGACGTCTCTGTGGTAGTTGAGTCGCATGTCCGCAGCTGTTCGAGCGACGTGAAAGATTAGCGGCACCGCCAATCTGTCCTGGATCAGACCTTTCATATCTAGATAGAGGAACACTTCTAGAGGAACAAAACCGTCAAAGCGTACTCTCTCATGATACCTATAATTGATGTAGTAAGCTTCGGAGATCAGATTGTTCGACGAGGTCATTGCTCTTGCAATATGCCTTCGAGTTAACGTAATGACGAAATTGTCCACTCTTATTAGGTTCGCCCTATTGTATTAGGATAGAATTTTATGTACTCAGACTCTGATGTTCTGTATAAGCGAAGACACCCGAATCTTTTACAATAAACTTACTCTCACGTTGAACCACATCCAAATACAAGCATGGGCCTGATAAGGGCCATGTAGCAGATCACCTTCACCCTCGCATCGAGTTGGCTGTTATAAAACAGTCTCTTTGTAAGCGCAAAAGCACCTCTGGCTCTTGTTAAAATACAGATATTGATCTAGCCAGATCCCAAGGTATCTGACTACATTTCAACAAGCAAGTGAATGGCCCTGCTGCCGCACGATCGAAAACTTTCGCCAATTCTTTCTGGCATCCCTAAAGGCCCCAGACAAAGGCATCCTAAACAGAATAGTTTCCGACTTCTGAAAGTTGATTTTCAAGTTCCAGTCGTCGCAATATCGCTTAATTTTGTCGAAGTCACATTGCAAAAGTGTATTAATGACTTCAATCTTTGGGCCTGATCTGTACGCGATTTAGTCGTCTGCGTACGTTATGGTATGGTGAACTGGACCTATCAGATCACTTGTGTAAGTATTGAATAGGATCGGCGAATTAACTACACCTTGTTGCAGACCGTTTTTAATGTGAAATGTACCAGCGGAAGTCACATCGCCATTTTTCACGATGGACTGTCTATCTGTAAATATACAGAATTGGTTTACTAATGCCCAGCCTGTCCAACTTGAACAAAAGTCCTTCCAACCATACGGTATCAAAGGCTTTTTACAAGTCAATCAGGCAGGCACCAGTGCACTGGTTCTTGCCATGATTCCATTGGATATCAGAAAACAGTTTAGATGAGACATGAATGATATCATGCCCGCCTTGAAACCAAATTGATTATCTGGGACTATGTGATTGTCCTCAACCCACTTAGTCAGGACTCACTGATCACCCTTTCGAAAATCTTACTGATGTTTGGAAGAAGACTGATCGACCGGAGATTCACAGGATTGGATGTGTCTTTATCCCTTTTGGGAATTGGATGTACCACCGCAGTTTTCCAATGCGCTGGATAATGGGCATTATTCATTGCATTGTTAAACAGGGTGGTATATATGTCCACCGCATCTAGTGGGAGATGTCGAAGCATCGAAGATGTCGGTATTTCGTCGGTTCCCACTGATTTCTTACTCCTAAGTGATTCAAAGACCATTTGTAGCTCTTCCTTCGAAATGAATGGGGGTAATACCCTAACGTCGGCGGTGACATTATTTGCCATATTCTCGTCACTGAACTGAGTAAAACCCGAGCTCTCGATTCGCCAGTTCACTATTTCATTTCGAAGGCAGAAATTGTGCACAAGGACTCGATTTTCCAGGTCGTGGTTCGGGCCAATGGTTTCATTCGCTTTATACACTTCCTGAAAAGTCGCTCCTATAGCCTTTACCTTCTCCTGCGGTTCCTCGATCACTAAGAAGTTGTCATCATCAACGGTCTCATTTGGGTCGATGATAGTTTCGCTAACCAAAAGCACATCTGGGGCTTGGTCTTTAAGCAACTTGAATAGTTGCTCTACGCTCGATCCTAATCAGTGAATTAACATCCACTGCAAGGACCTTTAGGCTTTGTTCCGCCATGTACGTACCCATTACGACTGGAGGTGCGCTAGGCCCGGCAGCAACGCGTAGATTTGATCCACGCGCGTATCCTGTTCTGTTATCTGACGTTGCAGCTGAGCCATTTACCCCTGAATCGAGAGCATTATAGCTAGCATGTCAGGTACAGAGAAGCAACATTCGCCTGCTGTGCCGTATTTCCCCTACCTGCCGCCATTTGGGCGTAGGTTACTTGGAGAGTAACGGCTGGAGTTTGTGTATGCATGGGTGGACGTTAAACTTTCACTTTCTGCTGCCGAGCCAGGTTTATTCTTTTTATGTATTGGAAATTGGGACAACCCCGATAGTTTGCGGTGTGTCCCGTATTCTGACATAAGGCACAAGTGCGCATTGCTCGGACTTGTGGTTCTTTCCGCAGTTTACACATCGAGGCTGCATTTCGCAGTTCGACGCGGCGTGCCCAAACCTTTGGCAACGAACAAATTGTAAAATGTTGTCGCTCCGCTTTACTTTTTCCCATGATACAATCTGGTAGTCTAGGACTTTTATATCCCTTAGACCATCCAGTTTGCTATTGGGTGTTAGCTGAACCAGGAAGAACGTCAGTTTGCGCTTCTCCCTTTTGGCTCTAGACGTGACAAATGGCTTTACCCCACTCTTCGCACTCCTTGTCTTTCAACAGTGCAAAGAGCTCCTCCGGATCAATCGACGTTTCTAATCCCTTCAGCAGCATGGTTTGCAGCTTTTCCCCCTTCGGGGTGTAGGAGAAGAACTCCGTCTTCGTATCCCTCAATAATTTTTTAATTTATTGGTAGCGCTCCAGTGTATTGCAGTGAATCGCGTACCTATCTACACTTAATCTCTTTATATAAAAATAAAATACAGCCTATGGCCGACTTACATAGCTTTATTTTGTCCTTCAATTCGATTTTATACGTGTTGAATGGAGGTACATTCTGTCTGTGGTTTTTCTGCTGTTGTTATTGTTGCTCTTGCTGCTGTTGTTGTTTTTGTTGCTGCTGCTGTGATTTTTGTTGCTGTTTATTCTTAGGCTGTGACTGTGCATCTCTCTTTGTTAGTTCCTTAGATGGTTTTTGTATTTTTTGTTGTTTTAGTGGCTGGTTCTGTTTTTCTAGTTGAGGTAGCTCCACGTTTGTATTTGGATGCTTTTGTGGCATCTGGAGTTGCTGTAACTCCTTCTCCCTCCTTGCCACTTGCTTTGCTTTTATATCAAGTACTTTTTGCTGTAGCTGGCTGATGCTACTCAGAGGCAGCTAGCGATGCAAAGCTATTATTTCCACACATGTAATAGCCTTTCCCACCGTCCCCACCGTCAGTAACATATCGGTATTCGTCATGTCTCTTTCGTTGTTGTGTTGCTGATCTAGATGAAGTTGTTGGCGCCTCTTCCCTTGCTCCACCAGGCAGCTTATCAGTAGATGCTGATAGGAAAGGGCGCTTCACGAGGTTCGGAGTTAGCTTCAGCTTTCTCCCCCTCTTAGTTGTCATTTCCGAATGAGCCGAAATTACGGTCTGACCATCATATGATATGGTGCCATCTCCCGGACCCGCTATTTGAATGGCGGACCGTTCACCAGCGCTCATTCTCCGGTTTCGATGTATTTATTTTAATTATAATATTTTATTAGGTTTTTTTAAAAATAAAAAGCCCGTTTTATTCTGTGGATCGAACCTCGATCTCGGCCGACACCACTACTACCACGCCGCCAAAACACTTGACCAACACGATTCTAATTGTTCTTTTATTTAAATTCACTTTTAACTTTTTTACTTTAATTGAAGCCGAAACACGTTTGCTCTCCACGGAGATCTATGAACGACTCAGATGAGTGTTATATATATGATAAGATGAAGACGCTAAAGCGATATTCTTTCCAGTAGCAACTCGATTAGCCTAACTCCGTTTCACCACTAACGTAGTGCCGTGTCGGGTACATTTAACAAATGTTCTCCCAAGGAAGCCCTTTCTTAATATTTTGGCGTAAAAATCTCCTACAACGACTTTAAAGTCATGGCTCGTAGGTCTTGTCTAGGAGTGAATTGAAACATTTATCTTCTTTTTCATCTGTTCGAGCGTGATCGCATATAGAGCTGATGTTGGCGAATTAAGCTTTGAATCAGATTCTTACAATGCGCACGATCACGTGAAAATACTCCAGAATTCTTACCTTAGACTACCGCTTAAAATATGTCCGCACCCAATAAGCATTCTCTGTTGTTGTTTTCTGAAGCAATTACTGTAGTATATGCTCCTTATCCTGCAACTATTCAACTGTAACCTGTTCATTTCAAGTGAAAATCATTATCCTTTTTTCGTTATTCAGGATCATCAACAGTAAAACTGCCCTTATCCGACGATTTTAGTTTCTTCGTATCAATAGGGTTTTTAATTGGTCAGGTAGTTAACCATGCACAAACACCATCCTGGAGGGCCAATCTTTTTATGGAATCTTTTGCGCGAATCCAACTGCTGACTGTTGACGTCATCGTTGGTTCAGTCACGTCGCGTCGTACGTGCTCTTTATGAAATTCAATCACTTTTGATATAACATTATTGCGTTGCCATTGTCTCCTGCTCAACACTCGCTCAAGAACATCATAATTACAGCACTAAACTACGCCAGTTTAACACCGTTTAGTGGCTACCCTAATCGTACAACAACCAACTACGGCATGATTTGGAAAAAATTAAAAGATCGAATCGTCCAATGAGTAACTAATAACAAGAAATAAGGTCTTGGTAGACACAGAACAAAAATGACTCTAGGCGAAGTCTTAAGTTCTTGAAAAGTCTTAAGTTGAAAGTCAGCAATACTTATGGCGAGATAGAGATTTGTAGGTTGGTGGGAATAAATCTTTTTTTTTTATTTAGAACCAAAAATTTCCTACTTATTTAGCAGGCTGGGCAGTGAAAATTGATTTATAAAGAAGTCCAGACCTATACCGGATTAACGCGAAGATGTGGAAAAAATAAAACAGCGTTGGACGCATTCAGAATAGCTGGAAGCTAGTGTAAGCGCTTGAACGTAATACTCATAGGTATGACACTTGTACATAGATTGAGCACCTGAGTATGATAATCCTAAATATGTCGTAATTTTGGTGGGGGCTGAGGTCCCCCTTAATTTGACTTAATGCAAGCTAAAATTAGCAAAAAGACTTAATAACTAGTAAAAAAGGGAATAGTGGAGGAGATAGTGTTTGAGACGAGGAAAGGTTTGAGTCGACTCTTCGGAGCTTACGGAAGAAAGGATCGTTGGAATCATAAGAGGTACGGGTATACCGATATATAGAATAGATGAGCAAAACGCAAATTACGTGGGTTGGTGTTGAAGGAAATAGAGTTCTTGAGGGATGCGCAGTCGACGCAACCGTAGAGCAGTCGACGAAAGAAAAGAAAGTCCACTATATTTCTACATTCTTCTAAGGAATTGAAATTGATAAGTTTAAGGCGGTCTTGATGTGTCAACGAACAATGGATTCAGTGCAGTGCTGTGCTTGGAGCATACTGCCAGCTATTCGTAAACTCTTATAATAAATTAAAACTGAAATTCGGCAAAAGTTCAAAACGGTACGAAAGTCAATATCTTTGCGAGTCACCCAGATTTTAGTCTATGCTGACTAAATGTGGACATACCACATAGCTTAACTTTGCAGAATTGGTTATATCAATTGAACAAAAATCACCACTGTCATTGTCTGATAGCTACAGCTTTGAATTATTTAATTATTCGCAGTTCACCTACCTTCAATTAAATGTTAACCCATAAATGTCACATTAGTAGAGTATCGAAAGAGACTAAAACTAGCAAACTGTTGCTACTTGATTTGTCGAAACAACAGAGTTCGAAACTCCTAACTCAAAAGAGCAAGATAACGCTCGGAAAAACCGCAATATAGGAGTTGCACTAAGATATAAATTTCAACTAAAAAGCTGAGATCCAAGAACTGCATTAGTTACACATACATAATTCGCTTTTCAAGTTTGTAAAAAAGAAAAAAGACAAAACTTCACTATGACAACAAGGAAGTTGTATGTTCTTTGACAGCTTCCAAATGTTACGGAAACCTGAGGTATCTATGGATCTAATAGATTAACTTAATACGTTAGGTCTTGGCTGGTTCACAGACCCCAATGGAATCTTTAAAATGAGATCACCGATGAAGATATTAGACAAATCTTAAGTGCCGAATCAGCTTTTTTTTAGTTTTCCCTGTGATTAGGACTTCTATTGAGGATTTGGTTTTACACGACAAGAAATAAATTCAAACTAACGACATACAGATGTCCTGACGAGCAGCTACCTTCCTGCCAAGCGTTACCCACCCTTCTTAAACACCACAAATTCTCGTATCAGGAGGAAAGTGCCGATCATCTGAGCTCTTCATCACTGTAGCTTCTTTTTGCCTCAAGCAGAAAAAGATAGTTGTCAGACTAGTTGCACAGTTGACTCTACGGATACCCGCAACCTCCTATTCATTTAAAACTATTACAAATAAATAAACAAAAACTATCAATACAGTTCAATTTATTTACGTATACTATTTACAGCAAAGCTCGTCGTCTCCCATTTACCTTTTCTAAGTCTTCTTTAAATAGTTATCGTACAGTTTGAGCGATTCCGGACTGGTTCTTGGTTGCACCACTCTCAAGGCGTATTCAAATTCTTTCCAACTAATAGATTCCCTTTCGAAACTCTCCTCCAGCGTCTTTAATGCTGCTTCATGACAAATAGCCTGAATTTCCGCACCAGAATATCCAATCGTTCGGTGGACAAGCTCATCAATACTAACTCCATCCGCCAGCGGCATCTTCTTCAATTTAATTTGAAATATTTCTCTTCGGGATGCTTCATTTGGTAAGCCAACGTAGACAATTCTATCAATCCGACCTGGTCTAAGGAGAGCCTTGTCTATCATATCCGGACGATTTGTTGCAGCTACAATTGTTACATTTTTCAGCACATTAACACCGTCCAACTCAGTAAGAAGTTGCGTCAGTACACGTTCTTTTACAGAAGTACCACCGCCTTCTGCACTACGTTCGCCACCTATCGCGTCGATTTCATCGAAGAAAATTATTGAAGGTGCTACTTGGCGTGCTTTGCGAAATACCTCACGTACGGCACGTTCAGATTCTCCCACCCACATGGAGAAAAGTTCTGGACCTTTGATGGATAAAAAATTCACTTTGCTCTCTGTGGCTAGGGCTTTGGCAATCATTGTTTTCGAGCAACCCGGTGGACCAAACATAAGTATGCCTCGGGGAGGCTTTATACCTAGACGTGTAAACTTTTCTGGATAGAGAAGGGGCCATTCGATGGCTTGTTTTAATTTCATTTTTAGATCATCCTGACCACCAATATCAATCCACTTGACGTTGGGATTTTCTATAAGAACCTCACGCATAGCACTTGGCTTAATGTGACCTAGAGCAGAATTAATGTCGTTTGATTGGATTTTTGTACGTCCTTCCTTTACAACAGCCAAAGATGCTGCATACACCAAATTTGCCAAATCTGCTCCAACAAAGCCATGTGTGACATTTGCAATTTTTTCAATGGACTTGTTGTCAAGTTCATGGTCAACTTTGCATAAAAGCTGTTGAAGAATTTTTAGCCGATCTTTTGGACTTGGCGCTGAAATCTCTACTTCACGATCCAAGCGACCACACCTACGAATTGTAGGGTTTAAATTTTCAATGTCTCCTGTTGTCGATAGAACAAATATTTTGCTGGCTTCCAACCGCTTATTTAGGTTGTCTAAAATTGAGAGAAATGCAACTGATACTCGCTTCACAACTTCATTGGTCTCATGTTTAGGACAGAGATTGTGAACATCTTCGATGATGATAAGCGTGGGTTTTGGATGATTGCGGTAAGCAGCTTCAAATTGTTGATTTAAGTTTTTTTCTGTCTCACCAAGAAATTTACTAAACAGTTCACTGGTATTGATGCGGACAATTTCGACGCCTGAAATGTTTGCCATTGCCTCACATATCATTGTCTTACCACAACCCGTAGGTCCAAAAAGCAGTAGTCCTCGTGATATTTTAACTCCTAAGACAAACATTTAGTTATAGACATGTAGTTCCTTTTAAAAAGAACCTCTTCCTTACCTGAAGGAATTTTCTGAAAGCCTAATGCAATGGTCATAGATTCTTCTATCATCTCTATTTGCTCTTCTAGACCGCCAATGTCTTCTTTTTGCACTCGTACATCGTTTTCCATTTTGTTGATTGGGGTTTGTTTTCCTGTTTGCACTTCAATTGTGGACAAATTATTGACACTAAAGAATTTTTCACTAAGAGACATGTGTTTAAGTTCAGACTCCAATGAATCCGATTCTGTGCGGCTGATGAAAGAACTAACTATAAATTCAAATCGCTTATTGTAAAAATTTAAGACGATTCTGTTCCCGTTTGTGTAGATTAAATCCTTCATTTGCTTTTTTAATAGCAGCTCCACGTCACGTTGACATGATTTTTCAATAGCAAGTTCACCCACAGACTTAAGAAACACATGTTTAGCTGGTATTACATTCAATGAAAGTATTCCAATGATAAGCTCACCATCAATATAGTCACGCCAATTGTTTTCATAATCTAGAAAGTCTAATATTATCTCTATCCAAATTTGTAAAGGTACGCGGCTTATTTACCTTCAATAGAGACAAAGACAGTGGAGAGAAATTTCTCTGGAACTGGCCAGGCGCACCGCACCATCGGTGGAAGATCTGGTTTCGTTTTTGGACGTATAACAATTGGTTGGCCTATTCGAAGTCCACATAACTTCATTGCGCCTTCACTGATAAATACTAAGTTGTTGATGTATTTTCGTGGTAAATCCTTAAGTTCATTGATAGAAAATGATATTTTATCAAAATTCCTAGTGTAAAGTTGATTATCCTTGATGAAGTCAGACACAAAACTGGTAGCATCATCTGCTGAGCAATGTTGGTCATGATTGTCGCGATCTTTTGAAGTGATTGTCTTGCCGCATTTCTCACATGAAAACCACGATACTTGGACTTTTTTATTTGATGACTTTGGAGGCATTTCGTTTTCAAAATTTATTAAACAAATTTGTTTTGATGAGATGATCGAAAAACAGCATACAAGAAACGTCACTGGGACAGTATCTGATACAAATGTCATTGAAAGGGAAATGAATAGACAAAAACAAAATAATTGTAGTTCTCCCACTTCAATCAAGTTTCAAACCAGAAAAAAAAATAGTTTTGTGGAAAGCACCACACTTAAAGGATATGCCGAAAAATAGTAGTGTTGCAAAAAGGATGAAGCAAGTGTTATGCGCAAGACTTTTTAAGTGATATATGGTCCCGTTTGCGTAAACGGACTTTGGAGCGAAAGAAAAGTCATCACTTAAGATGACTAGGGCATAGAGCTTAAGTGAACGGTTAACCTAACCATCTTGAAGTATGCAAATGGGGACAGTTGGTATACCATTGGGACAAGCGCAGTGCTCGACATATTCAAGCCATATACTGTTACTGAATAAAATAGAATCCCCCGTCACAATGTCACCATTCTACGTTGAGATTCAAGCAGCAACCAATTAACTGTAAATATCGCATTTCAGATTTTTATTTGAAAGAATGCATAGAATTGTACAATGGTAATATTTCACATTCTTCTCATAAATCAGACTATAAACATAATATTAGAAAATGAGATGCCCCACACCACGACGAGCATTCGCTCACTTCTAGATATTCAACTTGTACCGTGGAAACTCGGTACACAATCGTTGCGTTCATCGAAAAGAGTCTCCACCTTTCAGGAACCTGTCGATGTTCGTTTCCTAAAACAGAAGGTAATCAAAATTTTATCAGTTCTTATCTCAAACATTGTTATTTTCACTTTATGGATAAATACCATTTTCGGATTGAAGTAACACATATTGTATATGGCATAGGGATCTTGTCATTCGTTTTCTTTTTAAATTCGCAGTTTTAAATGAAACTTCATGTAAGCTACATTAAGACCGCTGCCATTAAAATTGGCAGTTTTAATATGTGAAAAAAACGCAGTGTTTATTTGAAAAGTTCTTATCTTTTTATTATTCTAGAGAGTGGACCAAGATGTGCCATCAGTCACGAGGCAGCTTAGATAAATGGGACACCCACTATAAATGTATCATTAAGCACAAATTGCTTTTTAAAAAATACATATGCATATATTGGATGTCTGTGTACTTAACCTACCAACTGACAACAATACAGATCAAACCACTACCTTTTATGATACTTAAAAGTTTGTTAACTATCTCTAGCCCACGGAAACACTTTTAACACCTGAGTTACTCACCTGTTGTTATGGTTACAATGCACTAATAAAAGAAGTAAACAAAAGAATGGTTCGCTAGAATACATTAAAAAACAAAAACAAATTTTTCGGTTTGCTGGTTAAACTTTTGAAGAGAAAATTGAAGAATTAATAAAATCTTAAGAAATGGAATGGGCTGAAGAATTAAAGTTATCAATCAAAAAGGTAGCCACTTCCTCAATGCCAAAAAAGAAACAAGGGACCGCGAAATTAAATAATTATCTTTATTTTAGACTACTGCAAGGAAGGGACGCCGATCTAGTCAGCAAAAAACTCCTGGCTCACCATCGACACCTGAAAAAGAAATCTCACTTGACATAAGCGTTGATATAAATCAGGACACCACAGATTCATCTGATAGTCGACTGCCTCCAAGACGTATTTCTGGTGGATGGGCTGACAGTGGAATAAAATCTTCAAAGTTGTACATAGTAGGTACAATCGTTTGTTTAAAACTACTGATCACTGTTTTCTTTTTTTAGGAATAGAAACAAAAATCTCCTAGAGGAGTAAGTTACTAAATCAAATATAAAATAAGTAATATGTGTTCAATTAAAATATTAATTTAGTTCATATTAATTATTTTCAGTGAACGTTTTCGGCTTTCATCAAAATCTGCAGATAGTTCACCACCAGAAGATGAAATTCCAGTTATCCCCGATCTGGATGATATCAAAGATGAGATTTTAATGAATGAAATTGTTGAACCTCCATCGTAGGTTGAAAATAATTAATGAATATTGCTTTCTTCATTTTGAATGTTTGCAGAGTTTCAGTGAATCGTGTTGTTACTCTTAAAGAACTCAACTCAGACTTACTATCACAGAATGCATTCTCAGCAATTGAAGATGTTGACCTCACGATTTTGACGAAGTGCTTGCAGGCACAAGAGTTTCTAGATGAAGCTGATGAAGTTTGGGAATGGGATAAACTATTCACAGATGTTACCGCTGAAATACACTCGGATAAAACGACTGTTGAGGGAAAAATTGAAATAGCGGCAGATGAAGTAACACCCAAATTTGCTTAGACTGGCTCTAATATATTTAAATTTTATTAAAAACAAGGAACATGAATATTATTGTCTCTTTCTTTCCATTTTTCTTTAATTTTTATTTTATTTATTTATTTATTTATTTTTTTTTTTTTTGTGGTTTCTTAAGTTACACATTCCTCCGACATTCGTTTATTGCTACTGCGCCACTTGCCACTTGAGTTTAAAAATACGTTTTCTTGCACAAAAGACCGCGGAGGTTTTCACATCATTTGAACCACTTAATGCAAACCCTATGTACGATATCGTCATCGAGAAGGTTTACAACTGCACCCAAATTAATGTTCCCACTACAGGGGTATAAATATTTTGGATTTGGATTAGCGTACACCAATGCCTATGTTATGCACTTATAGGACTGATTAATAAACCGTTGTCCTCGAAGGACATTATTCACTTCCTTTATGTTGTCCGACGGGCTATCAAGTAGCTTCTTGTGATTGCGTGATTTAGAAGCAGGATCAATCGATGTGCTCCTGCGATAGAGAATCTTGCACGGGATTGTAAAGCAAAGGACTGTGAATATGCATTCTTGCAGTCTATTTTAGCCATTCAATTTTGTGGTACATATCGCGTAAGTTTCTTATACTTTCACGTCTCTGCAATTTTTTTTTTTTTTAAACCTCAAGGCCGTCCATATCACTTCTTAAAGAACTGTATTAAATGCTTTCTTTAGATCAATGGAAATGATGTGTCGAGCTTTTACTGCGTCATAGTCAGGAGATCACTTCCCTCCCACGAAGATTCAATTATGGTTATGATTTTTTTCTATATATTGCTGTCGTCTGTCTAAAACTGTCTTCCAAATAAATGTTCATCGTATGCAACATTATCTTAGCCGATCAGTAACTTTTACAGTTTTTTGTGATGCCTTTGCCTTTTTGGAGTAAATTGAGATACATTCTCTGTACACCTTACCAGTGGATATTTGATATATTTTTATAATAAACAATTTCTGTCTATGCTTATGGTCAGTACCAAGTGGACTGTTAATGAATTTTTTTACAAATATTAATGAGAAATCTGAAGAAGAGCCATACGCTTTTGCTCAGTCTCTCCTCATCATATCCTTTTCTAACCCTTCCGTATAGTACAACTTTAGTTGACCTGCAAAATACTTCACCGCGGCGGCGATGGCTTTCTCGTCCGACCCGTACTTCTTTCCGGCGAGCGATCTTTTAAAGTTTGGGAACAAAAAGAAGTTGCTGGGAGCCAAATCCGGAGGACGGGGGAGCAATTCGTAGTGCAATTCGACCAATTTGGCTATGGCAACTGCGGAGATGTAAGCCGGTGCGTTATCGTGGTGAATGTTGTCGGTTTTACTTCAAATCGGCCCAATAAATCGACGTACTATGCTCCTGTGATTGTTTTTACCTTCTCCAAACAGCCAATGTGGAAAAACCCTCGCGCGTCCCAAAAAACGGTGACCATCACTTTTCCGGCCAAAGGCATGGTCTTCGCCTGCTTGGACCACGTTCACTGGGTGAGATCCATTGTTTCGATTGTTCTTTCATCTCTGGTGTGTACCAATGAATCCATATCTCATCGACGGTCACGAAATAAGGCAGAAAATCCTCCGGATTTTGATTAAACAGGGCCAGCACGGCCAGCTCATGACCAAAACCTCGCGCAGGATATAGCTAAGGTGTTCAGTTGAGATGTCTGCTATCTCTATCAACACGCGAGCTTTTACTCGGCAGTCCGATAATACGAAATCATGGGTTTTATCCACGGTTTCCTCTTTGGTTACCGTTTTTGGGCTACCTGGGCGCTGGGCGTTCATCAAAAACCGACGCGATGCGAAGGCGAAACTCTGCGAATCAATTGTAAACTGTTGTACGGGAAGAAGAATGGGTCCCATACACACCATCGAGAATTGACTTGATTTCCTCGCAGATTTTGCCACTCAAAAATAAGAATTGGATGGATCACAGAGCGATACTGCTCTTTTTCCAAAAAACACAAGCATGATGTTTTGAAATGGGCGTCGAAAAAAACTAAGGATCGAATTGTCATCAAATTTTGACAGGCGGGCTAAAAGAGATTATACTAAATGATGGTTCACTTATTTTGGCTCAGTAGCACCACCTATCTTCCAATCCGGGTATTCATCAAACAGCCCTCGTAATGTCGATTGGCTCATGACATTTTGAAGTCACTCTAGAAATATTAAATTTGTGTAAGCTTATAATATCCACTCTCGTAAACATCGTCAAAAGTCATTCGGGTACTTAAGTTTATTACAGCAAACAGATTCAGTCTTTTATGGAAATGTTTTCAGTTCAATGAAAAACAACATAAGGATCGATGTCTAAAAAAAAGGCAATTAATTGTTCCCGAATTGAATAGACTCAGCTTCTCATTTTCATTCACTGCTGATTGTTGAGGTTTAGCTATCTCAGTCGATGTAGGAGAAGTCTTTTGAACAGATTGTTGTCACTGTTCCTTCTTCTCTACACTACGTCGACGCCAGTGGGAGCGATGTCTTTTATGATAGAATATTGTGCCTTTGGTGTTGGCTTTAGAGTTTCGCACAATTCTTTCAAGCATGATTTTGCAGAGGTCACACGATAGTGCGTTAGCCTGTCTAAGACAATTATTGATATCAAAAGATTCTGTGATATATCGTCTGAATTTGCTATAGCCAGTGCTTGCGATCAGCGTCCCCCACAGTTGAACAAGTTTGACAAGTATGCCAAGACCAGACATGGCTCTGTACAGATGGTTTTCAAATTTTATCATAAGCAACTCTAAAATCGATGGATGGTAAAAGTCGATTTGTAACCTCCTTGGGAATGAAAAAACATAAAAGAAAAAAAAATGAATGTTTTTTTTTATTTTATTTAATATAGTCCCCTTTTAGTTTGATACACTTATTCCAGCGATTTTCCAACTTCTTGATCAAGTCCGAAAAGTAATTTTCCGGAAGGTCTGCAAAATACCCGTGGCGTCGATGAGTTCCTCGCGTGAGTTGAATTTTTTATTGATGAGCCATCTTTTTAGGTTTGGGAAGAGATAATAGTCAGAGGGAGCCAATTCGGGCGAATACGGTTGATGCACAGCAATTGTAGCCGTAAGTCAGTGATTTTAGCAGTTGTTGCGATGCTCTTGTGCGCCTGTGCATTGTCTTACAAAAACAAATTTGTTTTCGCTTTCTCAAAAAATAATGTTTTATAAGAGAACTTAACGTGATGCCAAACACGTCAACAACAATCAGCTGTCAAAACAAAACTAAAGACAGTATCGCACTGAAATTTGGCATATCTGCCTTAATATGAACGGACTTCAAGGCAGTACGGACTTTTTTTTTGCAGTAGCAGCGCATTCTGGCGGTCAAGGAGATTACTTTTTACCCTACCTAGTATGAGATCAAAATCCGCACTGATATGGACCTATCAAGTAGTTGACGACCAGTTTTCACATAATTCGGCACCAAGCAATTTATTGTAAATTTTCTCTTAGATGTGAGTTAATTTGCAGATCGGTTGACTCCGATTTAGTGCATTATCGTGGAAATTCATGACAGCAATACAAAATGTTTAATTGCTCTGGCAACTGCAACGACAGAAACTGTTTCCCGGCCCTTTTTCCTTGTGAGTACATAATAATCTGTGGAGATTTCAGCACTGATTTATTTAAAAATCATTCCAGAGCATTTCAATTGACACATTTAGTGTCTTCATCTGGTCTCGAAATTGTTAATAATCAGAACCCGACATATCTCTTTGATATTTTTTTGGTTTCTGATACATCCTCAGCTTTTTGTACATTTAATATTGATTTCGAACACTCATGCGATATACTTCGCTCAATGGGAACTGTGTTAACTATCTGCAGATCCTAATCAAAAGATTGAAATCTTCCACAATATTGTATCTAAATTATCATCGTAATAAACTACATAGTACATGAAAGCGCAATCAAACGAATGTCAACTGGGTTGCATACAAAACAAAATTGTTACTTCTCGTGTTAGATCATCCAAACAAAATTTCAAAATTTAAATACCACAGAAACTACTTTGGAGCAATTTGCGCAAAATCGTGTTTCTTGTGGCAAATAGGGAGAGAGAAAATAGGCAGACGCGGAACAGCTAAATAATTATTTTCTCGAAAGTAGCGCCTCAGTACTAAGTGTTTTAACTCCTCCTCAGAATTGGTTTGGTAATTCCAGTACTTCTGTACCGAATTTTGATGATTTTAATGTAATTACAGAGCTTGATGTTACCCTATCGGTATTATCAATCAAATGCAATAGGTTAAAACGGTATACGCATACGTTTTATAAAACTAACTTTAGCCTTGTCGTCTCCCATTTGACTCGTATCTTTAACCACTGATTGGTTACATCATTGAATATTGAAAATATTCAGTATGCTTATAGGCTGCTGCCTGCAGGCATACTGCATTGCCTATCAAAAGTCTATTTTGGCGCGAATTTCAGAATCAGTATTAAGGCAACAAGAAGACAATCTCATGTTCCCCAGGGGTCGAGTTAGGTACATAGGTGGGTAAAAGTGGCTGTTGGAAAGAACAACCCACTTAGGCCTATTGGCCCTTCGTGGTGCCACGTGGATCTGTGATCCTCTCACTCGTGGAACCAATTTAAGCTTCTGATGAAGCGTACAAGACTGTTTATGTCTATATTCTTTAGATCGTTTGAATCATTGTAGAAAAAAGCTTTTAAGTAAAGTTTTTTTCTGGGAGAAAAGTGGACATGTACAGAGTAAGTGGAGGATTGTCTCCTCTTTCTTTTCGTCCATGCAGCTTCTACAAAAATCGTTTTTAAAGGCGCCAAGCCTTCTTGCATGCTTGCCTAAAAGATAGTGTCCATGACACCTGTGATGGCGTTGAGATGTTTCCTATTTAGAAAGATCAGACTGTTTTTTAGGGGCATCCATCTTTAATATTGATTTGCACGTAGCGATTGGTATACCTATGCTACCCTTTTCCAGTAGAATAGGTAGAGTTCCAATTATGGCGAGTTCGTCGGCCTTACAATTCTCTGAAGTGCCTCTGTGGCTCGGCACCCAAAAAAGGTGAAGGTTGAACTGCTCTGCCATCTCCGTAAGAGGTTATCGGCATTCAAGGTTTTAGAATTTAAAAAACTGAGTCCAGAAATTTTGATAGCGGCCTGATTATCCAAAAAGATGCGTTTTTCTTCAGCCAGGACAAAAAATTTCCGCCTAGAACACGCTACAGTGATTTAGAAGGCGGAAGGAGAGGCTTAGATTTACTTTATCTGAGAAAACACTGTTGCTTTATCAGAAAAGACTAAACTGGTTAATTGAGGGAGGTTCTATGATTGGAATTTAATATTTCCTGGAAAAGAGGACAAGATCAGTTTTATGGGGGTTTACCCCCAATCCACAGCGACCTGCCCAACAAGTTAATCTATTAAGATTTAGCTGAAGGAGTTCTTTAATGATAATAAGATGAGACGGCTATAGCAATGTCATCCGCATAGGCAATCACCCTGCTATCACCCGCTTCTAGGTATATCAGCAGTTCATTAACCACTAAGTTTCAGTTCTCACCGTCGACGTTCTGTCAGATAGCGTCGCTCTCACTGTTTAACAGTCTACAGAAACAGTTCTCTACTACGATTGTCCCGTGGTTGTCTCAGCAGACTTGCACGTTGATTCCTGTTTGGATGAAGGCTTGACTACTACCAGATACTGCACCGATTCAATGTTGACACACGGGTATATAGTATGTAGAAATCTAGAATACGTGCCAATCTGGCATATCTTGTGTTGATCAGGTGACTGCCATGTGTCCTTGTGGATTCTAATAAGAGTATGTGGGAAACAAGAGCTCGTTTACTAGCAGTCTATCAGCGTGTATCACACAATCTACAAGCTGTCCATAAATAAGATAAAAATGATGCCTATTCTTGATACCTATTCTCTCATTGCAGTCACCTAGTACAATTTTTACTCCCAACAATATATCACTTCACAAAAGTCTTCCTTGACAGCGTCGTTTTTCTTGTCACGTTTGCCTGATTCGTCAACAGTTGAGTCAAACATAACCCAGGCTGTTGCCTTCTTTGTTATTTTGTTTCTATTCCATATAGGCTTGTAAGGTCCAAGGCGAAGTTTAATTCAACACCGGCATTTACTGCTCACGTATATTGCCAAAAATACTTGGTCACTAGGTCACTAGTTTTGCAAAACCTTACCTAATTCGTCACCCTGACATTGAAGTTCACATAGATGAGCAAGAGCAGTTTGATTCATTAGACCACAGACACCACACTAGGAGGTGATGATGCGATGTTGTTCTTCGGCCCAAGAAATCCTTATGACTCGACACAAGCATTTCTATTCGCTCCGAACCACTCCTTCATTATGTAAAAGAGATAAAGGTCAACGTGCATGATACTGGACCTACCTCCTTTGTTTCATTTGTATAGAACATTTATAATTTAAGTGTTGGGATTTATTTTGCCCCGCCAGTTGAAAAGAGAAATATCTAAGAATGAGACTAGTAAAACTAAGAAACAGGAAACATATGGAAACCTATTATGAATTCACGGAAACTTGCCAAAATAATTGTATCTAAACCAAAAGCCCAATAAAAACAAATGAATTTCATTAAAATCCTATTTAACTATAATTTCAGTAAAAATTGTTGTATAATCTTAAAAGTACGTATATATACATTAAAAAGTTTAATTAAAATATATTCATGTGTGTGTGTAAAAAATAAAATATAAGAGATACAAACGAGGGTAACTTAGACTTAAGATAGAAATAAAACAGTTTATTCGGTAAAATACGAGTAATTTCCAGTCTGCTTAAAATCATTGTATACAATTAAAAATTACAACAAAAAAAGTGTAATTAAAAAATCAGTCAAAAACCACATAATTGTGGATATTTTGTAAGTTTAAGCTTAAACACGATTCGACTTTAGGAGATTTATAATATTTTATCTACGAACGAAGAACAATACTGCTTTTCAGTTTTGTTTGAGGAAGACCGCTGATCAAGTTGTAGACTAGCTTGCCTCAGTTCCAAAAAAAAAAAAAAAATAAAAATACTGTCTCAACAACATGCTGCAATGAGAAGAAAAAAATATATGGTTTATATTAAAAATTGCTGGAAAATATGCAATCACAATAAATTAGAACATTGTTTTTGCCACTGGTTTCGTAACATCAAGAACCAGATGAGTTTAAGAAGCGTTTGAATTTTTTTTTTTTTTTTTCAGGGAAAAAACTACGACAACTGTAGCTAAGGGTAGAGCTCTTTTATGGGAAGCGGCAGTCTTTGTGCAAAAAAAAAAAAAAAAGGAGGCATTAGCAAGCTGAAGCCGGAAAATGTGGAAGAATAAATGGTGACAACCTTTGGATCGATTGAGACAGGAGTCTGAAACGTGAAGGTCATACCCAACTGTAACCCAAAGTAACCTCCTCGACCGCTGGAATACGCTGCTACTACAAAAAAGGCTATGGCGCCTTGAAGTCCGTTAATATTTAGACAGACATGCCAAATTTCAGTGCGATACTGTCTTTAGGTTTGTTTTGACAGCTGATTGTTGTTGACGTGTTTGGCATCATGTTAAGTATGGACAAAAACGATTTTCGTTCTCTCATAAAACATTATTTTTTGAGAGGCAGAACAGCGAAGGAAACAAAAAAAAGGTGGATAAATAATATGGGGCTAATGCTCCGTCAGATTACACCGTCCGCAGAGGCAGGCCCTCCGATACGGTTACAAAGGACAATGTCAATGTCAAAATACATGAAATGGTGTTGGCTGACCGGAAAGTGAAGGTGCGCAAGCTAGCAGATACGACAAAGATTAGTGCTTAGCCATATTTTGGGCAATATTCTGCACATGAAAAAGTTATCCTGCCGCTTATTATCCTGCTTGTTATCCTGCGCATACTCACCTCTGACCATAAACACAAACGCGAGAGCACTTCAAAAGAGTGTTTGGACTTGCTGATGCGGAATCGGAAGGACTTTTGGCATTGGTAACTGTTGAACACCAGAGAACAGATTGAGTGCCCGGCAATGGACTGAAGCCGGCACGAGTGCTCCGAAGCGGCTGAAGAAGGCTCGATGGGTCGGAAAGTCTTCGTGGACTACCTCCTAAAAGGTAAAAACCATCAACAGAGAGTATTACTGTGCATTATTGGAGCGATTGAAAAAAAAAAATTTTGTTTTTGCAAAACAATGCACCGGCGCACAAGAGCATCGCAACCAAGGCTAAAATCAATGACTTACGGCTCCAATTGCTGTCGCATCCACCGTATTCGCCTTATATGGCTCCCTCGGACTATTATCTCTTCCTCAAAAGATGGCTCATCAATAAAAAAATTCAGCTCACGCGAAGAAATCATCGACGTCACGGAGGAGTATTTTGCAGACTTTCCGGATCCGGAAAATTACTTTTCAAGAAGTTGAAAAACCGCTAGAATAAGTGTATCAAACTAGAAGGGGACTATATTGAATAAAATAAAAAAAAATTTAAAAAAAAATTTAAAATATACTGGGGCTTAATGCGATAAAGTACGAACAGTTAGTTGGAAGCGAAATTGCTTCGCCTAGTTAAAACAATAAATTAAAATTCGGTTATCAATATTTTTGATAACCAATCGGAACTAAGCCCAATTCATTTAGATTTCAAAATAAATTTAACAAGAATCGGTACCTCTCAGTGTTATGCTCCGAAAGAAGGAGCGATAGGACAGTTTTATAGCAAAATAAGCGCTGCCTAAAAGTCAATGTATGCCGGAGACCGTGCGGACACATAATAAACAATAATAAGTGGCTACTGTACTAATAGTACAGTATGATACTGTGGATATTGCTTCTGTAATCGAAGTAAAGCCAAATTGTCGATTTAAGAAATAAGGGTTATCAGAAAAAACAACACCCCGAAATCGATGAATGAACGATGTAACTTTCGTCTTTTGCATGGAATTTCCTGGCCGAGTCATTTCTCAACATGGCGATCTGATGCCAACATTATGCGATTGAATACCGTACAAACTATTTCTTATAGCCCATATTAAAAAGAAAGTCTATGCATACACACCCCAACTAATTGAAGTACTCAAAACCAACATCCATGATGTTATCGATGAAATAGAAATCCAAAGGGCCTGGAATTGCCACAGATATATGTTTCGGTGGCCAGATTTTAAAGTCGTTTTTAATACCCCCTTGGTAAAAGATCCAATGCTAACACACTCACCAGCAGTCTCTCATTATTACTTTTACTTTTGCAGCGTGCATTAAACAACGTGTAGGAGGGTTATAACTTTCCTATTTTCCAATCTTAAGTCTATACATTACAGTTTTTTTTGTCAAAATGACAACTTTTTGACAGTACTTTCCGGAAATTGTGAAAATTAAAATGGATTATTCCGGTTGTTTATCATCAAACTATCACCATAGTGATCAGATTAAGGTGATACGTAAAAACGTTAAACCATTGAGCTACAAATCCTAGAAAAATGTTCAACTTATTGGCGCATATATATTTACAAAGGCAAAACAATCATATCCAAATTTAAGCCAGGCTACTTCGGCACTTGGCATCTAGGACACTTAAATTGAAAGCATTGCCAATCAATGCAGACAAATGCAAAGTAATTTAAATATCGAGGAAAGACCATCCAAATTTGAATCAAATATCTGCAGACATCAAAACAGTAAGTTGAAAACTTGGTGCAATTATTTAACACGATAGTCAATGAGACTAGGAGGTGTTAAATCGCATCAATAAAAGAATGCGACATACTACC
Organism: Volucella inanis; assembly: GCA_907269105.1. Classification (NCBI taxonomy): domain Eukaryota; kingdom Metazoa; phylum Arthropoda; class Insecta; order Diptera; family Syrphidae; genus Volucella; species Volucella inanis. Next base: position 21,449,547 of record OU026157.1, read on the forward strand.
AATTCGGCATAAACAAACGAGAAATATCACACAAAAAGTATAAGAAACTAGAGACTAGGCAAAAGAAATTAATTAAAACACATAGAAAAGAAAAACAACTAAAATTGTTCAGAATATCCTAAGCAAATACACGAAAGGAAATTAAGCCAACACCAAATGGCAGACTACGAAAGATGAGTCAGTATGAACAGTAAAGAGTGGAGATATTGGATATAAAAAGGTCACGCCCACGCTATGTGCAAAAAGCACAAATAAGACAATAAAACACTTCAAAGTTCAAAGCAATTTAAGAATTAAAAACAACACAAATATCAGGAAAGGATAAAGTTTTCACGAAAAGTCTGTGAAAACGTTTTCATCGCCACCAGTGTATTATAGTGAAAACAGTGGGTGGTTGTGACTCAAGTGGTAGTGTATTGGCTATTTTTCGGGCAACTAAACTCAGGTAAGATAAGTGATTGCCTAGAATACAGCAACAGAATACATCCTCATTAAATGTTAGATGCTACACATGGAGCTACATACTGAGCCCAACAATTTTTCTTTCTCTCTCTGTCCCATTTTCCCCAAAACTTAATATGTGTTCGGGCATTTAAATGTACTAATACCTACTTGAGTGTTAAGTTCTGTAAAGAAAAGTGGAGCATTTTATGGCATCAAGAAAGGAACGGCTAAAATGAGTTTGGGGGTAAACGTGTTGATTATCATTGACAGATAAAACTTTGAAATTGTAGAAGATTTCATCAATTAATCAGTTAGCTTTAAGGAGCAATTTTAACAACAATAGCCTATCGAGTGCCACCAAGGTGACCCTCATGATCCCAGAACAGCCCAAAAACATAGCATTGAAATGTATCCTGTTTTAAAATAAAATTTCTTCTTCTGGTAAATGGTTTTGTTTGATGGAGAATTGGGAAAAAATTGAATGAGGAGTTAAACGGTCTTTACTCCATTTACGCAGTTAAAAAAACTCAACAGTTGAGTTAGACGCCGATGTTCCTACTCGAACTGTTTTAATCCAATCCATGTCGATGATGCAACAGATAAAGACAGAACTTAAGGTGGCGTACGCAGTTTAGCCCAAAGGGATTTCAACAAACTCGGCGTAGATAATATTGAGCAGTTGAGCAGGGATCGAATTGGTTATTTCAGCCCATGGTCCAAACAGGAATGTTACAAGGTATGCACTTTTTTTTTTAAGTTTTCTGAAAATACTGCACATCCACATCACATGCACATAGCAATGTTTTATCAGGTGAGGTTCTAACAGTGAAAGAAGTGATCAGACAAGAACCCATAAATAGCATTTCTACGTTGAAATAAAATCGACGTTGTACCGTCACAAAAAGGGATCAATAGGCCGAGATCATTGTTTCCTTTTGATCAAACTATCACCCTGTAATCGCAGAGTACGAATGGAGTATAAAATCTTAATTAAAACCAATAATCGGTAGAGATTCCTATTCATCTGCCACATATTATAGCCAATTCAGCCAAATCAAAACACAATGCGAAAGAATTTCTTTCTTGATTCGCTTTTTTCGCTCCTGCTTTGTTGCAAACTGCGTATACTAGTGGCACTGTGCCTGTTGCAACTAAGCACGAGGTTACAAAAACTACATGTTAAAGACTGTTAAACGACGGAAACAACCAAAACTATGCTGTAAAAGCAGAATGAATCATTAAACTTGGGAGATGAAAACCAAGATTTCGACAAATTGTGTGGAATAATGATGGAACACGTTAGCTGTTTGTCGGAAACAACGTCACAAGCTTCTTTGAAGCATTTTTGATTCTATTTGCGTTTCCCGGCTTTGGATGAGGAGAATAACAGCGAATTCTACAAACTGTACAACGATATCGAAAGATGGGCATGTAGAGCGAATAAATATTAACGCCGGGACGAATAGCCTTCGATTCTTACTCGAAGAACCAATGGAGTAGAGAAAGACCCCGCGTCGTGAAAAATCTCAACCATTTTGAAATGCGTAACTAGAGATCAAGCCAAGGCGGTCATCCAACAAGATCATGGCGACAGATGTTTACAATGAATGGCTGCACACGTGCGTAGTCGACATGGTTAAATTTCATGAATTGAGTTACGAATTGCTCCCTCATCCAACTTATTCTCCGGATTTAGCTACCAGTGACTATTTACTGTTTCCAAAGCTAAAGCAATGCTCAACAAAAGAAGATTTAGCTCTTGACGATGAAATCATCGAAAAACATGAAAAGAAGCAAAATAATTAATACACTATCAGGACGGGATCTACCATATTTAGAAAAGTAATTGTTACTCCTACATGATTTATAATTGAGCCGCTCTTCCAAAGGATACATATCATGATACCTAAAACTAGAAGATTCCTCACCTTATGATCGCAACACCTATTCAAAAACAAGGCAACCGGACATACATTATAAAACGATTCCCCTTATTTCTTCTTACCTTATTTGCTTGGAAAAAATTGTATTCTTTTACGTTTGAGATATTAGAAGATTGTGTTCTTGGAAGAAACATCATCACTATGACTAAAAATAAAGCTGCCAAATTGTACGAATTTATGACTACCATTTTAAGGCGTCATCTAATTCAAGAAGACTAGATTGTACGCTGGGTAAAAGCTCTTCTTCCTCCTCCACTTCGGCTGTTGGTAAATAGTTACCAATAATACTGCTCTCTTGCGGAATGGTGGCATCATGTTCTAGTTCCACTTTTTCATTAAGTTGTATACCAACTGGAGAAGGAGGAGGTCCTCTAAAACAAAAAACAAAAAACCAAAAAATAATAAGAGCAAAATACATTAATATAACTAAAAACTGTAAAAAAAAAAAAAAATAAAAAATTATCGCTTACTTTTTTAAATGTTTTTTGGAATGTCTAACTAACGCTGAAGACTGATTAAAGCTTGCTGGACACTCTTTGCATTGGTATGGTTTCTCACCAGTGTGTATTCTAACAGAATAAACAAGAATTCTATAATACTCAATTCTGAAAACAACAATAAGCAATTAAGTTACCTCATGTGGCAGACTAAATTGGATTTATTTGCGAAAATCTTATTGCAGCCGGTGCATTTGTGATTTTTTATACCCTTGTGAACGGCCTTGATGTGTACATTTAGGTAGGAGATTTTAAGAAACGTCTTCTTGCATATTTCGCAAACGATGTTTTTTGATTCTCGGTGTACTGGTTCGTGTTTAACTAGATCTCGTTGTGTTTTAAAGCGTTTCTCGCAATGCAAACACTCAAATCCACGCTCTTCGGAGTGAGTATGTTTGTGGGCTTTTAGATTGCTGGACGTAGTAAAAAACCGACTGCAAATTTCGCACTGATAACGACGTTCACCAGTATGTACACGAGCATGTAATGCAAGATTGCTTGATTGTGCAAAGCGTTTGTGACAGATCTGTCAAGTAAAACTTTTAGAAAGCAATTTCCATTGATTTAATAATACTAACATCACACTGATATGGTTTCTCTCCTGTATGGATTCGCATGTGCGCTTCTAAGTAGCGAGGATATTCGAATGTTTTTCCACATTCATTGCACTGTTCGGGTACTTTAAGCGGCTTGTTTTCTTTCTTTTTCATGCGCGTTTTCTTTGGGCTCTAAAAAACAAAAAAAAAAAACAAAAAAAAAAAAAAAACAAACAAAACAAAAGTATGTCTTCAAATTTACAAAAGTTTTGTTAAACAATTCAACAATCTGTTACTTTAGCCATCACAGCCGGTAGTGCATTGGTGGGTGGAGGTGGTGGTGGTGGTGTGTCAACTTCCTGCTTCAATCCTTCATTGAGTATTATGATATCATGCATAGTATCTTCTGCATCTGATCTAGTTAAACTGCTAACATCAATCACTACATCATTGAGTACATCATCTTCTACTTCAATATCATTGGAGTTATTGCGTTCAAATATATCACAAATGTTTTCATAAATATCGTCGTCTTTGTCAATTTCCGAATTCGCCGATGAGAAAGTCGATTCGTGATTTCTATACAGAGAGATACATAATTTCAACATTACGATTACAACATGTTTAGCATAGCGCCACTGCTGTTGTTACTTACTCAATACTCATCCGATCACTGGCAATAGTGCGAGCTTTACCACAACTCTTTGTGAAACCTCCTAATTGATTAGCCGAATTAAGATACTCCAACAGTCGACTTTCCGATGACTCGGATAATTGCTTGAGATTATATGCATCGACCAGACGATAGAGGCATGATTGGCACAACATTGTGGGTAGATTATCGTCTGGATTAAACTACAAGTAAAGTGATTTCTTCATTTCGCACGACCTTCTTTTGTATATTGCGACATTCTTTTCTTTGTTGCTCACCTTGAAAATGTTCAACTTTTCCACCATGTCAATGGGCCGCACTAAAAACGTTGGACTAAATATTGAGACAAGTAGGTCACTTTTTAGACAAATTCGACATATTTTGTGAAATTCATATAATTGTATTGCGTCCATATTAGTGCGTGATAAAAAATTAATTATAATAATGATAAAAATATATATATACATATATTAATGAATGTCGAAGCAAATTAAAATAATATCAAAAAAAGCACAACGCTACAGAGATGCATCTATGTGGTGGATACGGACAGCTGCTTTGATGTTTATGCTTAAATGAAACGTCAAAGTCATAGTGTTGTGTATTGATTTCGATAGTTGGTTCGATTAAAATTTCGATAGAGTGACTGATGTTATAGATCAAGATTTTGTTAGTTATGTTATGTTGTTAGTTATAACATGGCTGAACGACGATTGAGCAGTCAACTATAGACTGCCATAAACATGGCTTAGGTAGTAAAAAATCGTTTCAAGGTAGCACCAAGTGTTTAATTATGATGGTGTAAGCCACCTCATGGGGGCCGCTGAAAACCAGGGCTGAACATTGAATAAACGAACGGCTAAAAATCTACTTCCAGCCTCTTGATCTGGTGATCCCCACTCAGGGCAACTTTGATACATTCAAATCCTAGGTGTAGACATGCTGGAAAATCAGCTTTCAGGATTTCTGCAGTAAAGATGGTAGTAAAGGAACTTAAATTGGGTCATCCAACAACGCCGAAAACTTGAAGGAAGCTTTCATCCCTTGTAAAAACAATAATTCCTTACAAAACAACCGAAAGCCTCGGGTACATATGTACGTCCAACGCTATTCAGAAAAGTGCCATCAACGTGGGTTAATAAGGAAGAAAACTTAGGTATGTACTACGCTGATTGCTGCCGAGAAGACAAGCAGTCATTATTCGGACGCGAATTTGTTATTAGAGATAGACTTGAGCAAGAAAATTTGAATTTCGGGTACGTAAAAGAGCGTCTGATGGCAATCCGTATCAAGGCTGAATTTGTCAATATTACCCTAATACGCATGCATGTATTATCGGAGGAGAAAGACGATTGCACCTTATGTCATAAGGTTAATGTAAATCGTCCTAAACAATATTAACAAGAAGCTTCGGGGCGAGATCTCGAAGCAACAAGCATGTTATGTCCACAAGACAGCCAGCTGGAGGACCTGGAAAGCAACAGCCCCATACGACGTTAACGGTGAACGATTGCAATCGCAACAATTCTTGAAATCTAGAATATTAACCGAGCGCGTATCCCCCAATTTCTTATCAAGTCTTTTACAACTTAATATACATTAAATGCTAAAGACAAATTTCATTCATGGCAATAGGCCATCAAAAATGCCGAAACTAACATGTTGGGTTTCACCCGAGTACAGGCAGACACACATAGGAAAACAACTCTCCTTTAAAATGGTTCTGTTTAGAAGCGACCTGGTCAGAAGAAGAGATGGCTAGGACAAGGGACACTAGTGCTCTGTCCCGCAAAATCTTTGAATCTAACCCGTAGGGACAACCTAGTAGAGGAAGACCTCACACGTAGAAAGGGTTCTCAACCGACTTGGAATGTGGAACTGGAGGCAATTAGCTAAAAACAGGACTTACTGGAGAGGCTTGTTAGTTAAGGACCAGGTTCACCCTCAACTGTAGCGTTACGATGAAAGCAATAGGGATAAAGATCGGCTTCTTCAAAGAAAAATGAAAGCAAATATAAGCGAATGATCGAGGAAATGTAGGGGGCCTAACCCAGGAACAAAGTTCGGAACTTTAACCAAAAGGTAAAATGAATCTGTCAAACCCAGTCCCAAATAAAAATATGCGGGGACGGGTAAGGAAATTTAGTATTAAATCCACAGCTCTTGCTGTAAATTTAATAAAAGCACTTCTGCAGATTTTAAAGCAGTGTAGATTTTCCTTCGACCAAGAACAAGAATAACAAGCTTGTCGAACTAGACGTTCAACCTGCTGAGCTATTTAAGCCATCAGGAGATGACTTGGTAGAGAGGACACATCAACTTATTTCCAAAATTTGGCCAGCATTGTTTGTCCAATTCACATGAGTGAGACCTATTAACTGTGCCAAATATAAAGGTATACGCCATAAAGTGTACCAGATCGTGTCTTTCGTATTGCGTCAATGCCTAAAAATCGTTACTAAAGATTTGGTTGAAACCAACTGATATCAGTTTAAGGCCGCAATAAACTGAATATACACACTACGGCAGATCCTAGAGATACTCACAATATCTCTATTGACTTTAAGGTCTCGTATAATAGTATCTACAAGAATGAGCTACAAAAAACCATATTTAGGTTTGGCACCCCCACCAAATTAATGAGATTGTGAAAACTGTTGGTGGTGAACGATCCGTAAAGTTTGAAAGAAATCTCATCGAGACTCTTAATATTAGTGGTACAATTTTCCAAAAGTTTGTTCAGAGTCTTGCATATGACGCCATTGACAGCTTTGGGAAAATGAAGTGAGGTATCACTAGTGCGTTTGATAGGAAATGAATTCGACCAGTTGTGAAAAGTAAATAATGAGTAAGTTCTCTCAACAAGTCTATAGTCCCGCCACGCTGAAAACATCGGTTCCCACAGTCTTCGGCAGCCGTCTCTGAATGCTACCGTTCCAAAGAATTAAAATTGATCGTCGAATAAACAATTAAATCATTTCCCAATATTCGATTCGATATTTCCTCGCCGGTTTGCACAACATTTCACATCTCTAGCTATAAGCAAACAAGATCAATTCACGGTAATGAAACTAGGTTGACAGTCTAATCAAATTATATTCTTGTCAGAACAATTAATTCTGTCAGAGCTGATTAAAGTTTGTAAATAGAAGTGATTTATCTCATTAGAAGCATGACAAAAGTTTCAGTTTAACGTAGATAGTCAATACGGTAAAATTGGTTTTTAAGAATACGCATAGGTACGCAACGACGAAAAATATTTAAAAAACGAAAAAAGTACAGAGTACCATAACAATGTCCACAGCAAACAACTCATCTCTTCCCATATCACCGCGAAGTCAGCCGTTTTCAATGCCACTCACGGAGCTATACCCACAAGATGAATTCTACATCGGCCTAGGACTGGCCTTGTCATCGTGTTTCTTTATCGGCTCCAGTTTCATTATCAAAAAGAAGGCTCTGCTAAGAATTAACCGTTTGGGTGAGGTGCGTGCGGCAGCTGGAGGCTTTGGTTACCTGCGCGAATGGATATGGTGGGCTGGCCTATTAACGAGTAAGTGCAGATAAATTTCGTTAACAATCGTAAATGAGTAGGTATGATAAAGTTCCACTGGCATAAATACACAATTGTAAGGCTTCTTATCTTTATGATTAACTTTTGAGGCAAATTAAAATGTTTGTTTAGCTTTTTCTGATGACTCAAGGAGGAGATTATCTTGATTTAATAGAGTGACGATAATTGATTTAATTTAACGACGTAATTCACTGAATTCCTATAGTGGTTGGCAAATCGAATCAAGTTTCAATGTTGGCTGTACCTATTATTTCTTACAAGGAGAGATGTGAGAACAGTAGAAAAGAATTGCACAAAGAGGAATAAATTGCACAAAGATCCATTACTTTGCTGCTTGTGGAATTTCAACAGGTTTTGCCCTGCGTGTGTATCTTATTTTTACTCATTTCTATAAATTGGTTAAACATGGTAATATGCTTCGGTTTGTGAATGTACATATGTTATCAGCTCTTCGTGATGTTACATTAGCATAAAAAGTCTTATCTTGAAATCTACTTACTGAGCATTAGTTTCTGTGTCATTGTAGTTATTTATAGAGGCTAATTAGGTCTTGAGTTCTTCGTTTTTATTAAAACAAAGACATAAAAAATAAAAAGTTAAGTTGCAAATTTCGTTGCTTGCTTTAAACATATTTTGCCGATTGAATCTCTTACGAGTTTTAACTTCATAGTACCGTCATCTTAACAGTATTAGCTCGTATGCCTGCGCATTGACGTTGCAAATGTTCTATTGCTTGTCGCCTGCTTATTGGTTGTGATTTCTTATACCCAATTTTATCCTCATCATTTCACTACCACGTTCCTTTATTTATGTGGAGTCGGCCTTTTGAAACACCAAACTGAGGTTTTGCACTATATAAGCGTTTTCATATATCTTTCGCGCTTTGCTGTTCCTCTTGGTTAATGGTATTTTGGAATCATTATCAGAAATTTATTGCCTAGAGATATACTTACTTTTTTGGTTTCGCTTGTAAGTTCAAGTAGCAGGCCATATTTTCAACATTTTGCTATTTGCCATTCCTTGAACTCCTACATATTATATCAATTTACGGTTTCCAAATCAAAACTTTTACTCGTCATTGTATGGACGTTTCAGCTTGCGATGCGTAGTTTATTTCTTAGAAACGTCATACATATTTCTATTCGCTTCGGGATCACCCGTCTTCCGCGTAGAAGTTAGAGCAACGAGTTAGAGCAATGAGTTAGAGCAACGTATAGGAATACGTTCACTTCCATAATGCTGCACTTTCGTAATATGATATTCTCCGTTTATCCATGTGTTCCTGCTATGCTTGACTTTTCTATTGCCCCATCGGTAGCCTCTACTGCGAACCCGATCACGTATACATACTTTGGTAAGTTTTATTTTGGTGCCTCAATTTTTTTTTTTTTCAATTTTTCCTCGTATAGGGAAAATAGGCTGTTGCCATCCGGCACCATAAATTTAGATTTTTCTAATTTTTCTAGATTTTTCTGCTGTCTGATTAAGGTGAGTGAGTATTTATATGGCTGGTTCTGAAGTAGTTTTAAAAGTAGTATTATCGGATCGTACAGATCTGAGTTATTTCTTCAAAATATCAGCAAAAGATCTGTTTTCTATTCAGTTCAGGAACAACTAGAATGAAGAAAAATTTCCAGAGTCATCGAGAAGCATCAGCATTGTTTAATCTCCATTACAATCTGAAGAAATCAGCCTTCCGACTGAACGCAGAGAATCCTTAAATTTGTCGAATTTGCTTATAAATGATTGTCGCATTGAGGGTATTAGGCACAGATTAGTTGCCGCTTCAGAGGCAGGTTGTTTGTAGACTGTAGATTAATTGGTTAAGGTGATTGCGTGTCACAGATAGCTAATTTGATATTGTTAAAGTTTAAACTCAGCCATGAAAACAGATTTGGTGAAAAATGCGGATAGTTTCTTGGTTGAACTGAAAGCAATGTCCCTGACTTTATTTTCCCACTGTTAGATACTTTTTCAAATAGAAGTGGCTTGTCAAATGCCTGAGTCTAATAAATTTGAAATCTACTAAATTTTAGAAGTTTTTTTTTTGGAAGTAGTTGAGATGGAGAATTTAGCCCGCCTGTTTTTCTCTATTTCCATCTTGTAATGATGCCTTTTTTTGATTCAATCTTTGAAATTGCTTTTAACAGTGAGTATCCTACAAATTGGTTTTGAAGCCGAGTATGTTACTTTTGTGAACAAATGGGTGAATTCTCTTTTAGATCTTTTTGCATTCGATAGCAATGCTTTACTGCCAGAGAAAATGTAAATTTTATTTTTACTTAAAGTTCTGGTTAAACTCTTCCTAAGGCATAGCTCTATTGCATGTCAATTTTACATTCATCTGTAAATCAGACGAACAAAGGTGGGTCTATTCTGTTCCTAACTGGCGCAGTCCGCGAATATGGCTATGAAATTTTGGCTGAAGTTTAACTGCGACAGAAAGTTGTCCAATATCTTAGTTTTGAGGATTGCACGTAGTAATTTTCTGCGATTTGCAGAGAGTGGTCAACTATTGCTTCAATCATGGAAGAAGGCGTTTCACCTAGGGCGAGCTCTGAAAAATTTAACCTGTCGTTTGCTCGTGTACTTTTCGTGACCGTATCTTCTAGCATGAATTTGATCCAGTTACATGTGGTATTGTCTACTGCTATGATCAAGAAGCACTTTCAAATTTGGGCAAAGTTAGTGTTATTAAAAGGCGCTCTTGTCTTACGCACATGATACTCAAATATTTCCTTCATACTTTTTAGTAAGATTTCCTCAGTCTGATGAGGTTACTTTTTCCGGTTTTTAATATAAAAAGTATTTTTACTGTTCGCCAAAAGTTTGATATGTAATTCATGTCCACGCGAGAAAGAAACATTCTCTATGGAATTGTAGAAAGCTTTCAGCATCGGGCGACCATTTGTTGAGGGTACTAATTATATTTTGAACAACTTCTACTAACTTTGTTTTGCTTTGTATTATAATTCGAAAAATTGATATGAGTAGCTTTCTTAGTTGATTAAAATTAAGCTCAAAAGTGTGTAGGATATCTGCCGAAAGATCTGTCAGTAGAGAGACATGCCAAGATAGTGTCCCATCCCCAGTTTTCTAGAACTTGGTAGAAAACACCCGACATGTCTGAAAGTTGGGCATTGCAGTCTAATTGCTTAAGCGAATCACGTTGCTAATTCATATGAGGAAAACAGCTCAATCACTTTAAGGAACACCTCTTACTAAGTTAACAAGATGGGCAGATCGTCGTGAATCGGCCGTAAGCCGACACAAAACCCAATCTATTCACTTCTCAAGAAAATACAAAATTTCATACATTCCCTCTATCTACCATTAATAATAAGCTTAGTCTTTTCTAACACAGCTAAATATTGTATAAGGGTCTTATTTCAAGAAAAAGCTGAGGTGGAGACTTAATATAGAAAAAGGGTTAAAAAATTCACACAAGCACTCTTCTTTTGTAAGAAAACAATCAACAAAAAATAAAATAGGCTTACAACCCCGCATAATTTACGAGAAAAACTTACACTAGGAATACCGATTTGATGTAAATTCATATTAAAGTTAGTTATTCAAGATGTCTAACGGTTAAACAAATTTGACGAGAGCTAGATCTTGAATTTCCTATGTATCCTGTTCGATTTCTTTCTATAAAAGGCATATTAGCGCTGCAATAGGTATCATCACCGAACTTTATCTTATAGGCAAGCATATCCCATGGCCTTGTGCATATTCATACGATTCTTCTAGACGACTATTCTTCAATTCTTGTTTACATATTTTGCTCTCACCAATAAAGAAAAAGTTCCATCTGGGAGCTTCTAGCCTAACGTTCAAAGTGATTTCACAAATGCTAACATTGAATTTATATTATGCTTCATCCGAAGATTCAATTGGTTCGCCGAGTAGACGTAAAAATTCCATAAAAATTATAAAATAGAGTCCACATATACGCCAATTGACGCTTCTCTTAAGGTGAATGGGGTCAAATTTGATATACAAAGTCTGCAGCAGAAGGCCCAGTTACTTTGGACATCTAAATTCCTTCGTCAGAATATACGCGTAGAATCATCATTACGAACAAAGTCTGGTATTTGGGTCCGGTAACGAATTCTATTTGCTTGAATTTAAATCAGTTCATTCAGTCCTATGAAAGCGCAGTCTCATATGCTTCGAAAAATTGTTTGCTTTCGCAATTCTTGTCACGATAATGGTATCTCAAACAATTAAGAGTGTACTCGTATCCCTTACGGGGAAGTGGTGTTAATTGAAATTGGTCATAGGAGTATCCACTCCAGGAACGTAGGGAGATTCTTCGTGTTCGGTAAAATACCGATTCAAGTTTAAAGTCGGTGGTTTTAATTTTGTTTTATTCTCAGACAGGACATTGATACATTACACTAATTCACTTATACCAATGGAACCTTGGTTAAAAATGTCTCTGCAGTTCTGGTTTCAGACATGACTAACGACGGAGATTGCAAGATTTTTCTAAGAATGTTACCTTAAAGCGTGTGAGTATTTTATTTGTTTCACTGTTTCGATTTGAAAATAGTGGTAGTTCATCGTCTAGAACACAGAGAAAGTTCCTCATTGCTTCTTGCTTTTTTCATTGCATAGAATTTCTAAGAAAAAACACTTCTATTTTTAATACTTATAAAGTTCTTTTATTATTTTCAGTGGGTATCGGTGAAGCGGCAAATTTTGCAGCATACGCTTTTGCACCGGCTTCATTGGTAACACCCCTAGGAGCTCTAAGCGTAATCATCTCTGCAGTAATGGCATCGAAATTCCTTAACGAAAAACTCAATATGCTTGGAAAGCTAGGTTGCTTTCTTTGCATATTGGGTTCCACAGTCATAGTCCTGCATTCGCCTAAAGAAAAAGAAATCGAAGATTTACAAGTGCTGTTTGAAAAACTACAGGACCCTGGATTTGTTTTCTACGTCATTTGTATACTTGCTAGCAGTATTTTTGTTGCTTTCTTCATAGCGCCACGCTTCGGACACACTAATGTTGTGGTATACATATACCTTTGCTCAGGCATTGGCAGCTTAACTGTAATGTCGTGTAAGGCATTGGGCCTTGCTATACGCGATACTCTGTCAGGCAAGGTGAACAATTTTACGACGTGGATGCCATGGTTTTTAATTGTAGTCACAGTAACGTTTATCGCCATCCAAATGAACTATCTCAACAAAGCACTAGATATTTTTAACACCGGCATAGTTACACCGGTGTACTACGTGATGTTTACATCACTGGTTATCGCTGCTTCAGCGATTCTTTTTAAAGAATTCTCACACATGAAATTCGAAGATGTTCTGGGTGATGTGTGTGGTTTCTTAATAGTAATCTGTGGGGTGTTCATGTTGAATGCATTCAAGGATATAGACATTTCACTAAGTGATGTACGAGGCATCATGCGACCAAAAATGCAGAAACTCTCACAATGTGACGATGACATCATAGTGGAAACAAGTAATGAACGGAGATACTCGTATGGCACTGGAGACATGTTCCGTAAGGCATGACGAAAATGCGAAGTCTAAGTGAGACAATTGGTAGGTTTTCAAGGCCAACACCTGAAAGGAAATATCACGAAATAGCTTGTACGCTACTATTCCATACAACTAAACGGCTTTAGTGTGATAGAAGTTTAAGCAGCTATGGATAATTTACTTATTTAATATTTATGAGATTGAGATATGTTTTTTTGTTTCGCTAATTGTATCCAATGTCTTTTGTAGAATATGCTTTGTTGAGAAATATAAAATAAGTTTCGACTGATTTTACAATCGATGTTGTTTGCATTCATCTCTTGAAAAGGAAGGCTTTTTCAGGAAGGAATATGCATTTCCACGAGAGTCAATGGTGAAGTGTTAATATAGTGAATTATTGACACAAATGTTAATTTAATAGCGCACCGACACTATCAGATTAGTGAACGGTCTAATCCAGACAACTAAAAATGATAATCATTTTAAAATTATTGAATCCTTTTATTTAATTGCAATTCAAGTTATTTTAGACAAGTTCTCATAAATAACTTCAACATATTTATCCCATTCGGCTTGGAATAAGTTACCAGCAATGGGATCGCCTAATTTGTATTTGTCTGCAAATTTTTTTATCTTAAAAAGCTCACGATTATTGCTTCTTTTGTTGGTTAAACGTGGTTCATCAAAATTCAATTTTCCACTTTGCTTATAGACCAGAAATACAAAGCGATGCACTCCCGTGTCTCTTGGTGGACAAGGGCTAATATATTCAGATAGTACTTCTCCGTTTTTGACATCATTACCTGGAATATTTCCCACCAACCAATGGTGCCACTCACGAAATGTAGGCCTTCCACGACTTGGTGAATCGGGGTCAATCATGCACAATAAATAAAAGGATTTAGGATCTGCGTCATAACTTATTTCAGGTGGGTCTTTAACTTGAGTTGGTGCCAGACTATTTCCTCCTTCAGCAATAGCCCCAGAAGGAAATAAAACTTTAAGTAGGTCTTTTGGTGCAACTGGAATAACATCAGGAACAACTTCATGCTTTTTCATTATTTCAGGTGTAGTTGAGTAAAGACGAAGAAATGTTGCTCTGGAATTATAGGATTGATGGTTCGGTGGAATAATTGTTCCAAATATTCTTCTTAAAGGCATTCGTAGACAGTTCATAATCATTTTAAAGTGTATTATGACAGTTTTATGCAAGCTAAAAGCAAGACTGACTTAAAATATTTTCTATTTTATTTACTCCTGGTTGTCATTTATTTGTTCATATTCTAAAATTTTCTCATAAGCTAGACAAAAATATGTGTACATTGATTGCTCTGTTTGCCAGTCAGGATAGGAGGCACGGTGAGGAGGAAATGAGTCTATTCAGTCTTATCTGGATATTCCGGGATGAATTTATCAATTCTAACCATAGTTTAGTAATTCTATTAAAAATGTATTCCCTTGCATTTATGGTAAAATGTATATTTGGGGAATGATCTTGCAAATAAAATGTATTATTACGGGACGGGATATAATGATAAAATATTGTTAGCTCAAAGTCACTGCAAATAGGCATTGAGACAGCAGAAGAAGAAATACTATTTTGATGTGACTTCAATAAGCTTTTAAATAGAAAATCAAGAGAAAAATACTTTTCTCATCGTTGGTGACTTAGAATCAAACGCCGGAGAATCAAAGTAGGGATACGAGGACTGCCATGCCGATTGGTAAAAATAATGTTGCATACTATGAAAGTGTATGAAAGATTTCTTGACAGCCTTAAAACAGATATTAGGTACTTAACTTCGTGGCTGTCAACGAGGCTTTGTGGGAGGTAAGTACGAGTAGACAAATGACGCGATTCAAAGTATACAGAGAATGATGGACAAATACCTCAATGCTTTGAAAGATCTTGCATACCATCTTCATCGAATTGTAAAAAGTTCCCAGGGGTTTTATATGGAAAGCATTTACTTGTTTAAAAGAATAGTAAGCGATGTGTACGGTGACTTTAAAACGAAGGTTAAATGTATAGCGCGAATATCAGGAGAATTTAAAACTCACCAAGACAGCGCTCAAAGTCCTTTACATTTTAATGTCTTGCAAGATTTTCTATTAAAGCAGCACATAAACGAATCCGAAACAACTTATTTTCTTTACGTCAATGATAACTCTATTATAAGTAGCAACATCTTAATAATTGGAAAATGACGTTATAAGATAACGGATAAATCAGATGTACTCAGACCGAATGTCTGCATTTCCAAATCCTTTTGTTCTCTATTGTTCACTAAAAAATAAATTTCAATGCCTATGCCGCCCATTGCGGCTGAAATAGCATGAAAACCACAGTTTTTTGTAACACAAAAATTCCGTTTTAAAGGGGTTTGCTAGTCATGAATTTCGGGCGGTTTTTGAAGCTCTGTACTAACGAAACAAAAAATATTTTTACCATCGATTTTTTTATCATTTGTTTATTGATATTTTAGGATTACATAAAAAAAATAACCGCAAAAATAACTTAAAATTCACAAAGTTATGAGCTGGGGGTCCAAAAAACGGTATCCTAGAGTGCATGATTTCAACTTTTCTGGTCATCTAAAACAAAAAAGCCAAACGGATTCCTAATTAGTATAGATGCCGCAATAGCACGAAGCGTAAAAAGACGCCGCGTCACAAAAATGGTTGTAACTCATAAAATAATTGAAAATGCCCTTTTAAGGGCATATTCTTGAATGTCTAAACTTTGGAAATATGAAAAAAAAAAAAATTATTCTTAAATTTACACACGACAGTCCGTTAGTTAGTTCGTTAGTTAGTCCGTTAGTTAGTTGGGATGACAAAACGTGATCTAATAAGAACTACGCTCATTCGCGGAAGTCTGCGTTAAGAAGCCGATAGTGAAAAATCTCCAGGCCGAGCAAACCAAAATTATTTGTCATGTTTGACGAAGGTCGCTGGAAAATTATGTTCAAAAAGCAATGCAAGCACAAGTCTAGGTTCGAAGAAGAGACTACAAAAAAGAGTTGGATCACAAATGCGAAACTATCAGGACGACTTCCTACTCACTAACGAGGTTATTCAAAATAGATCAGCTTGTAAAAGTTCCCTCAATTTTATTCAACCCCACAAGTGGCACAGTACGAATGCAGATATACCGGAAAAATATGTTGCATAAAATGTTATTACACGCAATACATATTTTAACGGTCAACGAAAGAAGAAAAGGAGTCGTATACCCTATATACAGATATATAGATACAAGTATGTCGGTTTTATTTAATGGATCAGAAGATATGATATGGACCAAAATAGATAGGAATACTCTTCATTGTATCAAAAACCAAAAACTTTAAATAATTTTCAAATCATCTGTATATTGATTAATGAAAAAGAAGGATTCTGCCATAGGTAGTCGAAGCCCATTTAAAAAATAGGAGTTTCCAGTGAACCAACGGCAGCTCTTCCGTGATTGTTAACGCTATCCTTTGAGGTGTCTGGTCTTCAAAGTGTTGGGGTTGTGCTGCCGGTTTAACTGTACCATGAAAAACTACTACATGCGCTTATTTTTTTGGGAATTTGTCATTCAGTACTGAAAATTTGCAAGAAATACTTCAATAAACTCTTTAATGCTGATGATGATGATGATTAACATTTCACTGTTAGGCAAATTGAACCATTCAAAGTAGGTGATAATCGACTGAAATCTCGACCAACTGACTATTCACACTTAAGCCTATCTTTGCTGCAAATGACGACTGAAATACTTAAATCAGCATAGTTTGATTGGATGGATCATGCACCACCTTATATGTAAAACATCTCAGCTTCGTTTGTCAAATCCTCAAAGGAGACGCTCTGAATTGCACCTATTTGTTAGCATTAAGATTCCATCTACAGTTTTCTGTAAACTCTTGAGACCCTATATCAACAATCTGACAGAGCGGTTTAAGATGTAATTAATTTATAAACCCTTACAAGGTTTTGAAATTAACCGATATCCAACATTGTTTTTCGGTTTGAAGGCCGTAAACAAGATATGATATGCTGTCAAAACGTTGAGGCTGTAAGAAACCAAGATTCTTCCTAAGACTAATGTGGACTTTGTCTTAGGGGGCGTACTCAAATTAAATTGTATTTTAACGAATTAAATGCGCGCAATTAACGTGCTTTCGATAAACAAAGTCAACATCAACTTTTCCTTTAAAATATTTAACAAATTATTTAAAAACTAAAAAAATTAAATCAATTTGCAATTGCGACACCGAAAATCTGTTTTCCAAAGCAATAACCCTCCCTGGACTCATTCATTTTGCCACATCTCCATCAGCTGTCAGACAAAAGGCATTAATTTATATTTTGTACTAGATTTTCACCCATCCATGACCTACTATAAATACTAGATTGTTTGTTTAATTTTGTGACAGAATCTGTGCGATCGACGTCGTGATGATTTTAACTAGTCTGCGACAAATTCCTAATCTCATAAAGCAAAGCACTAAACCACTTGTTCAAGTTAAGCATTCCAGTGTTACCCTTCGTCTATATTCGAAGAAAATGGAAGAGCACGGAGTTGTCCCCGATGTTATATCTGTTGCCCCCAAAGAGTCCATCAGCGTTTCCTATGATTCCGGTGTTTCCGTTAACAATGGCAATGTCCTGACTCCAACTCAAGTCAAGAATCAACCAAAAATCGAGTGGAAAGCTGATGCCAATGCGCTCTACACTCTTTGTATGACCGATCCGGACGCACCTAGTCGCAAGGAACCAACCTATAGGGAGTGGCACCATTGGTTAGTCGGTAACATACCCGGCAACGATGTGTCTAAGGGCGAAGTTTTGTCTGCTTACATCGGATCCGGACCACCACCGAACACCGGTTTGCATCGCTACGTCTTCTTGGTATACAAGCAAAACGGAAAATTGACATTCGATGAGAAGCGTTTGCCAAACAACAGCGGCGATGGTCGTGGATGTTTTAAAATTAGTAAATTCGCCGAGAAATATGGCTTGAGTAACCCAGTGGCTGGAAACTTCTATCAAGCCGAATATGATGACTATGTTCCAATCCTTTACAAGCAGTTGGGAGAATAACATGTGGACGAATCGAATTTCTTCTGCATTCTCCCAAACGGACGGCATTATCAATTTATTACATAATCTGCGATTTGGCTTTTAATTGATAAACAAAACTTAAGGGTGTTATCATTTTGAATTGAATAAATTTTTTGAAAAAATTAAATTAAGCATTGGCATGCAAATTAATTTGTTTCATTATTTGTCACACTTTAGATTTACGTTTGTGTTCTATTTTGAGAACTCAGGGAGTCAGTAGATACGAGTAAATTACTTTGTCTATCAATGTGTCGCTGTTATGGCGACACCGACAATTGAATAATTAAAAGAATGTGGTTTGGGCTCATGAAGAGCATTACTTTTTTTTACTGATAACACTTTAAAATGTAATACATTCGGTTTGTTATTACTGCAATAACTATCAGATATAAATATTGATTTTTATTGTTATTGTTTACATTATAGTAAGCCTGCTCCCTTCATTGTGTGTAGTTAGGGGCGAGATTTGATAAGAAACGCCTACAATATATTAAGCTGATTAAAATTAATATAAAGGGATTAAAGTGCATGTTGTGCTTACCAAATGAAGGCTGCAAT
Organism: Volucella inanis; assembly: GCA_907269105.1. NCBI lineage: Eukaryota > Metazoa > Arthropoda > Insecta > Diptera > Syrphidae > Volucella > Volucella inanis. The sequence goes on from OU026157.1 coordinate 21,468,364, forward strand.
TGATTGATATGTACATATAAGATGAAACATCTCTACCCTTCGTCGGTTGTGTTTTTATTCTAACTTATGTTAATATCCAAAATCGAGTAAATTAAAATCTTAAAAGTATCTGATGAGAGAAACCAGCTGTCTTGCTCAGACGATTGATGCGTACATTTGTTACAAGGTCGATGTCGCTATACAATGCAAAGAATTCGCTGTTATATGTGTCTCTTCCTCCAAATGCAATCAAAAATCACTCGAAGAATTTTGCACCATAGAGCAGGACTGTGATAATAAGAATCTTATATAAGGCCTCCTTAGTGTTCCTTGATGCATATTCCTCAATTCACTTTTAAGTCCAAAGAAACAGCAATTGGCAATTGTAATTTTTGGTTTGATCTGTGATGGGGTGTCATTATCAGATTTGACAGTGGACCGAGGTAGACAAAATCCCTAACAACCTTAAAATATATACACAGCTGTCAACGTTAATATTTATGAGTAAGGCAAACACCCATAGTATGCCTGAGAAGTACTCTCCTGTTGGATACTTATGTAGCTTTGGCTAAAGCGTAAATCTAGTTAAAGCAAGCTGGCTTTCCTTACAATAAAATTAAGATACACCATCCTGCATCATCCCAATTAAATGGAATGTCAGGTAGGTAAGCGTCTACCTGGACAGTAGAGTGAAATGGAAATAGATGTAGAACAAAACGGTTGTTGCCCTCTACTCGTACAAGAAGGCTGTAGGCTTAAGCTGGGGTCAAATATCGAAAGTTATACATGGGTTTACAACATAGTCGTGAGGCCAATTCTTACTTAAGGCATAGTCGTTTGGTGGTCTGCACTGAAAAGACGGATTAACACCTATTTGTTAGAAAAAACTCAATGTGCTGCCGGTCTACCCACGCTGCATCGCGACCACCTTGAATCAATTAACTGAAATGACTTCAAAGAGACAACGCAAAGTATTTCTCAGTAAGCCTAAGTTTTTCCTTTTCCACAAAAGGCTTTAAGAAAGCCAGTGGCGTTGATGCAGGGGTCTTCTCTGATGATCTCTGCATACAAAAATCCTTCAGTCTCCGAAATCTTAGTTACTCATCCACTGGCTCAGCCTGAATCCAATAGACCCGTCAGATATCGCAATATATATATATATATAATATATATATCAAAAATATAAACTGTTAAATAGTGAGCGAACACTATAACTTCGAAAGAGGTTAGAAACTGCTGCACATTTCTGAACGAGATTGCTAAGCAGCACTAGATCACACCGTTCGATTCACTGGATATTCTGACATTTTAAGGAACTGTTGCGCTGATTAATTGGCTAGACTCGAATCAATAGGAACATATGATAATAGCTTGACAATTACCAATATCCTACGACAAACAAATGACGCACTCTGTAAAGTTCCGGAACAATCGCACATCTCAGTCGCTGATAAACAGAATAGGCTCTAAGGAACAAATAGCAGGCAGCTTAACATTGTCCATATCCTACACCAACCAAATTACACACTTTCAAAGACTCTCTAAGGCCAGTCATGAGAGTGAACTCATCGAGACAATTGTAAGACATCTTGACTAATATTACCCATACACGGTCATAAACAATCTAGACAGCTGATCAACCTCAAAAAAAGAAAAGAACAATAATGCAACTTTCGTCCCTAGGCATACATCAGAATACAATCTCTAGACAGTTACCACCTTCGAAATCTAAATGATCTCTGCTCTATGGAAGTTAAAGACCTTGATAAATCTATTAAGAAGTCTCTTCGTTCCAGAAAAATTTAAGGTATCTCCCAGTGGTATCACAAACTGGTGCAAAGGTTTACCAAGGGGATGTGCTAGAGGATGTTGTGAAGAGTTTGACCAAGACAACACAGATGGATCTTCCAACAGGACTCTGCTCCAGCGCACAAAGCTAAAACCACGTAGGAGTGTCTCAGTCAATATTCCTGCTTTTTAGCAGCAGAAGATTGCTCGCCGGAAAGTCCAGATCTGAATCCACTGGATCATGGTTTGTGGTCAGAATTGAAGAACATAGCCTGCAAGACGCCCAACAGAAATTTGGAAAGCCTTAAAATAGCATTAACCAGAACAGCGTTCTTCCTTAACAGGAAGCTTGTGTTAAAGCAAAAGGCAGTCATTTCGAGTGAATCCAATTTTTTTTTTTAATAATCAATATTGTGGTCTAATAAATCAAACAATTTTGATTACAATATGTTTACTGTTTTTTTTATAGAGCGTTTTATATGTGTTATATTGAATATCAGTATCAATAAAAAAAACCACTAAAAAAAAAATGAAAAATACACTCTCGTACCGAGTGCGCACCGTGGTGTAGTGATATAATCGCTCAATTTAGATACAATTAACAAGCTCCGCCGTCGTGCTGTTTTACTAGGTTCCTTTGTACAATAGTTTCTGTTTTCCGTAATTTTTCGATTTTAATTGAACCCCAGCACTCAATAAGGAACAGAATATATGTATATATGATCTGACAGGTAACCTATGATAATACTTTGTGTCGAATTAGTGATGTACAGGATTAGGTCGATTACTTTATGTAACAAGTGTCAGGATGCATCCAATATCAGATGAAAATGTTAAGTTCAACAGAGTGTCTTCCCCGATATTGCATTAGCGGTTGACTCTATAAACTCAATCGCTGCTTAAGGTCAAGAAGGCTGACATGGATTTAGATAGATAGAAGAAGGGCAGATGTTTTCAATGTTGTCGTCGCCTGGCCTTCAAATTTGAAGTCCTCATGAATAGGTAGCAGTGCCCTTCCATAGCCGCTTTAATCTTTTCCTATTTTATGGGACTTGTATATGGCAAATGCCAATGGATGATTTCAGTATGGGCGCCTTTAACTGTTATGTCATTACGTCGCGCCCTTGCCAATGTCCTGGCTGACATCATAATACCCGTACACGGGCAAGGTGATCTTCTGAAATGACCAATCAGGCAGTCACAACACGAATATTGGCAAAGTCAAATGCTATTTCGTTTCAGCATCAAACGCCAAATTAAACAGATCATTTTCTAAAAGAGACTCCTATAATCTATTCGAATAGAGTTCTTAAAAACTTGTCTGTCTTAATTTCTATGCTACCAGCATAAAGGTCAGAAGACTGGTGAAAAAAATAGCAAATCAACAAAAACGACTCAAAGGAAGATATTGCTTGTGAACAGTTAAGAGACGTAAAAACGTTGACTTCACCGAAAGAAATAGAAAGGAAAACTGCTGAAAGTAGGGTGCCTGGAATTGTCCAGTCTACTCCCTTCACTAGACGTGAAAATTGCACTCTAATCTTGAGCAGTTAAATGACTTATAAATTGAGGCCAGATCAAAGGGGAAAAGTATTTCTTACATCGCTTGAGGAAATCTAGACATTTCGCAGCATTTTTGGCGTCATCGAATATATAGTCATTCCAACGTAGGTTGTTATTGACACAGTTACCGAGAATGGAAAGCTTTTCGATTTCGACGATGCAAGTGCCATTCATAGACAATACCTGGGAGATTAAATTTCGCTTTAACGACAACAGGCAGCATTGTGTCTAAGAAGCATTAAATTCCATTCTGTTGGTGATTTCCCAAATTGTAATGCTGGGACACATCGGCATCTATTATGGGAATATCAGACTTTATACAAGTTGAATAGAACGTTCCGAAAGGTCATTTCTAATTCATTGAAGAAGAGATTCATCGATCCCGAACGCACGAATTTCGACGAAAGAACCTGATGCCAAACTTTGTCAAATGCCTTTGAAATATCAAGTGCACTTTTTGGTGAGACATGCCATCAAATCATCTGTGGACCTGTTGCTGCGAAAGCCGTACTGCCAATCTCGTCTTTCGAAATATTTCATGTGTACCTTAAAATTTGTAACTACACTTGCAATTACACTTGTGCGAAAGCAAGATCCGTCGCATTGCAGAATTGATAAACTTAAGTGTAGACGGAGACATGAGAAAATCTGAATGTGTTCAACTGGCTGCGAAGTGCGCAGCGAGCAGATTTGCGCTGTCCAAAGATTTGACAGCTGAGTTGTCATTATACATGACTGCTAAGACGGAGGATGAGGCAGTACTTCTGATGTTTTCCAAGTCATAATTACAAACGAACGCAAACACCGACGACAATAAGCAAAGCTGTGAAGCGAAAATTCTGACGATGATTTACCCAATCAAATTATTGTTGTGTCATGCCCTTTAATATGCTAACACTATGTACAACTAAAAGATTGGTTTACATTAACAAGTATTTATTAATTTTTGAGTGACTAATACTATAAAATCACTAACAATAAGGGAAATGTATAGAATTCTTGTGGGCATTTTTTGTTTTTAATTTGCAGCAGCAACAGCTATCCGCACTTGCAACATCTGCAATTTATAATATGTTAATGTTCATTATCAAATTAGATTCAAAAAAATATGCACATTCATGCGTTACCTTATTTGTTCTATCAAAAACAGCATGGACACGATCTTGATCTAGCTGGTAGTGTAGAAACTTATCAAACAGATAGCCATGCTTCTTTGCTTCAATTAAGATTCTATCTTCTCCGACGTCTAGAGTAATGTCCTCGGATGAGATCTTAAATAAAAATTTAAGTTCAATTAAAAGGTACTTTTAAGAGTAGATATAAAAAAAAATACTTACACATTTAGGCATATATAACTCGGCTTGTAATTCATCTACATTGGATCCCTTATACTTAGCTCTTAGTTTATACCTTGGAAGGGTTAAATCAGTCAAGGAAATGTCCTCCTTTACTTTTAACGACTGTCCTTCTTTTATACTTTCGCTCTTTTTCTTCAATATATTGCTTTCATTTTCACTGAGTTCTTGTACCAAATTCTTTTGACCAGCAATTGCGTTCATCTTGGCCAAAGTATTACTATCGGCAACTGAAGGATTTTTATATGTGCTCAAGACAGACTTTACATCGTCGTTGCGAATACGATGTGCCACCAATGTGCCAATGAATTTTCTATTATGTAGAAATATGAAATTTTTAACATTAACTTGGATATTGTATTTATCACTTAAGGCTTCTGCGATCAAGGCTAAAAAGAAATGCTTGAAGAGCAACGATTTTTCGACTTTCACTAAGAATTTTGGATTAACAGCAATATCACACACGTCGCAAGCATTGTTTGATTTATCTTTTGTAATGTGTGGATCACTGATGCTCAATGGAATACGAAATAAGCCTGGCTTGGATAGTAGAATTTCTTGAAGTTCGTCTTCTGTAATATCTTCTGGTGCTGGAATTTCAGGCATTTGGCAGACATTGATAAAGTACTTCTCATTGGTGTTGACTTTAAAGGTCTTGATGCAAAAACCTACAAATAAAAAAAAGTAAATTAAGCAACTGTTACGTGGGTAAAATTACATTCCCAAATATTATCATATGTAGCATTTGAGTTTAAATTAAGGGTGGATCCATGCTTGAATATACTGCAACAACTGTCTCAAATTGTTACCATAGATATACAATTAAATGCTATCACACTGGTATTACTTCCTGGGCTCGCTTATAGGCCATCATAGACTTATGAAAGTTAAATCCAATTTAGCCTGATTTTTTAGTTTATTTATTTAAAACTAGAAGCGACTATCGCAACGCTCAGACATTCAGTGACTTGATACCCTGCAAAGGGTGATGCTAAATTGGTGTGCTATTCCATTAAAGGATACGAGACACTGGATTGGATCTTATTAGTACTGGATGTGAGGAAAGATTTAAAAGCGGCCTGGGAGTCGATAAAACATAATTTTGCAACGCAATATTTTACGGCACGACATAGCCAGCGGCTTGTTGAGTAGCTAGGACTTCGACTTGGAAGTCGCTGGATTAATTTGGAAGAATGAGGTACATTGTGGCTAAAAATAATGTATCGTCAATCATAAATTAGTGTTAAAATCTTCGGCCAACATTTTACAACCAACACTAGATAAACAGCTCTAAAATTCTATTCATAGTTTCACCCCGAAAATTTTACCGCAAGCCTTAAAAAATTGATTCTTGCCACACACCCCCCCCCCCACACACACACACGCACACGCACACACAGCTTGGAGTCGCAATACAATCGTGCCATTTAAGAGCGCAGTTTTAGTTCTAGATTTAAGAATTCCAGACTCAAGTCCGTGGTTCTAGTCGGCCTGCAAAATATTCCTTCGCGGCGAGTAGTACTATATGTTCCTGTGATTGTTTTTCGCTTCTCTAAAAAGGTCAACGGTGGCCATCACCTTTCCGCACGCTCTTCGCCTTATTTGGAGCACGTTCACCAGATAAAACCCATTGTTTCGATTGTCCTTTGGTCTCTGGTGTGTACCAATGAATCCATGTCTGATCGACGGTCCCGAAATGACGCAGAAACACCTCCGGGTTTCGATTAAACAGGGCCAAGCACGTCTTTGAAGTGGTTTCACGATTGCGCTTGTTCTCATGTCAAAAATCTGGGCTTGATTTCCCAGCAGGTTTTGCCACTCAAAAACAAGAATTGGATCACGGAGCGATACTGCTCTTTTTCCATGGTCGCAAAAAACACTAACATGATGTTTTGAAATGGGTGTCAAAACATAACTAAGCGTCGGATTTTTGTTTCGTTTGTATAGAGCTTCAAAAACCTCCCGAAATTCATGCCTCTAGACTAGAATATCCGCTTAAAGAAATCATTTGACAGCACATTGCGTTGTCTAAAACGTTTTATGACATAAAAGGTCTCGGTTAAGTATGTATTTACTCACCTTGACGGAGCAGCGAGCGTTTTCCATCATCATTCTTCATAGACAGACGAGTTTGGCAAGGATGCCAAAACTATTATAGGCATGGCTCTATTAGCTTGTCTCAATAAATGCTGTCATATGGGGCCTTAAAATTGATGTAAAAGATGGTGGGTGTAGATTTGGACTTCTTAAGTTTTCCCAGGTTCTGGCGGAGTGTGAAAACTTAGTCTGGTGTAGACTTTCCTGACATGAAACCACACTGATAGGGACTAAACAAGTTCTTAACGTTTATGGCAGATAATATTTGTAGAGACTTATGCCTCTATAGTTGGCGCAGTTGGGGGGTCTTCTTTATTGTAGATCGGGCAACGATACTGTGATTCCATTCATTAGACAAATATCCTTCTGACTAGATTTAAGACCATCTACCACGGTCTCAACAAAGTTATTTCCATAAGCTATGAATATCTCGGCCGGCAAGCCATCAGGTCCAGCAGCTTTATTGTACAAGGTGGCGCAAAATTTATTTGGACCTTTACAATTGTGTCTGTTAAGTGGAAAAGATGATGTCCGCCAAGTGGCTGCCGCCAGTATTGATACACATTTGTGCCCGTTTTATCACATTTTCCATGTCTTTATGCAAGATTTCCGGTGATAACTGTTCGCATTCCTGTCGAATTTCTCATTAAGGGCTCCGATTGTTTGAGAAGTCTGGAATGGTTAAATCCGGCGATCTTGGTGGCCATGCCAAATCGTCAAAATGCGAGATTACGCGAGCAGGAAATGCTTCCTTCACAATATTCATTGTGGCTCGTGCTGTGTGTGCGGTTGCACCATCTTGTTGAAATCACATGTTCACCAAGCCCCGCTCATCCAATTCCGGCAGTAAAAAGACGTTTATCATGGTCCTGTAGCGTTCGCTAGTAATAGTGACCGTATTGTCGATTACGTCCTTAAAAAAATACCAAACAGTGACTTTGAGTGGATGTAATGGCTCTTCGTGCATTACACCCAGATTTTCAGTGCTCCAGAAACGAAGATTTTGCTTATTGACGTAACGGCTTAAGTGGAAATGTGTCTAGTCGCTCATGATGATATTCGACACAAAATCGTCCTCTTTGTTGTTGAGATTAATGATGGCTTTACAGTAATTCACACGCGACTGACGGTCATGAGACAATAACTGATGCATTGTTTGCACTATATAAGGGAACATGTGTAAGTCTTTCACTAAAATTCGCTGTAGGGTCCGTCTGGTTGATGTTTCTTCGTTCACAGCAACATTGGCAGCCACAGCTGCGATATTCTCGGCCAAACGACCAGCCCTCCATGGTCTCCTGTGGTTCCATACTGTTCGAGTCGAGTAGCTAAGCGTCGGAATGTTAGCCCAATTGACGCGACACGACTAGGAAATCACGCTACGCTAACACCACCGACCGATTAGATGGTATATTCTGTCTGTTGGATATTGGTCTTCGTCGCCTATATATGGTCTGCAGAAGGAATTTTTCTGTATTTTGAGCACCAATTGTGACTCCTTCGACATCCCTACATGTTACTGTACGAGCCTCATTGATGGTCGGATGGATGATCGGTTGCGGCTTTTCTGATGGTTCTCAAATCAGTTCTCCTTTCTTGTGGCGCTTGAAAATTCCGCAGTCATACCTTGGCTACAAGGTAGTGATCCGGGTTAATGTTGGCTGCGCGGAATTTTCGAACATCCAGGTAACTGGAGGCAAGCTTTATGTCGATCGCAAAATGATCAATTTGATTATGATTCAGAGACCGCTATGTCGCCTCTAGTATATTGAGATGAGGAAATCATATGCCCGCTATATTGACAATTCGTCCCGCCGCAAAGTCAATAAGCCTAAATCCGTTGTCAGACATGGTGTCATGTAGGCTATGTTTACCAACTGTCCTCCTTCTCTATATTTAGGGCGTTTTTCATATATCTTGTGGAAGAGCTCGTAGAAACATTCTTTCTTTGTCTTTCGTATTTTCTGCTCCCTAGAGCGAACCACATCATAACTGAGTTTAGACCAGATCAACAATCGAAGATCACAATGGGATTGCGGAGAAATAAGATCGCACATCAATTTACTGGGCAAGATACATTGATGGTTTTCTCTGGACATTAATTTGCATTAGATTGCCAGTATATGGTACGAGTACGACGTTAGGGCTTCCATAAAAACCTCAGTTTCACGTGAATATAACGTAGGTAGAAAAGTAAAGCAGGATTTCCCATAACTTACTGTCTCAGCAAAAAAGGTCGCAAACTGGTTATTGGTTTCTTAAAAAGGCACTAAGCACATGAATAGGTATAGCAACACATCCTCTTGCGGCGCGTTTGCCGTAGCGGCGATAATTTCGTGCATCATTCTTTCTGTGCCTTTCTAGCTTATGCGCACATTGTATTAAATAAGGTAATACTTAATACAGATGCTCCAGCGAGCTCCTAAGAGTACACAATCTTTGAATACTCCAACATAACATTTTTTTAATAACATAGAAAATCAAACAATTATATCATACAACCAGTACAAAAGAAGGTTAGACGTGTTATTTACCAATTATTTGCTCTTTCTGAAACAACTACAAATAAAAAGAAGGTTGAACTTAGAAATCTAACCACTGACCTACAGACTTTCTTTCGTCTTCGAATTCACAATTACACGACCAGCAAAATTTTTGAATAAAATAAAAGAATTCGATGCAAGGGAATCAATTAAGTTATTAAAGTGTATCTGCTAAAAGAATTTCTTGTTCAGCTACTTTTTTGTTTTATTCACGCCAACAAACATAAAGTAAGATGTTCCGTCTGAGATTAGTTTTAGTAACTGGTTTTCGCTCTATTGGTAATTAAGTGAAGCTGTTCTGGTTTTACCAATACTACATCACATTTAAAATCAAGAATTTCCAGCACAACATCTAAGTCAACCTTAAGATAGTCGGTAAACAATCAGTTGAAGTTGCTTTGAATACTCCAATTCAGTGTTACTTTGCGCGGGAATCCATAGATATTCGAACACATGTAATTTTGTAAATTAAAATTAGTCTTTATGGCGACCTCGACCCAAGAGAAGGCCAAATGTGGTTCCAATAAGCCTGTCGCCTACGAATCAAGATCAGTGTAATTTGAAGATAAGAAAAAACTCATTCAAAAGTCGTATAAATGTTTACATAAAGCCAACTAATTTTATCTGTTTTTATTTAATAAATAAAAAAAAAAAAAAAAACTAGTACTCAGAGTCATAATGTTTTTGGATCTATTCCGGATCTTTGGATATCTCTGAAACTAACCCATGCGTTAGTACTTGGTCAATATATTCGATGATCAGCTCTATTGATCGATTTAGATATATTATAGATCATATTACTCTTCGAGTAGATGTCTTACTTTTGTATCGTTGAGTCCACTTATGACCTTCCTTAGGGGGCTATTGAAAGTGAGTAATTTGTTTGAAGTTGTTATCAAGCTATCTACAATTTGTTCCTACAGACTCGCATCGAGTCTGGTCAGTTCATTAGCAAGACAGTTCACTGGGACATCCGAGTGCCTCCGAACCCGACATACCGTGATCTTGTGCTGCTTAGCCATCTTGTTGAGCTATGCCCGGCAATCTCTAATTAACCTCGAACTTATGGTGTTCAAAGTAAGGGATCTGATCGCCGCTTCACTGGCAATGTAAATATATTGCAATATTCTATACTGCTACTGGATTCAGGTTGAAACAAGCAGTCGCATGACGATTAACTGAAAATTCGGTTTGGAAGGCGGCAAAGCTAAAGCATTTGTGTATGTAGAAATTCTCAGAGAAGCGACCTACTGAAAAAGTCTTCGTGTTTAATCCATTCAATCCTTTTTGGCATCAGGTGATTGAAGTCAAAAATGCGACTTTTGGCTAGATTTTGAAATGTCAACACTATCTCAACCCAGACGGTGAATAACTTAACAATTTCAGATCCTGCCAACTAGAATATAAGTTCAAACAAAATAAATTTGACTTATTTGGAGGCAGTTAAGTGTCAACTATTAGAATTGTTTAACTTTATTCAGAAAACCGCACGGCAGTAACCACCAACATTGAGTAAGCCTAATGCTGTCTACAAAGAATCACATGGCAGCATCGTAGGGAAAAAATTCTGATTAAAGTAAGAAACATCAGCACCATATGCCAAAAACTTCTCAACTAAGGACGAGAAACACAACTTTTCCAATTGGCTGAGCGTCACTACTGTGTCAGCATCAAACGGAGATATCGTCATTGTGAACAGTATCTAAATGCTCAGGTAGGCACTGGAAACCAACGACTGACAAATGTTCACTGCAAGAAGAGTGCAGTGAAAATGTTGAACGGCTTGAGGATTTTTGCAATGTTAACCGCTTTGTTTAAGAAGGCACATGTGTGAACACAAGACCTTTCATAAAGTCATTTGAAAAAGAGGCATGAGAATGGAGTTTGACCATCAACTTATGGTGGTCACTCTTAAACTAGGATCCTCTTCAATAACTAACTTACCAGGTACAAAGTGCCGCAGTACGTTAACAACTAAAACATCTTCCGCACTGTTTAAAAATAGTAATCAGCAGGAATTTGCCAACCATTTAAGAATGCAGGACAACTATGAATAATATTTTCACCTCCGGAGTGGAAGTTATTGTCGGACACGGAGCACGTGTCCTTCTGAAAACACCTGGAGACTGATCAAAAAAAGAAAAGTTATAATGTTCTTTGTTATTACATGAATTCGATACATGACTGCGGAAACAGAAGCATTTGCAAATGGGTGAAGTAGCAGTCGTCAAAAATACTAAAGACCTGACAGATATCCATAGCTCTTGATAAAACACCATGAGCGCTGGGCGGTTATTTGCTCGTCTTCGATGAGGACTAACTCAGATGATGACGGGAACATTTCCGTTTGATGAAAGAGGGAATTTTGCGTATTAGTTTATAACGAAGTATTCGTCAACCAACACCGGAACTCCTGTTGCGGAAAAATACGAAATCGACTTTCCTTGTGCCCAAGATTGGCTTCGGCCAGAATCTGAGCCAGGAAAGGTCTTCACGTACGGCTCCAAAACCAATATAGGATGTGGCTCTGGTAACTTTTTGGATGACGACAACGTTAGATTTTACTTCACGTTAGGAAAGCTTGCATCTGTCTTCCAAGCAATTATTTACGCAATTATGATGGCAGCGGACTATGTATATTGCCAAGAACCGGTGGAGGGGGCGAAGCATTTGCATCTGCTACGACAGCCAAACTGCGCTTAGAGCCTTGCTCTAAGCTAGTTTGAGAATGCAAGAGATCATTGAACGCAGTCCGAAGGCTAAATTCACTGACCCTTGTCTGGGTCCCAGGTCTCAGTGGGATCATGGGAAATGAAATCGCCGATGAACTTGACAGGCATGGTTCAAAGGAGAGTTTTTCAGGACCCGAACTTACGTTGGGTCTTATACGAGCACAACTGCAGATGGGATGTAAGCAGACCAAACAAATGTCTCTAGGCAATCAGCGGCCTTTCTGCTGGCCCTCAGCAGAAAAGACTGCAGGTTTCTTACTGGAGTCCTGACAGAGAATTACACTTTTGCAAAGTACTTAAATGTGCTGGGTATAAGTAACACAACATCCTGCGACGCTTGCTGTGAAAGTGATAATAACATCGCGGAACACTGTGAATGCCTGGCTTACGCTCGCATCAGGCTGCAGGTACCTGGCGCTAATGTGGTGGGTGCTGGTACTGTAGGCACCTTATCACTGAAGAGCTTACTTATCTTTCTTCGCAAGATTGAAAGATTTCATTAAAATGAACTTTACAAGGAGTACAATGGACTAGTTCTTTGTTTAAGTGCTCTGTTCCGACATTATAAAATAAATAAATAAATAAATAAATCGTCAACAAAGTCAGGATGCGATATCTGAATTATTAATTGCGCCTCGCCATCCCTTAAAGATGCGATCATTACCGTGATAAAAGCACTGAAGTACAACAAGGCGGTAGAAATTCGTTGTATTAACGAGGAGGTTTTCAAAGCAGCATCTTTAGAGCTCATGCATCCACTGGTAAAATGAGTTTGGAAGGCGAGGTTATTTTATTTTTTTTTTATTTTTTTTTTTTTTGTATAAAAGAGTAGGATATGGAGAACAATCGTCAAGCTCTCCAAAAAGAACTCCTTATGGAGTGCAAAAGCTGAAGATAATTTTTTGTGCCGTCTGTAGTTGCCAAAATAATAGCTTAAGTAATCCTGGTAAATCACCACCTGAAGGCTATACTTCACACGTGCAAGCAGGGTTTTTTTTTTTTTAAACCTCCTGTGTCGACGCCGTCAACAGCTTGCGGATCATCATCAAACAGTGCGTGAAATACTTGAGCTCCATTCTGCCTGCCGTGCATAGGTTTTACAAAGGCGATCGATAGCATTAATAAAAAAAATAAATAAATAAATACTTTAGCGCGACAGCCCTGTGTTGGCCAAGACCTAGCTTCTAGCACTCATTTGTTTTTCTCACTTTGTGAATTTTTACACTCTTGAGCAGGCCTTACTGTTTATCGCCGGTCCCGAACGGCTCTCCTCACAAGCTTTTTCATAGGCAGAATTTGGCTTTCTGAGGTGTGCCATTGTCCGCCCAAAGAGTGATGACGATTTGAAAATTTGCTGTTGAGCTCCTAGCGGAATTCGATCCCAGGTAGGTTGGCGTGACAGCTAGTGAGCCAACCATCATGCCATCGCAACCACCAGCAACATAAATAGTGAGTTTATATCTCATGTTTTATGCATAAGCTATAAAGATTACAAATTAAATGATTTCACACGTCAATTTGTATATAAATTGAAGCTATCGCAAGAATTCGAAATCTAGAGTAGCGTGCGACAAGGATAGATCCTTTACCCAATATTGTTGGTGATGTTGGCTTCCTATCATATAGGATATTCATATGACAACTGGTGTGAGTGCAAGTGTCGTTGGGCTAATATTAACTCCAACAAAGAAAAAATCATCGGCTTTTCCAAGTACAACTGTACAAGTATGAATTCGATTTTCTTAGCACTATCGCCTAGAATGAAGCTAAAATTAAATTAGATTAGCCAAACGCAAGCTCTGCGTTTACATAAAATATAGGAAAGTAAATTTTTCAGTTTAAGATCCAAGCTATTCGAGATAAACCTGGACCACAACCAACAAACCTCTCCAAATAGCACAATGTTTCGCTAGCTGCCTCTAGTTCCGCACTCTAAATTGCTTGATATCCCTTTTCACCTAAGTTGCGGTCGCTCCTCCTCAAATCCCTGTAAATTCAAACAGGACTAAAAATCACACGCAGTATTTTTCTCTCAAAACCGCCAAGTGCTCTTTATCCGCTTTTGAAAAGCCTCTGCACCACTGAGCAGAACCTGAATTCACTGTCGGACCTGGTGTTATAAGGGATATGTTATCCGTTTAAAGAGAGTTACTTTACATATTCATGTTTGCGCTAAGATATCCCATCACAATTTTGGTGTTAAAGCTGGGACACGGAGCATATGCTAGGTTAAGGAGATCATAGAATTTGTCTTTGATGCTGTCTTCCTTATCTTATGTAGGGGCATAAACGAAATCAGGCTTACATTCTAGATTTATTTATTTATTTATTTATTTATCTATTATACAAGCATTATATTAGCTAACAGATACTACATAAATAATAAATTAAAAAATAAATAATATGAGTGCGCTAAAGTAATCACTAAAGTTCTTATTGTTGTGTTCAATAAAACCCACAATTGAATAAGCATTATATAACATTTAAAAGAAAAAGTCGATTCAAGTATAATGCCTAGTTTTTAATATTAGTAACACGAGATAAAACTTTGTACTCAATCGAATAACCGTACAGTAGACTTACTGATTATATCGAGAAAGAAGTAGTCTGACATTTTTTGATTTTAAGTTTTAATCAATTGGCAGTAAATTAGTTATGAATCGAGTTCAAGTCATTCTGAATAAGATGATAATCACTTATACTTTTAATTCTTAGGAATAATATAAAATAAATAAAGACACTTGCAGTACTTTTAATTTTATAAATAATACCATCAATTAAGATAACAAAAAGTAGTGGACATAAATGACAACCTTGGGGAACACCTGAGGAACATTTAACAATCGTAGATGAGGTGTTATCAATTCTTACAATTTATTTTCTACCAGTAAGATATGACGACTACCAGCTTAAAATGTTCGAATGAAATTCAAGAAGATTAGAATTTTTGGTAAAATCTTATGGTTTACCGAGTCGAAAGCTTATTATTTATTATTTACTTGAACACAATTTGATGAATAAAAAAAGCCAATAAACAACAATTTATAATGACCAGATAAGAACGATAGGAAAAAAGAAAATTTAAATAAAGCAACAAAGTTGTGAGATATAAAATTGATTCAGTCTTTATTTTGAAGCTACGTTTATGCCATTATGTGTAGAATAGCACATTGTTCAAATGGCCGCCTCTGCTTCGTTGGCAGTGCTTCAAATAGTCGATCCAATTTTTGATGACTCGGTCCAATATGTGCGGCATTATTCTGGCAATAGCGTGTCGAATGTTGGCCGCGAGCTCGTCCAAAGTGGTTGGCTTGTTAGTGTAGACTATGGAGTTATGTCAAATCGCATGACCCGGCGGAAAATTGATGAACGCCCGCCGTGAGATGACCCAGTCGCCAAATTTCTCCTTAATAACTTGGAGCATTGGTCGCTTGTGTCGTATGTAGCGCCATTTTGTTGGGACCACAGCTCGGATATATCAATGTTGTCGAGGTCTGACCACAGAACGTCGGTTAACATCACTCTACCATATATCTGAGATCATTGACGGTAAAGGGGTTTCCTTCCTCATTTCGAAAGAAATAAGATCCGATGATGCCGCCATGCCATAAACCGCATCAAACAGTCAATCTTTGTGGATGCATTGATGCTTGGCCGAACAATTGTGGATTGTGTTCGCTTTAATAACGGCAATTTTGCTTGTTGACATAGCTTAACCAAAAATAAGTCTCGTCCGAGTAGATGATTTGTTGGTCAAAATCCGGATCTCCGGCCAACATTTCCAGCACCCAATTAGCGAACTCACGGCGTTGTCTATGGTCGTCCGTCGTTAATTCTTGCATCAGCACAATCTTATACCAACCACAAAATAAGCCGTGTTGACTCTCGGCAATGCCCAATACAGCTGATCGGCACCGAATTGACGTTATTAACAGAAATTAACAGGACTCAGACCACCTCCACTTTAAATTACACATACTCGTATTAACATCTCCTAATATACACATATTGTCAGTTACAGAACAATTATTGTTGACAAGTTCTACATTACAAGGATGTTTATGATAAGTGTCAGACTTATTACTTGGAGGAACATAGCTAGAAATCAAAAATAATTTAGCTTTATTTACAATATTTTAAATTATGGAGATGCATATATATTCAGCATCCACGATTGGAAGGTCAATTTCTTTACTCGATTGAGTTGAACCCACGGCAACAATAATTCCGATCAGAATGATAAACTTTCTACAGATTGTCATCAAATAATTCAGAAGAGGCAACATCGGCAATATATTGAATTGAACTATGATAATGACGTCACAGAACAAATGGTTCGAGTTAATAAAAAGTTCATTTGATTTAATACGTAGGCCGCTGGTATTATGAAAGTAAATCTTCATCGACGAATGACGACTAGACGGATAATACACATTGCAATTAGAACGGCGATGAGATTCTAATTGGATGTATGTTAATGTTGAATATTTTCTCCAACAAGTTTTTTGAATGGGAATGTAAAAAATAGTTTTGGGAAATGGCTCTTTATTAATATCTTTGAGGTTAATTAATTTGTGGCACTGAAAGATATAATATCATCAGGTTTAGTTGAATTTTCTTGCAAAAAGAAGGTGGCAGTTTTGTGGATTATTTCCGATTATGACCTCAGACGATACAGTACCTATGTGTCTCAGAGTGAGAATCCAAAATTGAGTCATCAAGACATTTAGAAAAATGCCCGTATTACGCGATATTTCAATTGAAGTGTGACATAGAAAAATGCTTTTACTTTAATTAGACTGAATATTTTTTATTCAATTTTTTTTTTTAATGTCGGCAAAAATTCTCTTCAAATTTATTCAATTCA
Source organism: Volucella inanis (assembly GCA_907269105.1). Lineage (NCBI taxonomy): Eukaryota > Metazoa > Arthropoda > Insecta > Diptera > Syrphidae > Volucella > Volucella inanis. The sequence goes on from OU026157.1 coordinate 21,485,288, forward strand.
TTTTTTAATATGACTACCTTTGAATGTGATCAGTATCCGATCTGTCGACGAATGCATTGCATGAGTCTCCAATGACATTTTAAGGAATTTTGTTCCATTCGTAGATTAGTGCACGTTTAAGATTACAAAGCTTATCGCTTGCTTTCCAAAATGCAACATGTGGCGAAATCCATCGGGTTGAGGCCGGGTGAGGACGAAGACCAACTGGCGTTGAAATGAAGTTAGAAACGTTTTCTCGAAGCCAAGCCTGAGTTGTCCTGGCTTTGTGAGTAGGAGTAGAGTACTGCTGGAAAATTCCGCGGGTTTTTTTTTTAATATTTGGCTGCACACGGTTTGACACAGACTTCCAACACAACTTCTTGACAAGCTCCGGCGTTCATTTTCACTCCCGCCGGAACAAAAACGAACAAATTGCGTCCAGACTCGGTTACTCCGGCTCAATTACTGCACAGTAAACACATTCACATCAGCGCACGAGTCGTTGCTTTAACGCCTTCGATCTTTAAGGCCAAATTACTTTCTAAGCAACTGTAAAGTCTTAAAACTTTTGTATTTTAAAAGGCTTGGCCATCAGCTTATTCCGTAAAATGCGATGCAAGCTTGCGGCAGACACACCTAACTCTTTTTCCGTTGCGTTTCCGCTACGACGACGTGGATTTCGCTCCAACTTGCTTCTTACCTCACTTAGGTTTTCAGCTGATGTTGCAATCGGTCACGTAAAGATACCGCAACTTACGAAATATCGCCGAAATCGATTTTCTTGCCAAATAAACGCTGAAAAGCGTTTGGCATTTCGATTTGACGTTAAAAAGATACATCAGTCTTAGATAGCGAAGTTTTTGATCAGCTTATTGTCTGATCCATCCCTTATGGCAGACTAGGACCTGCGCGAGTTGTTCGGCAGTACGTGCTGTATTAAAGGTCCAAATATTACATGTGCAAAGCAAAAATCTATTGTTTTCTGTGGTCGTCAAAATTATTTCCGCCTCATAGGCTGTTTTGTCTATAAACTATCCTTTTTTTATACCGTGGTGTAATTACCCCACGCATAATCCAAAATCTGGAAGGCCAGGTCTTTAATAACAAAAACCCCTAGAAAAAGAATTCGGCTAAACAGTCCGGTGCCAGTAGCCTCGCTTAGGTGATGAGAGCATCCGTTGGCCTGTTCTATTGTTCCGCCATCTCTACTCCGGTGTCCCGGGACAAACATAGAGCTCCTGGGAGAAACAGTTCTAAATGGGAGTGTTAACCAACTAACTCAAACTGACTAGAGCCGTGTATGCCGCCGTTAATCCGTAAATAGGACTCCTCCGCCGACGTCTTCATGAAGGAGAAGTACTCTAGTGCTAACACACTCCCCCTCTATGTACCTGAAAATGTTTCACAGATGTTGGGTACTCTACGTTCAGTCAAAGGAACTAGGCTCTCATGCTTCACCATGTGGAGGTAAGTGTAGGAGTTGATAGTCAGAGGCTTAAATGTCGACACTTGTGACTTCATAAAAAGCTTGACCACCATTGAAAACAACCAACCGTGACCATCACAAGGATACTTCATATAGGTTACGAAACATTTCTTTAGCCAACAGTATTTCCAACTCGGAGTGAAAGAATCTTCGAAAAACTCACCTCCACTTCAGTGCCTTAAGTGACATATTGAAAGAAGAGCAAGTCAATCGAGATCAATATATGTATGACGCAGAACAATCGAAGAAGATTAGCTGCAGAGAGCTAAGACTCATCGCCATAAACAGCAAAAAAAGAAAAAATATATATTTGATGAAATACTAAACATCACCGGACAACAAACCTCGGCTGCCAGCTCATGGGTTCACGTCTCCAAAGTAAACAAATTGTTTAGTGGATTGTAAAATTTACAATCAACAATTTAACTAGATACCATAGAAGTTGTGATAAGGAAGGAAGGTATATCAACAATTGTGGCATCAAGTTTGATCTTCCATGAAACAAGCGAACACATCATAGGCTAAAAAACACAAAAAAAAAACCTTCAAATTCATCATTGCAGTCATATTTTTAATAATCCGGTTGTTTTATCTTTTACCAATTGTGCTTGATAAGATAACATAAAAGGCAATAATTTGAATGGTGTCACGCTCGTATTCGTTAATTTTGCCATTACAGACAGAACAATGTACAGATACTTAGCTGCTCTCACTATTTTTTCTTTTTATAAATTGTTGCAGTTGTAGGTTTTCTTTTTGGAAAAAATCTTAGTAAGGATCTTGCGTCAGAAAACGTCCAAGTATCTAAAAGAATAATTAAGTCAATGATTCAGACACAATATAATTTTTCTTTAAGAATTCGTTTGCATTCAAAATACTCGTGAATGTGGACAAATTGTTCTCTCTAGATAAATTTGTTGCTTGAAACAATGCCTACATATATATGAGACTAGTATCAATATATGGTACTGAGTAATCAGAAATTGATTTATCAAGAGTGTATCGATAACTGTATCGATAACTGTATCGCAATCATTAACATTTATCGGTTGTATTGTTATAAAATTTTAACTAACCTTGTATAGGTTGGTTGGTTTAACCCATTGCACCGAAAATGGATTTTTTTATATATCAGTAAATAAAATTATTTAAAAAAATATATATATATATATTTTCTTGTAATATACAATAATATTGAGTATTGAAGTAAGTTTAAGACGAAAAATGCTGCAGAAATGCGAATACTGTTACAAATTAACATGTGTCACTTCAGATAGCAGATGCAATTTCTATTGTTCGGGGTAGAGCAGCTGCTCTCTACGTGAAAAGGAATATCAAGGTTATTTCTAACAGTTCTACATCATATTAGAGGCGAAGACAGCTTAGTATGTCTTGAGTTTCTGGTTGATTCAGACGTGTTAGTCGAATTCTGAGTAAAGTGAATGAAAAATAATATGGAAGAAGTATATCGAGCGGATTTTGCTAGGTAAGCAAACTTCGCATAAATGTGAAATATTTGTACATTTTTTAACATAAATTTTGTGTTATTTTGATATGCTATATTTAATTTAAAATAATTTAAATTTTCACCTATAAAATAATAAAATACTTTCATCTTTAGAATGATGAAATAAGCAGCAGAGAAAGAAACTTATTTGAAAACGATGTTCAATGAAAACGAAAGTGATTTAAACGGACTATCTGATAGTGATGACGAAAATTGGGTTCCGCAGTCCATTTCAAACCTTCCAGTTTCGGATCACGATTCAGATAATGAACATTCACAATTTTCTGAAGATACAGAAGGAAATGTCCTTCAGCATGCAGAAGAACACCAAGAAGATGAGTCCCAAAGTTGTTAGAGTGAGGATGACGATGATGACGTAGTAGATATTTTTTGCTGATTATAATAGTGTTAACTATATTCTTTACTTAATGTTCATAAAACTACAACGCTTGGGTTGGCTGAATGACAATGTTCCCTGGTAGCTTGAATGACTGCGTTCAGGCGTGTAGGTACAATGATTTTTGATGTTTGTTATTTATTTTTGAATAAAGGGATATAATTCAACGGTATGAAATACACGTTTCATTTCTTTTATTAATATTCAAATCGAGTGGAATCTTAAACATCCCCTAAGGAAAATTACAATAGAAATAAAAAAAATTTTGTCTGCAAATATCAAATTTATATTATAATAATAACTAAATCTAGAATCAATAACTAGCAGTTTTATTGCGAAGGATAATATATATCAACATCAGGCTAGCGTTCACAATGTTCTACGTCAACGAAGTGCGCCTCATTGCAGTACAGAAAGGATGTCGATAAGCGATAAGCTCAAAAACATGTTGGGTATTGTTGTCTGGCACACAAATAAGAAAGCATTACCTGTGCAAATTACAATGCAGATCATCCAAATTCTCAACGACAATGGAAGCCTGTTATAATACCGGAAATGCTTTCATTCTTTGCCGTTTTGATTTGTGGTGGTGCTAATAAGGCAGTTGGAAGATAGGGAAAAAGATGGACAATGCTTAATACAAATTTATCTCAAATGTATAAGCCTACAGCAAATTTAACGATCTATAAACAATTACATCCTTTTTGATGCCGTAGAGGATTCACTTAATATCTGCCTTCAAAGCCTACCAAGTATGGTATAAAATTCTGGTGGATTTCCGACGCTGAAAACGCGTATCCTTTGTATGGTATTATTTACACTAGCAAAACGAATGATACTCGTGAAAAAAATCAATTAACACATGGGCTGAAAAGTTTTATAGTAGAACACAAATTTTTTGCAAAATTCAACTTTATTTATCAATATAGTTGCCTTCGGGGGCGATACACTGATTGAAACGATTTTTCAATCTTTCGATACCAGTTTTGTAGTACGATTTCGGTTTAGCCTCAAAATAGGCCTCTGTTTCGGCGATTACTTCTTTATCGGTCTTAAATTTCTTTCCGGCGAGCATTCTTTTGAGGTCTGCGAACAGGAAATAGTCGCTGGGGGCCAAATCTGGAGAATACGGTGCGTGGAGAAGCAATTCGTAGCCGAATTCATTCAATTTTGCCATGGTTTTCATCGACTTGTGACACGGTGCATTGCCTTGATAAAACAGTACTTTCTTTTTCTTCAAATGCGGCCGTTTTTCTGCGATTTCGTCCTTCAAACGCTCCAACAACGCAATGTAATAGTCGCTGTTGATAGTCTGCCCCTTTTGGAGATAGTCGATGAAAATTATTCCATGTGCATCGCAAAATACGGATGCCATAACCTTGCCAGCCGACTGTTGAGTTTTTAGTCGTTTTGGTCGAGGTTCGTCGCCTGCTCACTTAGCTGACTGCCGACTTGACTCTGGTGTGAAGTGATGGCGCTAAGTTTCATCCATTGTCACATACCGACGCAAAAATTCGGCTTTATTTCGGTTGAACAGCTTTAAACACTCCTCTGAATCATCAACACGTTGTTGTGTTTGGTCGACTGTGAACAAACGCGGCACCTACTTTGAACAGAGCTTTCGCATATTCGTGTATGATATATCCAACACGCTCTTTTGATATCTTCAGAGCCTCAGCTATCTCGATCAACTTCACTTTATGGTCATTTGTAATCATTTTGTTGACTTTTTTGATTTTTTCGTCTGAAACAGCCTCGTCCACTGCGTGCATCATCTTCGGTGCTTGAATGACCACTTTTAAATTTTTCAATCCACTTGCGAATGGTTCGTTCGGTTGGTGCAGAGTCCGGGTAACACTTATCAAGCCATTTCTTTGCATCGATAAATCAAATGATAAATCAAAACACGAAATTGCTTTGAATCCATTTTTTTTTTCACAATAACAAAAGTTGCTTCATTCACAACGCTATATCTCGAGAGCTGTCAAATTTATACACGTATCTTTTGAAGGTGGGTACTAACTGAAAATGGTATGGATTTAATTCAAGTTATGCCCACTTTGAGAAACGGCACGGGCTTCAGGCAAAAGAATTAGCATCTTTGTGCCGAGAAAGCGGAAAATATACCTGCATGGATAATTTTTTTACAACTATACCCGTTGCAAAGCACCTGCTATCGTGTAATCTAACTATTGTTGGCACAATAAAAAAAAAAATAATAATAATAATAATCATACATCCCCAGTATCATGGCAGCAAATAAATTAAGAGAGCAATATTCGACAGTTTACGTACCTAAAAAAAAACAAAACATTCGGATACAGCTGTGAGTGACAATGCAAAAATGAAACTTGATCTTATTAATTATTATTATTATAATAAATATAAAACTGGCGTTGACACCATGGACACCAAGTGCTTAGAGAAGATACACAACTCAACGGCGATGTTCAAGATGGCAAGTGACAATGTCCTTCAACATGTTGGACATCACTTCACTCGCGACATATTTAATTTATTACGGAAGTAATAAAATGCTCGCAAAGAAAACAACGGAACGACGTCTTTTTTTTTGCGCAAACTGAGTGAAGAACGCATGATAAATCCTCAAGTGATGTGCAATTGTACCACAAAAATTTCTATCGAAAGCATTATTGGTCGTGAAGTAGCAGCTATTGAAGAAAATCCTGGACCCTCGGTTGAGCGAGACTCAATGGGAAGGCACAAAGTCAAGGAATCCCGTCATAACTCTCACAAAATAACAATAAAAAGACGAAGGAAAACGCGCAAGAACTGCAATGAATGTCAATTGCTGGTTTGCGGTGAACATTTAAAAAATATTGTTAAATGTCTCGAATGTAATACATAATATTATTTATAAACAAATTGCTGTAACATTTCTTTTTAATAAAATAAATATTTGCATGCGTTAAAAAAAAAATTTACTGTATTCTGTTTAATTATATCGATGTGGGTACATAGGTACATAGGTACATAGGTACCCGAGTGCGAAGACTTTTCCATTGGTTTTATGTTACAATTCCGATGTATGAATTCGATCTTCTGCATTCGTGGAAATACAGAGCAAAAAATTTAGTTGTTCCAGTATACATATCTAAATTGCTGCCAATAGTCTTCGGATTTCAATAATCTTCAAGATGCACTTAACAAATTTGGAAAACATAACATAATGATAATGGGCGACTTTAATACTAAAATTGGATTCAATTAGTGGATCTTTGATTAGCTATCTTCTTTGTGGTTGACTCTACTGCTTCATAGAAATTCAAAGCATAATATTTTTGATATGAAAGTAAATAACCTTATTGAATTTTGTAGGGATATGGTAGCTTTTTGGTAGGAATCGTAGTGATAAAAATGGCGAAAATACATTCATGACTGGACAGGGCACGTCAAGCATTGACAACTGTCTTATTACTTAAGGAGAATAGTAGACTTAAAAGTAGGTACACAAACATGTTCGGATCACATCTCAGTTGAAGTTTCACTGAGGTTAAACTGTGCTAGTGAAATAACTGGAAGAGCAAATAAGCTGAAGCTATTACCAAAACTTTTTTCAAAGAAAGCCAAGTTTTTGAGTATCAACAAAATTTATCACGGGAGTTAGGAGAAACTTTCAGAAATAATGAACGATTAATTAACATAGATACCTTGGATAAAATTATTACTCAATCCGCTACAAAAAATTGTCTTTGCCTTGAAGACCATTAGCATCGGCCATCAGAAATGCCGCAACTAATGTGCTGGGTTTCACTTGACCACCTCAACAAAAATCGTGGTTTGATGAAGATTGCAAACAAGCACATGTAGAGAAACAAGTGAATCACGAGCAAAAGAGAAGGGAACAAAGAAAGGAGGAAAAAGAAAGAGCATGAAAAACGCGCTATCTAGGAAATAGAGAGGCGCTATTACAAAAACACTGTTCGGAAGTTTTATCAAAATCTAAAAAGAAGTAGCTAGGTAACAAGACGGGTACAGACGGATGTAGAGATGAACAAGAAGATGAAGTAGTGAAGTACCACAATCGGTACTTAGGATATGGAAAATTCACTTCCGCAACTCAAATTCCGCTGTCACCCAGAATGAACTAAAAAACTAAGTCGGTGAAAGTCAAAACTTTGATGTCAAAAAAGGACTCAGGCAACTGCAGTGGGCATTGCGACCTAAAAGATCTATTGTGACAGAAAGTCAGTTTGAGATACCAAATGAGCCTCAATTTTCTTAATAAACTTGAGGATCACTCTGCAAGTTCCTTAGTAACTTTCACGTAGAATTTGTTCTGCGATTTCGTCGTCTTCTCTGACTAATTGTAAGTTTGTGTAAGTGATATCAAAGCTTGCAATGTTCTGTTAGAAAGCCGATCAGCCTTCTTATATCATCTCTTTTAAAATTAAAAGGTAATTTGAATTTGTTTTGGAAGTGTTTCATATCTATTTTAGCCTGTCAAAGATTCTATATATTCTCCCAATAGAATATGGTAGACACATTTTGTTCTCTCAACTTTCAATTGTTTAATTTATTGCTGAATACGGAATGCCGCAGAAAGGCTTTGGGCCATCGAATGGGTCAGATGAAAGTTTTTTATCTAGTTCATCATTTTTTTTGTTTCTATTATTTACGAGTACTTGACCCGAAGTACCCGATGATCTTGTTTTTGTAAGATAAGTCCTGAATAGTACTGAATCAGTATTGTCCTTATTTGGAGTTTGAGGTTAACGCTTTGAGTGCTGTCTGAATGTCCGTGAGCATATCGATGGGGACGCCTTTCATTTTTGTTGCAAGGATGACACTGGTACTTTCTTGAATGGCATGAAGATCAACTTCAAAGGCGCTGAGCCTTTTTCCTCATGACCTTCCAGGGTTCGATTTTTGGGCCATGGATATCTGCACGTAATTTTTGATTCACCATATACCATACTCCGGTCAGAGTATAAAGTTTTTGGATGCGGACATTTACTGCGCAAATAATATCTATAATATATATGAACACGTTGCAGCTTTGGTATGGTTTTTTTTTTTTTTTTTTTTTTTTTGTCTTACTCCACCAGTAGGAGGTGGTCGGTCTGACCATCATTGTGTATGTAGGTTCATTGGGTAACTTTCGGGTAGACCCCCCATGTCTTACCAAACACGCATCTAGTAACCCATATTGCGTTGTCAATTTTGTTATTTAAATGTCCACCTCGAGCCGTAATAACAACATCAATTCTTGCAGGCATTGAATTTATCAGCTTCTGATAATATTAATTTGTTATTTAATTTTGCCAAACTTATATCTTGCTTAAATCCTTTCTTGGTTTTGGTGTTCTTCTTAGCAACGAATCGTTTTAACAGTGCCCAGCAATTTTCGATCGGGTTAAAATCAGGGCTGTTTCCAGGTCATGGCAAAGTTTTCATACCAGCGTTATGTAGGTTAAAGAAAGTTCTTATTTAGTTTAACAATTCAATGACCGAGTATTATGCTATTTAAAAAGTAATGTACAAGCCGTGCAGAGTCGTCCTGAAAAATAGGGTTTATGTGTACTGAAAAAAGCATACTGATCGAAGGCTTCAAAAATGTTTTTATTATGTTCATTAACACATCAGCATTCAACTTTTCGTCAATGAAGGCCAATTGATTGCAATCGTAAGAATTAATGCCTTCCCAGACCATAAAAGTAAGTGGGAATTTGTTTCGAGAGGCTGTGAATACTTCCTTGAAATCTTCATTTATTCTTCGGCTCACTCATCTTTAAAAATTACCCTCTTCCAATCATTCTGAGTATAATTTACATGCTCTCTTGTAAAAATCATGCGGGTAGCTCACAATTTTTGTTAATATAAGCTTATTTCTGGACCTTCTTCCATAAGTCATATGTTGTGTAATTCTTCTTCAAATTATCCTCACACTAAAAATTATTCCGTATTGATCGGAAAGTTCTTGACTTTTTTCTTCAAATGACAGAAATCTGTTTGCTTCACATTTTTGCAATATAATACTGTCTTCCCATTTATCAACTTTTTAATGCGTTTCCCAGTTCCCGACTTCCTTTTCGTAAAGAGTGAGACAACAGATGGTGTGGATGTTGGCTGTCAATTACTGTCATTTACTGAATTCAATGTGGTTGATCTTTCTGACAGATGTCATACAATCTTTGGCAATTTTAGTCATGGACTCGTTTACCACGCAACAATGCATTTTTGTTATTCAATCTTATTATCAAAATATGCGATCTGTAAAAGTAACATTTCGGAAAATTTGTGAATTTTTCGGTCAACATACAATAATTGCCCTAGTGAGCCCGGAATTCGTACAATGGTGGAGCGTTTTAAAAAAAACTGGTTGGGTATCGGGTCGAACCCCATATCAACATGCTTGAAGAGCACGTACATGCCAAAATATCAGCACTGTGAGCAAAAGTGTTCAAAACCAGCACCTCAATTCGTCGCCGAAGTCAATAATTGCGCCTCACTCATCACACTTTACGGCGAATTTTAAAAGATGATCTTCACTTTGCACGCCTATAAAATCCAAATTACACAACCATTGAAGGCTTAAGATCATCTGTGACGTCGCCAATTTATTAACTTGGATCACTAGGACAATTTGCTATAGAATTTGATCTTGTCCGATGAAGCCCATTTATAGATGGATGGGTACTTAAAGAAACAAAATTGTCATTTCTGGGGACCGGAAAACCTATACGAGATTTACCAATCCCAAGAAAGTCACTGCATGATGCGAATTATGGGTTGGTAGCATCATTGGCCCGTTCTATTTCGAAGATGGGGATGGAGACAGTTACACTGAATGGAGAACTTTATCGCAACATATTGACCGGCATTTTTTTTTTTTTTTTTTTTTTTTTTTTTTTTTTTAATTTAATGAATTGGGTCTGAGAGATTATCTGGTTTCAACAGGATGGTGCTACCGCCCACACAAGCTATCAATCAATCAATTTATTGCGTTCAAAATTCGATAATTTTGACTTTCGGATGGTCGCTTGAAACAGAAGCCGTGGTGATCATATGAACGATAGACCGAACTATATCAATCAATAAAATTTTACATAGACTTAACAATAAATGTGTGTTTAATTTAATGAAAGCTTCCACACCAGCTGTTGGCTTAACTATTCTGAATATTAAATTTATGAAGCAATGCAAGAAATATTTACACTCCGTGAAGTTATACCAGGTGTACCGGTATGAAGTGAGCGTCAATATATAAATATGATGTGAACGGGTCTTAATTTTTTTTTTGTTTGGTTTCTATGACACCTGTCAAACATATTTAGTATACATCAAGTCATTGAGCAAACAACATCATATTTTTTCATCGAATTTTGTACCAGAAAATGATGACTTGCGGAAAGCATTGATTTTTTGTTTTCATTTGAAGAAAAGTGCTGCAGAGTCGCATCGAATGCCTGTCGAGGCATATGGTGATCATGCTCTATCAGAAGCAACATGCAAAAGATGGTTTCAACGGTTCATAGATAACGATTTTGATGTGAGAAATGAAGTAGGTGGAATACCACCAACAACAAACAATTTTTGACCGTTTAAAAGCTATGGAAAAGATCAAAAAGTCTGGAAAATGGGTGCCACATGAATTGAATGAAAGACAGATGGAAAACCGAAAAAACACTTGTGAAAATTTGCTTTAAAGACAAGATTAAAAATCAGTTTTGCATCGAATTGTTACTGGCAATAAAAATCTATTTATTTTCAGAATCCTAAACGGTAAAAGTCATGGGTTAATCCGGGACAACCATCAACTTCGACCACAAAACCAGATCGATTGGGCATGAAGACAATGTTGTGTGTCTGTTGGGACCAGAAAGGCGTGATGTACCACGAGCTCCTAAAACCTGGTAAAACCGTTAATATAGATCACTACCGGCAACAAATGATCAATTTGAGCCATGCATTGATCGAAAAACGACCAGAATGGGCCAGAAAACACGGCAAGGTAATTTTGCTCTATGACAATGCACCTGCACACAAAGCAAAACTAATTCAGGTTAAGGAAACAACCAAAGCACTTGGCTGGGAGCTCCTACCCCACCCACCGTATTCATCAGACTTGGCTCCTTCCGACTACCATTTGTTTTCATCGATGGGACACGCATTAGCTGAGCAGCATTTCGAATCTTACGAGGAAGTCGAAAATTGGGTGACTTTTTGGTTTGCTTCAAAAGACGAACAGTTTTATTGGCATGGAATCCATAAATTGTCTGAAAGATGGGAAAAATGTGTAGCTAGCAAATGGTCAATACTTCGAATAAAATGTTTTTTACTTTCCCATTATAAATTAGTGTTTTATTTTCACAAAAGCGTATTAACGCTCTATAGTTTTAAAAACAGTAGCCTTTAAAAATATGCGTAAAAAATAATTCAGATTTAGTTATTTTTATTCACCGAATCAAGATGAATTATTATGTACAAAACTTCCCCTGTACTCAGGACTGACTTCGACTAGAACCTGGGTGGTCCTGGCTCAATGGTAGTGTCTTGGCTTCCCAATTGGATGGTTCGGGGTTCAATACCAGACGTGACCGAAAGTTTTTTTTTCAAGCAAGTAAGATGTCGTGAGATGAATGGTTGCCGCCTAAATACAACATCAAGTCAATTTACATTGATAATTTTAGTCTTCCCATTATATATTGCATGCCATCCATGGAGCGAAATAGCTACTAAGCTCAAACATCTTTCTTTCTCTTACCATCCCATTTTCTGAAAAACTTATCATATGTTTTGGCATCATAGTAGTCATACCCATTTGAGTTTTAAGTTCTTAAAAAAAAAAAAAAAAAAAAAAAAATTACTTCACTAGTGAACGCTCTAATCTTGTTGCTGAAAGGAATCTGGTCAAGACCTAAATGTCCTCTAGAAACTAGAACAGCGTTTCTGGGGTTGATTAAGAGGAGGTTTACTCCAACACTCAGAATCAACTTTTAGGACATTTCGCATTCTGTCGACTTCATTTGAGTATTTACCTTTCACGACGATGACCCAGTCATCGGCATAGCTAATCGCCTTGTAACCGCAATTTTCTAGTTTAACTAGTAAATCGTCGAAAACCTGGGGTGAAAGAACACCACCTTGAGGACTGTCTTTGGCGCTATAATTGATGTCTCGCCGGAAGTGTTCATTATTCTACAGCTTTCTAGTGTCGCTCTAACCCATCCGCGGGTAGGGTTATCAATACCTCTGAGTTCTATGGCATTTGAGAGAGGATGGTATCCGGTATTAGGCGTTTTTTTTACACACCCGCTACCCGCTAAAAAAGTAATTTGCGTTTAAATTACAGCAATATGGCTAAGTCAACTTTTATACACATTATCTACTTAGGTTACAAATACTATTTTCTTCGTTTGCAATGAACTTTTCAATGAATTTTCAGAAATGTCAAACATTTGCCAATAACATTTTTTCAAAACATATTAAATTTGTTCACCAATCGACAGAGGAACTGCCATTAAACGTCATATATATAGGAGGTGTGTTCAGGAATTAACAGTACTTTTAAATTTCGCGGGTTTGCAGAGTTTGATTGTCAAATTTTTTTTTATTATGTTGGTAATCCCCTGAAGTACCATCTTGATCAAAAGGTTCCCTAAATAACCACCGTGTTCCGATTTTTTTTTCTTTTTTTGTTAAGTTGGTACATCATAGCTTGACATTTGCAAAAGTTACGTAGCCAAGAGTACATCTATCTCTGTAGGTGTTGGAGATTTTTTACAATTTTAGAAATGGATTTAAATTAACAACGAACTTGTATTAAATTTTGCGTAAAAAACGGATTTAATGATGCGCGAATGTTGGAAATGTTGGAAAAGTGTTTCGGCAATGATTCTCTGAAGAAAACGATCGTTTACCAGTGGCACGAGCGGTTCAAAAGTCGTCGTGAGTCAAACAAAGGTGATGAACGCAGTGGCAGACCATCGACATCGAAAACCGACGAAAACATTGATGAAGTAAAAAAAATGTTGCTCAATAACCGCAAATTAACCATCAGAGTGATAGTGGAGGACTTGAACATTGCCTATAGATCCGTCCAAGACATTTTGGTTAATGATTTAGGTTTCCGTCAGGTAGCAGCAAAGTTGGTGCCAAAAACCTCAATTTCATGCAAAAAAGAGACCGTATTGACGTCGCAAAAGAGATGATTTGCGAAGCTGGATCCGATTACACATTCATTAAAAGGATCATTACTGGAGACGAGAGGCGGGTTTATGAGTACGACACGCAATCCAGACATCAGGCAAGTGAATGGCGTTCACCAAATTAGCCGACACCAAAAAAAAAAAACACGTCGTTTTCAGTCAAAAAAGAAGGCAATGCTCACGGTTTTCATGGATTCCATCGGTGTAGTGTATCACGAATTTTTGCCAGAAGGCCAGACAGTAAACAAAAACTATTATTATTCGTAATTTTTTGATGAAAAATGCAACAAATACCATCCAACAGCCACCGAATTCACCCGATTTGGCTCCCTGTGACTTCTTTCTGTTCAATCGAGTTAAAAAAACCACTACGGGGAATGCGTTTCAGCAGCCGAGAGGAAGTAATAGAAAAATCGCAGGAAGCACTGATGGACATGCAGAAAACAGAATATATGTAAAAAAGTTTTGAGGATTGGATCAAGTGCTGGCATAAGTGTATTGCAGTCGATGGGGATTACTTTGAAGGGGATTTAGATGAATTAACTTGTATTTTCAATTTTCTGAAATTTTCAAAATTTTCAGCTGTATTCATTGTTTACTTTGTCTGTGGCAACCGCTAAAGTTAGACGTATGTGAAATGTTAACAAAGGCCTATGGTGAGTCTGAAACGAGTACAACAAGTGTTTACAAGTTATATATGCGTTTCAAGATGGCCGTGAAGACGTTGAAGATGACGAACACCCCGGACGCCCCAACACATCAATAACCGATGAAAACGTGGGAAAAGTGAAATGGTTAAGAACGATCGCCGAATCACAATCAGGAAGTCGTTGATGATGGTGGCATATCGATTGGCTCATGCCATGAAACTTTTTCCAATGTTTTGGTTATGAAACGCGTGGCCGTAAAATTTGTTCCAAAATTGTTGAACTTTGAACAAAAACAGCGGTGAATGGATGTTGCTCAGGAGTCACTAAATGAAGTCAACGACGATGCAGAGTTACTGAAACGTGTTATAAGAGGTAACGAAACATGGGTTTACGGATATGACGTCGAAACTAAGGCACAATCGTCCCAGTGGATGTATTCTGGCTCGCCAAGATGAGATTAAAAGCATCGCTGAAGGAGCTGAAGGCTATCTATCTCAAAGATCGAGTTTGAGAAATGCTTCGAGGATTAGAAGAAGCGCTGGCACAAGTGCATAATATCTAATGGGGACTATTTTGAAGGCGAAAACATTAATGTAGATGAATACATAAATAAATATATATATATATTTTTTCATTTTAATCTTTCTAACAGTAAAAATTAATTTACGCTATTAGCTCATTGAGTTGACTTTTTTCCTTACTTAGAAAATGCTTTCACCAACAAATTTAAGGGCAAATTTTCCTTTTTCAATTTAAAAATAAACGCAGCCGCAGCAACTAGAGAAATTAACAGTGCTTTTGGTTTGGGTACGTGTATTGAGAGAACTCTTCGAAACTGGTTTACCTACTTCAGCGAGGGAGATTTTTCGGTCGAAAATGCCATTAATAATGAAAAACTTGCAGCAGCTGTTGAAGAAAATCCAGCTATGACCGTTCTTCGCCTTGCTGCAAGGTTCAAAATGTCAACTGCAACCATAAGTCGGAACCTTTCGGTCATCGGAAAGGTAAAAAAATTAGAGAGATGGGTGACCTACGTCCCAAAACCCACGAATATGCTACGACGCTTGGAGGTTGCAATATCTTTGATCAACAGACACCGTATGGATTCTGCTTTGTCTCATATCGAAACTTGCGACGAAAAGTGGACTTAGCAAGGCAGACTTACCATACACCCTAAAAAAGTAATGAAGACTGTTTGGTCGACGAGTGACTGAGTTGTCTATTATTCCTTTCTCAAACGCAGAGAAACAATCACGGCCGAGTCGTACTGTAGAGAAAACGACATAATGCACAACAAATTGCTCCAAAAACCACCATTTCTGTTTAATAGGCATGATCCCATACTGCTGCATTACATCTCAAGACCACATACCGCACAGTCGACGTTCCTGAAGCTGGCGGAGTTGGGTTATGAACTGATTACCACTTTTTCCGAAGTTTGGGCAATCACCTCCAAAATAAACAATTCATAAACCCAGACGCCATAAAACAAGGGATTTGAGGACTTCTTAGCCTAAGAGGATAAAGCTATTTTGCTTTGATGAAACGTTAGAAAAATGTTACAGATGTAAATGGAGATAACTTTTTGGAATACACATTTTTAATTTTTGAAATAGCGTTGTTTAATTTTCCACGTAAAAATCGGCCACTTCATATGTAACGACCTATTAAAGGGTGATTCATCGTAAGGTTTGATTTTCAATACGCTCTTTTTGACAGATCACACGTGACTCTTATCAAACTGATTTGTCATTTTTGTTTAGTATCGTTTGGCAAGTCATCATGGAAAGACTCACACCACAACAGCGTCTCCAAATTGTTCAGCTATATTATTGTACGAAAATCAGCGTTCTGTGAGAAATGTTTTTCGTGCGATTCGAGGAAATTACTGTGCGCATAATCGACCTACTGAAACCACTATTGCCAATACCATTTGCAAATTTGAGTCCCAGTTTACGTTAGTGGATGATACTCGACTGGTTAGACCACATCCAGCACGTAGTGAAGAGACTATAGCAGCTGTAGCTAAAAGTGCACGCGAGGATCGTGACGAATCGATTCGTCGTCGTTCTCAGCAGCTTGGCTTGGCGTATTCGACAACTTGGCGTTTATTTTTTCGTGAGGATCTCGGCCTAAAAGCGTACAAAATTCAACTTGTACAAAAACTCAATGAAAATCCGGTGTTTTATCGTGAAATTTTGTTTAGTAATGAAGCCAATTTCTGGCTCAATGGATATGTAATAAACTAAATTGCCGTATTTGGGCTGATGAGCAACCCGAAGAGTACCAAGAGCTACCATAATATCCATTAAAAACAACGGTATGGTGTGGTTTATGGGCTGGTGAAATCATTGGTCCATATTTCTTCAAAAATGAGGCAAATCAAAATATTCCCGTCAATGGTAACCGTTATCGCGTCATGTTTGCGGACTATGTGCTACCTGAAATTCAAGCACATGGTCTCGGTAAGTTCTGGTTTCAACAAGACGACGCTACGAGCCATACAGCGCGTTAAACAATGGACTTGTTGGGAAATCATTTTGGTGAGCACTTAATTTCACGTTTTGCTACAGTAAATTGGCCGCCTAGATCATGCGATATTACACCTTTGGACTATTTTCTCTGGGGATATACAAAGTCTCAGGTCTTCAGGAAAAAGCCAGCTACAATTTACGCTTTGGAAGTCAACATTACACGTGTTATCCGCGAGATACCAGTCGCTATGCTCGAACGAGTCGCCCACAATTGGACCTTTCGAATGGACCACCTTAGACGTAGTCGTGGCCAACATTTACATGATATCATTTGCCATGAATTGTTCCTTTAACCGATGATAAAAATTTTAAGTACACTTTCAAATTTATGTGTTCTATTTTACCATATAAATCAAACCTTGCTATGAATCAGCCTTCGATTGTTTCAAGAAAAAATGATGACATATGATGATATATGATAGAAAGTTTTAGGTAGCTCACTGGGTTTACTACCTGGTTTTCCTTCCTCCAGTTTTATGGTATGTGACCCAGATTGAAGCTGGACCTTAATAAGGCAACCAAATTGGGTAAGATGGGAATCTAAACATTTGAAAGGTCTTGAAAGGTTTTAATAAAATATTATCAAACACAATGAAGTCCTTAATATCTTTTACATCAGAAGCGGTTACATGTCAAGTCCTTTCTCTAACGGTTATACAAGACGGCGACATCAACTATATCTTGTTAATATTCCTGCTTTCATACAAATTAATAAAAAATTAGCCTTCCGCTCTATCTCATAAATTTATGTGGCCTGTAAATCTACGATTATTTTTTAATAAACTATTTTCTTTCCAATTTGAGTACCATTCTTGTGGCTCACTGTATAGTATTTAATTTTCAAAAGCTTTTTTGTTGCCATGTGCACGTGTAGGTGCTTAGGGATTTCCCTGTATGGGTGTTTACTTTGTAGATAGCTACCGACAAATTGTATTCGCACTCAAAGTTAGTTCTACTCAAGAGTCGTACATATCGAAGCGTGACAAGCATTTTCTGTTCCTCTTGGAGTTGAATTTTTTCAATTTTCAAACTTGTTGGCTTTTTTTTTTTTTTGTTTTATTTTATTTTCGTTGTAAGAAAATTAGACAGTATCTGCAGTTGAGTCGAGAGAACATTCCATAGATCTGTGAATGATAATACTCACATCGTCAATTGGTTCAATAAATTTGTCATCTGAATTAATTGTGTGTAATCACTGAAGCAGTATCAATCTATTGATAAAGTCCGATGCTGATGCTTTTTGAATGCAATTGAATTGGAACGATTAAGTGTTTTCATCTTTTGTAATTACGAGTATGTAGAAAAATTCAATTAACATTTTCTTTTGTAAACATCGTTGTTTCTATTCTCTATGTGCTCTCATGAAGAAGAATTCAATTTCGATTGGGATACACCGACACGGTGTGGTGGCTTAGACATATTCCAGCAGCGATTTTAAACTTTAAAAATTAATGTTCATAGCACTTAAACTAATTTGTACTGAACGTAAACGACACCAATAACTAAATAACTGTAATCAGTTACTCATCATCGATAAAATATTATGGTTAGTCTCTTTGAACCAAACATTTCGCAATTTCATGTAAATCCAATTTTTAGTTAAAATGATGAAATTGCAGAGCATGCATCCGAACATAAATAAGAATGAATGCTCTGTAATTTATGGCATTATTTTGTTAAGCTATAAAATGTAATACACAAATATGAACGTGGTGACTTAATTAGTTTATGGTTATTACCCCACAAAACACAGTGTTTAAATGCCTGTTTTTAATTTGAAATTCACAACCTAAACGGTTACTGCTTAGCGACAAGTAAATAAACGTTGAATGAATGTGCAAATAGGAACGTTAATAACAACTCCCTTAGGCTCAACTTGGCTTTGATTGTGACGTTCAAGGATATGTCTCCTATAATTTAACTAATCTGATGCAATTATTCTTTCAGGCAAATCTTATTTTATTATTTTACTTTGGGAAAAAATCTTCTTCTTATTATGCACACATTTTTCATCCACGTACATATCTGCAGTGCATTTGCTTCATTTTTCAACAACTCCTGCAGCTTTCTAGGGGTCAGATAAAGGCAGTAACCGGATTCCTAACGGCAACGGGTCACTGCAGAGTCAAAAAACAATTAATGACCATGGGAATAGCATATGACAAGAACTGTCTTATGTCTTATCTAACTGGTTATGCACAACATGTCTACTAGGTGGAGTGAAAAGTAACCTCCTTGACCGCTAAAATGCGCTGCTACTACAAAAAAGGTTATGGTACCTTGAAGTCCGTTCATATTTAGACGGACATGCCAAATTTCAGTGCGATACTGTCTTTAGTTTTGTTTTGACAGCTGATTGTTGTTGACGTATTTGGCATCATGTTGAGTATGGACAAAAACGATTTTCGTTCTCTCATAAAACATTATTTTTTGAGAGGCAAAACGGCGAAGGAAACAAAAGAAAAGTTGGATAAATATTTGGGGCTAATGCTCCGTCAGATTACACCGTCAAATATTGGTTTCAAGAGTTTCGTGCTGGCCGCAACTCCACTACCGATCAAGTCCGCAGCGGCAGGCCCCTGTGTGCGAGCGCACACGCCATATTTTGGGCAATATTCTGCATATGAAAAAGTTATCCTGCCGCTGGGTGCCGCGCATACTAACTCTTGACAAAAACACTTCGAAAGTGTGTTTGGACTTGCTGATGCGGAATCGGGCGGACTTTTGGTGCGATTGGTAACTATTGAACAGAATGAGTGCCCGGCAATGGACTGAAGCCGGCACGAGTGCCCCGAAGCAGCCGAGAGAGGCTCGATGGGTCGGAAAGGTTATGGCGTCGGTTTTCTGGGAATGTCATGGCATACTCTTCTTGGACTACCTCGAAAAAGGAAAAACCATCAACAGAGAGTATTACTGTGCATTATTGGAGCGATTGAAGGCCGAAATCGCTGCAAAACGTTCTCACATGAACCACGGCTAAAATCAATGACTTACGGCTCCAATTGCTGACGCATCCACCGTATTCGACGGTTTGGCTCCCTCGGACTACTATCTCTTCCCAAACCTCAAAAGATGGCTCATCAATAAAAAATTCAGCTCACGCGAGGAAATCATCGACGCCATGGAGGAGTATTTTGCAGACCTTCCGGAAAATTACTTTTCGGACGGGATCAAGAAGTTGGAAAATCGCTGGAGTACATGGAAATATCACTTCATAATCCGATTCTTTATACAAAATGCAACATGAGAGGCAACCATCTTTTGAACTTCGCACTGTCGGTTGTTCTGGTTAGCAACAAAATTCGCTTTAAGACGTAAGAACGTCCTGCGAAAAGGTGCCGACATAGTGTCATAATACCGAAACTAAATACTGCTGTCTCGCCATTTACGTGCGTAGTGATGTAGCTTACCAAACTCCACCACAATCTAGTCCCTGTTCCAATCTGGAATTCAATTTCATGAAGTTTACATTCCAACAAATTATCCACTACTGTTGTATTGGCAACAGAAGCCCCAGGACAGCAATTCGAAGCGCTATCTGACTCAATCCCTGTATCCTCATACTGAAATTGTTATTACGGGCGATTTCAATATACACAATATACACAATTCTGAGTGGCTACACTGGACAAATATGCCGGCAAATACAAGGTCAATGTGCTATCCCCTCTAGGCTCGTTGGATCGCTGTGCCATGTCAGGTTTTCTCGTACACCGACCACACAGTTAGAAAAAAGATTTCAAAAAGCACCGTATGATAATACGAGAATGCCAATTGGAGCGGACTTAATAACTACTTTAGGAGTTTAAACTGGGCGTAATGTTTCCTCTATAACGACGTACACAAAGGTCTCTTCCTACAGACCCATTGCACTTTAATCCCTTCTTTCCAAGGTCATGGAAAGACTGATCATGAAATATCTCGATACACGAAAACTTCCAATTACCGGCATTACGGTTTTCGTAGCAACACGTCCACTGGTGATCTGATGTCATGTCTCACCGAAAAGTGGAATCAAAGCGTACATGAATCAAGCAAAATAGTTCCATTAAGTTTCACTTAATATTTCTAAGGCATGTGACAGATTTTAGCATCAAGCTCTTTTGTCGAATATGCGTGCTTTTTTGATCAATGACTCTCTTTTTCATCGGTTTAGAAATTACCTTTCAGAATATTCAATTCAAGTTGTCTTGGATGGTTTTAAGTCTGATACTCTTAAAATGAATACTGGTGTGCCACAGGTTCCGTTTAATTTTCATCATCAACAATCTCTTGTCTGCAACTTGTAATCCAATACATTCCTTTGCAGACGTTATTACTCTCTGCGATCCATATTCGTTTCCCAATGTAGAACTGGAACGTCAGCGTATATTAAGCTCATTAAATTCTGATATTAACAGCATAACTAATTGGGGAACCTCTAACAGCGAAGAATTTAATGCTTCCAAAACACAATGTTGTCTGCTATCGGTAAAGTGAAATTTAAAAACCCAGAAATACTCTCCATTCTCGGTATGTGTGCCAATGACAACTTACTTTGGAATGCCCACATATTCGATATCGATAAAAATGCCTTGTAATGTCTAGGTTTACTTAAGCGACGTAAGAAATACTTCACCCCCTCTGATCTGGCGTCAATTTTTAAAGCATTTATCTGCTCGAAATTCGAGTACATTTGGTCGAGTGTGTCCAAAACAGCTCTGCTAGATAGTATTCAAAACCGTGCGATAAACCTCATAGGTAATACTAATATCAGTCAGTCGATTGACACCCTTGAACACCAACGTAATGTCTCCTATCTCGTCTTAGTTTTATCGCTCCATAGAAATCGCTAATAGCGTTCTGTCCCTTCAAACTTTTAACCATAACACCCGTCTCGCATTGTATGCTCATACCCTCAAGCGTACTTTCTGACGTACTCAAAAATATCGTGATACGTTTCTAAGCCGTACAACTCGCTTATGTAATGCCCTGCCTAGCTCTTTATTTTCTAATCATTATAAACTTCACACAGTTAAAACCAACGTCCATCGGTACCTCTCTTTCCATCCTATCTGATTTTCTTTCGCCTGCACTGTGTGCAAGCACTTTAAGGGTACATAAATCCCTTGAGCGCGCGTAAATTATAACAAATGTCGTCCGACTTTGCATACATTTTACAACAAGTTGTTCAGCAAATTCTTGGGCGTTGTAGGTTATAAAACTGCCAGAGCGAAATGATTGACCGAGATTGCTTAATGCTTCAAGAGCTATCGATCCCCAACATGTTGGCATGGAAATGAGCCAGTAATCATGTATTTCGGTACTGATCAGCTATTGACAATCGGATTGAAGAGAACATCTTCGATTAAAAGCTCTACGTAGCAACATAAAAGAAAACTCAATCAATCAATTATAAATATTAGATCTAGAGCCCAAAACGGAAAACTAGAAAAGCTATCAAAGAGACACAATTTATTCTCTACAACTGAATTTCAACTCACTGTACATACGTACGCAAGTAGTAACCAAAAATGAAAATAAAACGAGTACGAGTATCTATCAACCGAAT
The DNA here is from genome assembly GCA_907269105.1 of Volucella inanis. Lineage (NCBI taxonomy): Eukaryota > Metazoa > Arthropoda > Insecta > Diptera > Syrphidae > Volucella > Volucella inanis. Next base: position 21,507,564 of record OU026157.1, read on the forward strand.
TTAAAGCCCAACGTCATGCAGATATCACTGATGCTAGCGTGCGCCATATGATTTAGCTTTCAGTGTTCACTTTCACAGTGCTCGCCGCTTCATAGCAAACAACAATTAGAGATTGCCTGCCGATAATACACACTACGACCAACGAATGCGACTATGACGATTAAATTCATCCAACGGCCCAAAGGCCAGAGTATCTTTAAAACAGCGACACGTTCACCATTCAGTTGGTTTTTGGATACCGGTCGTGTCGGATGGTTATTTCTTAGTAATTTCTTCAGTTTTCGAAAAACCATATTTTCAAGTCCCGTAGAGAGAATAAGTCTTATTAGTTTTTGTTTGCTCTGAGTTTTGTTCGTTTTACTCAAGTGAAAAGGATAATCACGGCTCGTACGATAAGCGTTCTCGTTCAAAAAGAAAAAAAAAAAAAAAAAAAAAAAATAATAATAATAATAATAAAAATCTACGTAAGTGTGTGAAAGATTCTCATATTTTAAGGTAAAAATTGACCCATAAACCTCTGTTCTTTCCGTTAAGTCAGCTCAATTTGAGTTTGAAGAGAATCCGAATAGTGTGAACGTTGTTAGTTTCTTTCAAATTTCTAAGCTTTTAGTGATCGATCATGTAAATAAAAAAATTGATTCTCGATTTGATGATGTTTAGTGAGAATGTGCATCTGGCTTGTGTACGTGTGGTGTATACGTTTTCACAATGATTGCGATATATGAGTATAAAATAGTATCTGAGAGCTTTCAAATTCCATGCTTTCGAGTGTTGTTTTGTGCATTGGTTTGCTGTGTTTTTGTTCTTGGTACGCTAACTGGTATTTATGTCATCAATGGTATCCAAGATTAGATGCTAAGCTAAAGTTCTTACTGCCTTGGTACCTCTTTCTCCCTTCTGAAACGTCTGATAATGATTAAATACGTCAACTCAATGACTTGCAAGAACTCATTGAGTGTTTGTTTTTTGTTTTTTTTTTCTAGTCTATTCTGTAAACATATTCGGTTGCTTCGTTTAATTTTTTTTACTCTTATCCCTCTTTTCACTATGTGTGATTTATCGCAGTTTTTAAATTTGCAAATCATATGCAGACTGATAAAACCAAGTCAAGTCATTGTAATCTGAGTGGAGTTAGATATACAAATATGCCAGGTTGTTAAACCTAAGACGACATCAATAAAACGCATCATAAGTGTGTGAAATACGTTGTAAAATTTACATGCAATGGGGTATGTATCGGCTCAATTATTTGCTGTCTTGGTTTTCCAGCACTAAGATAAGAATCAAGGTAACCCTTGATAACCCTTGGTTTTCTTTTTTTTTCGCTTTGTTATTGAAAGCACCTGGTAAAGTTTGATTAAATAAAAAAAAAAAGTTGGAAATTAGTGAAAAGTTAACATTTAATTTTAAATTATGATAGCCATGTGAGTTTTGCTTTAAATCATAACGTTTGGGATAACAGGTAGTTGAAACATAAAGATTTCGAATATTTACGGATACTCAGGCGTATGAATGATAATTTTTTTTTATTCCTTACGAAGTATATACACTAATTTAACTAATATTAAATTTAATAATATCAAACAAAACATGAGTTCTATGCAAAACAGGTGTTTGAAAAGTGCCACGACTCAGATATCTAAATAGCAGTGATATTTTCGATGATGTTTAGGCTTTTTTGGGTTTCAAGAAAAAAACTTGGATTTTGAACTTCTAATTCACAGCGCTCTTAACCGAAACCGAACCGCTAAGGAATATTCAAAATGTTTACAGAAAAAACAATCATCTCGAAAAGTTAAACAAATCGTAGATATATAGTAACTCCTTGAAACTTCGCCTTTTTTTTTTTTTGTATCGTTAACAGAAATGTCACATCGCTGACAAGTCTTCTTTATATAGGGTGATTCATCGTGAGGTTTGATTTTCAATAGGCTTTTTTGACAGATCACGAATAACCCCTATCAAACTGCTTTGTCATTTTTGTTCAGTATCGTTTGGCAAGTCATCATGACTTACACCACAACAGCGTCTTCAAATTGTTCAAGCTGTATTACGAAAATCAGCGTTCTGTGAGAAATGTTTTTCGTGCGATTCGCAAATTTGAGTCCCAGTTTACATAAGTGGATGATACTCGAACTGTTACACCACAACCAGAACGTAGTGAAGAGACTATAACAGCTGTAGTTGAGAGTGTACGCGAAGACAGTGACGAATCGATTCGTCGTTATCCTCAGCAGCTTGTCGTATTCGACAACTTGGCGTATTTTACGTGAGGATCTCGGCCTAAAAGCTTATAAAATTCAACTTGTGCAAGAATTGAAGCCAGGCGACTTGAATTTGCGTCAGTGAATTTTCAGTGAATGGACTCTGGAAAAACTCAATGAAAATCTGGTGTTTTATCGTGAAATTTTTTTCAGTGATGAAGCCCATTTCTGGCTCAATGGATATGTTAATAAACAAAATTGCCATATTTGGGCTGATGAGCAAGCCGAAGAGTACCAAGAGCTACCACCACATCCATTAAAAACAATGATATGGTGTGGTGTATGGGCTGGTGGAATCATTTGTGCATAGTTCTTCAAAAATGAGGCAAATCCGAATGTTACCGTCAATGGACTATGTGCTTCCTGAAATTCAAGCACATGGCCTCAGTGAGCTCTGGTTTCAACAAGACGACGCTACGAGCGGTCAGCACGTCAAGTCAGCACGTGAAACAATGGACTTGTTTGGTGAGCACTTAAAATTCATGTTTTTCTACGGTAAATTGGCCGCCTAGATCGTGCGATATCACACCTTTGGACTATTTTCTCTAGGGATATGTAAAGTCTCAGGTCTTCAGGAATAACCCAGCTACGATTGACGCTTTGGAAGCCAACATTACTCGTATTATCTGCGAGATACCAGAATGGACCTCCTCAGAGGTAATCGTCTTTTAACCGATAGTAAAAATTTTAAGTTCACTTTCAAATTTATGTGTTTTATTTCACATTATAAATCAAACCTCACGATCAATCACCTTATACCATATACATATATACATCCATTAGATAGTATTAATTGATGCAATCTCATTTAAATGCCCCGGAGATTTTCGGAAAAAAAAAAATTGCTTCAAATAAGTAACATGTCACATGTCAGTAAATCACTTTTTCCTGTAAAACTTGACCATGAACCTGTTTTTTTTTTTGGCATGTAGTGTTGCATAACTTTTAAAATTTTCAGAACTCAGAGTAGTTATGACAATGGTTTAATATTCATTGTAGGCGACTAATTTATATTGACCCTAATGTTATCGTTATTTTTTTTTTATATAAAATTGTAATCAGTAATATGTAGTTTTAATTTTAATGAGGAATGAAGAATTAAAAGGGAAGCCAAATAGCAAGCGATTGAGAGATTAAGATTAATGGAAGAGAAAACCGCCAGTTCGTTGATCTGTTACATATCTCGTTGGTTACGTTTTTGGGTATATGACTCACATACTTTTCGATTTCGATCGGAAATTCATTAAGTATTCAATAGAAACGCGTTGTCGATGCAATTTTATTGTCAAACGAAAAAAGCGGTTAGGTTAAGACCCTGATAATCACATATGGTTAGCACTTAATAAATTTAAAATTAACGTTTTGGGCTAAAATACTTTTTTTTTGTAAAGAAGATACAAATACATATTCAAAAGCGACAAAAAAATACAAAATAGAACTTGATGAAATGTATTCCCTTTTTGTTTGATTTTTGGGTGAAAGACTTAAAGCTATGGATTTGGGATAAGATAATGAAAAAGTTTAGATTGTTCGCACCATCTTTTCGGGACATAGCGTTCACTCAACATGCCAACTCAGGCGACCAGCGCAGGTTGATGTCACTGTACAGCTCGGAGAGCTCGCTATTATATCTCTTGGACTAAAGCCTTTCAATGCAAGTGAAACTAACCATTCATATAAGAACCTTACGTTCACAACGACGGTGGATATAGTCACTCGCCTTAGTTCATCTTTTTGCATCATAGAGCAGGATAAGGATGATTAGGATCTTATAAAGTGCCTTATTAGGATTTATTTACAGGGCCCTATTGCCTTCTCGTGTCACAGAAACCAGGATTCAACATAACTCTTCGTTTCCTTTCTGACGATATGTTATAAAGAAACTTAATAAAACAAAGTCGATATAAACAAAATCCCTATCTACCTCAAAGTTATAGTTGTCTATTGCGACGTTCGACAACATACACAGTGTGTTCAGGAAAAACGTACGTTAAATTATTTCTCACCCTCTTAAGTCATTACTTAAATTACTTATACACATATGATTGTAGCCAAATTATTTTCTGGACTTAATTGCTTCCAGACAACATCAACTACATTATGCGAAAACATTGGTTTCATAAAGACTTTTATGTAAGCACCCCCTCTACATCTTGCTGGAAGGAAAATGCTTTTATAGACGACAAGTCGATCAATTTCTACACAGATGAAATAAACTTTGATAGCAGAGTTGGTTTTTTTTCTGATAAGTTTAACCCAGCCTCTCTTTCCGGCTTCGAAATCACTGTAGCGTGTTCCAGCCTGAAATTTTGGTCAGTAAAGAAGTTCTGTGCTGAGTGAAGAAAAACATGATATCTGCAAAGGATATCCGCATCTTTTCGGACAGTCAGGCCGTTATCAAATCTCTGAACTTAGTCTTCTATTCTAAAATCGCCCTTGACTACCAACCATCTATCAATGAGATGTCGGGGCAGCTCAATATCCACGTCTTTTGGGTGTGTCCACAGAGATATTCGAGAGAATTGTAGGGCCGACAAACTCGGCAAAATTGGAACAACTACAGTTGTAAAAAAAAACTAGATCTGAATCTGAAAGTTTATCTTTAAAATAGAAAACATCTCAGCGCTATCGTAGGCGTCATCACTGGACCTTGTCTTATGGGTAAGCATGCAAGAAGATTTGGCAGAATCTGCTTGGATGAGTAGGAGGAGTAGGCAATCCCCACCTACTCTGTAAATACCCAGCTCTCACTCGTAAAGAAAAAAAATTCACTTAGGAGCCTTCTCTAACAATGACATCTAAACAATAAAGACTTTAATAGTCTCTCAGTAAGAAGTCAAATTGGTTCCAAGAGAAGGAGGATCACAGATCCACGTGCCATCACAATGGGCCAATAGGCTTAAGTGGGTTAGTTTTTCTAACAATCACTCTTACCTAACCCTATTCCCACATTTTTATGAAGAAATTACCATTAGTAACGAAAGTGAACTTAACCTAACCCTTTTCCCAAATTTTTAGGAAAAAATTATCATAAGTAACGAAAGTGAAAAACCCCTGGCCTCGTTTTAATCAAATTCATTCTGATCTGTCATTCTTTATCGGCTGTGCATAATCGTTTCTTTAATAAGACGTTGGTTAGGTTATAAACAAAATAAATATCGAATAAAATATATTTATTTAAAAAAATCCGCACAGTAAGAAACAAAGTGAATTTGAAAATATTTTCCTCTTCTGTGTGTTCTGTTTTGATTTAAAACTTCTCGCTTTCTTTTTTTTCTTTTTTGTTAATGATAGTGACAAATTGATATTAAATTTTTTTTTTTCTATTATCACTTGGAATTTCAATTGATAGCAGATCTGTATATGAAATAAACAAAAAACAAGTCATTATGACATGACTAGCAAACATATCTGTTAAAGTAATGCATTCTTTAATTAATTTCTGAGCACAAATTCAGTAGACGAAGAACGTACTTCGAGGCAGTGCTAAACCCTTTTAACTTTCTGGCCTAAGTGAGCATGTGGTAGCAATAAATTTACGAACACCCGGTGGTTATTGAAATGGATACTAATTAAAATAAGTTAAAAGATTACTTCCAGCATTTAGTTATGGCAACTGTTTTCAGATCTTTTAACAAAAATAAAACAGTACCAATCGGAGTCAGGTAAGGATAACCATTTAAATTAAGCACTTTTCCAGCTGACGATTCTTATTCATAGACAATTTTAACATCTTACAAAATCATCACAAAACAAAGTGTCGTCTACCAGTCTATCTTACTCCTACATCTACTGTTTGTCAGTTTTTAAAAAAATCCTTTGACAATTTGTAGTAAGATGTTTTTTGGGTATCCTTGGGAAATATATCGCATAGAAAAGCGGTATAAGAAAGTGGTTACTTTCATGTTCTGCATAATGTTAAGGTTTTATAAAAATATGGGGTCCTAAGTAAATGGAGATCATAAAGCCTGGTCATTAGCGAGACACCTTATGCAGCTTTGAATTAAGGACAGAAGTTGACATTTCACGGTAACAATGCGGATGAGATTAGTCTGAATTCTTACAAAATTATGGATAAGACGTAAAATAAAATAGGACTACTACACAAAACATCTTCGCAACCAGTATGCCTTTCCCGTATTCTAAGATTCACAAAGGCAGCCTCTTGATAAACATACGACAGGCTAAATTAATCATATTGCGATAAACAGATGATACGTTTCCAATGTTCTACATGTCAACTTATTCCGATATTATGATTAATAGCAGTGTTTCACCAATAAAATACTCTGAGTGGTCTTGAGGTTAGACAACATTGGGAAAATACTGCGAAAGGGTTTGACTTCGGGCGGATTCATTTACCAGAGACCTGTAGAGCTAACTTCGTTACCATGATGAGCTTAACCTACTGATAAAAGACGAAGATCCCAATATTATATGCCTTCAAGAAACCCACTGCCCATTCGATTCTACACCAACTTCTCCGAAAGCGTTCAAACCCTATTTTAAAAATCTGCCTACCAATACTACTGCAAAGCAAGGTGTCTGGTTTGCTGGTAAAAAAAAAAAATATACCACACAGAGAAATTCCTATCAACTCGAACATAGCTTGTTCCGCCATAGAAATTTTACTACCGTCAAAGATGTGCATTGTTTCGTTCTATATTCTACCACAGCAAAACTTCTCGAAACACGAATTGGAGTCGATGTTGAATCAAGTAAGCCGCCCAGTTATTTTAGCAGAGATTGTGAATTCATGGAACATTCCTTGGGGATCTTCCATCACGAATAGCAGAGGGAAGATTGTGGAAAACTTCATAATCGATTCTAATCTCTCTATCTTAAATGATGGCTCAGCAACCCATTTCTCTAACCACAGCACCCTTACACACTGTGATATCACCTGCTCTTCCCCTGAGCTCCTTCCCAAAATAAACTGGTACATTTGCGAAGACCTCCACAACAGCGACCACTTTCCAATAACCACCACCTAAAACTTACAATAGAACAATATTCCAAAAAAAATCCTCCTCTTTCTAAATTCAAAATCGATTCAGCAAGTTGGACAGCTTTTAAAAGAGAGGTAACAAAACTTTTAATGGAGAAAAATCCATCCAGCAACCCAAACAAAGAAGCTGCACTTATTCAAAAATCAATCAGAGCTGCTGCTAATATCCAAAACACCACAAACGCGCAGTCCCATGGTGTAACCAAGAACTCGCTGATCTCCGCAAAGCTAAGACGGATGCTTCGAAAAAATACAAAAAAAAAAAAAAACCAAGATAATCTTATAGCATTCAAAAAATCAAACGCCAAATTTCGAAGATAGATCAAAATCGCCAAAGCAAAAACTTTTGAAGATTTAACCGCCAGCATCAATCCTGACACATCTCCAGTAAAAATTTGGAATAGAATTCGATGTTTAACAGGTAACTCCACCTCACTTGCCATAAAATATATTAAAACACCGACCCAAACGCTCTCCGACCCATTTCAAATTGGCAATTACATCGCCAAAAACTGGTCCTTCACCAACCAAAAATACGCAGCCATCTCGTATACGATAGTCACGTGTGCCGGTAACTCCTATGCTCAACTCACCGAGAGATATATCTCCATAACGGAACTCGAAGCATGCCTAAGCAAACTAAAAGATATTACCCCCAGCAGGTATAGGATATCCTACCCAATGATTTAAAATCTCCCAAATGATGCAAAACAAAGACTTCTCAGACTTTATAACACCATTTTTATAACAAGTGTCATCCCACAATGCTGGAAAATAGCTTCTATAATACCCATTCCTAAATCCAAAACAGACAAATATACAATAGAAGGTTACCGCCCAGTCCCATGCGCTGCAAAAGCACTCGAGAAAATATTTGCAAAACGAATACTTTGGTATGCAATCAAGGCTAATCGAGGCTGCACCGATGCCCTACTCTACATAGATAACTACATATCTAGAGCATTAAGCTCCAGAAACCATGTGTCAGTACTTACCCTAGACTTCGAAAAAGCGTTGGACAGAATAGGAATTCTGTAAATATGGAGGTCCAGTAAAAATGCTGACATTAGAAATGTCGCCTCTGACGTGCTAGATTTCAACCTGAACAACGACCGCAAAATAACCATTCACCTGACCAAAACCAAGTGATGGTAGTATAACCAAACTCAAATCAAACAGATCTAATAGATTAAGAACCAAGCTTTTCAAAGCTAAAAAAAAAATGATCTGGTTAAGCATGCATCAGCTCACCTATAACATTTGGTCGAAGGTATACACGCCATACAAATGAAACTCAGTCCGATGAACGAAAGAAATGCCCGACTTCTGTATCTTCGAAGAAAATTGCTTGATTTTATTGGTATTGATCATGTGCTCAGCAAGTATTAAACCTTCAGCGTGTAAGGAATAATCTTGGAAATTTTAAGCTAAAGCATAGTTTGGGCGATAGCTATAATAGTGAACTTCTCTTAGAAATTCTAAAAAGAAAACATTACAGAATGAAACAAAATAGATCTAGTTACCAAATGTAAGAAAATGCAATGCCCAAAGCGGATGAAAGATAGTCGGTATTAGGTGGGGGAAAAATAGCTAACTACTCACGATGCACTTGAGTTCAATAACCTAATTCCAGTCTCAGGAAACTGCGCTGATAAACTAACTAAACTCGGATCTCTAGGAACAAATAGTAGGAAATATAAAAAAGCCACCAATTCCCTGCGCAAAACAATCGACACATTACAAAGCGCTCTCTAAGGCAAGTCATAGATGGAGTCACCGAGCCAATTATGAGACATCTAGACTTGCACACCCCATACTCGATCCCAATGTATCAAGGGAGTCAATCAACTTCAGCTGAAAATATACCTCCAGCTCCAACAGAATATTCATATTTTACAAATTCTGCTTCCATTATCCCATTTATTCCTGCGAGAACTAATAATACCGGTAATTAGATGACTCAGCGCTTGAAAACATGGGACAACTTGGTAAATGTCGCCAATCAATCAAAGTGTGTAAAACTAAGTTTAAAAAAAAACTTAAAAATTTAAAAATAAAAACAAACCAACCGATTTGATTGTAAAAACTGGTTGAAGGTCGGTAGGCACTGTTCATGACTCAGACCACAATTAAGTACGTTGAGTACGCTAGCTCTTATCAAGGCCAAGGCTATATCAAACTGAAACGTATCTTGGTTTCCATTTGACCTAAATTATTTGGTAAGTGGCTTTGTTTGTTTCTTATCTTTTTTTCAAAAGATTTGTTGTAATTAATTTTCGTAAAAAAAGAGAAAAAAAAATTCTAATGTTTATATAAAAATAAATTTTAAAAATTAATAACATTTCTTTTGAGCGACGAAAAGTTGCTAATTATTAATTAAATGATGACAACATCAAGTCAAGATTAATTGTGTTAACGAAGTCCTACAAACTGATGTGGCTCAGACTCAGAATTTCATATTTCAACGTCAATTATAACCAACCGATTAAACGGAGCTCAGATAAAATGAAAACACGATTTTTTTCATCGAAAAAATGAGAAACATTCCAGCAATCTATCAGCGTGAGATCACTCTAGCATGGAGAATAAATAATAAAATTGTAATTCCCAACTTCCGAATTGTGGGTAAAATTAAAAATAATTACAAATCCCCCAGTGGTAGTTGTAGCCTCCAAACGGGTGTTTCACAATATTTACTTACGTTGATGTTAAAAGGTGGAACTTAATTGAAAATTCGTTTTACCTGGAAAACTGGTTTCTAATCCAATTCAGCTATCTTTTTTGTCTATTTATACATTTTGAAATGAAAACACAATAGAACGACAACACGCCTTTGCGGAAAACTAGTTTCGGCTCATCTCTGAATTTTAAATAAAATCCCAACACACAGATGCATACGAGTAGACATGTTTACTGAAGAACCACCTTGGATTTCGCTGACAATTTAGCGAATTTTATTCATCTATAAATAGCCCGAAATGATCAATAAGTTAATTATTGTATTTCTATAGAACTTGTTGCGCGAGTAGTGCATAATCCGCTGTTCTGCGTGTTTCCAGCAATGCCTCTATGGGACAGGAATAACACTTCATGCGTTATCGCAAATCCATATGCTAAATTAAGAATACAATTCAATTTGCAAATTTTATACCTATGAAAGAGCATGTGCATCACCATCAATCAGTGACGATGGCACCGATCTTTTCCGAAATGGGATCAGTTGGAGTACCAGTTTCATTCAAGTGTTCAGTGATTATTTGGTGATAACAATGTGTGACACAATGGCTTTTTAATATGTGTTCACTGTTTTTGATTCCAATTGGGGTGATCTGATTTGAAATTTATAAACAATGGCAATTAGTCATTCTATTTGCTGCACAAGAAATCATAGTGCTAGCGTTGAATGTTTTTAAACTATTTGCGTGTGTCGCTTATTGTTTTGAATGTTTATTCTTACAAGTAAATCCCCTTAAATTCGCCACTACTCAGTCAAAAATGATTCACCAAGTAATTTATCTTTCTTCTTTATGCTATGAGCTCGGTTTTTTTGTTTTTGGCGCTAAGGGGATTCTTCGCTATCAAGAGTACAAAATTAAAACTACTATAACTCAGTGCAAACCCCCTTTCAACAACATTTAGGTGGTAAAACAATAGATCGCCTTACGTTCACTTTATTCACAGCGCACAAAGATATATCATGAAATTGTCAGCACCTAGAGAATCTCTAATCTTTGATTTTTAAATATTTTCTACATCAATTGCAAATTTATTCCTCTTTTTTGGTGACATAGAAATCTGGAGTAAACCAGAGAAGTCCTTCGTTTATCTTCCGCTCTGCAGGTCAGAATTAAATTTTGGGCAAAACTGCTAGTAAAATACCAAATTCTAAGAGAAATGTAAATTAATATCGTTTCTCAAATATTTCTTCGAATTATTTAATTCATCGTACATCGGCAACAATCGGCACATTGAGTTTAGATCAAACTATGCGTAAAGCGAAACAATCGTAGTAATGGGTGACCAGATAACTATGATAGTTTTTCCAATTGTTATGTATCAGTTACCATTGACATCTAGCTGTCAAAATATTCAGTAAGGTTTGCCGTTTTATCAGTCATCATTTTACGCTTAATGAGCGTGCGGAAATTATTAAAAGAATATTAATTAAATTCCAGCTTAGTTGTAAATACCCAATGTGAATTTCGTCGTGAGGTCGGTTGCCATCATGGCTTCAGAGTTAAGGCAATTCATCGCATCGTGGAAAAGTTTGACCATGAGTACACTCTTTGTATCTTAAGCCACCAACTAGAAGACTCAGAGATGTCGATGCTGTACCAATTCAATAAATTGGGCATCGCTAAAGAGTTAAGCCGGTTGATTTTGCGGTTGGGTTTGGGCGTACATCCCTATAATATTGTGCTGACGAAAGAATTGAAGCCAGAACACCATAGACAACGCCATGAGTTCACTAATTGGGCGCTGAAAATGTCAGCCGGAGATCCGGATTTTGATCAAAAAATCATCTTCTCGGACGAGGCCCAGCGGCTATGTCAACAAAGAAAATTGCCATTATTGGAGCGAATACAATCCACAAGTATTCGGCCTAGCATCAATGCATCCACAAAGATTGACTGGTTGGTGCGGTTTATGGCATGGCGGCATCATCGGCTCTTATTTCTTTTGAAATGAGGAAGGAGACACCGTTGCCGTCAATGCTGTTAGGTATAGAGCGATGTTAACAGACTTGCTGTGGTCAGAGCTCGACAAAGCTAAAGTTGTGAAGGAGAAATTTGACGATTGTTTCACCTCATGGCGAGCGTTCATCAATTGGTCGCAGCAATCATGCGATTTGACACCACCTGTTATTGTATCCAGATACATGATCAAATCGTTTAAGATTATAAACATATCGCGTAATGTAGTTGAAGGCCACTGTAAGATTCTTTCGTGTTCCTAAGTTGTAAAAACAAAAAATTAGACATCCATAGGTGGTGATTGACAAAATTAAAATAATAAATTAAATAAGACTTATAATCTGATGCATAAGGTGCTTTGTCAATAAAAGGGCACGAAAATATCTGAATATTTTGCCAATAACTATTTAAATATGTTGGTCCCATGTCAATATCGAATTGAATCAAATACCTAAGTTTTTCGCTGGGGAATAGCTACTGCCAAGCTTGTTTTTGTAGTTTTAAATTTAGTTTAGCAGCATATAAATGTATTGATGAGTGTCGAGTCCAAGAATTGATCCTTGTAGTACTCCTGACTTTAGTTCTAAGTGCCTAAAGGTCTTTTACCCAATTGATACGACTCTTCTTTCACTTCCTATAGATACGAAAGAATCAGGTTAGCTCCACAGTTATTGAAATGATAATTTCTCTTGTAGGAGCCATCCTAATTTTCATAGAAAACATTGGTACACAGTCTTACCAGGTGTACAGGTGAGCGTCAAGATACAAATGTCTCTATAGGAAACATTTACTGTGAACGGGCCTTATTTTTTTATTTATTTTTATTTTTATTTTTTTTTTTTTGTTTATTTGGTTGCTTTGACACCTGTCAAACATATTTAGTATACAGCAAGTCATTGAGCAAACAACATCATATTTTTTCATCGAATTTTGTACCAGAAAATGATGACTTGCGGAAAGCATTGATTTTTTGTTTTCATTTGAAGAAAAGTGCTGCAGAGTCGCATCGAATGCCTGTCGAGGCATATGGTGATCATGCTCTATCAGAAGCAACATGCAAAAGATGGTTTCAACGGTTCAGAGATAACGATTTTGATGTGAGAAATGAAGTAGGTGGAATACCACCAAAAAAGGTTTGAAGATGATGAAGATGACACTTTGAGTCACAAACAAATGGCAGAAATATTAAATGTTACACAACAAACAATTTTTGACCGTTTAAAAGCTATGGGAAAGATCCAAAAGTCTGGAAAATAGGTGCCACATGAATTGAATGAAAGACAGATGGAAAACCATGGGTTAATCCAGAACAACCATCAACTTCGACTGCAAAACCAAATTGATTCGGTAAGAAGACAATGCGGTGTGTCTGTTGGGACCAGAAAGGTGTGATGTACCACGAGCTCTGGTAAAACCGTTAATAAAGATCGCTATCGGCAACAAATGATCAATTTGAACCACGCATTGATCGGAAAACGACCAGAATGGGCCAGAAGACACGTCAAGGTAATTTTGCTACATGACAATGCTCCTGCACACAAAGCAAAACTGGTTCAGGATACAACCAAACCACTTGGCTGGGAGCTGCTACCCCACCCGCCGTATTCATCAGACTTAGCTCCTTCCGACTACCATTTGTTTGCATCGATGGGACACGCATTAGCTGAGCAGCATTTCGAATCCTACGATTAAGTCGAAAATTGGGTGACTTTTTGGTTTGCTTCAAAAGACGAACAGTTTTATTTGAATCCATAAATTGCCTAAAAGATGGGAAAAATGTGTAGCTAGCAATGGCCAATACTTTTAATAAAATGTTTTTTACCTTCCCATTAAAAATTAGTGATATTTCATTTTCATAACCAGTCAATGCAAAGAAACACTTTTTTAAAAAGCATAAGTTCAAATGTGCTGCACTCATGTAACGAATTGCCTCTTCGCCCACACAATTGAACAATAAAAAAAATGCAAAAAGTTTAAGCTAAGGACCGTTACAATTTTATGATAAAAAGGCGACACAATCGGGAGCTAGTCGCAGTGTAAGCAAGCAATTTACATTGGAACTATACTGATGGTCAGACTATTTTTGATATTTTGATATGAGATCATGGATTTTGTCCATGGTTTCCTCTATAGTAACTGTTTTTGAGCCACCTGGGCGCCATTCACTAAAATCCGACGTGCTGCCACAGCGAAACTCTGCGAACCAATGTAAACTATTGTACGGAAAGTGAATGGGTCCGGTACACACCATCGAGAATGGGCTGATTTCCTTGCAGGTTTTGCCACTCGAAAACAAAAATCGGATCACAGAGTATCGCTCTTTTCCGTGATCACAAAAAAATCTAACACGACAGGCAGGCTAAAAGAGGTTATACTAAATGACGGTACACTCATTTTGGCTCAGTAGCGCCACCTACCTCCGAATCCGGGTACTCATCAAACAGCCCTCGTAAACAAAATGTTTATTGCTTACCACTTTTATACGACCATGTCAGCTATGACTGAATCTAATTAGGAAATCGAAACAAGATTTAGATACCTTACAACGTGCTCATTAATAGCCATTTACTTCTGACTCATCAATATCTCAGAAATCAATGAGTTTGTACTGAATAATTTTACATTGCATATTTCCTCTAGCCTATTCCTCTTACTCCACAAGTATCTGACAAAATATAGGTCATAAGGTGTCATCTAACAGGGAAATGATGACTAGTAAATACAATATACTCGTACCAGTATGTCATGCTCGCTTACACCATCCAACGGCTGACTACAGCTTTTATTTACTTTTGTGGCAACGATTAGGTTTCATTAATGATTTATTATAAGTGAAACGTTGTATTTATTTACATATTGACATGGTTTAATTTCTAAATACTGAACTGTTCAGATTTTTATGATGGCTACAAGCATTTGCATTTCCAATTATTTTTACATTTTAATATTTACTTAACAGAACTGATTACATTCTTTCCAATAGAAGGTTCAAAGAGCGGAGAGTTAACTTGTTAATAGCTAACATATTTAATGTCAATTTACTGACTCTATGATCATGACTTGTCAAGTTCATATTGTTAGCCGGAAGAAGGATAAGCATAAGTCATGAATTAGCGTAGAAGTCTGGTGTCTGGTGTATCGATACTCCATTGCGCTAGAATTTATGTATATCCATGCTGATTTACACGTGCCAAAATTATATCCAGGTTATCACTTTCTAGCAGTTGGATAGTGAATCGTATTATTGCATCTTATATAGGAGTCGTGCTAGAGACAACATAATGAATTCCGAAACCTGAACAGATTTTTATTTAAGAAGATTAGCTTCTCCGATTTACAGAGGAACCTTATTAATAACGTCAATAGCTTTCGGCTATTTATATATATTTTTAAATATATATTTTCAAATGGTTAAATCACCAAGGTGGGAATCACTCAAAAAATCTGATGACACTTACAATGAGTCATAAGCAGAGACCCTGTCGGGTGGTTCAAAAAGTTCCGACACTGATACATAGATGGCGACTGTCATAACATATTTTGATACGAACGATACATGTCAAAGTTTTATGACTTTTCAACCAATAGTCATCGAGGTATTGAAGTTTTAGTGACGCACATTTTGATATTTTCAAAACCATGAAAAAAAAAAAAACGAGTTTCGTAGGTTGATAAAATACCATATTGTTAGTGAATAGAATGACTTGAAAAGGTTTGTTAGGAATCTGGTCCTTCGAAAGCAACCATGTATCGATGGTTTGCTGAATTTAAAAGTGGTCATACAGAAAAAATGATGCTGAACGCTCAGGGCGCCCAAATGAAGCTGTTACGTCGGAAAACATCAAGAAAATCATTTTGCACAAACGCAAAACTTTATTGTACAAAAAGTTATAGACAAGCTGCTGGTAATTCTGAAGAGAATCTTTACTGCTAACATGGTACCGACATATATACCAAAACCCTGGCGAACAGCTTTTATACCGAAAATCGGAAAAGATGATTACACACTCGTCAAGAGCTTTAGAACTTTTAGTTTGACTTCCTACGTGTTGAGAAGCATGAAGAAAATGGACTAGCTTCATGTGCGCAAAATTGCTTTGCGATTGCATCATCTGTTTAAGATGCAACTCGCCTACCAACGCGAAAATTCTGTAAGAATGGAGCGCAATTAGAGGGATAAGCAGGAGTTGCCACGATGGCGGCGTGCTGTCTCCACTTCTATGGCGCATTTTGGTTGACCTACTGCGTAAGACACTCAATAGTTCTGAAGTTTACGTTCAAGCATTTGCAAATGATGATGCTATACTGTCTAAAGGATCGTGTCTAGCAACTGTCTACTCTAAAGCGCAGGTGCAAAATATATAATATTGTTCTTTTTACGAGAAGCTGATTAATCACTACCCGATTTTTTTTAAGATCTAACGTAGTTGAGTATCATCCTGGATAATGAATTTCTTTGGAATAAACATGTTACTTTGAGCTATGGAGCTTGCCACTAACGTGGGTCTTTTGGATCTACATGGATATAATAAGGCCAATTATATCCTATGCTTCGGTTGCCTGATGGAACAAGATTTTAGGAAAATACATTTTTGCTGCTTTTACCAGGCTCCAAAGAACGGTCTGTCTTATCTGCATGGGGGCTTTTTCTAGCACGCCTGGCTCCGCTCTAGACACATTGATGAATCTACCTTCCATTGATATTCATATCAAGCTGCACTTTCGAGGCCATCTTCCATTTAAAAAGAAGTGGCGTTAGGTAAAACACAAACTCGAGTTTTGATAAACCTACGTGTCAACTGCCTTTCCCTACTGACAGAATCTGAGCCAGAAGAGGAATGTAGACGGGTCTTCACGAATGGCTGCAAGACCTACTTAGGATGCAGCGCTGATGTCTTTCTAGAGCACGAGTCAGATATCATTCCTCGTTAGGAAATTTTGTGTCGGTCTCCGGATATAACCGCAATCCTGATCGCAACGAAGTAAAAGTATATTATAATATATAAGGCCGGTGGAAGGGCGAAGCATTTGCATGTGTAACGACAGCTAAGCTGCGCTTAATGCTTTGCAAAATCGTCTTATGACTTCCAAGCTAGTTGGAGAATGTAGACTCCACTGAACACAGTAGGAATGCTGTATTCACTAATTCAAGTCTGGATCCCAGGTCTCCATGGGATCACGGGAAATGAAATCGCCGGTGAACTTCCTAGGCAAGGCTCAGAGAATAGTTGTTCAAGACCCGGGTAATACATAACAGGGTATATAGTATTTTGTAGCACGTTTAGTATCAAGTGCATCAAGTGCAAAATCATGAAATGACCTGTCCTGAAATACATTCGTACGAACGAATTAAATGTATTCTAATTAATTACTATGTATGGGTTTGAGAGAACATTGCGCACTCCGAATGTGTAACTTCATTTCCTCTCTAGCAGCGTATTTGTGTTTTGCAGTTTGTTTGGATTAATTTGTTTACAAATATTTGCGTCGCCACTTTGTAATTCATTCTCATTGTTGCCTTGTTTTGCACTTCCCCTGATATGGAAAGCTTTATATCACAATGTACGAATCAAGACATACTTGTAGATGTATAAAAAATATGTGAATGTAGAACAGGGAAATAAAACCCCTTACATCTACAGATAATAGTTAACTACATTTAAACAACAGAAACGTTAAATAAAGACTGAGTTAATAAATTCATAAAAATTAATAAAATGTTAAGAAAGTAAGATAGTAAGTCATTAGCACAATGCCGTATGTAAACTGATAACAGACTGAAGTGTATTCGTTTCACTCGAAAGTAAAACGCAAATTATTTCAACAAGATCATGTCTTATAGTCATTTCAAAACGCTTTCTCAATTTAAGATACTTTGTGCAATATAGACGTAAAATGAAGTAGGCCTTGCGAAAAAGTTTGTTACTTTGCTATTGATTTATCGTGGTCCAGAATTGAACCAAAGGACAGTGGTCATTACAAACCAGAGTTGGGCCTTATCCGGCTGAAAATTTATTCAATTGAAGAAAACTAATTAAAAGTTAAACGACTAGAATTTTACGGCTAAAAAAAAAAAACGATTAAAAAATCGGATATATTTTTAGTTTTAAGTGTGAAACTAAAATTGCAATCTGATAAAAAAGTAGTCGAATAAAAATTTAGTCAAATAAATATTATTAAGGGATTAAATATTTACAATAGTGAATGATACTCGACCGGTTAGACCACATTCAGCACGTAGTAAAGAGACTATAGCAGCTGTAGCTGAGAGTGTACGTGAAGACCGAGACGAATCGATTCGTCGTCGTACCCAACAGCTTGGCTTGGCGTATTCGACATTTTGGCGTATTTTACGTGAAGATCTCGGCCTAAAAGCGTACAAAATTCAAGTTGTACAAGAATTGAAACCAGGCGACTTGAATTTGCGTCATATTTTTGGTGAATGGGCTCTGGAAAAACTCAATGAATATCCGGTGTTTTATCGTGAAATTTTGTTCAGTGATGAAGCTCATTTCTGGCTCAATGGATATGTAATAAACAAAATTGCCGTATTTTGGCTGATGAGCAACCCGAAGAGTTCCAAGAGCTACCATAACATCCATTAAAAACAACGGTATGGTGTGGTCTATGTGCTGCAAATCAAATAGTTAAATCAACAAAAGTGTAATTGGTAGCTGGCTTAACCTTTTTCTTTTAGTAGATTTAACAAAAACGCAAAACTTAAGAGAGATCTTTAAAAAAGTTTTATCAGACAACCTTTTAGACTTTGGCTGATTTGTTTTGGTTGTTCAAGAGAAAAGTCGCAAAGGATTGTTATATTTCAGAAACACTCTCTTTATTGCGGGAAAATATTCAAGACTTTGAAGCTTGTTAGTACCTTTGTCTGTTAAAAAAACATAGCGTTTCCAATTTATGAGCAAATGTTATCGGTGCATGGTTTTCAACCGTATCTTCTCCAAAATCAAAGAAATTTTTAAGTTTGGAATATACGATTAAATGAATATATTTTATTCAAAGTTGTTATGCATTTTTACTTCAGATATGTCGGGTGAGATAGTACAACGATGGATTTCGTGCTTGTGACGATCTTAACGAAAAAATAATCCATCAATGTATTATTGAGGGACTTCAAGTAACTCTAAGTCAGAATTTTGCAATAAAGTCACTCTAGAGTAGGTATCGCGATGCCGAAAACTGCGTATTCTTCTCCCTGAACAATGTTAAGAGCCTCTGCATGCAATCCGTTTAGAATATAACAGATATTCCTGGGGGTAAAGGAAGTCAGTCGCTGACATGATGGAAATGGAACTGAGATTGAATTCTTCTGTCACCCGTAAAAAGTATCTTTTTCTTTCTCAATGACTTTTAATGCATCAAACAAGGGGTTCCACCTCGTCACTCCCGGTTTTGGCAAGGATTAACAATACTCGTTTCAAAATTTCAGCCGGCTGAAAAGTTCGTAGTCTAACATAGTGAAACATATTTTTTTTAATTTTCGCTCAGTCGGAGATAAGAAGTTCTTGAGTGGACATCTTTTTTTATAAAATAAAGTGGTACGTGTGCTTGACGTGTGAGAATTTAAGGGTTTTCCAAGGAATTATTTACTATGTTGTCGGCAGTTCAAATTCGAACCCTCTTCCTTTACGAATTTAAAATGAAACATAATGCGTGTTTGGCAATGAAACACATTAATGACGCATTTGAGGATGTAACGATAAATGAACGACGTTAGTTTGGAAATTTCCATTCGGGACATTTCAGCCTCGAAAATTAACCACATGGAAAGCCGAAAGCGTTAGTTGAAGACGATGTTTTAAGAGCAACGGTGGATGCGGACCCAATGAAATCGGTGCGGGAGGTTGCACAAGCCCGATCTTCACACAAAAAAGGTTATGGTGACCATTTCGTGGACATCATTTCTTCAACAAGGAGAAACTATAAACGCTATCAAATATTGTGAGGAAATCGACATATTGCTTCTAAATTGGTGAAAAGCAAATTGCGTTGGTCAATAGGTACGGTCCTCACAAGTAACGGTGCAAAAACTGTTTCAGTTGGGATTTGAAATTCTTCTGCATCCACCGTACTCTTCTGATATTTTCCCAACAGATTACCATTTTCTTCGCAATTTGGATTTATTTTGCAGGCAGAAGGTATTTTGGAACCGAGCAGAGGTCATAAAAGCCTTTGAATATTTCATTGCCTCAAAAAGTCAGCACTTCTACGAAAAAGGAATATTTGACCTTCTATCCAGTTGGAAGAATGTCATAGATGCCAACGGATCCTATTTTGATTGAATAAATAGATTTACGGAAAAATAATATTGGCTTTTAAATATTTACTATAAAACCACATTTCATGTGGTACAACCCAATAGTAACACCATCTATGTGTTAGCCTACGAACTTTTCAGCCGACCTGTTAGTGTTCTGTTTTTCAATAATATTTTGATGACTATGTGACATGACATCATACTGGACTTTCTAATAATATTCTGTACATCCGTAGCACACAAGTGTAGAATCAGCGTATATGCATTGGCTGGAACATCTAAAAATTCCTTTCCAAATCCACATTTCCTATAAAAATATCAACGGATTCAGTGTTTTACAATCACTACTGCAAATCATCACAAATAAACTTTATTTTCCAATTATAAGTCGCTGAAGAATTTGTTCATGTTTTCGCATTTAAGCTGGAACCTCTGAGTTAGAGTGCCATTAGTACTATAATGACTTTGTGTTTGCAGTCGATGGGGATTACTTTAAAGGGGACAATATAGATTTAGATGCATAAACTTGTATTTTTCATTTTTTGAATAATTTCCGGGAAAGGTAGTATTGTACTTATTTCTACCCTCATTTGAAACTAAGCCCATCTTTGAGGTTTCTGGTTCAATGGCCATAAGCGTTCAAGTCATGTCTTTGGCCTGCGATTTTCACACAATCCTAGTGCGATGTTTTAGAAATCACATGATAGCGCGCCATCTTGTCCAAATTCTTTTGTTGACACAAAAGCTTCGGTAGAGTTGTGTTTTTCGTCTTTTAAGAAGCAGCGAATGTTCTCTCTTGTCAGACTACCGAGTTCGGCAAGAATACCAAAACTTGCCACAGTTCAACATGTGTTTTATAGTTCGCCTCTACAAATGATGTCATATTCGGCCTTAAAATCAATAAACTGGTGGTGGATATCGACTTAAAGCTTCTGAGTTTCACAGATCTGCCAAAATGTGGTCCGTCGATGGTGGTCTTGCCAGAGCTAAAACTACACTTATGTTAAGGAGATAAATTCCTCTGTAGTTGGCACTGTTTGACGATAGGGCGAACGGTGCTAAGTTTTCTTTAACCGGACATTCTTTTATCCGATAATATATTACAAAGTTCGTGTATGCTCCTACCAACGGCAGGTAGTATGTCTGCTTCTGCAGCCTTTTTAATTGAGGTTGCTAGGGAAACCCAGCACATAGGATGCGTCGTCTCTATTGAATAACTGACAATGTACGCCACTGATCTTCTACGCCTTATGATGGCAGCATAGCCCATCTTTAAACGGGACACTTCAGGAGTTTTTTGCGACTGTAGCCGTTCGACTTTTCAAATTGCATTTTGGCTACAACAAGAAAATTTTTTTGAGACAATGTTGGTTCCTGGAAACGTTCGGACATTATGATTGGTATAAGTATTCTCTGAAAGTTAACAGTAATCGCCCCCAAAAACCAGGGTTTTTCAATAGGGTTATAACAATTTTGTATTTTAATACATACGTACCCTTAACCTTAACTATATGTCAAAATGTCGGTCAAATTTTACATTTCTAACATGTCATGGTGAAGTTCAAGAACGAGCAGCGTTTGGAAATTATTAAAAATTACTACCAAAATTCTGAGTCGGCGGACGCACCTTTAAGAGCGCTTACTCTAATTTACGGTTATAAAAATCGTTCCATCAGACAGGGTGCGTGCTACAGTGAATATATTCGAGTCATTAAATGATTAAATATTGTGCCAGGAAGACAACCCATCATTCGAAGTACCAAAAATATCGCAGACGTAAGTGCTTCAATTCAAAATGAGCAAAATCAGTCGATTGCCCACTGTTCACAGGAATTCCGAATCTCTCAGTCCACATTGTAGTAAATTTCGCGTAAAGACCTTATACCCTTACGAGATCAAATTAACTCAAGAACTGAAGCCACTTGATGAGTTCAAGCGCCGAAACTTCTCCGATTGGCCTCTGTAAAAGTTTTAAAAAATTCCTGAATTTCATCGAAAAATCATCTTCAGCGATGAAACTCATTTTTGGCTTAATGGCTTTGTCAGCGAAATATGCGTTATGGAACAGCAACAAACCCAAATGTGCTTCAAGAGACTCCATTCCATTCACAAAAAGTGACCGTGCGGTGTGGATTTCATGCCGGAAGTGTGATTAAACAGGACACTTTTCGTGTCTTGTAGGAAGACTATTTTTAGCCAGAATTGGATGGACTTGACATCAGTGATATCTGGTTCCAACAAGATGGTACCACATGCCACGCAACTACTCAAAAAATTGATCTATTGAAGAAGTTTTGTAATCGTAATCTCGAGATATGGTCTTGTCGAATGGCCACCTCGCTCATGCAATTTAACTTCGTTGATTAAGTCGTTCGTTTATGGCACAACAAGCCAACAACGTTAGAGGAGCTCAGGAACAATATCGAATACGAAATTGCCATTGTTCCGGCCGATATGTGTGGAGCTGTGATGGAAAATTATCGCTAAAGAATCGATCGCTGCAAACATGGTTGCAGAGGTCATATGAGCAAGATCGAATTCGATACTTAAATATAACATATGTACTATACCTGGAATTATTATGTCCTTATTAAAAATTGCGATAGTTTTGTGGAGCTAATACGTGTGAATAAATCTTTTTGCCCCATCGGTTGTCTCTTTACTTGGGAAACCTATCAAGCACACAGACTGCCGGTAGTCTCATTAGATGATAGTGGACCTCAGGTTCTTCTACGGCGTTAGTGCCGGAATATGATTTTTCTTACGACAAGTACAGGTACTTTACAAGTACGAGTACATAAGCAGCTAGCGCGCGGCCTGTCTTACTTCACTTAAAAAAAAAAAAAATAAAAAAAAAATATCCAAGGCGTTGCGAAATTTTGAAAAGAACTTGGTAAAACGAAATAAAATGAAATTTGAGAAATATGGATAAAAACAAGAGAAAGATTAATAAATTTGGGAGAAGTTAGCGAATTGGAAAACTTAGGAAAATAAAAAGTAAAAAACGTTCGTGATCAAAGTAAGTTGTTTGTTATTCGAATAGTAATTCAAAATTACATTATTTGTTAAGTACATTCATAAAATATGTAACATACACGTATATATTTATGTACAAAGTATAACTAAGAGAATTTTATTTACATTAAGACTACGTAAATCTACTCTAGTAAATTAATTTTCAAAACGGCTCTTTGCTCAAACATGTGATCAGAAAGCGAGTTAGATTTAGGCAAATTTGTCATAATATCGGATATATGAAGGCGTTGAACTGATGCTAAGGAGGGTAATGGTGTATTATACCGTTTGAAAACGGTTTTAATTTCGTCATAGCGGTCTAGAACCTTCAGACTACGGTCTTCTTCGACAAAGAACTGTGATATCATGGTATGGGCTCGAGTTGTTGGCGATTGCTTTTGAAGGATGTTAGCTTCGTTTCTTGAATTCGAATCGAAGTTGAAAAATGCGTTTTCTGGCTCTGCTTCGTTTTCATGTTCATCATCCTCATAGTTTCGTTTTGAGATTTCCTTTGCTACTACATTCTTGAAGATAGTCGTAATCCTTTCTTGGTCTTGAGGTGTAATGCAGGGAAACCATTTATTTTTGAATCTCGGATATGAGAGTGTCGCAATCACAGCATGCTCCCCGATTGGTGTGAAAAGTTTGAAGAACTTATCAAATCGTTTCTCTATACTTTCGGCATAAGATCTTGCCAGTTCACTGCAATACCGGAAGGGGGTGTATTGAAGTTCTCGCAATTTTTTTTGTAAGGCCATCAAACACGGCACCAAAAGTCCATAGAACATATTTTTATCACCCTGTAGTATATTCAAAGCATCAGCAATAGGGCCTAAGCAGACTATGTACTCTTGAATATATTCAAATTCGCAGGCGGTGATAGCATTTTCCAAGTATAAAGCTTTGTGTAATTGCACAGTTTTGTCCTTGATGGAATAAATTTGCCTCATTGCGTCATATAAACTAATCCATTTCGTAACATCGGGCTTACTTAGTGGGTGACCTAGAATTTTTTGAATTGTTTCTGCTGATTCTGGGCAATCGGTGGCATTCCACAATATATTACATTTTTCAATAGTTTTATTATGTATTTCATATAAAGGTGAGTGATTGTTATCTTTTAAAATTCGATTGCCGTCAACTAGAGCACATAAGTTCAGTGTATGTGCAGCGCATTGGAAATGCCAAGGTGTTGAATAGAGTCGTTCCTGCCTGTCTGCTATTTCTTCTGTATCGAAATCGTGTTCTCCCGAATCGGTCAAATTGTCCACAGTGTTCATTGAAACACCAAATTCTCTGAATGCTTTCATAAAACTGGATTCATCATAAATTAACGTTGCGACTATCTTCTCCTGGTTTAAATCGAATTCAGTGTGAATATTGTCCAGTAGCATGGAAAAAGACTCGTGACTATGAATTCCAGAAAATCCTCGGCATGCTAGCGCCTTAGAACGTCTGTTAAAGTCAGCATCAATCCAAAGAGCTGTTAACCCGAGGAAACTTCTTTCGCGACTTTCCCAGATATCGACAACAGTGCATAAATGCTCCGCTGCCTGCAAAGTTGATTTCATCTGAGTGACATTGTCCATATAAAACTTATTGATATTGTCACTTAGTGCTTTTTGGTTCAATAAATTTATGCTGTGATTCGCAGTTACTCCCAAATTATTCAACATTCTGCAGAAAAATGGATCCTCAACCACATTCAGAGGAATCATTGAATGAATAAAAAAATTCGTCAGATCCTGTTCGAAATTTGTTTGAGTAATTATATTTGTACTAGAATTTAAGTTTGACAAATCTTCGCTCTCCACTGAGTTTCTGAAGCCCGCCTCAGTTCTGCATCTCTTACGTTTTTGTCTCACTTGCTTCACGTACTGATGGTATTCCGCAACAGCTTCATTGCCGTGTTTTCTCTTCAAGTGACTTAGAAAATTTGAAGAGGAGCTTGCGCAACCTTTAATTTTTACAATTTTAGGCGAGCACTTAACACAAGTCACCACAATACTTTTTCCATCGGAAGATCCTGGATCGAGTTGAAAGAATTTCCCATCAAGGAGAGTTAGTGTTGTTTTTGAGGGACTTTCACTTACGGTATGTAGTAGGAGGTATTGACCTAATGAAAAACATATTTATATTTGAAATAACTGTGCAGAGCAGATAGGAAATACATATATGATTTATATTAAAAACGTTAGAACAAAATTGTAATATTTCTCCGGTGCTTAGTAGTGCCAAGTCGGAAAGGTATAGGCATATATATGGATCTACTAAGCATTTCAAATAAGTTATGAACATTTATCCTGAAATACAATTTGGTTTCAGAAGCTTACATAGCTTTACATACCAGTCGCGTGGGAACCTGCCTTGGTGGCTAGAACCCAAAAAATGCCATAGCACATACAATTAAATTATTAAAAGAACATTTTCGAAGCCCAAATTCTATCTTTAGTATCAGTTCGAATTTGTGTGTAAGGAATGAACTTCCTCTCTGGTTAAGGGGTTGAGACCGCTAAGTGGGAACATTCTTCCTGCGATTTTGGTGCATATAACACCCATCACAGCGCTTCCACTAGGATGCCAACATCTTCAAGCCAAGCTGGAACCGAAGTTCCATTGTTTCAGAAGTAGACGTTCCAGAAATGTATCGAGAATCAGTGATTGTTAATTTTTAAAATTTGGGTGGCCCACTACCATAAGACCTTAATAGTCTAACTTTGAATCAAACTTATTTATTGAAAATTGAAAAGACGTAAACTTTTTAATAGAACAGAGGCACAATGAACTTGTCGACAGTAGCCAGCCAGTAGGACAACCATCTTCTTCTTGTAACGTACCGCAGTACCGTGGTATTGTCTCGAATAACTAAGTGGATCTAGATTGTGATCGACTGAAAATCTACTGCATATTCAAATATTGGATTGCATCAGTAAATATGTTTTGTGTAAGAGGTGCTTCCAGCCCTTGTGCATATAGTCTAGTTTCAAAGTTCAGATGAATCCTTGGGTTTTAAAGCTCATTGAGCTTGCATCTTCTTGGGTATTTTGGATCAGATGTGTGGACGAGATACCTGAAACATTCATTCCACATCGTGGTACATGTCAAGCAGTACTATGCAGAGTATTCTAACGAAAAAATTACGTGTTTATGCATACAAAATCCAACTGGCTCAACAATTCAAACCCTCAGCGAAGAGAGCTCGTCAAATGGTTCACTCTACAACAAATTGACGGTGAGTCTTCTAACAAACTCATCTTCAGCGATGAGGTCCACATTCAGCAAAATTGCCGCATTTGGAGTGACAAAAATCCACATATGTGTCATGAAAAAGAAATTTATCTTAAAATGTTTTTTTTTTTATGCAAATTTCGGGCTGAAGGCATAATTTGTTGTTGTTGTTTCTGTTTGAAATGTTCATAATACCATCTCGAAAATCTGAGGTTCCAACAGGAATCGTACAACTTGCCACACGTCATGGAAAACGATGGCATTATTGCACGAGACATTCCATGGGGCCGTGTGATCTATCAGTCAGCAGACCATGATTGAGCCACACACAGGTGATAAGGCGAATGTGATCGAATACACTCCTCAATGATGATTGTAAGGTTTTTGGGGCTCTTCTACATGTCGATATATCCACAATTTTATCGACTTTCGACACCAATGGAATACTCTACAATTTGACTTAAGAACTGGTTTTCTGTTGGCCATGGTAGTCTGTAATAGTTACAAACCGATCAACAAAGCAAACAAAAAAGCTCACGTAACTTGTAGTGCAGATATGCATGACTAACTCATTTAAGTGGGCAGCTTCGGCAAAAATGTCGTTCAATGGCTCTTATTCAAACCGCCTGAAATAATTTATCTCATTGTTTTAAGGGAGCCCAAATCAGAAATAATATCATACGAACATCTAATGTTTTCCCATTTGATGGCTCCATCCAACGGGTGGCGGAAAGAGCTAGTTCAATATCGATAAGCTCCACAAACACACTATCAAGTGCTCTTTCAATAAGACTAACAGACACACAAATTATACGAATCGCGAACAAGACACAAGTACTTCAGCTCATTACGAGTGGCGTCCGATAAAGAGAAGAAAACAAAAACACGTTGCTCTGGCAATTATAAAATCTACCCTTATACCGACGACTCTATCGTCATAAATAAA
Source organism: Volucella inanis (assembly GCA_907269105.1). NCBI lineage: Eukaryota > Metazoa > Arthropoda > Insecta > Diptera > Syrphidae > Volucella > Volucella inanis. The sequence goes on from OU026157.1 coordinate 21,534,991, forward strand.
CATAGAGGGAACGAAACTAATGTATACAAGTCTACGCCGATCGCAAATATAGGAGAAGCGAATCCAACATCGCTATGGGAACGACGAGTTTTTTCCTAAAACACATTCACGACACGGAACGAAATTATTTGTGCATGTTACTCTGACGTGACAAATTGCTTTGATAGGAACTAATTAATTCACCTGGTTTAGGCGTCACAACTTTGTACTCCCTTGGCGGAGCTGATTGTTCTGTTTTTTGGCCAAAGATTTGATCCAACTCGTCTTCGACTTCATTCTAGAATGTACGATAGAAGGGAATAATTAATCAGTCACATCTCTGGTTGATGTAGCAAACGCTTACTTTTACGAATTTGAGATTATTCTCTAAAATGCTGCTGTCGGTGTCGAGAAAATTTGACATTTTTATTAAGAACAAATTGGATAGGAAAAACACTCAAAAGAAACTTATTTGTTTAGGACAACTAAACTGAACCTTGCAAACTCACGGAAACAAATGAGAATGTCAGATGAAAAAAGAGGCACGTAAAAAAGTGAATGTGAAAGTAATAGATGAGTGATATAATGTTGTGATAGATTAGTAGAGCGAGTGCGTTTCGTTAATCAGCTGTTGTTGAATGACGGTTTTTTTATTTTCAAAGTTGGAGGCAGTGAATTTTTTGATTAGCAGAGTTGTAAATGGAAGCAGGGATATATATATTTTTTTAAAGGTAAATTAAATCAACTAGGAAAGTACTTATAATAGTTAATTTATTGAAAAAATATCTTACAAAGCGATTGAAATAGTTAATATTTAACAAGAGATGGTAAACATTTTAGGCGTAATATAAGATAATATGAGAAAGAGATCTCAGTGACTTGGTGCTGGCAACTGTAGACAATTACTGAAAAACCTCGCTAAATGTAGAGAGCTATTAGTTAAGACATTGGTCAACGCGTATAACCTAATGGAACAAAATATAAACATTATTGACTGGAAAAAGGTCTTTTGAAAAGAAAAGTCATTTGAAAATAGGAAAAGAAGAAAAAGAAGTACACGATTTCCTCATCATAATATACACAAAGGGGCATGGCGGTCTTCAGATTATGAAACGCTTACCAAAATTTATCATTTTGTGATCGACGTAAGGCAGGCCTCCTGTATTCTAGACGTCTGAACATTCCAATATTAACTCGGAACACTATATTGTTGTAGCCAAGGTACGAATGGGGATTTCTCAAGTGTCACAACAAAAAAGAAGCAAGAGACCGCTAAAATCGATGCCGAACGTCAAATCCCAAATCTCTCAACGACTCCAATGCCATTAGCATCAAGTACCGAAGACAGCAGCTTGCTGCCAATATGCCATCAGATACTGATATGCAGGGTTTCACTCGACAACTGGAAAGAAATCCCTGTTTTGATGAAAAATGCCGACAAGCACACTTAGCTAAACAAGAAGCGTACAAAGCAGCACGAAAGCCGCTGGTGAGTTCTATGAGCAAAAAAAAGTAAATAAATAAATAAATAAATAAACGGGAAAAATATCGGCTTTTTCAAAAGACGAAAACAGAGTACAAGAAGCTTGCGATCAAAAATATTGGGAGTTTATATTCAAAGAACTTTTCAGCAATACTAGGTGGAGTGAAAAATAACCTCCTTGACCGCTAGATAGGGATGCTACTGCAAAAAAGATTATGGTGCCTTGAAGTCTGTTCATATTTAGGCAGATGTACCAGATTTCAGTGCGATACTTTCTTTAGTTTTGTTTTGACAGCTGATTGTTGTCGACGTGTTTGGCATCATGTTGAGTATGGTCAAAAACGATTTTCGTTCTCTCATTAAACATTATTTTTTGAGATGCAAAACGGCGAAGGAAATAAAAGAAAAGTTAGATAAATATTATGGAGCTCCGTCAGATTACACCGTCAAATATTTGTTCAGAGAGTTTCGTGGTGACCGCAACTCCACTACCGATCAAGTCCGCAGCGTCAGGCCCTCCGATGCGGTTACAGGGGATAATGTCAAAAAACTACATGAAATGGTGCTGGCTGAACGAAAAGTGAAGGTGCGCCGTGAAGCGGCCGAGGGAGGCTCGATGGGTCGGAAAGGTTATGGCGTCGGTTTTCTGGGATTGTCATGGCATACTACATCTTGCTGTCAACTTAGACGAAGATAGCCAAGAGGATAGCAATGTTACACTGGTTTCAGACTTGGAAAGTCCGCAATCGACTAAAATTTCATATTCTTACATATCTTGGAAAAAACTTAAAAAGGTCAAAATCGACAACAATTATCTTTTCATTATTTTTTAAGTTTCATATGACAGAATTTATAGAGACAAGTTCTTGTGTGTATATATAGTAATCGTGTCTGTGCTAAATAACATGACAATTGAATAGTGAGATATATTATACGAACAATTACAAATCCTCTATACTGTAAGACCTTGATCATTTCATCGAAGCGGATGAAGATTTTATCGGTTGTTTTGATTGTAAGTGGTCAGCAGTAGTTAGTAGTAATGTTAGCACTCTTTCAAAGGGCCATGAGATACTCTCTCATTCTCTCCATGTTGAGCTATCAAAAGTCATTTGATTTAATTATTTTCTGTTAAAAATATTGTAGAATCCGTTCGACCACTTGTTTTTGTATGTTTTTAAGCTTTGATTGTCTCTTCTCAGTAGTTTTCTTTCTCAATTTCAATACAGTTTTTCGATTTGAATTCAGAAAAAAAAAAAATCGAATTTACAAAAGTTTCAGGACTTGGATTCATTTAAAATAGAATTCGTTTGCAGTTGAGCGTGCATGGTCTTCTGACTGGCTTCCTTCGTAAAATAAGAATTCACCGATTTTCATATAGCCAGTAGATTGTAGAGGCTCTAACATTTACAATAAAGGTCAACCAAGTTTGCAAACTATATATCAGTTCAGCAAAGATTAGATTAAATTAGGTATCACGATTTCAAGCCAAGTTGCTATAACCATTCCCTTTTCAATAAAAGAAAAAAGATACTAGCTTTACCTCCACACGAAATCTGGGATCAAAGATTTTTCAAATTACAGTTCATTAGATTCTTTTGCTTTCGATACGAGTACAAATATTGTGAATTATGTATTGCCTATCGTGTGCCAGACATCATCCGCTGTAGCCCACCATAAGGTTTATTAGTTTAGAGATTGCTAAAAACCGAAATGTACTACTCAGCGTTTTATTAGGGTTAAGCCCTGATAATATCTCAAGTGTAGCTAATATAAAACATTCTCAGTTATACCGCTAAATTATTAATTCTATCGCCATAATCGTGAGAGCATCGCAGATTGTAATAGATCTCTTCGACGAAACTCAAACAAGTGTCAGCTCCTATCAACTGTCATTTTCAACAATGGAATAATTATTATTTTCTGCTTTCAGTTGTCACAATCATCTGGCCGGGGTTGTAGGTAGTTTTCGCCGCTTTGGTGAAATACGGTTAATACATATTTGATAAGCCCTTTGCCAGTTAGCGCTCTATATAAATCTCACTGCCACGGTAAAAACAGGATCAAACATTTAACTATAATGGAGGGTGATACTCATCCTATGGACACATTTTGTGGCTCCGAATTTTGGGTAAGTTCTAAATTATTCCCAAGAACAAATCTCTTTAATCACGTCAACCTTTTTTTATGTAGAATTCCAATCGCACCTGGTACACAAATGATCCGGATTTTACGCTCTGCTTCGAACAGACCGTTCTGGTGTGGGTGCCATGTGCCTTCCTCTGGGTTTTGTCCATTTTGGAGTTTTATTACTTACGCGCTAGCTTAGATAAGAATATTCCCTGGAACTTGAAGAATATCAGCAAACTGGTCTTTAATCTTGGACTGTGTGTGCTGTGTGTTGTGGATTTCGGTAGAGCACTTAGTTTGAAGGGCTCCACAACAGATGTTATTTTCCCAGTCGATGTGTGGGGGCCTGTTATTAAGTTCTTCACATTTGTGAGTATTATTTATTTATTTATTTTTTTACGAAAGTTAGAATGTGCGACGGTATATTGATATTTGAAATTGGTTACAGTCATTGGCAGCAATGTTAATAGCGCTTAATCGCAAGTATGGTGTTCAGACGTCAGGGACTTTATTTATGTTTTGGTTCTTCATTGTGCTGTTTGCGATACCACGGTGTAGGACGGAAGTGCGAGGCTATGATGATCGGCATGTTGGAATAATGGGATTGGATCCAACGAAAGAAGAAAATTCGTGGTCTGATTACAAATTTGTCAGTTTCATGATATTCTTTTCGTTTTCTACTGCTATTTGGATTATCAGTTGCTGGGGAGATGATATGCCAAGGGAGACAAAATACAACCGAACAAAGGTAAGAGAAGTGTTAGTTTAAGAGTTGCCGGATTTAGAAAAGTTGAAAAAGCTATGTTTGCTGTTAATTGTGCTGATGTTAGTGTTTATTGTCGGTTTTTCATTTTCATTTTTCATTTTCTATGATTTATTTATTTTTTTTACTTTTTTTTGTTTTTCTTATTGTTCACATAATATTAATACTATTCTCATTTAGAATGAAACTCCAGAACTGTCTGCTAGTTTCCTCTCACGTATCACATACACATGGTTTGACAAAATGGCCTGGATGGGATATCGTAAGCCTCTGGAGGAAAAGGACCTTTGGGACCTCCGTCCACAAGACAGTTCCAAAGAAGTCATGCCAATATTTGCTAAAAATTGGAATAAGAACGTCCGTAAAAATTATCCTGTTGAAAATCGTGCACCTAAAGCACAATTTAGCAATGGAAATGTGACTTTTGAGAATCCACATGGTTCAAAGAGCAAAGGCTTTGCCTCAATCATGCCGCCCATAGTCAAATCCTTTGGTGGAATCTTTCTTTTCGGTGCTTCACTTAAATTAGTTACCGATATAATGACATTTGCTCAACCGCAAGTACTCCGTTGGATTATTGGTTACGTAGAAAATAACGCTGATGACACGAAAGAACATCAACCCGAATGGAAGGGTATTTTTTATGCCATTCTGCTATTTATCACTGCGGCGATTCAGACATTTTTCCTTGGTCAGTATTTCCACAAGATGTTCATTGTTGGTCTACGTATTCGAACTTCTCTGATCAATGCCATCTATCGCAAGGCGCTTATAATTTCGAACTCAGCACGTAAAGAGTCAACAGTTGGTGAAATAGTCAACTTGATGGCTGTGGATGCCCAACGTTTCATGGAATTGACGACGTACCTAAATATGATTTGGTCAGCACCTCTGCAGATTACTTTGGCTATTTATTTCTTGTGGGATCTGCTTGGTCCATCTGTCCTTGCTGGCTTGGCTGTAATGATCATATTGATTCCAATTAACGGTGTAATCGCAAATCGCATAAAAATTCTTCAAGTTAAACAGATGAAGTACAAAGATGAACGCGTCAAACTAATGAATGAAGTTCTGAGTGGAATAAAAGTAGATTTTCGCTGTAGATAATACATGTAAACAATTCTAATATGTTTTTCATTTTGCAGGTATTAAAACTGTACGCATGGGAACCAAGTTTTGAAGATCAAGTCCTACAAATTCGTAACAAGGAAATCGAAACTCTAAAGTCTGCTGCGTATTTGAATGCAGGAACATCATTCTTGTGGTCGTGTGCTCCATTTTTGGTAAGTGAGACATGGTGGTGGGCTTTTTAGGTTTTCATTTCAGGAATAGGTGGAGCAACAGATGCCGACTTTTTGTTGAGGATTTTCTTTATATTAACGATTTCATCGCTAAAAGGTTTCGATGTCCACATTTGCCTGCTATGTGCTATCTGATGAGAAAAACGTTCTTACAGTTGAAAAAGTTTTTGTAGGCATAACATTGTTTGAAACATTGAAGCTACCTTTGGCTACGCTGCCAATGCTGTTGGTTGATATTGTTCAGGTAAAATCTTGTCAGCGGTAATCAAAATAGAACTGGTTGAGGATGGTTTACTTTTCCACGCGCATTGGTTTTTCCCCAAACTTGGCCACGAAACAATCATAGACTGATTCATCATTGCCAAGGCAATAATCTAACGCTTACAATGGAAAAATGGATAAGGAGTATTGTACTCACACATCGAAGCATCATTTTAACTTGCAGAATTTCCATTGCTAATATTATGTTTTTACTTCCTTCAAATAGTTTTAACTTTTTTTTTTTTTATTTTATTCAAATTCTACTCATAAAAATTAAACACTGCTCATCTATTTAATTTATTTTCTTGTAGGTTTCATTGGTAACATTTGCCACATATGTCTTGGTCGATGAGAATAATGTACTCGACCCGACAACAGCTTTCGTATCATTGTCATTATTCAACATTTTACGTTTTCCATTAGCCATGTTGCCCATGTTAATTACAAATATGGTCCAAGTAAGTTTAAGAAACTTTTTTTTTTTTTTTTGATTGTTTTCGTTTTTCTCTATAGTTTTCTGTTTCTGTTTTTGTTGTATGTATTGTTTTGTGTTGTTTAAGATGTGCTAAATATTGAACAGATTCTTATCCTGTAGCTTTTTATAAAGATGTAGTGCATAGATCTAAGATAATTAGAATTAATAATTTGACAAGTCTATTGTAGTGAACAACTTTTGTGATTGTCTTTTCGAAAGAATATTTAATACCTAAGGTTGCTCTCGTTTTTTTCTTCATTAATTTGATTATTAAAAATATGTATTTGCCGTTTGTCCTTAAATCCATAAGGGTTCTGTGGAATCCTTTTTAGTTTCGCGGTAGCATGAAAAGTGCTCGAATTTTATTTTAAGTTACCGTCAATTGAGCTCATGTCTTTTGGATATGGATTGGACTTCTAGTCCTTATAGACGAACAACATCAGTTCTTCTGTAGTAGTATGCTATTGAATTAGGTGCAATCACCTTGTTACCTAAATTTTTCTTCTTTGTGGTAAGTGAATTGTATCGCTATTATTTTGAATTTTCAAGGTGAATTTTCAAGTCCTGAAGTGAAAAATAAACCCAATGCTGTAGTTCATAATATTAGATTGGTATTTAGTGAGCAGGAGCCGGTCTCTTGTTATTCGATTTATGGTAATCATATGACCACCACAGCTCCGATTACGGGCCAGGATCTGAAGGTCAACATTTTTGATGCCTTTTTTCCTCAATCTCAGTCCGAATGTTGTGTTGGAGGTTTTGAATTGCTTTTGGATTATTAGCATGGGCGTTGCTTTTGAAATAACCCCACAAACCGAAGTCTATGCCAATCAACTACTCCTCTAAGAGAAACTTCGTTCTCAAAAAGTTGAGGGATTTATGAGATGTGCTGAGCGCCATCTTGCGTTCACATTCAATTAATCCAATTTTTGGAAAGAAAAAGTAGATCAAAATCTGTCAATGCCGATCAGCATTCTATGTAACGGTCCCTTTATCGCCATTAAAAAATAAAAAATGACTCAATGATAAGGGCAGCTCCCGAACCGTTCTAGACAGTAAATTTTTTTGGGATACATTGGCCGACAATATTGTTTATTTACTTACTCGTCCATCCGAAAATTTGGTTTAGCTCTTCGTTTCAGCATAGCGACGTGGTATCTGGTCCAATGGCTTTAATTCTTGTGTCATTTCGATCTTATACGGATGTAACAGATCAACAATGAAAATCCTACATAAATTCGGCGACGAATACAGGTTTTTACATTATTTCGAACTCTTTGGCTTGTACACTTTGTTCTGCCTTCCACCTTCATGGACTTTATGCATAACTCACGCTTAACATATTTAAGTCTAGTGAATAAGTTGGCCGATTCAGTAATTTCACGTTTTGGCTTGCAAAAAAAACTACTATTACTCCACGCGCAGTATGAATTGCTGCGTAGTCCTGTTGCAAAATACAAGTCAACGGTCCAAAGAATTTGTTAGGTTTAAAAAAGGCGGATTCCAATTATCTAATAGTTTAGGTCATGTGTTCTTTACAAATTGTAATGGAATATGTTTACGCTCAGCATTCAGTGCAGGTTTTTTTCACCAAATTTAGCCGCTTACGATTTTCAGCAGGTTTTACAGGTTTACTGTGAATTTACTAGCATTTACTTTTATATTATAGAAGTTCTTTAAAGATTTTTTCCAGTAGATTCTTTTTTCTTCGACCATTTTCTTTTTCGCAATGTTGTCTACTGTACAACACTCTAAAATAGCATAACTCGATTTTCTCCAAGCTATCTCAAGTGCTAATTATCGCGCTCTGGAAAGTTTAAATATTTGTATAATATGTAAAATATAACTGTATAATAAGACTTGCAGAATCTGTAACGCATATATTACGGCTTCTTAGTTAGGAATTCTAAATCCATTTGTATTGAATTATGTAACGCATAATAATAAGTTTAAAGTTACATATTTCTTTCAAGTATCTAAATTGTTACTGCTCCGCTTGTGGTTGGCTATGTTTAAATACAATTGCACCGGTCTATTTCATATTACCTCGCCAGTGAGGCTAAGAGTTTGTTAATGTGTTTACATTTGAGTATTCCTATTTTTTTCTCTCTATTTGGCAGTTACTTGATATTCTTCTTTTCCCGCTTCGAGTCACTTAATATAGAGAAATTGTAAACACATCTTATTAGTTTCCGTTCACCATTTAACACTGTGATGACGATATGACGATGCGCTAACTATCTGTATATCTGTGGTATATGCATAGACTCCTCAAGCAGAGGGTCACGGGTTCGAATCCCGTACGAGGCAATTTTCTGAAAAACTCTTTTTATAACATAGAATTTGTATGTAGTTATATGAAAATCCCTTCGGCGTCAACTCTGACATGAAGGCATAACACTGATGTTGAAGTGGTTGCTGGCTGGGCTAAATGTAACGAACTAACAACTAGCACGTACTAAGACCCACTGGTTGAGGATGCACTGGCTTCAGTTTGACAACCACCTCTGGGAAAAATGTCGAAACCTAATACACCTGAGTTTCAAACTACCACATCACCCGCCCGCGCCCTGGGGAAAATCCAGTAAAAGGGTATTCATATTCCCTTGGTGCGCGCGAGACATTATAAATAAAAAAAAATATAATTTTGTCACAGAACGTTGAAGAGTTTTTACTGCAATTTGCCTGATGGCTCATGCCTGAACTTAAATGTTAGATTGTTGCAAGTGAAATACCCGTTTTTAACGTTTACTTTTTAACTTTTCGATTTTTTTTCAAAAGAAAAAGAAAAAGCTATTTTAAGCAGAATAGCGTCCGTTGGTATCTATACACTTTTGCCAACGTGTTACAAATACTTTTGTCCCCCTTTGATTGAACTCAGTATTTCTTCTAGCAAATAAACTCCTCAAACTAAATTTTTGGCAAACGAAAAGTGGTCCATCTGGAGATTATAGCGGATAAGGAAGACCTTGTTACAATTATTGGTCTGGTGTTATCATGCAGAAGACATGACACTTTTTCTGTTTACCAATTCTGGCTGTTTTTGAATCAACTACCAAACAGTCGTCATTATTTTTTTCTGGTGGAGTTTTTTTTTTCTCTTTTTTTTATAATTAACATGCGCTTAAGGGATTTGAGTACCCTTAAAATGTTTGTACACAGGGCTGGCGAATGAAACTTAGGGAGGAAGAAAAAAAGAGGTACCGATGTACATTGGTCTTAAATGTTTGCAAGTTATGATGAATAGGAAATAAAGAGCGAATAGGGTATTCCATAAGCGAGTTCTACTGGTTAGGAACGAATCACGATATTTCAGAGTACGTCCGAAAGTGGGACTGAGGGTATACTGATGAGCATTCATAGCGAGACGGGTGTTACGGTTAAACGTTTGAAGGGGCGGAATGCTGTCGGCAATTTTAATGGAGCACTGGTGGTGGAAGTAGCGACACGAGACATTTCGACGGTGTTCAAGGGTGTCCATTGACTAAGTGATATTAGCATCACTTATAAGTTTTATTGCACGATTTTGAATCCTACCCATCAGGCGCAGAGAGGTCTTAGGAGCATGTGACCGGACGTTTGCTCGGATTAATGCCTTATATTGTACATTGAGTTCAGATTAGTGTAGGTGAAGTATTTCTTACATCGCATTTTTGGCGACATCGAATATGTAATCATTCCAACGTAAAATGTCACTGACATCATTGAAAATTGATGAAAATGAAAAAGAGTGTCGGAGACAGAACGGAGCCCTGATGCACACCAACATTTATTTTATCAATATCAGAATTAAAACCATCCAAGACAACTTGAATTAAACGTTTCGAAAGGTAATGGTAAATAGCAGGATAATCAGCTCCAAACTGGGTGGAACTTCTGCTAAAAGATGTGTTAGTAGGGGCACGCCACAGGGCGGTGTTTTTTCTCCCCTTATTTGGAACTTAGTGATAAATGAACTGTTGATATACTTGAAAGCGAGAGCGAGCAGGGTCATTGCCTATGCGGAAGACGTTGCTATAGCCGTCTCAGATAAGCATCTTAATACTTAATACTCTTTTTTGGCAAAGCTTGTTTTATTAGTATTTCATTACCACCACCAGGTTCATTAGTTTAACCTAAAGTAAATATTTAAAGGTATTCTGAAATGTCATTTAATGCGAAACTCTTCTCTCCTAGTCATAATATAATACAACGATTTAAAACCAAATCCTTCTTTCTTCCCTTATTTTTCTTAATCTTCGTTTCGTGCTTTTGCAGTACAAAGCAATATAGCTTTAAATTTCCTGATGCTTTCTGTTCGTTTTTCAGAGCAAGAGGTATTTAATTTTTATTTTAGTTCTCCTGTTTTCATTTTAAAATGATACTGTTGGGCAAAAACCAATAAATGTGACATTTTTTAAATATGCGATATACCAATCTATTTTGTATAACAGTTTCCGAATCGAGTTAATGCACGAAGTCTTTTAGGAACGTATAACAATAAATGTGTTTTTTTTTTGTATTGAATTACAATAATATGATTTTAGAGTACAATTTGCGTTTGTAGGCAGTTGTCTGTTAAGGTTTGAAGTTCAACTTTTTGTTTAGGTACTTTTGGAAAAATTGAATCAGGATCGTCATAAATTAGATGTAGCGACACATTCATTCAAAATTATCACTTTGGGACATAAAATCTAAAACAAAAGGTTGCTACTTCATTCAATTTACACATTATCAATACTAGGCTTAACAAGTAAACTAACTGTCAAAGTAGACAAGACAGTGGGCACTATATATTTTCTGAATGCTTCTTTCTTTCTTCTAATGCTTGCATGTTATGTGTTTTACTCAAACATCAAATTGAGATTCAAGATACTAATTAATTCTTTCGTACAGACACAAGTGTCAGTGAAACGTATCAACAAATTCATGAACAGCGAAGAACTCGATCCTAATTGTGTGGGACATGATCCTTCAGCGCGTAAGTTGTTTTGTTTTTAACTGTCTTTGTAAAAATATAAAGTAAACCATTTTGTGCAGGTCATCCAATGTTAATCGAAAATGGTACATTTTCATGGGGCGATGAGACACATATACTTAAGAACATTAACATGGAGGTGAAAAAGAATACTCTAGTGGCTGTCGTTGGAACAGTAGGCTCAGGCAAAAGTTCAGTCATTTCGGCATTATTGGGTGAAATGGACAAAATAAGCGGTCGTGTTAATACCGTAGGAACAATGGCTTATGTATCACAGCAAGCTTGGATTCAGAATGCTACTCTGCGTGACAACATTCTCTTTGGAAAAGCATACGATCGTAAACGATACCAGAATGTAATTGACGCCTGCGCATTGAGGGCTGACATTAATATGTTGTCTGCTGGCGATAAGACAGAAATCGGTGAAAAGGGTATCAATTTGTCTGGAGGACAAAAACAAAGAATTTCCCTTGCTCGAGCTGTGTACAGTGATTCGGATTTATATCTCCTGGATGATCCTTTAAGTGCCGTGGATTCTCATGTTGGAAAGCATATTTTCGATGAAGTAATCGGACCTACTGGTCTACTGGCAAAGAAAACACGTGTGTTGGTTACACATGGTATTACTTTCTTGCCTAAAGTTGATAACATTTATGTACTTAAACAAGGCGAAGTAAGTGAAGATGGAACATATGCGGAACTGTTGAACAAAAAGGGAGCTTTCTCGGATTTCCTTATTCAACATTTACAGGAAGGCAGCACCGAAGCTGAAGGTAAATTAAATGCTTTATTTCCTTGAAATAGACTTGGATTTAATACAGTTGTTTATCAGAATTGGATGAAATTAAACAACAACTAGGAGAGACTATTCAATCTGAAGAACTTTTCAACAAACTTGAAAGGGCTATTAGTCGGGCAAGGTCGGAAAGCATGTCAGAAACTGCGTAAGTAAAAAATACAAAGCAGCTTCAACAAACAGTTTGAATTTATGAATTTTTTGTTCTCTAGTTCCATACGATCATTTGATAGTGGGGAGAAGAACGGCAGTATTCGTCAACGTAAAACAAAGAGACAAGAATCAACTGAATCTGCAACATCGGTGCAATCTGAGAAAAAATCTGGCAATGATGATGGTAAACTTATTGAAACAGAAAAATCAAAAACTGGCGGGGTATGTTACATAGATAACAAAAATCTAAAAAGGTTATTTGCTTAAATAAATGTTTACTTGCAGGTCGAGTTCGCTGTTTATAAACATTACATCAAGAGTATCGGTGTGACATTGGCATTGTCGACGATTTTATTGAATTTCGTCTTCCAAATCTTCCAAATTGGATCGAATTTATGGCTAACGAAATGGTCAAACGATAAGGACGTTGGGAATGATACCGGTTTAAGGGATTTGTATTTAGGTGTTTATGGCGCATTCGGATTTGGACAGGGTATGTTGTCTTGTTGACTGCTAAAAATGCTTCCGAACAAATTGGCTCTGCTATGCATTTGATTTTTGCTGCTTGCTTTATTTTTAGTTTGTTTGTGTATTTATGTAATTGGAACTTAAAGTTTTGTTTGCGATTTAGTTTTTTTTTTTCTATTTTCCTTTGCTTTAAAGTTTGCTGCAAAGTTTATACGTTTTTTTTTTTTTTTGGCGCGTTGGAAGGAAGAAGTTTTGTTTGAAATTTTTCTCCAATCATCCCAGTGGATAGTCAAATACATAAGTGACAACCATAATGCCGTTGAAACATTAAATAATTTATTTTGCATAGATTTTCATTGGCTTTAACTTGCTCCCTTCGACCAGAAATATGCATATGGTTGTAGTTATGAGTATTACATTATCGTATTGTAACTAAGCAGTATATTTTCTTTGCGTCTCTTCTTTATTTTCAACATTGCATTGAGCTGATTTATTAGCGGTTTCAACATTGGAACTAAGTGTCGAACAACTGAGTGGACGAGACTAGTAATGCACTTAACACAAGCAAGTTCAATTTATAGTTTTTTTTACAAGTGAACGACGCTTTCGATTTGCTTCAAGTTGAATAAACAATTGGTGGCAATTCGATGAATTTGGTTGCACCAGTTGTACACTTAATGGATCAAGGGTATAACACTGTCCTACTATCAGTATTTATCAGTTTTACCGACCATTACAAACATCAAATACCAGATCAAGTTCTGTATTTCCTTGTCACTAACCTACAAATCGAACAATGGAACATTGTGTTAATTGACATCATATTATGTGAAGATTGTATTAAATATAAGCTGTGACATCCTGGTTCATGCATTTAGTAACTTCCCGACTTATTTAAGTTAAATGTCGACACCAAAATACCTTCGCTTCAAGTATGCTGCATTGTCTATAGTAACTATTGAATCTTCAGAGATAACAACATTTTACTTTACTGTCACATTTCATTGTACTTTAATATTCAATTCTTTATTGGTTTAAAATGCTGGCCCTGTCATATGCATAGATGTGTGTTGGTATCACATGCGTAAGAAGTGTACAGCAACTACATTTTTGGATATTTTCTAATTTCCAACTTGGATACCTCTCCTTATGATGATGATTTTCCATTAAGCCTGTTTTTATTTAAAGCCAATAACTGATTGTTGTAGCTGGGAAATAATATTCTATGCATGATTTTGAGAGAAGAAATGTCAAAATAAGTGGCCAAGCAATAAGGAATAATTATTGAAAGATATAGACAGCCTATAACTACAATTTAAATGCGAACTTTTTATTGTAAATATCCATCGGTTAGCATTGAGAAAAAACAATTATAAAACTTTCTAACCTTTAACTAAGATAAATCCTATTTGACTTTAAATTCTAATTCAGCAAACTTTCTTCCAATTGTAATTGCAAAATTTTTCGAATCCGTATAAACTTGTTTGCCTTCTAACAAATTTACTTGTGTGTTTAGTTTTTGTAAATCATTTCAAAATGGGATCAATCGCAAATGGGTCACATTTACATACTCTATATTTGTCTTAAACATTATTGTTCATGTTAATCCGTCCGTAGTAACTTATTTTTATTTTTTTATAACGAAGAAATGCAATGCAAATTCGTCAATATACAAAGAAAACAAAATTAGTTAACACGCAATTTGCTCTATATATGTTTTTTTTTTTTTTTTTCTAAACACCAACGCAATAAATATATATATTTTTTCAAAAATCAAACATTAAAAAAATTAAAAAAACTAAAACCAAACAAATACAAAACATCATCGATACCATCAATAAATTATTAACTACAGTCACGATGTATTTTGGGGCAACTTTAACATTGGCATTGGGATGCATCTTTTGCTCAAAGGAATTGCACGAGTTATGCATGCATCGTGTAATGCGCTTACCAATGGCATTTTTCGATACAACTCCGTTGGGACGCATTGTAAATCGTTTCTCGAAGGACGTTGACACAGTTGATAATGTCCTCCCAATGACCATTCGAATGTTCATTTCACAAATTTTTGCGGTAAATTCATTTTATTTACTAATTATATCATTAAACTGTTTTTTTTTTTTTTTTGTGTGTTAATCTTTTGTTTTAACACTACATGGTTTGCAAAGAGCCATACGAAATATTTTTCCTTCTTATTGTAAGGGCAGCGATATTTGTTTATTTATTTTTTCTTCTCTCTTTTAACGCCAGAGCAAAAGAAGATTTGTTTTTCCGCGTTTGCTGGATTTTATTTTTAAGTGTGTGTTGTAGATGATACTTTTTTTTTTTTTTTGTCGGACGAAACATCCAAATAGTATTTTTGATTTAAAGAATATAAATGGGCAACAGAGTAAGGTATATTTTGAATAGTTTTATACACTTTGTGATTTAACTAAAAGGTGTTCCTTTTAAGAGGTTTAAACCTGATGATTCATTAGATTACATCCGAAAGATTATTTCATGTCATATCTCTACCACGGCTGCCTCGTACAAATCGTTATTCTATAGGTCAAATTTCCGATCATTTTCTCGAGTTTTGTTCGTATTACTCGAACAATGCTTTCCTCCAAAGCGCCAATCCTTGCTGGTTTATCGGTATACGAGTAAACTAAAGTCTTAACGTAGCTCCACAGAAAATAATCCAATGGCGTCAAATCGCACGATCTTAGTGGCCGGATCCATTTCTTGAAATGACTCTATTTCCAAATAGAGTTCGTGTGTGTTCAATAAAGAGACGTTTTCATTGGTAGTATGGGGTGGAGCACCATCTTGTTGGAACCACAGTTCCCCCAAATAATCGTTGATCATCGCATTGTACTGGTGTTTATTGACAGTAACTTATACTATTGAAGAAATATGACCGATAATGCCACCGATGTACAATCCGCACCAAATGGTACATTTTCTGAATGTTTGGTACATTTGGCGAACTTAGTGAGGACTATTCTAGGTCCAAAAACGACAATTCTAAACAAACATTTTTAACCAGAAATGAGCTTCATCACTGAACGGAATTTTATGGTAAAAAACTGGGTCAACTTCCAGTTGATTAAGAGCCGAATCACTTAACGCTCGACGCATTAAACGAAAACGCATCTTTTTATCTTGCATCAATTGCATCTTATAAGTCTCAAAGACTAAGATTTTTACGCAGAATTTTTCAGATATTGGATGGACAAAGGCCGAGTTGGTGCGAACGACGACGAATCGATAAATTTGGGTCCACTTCTACAATACAAAAGCTTCCACAGCTGCGATATTTTCTTCCGAAAACACTGTTCTCGGTCTTGTTGATGTGTGAGTTTTGCCCAATTTAAAAAAAAAAAATCGATAAATACCATGTTCATATGGCCGATGATGTCTATTGTAAATTTTACAAACGCTCTATAAGTTTGTAATCCAACGATTTGAAATCTTTGTTGTGACAGGTGATTCGATTTTAATCGCTATTGAAAAGCGTGACTCTACGAAAAGAAAACACCCATGTTTTTCTGCTTTCTTCTCGATAAGAAAGAGTAATAAATCCATATATACAATACATAAAAATAATAATAATAACTTCTATTAGGATAAATTCAAACTTAACATTGCTTTACAAATTAAAGCGTTTTTTTTTTTTCTTTATTTTTGTAGCTTACTTAAGGTAAGTTATAGTCAATCAATAAACAATACTCGGGTAACGGCCTCTAGTGTCCAGTTTTATATACGGTGCTTATCTTGGGACACATAAGCCTAAATTTGTTTGTTCTGCGGTTTCCTCGGCTTCCACAAATGCGACATTCAATTCCCTAAGTAATTCTGAGTTTTTGTATGTAATATTAAATCTGGCAGTGTCCCATTACAAATCTGATCAGTCTTCTGATTTATCCCTTTTGATGAGGGTTGGTTTCACATATACCATATTCTGCCAATATAGAATATGACACCACGAAAAGTTTCTGGGTTACATCAGCTGAATAATTTCTAGTCAGTATATTGTCTTTTTCATATCCTTCAATATATTTGTCCCCTGATACCCACTAGAGCTTGACTTTGTTTCTTTCAGATAAGTCCTGAAGAGTGTTGAAGCAGTGTGGCTCCGATTTGGAGTCAAACTAATTTGAGCTTAACGTTTTCAGTGGTGTTTGACTGCATTTACTCCGGAATCCATCCGGGTACCTCTTGTTGCCTTTAAGGTTTGGTTTTGGGTTTTGGATGTCCCATGCTCCTGTTAAAACTTTTGTTATGAAGTCATTTATCACAACCAATTTAAGTTTTTTAGCTCATTTATTTGTGCCTTGAGGTAGGACCTCTTCTGGAGGTTCTCATTTATGTGTATTTATTTGTCAACTGATTGCATTTTTCATTGTTTTTTCTTAGATTTCTTGACGTAAAATGTTGTTTTTGAAACTCGGTTCTGACGTAATTGTGCTTACCTAAGATCACTTTAGCATCTTTAACCTGTGTCTCAAGTTTTGTAGCCCAGAAAAATAAAAGGCTCTACAGCTGTTTGTATAGCATTTATGATGTCACAAGCCACTTTTGTATTATTTCACTGACACATTGATTTGATTGATTGATGAGTGACTACGCTTCTCCCGCAGCCTT
This sequence comes from Volucella inanis, assembly GCA_907269105.1. Taxonomy (NCBI): domain Eukaryota; kingdom Metazoa; phylum Arthropoda; class Insecta; order Diptera; family Syrphidae; genus Volucella; species Volucella inanis. The sequence continues at coordinate 21,552,386 of OU026157.1, forward strand.
TTTGAATCAGAAGAGCTCTAGACACCCTTCGATAGATAATTAATAAGTATACCGCTATATTTACCATTGTAATTAGACCGCTTTTAAGTTACTAGAATTTGTGATAAGAGAAAAAAAAAAGCTACAATAGCAAACTGAAAATAAAAGGGGACGTGTTGGAAAACAAAGCTCATGAGTAGATAATAGTAAGACATTTGGTGTTTTAGACTATGGGGCCTATTTCGGAAAATAAAAGATTAATAAAACACATACTTAATATAATGGCAAAATTGATTCATACAGAAGAAATTATTAAACATAGTTTGCTGGTTTTTACGATATATAATATTAAAAAACAGTTGATAGTTACTTATGGGATATTAACAATCTTTTTAGCTAGGTTAACAGCGTGTTACGCTTAAAAAAGGAACAAAATTGTTCATATCGTTTGTATTGGTATCGTTATTTAATGTTTGTTTAAGTTATTTTTCAGTGATATCCAATTAATAATCAGGCCAAAAATGAGTAGAATGCAAGTCAAACGTAACTATGTATTGTATAACACCTTCATACCTAAACATATACACGTATCACAATTTTATTTTATTATTTTTGATTTTTTCTTTCTTTTTTTCTTTTTAAAAAACATTTTACAATATGAAAACACAATTATGTCATTAATTTGAAATTACACATGCATCCATATTTAGTGACAATGTATTTCGGGACAAGTATAACATTAGCATTAGGAGGTATATATTGCTCGAAGGAACTTCATGAGATCCTAATTCATCATGTTTTTCGATTACCAATGGCATTTTTTGATACAACACCGTTAGGACGCATTGTCAATCGTTTTTCCAAGGACATTGATACAGTTGATCTTGTCCTACCAATGACGATTAGAGCGTTCATTTCACAAACTTTTGCGGTAATTTAATTAATTAAAAAAAAAAAAAAAAAATATTATTTTGATTTTATTTTCTGTTCTTCTGTTCTATTACTTTTTTTTTATTTTAATTCTAACACCAGAGCAAATAAGCGTTTTCTGTTTTTTCTCTTTTTAAAAACTATTCAGTTTGGTTGAGTCTTTTATTTTACACAATTTTTATGACGAATCAGATAAGTAATAACCACAGCACTGATTCTATGCACTAAAGACTTTTTAGGCATAATTAAAGTTTAAATATTTAGCTATTTTAAAGCAAGTGTGCTAAGACCTTATTTCTATGGTGTTGTAGAGTCTAGTTGGCTCGTTCTCTGTTTAAGACACAATGGTGGTGCTTCCTATTTTTTGACTCCTTTATACCAATTGCATTGAATTCAATTAATTACAATTATTATGGTACATTTAGATATAGATCTTTTGTGGGACTTAGATTTAACAAAATTTAGCATTAAAAAATAAATAAATAAGAAGAATTTAAAACTAATATTATAATTAAAGACAGAAGGAAAAGTGAGTGGTGCATAAAGTGAAGAAAGATTGTTTTAAAAATGTGTCACTTTTAAAGAGTGTGACATTAGAAATAGTTTTTATAGTTGTTGGTAGAAAGTTCTAATAAACTTGATGAGTTAAGGTAACGATGATGTAATGGTATTAGAGAAGGTGCTGTATATGAACGAAAAAAATTATGTTTTTCACATAAATATGCAGGCTTCTTACGTTTTATAATTTTATGTAGAAAGATGCTTCACTCAACTCTCTCTCCATTTAGCACAATTTTGCGCTAATACTATGGCGTAGTCATTCACCACTGTATCGCGCCACTGAAGGCGACATCTTCTTTTACCACCTTTGTAACTTCCGAATTAATTCGAAGAGATTCCGTTTTTTTATCTTCTTTTCTAAATTTTGTTTATGCAGTCGATATAAATTTTTCTGAAAGCAACCAAGGGCATTTGCGGCCGGCTAATGATTTGTTGTGTACACCTTACTAAGACGATTCCTGCAGCTTTAAATAATTCGAGAGGTAATCCGCCTGTTCCTCCAGTTTTATTGGTCTTGAATTTAAGTATAGTTTGGTCGAGTAGAGGACGTTGCCGTCGACATTGTCTACTTTGAATGGTTCATTCTACCTGGCAGCGAAGTGTTCGTTGTTTCCGCTGTTAAACAATTTGAAGAACCAATTCATTAAAATTTTTAGCTCTGGGTGTGACTATTATTATGTTTCCATACTTGTCTCTGCATGCTTCTATCCGCTATATGTGCTCTTGGCCATTTCTTTTTATATTTTGACAGAATTTCCCAACATTATCTTTGAAGAAGCACCTCTCAGTTCTCTGCCGATATTGCTCTCAACTCATTTTTTTATAGAGTTCGTGAGCAGCTCTGGGAAGTTTAGTTACAGCCCTCTGTTGAAGAAATCGTAACGGCAGTCTCCGAAAGAGTGTGGATAAGTGTGGATCACTTAAAAATCGAAATGGGTGCGACCGATTGGTAACGTCTAGAACTTCCCCGATATAGAGAAATTGTAGTATTCTACTTCAAGCTTAGAGCTCATCAGACAACTGCGTTGAATTGCAACCAGTAGCTTGATTTTGTATCAAAACTTTCTGTAGGCGTTCGAAACTAATAAAATAAAAAATTAAATATAAAAAATCAATGGACCGAATTTCCATATGTACCGCAAAAATTCAAATGTACGTATAGCACTATTCGTTTCCGAACTATTGTGAGCCAAAAAATTTACATTTACGGATATATGTATGTACACACACACATACACATGCATACACTTACATGAACACACTAACATTTTCTTAGAAACCATCTAAAGTTATCACCAAATTTTCATTTTTTATTTTCGGATTGTATGCAAGAACTTTCCTATCAGGAAGTTAATTAAACTCACTGGTTTTGGCATTGAAGTATCAGGTTGTGACATAACTATGGCTCTAGTATTGAATGTCTGTTTAATGTTAATTAATTTGCACCAATCGTCAATGCTAATTCCCTCGTTAGCCAACAATTCTGCACACATCATAGGAAGTTTTGTAGACTTCCGAACAAGTGGAGATCTTGAGATGCTAAATCTAGAGAGTAAGGCGTATGCACCAGTTTTTTTGAACTCTTCTAACTGTGTGCGTGTGGTCCCAGCAGTATGAAGGCGAACGTTATCCCGATGGAATAGAACATCCCTTCGATTAAACAGTGTGGACGTTAATCTGCACAGTAGACACAGACAGGTACATTTTGAGCGAGTGAAGTCCATCTCTGGAATATCGTGCCGGTCTATCTTCTGAACTAAGCTATTGGGGGCGACGTTTAATAATATTGTAAAGAACCCATCTTTCATCTCCAGCTCAAAAATAACTCTTGACTGTGGAAGATTCCTTGCGGAAGATTATTTTGCGATTATGACTTCTCCCATATTTGAGGAGCCCATTGTCTAGCGTACCAGAACGACGTTTATATTAGTTTTTTCTCTAGTAGCTTCACTTTCATTTTGGGGTTTATGGAACAAAAACAATAAAATATGCCGAATATGTTCTAATTATACATCCATTTCCAAATTCAGTTGAAAATTCTTATAATTATGTTAACGCAACCAAATTTGCAGATTGAATGAGCAATATATCCCAAATGCTAATTTCAATAACGGTTTTAGCATTAAATTGGTTTTGGGCATTTTAAGGCAATTGGAAAATAACCCCCGAAAAAACCCGCAATGCTTGTGTTACAACCTGATACTATAGTTCATCATAACAAACCTCACTAGTTCGTTTTATAAATACAATACAAGTTTTGCATTATCCTGTAGAAATTATGAATGAAAAAGATTTAGAAACGGACCTTTGAATCTTTGTACCTAGTATATACCAAACTAGCAAATGTTTTAGACCACGGTTTTTGGCTAGTAAAATTAAGGGGCACACCTAGGTGATTTTTGGGATTTTTTTTAAAGAAAACTTCTGCACCAAATGTTTTAAAATTTGGAGGATATATTTATACATAAATAATGAATATATGGTACACTGAAATTTTCTAAGAAATAATTAAATTTTCAGCGAGTTATTCGCTATCTCCCAAGTCACAAAAAAAGGTCTTCCACTGCTGCAGTGATTGCTGCCTTCGTGGCTAAAATTAAAAAAAAGAAAAAGGGGGCCAAATCTAGAGAATACGGTGGGTGGGGAAGCAATTCGTAGCCGAATTCATTCAATTTTGCCATCATTTTCATCGACTTGTGACACGGTGCATTGTCTTGATGAAACAGCACTTTCTTTTTCTTCAAATGCCGCCGTTTTTCTGCGATTTCGTCCTTTAAACGCTCCAACGACTGTTGAGTTTTTGGTCGTTTTGGACGAGGTTCGTCGCCTGCTCGCCACTCAGCTGACTGCCGACTTGACTCTGGTGTGAAGTGATGGAGACAAGTTTCATCCATTGTCACATACCGACGCAAAAACTCGGCTTTATTGCGGTTGAAAAGCTTTAAACACTCCTCTGAATCATGAACACGTTGTTGTTTTTGGTCGACTGTGAGCAAACGCGGCACCCACTTTGAACAGAGCTTTCGCATGTCCAAATATTCGTGTATGATATATCCAACACGCTCTTTTGATATCTTCAGAGCCTCAGCTATCTCGATCAACTTCACTTTACGGTCATTCGTAATCATTTTGTGGGCTTTTTTTTAATGTTTTCATCTGAAACAGCCTCTTTTGGACGTCCACTGCGTGCATCATCTTCGGTGCTTGTATGACCGCTTTTAAATTTTTCAATTCACTTGCGAATGGTTCGTTCGGCTGGGGCAGAGTCCGGGTAACACTTATCAAGTCATTTCTTTGCATCGGCTGCATTTTTTCTCATCAAAAAGCAATGATAAATCAACACACGAAATTGCTTTGAATCCATTTTTTTTTTTGACAATAACAAAAGTTGCTTCACTCACAACGCTATATCACGAGAACTAATCGTCCGACAGCTGTCAAACTTATACACGTATCTTTTAAAGGTGAGTACTAACTGAAAATGGATTTAATTTAAGTGGTGCCCTCTCTTAGAAACGGCACGGAATTTTCAGCCCATGTATTATACATTTTTTTTTTTTTTTAAATTTCACACTAGGTGTGCCCCCAACTTCACTTTTAAAGTTTTGAAATGAGTTCAGACGCATGTTGTGATGACAGAGCATACACTCTATCATTCTGTTTGTTGGACGATTCTTCAACGGTGAAAATTTTCTCGTCAGTAAAAAGAATTCGTCTGAGCCTGTTCTTCGCGTACTGGCAAGGCAAGGCTTTCGATTTTGATTGTCATTTTTATTTCAATGAGTTAGTGGCTCTGAGTAAGTGCGCTGATTCCCAAATCACATTTTAAGACGCGTAACATGCTGTCTTAGCTGATATCCATCTTCCGAGACATGGTTTTCTTCTTGCACAGCTCGTGGACGGCCGGATGTTGCACGGTCGACTATTAAACTGGTATCCTTAAATAACTTCACGGTACGATACACAAAGTTTCGTTTGCTTTTCGGTAGTCGCAACGTCTGAACGATTTTGCGTTTTTCGTAGCCGCATTTTTGAGGACCAACACGATTTTGGAGCGAGCCCCATTCCATGATTTCAAAATGTCACTTGTCAAATAGCCGTCAAGCTGAAGCGGTTGCGTTCATTGGTTTTTGAGAAAGATTTGCTAGTACTAGATACAAGTTCTATTTTTTAGAATTTGAATAGGGATGTAGAGTTTGAAGTAAAGTTATGTTCACTCACTCATAACTCTAGTTTGTATCCATTTATAAATATTTTCATAGTCTAATTCGTTGATTTCATTAAGTCTACTGAGATACTATCAACATTTTGCTTGTTATTTTTACATATACATATATTAAATTTTTAATTTGCTTTATATTCCAACCAAAAGAAGTAGTAAGTTTATCGCTCAAATTCGTACACGATGTCCATCTTATGTACCTACACAAATATCGGAACTTCCGTCTTACAAATGTTTTAAATAATTTCTTTATTATTATTATTTATTTAACTTTTTTTTTTTTCAAAACTCATCAATGGTATGTACATACCTGCATAATGAACAACAGTAACTGTGTTCTTTGTGGCATCAATTACATTAGCATTAGGTTGCATCTATTGCTCGAAGGAACTACATGAATTTCTAATGAAACATGTTATGCGGTTGCTAATGGAATTTTTCGATACGACTCCATTGGGACGAATTGTAAATTGTTTCTCCAAAGATGTTGATACAGTAGATAATGTACTTCCGATAAATATGGGAACAGTTATTTCACAAACTTTTGCTGTAATTAAAAAAAAAATTTATATATATTTAACATACTTGATTTGGCATCATCATGAACCAATGTCGAGAACCTTTTTTTTCCTTTTTTGTTTTAAGTCGCAGGGGGTGAGTGTAATGTTTAGTAAAAATACAACAGCAAAGAGGACAGTCTAGGTAAGAGATACCTATCTTAACTTAGTCTATTAAGGGATCAAAACTTCTTCCTTTCTTAATGGATTTATTCCAAGTGTAACCAAAACAAAACCCCCCCATCTGCCTACAGTATGACTCTCGGTTTTGTCATCTCCAGTACTATAGTGTTAATGTTTAGACAATAGCAAATGAAAATAATTTCACTGCTATTCTCACAATACTTTTATTTTATCAGAAACTTCAATTGCTTTACCCACAGCTAGGAGTACTCGTATGATCGTCGTCACTTAAGTTTAAGAGAGAGATTTCTTTGATTTTGAATAGAAAGGAAGGAATGCACAAAAAACTGCGAGTAGTAAGTGAAGCTTGTAGCTGCACAACTTACAAGTATGATATAAAGTTATTAACAAATTGTTCTGTACACACTGAGACTGATCTTGATTTGATACATAAAGATGTTTTTTTTTTTTATAATTCCGCGCCCGCACCAAGGGGATATGAATACCCTTTTACTGGCTTTTCACCAGGGCGCGGGCGGGTGGTGTAGTAGTTTGAAACTCAGGTGTATTAGGTTTCGACATTTTTCCCAGAGGTGGTTGTCAAACTGGAGCCAGTGCATCCTCAACCAGTGGGTCTTAGTACGTGCTAGTTGTTAGTTCGTTACATTTAGCCCAGCCAGCAACCACTTCAACATCAGTGTTATGCCTTCATGTCAGAGTTGACGCCGAAGGGATTTTCATATAACTACATACAAATTCTATGTTATAAAAAGAGTTTTTCAGAAAATTGCCTCGTACGGGATTCGAACCCGTGATCCTCTGCTTGAGGAGTCTATGCATATACCACTACACCACGGCCACCTCATTATTATCGATGCTTAGAAATCGTCAAATCAAGGTATGCCCGTACATACGAATACCATATACTGGCGTCTCTAATAGCCTACTTTGAACGATAAAAAATCATTATGAGCGGTCAGAAGTGCTTTTCTGTTGCAAAGAGCTCAGGGTGTTGCTGAGACCTTCAAATACATTCTGTGCGGTTTAAGAAAAATATTATTTTTTAAAATTCCATATTCAGTCATCAAAAGTGTTAAGGATTTTTTCAGCACCTTTGAACAATCTACCAACTTCTGTAAATCTAAGTTTAAAATCCTAGGCAAATAATTTAAACATAATCCTAAACTTAAGCCTACATCCCCATTCTCCACCCTTACCGATGCTTTAAGTTTTCTACGGTCCATCATTGATATTTATTTCCAAGGTTCGTTAAACATACGAGTATGTGGATTAAAATTCATTTGAAAGGGTTCTTGTACCCAGTCCATTTCCTCTTTCGTTTATCTGAACCAATCCAAGCCGTTTTGAGTGTTCCATTAAGTAGTTACATTGGTCCATTATGATCGATTTAGTGTTCTTTAAGACTTTGCTGACTTTACTTCCGAATTTTTTTTTTTTTCCATATTTTTATTTCTCAGCTCTTCTGGTGGGTTGAAACGCAAAACAATGGCTTAATTTGCTTGTCATGAAGTCTGTTAAATCATTTCCTGATGGAGTGGGTGAATGGAAACCTTCCTTTTTTACGACTGAAATCATGGATTCTATATTCTATGACTATAACTCATTCTAAATAGATGCCTGGGGTTGGATTTGTAAAATCGGAAAGACGGCAAAATTAAGTTTATGAACGCTATAATTCAATTATTAAATGCTATTTTAAGGACTGTTATATCGTTACTTAAAGGGTGTTTCAACAAGAGGTGTAGACATATGGAACACAATATCTTCCAAATGACCGCCTCGGCCCTGCTTCCAGACCCTCATCTTTCGAACTTTTCAATCACTTTTTTTTTGGCGACTTCAATGTTCGCTTTCAGAGTTGGAATTGTTTGCGTATGGCTGGCGTAGTGCATGCTTTTAACATAACCCCAAAGGAAGAGGTCTACCAGGAACAGCGGGATTCCTTTGCGACTGTTTCGCGATTTGTATAGCAAATCATAGCAACATCCTGTTGAAAGTAGAGGTCGTCCGTATCCATATCCTCGACCCCAAGAAATTGTTTATCATATCTCTGTAGCGCGCTGCATTGACCTTAATGGCTTTTCCGGCCTCATTCTCAAGCAAGTACGGCTCCATGGCACCTGTACTCTGTAAACCGCACCAAACAGTGACTTTTCTGGGTGCATTGACATCTCTTGAATCAATCGTGAATTTTCAGGGCCCCAGATTTGGCAATTTAGCTTATTAATGTAACTGCCAATGTGGAAGTGGGCCTCACCCGAAAACACGATTTTCTTGCAAAAATCAATGTTTACATCCAATCCATCCATCCACTATCCAATAAAAGAACGTCCTTGCATTAATTGGATCTTGTACGCATGGCGAGTCCAATCCTTCGTCAAAATTCAGTGCAGGGTAACTCTGAAGAGGTTAAGCTCCTGATAACGGTGATGAATAGATGTTTTTGGGTCGTTTTCAACATTTTCCTTTATTGCGGGGATATTTCCCATAAGAGCGAACACAGGATTTTTCTACGATAAATAAATTTTCCAAATTTGTAGATAACATCTGCCACCATATGCTAATCCTGCGTGTATCAGCTGTAAAATCCTAAACCTTTAAAATCCTACAACCCTTGTTGAAACACCCGTTATTAAAACGTTTTTTTTTTTTTTTTTTGGCGAAAGAAAGAAGAGTCGATCCGGGCTCATGAATGTAGTCTTTCTGCTTAAACACCGTCTTGGTGTACTTAAATTTTAACGTCGAAATCTGTTTTAGTTTGACGTCATCGAAATTCTTAGATACATTTTTCCATCGTTATTTTTAAGATTTTAATTCATCATCGTATTTTAACTTACCTCCTACAAAGCCATGAAGTTTGATTGCCCGATTTCGACTGTTTACAACTATCTTGTTAATTTCTATGAAAATTATTTCCACATCTTGTAGTTGTTACAGTTTTTCGTGACGACTTTGTCTTTATATGTTCTGTTTTATTAGCTCTAATTGTACTGATTAGACATTAAATTGTCCTTATATTCTTAATAGACAAAAGTATCCAACCATTTCAATAAAATATTTCCTATTTTCATCCATGCATAGGAGTGGTACTTTTATTTCTTTTCGTGTTGTTTTTAACTCAGTAGCAATTTTAATGATACTGCATGGGAATCCTTCCTTAAGAATGTTAATAATGAGTCGGCCTTTCATATTCCTGAGAGATGTTACAATTTTTTTTGTTTAAAGTCGTTCCTTATACCTTAATACTTCCATGTTTTCGAAATCACTATCAGAGTTTGCTGCCCAAAACTGCTCTTCCCGTATCTATACTGTGCCAGTATATCTTTTCGTCTGCCAAAGGTTTTAGTTGGATTTTTTTATTTTTCCACGAAGAATTCTGTCAGCAAAAGTTGTGACTGGTTTTTTTTGTTCCCCAAAGGTGGTTTGGGTGGGATGTGGCAGAATGAATTCCATTGATTTTTGTTCTTATTCATGTAGTTAAACTTGTTTAATCTATGTTTTTATTATGCTGTTTTCTGATGCAGAAGTTAGCTGCAGATATGAAATAGTACGGTTTCGTTACGTAGTACTTTAGCCCTTTGAGAATTTTCCGGTCGTCGAAGACTTGAAATGGAGTCCTCATAATGATAAATATTTTTAATGGTGAATCATAGGAAAGGAGCGCACATTCTAAGGAAATTGTGATTTTCTGAACATCAATTTAATTTGTTTCAAGGCAAGAAAGTATTGTCGTTCACGTCGCTGGTTATGTCCATTTTCCATTGAATGTTTAAATGGAATACATCATAATATGTATACAAGAAAAAAAATAAATCCATATTGCATAGTGTGTTCTTTCAAACTTTTGGGAACTGCTGCTTCTGTAGCAAACGGTTTAAATGTTATTGTGATTGTTTTTACATTTTGACTTTATTTTAGATTAAAACTACATATATTTCTTATATATACTATATATATATAATACATAATATGCTTACCATAATAGGAGTCGAAGGTGCATATCATCTTTAAATGATTTATTTGTTCAAGGTTTTGTTTAGGAAATGATGTTTTTTACTTTGCCAACAGTTTTAACATTTTTTTTTGCAACGTTAACACTCACATGGGGCTGTATAAATAGCTCAAAGGTATTACATGCATTTTTAATGGAACGCGTAATGCGGCAGCCAATGGACACATTTGATATAACCCCAAATGGTCGAGTGATTAATCGTTTTTCGAAAGACATTGATACTGTTGATACAACACTACCGTTTAATCTACGAGTATGCATCATGCAAGCATTTGTGGTATATAACGTTCCATTTAATATAGTTTTTAGGTACAAACTTAAATTTAATTAAGAGATACTGTTGAAATGTTTTTCTGCTTACCAATATAGTGTTAATTAGTTCATCGTTGTTAAGAACAGCTTCAGTTTTGATGTAGTTTGCACTTAAAATAAAAACATTACAAAAGTGATTAATTGTGCTTCGTTCCTGAAAAATATATTAAGTAAATATTAGTATGATAAAATAAGAAACAAAAGAATAAATAGAAAATAAGTTATCGAGTAGATCAATTGGATCTGCTTAAATTTTTAACTTTGCGTAGTTACCGAGAATTTTATTTTTAAATTTAACCGAGTTTTCATTACTGCTGTTTAAAATGAATATCACCTATTTTTTCGGAAAGAGTGACCCTTGAATCTTACTACGATTTATTTTGGAAAATTTACGATTTTTATATTTCTCTTTATTAATTGTTTTTATCTTACGATATTGTTATTTGGTTTCAAGATATTGTTGATTTTTATTTTCGACGTTGGTTACATAATCGAATTAAGAAATACGTTTCTGTTAATTGCAAAGCTTATATTTATTTTATATAATGTTTTTTTAACAAAAGTAAATTAATTTAATAACAATTGGTAGGAAGGACATTCAATTTTAGTCGTTTCCTGTATATGAAGCTCGATTAACTTGTATGATATCCTTCTTTACAATGTGCTAAATTATCACAATGGGTCGGATCCTAACTTGTTTTGCAAAAGAAATCGATGTACTTGATAATGTTTTGCCGATTACGAAAAAATCTTGTGTGTATACCTTATTTGTGGTAAAACAATTTAATGTTTTCTTATATACAAAATCAAATCAACATCACAAAAACTAATCACAAGCACGCTATTACTTAGTGAGCACATTATTATAATACTTAGGTCTTTCCATAAAAAGCAGGGTCTTGTTTTTTACACATTTACTCATGGAGTTCATAAGTTTGTACAGATTTTGATCAGTATTTTGTCATGCCTCAAAATGAACCTTGTAAAGGGTGATTCATCGTGAGGTTTAATTTATAATGTAAAATAAAACTCATAAATTTGAAAGTGAACTTAAAATTTTTATTATCGGTTAAAAGAATAATTCATGGCATTTACTATTTGGAAATGATATCATGTAAATATTGACCACGACTACGTCTGAGGTGGTCCATTCGGAAGGTCGAATTTTGGCGACTCGTTCGAGCATAGCGACTGTTATCTCACGGATAACACGAGTAATGTTGGCTTTCAAAGCGTAAATCGTAGCTGGCATATTCCTGAAGACCTGACACTTTACATCTCCCCAGAGAAAATAGTCCAAAGGTGTGATATCGCACGATCTAGGCGGCCAATTTACCGTAACAAAACGTGAAATTAAGTGCGCACTAAAATGATTTCTTAATAAGTCCATTGTTTCACGCTCTGTATGGTTCGTAGCGCCGTCTCGTTGAAACCAAAGCTCACCGAGACCATGTGGTTTAATTCCAGGAAGCACATAGTCCGTTAACATGGCGAGATAACGGTTACAATTGAAGGTAACGTTCTTATCTGCCTCATTTTTGAAGAAATATGGACCAGTGATTCCACCAGCCCATAAACCATACCATACCGTTGTTTTTAATGGATGTAATGGTAGCTCTTGGTACTCTTCGGCTTGCTCATCAGCCCAAATATGGCAAAACAAAACTTCACGATAAAACACCAGATTTTCATTGTGTTTTTCCTCCAGAGCCCATTCACTGAAAATATGAAGCAAATCTAAGTCGTCTGGCTTCATTCATTTCTTGCACAAGTTGAATTTTTTACGCTTTAAGGCCGAGATCCTTACGTAAAATACGCCAAGTTGTCGAATACGCCAAGCCAAGCTGCTGAGAACGACGACGAATCGATTCGGCACGGTTTTCGCGTAAACTCTCAGCTACAGCTGCTATAGTCTCTTCACTACGTGCTGGATGTGGTCTAACCGGTCGAGTATCTTCCACTAATGTAAACTGGGACTTAAATTTGCGAATGGTATTGGCAATAGTGGTTTCAGTAGGTCGATTATGCGCACCGTAAGTTCCTCGAATCGCACGAAAAACATTTCTCACAGAACGCTGATTTTCGTAATATAGTTGAACAATTTTGTGTTATGGTGTGAGTCTTTCCATGACGACTTGCCAAACGATTCTGATTAAAATTACAAAGCTGTTTGATAGGAGTCACGCGTGATCTGTCGAAAAGCCTATTGAAAATCAAACCTCTCGATAAATCACCCCTTATATTCAGAAAGTCTTTTTCTGAGATCTAACATATCTAGCTTACTTATTTTGCCAGCAAACTTTGGAGATTTGGAGAAAGCTAGATGAAGGTTTCACTTCTAATAGACTTAACACATGGGCTGGAAAGTCAGTGCCGTTTTATAGTAAAACACAAAATTTTTGCAAAATTCAACTTTATTTATCAATATAGTTGCCTTCGAGGGCGATATACTGATTGAAATGATTTTTCAATGTTTCGATACTAGTTTTGTAATACGATTTCGGTTCAGCCTCAAAATAGGCCTCTGTTTCGGCGATTACTTCTTCATCGGTCTTAAATCTCTTTCCGGCGAGCATTCTTTTGAGGTCTGCGAACAGAAAATAGTCGCTGGGGGCCAAATCTGGAGAATACGGTGGATGGGGAAGCAATTCGTAGCCGAATTCATTCAATTTTGCCATCGTTTTCATCGACTTGTGACACGGTGCATTGTCTTGATGAAACAGCACTTTCTTTTTCTTCAAATGCCGCCGTTTTTCTGCGATTTCGTCCTTCAAACGCTCCAACAACGTAATTTAATAGTCGCTGTTGATAGTCTGCGCCTTTTGGAGATAGGCGATGAAAATTATTCCATGTGTATCCCAAAATACGGATGCCATAACCTTGCCAGCCGACTATTGAGTTTTTGGTCGTTTTGGACGAGGTTCGTCGCCTGCTCGCCACTCAGCTGACTGCCGACTTGACTCTGGTGTGAAGTGATGGAGTTTCAAGTTTCATCCATTGTCACATACCGACGCAAAAATTCGGCTTTATTGCGGTTGAACAGCTTTAAACACTCCTCTATATCATCAACACGTTGTTGTTTTTAGTTGACTGTGAGCAAACGCGGCAGCCACTTTGAACAGAGCTTTCGTGCTTGTATGACCACTTTTAAATTTTTCAATTCACTTGCGAATGGTTCGTTCAGCAAGTGCAGAGTCCGGGTAACACTTATCAAGCCATATCTGTGCATCGGCTGCATTTTTTCCCATCAAAAGCAATGATTAATCAACACACGAAATTGCTTGGAATCCATTTTTTTCACAATAACAAAAGTTGCTTCAGTGATAACGCTATATCTCGAGAACTAATCATCTGGCAGGTGTCAAATTTATACACGTATCTTTTGAATATTGGTATGGTATGGATTTAATTCAAGTGGTGCCCTCTCTTAGAAACGGCACGGCACAGCCCACGTATTAAATATGCTGTATCTAGTTTGTTATATTGAGCTGGCATCTGATTGATTAGTGTTGTACCTTCTGAATTAGTACGAGTATGCTTGTCCACCGTTCGACGAATTCACATCAAGTTGCATCATTTGTCCCGAGGTAGACTACCTATCGATAGTTATTGTTTTTTTTTTTTTTTGTTTTTTAAAAAGGCTTTGAATTTTTTGTCAGCAGCACATATTTTTTTGGCTTGTTGACTGAAACGAAAATGAACAAATGGCTCGAGGTGTTCTTGATCTTCTGAACATGTACTCTTTGGTCAATTCGACACCTAGATCATGAAGAAATTTGCCCCTTGAAAAACATTCAAGGCACTGGCATTCAAAACAGAAATGTCGATGATATTGGCAAACTCGCACATTGGCCAACGATTTGTTTTTCATTTTAAACTAAATCTGGAAAGTATTTTATCGGCATTGTTAACACCATCCTTAGTTTTGTGGTAGTATTGGATCACTTCTGGCATCTTCTTCGGTTCAGTTTCAACATCAGGGGTAGTATGCGTTGTGCTTTGGACGATGGTACTTGCACATTTATTTTTCTTACTGATGTACTATACCAATGTTGTTGCAAATGTTGATTGAAACAGTGTTTTTTTTTTCTCTGGATTGCATAATGAATGTGCAGCTTAAAATGTTCCTGCAATCCGTGTGGATTGGTGACAAGATTACCCTCGTACTACGAATAGTCTGAGCTCTTGGCTTGAAACCTCCTGCCAGTGGTTTCACTTTTCTCACTCTGAATTTTCATCTCTGCGTTGAGAGACTCCATAGTGCTAAGAATAATGGCCAGTTCTAAGCACTCACATATTACCGTACTCTAACTCTGTATGTAAGAAGTTCCTTTTCTCCTTCTCACTGTGCACAATTATCAATTATAAAAATAATTAATTTTACAAAATTAGTCACAGTAAGAGGACAGAGTAGGCCTTGATCCGCATCGGACCGGCTCTGAAATGAATGAAAAATGAAATTTTTGAAGTTGTCAGCCTCGTCGGTAACGTCGTGTGCTATAATGCTTGTGTTATTAAACTTATCTGCTTTGTATTGATTATACAAGTATTTCTGGCCTCTATATAACTACTATATAACTCTACATAACTGCCAACAATAGAGTTGCTGCATACTTCAGTTTATTTTTCTGTGGTTCCTGAAATGATTACAAACACATAGTATAATAACTCTGCCCTGTATTCATATTGGTAAGCCATGTCACCTATTCACCAGTAATTATAACCTACTAAAACCTAAGTGTTTGCATGACGCAGTGGTTAAGTTCGTCGAAAACTATGTAAGAGGGTCTGGGTTCAAATCATGGCCAGTTGTTTTTCTAATATCATCAGCCTTTTGGGTGGCAATGGCAAGCCTTTGAAAATAAAATCTTCTATCTATGTCACTCTCTCATGGGTCCCATCTTATTATGCCCTGCTGCGATTGAACTGTTCCCTATTGGAAATATCGTTAAATTAACATTTTTGAATATTTTTGTTTAAATTTCGCACAGAAAGTCAAGCAATGACTATATTTCAGGAATCTAAATTATTTTTTCAATATGGGAACCTTTTGCCTTTATGATGGCATTGAGTTGGTCTATGAATGAGTTGCACGTTGACTGCACTCTCGGCGAAGAGCTCCTCATTGCGTCCACACCTTCAATACATGCCATTGTCTTTAATACACTCTTAACACAGAAGTCCACTGCATTTGCATCTGGTGAATCCGCGACACATTGTTGGGCCGGAATAAAGTCATTATTGGTTCACCATGGCAGAGGCATGCATGAACGTGAATATTGTCGATCAGAATTGTTTACGATCTTAATGCTTTTTCCATTGCTCTTTCAAAATAATCAGTTGCCATAATTTTGACGCTAGGAGCCAAAAACACCTGTAGAATGAGACTTTCGGCAGATGCAGCGGCCCACACTATTGCGGAAGATGATTGAGCGCTCGTATCTACCATAACCAAAACACTGTTTAATTTGTTTACGACTTGTAAACACTTTCTTGTAAGAGCAGACTATGTTTGACAATGCGCCACTCATGGCAAGGGCGTTCAATTTATTCGCTCTTTCCAAACGCTGCTTATCATGTTGATGTCATGAATCTTTTGTGGCTTGACCAGAAGTTTACGATTATATTTCAGTCCGATATACATATGCGATTTGTCGCGAATACCGTTTAATTCTATTAATCACATTTTGGACTTTTGTGGAGCTAGTTGCAATTCTTCACCGAAAACCACCAGTTTGTAACGTGTTATTGTGTGAAACACAGGCGTTTTATTCACTTTAAAATGTTGCATCTCACACACGATAAGTGGCTTTCGATTTTCCGGTTAAACATTCTAACGTTTGAAACCCACCGTTGATAAAAGAAAAACTGAACACGTTAGAATAAAATGCTTCTACAGGCTTTTCAACACACTGATTGGGAGCGACTAGGCAGGGCTAGTGTATCTTATTTTTTGTCTTCTCTTATGTTTGTCTTTTTTACGCTTGTTTTGATGTAGGGTGCTTATAATAATCAAATAATAAAATTACCAGGGATAGCAAACAGTCACAGTCAGTTCTTCCGACTTGAAAGAATTTATTAAAAATTTCGCCTCATCAATTGTGGGAAAAGTTGGTTTAGTTCCAGAAAATGTGGGTATTACTACACAAAGTCATTAAAACTTATTCATATGATTTGCTAAATATTTAAACTCGCGTTGTTATAATAAATAACACATAATCTAAAATATCATTAAGTGACGATCATATTTACCAAAAAAAAAACCAACACGCATCCCATAAGAGATCCTATAGCTTCCTTTTGATATTTTTAAATCTAACAAAAAACGTTTGGTATTGTATAAGAATAGGAGTACTCGTACTAACATGAAAAATATCTTCCTCGAATAAGAAAACCATTTATACGAGCTTTCAGTTTACTGCCTTGCTTTGTGCCCCTCAGGGTCTTTAAAATAAAATTGCAAAATTGTGCAAATATATTTGTATATTCTAAAAAAAAAAAAAAAAAATATACGTTTGGATGTTACGCCTTAAATTACTGGATTTTCTTCTAACTTTCGTGTGTAAATAGGTATTTGGATTGCATTTGTAGTGAACATTTTTAGAATTTAATATTATTATCAAATTTGTATATGATTTAATCTCTAACATTGCATGGTATTATATCTTACATATTTGAAAATTGTTTTTTTTTTTTTTTTTTTTGTTAAGAAATCAAAATTAATGAAATAAATTTTTAAATATCAACAACAAAAAAAAAAAAAAAATAGTTTTATCTCAATTGTCGGGCCATTTATTTTTGGCCCTGGGCTGTCTACATGGTGCAAAGGAAATGCATCGTAGGCTTATTAATGCTGTACTACATTGGCCAATGGAACTATTCGATACAACACCGCTCGGTCGAGTTTTGAATCGGTTCTCGAAAGAAGTTGACGCACTTGATAATATTTTACCCGGTATTATTAAGTCGTTTTTTATGACTTTTTATGGGGTAAAGATTTTTTTTCTTATTAATTATAACTATTTTTATTTATTTATGTTTAAACTATTATTATTATTATTTATTTTATTTATTTATTTATCTTTTGAGTAGTTAAACCCAGAGGCTGTCCCTTACATGTAAATAATCACTTTGTTAGAACACCAGTCTGTTTAAGTCTCTTTTGTTTCCTTTTTTTTTTTTGCTTTTATAACAATCTTTATGGTGAAAAAGTTATTTTCCTAAGAAAATCAGCTTAACAAAACCTATTCTGGTCTAAAAAAAAAAACTCTCATATTGTTTAAAATCGGTTATTGTTCGACTAATTTAATTTCCCATTTCTTTATAACGTTTCGGCGTATAAATGCCTTGAAAATATAAGCTTTATAATTTTTTTTTATTTTAAACATTTATGTATGGTGTATTAATTTTAAAAACCCTTTTATTATTTGCAATATTCGAAATTATAAGTTGTTTTTGTAAAAGCACCTCTTATCATGCTCCCTTGTTTAAAAACAAAATCTGTTTTAAGATTCGAGGGACTTAACTTAATCAAACTTAAGGTTTGATTTGATATTTTACCTGTGGTGGATCAATAAGCCCGTGATTTATTGAATAAAAAATCGTTTTCTTTTTTTTTTTCAATAAAAATACGTTTAATTTCTCAATGTAGTATTTTTTGTACTCAATTTACTTCGTCCAACGTTTCTCCAATTTCTTTAAATAAAAACATTTGACGAGGATCATAATTGGAGTAAGATCTCTTCCTACTGATTTATTTCTTCAGATTTGGAAACGAAAAATAGTCGGGCCTGTAGACTAAATCCGGAGAAAAGTGTAGATGAGGGAGTAATTGGTAGCCTAATTCATGAATTTTTTCAATGGCGACTACGCCATTTATCTTAGCTAAAAACTATCGTTTTTCATTGAAATCGTCGGTGAACCGGTTGAAGTGGATAATGCTTCGTGCATGCCATAAAATTGTCACCATGTCCTTGTTGCCCGACAAACCCATGTTGGCCTCCTTCGGCGCGGATTCGCCTGGAAACTGTTTCACTCACTGTCTTGACTGCTGCTTTCTCTCCGACATGTTGTGGTGGACCCATGTGTTGCCCGCGCTTATGAAAGGCGACAAAACTTCATTAGGATTACGGTTGAACAACGCCAAACACTCTTTCGAAGTTATCATAGAAATTCAATTTTTTTTTAAATGTTTGGCCTAAATTCTTGCGGCTGTCTGCTTTAATAGCTATATAGTCTATTGCAGGCCGGTATTTGACGGAAGCAGTGTCGCTAATCAAATAAAATAAAACAAAAAGATTATCATTAAAAAGATATGTACATTTTTATTGATCCATCCTAGTATATTTGCCTTCACCATCTAAGAGTCACATAATTGTTGTTTCTTTATTAAATATTTTATTTTTTATTTACATTTTTTTATTATTATAATCTATGGTCCATATGTTCCATATTATATATATACTCGTTGTTATATATTCTTTTTTCATTTTACTAAATTTTAATTGCAATTATACATATATTTGTTTTTAAAGTGAAAAAGGTCTGTATACTAACCTGAGACTTGTTCGTAGAATCGTAAGTAGCGATCACGAAAATTGCAACACCATAACAAGCCTACACCTATATCCCTTCATTTCTTCGTACTTTGCCAATGAAAAAGATAGTAAACCAATTAGTATTTGCCAGTTATTGTTTAGCAATTTGTGGATTTATTGGTAGTTCCTTCAAATCTATTTTTATTTTTCTACATAGGCTCCTTAGAAGACTATTTACTTCTCCCAGCGTTGCTTCCATCTCTTCAAAACGTCCAAATAGTATTTGTTTATGAAAGTGATGACGTCCTCATTTGACGAAAATCTCTATCCTCCGACCACAACTTTTAGCAGTTCAAACCGTAATTCGTAGATTTTCGCCATGGTAACCGCAGAGGTGTGAGCCGGCGCATTGGTTTGGTGAATAAAACTTTTTTTTTCTGCAAACGTGTTCGTTTTTCCGCAAATTTTTCTTTCATCTTATAAAGAAATGATGTGTAGTATACTCCTGTTATGGTTTTTGGTTTTCCAAGATAATGATTACGACCACTCCATGCCTATTCCAGAAAACAATCCTCATCACGTTACCAGCCAAAGAAACAGCATTTCCCTTTTTTGGAGCCAATACGTCCTTCGCAGTCCATTATTTTGACTCTGTATCCAACTTTAATCGACAGTAATTAATTGGCACCAAAACTCTAACTTAATGATTAAACAGTGCCAACGGGGCACTGAAAATGTTCATTTGAACACTTTTATGGTCTGGTGTGGGCAAACGCGGCAGCTTTCTGATGCCGAAATCATGATTTAATGTGTGACAAACACATTCCTTGAACATGTTCATAGCCTCTGCTATATTGCCGGGCACAACCAAACTAAGTATGCTATAGACTTGAAACTGTGAATATATGTTCGCGACATTTGTACCAACACAGCAAAAAAAAAAAGAAGCACGTTATAGATTTCGTGTCTATCTTTTTCTCATTTGCCCTTCTCGTTCAGTATGTGCCCTTTTTTCCTGAGTATCTTATAGTTCGCAATCTGAGAGCCACCTTTCCATTGAATCTCTACTGATGTGGCATTTGCGAAGTTTAGGATTAATCTACTTCGAGGTTGGTAAACTTCTTAACTACCTAGAAGTTACTGTTGTCAGCAGTTACATTTCGTTTTAGGTGTTGAACATATGCCTCTTTCTTTGTTGACAAAATGCTTTTGGTTTGCACTTAATTTGTTCTAAGACCAACTTGTTTCCCCTGTTTTTTGAGAACCTTATAATTCTCTATGATGGTACGTTGTGATGGACCAATGATGTCAAGATCTGCGTATCACAACACTTGTACAGATTTGTTGAATGTGATATCTGTTTTAGCACTATATATATACATTAAAAACTCTTTGAGTGTATTTGTAATAACATTAAATCTCTTTTTTTGGGCATACGCAGCTACATTATCGTTGGACATTGGGGTTCTGTATTTCACTGCGGCAAAAGAATTTTCTGTTGTTGAAGTGTGCACATCCAGAATGGTATATTAGATACGTGCCTCCTATCAATGCGTAGTTTCAAAGACATACTATAATGCTACTTATTGTATTAGTACCTTCTGCAAAGCCAATTCATCAGAATCTGTTGTATCTTGTTATTTTAGTGGAGGCTGTGCTTTCAAACTCATCCGCCCATTAATTCCCTACCGATTATGGAATTTAAGGTTACAAGTGCAATTTCCGCATCATACGGTGTATCTACGAGTACAGACTCTTACAGCAGCTGTAATAAACTAAACTTAATCCTCTATATCACATTTTCGGGACACTCGTTTAAGCCCAATAAACGATATCCAATCTTTTCGCATATGGTGGAATAAATATGCTTGGGAAATATTTGGTTGTTACACAAGTATTTTGGTTCTTTATGGATAAGTGTTCCAGCATGTTCCGGAAGATATTTCTAAGTCTCGACGGATTACTATATCTAATTTTTTGTATCTACAGTGTCTTTTACTCTATTATGCTTCGAATATTTTACCCTTAATGTTCACCAAAAGTGTGTTTCTTGTCTCAAACCACTAAACAGAATTAATCTTGTTTAATCTTTCTGCTTTCCTGAGTTAAGGCTTCAGAGTGTAAACCTCCTCTCCACATTACTCGTATGTATCAGGACTGCCCCTTGTATTGCTACAACATGCTCCATGCGACAACATCCTGACGTGACGTTTAATTCCTTTGTAACATTGTTGCCACGTTTCATAGGCTTAAAATTCTGTCAAGAGAGAAATGAATGCTTTTGTTTGCGTTTGACAGTATTCTAAATGCTGGTTCTTTCATTCTTATTTTAAGAGCAAGAACAAATGTAAACTAAATACATAAATAAATAAATAAATACAAATAAAAGGTAAAAAATTCACATACGGGCCAAAATTACAAATATTTATGATATAACAAGATCTGCAAAAACTCCAAAAATAAAATTTATGCATTCTGAGGTTCAATTGAAAAAAATAAAAATTTTCAAGGTGTTTATGCGATTTATATTTAAACATTTGAGTCTTCCAAATTGAATAATTTTTTATTTAGTTTTGAACAAAATAACCGATTTTTAGGTTACAATTCGAGAAAAAAATATAAACAAAGCACCAATCATAGGCAAAGTCATATCATAAAAATTGGTGAAGAATATTCTTTTTTTTAGCCAAGCATTTATCCCCAATCTTTACAATCAGATCCCTAACAAACATAATATATCTCATAAAATAAATCAGAATTTCTCTAAGACGGCGGTTTGCGGGCAATAGCTTTCTAATAAAACCTGATCATACTTACGATAACGATCTTCGGAATACTCCAAATTCCATCGGATGAGGTGCATGCATTCCATTTCATTTAGATTTTTTTTTCAAAATTTTTATATTACCTTAAAAAAAAAAAAATGGATGAAACAACATTATAATACCCTCCCAGGTATTTCGTCATATTTTGCAATTGTAACACTCTACATTGGCTGTTTCGCGGCTGCCAAAAATATGCACATTCGTTTTCTGAAAATTATAATGCGTGCATCCATAACGAAATTCTTTGATATCACACCTGCTGGTCGTATACTGAATAATATCAGTGGCGACATGGAAACTATCGATGAGGATATTCCAGCAACACTGGACTCGATGATTTCATTTATATTTATGGTATACAAAAATTAATGTTATATATGTATGATTTCGCAAGCATCCCGCAACAAGGCTTTATTAATTTGATCTTTTTTTCTTCTGTTTAATTTTTATTTTTATTTTTATTTTTTAACAAGATATATGTATTTATCTACATATATTCGTATACAATCAGCTTCAAATTTTTCTAAAAAAAAAATTCCAACATATACATAAATTTGTTTTTTTATTTTATCTTAAAAATAAAAAAATAAAAATAACTTTTAATCTATGTATTTAAAAAAAAAAAATAATAATAATAATAAATAAATACCAATCCGTAAATGATGAAATAGGGCTTTGCAATTTTGGAGCTTCAATAACCTTATCATTGGCTACATTGAATGCATCGAAAAATTTATTACGACATTTATATAATCGATTGCTACATGCTCCGTCTGAATTTTTCGATACAACACCAAAAGGACGTATTTTAGATAGATGTTCGAATGATATTAATGTCTTAGATTTAGTAATGCCACTGAATATCCGAATGTTTATGTCGACAACATTTCAGGTATGTTGATCATAATAACAGTCTGGCATGTTACTTAATTTTAGATACATAGTTTAGATGTTAGATTTTAAATTATTTTTATTACAAAAACGAAATAATACTAACAAATCGGTATTTTATATCAGATATTTATAAATTTATGTAAAATGTGTGAACCTATGTATGTTAAATATGTTAAATATGTGATTAAACGTATGAGTGTGCATATGTAAATAATACTAATGTCTTCAATTTTAAGTTTATCTTCTCTTACTAACCTCTGTTTCTGGTTCTAATTTTATAAATTTTATTTAAATATACTAGTCAGTGTTTGTTTCGGTTTTCTTTTTTTTATTTAAAAAAAAATAGTTTTTATTGGCATTGGGTAGATTGGATCCCTTTATAAAATTTATTAACTTCTTTGTTCGTATTTAAATTTCCAATTTTTTTTTTTTACGATTTTAAAACTAAAATGTCGGCACTCATTTTTATTTATTTATTTATTTATTTAAATCTAAATAGCTTACAAAAAATTAATTTATAAACTATCGTCGTTCAAAGTTATAACAAAATACAATAATTGACAAATTAATTTAAGCTGTGTTAATATTGCAAAAAAATTAAACTTAAATCTTATTAAATTTATAATGGATTGATGTGCCTATTTTTATGTGCTCGAGTGATTGAGCATTTGATGGGTGCAGGATTTCTGCCAGTTGCTGTTCAACATCTTCTGTATTTAGCACCCGTTTAGAATAAGAACAGGTGACCAATATGTGCCAAATTTTAAGGGCCGTCCCACGATGTTGGCATTCCTCAGGCTCTTCTCTGTAGTACAGATGAACTCTAATTCGTAGCAATCTTATGTATTCTTCCCTTGAGAATTTTTTATTGTTTGGAATACGAGTGTGTTGGGCGTGGTGTGTTCGAGGAAAGGTTTGATTTGTTTTTCACTCTTCTGCTATCTTCATCTCTTGGATTGCTATAAATGTTCTTTTTGTTAGTTAATAAGAGTTGGGGGTCGTTAAGGTCGAAAGGTATTTTACGGTTTCTTTAGCTGTTGTGTCTGCGAATTCATTACCTTTAATTCCGACGTGTGCGGATACACATGCTAGCGAAAGGTTCTTGTTTGAATTTAGAACACTTCTTATATATTCGAAAGAAGGGCATTTGTTCAGTCCGCTACTAAGTCCCTTTAGAATACTCAGATTGTCGGTAAACAAAATGGTTTTCTCCGACCAAGTTTGGGCGATGGAAATGCCTTTTTCGATAGCAGTTAACTCAGCCAGATAGCTGCCGGCTAGTTCCATTTCTTTTACGTTCGATTACTGCGAAAGAAGAGTTATCGTCCTTATATGAATCATCGGTATACAGATATCGGACTGCATTCGAAGAGTTAATCAATGCCTGGTGTAAAATTTGGAATTGTTTGTCGGGTGTTTCATCTTTCCTGTATACTTCCAGATTAGTGTTGATTTGTTGTAAATTTCTTTTCCGCGGTGGTGGAGGATTAAAGGACGCATGTAAAAAGGAGTCTAGAGGGCTTATTGGTAGGTTCGATATTAAGTCCAAGCTTTATCTTGGTGCCGAAAGTTTGTTGACTCGATGTAAGCGTTATATATAACCACTCAAAGAGGTGAGGACGAGTTATAGCCGTCTATGTTTACTTGAAAGGTCCTGCCTGATAGGAAAGACAAAATCGTTTTAAGAACCTTTATCGGAACCCTCCATAAGTTTAGCTTCAAAGGCTTTTTCTAGGTCCTATGACATTACCACGCTATGCCTAGTTTTAAATAGATTTCGAGCGATATTTTGTTATAATTGGTGTAAGAGTGTTTGAACTCTCTTATTGGGTCAAAATGCGTGTTGATATAGGTGCATCTTTTTTTCCATCATCCAGCCTATTCATTTCGCAAGGATTTTTTCAAAAATCTTGGAGAGAACGGGGAGAAGTGAGATTGGACGATATTCTTCGAAAGAATGGCAGTAGTCAGCTTTTTTCGATATAGGTTTAAGTGTCTCTTTTTTTCAGTCGTGCGGAAAAACCCCAGTACTTACGATATTATTGTACAAATCGCAAATTCTTTTTTTAGGATTATCAGCACAATATTTTAATAAAGTGTAAATTGTTTGTATATTACTATAATTAAGTGCTTTCTTTAAATTGTGAATTTCGAAAATCACATTTTAAATTTCAGTTTTAGAAAGCGGTTACGATTTACCATTATTTTTTCTTCTCCAGCATTGCAATATCATCAGAAAGCCCGTAAATTTTTATTTTTTTTGTCTTGCCATTCCATTTTATAAGGATGAACCAGTGTCGTGAATAGTTTGTTAAGCTCTTAACTATTGTCGGTCAATTTAACCATCTGAATACTGCAGTACTCCTCTGGTTCATAATGATCCTAGCATCTTCCGCTTTTCATAAATATTTCTCACATCACGAAACAACAAGTTAAAGCGCTTTTCAAACGCTCATTTATTTTAAAACCTGCGTATTCAAGTTTTTTGATGTGTGGAAAGACTTAAGCTGTAGAAGCATTTTATCGTCTCATTCGATTTTCTCAAATGCTTTTAGTTACACTCTTGGACAAGTGATCATTTCTTGATTTTGACCTCACTTCAAACTTTCGGTAATATTCGCCTTTATTTTTAAAATGTAGCAATGTTGTGGCTTACATCATCTTTATTTACATAAATGGATAATGAACTCACCCTAGTCATGCGATCAGTAGCCTCGACTTATTTTTTACTGATAAGTACACCATTGATGTTGTCTTCACTGTAGGCTCGTCGGACCACTTTGTATTTTACTATTGCTGTGTGGCTTACACAGTTATAAAGAGGCTATAAAGATTAGATTAAAAATAGGCTAATTCAACAAGGAAAAACTAGAAAATTGTTCGAACAAAAATGCTAGGAATTCTGGCTCAGCCATGACCTTTCAACTCTTTGGACAATCAGTTCTAGTTTGCATTTGAAAATAAACATTCAATAAACATTCAATTCAATTTTTTCTAGACGGTATCAAGTCTAATATTCACAAAATAAATGCTGGCGGGGCCCAGGGTCCCGTTCTGTCTCCGACACTCTTTTTAATTCTCATCAACGATCTCTTGTCTGCCACTTCTAATCCAGGACACCAGCATTTATTTTGTGAATATCAGACTTGAAACCATCCAAAACAACTTGAAGGAAGGTAATTTTTAATTCATTGAAGAAGAGTTATCGATCCCACAAACACGCCTTTTCGACCAAAAAGCCTGTTGAAAAATTCTATCGAATGCCTTAGAAAAATTTAGTTCCAACTTTTCGGTGAGATATACTAAGAAATTGCTACGACAACCATACTGCCGGTCATTGAGAAATTTTCGCGTTTCGGGATATTTTGATTGCTGACCGGACAAAACTGTCCAGTCCTAAAGATAAGGATTGATAAATAAGTTTACGCAGTGGTTTTGCCACCGTGGTAGAACACCTCTTCAAAAGAATGGGGGATATACCATATATTTTATCCTACGATGCTCCTATTTTCTTCACAAAAATAATAGTTGCTATAGCCCGATGCCGCCTTCCTATTACGTTCCGTTTTTTTACCCTTTTCATTTTAAAATAAGTACAGCTTGATCAAGGCACTAGTCTGAAATCTAAACTACTTTAGATGCACTCAACCAAACCACTCAATTACGAAACCATATTTTGTAAAAAATCTAACAATGCATTTTCTCAAAAATGTAGGAAAAAATCGACAAAAAATTTAAAATCTTAAACTCTGTACAATTATTGATTAATTTATCAATCATCAGGATAACCAAAGGCAATATTGTCAAGCCGTTCAAAAGACGAATCGAAATATTTTTTAAAATCCATCATTGAGAAGCTCCTTATTTTTGAATATTCAACACTTTATTATATTTTTATTTTTTTAATTTAACTTATAAACGAGTAATTTAATTTACGCAATGCCAAATCCTTCATTATTTTTCGTTTTCATTACTTGTTTTCGTATATCAGTTTTACGTCCGTTTCCAGTCTAAATTCGCTCAATGTATGATTTAATGAAGCCAGTGGTAAATATATAATATATTGTATATTAAAAAAATAAAAACAAACACATAAAAAGTTGTAATGAAACAAATATATAAGCATTCTTTTTTAAAACAAAGTTAATTTAGTTATTAAATTTTTTTTTATGCAAAAAAAAAAAGTAATTGTTTACTGCATGGCAGCACTATCTATCGAATTGGGCTCTGTTTTGGGCTCACAAAAAATCTTTAAATCACTTTTTGGTAAAATTATTCGTGCGCCCAATATGTTTTTCGACATAATTCCAAAGGGTAGAATTCTAGATCGTTTAGGAACTGATGTGTACATATTAGACGTTATTTTACCGCCCAATTTGAGGGCGTTTCTATCTCAAGCGTTTCGGGTATGTTAACTTACTTCTTAACTAACTCATTGTTGTAGAGTATTCTGTGTAATATAATAAAATTTGTTTCTAACGATTTCCTTTCTATTGGATTATCGTACTAACTTGTTTAACAAATTTTAAAAATTTAAGGCAAAGTGTAACTTTTTTAGGCAATTTTTTTTTTCTGCATGTTAGAGAATTGCAACTTTTTGCATTGAACTTTGAGAAAAATGAATTTTTTTTATTGCTGACATCGAATTGAGTAAGAAAATAATAAAAGACAATTGAAATATTTTGTAGCACCTGAAGAATAAATATATTAAATAAAACAAAAATGAATAGAAAATCTATGAAACCTTTTTGCAGCAATAACATCATTTGGAGCGGATCTTGCATTAGCACTTGGCTGCTTACAAGCTTCAATAGTATTGCACAAGTTCATATTGACAGGAGTTATAAGAGTGCCAATCAGCTTTTTCGATACAAATCCATCAGGAAGAATTTTATCAAGGTTTTCGAAAGATGTTGAATCTATCGATACAGCAATGCTAAGATATATAGCCGATTTTCTATATTGTGCTTACGAGGTATGCTTAAAAAAAAATACACACAAAAAAAAAAAAAAAAAAAACAATGTTTGCTGAGAAGGTCTTTTACAATTGCTTTTTTTTTTTCTTCTCCTTCTATAAATGGATTTTATTGGATTAAATAAATAATTATGTAGAACAAGAGGCAGTAAATTTAAAATATATAAAAATAATTATTTTTATTACGATATATATTTGCACATATCAGAAAGTAAATTGAAAAGAACCAGATACTTTGTGGTTGTTTGTCTTTATTAATTTCCGCAAAGTGCCATAAGGAAGTTCGTACAATTTTTGAATTTTTCGAGCTGAATTGATTTTTCAACTTAAGGATCTGAACAAACAAAATCACTGAAAACAACATTTCGAAAATTGTTTATTATGTTTGACTTAAATTAAAAAAAATTTTCTTATTTATAAGTTAGCAGGAAACCACAGTCCCAAACTATAATATAATGTGCAACGAAATATTCTAGAAATACCACTCTTAATTCTGTATAATAACTATATATAGAATATATATATTTTTTTTATTTGGTTAAGGACCACTGCCATTGTTTATGGTACTTTTTTCTGCGTTCCTTGATGACTAATGATTTTATTAGATTTACTTCAGTTTGATTTTGAATTGTTGTGTACTCGGAGATGCAAACTTAAAGTATTCCCAACCGAATGAGCAAATCATTTACAATGTCGTTATTGTATGACGTATCACATAATTTCTATGAGATTTATTTTTGTCACCCATTCGCTTGATTTATTAAGATCTAATATACGAGTAGTCTCCGTAGAATAGCTTTTTGAACCTCATCCTGTTATGCCTTCTATCATATTTTTCTAAGCCAATCTTCAGATTTGCCCTAAGGTGTCATTTTTTTAATAAACATTTACTTAGAAATGAAACTTTAAAGTGAGCTATATTGCACATTTTGACAGGTTTCAGTCATTTATTTTCGAAATAAAATTTTCCAAAATGTGCACGAATTGGTGTGGTGATAAAATATCACAAAATAAATTAGAAGCTTTTACTGTCTTCTGCGGCTCGGTAACTTTAAAGTTGTCGTACTTATATGTATCAAACAGGTTTTGTTAGGATATGAATTTTTACTTTTTCGATTAAGCAAAATCCGGTGAAAGAATATTGTAATCTATCTCTCCAGGTTTTCGTTTCAATAACACTTTTTTGGCTTGACATTGCAATAGCTGCCCTCCTTGGTCAGCACGAAGGGCTTCCTCCAGGAAAATATAATAGTGTATTCGTTTTTGAGTTGCATAAATATTATTGTATAAGAATGCATACATTTGTATGTGTGTAACAATGTAAGTAAACTCTTCACATTTCGTCCTCTTCTCTCAAATTTCCCCACCCATATGCTCCAGAAGCCTTAAGTATTATTGAGAAATTGTTGTTATTTTTTAACAAAAAGAGCTACGCGCTTTCACTTACCTTTTTTTGATTATTGTTCCGTTTCGTACCGCGTGCAGTAATGGACAACTCATCTCTAATGCACAAAATCAGTTGAGATTCGTTTTCGTATTTGCCTTTGATCGCTATTTCAGAAGAAATGTAGCACTCATCTTGAACAAAGCTCTCTCATGTTCATAATACACGTGAAATGTGTCGTAATCTTTCTTCTGATATCCCTACGGCCTTAGCTATTTTAAACAACTTCAATCGCCGATCGGCCAATACCGTATTGTCCATCTTTTCGAAGTTTTCAGTAGCACTAACTCTTGGCTTTCCGTCGCGATGATCTACGATCACGTTCTTTACGGTTAAAAATGTAGGTGCAGACTGCTTATAAACCTTTGGCAATATTTATCAGTCAACGAATATAATCATTCGTAAGTTATTGATATGGATACGAACATTGAAATGGAATTACTCGTATAAGCAGTTTTCGTGTATTCGCTGCTTCCTAAATGCCAAACATTTGAAAGAAAAATTTTTCTTTCTGCCTATAAGGAAGCTTACAAGTCCTGACGCCAGGAAAAAAAATCGCAGATCTTTTTTACTATGCACAGACTAGGTTTGGTTTACACCGGATTCTTGCAACATCAATTTATATCAATCATTTTCAGCTCTAAAAATTTGAAAGTTTTAACGATTTGGTTTTCAAAAATTATCTTTTCAACGAAATTTTTGTGTGATTATATAGAATTCCTATTAGTGTGTGTTATGTCTAGAAAATCCATTTGTTACAATAATTTTTGTCCTGTGAATTGCGATATCAAAATCAAGTGTTACCATTCGTAAATTATGCAATTACCAACCGACAAGATCCAAGCACAATTTTATAATTTTTATGTAGAAGTATTTGTACTTATGGTAAACAATTTTTTTGTCTTAATATTGAAGAACTCAGAACCACGTGTCTTTGTACTTAACAATTGTCCTCGAATGCCCCTCTGTAATAGTTGCTCTCTGTCGTGAATAATTTGAGATTTTAGCATTTCATATCTTTGGATTGATAGTCATAATCGAGTTTTGGTTCATAGCTCTTCTCTCAACTTTTGTTTTATTCGTATGCCCTTTAAAATTCTTCTTGACATGGATTCTCAAGCTTTGCCTTACACTTGGTGAAGCTAATAATAATAATAATATTTATGCTAAGCAATCTGTGTCCGGGTGCCATAATGTACACAAGCTTTGGCAATCTCTAAGCAGATCTGTAATGTCATGGATTGAGCACAGAAGCCTGTGGTTGCTAATCAAGTAGTCGTGAACCAGTCTGGCAGGTTCTTGTTCCAACCTTTGAGACTTCTTTGGAGTCTTTCTTCGAGGATAGCTACATATAATGTGGCATTTACAAATAATTTTAAGCAGTCCTTGATTAGTTCATATTGTTTTTAATTCAAATCCATTGGCAACTATCGGATCTAGTCACATAACGATTGCCTAAATATTTCAAGTAAAATTGTTTATTTTTCATTCAATGTCTAGAATTTATTTTATATGGAAGTTTTTCAAAAGATTATACACGACCTTGAAAACCATTATTAAGCAACGTTTTTTTTTTTTTAGAGATTCTGTCGTATACAAGGTTCGAAATACCCTATTGCAACGCTGAACTAAAAAAAAGAGCAGTTATTGTAGAAGTGCAAGTAGGAAATCTTGCGCGACGTTCAAAAGTTTCAATTTGAATACCGCCTCGTGTACATTAACTTCAACTTTAAAGTCTCCGGTTTCCTCTAAATATTTTACTTTTGTTGTACACATTTCAGATCTTTCTTTATATATATGTTCCGGCTACTTTTTGAGTTCATAATGCTTTTCCAAATCGGTAAATACGATATGCAGATCTTTCAAAGCGTCGGGAAGTTTCTCTTTCAATACATCCAATCGCCTCTTACTATATCATTTTATTAATTGCGAGCCATTTAAGACAACGATTTCCCATTATCGTACGTACTTCGGAAGGTATGTTATTTGGTCCAAGTGCATCGATTCATTCATTTTACTGTCTTCGACGTGACTTCGCTTGAATTAGCAACACGTTAACATACTGTTTCCATTACTAAGCTCATTTTCAATACACTCCTATATGTATTTCGACGTACTTGTAAGTTTACTGACCAGAGCTGTCCTCTTTCCTTCTTGGAACTCCAGTTTTCGAATGATGTGATGAAGATATGATGTCAACGAACACTTTATGGATTCGACGTTGATGCCGTCAGCCTATAAACATTTTTCAGGGTACATTGGTAGCTGATCACCTTTAGATTTTCCTCACTCTAAATTAGAGAATTTTTCTTACTAACAAAGCCACTGAGTGAAAAATGAAATTTGACGGTAAAAAGTTGATCGACTTCTAACTGGTCAAGCGATCACTATACGAAGTCACGACGATGCAAACGATGATCACCTGGCCTTCAATTCTTGCAGCATTCAATATAGTCCCCTTTTAGTTTGATACACTTATTCCAGGGGTTTTCCAACTTCTTGATCCCGTCCGAAAAGTAATTTTCCGGAAGGTCTGCAAAACACTCCTTTGCGGCGTCGATGATTTCCTCGCGTGAGCGTCTTTTGAGGTTTGGGAAGAGATAATAGTCCAAGGGAGCCAAACCGGGCGAATAACGGTGTATGCGACAGCAATTGGAGCCGTAAGTCATTGATTTTGGCCGTGGTTGCGATGCTCTTGTGCGCCGGTGCATTGTCTTGCAAAAACAAATTTTTTTTCGCTCCAGTAATGCACAGTAATACTCGCTGTTGATGGTTTTTCCTTTTTCGAGGTAGTCCACGAAGAGTATGCCATGACAATCCCAGAAAACCGACGCCATAATCTTTCCGACCTATCGAGCCTCCCTCGGCCGCTTTGGAGCACTTGTGCCGGCTTCGATCCATTGCCGGGCACTCATTCTGTTCTCTGGTGTTCAACAGTTACCAATCGACGCCAAAAGTCCGCCCACGAAGTGCTGTCGCGTTCGTGTTTTTGATCAGGAGTGCGTATGCGCGGCATCCAGCGGCAGGATAACTTTTTCATATGCCGAATATTGCCCAAAATATGGCGTGTGCGCTTACTACTAATCTTTGTGGTATCTACTAGATCGCGCACCTTCACTTCCCGGTCAGCTAACACCATTTCATGTATTTTTTTGACATTGTCTTCTGTAACCGAGTTGCGGCCAACACGAAACTGTCGAAACCCATATTTGACGGCGTAATCTGACGGAGCATTAGCCTCATAATATGTTATTTATCCAACTTTTCTTTTGTTTCCTTCGCCGTTTTGCCTCTCAAAAAATAATGTTTTATGAGAGAACGAAAATCGTTTTTGTCCATACTCAACATGATGCCAAACACGTCAACAACAATCAGCTGTCAAAACAAAACTAAAGACAGTATCGCACTGAAATTTGGCATGTCTGTCTAAATATTAACGGACTTCAAGGCACCATAAGCTTTTTTGCAGTAGCAGCGCATTTTGGCGGTCAAGGAGATTACTTTTCATTCCACCTAGTATAAGCATCAAACCAATATCCTTGCGCAAGATGTTCCACATTGTCGATGGACACAGGCCAAGTGGCCACAGGGATCTTCCTCAATGGGTCAAAATCATTATCATCAGCCACAACTGTAAAGAACTTTTTCTAGAGACGTTTTAATGACCTTTTTGTTTAGATGTCTCGCCCTTTTCTTAGCTTTGTCGTCGTCGGATAAGTCTTTATATTAATTTTGGACACTTGATTTTGGACAGTTAGCAAAATGTTTTTTTTTTTTTTTTTTAAAATCCTAACTTGGTTCCCAGAAATATCTTGGTTATATTGATTGGCATCATGTCCTGACTATGTCGTATTATTTTTTTGATAAGAATGTTTTTTTAATTATTTAAAATTACTTTTATTTTTATTTTTTTTAAATGGACACGTTTTCAGTTCGATTAAGTGCTTGTTTTTTTACTTTGATAAGCTCGATTGCTGCTTCCAAAATCTCTTTAGTTCAATTAGGGCTTAATCAAGTCATAATAGTACAAATTAGTAAATAATTTTGTTTTTGTTTTATAAAACTTTGCCTTAAATTGTTAGAAAAGTATTAATGAAATGTATATTTTATTTGTATTTCATTGTTTGCACTAACCAAACTACACATACTAATATAAACCTCGTTTAAATAAAATCTACATGTCGAAAGTCTTAGTCTACATCCTAAGCAAACTCGAATCTCAAGTGTGTGTGAGTGAGAAAATAAGCTGTTTCTGCGAGATAGAATAATTATTCATTCCCCTCTCCTTTACCATGCTCTGGTGTTCTACATAAAATTCAAAATTCCCTTTCCATATATATATTTTTAACTTATTTTTCTTTTTATTTTTGTATTACGTTATTTATTTGTTTATTAAATTTTTAAATCAAATTTTTACATATATCAATTTATTAATTATATTTTTACTTTTTTTTCCAATTTAAATTTAAATTTTATTTTTAAATATAAAAATTTTAATATTAATTTTAATCAAGTAATGGCAATACAACATATAACCCTTTTCATTATTATTTTGTTACGTATAAATATCATTTTTAATTGAAGACATGCATTAACGGTGCATTTTTTTTATTTGTTTTATTCATGTAATGGTACCAGGTGCTAGCCACTATTGTTGTGATTAGTATATCAACGCCAATCTTTTTGGCAGCCATTGTGCCGATTGCTTTTATTTACTATTTTGCCCAACGTTTCTACGTTGCGACATCAAGACAATTGATGCGTCTGGAATCTGTTTCGAGATCGCCAATTTATTCGCACTTCAGTGAAACTGTTACAGGAGTGTCAACTATTCGTGCCTACGACGTTGGAACGAGGTAAGCTTAAGAAAACAAAGAAACTGATGCCATACTAATCATGTGTGTTTTTTTTTTTTTTAAATAGATTTATTGACGAATCCGATCAGCGTGTGGATATTAATCAAGTTTGCAAATATCCCAGTATCATTGCTAACCGTTGGCTGGCTATTCGCCTTGAGATGGTTGGTAATTTGATCATCTTATTTGCCTCACTTTTCGCCGTTTTGGGTGGTCAATCTAATCCGGGTTTGGTTGGTTTGTCTGTGAGTTATGCCCTTCAAGTGACACAAACCCTTAATTGGTTGGTGCGCATGACATCTGATATTGAGACCAATATTGTGGCTGTGGAACGTATTAAGGAATACGGTGAAACTAAACAGGAAGCACCTTGGGTTATTGAAGGTGTTAAGACTCCAAGAGATTGGCCACAGGTTGGCCGTGTTGTATTTGAAAACTTTAAAGTTCGCTATAGGGAGGGATTAGATTTGGTATTGAAGGGTGTTAACTTTGATATTGCCGGTGGAGAGAAAGTAGGCATTGTTGGACGTACTGGAGCTGGTAAATCCAGTCTTACTTTGTCCTTGTTCAGGTATATTCAAGATGTTTGTCTAGTCATTTTTACAAATAATGAATGAATTTCTTTTATAGAATTATTGAAGCTGCCAGTGGTCGCATTCTTATCGATGATGTTGATATCTCTGCCCTTGGACTGCATATGTTGCGTTCAAGACTGACAATTATTCCACAAGATCCCGTTTTGTTCTCAGGATCGTTGCGTATGAATTTGGATCCTTTCCAAAAGAATACCGATGACGAAATTTGGAAAGCACTTGAATTGGCGCATTTAAAAACATTTGTGAAAGGAATGACTGCTGGTTTAAATCATGAGATTAACGAAGGTGGTGAAAATTTATCAGTGGGACAACGGCAATTGGTGTGTTTGGCTCGTGCTCTGTTAAGGAAAACCAAGGTATTGGTTTTAGATGAAGCTACAGCTGCTGTTGATTTAGAAACTGATGATCTGATTCAGGTAAGTTGTAAGAAAGATTCTTAACAAAAGTTAAATTATAAGCAAAAGTCATTTGTATTTTTTCTAAATGGATTCAGTTTTAATTATCGATAAGAGGTTTTAAACATTTTTCTTATGTCCTTAAAATCCTTAAAATTTTTGATTGTACTCAATTTTATTGAATTTCAATGAATCATGACTTAACTTGGCATGATTAAATAATTTTATTTACTGAAGTCCAATCCGAAATGAGGTAAAAACGTATCAACTCGATGCCGTTGGTTGTTTTGAGCTTATGCTAGCATTTGTACAAACTTTAGAAATACTTTGATATCTGATCTGATATTGTGATTGGCCAAGTGATGCTGAAATGATATTCGTCGACCAAACTTTCATCTATAGATCTTTTCTTGTCTAAATGGATGGAGTTTTTTTCGATCGTGGTTCTTCCAGATCTTAAGTATATATTAGACTACACACCCAACTTTATCGCTTTATGCTTTTGATCGGGATGAAGCCTTCAAATTTGAGCAGAGGCACCTTCCTATGGCCTCAAATGCGCGCTACAGGTGAGCATATGGTATTTCATCAAACCAGGAGTTTGGTCGCGGTTGTCTTTCAGATTAGTTGCGGTCTAAGTGTATCAGATGCGGTCTTTTGTGGCTCATGGTGTCAGTATCGCTGAGTTTCAGAAGATTTGATTAGAAAAAGAAGATATTTTTAGAAGGCATTCTACGTCATTTTTTTTTTTACAGTACTTCTTCTTGCTCTCCGGTACAGTACCTGAGGTCCCGCGGAAAATTCTATTGGCCTTTTATCCGCTGAAATCTACTGTATAGTTGAGGGTGTTATCCTTACTCATTAGCAAATGTTTTGAACAGGTTATTTAGGCTGTTTATCGAAGGAAACATATAAACTTGAATCTGGATTTTATTTGAACTTATTCAGGATTAGGTTTCAATGACTATTCTTGATGTTATGATGTTTTTGTCTCTCGCAAAATTTAGTCTATTCCTCTCTAAAAACTTTAGAATTTGAGTTGAGGTGGCTTATTATTTGCATGCTTAGATGGGATATTATTTGCATGCTACTTAAAATTTATCTTTTCTAAATTCTTAGAAAAATTTCTATATTTTGCTCGTCGTGGATCATATGAGTATTTTAAATACATTCAACAAATCTATACAAACACACAGCTGTAAACCAGTGGAAATAACGAGATTAAACACAAAAGGTTAATCATCTTAAAGACCTTGACTATAAATGTTTGCAATTAGAACCTTTCTAGGTTGTATAACAATAATTGAAGAAGAATAATCCGTTTTATTTTTAATCGCAATGGTAGTTAGCTTTATTTTTACTGGGATATTCTTTACATTGATCACATAGGTGTGGTTTGTCTTCATGTCGTAATTTGTTGTTATATGATTGAGGCTCGTATTCGACATACAACTTTCAACTAACTCTGTACTTATACAAAGAGGCACTAATGTTGCATCACGGCTTAACCTTATTAACCGTTTTTAAGTTTACCAAAGTTTACTTCAACAATGGAGACTTTGTGAATCCATTCTGAGTAATCCATTCTGGTGACATCTGAGCAGGGGTCTTCTCTTTGGATTCCTGTCTGTGTAAACATTTTAGGGACTTAGTGTTCTTCATAATGATTTCTGCAGAAGCTGCAGGGTAAAATTGTAAGAGGAATCTTTTGCGCATCTCTCGTGTAACTGCATCAGAATGCAATCCCAAAGCAGTTAACACTTTTGAGATCCTCCGCTCTATAAAGATCACCGATATAGACAAGTTTGTTAAGAAATCTGTATTGTTTCAGAAGTAGCCAAACAAATGCTCTTAGTGCATCTCAAATTAGGATTACTCTAGTCTAACTATCAAATTAATTCAATGAGCAACGACACTTAGTTTAGCTTCCCTATCAAAAATTTTTCACATTTACATACGAGTATGTCGCTAAATGGCAAGGCAAATGCTTGCGTTACAAATTGAATTCAATCACAAAATAAACACACACTTCTTTATTTTCCAGAAAACAATCCGATCCGAGTTCAAAGACTGCACCGTACTTACTATTGCGCATCGTTTAAATACAATTTTGGATTCCGATAAAGTCATCGTTTTGGACAAAGGTGAAATCATCGAATTTGACTCGCCTACAAATCTACTAGAAGATAAAAACTCGTCCTTCTACAGCATGGCTAAAGATGCAAATCTTGTGTAAAATTAGAAAACAAAATGAGCAAGACAAAATTTAGAATCCTCGATCAATCAATTTAACTGCGATAATTACTAAAGCTGTAGATAGACACATATTTCAATTCCAATTCCAAGCTTACCAAATATTTGCCATAGACCATCCAAAAGATAACATTAAATAGTGAAATTTATTTACATTTATGTTTACAATAATCTGTTGTCAATTATTTTTTTATTTACTTATTTGTTATTTCTGTAATCAAAGTAATCAAAGAATTGAGACGTTAAGTTATCCCAGTCTGTTATGTTTCAACATGAAAATGAACATCAAAATTACTTTGCAATCTATTCTTCATAAATATATACTGTTCAGATTTATTGAGTTTAGCTTAATTTATTATACTTAAATTTGTACTTATGTGTAATGAAAAACAAATTACTTAAATTGATCGTTCTTTTTTTCTCCCCTAGTTTTAAGGATCAATCTGTTTTTTATTATTATTATTTTTTTTAAATCCTAAATCAATGAAATAAAAGATAATAATAATTTTTTTGTAAATGTAAATATATGTGTGTATACAAGTACATATATAGAAATGTGTAATAAAAACTGCCTTATGAACTTAAATTTAAACTACGAAACTTTATAATAATAAAAAAAAAATAAATATAATAATAATAATAATAATAATAAAATTCTTATATTTTAAGTGTTTAAAAAGTAAATTAAAATGCTGTGTGAAGTGCCTCCCCTTTCCGTTAGGTTTAGAGAAGAAGAAATTCAATCACACAAGAAATTCTGTGATTGTATAATGCTTTATTGAACGAAAATTCGTCGTACAAAAGTACAATGAAGGATGGTCTCTAAACAATAAATTCGTTAAAGAAAAATTCCCTTTTTCAGTACATACATACATAATAGTTTTTAATTTTATTTTTACTAAATATAGTAAAGTAGAGTTCTTTTATAGAATAGCAGCCAAGTATTCTTCTTTTCTTATTTTTTCTTTACAAGTTTTACAAACTAAATTTTTCTACAAACTGTTAATAGGGTTTTAATATAATAAGTAAAATTCACATTTACTTAATCTACATATTTAATATTAAACAAACAAAATTGTTACTATTAAAAATAAAGAAAACGAAAGAGAAAAAAATGTAAAATTGCAGAATACCTCATTGTAAGTTGTAAGTAAAATCAATGCAGTTCATTGTTCTACGAGTATCACAAACAAATCACTTGGTAATGTGCAAACTATTTTATATGTTTTTTGGTTTGTTTTTAATACTACTATTTAATACAGCAACGTTTAATATATATGTAATTGTAGCACTAGGTATTAGGCTCTTAACAGATTAAATAAACAAGAAGCATCTTTTTTTTTTTTAAAAAACAGTATTTGTGTTTTTCATTTAACAATTTGTTGACCGGCAATACTTACAAGTTTTAATATATTTCACTTCAAATTAAATTCATTTTTAAGGGGTTGTACTATTTTAGGATTTTATTTTATTGCTTTCAATGGTCCCTTGGGACCTCAAAAAAAAAAAAAAAAAAAAAAATAAAAAAATGACCAGAAAATATCTCGAAACACTT
Source organism: Volucella inanis (assembly GCA_907269105.1). Classification (NCBI taxonomy): domain Eukaryota; kingdom Metazoa; phylum Arthropoda; class Insecta; order Diptera; family Syrphidae; genus Volucella; species Volucella inanis. The sequence goes on from OU026157.1 coordinate 21,591,433, forward strand.
GTTTTTCAAAGGATAGTATAGGGTGATTCATCGTGAGATTTGATTTATAATGTAAAATAAAACACATAAATTTGAAAGTGAACTTAAAATTTTTATTATATTTTAAAAGAACAATTCATGGCAATTACCTTTTGAAAATGACATCATGAAAATGTTGGCCACGACTACGTTTGAGGTGGTCCATTCGGAAGGTCAGATTTTGGGCGACTCGTTCGAGCGTAGCGACTGGTATCTCGCGGATAACAAGAGTAAGTTGGCTTTCAAAGCGTCCCTCGTAGCTGGCTTATTACTGAAGACCTGAGACTTAACATATCCCCAGAGAAAATAGTCCAAAGGTGTGATATCGCACAATCTAGGCGACCAATTTACCATAGCAAAACGTGAAATTAAGTGCTCACCAAAATGATTTCTCAACAAGTCCATTGTTTCTCGCGCTGTATGGCTCACCGAGACCATGTGTTTGAATTTCAGGAAGCACATAGTCCATTAACATGGCTTGATAACGGTTACCATTGACGGTAACATTCGGATTTGCCTCATTTTTGAAGAAATATAGATCACCAGCCTTTAAACCTCACCATACCGTTGTTTTTAATGGATGTAATGGTAGCTCTTGGTACTCTTCGGGTTGCTCATCAGCCCAAATATGGCAATTTTGTTTATTAACGTATCCATTGAACCAGAAATGGGCTTCATCACTGAACAAAATTTCACGATAAAACACCGGATTTTCATTGAGTTTTTCCACAGCCCATTCACTGAAAATATGACGCAATGTACGCTTTTAGGCCGAAATCCTCACGTAAAATAAGCCAAGTTGTCGAATACGCCAAGACAAGCTGCTGAGAACGACGACGAATCGATTCGTCACGGTCTTCGCGTACACTCTCAGCTACAGCTGCTATAGTCTTTTCACTACGTGCTGGATGTGGTCTAACCGGTCGAATACCATCCACTAATGTAAACTGGGACTCAAATTTGGGAAAAGTAGTGGCAATAGTAGTTTCAGTAGGTCGATTATGCGCACCGTAAGTTGTTCGAATCGCACAAAAAACATTTCTCACAGAACGCTGATTTTCGTAATACAGCTGAACAATTTGGAGACGCTGTTATGGTGTGTGTCTTTCCATGATGACTTGCCAAACGATACTGAACAAAAAAAAAACAAAGCAATTTGATAGGAGTCACGCGTTTTCTGTCAAAAAGCCTATTGAAAATTTAGCCCCACGATGAATCACCCTATACAAGACCGCCAGGTAGGTCTATAACTTAATTCGTGCGGTTTGCTAAGAGATGGCGTGACTTGTATTATTCCATTGGAACATGCGTTAGAAAGCTACTGTCATTGTACGTCATTTCAGTATATGTCATTCATTTGAAGCGTAAACAACAAAATTTTTTTTTCACTCAAATATGTCGAACTTTGTGCCTGAAAAAGTGTTTTTGCGGGGAGTTCTTCTTCATTACTATAATATGAAGAAAACTGCTGCCGAAAGTTGAACGAACGTGCCAAAAGTGGTTTGCACGATTTAAAAGTGGTGATTTTGGTTTGAAAGACGATGAACGTCCTGGGCAGCCAAAAAAGATATATTCAAAAGCAAGGAAATTGGGTTACACATGAACTCAAGCCGAGAGACGTCTAAAGGCGGTTTTGCATGTCCGAAATGCTGCTGGAACGCCACAAAAGGAAGTCATTTTTGCATCGGATTGTTACTGGTAATGAAAAATGGATCCATTACGACAACTCCAAGCGCAAAAAATCATATGTGAAACCCGGCCAACCAGCCAAATCAACGGCAAAGCCGAATATCCATGGCGCGAAGGTAATGCTCTGTATTTGGTGGGATCAGATGGGTGTGCTGTATTATGAGCTGCTAAAACCGGATGAAACCATCAATGGACAACGCTACCGAACACAATTAATCCGTTTGAAGAGAGCAGTAGCCGAAAAACGCCCAGGATATGCCACCAGACACGAGGCAATAATTTTCCATCATGACAACGCTCGGCCCCACGTTGCTATTCTGGTTAATAACTATTTGGAAAACAGTGGATGGGAAGTCTTACCCCAACCTCCTTGTAGCCCAGACCTTGCTCCTTCTGACTACCATTTGTTCTGGTCGATGCAGAACGCCCTCACTGAAATACAGTTCACATCAGAGCAGAATATCAAAAATTGGCTTGACTCATTCTTGGCTGCCAAGCCGGCGCAGTTCTTTTGGGATGGGATCCAAAAATTGCCAGAAAGATAGGAAAAACTCATAGCTTCAGATGGGTAATACTTTGAATAATACTATTGTACATGTTTTTCTTAAATAAACGTTCAAATTTTGAAAAAAAAAAAAACCGCACGAATTATAATATATACCCAATATTTATTTCTATAATTTAAAGTTTTAGACTCGTTTATCTCAAAGCTGTATTTTTTAAGTAAGCTGTACCCTTAACTTAAACAATTTTCAACCAATTCATTTTAAATTTTAACTAGATCCTTTAAAATATATTGTCTAGGATTTTCTTTTTATATGGCATAGTTCATTTGTTATTAACAATTTTTTGGCGATTTTTCTGCAAGTTTTGCAAGTTTAACTATAAGGTGCGCCATTCGGCCAAAAATTAATATAATAATAATATAATAATATTAAATCCTATGTACTTCTCTGGCTGTTGTTATGTACAATAAAAAAAATTAGTGACTCATCATTATTTAAAATTTACAGGAGCTGTTGGTACGGTAGAAAGAGAGGCCATCCGAGAAACGCTGCACAGTTGCCATTTTTAAATAAATTATTCTATAAAAATTATCTTTTACACTCAATTACATGTACAATAATCTTCTACCTTTGTAAACTCGATTTATTATATATTTTTCCTGAAAAAAAATCATAAAGGCCTATTTTTACGGGCTCTTGAGTGGCATAACCCTTAAACAAGTTTAGACATTAAGAGACAACGAGCGCTACAGTTTGGAATGGGCCTGCGCCACAAAAAACGAGCCTCTCCAGTTAGGTTGGAGTTCTTTTGCACTTGTGGGTGCCACCTAAAACCCTTACTACTGCAAAGTTATATGTTTGCTGTCAACTGTGATTTTTGTCCAATTCGTCGATGTTGTGTGTCCCTTCCTGATAACATATAGATACTTGGTTTTGCTCTTATTTACCACTTAACCCCTTTTGGCATCTTCCGTTTAAATATTAGTGAAAGTACCAGTGACAGCCCACTGAGTTCTGCCAAATTTGTTAATATCATCGGCGTACGCTAGGAGATGCATAAACTTTTGAAAGATTGTGTCCCTAGTGTTTTCTTCTGAGTTCCGCAATTCTTTCAAGTATGGTGCTTAAGAAGACGCCTGAGAGTCTAAAACCTTTTTTGACATCAAAGGTCTCGAATCAGTCGTTACCAACCTTAACGGACGGAAGAGTTGGACAGGGATTCCAAAGCTAGATACATATATGGTATAAATCTGTATGTATAGCTGGCGTGTGTCGATTTCAAGTTCATTGGTTTTTTTCCAAGATCTGCCTTAGTGAGAATATCTGTTCAATGGTGGATTTTCCTGGTCTAAAGCCACACTGATGTGGAACAATCAGGTTGTATATGGCAGATAGGATGTTAAGAATGATGCGATGTTAAGAAGACTGATACCCCTGTAGTTAGGGCAGTTCAGAGGGTCTCCTTTCTTGAGGATTGGTCAATCAATGCTAAGGTTCCATTCATCAGGCATACTTTCGTCCGACTATATTTTACAGATGAGCTGGTGTATGCTCCTAACCAAGTCATCACCTGCCGCTTTGAAGAGCTCAGCAGTCAGGCTGTCCGCTACAGCAACTTTGTTTGACTTAAGCTTAGATATTACTATCTTTACTTCATCTAGGCCGTGTGGAAGAAATTCTTGGTTTACATCGTTACGTCATCGTTCGTAATTATACAGAAATGCTCTGTATATTATTCAGCATCGACTACAACTCTACTAATATGTTCCCTTGTTCGTCTCTGCAGGCTTTTATCTTTTGGTAAAACTTCCAAATCTCATTCCTGGGCTAGTATCTCTCAATTTCCTGAGAGAGGATCTTCGTCCCTTCTCGTCTGTTTGTGAGCAGTATAGTCCTTTTACACAGCGCCGCTTTATACGTTCCTTGCTTAACTGTGTGTGCTTGCTGGCACTCGTCGGCAACCCAGGGGTTTCGGTGTGGTGGACGAGTTAAACCCAGCACATTAGCGGTGTTATATCTGATGGCTTTTTGGCAATGCTGCCACTCTTAAGAGATGAAGGGAGACTCGATCAGAAAAGGATTTGGCGATCTCTTGTGATTGTAGCCGTCCGACGTCGAACTTCCTCAAAGTATTAGTTTGCCTTTGCAATGTTCTGGATATCCGTAATCGTACCTTGGCTACAACAAGGTAATGGTCCAATAGCTTTTTGGAGGACGTTCGGCCGACAATAATACTGGAGGAGTGGAATCTGGTTGACGGTTGCTTGATCAGGAGTTCTCCAAGTGAATTCCGCAAGCAAAATGCCTTCTCTTTTTAGCTTAGCATTAAAATTGTCTTTGGCTAGGGCACGGCTCGTAAGTCTTTTCGAGGAGCTCGTAGAAGCCATCCTTGGCGGTATCATCTCTGTGGGGGCGTTCGCGCATTTAAAGCTAATGTTGGCAAATTTACCCTTAATATGTATTGTTATGAGTGGATGGTTCACATGTCGGAAACTCAAGTTTTTTGTCTTGTTTTGCAACAGTCCCAGGCCTCCACTAGTTATTCGGCTGTACTTAACTTTCTTTTCTATGGCTAGGCAGTTATCTCGGTGGCACAATCATCAACCTGGTGGGCCAGTTCCATTTTAAATACTCCTAGGACGAGGCGTCGGTCAGACCAAAGCCTGTAACCCGCTCGAAGATGTGAGCGCTGCCTTTGGCCCATTAAGAACTCATCTACCACCATCTCTTTCCCAAGACCCTGACTCAGTATATGAAATCTTTATCAGCCAGTGCTGCAAATATTTTGCAGTAACCCGGATACGGTCTTATTTGCTTTTTTCCTAAAATTTACTTCACAGTTGATTCCGTCTGGGGAATGGTTGTACTCGTATTTAAGCTTGTATATTGCTATCCTTACTTTGTCTTAATATAAGATGTTTAAGATATCTCCACAAGAAAAAGCCCATAGGAATCAAATCGAGACTGTGTGGAGGTCAATTTACGTCTCGACTTCTAGATATGACTTTTTGATCGAAAATTTGACGAACACGACATCAAGAGCCTTTTGTGATCGAGAGCCCTACAATCTTTCGAGAAATTTTTTGTTGACGTCTGAATTTTACTCGGCCATTACAACGAAGCCTTTGATTTGGCCAAGAATGTCAGCAAACGTATGTAGCAAAACAAAAGGCATTAATTGCGGCGTTGCAAAGAACGAGAGCTTCTCATTAGCACTCCATGAGTAAGGTAGACTGGAGGAACATCGCCTTTTCAGAAAAAAAAAACAACAGGAAAACAGAGAACCGTTCGATTTAAGCTATGTACGAGTATATGTATTTAGGCAGACATTGTTTGAAAGTTCTGCCAAAAAAACGACACGAAGCATACAGTGCTGAGGATGACCAAAGAAGAATACACATTGCCTTCTGACTTTACTAAAAAACGTATTTATATAAGCTCATTTATACAAAAGTAGTTACAAATATATATTGCTTTGCTATTCCCAAAAATAAACAAACACTAAAACTAATGGTTTAAACCGTCTTATTAATTTTGTAATAATTTATGCCTTTAGTTGTTTATACAAAGTTGGAACATAATCATCATATTCGGCTTGATAAAAGTTACCAGCAACAGGATTGCCCAGATTGTGCTTTTCAGCAAATTTTCTAATTTGAAAATTTCCTCTGCCACTTCCGCTATTGTTTGGCAACTTCTTCTCATTAAAAGTCAATTTGCTATTTTGTTTGAATACCAAAAACACATATCGATGTAAACCGGTGCCTTGGGGTGGTCCAGATCCAATAAAAGCTGATAGTTCTTCACCCTGTTCAATATCATTTCCAGGAATATTGCCCACCAACCAATGGTGCCATTCACGAAACTTAGGATTTTTACGACTTGGAGCATCTGGATCGGTCATGCAGAGAGTATAAAAAGCTCCGGACTCAGCTGCCCATTTGACTGTTGGTTTGTCCTTAACCTGAGTGGGCGTTAGAACATTACCACCATTCACAGAAACACCACTGGGATAGGTAACCGAGAGGACTTCTGCAGGCGCCATAGATATAACATCGGGAACAACTTGATGTTCCTCCATTGCTGCCATATTCGTGTTAAGATGACTGGTTGACGGTATCTCCTCAGTTTGAACACAGAGAATTCCTGCAACCCAGAATAAAAGAAATTTAGCAGACTTTGTCATCATTTTACTTACGAGTGCTTCTAGAAATAATTTCCTCTACGCAGTTGAAGAAGATTTATATCTAGAGTATCACAGCAACTGACGTTTAAGGAATAGATTTGTACCTAAATAAAATGTGGGACAGTGTTGACTACTGAGTGGATTTTCGTAGGTTTTGCTGCATTTAATTTGCATTTGCTTTTATCTATAAATACCTTTCAGACAAAGATGCAAACATACAACAACTAGTGTTTATTTTGTTTACATAATATATTTTGTATTTCTGCCGGAACAGAATACGAAATGCACCCGCGTTACACACTAGATCCATTTTAAAGGCATCCATGATGCAGATTCTGGCCAAAAGAAATTACTAGTTAATGGGGAAGTCCATTTCGGAGCAATAATAGTTATTCCGTCTTTCGTCTTCGCACATACGGCATGCGTGCAAGACCAGATGTCATCAAAACTCTATTGGGTGTTATACCAAAGACCAGTTCTTTTTCAGAGTAAGATTCCTTTAAGAGAGCAGCCTATGATATGAATACCAAATGGAGCGAGAGTAGAATAAGGCGTGGTAGCATGCAGCTAAGACAGACAGTTCGTTGATGTTTAGCAAAAGCAGAAGGGACGTATTTATGTAAAAGTTTATTACACGACGCATATGATATTGTTGGTCTTATCTTATATAGCTTTGTAACATTTAATAGATCCGATAGGCTTTCATGGGTGACAAGTCTTATGTTTTACCGAGAGCTTATTTATACTGCCAGTAAATCGAGAGTTCGTTTTAGGTTTTCGACGTGCTTCGTCGGTATCCGATATCCGGGATGATATGTAAACACTTAACTTCGTTGGAAAGCCATATGGTTATGCCTTTTAACTTTTATCAGCTTATATCCAAAATACTACTGATATTTTGCGGTGTTAAATATTTCGCCATTTTCGAAAGCACCCTCAATGTCGGATGCGCTTTCAATTCTGCCCCCTTGGTTTTGTAGCGAAGTCTTCCACTTTGGTGTGCATTTTGTATCTTGAGCGAAGGATGCATTCGTAAATCTGTTTTATGGAAACGCTGTTCCATGTTCATTAAAATGAAGGAAGCCATACTGATAGGTCCGACAATTTTAACAAGCGTTTAGTTATCTTTTCCTATTCTCGGTATAGAGATTGATTTTACTATTCGCTAGGGGTGATATAAGTAGCACTATTACATATTTTAACGGCTATAAATCAATTCCGTTAAATGGATCCTTAGTTCGAAGGTATGTCAGTCGAAGAGCACCGCACCGAGGTGCTCTTTTTTTTCCTCCCTGGAACTTAAAATTCAACAAACTACTTAGGTATCTGGACAAGGGAGAATCTAAGGGAGTAATTTTGCAGATGATATTGCAAACGGCATAACTGATAAATATTCTAAAGACGAAAGAGTAACAATTCTTACTGAAAGTATGGCTTCGATGAAGAAAATTCAACAGAAATCTTAAGTTTTTGTCGTACAAATACGAGTAAAGTTATTAAGAATAATTTTGCGCAGTAAATTTTATTCGAAGTCAAATACCCAGATAGAGATAGATCAGATTTAGAAGAGGGGAAAGGAGCCAGTAGGTGGTTTTCTATCTTCTCCAGAAATATTTTCTAAAAAGCTGTCAGTTGTCAGGCTTCGTGGTTATCCTATACAATACCAAATATGTAGTTCGACCTATAATTTGATTTACTGAAATGAACAAGCGGAAAAAGAGTGGTAATAACTGTTGTGTTGGGAATTCTGTTAAATTTAAATTTAAGGCTTGAGCTACAAAACTATTTGAGAGGAGTAAAAGTCACAACGCTGGCAACTTGCAATTTGCAACTTAAACGAGTTACTTTGCTTAATCTATAATTACGCTAGACACTCAATTATAGCAATACCTATCAGTTAAAAGGGCAAGTCGAAAGTAAAATTCAAACTGTTTCTCGGACATCGTCTCAAGTTCATTAGAAGATGATATTTAAATGAGAGTTTGTGAGATACGCGTAATTACTAGCTACTTAAACTATGGGTATCAAAAGCGTAATCAGCAGGTACATATGTAGTTACTTGAACAAGTATACGCGTGGGTTTCTCAATGCGTGTCTACAATGATTTAGCATTGACAATGTTAACATACATAAATCGAAATACAGTTTTTTCATATGAAAAATCAGTCTCGTGATTTTTTTCATTTTAACATTTACTATAACTATCGTACAACTAGAATAGATTATGCAGAAGCCCTTTCAGATCGCTAGACCAGAAGCTGCCCTGTTTTAAGTAAGTTTTATTACTTGACACTCTTGTGTCAGCTTCTAGGTCTTATTCGGAGCAGGGGCCTATAAGTAACTGTACATCTGTCCTTTTTGTATAGAGGCTACAATGAAGGACCTGTGATTGAGGTTCGATAACACTCAGTGAAAGTCTTAGGCGGTTATTTGAGTAAAAATAAAATGACTACCGGAAGAACCACAATATAGTAAGGAGTGATACAATTCCAGCGGAATTTTTAAAAGCAGCTCCAGAAGCCCCTTCAAAGCTTACGCATCCACTGAAAGCAAGCGAGCCTTGAGAGCCGAGTCTCTTGCCAAAGAGTAAAATAACAGAAATTATCGTCAAACTTCCGAAAAAGCAAAGGCTTATTGAGTGCGAAAACTGTACTATAGGGTTTTCTAATAACGACTTGACAATTTTTTTTTTAAATAAAAGGCAAACCATTTGAGATATTTAAGATTGGCTTGAAGTACAATCAAAACATTAATGAATGGACCTCGACTTCGTTCATATGGCCATCGCGTGCACGTTTGCAGCGGTCGATTCGTTGGACTCAGTTTTCAACGACTCGGCCACACATTTCGGCCGATACGGCCGCTATTTCGAGTTCAATGTTGGCTCTGAGCTCTTCCAACGTCGTCGGCGTGTTGGCATAAACAAATGACTAAACATAGCCCCACAGAAAATAGTCAAGCGGCGTTAAATCGCACGAACGAGGCGGCAATCGACTGGCCCTTCTCTTGAGATAACGCGCTCACCATACTTACTCTTCAATAAAACGATTGTAACACATGCGCTGAAAAGTCAGTGTCGTTTTATAGTAAAACAAAATTTTTGCAAAATTCAACTTTATTTATCAATATTGTTGCCTTCGATGGCGATACACTGATTGAAACGATTTTTCAATCTTTCGATACCAGTTTTGTAGTACGATTTCGGTTTAGCCTCAAAATAGGCCTCTGTTTCGGCCATGACCGATGAAGAAGGTCTTAAATCTCTTTCCGGTGAGCATTCTTTTGAGGTCTGCGAACAGGAAATAGTCGCTGGGGGCCAAATCAGGAGAATATGGTGGGTGGGGAAGCAATTCGTAGCCGAATTCATTCAATTTTGCCATAGTTTTCACCGACTTGTGACACGGTGCATTGTTTTGATGAAACAGGACTTTCTTTTTCTTCAAATGCGGCCGTTTTTCTGCGATTTCGCTTCAACAACGCAATGTAATAGTCGCTGTTGATAGTTTGCCCCTTTTGGAGATAGTCGATGAAAATTATTCCATGTGCATCCCAAAATACGGATGCCATAATCTTGCCAGCCGACTGTTGAGTTTTTGGTCGTTTTGGACGAGGTTCGTCGCCTGCTTTCAATCCATTCACAGTAACATGGCCCAATAACGCCGCCGGCATGCAAATGGTACCAAACAGTTATTTTTTGGTGATTCATGAAGCACATGTGGGTTTTCACCCGACCAATAACGGATATTTTTCTTATTGACGAACACATTGAGCCAAAAATGAGCTCGTCACTGAAGATGATTTTGCGACTCCGAATATCTGTAGAAATTAAGATTTTGGATGCTTTTATTTTTTTTTTTTTTTAGAGGTACAAAAGTTTCATTACAAATAAAACAAAGAAAAATGAATGAAATGATCAATATTTTGGCTTTATTAGCTCGCAAATTTTATGAAATTTAGTATTTGAAAACAATTTAGGGCATATGGCCATCGCGACTGCGTCATATGAAGGCCATCCTATCGGTTCAATTTTAAACAATTTTATTCAGCATAACTGGCTTTATTTCAGGAATAACACGCCGAATATTGGCTTCTTAGTCGTCAACTGTACCTGGTTTATTCATATACACGAGTGACTTGAGATACCCCTACAAAAAGTAGTCCAAAAGAGTTGAATCACATGACCTAGGCGGCCTATTAACAAGTCCATTTCTTGACATGATTTGATCATCAAATGTTTATCTCAATAAACTAATGGTCTTGCTTAAATCATTTGTCTTTAAGGCGATTATTATTGACGCAAGGAATCTAAAAATCGTGAATCATTTGCCTGTAGCGCTCGCCATTGACGGTAATGTTGGCTCCATCTTCAGATCTGAAAAAAATGGGCCAATTATGCCTCCGGCATGCAAACCGCACAAGACAATGACTTTTTCGGTTTCAGCAGTCTCGTGAGGATTGTGCTCACTCCAAAAATGGCAATTTGGCTTGTTAACATACTCATCAAGCCAGAAATTAACCCCGTCACTGAAAATGATTTGTTGTGAAAAATTCGTTTTAACTTGTAGTTGATTTTTAGCTCGTCCATTGAACGCACGACACAAATGATGATCCATTGGCTTCAATGATTGCACCAGGTGTATCTTACATTATAACAACAAAATGTATAACAGGAGCGATACTTGAAAAGGTACAGATATCTCTAGTGTTTCACGTGAACTCCTGCCTGGTAGGCTTAATTTCATGGGATGCCCATACATCCATGGGAGAAAGGATACGCCTTGCAATCGTTCACCTTTCCTTTGATACCAAAGCAGAACTCGTGTTAAAAGCAATAAGTTCCACTCTTGGTAGGAGGCCGACCTAAAACCTCTTACTGCTCTTAGGGTCGCAGCACCCAGTATCTACATTGGGTCAAGACCCTTCCCGCGACTTTGGGTTTAAACCACAGCCACCATGACGCTACCACAAGGGGGCCTACCTCAACAAGTCAGGCTCGGACCGAAATCCGAGGGGCTCCTGACTCCCATGGTATCGTGTTTTAAGTCCTGGTATAGACTATCGGTGGTCCTGCCACCCAACAGGACCTCTGACCGGCAGCTTGTAACTGGTCAAATCGTAGAAGCATTCGAAGGCGTAGGTATCAAAAACCTTTACGATAAGACCAGTACATTTGCTTTACCCCCGCTTTTTATTAGACAACGTCATTGGTGGGAAAAGCCTTGATAATTGGGCGGGGTCCACGAAAAGGTACACAATGAGTTGTACAAAAATCAGTGACCGATGGCCACAAAATTGGTAATTAGACATAAGACTTCAAATATTATATGGGCATCAGTCGCCTGAGATGGTTAGGACATGTAGAGCGAGTGGACACTGATACTTCGGCTCGCAGAATCTTCGAATCTAACACCAATGAACAACGCAGCAGAGGAAGACTTCACTTTAGGTGACGGGGACAAGTAGAAGAAAACATCAACCGACTTGGTTGAGGACATCACAACATTAGAGTTGCAATGTATATTTCTAACACATTTCAACGATTCTATGCTGTTTATTTATCAAGAGCGGTATCGGCAGCGACGAGTAAACGATTTTAAAGTGATCTGGAGTGAGACGCCTGTAAATCAGCATCGACTTTTGCTAGCAGAATTTTTCGTAAAGAGACCACAGTAAAATCAACGTAAATTGGCTTCAGTCAAGAAAATAGACTTTCACAATATAAATAAAGAAAGATGCTACCTCTGGTCGTTAAATTTGCGAAGGTGGCTGCAGGAAAAATTTCTGCTTGGTGTTTCAAAAGGCCGGCTCCACACAATAAGAAAAAACCCATATGGTGCAACGATAAAACTAAATTGGGAGTAAATGGCAAAATGCAGGGCTTCCAAGCGTGGTGTAAGCATTACACAAATGGCAAAATCGGTAAAGTGCTTCTTGAGTTATACGAATGGTGCAACAAAAAGTCGAACTGATAAACTTGTGACGAATGGTAGAGAAGTGCAGCGTCGAAACATAGCCAAGCGAGGTGATACGTTTTAGATTGCGTCACAGCAAAGAAAATACTCGGCGGAGATTCAGAGACTGCCGAAATGTATTGAAGACGAGCAAGAACATTTGCGAATGTTGAACAATGAAAGTTGCAACTATAGAAACGTGTTACTTAATAAGACATAACATCTGACATTTAGAATCATTCTCTCGACTGTCGGGCATGAAAAGGAATCGGTAGATTCCGGCGCCCTCGCTCAATTACCAAGACTGCGCCAAACAATGAAGTAGTCTTATAATGAATCAGGGGCAGAGTAATACTCGTATTATCGTAATGGCTTTCAGGTTAACGACACTGAAGGCTACAACCAGTTACATTATTAGCGGCCGGTTATGAGGTGCTGCGGAGCGGCATGGACTACCTAAAGATTTTCCAGGACTTGTTGCTGGATGCCGTGACCATAAGATCGGTAATAGGTTTTAGATATGACTCTACTCAAATCAAGGGTGGAGCTTATATTCTTAAATTTGGTATTGTATTACCGATAGATGGTGAGCGATGGTCAGACGTATGCTGGTCCCCACGTACGTATAGGCATCCGTGAGCTTAAGTCTCCATGACAGGTGTTCACGTAAAACGCTGCCTTAATCTAATCAACAAAGAGAGAGCTTTTTGTTTTACAGCTGACACGAGAAATTCCAGAATTGGGAAGTCAAATACAAATACATTCTAAACTGTTGACAATGCAATAATATTAAACTAGATAGTGCTCAAAGTTTGCGGACAACGATAGAGAAACATCGCCACGCTTTGAAAGATCTGCATATCGGTTTCATCGATTTGAAAAAGCGCTCGATAGAGTTCCCAGATATCTTTTTTGAACCGTGCATGATACGCGATGTACGATGCTGTTGAAATAAAAGATTAATGCTCAGCGGAAATAAGTTTAATATTTGAAGTTTAACTTGACGTACATCAAGGCAGTACGTCTTGCAAGAATTTCTATTAAAGCAACACATCTACAAGCGCAATTTTATCAACATCGTGACAATCTTTTAGGCAACTCTTAATTATTTAATAAAGGTGGTGGAATATAATCAATTATGAATCAGTCTCATTAAGACAGAATATCTGCATTGCTGGTATTTTTAACTCTTGAGATCTATTTAAAAGGAGTCAACGCAGCAAAATGCGAAAGTTGTCAACAATTATGCTCTATTGCTAATCACGATGACGATTTCATATATAAAGTTGGCTTGGGTGGCTTAAATGGTGCGAAAAAAATGCCAGTTTACCTTAAAATCTTATTAAATGCGACAGTTGTACGTCTGGCTTTAACAACCGTATATTAAAATGTATATTTAGAATGTCAGAGGGCGTGAAAAAACGTGATTACGTGAGATTGCGGAAGTCTCCATATTAAGTAAACGATAATTGACAAACTTCAAAATACCCTGTGCCCAAAGCAGAAGATTCTTAGGTTGCAGCCAAGGCTAGAAACAAAAGTGATGCAAAATCATCAGCAATGTCTTGGCTTCACTAATGAAAAAATTTAAAGTAGAGCGACCTGTACAATGGCACTAATGTCAAGCAATTTAGCCCACTCTGCATGTGGTACAGAACGGATGCAGATGCATGGAAGATATTCGTAGCATTAGATCTAAATTTACCCGCTATATATTTCTATATTTAGTAAAAGATTAATCTGCTTTCGTAAGTGTGACGGTGCTTTCCTTGTTCCTTTATAACACTTATGTAGCCTAAGTAATTAAACGTCCATCTTCTTAAACTTCCAACAATACTAGTTTGAAATTTTATTAAAAAAAAAAAAAAAAAAAATCTCTAACACAAAACTGGAATAAAATGAAATAAAATAAAACCTACAGATGGAAACTAGTTAACAAAAAAAATCTTGAAACAATCATTTCCCTCCGACAACACACATGTTAGGTGAGCAACAACTGATCAATGTTACTGCTGTCATCGTTCGTTGTTGTTAACGACTGTCCGCTCTCCAAAAACTCTCTTAGTTCACTTTCGAGATCTACAGAAGTGTGAACTGGATTCGAATTAGTCACATCTTCGTCAATTTCCATTGGTACACTGTTGGTATCTGGCTGAACGGTGTTAGCCGCGCCGACAGTCATTTGTGGACACGGTTCCTGAAGCATCGCGGGCACAATTATACGTGGCGTTGGTGGTGGTGGTAAACCAGCTAAAAAGAAGGGAGACAATTATCTTAACAGAAAAGGAGACGGTAAAATTTTGGCACTCACCATTTGACATTCCCATTGCTTTCCGCAAGCCATACGGATCTGCAATAGCACCCGGTGGCAGTTTCTTACAAATGTCCGATAAATGCAGTGTAACTTGCTGGGCTAGTTGAGTTTCATCGGGACCAGGTTGTGGGACCAGAGCTAAGTGATTCGGCAATGGCTGTGATAAACGCTCATGTTGTGTACTGCGTAGCTTATCAATCAATGAGAGATTGTTACTTAGATGTTCTTGCAAACGACGGGTTAGTTCGTAGTTCTTTGTCTCCGATTCCATGTCGTTGAGGAAGGACATATCTATACCAAGTTCGTTGAGCGATTTTAATCGATTGAAGTCTATCTTGGTGGTTTTGTACTTTTCGTACTCCTCCTCAATTTGTTCTTTAGTTTCAGGGAAACATTTTGATATTTCCGTTGTCTCGTACGTCTGACATTGCATGTCGTAGAGTTCTGCCATTGTTTTGCTATGCTCGCCATTAGTTAGCACATCTAAGAGGCCACTGGCTAGAACAGTTGCATAGTTGCTGTCTTTTGTGAATTGCATAATACTCTCAGCATATTCGGCACTGCTTGCATCACCGTAGGTTCTCAGGACCAAATCGGTCTCCTCCTTGCCCAAATTAGAGAATCTGGAATCAAAAACCGGAGCAAACGACGCAAAAGCTCCGTAGTTGAGTGGTTTTACTAATTTCGCTGCGTTTCGTTTGTCCTCTCGCAGACCTTGTAGCTGCCCAGTTCCGGTTTTAAGCTTGCCGACCAAATCTCCAATGGTGACCACTTTCTCTGGACCTTCATTTTCGTCCTTTAGCAAAATCTTCAGAGAAGTAGTCCCATCTTTAGTCTGTCGAAGGAATCCCATGGAGTGAGCCTTATCTCTGGCTGTGAGTTTCTTCTTTGCGATTCTCGAGGCATTCTGCACTTGAGCTAGTATCTCTTCGGATGTCAGATCATCCACATAAGGCTCAAAGCGAGATTTTGGCTCATTTTCTATGCGCAACGCTCGCCGCTTCTCCTCCTCTTCAATCTGAGCCTGAGTCTGTTCCTCAGCACCAGTCGAAGCTCCTTCATCTGCCGAATCGGCCATGTGGTGGTCGTTGAATTCTCCGTGGATCAATTCGAAGCCCAGCTCTTTGGCTGTTAATTCGCGCATGTATCCGGACAACGGTTTCAAACTACGCATAAGACTCTCTGGAAGGAGTAACTTCGAACCCATTTGCAATAGACGCTTTGCCGCTTTGTGATAAACGGTCTCCACGTGATTGTAGCGAATGGCGTTCTCGCACATCAATTTGAAATCATCGGAAAATTCTACCAGGGTGGAGTATTCATTGTCCTCGATCTTCTGGCGCATTGTCGAAAAGTCCATTGGCTTGGTTATGATAGAGGAATATCCCGGTGCAATGTCATCAGTAACTGGCCAAGCGAAGAATTGATGGGGATCGCGCTTTTCCAGCGAACGCAGCAAATGGTCTAAAAGTTTCGTCAAGGGTGACTTGCTTTGCTTCAACTTTAGCACACACGAGCGTGGTTCACGACCTGATTCACTTGACGAACTCGGAGTTTTTGGTGCTTCTAACTGTTTAGGTGTTAAAGCGGTGCCTGGTGTTGAATTTCCCGGTGTCGAAGCTGTCCCTGGAGTTGAGGCAGCACCCGGTGACGGAATGATAATTTGCATTGGCTACAGAAAAATACAAGAAAAGTGATTCAACAACAGCTTGAAATTTATGTTTTCACTCTCACCTCTGGCAGCTTGGCAGGACTTCCAATTGGAGAACTAATTGGTTCCTCAATTTTCTTCGGTATAATCGGTTTAGAAACCGGCCTACACGAAGGACTATTCGCCGTAGTTATTCCGGCGTAGTACAAAATATTCTCTGGCAACGGCTGCGAGTTGTCCTCTACGAAACTAAACTCATCCTGACTCGAATCGTCACGGTGTCTGTGCCTCTTTTCCTTGTGATGTTTGTGCTTCTTTTCACGATCCTTCTTCTTCTTCTTTTTCTTGGATTTCTTATGTTTTTCGGGATACTCTTCAAGATTTCCAAATAATTGTTCATCAGCCACAGCTGAAGATGTCCCCGAATTCGATACACCAGCTCCCGTACTCACTGCTGCCTCACCCTGAGCACCATAGGCCGGCGAATCGTTTCCATATTCCGGCGTAGAATTACTTCCAACTTTAAGGATTAATTTTAAACTACTTGAACGATGATCCATGCTGTATTCTGGGGAGGAAGAAAAATATTTAATTTTTTTTTTTTTTCGTAATGCTATTGAATGGGATTGAGAAGAGAAAAAATAATTGCAAATTCTGCGCAAAACCAAACTCGATGCACTACCCCGCTGAGTGAACACAATTGCGAACCTACCCACCTTCGTATTTATCTCGGCGTTCGGATTTATGTTTTTTGTGTTTCTTTGAACCCATAATAAGTCGGTGCGAGTTTTTTTTTAATTAATAAAAATAAGAAAAACTAAAAACTAATGAAGCAAATATGAAAACAAAACCAAAAGTAAGACGCGTCCAATTCAATTTGACAGTTTCCATTTTTATTGTTACTTGTTTGACAAAAAGTGAGAAGGTCGTGGTGGTGGTTTCGATATGGATGTGAATAAAAGGATTGTATACGGGTGCGGTTGGAAAATGTGGTGATGGGAAAGCATACAAATATAATAAATTTGAAAAGCACTTTGAAATGAAGGACGAGTTTTCTTATGTTTATGTAAAAGTGGACAGAAACTGATGAAAAAATAAAATAGATTCAGCGTTGGCAAGAAAGATGATTCGTCCGCAAAGGTTAACATTTTCGATGTTGTCGTTGCTTGAATTTGTAGAGGAGCTCATGGAGATAAATTTTTTTTAGTAGTATTTTAAAGTTATAGTTTTCTGTTGTGACAAGTTTTGCTACCAGAGACGTTGGTGTTTGGTGTCCTTTTTTGTTAACACCATATACTTTGTTTTAAAGTCATAAACGCTCTAGTGACAGCTCATCGATTTCATTTTATAAAGTTAGTGCCGACAGCGTTATGTTAGCACTTTTACAAAAATATTGTGACTTCGGGTTTTCCTGTGAGTTTTGCATAACTTTGCAAAGTATACTGGATAGCGTACTGCTTAGCCAAGCCCTTTGTTCAGGGGTTTCATTGAACAACCGACCTTCCACGTTGGGAGTTGATCGTGTGGTAACTTCGTCAACGTGGAGGCAAAAAAAAAAAAAAAAAAGAAAAACACAATTTCGAGGTGGTTAAAAAGCCGATGAAAATGTACAATATCTACTGCGGTGACTGCTACGAAAAAGGAAGGCAACGTTTATCTGCATTTCGATTTGTTATTCGAGGGAGACTCAAGCAAAAAGTCTTAAGCGTTCTGCATTTATATACTGGGATTTTCTTGTTTCAGTCAACCGGAAGCCGGATTGATCATGATCATTACCAAAACAAACCATGTGAATAGCTGAAAATCGTTATCTGTTTTTCGTTTGCTGTGGTCGTCATTCAGAGGATAGCGCCATTAGCCCGCTATAACTGCATCTTGAGCACTGCCATTGGTACGCTTCAAACTCCTCAATCAAACCTGAGGTCTGAATATGTAAAAGTTATTTACATATTTATTAAATATTTCAATGCGATAACTTCCAAATCAAGCTGTCACTTTTGACATTCAAGTTCAGTATTGTTTGACAAATCATCTTAGTTAGAAGAACGATTACATACCATTCAAACTCATTTTAAAAATCTCGGAGCGCACGAGATCGTTATTCGTCGCCTTTACTGAAGAAGCTGCGGATACAAAAGAAACTGTAGCCGCTGTGAGTGAAAGTATTACTCAAATTATAAATTGTTATTTCCGTTGTGGATAGCAAAAGTTTACCCTTTTTCATCCGTATAAGATCCCGCTGGCTAAGAAACTAAAGCTACAAAATCATTGATTGCGACTTGAGTTCGAGCATTGGGCTCTTGAGTCTGAGCCCAGACCTTCAGAATTCTAAGGCACTCAATCAACTTACTTCGCTTGATATAAAAAAAAAAAAAAAACGAAATAACCACCGTGGTGCTCCCATTGTTCCGACTTGCTTTTTTTTCGTTAAGTTGGTACATCTGTTGTTGATATTCCCTCTAGATCTAAGCGTCAAAGCTTGACATTTGCCAAAGTTACGTAGCCATGAGTACATCTATCTCTGTGTGTTGGCGATGTTTTTAAAATTTTAGAAATAAATTTATATTTGCAACAACGAACTTTTATTAAATTTTGCGTAAAAAAGCAGATTTAATTGTTTGCGAAAGTTGGAAATGTTGTAAAGTGTCTCGGCAACGATTCTCTAAAAAAAAGGTCATTTACCAGTTGCTCAAGCGGTTCAAAAGTGGTCGTGAGTCAATCGAAGATGATGAATGCAGACGCTTTGCCGCTTTGTGATAAACGGTCTCCACGTGATTGTAGGGAATGGAGTTCTCGCACAACAATCTGAAATCATCGGAAAATTCTACTAGAGTGGAGTATTCATTGTCCTCGATCTTCTGGCGCATTGTCGAAAAATCCATTGGCTTGGTTATGATAGAGGAATAGCCCGGTGCAATGTCATCAGTAACTGGCCAGGCGAAGAATTGATGTAGATCGCGCTTTTCCAGCGAACGCAGCAAATAGTCTAAGAGTTTCGTCAAGGTCGACTTGCTTTGCTTCAACTTTAGCACACATAAGCGTGGTTCACGACCTGATTCACTTGACGAACTCGGAGTTTTTGGTGCTTCCAACTGTGTTGGTGTTAAAGCGGTGCCGGGTGTTGAATTTCCCGGCGTCGAAGCTGTCCCCGGAGTTGAGGCAGCACCCGGTGACAGAATGATAATTTGCATTGGCTACAGAAAAATACAAGAAAAATGATTCAACAACTTGAAATTTGTGTTTTCATTCTCACCTCTGGCAGCTTGGCAGGACTTCCAATTGGAGAACTAATTGGTTCCTTAAATTTCTTCGGTATAATCGGTTTAGAAGGGATATTCGCCGTAGTTATTCCGGCGTAGTACAAAATATTCTCTGACAATGGCTGCGAGTTGTCCTCTACGAAACTAAACTCATCTTGACTCGAATCGTCACGGTGTCTGTGCCTCTCCTCCTTGTGATGTTTGTGCTCCTTTTCACGATCCTTCTTCTTTTTCTTGGATTTATCCTTTTCGGGGTACTCTTCAAGGTTTCCAAATAATTGTTCATCAGCCACAGCTGAAGATGTTCCCGAATTCGATACACCAGCTCCCGTACTCACTGCTGCCTCACCCTGAGCACCATAGGCCGGCGAATCGTTTCCATATTCCGGCGTAGAATTACTTCCAACTTTAAGGATTAATTTTAAACTACTTGAACGATGATCCATGCTGTATTCTGGGGAGGAAGAAAAATATTTATTTATTTTTTTTTTTCGTAATACTATTGAATGGGATTGAGAAGAGAAAAAATAATTGCAAATTCTGCGCAAAGTCAAACTCGATGCACTACCCTGCTGAGTGAACACAATTGCGATCCTACCCACCTTCGTATTTATCTCGGCGTTAGGATTTATGTTTTTTGTGTTTCTTTGAACCCATAATAAGTCGGTGCGAGTTTTTTTTAATCAATAAAAATAAGAAAAATTAAAAACTAATGAAGCAAAGATGAAAACAAAACCAAAAGTAAGACGCGTCCAATTCAATTTGCCAGTTTCCATTTTTTTTTGTTACTTGTTTGACAAAAAGTGAGATGGTCGTGTGGTGTTTTCGATATGGATGTGAATAAAAGGGTTGTATTCGGTAGAGGTTGGAAAATGTGGTGCTTGGAAAGTATATTAATGTAATAAATTTGAAAAGCATTTTGAAAGGAAGAACGAGTTTTCTTAATTTTATGTAAAAGTGGACAGAAAAGATGAAAAAGTGCCGACAGCGTATGCTAGCACTTTTACAAAAATATTGTGACTTCGGTTTTTCCTGTGAGTTTTGCATAACTTTGCAAAGTATACTGGATAACGTAGTGCTTAGCCAAGCCCTTTGTTCAGAGGTTTCATTGAACAACCGACCTTCTACATTCCCACGCTGCTATTCTTCCGATTTGAGTTCTGTTTTTTTTTTTAAGTTGGTACATCTGTTGTTGACATTCCCTGATTTAATGGTGCGCGACGTTGGAATTGTTGGAAAAGTAATTCGGCAAAGTTTCTCTAAAGAAAACGGTAGTTTAGCAGTGGCACGAGTGGTTCAAAAGTGGTCGTGAGTCAATCGAAAATGAACGCAGTGGTAGACCATCGACATCGAAAACCGACGTAAACGTCGATGAAGTAAAATATGTTGGTCAATAACCGCAAATTAACCATCGGTGGGATAGCGGAGGACTTGAACATTGCCTACGAATCCGTCCAAGACATTTTGGTTAATCATTTGGGTTTCCGTCGTGTAGCAGCAAAGATGGTGCCAAAAGACCACAATTTCATGCAAAAAAGAGAGACCATGTTGACGTCGCAAAAGAGATGATTTGCGAGTCTTAATCCGATCCCAACTTTTATCAAAAGGATCATAACTGATGGCGAGACGTGGGTTTATGGGTACGACACGCAATCCAGACATCAGACAAGTGAATGGCGTTCCAAATGAGCCGAGACCAAAAAAACCACGTCGTTTTCAGTCAAAAAAGAAGGCAATGCTCACGGTTTTCATGGATTCCATCGGTGTAATGCATCATGAATTTTTGCCAGAAGGCCAGACAGCAAACAAAGACTATTATTTGGGCGTTATGAGACGTTTGCGTGAATCAATTCGCCGAAAGAGGCCTGAATTGTGGGCAGAAAACTCGTGGATTTTGCCATTATTATTCGTAATTTGTTGACGAAAAATGCAACAAATACCAATCGAGTTAAAAAACCACTACGGGAAACGCGTTTCAGCAGCCGAAAGGATGTAATGGAAAAATCGCAGGAAGCACTGATAACCGAATATAAAAAGTGTTTCGAAGATTGAATCAAGCGCTGTCATAGGTGTATTGCAGTCGATGGGGATTACTTTGAAGGGGACAATTTAGATATAGATGTATTGTACTTGTAATTTTAATTTTCTGAATAAATTCCGTGAAATGTTGGTGGTATATCTTAGAGCAAATGCGTTTGAAATGGCGGTATTTGAAAGGTTATTGTGTCCAATAGGAATGCTCTACGGATCGAAAGGTGGTGGATAGCATACGAGTCACACATATCAGCTCAAACAAACCAAGTAGGATGCAACCGCCGATTTGAACTCGATCTCTTTAGAATGTCCATGATGAGGGCTTTTAAAACAAACAACTATAGTTTCAATCTTCATTTTATTTTAAAACTTATTTGTTTTCTTTCAAATCCAATCGGTCGATCTTTGAATACCCAATACCATTGGGATGGTCCGAAGGCTGGTAAATCGACAAGTCCCTTACAGCAGACTGAATTTCAGGAAAACGGTTAAAATCAAACTCAGGATATTTATAATTTGGCAATTCAACCCAAACACTGGATATCTACAAGGGTAACAAAATTACAAAAAAAAAAAAAAAAAATAAAAATAAAATAAAATAAAATAAAAAACAGGTCAAACCGGTCTCACCTGTGGTATTTCTTTCAAAATAGATTTTCCTGCTTCGTAGGAAATATATTGCACACTAGTGGTAGTAACTCCAACCTTTGGGTCACCAGCAAAGGCCTTGACTAATAGATCCTTGACTTGATTCCAGCTTTTCGAGAAGTCGACATCCTTTATAGTTGAATATTGCCATTTGCTAGCGATTTCAACACATAGAACTCGATCTGGTTGATCACCTTCGGTATGAAGACCGGCTTTTAAATAACCAACAAATGGTGCTTGAGCTGACTTCACTATCCGAAGGCCCTCGATCCCGCCAATAACAATCGGATTAGGATCTAGATGTCAAAAAGAACATTGAATGAGTTAGAAGACTTGACTTTATAAAGGTAAGAAGAGAAATTTACCATCCCTCTTTCGGACAACATCACATGAACGTTTTACTGTTGATGTCATTGTAAAAGAGTGATTATGTTCTCCATATAATCGCTCCCACGGCATCTCCTCCACACGAACATGAGACTCTACCACGATGGGATAAGTATCTAAGAAATGTTGGGTGAGAGTTAGGGCAAATTCCTCCGTGGTGGTTAAACCTATCCTTTTGGCGTGGAGAAAGATGTTGACTTCTTGGACATCACTGCCCACGATGTCAGTGTTGTCAGCTACAATGGCAGTCAAAGACAGGTAAAGGTTAAGTAAGTGATGCCCCTAGAGAGGGATATCTATACATCAACTTACCTTCATAGTATTCCTTATGAGTAGCCAGCTTCATATGCGTAGATACAATGAACTCCTTCACTGTGTGGTAGGTGCCATTCTTGACTAAAGCCACAACTCGGATGTTTTCTTTCCCATAACTGTAATCATCTAGCCGATATTGAGGAAATTTTGGATCAGGAAGTTTCGACTGTGTGGTGGTGTCATTAATGTACAGCTTGCGAGGGAACATCTTTACACTGCATGCAGGCACTTACTAAAACTGTTGTTGATGCCAAAACCTTAATGCTTCATCTTATCTCGAAGTGATGATAAGACGATTATTTGACTTGAGATTACGGATTCGTTTGCTATCTTTTCATGTTTACTTTGAAGTTATTATTCTTTGTGTCTAAAATGTTTGATTAAGATTTAAATGTCTGATATTATTAAGTTGAATGATATGTTAAGTAGGCAGGGTTTGAGGGGTTTAGTGAAAGTATTTTCAAATTGAGCATGTTTTTTTTAGCAAAACAATTTATCTTGGCTACGTGTTATACTTTTCATCGTTGTTTTACATGTTGTACATACTGGATATATTGTATTATAGTTGTAAGTTAGCTATGTAGTTTAAAATTTATCAAAAAAGATGTTTGTGTGAGGCGAACCTCTCAAATATTTTATACTTGATACGATTTTTGGAACCTTTTCGACCTTTTAGAGTGTTAGACGATTTTGTTGGATTCGTACATTTTTAAACTCTTTAGCTAATTTTTGTGATCTTCAAAGCCCAATGATCCTTGGTATTATTCTCACAAATGTTATACATCAAGTCCTCTGGTTCTTAATTGAAGTTTGGGGCTTCTCTATAGTTTTAAACCAAAGGGTTGAGATTTGGCCGAGATGAAGCTATTATGAAAAAAGCGTTCGCTTTTTGATCAGATATTAAGTCAAAAAAGGTGGATGGATGCTATAGAAATAGGGTGGGCACTGAGAGGTGTCGACTTGAGGTTGTTCAGTCCTTTCACTGTTTCTATGCATCAATTATGCTTATTTTACCTCCACGTGGTAACCATGGGGTACTATGTCCATCCGGACTCGGTTAGCCAAACTTACGCGTGTTGACCAGCAGACAAAAATAGCAGCACTATATGTTAAATATCGGATAAGTTCCCCAGATGTAATCAACGGATGAAAAACTGCGACATGTTAGAGGCAGACTTAGGCTAAAAATCTTGAGTTTCGGTGTGTTAATGAGCGTTTCGTAACAATCAGTATTAAGGCTTAATATTCCAATATAAGCCTTATATGCTCGCACGTTCCCACAGAGGAGAAAGATGACCACACCAAAGATAGCTTCTACGAGCTCTTGGAAAAGACCTACCATCAGTGCTCTAGTAATGGCATTTAATTGTCCTGATTTTAATGCTGTACTGTCGGAAGGTATAGCTTGCACGACACCACCTCCGAAACATTGTCGTAACTGGCACATGGTTTCCAAATCTTGATATCGGACCATCACATTGTTTTAGTCAAGATAAGGTTGCGGATATCCCGAAAATCGCAAAGGCAAGCTAATAATGTTTGAAAGTTTGAAGTCAGATGGCTACAATTGCAAGAGACCGCCAAATCCTTCTCCAATCGAGCCTCCCTTAATCTCTTAAGAGGTCCTATGCACCAAGAATCGAAGACTAGGGGTATGATTGGCAAAAAGCCATCAGAATTGCCGCCTCTGATGTGTTGGGTTTTGCTTGGGCACCAAAACGAAACCCCTTGTTTGACGACGAGTGCCGGTAAGCATATGTGGCTCAGCAAGGAGCATAGAAAGCGGAGCTGCATAGAGGGACTAGCGCTGGTCACGAGCTCTATGAGCAGGCGAGGAAAGACGTACACATGATGTCTCGGACAAAACGTCACCTTCGACAGATATGACTTTGACATAGTAAAGGACTTTGTCTACCTAGGCTCCGCTATAAATTTAGACATCGAAACCAGCGCTGAGATCAAATAAATAATAAAAATTGCCAATCGCTGCAGAGAGCAAAGGCTCTCTTTCCAACAACAGAAGTGACCATATATAAGATCCTAGTAATCTCAATCCTGTCCTTGGCTGCATAGACGGTGAATGGAGGAGGAGATAAAACGACGAACTCTACAGGCTGTATAGCGAGCGTTTATGATTTTGTATTCCTTGGAAAGAGGGGGAGATCAGGGGGTAAGAGTTCTCTAATCATGCTGAGATGCTTTCCTGAGACGGCTATTGAGACGGTCCCAATTACCGGTGTTTGGATATATTAAACATTTATGTCACTATTTTTCGCAATTGTTCAAGTTCAGGGTTTCCTCATGTTATACACTTTGTAACAATTTTGTATTTTAATACAAACGCCCCCTTCAACTTTTTTATGATCTCTCAATGTCAGAAGTATCATAGTGATGTTTTCGAACGAGCAACGTTTGGAAATTACTAAAAATTACTACCGGAATTCAGAGTCGGCGGACATAAATTTAAGAGCGCTTACTCCAATTTTAGGTCGTAATAATCGTCCCTGCTGTGCGGGCTATAGTAGATAAATTCGAGTCAACATATTCACTATTGAATGTTCCTGTGCCGGTCGAAAATATCGAAGCCATAAATGCTTCAGTTCAAAATGAGCCAAATCAGTCGATTCCACGCCGTTCACGGGAATCGGGAATCTCTCAGTCCATATTGTGGCGAATTTTGTGTAAAGATATTATTCTATACCTTTACAAGATCAAATAAACTTAAGAACTGAAGCCTCTTCAGCGATGAAGCTAATTTTTGGCTAATGGCTTTGTCAACAAAATGTGTATGATTGGATAACATCCACTAAAAGTGATCGTGTGGCGTGGATTTCATGCTGGAGGTGTGATTGGACCGTAATGGTCGCAATGCTACGGTCAATGAAATTCTCTATCGTGCCATGTTGTAAGACTATTTTTGACCAGAATTCGATGAACTTGACACCAGTGATATGTCAAATGGCCATCCCGCTCGTGAGATTAAATGCGTTCTGGCCGATATGTGTGGAAGAGTGGTGGAAAATTGAATCCGAAGAATCGATCGCTGCCAACGGGTTCGCGCTAGTCATATAAAGGAGATAGATCGAATTCCATACTTAAATCTAACAAGTGTACTACACTTGGAATAAATTTCAGCCCACTATCTCCGATACTCTGTGCTTTGTTTAAATTCAAAATTGTCATGTCGTTATTAAAAAACCCGAAGTTCTTTGGCAGTAATTTTTTTTTTTTGGTATAAAAAACTTTGGTTTTGTTTTTAGATTATGTTTACTTGATATCTTAAGTTTTCTTCTATTAAGTCGATTTTTAGCATTTTTCATTGTTCTTGCGATTCATTGAGCTTCCGGCGATAGGTTTTCGCATTTTTGACGGATATTCTCTTTGAGGTCTAGAAGAGTCTGAGGTTTGCTGACATAGGGTTGTATATACCTGTAAAAAACTCCACAAAAAGAAGTCTGAAACGGTTAAATCAAGCGATCTTGCTGGACAATGCAAATCTGCAAAACGAGAGATTAGGCGAGGCGCTTCGGAAATGCAGCCCTCAGAACTTCGGTTGTGGCAGTATGCGCCGTTGCTCCATCCTGTTAGAGCCACATGTTCTGCACAAATTCATCCAATTGAGGAAGCAGAATTTTGTTGAGCATGGTTCTGTAGCGCTCGTCATCCACAGTAGTCATTTAGCCCGCAGCGTTTTCGAAAAAATCACGCCCGATTACGCCTCCAGCGTAAACAACACACCATGCAGTAACTTCGATTTACTATTACTATTATATGCGGATTTTGCTGATTCACATATTCATAGAGATAAAAATTTGCCTCGTCGTTCATGATAATTTTCGATGAAAAGTTGTCTCCCTTGTGATCGAGATTCAAGATGGCTTGCGCGTTGGTTACACGCGTTTGGCGGTCAAAAGCTAACAGCTGATGCACTGTTCTGTACTTTGTAGGGAAACATCTTACAATCTTTCACCTAAATTCTTCCCAATTCCCAAATGGGTGACACGTCGTCTGGTCGATACATACGCTGCGCCAACACCACCGACGAATTATTCTGTAATAAAATCGTAACAATTATTCAGCTTTCTTTAGGAGTAAAGCGATTCATGTCTTGTTGACTTGTATTTTGTATCGGTTTACTTCACAAATGTCAAAGCAGAATTTTGCCACCATTTGCAAAAATTATACGGTCTTCCGATAGGGTTATGCCCCATCTCTCTATTGCCCCTATCGATTAAGCATGAGACGCAATATGTCATATTTTTCCTACCCGTAAAGGTTACAAGCAATTCTTGACGTTCTTTTCAGCGACGTTCTATATACCTCTGGTCTAGCTGCATGACTGTTTACATTTATCATCATGATTGATATGATGAGCTATTCTCACCCGTACAGGACATCGTCACCCGTAAAACAGCAATATAGTGGTCCGAGTCAATGTTGAATCCTTGGTAAGTTCGTACATCCAAACTGCTAGATACCTTCCATACGTCGATCGCTAGATAGATAGCCTACAAGTTTTCCATAGTAACAGTACTGAGAATCACCAGGATAAAGCCGCTCAGTGCGTACAAAATCCTCTATTCTACTGGCTGAATGATGAAACTTTCTATAAGAAAATAAAAAAAATTCAGAACTTTGAAAATTAAGTTTAAAAAGAAAAATTATTCTACTTTTGATGTATAAGCCTACGAAAATTTGAAAACAAAATTCCAAAATTAAAAAAAAAAAAAATAATTAAAATGTTGGCAATCCCAGTTCAAATATCGCTTTCATCCCGAAAGGTTCCAAGGCTTAAGAAGAGTAAGCATCAAGCTTGAGTGCATTCAAAATCGCTTTGATGTTAAATGTCATTTCGATAACATTTTCAGATACTTCGCTGGCCGGACGGAAAATACTTCTCGAAATGAAACTCCAAAAAACCATGCGAAGAAATTTCAATAAAAAACTTCAAAGTACAGAAGAACATAAGAAGGGCGTTGTTCAAAGGAAACAAATGCTGGTGGATAACTTAGAGAAATACGAACAGTTGTCTAAAGATAGAAATGCTCTTTCTGCTGAAATCAAAATCATGAAAGGATATTTGTCGGATATTCGTCTAAAGCTGAACCGGTCTCTTTCTGGTTTGAACAAAAACAAAAATTTGATTGCGATGAAAAGGAGACTAACTGGTGAAATGTTGGCCAACCTCAGTGTTTCGGAAAAATAAAAAAAGATCCGTTGAAATCTTTTAAAATGTTTCATATCAGCATTATTGAACTTAATTGCTTACAACTATTCATTATAAAGCAATACTAACTCCATCTATGATTTGGATCAAAAGTTTAATATATTTTAAAATAAAGATCCTCAAAATGATCAAATTATTGGCCAGCTTACTTCTGTTCCCTTAATAAGTTACTGATCTATTGGAAGTTTCCGCATGTGACTTCATCAGTATTCCAATCTCTTCCGAAGGAGACTGGCTTTATCAAATAGGCGAAAAACCTATTACGTAACGCCGACAAAGACAACAAATATAATCAGACAGAGTACAATACTGCCAGTCTGTGACAGTCTTAACACACTGTCCTTAAAATAAGTGCGTTCATACAGAATGCCTATATGCTGCCAACACTGAAAAGTCCTACTCATAGTTTTTTCTCAGCCTATTTCTTCCTGTGATAGAGCGAACTAATCTAAACTAATCTTGACATCGATAATGTCATCTAGACCGAACATGGGAAAATTTGAGGCTTGCGGAAGAAGGCAAGAACAAGTTTCCATTCCATACGAAACGGCGCTGTATTAAAGGGCTAAAGCCGCTTGCGCAATCTACGAGCAAGAACGAATCGAATAATATCAGCTTTCCCATCATTAGAAAAAGCAAAAAACAAGTAAGTTATGCCTCTCCAGGTACATCATTTGGAAGTTTTTCCAATAATTTAAAACCAAAACCAATTAATCCCGAACAGACATCAGTAGAGATCAAAGAAATTAATTATTTGTGTCGCATTCGATTTTAGAGATAAACGCAAGAACTGCTTCTGCGCATCATCAAATGACGTGAACGGGTAAGTGCATCCACCAAATCATTTAAGACAAGTTTGTCAGATGAATCTACGACTTATAACATGATCGTATGCGGGTATGTGTATCCGAAAGAAAGATATCCCAACTATAGGTGCATCAGCCTCCTAAGCACTGTGTGCAGATCTTAACCCTCGTATTGTGTGAGCGCTTAAAACCATTTGTCAACAATCTGACCTTCTTCTTTTAGTGCGGTCTTAAGTCCGGTACGTGTACCCAATCAAAAATTACCACTATGGGAACTTGTAGAGCCAACCAAAGTAGTTCAGATCGATTGATCACCAATTCTTGAGCGATTTCAAGGTATAGGTCAGAGTATAGGTCATATCTGTCATATCTTTCATCCCAAAGATTTATAATTTTACTCAATTCAAAAAGTTGCCTAAAATCCTCGTACTGTTTTCCGCTCGTTTGTTTGTTGGGAATTTGGGAACTGGACAGTGATTTTTTGGAGATTATATTGAAATTATTGCAAAAAGAGTACTTAGTTTGGAGCTTGACATGTTCATCTCATTTTCTAGAAAACAAAATCCAAATTAAACAAACCGGCCAAATTAACTGTTTAACGTTCTACACGTCCGTTGAATAAGCAAACATCCTTTACGGAACTCATTGTGGACACCGTGTCAATGGAAATACTGGAGGTTTGCATGGAGAAGGTTAATGAGTTGTGGGTAGGATTCAAAACATTTGAAAATTCAATATATGAATTAGCGCTCGCACAAGGGATTTTAAGATGTTTGCACATTGCGCGTCAAAGGAAAAGTAGGAACGGAAAAGAGAGAGATACTGATGTGCGTTGGTTTTAAATGTTTGCAAGTTATAATGACTAAGATATAAAGAGCTCTGCAGGGTATTCCATAAGCGAGTTCTACGGCTTAGGAAAAGATCACGATGTTTCAGAGTACGTTCGATGGTGGGGTTTAGGCTGAACTGATGAGCATTCATAGCGAGACTGGTGTTACGGTTAAAAGTTTGAAGGGGCGGAATGCTATTGGCAATTTCGGTGGAGCACTGTTCGTGAAAATAGCGACACAACAAAGTGAGACAAGAGACGTTACGTCGGTGTTCGAATGTGTCGAATGACTGTGTCAAATTGGCATCGCATATAAGTATTATCGCACGGTTTTGGATCCTATCTAACAAGTGCAAGAGGTCTTTGGGGCACTTGATCAGATGTGGGTATTGTACTTCAATTTTAGGCGGATGAATACTTTATATAGTGTGGCCAAGTCAGAGGGAGTGAAATATTTCTTACATCACTCGAGGAAACCTAGACATTTCGCAGCATTTTTGCTACAGTTTGATTATTGACAAATATAAAGAGAATGGAAAATTTTTCGGTTTCGACGATGTAAGGACCATTCATGGGTAATGGCTGGATATTTTAATTTCGCTTTAATGATAGAAGACAGCATTAAGTTTTCGAAAAATTAAATTCCACTTATTCGTTGATAGATCCCCAAATGGTTATGCTGATAATATTGAAATTTATGGAGCTTAACATTCAATGTCGTTCTCGTTCTACAGCCGAAAAGCAGGGAGCAGGGAGTACTGTCATCAGCAAAGGAATATATTGGATTAGAAGTAGCAGTTAAGGGATCATTAATGAAAATTATTGTAAAAAGAGTGTCGAAAACAGAACGGAGCCCTGAGGCACATCAACATTTATTTTGTGAATATCAGACTTGAAACCATCCAAAGCAACTCGAATGAAGCGTTTCGAAAGGTAATTTCTAATCCATTGAAGAAGAGAGTCAGAGACTGATGCCAAACTCTATCAAATGCCTTAGAAATACGATATCAAGTGCAACTATTTTGCTTTCGCCAGATTAATGTAATATACGCTTTAGTTCCATTTTTAGGTGAGACATGCCATCAGATTACCAGTGGATCTGTTGCGTCAAGAACCGTACTGCCGGACATTGAGAAGTTTTCGCGTTTCAAGATATTTTATGAGCTGACGGTGTATCAGCGTTTCCATGACCTTGGAAACAAGGGACGTAAGTGCAATGGGTCTGTAGAAGGAGAGAGAAGAAGATTCGTCTTTTTTAGGGACGGGCTGGACAAATTTTGTTTTTCATATACTCGGAAATAGTCCTAAAGAGTAGGATTGATGAAAAAGCTTTGTTTGTGAGGAAGAACATCTCTGCAGAAGAAGGGGAGATATACCATAGGACCAGTGGATTTGTGTATGTTAAAATCTTTAAATACTCTTGTGTTAGATGGAGGATGAGGCAAAATTTCTAATATTTTTGCAAAACGACAAAACATTTTTACTACCTTTGGGACATTGTAGTACTTTTTGCCTCAGTATTTGGTCGTATTGAAATTTCACACTTTTGAGAAAGACGTTGCAGTCATTTCTGGCTCGTTTGAACTTATTTCGGTTTTCCTCTGTCGGGTTAGTATTATAGGACCAAAAAAAAAACTTTATCTGATACTGAAAGTCTCTTTCCAGCTCGATTCGTACCATGCCTACCATCTGATGAAGGATAAAGGAACTCATTCCAAAGAGAATGGTATCTATCATTTTAAAAGACGATCAGTTAAGACTCCTCATATTGCCATACGGTTCTTTTAGGAATATTTTCTCTAACCGTGTGGTCAGCATACGATAAATACGAACAATTGTTCGACGATCCTAGAAGGGAGTGCATATACTATACACGGTGTACTTATCAGAGTGAAAAGTTAAAAACAAGTCCAGGTTGTTGGCGGTACGACTATCATAAGTCTGGTATTCGAGTGGGCTCATTTACAAGCTGCGTCAAGTTGTTTTCCGCAGCGAAGATTTCAATACATCGTCATTCGGATGTTGTTACCCAAAAGTGTGACACCCGTAATAACGATTTTAGTATGAGGTTACAGGAATACAATTCTTTGAATGGAGTCAGACAGTGCATCAAACTACTTAAAGGTCGAACTGCAGTTCAGTTTCGGGCAATAAATAAAGCAATAGTGTCCAGTTAATAAAGCGTTAGTGGATAATTTGTTTACGGAGATGGAATTTTAACCACAAGAATTCGAATTCCGGATTAGAACATGGATTTAATTGTTGTTGAGTTCGGTAAGCTACTTCACTATGCATGTTTATGGCGAGACCGTGTTGAGAAGAGAATGATGGCACTAGTTCGTAGTCAGTTAGCTTCAGATCAAAGTGATCTGAGAGGTTTAAGCGGGAATCTACCTGTGTTTCACTAAGTGCCAAAACAGGAATGTGATTACTTTTTAGCCCACGTATATTGGCTACGTCTATCTTAGATTCTCTTTTCGCAGGGCTGCGTAGTGAGAATTACGATGTTGGTTAGCCGAATCAAATTTTTGAACAAACAAATTTCTTACAAACTATACATTAACAATATTCGCACTCGCAACACACTATCCCATTATTTGTTACATGCACTTAGTCACTGCTTTTGTTGCAGTGCGCTATGACCAGGGGCAGAATTTGGAAATGCCTGCACTATGATTTAAAAAAAAAATTTTTGTTCGCGATAGGGTTGTACTACACAATTTGCTTCTAAGTCCAAAGAATCAGTGATTCTTCGTTTTATGCTAAGGTCTTGTTGGCAGAATCTCTAGCAGAGGCAAGTAGACAAATTTAATTACTACCTCGAATGTCAACTGTAACATTCTTCTTTACAATTGGACGAGTTTGGTAATATGTATAGTTCGTTTCTATAAATGGTGTCGCATAATGCCTTAAAATCGATGAAAAGATTTTATCGATTTGGTTTTCTTAAGTTTTTTAAGATTATGGGGTTTCCTCGTCTGAAAATGTTCTGATAGGAACCAATCAGGTTGTTGGCGAAGAGTTTTAGACGTTCACATAATATTGGAGATAAGATTTTGTATGTAACGTTGAGGCGACTAATACCTCTATAGATGGTGCAGTGGATCGGGAAAACGATACTGAGACTCCACTCATCAGGCATACACTCATCTGGCGAAAGCTGAGAAATGAGCTGGTATATACAGAAACTTTGAATACCTTGGCCGGTAAGCCATAAACTCCAGCAGCTTTGTTATATTTGAGCTTAGATATTACTATTCTCACTTCGAATTAGTCACAGTTTGCGGAAAAACCTTTTCCATATACCATAATGTTTCCTTTTTTATCTCTACAGGCTTCTGTACGGGTCTTTTCGACATGAAACTTTCTTCTTACAAGTGCCTGTTGGTAAAACTTCTATGCATTGTTCTTAGAGTACAGCCTTTCAATAGTTTCGATTGCGCGCTTCTCGTGTTCTTTTTACATCTTCTGACTAAGCCGATGTTAGTTCCCATTCTTCTGCTCGTCGAGCTTATTAGCGGCTCTCCGCATGTGCTTGCCGGTATTCTTCTACAAACCAAGGATTTCTTGGTTGTGTCCGGGTAAAATCCAGCACATTAGCTGAGACGTCTCTGATGGTACGTTGGCGAGGTTGCCACTGGTCTTCGGTACTTAATGCTGGCGGAATATGAGGTGTTTAAGGAATTCGAGATACCTGTTCAGCGAAGATTTTGGCGGTTTGTAGCGATTGCAGCTTTTCTACCTTATATACTCTCTGCAGTAGTTCTTACTTATTGTGGGGCTTTGGAAATCCGCATTCGCCCCTTGGCTACAACATGGTAGTAATCCGAGTCAATGTTGGCTACCCGGGACGTTCGGACATCCAGAAAATTGGAGGCATAGCTTACGTCTACCAATTTGATTAATCGTTTTACGATCCGAAGACCGTCATGTCCCCTTGTGTACACTAAGATAAGGAAATCGTATGCTTGCTGTGGTGATATTTCGTCTCGCCGCAAAATCAATAAATCTAAGTCCGTTGCCAGACAAGGTATCGTGCAGGTTACACTTATTAACCGCCCTACCAAACATGTCTTCCTTTTCCATTCAGGCGTACTAGTATGATTTCAGCGTCATACTTCGGACATTGCTCATAAGTCTTGTCGAGGACCTCGTAAAAAAATTCTTTGGTGGCGTCGTTCTTGACTTCTCTAGATTCATCGGCGTATTTTAGGCTTATGTTACCGAATTTGGCGTTGATGCGGATTGGCATAAGACGTTCGCTCACATGTTGGGACCTTTGTCTGCTTCATATGACAAATCCGCATTCGAATAAGCGCTGATTCTTTTTCCTATAGCAATCAACATAGTATTGCATATCTCGCAGTTGTTCATTCTCTTTTTGTCCGGTCCATCCCATTGTACTCCTTGGATGATAGCAGCCAAGGGCCTCTGCTAATTGCTCTGCTGAGCGTGGGCTATTAAGGGTTCGAACATTCAATGTGCACTTCTGAAGGTCGTTGTCCTTTGTTTGCAAGGATTGTCAAACCTGAATCCATTTCATTTCGTCCAGGAAATGCATAATTAGAGTTCACTCATCGCAAAGGAGTGCTAAGGACATCAAGCATTTTAGATTCCCCTCCTCTGCGGTAATCATAGCTGTAAAAGTGAGCATCACCAAGTTGACGCTGATTTTTTCACAATTCACTTCAACTCTCATTAAAGACAATAAATTTTAAAAGGCAGCAGTATTGTCCACATCTTGTAGTTGAATGTCTGGAATTTGGAACCTTAATCCAGATGGTGTCATTTTCATTGAGAATAATTATTGTTACTCTCCCTTAGAGAGTTCTACACTTTAGATCAATTTGTAAGCCTAAAGCAAGGCAGTGACTTTGCATTTTGAAAATGATCTTGAAAAGCTTCGTATGGTATGTCTTAGATAAGCTACTGAATACGGTCTTTATAACGCGACCGATCATTCTAAAGGTTTTGATCTCTCGCCTTTTGCATTTGGTCAGAATGTAACACTTGGTAACCCTAAACATTCTCTTTGCTAGACAGACCCATCACGTTTCTTATTCTCTTGCTGTTGGGTTGCTAGTTGTTCTTCATTGATCTCGTGTTTTTTTTTTTATATTTTTCAATTTTGTTATTAAAGTAACATTTGTACGTAAATAGATTTTGTTAACAGTTATTAAATTATTCAATGTGCAGTGTTCGTTTGTACTACAAAACTGTCCAACATTCGCAATGTGGGCCGGAGTC
This sequence comes from Volucella inanis, assembly GCA_907269105.1. NCBI lineage: Eukaryota > Metazoa > Arthropoda > Insecta > Diptera > Syrphidae > Volucella > Volucella inanis. The sequence continues at coordinate 21,626,501 of OU026157.1, forward strand.
GGTATAATTTTTATAGTCCTCCATTCGCTAATGTATCAGGTAATCGACATTTTGACAATAATGAATAATTAACCGCTATGTGTCCACAGAAAACAAAAAAATAATTGGTATGATTGTTGACTTAAAATTTAATTACAGTTCTCTGCTGATAGTATATCAAATGCGAGTGAACCCGCCAATGGCTTTGGCATTCGATTTCGTCTGCCATTTACAGATATTGAACTGCAGACGGTTTTCAACTTGAAGATCATCAAAGATACCTCTGGAGAGGACTTGTATGTTATCCATGGGTCCGAGTTTTATCAGTTATTTTTGGGAAAGGATACAAAGAGATTATCACTGATCGCGACTTTAGAAGGAGATGTCAAAGATTCAGATCTCTTAGGTGCTGAGGTAAGATCACAAGAATTTGTTAACTGATTTTGTCGAAGATCACGAGGACTATCAGATTCATGTTTAAAGTCAATCTGATAAATTTTACAGATTGAGTGATGTAAGCTTGTGTTATTACTGGGCTTCTAATTTTCTTTTTGCTAATTAAAGCCTTATAAACCCTGGTCTTCCTGGTATTTCTTGATAAGGCCTCAGAGGCAGCTCGCTACATGTGGCCAATGGTATTTTAGCTTGAGGACTTTGCAGAATTTTCTCAAGTATTATGATAAGAAAGCTATAAAACTTTAATCGTACTAAACACTTTTTCGATACCAAAGGTCTATGACCTCAGCTGTAGTGCTATTTTGCTAGCTGCCTCCAGTTGTGTACACGAAGTTGGCAGAAATTCCAAAGTTACCACCTAAGATGAGATTGTCCTCTACCGCGTTGTTCCTCTGAGTTGGATTTGAAAACTTTTGGGGCCGGGGAGTTGGCTTCCATGGGTTCGAAGTGACTTAGGCATCTCAGCCTGGTTATCCGACTGAAGTCGGAGACATCGTTGTCTCCTCCAACGAGAATTACCCAATTACCTTCTACGCTCAAAGAAGCAGCCATTAGCAAGAGTGATTTTTCGCATGATTTCTGCTCTGGCGTCGTTGTCGGAATTGTTAGAGGAGATAAAGTCGCTTACTACCTTAAACTTATAGCTGCCTATAGTGACGGTTTGTCCTAGGCGTCGATGTTGTATGTATCCATTTGTTGCAGCCTGATATTCGTACTTTGTTTTACATTCGTTGACTGCTAAATCTATTTTTCCACTTTCTGTTTCAATAGCAGCTTTACAGCCCTCCTTTTTCCATTATGCCTCTGGAAGTAGCTGAGTAGTCTTTTGAAAGATGCTGCCCCTGGAGTTGATTTGTGAGTTTCACACAATTCTTTCAAAAACGATGTTGGAAAAATCATATGACAACGCATTTAGTCATTGCCGACCTCGACGTAGCAGCGTGTATTCTCCATCGTTGTCTTGCGTACAAGTAGTCGCATGAGTTTGGCAGGGATGTCAAACGCACACATGGCTCTCTCTATATAGTTCGTCTCTATATATGCTGTCATATGCGGCTTTGGAATTGCTGCGGAGATGGGGGACTTTCCTAGATTAAAGCCAAGTTGACAAAGGCCGTTCAGATTGCTAACGAAGGGTCTTAGGCGTATACTTAAAACGGGAGATAGGATTTTACATGCGATGTTGAGGAGACCTACTCTCCTGTAGTTGGCGCAGTTCGAGGGTTTTCTGAGGTTCCATTTGTCGAGCATACTTTCGTCAACTCAGATTTTGCTGCTTTAAATAGCTCGGTAGTTAATTCATCGGGCCCATCAGCTTTGTTAGAATTAAGCTTGAAAATTGCTGTCCTGCATATGTTGTCTGCCTTTGTCCAAATTGAATGGTTCATTCTATCAGACGGTGGAATGTTTTCTAAATTCGTAACCGAACCAGGGGTTTTTTTTTGGCGGGTTGAAGTTGAGAACATTAGAGACTGCCTGTCTAATTGCTCCTTGGTAGTGACGCCAATAGTCTTTGAAGTTTGATGCTGGCACCATTGGAGGGAGATCAAAGAAGAGTCGTTCGGAAATAATCATGGCGGTCTCCTGCGATTGTATCCCTCCCACGTTGAATTTCATCACAATTGTTCGCTGCCTTTAAGGTGTTATGGATATTCTCATCCGTACCTTGGCTACAATAAGATAAGATAATGGTCAGAGTCGATGTTAACTACTCGGAATGTTTGAACATCCAAAATAATGGAGGAGAGCTTCTAGTATCTGAATTCTGACTATAGCTATAATACATTAAGTTTGTGTCTATTCCCTGAGGTGATGTCATAGACGCTGAACATTCCGACCGAATATTATTACTCTTCTTGCTAAGCTTGACATTAAGATCGTTAAGGCCGATGTTTTTATCGAATTTAGGGCATTGCTGTTCAATCAGGGTTCTTAGCTCTTTTCGTTTTAGGTTTGCCCGCAGTTTTTCTTCTAACTGTGGCTAGGTTATGTCTGTTTTTGGATTTTGGCAGAAAAGGCCCGGTTCCGATGACTTAAATGCTTTGTTCTGATAGGTCTCAGATTTTCTAATTTTACTTTTTTTTATTTTTGTATCAAGATAATCTCTTGGCGCGATCATGTCCTTCTTGTTGTCGCCATAGAAGAACACTTGGAAGTATATCAATTTGCAAAGAAGAGCATAGTCGACCAAACTTCAAAACCTGCGAATGAAAGCTCTACGCCGTTGTTGGCTGAACCAATCCAGCAAATTACTTTACAGGGAACCTTTCTAAGAGTATTCTTATGTGAGCCATCCGAGGACAGCGTTATCCTGATCATTGTGGTTAATTTCACTAAGCTTTACAGTCGTTTGAAGTAAGTAGTTTTGATTTGAAATAGTTTGTTTATGTTTATGTATGGGTATTCCTATCCTTCCTAGCACCTATCAATGGGCATCCACATACTTTGATCCCCAACAGGAACTGACCATCGCTCCGGTTGGAGAAATGGAATTAATCGGTTCTGGAACAAAGTATCTTGTTATTAGTCGCGTTTCAAAAGTCAATACCGAGGTAAACTATTGCAAAAACTTTATTAATTTTCCTAGTTTTCTTTTCTGATAAAAAAAATCATTTTTTTCAGGGGACAGTAGTGGTGTACAATGTGAAATCGAGTCTGGTACAAGTCCAAGATATGGAGCTGTTGTACAAGTCCTTCCAGTCATTCACCTATCAGGGTATGAATTATATGCTGGCGTGTTCCTCGGGACGGAAAAGATGTATGTCATTCAAAATGTTAGATGGACAATTTTCTGTCCACAAGCATAGATCCGCTGCTGAGTATAATTTTAATCAATTCACGGCCGGTGAACATTTTCTGGTTGGACAAAAGAACACGGAATTTTCAGTTTACATAGATGCACGAATGGATTGTTACGGTGTTTTTAAAACGAACGATACAGACTTAACGTCAATCATCACTCATCTGAATGAGGAGGGAAACGAATTTATTCTCCTGAATTACATTCGAAATAAGTCGGCATTGGTGAGGGTTGTCGAGATTGAATATGAAAAGAAACTTGGAGGCAGTCAAATGGATTTAGATGGTAAGATATATTTATTAAAATATAGATACATGTCTCCTTGTCCCAAGGAAGATTTTGTAATGATAACTTGAGTTAAAATTATCACACAATCAGTGTTGCCAAAAATTACTGGAAATATTTGGATTTGCTTTACTTACTTTACTGGGTATACTTCCTTATTTATACGGTCAGCGAAACCTGGAGGTTCTGAGCCTCACCTAATGTCGCTTTTTATTCTTCACAGTCCCGGGCATGTTGCTTCTAACTTACTAGACCATGGCTTCTGGCGTCGCTCGATTTGCCCTGCGGACTACATCCACATCAAACTAACATTTTTCTTCGAAGGATCGCAAGATCTCTTAAGCTGTCTTGATTATCGTCTAGCATTCGGCTCTATAAAGCAAGACTGGCAAGATCAGGGTTTTGTAGAGCATGATTTTGGACCTTCGTGTTAGGAGTTTGAACAAATCGAAGTAGAAGCGGTGACCTAAGTTTATTCTTCGTCGAATTTTCTCTAAGGTGTTATTTATGGAATTTATATCTTGCCCGAGGTAGATAAACTTATTCACTACCCCAAAATTTTATCTGTCGATTGTTAGGTTTTTTCCTAGATGGTGTTCGACGGATCAGTTTTTGATCGAGAGCATGTACTTCGTTTCATCCTTATTCATCATGAGACCAGCTCGTTTGGCTTGTTCATCTATAGCCTCAATAATGACACGCTGGGAAGGCGCGATGATGTTGATATCATTTGCATAGCCCAGCAGCTAGATGGATTTGTTAAATATAGTGCCTTCTATGTTTGCGCTGGTCTTTGGAACTATCTGCTCCAGCACAAGATTAAATAAATTACACGACAGCGTGTCTCCTCTCCGGAATCCGGTGCATGTTTGGAATAATTTGGAGGTTTTGTTTCTAAACTGTTCTCTAGCGTTCCGCGACACAACCGGATCAGTTTTCTCGGTATCCCGAATTCGGCCAACGCATTATAAAGGGTGAATCGTCATTAGGTTCGATTTATACTATATAATAAAACACATAAATTTGAAAGTGAACTTAAAATTTTTATTATCAGTTAAACGCACAATTCATGGCATTTACTTTTCTAAAATGATATGATGTAAATGTTGGCCACGACTACGTCTGAGGTGGTCCATTGGGAAGGTCCAATTTTGGGCGACATGTTTTAGCATAGCGACTGGTATCTCGTGGATAGCACGAGTAATGTTGACTTTTAAAGCGTCCATCGAAGCTTTCTTCTCCCTGAAGACATATCCCCAAAAAAAAAAAAATAGTCCAAAGGTGTGATATCGCACGATCTAGGCGGTCAATTTACCGTAGCAAAACGTGAAATTAAGTGTTCACCAAAATGATTTCTCAACAAGTCCATTGTTTCTCGCGCTGTATGGCTCGCCAAGTCCATGTGCTTGAATTTCAGGAAGCACATAGTCCATTAACATGGCTTGATAATAGTTATCATTGGCGGTAAGATTCTGATTTGCCTCATTTTCGAAGAAATATGGACCGCCAGCCCTTAAAGCACACCATACCGTTGTTTTTAATAGTTGTAATGGTAGCTTTTGGTACTCTTCGGGTTGCTCATCAGAACAAATTATTCTAATTGCTTATTAACGTATCCATTGAGCCAGAAATGGGCTTCATCACTGAGCAAAATTTCACGAGAAAACACCAGATTTTCATTGAGTTCTTTCAGAGCCCATTCACAAAAAATATGACGCAAATTCAAGTCGCTTGGCTTCAGTTCTTGCACAGGTTGAATTTTGTACACTTTTAGGCAGAGATCCTCACGTAAAATAAGTTGTCGATTACATCAAGTCAAGCTGCTGAGAACGACGACGAATCGATTGGTCACGGTCTCCGCGTACATTCTCAACTACAGCTGCTATAGTCTCTTCACTATGTGCTGGATGTGGTCTAACCAGTCGAGTATCATCCACTAATGTGAACTGGGACTCAAATTTGCGAATGGTATTGGCAATAGTGGTTTCAGTAGGTCGATTATGCGCAGCGTAAGTTCCTCGAATCGAACGAAAAACATTTCTCACAGAACGCTGATATTCGTAACACAGCTGAATAATTTAGAGACCTTGTTGTGGTGTGAATCTTTCCATGATGACTTTCCGAACGATACTGAACAAAAATTATAAAGCAGTTTGATAGGAGTCATGCGTTATCTGTCAAAACAGCCTATTGAAAATCAAATTTCAGGATGACTCACCCTATATAATTCAGTGCGATGAATGATGTCGCATGCGGCTTTCAAGTCGATAAAGATAGTGATTATCGGCATGGAACTTGTTGATTTTTTCCAGGATTTACCGCATTGTGGAGTGTGGTGCACAACGGCTTTAGTCGTTCACACAGTACGCTGACTAAGATCTTGTAGGCAGATAGAGCTGATAGTCCCTTCATCGGGCATGCTTTCTTCCTCTCATACTTTGCAGATAATCTGGTGCATTTACCAAAAAACATCGCCACCAGCTTTGAAGAGATCTAACGGCAATTCGTCGGAGTCCGCAGTATTATTGTTATTCAGCTTTTTAATGGATGTGCCGACTTTGTCTAGGCTGAGTGGGAAAACTTTTTCATTGACTGGAGTTGAGTTTTCTTCATACTCTAACACTCTTTTTAGGACATGCCCATCAAGTAGCTGTTGGAAATGGAAATGACCCTGCGGGTCGGTGACAAGATTACCTCCAGTGTTTCGAAAGGCTTGAGTTCCTGGTCTGTAGATTGCAACCAGGCTTTTAGCTTTTTTATGAAATTTTCACATCTATATCATGGTGCTGGGAGGCTGCGAAGGCTCTTTTCTTTTTTCGCAGTAACTTTTTCTCCTCCCTCCTTCTGGCGCTGTATTAATCCCACGTTGCCCGGGATTACTCTTTGCAACGTCTTCTTGTATACGTCTTCTTCTTATGTATGTGGGGGTGGCTGGTAGCCTGGAATTGCTTCGGCTACTTTCTGCCAATCAATCAGCAATAAGATTTATTGCATTGCCATCGACATAAGAAAAACGTCCAGCATGATGAATGTCCTCAGAGGAGAGAAAATTTAACATCAGTTGGCTAGAATCACAGGACAGAGACAGAGTCTTTGCCGATTGTGTATCCCTTAATAGTCCAGTAAGTACTGAAGGCCAGTGGCAGCGCTATCAAAAATTTATCACAGATGCCACCTCTGATGTGCATAATGTAAAATACATGCAGCGAAACAAGAAGGAGATGCTGCCAATAAAATACATAACTCGCATCCTCTACGTGCACATGGGACGGGATAAACAACAGATCAGCGACTTCTGAAGCTGCTAAGATTAACAAAAAAATAACTCATCCATCCATTTTTATATCCCTGCATTGCCTTGCAACAACTTGAAGATTTAAACCAGTGGAGCTGGCTTAAGCGACATATTTTTTTTAACTATCTGCATTATGGGTGAAGGAGATTTAGGAAGAAGAAAAAAAAAAAAAAAAAAAAAAACGGAGATGCTGATGCACCTTGGTTTTGAATGTTTGCAGATTACAACGTCAATCAACAAGTGAAAACTAGATTAAAAGCAGCGAACGACGGAGCCCTGCGGCACGTCAGCTTTTTATTTTAGAACATTTGACTTAAAACCTTTTAAAATAACTTAATGGTTGGTGAAATATTTTTGAGCTATTTTGGGAGCAAGCTAGCTAAGTTTGTGAGCCTTCCCATTACTTTGAAAAGAAGGGACGTAATATAAGTGGAAAGGGTCTATGGGACCATCGAGAAGGAAACTAGTTAAAAACTGGCTGAAAAATTCTGTTTCAAATCTTTTTGGAAAGAGTACTTTGAAACAGGATTAATTGAAAAGCTTAGACAGTGATTTCAGGGAAAAAAAACTTTGGAGAAACAATATCTGCCATCTGGACAAATAAACTTGTATACGTAAATATAAATCCAATTCCTCTAATTGAAAATTGAGCGCAGCCAAATACATAAGACAACATCAAGCGGATCGAGCGAAATTTCTAGAGGTCCGTATGAACAAAAAACATGTGCACTACCTTTGGGACACCATTCTATATTTTCTTTAGTTCTTATTCTAATTGGACATTCACACGCGTAAGATTGGTTTTTTCCTAGATTTCCTCTAGATTCATCTTATAAAATCCGAAAAATACTTCCGCCTTCTGGTTTAATGGTCTTCATCCGATGAGTGGTAAATAATCTTATTTCAAAGAGAATGGTGTTTTTTATCCTGTAAGCATCGGCATCATATATATATAACGACCGGTAGTACATCATTGTAACCACGTGTCGTTGGTGTTTATTGTAGGTAATGGCATATTGCAGAGCTTTTCGTCCAGTTGCTCACTGTAGTCTCTGGTTATATCTGGTGTGCTCATGGATCCAATGTTGTACCTCCTTTTTGTTGTTTTGGCCAGGAGGAGACATTTGGCTCTCTAAATGTTTGCACATTCTGGATGTTGGACGAGTGTCTTGCGTCAACAATCACGTGGTCAATTTGGTTGGTGTTTCTACCATCCGGAGTTAGCCAGGTTGCTGTGTAGGTTCTCTTGTGAGGGAATCTCATGCTGCTTATCACCGTATTATTAGCTGCCGTAAAGTCAGTAATTTGTAAGCCGTTTTCTATTGTTGTTTCGTAGAGGCTGTGTTTTCCGACCACTTCACCAATGCTATGTATAAAAAGCATTAGTTTACCTGGAGCTCCCAATATCTAGTAAAGTAAAAAATATTATAAAGTAGTGTAGGCTTGTATTTCAAAAATATTAAGAACCTAGAACTATGAGCTACTTAAACCAAAACATTTGGTAAACAATTATTTTTTTGTTGTTACTTAGTTTAAAGAGAAGTAAGAAATATAAAGAAAGAAAAACAGAATAGGTGAAGCGAATTCATTCTAAAAATTAAAGGTTGCAAAATTATTGCAGATTTGTTGTATTTACTATTAACTATGACATTTTTGTCAACGTTTCTGTTGCTAGTAGCTTCATTTAGCTATTTTTAAAATGGTTCGGTAAGCCTTTTAGATATTTAGCTCTGTCCCTTATCATGGTAAAAAAACTGTCGTTTAGAAGAAAAACAGGAGAAGTGCGGACTTATTGGGTTTTGAAACCTGGTGGAAAATCTAAAGTGTAACCTTTCATAAAAGCTACGCGATGTCTGCGTCTGAACTATATTAAAGAGCAGAACTAAAGCCTGTAGCGTGAAACTATATATTAGATTCGCTTTGAGAAAATTGAGAGTTGGTCTAATCTGTTTTATCTGTACATGTATCGTGCCTTGTTGTAATAAGATGTTAGGGAAATATCTCTGATCTTAATTGTTTCTAGTAATTATGAGGTCTATTCGACCAAAGGGCAATCTTTTCCAAGTCACTGTATGTTATAGGCGCAATTTTCTATGAACCAAGTCTACACTTGTATTGTAGATGACCTTATCATGGTGGGAAATTCATTGACATATAGGTAGAATCGAAGGGGTCCCAGTATAGAGCTTCTACATCCTAATTAATACCTGAACGGCTCGCTGGCTTTTTTTTCCGAAGATAGGACGATAATATGGTAATCTTACAGGATTAGTAGAAAACCCTTAAAGTGAAAATAGTTTATTGCACAAATTAGTATGGTCTACAATGTCAAAGGCTTAGAGAAATCAAAGATCACTAAGAACGTAACCAGATCTTTATCCAGTGCCTGGCGAAGACCATCAGTCATGTTTAAGATGGCTAATGTGCAACTGGATATTGCGCGGAAACCAAACTATTTGGGGAAAAATATTCATTTGTTTTTGCATTATCCTTTCGAAAGCATGTTTTTTATTTATTTGCCAGTTCCCTCAGATATTAAAGTTCTGTTACATTGATAGACTGTGTCGATTCTCTATGAGTATGTCCGGTACATTTCCTTTAATGTTTAAGGCCGCAGGATCTTCCTTGCCCATAAGGCTGCCAGAAGATCTTTCATCAAGAAAGGCGAAGGTATGAATTTCTTATTTGGTGTCATAGACTCTGGACACTATAGCAATTATGTGAAACAAAATAGACTCGAAATTTGAATACTGCAGTTGTGATGTGCTTTAATTGATATTGCTTTTTCAATATCTTCTTCGTCATTATGAAGTACTCTATGGTATTTTGGGTTTTTCCTCAGACTGAAGCTGACTCACACTTGGCTGGCTTTCTTACAGCAGCCCATTTTCTTAGTCTAGTTGTTTTAATAAATTTTGAGTATTTTGTTACTGTTGAACAGTCACCACCGCAAATTTACCTTTGCACTTCGGTGAATATCTACATTTAGTTCCTTTAAGTGAGCAGTTACACTATTCATTCTTTATGATAAATCTATGTCTGTTAGAGAGCTTCTAGATTTTTTACTTTTCAATATGACTTGCTGTTCTTTATCCTTGTGGGATATACCATATGTACTTGTCATGTTCTTTTTCTTCCTTTGAACATAACTTTTAAAGTCGCACCTTTCTTTTTTTTTTCTCCAGGAAACATATGTTTCTCTTATATCGTTTGCTTGTTCATAACTCCATTAATCCTTTTTAGCAACATCTTCACTTTCAAACTAAAGGTTTCGTTGTGCTGGTTGGGGGGAAATCCGGAACGTGCGTATAAAGTGCGTATTCCCTGAACACTTGCAACATTCTTGCTGTGTGTATGTTGCGATGTATGAATCTGATTACTCGTGGGATTTTGGAATACACGGTTATCATTCAATATGGGCCCGAGGATTATTTCTTCATCAGAGCTTTCCAGATTGTCCAATCATGGGTTCGTCAAAAATGTTCCACTGCTTTTCTAGCTATGGTTGTGGTAATTTTTAAAGCCTTCTTGTAGTACTTTAACTTGATTTGCTACAATCTTTACCTACTTTACTTATGTTCTGCGTTTCCCTGTGGATCTCAGGACTTCCGTTGACCTACGTGCCAACTCGTATGATTTTTGAAGATTTGTTTTAGATCTCATAGATGCTCTTTCTTGGAGTGTTCTGCTTTAAGTGTGTTTCGTTTGACGTGCTGACGAGATGTAGCATTTTCGTAAAATATGTTTAATCTAATGCCAACTAAAGTGACCACTTACCAAATTTAAAGTCAGCTGTCATTTGGCAGAAACCCATAATGCTACAGGATGACAAGCAAACGTTTGCAGTTTCGATGTCAGAGGGTATCGATTTTGTCTGTCGATAGAGCTGCGTAAAGCACATCGCTTAACACCAATATGCTGTCAATGTCAACTTCGTTTAACTAGCAAGCAAATTTAGTGTTTTTACATTTTTTTTTGTTTATATGGTTCTTGGTCTTGTTCTATTTACCTGCCTTCTATTTTGCGATTCTTTTATTGTCAGGGTGTTGACATCGCTGTTAGTGTGTGATATTATTCTTGTTTTGTGCTTTTTGCTCGTTTCCGATACTTCTTGCGCTATGGTGTGAATTTGAAGATTTTTGTGTATTAAATTGTTTGCTACGATATATACCATTCGGCGTTCACTATTGTTTAGATTAAATTGTTGTCGTTGGATTATACTTATGTTCGATATCTTTGTTGTACCCCAGATTTGAGCTCCATAAGTCAAGATTGGTTTAATATAAGTTATTTAATAGGATTTTGTTGTTTATAGAGAACAGCGATTTTCGTTGAAGTAGCCAGTAAAGTTGTCTGGCTTTTTTTTTTCATTTAGTTCCGCTTCTAGTCTATATGGTGCTTTCAAATTATCTTCCGGTCTTAATAGATTCCTACACATTTGGCTACCTTGATGATAGAAATAGAGATGTCCTTGTTGTCGATTTATAGTGGTTGCGGTTTGGATTTCGTTTTTGTAGTAAATATGACCTGGAAAGTTTTGTCTTCATTTACTTTTATGTGCCAATCACCGAACCATTTGGTAGTGTCGTCGAGAATTGTTTGTATATAGTTGCATAGACGCTGTTTGTAAGCATTTGGGGGAGTAAAGCAGTATGGTGTCATTAGCAAAAGAGATAATTATCGATGTTATCTGTGTTATAGGAGGAATGTCTCTGGTAAAAATGGTTGCATAGTAGTGGTCCTAATGCGCTGCCTTGCGGTACTTGAGCTCATGTTGTAAAAAGTTTAGAGTGATCGTATTTATATTTGACATAGAAGTGTCGATCGGTTAGATAACTTTTGATCATCACATTGAAGTTAATTGATAAGAGATTTTCTAGTTTAAAAAGTAAGCAAGTATGCCATATGGTGTCGAAGGCTTTGGCTACGTCAATGATTATTCCTACGCAGTATCTTTTCTTCTTCAAATCAGTTGAAATTTTGTAACTCTATGGATTTGCTGGATTGTCGAGTGCTGCTTTCGAAATCCGAACTGGTGGTCAGGTAATGTATTTATTGTGCTCAATATGGGTGTCAAACGGTTGCAGAATAGTCTTTCTTTTGACAGAACAGGAAGTAAACAAATTGGTTTATATGAAGTTGGGTGGATTGGACCTCTTACAGATTTAGGTATTGGTATGACAATATTTCGGCAACTTTTCATATTTTTGAAAATTAATTTAGTCCAATCATTTGTGTTTGAAGGTAATTTGTTAAGTATTTCTCCTGTTTAAAGATCATAGGTTAGGTTAGGTTAGAGTAGCGGTTGGAAAACCAACCTACTTAGGCCTATTGATATGATTCCCTCACTCATAGAACCAATTTGAGCTTACGATGAAGCGCAGGAGACTGTTAACGACTGTATTTTTTATATCGTTTAAGTCGTTGTAGAAGAAGACACCTAGGTGGAGTATTCTTCTCTGGGAGAGAGCTGGACATGTACAGAAAAGGCAGCTTCTACAGAAAATATTTGTAGAAGTGCTAAGCCTTCTTGCATGCTTGTCTATAAGGCAGTGTCCAGTGTTGAGACCTATAATGGCGCAGAGATGTTTCCTATTTAAAAGAATCAGACTCTTAGAGCGATTCAGATACAGCTTTGGTCAGATCTGTTTATTCGCTAGACATGTCGGCCCACTGGTTCATCTACTGTCTATTCTTTTATTAGCATCCAGCTTAAATAATAATTTTCACGTAGCGATTGGTGTACCTACGCTGCCCTTTTTCGGTAGAATAGGTAGAGTGGTTCTAATTTTGGCGAGTTCCGATTATGCATAGACATGCTGTTCTTTGGATTCGGCTTAGTTTTTTGCAGTTGACTGCAATGTCCACCAGTAAGTATCGGTTTTATGACCGAGATGTACCACATAGCTAGTGTGTTATTCGAGGTTGGAGACGCCATTTGTTTTCAATGGCTTTCTTGCAAGAGAATAAAGCTACTGTAGCTTTCTTAACTCTTTCTTGAATCCTAGGTTTCAGAACATAACCTGGTCTTTTTTGTTGTCTAAACTGTATCTTATGCAACGTTTTATTTCACTTTCTTTGTTATGTCATCGATTTTTAGGTTTATAGTCTTGTGAGTCTACCGTTGTGAAAGGCTATTGTTGCTGTCGTCATTGGAGGATGTTCTCCAGAAATGTTCCGCTAAAGTATTTGCTTTAAAGTATTGTTTTCCAGTTTTTTGTTGTTTTTAAAAATGAGTACTTAGTCTCAGAAAAGGAAAAACAGGCAATGGACTCATTCTCTGGTGGAACAAAAACTACCCAAGCTCTTCAACCGGGCTAAACGTGATGGTGAATATGAAGTATATAAAAAGCTACTCATTATGTATTGTACAAGCAAAAAATAGGAAGGGCCAAGACAGAATCATGGAGAAACTTTCATAAACATTCATAAAATACTCTCTAAGCAGCGCACTAATTCTATTCTATTCAATTCAATGAAAAAACCTGATGACACGTACGCCGAAAATGGGCTACAGACGCTTCAGCTCTTAGTCGAAACACACTTTCCAGATCCGACAATAATTCCAGAAGCCCAAGAAAATCCTCCCCAGAGAAGGATAACAGACCGCTAAAAGAGAACTGGAAAAGAGCTAAGAAAATTTTTCATTAAGGCAAAGTAATTTAAGCAATTAACTTTTTTCAACCCTTCAAAGCTCCTGGTGAGGATGGAATATTCCTAGCTTTACTACAAAAGGGCATCCCGCAACTTCTACCTATATTAATTAACTTATTCAGGGCTAGTTACGTGTGGGGATACTTGACAAAAATGTGGAAGCTGTCAAATATATACCTAAGGTAGGACGCAGACGGTCTGAACTACCAAAATCATATAGACTTCCTTTTTTCTTCAGAACTATGGACAATATCCTCGACGGACATATCAGAGACGGGAAATTTCAAATGAACCGCCTTCACAAGTGTCAATATGCCTACCAAACCGGAAAATCAACCACATACTAGGTGGAGTGAAAAGTAACCTCCTTGACTGCCAGAATGCGCTGCTACTGCAAAAAAGGTGCCTTGAAGTCCGTTCATATTTAGGCAGACATGCCAAATTTCAGTGCGATACTGTCTTTAGTTTTGTTTTGACAGCTGATTGTTGTTGACGTGTTTGGCATCATGTTGAGTATGGACAAAAACGATTTTCGTTCTCTCATAAAACATTATTTTTTGAGAGGCAAACTGCAAAGAAAACAAAAGAAAAGTTGGATAAATACTATGGGGCTAATGCTCCGTCAGATTACACCGTCACATATTGGTTTCGAGAGTTTCGTGGTGGTCGCAACTCCACTACCGATCAAGTCCGTAGCAGCAGGCCCTCCGATGCGGTTACAGAGGACAGTGTCAACAAAATACATGAAATGGTGTTGGCTGACCGGAAAATGAAGGTGCGCGAGCTAGCAGATACCACAAAGATTAGTACTGAGTGGACATGCCATATTTTGGGCAAAATTCTGTATATGAAAAAGTTATCCTGCCGCTGGGGGCCGAGCATACTAACTCTTGGCCAAAAACACGAACGCGAGAGCACTTCGAAAGAGTATTTGGACTTGCTGATGCGGAATCGGGCAGACTTTTGGCGTCGATTGGTAACTGTTGAACACCAGAGAACGTGCCTGGAAATGGAATGAAACCGGCACGAGTGCTCCGAAGCGGCCGAGGGAGGCTTGATGGGTCGGAAAGGTTATGGCGTCGGTTTTCTGAGATTGTCATGGCATCAACAGCGAGTATTACTGTGCATTATTGAGCGATTGAAGGCCGAAATGCCTGCAAAACGGCCTCACATGAAGCGAAAAAAATTTTGTTCTTGCAAGACAATGCACCGGCGCACAAGAGCCTCGCAACCACGGCTAAAATCAATGACTTACCGCTCCATTTGTTGTCGTATCCACCGTATTCCCCCGATTTGGCTCTCTCGGACTATTATCTCTTTCCAAACCTCAAAAGATGGCTCATCAATAAAAAATTCAGCTCACGCGAGGAAATCATCGACGCCACGGAGGAGTATTTTGCAGACTTTCCGGAAAATTACTTTTCGGACGGGATCAAGAAGTTGGAAAATCGCTGGAATAAGTGTATCAAACTAAAAGAAAACTATATTGAATAAATTAAAAAAAAACATTTATAAAAAATTTTATTTCCATTCCCAAGGAGGTTACTTTTCATCCCATCTACAATAGTACGCTCTATAAAATCTTTCCACAAAGATTGAATGATCTCTCAGACATAAAGAGGAAGCGGTCGGTTGTTTCTTCGATATTTAACAACATTTAACAACACAGAATTCTTCCAGAAGTAGAGGTATTCAAAAGATGGGAGATGACAACGTAGCGATAGCTACGTAAGGAGTATTCTCACCCCTTCTATGGTCCATCGTAGTTAACGAAGTACCGATTTTTCTCAAAAATGATGACTGCTATGTCCAAGGACATGCAGACGCAATTGCTATCCTAATCAGAAGTAAATTCGAAGACACAATCTCAGATTGCCTCTAGAGAGCTCTGAACCTAGTTGCTAAATGGTGTACCAAAGTTAGCTTCAAAGTCAATCCTAAGAAAGGCACCATAGTTAGATTCACTAAGAGAAGAAGGCGAATAAGATTCAGAAATGCCACTCTTCGGTGAAGTAATAGAGTTCTCAACGGAAATCAAATATCTAGGAAGCACACTGGATGAAAAGCTTAAGTGGATCTTCTTAACTCATCTTCCCAAGACTATTGACAAGGCCAGGACCTCACTATGGACTAGCAAAAGTCCACTCGAAAAAAATAGGAGACTTAAACCTAAAATGACACTGCGGATGTACATGGAAATAAGGAGATCTATCATCAGGTATGTAGCCGCCTTATGATGGCATAAAGTAACGCAGATGTCCACACAGGTTAAACTCAACAAAACACATAAACAAGCTTTTGTCTGTCCATATGGTGCGATCAAAGCCACATCAACAGCTGCGCTTGGAGATATACTAAACATCCCACTACATTATCTAGAACTCATGAAAGAGGCAATCACAGAAGATGAATCAAATTTCAAACTAGTTCATACTGCAATCCTACTACTGGTAATACACTTAATAGACATACCATATGTCTACCACGATATAACTTTCGGCATGACTTTAAGATTACGTTTCCAGACCATCTAACTGGGAACAGAAAAAAACAAAGATTTTCCAAGGACCACATGTATGGTACATAGACGGATCTAAAACAAATGAAGGAGTCGGAGCCGGAGTATACGGTCCTTTTCAGGCTGAAATACGAGTATGACAAATAAAAACATTTACATTTACTTCGACAGCAGAGTAGCCCTTTGAAATACAAACAAAATTGATCTGGGAATGTTCTTAACTCCTACAACTATTGGCCACCACAAACAAAGTCCATCTGATTTGGGTGAGCCAGAAAAGGATCCGCATCTCAACTCATGATACCAAGACCATTCTGTGGGCTATCAATAAACACCAGAAAAGGAAGTATTAAAACCTGGCAGGAGGAAAACAAGCTTCATTTCTGGAATGAAACTTTGTACAGCCCTACAGATGAAAACAGATACACAAAGACAAACCAAGAATCGAAAAGAAAATGGGATAATTGCCTCGATTGAGGTGACTGGGGTTGAGGATCTGGTCTTTCTTAAACCTATATAACACTGAAAAGTTGGCAATCGTTGTAAACGAAACTGAGTTATTCTATGCATTTCTTTACGCCGTCAAGCCAAACTGTCACAGCACGATCCATTCCATTGAAAGTGGAAAAATCTGACTACAATCCTTACATTTCGTTTCTAATTTCTTTTTAAAATCATCTCTCAGTCCATCGGCAGACAGTCCAGAAACAATAATCTCATATTCACTTTATTTCAGACGATGGTGACGAAGCACTAAAAAAGCATAAGCACGTCTTCGAAGAGAGCATCAACAAACTGCGATACATTTTGCTTAGTCGAAAGTTCGCCTTTGATGAAATCAAAAAGTCTATTGGAGCAATTCAGGCCAAGACAAGAAAGGCCAACTTCCGTTATCCCGTTCGAATATATAGCGGTCAAATTGGAATTGTCAAAATTGTTGGCTCAAAGGTTCGTAGCCCGACCGAGATTGTACAAAGAATTCGGGCTCTAGCAAATGGAGAACGTAGAACTCGCTTTAGTCGTGGATTACAAGATCAAAATGAAACTGCACCATTAGATGTTAAAATTCAAAACCTCAGAGTTGGTAATTTGATTTACGATGGTAACTTGATACAAGGTAAGAATAGGCTCATAAGTTATCGCCTCGTTTTTTAAAAGTTTTTCTCTTTCGAAGGTTTCAATTTAAGCTTGGATATGGCCAACCTTGTGATATCGAAACCTGTCACTACTAAAATCCTCGAAACGAAGGAACTTCTCACTGCTAAAGTCATGGAGAGAGCTAAGCTCAGGAAACCATTTACCCGTGCTGTTGGCGAGCCAGTGGTAAAGATTAAGTCACTAAGAGTAAATCAGATCAATGGAATCATTTGGGAGGAGTTTTACAAAAATCTTTTCCTACGATCTCGTGATCGATCTATACGTGGTCGGCTGATCTTGCAATCAAGTGTCCAGGTGGGGAATCTTACCACAATGATTTTGAACGGGCTTCGTCCGGAGAAAATGTTTAATTTAGTCAAAGCCCAGAATGTGACGTCTAATATTGTGATCTCAAGGTTTTTTGTAAATGATCTCAAGGCCGACAAGCTGAATGGTTTGGACTTTGCACACGATATTGCCAGGAGTGGAGTAAACAATTTCATCAAAAGTAAGTGAATTTGGTTTGGTTTGTTCCATTTGGAGTCGACTAAAATGACTTTATTTGTTTTAGCACCGGTAATCGCACAAGATGTCACTATTGGAAGGAAATTGATCTTGTCGGAAAAAGAAAACCAAGCCAGACATGTTTTTGGGACTAACGTTCTAGATTTGCAGCAAACTTATACAGGAAAGGTGGTCATCGAAGGATCCCTTACGCTGACAAATCTTGAGGTTGAAAATGGAGAAAATACTCGCTTCATACTCAATGAGAAGGCAGTTCCAATCAATATCGTCAGCGGGTTTTGGATGTATTCTGTTCCTCAGGTAACTCAGCAGTTTCTTGTTATCTGTCTGAGGTCATAAACAAAAATTGTATTTTTTTCAGACCTTCGAGGGAGCTGTTTCTTTTACTGAATGCAAACTTTCGACTGCAGCTTTAAATACAGTCTATTTAAATGACTGGCTCTTAACTGACTATTTCTTAAACTCTCATAAACAAAGCCCGAATCCACTGCTTTTGATCTTCCTCTCAGCTCATATTGATGGCAACCTAAATACAGACTCAGAATTTGGAACAAAGCTTCGTCAGATCAGCGAAAGTGCCGTGAAAAAGAGTGATCGTGTGAAAGTTAATGGGGATAAGATCTTCCAAGGAAACATGACCTTTGATCATGGAGAGATTGGATTTTTGAATGATCTACCCATAAGTGAACTTGTCGGAGTAAATGAAAAGAACTGCATCTTCAGAGGAACAAAGTCGTTCAAATCAATTCATATAACGAACGAAGCGGTTATCACCAACAAACTGAACCTTATCAATAGAAAACTGCAGCCTAATGAAGAGGAGTATCGGTTCGATAAAATTGTCCTCAGGTCACCACTTAAAGCGCAAAATGTCATATTTACTTATTTGAATGGATTTCCTTCAGATAAACTCTTCAGCAGTATTCGTAGTTTTGAAGACAAGCTAGTCCTCCATAAGAATCTCTATGTCGAGGGGAACATTCAGTTTGAGGCTGATCTTCAAGCTGATGTGATCAATGGAATTATCTGGGAGGACTACATGCGATCACTTGTGCGAATCAACGAGAATACTGAGATTTCTGGAACCAAAATAATTAATAGTTCTTTAATCATTGTCAATGAGTTAAAGACCCCGTCGATCAGTGGGCTTTATATCAATCACTTTTTGAATAACATACTTTTGAAATCCAGACATCAAATTATTAGCGGATCATATACCTTTGATTCGATACAACTAAGAAATGTTGACGTTCCGTATGTGAACGAATTTCCAACGTCGGCGTTTATCGACACTCGATTACCTAAAGTGATCTTCAACTGTGATATGGTTGTGAATAAACTAAAAATTCATGGAAACCTCTACGGAAATGTTGATGTCAATTTGAATTCCTTAGACGAACGCATCAAAACTATTACTCACAAATCGCCGAGAAACCTGAAAGTTCTGGGTAATGCCTACTGGCCCTGGGGCGAGGATCACCAGAGTTTGAATCTGCAATATCTTTTCACACATGCCGTTCGCCATCTCGATGATCAAGTCATCACTGGGAATGTCAAACTTCGAAAGCCCCTTATAGGAACGATGAGTACTACGGAGAACTTTCCGAAAGATATTGATTTCGATTTCATCACCAAGGACAGCTTGTTTCACAATAGTTCCGCTGAAAAAATTGTACTGGCTGCTAAAACTTTCATCAAACCTATTCAAATTGCTGAAGTTGTATCTAATGGTTATTTGGGCATTCCGTTGGTAAATGGTATCGACATCTTGGACTTTAACACTTCACTCTTTCGGATAAGCAATCCAACCTTGTTATATGGGCCACTGACTTTTGAGGTTCCACCAATTTTTGGTGACCTCACTGTTCATGGCAACATAAATAACGTCGACCCGAATGAACTGTTTCTGGTCCACAATGGACATAAATGGCCTCCAATAAAGTTTCAGAGCCTTCATGTTTGGGGTCATTTGCAACTTTTCAATATCGATCACATGAATCTCGATTTTTTATTGAAAAATCGCATTCGCAAGTCAGGAAGGGCACAGAAAGTTTATGGCCATCTCAGTTTTGAGCACTTAGTGTTGGAAAAAGACATCTCAATAAATTCTATCAATAATATCCCAATCGATAGCATTGTATGTAAAAATACTCCACAACTTCAAGAGATCACAGCACCGAAGATTATCTTGGGAGATCTTCTATTGCATGGACCTACTAAAGTCAATAAACTTGATGGTGAAGACATGATTGAACGTTTTCAAAAAACAATATTCCTCAATCAGAACTACAACTTCGATAGTCTTTCGATAACCCGTGCAGAATTCAAAAACGGTTTGTCTGTGAAATCCTCAATTGCAAAGCATTCTCTTAGTGGAAAAACTCAAAACAGCTCTCATAAACAGATTTTTCTTCAACATACAGAGACACTGAAGAAAATCGAGTCAAATCTTAGAGAAGTAGAAGCTGCTATCGACTCAAACACTATGAATGCGAAGAGGTTAGTTTATTTGGACTACGACTTCAGTACAATTATTGAATGGAAATTAACAAACGATTCGATTCAAGAGAAATTTATTTTCGAAAGTAATCGATATCAGTACTGTGATCGAGAGCAAACGATTGTCAAGTGGTCCAAATATCACAATCGGATTACACTTAACAAAATCATCACAAATATAATTCAAATGGAAGAACAGGGAATCAAAGTGATCGCCGAAAATGTTTGCAAAGAGGGTTATCGAAAAGCAGTTAGTCGTATATCGATCACCGAAGGCCAGATGACCGAAAGATTTACATTTCAAAAACTTATTACTGGTATCGATATTTTCTGTGGCCAGGACAAGTTTGTACTTTTCCATGCTATCGATTTCTTTGAAAAAAATAATGAAGTACGAATCTTCAAAATCGATAATAACTCAAAGACCATCAGGGATTGGCAACTACTCACCGATGGAGTTGGAAAAGTTTCCAAGTTATTCAAACTTCAATCTCATACAATTCTAGTAGTTTCAACGATAGTTGATAACTATCCGTCGGTAACAATCTACAATCTCAATGTAGATAGGCAAATATTCGAAGTAATTCAAGTTATTGATGGGGATTTCGATGTTATCGAGCTGGCACAGGTGTCTCCGCACACGTATCATCTGTTTCTAAGTTGTGTTCACTGTCAGAAGATTGTCATCTTTGAATATGACTCATACTCCTCATCAATAGAGGATTGTCATACGTACAATCTCTTTCAGATTATTAAATTGAAGACACGCATTGACAGATTCAATTTATTCACGTTACCCGATGGTGGGATATATTTGTTAATATTGTCGGATCAAGATATCGATTTCTATCATATTTATAAGTATAAGTACATCCAGGGATGGAAACACTTTACATATGGATATTTCAAAAATATTCAAAATGCTTATCCTCTGCTGAAGGGTGGGTTATCGAGTGTCGATGATAATTTGTTGTTGCTGTGCAACCGAAAGTGCACTCTAGTAAAAGCCTTTTATCAATGGTGATAGAGACAATTGGAGAGGGATTTCTTTTTTATTTTGTTACTCGCTTTGTATTATGTATATATAAATACTTTTGTAAATATTGTAAATAGATAGCTAAGGAAATATTTTGTAAATAAATTGAAAGATATTCGAATGCGTATCAGGTTATTTTATTCCAACTGATTGCGATGTATCGAATACGAGTATGAATGAAGTCCCAGAAATACTAAAACTTTCCCGTGAGGATAGCGACATTGTTGAGTGTCTTGTAAATTTTCGTTCTTAAGGTACTTTCGTGAGCCTATGTTCTAGCAGTCTTCTAATTGCTCCCTCTGCGATATGCCTGAGATCGTCATTTATGCCATTATCTCAGCCATATACTCGCAGCGTATTCCATCGAGTTTAGGCCAATTGCCGTGAATATTATCAACATTTCGTTCAACACGAATAGCCTGACGAGCGGTGAGTAGATCGCGTCAATCACAACTAATATCAATATTATGGCAATATTCCAAATCAGTTCTATGGAATACATTGGTTATTTTCCGAGGCGGATGTACAGTCAAGAAAATGAATGCTCCTAGGGATGTTAGTGCTATTCATGTGAATCAGCTAATGAGGCATCACCTCCGCTGATAAAAAAGCCCAGCAATGCATCTAATTTTTCCTCAAACGAGACGTTGTTTCGATGGATTCAGAAATTTTTCCAGGAGTTCCACATGGTGAGTCTTATTTTTAGCTTAAGTTGCTTAGTATCATCCTATGACCCCTTCCTTGACGAGGTTTCACGCCGGCAACGTGAGCGTATTTGACAATTCCATATTGACAGGAAGGAGTGGAATAAATACTGATTTTGCCTCTGGGAATGACAAGCAAACTTAACAATGTATAGTGAGCATTGTCCAACCTGGGTCTAAGTTCTTCCTACCCTGATGATATACTGATATGAACGTCCTTGTAAGGCAGGCACGCGGACGCTTCTTCCTCTAACCTACTACTTTTCGGTTGTCTAAGGCTGAGTTACGTTCCAAGCAACTGGAAAGAAGTAAAAGTGGTTTTTATTCCCAAAGCAGTAAGACCTATCCACTCCTCTCCTAAGCATTATAGATCTGGAGAGGGTCCTAGATCAACATATAAGATAAAAACCCAACAAACAGAACTTATGCATTTCACAATACGTTTACTTTAAAAGCAAATGAGAAACTTACATGAGGTTGTATCTACCATAGAAAAGAATATGCACTACAAAGAGTACACCATGGCCACTTTACTAGATATCGAAGGAGCATTTAATACTGTAAACACTATATAAGGACGGTCTTGAATGGATTGAAAGCATGCTAAAAAGCAAAATTACAATTTCAGAGTTTTGGAGAAACAAAGTCAGGAAAATGGTTGCAAGAGGAACTCCATAAGGAGGAGTGACCTTCCTTATTCTGTGGCTTCTAATTGTAAACGACATTTTAACAAGTTTGGAACAGAACAGTGTTAAGTCAGTAGCTTACATCGACGATATAGTCATTCTGGTGAGAGGAAAACATCTTACAACGACCATCTAACCAATGGAGTTTACCTTGAACATTTTCAAAAACTGAGCTGGTGTTGTTCACAAGAAAAATAAAGCTGGAATCAACGGTGTTAGGATAAAACTTTCATCCTAAGCTAAATATCTAGGAATCGTCCTAGGCAGTTAGCTCAAAGAACCTTTTGTATTAGAACCTGAATATGGGGACTAAGACTATGTATAATACATTGGATGTACATGGTCATAGATAGACCAGTTCTCACCTGTTTATCTTATCTTATTGGTTAGCATAAAACACTCACGCAAGCATCGCAATTTAAGGCGCATGTCCATTATACTGCAGTACGAACCATCAAAACAGACGAAGTGTATTTTTTTTTTTGTTTTTTTGTTTTTTATAATTTTGGTGGGAGCTGAGGCCTTTATTTATTTGGCTTAATACAAGCTTAATCTAACTGCTAGTAATAGAAAGACTTAAGAGCTAGGAAGCAAGGGAATGATGAAAGAGATCTTGCTTAAGACAAGGAGCGCCCATGTTGGAATCAAAAACAGAAAGGCTTAAATTGACCTTTTACAGCATACAGGTGATTGATTCCTTGAAGCCATAAGAGGTGCGGTGGACAGGTAGATAGAAGTGACGAGGCCAACGTACATAGATTACGGGGGTTGGTGTTGAAGGAAATAGAGCCTTCGATGGAACCTGCGGGCAGTCTATGAAAGAAAAAAAAGTTGAAGGCGGTCCTGATAGGGAGGTAAGATCAAAGGGTCGTTCCAGGGTAAACGACTGAGAGAAAATAGGAGGAATCGACATTAAATACCCTCGATTCGGAAAATATGAGCTCGGTGAAAGGGAGATCAAGCCTGACTGGTATTCTCAAGCAAGGGGCGAACAAAGGTACCATAGAGAGATCTGGCTACATACGGGTTGGAAAATTCCTTGAACTACCGTTTATAAAAGTCAAATGATAAGTTGGCTTTAAGGATCATTTTATATACGAGTATATGCGAACTGAAATTGAGCTCACAATCGAATAATATGCCAAGATCTTGAAAAGACTGAACTGTAGTAGGGCAATTGGTTACCAAAGAGAAAATACAGTCGGGGAGGAGACGGGTTGCATCCACGTGAGAACGTTATAGTTTGGCATTTGGTGATATTCAGTTCCTAGTAGTTTTTGAAGCACCAGATTGAAGGGGGAGATTCATGGGGAGAAGAAGAGTTTTAAAATTTTTTGTGTCGTCAGCGTAAAGAGAATGGGAGGAGTATTTAATGACCCTTTCAAGATCTTTAATAGTAAGAATGAAAAGAAGAGGACCAAGATGCCTGCCTTCTGGGAGTCCAGATGAGGCCAGGAATGAAACAGAAAGGGCGGATTAAAACCGAACACTTAGGTCAGGTAAGAAAAAATCCGTTTTAATAAAAGAAGTTCAAAGCCGAGAGCAGACAATTTGAAGAGCAGATGAGTTGATGTGATTTCTGTGCGAAAGATACGAATTCAGCTAGGTTTGTGGTAGTTGATCTGCATTTAAAAAAACCATGTTGTCGGAGCGAAAGAAAAGGCTCGCTTTTGAAGCTTAAGGCTTCTTATAAAATGCTTTCAAAGAGTTTGGGTATATATGAGAGTTTAGCAGTGGGACGATAATTGGTAATTTCATGCTTAGATCATTTTTTTTGTGTATCGGGATGTAGTGACTACATCGTGCCACACTTGGACTTTGATAGGAGTTTCTCCACATCAATTCCTAGCAGACATGACTGGTTAAATAACACTAGCACCAATAATGGAAAGCTACACGGACTTTTTCAAAATTGACTGGAGCTGGATTCTACTTTAAAATGTTACAGATTCAGAACTCTTTTAAGATTCCGTACGAATGTAGTATTTTTCTTTACGTGATGTACTTGACACATGGAACTTTATTCTTCAGAGATCTTTGTTTAACAGGAGAATTTTCCAAATTGGAATCGGAGAGTGATCGTTAAGGCAAAAAAAAAAAGGCGAACCTTGGCACTTTGGTTCTGGATTCAAATTTTGTTGGTGAATATTTTACAATATGTTTAACAATAAATATATGTGAACAAATATGCTCCAACAATCTCTATCTTTGTTGACAGTCAAGCAGCCATAAAGGCTGATGAAATTCAGTCTTTCAGGGTATTTTTCTCTGCCTGACTGTGAAATAATTTTACCATGGAAATATGGTAGTTTTGTTTTGCTTCAGAAATTAGTAATTATAAATTATAATAAATTAAATACAGAAGGATCATCAGAACGCACCCCAATCTACAGAGAGATCTGTCAAATAGTTTTGTTGTGACAGCCGTTTGAAACAGGCGTCATAACGCAAACCAAACAAAAGCTTGAAAAGTATTTTTGGGACTCTTCACCATCGATTGGAACCATTGCGGTCGTACCAGCACAAATGACGACAAACATTCTGGTCAAGGTTATTACATCATAAACGATCGATAAAGTCCACGGTTTGATATTGGACGATCGGCGAGTAAAGGATCTCATAGACCAGTTATTTTAGTTTTCCAAAAATATTTGGATATCAATAAGTTATCCGCCAGATGGGTACGCGTTTGACAATTAAACAACTTCAATTGAGTGTTTGGCGATATTCAATAAGAATCCGAACGAGATTTCGTGCTGTTTCGTGTGGATGAAACATGGATTCATCACAACACAATAGAGACTAAGAAACAGTCAAGACAGTGAACTTCTCCAAGTGAATCGAAACCGAAGAAGGCCAAAGTGCGTTTGTCGGCCAACAGAGTCAAGGTGACAATTTTTTGGGATGCACGCGGTCTCATTCACGTCGATTACCTTAAGGCCTATTATGCAGAATTGGCGGACCGATTCGACCCCTATTTGAAGCAAAAAAAAAAAAACCGCATCTGGCGAGGAAAAAAATTCTTTTCTACCAGGACAAATTCTCTTCTTCTTCTTACAAGTCCGCAGTCGCAATTACAAAATTCTTCGAAATGATTACTAATTCCTCCCTCATCTAGCCACCTGCCATTATTTCTTGTTTCCAAACAAGAAGAAATGAAACAAACGTCTATTTTGAGGGAGTCGAGAAATCGTATTATGTGGAGGGCATAAACAAATTGAAGAAATGTTGGACGAAGTGTATAGACCTAACAGAAGATTATGTTAAAAAATAAAACCTTTCCTTTCCCGAAAATAATGTTCCTTATTTCAATTTTCAGGTACGTATTGACCCACCTCCGTACGTATAAATGAAACAAGACATACTATGGGGTGACCAGATAAGAACGAAAAAAAAAAAAAAAAAAAAAATTTAAATAAAACAACAAACTTCGGTGGCAGTTCTTTAAGCGGTCAGTCCAATTTTTGATGACTCGGTTCAATATGTTCGGCGTTATTGTTCAAAGTGGTTGACTTGTTAGAGTAGACTAAGGATTTAACATAGCCCCAGAGAAAATAATCGAGTGTGTCAAATCGCATGATCGCGTCGGCCAGTTGATGAACGCACGCCGTGAGATGACGACTTCTAGCGTTGTGTCGCTTGTATGGCATGTAACGCCGTCTTATAAGAACCACAGCTCAAATATGTCGATGTTGTCGAGATCTGACTACAGACAGTCGGTTAACATCACTCTATATCTGAGACCAGTGACGATAACGGTGTCTTCTTCCTCATTTCGAAAGAAATAAGGTCCAATGATACCGCCATGCCATAAATCGCACCAAAGAGTCAGTCTTTGTAGACTGATTGATACTTGGCTGAACACTTGTGGATTGTGTTCGCTCCAGTAATGTCAATTTTGCTTGTTGAAATAGCCACTGAGCCAAAAATAGGCCTCGTCTGAGAAGAATGTTTTTTTTTTGCCAAAATTTTGATCTACGACCATTATTTCCAGCGCCTAATTGGCTGCATTGTCTGTGATCGTTCGGCCACAATTCTTGCGTCAGCACAATCTTATATTGATGTAGGCCCAAATGCAACCACAAAATAAGCCGGGTTGACTCTTATTGGGCTAAGCCCAATTCAGCTGATCGACGCCGAATTGCCATTTATGTGTCTTCTTTGATACTGGCCGCTACGGCGGCTATGTTTTCTTCATTTGACACCAACCGCTATCTGGTTGGTGGCTTAAAATCTAAAATAGTGTACTCATGCTCACACTTTTCCAGAGAGCGACGAATTGCCTGCACACTGAAGGCATGATGACGACCGACCTCACGACGTTGCGTGTTTATAACTGAGCCGGTATTTCGTTAATATGATCGTTCGGTAAGCATAAAACGATGTATTATGAAATGGCAAACCTTACTCAATATTTTGACAGCTGCTGAAACATAACAATTGGAAAAACTATCATTGTTATCTAGTCACCCTAAGCTTTAGGCTAATGCGAGAATGCATTTTTTCTTAAATTCACTGAGCCTTGCCATGGTCCCATATCACAATGTGATCAGGGAATAATTTTTCAGAATCTAAATGAACTCGCATTGGAGTTGTACTCGCCCTGGAGTTGAACCCGCAATTGAGAGTTGGGTCTTTTTTGAGCATAATCGTAGCTCAATCGAATGCTTCCGAAGGTATAGAGTTTTCTAATAGCGACTTGACAACTTTTTTTTTAAATAAAAGGCAAACCATTTGAGATATTTCAAAAACTTTATTATCGGCTTGAAGTACAATCAAAATATTTATGAATGGAACTCGACTTGGTTCATATGGCCACCGCGGGCACGTATGCAGCGGTCGATTCGTTGGACTCGGCCAAACATTTCGACCGAAATGGCCGCTATTTCGCGTTCAATTTTGGCTCTGAGCTCTTCCAACGTCGTCGGCGTGTTGGCATAAACCAATGACTTAACGTAGCCCCACAGAGAGTAGTCAAGCGGCGTTAAATCGCACGAACGAGGCGGCCAATCGACTGGCCCATGTCTTGAGATAACATGCTCACCATATTTACTCTTAAATAAATCGATTGTAGCGTGTGCTGTGTGGCTTGTGGCACCATCCTGTTGAAACCACATGTCGTCCAAATCCATATCTTTCAACTCGGGCCAAAAATATTCGGTGATCATGGTGCGATAACGATGACCATTCACAGTAACGTGACGATTGTTATCGTCGACGAAAAAAATATGGCCCAATAACGCCGCCGGCATGCAAACCGCACCAAACGGTTATTTTTTGTGGATGAAGTGGTGATTTGTGAAGCACATGTGGGTTTTCACCTGACCAATAACGCTTTTTTTTGCTTATTGACGAACCCATTGAGCCAAAAATGAGCTTCGTCGCTGAAGATGATTTTGCAATGAAATTCATCGTCTTGGCGCATTTTCTCCAGAACCCAATCGGAGAACGTACGTCGCTTCAAATGGTCCATCGGCTTCAATTCTTGAGTCAGCTTGATCTTGTATAGGTGTAAACCAAGATTCTTACGCAAAATACGCCATAATGTGGTCTGAGCGATGCCCAATTCTTGAGAACTCCGTGGAATTGACTGATTTGGAACGTTTGCTACGGACGTCTAAACGGCAGCGATATTTTTGATACTTCGACCAACCCGTTGTCTCACCCACACGGCAACATCACACAACGAATATGTGGACTCAAATTTTTGCACTAAACTTGTTATTGTATGTTTACTAGGGCGAGAATTACAACCGAAAATTGGAGTTAACGCTCTTAAAGTTGCAGTCACCGACTCTGAATATCTTTAGAAAATTTTTACAATTTGCAGACGTTGCTCGTTAGTGTACTTTACCATGATGAAAATGTTGAGTCTACTAAATAAATTGACAGTGACAGTTTGATGATTAGTGAAAGAGTGCGTTCACAAATTAAATTCAAAGTTGTCAAGTCCCTATTGGAAAACCCTATTTAACTTCAGGGGACTTTATGGTGTTCTTAGGAGGAAAAACTTAAAATTCCTTAGTGGCGACGAGTAATTACGCGTTTGCTTAAGATCTAAGTATGTTAGATATAAGTTATATCATTTGCGACGTCTTCTGTGAGAGTGATGATGACGGCGTTGGTACTTCATCTGTGAACGTTCGGCATATGTTCTCATTAGACTGCAGGGACTAAACACTGACTGAATCTTGTACTGAAGGGAACAGGAAGACGAATAGTCCGTATGAAAGTCGTAATGTGTCTGATTTGACAACTGATACAAGTGACACATAAAAACATTGTCACATCATCGACGAGACTATTTGTGGAAGGCTTAGTTGTTTTAACCCGCATGCATTAAGGGATATCTGTAAAAGTAAAATAATGAAAGACTGGATAGTAGTTACTTTATTTGACGAATATCACGAATAAATTTGTTCATTTTAACAAAAACTAGTTACAAAGTTCACAGTCAAATCTATAATTTGCTGTGAAGATCTTTGCGTTCTAATTGTGCATAGATTGTTCCATGTGGCTTATCAATAGGAATGAACACTTCGTTATTCTCTCCAGGAACCAGCCCTTGGAATGGTTTTGTATCAAAGTTGAAGTAGTGCTTGTTCGGCATTGTCATTGAAATCGCCGATACCTGTAAAAAGTTCATCACTGAATAAAGCTCTTGTAAGATGTTTGCTGAAACCCACCTGTGGGATAACGTCCAAAACCTCCTTCTCGGTTAGATAAAGTGTATTTTGTACACTGGGAGAGGTAACACCAACATGTGGATCACCGGCAAAGTTCTTGATGATGATGTTCCTAATAGTAGTCCATGCATTGCAGAAATTCAAATTATCAGTTGTTGAATATTCCCAGTTACTTTCTACAACTGTGCTGAATATCCTGTCGTATTGGTCCGGAAGTGACCGATACTCATCATTGACAAAGTTCACAAACGACGATTGTGTTGTCTTCAGGACTCGAAGTCCCTTTAGACCACTGATTACAGTTGGTCTTGCGTCTATACAAAAACGAAAAAAAAAAAAAAAACAAAACAAAACAGAAGAATCTTTAGAACTTTCTGTTAGGTTACACATCCACACTACTTACCACTTCTTTTGAAAATCACATCACAATACCTCAAGGTAGTCGGTGTGAATACGAACGCATGATTATGCTTTTGCCTGTTATTGAATGAGCTGAAGTTGCTATTTGTTGCGCCGGGTGGTTCAATACAGCCAGTCTCCTCTTCGCAGATACGTTGCCAAGGGTACTCCTCGACATGGATGTGCACCTCGTTGACATGTGAGTATTTGTTGAGAAAATGCTTACATAACAACAAGGCAAACTCCTCTGGGTTCTGAACACCATGCTTCTTGGCCAGAAGGTAGACAGTGTTCTTCTGGGAATCAGTTGCAACAATATCCGAGTTGTCACCTGGGGAAATAAACGAAAGGGCACACCGTGAAAGAAGGTCAATATTTCGCATTATAAACACATGCTGACACAGATGACAAACAGACGATGACTCTGAGAACAACAGCATCAGCAATTCAATTGCAATACCTTTCAGAAAGTCCATCTGAGTGGACAGCTTAAGGTGAGTAGATACTTCCAACTCTTTGATTGAGTGCAACGGACCCTTTCGGGTCACGTGCAAAATTTTCACTGCATCCTTGCCATAGCCAGTATCACTGATGGTGTAAGATTGACTTGTGGGATTCTTACTCGAACCGTGATAAAGTTTTTGAGCAAACATTTTACTTATTTTTTAATGACGGGTTTTAGAAATTCCAAACTACCGACGACAGACTAGAATGTTGAACTGCGTAGGAATGTGCCAGGGTAGGAGCATTTTATACGCTTTTGATTGACAAGATATGATCTTATCAGTGGTGGGAGAGTTGGATTCTTGGAGTACGTGCGAATTCGTAAATATTTTTCTTTTCTCCCTACATAACTTTATGGTGCTCTATTGTATTTCCAAATGTTGATCTTCATTGTTGGAATGACTTGAGTTTTTTGTGGGTTTTAGGACTTTAAAGACGATTTATTGGGCACGGTTGTGTAGATGAAAATATTTGTTCTCTGATAGCAATTGGGAAGTAGAATTTTTAGCTAAAATCGTTCATTAAAAATTGTCATATCTTGATTATTGTTGTATAATTAACAACTGTGGATCTAGGGGGTTGACATCAATATTGCAACTTATCATCGAGTTGTAGATTTTAGCAAGGTACAAATATTTTCACTGTCAAGTTCACTGCTTGTTTTTCACTTTTATTTAAATGATAATTGTCAACTGTGTTTGTAAGATCTAAAGACCTTTTGAGATACTCGTAGTTTCCTTATCAACTGCTTACACATTTTTTTACGACGATGCTGTCGGTAATCTATTCGGTTCTCCTTCAGCCTAAGGGTTGCGTGGAATTTTGCTAAAAAAGGTGCGTAGGTGAGGGGAGTGGTGAAATTCATCAGGGGGAAATTCTGCAGTTCTATCGAATTAACCTGCGAAGCACTTAGGTAGGCAAAAGTCATTGTCTGGTAAGATTCTACCAGAAACTAAGAGTGTAGTTTTCAGATCCACCCTATGAATGCTCATCAGTACACTTCTAAGCCAACTTTTTAAGCCGTAATAACCTACTTATGGAATCTTCTGCCGAGCTTTTTATTTCCTTGTGATTATAATCTTCAAACATTTAAAACCAACGTTCATAGGTACCTCTCTGTCTTACCTGCCTAATTTTCCTTCGCCTTCGCTGTGTGCAAGCATCTTAAGGGTAGAAATTTCTGACAATTCAGATAAAGTAAAATAGCCTTTCCTTTTCGTTAGGGAATGCCTAACTTGGCAGCATGTGAGTCAATTGGCCACTGACGCGTGCTAATTGCTGTGATTCTTGCTGACTCGGTTGATTAATTTATTCGCCCTGTTTTTCTTGGAGGCGGACCAAGTCTATTTCGACTGTTCCACCTAGAGTTAGTAATAGAAAGAAAGTGTTGAAGAATTTTATCCCTGTCGAATGTCTTCGGCGAGCAAACTGACTCTGCGAGAGAGACGTCGAAGGTAGAGCCACATCTATCTAGGGCATTGGCTCTCTCATTCATTTCATTTCTATGTTACTGAGCACGTCGTCCACGTGCTCTTAATTCCAATGTTGTCGCACTCTTTCTAGATATTGTTGATGGTCAGGAGTCATAGAAGAGGCGAGATAACTCTCCCTTGCGGGGTACCTCTGTTTACGGATTTGTTTATGAAATCGTTTAATCGTCTGCAACACATCATGCAGGACTGTCTCTGTGAACTTACCTTTCAGGTAAAAAAGGAAGACTTTAACATACTAATAGAAGTAACCTTTTCAGGTAGTCGGGCATATGCGTATTCGGGATACGTTCTAGGGTTTAAAGTATGAAGTGTGGCCGACTCATCGTCACTTTTGCCGATTTTTGAGACGAAAACGACTCGAATTCGCCTCCAGGATGTGGTTAAGTCGAAGAGAGCCATGATAAATGGTCGTTAACCATGAAATAACCTTCTCCAAGTTCTTTTGGAGCTGTAAAATTCAACAAGGCCTCGTTGCTCGTGTTAAAAGTTATACTGATTTGAATATGAGTAAAATATCTGAAGAAATACCCTACGTGATGCTTTTTTTACTATAAAAAAGGGAAAAATGCTGCAAAAACGTGCCGAAAAATTTGTGCAGTTTACGGTGAGAATGTTGTGAGTGAACTCCGGACTCAGGAGTGGTTTGTTCGATTCCGTTCCGGAAACTTCGATGTAAACGATGCACCTCGCACTGGTCGGCCTGTCACTGAAAAAGTCGATGACATTTTTAAACTGATGGAGCAAGACCAGCACGGAAGCTGTCTGGAGATAGCGGAGGCACTAAATATTAATCGTATGATAGTTTGAAATCATTTAAAACGAGCAGGCTACTCAAAGAAGCTTAATACTTGGGTGCCACATGAATTAACGCAAAGAAATTTAATTGACCGAATAACCATCAGTGAAACGCTGCTGAAACATAACGAAATGGAACCATTTTTGAAGCGATTCATTACGGGCGATTAAGAATTAAAAACGCCGATGATCGACCACAAACGACTTCAAAGCCTGGATTGACGGCAAACAAGGTTATCTTAAGTGCTTGGTGGGATTGGAAGGGAATTGTCTATTATGAGGGAGTTGTTTTCCATCATGACAATGCTAGGCCACACACATCTTTGATGACCCGGAACAAATTGACGGAGCTTGGTTGGGAAGTTTTGATGCATCCATCGTATAGCCTGGACTTTGCATCCGCTGACTACCATTTGTTTCGGTCTTTGCAAAACTCTCTGATATACGTTTCAATATTCTGATTAATAGCTTTGGAGAAGCGCTTGCTAAGATCCAGGCTTCATAGGAAGGTACAAAAGGTACACCTGCGGTCACTCTCATCTAAGGGTATATCCTAACAATTAACTGCAAAAAATTTACCAAAAACTGATCACATGATTGCAATGCTTCTTGATAGGAGATCGTCTATCAGAATCCCTGATAACAATTAACGAACAAATAGAGACATCACTATCTCCTCTATACTCTGAGAATAAACAGGTTCGGGGAAATACCCAAAAATCGGCTTATATGCCACATAGCTTTTATCTACCCAATGCCAACCCAACTTCCAATGACTATTTATAAGTACAAGGATAGCCAGATAGCTGTCAGATCAAGAATTTCAGAAACCCGCCAATATTTTGGGTATATGCTGGATGCCAGGGCAGATTGATATCACAGGCAACGAGATAGCTGACAAGTTGGCGAGAAAGAGCCATAGAAGGACATAGTTTGGACTTGGTTTTACTTTACACGTGCGCAATAGCTAGGATTGACTAATTTATGGAAAGTAGAGATCGTTTTAACTAGTAAAGCTCAGTTCTTTACATAACATCACAGGGAACTGCGGCATCGTCAGTGATGTTGAACACCTCGACGCGCATCACAACGATTAAAGAGTTCGAATCTATCTATTACCTGCTGTGCGGCTGTTTTGCTCTACCCCAGAAGACAATGAGCCAACTTACTTCTTCATCACAGATCTGAAGATATTCATATCATTATCTGGGTGGTTTTAGTCTTACAGTTCTTCTTCATAGATTCACATAAGTAATCTTATCGTCATAGCTGCTGGTCAAAGTAATGTGAGTAGAGTCTTCCTGTGGAAGGTATCTGTGGACCTACCTTGATAACTGCCTAATTGTTTACCAATATACATAAAACAATACCACTTCTGTTAAAAGATCCATTTAAGGCAAAATTAACTTACAGGTCTTTGAAGAGTAGAATCCATAGGAGAGGACTTTTGGTCTCTATTTGCTTGGTATCTATCTGAGACCTAATATGTTTTATGGAAGTTTTGAGAAAGCGTTTCATAAAAAATTCTGTTTTCTTAAAAAGTTAATCGTAAAAGTAACTACCTGATTGACTAAACACTCACAATAAACACAAAGACGTTTTTTTTTTTTTTTTTTTTTATAAATGTCGACTTCCATCAATGTCTTCAGTTAAGTAAATGC
Organism: Volucella inanis; assembly: GCA_907269105.1. Lineage (NCBI taxonomy): Eukaryota > Metazoa > Arthropoda > Insecta > Diptera > Syrphidae > Volucella > Volucella inanis. The sequence goes on from OU026157.1 coordinate 21,660,613, forward strand.
GGTACCTACTGTTTTGTTTTTTTCTTTGATTGTTGGTGTATCTCTTTTGTTTACTAACTAATTAACTTAGTTATTATCTTACAAGGTGTATCTTTTGTTTAATTCTTTATCAGGTTATATGAAGTGAAAGCATGAGGAAGTTGTTAAGACAAAGAACAATAACTTTTGATTTAAAAACGCTGACTAATTCAATTATTTGTTTATCTTTGTTTTTAACAAAATACTTTTAAAATATTTGCACCTGAAGGTAATGCTTCAGAAGATACTCATATTCGTATAAATCATTTGCGTAAGCTCACCTTTTAAGTAATCCTTTTGGGTGTGCAATTTGAGATGAGTACCGATTTCGAATTCCTTAATCGTATGGACAGGTCCATTTCTTTGAACATGCATCAGTTTAACACAATCTTTTCCATATCCCATGTCGGCAATCCTATATGTTGAGTTTGTAGGTGAATTCCTGTCACTACTCCCTCTAACGCCTTTGAACATCTTTTTCGCGAACATTTTTTTACAAACTCTAATTGAAAACACTCTCCCAGATTAATCCCTTTGAACTGTAGTGTAAACTTATTCAATTCTGAGATTTTATACCTGAACACAATTCTTGGAAGCCCACAGATTAGCTGTTATCAGCAATAAGAAAAGGAAATGAGAAAGGAAAACAAAAAAATTAATAAACAACATGAAAACATCAACAGCAAGTTGTATCTTTTGCAGCTCTCCGATATGGTTGACAACCAATTTAGATACGTTGAATCTTTTCAAATAAAAAAAAAAAAAATAAATAAATAAAAAGAAAAAAACTCACAAGCGGTAAAGTTTATCGCACTATTATTATTTTATTGTTTCCTTTTGTTTAAATAAAATATTAAATATTTACCCACAACTATCCGTATCTGAAATGTGTTCACTTGTCTTACTCCCATAAAACAATTAGTCTGACGACACCTTAGCTTTCGGTTGATGATATCGCCTAGGTCAACAACTGGATTAGGTCTTTCGTTGCGCTGATGAAAATTCCGAAAACCCTTTTAAAGGTAGGAAGGCGACAACATTGAGAAGATTTAGGAGTATCTGTGACTACTGCGGTACTTTATGGGAATTATATAATTGTTGGGATGATTTTCATGAATTTCGCAAACTCATTTTCGAATGAAAAACAGTCAGAGTGTTTAGGTACTTTTTGTCACGTACAGCCCTCCTCGTTGTAGTTGCCAGCATTGATGAGAATGGAGTGACTTTTGTTGACCGACATTATCATCTTTCAGTCGGTCGGAGTAGTTTTATGAGCTGATTTTTATCAATGGAAGTCGCACGTTGAACGCAGGGTGCACACACTTTTAAGAGGCACGTCCCCATTGGGTGATGAATCTTTATTTGATTTGTTATATTGATTTTGGGTAGTCGAACTGCATTTCTGGGTCATGTGATTGGAAATAGTTTTCTTATAAAAAAGAACCAAAGTCCGATGAAAAAAATTGATTTTGTGTGTCTTTCAGTGATACAGTTGGCATAGTAACCCAAGCATATAAGCATATAAGATTGAGAGCCCGCGTCGAGTTGATCAATATAATTCCTATCTTGCATGCACAAAGCTCAGGTCTTAACACCAGAATCTGATTAGTCCTGCAAGGAGTGCAAAACTTTAGGTACATTTACCACAACCAATATCAGTAGTTTGTCAAAGGTACTACAAAATAACACCGTTAGTACGGCTGCAGTTCAGGATGATAGAGCATGTGAGGTTCTCCTGACAAGGCGATTAAATCAAGAATCGGCAGCTGCTAATAGACCCAAAAGTACAGTTCCTCTATTTCTACCGATGAGTCAAACAGAAGAAAACACAGCTCGTTATACTGAGGCCAAAGGTCCACTCCCTTGGCGAGGCTCCACTATCGAAAACGATAGTGGCTTCACTCAAAATTTGTAGGCAAACCTGTACCATTTTAAAGCTGCCTCGTACACCTTTAACCAACCTCAACAATAATGAGCGAAAAATAGAATTAACCCGAGGAGATTTGAGATTTTAGTTCTAAAATTAAATGTCTTCTCATTTCCGGGCTTAACACAAAAGATCTAGTGGCAGCGATCATCGAACTACGTCAGGAAACTTCATTGTAAGAGCTCGTGTGCGCCGCAATCTACTTCCATGAAAATGTATATGCGATTCCTTTGATTCTGGTACAGGGTCTCATCGAATTGTTCAATCTTTTTTGGATGTGACGCCAACGCCCACAACAATATCTTGGGTAGCAACGACAACAACAAAAGGGTTGAGTTACTTCAAAATATATTTTTAACAAAAATCTGCTTCTAATACATGGACTGAAAAGTCAGTGCCGTTTCTAAGAGAGGGCACCACTTGAATTAAATCCATACCATTTTCAGTTAGTACCAACCTTCAAAATATACGTGTATAAATTTGACAGCTGTCGGACGATTAGTTCTCGAGATATAGAGTTGTGAGTGAAGAAAATTTTGTGGATTCAAAGCAATTTCGTGTGTTGATTTATCATTGCTTTTTGATGGGAAAAAATGCAGCCGATGCAAAGAAATGGCTCTGTTACCTGGACTCTGCACCAGCCGAACGAACCATTCGCAAGTGGATTGAAAAATTTGAAAGTGGTCATACAAGCACCGAAGATGATGCACGCAGTGGACGTCCAAAAGAGGCTGTTTCAGATGAAAACATCAAACTTCACTGTAAAGTGAAGTTGATCAAGATAGTTGAGGCTCTGAAGATATCAAAAGAGCGTGTTGGATAATCACACGAATATTTGGACATGCGAAAGCTCTGTTCAAAGTGGGTGCCGCATTTGCTCACAGTCGACCAAATACAACAACGTGTTGATGATTCAGAGGAGGGTTTAAAGATGTTCAACTGCAATAAAGCCGACTTTTTGCGTCGGTATGTGACAATGGATGAAACTTGGCTCCATCACTTCACACCAGAGTCAAGTCGGGAGTCAGCTGAGAGGCGAGCAGGCGACGAACCTCGTCCAAAACGACCAAAAACTCAACAGTCGGCTGGTAAGGTTATGGCATCCGTATTTTGAGATACACATGGAATAATTTTCATCGACTATCTGCTAAAGGGGCAGACTATCAACAGCGACTATTACATTGCGTTGTTGGGCGCGTTTGAAAGACGAAATCGCAGAAAAACGGCCGCATTTGAAAAAAAAAAGAAAGTGCTGTTTCATCAAGACAATGCACCGTGTCACAAGTCGATGAAAACGATGGCAAAATTGAATGAATTCGGCTACGAATTGCTTCCCCATCCACCGTATTCTCCAGATTTGGCCCCCAGCGACTATTTTCTGTTCGCAGACCTCAAAAGAATGCTCGCCGGTAAAAAAAGTTTTAAGACCGATGAAGAGGTTATCCCCGAAACAGAGGCCTATTTTGAGGCTAAACCGAAATCGTACTACAAAACTGGTATCGAAAGATTGAAAAATCGTTTCAATCAGTGTATCGCCCTCGAAGGCAACTATATTGATAAATAAAGTTGAATTTTGCAAAAATTTGGTGTTTTAATTTAAAACGGCACTGGCTTTTCAGCCCATGTGTTAAGTGATTGGGGTAACAAACCCACTTTTATTAATTCTGTAAGACATCATCTCGTCTCCCTTTTTTCATATCTTTATCAAGGATTGGCGTGTGGGTGGATGAGACTATATAGGATGCAATATCGGAAAAAGTCTAACTACCATAGATACTCGTACATGAAGAATCTCATGAACTGGAGTTCATGACACTGATTCACTGCCCTCATCTGTACAGTTCATTGGGAGCGTAAATGAGGCATCGGATCAACTAAATGAAGCCATTAAAACATAATTTAATGTAATTGCCAGTTAAGACGCAATAAAGTTTTTACAAATGCGTAAAACGGTGAAAAGTATTTTTTTTAAGCAAATCCAAAGATACCGGTAATTGGGTCCTATACAAGTCTGCTTTAACCAACTAAAATAATGAATTGAAAAAGTCGAAGAGAGCTGTCTGGAGAAAGAATTGCGAGAACTTGGAAAAACCGCCAGAAATCTGGCGTCTCCAAAAAGTTTTTCCAAAGGAATCTTCAAATAGCTTAGGTCTGTTACAAGAAAAAGATGGCACTTTCACAGAGAGTCAAGAGGAGACTCTAAAAATGCTATTTAAGGTTCATTTCCCAGGCTCGATCCTTTTAAATAACACATAGTATGTCAATTCTGAACAGAATTGACACCTAAGCGGAATTATGTTCAGCACAGACAGAGATCTATTTAAAACATATAAGTCACCTGGATCAAACAAAATCTTCACAGCACTGGTTCAAAAAGGTCTGGTCCAGATTCTTCCCACTCTATTCATCTTATTTAGGTATAGCTTCAACTGGGGAAAGATTCCTCAAGCCTGGAGGGTTGTAAACGTAGTTTTTATTCCCAAATCAGATAAACTTCTCATACATTTTTTTTTGAAAACCATGGAACTACTTATCGATTTACACATCAGAGACCTTTTCAAAAGAAATTCACATCTGCACCCTTAAAAATATGTATGCAGGAAAGAAAAATACACGAAAGGCGCTTAACTACAATAAATTTGGTAACACAAATTAAAGAGGCCTACCGACAAAAGGAGATTGTAATAAATGTGTTCCTTCCTAGACACTGAAGGTGCCTTTAAAAATACCGAATAAGAATCCATTTTGGAAGCCATCCCCAGCGTATTGACCATTCCACTAACCACTCATCTTTCGATGAGACTAAAATCTCTGCCAACCGTCAAAGGTTGTCTAAAAGGGGGTCTTCTCTCACCGCTCTTGTGGTCACTGGTCATTTAATAGTAAAACTTAGTAATCTGGTTTATCAAACAATGGGATATGCCGACGACTTAGTCATAATAGTGAAAGGTAAACACCTTAAAGACGTTTACTATAAAATGCAAGCTGCTCTAAAGATAGTAAATGACTAGTGTGTTGGAGAAAATCTCTCAATCAACTCCAGTAAAGCTGTACTTGTTCCCTTTAATCATAAAAAATATCGGAGCCTTGAGCAGATATCACTTAACGGTACAGTGATTGTGTATTCCAACAAAATAAAATGTTTTGGAATGGTTCTCGATAAAAAACTAAACTGGAACTTACATAATTATAAAATTACCAAAGGGACATAAGACATGTGGGCTTGTCGTCGTATGTATGGTATGACCGGTGATTGGATATAGATTGGATATATACAATGATGATACGACCCGTTATCATCTACTCATCAGTAGTATGGTGGAACAAAACAAAAGAGAAGTCTGCTATACAAAAGATGTAGTGGCTACAAAAACTTGCATGCCTCGGAATCATCGGTGGGATATATTGCCTTTATTGCCTTAACATCACTCTTTTTCTTTACAAAAAAGATGGCAATTAGTAGCACGGCCAAGCTTCTATAAACAGGAGAGATTAATCACTCAGATCACATGGATCAAATGAATCTTCTCTCTGAAGTCCCCGAGCTTGACATGATCTGCTTGGTAAACGACCGTCCACTTAAGACTCTGTGGTGCGGCAGATGGTTCAATATAGTGATCTTAAGTCGAGAAGCATGGAACTACAAAACTCCCCCTTCAAACCTTAAAGGTATATGGGCACTGAGGTGGGTGCTGATATTTTTGGTCCAAACATCAGAGTTTCGCAACGATTGGGGAAAAGACGCAGTGTACATGTCGTTCAGGTGTGCGCAAATATTAAATCGATAAGAGAATGAAAAGCATCCCATCCATATACTAACGGACAGTCAAGTAGCTATGAGAGCATTAAGTTCTGATCTCGTTGTCTTCAAATTAGTCCTGCACTCCTGCACAAGATCTCCCCCATAAGAACAAAGGAAAACTTTGCTGGACGTCTGGTTGTAAGCGTATTGTCCGAAGTGAAATACGAATAGCCGACGAACTGGCTGGAAACGGTTCGGCAGATTATTTCATCAGCTCTGAATCATTCTCTAATATCCGGAATTCAGCAATCAACTCAGTCGTAAAGAATTTGAAGGACTTAGGTAGGTAAGTAGGTAAGAGTGGCAGTTGGAAAAGACCAACTCACTTAGGCCTACTAGCCCATTGCGCTGCCACGTGAATCTTTGATCCTCTTACTGATTGAACCAATTTGAGCTTATGATGAAGCGCAGAAGACTGTTAACATCTACAGGGTGACTGACTCGAACTGCAACTTTTTAAAATGCTATAATTTTTTTATTTTTTGCAAAATTTTATTGTGCCAAAGCAAAAAATGTTGGAAAATACATCAATTTTCAAATTGTATCAGTAGTTTTCAATATGTCCACCTTTGACGCGAATAATGGCCTTCAGACGGCCGAAAAAAGCATCGCACGCTGCACGCAAGTGGCTCTGTGGTATTTTGGACCATTCCCGGCGAAGTGCTTGTTTGAAGTGATCCAAACTTTGGTATTTTTTAGTGCCAACTTTCACCTTCAAAATACCCCAGATAGAGAAATTCAACGGGTTTGCATCCGGAGAATTTGCAATCCATTGTGTCGAAGAAATGAAGTGTGGAACACTGTTTTTTAACCAATCTTGGTTGACGCGCGCTTTGTGAGACGGTGCCGAGTCTTGTTGAAATGTCCACGGTCTCCGACTAAAATTATTGTTTGTCCAAGGCTTCAATACTGCCTCCAAGACAGTTTCACGGTATACGATCGCATTAATTTTGACGCCACGGTCCAAAAATACGAGCGGAGAGCGACCATCGGCGGTTATGGCGGAGCAAACCATCACCGTCGGTGCTGCCTGCTTTCTGGTGGCCTTCCGAAGCTGTAAATTTTCGAAGGACCTCTCTGGGAAGTAAACTCGATCATTTTGTTTGTTGACATATTGCTCTATAACAAATGGCGACTCATCGGAAAAAAACCAAATTCGGCAACTCACCACTTTCGTGCAAGCATAGCAACTCCTTCGCTCTTTCGACTCTAACTTTTTTCTGTTGAGGTGTAAGATGGTGTATTTTTTGGAACTTCAATTGCTTGAGACCATGCTCATTTTTCAGTATGTGTTGCATCCGTTCCAACGATATGTTGAGCTCATGAGCCATTTTTCTTCCACTTCGACGCGGATTTTGTTCAATTCGAGCCTTCACTTTCCTAACCATTTCTGCCGATGCTGCTTTTTTTTTTACCACCTCCATGGCGTTTTGCAACGCTGCCAGTATCACGGTAACGAGCTATGGTTCGAGCCACAAATGATTTATTCACGTTGAGGTGCTGGAGGGCTCTAACGATAGCTACTTGTGGTTTTCCAGCCAAATATAAAGCAATCACACTATCACGTTTGAATTCGATCGCGGATAAAATTTTTTCAACACAACTGAGACGCGAATCGTTTAAAAGGCTTGTAAATAATAAAATTATCTGTCATGTTTGAGCTCACAGTAATGAACGGTTTGGAATTTATAGCAGTCTGAAGTTCGAGTCGGTCAGGGTGTATATTCTATAGAACGTTTTAGTCATTATAGAAGAATACTCCAAAGTTGAGTTTTTTTTGTCTGGGAGAGAGGTCGACATGTACAGAGAAGTTGGAGGATTGTCTCCTCTTCCTCCTCATCGGTGCAGCTCCTATAGAAATCGTTTGTAAAGGTGCTAAGTTTTCTTGCATGCTTGCTTATAAGGCAGTGTCCAGTGATGACAGCAATAATGGCGCTGAGATGTTTGCTATTTAAAGGAATCAAACTCTAAGAGCGATGGCTATGGCCAGATCTGTTTGGTCGCTGAACATGTTGATCCAACAGTCCACCTATTCTATTATTAGCATCCAGCTCTAATACTGATTTGTAAGTAGCGATTGGTATACATGTGCTACCCTCTTTCGATAGAATGGATAGAGTGGTTCCAATTTTGGCGAGTTCGTCGGCTCTACAACTCCCTCGAATTTCTCTGTGGCCCGTCACCCAAGAAAAGTGAAGATTGAATTGCTCAGCCACCTTCATTAGAGATGATCGGCATTCAAGGACAAATTTAGAATTTAATGACTAAGTACAGTGACTTAATATCTGCCTAACTATCCGAAAACTTTGCAGATATCACGTTTTTCTTCAGCCAGGACAGAACTTCTTTAATCGCCAAACTTCCACCTGAAAAACTCTAACGTGATTTGGAAGATGGTAGGAGAGGCTAAAATTTAGCTTATCTTAGAAAAGACGCCACCGATCCCGCTATCAGTTTAAGATCCATCTGCGTGAAAGTGAATTGACTAGTCCTCCATAAAAGCATCTTCTTCCCAGAAGAATTTAGAGGGGAAGCTTACATGAAAGTGTTGGTCAAACCAAAGTTTAGGTATAGTGTAATCGATTAAGAATATAAGTGTGGCCAGATAAATTATTTGTCCATTGTGTAGTTGCTTAAGGGCGAATAGCTGCAGACGCAGCTACTGATCTGCTGAAGATGTCGAGGGGTGTCAAATAAAACAGCATGTCTAAGGCCCCGGAGTAGTAGAACTTATAGCTCCGCTCATGCATAGATATGCTGTTCCTTGGACTCTGTTTAATTTGTTGCAGTTGACTGCATTGTCTAAGGCCGTCCACCAGACATAAACTCCGTAGGTGAGTATCGGTCTTATGACCGATATGTATAGCCAACGGATCATGCAAGGTTGAAGGCCCTATTTGTTTCCAATGTTTTTTTTTTTTTTCAAAAGAATATAGCTACTGTAGCTTTCTTGACTTTTTCTTGAATTTTAAGTGTCCAGTTTAGTTTCCTGTCAAAAATGTGACCCAGATATTTTGCTATTTCCGAAAACACTAAGCTGGTACCGTTTATTTAGGAAGGGTCTATAAGTGGAATATTTCCTGGAAAAGAGGGCAAGATCAGTTTTACGGGGGCTTACTCCCACTCTTCAGCGATTCGTCCAACGGGTTAATCTGTTAAGATTTATCACAAGCTAAATCCTTTGACAAAAAAATCAAAAGAGTTCATACAACTCAAAAGGGATGACATTAGAGACATGACTGTAATTTTTAATTGAATACTGCCGCCTTCGTCTTATTCATAAAGTTGAATGCCGTCTTTACATGGAAGACAACGAAACTGCGGAATACATTTGATGTGAATGCATGGCTCTAAGTGCCTTGCATGGGAAAGTTCTCAAGATCTCCACCAGAGAGATTTACAATTTCATTGAAAGGGTTGAGCCTCTCTTCATAATACTGATTTTGTGGTACAAAAGAGCTTTCAGGTCTCAGTGCTCCGAAATTGACGAATCAGGTCTTTAAAATAAAAATAAAAAAAAATATTTTAACATCCTGACTTTTCACAAAAATTCGTAAAGGCCTTAGTTTAAGATAGAAGAAGCTCAGATAAGGTAACGTATCTGACATGTTGATTGTTAACTCTAGCGTTGATTCAATCATTTGAATGCATAAGACCTTCTTCTAAGGCTTAGTGGCTTAGTGATTCCCGACAGAGCATTACAGTATTGCTATTTTATTTTTAATCAATACTCAGGCTTATTAGTTCAGCAGGTCATGTCCGGTCGGACGAAGCCACCAGTCGGTAGCTACTACATGGAGGCGCCCTTGATATGTAGCAGTAGTTACAGCATTGAGCATCGTCAGGTTGCTGCCGGTCAGGGCCTATATTAATCGTACAATACCAAATCACAGATCAGGCGATTATAAAATTTTGTCAAGAGGTAGAGTAGACAACTGAAAAGCAGACCTCGCTCGCATAGGTAAAAAGAAACTTCACAAATCACTCATCCTTTTCTTCCTATTTCATGACGTCGAATTGCTGACTCTAACGAATAAGGATCGAAGCACAACACCTGTACGAGTTGCATGCCAATACTGACATAATTAAGCGCATTCAAATATGACGGCCCCTCTGACTAAGTCATTTTGAGCGTACGGACAAAAATGTTCCGGCTATGAAGAAAATCTTTTTGAAATATTCTGAAGGAATTTTCTTAAAGAGACGTCCTAATCTTCATTGAAAGGACGAAATTGACGACGTCCTGAACATGCTTGAAGTTTCTAACTGATACCATTGCGCGTAAAGGCAAATTGCACAGACGGCACCAAGACTGAATATCGGTGCAAGTGCCAGCCAAAAAGCAAAAGAATTCCATAAATACATGACGAATTATGTGCTCTTGAATTACTATACATACTTTTGAATTGTGTGCCTTTGAAGCCTAAAACGATCTGGAAATTGAATTCAAAGAACTGAATAAATTTATAAATACTGGTATCCTCGTACACGAGTACCGGCTGCCTCTAGCTTATGTCAATAGAAAAGTCAGATACTTTGAAATTGTAACCGCAGTGTAATATGCATAATCATCATTACAGTGTCGTAGGTAAATAAAATGCGAGAGTCTCATTTATTGTTTAAATATTGATATCTGTTTGTAAACACAGGCGTGAGACAATGCTGTGGATTTTCTTCTTCTCACTTTTCAAACTTCACAAGATTATGAAGATTGTTTTCCAAGTTTGACGTAGATTTTGTAACGACAGTGTCCAGGTAGGTAAGCCTTTGCAATCGATCTCTAAGTTAGCTTTCGTATGTTTTAGTTACATATTCGTATTTGCAATGTTTAGTTAAACAATACCTTTTTGAGACGTCGCTTTGGATATACCCTACATATTACTTAGAACTCCTTTGTTGCACTATATAGCACATATTGTCGATGACCGATGGGTAATTCTCGTGTTGTCATTGCCTCCTATAGTGGAATGAGAAAGTTCTTTTTTTTTAACAATTGTAAAACTGACCGTTTTTCTGCGAAAATGATATATGCTGTGGTGGGAATGAAGGTGTCATTGGTGGTCAAATGTTTTATGAAAACAGAAGCATCGACAGTTAAGCTACTGCTCATCCGTAGTGGAGATGGCGGTGCATGTAGGCTACGTATCCGGTAGTGGCACATGCTCGTTACCCGAGCCTCTCCATGATAAACTCTAACAGTTTAAAGTAACTACTCTACAGCTATATAGGATATGATGAAGGTAATATAGAAAGAGTGTTTACGACAAACAAACCAAACAATAACTCAAACACTCATCAGAACACACAAACAAATCATGGACATACCCATAGATGACAAAACTCACAATCTCACATTCAACCAAATAGACCAGAGTAGGAGACACAATAATTCTAGACCAGGACAATCAGGTCAACATAGACAGAATAGTAGCGAAAATCATTATAACAACAACAATAGTAGGGATAACCGAAACGTAGGCAACCAAACTTTTAACCCCTCATGACAATTGAGAAACGCAACTCAGTCCCGAACTCCTGTGTCCATCGGGCAAATATCTAATCAGAACATCGAACGCACTTCCAATGCAGAAGAGTTACATAACATCGAACCCGAGTTTTTTCTAAATTAGGTGGTAGTCAGAAGAAGCAAAGTCTGGGCTATAAGGCGGGTGGGGTAACACTTCCCATCCACTGTTTTCCAAATAGTTCTTAACCGGAATAGCAACGTGGGGCCGAGCGTTGTCATGATGGAAAATTATTGCCTCGTGTCTGGTCGCATATTCCGGGCGTTTTTCGGCTACTAATCTCTTCAAATTAATTAATTGTGTTCGGTAACGTTGTTCATTGATGGTTTCACCGGTTTTAGGCGCTCAAAATACAGCACACATATACATAATATTCGGCTTTGCCGTTGATTTGGCTGGTTGGCCGAGTTTCACATATGATTTTTTGCGCTTGGGGTTGTCGTAATGTATCCATTTTTCATCACCAGTAACAATCCGATGAAAAAATGTCTTCCTTTTGTGGCGTTCCAGGTGCATTTCGGACATGCAAAACCTCCTTTCGACGTCTCTCGGTTTGAGTTCATGTGCTTGAGTGACACCCAAAGATTCTGCGAGCTCTTCTTGTGTTTGGTAACAATCTTCATAGAGTAATGCTTCCAGTTCTTCATCTTCAAACTTTTTTGGCTGCCCAGGACGTTCATCGTCTTCCAAGTCAAAATCACCACTTTTAAATCGTGCAAACCACTTTTGGCACGTTCGCTCAGCTAGCGCATGTTCACCATAAGCTTCCACCAAAATACGATGACTTTCGGCAGCAGTTTTCTTCATATTAAAGTAATGAAGAAGAACTCCCCGCAAAAACACTTTTTCAGGCACAAATTTTGCCTTGTGCTTATGAGCAGTGCTTCGAAGATTGGAAAAAGCATTGGCACAAGTGTATTATATTTGAAGAGGATTACTTTGAAGGGGACAACATTGATATTGATGAATAAATAAATATTTTTTTATAAAAATATAAAGTCACCTTACTATTTGAACACACTTCGTAAACTTTAAAACGAATTTTTCGCCTGCCTTACAACACGCTTAATTATATATTTTATCTGGAGGCTGGGGTACCTGTTTTTTTTCCTGGATGCTCTACGACTGCACTTTGAATACAAACATAGTTAAAGTAACCGAGATGGAGCAAGGTAGACTACCTAATCTTTCGCTCAATCATATGATTTCAAGAAGTGTTTAACTTTATCAAAATTGGGAATGTTTAGCGTCTGAATGCTGTTTCAATTTTAGTTCAGGGTACAGTTTTAAGATCTAAATTTTGTGCGCTATTTTCACCAATCGGAGGAGTTCGATACGAGAGATACTAGGGCACACAGCAATTTATGGATCAATTGCCATGCAAGAAACCACTTTCACATATTTCCTATATATCTATAGTATACGTTAAAGAGATGAGCAAGTATGCCTTTGAGGAAGGAAAGGATTTTGTCCACTTTGGCTCCTTTGAAGGCAAAGTATATGTCTTTTTATTTGCTGTATCTTTTAAGTAGGAAGTAGGAAAAATGAGGCTTTTTCACTATTATGAATATATAGAATAGCCTTCTAAAAGACTCTTATCGTCCTAATCCTGGTGCAGGAAAATGTTAGGAAAGCATGCATTTCGTCGGAGGCGAAAAAAACCTTTTCGAGTGATATTGGATCACTCCATACGTATGGAAACATTCTACGTTTAGTCTTCCTAAACCATTATTTCCAAAGCACTTAGTCTTCCAATAGCACATACCATTTGAGCCATAAGTTCTATACGTCCTATAACACTGTGTTGTGTAAGCCAGTAAAGCTGCCGTTTGCCCCTTCATTAGTTAAAAGTGGAAATTTATCATTTTTTTTTATTACGGCCATAAGGATTGTTTAAGTGTGGTTACTGTCTCGCGAGTCGGTCATATATTACGAGTACTCCATTTGCTTTATTGTGTGCTAAATGTCCTGCATTACAGCGAATGTAAATGTCGATTTGTTGTAATAAAATGTCCTTAACGGTTTTTTTCCTGGCTTTGTACATTGACTTATTTGTTCTTTATGCGATATGTAGGAAGGTTATAGCAAATGTACATCCCACAGAGGCTTTTCAAAAATGCTATTTAGGCGGACAAACGTATGCATGCATACACAAAATGATACTCTGCCTTCCTGAGGAGTATTTTCTTTATTTATTGTGCCCATAAAAACTGCCGTATGAATGCTTTCAGAATTTATGAGATTAAAGCCATTGACTCGTTAATAGTGACGTCAAGAATGAGTTTGAATAGTATTCGAAATTGAAACATGAGGCATACTTTATAAGCAAAGAAAATAGGTTTATGGCATGCATTTAATGAACTGGAGCGATGGTGTTCATTCGCTTCAAATATTTGAGTAATCGAAGACGATCAGTTTTGTTTTTTTTTTTGCGAAAATCGGTGTTACTGCATTCCGCAAACGATTCTGAGAAACCATTTACCAGACATACCATACGTACTTCACCGATTTGGTTGATGCTCCTTACTCTGCTCCATCAGTGTGGATTAGGTATCGTTATCCATATCTCTACTTAATCGAATGGACGAGGTAGTTGTAAGTTCATTCTGTCTGACAGAATGTATGACAGGACGTTTTCGCGATAAGCACACTACAAAGGAAAACCTTCTAAATTTTCTGCACCGACTGTGATTCTAAAGTTGCGTTCCCATTCTTATCTCTAAATGCATGTTCGGTATTTGAGTCCTTTCCAATTTTTTTTTCACTCTTTAGTATGATTGCCGACCTCTCCATGACCTTAATCTGGCGCTCCTCTAATTTTTTTCTTTTTTTCTCCTCTGCTCATACTTTTCATTACATCGTCGTTTTTTGCATCACTGCCTTATGCAGCTCTTGTTTTGCTGTACGGGCTTGTCTGCACTCTTCCTCAAACCACGATTTTCGTTATGATAGATTGTTGAGATGTGCCGATGTTGGTATTAATAGGGTTCGTATAGCACACTGAAGCTGCCACATCCTTTTGTGATGTACTGAAGGTTATGTCTTCGATAGGTGCGAACCATATTTACGTCAAAGGGGTCGTGGAAATAATCTTTTGTAATGTTTTTGCTCTCTGTAGCAATCATCAAAGCGGGTGTTATAGTTTTTCATCTTTCTTTTGCACGGTCCATCGTATTGCACTTTCTCGATAGCAATTATATCTGTTTCGCAGCGGCTTAAATCTTCTCCTTATCCTTCTACAGCATGTGGTTTGGTAGTCGTTTAAATATTCCACGTGCTCATCGGCAAGTTGTAGTCTGTTTCAATTTATTGGTGCCGGCAACAGTAAGTTATTTAAATGGCCCTTAAGGTAACCCAACTGGATAAGCCCCAACCATGTGAGCTTGATCTTCCGGAGAATAATTCTAGACGAACACCACACGGTATGAGCTCTCACTTTGATTTATTAGAAACTCCTCCACCATCACCTCTATTTTGAAGACTTGGTTAGATGTCGAAATTCCTCACATGACCTGAGCTACAAGTATATCGAAGTGTGGTTATCGTCGGATAACCCTATGAAGTTGCCTTTTACAACATCATGGGACTTTGTCTTTGTGGCAGCGTTTTGAAACCAATTTTGGCTTGGGAGACACTGCATCGGCAAAGATTCTAGCGGTCTGTTGGAACTACAACTCTGTGGTTCAATGGAAAGTTCGGACATCCAGAAAAATGGAAAAGTGTCCGGTATCTGGTTGACAATTGATTTATCAGCAGTTAAAAAAGTCTCTGGTTGAGTGCTTTAGGAATAGTGTACGCACTGAGAGGTGTCAACCTGGCGATACCTAGTGTTGTAACTGTTTCTTCACATCGGTCGGTTAGGATTTCTGAGAATAAGTCAGGGTTTTGGAAAAGAGATGGCGGTGGATGAGTCTTTAATGGGCCAGGTTCGGGCTTATGTCGCCGAGATAACACTCCGGGATAAAAAAAAAAATCGGTTACGAAACAACAACAAGCCTTGGATTTGTACGGATCTGTTGATTGTTGACAACCCCGGCAAACGAAATAAGGACAACGAACTTTGGATGTGCACACAGAATGTTGGATTCCACAATAGATCAACTTCGGATCTGGAAAAAAAATCCATGAGCTTCAAATCAATAAACACCACCTATTCATAGATTTTAAGACCGCGTATGGTAGCATCTATAGAGATGTACAGAGCAATGTCTACTTTTGGCATATTTGCAGAACGTCACCCTCGACAGATATAACTTTGGGGTGGCTAAGGACTTTGTCTACCAAGGCTCCGTTATTATTTCAGACAACGAAACCAGCGCTCAGGTCAAACAAAGAATAATACTTGCGAATCATTGCTTCTTTGGGCTAAGGAGGCAATGAACTAGTAAAGCCCTCTCTAGAACAAAAAATTAACCCTATATTTGACCTTAATATTTGCAGTCCCACTCTATGGCGCAGAGTCATGGACTTTATCAAAAATGGATGGGGGTGCTCTTGGCTACTTTGAGAGGAAAATTCTTCGGGTGATTTTCGGTCCCGCCTACATAGACGGTAAGTGCGGTAGGAGATATAACGACGAATTGTATGGGCTGTTCAGCGACATCTACTTAACCAGAAGAGTGAAAGCCCAACGACTAAGGTGGCTGGGTCATATAGAGCAGATGGACACCAATGCTTCTGTCCGAAAAGTTTTCGAATCCGTCCCCGTGGGACGAAGGAGAACACAGAGGGAGCAAGCTAATGATCGAGTTGGCTAGATATGATTGTTGGTTGAGGCCCAGGCATACTCCTGGGAGATTCTTAGATTTGGGTACGATATTCTCGAGCAATTGAGTTCAGTCTAGAGGGTATTAGAATTCCTCCTTGATGATATCATTCTTATAATCAGTGATGAGAAGTTAGCTTACAAGTTGAAAGCTTAAGATTTAAGCTAATCTCACATCTGCCAATATTTTGCAGATGGGTTGTCATATTGCTCAACAAATCGGCCCAGAGGCATTTTTGTCTCTTTTTTTCGCAGTGTTGTTCTAATTCCTTCATGTCACGAGAACGGAAATGTTTTCTCTTGTCAGCAATGCTAATTCCTTAAGCACAAGAACGTAATCTTTCTAGTTTTCTTATCCTTGTAGGATTTGTATGCCTGGCATGTTCTTTTAAATTCCTGGTATCTAAGACCTTTGTTTCGCTGCTTCCAACGCTTTATAAATAGATGCTGCTTCTATTTTCTGTAGCAGTCACCGAAGTATATATTACACCGCAATTCTTGAATCTGCTTTATAACGGTCTTGAGCCTCCTCTGGTTGTTCAGCTATACCGTGGCTTGCAAAAGGCCTGAATACTCTATATTTCGTCAACGGTAAGTGTTTCCTTATTCAAGGCATTTAAAAAAAAAAGAGCCGGATTGTCCGGAGTCAGTAGCTAGTTGAGGTGATATGAGAGCTGGCGTTGATCCATAAGAGGGATCGAAAGCGAATGAAGATGTTCTCGTCTGGTTTGCGTTGTCGGGCTCTGGACTAAGAAGTTAAATGTGCCGTACCCACTGGTGAAGAAACTATTTAGTATTATTTACTATTTGTTAGTAGCTAAAGGTTAGGCACCGCAAGATAAAGTGCTAGTTACGTATGTAAGCTGTACACTTTTTAAAGAACATCGATCTAAGCTTTATGGAAGGAAGCTTCTATGAGCAAAGTTTATGTATCTATATATTTACAGATTAAAGATTTAATTTTATGGTTGGTTTTCCACCTTTTCATTGTCGCTGTCATCTTAAAAATTATGTTTGACTTACCTTACGAACACTATAGTTGTACTTCTAGGTTATTCCAAAATCAGAATTCCATGGAAGACGTACTCAAATATGATTTATTATGCAATATACGAGTTCATAAACATGTTTATATACAATATAACAAGAGGAAACAACTTACAATCTGTTGTAACGCCCACAGCATGTACCTTTCAACACCACGGTCGCGCTAACCACAGGGTATCAAAGGAAAACCTTAATAAATCAGTAAAACTAAACTCGCAGGGATTTGTTTGGCTGAAAAATAATTCCGAATTCGCTTCATCGTTAATGGAGTAACCCAAATGTTGTGTTTTCCTAGTATCTGGTGAATAAAACGTCGCCCTTGTTGTTGTGTTTGTCTCCACAATGGCGTTAGGTGTGAATTTATCAGAATCAACAACTTGACGAGAGTATCTCACACCACAGTCCTCCTGCGTAACATCCAATAAGAAACCAATTGAAGCAATACCACTTAATCGGCCGTATGTCTTCAAACGAATCACTTTGGCTCCTAGGCCCCATTCTATTGAATAGACAAATCCTGTCCTACAGCCACATATCCTTTCGTCATCAATCTCAATAAAGTCACTTAGACATTGTCCTGAATGGGGATCTGCACTTCCTAGCACAAAGAATCGGAACACAATTTTTAGACGACACACATTCGGTCCGGACCTTTCGATGTAATACAGACAATCTTGGGGCGGACTTGCATCTATCCTTGTCGTGAAGCCAGGGCTGGTAAGAAAGAATCGGTTTTGTTGAAAATTCGTAGAGCAACAAGATCCTGCTGGCAATTGTTGTGGGTAGTTGTTATTTTGTGGATAGTTATTGTTCGGTGGATGGTAAGGTTGCCCCTGAATCCAGGTATTTGTATTCATAGGCGGTGGACAGGGGTTTCCTGGTGCCGGTGGCAGTGGCAAGTACGCAATGTTCGTTTGTGTTGGGGGAGTCGAAGATTGGGGATAAAATACTGATGATGGTGGTAAATAACGGTCCCATCGAAAGACATCTACTTGATTGTTATTAGTTTGCTTTGTCCAATCACCTTTGTGAAGTTTGGATGTTTCTTGAAAAGGTGGTAGAAGATCCAAGTGCGGAAGTTTCGTTACCATTTTCTGAATGTCCTTATTCTCATTTGTTGTCTCATTGACAGTGATATTGCTTTTTGCTGTTTCCTCACATGACAGACGGGTAATTAACAACCGAAACCCACTGCTCTCAACTGCATCGTTTGTCATAAATCTAACTTTCAAGATGCCATCTCTGGCATGGTATATTTTTATCCCCGTCACGTGGCCACAAAGAATATCACCGGTGTAATTACGAAAATCAACATCAGATACTTTCATATCGCCAATAGCCAGGAAATCATTTGCACAATTTAAGGATGCCTCTAGGGAGAAATTTAGAAATTGGATGTGGTAGTCAATGGGACAACGGTACGGTGAACGAAAAATATAATCACCGCATATGTTGGGTGGGTAATTCTTTGGATAATTTGGTGAAGTGATAACTGTCTGGCGAGTTGTGTATAGTCCTTCGTAATCCTTGCATTGGCGAAAATCAGTACAGGAAACTCCCATGCTTACAAGGACAATAAACGAAATTTTTACGAGACGATAAAACCCCATTCTCCGACCGATAAGGTTGAATAATTGTGCGGCACTGAAAGTGACTTTTATGAAAAATCTCAAACCCTACGTTTGGTCAGAAAGGTGTGTTCCAGAGTAAACTTCCTTTTTGGGTAGAGGCCACTTCAAAATCCCACTCTCACTTTCGGTTGACAGAATGAGTTACTCCACATGAACTGCATCCGGTCCAGTAAAGTGGTTTTCGGGGAAACATTTGCCTAAAGTAGGTTCAGTCGTCACACTTGGATGACAAAAGTGAAACGAAAAACAAACTTTTCAGGGCGCGGAGAAGATTGTTTGTTTGCTGTTAGTTCATTATGAGCAGTTTAGGTCATAAAAAGTTTTCGTTTACTTTTTTTTTTTTTTGATTTATTTGCCAGGTACTGTGGTAGATGTGGCCAAAGTAATTAGCAAGATCAAATGTCATGCAAACATGCAATTGAAGCTTATTTGTGGCCGATTGACGCAACAGGTGTCTCGTGGTGTGAGATACGAATACATTATGAGGCGATTAAAAGTTTGCAAGCGTCAAACAAATTTGTTGACCATTAACTGTTGAACTAATTGAGAAGACTAGTTATCAGATGGGTCACTGAAAGCTTTTACTTGTTCCCAAAAGATTTAAGATCAAATAAAGCGTCGATTTCAGTAAAATAGTCTGACCTACAGTAGGCGGCTACAAAAAGCGACTGTTTTTCAGGTTAGCGGCGAATGGCAAGTGCAGCGTCTTAATTACTATATACTCTATAAATTCAGATGTAAATGTCGACTCTTCAAAATGTGTTAACGCAGGCAAGAATGGCACACAGTCAAAGGAGTAATGCGGTTATAATTTTTATCCATAAAAAAGGTGACATAACAAACTTAGAGAATTACAGGCCAATATAAGCGTACTCTCTTTAAAGACAAGCCAAATCCAACAAAAGTTGTTTGCTTACGAATCATTTAAAAGCAAATGGTCGTTTATTTCGTCGGAAAACTCAGATATGTTGCTGCTGTGCAATTTTTGTTTGCCAGAAATCTTAGGAGATGTATTCTCTACCACGATATTGCGAGCTCTCACAGGTTGGCTCAACAAGTGACTTTTGGAGCACTCAAAACCTAGTCTAGATTTGACACCCAACAACATCTTTTTATTACTGCACATCGAAAATAAATTGGGAGCTCAACATTTTTCGACGCCTGACGAAAATGTTGTTGCATTTAAAATACACGTTTTCGAGATATCTTGTTCGGAGTGGAAAACTGCTTCAAAAATTAGTTTAAACGCATGCAGCAATGTATGGATCTTCATTGAGAGTATCTTGAAAAATAATAAATCCATCTTCGACGATAAATTTTTGTTTTTACATGATTTTCTCAAAGCTTAGATAGCAATTTTCTGCCGACTAAATCTTAGAATTTGTCAAGATTCGCTGATTTAAACAGCTCAGCAAGTAGAGCATCTAGTTCAGGGGCATTGTTGTTTTTAAGCTTGGATATTGCAATCCTGATTTCATTATGGTTAGATGGACGGATCTCTTAGCGTTGACGGGCCAAGTTGAATGATTTATTCTACCTAACAGTGGAATTTAAGTTGTTCCGAAGAAATAGTTTGTCCATATCCTCAGCACCGACTGTCATTTCACAAGTTAATTTTCGCTCATTTCTATTACGTTGTCGACGGTCCAAACTCGGACTCTTTTCCCTTATGAATTTAAGCTGGTACATAATGACCATTCTATTCCAACATTCAATAAGTTCAGACGCGTTTAAATTTCGCTCTGCTAATTTATTTCCATTTAATTGTTTCCCTGCCTAATTTGCAATAATTCGCACAACCTATTTCTCGGTCATCGCCTTTTGTTGTGTTTTGCTGACTCGATTTGTTTAATATTAAAGTGAAATTAACAACTATCCCTCATTCACTGCCTTTTGTGTTTTAAAATTTCTCAACTCACCTACCCTAACTAAATCATCGTCATCATCCACTACAAGATCTCCGCCAACACAAGGTAAGCATCCCGTCAAAATATGACTGGATGTTTATCAGCCCTGCTTCCGACGTCATCAATCTTTGTGGATTAAATATGGAAGGAATAAAATCGAATACAGGAAACAAAAAACATCGCAAGGTTACTACCTTTAAGTCCAGTAACTCAAAATCGACTAAATCTAGAAAACAGGACAATGTTAATTTTAAGTCTAACCCTATACCAAAGCCTTACTCTTACAAAAAAAAAACCCAACTCCTAACAAACAAGCTCCTGATGCAAACTTGAGTTCTAAGGTTGGGACATTTCCTGTCTTCACTCCTCCTTCAATTCATACTGCCAATCGCCTATTTACAAAACGTTCTTTCACTGCGTCCAACGTAATTCCTAATTGCGTATCTTTCAATCTTGATTCTACTCCCAGTCATTTACAAAACCCAACATCTCCTCATTCCACTCAAACTAAAACAGCATACCCAAACTTTTTTCGCTCCCGATGGCCGCTATGTTCTCTCTCGTTTAAGAGACCGCAGATTATATGATAATGTTCGCTTATATCTCGCCTACCTACATGATAAGCCTGACTCTGTCTGTCTTTGCCTCTTCACTAAGCATAATGATCTGCGGCTACTTTCTATACGTTTTCATGAGCAATTAGATATGACTCCTGATGACGTGGCTAATGATCTCTCTTCTTTTGCGTCTCATGTTAGTTCCAAACGCATACTAAACCTTCAGAGAACACGGTCAAGTTTCAAAAATTACTATCGCTCCTAACCCACCACTCAATTCTTTGCTGAATCTTCCCAAATGTCTGTCTCTGTATTATCAAAACGTAAGAGGATTACGAACTAAAATTTTTGCTATATATCTTAATTCGCAGATTCTGCCCTGCAATATCTTTCCCCTTACAGAAACCAATCTCACCCTTATTTTCCCAAGACTTCGTTTTACACTATGACGATGGCCTAGATAAAGAGGAGAATTTATATGGCCGTGGTGTACTTCTAGCTATACACTCTCGTCTCGATTCTAGACCCTTTAAAAAATCGTCCTTTGCATTCGTATTTGCAAACGCAACCTATATATTTGTTGCTGCTATATTCGCCTTTCTCAACCAATTCAAGGTTGATGCTAGGTGTTGATGCAATCGACTGCAATAATCAACGACGTTGTTATTTTTTTTAGATGATTTTAATCTACCTAAGCTTCTATGGACTCAGACTGACCAGTCCTACTATACTGCAACAAATCCTACCGCTGATAAGGAAAATCTTTTCATCGTCTGCCTAACTGACTCTGGTTTACATCAATTAAGTGGTGTCACCAATAACATCGGCAGACAACTCAACCTAGTCTTCGCCACTGATACAGATAACTGCGTCGTTTTAGAAAGTAATCATCTGCTTTCTAAGTTGGATAGTTACCACCCTCCCCTTTCTCTTACGCTTTCATAGTATAGTATAATGATGGTTTTAATTCCGTTTCCTATGAATATTTTTAATTTTCATAGGTCTAACTACACCAAACTGAACAATCTCCTCACTATGGTCAATTTTAACTTTCTCTACGATAACCCTAACCTTACGGTTAACGATGTTCTTGCATTCATTTATATCGAAATTTTAAAATGTTTCTCCCAATCGTCACCACCCTGGTATAATAAAGAGCTGCGATCTCTTCGTAACAAGAGAAATAAGCTCTGGTATACATACCTAAAATCGCGTTCCTACTCCGATTTCTTCTACTACCAGTCTGCCCTCATATCCTCTCACTCATTTCCGACCCCAAACGATTCTTTCAGTTTATCAAAAATAAAAGCAAATCGGATAACTATCCATCATCTCTAAATTTTCTTGATAGGTCTTCGGGCGATTCCCAATCTCTTCGCAATTTTTTTTGGCCAAGCGTTCGCCATCCATTCCCAAGAGCCAGACCACTCTTACTTTTCTTACTTAAACAGCTGTCCACAAACAACTTTGGAATCGGTGTCTATAACTTTAGAGCAAGTTGGAGATGAAATAATAAATCTCAAAGATGATTATTCTGCTTGCCGTCCTGTTCTTCCCCTATATTTTTAAAGAAATGTGAAATGCACCTAGCCCAATCTCTTACAGCTCTTTTACAGCTTTCTATCACACAGGAATTATTTCCCTCTACCTGGAAAAGGTCGTTTATTATTCCCCTA
The DNA here is from genome assembly GCA_907269105.1 of Volucella inanis. Lineage (NCBI taxonomy): Eukaryota > Metazoa > Arthropoda > Insecta > Diptera > Syrphidae > Volucella > Volucella inanis. The sequence goes on from OU026157.1 coordinate 21,683,468, forward strand.
CATAAAAAAGGTCGAAAAGACGATATTTCCAACTACTGACCAATTGCCAAGCTGCCCTGCTTACCTAAGCTTTTTGAGAGCATTATCTATGACATACTACTATATAGTGCTTTTCCAATGTAAATCTATTGTTTCCCTAAACCAGCATGGATTTTTCAAAGGCAGATCTATGACTACCAACTTAACGGAATTCGTAGCAAGTACTTTATGTGCACTGGAATCTGGAAAGAAGTTGATGTGATTGCCACTGATTTCAGCAAAGCCTTTGATAGAATTTCTCATGATATAATCCTTCTAAAATTAAAGGCTCTTGGTTACCAAATAAACTTTATAACTTGGGTTCAATCCTATTTAAACGAACGACTTTACTATGTTCTATTTAGGTCCATGGTTTCTGATCCAATTAAAGCCTCCTCTGGTGTCCCTCAAGGCAGCCACCTTGGTCCTTTATTATTTATTCTGACCATTAACGATGTTGCTTGTTTCATTAAAAATTCATACATATCTGTTTACGCAGATGATATGAAAATATTTAGATATATATCATCTTCCTCAGATAGCCTGTTACTGCAGCAAGATCTGGACAGATTTTGTACTTGGTGTCAGAAGAATTTTCTTGAGTTCAACGTCAATAAGTGTCAGGCTATAACTTATACCGGTAAACGCCCCCCACTTCACCTCGTTGCTATCTAATCTTTAATCTGCCTGTTTCCTTAGTGAATGAGTTGCGTGATTTAGGTGTTATCTGCGATAAAAAAGCCAACTATGCCCTTAGCTTCATTAAGCGCTGGTCTAAGGAGTGTTCCAATCCTTATGTTACCAAATCTGTTTACATAACCTTTGTTAGGCCTCTTCTTGAATATGCTAGCCAAGTTTGGTCACCCTACTACAGAACTCACATCCACTGGATAGTAGCTGTTCAACGCAGGTTTTTAAGTTTTGCTTTACGTGGCCTTCCCTGGGATGATAACCAAAACTTACCACCTTACACTGACCGGCTGAAACTTATACACTTACAACCCTTTTCTAAACGCCGAAAAGTTGCCGACATTCTCTTTATTCATCAAATTTTAGTTAGTAATATCGATTGTCCCTCCTTACTTCAACTTATTTTTTTAAACACCAATCCACGCAATCTTAAGTCTATGCCACTTTTCCGGCTCAATTTTCACAGAACGAATTATGGACACCTGGAGTCAATGTGTAGGAAGCTTCGCGAAATTAACGATATTCTGCCTCTCTTCGAGTTTCATCCCAGCAAACACTCCCTCAGGAATATTCTTATTTTCACCTATGCCTCACGTAACGTTCTTTAACCGCTCCCACCCTTTAGATTTTAAGTGTAAATGTTAGTTTTAAGTATGTATGCTTGCAAAAAGCTTAATATAGTAAATAAATGCGTCTCTGGAAGCAAAAAACATTAATGACGCACTTAAAAATGTGGTGGTAAACGAACGCAACATTCGACCTTGGTTTGCTAAGCTCCATTTAGGAGATCTAAGCTTCGAGAAAGAAACAAGTGGAAAGCCGAAATAGGGTAATCAACGAAAATGCTTTTAAAGCAACGATAGATGTAGACTCAATAAAAACGATGCGGGACATTGCACAGAACACGGGAGTATCTGCTATGACAATCTTATAGAAAAAGTAAAAAAAAAATTCAAAATTGGGTGTCCCATGAACTGAACGAGGCACGAAAACTACGCCGCTTAGAAATCTGTGTATCGCTGATGGAAAAAGGATTCTGTATGACAACCGTAAAAGGTCTGGGTAGTAGTTGGATGCAGAAAAAAAAAAAAAAAAAACTCACCCTCAAACTAGGTCTTCACTTAGAAAAAGTTATGGTGACAATCAGGGAAAACGATCAATGCAGTCAAATATTGCGAAGTAATATATTGCGTGCGAAATTGGCTGAAAAACAATCTGTGTTGGCAAATAGACATCGTCCGATTCTATTTCATGACAATGCTAAACTACAGGGTGTAAGAACTGCTGCAGTTGGGATTTGAAATTTTTCCTCATCCACCGTACTCTACTGATGCATTTGCAATGGACTATCGGACTTTTTCGCAATGCAATCTGGAGTCATTTTGTTGGCCGAAGGTATTCCGAAACCGAACAGAAGTCATAAAAGCCTTTGAAGAATTAATAGCGTCCAAAATTCAAGACTTCTAAAAATAAAGGAATAATGAACCTTAAATCACGTTGGAAAAAGTTTATAGATGCTAACGGGTTATAAATAAAAAATTAGAAAAAAAAAACACACTGGCTTTTAAATTGTTACCTCAAAATCGAACATTTCACCAATACACGTTTCTGTTTCCTTTACTTTTTGGTAGAACTTCCGAACACTGTTGATTCGCGTGCTCGTTTTTTTTTACCTCCGGGGAAGCAAATGTTTTTCGCTCCCCTCCTTGTGAAGCTCATGGTCCGCTCTCGGTCGTTTATGCAGTGTTGCTTCATAGGCAAGTTGCGTGCAATGAGGCACTGGTTCTGGTCTACGTTTTCGATAACTGACGGTACGATGATCAAGTTGCCAACATGTCTCTTTCTTAATATTATTGTAGCCATGTTCCACTCCACAGCAAAGTAAATTAGGCTTAGTCTGCTTCGTGACGTGGTGTTGTGGAGGCTATGCTTCCCGATTACATTGCCAAATATGTCCTACCTACCTATTTTGGGCGCTAAATCAAATTGGGCGACTTTTACTTCATATTTTTGACGTTGCTCTTAAGTTTTGCCAATCAGTTTGTAGAACCATTCTTTGGTAGTGTAGCGTTTTTGCTGTGAGCGCATATCAGGCTGATACTGGCGAATAGAGTCTTGATTGTTGTAAGGGGTTCGTTTACATGTCAAACCCAAACAGACGCTATTTGTTTTCTTTATATCAATTGCCGTACCATAATTCATCATTTTTCATCCTTCGTCTGCCCAGACTATCCCACCGTACTTCCTAAATGACGGTGATATCTCATTTATATAGGGTTTTCCAATAGGGACTTGATAGCTTTGAATTTAATTTGTGAACGCACTCTTTCACTAATCATTAAACTGTCACTGTCAATTTATTCAGTAAACTCAAAATTTTCATCATGGTAAAGTATACTAACGAGCAACGTCTGCAAATTATAAAAATTTTCTACAGATATTCGGAGTCATATTCATCGCAAAATCATCTTCAGTGACGAAGGTCATTTTTGGCTCAATGGGTTCGTCAATAAGCAAAATATGCGTTATTGGTCGGGTGAAAACCGACATATGCTTCATGAATCACCACTTCATCTACAAAAAATAACTGTTTGGTGCGGTTTGCATGCCGGCGGCGTTATTGGCCGATATTTTTTCGTCGACGATAACGATCGTCACGTTACTGTGAATGGTCAGCGTTATCGTGCCATGATCATCGATTATTTTTGGTCCGAATTGGAAGATATGGACTTGGACGACATGTGGTTTCAACAGGATGGTGCCACAAGCCACACAGGACAAGCTACAATCGATTTATTGAAGAGTAAGTATGGTGAGAGTGTTATCTTAAGACATGGGCCAATCGATTGGCCGCCTCGTTCGTGCGATTTAACGCCGCTTGACTATTTTCTGTGGGGCTACGTGTTAAGTCATTGGAAGAGCTCAGAGCCAACATTGAACGCAAAATAGCATCCGATGTGTAGCCGAGTCGTTGAAAATTGGGTCCAAGGAATCGACCGCTGCAAACGTGCACGCGGTGACCATATGAACGAAGTCGAGTTCCATTCATAAATGTTTTGATTGTACTTCAAGCCAATAATAAAGTTTTTGTAATATCTCAAATGGTTTGCCTTTTATTTAAAAAAAAAAGTTGTCAAGTCGTTATTAGAAAACTCGAAGGCCTACGCGAATTTTCAATGCCCGAACATTCCATGTGCAGATTCAAACATCGATGTCCTTTTTAGGTTTGTCAACAGTAGATCCGTTCCTATCCGAGGCTCTAGGCTGCGAGTGACATGCCACAACAAAGTAACCAAAGAAAGGCAGGTTCATGGGATATAGACGCCCAAGTTTATCCGAGCTGTTACAGCACCTAATAAAGAAAGGGAGCAATAATGTTTAGAGAAGACACAAACATTTTGAAAATCATCTCATAGCAGGGAACCTGCAATCTTGTTGAGCTCATCTCATCTCATTTTATTTCGGAGAAAGCTAAAAGCAAATAAGCTCGTATACATACTTTACAATTGTATCTCCGATGCAATAAAACAATGCAACAGTTCGAAATAAAAGTTCTTTATTTGATGACATTCAAGGAATTACTTCCATCGATTTTTCTTCAATTATTTTTTATATGACTCGTAATTGCTAATTCAAAAAATAAGTATAATAAATATATTTTAGTTGTTTTTTCTTTTTTTTTTAATTAAATCGTAATGTACTTGTGTTCATTTGCTTTTTCAGAAAACATTTGATAGTAATTGTATATTAAGACTGGTAAAATTTTTTTTTCTTTATATTATAATATTTTAGATACAATTTACACGCACAAAAAACATTAAATATTATTTTTGATGTTTTTTTAAATTTTTTAAAATTTGTTTACTCATTTTTTCTTTAGTTTTTGATATGATACGGCTTACAACTCTTCTTAAAGTTTCAGTTATTTAATTGCATTGTTTCTGTTTTTAATTTATATTTACACTAAAGTACAATAAAACAAATAGAGATTGGAGAAATGACTTTTCGATTTTTTGTTAAATATGGTGTATAAAAAAAATAAGGAAAAAAAAAATAGAAAGAACTTTTGCAGTGCATCAAATAGAAGTACCATATACGTGTTTTTAATTTATATTAGCTTATATCGAATATATTTTATTTTTATATTTATATTTATGTGTACATATATAAACTGTTTTATAATTAAATGGCTTTTTTACATTTACCAATCTAGTTGCCGTTTGAAGGGTAACAATACTGCATTTAAATTTGAAACAATTAACCTTAACAATGCAGAGCGTTTAAATCTATCGGATTGATAAATTACATTTTGTTGAAATAACTAAGGAAAGTCGATGAAATATTAGAAGGGGGGATTTGATCTAAATATTTATAGTTTTTAACATGTATGTCATTTATAATTTTTAGTGTTTTGTATATAGGTATATTCCCTCGAATACTTGTTTCAGTCCAAATACAATTTCTTGTGTGATTAGGTCTTTTTTTTTTGTTTTTTATTACTTTTTGTGTTCTTAGTGATTATCGTTATTGGTATTTATCTGAGAGAGGATTAACCCAGAAATCGGATGTTGGTGAATATCGCCTTGGCGGGACGCTTGCGATTGCAGAAATTTACGGTTTTGTGGTGGTTACCATTGCGGTTTTCATGTAGGCCAACGAGCAATTTGAAAACATCCTCCTTGCTTGGAGTGCAGGCATAACGAATTTCCGGTTCGTAGGTACTGCTTTAAAAGAAACAGATAAAATAGAAATTTCAAAAAAAAAAAAAACAAATTAGTAAATAAATTGTATATATTTAGTTAACAAATATTTACATATAAAGTATACAAAGCGGGTTATTGGTCGAAAAATTAAGTAAACACAACTTAAACAACGAAAGAGGCCGGCTATGGGCGTAAGGTATGTGATAAGTAAGCGCTTCAGTTATAAGGTGCCTACGAGGGCTGTTTGATTAATACCCGGATAAGAAATAACAACGCAACTTTTTTGAGTTTTGACAATTTATTTTTCAATATACTCTGCGGCGGCGAAGACTTCCGTACTTCTTTATTTTGGGAACAAAAAGAAGTTTCACGGAGTCAAATCTAGAGTATACGGAGGATAGGAGAGCAATTCGTAGTGCAATTCAACGTAGTATGCTTCTGTGATTTTTTTTCCTTCTTCAAATAGTCAATGCGGATCACAACTCGCGCGTCCCAAAAAAACGGTGGCCAAGTCCTTTCCGGTCGAAGGCACGGTCTTCTCCTTCTTTGGAACACGTTCACCGGGTAAAATCATTGTTACGATTGTTCTTTGGTGTGTACCAATGAATTCATGTCAAGACGTAGAAACTCCTACGGATTTCGATAAAACATCATCGCTCGAACAGCTTTCTCATGCCCAAAATTTCATGCAGGATATGGCTGACGCATTCAGTTGAGATGCCTGATATCTCAGCCAACTCGCAAATTTTCACTTGGCAGTCCTCCAATACGAAATCATAGATTTTGTCCACAGAGGACTGTAGTAACCGTTTTTGGGCCACCTGGAATTGGTTCACCAAAAACTGAATTGGTGCCATACACACCATCGAGAATAGGTTTGATTTCCTAGCAGGTTTTGTCACTCAAAAACAAGAACCGGATCAGGGAGCGATACTGCTCTTTTTCCATGGTCGGGGAAAACACTAACACGATGTCACCAAATTTTGACAGGCGGGCTTAAAGAGGTTACTCTAAATAATGCTACATCCATTTTGCTTAGTAGCGCTATCTATCCTCTAATCTGGGTACTCATCAAACAACCCTCGTATAGTACAGGACATTCACAAAGATAATTCTCAGCGGTGTCACCAGAAGTCGGGTAGCATTTGTTTGGTCTGCTTGCATCCAAGGGAGTTATGCCATCTGCAGTTGTGCTCATATGAGACCCAATTGTCAATGGAAGCCTTAACCGAGGAGGCAGGCAGACCCAACGTAGGGTCCTGAAAGACTCTACTCTGAAGCTTGCCTTGCAAGTTCATTGGCGATTTTATTTCATATTTTAATAACAGATAATAGGCAATGTGTGGAAAATTAAGAGGCAACAAGCAATAGAAGTGCCGCAAATGAGCATACATTTTTAAAATTAAGGCACAACAAAGGAAAAAACTCTGAAAAGATTAAATCGCTAGACAACATATATTGAAAATGGGCAAAGGTACATGATAACATGTAAAAAAAAATTTACAATAAATGGAAAATATATTTTAACGCGTTACTACAATTCCCTCGACTGTCGACAGATTTTACAGAAACCAAAGTAGGTTAAGCAGTAAAAAGAATGAACCGGAGGAGTGCAGGTGGTTCACAATCAAAAATCTTAGGTTTAAATATTATAGCTCATGATCTTGTTCATTAAAATGAAGAGAGGCGATCGACCTAGCTTTCCACTGTATAAATGCAAACGCAACATGGACAATTGCAACAACAGTAGCGCCACAGTAGCAATTCAGATATGTGAGAGAAATATTGGTACAAGGTGGCGTAAAATAATGTCATGTATTGAATGTGGCATAATTTTTGCAAATGGCGTTATTTTTGCAAGTGTCATTGTTTTTTAATATTTGTGTTGTAGATAGGTAGAGAATTATCTGACAATAAGCAATAGGGGGATACACATGGGAAGAACGCGGAATTATTGTTACTGCTTACTTGATCGATTTTTGAGCTGTTGTTTTAACGTAGCATGAATTATTTCCTCGTCATCCCGTACCATGCGCGCGAACAATTAAGCCTTTAACCGTGTATCTTATGCTAACTGGCTTCACTAGGAATGTCGCTCATTCGAGCGAGAATATCATTGTTGCAGTAGAGGACGTCCGAGGGAGTCCAAAAAAATCGACGAGGAAACGATGCACACAATCTGGCATCAGCAGACGTTCGTTTTTGGTGAAATACCTGAATATGTTTTCTTATAAAATGCAAACCATTTACCTTACTCCCATGCTCTATTATACCTGGTGCAAGAAGTGGATGATTTCGTGTCCAAAATCATAATGAGCGACGAAACCCGAATATACCATATTTGCATTTCTGGGGCACAGATAATCAACATGAAATGCATGAAAAGCCATTACGTTCCCTCAAAAAGACTGTCTCATGTGGCAATTGTAGTGAAAAAGTGATTGGCCCTTATTTTTATGAGAATGCCGACGGCACCGTCACCGTAACCGTAACTGGTGAGCGCTACAGACAGATGTTAAATGAGTTTTTTTTTTTTCCGCAAATTGCTGAATTGGATCTCGCTCATGTAGCTCAGGCAACGATGGAGATTTCGAATCACCAATTTCCAGGACGTGTAATCTCACGTTTTTGCGATTTGAGCTTGCCGGCCAGATTTTTTGATATCTCTATATACGCGGAACTGCTGATTAGCCAGACTATGATAGACTATGTGCTATCGAACAAAACAAGTAATAATCGGACGGCGAAATATCTGGGAAATATGGCGGGTGGGGTAGGACGTCGCATTTGAGCGTTTCCAGATAGGTTTCAATGGGTTTGGCAACATGAGGCCGAGCGTTATCATGCTGTAGAATTGGTTTTTCGTGCCTCTACTCGCACTGTAGTCGTTTTTCAAGCAGTACTCGGCTCAATCGCATAAAATGAAGTCGATATCGTTTCCTAGTGATGGTTTCGTTGGGTTTCGAAAGTTCATAACAAATAACGTCGACCTGGTACCACTTAATACACAGCACAACTTTCGCAGAGTGCATATTCGGCCGATCCGACGACGGGGCAGTCCTCATGACTTTTTTCTCTTTGAATTGCTGTAATGAATTCATTTTTCATCACCCGTCACGATGCGATGAAGAAAACCTTTATTTTTTGCTGTTGGAGCAGTACTTTACAGGGGAAAAAACGACGCTCAACGTCCCAGTGCTTCAAATCATGTGGAACCCAAGTTCATTGTTTTTGAATCATTCCCAACGCATGTAATCTCTTAAAAATGGCTTGGCGGGTAGCTTCTGAGTTATGGATCCTTATCAAACAATGCCTCCAATTCAGCGTCTTCGAAGGATTTTGGCCATTTTCGCCATTTTCTTCGAATGAAAGAAGAAAATCAACACTTCCCGCAAATGACTATTATTTGGCACAAAATTGGACATTTTCACACAACCATAGTATGTGACTTCAAAACAAACTCACTTAGTTGCGCATCTAATAGTAATGGAGTTCAATATCTGACAAATGTTTGCCTCGGCTCTTCTTCTTCTTTTGATCCAATCCCTTATCACGTTTTCTAATAATTGTGGCTATATTTCCCGAATAGCAGTTCTGATGATTTCCTTTAGAGCACGAATCATTCTTGAAGCATTAGCGTGGAGTTTATCTTTAGCATAGTTCTAAAGGAAAATGTCTAATCGCACGAAAAATCACTCATTCAGAAGATTTGTTACGTAATAGACCCATTATTTCACCAGCTCTGTAGCATGTGCAACAGAAAATAAACATCGGCCACGTTCATAACATCAAAATAAAATCAGTCACCATCGTTCGGTAATCCAATGTATTCACTGAAATGGTCGCACTAGTATCATTTTTGAAAAAAAAAATTTGGCGCAATAACACCGCCAGTGCAAAAATCGCAGCAAACTGTAACTCGCTGTAGATGGAAAGGTTGTTTCACTGAAGCCCCAGACACGACAGTTCTGTTTTTTTTTGTTGTATCAGGTAAGACTTTATAAGCATGTAGGCTAAATCTTTATGCAAAATACGGTATAAAGTGGATGTGGATAGGCCCAATTCCTGTAATCGTCTCGAAATAGACACAACTGTGTTCTCAGTCACACTCTTAACTACGCCGGCGATATTTTTGACTGATCTTGCAAACATTAATTGGAGTCTTTACCTTCCTAACCTGTCCGAGATGTTCAAATTTATCGATTATATTCACTGTAGCTGTACAAGAAGATGCCTGTTGATAATCCAAACAGTACGAACTTTGCAAAGTGACTTAAATTCTCACTGTTTCAACACATTATGCGAGTTTGTATCGATTCATATTTAACGATTTCCTAGTTTTTACATATCAAAAGTCAGTGATAGTTGACTGTTGGACTTTTGATAGCCCAACAATGGCGCGAAATATAAAATAACACCTTTTGTTGGATGACCCTTTACGAATATATAATTGTTGCAAGTCTAAATTGTCAAATTATAAAAGCAACAAAGGTATCATATAATGCTTGAAATAAATTGTTGACTTGCATGTTATAGCAAGTGGTTTCAAAAGCCTCTAGTCTAATATATAAAAGCACAATATTTTGGCTCCTTCTAGAGGGATATTCAGCGCTGCTCTAACATTTATATTTGCCCATATTGGAGTCATATATTTTTATGGCGAGCAGGTTTATGAATAGGTAAAAGGATAAATGTTTTATCCATTGTGATATACCGATTGAATTTTTTTTTTTTTAATTTGCTTTAACAGTTCCAAACAGCGCTCCGAATCATCCACACGCTGTTGTTTTTTTTTTTTTTTTATCCAAACGTGATACCCCCTCTGAACAGAGCTTTCATATATCCAAATATTCATGCAAAGTATGATGCACATGACCTATTGATATCTTTACAATGTTATCTATCTCACGCACTTTTGCTTAAAGGTTGTTCAAAACGATTTTGGGCGCCCAGAGTGTTCTGCATCATTTGTGTCCAGCAAACCAGTGACAATTCCTAATAACACTTTTCAACCTATTCTTAAATTTTAATGGGATCTTTTTACATCAAATAACAGTATTTTATCACCGTACAAAACTCGATTTTTTTTCATGCTTTTGAAAGGTGAGTCACTAAAACTTCATAATCCCGATGACTTATAGTCGAAATGGTTTCAAATTCCTATACGTTTCGTTTGATGTTATTAGAGCCGCCATCTATGTGTCAGTCTTATCGTCATATTTTTGTTTTACGCGTCCTATATAGGGTAGTTGTTGGATACAAATTTATCTTAATCTGAGATCGCGATTTGTTTTTTTTTCATGTTATTGGGTATATAACTTATACGGTGCGGTTTTTTTTCAAAATTTAAACGTTTATTTAAGAAAAAACATGTACAATAGTATTATTCAAAGTATCGCCCATCTGAAGGTATGACCTTTCCCCATCTTTCTGGCAATTTACGGATCCCATCCCAAAAGAACTGCGCCGGCTTGGCAGTCAAGAATGAATCAAGCCAATTTTTAATATTCTGCTCTGATGTGAACCGTATTTCAGTGAAGGCGTTCTGCATCGACCGGAACAATGGGTAGTCAGAAGGGGCAAGGTCTGGGCTATAAGGCGGGTGGGGTAAGACTTCCCATCAACTGTTTTCCAAATAGTTCTTAACCGGAATTGCAACGTGGGGCCGAGCGTTGTCATAATGGAAAATTATTGCCCCGTGTCTGGTCTCATATTCTGGGGGTTTTTCGGCTACTGCTCTCTTCAAACGGATTAATTGTGATCGGTAATGTTGTCCATTGATGGTATCACTCGGTTTTAGTAGCTCATAATACAGCACACCCATCTGATCCCACCAAATACAGAGCATTACCTTCGCGCCATGGATATTTGTCTTTGACGTTGATTTACGTTTACGCTTCAAATAAATGAATGAACAACACATGTTCCAATGGAATAATACAAGTTACGCCATCTTTTAGCAAACCGCAAGTTATGCAAGTTATAGACCCAATATAAAATCTTGCACATGTTTCACATAAAACATATGTATACTTGTAATCTGGAGTAGGAATGCCTAAATATATGTTTACTATGCAAAGCGTTTGAAGACTCAAGTTGCTTGAATGTGTCTACGTTACCCAGGTAATGTTGCTTGTTTCAAATTAATCAAAATACTTGCTGATATCACACACAACTATGGAACAGACAACAAATAGATTTTGATATTTGTAGATGCTTAGGTCACAATACATTAGCAGAACATCATAAGAAGCAAAGAGAAGGCGCGATTTCTTTTGAACAAAAGTATTCAATGGGACGAAATGGATTTTTATTCTATGAGGGAATCCATTGCAAACACTGACACATCAGCGGAGATCCATCATGCTTTTCAATGTAGTGACACAAGAATATGGGGGCCGTACACAATTTGTGAAATTAGTTTTTGAAAATAATATCATCTAAATATAATTCTTCACGCCCACATTACCCTCTAAACGAATAGATAAATTTTATACAACCCCTCGGCACATAGTCTGAGTAATGGAAGCAATTTTCAAAGAATCCGATTTATTAGCGCATACTTTTGATTTAAGATATCCCCACCAGAAAATGTCCATAGGGGTCAAATTGGGGCAGCGTGGAAGATAATATGAATCTTTTCTTCTGGATATTAGATTTTGAGGAAAAATTCCACGAATATGTCGTCACAGAGATAAATTGGAAGTGTATAATATTGCTCCATCCCGCTGGATACCTAGGTAAGAAAGGTCACTACCCATCCCGCTACACCTCATTTCAAACTTCTCCCACATAAAAAACTTTCGCCCACTCTGATCAACCCACCTTATAAGCGTGTATCTTTCCGCCTAAAGCCGAATTCATCGATAATATGATAAATAACCACAAAACCTGTATTTATTTGACTTCGAAGATAACCGGGTATCCGTTTCTATAATCTTAATCCTACCCCAGCCCAAAAATCTCAAATCTCTTTGCCATCTCTCTTTGATCCTATGGTTTCCTCAATGTTAGACATGGACACTAAGCTCTATTTCGGTTAAGAGATCATAGAATATACGAAAATGTTTGCTTCTATCTCGTCTATTTACATGATAAGATCGACTTTACTCGCATAAGCAATGGTGGAACTACAAAAAAAAAAAAAAAAAGTCATAGCCTCTGTACTCCTAAGACTTAAAGGTATTTTCCTATCATTCTAACTGATGTTGCGTATGAGACTTTTTCATACTCGTATCTCACCCACGTAAATTATTAACGAATTTGGCACCTTAAAAGCACTCGTTCTAAAAACTAAACTTGAAAAACTTCTATCATTCATAACTCATCCAACAATTGCGCACTTTCCCCAGAGAAACCTCAAAGATGCTTAAAAATTTATTACCCAAAACACAAGGGGGTTGCGAACCAAAAGCTTTGCAGTTTATCTTATTCGTAACTCCGAAACTCTTCTATAAGATAAATATTTTTGTCTTTCACCCGATTATAAGAATTGCGAGTTATTCAGCCAAAATTACGATATCTAACGCAACGATGGTATGGAGAAAGGCAATGAACTAATTGGTAGCAGATTTATTTTGAAAATACCAACTCATCTCAAGTTTACTCCTTTGAACTTGGTTGCTCCAGAATTCGCATCTCAACGCGTAGTTTCCATATCTATGGTCATTACATTCGTCCTTCTGAATCGTGGTTATCATCTACGAGGGCTGTTTGATGAATACCCTGATTACATAGAAATGGCAACGCAACTTTTTTAGGTTTTGACAATTTATTTTTCAAAATAATCCATTTTCAACTCGATACACTTTTCCCACCGGTGCTGCAACTTTGTTAGCCCCTCTGTATAGTAAGACTTTTGTTGGCCTGCAAAATACTCCTCCGCGGCGGCGATGACTTCCTCCTTTGACCCGTACTTCTTTCTGGCGAGCGATCTTTTAAGGTTTGGGAACAAAAAGAAGTCACAGGGAGCCAAATCAGGAGAATACGGAGGATGGGGGAGAAATTTGTAATGCAATTTGACGAATTTTTCTGTGGCGGCTGCGGAATGAGCCGGTGCGTTATTGGGGTGGAAGAGTACTTTTTTCTTCGCCAAATGTGGTAGTTTTTTCTTTAAATCGGCGTTAAATCGGCCCAATAGATCGACGTAGTATGCTCCATGCGAGGTGGTTCTCACCTCGCGCGTCTCAAAAAACGGTGGCCATCACCTTTCCGGCCACAGGCACCGATTTTGCCTTTTTTGGAACACGTTCACCGGGTAAAACCCATTCTTTTCATTATTTTTTTTATCTCTGGTATGTACCAATGAATATATGTCGCACGAAATGATTTCAATTAAACAAGACCAATCACGAGTTTGAAGTGGTTTTACGATTGCGCTTGTTCACCGGTGTGAGCAAATGCAGCACAAATCGTGTGGACAGCTTTCTCATTCCCAAAATCTCGTACAGGATATGGCTTACGCGTTCAGTTGAGTTGCCTGCTATCTCAGCCATCTCGTGAACTTTCACTCGACGGTTCGTCAATACGAGATCATGGCTTTTGTCCACGGTTTCCTCTATGGTAACCGTTTTTGAGCCACCTGGGCGCGGTTCATAAAAAACTGCGAACCAATGTTAAACGGTTGTACGAGAAGGTGAATTGGTCCCATATATATCATCAAGAATCGGCTTGATTTTCTCACAGGTTTTTCCACTGAAAAACAAGAATAGGATCACGGAGTGGTAGCAAAAAACACTAACACGATATTTTGAAGTGGGTGTCACCAAATTTTTACAGGCGGGGAAGAGGTTATACTTAAGGTTGGTACCCTCATTATGGCTCAGTAGTGCTACTAATATTTTAATCCGGGAACACATCAAACAACCCTCGTAGGTGTACATGCATGCGTTTGACAAACTTTTTAATCACATTGACTGTGATTAAGTAAGTTCAGACTGATCATACAACTTACACCGCTGTGAACGCTATGTCCGAAAAATAATTTCTCTTCAAATAATGCATTACGGACTCTGGTCTTTTCCAATTAAGTGGTATCATCAAACATTTGGAAGGTAACTTCATCTCATCTTGTTTCTGATGCGGATAATTGCATTGTTTAAGCGAGCAATAACGTTTTCTCTAATCTAGAACATTACCATTGATGTCTATCCTTAACGTTTTAGTAACAAACCTCTATCCTAAGGAAATGCCTAAACGATGCTAAACTAAACAATTTATTAAGTACGATCAATCTTAAAACTCCTGGAAATAATGCGCTTTCTACTGAAATTTCCAACTTAAAATATCTGTTACGTTTTTGGCCCAAAAGAACTCCTCATCAATAACGTTTTGATATAACCGAGAAATACAAGTTGTCCGTATTAAGAGAAATAAACTAAGACACACTTATCTGAGGTCATGTACTCACGTAGACCTACATAACTACCATCCAATTCTCTATCCTTTGTTGATCACTGTATTTAAGTTACTTCAAGCGTATGAATCACAGTTTAAACTCTGACTCCAAATGTTTTTTTTTTTTTTTTTAATTGTCAAAAGAAATGCGGATAACTATTATTCTACAATACATCCTTTCCGGATCCTCAAATATTCGCGGAACTATTTGCTCAGTTCTTTAGTCGGTCGTTTGATAGACACTTTGAAGACCCTGAGTGACAACTTCTTCTATTTGGGCAGCTGTCTATAAACATCGTTGATTTCGGTGGACATTGTTCCAGAATTAGTGAAAAAAGAAATTGAGAAACTTAAGGATGAATACTTTGCTTGTAAAGACAGTCTGACGGCCAACATTTTAAAAAGATGTGTGAATTACTTGGTGCAGCTTACTTATAGTCCCATCGCAAAACGTAACTCCATTCCAAAACTCTCCGAGGGTATTTTGCATATGTGTTTTTCATCACGTTATCCTTCTCAAAATAAATCCTTTTAGATTTCAATCTGATTTCATTATGTGGAGTACTGGTCCACAGTATCTAAACATATAATAATTACTTTCAACGTATTGTACCTCAAAGAAACAGTTGAACGTTAGGTAGTGCATGTCTTGTTTAATCCCTGTACAATCAAGAATTTTCACCAAAGCGGTAAAAAAAACTATTACGCGCACTGGCGTTGGCGTTGGACGACTGTAATTTTAACCAATCTCCAGAACCTTTTCTCGTCAACCTCAACCTTAACTTCTTGTCATAAGATATGTCGCGACTGGTGTGCTGGCTTTCACTCAGTAGCCCGCATGAAACCTCTGTGGTTATGAAGAGTAACGACAAGCACATGTAGTAAAACAATACGTACGATATATGAAGCGGCACTGCATAGAAGAACGAGAGACAGCTCGTGGATTCTAGCTTCTTCGGAGAATATAAAAATGAATACCACCTTGATCAAAAAGTTCCCGAAATAACCACCGTGTTGCGCTCCCAATGTTCCGATTTGAGTTCTATTTTGTTTTTGTTAAGTTGGTACATCTGTTGTTGACAATCCCCTTTAAATCTTGACATTTGCAAAAGTTACCTATCCAAGAGTACATATATCTCTGTGTGTGTTGGCGATTTTTTACAATTTTAGAAATGGATTTAAATTTGCAACAACGAACTTGTATTAAATTTTTCACAAAAAACGGATTTAATGGTGCGCGAACGTTGGAAAAGTGTTTCGGCAATGATTCTCTTAAGAAAACGGTTATTTACTAGTGGCACGAATGGTTCAAAAGTGGTCGGTTATCCATCAGAGAGATAACGGAGGACTTGAACATTGCCTATGGATCCGTACACGACATTTTGCTTAATGATTTGGGTTTCCGTCGTGTAGCAGAAAAGTTGGTGCCAAAAGACCTCAATTTCATGCAAAAAAGAGACCGTGTTGACGTCGCAGTAGGATTATTTTCGAGGCTGTTTCCGATCAAATATTCATCAAAAGGATTATTACTGGAGACAAGACGTGGGTTTATGAGTACAACACGCAATCCAGACATCAGGCAAGTGAATGGCGTTCACCAAATGAACTGACACAAAAAAAAAACACGTCGTTTTCAGTAAAAAAAGAAGGGAATGCTCACGGTTTTCATGGATTACAACGGTGTAGTGCATCATGAATTTTTGCCAGACGGCCAGACAGTAAACAAAGAGTACTATTTGGGCGTTATAAAACGTTTGCGTGAAGTAATTCGCCGAAAAAGACCAGAATTGTGGGCAAAAAACAACTCGTGGATTTTGCACCATGATAACGCACCGTCGCACAGTACCATCGTTACTATATTCGTAATTTTTTGACGAAAAATGCAACAAATACCACCCAACAGCCACCGAATTCATCTGGTTTGGCTCCCTGTGACTTCTTTCTGTTCAATCGAGTTAAAAAACCACTACGGGGAAGGCGTTTCAGCAGCCGAGAGGAACTTATGGCAAAATCGCAGGAAGCACTGATGGACATACAGAAAACCGAATAAAAAAATGCATTGGTGATATGTGTTACTCCACGAGCAACATTCGAACGTTTTACCAAAAGGTTAAAAGAACATGTCAAGCGAACATGAGCCGATGACAAATTTATAAAGATGAACAAGAAAATTTAATTACGGAGCCAGAGCTGGAGAAACCACTTCTGCAGATTGTTAATCATCGGCGACGACCAAAACTTCTCTGTCAGCAATATTAGAACTTTTCCTCCCTCTAGACCAAAAAAACATCCGGACAGATGGATTACCTGACAAATTGTTTAAAGCAGCAAGCGATGAAATGATACAGAATATGAACCAGTTTGTTTCTACGATTACTCCGAAGAAAGGTATTTTCGGCGAGTGAAACATAGTATTGTTTGCTTGATCTTCAAAAAAGGGACCTCCTATGCCGCACCAGTCAAGCATCAGGGCCCTTAACATCGTTTCCATGATCTTGGCTTTGTGAATACCTGGAAGGTTTTTGACTGACTCTTATCAGACAGACTCTTATCTTATCTGACGAAACATTTATACAATTTCAGATCAAAACGAAAGTCAATTTTAAGTTCGTATATAGCAGCGTCTAGAGAAATGTGCTAAAGAGAACCATGTCTACTTTTAGAATCTCTACCAAGTTCGTCAAATTTTGCATAATGACGGTAGCACTGAAATAATAGGTTGCGAATGAGGTCAAGTCCTAGGTGCATGTTGGTCCCAAGGAAGAGCATAATTGGTACATTGATATAACAATAGACCAAAGCTTTAAGATAGTTACCACATGAGTCGAATCTTTTTTTTCCATAGCTTGAGAGAGTAACTTAATAATGATGGACAAACTAAACCATGGACAAAGGAAAAAGAAATCGATTAATATGATTAATCGATTCGATCCTAAGAGATCCTTAAATTGGGAGAACACAACTTTACACACTGGTTACACACGTTTGTCCCTTTCATTATCACACCTACATAAGTAACATAAATGTTTTTCCAAACTCATTTTTCAATCTACAGAAATGAATGAAACCTGTATAAATCAAATATTCCAACTGAAAAAAAAAAAAAAAAAAAATTCATCTTAAAAATACCATTCTTAAAACACCTGTCCTTTATGCAATTTTCATGTGATACTTACCCTCGATTTCGGCTGTGTCTTTTCCATGGATACCTTCGGTAATACCTTGACCGTTTTTCCATACCACTGTTCAAGGGATACAAACTGTTGTTATCCTCACCCGGATTCTCTTCAACATACAACACTGGTAAAGTATCTATCGATGGATCCTGGAATTCGGAAAAAAAAGGATTTTCATTTCTAATTTGACATTCGTGAATATGTAGCATCACATGAGTGATATCTGTTTTTTTTTTTTTTTTTTTTGTTTTGGAAGTGAAGGGTAGATACACTGACGTTACCTCTAGCATTTTCATCAGCAATGCCGATTTACTAACAATGTCTTGTTCTTCTCGAATGTCCTCGTCAAGTTTCCGTAAAAGTTCGTATTTTTCTGACATGGCCAAATCATTCATAACATTGTCGATATAATCTTCATCATCGTTTGCAGAGCCGGTACCACTGGATGCCAATGCTGCTGCTGTTTCGGCATTTAGAGCACGTAATAGTTCTGCAAAGTATAGGATTTTTTGTTTAGTTTTGAATGGCATCGGTAAATTAAGTCAGTGTGAGATGACACCTTAAAAGTGTTACGTTCATTTGAAGTACGAGTACATCACGCATTCCATCAGACAATAGGATTTTTTGAAGGTTCATCACTTGTAAAATGGTCAATATGACAATATCAGGACAAGATATTCGTACCATCCCCTTTTATGAGGCTCATGGTATGAATACCATTCCGGTTTAGTCAATCGTAGGACAATACTCTTTCACTGTCAGAAAAACAACACAATACATACCTACCATACGTATGAGTACTCCTATTCGTAGTAGGAGAAGGGATGAGTTCTTAGAGAAGGACATAGGAAATTAGGTTCTATTTTGAGAGAAGATATGACGAGTATCTATGCCTAATACATGTCGTATGAGTTGGCCGGATGATGTTGGGGAATTTCTGAGTGATTCCGTTGTCTGCTGTATTGAGTATTATTTTTTTTTGTTTAATTCTTTCAGGTCATCATATGTTTTAGTGAACGCCTACGTGTGATGAAAGATTTCCCGCTATCACACACATCATAAGGCACATTATCTTATCCAGGAATCGGGTCATTAAACTGGATGAGGTTTTTTTTGTTTTTTTTTTCTAAGAACAGCAGAACACAAAAAAACAGAGGGAGGGTAGCTAAAATCAGAATCGATAACAGCATATATCAGCAAAAGGACTCTTAGTAATTAGTACGTACAACGTGATACGCTACGAAGGTTTTTGTGAAACTGACTGGCCCTTATGGCGAATCCTTACTTGGATTCGGTACATGAAGAGCTTTGGGCAATTTTGGAAATTCGATAGTGTATACATACTTTAATAGTTCTGGAAGTGCGTGTTGTCACTAAGAAGCCGCATTTTATTTGACTTATTCTTGTGGGTTATGTTTATTTAAAGATTTAGAGGATGATAGAGATGAGAAAAAGTTTCGAATATGCATTTAGAACTGGAGTCTGAAAGAGCTATTAGGAACTAAAATGAGCACATTTAAGGAAATCTTCAATCATATGAACGGTCTTAAGTACGAACAGTATTTTATCATTGGAATCCTTAGACTTGGAGGAGGAGTAGATCTAGCTAGCAATTAGATTCACAAATAACATGTAAAACTTGTCCCCCACTTTCATTGAGTTAATTGTGATCGACCAATTGCGATTCATTTCTGAAATTTATTTCAATTGATGATATTACTTCTAAATCAAATTCTTGTCGTTTAGTTTTAGGCTTCCAAAAGACTAAGGATTAAAAAGTTGAATTATAAATTGATTAGTTGTTTTTTGAAGTTGATGATTGACAATTAATAATTAAGAGACGAAATAAATAAGAGATGGGAAGTATGTTTTGTTTTGCAAATAATATCATGTTGGCCACGTCTACGTCTGAGGTAGTCTATTCGGATGGTCCAATTTTGGGCGAATCGTTCGAGCATAGCAACTGGTATCTCGCGGATAAAACGAGTAATGTTGGTTTTCAAAGCGTCAATCGTAGCTTGCTTATTCCGGTCAATTTACCGTAGCAAAACGTGAAATTAAGTGCTCACCAAAATGATTTCTAAACAAGTCCATTGTTTCAAGCGCTGTATGGCTCATTTCGCCGTCTTGGTAAAATCAGAGCTCATCAAGACCATGTGCTTGAAGGAAGCAAATAGTCCTTTAACATGGCCCGATAATGGTTACCATTGACGCTAACATTCTGATTTGCCTTATTTTTGAAGATATATGGACCAATGATTTCACCAGCCCATAAAACACACTATACCTTTGTTTTTGGTAGCTCTTGATATTCTTCGGGTTGCTCGGGTCGAGTATTATCCACTAATGTAAACTGGGACTCAAATTTGCGAGTGGTATTGGCAATAGTGGTTTCAGTAGTTCGATTAAGCTCACCGTAAGTTCCTCGAATCGCACAAAAACATTTCTCACAGAACGCTGATTTTCGTAATAAAGCTGAACAATTTAGAGACTCTGTTGTAATGTGAGTCTTTCCATAATGATTTGCCAAACGATACTGAACAAAAGTGATAGAGCAGTTTGATACAAGTTATGCGCGATCTGTTAAAAAAGGCCTATTGAAAATCAAAGCTCACAATGAATCATCCCTTATTTGACCTTTCGTCATGAAGAAACTGACTATCTGTTGGATAAAACACCCAGACTATTAGATTGTTTGCTGGTATACCGTACTGATTGTTTTAATATAATATTATGTTATATTTTATACGGATCATATTTTTTTTCATACTTTATTTATTGGCCTTAAGAAAAAATGCTTTAACCCTGGAAGTACATGCTTATGTTTTATATAGGGTTTTCCAATAGGAACTTGACAACTTTGAATTTAATTTGTGAACGCACTCTTTCACTAATCATCAAACTGTCACTGTCAATTTATGCAGTAAACTCAATATTTTCATCATGTGAAGTACACTTGGGTTCTGGAGAAGATGCGCAAAGATGATGAATTTCATCGCAAAATCATCTTCAGTGACGAAGCTCATTTTTGGCTCAATGGGTTCGTCAATAAGCAAAATATGCGTTATTGGTAGGGTGAAAACCCACATGTGCTTCATGAATCACCACCTTATAACGATCGTCACGTTACTGTGAATGGTCATCGTTATCGCACCATGATCACCGATTATTTTTGGCCCGAATTGGAAGATATGGACTTGGACGACATGTGGTTTTAACAGGATGGTGCCACAAGCCACACAGGACACGCTAAAATCGATTTATTGAAGAGTAAGTATGGTGAGCGTGTTATCTCAAGACATGGGCCAGTCGATTGGCCGCCACGTTCGTGCGATTTAACGCCGCTTGACTATTTTATGTGGGGCTGCGTTAAGTTATTGGCTTATGCCGAGTCTATTAAGTCTATTTAGCATATAGGAAAAATACAAAAATGTAATATTTTTTATAACTCTTACCTAAAAATATAATTTTTCAGTCATATTTCATTTGGCGTGTTTTACAAAATACTCCACATTAAAGTAATAATAAAAAAACCTAAGGCACATATAGTTCAAAAAGTACATTTTGCACAGGATGATTTTGTCATTTTGTCATTTTAGTTAGCATTACGTTTTTTATATTATTTCGCACCGACATAGTCAAAGTTGGCATTTTCAGTCTATCGGTTAAGTGATCGACAAGTGCAAAATTCAATTTTTTCATAAAATAAGCACGATTGAGGAACTTATATTTTGTTGACGTAAATGACATTGGCCATCTGTTGGTTTTACAGGTACAGCTCTTAACACTACACATTTGATCAAACGTATGGACAAGTCCTTTGGTTTGATTATACAATTCGATCATATTCGGTTTGTTTGATTTTTCATTTACTGTTCCTTCTTCATAACACGATCATACAATAAATATATTATTTTGCTCGGTTTTGGCTTATAAGAAAAAAGTGTTAATTCATTATCGTAGCAAAACATTGAAGTACCACACTTAAGACTCTTAAGAGGTTTTAATTCTTTCGCAGAATTTTATGTTTTAATTTTGGATTGCAGAGTTCTGACTAACGTCAACCTATGCGTTTTACGTAAAAATGATTTAGCAAGTGGAACTCATGTAAATCAGTTGTCCATAGGTATATTTCTATTCGAGCCATGAACAGTTTTTGTTAGCTCCTTCACATAGTACTCACCAAGTGGCAGAATTGTTTTGTTCGAACCTTTGCCCAAATATGGTGAGGCATCAATCGTTAATTTGTGCCGCTATCACTCATCATTAGCATTTTCAATCCATACTTTGCTGGTTTATTGGGTATGTACATTCGGGAGGTGTATTAGCCTCTGAACGAAAGTAGTTGCTCGTCAATCGTTAGGTATAGTCCAGATGTGTAATTTTCGCGGTGTAATTTTCCCACACTTTTCTTAGAAAGCAAATTTGTCACGAATAAGCTGAATACGCACGGACTTATCATCGAACCGGAGACGTGGCATAAGGAACTTGAACCTAGAATTTGTCGTTGTTGATATGTTAGATCTGTCAAACAATTCGGTGCTGGTGCTTCTTGACAGACCTAAGCACTAATACTCCAGTGAGGGTAAATATTTCTTTCGACGAAGTATGTTATGTTTATTCTGTGCTTTATCATTAGAGGAAACTAATATTGATTTGTTATGCTCAATGTCAACATTTTTCCACTGCATTATTTCATCAATTAACTCGTTTGTTATAAACATTTTAAAACAATTCAGTGGGTCAGTAATGTTTTTGCAGTTGGAAGTTGGGCCTCGAGCTTGATGCACAATATTTTGCCCATAACGATGGGACTTTCCTTTTCGTGCAGACCACTTGTGGTTTTTTTTTTTCCACGCAAAAAGGATTTGGTTATCGAAATTATATTCGACTTTGCCCTTAATATATGTAAAGGTCTTCTTCTACATCGGACGGACTCTCGAACTCGGATGAACCTGCTTCTTCTAAATTTTCATTCTTGTCGTCCTCTGTATCAGATTGGTTATTGCTATAGTCCAGCTCATTGTCCGATTTGTGGTCATCGTCGTCGTCATATATATGTCATATGGCATAATAACGGTCTTCTAAAGGGTGTTCCAAAATTCATGTAAAGTTTAAAGTTTGCACCATTTGTGCGGCAAAATTTTGCCAACGAAAAAAATAATAGACAGCGTGATAGCTGACAGTTTAGAATTATTAAAATTGAACGCCATATGAAAGCACAATACACTTACATTGTTAAGCATTATTTTCAATATAATGAAGGCATAGAAGCTACGTATCGCAATTTTCTTACAAAATTTGATCGGACTTATCTTCATCAACTGTGCCGAGACTAATTCAAAAATTCAGGCAGACTGGATTAATTAGCGATCTTAGACCCTCTGCTTATCGTACAATAAGTCGTTCAATACAAGAAAAAGGAGCTGCGACGGAGACATAGCTGGTGAATTAACTTTCATCTGTAGAAAATCGTGTTTAGTTGTAGATTATTGCTTAGCTTAATTGTTTAATTGGAATTTGGAACGTCAGAGCTGTAGGATAATTTCAAACATTTTCTCAATCTTTAGCAACTTTCACTGTTACTTTTGTAAGCTAAAAGCTCAGTCGATTCATCTTAAGTGAGGAAAGCTTTACAATAAAAATTTACAATACTAAAATCTACTGCTCCTACAAAGGAATTTAATAGATTTTTTGATAATTACACTAATCTTAGTATGAAGAAACACTTATAATTAGTAGCTGCAGCTAAAAGAGTTATTTCATTAGTTTGGGGACGGTGCGTATATCGAATATTTATAGAAATATAAACTATTTTGGGGTCATTGTTGTCTCGCGGAAGTAGAAAAAATCTTTAGACACTTTCTGAAGCAAATGTTTTGTATTCAAACATTTATACCGAATTATATGTTGCATTTATAATAAAAAGTGGAGTTCTTCTACTTTTGTTGAATACAGATTCTACAATATTATAAAAGTACTGGAGTTGGAGGAAGGAAGACTTCCGAAAATTGTCCTGAAGCATATAAATTGATTAGAGGGTACTTGAATAAACAGTGGAAAGAGCTGAATTTCAGTTGCATTGTAAACGCTTCGTCGTACTTTTTCAATAGATATTCTTTGCACATGGTATGTACCATACAGTCGGTAAATCGAGTTAAAACAGATTCCTGCATTTATTCATTTATTTTATGTTCGAAAGTCAGTTGAGATGGGTTTTGAACATACATTTGAGAAGAGAGTACATTCTAATAATGTGTTTTTATTCAGAACATACCTACAATCATTTATTTAAATAATTTTTAAATAAAACAATATGTTGTTGGAATGATTGCTTGAAAATAAAATTTATTTGCGAAAAAAGTTGTTTGTTTTACGGCAATCGTTTCGGCTTTCTTTGATGCAAAGCTTCTGAGCCGTCTTTAAAGTAACGTTTCAACTTTATTGGCTTCTTTTTGTTGTTCGTACCATTAAATGAACTGTTGCAAACTACAAGATGCTTGTACTGCTTGTTTGCGCAAATCAGCTGCCGACGGTAATGGTGTATTATTTGGAACATCACAACCATCGTACTCGATGTCAGTTTCAGTTCCAATAGCATCTTCTTCAGACACAAAGCTGATGATTTCTTCATCCGTCAAAATTTGATACTCAGAATCGTTTTCACCGGACAACCAGTCCATAATGTAACTGTTTTCAACACCAAAATCACTTGTACCGATCGCTGACTGATCCCGGACTGATCAGTCCTTAATTAATGATGTTGTGTTTGCTGGTAAAAAGTAAGGAGTGAGAGATTTTCTGGATTGCTTGGTGCGTTTCAGTGGCAAATTTTGTTGCAGGTATGACACCAAGAATTTGAAGAACCATTCAGTAAATAAGCCTTGAGTTATCCATGTATTCTTTTGCGAGTAGTAATGAAACGGGAGAACAGTCATGTTGACACTTTTTAAAATTAAGGAGAATTTTAATGAAGGGAGGAAATGGAAGGGAAAAAAAAATTAAAGAAAAGCTTCTTGTAACGGCAATCGGTGATTTTCACTTGTGTTATCGCAAACCATTGCAGTAATCCGTTGCTTTTGCATTTTGAATTCCGGGGCGTATGCTTCAGAAACATATGCGAGTGCTTTGGTTGGCAGTGCTTTACAATTCAGGCCAGTCTCATGTGCATTATAGACTTGGTCCGGTGTTTACCGATTTTATTCAATCATTTGCTGGAATTTGATTTATATGCACTTACAACTTCGGCAGCAGCAGCATTTATTTTTTCGCCTTCAATAATATGCTCCCGAATTCCATGATGACTCTTAAAATTGTGCAACCATCCTTGACTGGGTTTGAAATCGGCATTTGCACCCAATTTTTGGTTAAAAAATAACTCTTTCTCGCAAAGTCTGAAAGCGGGATTCTTTCGCTTCCATTTCAAGATTTCTTCGGAGTTTTTCTTGAAATCGCTTATCGTTTGCCTTGGAATACTATAGGTCCTACTAAGAGAAGTTGTAGTTGTGCCGTTTTTTAGCGTTCCTTATACGTTTCTGTGTTCCAGATGTAGATTGTTTCGACTCCATTGTAACGTGACACACACAACGCAGTATAATTTGATGTAAAAGCCACTCGACGAAGATATGCACACAATTGTGCACCAGATAATCAGAGTCACATCGCAAGATTCTATGGAAAAGTATTGTTTATAACGGTTGAGGTAATGTATCTAAATAACATCAGAGACAAATCGATGACAAAATACTCAGATACATTGTTTATGTAATTCTGTCTATGGTAGAAGCATGAAATTATTCGCTCATACATATGTATGTAGTACATGTATACCCTGCCTGACCGAACTGCAACCAACTTCAGACTGCTATAGTTTCACAACCGTTCATGACAGTTAGCTCAAATTTTGACACATGGCAGATAACTTTATTATTTACAAGCGAACATTTTTTATCCGCGATGGAATTCAAACGCGATAGTGTGATTGGTTTATATTAGGTTGGAAAACCACAAGTAGCTATCTTAGAGCCCTCCAGCACCTCAATGTGAACAAATCATTTGTGTCACGAGCCATAGCTTGTTACCGTGGTACTGGCAGCGTTGCAAAACGCGATGGAGGTGGTCATAAAAAAACAGCAACATCGGTAAAAATGGTTCGAAAAATGAAGGCTCGAAGTGGAAGAAAAATGGCTCGTGAGCTCAACATATCGTTAGAACGGATGCAACACATACTGAAAAAAGCTTAGGCTCAAGCCATTGAAGTTCCAAGAACCACACGATCTAACACCGAAACAGACAAGGTCGAAAGAGCGAAGGAGTTGCTACGCTTGCATGAAAGTGGTAAGTTGCCGAATTTGGTTTTTTCCGATGAGTCGCCATTTGTTATCGAGCAGTATGTCAACAAACAAAATGACCGAGTTTACTTGCCAGAGAGGTCCTTCGAAAATTTACACCTTCGGACGGCCACCAGGAGGCAGGCAGCACAGATGGTGATGATTTGGGACGCCATAAATGCCGATGGTCGCTTTCCGCTTTTATTTTTGAACCGTAGCGTCAAAATTGATGCGATTGTATACCGTGAAACTGTATATTGAAGCCTTGGGCAAACAATAATTTTAGTCGGAAACCGTGGACATTTCAACAAGACTCGGCACCGTCTCACAAAGCGCGCGTCAACCAAGATTGGTTAAAAAACAATGTTCCACACTTCATTTCTTCGACACAATGGATTGCAAATTCTCCGGATGTAAACCCGTTGAATTTGTCTATCTGGGGTATTTTGAAGGCGAAGGTTGGCACTAAAAAATACCAAAGTTTGGACCACCTCAAACAAGTACTTCGCCGGGAATGGTCCAAAATACCGCAGAGCCACTTGCGTGCAGCGTGCGATGTTTTTTTTTTGGCCGTCAGAAGGCCATTATTCCCGCCAAAGGTGGACATATTGAAAACTACTGAGACAATTTGAAAATTGATGTATTTTCCAACATTTTTTGCTTTGGCACAATATAATTTATCAAAAAATAAAAAAAATTATAGCATTTTAAAAAGTTGCAGTTCGAGTCAGGCATCTTCAGTTTTGCATATAGCAAAATCGTGTTTGGTAAAAAAAATGTTGATTGCCAGAAAGTGCGCCGCTTAATTGAGGTTCTTCTATATTTATAATTGAGAGGAAAATAAACAAATCTTCATTTTATTCCGTATCGACCCGATTTCCCAATTTCATGTAACCTGTGCATCGGAAGACGTTCCGTTTTAAGAGAATTTTGTTTGAGATATTTCGGACCAATTTCGCTGGATTTGGATTAGGTTATCAAGGTATTGAACGGTAACGGTGAGTGGGAAGTTATAAACAACTATGCTACAGCTGAAGGCCGATAAAGGATCCGCATTTTGGAAGGTGATTTTTTAGCACAAATAGTGTCCAATATTAAAGTCATTAGTAGTTTACTTTGTACTTTATAATAGCCAATAAGAACAAAAAATATGTAATTATTTGAAGTTTATTATTAATAAAGTCGTACTTCTAATACTATATCGAAGCAATTCGTGATTGTATTACTAAGAGTCCAGTAACATCAATTCGGCACCGTGGTCAAGAATTGTACATTTCGAGAAGCTCTTTACAGCGTATTTTGACGAACGAAGAGGGTTCAATAAATTATGGAATTAAAATCATCTTCAGCAGTGAAGCTCATTTGCATTTTGAAAACTTTGTTAATAGTCAAAACTGACGAATTTCGGGCTCAGAAGATCCTCAAGTGATTATTAAAAAACGAATGTATCCACAACGTGTCACTGTTTGGTGCAGATTTTGGGCTGGAGGCATCATCGGACTATTCTGCTTTGAAAATGCGCCTGATTGGGCAAAAACACATATATAATCCAGTTTTTTGTCCCCAAACTGCAAGATACGGATGTGGATGTCATGTGGTTTCAACAAGATGGTACCACATGCCGTACAGCCCAAGAAACATTTCAATTACTTCATGAGTCATTTTCTGGTCATGTAACTTCTCATTTAAGTGATCAGAATTGTCTGCGCATATTATGCGATTTAACACTGTTGTACTTTTTTCTTTGGGGTTCTTTTTGTCTTAGATTTATGCAAATAAGCCCACGATCACCCACGATTTTGAGGAGCAAATTGAACTCAAATGGAACAAAAAATTTCGACAAAAGGTGCGTAGGTATGTACTAGCAAAGCCGTGGAGGATTTTTACCCGATATGCTATTCCATACATAACTCTATACTGTACATTTTGTATAACCCTTAACCCTTATTATTTGTTGTTGTTTCAAAAAAGGCTCTGCTATTTATTTGCATTTTTATATTAAAGAAATACCGGTCGGCAAGAGCTTTCTTCGTTTGACTTGGATAAAACTCTCGAACATAAACTTGTTTTTCCTTCTCTGGCTGCTATAACAATCCTGCTGCTTCTATATCTACGCATATGTTACTTACCAGGTGTACCGGCATACTGGCAATTGCTAGCTACACATTTTTCCCATTTATGGATTCCACGCCAATAAAACTGTTCGTCTTTTGAAGCAAACCAAAAAGTCACCCAATTTTCGACTTCGTAGAATTTGAAGTGCTGCTAAGCTAATGCGTGTCCCATCGATAAAAACAAATGGTATTCGGAAGGAGCCAAGTCTGGTGAATACGTGAGTACAGCGGGTCAGTAGTGATCTGTATTAACGGTTTCACTAGCTTTGAGGAGCTCGAGCATTGTCTTAGGCTTTGCTCGGATTAACCCATTGTTTTTTCCGTTTATGATTCTGAAAAAAAATTCATTTTTCATCGCCAGTAACAATTCGATGACAAACTGATTTTTGGTCGTGTCTTTGAAGCAAAATTTCACAAGTTTTGAAGTTTTCCATCTGTCATTTCTCCCATAACTTTTAAACGGTCAGAAATTGTTTGTTGTGCAACATTTAATATTTCTGCCATTTGTTTCTGACTCAAAGGGTCATCTTCATCCAATATTGTTTGCAATTCAGCGTGTTTAAACTTTTTTGTTGGTCCTCCACGTTCTTCATTTCTCACATCAAAATTGTTATCTCTGAACCGTTAAAACCATCTTTTGCATGTTTCTTCTGATAGAGCATACCTCGACAAGCATTCGATGCGACTCTGCAGCACTTTTTTTCAAATGAAAACAAAAAATTGATGATGTTGTTTGCTCAATGACTTGATGTATACTAAATATGTTTGACAAGTGTCATAGCAACCAAAAAAAAAAAAAAAAAAAAAAAAAAAAAAAAAAAAAAAAAAATTAAGGCCCGTTCACAATCAATGTTCCCTATCGAGACATTTGTATCTTAGCGTTCGCTTCATGCCGGTACACCTGGTATTTCACATTGAGTTTCAGAGATGTTCCTCCTCTTCCCAGTCCTTATGTGCATAATTGATCGGCCTGTATTTGGGTTGGGTTGTGAGGCCTATAAAGTTTACTATCACATAACTGCTTGTTTGTATGTGTCAGGATTTCATTTTGGAGGTCGATCAAAACTTAGAACAATAAACGAATTTTCTCGGACAATCCTACGGTAGCGCTGGTGGCATAGGATCTATTGGGAGATAATGGGGCATTGGATCACTGAATTGGATCATCTTAACTTTGAGATTTTGGGGATACCCACAATAATTTATGTTTTGTCACGCCGTGGAAGTTTTAGCGTCATACTTTGGATACTGATTGTATTTATTGCTAGGGTACTCATCGAATCTGCTTGGAGTATTTGTTTTTCTTTTTTCGTGGAGCGTATTCGTACATAAGACGGATAATGAAAAGATTAACTCCGAGGTGCTCGTTCACCTGTCGAAAACTCAGTACTTTTTGCCTAAGTTAGGCTTCAAA
Source organism: Volucella inanis (assembly GCA_907269105.1). Classification (NCBI taxonomy): domain Eukaryota; kingdom Metazoa; phylum Arthropoda; class Insecta; order Diptera; family Syrphidae; genus Volucella; species Volucella inanis. The sequence continues at coordinate 21,713,309 of OU026157.1, forward strand.
TGCAAATTCCTAACAAAACTTGCTTTCGCTGAGGTAAGCAATTGTAGTATACTCGTATGTGGCAGGTTCCTTCCCTAATTATCCCATGTTCAGTGTACTTATTTCACTTGCATATAGTTTTAACGTGGCCATACAGCACACAAGCTGAATCGTTTATGAATGAACTCGTTCGGGTCAATAAAAAATTCTCATATCCCCAAAGCAGGTTACTGATTCTGGAATATCCCTTCCCAAAAAAAGTCTGGCACTCCAGACACTAGCCTCATGGCTATTGAGACATGGTAGGATACTTCGGTAACCTGATCAAACAAATTGATAATATTTTGACCAACGCAAGGCATTTCTTAAATATTGTAGGCATCCGTCGTGGGTCTATCTAGTGATATATCAGATACCATAAAAACGGAGAAATGTTGTGAGGAAACTTAACGTTGAACGATCGCAACAAACCGACAGAAATTCGCCGATCTCGTATCCTCCAACCTCTATACAACATTCATTAAGTGCGTAATGTTAGTGGCATCGTATTCCGAAAATCCATCGGAAATTCAACAAGAGATTACTGGATTTCACCAAACTCCTCGAGCAAAGGTGGAAGAAAGAACATCGGTTTCTTGCTAACCAAAACGTAAAAAGAAGGCATCAAACCAACAAGATACTAACTGAAAGGAAATTGGGTAGCAAATTCACAGACGGTGATGAGGACATAACATAGAAAAACCTGTTTTGCACATTTTCAAACGCCAAGGACAATGCATGTGAGAGAGAATTAACTGTTCCATATGAGCGAAGCTAAGAATGATCAGAATAAATCAAAAAAGACAACATCGTAACTTAAGCATGACTAGGATGACGAACTAGTTACCAACTTTTTAAAGACCATACACAAATACATTTCCCAGATTGATCGAATAAAAGTACTTGAATGCCTGGTTAATGGAACCTCAGAATCATTCGCCTGATTCACATTAAAGCAAAGCTTCTAAGCTGCGTTAACTATAGTGGCATTACTGCTTAACATCACGTATAAGAATCATTTACCAACGATCTGATCGGGCCCTTTCATTGCCATATTCACCCGAGCTTAGATCCTAAAGAAAATATATGATTACTTCTATACATAGATACCATGTATACCATGTATACGAGAACGACCCCTGGCCCGTAGAGGTCGGAAACAATCCCACCGAGACCTTTGACGACAAAAAATGATTAAGAACATGTAAAGCGTTGTCATATGACTTCTTAACATAATACCGGAGGCAGCATTTTTCTAAAATTTGTTCAACTACTTGCATACGCTTATGACATTGGTATCCTGTGTATGTGAGTATAACTAGGAGTATGCTATGAACAAAAAAAAAAAAAAAAAAACGCATAACGTGGATAAGTCGGAGATAACCTCACAATACACAACTTAAATTCGAGTAAAATTCATCAGAAATCAAGCCAACAATTCCATTTGGCAATCGTACTGAAGAAACTCTAAATAATCATCAAATCAATCAATCAATCAAATCAAAGAGATACATAGCGACATCGACTTGATCAAAATAGTGCACTTTAGTCTTGAGATGGCAAGGACATGCTGATCGAATAAATATAAACGTAGAGTCTCCCATTCTTATGCGAAGGAACGATGCAGTAGAAGAAGACCTCGTTTTAGGTGGCGCACAGAAGTAGATGGGGATTTCAATCACTTTCAAATGGGTAGGCTGTTGGCCAAAGACTTCGCTTACTCCCGTCTATAGCGCCATCTGAGTACGTATTCGTGGATATGTTTATGCAATAGTGGAAGTTCTTTAAAGTTAACTGACATGTTCTTCGATGTTCTCAGACTCCAATCGGAAAATATTGAAAATTTTTTCATCCACCTACATAGGTAATATTAATCTTCAACCCACGTTTTAACTTTGATAACTCCTCTTTGTTGGCGATAATCAGCATGTCAAGAGAACTTGAAAACTTACGTAGAAATCGCTACGTTTTCAATCTCAATTTCAAATTGAGATTTTGGTTTCCATTGAACTGAACCGGAAATGTATTTTTAAACTGTGCGTCAATCAATCTGGACTGAATTTACGAGTACACTTCACGAATACGGCGAGGGACAATGTCAGGTCTTTTTGTAGACATTTACCTTCGAGCTCAAATGTCAATTCGAAACCCAAATCAAACCAACTCAGCATGGTTCACTCAACTTCTACCAACTTGTTTCGAAAAGTTTTGAGATCTGAATAACTGACATTTGTTTGTGCATTAAGCCAAGTCCCTAAGGATAAATGTAAATAAAATAAAGTTTGCACGTGGATTTTTCTCCGATTTCTATCTTAGAAAGTTTCTCCTTTTGCCTTGTTCTACAAATAAATTTCTTACTAATTTTTTAGATACGTAGTTTTGGAGTTTTTTCATTGCATTTGCATTTTAAGGATTAAAAAAAAAAATGCACAGCTTTTGCGACCTTATGGATTTGTAAAATCATTGCTCATGTTCGTAAAAACAAAGCATAAAACTCACAATGCATACCCATGTCCTTGATACCTTGGCTTCATCTGATTTTCACGCACTATTTAACGCAGAGAAAAGTGTAAAATTGAATTGAAAAGTAACCCCCCCCCCCGTTGGAATGTTGTCAATATTTGTCCTAACACCAATAGTCGTTAATCTTATCTGTGAGAGTAGGCCATAGCGAGATTTACCAGGGTTGCTTACGCTATCTTCAACATTTTTCCAGACTTGAAGTTCACACTGTTGTTCGAATTGATATTTGATAAGTTTGCCAAAAGGATATTCATCGCCATTTAATTTTGTAAGGATTTTTTTAAGGACATGCACAGAAATGATATTTGTTGACATTAAGTCGCACACGTAACAACATTTGCTGTCATGCCCACTAAATTGAGTAGAATTACTGGGAATGTCATCATAACATGTGAATCGAATAAATTTGCCGACAATTTATGATTTGATTATTTGAGTTGATTACTGGAAAAATTAATATGCAATTGGTATCTCACGGACTGGGGCTATCATAATTGTCAGGGCGGATGACAAACGAAAAAGATTATGAGTTATCTATTTATTGGTAATGGTCGACTGAGTGTGGAGATACAATGACTAGAATTATGGTCTGTAATTTACCTACAAGATTTTATTCTTACATTATCTCGTCCTCGTTGGACAACAACGGGTCATTTCCATTTGGATTGTCAAAAATTATTGGCAAGTTTAAGAGAATCATCTTCTTCGTCTATCATTAACCGATTATTCAAAGTCCATATTCACTTCTCGGTACTTGTAGCATTTTGAATAGCTTATCTGGCATCTGACGCATTAGACGCATGAAAGAGAATTGCTTAAGTGTCATGGTAATAATTTGACCGCAGTCCGGAGTAGAACTAAGCCTCAACCAGCAGCCCTTTTTATTTATTCGCAACAAGTTGGTTGAGGCACCTTTCATTTGAGAGCGCCACCTAAGGCCTATCTAAGTTTCCTTCAATATCGCTGTATACAGTATATTGCTCCAAATTTCGTTTGACTAGATGGGACCGAAACACCATTCGAAAAACGTTTCTCTCGAATCAATCAAGGACATTTTATCCAGTTTTGATAAAGCTGGATAATCCCAGAGGTCTTAGGCAGTGGTCGTAGAAGACTTTTATTTCTCAGATGCCTTCCTTATAAACAGCGATTTTGTCTGAGCCCTTATTTCTGTTTATCCTTTATTGTATACAGTTCAGCCCACCAATTTCTTCAATAACGTCTCGCTGGTTTCCTCCCAAAATGCTTATGTCATCAGTGAATAATAGCATTTGCATAGACTTAAAGGAATCTATGGCCAAGGGACTTGTGCTGGAATATTTCAGATCTTAATAATAAAATGGCTAGTTACGGAGTCCTTCGATAAATATGTACCACTCAAAGAAAATTTTAGTCGACCTGGGTTTACGTCAAATATAGGAAAGGTAATGTGGCATCGTGACAAAGATTATCGTAGATGGAAAACTCATCCGACGTCCTTTAAATAGAACTAGTTTTGTCAAGTCGAGAAACACCACCACTGTCGAAGTTCGAAGAAGTAAGCAATATTACTAAAGCGGCAAACTTAATATCAAGTTCTTTCGGAAAAATTTGCGTGAAGTCGTCAATGTCAATAAGAAATCATCTTCCAACAATATAGACATCAGCCCGAATTTGTTAAATAATTACTTTGCTACATCTACCAAATACCAGGTACAATTCTTTCTTTTGACGAAGCAAATCCATCGTTTTGAATTCAAAAAATTTGGGGGCGAAATCTATCAGTTCGTTCACTTTTCAGAGATACGTAATACAAAACGAAGCGATCAAGGATAGAGGAGTTTGATTTGTTTTCTGTTTTTTCTCGCCAGTTTTTTTGACTTTTCTTTTTCTTCCCGCTAACCTCTGGGTACCAAGGTGGGATTAACTCAATCCTTTGGATCAAGTTCCTTGTCGCAAACTTCCGCTTGAGAGACAATACAATAGGTGCCTCTGAATACAATTGACCGGACGACCTGGAGACGCTTTTGCACGGACGGTCCACTCCTTGATGCGCTGATGATATTCCCAGGTGTCAAGATAATTTACTTTCGAAGTGTATTGTTTCCGAAAATGTAACACAGATCCAAGTTGTCATCAGACAGACAAAACGAACCTAATAAACTTTATACAATTGGGTGGTTCCGGAGGAAGACCCAGATGTGAGTCATTTTGCTCTGTTAACTGAATTGGTGGATGTGGGTTTCGATAGCTAGTTTATTTTATGACATACCGTTACAGAGCATAGAGCTCGACATAAAAAAAAAAATAAAAAAAACGCGAGAGAGAAGAACAATTAAGCCTCAACGAAAACAGTGCACTTTGCGCACTTCGTTGTAAAGCGAAGGCAGTAAAGAGCCTTAGCCCGGCAAAAGTCACCTACTCGTTGTATAGAATTTCTTATGATAGCTATATATTCGTATAGTTCGATAGTTTTTCCAATTGTTATGTTTCAGCAGCTTTTAAAGTTACCAACGACATCGAGCTATCAAAATATTCACTAAGATTTGCCATTTCATCATGCATTGCTGTACGCTTGCCGAACGTGCCGTAATTATTAAAAATAATTCCCACAGGCAATTCGTTGCACTGTGGAATAGTTTGAGCATGAATACACTCTTTTAAGTGCACTCTTAAACCGCCGACCAGAGGGAGATTGGTGCGAATTGAAAAAAAAAGACCCAGAGATGTTAATTCAAAAGCGATCAGCTAAATTTGGCATTGTCAAAGAGTTAATCCGGCTTATTTCGGCTACATCCGTATAGGATTGTGCTGACGTAAGATTTGAAGGCAGATGACCCTAGATGAGTTCGCTAAATGGACGCTGGAATGTTGGCCGAAGAGCCGGATTTCGGACAATAAATCATCTTCCCAGACGAGGCCGGTTTTTGGGTCAGCGGCTATGTCAACAAGAAAAATTGCAGTTTTTGTAGCGAATACAATCTACTAGTGATCGGCAAAGCATCAATGCATCCATAAAGATTGACTGTTTTGTGCGGTTTATGGCATGGCGGCATCATTGGACCTTAAGGATACATCGCTACCGTCAATGGTCTCAGGTATAGAGTGATGTTTATCGACTTTCTGTGGTCAGAGTACGACAATATCCATATATCCGAGCTGTGGTTCTAACAAGACGGCGCTACATGCCATACAAGTGACGCAACGCTCGAAGTTGTGAAGGAGAAATTTGGCGCTATTTCACGGTCAGCGTTCATCAATTCTCCGCCGCCATTATACAATTTGACACCATTTGATTATTTTCTTTGTGGCTAAGTCAAATCCTTAGTCTACGCTGACAAGACAACCATCTTGGATGAGCTCGAGGAGAGCATTCGACATAGTATTGCTGGAATAACGCCGCACATATTGGATCGAGTCATCCAAAATTGAAGCGAAGGCTTAAAGCACTGGCAGCTATTTCACACATAATGGCATGAACGTAGCTTCAACATAAAGCCATAAATAAATTTTGTATCTCACACAGTTGTTCTTTTATTTAAATTGTTTTCTTATCGTTCTTATCTGGTCACCCAATATCACTTAATATATACGAACATTCGAAGTAGATTCAACTAGTCCTGAAACTTGAATGATGAAACGAAACGGATTAAAAACTCCAATCCTTGAAATCGAAATATCCCCAAATTCACTACATCGGGACCGAATCTATTAAATCCTTGACACCGTTGTCAAAATATCCCTGTCAGGGGACTCACAAATATGCGCAAAAATTACTTCTGAGCGAAATTTTAATTAATTCCGAGAAATATCACGCAATCCCTGGCGTGATAATTTTCGTTAACAAATTTCAACCCGTCAAACTCGTTCGGTTTATTATTCAACCACAGAGAACCAAAAAAAAAAAAAAAAAGGGGGTCAAGGATACAAGACAACAATATCAATAGCACTCTCTCGCTTCCCACAAATATACTCGTATTAAGAACACCAACTGACATGTGTATATTCGAATGCATTGCTATAACTTACCATCACCAGGATCGTAAACAGCTCTTTCGATTTCCTCTGAATCGTGCGGTTGATATGATATACTTCCTGGAATCAGGGGTCCGCCACCGCCAGCATTATCACCTCTAGCTGTAGCCATTCCATTGCCAACACTGCCACTGCCACCACTTCCGCCAATCATAATCGTATTAGCGTGATGCGCTGCCATGCCTAGTCCTGATGTTGGAACAGCCGCAGCAAAATCTATAACTCCATCGCACCAACAAACTAAAATTATGGCCCACAGGACATTCAGTAAGGACATTTTATGTGCGTTTTGTTTATGTGTTTACGTGTCAGTGTGGGTTACACTGTCTGACAGGTGATTCTTTTGTTTCAGATTTATGTGCGTAGTCGTCTAAGTCCTGCCCTAATCCTGCAAATAAAGAAAATAAATTTTACAACAATTTTACCGCTAGCATAACGATGTAATAAGAATCTTTCAAATTGTAGAAAATTAATCCTTAATTAGGTCGATGGCTGTGTAACGGATGCTCTTATAGGTATTTATGGGTGCGGCACTGAATCATCCTGTGCAAATAAGAGGTCGCATATATAGCCACTGAATCACCGTAATCGCCTGCTGTCACTTGTGAAAAAGGTGTCAAATTTTTGGGATAAGACTGACACAAAGTTTTTATAAAGAAAAAAGAAAAAAAAAAAAGAGGGAAGGTGGTCAACTTTTCCTTGGTGAATCTGGTTGTGACCAGTTTCTTATAGGAATGGTTGTCTCTGCCATCGGTCAGAAACTGACATGACTCAGGCAGGACTGTCGTTCACATAATCTTATGCAACGAGTCCTGCATGTGAGTTTTGTGGAAAATTTGAACTAATGAGAGTCTGATGGTTTGGTTTAGTGATGTCTTACATAAGCTCTCTACGTGCATGTGCGTCGGTCGTTTGTGGTTATGAGTGTGTCGCATTGATATATGTTAAAGAAGCAGGAAAGCGTAAAAGGCAAGTAAGAAAGGAATATATTGAAGCAGTTGCCATTTTAATAGCCACGAGCATGGTTATGCTGCAAATGCAAGGCAGTTGGAAATGAAGATGGGTGATTGGCATAACCGAATACCTTACGAAGGATTTCCTCTTTTAATTTCTGAGATTAAAGGATTTTTTTTTTGTTTATTTTGTCAACTTCAAAGATGTGTTTGTTGCACAGGAACGCAGAATATTGTGTGGCTTAGATTTGATAAGATGTGGCTGGTTAATGTTAAGAAATTTGTTTTTTACATTCTCACTAAAAACTCTTTAAAGCTAAAACTAAATGTATATGTTTAAAGATCAATGGTATTCATTAATATTTAGGAAATACAATTGAAAGTTTAAGCCGATTGGCTTAAGACGTACCGTAAATGCTGGTTGAAAAGGTTATATCTGGAGGTTTTATTGCCATTCCTATGCATTCCCATCCCTATCTTCCTTTTAATTTATTAGGCCTACCATCCATATATTGAGAAATGCCTTTTGCCTTGAGGGTAGTTAACAAACCCTAATATGGTATAATTAGCTTGAAAAAAAGGAATCCAGACAATTACAGCTGAATTGTTTTGGGGTGTCGTTGCTATCGCCTAAGCAAAAGCTGGTTGAGGTGATATCAATTATACTTAGCTCAATCAGGTGTTATGTGAAAGCACATTGGCTTTGACAGTGAGCAGTCTAAAGTGCTTTCTGCTGGAAAACACCTAGAATCCAAGTGATTTTAAATACACGTGAATATGCAGGATTTAAGAACGTCCGCAGAACGTCCGCGCTGCGTATGGAGTTGATTTCATTATTATGTACAGTGCTGAAATCTTTGGCAATAAACTTGTCTATGGATGGAATGTCTGGGACAATAACTTAATTCGTGCGGTTTGCTAAGAGATGCCGTAACTTGTATTATTCCATTGGAACATGCGTTGGAAAGCTACTGTCATTGTACGTTATTTCAGTATATGTCATTCATTTGAAGCGTAAGCAACAATAATTTTTTTTCACTCAAATATGTCGAAATTTGTGGCTGAAAAAGTGTTTTTGCGGGGAGCTCTTCTTCATTACTTTAATATGAAGAAAACTGCTGCCGAAAGTCATCGTATTTTGGTGGAAGTTAATGGTGAACATGCGCTAGCTGAGCGAACGTGCTAAAAGTGGTTTGCACGATTTAAAACTGGTGATTTTGGCTTGGAAGACGATGAACGTCCTGGGCAGCCAAAAAAGTTTGAAGATGAAGAACTGGAAGCATTACTCTATGAAGATTGTTGCCAAACACAAGAAGAGCTCGCAGAATCGTTGGGTGTCACTCAAGCAGCCATTTCAAAACGTTTAAAAGCAGAGGGATATATTCAAAAGCAAGGAAATTGGGTTCCACATGAACTCAAGCCGAGAGACGTCGAAAGGCGGTTTTGCATGTCCGAAATGCTGCTGGAACGCCACAAAAGGAAGTCATTTTTGCATCGGATTGTTACTGATGATGAAAAATGGATACATTACGACAACCCCAAGCGCAAAAAATCATATGTGAAACTCGGCCAACCAGCCAAATCAACGGCAAAGCTGAATATCCATGGCGCGAAGGTAATGCTCTGTATTTGGTGGCATCAGATGGGTGTACTGTATTATGAGCTGCTAAAACCGGGTGAAACCATCAATGGACAACGCTACCAAATACAATTAATCCGTTTAAAGAGAGCAGTAGCCGAAAAACGACCGGAATATGCGACCAGACACGAGGCAATAATTTTCCATCATAACAATGCTCGGCCCCGCGTTGCTATTCCGGTTAAGAACTATTTGGAAAACAGTGAATGGGAAGTCTTACTCCACCCGCCTTATAGCCCAGACCTTGCCCCTTCTGACTACCATTTGTTCCGGTCGATGCAGAACGCCCTCACTGAAATACGGTTCACATCAGAGCAGAATATCAAAAATTGGCTTGATTCATTCTTGACTGCCAAGCGGGCGCAGTTCTTTTGGGATGGGATCTACAAATTGCCAGAAAGATGGGAAAAGTCATAGCTTCAGATGGGCAATACCTTGAATAATACTATTGTACATGTTTTTCTTAAATAAACGTTCAAATTTTGAAAAAAAAACCGCACGAAGTAAAATATATACCCAATACATGGGTTTACCACTAGGTTAATCATAGCAGAATGGGTTATTTTGTTAATATGAAAATCAGTCACACATTCGTCACACATAGTTGAGTAGGCAGTGCCTCTGAAGAAGGTCAGATGACTTTTAGTTCCTACTTATATTGTACTTGAAACATATTAGAGGAGGTTCCTTCTTTAGGATCGGTCAAACGATGCTAATGTTCTATCTATAAGGCACATCTTTCCACCAGACTTTGTAATATAGTTGGTGTATACATAACTTAAGTCTGTTTTGACTGTTTTGTTTGATTCAGTTGTCAAACTGGCATTACAAAGCGAAGTACACCAGTACCAGTGCTGGTTTTAGTTATTCAAAAGCCCGCGGAAGTGGTTCTTCTCTATCTCTGCAGTACTACCCTTAGCTTTCTGTAGTCGATATCTCAAGATTCCTTTCGAGTATAGAAGCTGCAATATCTGTGTAGAACTACGTATATTGAACTCTAAGTAATTCCAAAGTATATCCTACCTACGTCTTGATAGTCTCGATTGAGAACTTTCTAAGAAACATGTGTGAGATATAAGCTTTCCTGCTTACGGATATCTTGAGTAGTCCTTTCATAAGTAACGCTGCCTAGTTTGCTTGTCGAAAATATACTTGTGCTCGCTGATATGTAACATCAAACCTTTAAGAGGGAGATTTGAAATAGTATTTGATTACACACGCAACGCTGCCTTGGTTTGCTCCTTGTGCTCGTCGATATTCAACATCAAGTCAGATATCTAAATTGATGTCTTGTGAATAGGGAGGAGTAAGGGCTATCATAAAATTTTGCGATTACAATCGTACGATGTACAACTTTGTGTCGTTTTTTTTTTTCTTTTTTAGTTTCAGCAAGGTAATGATTCTATGGGTCAACCAGAGTCAACTGTTGGAAATGAATTATCCCGAAGACCAATAGTGAGTTCTTTTGATGAGGAAACATATTAAAATTGCTTACACTCTCCTCAGGACTCAGTTTTAAATAGCTGCTTAACGTTGAAAATCCTTCTTTGTATATTGAATGCATCTGTCATGCATTCTATCACAATCAATCTGGACTTATTTCAGTTGACTTTGTCTATTGCTAGGAAGCTCCCTTATCTGTTTTAGCCTTCTGTTAAATGAAAAAGCCGTAAGTTAAATAGTAAGTAGTATCTTTGTACAAGGCCAAAGTTCATTCAAATCTTGTGACCATTCAAATAATAGAATATTAATTCAACCACAAGGTTGAATTTTCTCAGAAGGTATGACTGCAATAAGCCTCCTCATTTTATCGTCTTTGAGATCCATCAGGGCGCTTTTCCCACCAATAGTATCGTCTCTTTACATTTATCACTCTTTATAAGTTGAGGTACTGTGAATTCAAAGAATAAAGTGCAAAAACCAAGTGCATAGCTTTTCTCCGAATCCAGCGCTGGCTTATTACGTTCCAAAGAAAAAAAAAAAAAAAAAAAAAAACAGAGTCCTTGTGTCTTTAGTACATAATTTAAAATAGAACAAGTAAGAGCTTTTGTTTTTTCAGGATACCATTCATTCGTAAGTCCTATACAATTAACAACAATTAACAATTATTTTTAGCACTTTAATCACTTTGCAACAACTTGTAGATACAAGAGATTACAATGAAAAGAATTAAGGGCCAACGCAGCTAAATTCTTCTCAAATAAATGTCGCCTCCTGCATTGATATCCAAATAAAGTTTGTAATCTCATCACAAGTCGTAAACAAAACAATCTGCTGTTTTTGTCATTAAATACCAAATACGAGTATATAACAAGAATGGAACAATATCGCATTACTCAATGGTAACAGCAAGACCCCTCGTTTTTGAAAAAAAAAAAAAATACCAGCAAGTCCAAGTACCGCCTATTATCATAAACATGAAGCCAGGTTATGACTTCCGCGAAAAGTGGCATCAGATAAGTTGAACAACGGAACTGAGCAACAACCACCCTAGAAGTCTATGTGTCGTATACGTAACATTCATATCAGTAAATTGATACAATAAGAGAGACTACAACCTATCTAATCTCGACAGGGACTTCCTCAATCCCCTGTGCGCTACTTAATGTATGTTATGGTATTATTAATGTATTGTCTTTATCTTGCCACCCCACGGTGGCTTCCGGAATTCTTTTGATTCAAAGAAATTAAGAAAAATATTTTTTCTTTTCTTTACTGGGTTTTATTATTCGCAAAATAATCGCGACGCGGGGAGCCTAAGATATGCCTTGGGTTGAGAATGATGATGTCCTCGTAAATGAAATAAATGAAAAACGTACGAAGACGTGTGCTACAATTGTTGCGAACAGATTCCAAATTAGCCAGGACATGACAAATTAATTTCGAATAATATAAGGAAATATATTTTTTCATTTATTTTTCGCATTCCCGGAAGAGCTACAAGTTTTGGAAATGAATTTTTTGGGGAACTCGCACACCAGGTGCTTCGATATGCATATTATTCTAAATCAAAGCTTCCCTGATATCTGAGAACTTTATATGAACTCTGATATTTAGTTTTTTCCTTTTCTTTCCAAACCATGTGGTGGATCGTTTAATTAATTAATATACATATATAAATCTTTGAGTGAGGGAGTTCTATCCAACCGAACAGTTATTGTAGAACAATCATACATCGGAAGATGAATGAATATTGCACTCCCCTTGATGTGTTTGGAAAACTTAAAACCAAGGATACGCCTTGTCATCGGTATTTGCTACCGAAAATATACTTTATTGAATAAAATAAAAAAACATTAAAATTTTTTTTTTTTCATTCCCAAGGGGGTTACTTTTTACCCCACCTAGTAACACAACGGTGTAGTGCATCATAAATTTTTGCCAGAAGGCCAGATAGCAAACAAAGAGTATTAGTTGGGCGTCATGAGACGTTTGCGTGAAGCACCATGATAACGCACCATCAGTGCCAGTGCCATCATTATTCGTAATTTTTTGACGAAAAATGCAACAAATACCATCGAACAGTCACCGAATTCGCCTGATTTGGCTCCCTGTGACTTCTTTCTGTCCAATCGAGTATTCAAATGTAGTTCAAATGTTGTATTTTAGAAATAAGATTCAATTGACTTTCAGATACATAGGAAATGCCCAAATCGTCTGCAAATGCAGGGAATTTACTGATTGAAAATTGAGTTTATGTATACAAGAAAAAGTGTGGGTCTAAGAACTGATTCTTGGGGCACTCCCAGATACGTTCTGAAACTGCTGCTAGATAAGCCACCTATTTTTACTTTTTGAATTCGACCAATAAGATAAGATTGGAATCAATTAAAAATGAAACCTTTAAACTCTGCATTGAACCATTTTTGCAATAGGATGCTATAAACAACCATATCAAATCAAAAGATGATATCAACAAAAAGCTTTGAACAGTACCTGTTTTCGTCAAGCCTTTTATTGCTGAAATCCAGCAATGCAACTTCAGTTGACAAGCCTTTTCTAAAACCAAACTGTTAACGACGAAAAAACTTATTGTTTTTTAAAAAGTGTAAAACTCTCTCTTTAATTGCTTTTTTAAAAACTTTTGAAATAGTGGGCAAAAGTGAGATTGGCCTGTTATTTTTTTTTTTTCTATTGGATCTCCGTTTTTGAAAAGAGGAACAACAATTGCAGATTTTAGGTCATCAGGAAATATACCAGATACTACACTTAAATTGAAGATCACATTGAACGCTAGTTCTTTCAGTAAATAATTGGATATAGCATCACTACCACAAGATTTAGAGTTGTTAAAAGATTTTATTATTTTCAGGTACTTGTATATCTTCAAAATAAAAATTGTTAGAGCAAATTTTATCATCCTCAATTTTGGAGATCGAGCAACAGTTTCAAGTAATAATATTGCTGTCTGGAACAGAGGATGGAATAGAAGCGAAGTAAATGTTAAATTCGTTAGCATACATCGTATTATCAGTGATTTCTGTAGGTCAATTTCTCAAAATTTAAAATGTCCTTTCATAGATTCCCCCTACATCTTTTAAATTCCCTTCGATTAAATCTATCACGGCATTCTTGTACATCTTTTTTTCAATTTCAATGATAGACTTATCCGAAAATGAAATGTTGTTGTTTCTTTGTTCAACTCTACTTTAAATCGAGGTTTAATCCTGAACAAAAATCTAAAGGCAAGTTCCAGACAAGGCCGTGTAGTTAGGAAACTAAACCAAATTCGACTAGAGTTGTGCAGTAAGAGTCAACAAAGTCACATTGTGACAGAATGCCTAGGTTAAAATCTCTAACAAGCACAAGATCAGAAGACCTCTCACTATCCAAAAAGGGTGTTAATTCATCAATAAATAACTCAAAAGTGTAAGCATGCAATTTATAAAAACAAACCAGAATAAAAGCTACTTTGTCAATACTATAACATCTTTTTAGTGCTTCTTCACTAACAAAGTTACAATATCACAATTATACTCAAGCTTCACGAAAACACCAACACCTCCTGCGGCATAAGAATCATTAGTCTTTGCAAAAAATGAAATTAATTTTCTATTGGGCTTACGTCGGACCCTTACGGACCTTTCTTTTAAGCTCAACTTAAAGTCTAAAAAGTGCGCCGAAAATAGTTTTTCAAAAAATATTGAATTAAACAAAACTTATTGTAAAAAAAACGGCATTCATTTTTGATTTCACAAATGAATAAGGCATATAACACAAAACGAAAAAGAAATTTTTTTTTGAAACCTTTTGCCTAGTTTTTACACTCAAACCAAAAAAAAAAGAAATTGATTTTCAGGTGACTTTAAAAATTATTCAACTTTAACTGACTCTACAGACATTACGAAAGCTCCAAGAACTTGTTAATCCAGTGAATTAATTAAAATTAAAATTAAAAATTTGCGTTATAGACCCACCCGAAAATTTAATTATGCAAGAACTTTTGCCTAAATGAACCACTGTGCGCCACCGAATGAGTGAGTTAATTGGAAGCTTTGTAGGCAATTACATAATCTAGCCTCTTTGAGAGCAACATCCAACACTGAATCGAATTTCTGTTTAATGTCCCTCAGGCCATTTGTAACTAGCACTGGATTGTCCAAAGACAAAGTTATCGGGGCGTAAAATTTAACCGAATATACCATCGTGTCGGGTTCTAAGTCAACTAGGACACCACGTGTACGTATTTGCCACCAGATGACTCATTATAATGGACAATGGTATGTTCTAATAGCACGTCACTGTCACTATTACCACCATACAGTAGTAGAATCAATTCCATGTTCGACGAAGATAATTTCCCAAAATTTGGCTTCCATTTGGTTTCCGCAATGAACGAATTCCTTCGTCTTTGCTGTTTATTTATTAATTTTAAAATAATAATAAAATAATAACTTGTAGGTACCTAGTTTTCAAGAAAGTTTTCAAACCAACCCCAGAAATGGGCCAGAATACTCAGACTAGTAGAAACGGACATTTCTACAAACTGGATGAATGTAAGAAAATATTTCTTTGTAAACTTAGATCTTAGGGGAGTACTCAGATTTTGAAGAAAAGTTAGATTCTTAATATGAAAGCCAGAAGCAAATCAAATGAAGTTCACGCATCGCATTCATTTGGTTCGTGAAGATAGAATAGACTTAG
The DNA here is from genome assembly GCA_907269105.1 of Volucella inanis. Taxonomy (NCBI): domain Eukaryota; kingdom Metazoa; phylum Arthropoda; class Insecta; order Diptera; family Syrphidae; genus Volucella; species Volucella inanis. Next base: position 21,728,600 of record OU026157.1, read on the forward strand.
TTTCGGTTTAGGTAAAAGCAGATTTTTAATTGTTTTATAACAATTAGAAACTGCGTACCGGAATAATTAGGAGGATGTTGGCTGGTGCGACGCTTTATGATCTATTGACATCATTGGCATCCTCCAAACCGGTAAGTGTATTAAATTTGGTGGAAACAAACAAGATATTATCATTTTATCATTCCCATAAGCGTGACCAACATCCGGACGAAGCCATTGGCAATTATATGGCAGTGCTACGTACATTGGTAGTGTAAATTTGGTACAGCCATGACAAGTGAAGCTGCAGCGACAAGTGATATAGCTATGAGGCACCCCAGCGAGTCGCACCACAACGAGCAGCAATACAGCGAATCTATCTATGACAATGAAACCTCCCCAGCAACCACGGGCTGTGTGCTGGGTGCGGTGGACTGTATTTTCAGAAGCCGTGTCCACATCGTGAAACTGTTTGCCAATCCTGCGGTCTAAAAGGCCATTTATAGTGTGTCTGACGTAGCGCTAACGCTTTCAACATCTTCATCTTTTCAACATCTACACCGAGCTCAACATCAGCACGTCAAGGTGTACCTAAACGCAGATCTGCGGAGAATTTATGGTCAATCAAAAGAAGTCGATTTCCGTCATCATCAACGGCCGTATACGCACGCTCAAAGTACATTCTGGGTCGCCAGTCACCATCATGAAGGAAGCCATGTTCCACCATATATGGCCTGAAGAAGTTCCAGGTCTCTCGTAGTGTGACTTGGATCTAAACGACTAATCGGGTTGCGATTCCAGTGAAAGGGGTCATCGATGTGTCAATTCATTAAAACCGTCGTAAAATTGACAATTTCCCACTAATCGCCATATCCTGCGGTGGCTAAAATTTAGTTGGATGCAACTGGTTTAAAGCGCTGTGCATACACATTGAAGGCATTTACGCCGTCAACTGCGGAATCAGCATCGAATCAATATTGAATAAGCTTAAACATTTATTCTCACCCGAACTTGGTCGTTATATGGGACCGCCAATGACTTTACACATCGATTCAGTAACGCCGCCAGCCACGGCGTATACCTTTCGACATCAAGTGCCCATACGAGGAAGAAATCGATCGGCTATGGAGTTAAGGCGCTCTAGAGCATGTGGAATACTCCGAATGGTTAAGATGCCACTGGTTAAGATGGATGGCTCTATCCGGATTTGTTGGGATTACAGATCAAAGTTAAATCAGGCCGGTATGCCACACTGTCACCAAATTCCAGCAGTTAGCATACCCTTGGTGTCACCATCGGGCAGTCATTCCTACTGGAGAAACAATCTTAACAGCCCTTCATGCACCACACCCTGGTATCGTCAAAATAAAGGCATTGCCGTGCAGCTATGTATGGTGGCCTAACACCGATATCGAAATCGAGCTCCTTGTGAAGAGATGCACATCATGTCAGCAAACCCGGAACAAGCAAAAACAAACCGCAAATCACCATTGGGAATCGCCTTAACGCCCGTAATCCCGCCTGAATATCAATTTCGCCGAGCCCTACCAAGGCAATATTTGTTTAACTGATTGTCGACTCCTACTTAAAGTGAATCGAAGTCTACGTGGTCAGCTCAACGTCTGCAGCTGCCGCCATTAAGCTTCTTCGTCAAATCTTCGCCACACATGGGCCTCCTGAAGAACAGCGTTTACTTCTAATGAATTCAAAATCTTCATGGAAAACAACTTAATCTGACACATCCGCGCTGTCCCGTTTCATTCACTTACAAACGGCCAAGCGGAGCCCATGATACAAAGCACTAAGAACTATAGGGTGATTCATCGTGAGGTTTGATTTTCAATAGGCTTTTTGGAAAGATCACGCGTGACTCCTATAAAACTGCTATATTAGTTTTGTTCAGTATTATTTGGCAAATTATCATAAAAAGACTCACACTACAACAGCGTCTCCAAATTCTGGGAGAAATGTTTTTCTGCGATTCGATGAACTAAAATCACTATTGCCAATACCATTCGCAAATTTGAATCCCAGTTTACATTAGTGGATGACACTCGACCGGTTAAGTCACATCCAGCACGTAGTGAAGAAATTATAGCTGCTGTAGCTCAGAATGTACGCGAAGACCGTTACGAATCGATTCTTCATCGTTCTCAGCAGCCTTACTTGGTATATTCGATAGCTTGTCGTATTTTACGTGAGGATCTCAGCGTAAAGGTATACAAAATTTAACTTGTGCAAGAATTGAAGCCAGGCGACTTGAATTTGCGTCATATTTTCAGTGAATGGGCTCTGGAAAAACTCAATGAAAATCCGGTGTTTTATCGTGAAAAAATTGTTCAGTCATGAAGCCCATTTCTAGCTCAATGGATACGTTAATTAACAAAATTGCCATATTTGAGCTGATGAGCTTCCTTTACATCCATTCAAAACAAAGGTATGGTGAGGTTTATGGGCTGGTGGAATCATTGGTCCATATTTCTTCAAAAATGAGGCAATTACCGTCAATGGTAACCGTTATCGCGCCATGTTAACGGTCTATGTGCTTCCTGAAATTCAAGCACATGGTCTTGGTGAGCTCTGGTTTCAACAAGACGGTGTTACGAGCCATACAACGCGTGAAACAATGGACTTGTTGAGAAATCATTTTGGTGAGCACTTAATTTCACGTTTTGCTAGGGTAAATTGGTCGCCTAGATCGTGCGATATCACATCTTTGGACTATTTTCTCTGGGGATGTGTAAGGTCTCAGATCTTTAGGAATAAGCGAGCTCTCTCTTCTGAATTTACCACGTTAGACATAGTCATGCCCAACATTTACATGATATCAATTTTATAAAGTAAATGCCATGAATTATTCTTTTAACCAGTAATAAAAATTTTAAGTTTGCTTTCAAATTTTTGTATTTTGTTTTACATTATAAATCAAACCTTACGATGAATCACCCTATATATAAGGCTTCTACCAGCTGTTGGGCAGTTTTACCAAAATGTGTAAACAACTTCCCACGGACGCAAATACTGAACAGAAGTACACAGAGGTAAGAATGGGAACATTAGTGTGGCGTTCGGTCAGAGTTGAAAATTTGTAAAGATAACCTCTGCAGAGTGTATAATGAAGAAGATGACAAACATTCTGCTTTCAGGCAGAGCAAACCATTCAACACCAATGGTGATGGACAACACTTTTATCCACCCGACTAAGATTAGTAACGCTGCAGGAGCAGACTAACTACTTGCCGAATTATAATAACGCAAATTTATCTGAAAAATAATCAAATGAAGCATGTGAACGGAATCTTAGCATCGCTTAATCGTTGCTCTAAACTGGGCCAACTTAAGAGGAATACGTTTCCTTCACATTGAATACAAAATTGTTTCTACCGTATATAGGTCCTTTTCGGTGTGATTTTAGGCCCCGGTGGTCGCAGTTAAGTTAATTCGGCTACTGCACAGAGGTTTGAGTATAATTTTCAGTCAATAAAAAATCATTTTTGATGGAGAGTGTGATTTGACTTGACGTTACAGTAAAAGTAAGCTTCTGTTTAGTTCTGTACCGTCAATATCTATTCCTTTTGCATTATTTCTACAGAAAGCTGATATTCGCTAGGATCAGCTTAGTGCGAGGTCGGTAGTCCGAGACGTATTGCAGCTCTGAGAAGAGTAAGCTTAATTTGATCTTGTTTTGGAATTGAAAATGTATACCAATCTTTACAATTGATATGGCCCAATTTAAAGGAAATGAAAATTTTAAAGAAAAAACAGTTTCATTCTTATTGTAAAGATTATTTTCCTTTATTTTATGTATAAGCTGGGCTTTTGTATGTTTCGCCTTTGTAAAATTGTCCTTTTTATAAGAAAAGATTTCTTCTTTGGAAGATTTCCGTCTAAATCACTAAAGTATCACACGGAAATGAATACGAAGGGACTTCCTTTCTTTTTATGGTTACTTGTGACATATTCGTCTTTTTATCTGTAATTTGAAACAAACTCACCCAAGCATACACAATGTAATGCCAACCTACGAACATAAAGCCTTAATTTCACAATTATTATCAAATGTCCTTACGATGTTACAGCACGCAGTATCACAGATTCCAGTTCAGGTGATAACGGTGTTGTTTCTCTAATTTCTCCAATTTTTTTTTAATTTATCTTGTCCTTCATCACACAAATCGTTTAAATGGAATCGTTCTTCACTTTGTCTTTGATAGGAATTCATTACTCTCTACGTTGTATTAATAATCCTCGACAACCGTTTGTGATACTTCTGCTGTTTGTTTCAGTGGAAGTATCCAATTTGTACTGTGAAATGTCTGTTCCGTAATATTTTCTTCCCCACTCTTCACCCAATGCGTGACGTTGATGATGAAAGTTTCTTATTCCTTCAGGTCCTTTACTTTTATTGCACTTAGATTGCGACAGTTGGTGGTGGTGAAGGATGGTGATTTTCGAAAACCATAACAAATGATTGATAAGTCTATTTGCCGTGAAAAAATTCCGTAAAAGTAGAAATATTCTTAGACATCTTTATTGCTATCTATAAATATATTTTGTAGGTGTTGTTTTTATTATCTTTTGTTTTTTTTTTCAAATTGTAGAGGAATTTTCTTAAGCTTTTAAGATGGTAAAGTACTGCTTCGCGGTGTTGTTATCATTCTCACCGAAGTATTGCAAGATATTGTATGATATAACACATTTACGTGCTTCCGATGTTAGTAACTAGTCAATAGCCATTGATGTTCCTCTATTTTTTATACAGTTTTTGTAATTTTTTTCATGCCTCAAAGAACCCCAAAGAAAGAAAAGGCATATGCCAATAACTGAAGAACAATTATGAACTGAAAGATGAGATTCGACGCGCCATTGATGAAATTGAGTCAGTATTGTGTCAAAGTTTCACCAGAAACTTCATCAAAAGCACCAACATTTGGCATCAGTCACTACTACTTGTACGAATTCATTTTCTAGGGAGCTCACCTAGTACTTGCTTTGGGAACAGAACAATTTCAGCTGAACCTCGGAAGAATGACTGGGAAATCGCATCAGTTATCTGCTCTAGGGGAAGGTTGAAATGGGCAATAAGTCTTTTTCACCCCTTCAAGTCACCAGGTGTGGATGGTATTATGCCAGTTCTACTACAAAAAGGGCAAAACCTATTACTACCGCACCTGGCAAAATTAGCGAAGAGTAGTATTGCTTTAGGTTAAGTACCACTACAATGGAACCGAGCAAAGGATTTGTTCATAGCGAAGGTTTGGAAAAACGACTCGACACAGCCAAAATCATACAGACCGATCAGCCTTACTTCGTTTCTTCTGAATACGATAGAGAAGATTGTGTATAATTACCTGAGGGAGGAAGTAATAAGTAGGTCCCCTCTACATCATCGTCAACATGCATAGAGGGCAGGCAGATCGACAGAGACGGCCCTGTATCAGTTAATAGAAATCATCCAAAGTGTTTTGAATTCAAAGGAGATAGTATTGTGTGAGCTCTACAACGAAAAGAAGCCACACAATATCCAGATGAATGTGCAAACTGCTGAGCACTAGATCAACAGAGACACAGACAGCAGCTAAAATTATTACAGTAGACAGAGGGTGTCCACAAGGAGGGGTATTATCACCCTTAATGTACATATAATTTTGTTGTAGACGAACTACTGAAAAAATTAACCACCCTTGGCATCAGCCATGACAGGCGTACGCTTATGACTTGATGACATAATACTAATTGCCAGAGAAAAGTTCGAAGAAACTATCTGCGACATTATACAACGAGGTCTGAGAGTAACTCAGGAATGGTGCCTTACAGCCGGGCTAAACATCAATCTGGCTAAGACCACGATAGTGCCATTCACAAAGAAAAAAAAAACTTCAAAGACTCAAAGAAATCCGATTGTCAGGCATGACACTGATACCGGTCAATGAAGTGAAGTATCTGGGACTATAATACATCTAGACAGCAAACTACTCTCGAAGAATCACACTGAGGAAACTGCTAGAAAAGCAACCCGTGCTCTTATAATATGTAAGAGCCTAGCGGAAAAGTCGTGGGGCTGTACCCCTAGTATTCTCTGATGAATGTACATATATTAGCGATTGTGAGACCAATGATCACATATGGTGCAGCAGCATGGGCAAAACGAACCAGTCTGGTCATGACGCGAGAATCTCTCAACAAGGTGCAAAGACTGGCATGCCTATTCATCACCGGCGCAACGCGTACAGGCCAAACTTCTGCAATGGAGGTGCTATTGGAATTAACTCCCCTACACCTTATTGTCTCAGAAGCGGCGGACAAAACTATTCTAAGAATAGCAAAAAAAGGAACTGGAAAGGAGAAATGCATTCGTTCGAAAGAATATGAAAACTTCCACTCTTGGCTATTTCAAGAGATGACAGCATTAGGAAATATAATTTTGAAAAGAATTTCTTAACGAAGCTCAGCAACAAGAAAGTATGTAGCCATAGATCCACAATCTGTGGACTTAGCAACTACATGATAAAGTGGTATACCGACGGTTCGAAAACTGATGAAGGAACTGGTGCAGGAGTGTTTGGGCTTAGAACGAAACACCATAAATCCGTGGGCAAGAGTACCAGCATCTTTCAAGCAGAAATATGCGCCATAGAAAGATACGTTCGAGTCAATCTCGAAAAGAATTACAAGAACTGTAGCAAAGCAATAATGTCAGACAGTCATAGATTATCTGTCTGCTGGATACCAGACCATGTGGGCATTATTGGTAACGAGGCGGCGGACTCTCTAGCGAGAAAAGGGGCAACAGAACCCCTCATAGAACCTGAACCATTTTATGGGATAGGGGAACACACCCTATGCGAAGAATTCAGGAAATCGGAAAAGGAAAAAAGGGCTAGAACCTTTCGGGATCTCCAGGGCCTGAGACAAGTCAAAAAACTCTTAGGAGATTTTAAAGCATGTATCAGTCTAATCAAAAGTCACTTACGCATCAGCTAACTGGTTTTCTAACGGGGCATTGCAAACTCAGGGAACACCTAAAGAAGATAAGGATATCAGATGAAGGTCAATCATTGCAGATTGGCGGGACAAAATTTGGACACCCTTTACATTTCTCTAGAAAAGGAATCCTCCAAAGTGCCTCCAAGTGAATTGGTACCCTGGAAGTTCAATTCCTTCTTTCATAGCATTTCGTTTTTCACCACCAGCTGTGACATTTTTGAAATAAAGATGTTTTAGTGGAACAATCTTAAGTTAAAGTTAAATCTTATAGCTAAAGAACAGACAAAAACTATTATTGTGACGTCGTTCCTTCCAGATAATTCTCAAAATGTGTTTTTGAGACACGTTCAATGATTGCAGGTTGCATTTGAAACTGCCACCATAGCATACCATTCCATACTGTAGGTTAGACTGCATTAAGCTGTTTCGGGGAGCTTTCGAGAACGAAATTTAGATACATATAAACATACAGATATTTTCTTAGTATGGAAGTATGATCCATCCAATTCATTTTGCAAACAATGTTCAATCCCAGATATTTGAAAACAGGAACAATTTCAATAGCGAAAAAAAAAGTTAAGAGAGCAGCCTCTACTTAAGTCATGTGCTACAGTGCTAGTGCTCGCACTACAAGTTTCAGCACTAACATTTATATATTTACAGTCAACATTGTGTATAATAAGGTTGGGAGAATGAATGTCAAACGTGACAGTTTAAGCAAGGTTTATTTGTTTTTATCACTGATGACTAGCAGCGTGTGGGTACAAAATCTGGTTTTTAAAACTTCCAAATCGTGGCTTATATACGCTGCTAAATCACCTGGAAAATCTAGTTTTTGTTCCTTTAAGATCTCGACTGAAGACTAAGTTAATAAATATAAGAAATAAAAGTGGCTCCAGTACAGAACCCTGTGGAATACCGATTTAAATATCAAGGAACTGACGGCAACTGCCCCCAATCTTTATTTTTCTTTCTTGTCCTTAAGATGTGACGCAAACCAACCAAGAATAAATCCCCTAATTCTAATTTTATGGGATGTAGTTCGTGATTCATAGTATCAAATGCCTTGGTTGTGCTAATGAAGGGGGATGGAGATGCACCCAAAATCTACGTCTGCGTTGTCGTCTGTTCGTCCAGGATCATACAACATGAATGCAATATTTTGTGCTCTATTCATTGCAGGCCAAAGAACAGAACCTGTAACCGCAAATTGAGCTTGTATTCAATATATTGTGAAATTGCTGGCCTGTATACTGTATAGTGTAAGGAAAGTGAACATTGGAAAGTTCCCAGAAGACCTTCTCTATTTACGAAACGTGGGAATGATAAAAATGGAACCACGGTTATGGAATTTCAAAATATCCGTTTTTTTTAAAGGATATAGCACAAATAAATTTGTAAAGTCCGAAATCTTACGCCGGGGTACTGTGCACATGTGGCGTTGTCAACAGGATGCAGTATTTGTATCGAGTTTCCATGCGGTCCTCCATTTAGGTACTTACCGCGCCCAAAACTGCTTGATTTCTGTGATCCTGTCGGAAACGATGCTTTCAGATTCAAATCATTTGGAGCAAATTTCTAGGAGAGTGAACATTTGGGAATTCCATTCAGTAGGCGCGATCAGACTGTTGCGTGGCAAGTACATATATTGAAGCAGCTGCTGGGCTATTGTTTGCCGGTTTTTCTTGCTTTTTAATGGTCAAGTTACCTTTATATGTGAGACTTGAAAGAAGCAACTACATATGTTTAATGAGTGACATAAGGATAATTTGGAACAAAATGAATGCAGTTCCAATTACCAAGGACCAGCTGGTAGTCTGTAAGTTTCATCAAAACTCTGTTTTTGAAGACAGCGGACACGATTTCTCAAAAACTAATTCACTGATCTTATTAAAATTTTGCACACTTTTTCTAGATAGGATTGTCTAATGATTGAATGAAGATTTGTTTTTTCATTGGTTACACCTTATTTTACAACGCAATATACGTGTACTTTTTTGCATACAACTCTGTCAGAAATTCCAATTCCAATTTAAATCCTTCGTTCAATCATGAGCTCTACTCAATATTCAGTTTTTTGATTTCAGATAAAGCTGTCATGAGTTTTTTTTCCAAAGGGGCTTCGAAAACCAGGTTCCAAAAACAAAATTTTAAATTTTTACTAAATATTGTTAAAATGTTTTTTTATATGGTTAAAAGCTTGAAGAAAATAATTCTTTTTTTATATTAAGAAAAGTAGAAAAAGAAAATAATAATGTAACCCTTTTAGAAAACGTATTTATGGCTTAGAATATTTTCAGGGCTGCACACCATTGTATCTGAAATACTCAGATCTTGACTTAGTTTACGACTTAAGCTCGTAATTGCGTCACTTTATTTCCCTTCCCCTTCCTTACGATACTACTTCGAACACCAAAGCCAGTCACCAAGTTCACTGAATATTTTGATGACAGCCAGATTCTAGTGTCTGACTTGTTACTCCGCTATCTATGCTTCCAGTCAACGTTTGTTGGCACTGTAAGGAGATAACCATTTGGAAAGTACTATTGTGGTACCTATATCAGAAAAATCCGAATTACAAATCGGATGCAAAGATTCTGACCTTGTTCAAGTGGAAGACTCAGAGAAACCACAAATAAAGTTTGCCCAATCAGCCAATGCTTCGCCTTAAATCAGGACAGGACAGAAGGATGAGGAAGCTGTGTATAGCATGAATAGTACACTCAGATAATATTTTATCTGATAGGAAAAGTTCTACATACATATTCGTATAACGACTGAATGCAGATTAACAGCAACAGAGTAAGGACCTCACAAAACTTGTTAAAAGGCCACTTAGGAACAATTTTTAAGACCGGAATTTTAATAAAGTGAAAAATCATCATACTGAGTCGAGAGGAGATGCATTCAGTTTCATGCTTGAAACTCACACATCTTTTCTGCTTCAAACATCAATGTATCCTTTTTCTGGCTGAATTCTTTGTCCTGGTTGAATTAAAATATAATATTGGCAAAGGATGGTTTCAGTGGAACGGCGTCGTAATAAAAGAAGCTAGGAACAGCGTGGTCGGAAGCGGAAGGTGGTCGTTTTATTTGATTGTTCGGAAAGTAATTTCGTTATCATTGAATTAATTCATTATTTGATTTATTGCATTAATTGATGCAACTCGGCGAATAACAACGTGTGAGATCTCTGAGGCTTAATCTCAAAACTCGATATACCATATGGGTTACTGATGGTTTGCAACTCAAACGTTAAAAATTGAATAATTTTAGAAGCACATCATCACTGGGGACAAGAAATGCGTTGTCTACAACAATGTTAAATGCAAGAGATCATAAATAAAAAATATTATTCGGTGAAAAGTACTTCGAACGCCGATATTCATTAAAAATAGATGAAGCTATTTGTTTGCTTGGATTTCAAGGGAATGTTTTTTTTTTTAAGTTTTACCAGACAATACAATCAATTCTTGATTGGTTTACTTAAACAGAAAAGGTCAGAACTGATTAATATCAAAGGTGTAGATATACAAGACCTCATACAAGTTTGGTATCTCGCCAAAAGCTTTAACAGCTTGAATGGGATATACTGCCACAGCCACCATATTCATCAGATCTATGTAGTATCTTCTGATTATTTTTTGTTTAGGTCTTTGCACAATTTCTTAGTCGGTAAAATCTTTACTTCAAACGAGATGTTCAAAAATTATCTGAATCAGATTTTTGCCAGCAAAGAACAAAACTTTTATGAGTGCGGAAAATGTTAATTTAAATATTATTCACATTGCTCGTAAGTAAATCGTCTTTCATTTTTATAAAAAACCGAAATTACTTTCCGAACAACCCAATAGTTATTTTTGCAGATTAATCTAGTTCTCACGTTTTTGACTACTCCTTTAAGCATTTTGGCATCCCTTGCAGGGAACCTGATTCCTCATTATGAAAACTGATTTGCAAGAATAGAAGATGCGTACTAAAAAGTCTTGAGTTCTCCAAAGACTTAATTGAAAAGTTGATGGCTCATGAAGCCATGTCACATTCAACACCAATTCGAACAACAATTGATTGTGGATCAACACATAATCAGTGATACACCGCTTTGAAACTTGCAACGCTTACGTTACCTGAAAATCAGTCTGCGTGGTGAAGCTGAGGTGCTACTAAGGAAAGTTTCTGTTTTTGAACGATTTACTTGGAATATTTTGCAACAACGTTACCACAATAAGTGGCGACTTATAAACTCCTACCTTCGTGATATTATAAAATTCCCAACTGTGACTTCTGAATCACCAGCATTACCACATAAAATTTTGGCTGGAGCCCTCAAACAATTAGGGTGTCCAACGTCACAGTTGGATGATTAGCTCGTTGTCCTCGTCAACGAAAGATTAGATCCTGTTAGTATAAAGAACTGGGAGACGTCGGTTGCAATCCCAAATTACATTACAATATTTTTTTTTTTTTTTTTTAATGGCGGAACAGAGCACTGAGACAAAAAAACTAGTCCATTGTACTCCTTGTAAAGTTCCTTTTCATTGAAGTCTTTCAGTCTTATGAAGAAAGATGAGTAAGCTTTTCAGTGATAAGGTGCCTACGGTACCAGAACTCACCACGTCAGATCAAAGTACCTGGAGCCTGATGCGAATGTAAGCCGGACATTCACAGATATAGTGCACCGCGGTATCTTCATCACTTTCGCAGCAAGCATCGCAGGATGTTGAATCACTTATATCCAGCGCATTTAAGTGCTTTGCAAAAGTGTAATGTCCCGTCACGACGCCAGTTAGCAACCTGCAGTCTTACCTGCTGAGAGACAGCAGAAAGGCCGCTGACGAAGTAGTCGTTTGGTCTGCCCTTATCCCGCGGAGATGTGCCATCTGCAGTTGTGCTCGTATGGGACCCAACTGTCAATAGAAGCCTTAACAAAGGACGCAGGCAGACTTAACGTAGGTTCGGGTCCTGAAAAACCTTCCTCTAAACCGTGTCTGGCAAGTTCGTCGGCGATTTCATTTCCCGTGATCCCATTGTGACCCAGAGTCACCCAATTTAGCCTCCTCCACTTGTGCTTGGAAGACAGATGCAAGCTTTCCTAACGTGAAGTGAAATCTAACGTTGTCGTCCTCCAGAAAGACACCAGCGCCGTAAAGACCTGACTGCATTCCTTTCCTGGCTCAGATTCTGGCCGAAGCCAGTCCTGGGTACAAGGAAAGTCGATTTCGTAGTTTTTCCGCAACAGGAGTTCCGGTGTCATTGCATCGGCCGTCATGTCCATAAGACCGGAGTCATAAGACAACCGGCATGCAAGGTCGTTGAAGCTCTAGTGCGTGTTGTACCAAAGATCATTTTTTTTAATCGGCTTTGAAGGTGCAGCCCATGATATGAATATCAAGGGGAGGGAGATTCATCAAAACGTCTAGAGCGGAGCCAGGAGCATTCGAGATAAACCGTTCTTTGGAGTCTGGTGAAAGCAGCAATTACGTATTTTCGCGAGATCTTTTTCCACCAGACAACCGACGCATAGGAAATAATTGGCCTTATCATAGCCATGTATATCCAAAGGACCCTTTTCGGTGACAGAACCCATTTCTTGCCGATAGCTCCTCTGCACTGCCAGAAGGTCGACAGCGCTTTAGATGCTTTCTTCGTAACATATTTAGTCCAGAGAAGTTTGTTATCCAGGATAATACCAAAATACTTAGCTTCTTTGGAGAATTGGATGTTGGATGGGTCAGACTAGGCAGCTTCCTTCTTCTCGTAAGGAGAACAACCCTAATTTTGAGAGGATTGACTAAAAGCCCATTACTATGTAGTGCACTAGTCGTCGATCACGTTTAGGGTTGCCTGCGTTATTACGATGAACTGAAAACATTTTAAGAAAAAAAAGCTGTTTTTCAATAATTTGAATAAAATTAATTTAATCGTTTTATTACGCTTTAATTTCGACCCTACAATTACAAAGTAACTAATTCTTGACCATTGAATTTGGAAAATGGGCTTCGTTTGGTCCATACAAATATCCCCATAAGAAAAAGTCAGGCGCGGTCAAGCCAGGTGATTGTGGTGACAAGTCGAAATCACTACTTTTTTAATCAATTGATTAGAAAATACTGTTTTAAATAAATCGATTGTTTCGCGACTAGTATGACATGTTGCACAATCGAGTTGAATATAACAATTGCAAAAGTGAACTGAACAATTTCCAATTCAGATGCCGAAATTCAGTGCTCTACATCGCCTTGAAAAAGTAGGGGCTGGTGACTTTTTCAAAGCATACACTGCTCCAGATCATTGCTTTTGATGAATGCGATTGCTTTTAAAGAAATAATTCTGGGTTTTAGCGAATATTCTGCATACTAACGCTTAACGAGTTTCGTCGATCCCAAAAATCAGGTTTACCAGCAAAGATGTTTTGTGTATTTCGGACGTACTGAACACGAACTGGCTTACTAAGCCATAATCATTTTTAAGCCGTTTACACCTTGTAGGGAAAATTGTGCGAATCATGGATGGTCCATTGAAATAAGATAAACTTCGCATCAACGGTATGATTGAATTTGGTCAGTAAACATTCTATGATTTTGGCTGTTGGCATTGTATAACCTTCTAAACCTATAACAGAGGACTGATTTTCAAAGTACATCCCATTTCTCTGGGATGTAGTGCTGCATTGCAAAAATTGTACTGTAATGAGCTTCTAACATCAGCCGTCAAATTTTTCTTTTGCAGTACCTGTCATCTTTACTCTATTTTAACATCAGGTACCACAAAAAAATCACCCTGTATTCCTTATCCGTACAAAAGATTATATTTTAAATCAGGAAACCAGAAAACCGGCTATGAAATGATTTCATATATGAGGTGCCAGAGCATATAGAATTCAAGTGTTGATGCAATACGCATAGAAAAATCGTTTTTTGGTCTCATGGATCACATTATCACGAACACGAATATGTGGTATTCCTGTGATTAAAATATTTGCCATCCGGGGATAAGGATATGCACTGCAATAACAAAGATGCCTGAACTCCATTCATGTACTTGGCACAAGGGATAAAATTTCTCACATACCAAGCCTAAAAAGTGCAAGAAGTTCAAGTATATCGGTGAAATGGAAATAGTACTGGTTACTGGCGTATAAAATCCTGCCATCCATGGAAATCTTTGATGACAGTATCCATTATCCCACCGTGAGTGTATAATAAAAATTCACTACCACTATCCAGATTATCGCTACCTTGAAACAGAGGATAAATCTATCTTCCAGGTTATCTAAAAATATCACCGAACCAATTATAAATTTCGTCATGGAGTATCTTTTAAAAGAGAAGTTTGCTTGTGCACGTATTGTGCTAACTCAATACTCGTAGCGAATATAGGGTTACCCACCAAAATAATATTCAACACTCGAGGGATGCTTTTGCTTATGCAAAATGCGTCCTCTTTAAATGCCTATATACAAGAAACCACAGGCCAAATGAATCCCAAAACCCTGGTAGTCCTGAAAGTGTTGAATCCATCAGAGTAAAATTTTAATGTAAATTTTCACAATAAATCAAGTGTTAGAGGGATCATGCCGGAAAGTAGAAAAGATATTGAACCGGGAATCAACGTATGGATGATAATGAAAGTAGTATTCCCACATGGGTTGAGGATACAGTTTCCATAATATGTATGCCCATATATCAACATCACTTCTCAGCACTAAGAACTTCAACTGATTTGATTTGTAGCACAGGGGCCCATGTTAGATTCTTTTTCTTTTTCCTGAAGTGAGTGTTAGTCATGAAAGAAATACTTTCGGATGTAATCGCCATACACACATCAATCAATGTAGAAAGTCCTGCCAGTTATACATCTATGTAAATAGTACATAACACAATAAAATGATTTTTTTTCTGATGGCTTTCTTACCTCCTAAAGGATTATGCCACTTACTCGTACAGAGTTGTCCTTTAAGGAAACTTTACGGCCAATACAACACTTCACTAAAGGCAGGTTTCAAGTTGTCAAGTAATACCAAGTTAAATTAATTTTTCGACTTAACTTAGATGTGGTAGGAGAACTGAAACATTATCTTTCTGTGTAATAAAGGTGTAAAATATTGAAAGGACATTTTAGGTGATTTTTTGGTCACGTTTCCCTATATCTCATGGTGTCAGCATCAGGGATAGAAGACCAGTTGTGACGTGCAGCGAATCAAAAGGCCAACAAGATTGCCCAGAAAATTGAGAGCTGCTCACAAGTTCTATGAGCATAGGAAATGGGTAGAGTGTTTCCTTGGATAAAGCAAAATAAAAAAAAGTAAAGAAATGTATGAAGTATCTATTAAAAAGTGAAAAGAACTTGCCGAGGACACAAATACCGAACAGAAGCTTGCAGTCGTAAGTATTGGAACTTAATAGCAGAGTCGCTGTCGATGCTAACAATTTAAAATGACTTTTTCTGCAGTCTATTTCAGGACAAAGACGACTAACATTTTGCTGTCAGGTAGGATGAACTAATCCGGACTGCAGGAATAGGCAGTCTACCTTGTAAATTATTGAAATCAAGGGACAAACATTCATCTGACCTTGTAGGATGTAGGATGACAATGGACAACGCCTGCTAGCTCTTAAGAAATGTTCGAAACTTACATGCCAGAAGTTTGTAAACCTGCTAGCATACGAGATGACATTGACATTATGGAAAAAAAGAACATATACACATCGCGTATAGTTTACGAGAAAGTCGAGGTGAAGACGAACTGATGTTAGGGTACACGCACCCATGCATATGCATGCGGTAACGGTAGCGTGGAAATTTTGTTAAAAAGTTATGGATAATCAAATCGAATAATGGACTTCTGAAACAAATATATGCAGATAATTTATTATTTTTTATTAATAGTGAACGTCGATGAACACTGACGCGGATGGCAGCGTCTACGAAGGGAAAGTTTTTCGTAGGAAAGATGTATCGAATTGTTCAGCGGGTGAAAGCGCGAGTAAGAAGACATCAAATTTGAATACAAAAGTGCATGACCGAAACGAAAGAAATATCATTGGGATATCCGCGAAAATTTCTCCATTCTGGTACGAGTCGTCTTAGATATGGTTCGCATTAATATCCGGTTGAGCAAAAATTAGCATTGTGGTAGGTAGTACGAAAGGTCGTTTACTCATACAAGTTAAGGACGCGGTTTTAGAATCTCCGGCTCTTGACAAAAACGAGAACCTAAAAAAACCAATACTCGCAGTATTTACAAACACAAAACAAACAAAAATGTAAAAGTTACTGTCCGATGAAGAATTGGGAAGACAACTTTCGTTGCAGCTGTAAAAGAATCTGAAAAATCTGTCTGGTGGTAAAATCAACTGTGATTTTTTGAAATCTCTCTGGTTGAAAAGATTACCAACTCAAAAGAAAGCCATTGAGTTGGCTGTGGTAGCTAAGGAGGTAGGAGAATTCTCTCAGATAGTCGTAGTTCAAAGAGCAGAGCCGTCGCAGCAGACGAAGTTTAAAGATTAAAGCTAGAAGTAGTATGTGCTGGATTTAATATTTTGACTGAACAGGGAATTTGTAGCCCATCGAATAGTAATTGAGCAAGTCCCTTGCATATGATAAAGAAATCCAATAGAGAGTGGAGACCTTGCGGCGACTACCGAAGTTTAAACGCCGTAACCATCTCAGGCAGATACCAAATCTCTGTTTAGACGGAAGACATTCCCAAAATTTTCCCATTACGACCTCTATGAGTTCCAGGAAAGGTCAGGCGCAACGTCGTACAAACCTTTCAAAGGCATATCAACCAAGTTACAAACATATTGTACAGTTCGCCACAATTGCAAATCATGATACTTTAGACTCTGCTGTAAATCCAAACGTAGATACTACCGTTGACGTAAAACAAAAAATCACTTTGCCAATTGCAGACACTTTGGACTTGGAAGGCAAATAAAAAACAAAACCCTCTTACGAGCACTGTATAAGATCCTTAGCGCGTTTTAATCATATGGCGCAGAGGCTTCAACTTCGTCTAAAACGGACGAAAATACCTTTGATTTTTTCGAGTGAAAAGTTCTTCGAGTTCCGTCGGCATGCATGCATGATTTTGAAGAAGAAATTATAACAACGATCTGCATAGACACAATGACCTGGCCAAAGAAGCCAGAAGGGATAGAATTTGTTTTCTAACATTTTTAGAACATGTTGACCGAATGGACAGCAATGCTCCCAGGAATGTCTTCAAATCCGGTTCGGTAAGGCAACGCCCTGTAAGAAGATCTCTCCTTAAGAGGTTGAGATTGCGCTAAATGAAGAAAGCTGTTGGTTGAGGCCATCTAAAGTAAAGAAAAATTAAGAAAATTTAAGAAAAGACTCACACCACAAGAGCGTCTCCAAATTGTTCAGCTGTATTACGAATTCGAGGAATTTACGGTGCACATAATCGACCTACTGAAACCACTTTTGCCAATACCATTCGCAAATTTGAGTCCCAGCTTACATTAGTGCATGATACTCGAATGGTTAAACTACATCCAGAACGTAGTGAAGAGATTATAGCAGCTGTAGCTGAGAGTGTACGCGAAGACCGTGACGAATCGATTCGTCGTCGTTCTCAGCAGCTTGGGTTGGCGTATTTTACGTGAGTCTCTCGGCCTAAAAGCGTACAAAATTCAATTTGTGCAAGAATTGAAGCCAGGCGAGTTGAATTCGCATCATATTTTCAGTGAATGGGCTGTGGAAAAACTCAACGAAAATCCGGTGTTTTATCGTGAAATTTTGTTCAGTGCTGAAGTCCATTTCTAGCTCAATGGATACGTTAATAAACAAAATTGTCGTATTCGGTCGTGGCTAATGAGCAACCCGAAGAGTACCAAGAGCTACCATTACATAAATTAAAAACAACGGTATGGTGTGGTTTATGTGCAGGTGGAATCATTGGTCCATATTTCTTTAAAAATGAGGCAAATCAGAATGTTACCGTCAATGCTAACCGTTATCGCGCCATGTTAATGGACTGTGTGCTTCCTGAAATTCAAGCACCTGCTCTCGGTGAGCTCTGGTTTTAACAAGACGGCACTACGAGCCATAAAGCGCGTGAAACAATGGAATTGTTGATAAATCATTTTGGTGAGCACTTAATTTCACGTTTTGCTATAGTAAATTGGCCGCCTAGATCATGCGATATCACACCTTTGGACTATTTTCTCTGGGGATGTGTAAGGTCTCAGATCTTCGAAAATAAGCCCGCTACGGTTTACGCTTTGGAAGCCAACATTTCTCGTGTTATCCGCGAGATACCAGCGTTATGCTCGAACGAGTCGCCCAAAATTGGACCTTCCGAATGGACCACCTCAGACGTAGTCTTTACCTAGAGCATGGATTGCAACCGATAACGTCTGTCGCTGTTTTAGAGCAAACAGTTGCTAGCCGGAAAGTATATACTATAACGATGTGTTAACCAGTATGGAACAAGAATGTTGGGGACCGGTGTTTGCCTTGGTAAAACATACTACATACTACTACTACATCATACTCGTCAGTTTCGAAGCTTTTAGATATAACGCAGTTGAGTAATGCATAGCATAGCCCAAGTAGATGTAAGGATTGCCCTACCAAAGCCAAATATTCTGTAGCCGAAATACCTATTATTGACGAACCTGGCATCATTGTTCAAACTGTAAATAAAATGGCTAATAAAAATAACCATACGATACTTTTTCAATTTGGATTAACCATATTAGAGCAAAAATAAGGTTCAAAGTTTGACATCAACTTTTATAGAAAGTTAAACCATACTTTGGCACTAACAATAATCTTAACAATGGATGGCAACTATTAAAATTAGCTGAATTTTTGCAAAAAAGAAGACTTCGATAAATATACTCGTACAGCGTATATGAATAGCGAATTCCACGATTGATAGAGCTCGAAGAATCACGGAGTAGTAAGAGCTCTGGAATAAATAAGAACTGCATTACCAGTCAACACAGTCAATTCAATCAAACGACAACTATTTGAAATATTCTCCCCATGAGTACTCTTATAACATCGTTAAATGCCAGAAGGACATAACATCACAATTTGGACATTCTTAATCGTATATAGTTTGTAACTTCAATGGAACTAATGAATGGAAACCGTCCAATACCAACACGTCTTTCATATGTCAACATACCGAGCACTAGCTGAATTTTTTAACGACTCTTTCTTAAAGGACACCGTCTTGCTGGAAAATCAATATCCTGTTCTAATTAACTCCCAAGTTGTAATGAATTTTTAAACAAGGCAGAGATATATCCGTGACAGCATAGGTAGTCCATGGGGACATATTCTGTTATTATTTGTCTTCTTTTCGGTAGCTAGACAGCTCTCATGTTACAGAACCATTTTATACGACAACAGTGAGTTTATGTGTGTACATAGCCATATCTGTGGTACGCGCGTTTTTGATAGAATAACAAAAAAGCGCGAGTTTGTCCTTTTTGTGGCGCCGATAAATAGAAAAAAAAAAAAACGACAACAATAGACCACGTCATACTCGGAGCTCCACGAATTCCATGAAGAGCATTAAATTTTATGTTAATTCCCTTCGGATAGTAAAAATTTTCAGACTAGTAGGACTTGCGTAAGCATCCGGATACGGATTTTGTTAAACGATTAAAGCCGATGCTTAATTGATTGGAACAATTATCCGAGTATGGCCTAGGTGATTGTGTGGAAAAGATCAGACAGACGGGGTTTAGTGATTCAATTTTGTATCTTTCCTTGGAACCGTTGGATCAGTTTGATACATGATGTGGAAAGGATACATCAGGATTATCTTTAATTTGCAGAAGGAAACGTAGATACCATAGTAAATTCACCACTGTAAATACCTAAAACGGAGTGACATAACATACCTGATATTAAGTCGTATTTTGAGAAAAAGCACACATTGTTTTGAGGAACGAGGAACGACTTAGTCGTCCTTTATTAATAGGAATTTCATTGAATATGGTATATGGCCAATATCCTGGCTGCTTAATCAGAAAATACCTGATTTTATTGGGCGCTAAGATGTTTTGTGAACACGAATGAGATTGAAAGCCAGGATGTCAATCGTAGAAAGACACATGTCACTGTCAGAATTTATCTAATAAGTGATAGATAGGGTTGAGAAGAATATTATCTGTTTCTACGTATAAGTATAGGGTGATTCATTGTAAGGTTTGATTTTTATTGTAAAATAAAATACATAAATTTGAAATTGAACTTAAAATTTTTATTACTGAGCAAAAGAAAAATTTATGGCATTTATTCTTTAAAAATCATCTTATGTAAGTATTGGCCACGACTATGTCTAAGGTGGTCCATTCAGAAGTTTCAACTTTGGGCGACTCGTTCGAGCGACAGGTATCTCGCAGATAACACGAGAAATGTTGGCTTCCAAAGCGTCAATCGTAACTATCTTATTCCCGAAGACCTGAGACTTTACATATCTCCAGAGAAAATAGTCCAAAGGTGTGATATCGTACGATCTAGGCGGCAAATTTACCGTAGCAAAACGTGATATTGAGTGCTCACCAAAATGTTTTCTCAAGAAGCCCATTGCTTTACGCGCTGTATGGTTTGTGGCACCGACTTGTTGAAACCAGAGCTCACCGAGATCATGTGCTTTCAGGAAGCACAATGTCCGTTAACATGGCGCGGCAACGGTTACATTCTGATTTGCCTCATTTTTAAAAAAATATGGACTAATGATTCCACCAGCCCATAAACCACACCATACCGCTGTTTTTGACGGATGTAATGGTATCTCTTGGCACTCTTCGGGTTGCTCATTAGCCCAAATACGACAATTTTGTTTATTAACGTATCCATTGAGCCAGAAATGGACTTCAGCACTGAACAAAATTTCACGATAAAACACCGGATTTTCATTGAGTTTTTCCATTACTGCATAAGTTGAATTTTGTACGCTTCTAGGCTGATATCCTCACGTAAAATACGCCAAGTTGTCGAATACGCCAAGCCAAGCTGCTGAGAACGACGACGAATCGATTCGTCACGGTCAGCTACAGCTGATACAGGCTCTTCACTAGGTGCTGGATGTGATTTAACCCGTCGAGTATCATCCTATAATGTAAACTGGGACTCAAATTTGCGAATGGTAATGGCAAAAGTGGTTTCAGTAGGTCGATTATGTGCACCGTAAGTTCCTCGAATCGCACGAAAAATATTTCTCACAGAACGCTGATTTTCGTTATACAGCTGAAAAATTTGGAGACGATGTTCTGATGTGAGTCTTTTCATGATTATTTGCTAAACGATACTGAACAAAAATGACAAAGCAGTTTGGTAGGAGTCACGCGTAATCTGTCAAAAAAGCCTATTGAAAATCAAACCTCACGATGAATATAGTTATATTGTTGAAATTCTTTTCAAATAGAGAGAATTTAAATTGATTTTGTTTGTACTTTCTCACACCTTTTACACTCGTAAGTTCCTCATCCCCTTTGGGATTTAATTGGAGCTACTTACCTTTGACATTCAAGGAGGTGAGTTATACGCAATTCTGCTATATTTTCGCCAGGTCCTCAACACTTTGCACATTAAAGCCGTATGTTGAATCTACTGAAAAGCGCGACTTACATTCGTAGGGCCTAGTGCTAGAATTTTGTACGGCCTCGAGAGATTTTTCCATAAATGGCAAATACTCTGTGGCATTAAGCAGAAGGTTTGTTGAATGGTATGTAATGCAGCGATATCTGACAAATTGACTAGAAACCATGATCGGTTTTGAGATGTTCGCCACCAATAACTCAATAAAGACATGTTACCCGTGATCGAGTATTTGAGTGTTGAACTAGGAAGCATCCATGCAATGATTTAATACAACCTAGGCGACAATGGCAGAAAGATTGCATTAAAATACATCTCAGGACTCGTAAAAGAACGAAGACGCGATATGGTAACAGCATCTATGAATAAAATTAAGGCACATGCTCAACTCTAAGGTGAAGTTCGGCTTGGCAAAACTATTGTATCCAGCGAAATTTCGCAGAGGGGTTTTCTTCTGAAACAAAATACCCACACTTCTCGAGGGGTATAGGGTTGCAGTTTGCGCAGGATACACCAAAGAAAATTGATATGCTAATGACAGGTTACGTTAGAATGACCAAGTGTATTTGTGGAAATACTTTATATCCTTTGATCTGGTCTCAAAAGAAAAAGTATTCCGTCGAAATCGGAGAGCAATCGTTTAAAAAAATTAAAAAAAAAAAAATATAGGAGCATGGTATGCGTTTAGAATAGAGCAATACTTGAAGAGCGGCGATTCACTCGCTTATGCCACACGCACTCTTTGGATTACCGACATTGAAGTCGTTGTTGCAAAAGTTCATGCAAGTTCTAGAGTTCCTCTGGGACCATCAACATTTACTGTGCCATCAAAGCATTTGATTCAAGTACGAGGCAAAATTATGCGAAATCCGTAGAATCAAAAAATCATTAAAAAAGTGTGGGCTATTTCGAAAAATATAAAATTAAAGTTCCACTTATATATCGTTCCAACTAATATATCGTTTCACTTATAATGAAAATGACTATCTTATGAGAAAGATCTACGTAAGAACAAAACTGGAACAGCAAAAATGCTTGGAAGCATGCTGTTTATTGACGAAAAACTCTTTCCTATCGATTGGTATATTAACAAACAGAACATGGTTTATTGGTGACTCAACAACTTCATAGAATGATACCATTAGATGATGATTTATTCCTGAATGATAATTGGTTATTTTTTTAATCAAGTAGAAACAGTACTTGCAGAACTGAATTCGCAACTGGGGCCTTTCCGCGATACAACAATTTAATTCTATTTTGGCAAGATGGTCTCATACTGCACATCGCTTGAGTCTCGTTACAGAAGTTGAAGGAAAATTTTCTGAATAAATCAATTATCACGGTCGGTAACATAATCGTACTCTGGTTCCTTGCTCGTTAGACTTCAGATCATGCGATTCGAGTCAAATTACGAAAACTTCAACGATTCAGACCTTACAAGAACATATCCGGAGGGAAGTTTCGGCTGCCAGACTGGTGACTACCAAAGGTACCTATTTCCTGGCATCCCCATATCTTGGCCACGACTATGTGGACCTTCTGCCTAATGACAACCTAGAAAGGGTGGTTTTGAAAGCTGGAAGGAAAAAAACTAACCTCATCATCGGATGCAATGCCAACCAATACTAACACTAACAATAAGGCACCCATGTAATACCAATGAGCTGGACATGAAAGTCAAAGATTTCTGCCCACTTATTCAACTCAGAAATACTGGTGGACAACAACAATGGGATCGCTTAGAAACGCGGAAAGGTGATAGACTGGATCTTATATAAGGAATCCCTCAAAATATGTTAAAATAACAGAAACTTCCGAGTCATTGCATTTAAAAAAATTCCTTTCTTCCAATCCTTCGATGCCTAACCGTTTAAAAAAACTGATGGCTCTTGGAGGACTTCAAGTAATGAAGTAAGCATCACTCAATCATTCTACTTTAAAGGTATCTCCCTTTTCACGGCTTATCACAGGAATACTACAGCCGCGATTACAAGAGACAAGCTACTATGGGCACTGCATAGCTTCAAACCATACAAGTCTGCTGTGACGAATGGTATAATACCTGCTGAACTACAAATGTCCTCAGGTATCATCTTTCCAACCCTAGGGCATTCATTACCTGCTTATGGAAATACATTAATGTGGATATCAGTCTGAAAGCCGGAAAATGTTCTCATGTTGTCCCAAAGGACCTCAGACCTATAATTCTAGCATCTTTCCCTCTGAAACTCTAGATCAATCGATCAATATCCACATATGATCCAGAATTGATCCACGGTTTTTATCTACGGCTCAATACGTCTATTGTAAAAAGAAGTACAAGTAAGTGGAACCGGCTTTACATTAACTGACTAGCCATATCGAACTATCCCTACATTACAGAGAGTACACAATGGTCACGTTCCTGGACATAGAGGGTACCTTTAATAACATCAACACATCCGTAGCTACGACTGCGCTGTCAACTTTGAAGGTAAATAATTGACTTGGAGAATTGGCCAGTTTTATGCTAAATAGCAGGACAATCAACTCCACTTTGGGTGGGACTTCTGCTAAAAGATGCATTAGCAGAGCTACGCCGTAGGGTGGTGTTCTTTCACCCTTTTTCTGGAACGTAGTGGTCAATAAACTTATAATATACCTAGAAGCGAGTGGTAGCCAGGTGATTGCCTATGCAGACGATGTTGCTGTATAGTAACTATATCAGGAAAGCATGTCAATACCATTGAATACCACTAAACAACTGGAAATCCTAACAGATCAACCCTTTGAGCAGATTGCTCAACCTCGGTTTAAGCCCTACAAAATTGATCTTGTCCTCTTTCCCTGAAAATATAAAATTCAAATCGTAAACCTTTCTCCAATTAATTAGTCTTTCCTGATATTGCGTGATATCTGAGTATGTGACAAGTCAATCCATTTGAAAACACCTGTAATGTGTTCCAGGTGGAAATTTTGGCGATTAATTCTGTTTCTGTCCTGGCTGCAGAAAAACTGGATCTAAATCGCTCTGAGAGTTTTATCGTTCAAAATAGGAAACATTTTAGAGCGCTATGATAGGTGTCATCACTAGACAGTGTCTTATGGGCAAGCATGTAAAGCTTGGCGTTCTTACAAGTAAGGAGAAGCAAGGGACAATTCATTACCTACTTTGTACATGCTCTGTCAAGAAAAATCCACTTAGAAACTTCTTTTACAATGACTTGGGCGATCTAAGAAATAACAGTCTCCTACGCTTCTTTAGAAGTTCAAATCGATTCTAAGAGGAGGAGAACATATCAATGTAGCATCACAGTGGGTTGGTTTTTTCAACAGCCACTCTTACCTAACCTAAACCAACCTAGACTATGTCTTTGAAGAATAAAATCTGTTAAAATTTATAAAAAACAAGTATTAAGGCATCCTTTTGAGATATTAATTCGCTTGTAATGGGAATACTTTTGTCAGGTGCTCTTAAAACCTCACATTACTTAGTTGATGTCGAGACAAGGCATTAATTTTTAAAAATATGGTAGGTAGATACTCAATTGTAGATTTCCAAGGTTAAGCCTCAAATTATATCTATATATCTCATCTATATACAATATATGGTATATGTCCTCTGATAGGAATTGGTTTTATCTTTTATTGACAAACATTGTCATCGCAAGTCTGGCAAAATATTCCATGGATTCATGGAACTTTTACATTTTTTTGTGTTGCTTGTGTGATAGCCAGATTTAACTATCTACATTGGCATTGACTTGTATCCCAAACAACTTACCCTCCAATCTTGTCATCACACACCAATGAACTCTTTGCTATAAACTTTATGACAAACATTTTATTCCACAACAAAGATGAGGAAAATTTCAGAATGTGAATTTCGTCTCTGTTCGAAAGAGTGGAATAAAAATATCTCAGGAAGGTAGGATTTTTCCGAGATTCTTTTGGAGATGTCATTATTTTTCTTAGCAGGGAAATCCCACTCAGTTATAAATCAAGTTCTGGATCTAGTTCTACTACCGAGTTTGGTACACAAGAAAAGACAAAACTTCTGGCGTCTGGGTGTCTATTGAGTAGGAAATTACTGCTGGTTCAATGCTATAAAATCTGAAGTTTGTCGTAAGTGCTTGTTCTACATGTATCTTCGTAATGGCCTTTGGTAACGGTGCACAAAAATCGTTGTGTTATTACTGAAATCATTGATGCATCTCTACTTAGTTGTGGATTATGTGTAATATTTCTTTGAGGAGCCTCGTTAGACAAGATATGAGTTGTAATGAGCCCACGTACAAGTATAGAAAAATCAAATGATGGCAGTAAGCTTTAACATGCAAAAGAACAGGAATTCTTGATACATGGTATGCTTACATATGTTAGAATTTTCTTCGCTTGGCCTCCGTCAACCGTCAGAGCAAATAATTTCAAATCACTGAGAATACCACGCCAACATGCCATTATAGATGCCAGAACACATAACTATGTTCCACTAGGGCTTTAAAAGTTGCTATTTTTGGAACAACATAGTAGTAGTTTCCTCCACAAGGAAGGCATATTCTTGTATAGCACATTTCGAAAGTTGTACATCTCATCTAGATGGTTGCGTATTCGTTTTTCCGTCCAGAAAGCTGTGTGTTCTCCAGGACTGGTAGGGTTATTTTCTAAAAGACTGTCTCTAGTCCTCTACGTATTCCAAGTATTAGACATATCAAACACTTAATCAGCGAAAGTACACATCCGAATATATAATCATATGTATGAACGTGATTTGACGCCTGATGTAATCTTTTTCGATCTGATTGACTCAAATTTGCGATTGAGAACACGTGTAAGTACTTCTCGGAAAAATTGCTTCAATAGTGCCGTCTATAATAAGGACAGCGACTACTTGGGTGCCCTTGACTATTAATACGCAGATATCAACCCCATCCAGGATGTGCGATGGGATGGACCGGACATAAGGATGATGAGAAATAGTGATATGTATTATGGTGATAGGGAAAAGAAATAGTGCTCATTCGGATGCGGATTCACCATATGCTGTAAACTTAGGCAAGAAGTTTTGAGGTTCCGATACGTTACCGAGCGTCATATGACAATCCGCATCAAGGCTGAATTCGCTAACATAAGGCTAATATGCGTCCATGTCCCTTAGATAAGTACAACGCCTCCAAAGAATGTTTCTGAGATGGATGAGCATGCAATGTCCCAAGATAAGGGGACATCTTTGGTAGGATAGATGCTAAGCATAGCTTACACGACATTAGGTCTGCCAACGGTCTTAAGCTTATTGACTTTGCGCGGGACACAATATCACCACCGAAAATACACTGTTCTCTCATCTCAAAGTTACCATGAAACACTAAATCAAATAGACCACACTCCGGTAGACATAAGGCATGCCTTCAGTATTGTGGATATCTGAACATTTCGAGCAGGCTACATCGACTCAGACTATCATTGTTGTAGCCAAGGTGCGAATGCGGATTTCCCAAGCGCCACAACAAAAAAGAACTACTGTGAGAAGATATAACGTAAAAAGCTGCAAGAGATTATCAGAATCATCACCGAACGCGTATCCCGAAATTTCTCAATAACTCCTAGGCCGCTACCATCAAGTACCGAAGACAAGTGACAAGGCTGCTTAATGTGCTAGGTTTAAGTCGACCACCCCCTTTTGATGAAGAATGCGGGCGAGTGCATGCAGTTAAACAAGAAGCGTACAACGAAGGACGAGAGCTGCTCATGGGATGTAAGAAAAGAAGAGACGGGAAGAACATCGGCTTCTCCAATAAAGAAAAACGAGCACGAGAAATGCTCGACCGGAGATATTGAGAAGTTGTACTCTAGGAATACAGATGCCATTAGAGTTGAAGAAGGAATCCTTGAAGTAGAGTCACAATTGATCGCCAAAGAAGACCAATATGTTGGTATCAGGCAGAATAGACTATTCAACTTAGACGAAGAAAGCCAAAACTTTCGTCTACCTGACCAGGACGAAGTCACGATAACAATATCTAAGCTAAAATCTAAAAGGAAACCACCTTAAATTCTCAACTCAGATCTTGTCTGCCATATTGTTTCAACATCTGAACGTCTGAAACCAAATCGTCACATTCCGATATTTCTTCAAACTGCTTTGTCATTTTTGTTCAGTATCATTTGGCAAGTCATCATGGGAAGACTCATACCTCAACAGAGTCTCCAAATTGTCCTGCTGTATTGCAAATACCATTCGCAAATTTTAGTCCCGGTTTACATCCAGTACGTAGTGAAGAGACTATAGCATCTGTAGCTGAGAGTGTACGCGAAGACCGTGACGAATCGATTCGTCGTCGTTCTCAGCAGCTGGCGTATTTTACGTGAGGATCTCGTTTTAGGCGTGCAAAATTCAAATTGTGCAAGAATTGAAGCTAGGCGACTTGAATTTGCGTCATATTTTCAGTGAATGAGCTATGGAAAAACTCTATGAAAATCCGGTGTTTTATCGTGAAATTTTGTTCAACGATGAAGGGCATTTCTGGCTCAATGGATATATCAATGAATATAGCCAATAGCTATAATGTTGAGATAGGAACTTTGTCCACCTTTTCCTGCTATAAATTCTGCTAACAACACCTCAGTGAAAATAAAACGAAGAATTACTCTTGCTAATCGTTGTTTCTTTAAGCTAAGAAGGCGATTGAGTAGACTCTATATAAGATTTTGACCATCCCAGTCCTACTTTATAGAACTGAAGCATCGAAAGCGGATGAAGTTATCCTTAGTCGTTTCGAAAAAAATATCATTCGAGAAATATTCGATCCCTTTTGTGTTGACGGACACTCAACGAAGAACTATACGAGCTATATAGTGCATTGACAGACACCAATGCTCTGCCCAGCGGTCGAATATATGGTTATCCGGAGGGACAACGCAGTAGAGGGCAACCTCAACCGACTAAAAGTGTGCACCTGGAGGCAGTTTACTAAAGATAGGGTTAACTGAAGAGGCTTACTAGATGAGGCCCTCTAACTGTAGCGCCACCTAGGCAAGCCAATAAGTAAGCACAAGTTGAGAAAGGAGGAAGTCGCTGAAAACAACGTTACGACTACTTTGCAGTACATGCTCAATATGACTGTTCAAATGTAACTCAAAACTTTGTTCTGTGCAAGCAAGACTATACACTTTGGTTCACAATAACTATCCGAACAAAGCAAGAAGAATTCCCAATTGGGTTCAGGGAGACATAGAGCTCAGGTATACCATATATCAATACCATCATTAAGTATGGGATTAGTCTACCAAAGAGGAGGAATGTTGCGTAACGCAGAAATCGCGCCCTTACAGAGAAAATGGACAACGACTTTGCCAAAGATCTCTTCCTCGGGCCACTCAAGCAGACTCGTATGAATAATATTTTAAGTATGACGCTGTGAACGTCCTTGGTAATTTTTACCGTAAATTAGGAAGGAAGAGCATTTTGGGAATACAGTGTCAAATTTCAATAAAGCTATTGGTATAGCGCATCTTCCAAAGGTAAATCTTCCACAAATTCAGATATCCCGAATGGCAAACCATCGAATTGAATGTCTAAAATCGCAGGAGACTACTTAAGATTTTTTTATTGCGGCTCCCAAAAAGCTGCCGACATCAAGTGTAGAATGCTAGCGTTGACATTGTTCGCAAGTCTCAAATATTACAGATGTCACAGCTGATGTGTGAGGTTACACTCAAGCATCTCAACGAAGTCCTGATTTGGCGAAAAGTATCGGCAGGCGCATCCAACGAAACAAGAGCCATATGTGACACTGCAAAAAAGAAGAACCGCTGGTTCCGAGACAAACATCGGTTTCTCAGAAAGAAGCTGGGGGCATGGAGCGGTAAGTACTTTTGCAGAAATAGAATAGAATCTGTTAGGCAGAGTTAACCTTAAACATTAGGTTGGCAGCAATGAGGAAGAAGTCTGCATGTCGATATCAAAACTTAATACTTAAAAGGATGTCGGAGCAGACAAAATATTGCATATCACATATGCTCAATGAATGAAATTTCAGCATCGGTTGCCCAATACTCAAGAAGAGGGACCCCTAAACTGTGATAACTATAGAAAACCCACACTCCCTAACATTTTAAGGTCTTACCTACCCTACTTTGTACATAGACCCAAAGCCTAGTCAGTCCGCTAACGATCAGAAAGATACCATAAGCCAAATCTTGGAAAAATCATACGAAACAAACCGTTCATCGATTTAAGGTACTTACTTACTTACTAAGAGATATCTGAGCTTAATTTTCAGAGACATATACTTATAAACATTGATATGACGGGAAGATATAAGTAGTCTCTGATTCGCGGATTTGCGACTATTGAAACAAAATCGGAAATGAGTCACATAAACCGTAAAAGAAGCTTAAGCAAAGTAGATCTCTTCTATAATATTGAACAATGAAATTATTATAGAAATTAGGTCCTGTTTCTTTTTACTAAGAAGGTAGCAAAAAGAAAAAAAAATACTCTCTCATAAACAGCGAAGAAAACATTGTACGAGTGTAAGATCCTTCTCTTCCTAATTCTGCTGTATGGCGAGGAAACATTGGTTTCATCCACAGAAGATAAAATATAGGGTTTTCTAATAACGACTTGACAACTTTTTTTTTTTTTTAAATAAAAGGCAAACCATTTGAGATATTTCAAAAACTTTATTATTGGATTGAAGTACAATCAAAACATTTATGAATGGAACTCGACTTCGTTCATACGGCCACCGCGGGCAGCGATCGATGCGACTCGGCCACATATTTCGGCCGAAACGGCCGCTATTTCATGTTCAATGTTGGCTCTGAGCTCTTCCAACGTATAAACCAATGACTTAAAGTAGCCCCACAGAAAAAAGTCAAGCGGCGTTAAATCGCACGAACGAGGCGGCCAATCGACTGGCCCATGTCTTGAGGAAACACGCTCACCATACTTACTCTTCAATAAATCGATTGTAGCGTGTGCTGTGTGGCTTGTGGCACCATCCTGTTGAAACCACATTTCGTCCAAGTCCATATCTTCCGATTCGGGCCAAAAATAATCGGTGACGATCGTTATCGTCGACGAAAAAATATGGCCCAACAACGCCGCCGGCATGCAAACCGCACCAAACAGTTATTTTTTGTGGATAATGTGGTGATGCAAGAAGCACATGTGGGTTTCCACCCGACCAATAACGCATATTTTGCTTATTGACGAACCCATTGAGCCAAAAATGAGCTTCGTCACTGAAGATGATTTTGCGATGAAATTCATCATCTTGGCGCATCTTCTCCAGAACCCAATCGGAGAACGTACGTCGCTTCAAATGGTCCATCGGCTTCAATTCTTGAGTCAGCTTGATCTTGTATGGGTGTAAACCAAGATCCTTACGCAAAATACGCTATAATGTGGTCTGAGCGATGCCCAATCCTTGAGAACGCCGTGGAATTGACTGATTTGGATCGTTTGCTACGGACGTCTAAACGGCAGCGATATTTTCGACACTTCGACCAACCCGTTGTCTTACTGACACCGCTACATCACACTCAACAAATATGTAGACTCAAATTTTTGCACTAAGCTTGTTATTGCCTGTCTACTAGGGTGAGAATTACGACCAAAAATTGTAGTTAACGCTCTTAACGTTGCAGTCACCGACTCCGAATATCTGTAAAAAAAATTTATAATTTGTAGACGTTGCTCGTTAGTGTACTTTACCATGATGAAAATGTTGAGTTTACTGAATAAATTGACAGTGACAGTTTGATGATTAGTGAAAGAGTGCGTTCACAAATTAAATTCAAAGATATCAAGTCTCTATTGGAAAGCCCTATACAATTGGAAATGTTTCTATTTTGCAATATTCAGAAAGGAGTTAGGAGAACAAGATACTGACAATGGCGAACGGATCAGACGTCATCTGCTAAGATGACTTCAGAAATTATTATCTTTGAAAATGCGATTCAGTAGGATATTGCGGTTCACCTCTCTAAATTTAAATTTATTAAGATGCAGTGCTTCAACGAAAATATGATGAGTTGAACATTTTTATCTCAAAATAAGCTCATTAAGGAGCATTAAGACTAAGAGCTACAATAATAATACAATTCAAAATAAATTCCTTAAAAACCTAACAACACTTTAGCATACGTAATCTATGTACAACCTTTAATCTGACCCTACCTCCAACTTCGTACTTAAAAAGCTAATTTTAAACAGAAATTCTCCATTGCCCTCATCCGTAAAAACAATTCGCTTGATCTTTACAGTGGTCCGAAGCATTCATAGAATACTAATTACTTGAAATTCCCATAAGAAGGCGGTATCTTAAAGGATTTATGACGTAGATTCTTAATCTCTTAAAAATATTTAACCGAAATAATAAATGTTAGACAGATGCAAGTATGAGGAAATATTGAAGTGAAACTTTGGATCTCATCTCTTATATGAGTTTTGTCCTGTGGGATTTGTGTTCTGTCAGCATCGTCAAATAAATTAATTTCATTGCTACATCCCAATTTAATTATAAATCATTCAACTCGTTTGATACGGTCATTTATGTATGTGCGAGAACGAGTGTTCTGTTGACCATACCTCTGTGACCATTATAGCCAGTGTGACCAAACTGAAATATGATATTTTTGTTGTACAAGCAAGTATATCCTTGAGTTGCTTTGATTTCCATCTTGTCAATAACTTACTCTTTGTCTTTTTATTATTTGGGTGACAAGACATCTTTCAAAATATTTAGTGCTGGTCGAACGTGCGGGAATTATTAAAAATTTTTTCGAAATACCGGCTCAGTTGTAAGTACGCAACGTGAATTTCGTCGCGAGCTCGATCGACATCATGGCTTTGAGCGTGAGTACACTTTTTTGGATCTTAAGCCACCAACCAGACAGAGATTGGTGCGAAAATGGCCAGTATCGGAGAAGACACAGAGATGTTGATTCGGCGCTGATCGACAGATAGTCAACCCGGGTTATTTTGCGGTTGTATTGATTTTGGGCCTACATCCATAGACAGTGCTGGCTCAAGAATGTTGACCGAAGATAAGGATTTTGGCCAAAAAATCATATTCTTGGACGAGGCCAATTTTTGTCTCAGCGGAGTGAACACAATCTACAAGTTTTCGGCTAAGCATCCACAATGATCGATTGTTTGGTGCGGGTTATGGTATGGCGGCATCATCGTATCTTATTTCTTTCTAAATGGTATCAGGTATAAAGCGAGATTAATCGACTTTCTGTCGATAATATCGATATATTCGAGCTTTGGTTCCTACAAAACTGCGCTACATGCCGTACAAGCGACGTTACGCACGAAGTTGTGAAAGAAAAATTGTGCGACTAGGTCATCTCACGGCGAGTGTTCATTTATTGGTCGCCGCGATCATGCGATTTGGCACCATTTGATTATTTTCTCTACGCTTACAGGCCAACCATTTTGGACGAGCTCGAGACCAATATTCGGCTCACTATTACTGGAATAACGCCGCAAATATTGTACCGAGTCATCAAAAATTAGACCGACTAACGGGGGCCGGAAGTGAATGAAATATCTTGATTTATTCTCGGACAATCGATGTTTGCAGTCAATAGCTGGTGGATAAAAAGGATATCAGCTACTTCACGACATTTTATTAGGGTATGTATGCTAATTAGTTTTAGCCTATTTTTATAGCGAGGCTATACATATGGATCGGCCCAAGGTAGACCACGATGTGCGAAACGAATAAGCCCCGAGAAGAGCCCTTACAAAGTTGTAACGTAAGGGTTGGACAATTCTTTTGATCAGCGTTTGATAAAGCCAAGTGCAGAGTTAGCTTTAATTATTATGTCAGTATGTGAATCGAAACATAATTCTCTGTCACAAATTATTCCTATATCCCGTATTTCGCTAGTGAAAGGAATAGGTTCATCACAGATGAAGTAGTTTCTTGAAAGCTTGGCTAGATGTTTGCGGGAATAGGTTACCCATTGGCTTGATGATATTCAGCTTTAAAAAGTTTTGCTTGCACCATACAGAAAACTTATTTAAGTCATAATGCAGACAATAAGAATCAGAAAGTAGTGAAAAGGCTTTGGAAATTCTCATGTCATCAGCGAAAATTTAAAGATTAGAATTCGTTAGGATGAAATTTATATCGTTAACCGCTAGGATAAAGATGGTTGGTTCAAGTTGGCTACCTTAAGGGACACCAGATGTTGCTTTAATGAGGTCGGATATTGAAGATCTAAAGATGACTCTGGTTTCTCGGTTTTCTAAATTGAATTTGGCCCATGCCACAAAATGAGAGGAATAACCAAGTTTTTTTAGTTTAAAAATGATAAGTAGGTGAAAATTTTTATCGAATGCTGTGCTGAAATCAAAGGAAATTGAATCGACTTCATCACCGCTTTTGAAAGCACAAAGGGTTATAGGGACGAACTAAGTTAGGTTAGTGGTGGTTGATTTACCTTTCATGAAACCGTGCTGATTTGGGCAGATAGTTGGCCTAAACTACGGAAGCAGTTGTTAATAGACTATGCCTTCGAAAAGTTTGGGTTTGCAAGACAGTTTTGCTATGGGCCTATATAATTATCTACCTTGGCCTTACTTTCTTTTTTATGTATTTTAATGATATAAGATTGCTTTCATATTAAAGGGAAAGCACCTTTTGAAACAGACAAGTTAAATAGGGTAGCGAGGGGAGGACTAAAATGGGTTACACACTCTTTTACTACAATAGCCGCAAGGCCATCAGGGCCGGACGAAAAATCAACCTTAAATTTGGTAATATTTTCAGATAACAAAGATGTTGTTATGTTTAGCGAGATGGATGACGGCTCAGGACAGTTTCTCGTACAGCTATACGAGTATTAAAGGATTTGTTAAAATGGCTGGTGAAGAAATTTGAAATGGTTTTAGGGTCAGCAGAAGATTCACTAAGAAATTTTAGAGTAGATGGGTACCCAAACTGGTAGAAGCGTGTAGGGCCCGAGACTAAGGTAAATTGCATGCGGTGGAGACACTCAAGGTAGAGACTCACAAAGTAATGAGAAACGATTGTATGATCAGATCGAGTTCTTAGGAATTTGTGCCACAACTTGTTTCTGTTATTACGGAGAGAAATTAGTGAATAGAATGTTGATAGGGCAAGATCAATGTTAGTTGTCTCAGCAATAAAGTCGAAGTTAATGTTGCTGATGAGGCTTTTAAGTTGGTTAAAGTCGGCTCTTAGGAAGTTAAATGAAAATGAATGTTCCGAATTGACACGTGTGGTGTCGTTTTCATATGAGTATATGGTATAGTTGATAAGCAGGCGGTCTAAAGTGAAAAGAAGATGATCACTTCTATAAACAACACAGTTATCCAAATCGGATGCGAAGACAAGATAGGTATTCCACTAATCTGATATGGACTTGAGTTGGTTAGACAGTCCACCATTAATATTTAGGTGAGTAAGGTTGAAATCACCTACTAGAATAATACTATCTTCAGGTTGTGCATTATCAATCAAAAAATTCACTCCGTCAACTACAGGTCAACAAAACTCAATTGGTTGAGATGGGTGAATGTATGTTTACAACAAAGTACGTGAAGGTAGCGTTTGGGGAGATTAATTTTAACAGATACTAACTCAAAGTAGTCGGTGTGGTGAATATCAACAGAGGTTGCATGAAAACAGTTCCGGATTGCTAGTGAAACACCTCTGCCATAATGATTTTCAGCTTTTCTGAATCCATCTTTTCGAAAAACGTACGGTTTTTAATGTTAGTATTTAAGTTTGTTTCAGTAAGGACAATTATGTCATAGGGAAGCTTTTGAACTTCTATTGACCATAAGAACTTTCTGAACTCGTGTTCGACGCTTCTATTTATAAACATCAGTTACTTTCGGCAACCTTTTAGTTTCTAATTGTTCACTTTTATTTATTTTGAAATATTGCTGACAGATACATATAAGTTTTAAGGAAAGAGCTGCCCAGCTATCATATAAGGCGAACTAAAATCCAGGATTAGATCCGTATTATTCGGGGTAAAACGTGATGGAAATATGATACATATGTATATGATCCGCATCCAAGGAAACTTCTACGTTCTATAAGCCTCTTGTGTGCATATCGGCTATGAAGCTAGAGGCATATTAAATATGAAATCTTAAATGAAAAGTTATAAATTTAATAACAAGAAAAGTCACCTTCTGGTCAAAATCGAAAGAAAATCGTGTGATCCTCAAATGCCGATATACTAGCCTTATGTTGGGTACGGCCTTGCCTTGTTGCATATGTAACGTTATAGAAAAAAGTTGCACAAAATTGCACATAAGGTCGCTATGTTAAGTGAAACTATTAAGCAATTTAGTGAACTGCTGCGCATAAAACGACCAATTTCTAATTTTGCGTCATTTTCTTTGTGTTGGTCTTACAGCGTTGTTGTTTGGAAACTTTCATGTGTGTAAATTAAAGTTGAGTCATGGAGCAATACACTGACGCACAATGCACAAAAATTGTGAAAATCTACTATCTAGGCGTGAATTTTTGCGTCTCGATAATGCACCTTCTCGTCGTACAGTGGTCAAACAAACCTCGAAATTTCAAACGATTGGGTCGGTTAAAACCTAGAAGAGACCCCCCCCCCCCCTTTTGTCTAAATTGTGAGAGTGTTGACCAGAATCCTTTCATCTCGATTCGACACCGTTTTTAGCATTTAAGACTTTCACGAAGTAGTTTACAGCGAATTTTGACTAAAAATTTGCATCCGTAGTTGACACAACAGGAGACCATGCGCAGCACCGAACGAACGCAGAAAACTTCTTACAGAGTGAGTGGTGCAGAATAGCGAGATTCGACGAGCCATTGATGAAATTGAGTCGACAATATGCCAAAATATCATCAAAAATTTTGTCAAAGGATCAATGTGTCCCATTTATTATTGTGGTTATTGTGTTCCAAACATAACCGCCATATTTACACTCTTTGTATAAATAAAAAACATCAGAACTTTTCAAATAAATACTTAATGGGACACTCTAAACTCCAACAGTATTGATTAGTTCATGGGAAGACTTGAGATTGGCACCAGATGCACTGATTAGCATTCATAGCAAGACAGGTTTATTACGGTTGAATGTTTGAAGGGATGATATATAGTACTACTGGCAATTTTAATGGAGCACTTAAGGTCAAAATAGTGATAAAAAGGTGAGGCAAGAAACATTACACCGGTGTTCAAGTATGTCAATTTACTATGCAATATTGGCGTCACCTATGAGCTTTAACGCACGGTTTTGAATCCTAATTAGCAGGCTTAGAGAGGTCTTACAAGCAGTTGACCAGATGTGGGCATTGTACTCTATTCTTGGGCGGTTAAATACCTGATAATTACATTGAGACCAGATCACAGGGGGTGAGATATTTCTTACATCGCCTGAAAATCAAAAAAGGTGTCGGAGACAGAACGGAGCCCTGGGGCACATCAGCATTTATTTTGATAAAGATATCGGACTTGAAACCGTCCAAGACAACATGAATTGAAGGTTCCGAAAGATAATTTCCAACCCATTGAAGAAGAGCCTGATGCTAAAATCTGTCAAATATCTTGGACATATCAAGCGCGATAATCTTGTTTTCGCCAGATTTTTATACACGTTGCCACTTTTCGGTGAGATATGCCGTCAAATCACCAGTTGCCCTGTTGCTTCGAAAATCATATTGACATTGAGAAGTTTACGTGATTGAAGATATTTTATGAACTGAATGAAGGTTTATTAGCGTTTTTATGACTTTGAAAAAAAGGGACGTAAGTGCTATGGACACGCTGTTTTTTATCTACTCGGAAAGAGTCTGCGTGAGAGTGAGCTTTTTTCTGTTTTCCTCAGCAGGTTCGTTCTTGTAGGACTGGAAAAACATTTCTCTGGTCTTGTCAGCTTTTTTGCAGCTTGATACGTACTTAAACTTTCCGTTTGGTCTATTACTCTTGATCCAATGAGAGAGGAGAATAGTGTCTGTAATCATATCAACAGCTGTATCCACATCTTTATCGGGAAAACACAACGAAGTTGTTAAGTTTGTTCCAATTGGCTTGCTTATTTTTTGTTCTCTAATTGTATAGTCAACGCATAAGAAATTAACTTATATGACACAATAGTCCGACGAGAATACAGAGGATTGCACAGGGTGAGAAGTTAAAATCAAGTTCTGGGTATTGGCAGTATAACAATCAGCGTTTGGTATTTGCATGAGCTCATTAACAACCTGGGTCAAGTTATTTCCGCAGCGAAGATCTCAACACAGTCACAGTCCTTAGGGAATTATCTACCCAGAATGTTAAAGCCACACAGAATTGTGTTTGTTGAAGTTGCCTGCAATAACGATTTCAGTGTAGGAATACAGGGATATAGACAGCGCATCGGACTAGTTAAAGGTCAAATTGCTGTTCAAGTTGGAGCTTCTGTAAACAACGTAGTAGTGGATAATTTGCTTACGAAGATGAAACTTTAACCATATGAAGCTATGTTCCGGATTGGAACATGGATCATATTGTGGTAGAGTTTGGTAAGTTACATCACTACTCATAAGACCGCGATCCATATTTCCTTTTGAAACTCAATAGAGTTGGATAAAGGACTTAAATTTAAAAATATTGTTTTTGTTTAGGTATTCAACAATAATTCCGGCAATTAGTGAGTCAACGTTGGTGTATCATAGGATCCGAGGCTGAGACCAACTCTGTTTAACTTTTTTATAGCAGTTAGGAAATGTAGCAGAATCCAAGACACTTCTTTCCACGCATATCTTATGATGGGAGTAACTGATGATGATTTCTTTGTCACTTATGCATTTCATTTATATCTTGTGGAAGAAAAAGTGACTCAGGAAATCACATAAAAATGTGTTTTCTTGCCAAAATTCAATCTTGTTTAAATACAATAACCTTTGACTTGTGGTGGTCAATCACAACGAAGTCTAGCATATGAAGTTTTTGTATGATAACATGAAAATTTAAGTTTTCTCGTTGCTGCATACCTGACTTTTAAACCATATCCTTTTGATTGCAGTAATACTAGCTGGAGTGAAAAGTAACCTCCTTGACCGCCAGAATGTGCTGCTATTGCAAAAAAGGTTATGGTGCCTTGAAGTCCGTTCATATTAAGGCAGATATGA
The DNA here is from genome assembly GCA_907269105.1 of Volucella inanis. Lineage (NCBI taxonomy): Eukaryota > Metazoa > Arthropoda > Insecta > Diptera > Syrphidae > Volucella > Volucella inanis. The sequence continues at coordinate 21,767,287 of OU026157.1, forward strand.
CAAATTTCAGTACAATACTGTCTTTAGTTTTGTTTTGACAGCTGATTATTGTTGACGTGTTTGGCATCATGTTGAGTATGGACAAGAACGATTTTCGTTCTCTCATAAAACATTATTTTTTGAGAGGCAAAACGGCGAAGGAAACAAAAGAAAAATTGGATAAATATTATGGGGCTAATGCTCCGTCAGATTATACCGTCAAATATTGGTTTCGAAAGTTTCGTGGTGGCCGCAACTCCACTACCGATCAAGTACGCAGCGGCAGGCCCTCCGATGCGGTTACTGAAGACAATGTCAAAAAAATACATGAAATGGTATTGGCTGACCGGAAAGTAAAGGTGCGTGAGCTAGCAGATACCATAAAGATTAGTACTGAGCGCACACGCCATATTTTGTGCAATATTTTGCATATAAAAAAGTTATCCTGCCGCTGGGTGCCGCGCATACTCACTCCTGATCAAAAACACGATAGCGAGAGCACTTCGAAAGAGTGTTTGGATTTGCTGATGCGGAATTGGGCGGACTTTTGGCGTCGATTGGTAACTGTTGAACACCAGAGAACAGAATGAGTGCCCGGCAATGGACTGAAGCCGGCACGAGTGCTCCGAAGCGATCGAGGGAGGCTCGATGGGTCGGAAAGGTTATGGCACCGGTTTTCTGGGATTCTCATGGCATACTCTTCGTGGACTACCTCGAAAAAGGAAAAACCATCAACAGCGAATATTACTGTGCATTATTGGAGCGATTTAAAGCTGAAGTCTCTGCACAACGGCCTCACATGAAGCGAAGAAAAAATTTGTTTTTGCAAGACAATGCACCGGCGCACAAGAGCACCACAACCATGGCTAAAATCAATGACTTACGGCTCCAATTGCTGTCTCATCCACCGTATTCGCCCGATTTGGCTCCCTCGGACTATTATCTCTTCCCAAACCTCAAAAGATGGCTCATCAATAAAAAATTCAGCTCACGCGAGGAAATCATCGACGCCACGGAGGAGTATTTTGCAGACCTTCCGGAAAATTACTTTTCGGACAGGATCAAGAAGTTGAAAAATAGCTAGAATAAGTGCATCAAACTAAAAGGGGACTATATTGAATAAAATAAAAAAAAGTTTAAAAAAAGTTTTTTTTTTAATTCCTTAGAAGGCTACTTTTCACCCCACCTACATGTTTATACTGCGCATAGATATCTAGATTTAAGGAGTGCTAAGGAGCAAAAGTCCATTGGAAAACTGAGAAACAATTGTCAAATTTTGGTCAAAAAATTTGCCGTTACAAGGAATTCACTTCGACCATTTAAACATCCTGAAACTCTCAATCTTTTCGTAGTAACTTTTTAAAACTGTGTGAGCACGCTTAAAAAGGTTTTTCTGATGAAGAATTCCTTCATTCCTCTTACAAGTAACATGGCTTTGTTTGTTATCGTATATCGTGTTTTCGGTATGGAGGCCGCGTTATTATCTGTTCATGTGTTATTCAAAAATTTGGTTAGAAAACTTAGGAAAAAGGTGTTTAATAGCCCAAGGTAGCATTTTGAAAGCTGGCAGTTAGTGCATGTTTAGGCAACTGTAAAGGTAAACCGTAATTATGCCAAATATTTAAAGTGGAAGGCAAACACAGAAGTGTACATATATCTCCTTTCATTGTTAGAAAATTATTTCCAAATAGATACACTTGGTCACACTGATAACAACTTTAGTGACGACAATTATCCTACTTGCAGTGGAATTGTTTTCCCAATGGATATACAGATAATTTCACATACATTGTTAGATACAATTAACAGTTAAAGAAGGAAGTTATGGGTCGTAGGTTTGTTGTAGTCGTTGGTTTTTGTTTTCGTTCAATTATCCTTTACAGACCACAAAAGCGAGACACGCACGTCCTTTCATTTATCTCACTCATACACATGAATGACATCAATTATGTGCCCTTCGTGTCACGCTACTATCGAAACTGTGCGTGGTAGCGGTAGTCCACTTATTCCCACACCCACTGAACAAAGTGTCGAGTTAAAAACCCTAATGAATGGGAGCGCACCGAGGACCTTTTGGTTAAACTTTTTAATGGAAATTTTCTCGCATACTTTTGTGCAAATTGTCTTTTTGAATATCGCTTTAGGGATAGAGCGAGAAGAGTTCCGGTCTATTTTCAATTTCTTTTGTCTTTTTAATTCAGAACCTCATAGACTGTTTCTGCGAGACGAAGAAACAGGACAAGAGTTCCGAAGTAAAAACGAAGTGAGAAAGAGAAGTGAGAAAAAATTTAAACATTATAATCACACGAAAAAACACCCGCAGGACGTGTCCTGGTTGGGTTTATTTTGCTCTTTCTCAAACTGCACAGACCATATCCGGTTCATACTCCTACGCTCATTAAAGTCAGAGTTAAGCATAAGTAAATTCCAATCCGCCGAAAGAAAGGGACAGCTGGGCGGTATCTTTGTTGACTTCATAGCCCCGAATATAGTAAATAGGATGAAATTGAAGTAACATACCGCAAAGATATGTACCAGTACGTTAGCAACATATGCGTGCGGTTGGGTGAATGTGTCAGAAGAGGGATTCAGCTGAGTGCCTTGTTGTGAAGATTGAATTTTTCGGGTATGTTTATCACGACTCTTAAGATGTTTTGAAAAATTGGATATTTTAAAGGGGGCCATAGACGACAGCCACTTGTACTAACATACTCTTACAAATAACGAGTCCCTGTTGGTGACTATTTTTTGCGGCTTTGAGGTATTACAAGTAGTCTAGCGCACTCAATTTGTAAAGTTCCTTGACAGGAGGACGCCCTTTTTTCCCTTGTGGTGACGATTTGATTGACTTAGACATTTTTTAGGGCACGTCCTAAGCTGTGAAGTATCGAAAGGGTGGTAAACGTCCATTGAAATGGGTTAGGATTTATACGTATTTGAGGAATAAATTGATGGATTTATCGACGCTGTTATCGGGTAATGTGCTCATTTGGGGAATACGTCACACGGCGTGGAGAATGTGACCTAAATGCCAAATGTTTGATTAATTGATGACACAGATTTACGGGTATCTGATGGGTTATCCGTTGAAAATGGACAATAAGGTGGTTCAGAGGGACAATTTCGAAATATTTTGTGTAGCTGTCCTGTCCCAGACATTAGGACAACAATTTACGCTGAAATATGTATTTATAGTCTGAACTAGAATTAAGAAGGGCAATCTAGTGACATGTGACATATGTACATACCTATATAAGAGTGGGTGGGTTATGAGCAACATACGAAGTAACTTAACTGGATTGTGTTCAATCAACTCCTACCTTGGTCATTCAGAAATTGTGTGGATTTTTGGAAAAATGTTCTAATGAAAATATATTTCTCTCTAATCGAGACAATAATGGAGAAATATTGTCAATATTGACATTTTCAGAGCTCAATTTTGCAAGGATTTTTAGAACTAAGTAACGCTTTGGAATATAGAGCTGGTGTAGATCATTTTCTGAATCATTCGGCTTGTGTATCGCACAGTGGTTTCGAGTTCCTTAATCTTATAGAGTGCAACTGAAATTGTAGCAAGAGACTTCTACGCCGAAACCGAAAATAATATTTCCCTCAGAAATTCAGAAAATTCAGAACAAGCACCATTACTGTGTACTCCTTGTACATTCCTTTTACTTGATTTTATTAGTCTATCGTGCAATACAGTACCAGCAACCATCATATAAGAGCCTGATGACGGCGTAACATATAGTGGCCACACACAGAAATAGTGTGCGGTGGTGTCATCGTCGTAGGTTGTTTTGCTACTTATGGCTAGCACATCTTAGTGCTCATCAAAACCCTGCCGGTGTAGTATGACCCCAGTAAGGACTTCACAGACCTTCTGAGTCCCAAATGAGGTATAGCAAAAAAGATGCTGTTCTTATCGTGGAGAGTCATGCCGTCTGCAGTTATGGTCTGTTAAAACCCTAGCTGTGGACGCATGCAGTCCTAATGAAGGTGTGGGTCTTAAAAAGATTGTACTGGAGACTTGCTCCTATAAAAGGACTCCAGCGCCATATTCTAGATCAGTTTTTGAAACTTTCGGCGAAAACCCGTTCCCATTCCATTCCTGACTGAGATTTTGGCGCGGCATCTGACCAGAGTCTAAGGACTTGCAAGGGCCTCAAAAATATGGTGATCAAATAGCACTTATTACTAAACAGAACCATTCCTCGAGTTTAGTAAAGGTAACTTTATCAGACAGGTAATGCATTGAATATAATTGGTCTTGTCATAGCAGTGAAAATCCAGTAAATTCTGCTGTCTTCTGTCTTCTGCTGCCAAGGTCCAAGTTTTGCAGAAAGCTTCTTGGAGCTTCTTCAGGTGGGGCGGCAGAAGTTATTTCTCTCGGCGGAGCATAAAAATCTGACATTTTTTCCCCAGGTTGAGAATAATGCAGAAAGGCTGTCGTAGAGTAGTCAATCTAGAGCACTTAGAGAGAGAGAGAGAGAGAGAGAGAGAGAGAGAGAGAGAGAGAGAGAGAGAGAGAGAGAGAGAATTCGCCTAGGAAAACCCTTGTCAATCTATCGAATCAATTTAATTTGACAACGATTTTGGCTAAGACGTCATCTCTAACATCTAGTTCATGCTACAAAGGCTTAGGTGGACACTGATCCCTATAATTGCTCTATGGCGTAGGATCAATTCGACTTTGGTAAAAATTTGTTGCCGATAAGAGAATTACAGACCATTGAGGGGCAATTGCTTAAATTTAGTGGCCTACGCTGACAAGGTATTGAGCAAATCCCTTTCAGTTAAAAGCGAGCTACTTATATTAACAATGCATAATTTCTTGTAAAAACTAGTCTTGTCTCAGAAAAAAAGCGATTTCTACTGATGATTATAAAGACCTCCTTCTACGAGATATGTTCCGTGCGCCCTTTTGGTGCAACAAATCTATCGAAAACTTATGTCATGATTCTAAGGATGTTTAGACTTATATCTTGGCTCAGTTTCACAATATTCTAAAATTGTCCTTTATTGCCGATGATCTCTCAGTGATATGGTACATCAGTTCAATATTTATCTCTGTTAAGTGTCGAGTCAGAGAGATATTTCAGGGAATTGTAAGCTAAACGACCAAACAAATCTGACCAAGTCTGAATCCGAGTCGCTCTAGGAGTTTAATCTTTTTAAATTGGAAATATCTCAGTGTTATCATTAGACAATGTCTTATAGGAAAAATGCAAGAAGGCTTGATGTTTTACTGTAGAAGCTGGATCATCCATGAAGGAGACAATCCTCCATCTACTCTGTACATGACCAGCTCTTTCCCAAAATCCTAAAAATCCACTTAGGACCGTTCTTCTACGATGATTTATGCGATCTAAACTATATAGACGTTTACAGTCACATATCCTCCTTCAGAAGTAAACATTTATTCCAAGAGTAGGAGGATCACAGATTTGCGTCACATCACAATGGGTACATAGGCTTAAATGGGTTGGTTTTTCTAACATGCTCTCTTATCTAATCTAATCTAAAGATATTTTTTGGTAGGATGTTTTCTATCAGTCTTCCTAACACAGGTATGAGTAGAGAAATAGTCAAATCATTAACATGGAGGGACATCGATTGTTTTATTGGGGCTAGGTCAATTGCAAAACGTTAGATGCAGCTTCTTCCAAGTTGAAGTAACTTTCATTATAACGGCTACAAAAATTATTATGGTAAATGATGTTTCCGTGGTAATAGGTAACTGTTAAGGCTATGTGATAATTCGATGAAAGATCGTAAGAACCTACAGAAATCTTCTGAATGAGATATCATGTGTCAATATGGTCACCTAATGCTAGATACTAATGCACATGAATTTCCCATGCAGTAAAAAAAAAATGACGAGCTATCGAAGAAATTTTTGGCGCTATTTCATAAACCATTCTCTCCCTCGAAGTTCCATGAAACTTGGTCAAAAGAGGATCGCGGGATAAGTCTCCGATTGAACAAGTGCACGCTGGATCCAACGGAGTCTTTCTTCGACAAACAGCAAGAATATGTTATTAGTAGTGGAGACGCGCCAGTCGTCTTTGACATTATCACTTGGCAAGTCAAATACATGGAAGTGAACCACCACAAATTCTTGCACAAACTGCTGGGAAGCAGATAATGTTTGCATTTATGCAGGGGGCTACGGTATGAAGAATGGAACCCTTAGAGTGAAGTGCTCCAAGCAGCAAGCTTGAGTGGCTGAGAAAATCTGTGCCGAAAACCCCACCACTGGAGACCAAGTTTTTCGAGGTCTTCAGAGAACCCAAACTGACACGCGCCACCTCCTGGATCTCCCTTTGTTGCGTCTTCATACCCAGAACTCTGGATTTGGAGAGAATCAACTCTCACAGGGAGAAAAAGAATCGTGAAATCAAGGACGGCTCTTCTCTTGTTGTGGGCTTAGACAAAGCTTCTGTCGAGACCATTAAATCTTGGTATGATTCACGTCCCTATCTGCACCTTGGAAGGGTTAATTTCCACTTTGTTTCTAAATGAGTGCGGATAGAAGATGTCCACCCCAGTACACACCTCTTCTGTGTACTCAAATTAACCTTCAACACTCCAAGGCTTCTACTGCATCTCTATGTAGGAGGCTTTCCATGTTGAACACAAGACCTTACATAATATCCATATAGGATTTGGTTGCTGCAGACATAAGCTACGAAGCAAACGGAGAATTCCAAGCAAAAGTTAATGCAATCCTCATGGCAGTGAACTTTATTGCGGAGGGGGCGAAGCATTTGAATCTGTAGCGACAGGAGTCTTTCTGAACCCTCTTATGATTTCCAGCTGATTCGAGAGTGCAAGAGATCGCTTAATATAGTCGGAAAGCTAAATTTAGTGACCCTCACGGGAAATGAAATCGCCGACGAACTTGACAGACTCGGTTCAGAGGAGAGTTTTTCAGAAACCGACCCAGACGTTAGGTCTGTTAAGGCTTCCATTGACCATCGGCCTTTCTGTTGTCTTAAAGCAGGGAAGACTGCAGGAAACAACACTTTTGCAAAGCACTTAAATGCGCTGAATATAAGTGATGCAATATCGTGCTATGCTTGCTGCGAAAGTGATGACGATACCGCGGAGCAATATCTCTGTGAATGTCAGGCTTACGCTCGCATCAGGCTGCAGGTACTTGACTCTGACGTGGTCTGAATGCTCTGTTTCGACATAAAAAAAAAAAAAAAACTGCTGGGAAGAGAAAAAGATTGAGTTTGTCTGTCACCTGATATAATAAGGCTGCCCTCTCTGATTGAATTCTCTTGGCACCTACTATTTCATCTTTCTTCTGAATTTATTTCGAAGGAGCTATGGTAAGGTTTTCTTAACAGAATTCCGCGAGCAATCCTAGGGTTGTATGGAGATAATACGGGCCAAAGTGATATGTGACTTAACGTTGCAAAGCAATCGCCAAAGTTGATAGAAGGTCTGAATCTGACAGAATATTCTGCTAACTGGCTCTGTTATTGTGTTTAAAGTTACTTCAAGTTTAGGTACTTTTGCTTAGTATCTCATGTACTAACTGCTAGAAGTATATACCATAGATGTATTGTACACACAAGTAACATAATGCACAGATATCTTTGCGCGAAGCTCGATTTTCTGTTTAAGGGCAAAGTTCCATGAACTTATGTCAGAATTTCGAATGAGCCTTTTTATTCAAGTTCTTGTCTTATCTTTTCTTATATTCAGCTTCTTTCTGAAAAATCTATTTGGAGTAAAGGAGTTCAATAGGGACACCAAGCTACGTTATTCCTCTATAAGGGAAGCAGCTGTCGAATGTCATACGGTTGTCAAGCATGAATATAGCTCTGTTCACCGCCTAGATCATGTTACTAGAAGTTTGAAGAATTCATGACAGAACTGTGACTTAATATTACTGCATGGATCTATCTTTGGATGATTTCGAACTCTCTGGAAAGGAGTTCTCTCCAAAAATAGATGATAAAGTACTACTCAATGAAAATGTGCTTGTACGTTTATATTCGGCGATGGAAGGCATTCATCGAGCATAGACCCTCACTAAATTGTCAGTATACTTAGCTAAAATATAATATATGATCTGAGGCACTCCTTGAAGTACATTTTAAACGTTTGGAAGCAAGTAAGATGTATCTTAGCTGTGCTAAGCAATCAAATGAAGGGAAAACCAATAACTGAACATATACTCCAACGATGTGAACATTGGAATGCATCCAGAAAATTAGTTTGAAGAGAAAAAGCACTTACAGAGGCTATGCTTCATAAAAACGAAGAAGAAAATGACGCAAGAATTATTCTGGAAAGTGTGTACATTATTCTGTTAGATTCCTACTCGTACCTGTATAGAAATTTAAATGCAATTCCTGTGAATATTTGTTGTAATATCTGAGTAAATAAAAATTTAAATACCAAGACTTGATTGCAACACTTAGATCAACATTTTTGGAGAAATTGAAAAGAATCCTTTGTTCTATTTCTAGAACTTTCACGAGATCCAGTTTAATTCTCTTTGCATCATTAATACTTTGCCTATGACAATAAATCTTCTGCTGTCCTGTCTGTGTCCTGCTGTTGCTATTTGGTATCCTGAAAAGGGCATCAACACAACCTCTCCAGTAAAAATAATTGAAACGACGTCATGTTGTTAAGGACCACCACTTTGTTATCCTTGTATGCCGAATTAATTGCAGACTTGATATGTACTATTTGAGGATATCACTGTCTGTATACAGATTAACTACAATGGTTGCGTGTTAAAAATTGTGGGTTTCAATTAAGTGGTGATTATATGAATACGCTACTTTTTGAGGGGCTATCACAAGTGAAGGAAATTAGCAGTCCATTAACTACAACAGATATTTTCGCAGAAAGGGCAGAAAGGAACATGTGGCCTAAACGACTTTGACTTTCAGTCTTTTTCATTGGAATGACTCTGATTGGTTGTTTTAGTAAATTGTCGTTTGCAGATAGTTCACCACATGCTCTATAAATAAATCCCATCCTCAGAAAACCCGATGAAGTACAAAGACTTTAAAGGATTGGAGGCATAAGAATGGTTCTTAGTTTGGTGTAAACCACAATAATAAGCAATAAACTTTCGGCTTAACATAAGCAAATGACTTTATTAAGTAAAATTCTTCTGCCAAATACACGTCGGTTAACCAAACCACAAACCACAAAAAGTACATATGTACACAGAATATCCTTTAAAGGATAAATTTAAAGAATTCCAAACGCGTTGCCATTTTTCGAGGGAGATTCAACTTTGCTCATCTTTAATTTTTAATACTTCGTTCTGCATAATATTACTTCAACCCTAGACCCATCCGAGGGTAGAGCTAACTAGCAAGAATCCGACTAAAAGTAAAAAAAAAAATATATTTTTTCTATTTAATTCAGTACAGACAGAAAGGGTATGGCACTTTCGTGGAAATGTTATAGCTTTTCCTATGAAATAAAGTGCCAGCAATAATTAATTTAATTTTTTTGTTTATTTCAACTATGTGTGGGAGGTGTGTTCTTTGTTTGTTTCGTTTTTATGATTAATAGATGTGTAGCGTAGCGTCATTGTCTAGCGTTATGGTATGGTTTTATTGGTTGCTTGGCTAGATTTTTGGTTTGAGTTATTTCATCAAACATCAAACAAACAAGTAACGATGACACTGATTATGGTTTTCAGCTGCTATTTGCTTAACAGCTCTTTGAGCCTCTACATATCGACACTGGTCAAGAGAAATTGGTTCTAAACTAAATCCCCAGATCCGGGTTTCCTTATTATTTTTTTTTTTTAAAAACATTTTCCTATACTTAAAAGAACATACTTGTACGAGGTGTATTCAAAAAGTAAGGTAACTTTATATTTTTATAAAACAATATTTATTTATTTTATTCATCAATATTAATCCTAAATCTATTGTCAATCACGCTGCAAAATACTATAGAAAAACACGAATTCATTGACCTATTTAACTCTCTTGGATCAATCTCTATTATTGGTGGTGACCTTAATGCGAAGCACACCTTTTGGGGCTCAAGATGTATCTCACAAAAAGGTAAAACTCTCTACAGGGCTGGCATTGAATGTGGTTAGCAATTTGACTTAATAGGCAGACCAACGTCCTGCCTTTTGGATGTCGCCAAAACACGCGATCTGATAGACTTTTTTATCGGAAAAGGAGTAAACGCTAGTTACGTCAAAGTTGATCTTCGATCTAACCTCCGATCATTCTCTAATAATCCTTTCATTGTGCGAATCCTTGGTTAAGAAACAAAGCCACCCAGATAATCCAAAAAAAAAAAAACTCACTGGGAAGATTTCCGAATAGAGGTTGTCGAAAATACTGAGATAAAAGTACAGCTTAGAACGCCGTATCAACTTGAAAAACAACTTAAACGGTTTGTTGAAGTCATACAGCAGGTGGCCTGTAATAACATTCCACGCGAATCGAACAAAGTTGCCGGTATCGGCATAAGATACCCGCCGGAAATCATGGAAATGATAAGGAAGCAACGAAGAGCGCGGAAAAAGTGTCATAAAACTCGGGCTCAGCAAGATAAAATGTCCTTTCATAGGCTCTGCAACTTGTTGAAAAAATCGATCAAGGACTTCAATAACCAAGGTATTAATAACTACCTAGAAAGCCTCACAGCGACAAAAGATACCAATTACTCCATAGGGAGAGCCGATAAAAGTCTTCGAAAGCCCCAAATACACGTGTCGTTAATAAGAAGAAACCAAACGTTCAAACCATTATACGCGGAAGTGCTTTCAGAGAACGTCAATACGCTAGACGTGACGACGAACCTTCCAATAGAAAAGGCTACACTTAAACAAGTTATAGACACGCTTAAGCCCAATGAGACCCCTGGATATGACTTAATTACTGGAGAGATACTTAAAGCGCTGCCGAAAAAAAAAGTTTGCTAAAGCTGCTCTATCTTATAAATGTCACCATAAGACTAGAGCATGTACCGCATCAATGGAAAATTACCGAAATTTTATGGTTCCGAAACCCGGTTAACCGCTGACTGAACTCAAGTCATACAAACCAATATCGCTCCTGCCGATTATATTGAAGGTCTTCGAGCTAATCTTACTTAAGACCGATTATTGACACAAATCGCCTCTTGCCCGGCTTTAGAAGCCAATACTCTACTGTTGACCAGGTGCATCGAATAACCGATGTAATTGAACGAACAATCGAGTGCAAAGTAGTCTGTTCAAGCGCATTCCTTGATATTTCTCAAGCGTTTCGATAAGGTATGGTACGAGGGCCTGAAATATAAACTTCGACAAGTGCTACCCGAGCAATTAACTCATATTTTAAGTTTATATCTAGATGACCGACTCTTCCGTGTCAGACACGAAAATGAATATTCCAATTTTAAGACAATAAAGGCGGGGGTGCCGCAAGGAAGTGTACTTGGCCCTCCGCTATATTTCCTTTTTACCCGCGATATACCGCAAACGGACGATACTGTGCTATCCACATCCACACATATCCAAAGACTTGGACAAGTCTGTCCATGTGAACTTCACTCTCAAGAAAAATGACAATCTACCTGTGTTCATCAACGCAGTACGAATTTCTTTCACGAACGAGGCCAAATATCTTGGTATGACACTCGAAGCTAAGCTTAAATGAAGAGCACACGTTAAGAAAAAACCTGAAGAGTTTGAGATTAGCACTGGCTTTTTGGAAAGTATTCCAAGCTCAGTTTAGAAAAAAAAATTGCTGCCATATAAGAAGGTGCTGAAACCGGTCTGGACATATGGTATACAGCTTTTGGGTTGTACCATAACTAGTAACGTTAACGTCTTACAGAATTCCAAAACAAAGTTTTCCAAGGGTTTGTTAATGCACCGTGGTACATTAGAAACGATGATATCCACAGAGACCAAGGAGTCGAAAACGTTCAGAACGAAATTAAAATGTTTGCGCGAAAACACAAAAATCGACAACAAGAACATACGAACATTTCTGTTCAATAGATCCTTGACGAGATAAATTTATTGCACCGTCTGAAAAGGACTAAGCCTCTCGGTGATCAACAGCGCTTAATTTTTTAGAGTACGTAGGAAACTTCAAAGGAAAATCCCCTACAAAACATCTTATCATAGCAAAATAAAATTCAAAAGAAAAACTGCTTGTTTTGTGTGAACTCAGTCGTCAAAGTGTTTTTTTAGTAAGTAAGAATATCACACTACTATAAGCACCGGGCTTGTAGTGTCTATGAAGATTTCTCACCCACCCATCCAGTAGTCCCCCTCAGATACATTGCACTAGTATCAACGCTTTTTCCAATCCTCGAAGCACTTCTCATAACCCCTTTTTGGTATAGGCTTCAGATCTTTTAGGGATGCCGTTTTTATTTCCTCTATCGTTTGAAATCTCCGTCCTTTCATAGGTGTTTTCAGTTTTGGGAACAGGAAAAGGTAGCATGTGGCCAAATTCTGTGAATATGGTGGCTGATTATCGTGCAACCAACAATGAATGAGCATGTGCATTATCGTCATGCAAAAGCCATGAATTGTTTTTCGACAATTCCGGACGTATTACTTCTCGTAAACGGCGCAAAGCTTCAAGGTAATATCGAACTTGGCGTGCTTTTTTCGGTCTTGGCTCTCCTGGGTGCTTCTATTGGGAGGTTTGGGTTTTGGTTTCGACGTCATATCAATATACGCATGATTCATCACCAGTTGTGACATTTTTGAACGTGTCAGGATCATCATTGAGATATACAAGAGCTCCCGAACAATGCTCATGTGATCTTTCTTCTGATCAAAATTAAGAAGTTTCGGAACAAACAAACATCCGAAAAAATTGCATGACACAAGCCGACCGATATGTCAACATTCTCAGCAACTTCTTTTATGGTAATTCGAAGATTTTCCAAAACAATTTTTTTCACAGCTTCGACGTTATCATCTTTTGTTGATGTGCTGGGGCGTCCAGAGCGAGGTCCGTCATTGACAACTTCTCGGCTATCTTCGAAGACTTGTACCACTTGTAAAATTTTTTTTTACTAAGAAAAGACAGTTAACATTTCAAGTGTTTTCAAACTGGAGTTACTCAGATAACCTGAAGGCACTTACATCGAGTTGAAAGTAGGGAATCTCTGAATCATATTAGAGATTCACTACCCAGGTAACGTAATCAAACATCATCACAACCAGCTCCTATCAACGAAATCGCAAGTATGCTGTCAACACAACACGCGCCGTTGTTGACGGATTCAATTCAATGCAATCTCATTTATTTTTTATTTGATTGAAATAGTATAAATAAGATGCGTAGGTGGTGTGGTAGGCAAAGGGTAGGCACTGAGATGTGTCAACCTGGCGTTGAAAATGTTTCTACGTATCAATTGTGCTTATTTTACTTCAAAAGGAGAAAGATGACGACACCAAAGACAGATGCCAGGAGCTCTTGGACAAGACTTACGAGCAGTGCCCTAGCATTAAAACATCGGAACGTCTTGAGCCAACATCGGCTCGGAACAGTCCGTGTTGTGTCTAAGATACGGTTTCGGATATCCGAATATCTCAAAGGCAAGTAAATTCCGTGAGGAAGTTAAACGTCGGATGGCTACAGTCGCAAGAGATTGCCAAATCCTTTTCCGATCGTCTTTCCCTTAATCTATTACGAGGTACTATCGTAATCGGTGGCAACATTGTCACTGATGTGCTGGAACACCACAACAAAATCTCTTATTTGACGAAGACTGCCAGCAAGGACATGCATCTTAACCAGATACATACAAAGCGGCGCTGCATAGAAAGACTACAGCTGCTCACAAGTTATACGAGCAGAAGTGGAGAGACGAACATCAGCTCCGCAAGAGTAAAACAAAGGAGTATGAGAAGCGCGGGTTAAGCAAATTGAGAGATGCTACTCCAGGAATGATATTCGGAAGTTTTACCAAAAGATATGTTAAAAGCTTGTGCAGAAAAACAATCGAACATCGTAGCAGAGTTACAGTCGATGCTGAGGATTTGAAAAGAGTATTTCTGTAGACTGTACAAGTTCAGCTGTGAAGACGAACCAAATACCGCGTTCAGACAGAATGAACCTTTCAACCTGGATGATGTAGGTCGACAATTCCATAAACCCGAGCACCAAATCAATACACACCACCTATTCACCGATCCGCGTTTGACAGCATCTATCTAAGGCGATTTCTAGCCTTGGCATCCTGCACGCTGCTCCATCAAGGTAAAGAACTCACCGCGACTTTGACAACAATGAAAAATTACAACAAGGCAACCGCTCTTATGCGATTTCTCTATCATCACTCTTGAAAGAGTAGTGGAAAAAGCGTGGCGCTTTAGCGAGTATGGAGACGGAAGCGGCGAAGACGGGTATAACAACAAGAAAGGACACCCAATACCGAGGTTGAGGTTTTAGATGATTTCAGGATTTTCATATATCTCCATGAAGCAGTTACCATTTATATCAAAAGGCGTAGCATAACTCATTGGGATTGGCGATGAAAGACATTTCCTTTTTTTTTCTATTTCCCTGTCACACGGATTCAATGAATAAACTTCAAACTCGTGCATGAGTACATACATACCACTGAAAGACGTCTTTTTGGCAGTGGGTCTAATCAACTTGTGTAAAAGTCGGCATCACCTGATGGTTGACGTTTGCCCAGTACAACCGGATTGCTGAGAATGATTTTAGCGAATTCGGCAACATCTATGAGAGTCCTGATTAACTTCGAATTGTTCAGTTATTCCCTCTGGATTTTTACTTTTCGTTTGAATATCATCGTACATATCGCGCATCATTCTTATGTACTTTTTATATCTTGCGCCATTCGCTTCGCCGATCGGTAGTTGTTACAATTTTTCGTGTCGCCTTTGCCTTTGTACTATAGAACAAGATAGCTTACCTTTCATTGGCTAGGCATTCGATCGCCACTCACTATTTTATCAAAATATTATAGAATCGTGAATGATTTAAACCCAGGATTTTCGATTGTGGCCCATTCTTAGGAGAATATCTGATCTGGCCCAACTGCAGCCTATGCCTGATTCATTCTTTGTACTGCTGGGCTAAGTTCGGTTTCCGCAAGATCCGTCCTTTACTCCTTGTGTGTTGTGGGGTGTTTCTTCTAATATCCGTTACAATTCGGAATATTAATTGTCACATGTGCGCTAGCTACGGTTATCTTCACCACTTGTCCAACTAAACACGTACTGTATCGTTTTCGCTTTTTCAGACCATCCCAACAATAAAATTTTTGCTATACTCCTCCATTTTTTTTTTCAAAGTTATTTCAGAAACCTTGTGCGCTTTCTGTATTACGAAAATCAGCGTTCTATGAGAAATGTTTTTTGTACTATTCGAGGAACATACAGTGCGCATAATCGACCTACTAAGACCACTATTGCAAATACCATTCGCAAATTTTAGTTTCAGTTTACATTCATCCAGCACGTAGTGAAGAGACTATAGTATCTATAGCTAAGAGTGTACGCGAAGACCGTGGCGAATCGATTCGTCGTCGTTCTCAGCAGCTTGGTTTGGCATATTCTACAACTGGGCGTATTTTACGTGAGGATCTCGGCCTAAAAGCGTGCAAAATTCAACGTGTGCAAGAATTGAAGCCAGGCGACTAGAATTTGCGTCATATTTTCAGTGAATGGGCTCTGGAAAAACTCTATGAAAATCCGGTGTTTTATCGTGGAATTTTGTTTAGTGATGAAGCCCATTTCTGACTCAATGGATACGCTAATAAACAAAATTGCGTATTTGAGCTGATAAGCAACCCAAAGAGTACCAAGAGCAACCATTACATCCAATAAAACAACGGTATGGTGTGGTTTATGGGCTGGTGGAATCATTGGTACATATTACTTCAAACGTTACGGTTAACGGACTATGTGCTTCCTGAGATTCAAGCACATGGTCTATGGTTTCAAAAAAATGGCGCATCGAGGCATACAGCGCATGAAACAATGGACTTGTTGAGATATCATTTTGCTGAGAACTTAATTTCACGTTTTGCTACGGTAAACTGGCCGCCTTGATCGTGCGATATCACACCTTTGGACTATTTTCTCTGAGGATGTGTAAGGTCCCAGGCCTCAAGAATAAACCAGCTATGATTGACGCTTTGGAAGCCAACATAACTCCTGTTATCTGCTATATACCAGTCGCTATGCTTGAACAAGTCGCCTAAAAGTGGACCTTCCAAATGGACCACCACAGATGCAGTGGTGACCAACATTTACACAACGTAATTTCTGAAAGGTAAATGCCATAAATTGTTCCTTTAGTCGATAGTAAAAATTTTAAGTTTACTTTCAAATTTATGTGCTTTATTTTACATTATAAATCATACGTCACGATGAATCACTCTATATATGAACATCTGAAACTTCGTTCATAATGATGAATAGAAGCTTCGGAGCGTTTCGAAAGATCTTCATCCTTCATCCTGAGATATTGTATGCACCGCGCTAAGATCTCAAAATGTAATTAATACCTACTCATAGTAAAAATGAACTGGGATGCAGATTGGAAGTTAAAATGGGAATACATAAAGCAGTGCTTTAAGCACGCTGCTTTTTAACATCTTGCAAGATGTTCTATTGAAGCAGAAACCTAATGTGTTCTCTTCCTTTTGCCGATGATAACGTTGCCATAAACAATGGATTGATAACGCAACTCTTAATAAGTGATAATGTACTTTGACTCGCTACCACCAAGAAAAGTGCGACTATGATGTTACACAAAGAGTTGTGAAGGGGTGGCTTAAATGGCCCGAAAGCTCCGCAGTGAGAAAAATGCCAGTCAAACCTAAGGGTTTGTTGTAACCGAGAGTAATTTCTTCAATTTTAAAATACGCGCCGCAATGATGGACAATATACGAGAAGTGTAAAGAAAAAATGGCAGCGACCGACGGAGGAATGCTTCTAAGGTCCGCCAAAATAGGTCAACCCCATAAGCGGTGCAGCAGCAACGGAGATGCGTATAAAAATTATACTCGTAAAGTATTCGATGTAGTTGCATTCGTTTGATATTTCAACGGTTAATAAACGAAGGGCTAGTGGAAGCAAGTGACAAGATAGAATAGCACTAAGGCCTCAAGGCATAAAAGTAATTTAAAATTAATCCTGCGAGCTTCCTTCATAGTTTCTATGAAGTGCATTCGAGAGTTTTCTTAACAACCGAAGATAAAACGTTACTTCACTCTTTGCAATGCGGCATTTATTATCGTATTCCAGAACACGATTGCAACTTCAATTAAACCAAACAACTGGGTTTCGAAAGTCTGAAAGGAACAACAAAGGTGATGCCAATCAAGAAGTCGATCTGCTACTGTTCCTTTTGAACAATATATTCGTAAATATTTGTTCAGGCAAATTGTTCTTTGTGAGTTTGTATGACTAAACACTTTTCACCAAAAGAAATGTATCTGGGATAAAAGAAATGGTTGTACAAGTGTGCTTCAAAAATCAAGCCAACATTTGTAATTTAACTGGGCCGGATAAATTCTAAAATTCTTCTCCTGACGAAAACCTTCTGTATTTTCTACAAGTAAGACATGCCATACGTATCTATCTATCTATCTATAGACACAATGAACATATTGTATGTATAAGGATGACTCATTCGTATAAAAAATAAAACTATAGATATCCCTCCTTTCGAGGAAAAGTCTAAATTCAATTAAAAATGTCAGAAAAGCATTTTGAGATAAAGACACCCAGAAAGATTCTTGTCTGACATTTAAAAAAAATAATATTCTCCTCCCCTCTGGGGCCAATACTTTTGGTTTTCGCGGTCTTGGATAGAATTGAAACTTTTTAATTTAACATTTAGTATAAAATATCTACAGGATGACAACTGGGTTAAATGAGGTAGGCCTATCCTGCCTAGTTCCAATGGGACTAATGACTCCCATGGAACTTTAAAAGAGAGTGATATATTTAGACAAACAAAAGAATAGAATTTGATTATTCAATTCAGTTGTAGGCGCAAAATGTGAAGTGTTCAAAAAAGAAGAAAAAAAATTTTTTTTCATAACCAAAGAAGAGTTGTATTTCAATAAAGTGACTTCGTAAGTCCTTCTTGACACGTTCTACAATGTATTTAAATGGCTTCTGTGACTGTTTCCTGCACCTTGGAGATTTTAAGAAAGGAAATACTGAAATACTTCCCTCGGATTATGAACGAATACATCACCTTTGGAATTTATATGCCAAGAAATATTCAAGTTTGATTGAATGAGTTTAGTAGTCGTTCTTAGATAAAAGTGTTCAAAGAAGTCTTTTGAATTCATGTGAAGGAAATCTTAAATTCTATTTAAAGTAAGCACATCGAAATTGGTGTTATTGGTTTTTTATTTAATGTATAGGGTGATTCATTGTAAGGTTTGATTTATAATGTAAAATAGAATACATAAATTTGAAAGTGAACTTAAAATATTTACTATCGGTTAAGAGAACAATTTATGGCACTTACTTCTTAAAAATAATATCATGTACATTTTTGGCCACGACTACGTCTAAGGTGGTCCATTCGGAGAGTCCAATTTTGGGCGACTCGTTCGAGCATAGCGACTAGTATCTCGCGGATAACACGACAAATGTTGGCTTCCAAAGCGTCAATCCTAGCAAACGATAGAAAATAGTCCAAACGTGTGATATCGCACGATCTAGGTGGCCAATTTACCGTAGCAAAATGTGAAATTAAGTGCTCACCAAAATGATTTCTCAACAAGTCCATTGTTTCATGCGCTGTATAGCTCGTAGCGACATCATGTTGAAACCAGAGTTCACCGAGACCATGTGCTTGAATTTCAGGAAGCACATTGTCCGTTAATAGCAACATTTCGTTTTGCCTCATTTTTGAAGAAATATGGACCAATGATTCTACCAGCCCATAAACCACACCATACCGTTGTTTTTATTGGATTTAATGGTTGCTCTTGGTACTCTTCGGGTTGGTCATCATTATTAACGTATCCATTGAGCCATAAATGCGCTTCATCACTGAACAAAATTTCACAATTGAGTTTTCCCAGAGCTCATTCACTGAAAATATGACGCAAATTCAAGTCGCCTGGCTTCAATTGTTGCACAAGTTGATTTTTGTACGCTTTTAGGCGGATATCCTCACGTAAAATACCATACACCAAGTTGTCGAATACGCCAAGCTAAGCTAAGTTACAGCTGCTAAAGTCCCTTCAGTACGTTCTGAATGTGGTATAACCGGTCGAGTATCATCCACTAATGTAAGCTGGGACTCAAATTTGAGAATGGTATTTGCAATAGTGGTTTCAGTAGGTCGATTATGTGCATCGTAAGTTCCTCGAATCGTACGAAAAACATTTCTCACAGAACGCTGATTTTCGTAATAAAGCTGAACAATTTGAAGACGCTGTTGTATAGTAGTGTGAGTCTTTTCATGATGACTTGCCAAACGATAGGAGTCACGCGTGATCTGTCTAAAAAAGCCTTTTGAAAATTAAACTTCACGATGAATCACCCTATATTTAGCATCGAAAAAATATTGCCCACGAATGCTGTAAAGCTTGAAGCTCAAATGCATGTCATTGTTATAGCTTACATTTCGTTTTCCGCTGATAATACATTCGAAAAGGTGCACCCTGATATCGAAGCGTTGAGAAGTACAGACTTTATGTTTTTGTTGTCCTTCTTGTAATATGTGACTCTCTCTAGGGCGCTTACAGATGTCAGTGCTGAGCCGCTGTTTGCTTAGACAATGTTGCAATTATTTCGTAGAATTCGTTTTACTTTTAGCGGACTCTCCAGTGTTTAGATCCAATTTGTCCTCCAGCTGATGCCTACTTTACGTTGTTGACGGTTCTGACACGAAATCGACCGCACTCCTGTGAGTTAGTTGCTTTTATTTTCAAATGAATTCCCTGTTAGATAGAAGGTTAGAAGGTTATATTAGCAATGAACTCAGCCGACGATCAAATGAAGTCACTCTCTGGTGAGTAGTGCAAGCGTGAGGATATTGCAAAAAGTCTTTACACTGCGAAGTGGCCGTTCTACCATTATTTGTTTGATATTTTAGGGAATTGGATCAGCTCAATCTGAGCGACTTTGTTTAAGGTGACAACGCTGTTGAGTCGTTGATGGGTACGAGTAGCTGTTAAGTGCTTTGGGTATCAACTGACTATTCGACTGTGTGTTACATTTAGATGGTAACATCTCTACTTAGTTCGAGGTCCTATCACTCCTATTCTAATTTTTTTCGAACCATTTATATCCCATTCGTGTGAATCATCGTTTAGCCATTTAGAATTTCTGTTTCATTCCTTCCTAGTGCAGAAGAAGAACCTGTACCAATTTCTAAAAACTCAGGATTTGACATTTTAATATTCCCAGGTGACCAAAGCGGTTGCCATTTTTGAAATGGTTTGCGCGATATATGGCTGATTTTTCTTAAATTGCTATATGATGTGGAGCTAGGTTCTAAATAACATTTACTCTCTAATACTCGTTAATAGGTCAGTCGATTTTTCCGTACTCCTTAACATGGAAGACGAGAGGCTAATGGGTCTGTAGGATTTCAGAGAATCTGGGGCTTTGTTGCCTTCCGTAGGTATATAGATAACCTTAACTGCTCTCGAAGTCGTACCTCTACATAGAAGTAATTGGAAGATATCTAATGATACGGGCAATTTATAGGGTTTGCTATTATCGGATTTCAAACTTTGCTGCAGGTTTTAAAATATTGGTATTTTTCGGAAAGCTATGCAGAGGCAGTTATATTTTTATATTGTCACTAACAGCAACTTGTGTTTTCTCTTCTTTGAGTCTTCGTAGGGCATTGGTCGCTTCAACTCTATCCATCTTTTTTTCAGTGTTTTCTGCTCAATTATTTGTGCCACGTTCGCTAAGGGTGACTTAGAATTTTGTCTGCCTAGATAAACGCGCTTAAGGTGTGTCAAATCTTCCGTATAGTACTAGTAATTTCCATAGACTGTTGGCCGATTCTGATATTGCCGTAGATATCTATTTAAGAAGTTCTTAAACTTTCGTTTGACTGTGATTACTTTTCAAGTAATACATCCATATTTAAGTACTTACTCAACAGTATAGTGAACAGTTTCGAAAGTTGTTTTTTAAGACTTACTGAATCCAAATTTTGCTTTCTTGATTGTATCGCTCAGTCAGTCGGTGCGATTATTCCTTGATTACATAAAATATCAATCTTCTTGTCCAGCTAAGTAAAATTAAGTGAAGAATTTTGTAAAGGCAAAGTGTTCGTGGTTTTAAACGTATTTATATTGAACTTCACTCACTCACTTGAACCTCACGGATGGGAGAGGATTAGCTGTAATCCCCTGTGAAAGGAAGCAGATGTCGTTAGGGTATATGTCGTGGCTCATTGAATTCCTTTGCTTCTTTTAGATTATCCTGTAAGGATAATATCGGTTATTTTCATAAAAAAAAAAATGATAAAATGAAATGCAAACTTTAATGCGCCTAACCGCTTACCATTGTGTAAAACATTATATCATGCAACTTTATATGATGCTCTAACATTAACAAGGATTTTGTCAGGAAAAATCCTTCTGGAAAAAAATAAAAAAGCTAAAATCAGGTAAAATATATGTGCGTACTCGTGTATTTATTCTCATTGCTCTGTCATGATCCGCAAAACATTTTCTTATATATGGTCGTAGCAGGAAAGTGTAAATTGAAGGACTGCTAGTTTGATTTTGAAAATGGAATCCAAGCGTTCTATTGACAGTTGTTGTAAACCATTGGATTACCCTTCTTCGAAAAGTAAGGTGACTTTACATTTAAAAAAAAAAAAAATTTATTCAACGCTTTATCCAATCTTCGAAATATTTCTCATAAGGCCTTTTTGGTATAGCCATCAGTTCATCTAGGGATGCTGTTTTTATTTGCTCAATCGTTGCAAATCTCCATCGGCAAATCTCAGTTTCGGGAACAGGAAAAAGTAGCATGGGACCAAATCTGTTGAATATGGGGGCTGAATATCGTGAAAAGATGTTTATGAGCATTTAATTATCGTGATGCAAAAGCCATGTATTGTTTTCCCATAATTTCGGAGGTTTTTTTCGCATTTATTCCCGCAAACGGCGCATAACTTCAACGTAATAATCCTTATTGACCGTACGACCTTGAGTTAAAAACCCCTGATGAACTAATCCACGGCAATCGAAAAGTCGGACATCATAGCCATATAACCATGATTCGACACCAGTTATGAACGTTTTGAGTATGTCAGGATTGACATCATTCAAGAGCTCCTGAGTGATGTTTATGTGATGTTTCTTCTGATCAGAATAAAGAAGTTTCGGAACAAATTCTGCTGATACACGTCTCATGATCTAAACACCCGAAAAAATTGCATGACACGAGTCGACCGATATGTCAACATTCTCAGCAACGATTTTCGAAAACAACTTTCTTCACAGCTTCGACGTTCATCGTCTTCTGTTGGTGAAGATGACGTCCAGAGCGAGGTTTGTCATTGGCATCTTCACGGCCATTTTGGAAGAGCTTGTACCACTTGTTAACACATTTTTTTTTTATTTAGAGCAGTCTCACTGTATGCCACTGTCAAAACTTCAAATGTTTTAGAGAGTTAAGTACTCTATTTTTTACAAAAAAATTGATTCAAATATTCAAATTCTTTGCTCCATTTTTTATAATAAATGAAAATCGCCTATTACACCAAAACACGTCTAACCTTTCTCTCTGTCAAAAACAAACTTAGTAAGCTATACACTTGAAACTGTGAAAACATGTGTACCAATTCACCTTACTTTTTGAACATACTTCGTATATATCCTTATACCAAAGCCTCATTTTTTTATTGCCTACATTGTCTGTATTACCCACTAGATCACCGTAATCAAGCAGTGTTGGGCGCGGTAAGTACGTAGGTAGGTGACCACATGGGAACTGAGTACTCCGCGTGCTGTTGACAAAAACGCGCCACATGGGCATAGTACCCCGGCGTTAAATCCGCGGACCCTACAAATTAATTTGTATCGTTCCCTTGATAATAATAATTATAATATGAGACGGTTTATGTAGGTATACGAAACAATTTTGCTTTGAAGCGCTTAAGAATACACACACGGATCTTGCTTAGAGCAGCCAGCTCTTTTAAGCTCATTTATATTGTATTGATGTTGCCGGTCGCCATAGATTTAGCCTGACACAAGAAGTGTTATTATGTCTTTTTTTCTTTTCACATAATTTTCATCGTTTAGTTAAATTCTCTATTCAATTTGAACTTTGAGTGAGAAAAGCTGCTCAGTCCGTTACTGGGTGCTTGCTGACACATTGAGATATACGGTTTGTCTATTTCTTGCCGCCATAAACATATGTATTTCTGCCCACTAGCTCAGGAAATACTCTTCAAAAACTTTCAGGTGCCGTCATCAGCTGCATGCTTAGATTTGCTGACTTCCGCACCGAGATGGTCTTCGAATTATTCGCGCATTACATGATCTTGAAATTTGTCACACATTGAACTCGCGTAAGCAAACATATGGTCAGTCGTTCGCAGATCTCACCAGAGAACAGACGTGATTCGGCTTTACACAAAGTAAAATAGTGAAACAGTTTCGTCCTCAACACAATTAGTTGACACTTAATTCGTTGACTCGGTGGTCGTGCGATTAGCGGCGTCGGTCATTGAAAAGTAGGACACGGGTTCGAGTCCAGCCCCAAACTTGGAACTTTTTTATATATATTTTTTCCCCACTCAAAGTGTTTTTTAACAACAAAAAGAAAATAAAAAAAAAAAGAAAATAAAATCACGTGATGGATGGTGGAGAGCGCTCCGCTCTTCCCATAACGGGAGTGGGAATAGCAAACAATAATGTTGTGAGTGGCGCGGCGAAAGCCATTAAAAGGAGGAGGAGTCTGAAAACCCCTCTTTATATTAATAAAAAGAAAATAATAACGGCTGATGTGGTCCATTATGAGGGGGGCAACAACAACTTTGCCTCTCTAGCGGCATCCGAGTCGGAAGATGAGGATGAAGAAATCACCGACATAAACAGCAGCATACAAAAGCTGCAAGAAAAAGTGCTTGCTATTAAGCAAAAACAAAAAGCACGCAGGCAGAGGGAGCAATTGGAAGCAGCGAGCTCCGAACAACAAAACCAGCAGCAGCAAACAAAACAGCAGCAGCAAACAAAACAGCAGCAGCAGAAACAACAGCAGCAGCAGACACAACAGCAGCAGCAAAAACAACAGCAGCATCAGAAACAACAGCAACAGCAGAAACAGCAGCAGCAGCAGAAACAACAACAACAGCAACAGCAGCAACAACATCAACAGCAACAGCAGCAGAAGAAGAAGGAGAAGGTGCCACCCATCAATACCTATAAATTAGAGGTAAGTGCAACCAAGGACCTGTGTAAGTTGGTCATTGGTAACAATTTTAGCATTAAGAGATTGGGGAACGATCGTCATGCCATCCATTGTAATACAGTGGAGGGCTACGCGAAAGTGAAAGAGCTCCTAAAAGAAACGACGACGGAGCACTTCTCATTTACACCGAAGTGTGAAAAGCGGCAATCGATGCTGCTAAAGGGGTTGGAACCGTCTTCTGATCCTGAGGAGATCCTGGCACTGCTCAAAGAGAAGGAGTGCGAAGGACTCAAGTTTGTGGGGGTAAAGCCATTTACCACAGCTAGAGCCAGGCGGGAGAGGCGGAGTCTGCCGTTCTTCCTGGTGCAGCTCAGTCCCGAAAGCCGTCTGGATAGTCTAAGGAGTATCAATGTCCTAGACTACCAGGTGGTTCACTGGGAAAAATTAAAAAGGAGCGAAGGCGTTATACAATGCGTTCGCTGCCAGAGGTTCGGGCACGCAGCGTCGAACTGCCAAATGCAGCCTCGATGCGTGAAGTGCGCTAAGAACCACAGCTCCGAGGAGTGTGCTCTGGGTGTTGACGGAGCATCCGATAGGTCGCAGCTCTCGTGCGTGTTATGTGGAAACGTGGGACACACCGCAAACTATCGGGGTTGTCCTAAGTTCGCCGACATTAAGAAAGCAAAACTGGCTCGGCAACAGAAGGTGGAGGTCAAACGTTCACCTGTTAGGTACCAAACACCAGCCGTCACGTCCCAAATTTCCTACGCCCAAATGGCGGCAGGAAGGGGGGCTACGGTACAGCAAGCGACTGTTGCTTCTCCGGCGCCAATGACGAGAACAACGGAAGCTGCACCTAACATGCTGGCCATCTTGCTCGCAATCCAAGGGCAGATGGCTCAGCTGCAAAAGCAGGTGCAAGAACAGGCCAAGCGAGTGGACCAGATCTACGCGCTGCTGCCGGGCCTAACGCAACATATGTCGTAATGGGTACGCACATGGTGGAGCAGACTTTGAAGGTCCTTGCGGTGAATGTTAATTCACTGATTAGGATCGAACGAAGAGCCGCGATGTTTAAATTGCTACAAGACCAAACTCCTGATGTGCTTTTCGCTAGCGAAACCAAGCTAACCGATAATCACAAACTGGAGTACAATAATTATATTGTTAGAAGAAGAAACCGGCCCAGATCCAAACGTGGAGGTGGTGTCGCGATCTTCATTAAAGAAGGCATAAAATTTCACAGAGTGTACAAGGGCGTGTTGCGCAGGTTCCGGGTGTTGGAAGCTGTGGTCATTTACATCCCGCTCCGTAGTGGAAAGCGGCTGTACTTGGCCTCCGTTTATGCACCTGAGGCTTCACAATCCACTTTATTCATTACAGAGCTCGACACGCTTTTTCGACTTCTGAGGCTGGAATCGGGGGAGAATTATTTTATAATCGGCGGAGATTTCAACGCTAAACACAGAGATTGGGGAAATCAGTTGCCAAATACTAGAGGGAACCTACTACGCGATTGGTGGGGTCAGCACGATGTCATGTACAGACTCGGTATTAAAGCGACGGATAACCCATCGTTTCCCAGAGGCGGGTCTTATTTGGATCTACTGCTGTACGACGAACGTATACGACTAACAGGCACGAATTTACAAACGCTAAACTGTCTGCGCACTTTCGTGTATGACAGTGACCATTGCGGTTTTAGCACCGAAATTACAGTTCCCAACGAAATTGCGGAATTGGAGGAGTTTATCCAAAGATATTCTTACAACTACAGTAAGGCTCGATGGACACGCTTCTCCGCAACCTTGACAAGAGCGCTCTACTCGAACACGCTCAACCCACCGTCCAATAGGAATTTGTCAAACGAGGAGATCGACAATTACCTAAAACAAATGGACGAGACAATTAAACAAACTATGGACAATACAATACCGCGGTATCGACGTACGACTAACGAAGACCTGTTCCGCAATCCTACTATTGACGCACTGCACCGACAGAAAAGTAGACTTCTGTCAAGACTCAAAAACTTGTACAGACAGTTTACTGACAGACAACACCCGGAGATCAGGACACTGAAGTCGTCGATTAAAAATCTGCAAACGTTAATAAAAGAGAATTACAGAATTTCTGTAAGTCTGTATTGGAACAACAAGATTCGGGCTGTAAACACCAGTAACCCGAATATGTTCCCGCAAATAAATAAACTATTTCGAAGAAAAAATCAAAATGACCTTCAGTGTCTTAAACTAGCCCGGACATCAGACAACGAACGGTTACTGACAACAGCAGGTATTGATCCAAATGAGGCCGCTGATGATGACGACTTCTTTGTGATCGAGGATCCACAGGAGAAGGTTGAGACCATAGGGGCGACTTTCCAGGAAGTATACAAGGCCAATGATACCATTGGCCCTAATTATGACCTGGACGATCGCGTCTTGGTGCACGACTTCTACATTCGAAATGAAGTAGAGAACTGGCGAACCGAGGGCTCTGGTTTCACCCGGTTCAGCGACGAAAACATGGCAAATAATGTCATTATCAGAGGGGGTGAACTACCCCCGTTCATTTCGAAGGAAGAACTCCATGAGATCTTCGACACAATCAGAAGTAAGAAATCAGTGGGGATCGATGGTATTCCGAACATCGTGCTTCGACATCTTCCTCTAGAAGCGGTGGACATTTACGCCACCCTGTTTAATAATGTAATGAATAATGCACATTATCCAGCGCATTGGAAAACGGCGGTGGTTCAACCTATCCCCAAAAAGGGAAAGGATATATCCAATCCAGCGAATCTCCGATCGATAAGTCTCCTTCCGAATATCAGTAAGGTGTTTGAAAAGGTAATCAATAGAGCTCTGTCTAGGTGGGTTGAGGACAAATATATAGTTCCGGATAATCAATTCGGTTTTAAGGCGGGACATGATATCTCACATGCCGCGTCTAAACTGGTGTCCGATATCCAATGGAATAAAGGCAAAAACCAATGTACCGGTGCCTGCCTTGTTGACTTGGAGAAGGCCTTCGACACCGTATGGTTAGAGGGTCTTTTCTATAAGCTGACTAGGCTGGGGATCAGTAAACCACTCTTGTACATTCTTTATAATATGTTAACCAACAGACAGTTCATCGTGAAGAATGGTGATGTAACTTCTGTTGGAATATTTCAAATTAAAAATGGTCTTCAGCAAGGCGCGGTCAATTCGCCGATCCTGTTTAACATTTATACAAGCGACTTGATAGGTTCACTTCCCCATACTATTGCGTACGCAGACGATTTGATAGCGTACAGAACAGGTCCAAAAATCGAGGTCATCAATACTCTCTTGCAGCGTGACTTCGATAAGATAAGACGATTTTGCGATGACTGGAAGTTAAAAATCAACTTTCAGAAGTCGGAAACCATTCTCTTTAGGACGCCGTTGTCTAGAGCCTCTAGAGATACCAGAAAAAATTGGCGAACGTTCTCGATCATTGGACAACGCGGACAGTCTCTTGCCTGTCGAAAGGTAGTCAGATACCTTGGGATCTGGCTAGATCAGTTTCTGTATTTTGACAAAAACGTAGATGCTGCTCTGGTCAGAGCTAAAGGCGCTTTTGCCCTTACAAAGAGACTGTTTTATAGCAGCCAACTCGATGCGAGGGTAAAGGTAATCTGCTACATGGCCCTTATCAGGCCCATGTTGGTATTTGGGTGTCCCGTGTGGTTCAATGTGCGAGCAAGCTTAATGGAAAAGATTCGGGTGTTTGAGAGGGCTTGCCTTAGGGCTTGCCTTCGCTTGTACAGAACACCAGAGTCGGAGTACAAAAAATTTTATCGTAATGAGGTCCTGTACAACAGAGCGAACCTAATACGAGTGGACAACTTCGTAATTAAGCTGACTCGAAGGCACATTGCAAGAGCAATGGCCTCGACGAATAACCTGATATCTGGGGCTTACTATCCCAATTACCGTTACCACGAGAGTGTGCGCTCTGACGGCTTCGTTCCACCGGAAGCATTCCTCTACTTAGATCAAATAGGGTTGATCCAGGATAGATCAGCAGTTCCGTTAATCTTCCATGTCGCTCGGAGAGCTGGGGACAGGCGACTCAACTACAACAGAGACGTCGCACATAGAAGTGTGGATCGTCTCAGGTTCAGTAGGGCGGTGGGAAATCGCGATAAGAGGGATGTCGTTCGGCAGCACCAGCATTTCTGGTGGTTGAATGATGGAGAAGATGTTTCGTCGTCGTTTCCGTCAAGTACGGACCAGCCTCACTAATGAGGCAGAGCTGACCAATCTATTTGCTCTGTAAATAGCGATGGCCAGCTTGCATAGGTTTTTAGGTTAGCACTTAAGAAATATACACATATATTGGTATATACAAAGGTATATACCAATATATGTATATAATTGTGTAATGTCTATGTGTGTTTATGTGTGTATTGTGTATGTAGGATTAGGTAGATTAAGGTTTATTTTAAGTTAGATATTAAGTTTTTATAAAAAATAAAAAATTACATCCATAGGCTAAGTTTTTTGTTAAATATTTTTTCTTAGCCCTAAGTATACAAAATAAAAATTTTTAAATAAAATGTAAATGAAGTCGAAAGACATAGATATAAGAATTTAGATTAGCTTAGAGTGCCTGTGTGGGGCCAGTAGGTTAGTATAAGATTGTTAAGTAATTGTAAGCTAGCATTTAAGCATTTTTTGTTAGTATGTAAGAGTTAGAGTTTAAGAAAATAAAATGCATTTAAAACTAAACTAAAGCAAACATATGGTATTAGGGCGATTAACGGATGCTACTCGTATCTATTCTATCAGATTTTACATTACAAAACTTGTGTTCAAGGTCGGTGGACTGTTCCCAATTTCATGCAACGCGCCAATGAAAAAATTTAAAATTCTTTTGGCATTGAGTGATAGCAAAAATAACATTGACTGGAAGCCTTGAAACATTTAGAGTTCTTATCAAACTCTGAGTGGAAGCTTTGAAGTACATTTATCTGCGAAGAGTGAGGTCTAAGATTTTTGCGTTCTTCAAAGAAAATAGGGTCAAATTCTTGATTGGCTTTGAAGATTTGACTTCATTCTTTTGCTAGCTTGAGTACAGGCAATGCCAACTTCATACTTTCGCATTTACTGGAGGGCAAAGAAGTTTTGTAAGTAACCTTATATAGTTTTCTTTAAAAAGTTCTTTCAAAAATATACGAATTTTAGAACAAATGACATCTTACAGGTGAATGGAAAATATTATATATCAAATGGTTAACTGGTAAATTCTTAAGGGAAATTAGAAAATGGCCTTTGAAGCGCATGTATTTAATTTGCATCATTTTTACAATATTTACATGAAATAAAAAATAGTATATTATATGAAACAGAAATGAATATATTTCAAAAATTTACAAACAATGTATCTACATGAAAAATACCATTCACTCTAGCTATAGAGTGAGTGGAAGAGACCATGCTTTAGTCCTTGGTCCTGGATTGACCTGTCGACAATTTATTCATTTTCATTTAGCAAAACACTTAGTCATTTCTATAAATATTGATATCTGATAATAAGTTTTTTTCTAAGAGGTCTTATTTAACTTTGCATTTCATTTTGAATTCCCTAACGCCTAAGATGTTAGATATGAGTAAAAAAAGTACATAAGAAAATTAATTCTGAAATATGATAATAAATGCAAACGATTTCGTTTTCAAGTTACAGATTCCAAGCAGATACGTTGTTTTAATTTTTAATTCAAGATTCGCAGGCATATACAATTGTTTATAGTATGAAATCGATTGATTTCTGTATTAAATTTCAATAATTAAAGATGTCTACTTTAAAAGCTTAACGGATTTGCAAAATTTTCTAACTATTTTCTAATAAGTAGTACTCATTTTTTTTTAAATGCCCATAATAAAACTTGATGCATCTACGTATCTGCATTGCTACTGGGTCCTCTGTGTGGTTGATTAAATTGAAGGACCTTGAAACCATTCTACAGGCCGCTCTATTTTGGGCCACTTTATTTGTGAGGTTAAGAGATTGGAAATGCTTTTGGACTTGAACGACTCAAGTATTTTTCTTCGTTCGGCTCCTTTTTAAGATCTGACTTGAAACTTACTCATGAAAAAATCCAGCTCCCATAACTTTGCTCTTGAATTTTTTAAATTATGCAAGTTGACTCCCTGGTTCGCTGGCGGAATTTAAGACTAATGATGTGAACGTGAGTAGGCTTTTCTTTCGGTAGAGCTTTCAAACCGGAGACGTTCCTCAAGAATACAATATATCTGGAAAATCTTATTTGGCGTAAAATTAAGGTTACGAACTGAAGACGCACTCGACAAGAAGGAATACGCCTTGGACATTTTCATCGACGTTGAGGGTGCTTTTGACAACGCAACTTTTAATGGCATGTGCAACTCGGCCAGACAATACGGCGTAGACAAGTCACCGGTCTTGTGGATTAAAACAAGATCGTGTCTAGCGACTGTCTGCTTCAAAGCGAAGGTAGCCCTAAACGTGGTCGACAACTGGTGCACTAGTAATGGGCTTTCAGTTAACCTGGTGCAAGAAGAAGATGATTTCGTATCCAAAATCATAATGAGCGACGAAGCCTATTTTCCCATTTTCGGGGCACGTAGAATCCACATGAAAGGCACAAAGAGCCATTGCATCTCCTCAAAGTGATGGTTTGATGCAGCATTTGCAGTGAGAAAGTGATTGGCCCTAATTTTTTTGAGGATGTTGACAGCAACATAGTAAACATAACTGGTGAGCACTACAGACAGATGTTAAACGAGTTTTTTTTGCCGCAAGTTGATGAATTGGGTCTTGAGCATTGTTGGCTCAGAAGGAAGGAACAACTGCTCACACAACTCGGTTGATGATGGAGATTTTGAATCACCAACTTCCCGGCCGTGTGGCGATTTTTACTGGCCGACCAGATCGTTAGATCTAACGACGCCAGACTTTTTTTTTTAGGGCTATTGCAAATCTTGCATTTACCACAACAGACCACATACCTTGCAAATCTTTAAAGTAAGAATTGAAGAAAAAATCACAAATTTTTTTGCGAGGAACAAGTCAAAATGCCGTAAGACGAGCAATAATGTGCTAAGGTTGTCATTTGACCGATGTTATTTTTTCAAAAAAAAAGTCATCAATTTTACACCTTTAAGTAAATTTTTAGTGGAACCAGAGCCCAATTTTTTTCATTTCTATGAAAGTAGCAGCCAATTCACATTATGATAGTATTTTTGCCCCACCTTGTTTTCCCACTAAATCCAGTCTTACGTAAATTGCTCTAAAGATTTTCGGGTTCGGAAAAATAGAAGCAGAAAAATTGGGTGTTAGTAGGAGGATGCCCAGCATGCGATAAGTAATTTAGTTCAAAAAAATATCATCATATTCGCCTCAGATATCCGTGGAGCTCTGGGAAATATTTGTCTCGGCATAGCTGCCCCGCAAAAGCAATACAAACGCATGGTAGATTTTTGTTTTCATCTTATATACATGCATTCACTTTTAAGATGTCGTACTTTTGCATTATTGCCATCTCATACACGTGGCGTAAATGTACAGATGTACCCTATATCTAACCTTTCTAATTCTAGGTAGAAGGGTTTTGTTTGGTAACGAAAAACACCAACGACAAAAGAAAGTATTCTCGCTCAATGAAATTAAAGCACCATCTGTCCGAACCTTAAGACGGAAGACCCTACAAACATACCTGTTATACTCTTTCTATATATGTTAGGATGACAATGGAAAATAAAATAAAATCTGTAATAACATCACCTATAACATACATTTGATGTGAAAAAAAACGCTTTTGATAAGGTCACAGGCTGCCAAATAGATTCTTTAACATGACAGGCTTTTAATTACCATATATGGTATGTATACCAAAGCCTGTATAACTGGAAATATACTAGTACCCTGACAACGTTGATATTATTGTGAAGAAATTGTCAGTGAAGCGTTTGCGGGCGTTGAAGCAGTGGAGAGAGCAAAGAAAAATACTCACATCTGCTGTCAACAAGAAAGGACACTCAACTATAAAAGAGTTAGTCTACCTGGGCTCACCTGCAAATTCAAACTATGACACAATCAAATGAAAAGTCACTGTTTGTAGTCGCTGTTTTCTTTGGACTGAGAAAACAACGAGGAATAAGTCCACTTCACAACGAATAAAGCACACTAACTGAACTGACAATAGTGTTTCCGGCGGCTCCGAATTTAACAGCTAACAGCTAATTTTTTAGACTTTTGCCAAAACAACGTTCAAAAATTTTCAAATTTATATCGAAAATTGGGGTTTAGTTTGCTACTCCAATCAGTCGACATAAGCGTCCATCTGAGGAGGTAATTCATATTGAAAACATGGATCTGTAGAGATATCATACCACCTTGATCAAAAAGTTCCCGGTGGCGCTCCCATTGTTCTGATTTTTATGTTGGTACATCTGTTGTTGATATTCCCTCTAAATCCTAGCATCATAGCTTGACATTTGCAAGTTACGTAGCCAAGAGTACATCTATCTCTGTGTTTGTTGGCGATTTTTTACAATTTTAGAAATGAATATAAATTTGCAACAACGAACTTGTATTAAATTTTGCGTAAAAACGGATTTAAGGAATGCGAACGTTGGAAATGTTGGAAAAGTGTTTCGGCAACGATTCTCTAAAGAAAACTTTCGTTTGGCAGTGGCACGAGTGGTTCAAAAGTGTTCGTAAGGCAGTCGAAGATGATGAACGCAGTCTCAGACCATCAACATCGAAAACCGATGAAGTACAAGAAATGTTGGTCAATAACCGCAAATTATCCATCAGAGAGATAGCGGAGGACTTGAACATTACCTGTGGATCCGTACAAGACATTTTACTTAATGATTTGGGTTTTCGTCGTGTAGCAGCAAAGTTGGTGTCAAAAGACTTCAATTTCATGCAAAAATCAGACCGTGTTGACGTCGCAAAAAAAATGATTTGCGAGGCTGAATCCGATTCCACATTCATCAAAAGGATCATTATTGGAGACGAGACGTGGGTTTATGAGTACAACACGCAATCCAGATATCAGGTAAGTGAATGGTGTTCACCAAATGAGCCGAGACCAAAAAAAAACACGTCGTTTTCAGTCAAAAAAGAAGGCAATGCTCACGGTTTTCACGGTGCATCATGAATTTTTGCCAGAAGGCCAGACAGTAAACAAAGCGTATTATTTGGGCGTTATGAGACGTTTGCGTGAAGCAATTCGCCGAAAGAGACTTGTTGGCAGAAAACTCGTGGATTTTGCACCGTAATAACGCACCGTCGCACAGTGCCATCATTATTCGTAATTTTTTGAAGAAAAATGCAGAAAATACCATCCAACAGCCACCGAATTCACCTGATTTGGCTCCCTATGACTTCTTTATGTTCAATCGAGTAAAGACACCACCACGAGGAAAACGTTTCAGCAGCCGAGAGGAAGTAATGGAAAAATCGCAGGAAGCACTGATGGACATACTGAAAACTAAATATAAAAAATGTTTCGAGCGCTGGCATAAGTGTGTTGCAATCGATGGGGATTACTTTAAAGGGAACAATTTAGATTAAGATGAATAAACTTGTGTTTCTAATTTATTGAATAATTTTTGATCAAAGTAGTATAGTGCCCACCGAAAAAGCTGTTACTGCTGTAGAACGTAGTATCTATTGTTGAGAATTTAATCTATTTGACCACCATATGCTTCGTATGATTGATGGATAGGCCGAACACGAGATTGCTCTCGATAGTCTTTTTCACCAAACATTTATGTGTAGCGGTAATAGTTATTTTGGGTTGACTTTCTAAATTAACAAGCAAAATTGCCGCGTTCGGAGTGTAAAAGCCACTGGTGGAATAATTATTCCATTTTTCTTCAGAGTGACCTTTCCGTTTCCCACTTAAGTGGCACTAACATGCAAGAGCTGTAGTTTCATCAAGATAATGCAACATGTCACACACCGAGGGCCACAATCAGTTTATTGAAAGAAACGTTTTATGAGTGAAAAATGTCGCTTATTGGAACCGTGAATTGGCACACAAGATCAAATGATTTAACACATATGGAGATATGTGAAGTCGCTAGTCAATGCAGATAAATTTAAGACGATAGGTCACTTAGAAGTCAATATTCGTCAATATTGACTGATAAATGGCTCCAACTGGTGCAAAATTGGACTTCCATGGCCAACTAAGTCAATCTTATGCCCGAAAATATGTCGAATGGTGTAAGATTATCTTTCCAGTAAGGCCAATGGCATGACCACTATAACGATTTTCATATATTCATTTAAACAGACACAAAAAGGAGTTGAAAATGCCCTTGAGTCGTTCACGAGAAAAGTTCCTGAAGTGATTTTTGTTCTTATCTGCGATCATAGAATAAGATACATCAGTGAAAATGACTATACAGCTGGATTGACAACGCAATTTCTAAATTTGATGCACCATCAAGTATAAGAGTATAAGAGCATAGATGTAGAGGTTCTTATTAAATATAAATTAAGCTTGCTACAAAAAATTACAGGCCGTCAATTCCTTTAATTTTATTCCTTCTATTTCACAGTTTATTTATAAAAGGAAATAAAGAAAATTAAGAGCCACTCCTTTACCTTATTTTTCTATGTAACAGTCATGCTTTAGACTGAACGCTTATGTGATATCCCCAAGCGTCAAGCGAGTCTCTAATGGTGCAATAAAATTGTTTTCAAAAACCTTGGCCTTAATCAAGTTGAGGAAAATGTATCCAAGTTTTGGGTATTGGTTTTCAGTCCAAGACAGAGACAGAGGATAATTATTGTAAAATATTTTAAAGGTAATAATTTATATAAGCGAACAAAGTGTTCTTAAAAAAAAATCCATGCTCGGTTTTGCCACAAAATATTTTATTCATTTTATAAGAAAATAAAAAATAATTAATTTGTCATTTTTAAGTAAACGTTATTTAGACAATATATATATATATATTTCTTTTTTAAATGGATTTAATTTTTTTTGCGACCTTTAAAGAATGGATTGTTTAATTCGTGGCACAGGTTATGAAAACTCTTACAAATAAAATGAAATCGTCTAGAAATAATTGTCATATCCTTTGAGTAGCTACATCGATTTATAGAGAAATGCTCAGAATTTAACGACTTAACTTTACAGTCTACATAAAAATAATGCCATGATATCCTTTAAGATTTAATCTACGATTTGGTTTAAAGAAGGCCAAGCTATCGTATAACGAAGACGTATCTGCGACTTGATCATATAATAAATCTCGGATTTCCGCTCGAAGGTCTATAAAAATATTGCAAATTTGTCGATTTTAATATGATTAGCAGATTTCAGATAGTGAAACACATATTTGTATCCTAAAAAAGGGTTTCAATTAAGCACAAAAATGACAAGGCTCTCCCTTAGTTTTGTAGGTGCTTATCTGTCCCTTCCGAATCCAAAGTTATATCATAAAATGAAATAATAATATCTCACTCTGTATATCCGTGTGTAAATATTGAATATACCGTGCCAATTAAGATATTAATTTTCTTATCACTAAAACTTCGAAATCTAAATATTTAGATAAAAATCCATCCAAAAGAACTAGCGAGAAATAATATTGCAATTCTATAAAACACTCCTGATACACATACATACACTTTTATATTTCTTGCATAAGAAGTGCAATATCTAGTATATGGCTGTAGGTAGCAGTTAATTTTTATTTTTTCTATTTTTCGAAAAACTTGCCTCTTTGCAACAGTTAACACTTCTTTAACACTTCTTGTATTTGATATGAACCGTGTATCACTGTATCCCGTCTATTGTTTCACTGAAAGTCACTAAGCGCTTTCCGTTCCGTTCGAGACCACTTGTTGAACAATGCGATGTTGCGCCAAGAATCCGTCATTTATAAACAGCTCAACAGTCAAATAAGGCCAAAAAACAAAATGAGAGAGTTGAGAGATACAAACGTTTTATCGTATCTAGAAAATGAGTTTACAACCACAGGGATATAGGAGTAAAGCCAAAAAAAAAAGAAGAAAAAAAAATAAATCAACCCTCAATGCGTCCTAGTTAACTTTGAGCGAGTAAATGGGTGGGTGTAGGATAAAAAGACCAGACTTTCGCGTGTGTTTAACTAGAATTCATTCATGAAAACGAGGAAAATTTCCAACATTCACATACACAAACAAAGGAACACAAGGGATGAGACCAATGGAATTGTTAAAGGTAGCAAAAGGTACTAGATACTCTGCATCTAAGTTCTGGTTTAAGAACTAGTGTCGGAATAAGTCCTTTAAATGAAAGCGTTCAACAGTGGTGGTGGTGGCTCTTTTCCAAGTTTATAAAGGTTGGATTGTTAGAAAATTAGAGCAGCTAAGGAGAAGGACAACTTACTTAAAAAGCAAAGATCATAAGTTTCTAAAAAAAACGACCTTCTACCAATGTATCCAGTTCTTTGATGACCATGGTAAGAAATACCATTGACCTTAATATACTATCTTTCATGCTTCTGAAAACATACGTGAATGTATGTTTACACAAATATTGTACATTTTCTCGGCATATAGAGAACTTAGCAACTCCGTAGTAGATGTTTCATCCCTATGAAGGATTTTAATGATTACTTTTGCTTGTGTGAGAAAGAGAATCGGCGCAGTGGGGACTTTTTTCATGGTGAGTATTTTTAAATTGAAAGCAGCTAACCGTTTTTGGGGAGTTTTTTTTTGGAGAATTTCTCTAACATAAAGGTGACACACGTGTAACAAAGAATTGTTATTGATGAGTTTCAGTTTTGTAAAACTACTTCGAATTAATTCCAGAAGACATTTCTGCCTCACAGATGTCGTATAAATATCTGAATATCTATTCCTTTAAGAGTTCTTTTAATTTCTTCAACATTCATGTTTAAAGTTAAAGATGAGATTCAGATCTATAGTTTATAACTTGAGGTTGGGACAGTCATTTTGAGTAATTCAATCTTATGGATGTTTTTTTTTTTTTTTAAAACTATAGAATAATATTTTTGTAGAAATAATACTGAAGAACTAGCGGAGATCCTCGACTGCTTCCGAGTAGACAAAACCGTCAGATAGGCGACGTGACTAGGAAGCTTTTATTCGGACGCGGATTTGCCATCGGAGGAGACTTACGAAACAAGTCCAGAGCTTCTGTTAAACAACATCATCTTTCGCGATGATGCTCATTTTCATCCTGATGGCTTTGTTATTCGTCAAAATTGTCAAATTTGGAGTTTGGAAAATCAACGACTGATTATTGAGAAATAAGTGCATTCATAGCGTGTCACTATTTGGTATTAATTTTGACATGGAAGCATCATCGGAATATTCTTCTTAAAAAAATCTGCTGATCAATCCAGCTTTGTCGTAGAATATGAATGAGGACGATGTGTGGTGCCAGAAGAAGAAATTGCGTGTGATTTTCGGTCCCGTTTGTATTGACGGTAAATGCAGGAGGAAATTCAATTATGAACTGTGTGTGGTGTACAGCAACATTGGTCTAGTTAGATCCAACGACTAATATGGTTAGACTATGGATGAATGGGCACCGCAGTTCCGGTTAAACGTCTAATCCTGAGGGACGGCACAGTTGAGGACAACCGCATTTAGTGTGAAACACGCAAATGGAAAGAGACCTCAACCAACTTTGAGGCAGCTGACGTTAGATCGCGTTAGTTGGATAGGTTTGGTGGCTGGTAGCCCAAGTTCACCTCGAACTGCGAAAGTATCATCCCGAAGCGAAAACAGTTTAAGTCCTTAGGCTCTGTCAAAAACCACCAAGGATTTGCGATGACGATCTCGGTCATAGAGTTAGCGTAGCGAATTTATTTTGTGGCAAACAATTGCCCGTTAAACTTAAGGGGTTAGGCCACTCTAGGATTTTTTATATATTGGATAGTTTATTTGTTATTAACAATTATTTATTGGGGGTGGCCGTGGTGTAGTGGTATTTGCAAAGACTCCTCAAGCAGAGGGTCGCGGGTTCGAATCCCGTGCGAGGCAATTCTCTGAAAAAGTCTTTTCATAGAATTTGTATGTATATACAATATGACAATATGACATGAAGGCATAACACTGATGTTGGAGTGGTTGTTGGCTGGTAACGAACTAACAACTAGCACGTACTGAGACCCAACTGGTTAAGGATGTACTGGCACGTCCCGTCCAGTTTGACAATCAGATCTGGAAAAAATATCGAAACCTAATACACCTGAGTTTCAAACTTACACCTGAGTTTCAAACCATGGGTCTATAACTTTCGTGCGGTTTGCTAAGAGACGGCGTAACTTGTATTATTCCATTGGAACATGCGTTGGAAAGCTACTGTCATTGTACGTCATTTCAGTATATGTCATTCATTTGAAGCTTAAACAACAATAATTTTTTTTCACTCAAATATGTCTAACTTTGTGCATGAAAAAGTGTTTTTGCGGGGAAAGTCATCGTATTTTTTGGAAGTTTATGGTGAACATGCGCTAGCTGAGCGAACGTGCCAAAAGTGGTTTGTACGATTTAAAAGTGGTGATTTTGGCTTGGAAGACGATGAACGTCCTGGGCAGCCAAAAAAGTTTGAAGATGAAGAACTGAAAGCATTACTCTATGAAGATTGTTGCCAAACACAAGAAGAGCTCGCAGAATCTTTGGGTGTCACTCAAGCACATGAACTCAAGCCGAGAGACGTCTAAAGGCGGTTTTGTATGTCCGAAATGCTGCTGGAACGCCACAAAAGGAAGTCATTTTTGCATCGGATTGTTACTGGTGATAAAAAATGGATCCATTACGACAACCCTAAGCGCAAAAAATCATATGTGAAACCCTTCCAACCAGCCAAATCAACAGCAAAGCCGTATATACATGGCACGAAGGTAATGCTCTGTATTTGGTGGGATCAGATGGGTGTGCTGTATTATAAGCTGCTAAAACCGGATGAAACCAGCAATGGACAACGCCACCGAACACAATTAATCCGTTTGAAGAGAGCAGTAGCCGAAAAACGCCCGGAATATGCGACCAGACACGATTCAGTAATTTTCCATCATGACAACGCTCGGCCCCACGTTGCTATTCCGGTTAAAAACTATTTGGAAAACAGTGGATGGGATGTCTTACCACATCCGCCTTATATCCCAGACCTTGCCCCTTCGGACTACCATTTGTTCAGGTCGATGCAGATCGCCCTCACTGAAAGCAGAATATCAAAAATTGGCTTGATTCATTCTTGGCTGCTAAGCCAGCGCAGTTCTTTTGGGATGGGATCCACAAATAGCCAGAAAGATGGGAAAAAGTCATAGCTTCAGATGGGCAATACTTTGAATAATACTATTGTACATGTTTTTCTTAAATAAACGTTCAAATTTTGGAAAAAAAAACGCACGAAAACAATTATATACCCAAACACTACCCGCCGGCGCCCTGGAAAAAAAGCCAGTAAAAGGGTATTCGTATCCCCTTGGTGCGCGCGCAGGATTATAAAAAAAAAAAGATTATCTGATAATTTTTTGGGCAAAAAATCTGACCAAAAATTAATGGCGAAAAAAACCTACGTACTTTTATAGCTGTTATATAAAATCAAAAAAAAAAAAAAAAAAATCATTGGACCCCGCAAAAACTGAGACGTCATCGCAAGAACGATGCATAGTCGCCACCTTGAAATTAATCGCTTCAAAAAAATTACTGTAAACATTCACTGATATGTATAATAGGGTAAATACTCGTATTTGTAAGCTCTATCTATTTTGTAGTATTTCTGAAAAAAAAAAAAATCCTAAAAAAGCCAATTTTTTCGGTCTCTAGAGTGGCCTAACCCCTTAAAGGTTTATAATTTACGACAGAAGTTTATTTAGATTTTGGGCTAATGGATGGTGTACGAGACATCCACACAAATGAAAATGTAACGCATATCTGTTGTAACTAATAGTAAGTGAGCCCATTGGCAGATGTCTCTTCATTAAGAAATCGATAGCAGACACACTTTAAGTTGATCAGGTGACTTTACCGTGTATAACGAAGGTAGTCTGATAATCCGATGCAAAAAGCAATATTCGCTTAAGTTGAAGCAGAGGTTTGAAGAAGAGGCCGAATAGTACACAAAAAACCAATTTGTTCTGGGTTCATTTGGTCAAACCACCTGTCACTGGCATAGCAATCTAACTTTCGTCAATAACCCACAGTTTCATAATCAACGTCCTACCGAATCGGTAATTTTAATTACTAATCGCCATTTACCCCTTCCTCCAGCCAAACCAAAGTTACTTGTAAGTCATTTGTAATTTCCATGTCTACCGAAACAAACCAAAAAACCGAAAAAAATCTACCAATTGACCAATGTTTAGAAAATGTATTTTCCACTCGGCTAAGCAGATGAGTTAGCTGTTCTTCAACTTCTACCGCTCGCTCCAAATGTCTGACATACATATGAGCCAATGTCAAATTAAGATTTGACAGATATTTCGTCGTCATTGAACATACTCATAGGAGACGTGGACGTCGGTAGTGGCAGTGGTTAAAGACTCAAAAATACAAATTTCACGCTTCATTTGGGGTAATCCAGTTGTCAAGTGTTACTTGTGGTCCTTGCCTTCGTCGACATGGTTATCTAAAATGATTTGACTTAATTTGTCTGCTGTCGATTTACTGCGTATGTAGGTTGAAAGAGTAGTACAGGGGTTGTATTTGTCGATGACAAATCTGAAGTACTTACTCGTTATTGGAGTTTATGTATGATTAATCAGATCAGTCTCTACGTGGGCATGAGTTTCAGTTGAACTTTGATCAACAATTCGAAAGGGAATATATTTGTTTATTGGTCTTCGAGGGGGGGAGGGGAATAGTAATAAAACCTAAATTAAGTGTGGAAAGGTGATATGGTGATATTTGCTTAGTAAAATTAATGAACAATTAAAATGCGATTATTGGACGGTAGTGGTGTGGTGGAAACATGATTTGCATTCATACTATCAAAATACTATCCCGGAAATTATTCAGAAAATTAAAAATACAACTTTATTTATCTTAATCTATTTTGTTCCCTTTAAAGTAGTCGCCATCGACTGCAACACACTTATGCCAGCACTTAGTCCAACCCTCGAAACATTTTTTATATTCGATTTTCAGTATGCCCATCAGTGCCTCCTGCGATTTTTCCATTACTTCCTCTCGGCTGCTAAAACGTGTTCCCCGTAGTGGTTTTTTAACTCGATTAAACAGAAAGAAGGCATAGGGACACAAATCAGGGGAATTCGGTGGCTGTTGGATGGTATTTTTTGCATTTTTCGTCAAAAAATTACGAATAATGATGGCACTGTGCGACGGTGCGTTATCATGGTGCAAAATCCACGAGTTTTCTGACTACAATTCTGGTCTCTTTCGGCGAATTGCTTCACACAAACGTCTCATAACGCCCAAATAATACTCTTCGTCTGGCTCTACTGTCTGGCTTTCTGGCAAAAATTCATGATGCACTACACCGTTGTAATCCATGAAAACCGTGAGCATTGCCTTCTTTTTTGACTGAAAACGACTCGGGTTTTTTAGTCTCAGCTCATTTGGTAAACTCCATTTACTTGCCTGATATCATAAACCCACGTCTCGTCTCCAGATATGATCTTTTTGATGAATGTGGAATCGGATTCAGCCCCGCAAATCATCTATTTTGCGACGTCAACACGGTCTCTTTGTTGCATGAAATTGAGGTCTTTTGGCACCAACTTTGCTGCTACACCACGGAAACCCAAATCATCAAGCAAAATGTCTTGGACGGATCCATAGGCAATGTTCAAGTCCTCCGCTATTTCTCTGATGGTTAATTTGCGGTTATTGACCAACATTTCTTTTGCTTCATCAATGTTTTCATCGGTTTTCGATGTTGATGATCTGCCACTGCGTTCATCATCTTCGATTGACTCATGACCACTTTTGAACCGCTAGTGCCACAGGTAAACGATAGTTTTCTTTAGAGAATCGTTGCCGAAACACTTTTCCAACATTTCCAACGTTCGCGCACCATTAAATCCGTTTTTTACGCAAAAATTAATACAAGTTCGTTGTTGCAAATTTAAATCCATTTCTAAAATTGTAAAAAATCGCCAACACATACAGAGTTAGATGTACTCCTGGCTACGTAACTTTTGCAAATGTCAAGCTCTGACGCTAAGATTTAAAGGGAATGTTAACAACAGATGTACCAACTTAACAAAAAAAACAGAACTCAAATCGGAGCAATGGGAGCGCCACGCGGTGACGCCACCGGGAACTTTTTGATCAAGGTGGTATGTAGTTCAATTTAGGCAGAGGAGAACTTACATATCTACACAGAAGTTTCTTCTATACAGGATTTCTGACGATGTAAAGAAATGTAAAGTTTTCCATTCACCCACATCTTTGAATAATTGATTGTTTGTTCTTATATTTGATAAGATATATCACAAGACTTTGCTTATTGATAAATATAATAAGTTCTACCACTATAGACGTTCTTTAAGTCAATGACAATGCTCATAATCGAACACGAAGCATCACAATCTCAATTTTTCATTAATCAAAAGATCACTTACTATACTATCGCCTGGGCGATTTATTTTCTGTCTCTCAAAGCCTGTCTTTGGAAAACTATTCCAATTGCGCAATCCACATTGGTTGAGATTTCTTCTACTTGCTTGCGTCACCTAGAACGAGGTTTTTGTGTACGCTGTTGTCTGCTTGGGTTGGAATCGATTTTTAATAATCCACTAGCTCCATATGTCCTTTTCATGTTGGAGTCTAATGAGCCTTTTTTTGACCAGGCCGATATGAGACGTTATAACTCTCTCTCCGAAGCCCAAAGCAAGCAGGATCAGAAATTATTTAAAAAAAAAAACATGCGTTCAAAACGAACAAGTACAAGTGTAACTATTTTTTGATCCCTTCTTGTTGATAGCTTATACCATATTTATCGTTTCTACTTTAATGCTGTGTTCTGCCAATGATATTCATCATTAACTTATATTTTAATCTCTCTTGCTTTTGAGTCTTCAGCAAGTTTGTCGACAGAAGATATAGTATAACGTGACATAGTTCGAAGTGCTAAAGTGGTGGACATATTTGATTCTTCGAGTATTAGACTGGACGTAGGTAGCGAACTCGCAGCTCAGTCAAGAAAGTCTTTTACTTTATTTTGGGCCTCCGATATTACTCATTAACCTCGCAAGGGTACTTACAAAATTCTCAAATTTCTCCTCTACGTGAAGTTTAAAACTTTGACGACTATCAATCTAAGATCCTCTCCAACTCTAATCGTTAACATTTCGGGAATTTTCCTACTCCCGACAAGCACCGCTTCAGTTTTATGATTGTCGAGTTGCAAACCGAAGCTTGTTAAATAGCGTCGAAGGGGCGCAATTATTTCATTGCTGTGGAGATAAAACTTTTTTGGGCGATCACCAAGGCAATGTCATCAGCAAATCCGATAATCGAATCTGTAGGTGTAAATACCGAGCTTTGTGGCATACCTCAAAAAAATTTCATGCGCTTTAACTCCATCAGCAAAGTGACGGAGGTGGATTCTATTCGAGTAAT
Source organism: Volucella inanis (assembly GCA_907269105.1). Taxonomy (NCBI): domain Eukaryota; kingdom Metazoa; phylum Arthropoda; class Insecta; order Diptera; family Syrphidae; genus Volucella; species Volucella inanis. The sequence continues at coordinate 21,811,214 of OU026157.1, forward strand.
AGCTCGTTAATTCGTTTCCAGTTCATAATTCGTTTTCAGTTCGCCAAGTTTAACGTGTTATTCTTGTCCAGGGTATAATAGAGCAATATCTCTTGGACATCCCCTCCAGCGTAAGCCCTGCATTAATTCTAGTTATTGTAGCAAAAATTTCATCCACTTTTTAACGTATTGGTGTTCCGATAGACCTAATGCTGTTTCAATTGCTGGCAGGAGTCTATTGATCTGCTCAAGAATTTTCCGAAAAAACAAATGAGACAATAAGAAGAAGGATTGTTTGGATTTCCTTTTTTCTCTAGCGAAATCGTAATTCTCTTTTTTCCAGCCTAGACATTGACGTATTGCAATGAGTTACGATACCGGGGTTACAAAATGCCCTACAGTTCTGATGTCAATTATTGCCTTACTAACGACGATGCTCAGAAGATCATCATCTAGGGTATTGTTATTTCATGTAGACCGTTTGAGTTTTGTTCAGTTAATCTGGATTGCTGATCCAGTGCCTACATTAAACAACCTTTATGATCTCTATGTTTATAATGATCACTCACGAACCAGAACTTGATCTTGCTATGCTAAACGTATTTGTAGTGCCGATACAAAAATATCCAGACAAGAAAATGTTTTAATATTAGCCAAGTCTCTGCGATATGTGTATGAACTACCTCATTCGGAGGGCCATACATTTTACTTGTTGGCTTTTCCCTATGTTCGGTCGTGGGCGAACGATTAAAAATGGTTTCAGGAGCACACTATACGGCGCCTCTATAGATGGCATGACATAAGAAATTGAAGGTGTATCCATCAGTAATATGGTACATCAACCGAATCTTGAAAATGAGTTGAAGTATGCTCTACTAACTCTTGCTATAATAGCTGAACAGGAATGTTATCTAGTCTCCCACCTTATACCAGGTGTACCGGTATGAATAGAGCGCCAAGATACAAATATCTCGATAGGGAACATTTATTGTGAACGGGCCTTTATTGTTTTTTTGTTTGGTGCTATGACACCTGCCAAATATATTTAGTAAACATCAAGTCATTGAGCAAACAACATCATATTTTTTCATCGTGTTAAAAGTGTCGAATTTTGTACCAGAAAATGATGACTTGCGGAAAGCATTAATATTTCTTACATCGCTTGAGGAAACCTAGAAATTTTGCAGCATTTTTAAAGTCATCGAATATGTGGTCATTTAAACGTAAGTTGTCACTAATACGCATACCGAGAATGGAAAGTTTTGCGGTTTCGACGATGTAAGTGCCTTTCATGGATAATGGCTGAGTATTTAAATTTTGCTTTAACGACAGCATATAGCATTGGGTTTTGGAAGACTTAAATTCTAGTTGATAGTTCCCCAATTGGTAAAATCGGTAAATATCAGAGCTTATTGAGCTTAACATAAACTGGAATTCACGTTCTACAGCCGAAGAGCCGAAACGTGAGTCCGAGAACAAATATGCAATGCAGAGAGTACTGTCATCAGCCAAGGAATATATTGGATTAGAAGTAGCAGACAAGAGATCATTAATGAAAATTAAAAAGAGTGTCGGAGATAGACCTAAGCCTTGGGGTACACCAGAATTTATTTTGTAAGTATTGGATTTGTAATCATTCCAGACAAATTGAACGTTCCGAAAAGTAATGCCTAATCCATGGACGAAGAGAGTCGTCGATCTCAAATGCGCGTATTTTCGACAAGGGAGCCTGATGCAAAACTTGTAGGACCTAAAGAACATTTATCATAGCCTGACAGCCTCTTTACAGCTCTAGTCGTAACATGCCTTTTCGTTTGGTATATTCTTGATCCGATGAGGGATAAAGTATCTCATCTGAAAAAGAATAGTGTCTGTGATAATATCAACAGCGCCATTCACATCGTTATCGGGAAAACATAACGACCAGTTAAAATTCCTAAAGTAGCTGTTAAGTTCGCTCCAATTGGTTTTCCTATATTACCATACAGTTGTTTAGGAATCTTTCTCTGATGTACGTCGAGGTCTCATTGAGAAATTGGCTGATAAGACACAATGGTCCGACGAGCCTAGAGAGAATAGCATTGACCTTGTATTTGTTAGGGTGAGAAGTTAAAAACAACTTCAGGGTGTTGGGTGTATGACTATCAATGTCTGGTATTCGTATGGGCTCATTTACAAGCTGTCCAGAATATCGAAGCCATGCTGCCATGTTCTTTCAACGGAAATCTATCTTTTCACCAAATCAGGTTGATTTTTTAAAGTCAGATGAATTACTACCAACTTTGTTTGTTGCCTGTATATTGTGTGTAATATAGCAAGGGAAATAAGTTAATGTGGTTTCTTATCTTATAACTTGTTGTGAAAATCACACATAAGTTATGCACTTGGTTTCCAGCCTGGGCTGATTTCATGGTGGAAATCCTATTTGGAAGAATACTATTACCTAGTCCCATTTCGTTCCCATTTTTCTGAATGAATTAAAGCCGCTTTGGGTATTCCACAAGGCAGTCACCTTGGTCCACTAATTTTTTTTATGGAGGCTGGCGATATGAAAATTTTAAGACAAATTTTCAATTTTTCTGATTCTCAACGTCTACAAGACGATCTTAATAGGTTATCAACATGGTGCCATAAAAACTTCTTTGAGAATAACATGAAGAAGTGCAAAGCCATCTCATATCACTAGAAGCGTTCAATACTGACCAAACTTACTGTATATCTTGAAAAGCTGCAGCTTCGGTCACGTAAATGCAGGACTTGGGCGTTAGCTATGGTACTGAACTCAATTTTCGCACCCACATCACATTGATTCCATAATTAGCAGAGCTAACTCCGCACTTGGCATTATTAAACGATGGTCCAAAGAGTTCTTTGATCCTGTACATCACCTTTGTTCTAGATTTTCAATTTTTTTTAAATATTTACCAATGCAATTTAAGGCCTGTTCCTCTTTTTCGTCAAAATAACCACAGAGCGGCATACGGCTTAAACCAACCATTGTCTTGTATGCTACGTGAAACTCATAGAACTCCCAATGTATTCGATTTCCATTGGAGCACAAGTACTCGCATCTTGCCTGCTTCCTTGATCTCCCCTGCCCTTTACTTTTAATTTTGTTTTTAATTTAAGATCAGTTTGTATTAAACTGAATAAAGTCGTCCGGGGTTAACGAGGACCTTTTAAAATTTCTCTATGGTGGTGATATCTGTTTTATAGTGGTGTGGGGATCTCTTTATATTCCAAAAATTTCTCGAGTCGCCAACAGTGAATCCTCCCTATTCCTCTATTCCTGAGGCTATTGGTCGCTTCGCAATAGCAGGAAATCTGAAAAGTCTGGTGCCTTTTTAGATCTCGGTAATAAAAGAACTGGCGTTGATCCATTACGATTTCATTTGCCATCATTTCTATTTCAGTACTCTAATCTATCCATGTTTATTACTGCTGGAGTAGAAGACTAAGAAGAAGAAGAAGAAAGTAAGAAGACTTTGCAGTGCTTAATCTTGCTAGACCATGGCAGTTTCAAAAGGTGTCATTGATATTTCTTTTCCTTGAAAAACACCCAAAGTCTTCACATATGAATCACTGCAAAAAAAAACTACACATTTCAAAGAAAACCCATAAAAAAATAAAAAAAGAATCGTGCAAGAGTATAATAAAATCTCTAACTTTCCACATATATCCAAACGAAAATACGTAAACATAAAGGACGGCAAATGTTAAACAGAAAGTAATGAGGTTCTCCGGAAAATACGGACACAATTTCAACTTTAACCTCTGTCACTGCATGTTTTTACGTCGCCTACGCACTTTTACGACAGTAGCACTCAATGACATATTAAACCACTGACAACTAACTCAAGTGGCATAAAAGCCAAAAAATCGTTATGGCTTTTCATAAACGCATTTTTTCACCTCCCCCTCATTAGCATAACGAAAAACTTTAGTAAATGACCAGAATAGATACTTCATATACGAGAATCTATAGTTATTCCAAATTGGACCATATTTGACACTTTAGGCGCCAAAACGTTGTCCCATTTAGGTCATTGGAAATTTAATTACCGAAACGTCGCCGAAACATGAAGGGCAATAGTACTCGTATAGTGCGTGTGGTTTGACATGGCATGCCATCGTTTTCGTTTCACTAAAATTCCCATTGACTATGACTGTCAACTATTTTAAGTAAAAGCCCAAACAACTATGTACCAACCACTAACGATGAGTTGGTGTTTCGGTTGAAAAAATTCCAACCCCACTGCACCGATTTTGGGTATTTGAAGGTGATGTTTTCGGTATTGTAGAAGGACGAGTGAATTGACATAAATAATTCACACGGGCTGCGAAAGTTCTACTGAAATGCAGGGAAATTGTCCTTCGGAATTTCCACGTTTCCACGTATCCAGCAAACATTTTTTCCTGCTGATAGCTGTTGCAGTTTATAAATTCAACCTAAAACCAGGTAATCTTTTACAGGAATTAAAGTGCTAAGCTTCTTTTTTAGGATTCGAAGTTTTTGTTAATTTTTTTAAAGACGCTAGGCTAGTTCTACGTAGAAGCCATATGATTTATTTTAATTTATTGAGTCGTTGGCCGTATCGATCGACAAATGATACTTACAGTCTATCTCCATGGTACAAAATTATATCAGGCAAAACATTTGACATCCAGGCTGTTATTTTTTTTCTGAGAAAATTATGTCAAAATATTTCATATTGCGAGCGTACGTTCAAAAAGCAAATTTGTTTGTCCAAATGAGGACATAACTAATCAAAATACAATAGAAACTCCAATAAAAAATATTAAAGCTACTCAAAAAACAAGAAGAGCTGGAAATGCCCGAATGTAAGCTGACACATTGCTTGTTCATTCTACTCGTAGGTATAATATTATTTCATACAGATGGAGCCATCAATTAAAATGCAGGATACTGGAATGCGGTTTGCCATCATACCGAGAATAAGCCTTGCTCTTACTCTAAGATGCATTGCGGCTCATATAGATCGTTGAAATTCTTTTTAAGAATATCTAAGAAAACTAGGTGACCAGATAAGATCGATAGGAAAAAAATTAAAATAAAACAAAAACGGTGTGAGATATAAAATAGATTTTGGCTTTATTTTGAAGCTATGTTCATGCCAATATATGTGGAATAGAATATCATTAAAATGGCGGCTTTGCTGAGAGTGCTTCTAACGGTCGATCATATATTTGATAACTCGGTTCAATATGTGCGGCGTTATTCCGGCAATAGCGTGTCGTATGTTGGCCTCGAACTCGTCCAAAGTGGTTATCTTCCTAGCGTTAAACAAAGAGTTGACGTAGTCCCAGAGAATATAATCGAGTGGTGTCAAATCGCATGATCGCATCGGCCAATTAAAAAATGCTCGCTGTGAGATGACCCAGTCGCCAAATTTCTCTTTCAGCGTTGCGTCGCTTGTATGGCATATAGCGCCATCTTGTTAGAACCGCAGCTCGGATATATCGTTATTGTCGAGCTCTGACTACAGAATGTCGGTTAACATCGCTCTATACCTGAGACCATTGACGGTAACGGTGTCTTCCTCATTTCAAAAGAAATAAGGTCCAGTGATGCCGCCATGCCATAAACAGCACCAAACAGTCAATTTTTGTGGATGCACAATTGATTGTGTTGGCCACAATAATGGCAATTTTGCTTGTTGACATAGCCGCTGAGCTAAAATAAGGGCCTCGCCCGTGAAAATGATATTTGGCCTAAAAGCGGATCTCCAGCCAACATTTTCAGCGCCCAATTATTGAAATCCCGGCGTTGTCTATGGTCGTCCGGCTTCTTCTTTCTTGCTTCAGCAAAATCTTATACGGATGTAGGCCCAAATTCAACAGGAAATTAAGCCGGATTGACTCTGGACGAGTCGACGCATCAATATTTCATTTTATTTAACTTTTAATTCTTTGTGAAGTCTTTCTAAACTTAAAGCTGTCGAATAAATAGCTTTTAGTAAATTTGTTGGACCTCGATGCTCTAAGTCCTCTATAAGTTCGAGCACTTGAAGCTTCCTTTAATAAGCCTTAAGTGATAACAAAATTCCTTGATCCATGGGTTGAAGTATGGAGGTAGTATTTGACGGGCGAAATTTTTGGCTTATGGCTTGGAAGTACCCCGCTGCTGGGTGTGAGGGGTAATTATCGACAAGCAACAACATCTTATGGTCTTTGTTAAGTCATCTGTCCCAGTCTCGTAGATAATTTTCAAAAATGAAAGATATTATCTAGGCTTTCTTGAAGCTGTTGTATAATACTGGAAGCTGTTTGACGTTGTTAGATCTGGGTTTGCGGGACTTACCAGCAACCAGCAACTTCTCCTTTATTGTACAGTAATCCGATCTTTAAACATTTTGCCACCAAACACATTTTTCACCTTTAATGTCATCATCATCATCAGTGTATCCATGCTGATGAGTAAATGAAGTCCTTCTTCAATTTGCAGAATGGGTCCAGTTATAGGGATGTCGGAATTTCTTTGAGACTTAAACCAGATTAGTACCGCTGCAGCAATGTCTATATGCTTAGAAAATATTATTTTCTTTAACTTAGGCTTTGCTTCTTCGAATTACTTCTGGATTTTGTGCTTATTCTTCATAATTGTTGATATGGTAGAGTGTGCATTTGAATATTTTTTAGCCAAGTCTTTGTTTTGTTTTCCAGTCTCCGATCTAAAAATAATTTCCGCCCTCTCTTCAATCGAAAAAATAGTTCGCTTCTTATTATTCGACATTTTAAAACTGAATTTATCACGCCAACCAGGTAAAAATTCACACATTTCTACAAAATATTGTAACTTTCTTTAATGAAATCTTTCAGCCATACGCAATAAGATGAGTAAGCGCTTCACTGATAAAGTGTCTACAGTACCAGCATCCACCACATCAGCGCCTAGTACCAGTAGTCTGATGCGAGCGTAAGCCGAACTTTCACAGAGATAGTGGCTTCGCGATGTCCTCATCACTTTCACAACAAGCGTTCCATCACATTTATGTTAAGTGCTTGTCAAAAGTGTAATGCCAGTAAGTAACCTGCAGTCTTTCCTGCTGAGGGACAGCAGAGAGGCCACTGTCTTCCTAGAGATATCGGAAAGTATTCGTTTTGTGTGCCTGTAACCTGGGGAGTTATGCTCATATGAGGCCAAACTGTCAATGGAAGCCTTAATCGAAGACGCAATCAGAACCAACGTATGTTGGTTCTGTCCTATCAACTGTCGAAAACTTTCATCCCCCTCTTCTTCTCACATTTTTCCATAACTTTCCATTCCAGCCCACTTCTTCAACTACCATCTCTTCTTACAACTTCCATAAAGCTAATTTTCGCAAAATCTATACCTATCTTAGCAAATGTTCTTTTGATTTTACTAACCTATCCTTATCTGATGCTGTTTCCATTTTCTATAGCGAAATATTTAATTCTATTTCTCTCTACGTCCCCTTTTCACGGCATAAAACATCTTCTATTTCCCCTCCATGGTACAACAGAAGACTTCGCTCTTTACGTAATAAAAGAAACAAATTATGGGCAGCTTTTCTTCGCACCAATTCTTTTTACGACTACTCTAACTATTTTGAAACATACCTGCAATTCACCCAGCTCTATAACTGCCTCTATCAGCGCTTTCTCGACACAGCGCAGACCAACCTTATTAATGATCCTAAGCCATTTTATCAATTCGTCAAGTACAAAAGAAAATCAGACGGATAACCACCCTCTCTCTCGTTCGATAACATATCATCGACCGACCCACATATTATTGCCAACTATTTTGCAAACTTTTTTAAGCAGTCATTTGCAGACAACCCCTTTGTACCCGACCCCATGTATTTCAAGTACCTTCCCAATTTCTTGATTGGCCCCTCTCTCTATCATCCTTTTGATCCCACCCTTATCGAAGAAAAGTTATAAAATCTCAATGATGAATTTTTATCCGGTCCAGATGGGTTCCCAGCAATATTTCTCAAAAAGTGTGCCTCCAATCTTTCGCACCCACTTTCCTCCCTATTTCATCTGTCGCTCACACAAGGGGAATTCCCCCAAGATTGGAAGACCTCTTTTTTAACCCTGGTACACAAAAAGGGATCAAAGAATGAAGTAACCAACTACCATCCCATTGCTAAGCTTTCTCACATACCTAAAATGTTTGAAAGTGTTTTATATGATGTTCTAAGCTATACTACAAACTTAGTTGAATTCATGTCCTTTGCGCTTTCAGCCTTAAAAAATGGCAACGAAATTGATGTTATTGCTATAGATTTCGCTAAGGCCTTCGATAAAATATCACATCAACTGATCCTTTTCAAATTATCTTCCCTCGGTTTTGACCCCATTTTGTTAAAATGGATATCTTCTTATCTGGAGAACCGTTGCTATAGCGTTCGCTTTAGGTCAGCCTTCTCAAGGGCGTTTTTAGCCACTTCTGGTGTCCCACAAGGCAGCCATATTGGTCCGCTCCTTTTCATTCTAACTATAAACGATCTTGAGAGGATTATTAAACACTGCTCCGTATCCATTTACGCTGATGACACTAAGTTCTCCAAAACTATTTCTTCACTCCAAGACTCTATTCTCCTTCAAGAAGACCTCGATAGGTTTTCCATCTGGTGTCTAAAAAATTGCTTTGAGCTTAACCTCTCCAAATGCCAATCTATGACTTTGTCTCGTAAGTCCTATCAATCCCCCTCTAGACTTTATTTTCTGCATGACCAACCTGTACCCCAGGTGCAATCCCTTCGCGACCTCGGAATTTTATACGATAGAGAGTTAAACTTCCGTTCGCATATTGATGAGATAATCCTTAAAGCCAACTCATCGCTCGATTTTATCAAACGTTGGTCTAAAGAATTTAGCAACCCTTATGTGACAAGGTCACTTTACATTACGCTTGTCCGCCCCTTTCTTGAATATGCCAGCCAAGTGTGGTCCCCCTTTCAGCGAACTCATATATCCCGAATAGAGAACATTCTATCTTCACTGAACTTAGCCATCCGACTCCGTTCAGTGATCTCTGGCATTCTTGAACTAGCTTGGAAGTAGTAAGAGCGTTCAGCAAGGCTCTAAGCACAGCTTGACTGTCGGTACAGATGTTAATGCTTCGCCCCTCCACTGGTTCTCCTTAATATATATAGTTCGCTGCCATCAGGATTGCATAGATAGTGGAGTGAATCACCAGCTCCACATCCTATATTGGTTGTAGTGCCGTCTGTGAAGACCCGACTACATAACTTTTTTGGTTCACAACCTGGCCGAAACCAGTCTGGGCACAGGGTAAGTCGATTTCATATTCTTTCTGCAACAGGAGTTCTGCTGTCATTGCATTGAACGGCATGTCTATAGGACCATTGTCATGGGACAGTCGGTGCTCAAGGCCATCAAAGATCCAGTGCGTGTTATACCAAAGATCACCAAACAGAAGATGGATTTGAGAGTTCAGTTCATGATATGAATATCAAGGGGAGGAAGATTCATTAATGCGTCCAGAAAGATGTCAAGAGTGCTGGGGAAAGCCCCGATACATTCGAGACAAACCTTTCCTTGGAGTCTGGAAAAAGCAGTAGCTACGTATTTTCGTGAGAGTTTATTTCACCAGGCAACCGACGCATAGGATATAATTAGCCTTATCATAGCCGTGTATGTCGAAAGGACAAGTCCCATGCCTTGCCGATAGCTCCTCTCTACTGCAAGAAGAGAGCGGCTTTCAACGTAACATGTTTAGTCCAGAGATATAATAACTTTCTTACTTAAGACCAAATTCAAAAACAATAAACATCAAACGAAAAATGTGTGGTATGTATTTGTCTGGACAGAATGTCACTAATGTTATAGTTTTAGAACACATGTAGGTCGTTGTAAGCAATATGTTGTTGTAGCTGATGTTCTTATAATCATGCAATGATATGGAGCTCAGCCGGGACTTAAGAGTTTGGTTGTTATAACCGATATGTTGTTGTAACCGGTTTTTAATTTTTGTTTGGTATGAACACAATAAAGTTGATGGTATCCTGAGAACATCCCAGGAGGAGAATTTGAAATATTTTGGAGCAATCATCTCCGATTGAATATTCAAGAGTTTGTTTGAACTGAAACAAGGAAATCAGAGCCTTTTAATTTTGAGGATCTTAGCTGAAATCATTTATTGTACATTGCTGCTATTTATGATCCATGACGTCGATTCAATAATCAATATATGGAATAATCTGAACGGTTCCTTTCAACGTAGCACGATAACATTTTCACGTTCCAAAAGCATGACAATACGTAAATCATCCCCTCTTGACAATTTCCACCTAAAAGAGGGCTGACAAAGTTTCTATATCTATCTATCAAATCAAAACTGTTATCACAAATCAAATTTAATTGCAATCAGGATCAAATAAGTGAAACAAAAGCGAAGCGATACCATATTAAGTGAACGAATTCAGTTTTATGAAATTACACTACACTTCCATGGAGTCATAGAGTGGGGGAGAGATAACACTCCTCTGGCAACACTTTCACTAATTAGCAACAATTTGTTTAATGAACTAATTAGGTGTGCGGTTACAAATTTACTTCATATTAATCAGGAGGGTGCTTTCCTTGAACTTGTTTTGCAAAAATTTAGTCATTGTCCTCATCAGTGTCCTCCACATCCATCTCTTCTATGGGAATGAATTCATCACCATTCTCACCCAAAATAATCTTCTCAGCGATTTGATAGAGCTCTTTTATGTTCTGAAAAGTCTGGTTCTATAAACTAGCTCATATCTTTGAAAATTTAACTTACTGATGCATTTTGTAGCCTTGCAATGTCAGGATCATCCCATCTAGAGGATATTTGGTCTATGGTTGGAAAGTGGCCCTTCTCTATATTCGTCTCTATGTGGGCTTCCATTTCTTTGGCTTTCTGTTCCTTGACTTCTTTCATACTGGGACCAGTATCTTGGTGTAGGCTGGTGGAACTTCCAGATACCTCATCATCACCCGAATGTATAGATACATGGGACTCTGATTCTTCTCCATATTTTTGCTTTGACAATGCACTAACGGCTGAGAGGATCATCGATGCCCTGGCAATGACCTGTAGATGAAAAACCAGTTTGTAATAAATTTAATAGATTGACTAAAAAATGGAGGTTACCGATTTTGGTGTCCGCGCTTTTTTGGATCTCGATGCGGCAGATGCCTCTAGTTGAAGACGAAGTCTTTGCTCGGTTTTACGGAATTTCTTTCTAAAATATAAAATCGTACATATGTATGTGTACTCGGAAATGAGCAATGCTATTAGGAGAAACAAACCTAGCACGAATGATGTTTTCAATGTCCTGAGGATCCGAGGAATACGGTGTTGGGACAAGCCAAGAACGTTCCTTCATTTTGCTTCGTTCTGATTCAAGGAACTCACGTAAGGTGTGCTCGCAGTCTTGCCATTCAGTATCATTGATCCTATAGGACAGTTATATAAACATATAAATCCACATTTGAAAAACACTTGAAAAGTTCTATTAAAAGGAGTCATTGCGACATTGAGGCCTTTTGAGGCAATATTTTTTATTTTTATTTTTTTTATAATCAGCGCGCGCTCAAAGGGTTTTTGAACCCTTAAAATGTTCGTACACCGCACGGGCGAAGGATATTTAGGGAGGAAGAAAAGACAGGTACCGACGTACATTGTTTTTAAATGTTTGCAAATTATAACGACAAGGAATAACACGGAGGTCGGCAGGTTATTGCATAAGCGAGTTGTACGGCTTAGGAAAGAATCACGATATTTAAGAGTACGTCCGAAAATGGGCTTGAGGGTATACTGATGAGCATTCATAGCGAGACGGGTGTTACGGTTGAAAGTTTGAATTGGCAGAATGCTACTGGTGATTTCAATGGAGCACTGGTGGTAAAAATAGCGATAAAACAAAGTGAGACAGGAGACATTATGTCGATGTTTGAGGGTGTCGATTGAAAACTGTTATTAGTATCACCAATGACTTTTATCGCACGGTTTTGAATCCTATCTAGCAGACCAGATGTGGGCATTGTACTCCAATTTTGGGCGAATGAATGCCTTATATATTGTGGCCAGATGAGAGGTGTAAAGTATTTCTTATTTCGCAGCATTTTTAGCGACATCGAATATGTGGTCATTACAACTTAAGTTTTCACTTACACACATCCCGAGAATGAAAAGTTTATCGGTTTCGATGATGCAAGTGCCATTCATGGATAATGGCTGGGTATTTGAATGACAGCAGACAGTATTAAGTCTTGGAAGCATTAAATTCCACTCGATTGATAGTTCCCCAATTGGTTATGCTGTTAATATATAAATACATATATATAAATTCCGAATTTAATGAGCTTAACATACGCTCCGTTTCCGTTTTATAACTGAAGAGCAGGGGCGTGATTCGGAAGCAAATACGAAAAGCAGAGAGAACTGTCATCAGCAAAGGAATATATTAGATTAGAAGTAGCAGACAAGAGATCGTTGACGAAAATTAAAAAGAGTGTCGGAGACAGAACGGAGCCCTGAGGCACACCAGCATTTATTTTGTGAATATCAGATTTGAAACCGTTCAAGACAACTTGAGCGTTCCGAAAAGTAATTTCAAATTCATGGAAGATGAGAGTCGTCAATTCCTAAAGCACGCATTTTCGAAAAAAGACCCAGATGCCAAACTCTGTCAAATGCCTTAGAAATATCAAGTGCAACTTCTTTGCTTTCGCCAGATTGATGTATGCTTTGGTTTTACTTTTCGGTGAGACAATCATCAACCAGTGGACCTGTTGCTACGAAAATTATAGTGCCGGTCATTGAGAAGTTTTCGCGTTTCGAGATATTTCATGAGCTGTCAGTTTATTAGCGTTTCCATTACCTTGGAAAGAAGGGACGTAAATGCAATGGGTCTGTAGGACGACAGAGGTGAAGATTCGCCTTTTTTAGGAACGGGCTTGACAAATGCTGTTTTCCATCTGCTTGGAAAGAGTCCTAAAGAGTACGATTGATGAAAAAGTTTACGCAGTGGTTTTGCCGGCGTGAAAGAACACCTCTTCAGAAGAAGGGGCGACATACCATCTGGACCAGCGGATTTATGAATGTTAAGATCTTTGAGTACTCTTGCTACTTCACAAGTGCGAAAGTGGATTCGTCGAATTGTAGATCCGACGCACTCAAGTGTAGGCGGAGACAAAACACAATCTGGGAGTGTTGAGATAGCCGCAAAGTAGCAAGCAAATTGGCCTTGTCCAAAGAGCTGATAGCTGGAATGTCTTTGTGAATGAGCGATGGGATAAGGATGAGGCAGAATTTCTAATGTTTCTGAACAAAAGACCGATTGACGGTCTCGGATTTTATGAGCAAGGAATTAGGGTAAAACATAACTTTCTTCTCGAAAAAACCAAAATACTTAAGAAGCACCACGGACAATGAGAGCAGAAATAATGTTCAGAATTTTGGCCAAAAGATAAAATAACATATCTTTCCACAAACGAGTAAGTCAAAAATTACTTCCACCTGATCAATGAATAGTTAAATAATCCACATCCTAAAGATATAAACAACAAGTAGCTGACGGCCTTTCTGCAGAACTAGTGAAAGGAGTGAACTTGTATAAATTCTACATCATCATCATTAAAGTTGGTCCGTTGAAACATGCCTTTTGAGTGGAATCTCAGCATGGTGTTTTCGATCCAGCACGAGAGACATTCTCAAATGTGCCAAACATACCATAGAAGAATTAGTCTTTTAAGCATTGTATATACCATAAGATTCCATCTGCAATACTATGTAAATGCCTGAAGAATTATAGCACTCAACTAACTTAGCTTCGACATCTTGACAAAACTCGTCCTTACTTATTCACCTACGGTGTTAAGGCCTTAGGCATAAACCTAAACGTTTTTAGCCAGCTGCCTCCAGTTGGTTGAGATCCTTCCATTTTTCGACTTTTCGCACCTGAACATTGATGTATAACAGTTTTATCTTGATGAAGGAGCGTGTTTTCTTGGCTGAGATGCCAAACTAGACATTGCTAGTCCCTTTAGATGCTGTCATACACGGCCTTAAAATCGATGAGTAGGTGGTGTGTATCAGCTCATGTGATCTGAAGTCTGAATATTTGGCCTGCAGCTACACTGATATGGATCAAACAAGTTGTTGACGAACGACTTAGGTGTTCACACAATACGGCAGAGAAGATCTTGTAGGCAATTTTAAGAAGACTGATGCCTTGTAGTTTGTTTAGTTCAGCGGGCTTACTGTATTGTGGATCAGACAAACAATGCTGAGATTCTATTGATCGCACATACTTTCGTCCAACGATATTTTATAGATAAGTTGATGTGTGCTCCTTATCAAGTCATCGCCAGTCGTTTTAAAGAACTCGACAGTCAGGCCATCCGTTTCAGCAGCTTTGATGGATTTAAGCTCAGATATGGCTGTGTTTACTTCATCTAGGCCAGATGGATGGAATTGTTGGTTTATATCGTCCAAATTAAAAGGTTCATTCTGCCTGAATGTGGAATTTCTTTCGTCATCGCCCTTATATAGTCTACACAAATGCTTTCTCCAAATCGTCAGTATCAACTGCGACTCTACTACTATGTTGTCTTATTTGTCTCTACTGGCTTCAGTTCGGGGTTATGTCTGTGGCGCGTGCACCTCTTGGGAAGCCGTTGTTCGTCTCTTCTCTTCTTCTTGTGAGCAGTTCTAGTTCTTCTATGTAGAGCCGTTTTGTATGTTTCTTGTTTAGCTGCATGTGCTAGCCGACTTTAGTCTTCAAACCAGGGGTTTCGTTGTGGTAGTCGAGTGAAATCACAGACAGCAAATCTGATGTATTTTTGGCAACGTTGCCACTGGGCTTCAATAAATGACGCTGGTGGATTAGCACCTCTTAAGAATTTAAAACAGATCTCATCGTAAAAGGATTTGGCGATCTCTTGCGATTGTAGCCGTGCGATGGTCGGGATATCCGCAACCGTACCTTGGATATAACATGGAACATGGTTCGAGTTCAGGTTGGACCCTTGGAAGCTCGCATATCCATAATACTGTAGGAGTGTCTTGCGTCAATAGCTATGTGGTCAATCTGCCTGTAGGTTAATTGATCAGGAGATCTCCAACCTCTTATGAATACCGAGAAGTGAGAAACGCATGCTAGCTACGACAATGTTTCTCGTTTCGCTCAGCCGCAAAGTCGATTAACTTGAATAAATTATCAGAGGAGGTGTGGTGCAGGCTCGTAGCTCGTAGAAGCTATTTTTTAGCGTTATCTATTTTTTAGTCATCTTTTTGCTCTATGGTGATTCGGACGCTGGATTGCTGTGGTGTTGAAGAATTAATTATCAAAGACGATATTCAAATAGAGCCGAATTCAAATTGTTTATAGATTGCAACACAAACTTCTTTCGTCAAACAGATTATCTTTCGAAGGTTCTCCATAATAATCATAAAAAACGTGGCTAAGAGACTGAGAGACTTTACGAATGACTTTTACCAAAAACGCATGAAAGAAGTGGCTGACTAATTATTGCTAAGAGATTAAAGAACCTGGTTTTGTCACCCCGACGCACTAAAATAATTTTTTTCGTGGACGTCGTAGTAATTCTCATATCCGTAAATACATAACACATGGGCTGAAAAGTCCGTTTCTAAGAGAGGGCACCACTTGATTTAAATCCATACCATTTTCAGTTAGTACCAATCTTCAAAAGATACGTGTATAAATTTGACAGCTGCCGGACGATTAGTTCTCGAGATATAGCGTTGTGAGTGAAGCAACTTTTGTTATTGTGAAAAAAAATGGATTCAAAGCAATTTCTTGTGCTGATTTATCATTGCTTTTTGATGGGATGCAAATAAATTTCTTGATAAGTGTTATCCGGACTCTGCACCAGCCGAACGAACCATTCGCAAGTGGATTGAAAAATTTAAAAGTGGTCATACAAGTACCGAAGATGATGCAAGCAGTGGACGTCCAAAAGAGTTTGTTTCAGATGAAAACATCAAAAAAGTCCACAAAATGATTACGAATAACCGTAAAGTGAAGTTGATCGAGATAGCTGAGGCTCTGAAGATATCAAAAGAGCGTGTTGGATATATCATACAGGAATATTTGGACATGCGAAAACTCTGTTCAAAGTGGGTGCCGCGTTTGCTCACAGTCGACCAAAAACAACAATGTGTTGATGATTTAGAGGAGTGTTTAAAGCTGTTCAACCGCAATAAAGCCGAATTTTTGCGTCGGTATGTGACAATGGATGAAACTTGGCTCCATCACTTCACACCAGAGTCAAGTCGGCAGTCAGCTGAGTGGCGAGCAGGCCACGAACCTCGTCCAAAACGATCAAAAACTCAACAGTCGAAGGAGCGTTTGAAGGAGGCAAAACGGCCGCATTTGAAGAAAAAGAAAGTGCTGTTTCATCAAGACAATGCACCATGTCACAAGTCGATGAAAACGATGGCAAAATTGAATGAATTCGGCTAAGAATTGCTTCCCCACCCACCGTATTCTCCAGATTTGGCCCCCAGCGGCTATTTCCTGTTCGCAGACCTCAAAAGAATGCTCGCCGGAAAGAGATTTAAGACTGTTGAAGAAGTAATCGCCGAAGCAGAGGCCTATTTTGAGGCTAAGCCGAAATCGTACTTCAAAACTGGTATCGAAAGATTGAAAAATCGTTTCAATCAGTGTATCGCCCTGGAAGGCAACTATATTGATAAATAAAGTTGAATTTTGCAAAAATTTTGTGTTTTACTATAAAACGGCACTGACTTTTCAGCCCATGTGTTATTCTAAATTTAGAAACATTACAAAAAAGTCAGATAGAACGTAATTCAGTTCTTTTTATATAGTTTATGCGTCTCTCCCCCTTATTACATAATTCACTCAATTTACAAGTTTTGTCAGAAGGGAAAATGTTTCTGCACAAATTTTCACCGAAAATGTGGTCATACGACCACAGCGTTATCAAGACCACAGCCAGTTCTACGTCAAAATGTGCGGAACGAAATCCTCGAACAACATATCCACCCGCTACAAGAAAATGACAAAGTGAGAACAACAAATTCTCCCTAAACCAGATGGATGAAACAAACCCGAATACAAGCATACTCTGCTTTATAGGTCTCTTTTGACTTTTATTCAAAACAACTTTGTTGTAATCGTACGTGTCAAAGTCACAACTCTCAAAAATAAAAAAAAAACATAAATAGAACAACCTGCCTTTGTGAAGTCAAGATTGATTGCCCCTTCTCCCAACTTGATGGAAAATCATCCGAAAGAATTCCCATTGCGCCCACTCGTACAAGACATGTATACCCACCCCTGATTTCTCATCATCTAGCATACAACCACCCTAAAACAGACTGTTGTAATTTCTCACTTGCACAGCTCCTACGACCGGAAGTGTGAATCCGACACGAAGAGGCAAAATTAGCGCGCAAAATGATTTAACGACGATTTAACGCCGAGATGGTTGGTTTGGTGGTGTTGCTCTTTGGCGTCGTAATTCATAAAGGGAAAATGGAAAATACAATAGAAAAAGGACATGACATGCCTTCACGCGTTTCTATACTTGTAATACCTTAACAAATCCAAACCACGTTCAGCATCCTCTTCTTGGTATTGCTCCTGCAGGGCGTTCTGTTCTTTCTTGATTCTTGCCAGTTCTTTCTGGCGGATACGTTCTTCTTCCTCATAGCGTTGACGTTCTCGTTCCCATTTGAGTCCTTGCCGTAACAGGCGTTCGGCATTCTTTTCACGGTTTGTTTTGAGCTAAATGATAGAAAGCAAAGTGGCAATAAGAGGAGACTGCAAGTGTTTAGGATTAGTAAAGAGAGAGTATGAAATTCTTGTTTGCTATTGCAAATATCAGTCTGTAGGTGTAAGAATACGAGTACATGAAAACTTACGTACCTTTCCGCGACGCTTGACAATCTCTACGTTTGCCCTTTTGTTGACGACAAATATTGGATCAGCTGCCAATTCATCTGGTATCGCGTCTGTTTTACCTTCCAATATAAGGTTGCGCTCACGTTCCAGTTCTTTGATCTATTTACGATGGAAGATTAAGAAGGTTTAACATTGAGATAACTAGTCTCTTCTTCTCTGTTCTCTAAGCTATGAAGGGAATTGAAAGACGGTTAATGGGAGTAATTAAGCAAAACAATCGATATTACCGGAGGTGATGATTATAAATTTAATAAGTGCTAGGATTTATGATCTAGAACAGATACATCTACATAAGGACGTGTCAAGATGAGACAGAAGTGGAAGATTTTTGTGTAACCGGTGGGATATTTTGATAAGTGATTTTAAAACAAAAGCTTGCTATCATACAAAGTAAAGAAATTCGGTTAAAACTAGTTGCAATCTTTTTGTTTAAAAAATATGCTACTACTTTACTTTTTTACTATTTGAATATGTAAAGGACTTTTCATCTGCTCCTCTAAAACCTATTTTTCTTGTTGGAAGTTGAAATTATTCGCTGAAGTATCATAATATGACACAAACATTAGCCAATGACTGCAAAAACAATGATTTAATTGTAACTTGCGGAAAATACCTGTGGGTTTCTGAACAATATTCCTTCTAAACCTTGAATATTCGGACTTTGAACAGGCCATGTGCATCCGCTCAATTTACAGAGATCATGAACTGCTATATAGGTACAGTAGATATCACATATATCAAGGAAATAGAAATAAAGATGCTACTCTAAGAACAATGTTCGGATGGTTTACCAAATATAACATAGAACGTAACAAGCCTACAAAACTTGTACGGATGAGCAGCGAAATGTAGTATTAGATTTACAGTCCGTCCAAAATATACATATAAAAAACCGACTTCTGTGGTGACCCAAGCTCAGAAGATACACAAAACTAACCATTCATTCATGGTCCATTGATCATTCGTCCATGAGTTCCAGGATATCCGATCACCTGACTAAAATGAAGTAAGGATGCCAACTTTTATATGTATATTTACACTTAACATCAACAACGCTGCCGCAGCAGACCGCCTGCTTTCCAACCTTTTTGACGCGGCGGGAGAGAACTTGATGGAGAACATACTCGCAGATCAACTCATTTTCAAGATGTTGTTCTAGAAAAATGGAAAAATTTTGTATACCCGATGAATGGAACCTGAGCATCGTCTAATATAGCCACAGGAAAAAAGACCCTCTTAACTTCCCCATCTATAGAGGCATCAATCTTCTTAACATAATGTACAAGATTTTATCTGCCATATTGTGTGAACTCAGGGCAGTGTTAGAGTCGGTTAGTCCACAATTGATCAAGTTTTCAAACTATTGAAGATGCCAAGGACTCCAGATCGAAGCTTATAATCTTTTCAATTGATTTTAGGACCTCTTTGCCTTTGATGTAGTAAATCTTTTAGACATGTTGGTGCACTCTCATACGAGACCACACATGTCTCTAAAAGAGGCAAGGTTACCTCAGCCACAACAACTAGTCACTTTGTCGCCCAATGCTCAAAAAGTATAGCAAACTCCCGTCCTTGTCAGACGTAGCGACAGACCATCTTTAGGTGAAATCTTCAATCCTTTGACCATTGAATGTGAGTCGCTCGGTAGAAACCTCTGCCCCTTTTAGAAATCCCAGCGAACTGACTGGAAGAAATTCATTCAGATCTTAAACCCCAAACTTAGGAGCATCTCTGATTTTAGTATTGAATCTGTGGAAGCACTAAAAGCAAAGGTGAGGTCCCTCGACAAACTTATATAAAAAATCTTCAAGACCTCATGTCCTGTCAAATTAAGCAAGAAAACTCTCCCACTGTGGTGGAATGAAGATCTCTCCGATCTTAGAACGTTGACTAGGTATATCATCAATAAATGCTACAAACATAAATTCTGTAGCCTTACAAGGACTTCCTTAAGACTTACAAGAGAGGAATAAGCAAGGCTAAGTCCCTGTGGGCAGAAATTCATTGAAATTCTTATGGATGCAACTGTCTATGGAAAATCCATGGTAAGTTTCTTCGACTCACCCACATCCTTTCGACCTGGAGATGAGTTCGAATCGTTTCCATCGGCAAAAATGGCCATGAGTCGGTCAAGAATTTTAAACCCATTTCCATTACATTCTTCATAATCAAAACACTAGAATAAGTCCTAGACATGCATATCCGGGACTCCTTGAAAATATCTCCTCTAGTTCCAATATGCTTACCTTAAAGGTTATGGAGACGATTAAAAAATGTATTCTGAAATCTCTCATCAAGCTTAGCATAGAAGATTTCGTCAGCATCATATCATTCAGTTACAATTGTGGAACAGCTTCATAAGCAGTGGTACCCCGCAAGGGGAAGTTATCTCGCCTGTTCAGTGGCTCCTGTCGTCAACAATATGTAAAGAGAGTGCGAAAACATTGGAATCAAGGCAATCGTGTACGTGGACAACGTGGTTATTTTAGTATCAGGAATTTTCCCCTCAGTGATTAGTAAATTTATAAAGAGGGGTCTGACTGAGTAGAATTAAGCTAATGCTATTTACAACAAACTACAAGATACTGACTTTCAAGCTTGCACGTCTAAACAACCAAACATTTACTTTATCGTCTAGTGCAAGGTACCCTTGTATCATCCTTGACCCCGAGCACAACTGGAAGGTAAACATAAAGCACAGGGTAAGGAAAGCACCCACCGCTTTCTTAGCCTGCAGCAAGACCTTTGGCGTAAGGTGGGGAGTTCAGCCGAAGATGGTCTTCTGTATGTACCTACACTGCCAGGGAACTTCCCTATCTACAGATCACCTTAAGCAAAGCCTACAATATCACAAAATTTAGCAGAGTTCAACGAATAGTCGGTATTGGGACCACAGGGGCGCTATGACCGAGCCGGACAGAAGCTCTAAACGTGGTCCTCCACATACTGCCACTGGATGTGTACATCAAAATATCAGAAATTGTTTCATGTAGTGCTATCAGATTCCGATATAAAAAATAATAAAACTCGTATCTGTTCCCTAAGGATCTAGCTTCGACTAAAAATTGACTAAATTGACTATGCAAAGTCAATATTAATAATAATATTTGAGTTCACATTCCAGAAAGGACGAAATGGAACAATAATCTACCCCTATCGAAATACCAAGTATCGATCATCACCGAATGTACTCCAAAAAAGAATGCGGTATTGGAGCAGGTGTCTTCTCAGCGGAACTGAACTTATCCAAATCATACCGCATTCCAGATTCCTCTAGTGTCTTCCAATCGGAGGTACTAGCGATTAGAGGGGCCTGCATGATACTATACCTTAGCTCCATTATCTTACATATCATAGGAATCATTACTGACAGTCAGGCTGCCATCAAAGCGCTTATCACTATCCTCTGGATTCTCGCCCACAGTAAAATAGAGAGGAAACCTACGCGCTAGCGAAATGTGTTTCAACCTTTGATGTCTCTCTCGCAGAATCAGTCTGCCCCCCGATGGGTCGTATCAAAGGTATTGGGTCTATAACTTAATTCGTGCGGTTTGCTAAGAGATGGCGTAACTTGTATTATTCTATTGTTATTATTCCATTGGAACATGCGTTGGAAAGCTACTGTCATTGTACGTCATTTCAGTATATGTCATTCATTTGAAGCGTAAACAACAATTTTTTTTTTTCACTCAAATATGTCGAACTTTGTGCCTGAAAAAGTGTTTTTGCGGGGAGTTCTTCTTCATTACTTTAATATGAAGAAAACTGCTTCCGAAAGTCATCGTATTTTGGTGAAAGTTTATGGTGAACATGCGCTAGCTGATTAAACGTGATAAAAGTAATTTGCACGATTTAAAACTAGTGATTTTGGCTTGGAAGACGATGAACGTCATGGGCAGCCAAAAAAGTTTGAAGATGAAGAACTGGAAACATTACTCTATGAAGATTGTTGCCAAACACAAGAAGAGCTCGCAGAATCTTTGGGTGTCATTCAAGCAGCCATTTCAAAACGTTTAAAAGCAGCTGGATATATTTAAAAGCAAGGAAATTGGGTTCCACATGAACTCAAGCCGAGAGACGTCGAAAGGCGGTTTTGCATGTCCGAAATACTGCTGGAACGCCACAAAAGGAAGTCATTTTTGTATCGGATTGTTACTGGTGATGAAAAATGGATCCATTACGACAACCCCAAGCGCAAAAAATCATATGTGAAACCCGGCCAACCAGCCAAATCAACGGTAATGCTCTGTATTTGGTGGGATCAGATCGGTGTGCTGTATTATGAGCTGCTAAAACCGGGTGAAACCATCAATGGACAACGCTACCGAACACAATTAATCCGTTTGAAAAGAGCAGTAGCCGAAAAACGCCCGGAATATGCGACCAGGCACGAGGCAATAATTTTCCATCATGACAACGCTCGGTCCCACGTTGCTATTCCGGTTAAGAACTATTTGGAAAACAGTGGATGGGAAGTCTTACCCCACCCGCTTTATAGCCCAAACTTTGCCCCTTCTGACTACCATTTGTTCCGGTCGATGCAGAACTCCCTCACTGAAATACTGTTCACATCAGAGCAGAATATCAAAAATTGGCTTGACTCATTCTTGGCTGCCAAGCCGGCGCAGTTCTTTTGGGATGGGATCCAAAAATTGCCAGAAAGATAGGAAAAACTCATAGCTTCAGATGGGCAATACTTTGAATAATACTATTCGTACATTTTTTTCTTAAATAAACGTTCAAATTTTGAAAAAAAAAACCGCACGAATAGGATTCCCCAAAACTTTATCTCTATTGCCAATGCGAAGTGAAACAGTCTAGAAATCTGTACCACATCCAGATAGATATGGCCCGCCTACAATACAAATAGGGTGAACGACTGAATTAACAGGACTCGCACTGAGATAAAAAGAATCAGAGCAATAAGCACACGCTACCAAGTTAGGGATTCCTTTTAACCCCAACTGTCGTAGCTGCTCATATGAAAAGGAAACGCTATTCCATTTTCTCTGTGACTACCCGGCACTAGCTAGAACGATGCATCGCACACCTAGCAAACCATTTTTCAAAAAAGTATCAAAGATTTCTGGCAAAAGATTCTCCAACATTAATTATTTTCCTCAACAGGATGGATCTGAGAACTGCGTTCTAAGCAGAATCTTGGTATCAAAACGGCGTATCCGTCCTACTTGTGTTTCTGGTAGGATTTCACCAGGCAACTACTTCTACCTATCTATCTATCTAGGTGATGGTGTCGATTTAAAATTCGAGAACCCTTCCCAGGATCTGCCCTAATAAATAAAATGTTAACAGATCGAAGGTGGACTTTTAGGCCTTAAACCCCACCAATACGGACAAATTAGTTGTTTGCCAAAAGGTTTATGTCGACTAAGGTGTTGAGAACATTGATGCCTGTGTGTTGATCCAGATTTGAGGGATTCTTATCTTCAGATTGGGCATATTGATTAATTGATTGTCACCGCAGTTGAACCACCTACAAAATTTATCCGCATCGACTATGGCTTTCATTAGGTTCCCTTGTTCGTCCTTGCGGGTTCCCGTTCGTACTCTGTTAATCTAATAAAGTTTTTTTTTCTTCCTGAAAAAAAGCCCTCATAAGCCAAAGGATGCACTGAATATTGTAAATTCATTTTCCTACTACTTTTTTGCACATCCTTCAAAAAATACTCTCATTCCAGTACTAAGTTGAATTAAAAAACAACAAAACAACGGAACGTGATTGCAATCTCAAATTAAAAAAAAGTTAAAGTCCATTTGTTTGAATAAAAATGACAAGGACAATTATTTTCATCATACCAAAGGCGTTAAAACTATTGCCATTTCCGATGTCCCTGATTTTTCAAAAAGGCAATCGTTCCAGCGTGACAGAAAGGAAAACTCTTCGTGCTCAGAGTGCATCAAAATCAATTGTCATGGTTTTTCAGATTGTCTGGTGGGACTGAGTGACGCTTTTTGTCAAAACACTGTGGAGAATGAGCTGTTTACACGATACAAACTCCCTGGCGTGCCATGTTTGTTTTCAAAATCGATTCGGTATTTGAAGGGTTTCAAGTGTTGAAATATTCCCGTGGGATTTATAGCACAAAAAGGGGTCTGGATGAAAATCATCTTAACTTGGTGACGACTTAATCAGTTTGATGTGGCTGTTGCCGGATTGTGTCAAGAGCTGAAGGAGTGATTTTTCAAAAAGGTGTTTAACTTTTACGTGACTGTCTTAAGCGTTTTTTTTTATACTGAATAGGGTGGTGAAAAAAATAATTTAAAATCCTTGCAGAAGAGTATGCTGATGTTTATTTTGTAGATTGGCATGTTACCTTAAAAGTAATTGATGTGGTTATGACGTTAATAAAACTGATTTTAAATACGTAACATGCAGCAGTAACGAAGTGAGGTTTGATGCTGAGAACAGACGTTTGGTTGATTGAATAACGAGACCTCATTCATGAATTTATTTTGATAACAATTTTTTTTTTTTTGAAGAGATTGCCTAAAGGAGTTATAAGAAAACGAAGGTGAAGCGAGGCTTTTCAGAAAGGTTTATCAGTGTAGATGTCAATAGACAAGTAGATGGCGTCTTTTCAAATATAAGAGGCATTTCGCTTTCATATTATCATATGATTTTGAGTACCTGTAGAAAAACGTCTAGCGCGTTTTTAAGTGATTTTCCGGCAAATATGAGCCTTTATTCCACTAAATGCCCAAACATTGATGAAAGTAAGGATATGCCTTGCCATTGGTCTCCGTTAATCCGTTGGCACCGAATCAGAGCTTGTGTTGGAGGCACAAGTTGCTCTCTTGATAGGAGTCGAGGCCGATCTAAAATCTCTTGCAAATCTTATACATGGGCTGAATGGTGCCGTTTCTAAGAGAGGGCACCACTTGAATTAGATCCATACCATTTTCAGTTAGTACCAACCTTCAAAATATACATGTATAAATTTAACAGCCGTCGGACGATTAGTACTCGAGATATAGCGTTGTGAGTGAAGCAACTTTTGTAATTGTGAAAAAAAAAAAAAAAATGGATTCAAAGCAATTTCGTGTGTTGATTTATCATTGCTTTTTGATGGGATAAGTGTTACCCGGACTCTTCACCTGCCGAACGAACCATTCGCAAGTGGATTGAAAAATTTAAAAGTGGTCATACAAGCACCGAAGATAATGCACGCAGTGGACGTCAAAAAGAGGCTGTTTCAGATGAAAACATCAAAAAAGTCCACAAAATGATTACGAATTACCGTAAAGTGAAGTTGATCGAGATAGCTAAGGCTCTGAAGATATCAAAAGAGCGTGTTGGATATATTTGGACATGCGAAAGTTATGTTCAAGTCATAGTCGAAAGAGCGTTTGAAGAACGAGATCGGAAAAAAACGGCCACATTTGAAGAAAAAGAAAGCGCTGTTTCATCAAGACAATGCACCGTGTCACAAGTCGATGAAAACGATGGCAAAATTGAATGAATTCGGCTACGAATTGCTTGCCCACCCACCGTATTCTCCAGATTTGGCCCCCAGCGACTATTTTCTGTTCGCAGACCTCAAAAGAATACTCGCCGGAAAGAGATTTAAGACCGATGAAGAAGTAATTGCCGAAATAGAGGCCTATTTTGAGGCTAAACCGAAATCGTACTTCAAAACTGGTATCGAGAGATTGAAAAATCGTTTCAATCATTGTATCGCCTCGAAGGCAACTATATTGATAAATAAAGTTGAATTTTGCAAAAATTTTGTGTTTTACTATAAAATGGTACTGACTTTTCAGCCCATGTGTTAGCATCACAGCACCCAGTACCTTTTGCAACTTTTCATCGGCTCGAAATCAACTGGAAAGCCTTTTCTGTAATTTTAGGGTTAAACATCAGCTACTATGAATCTTCCACAATGGGGCCTACCTAAACAAGTCAGATCGAAACCGAAGTCCGGGGGCTCCTGACATCCACAGTTACGTGATTTAAGTCCTCGTGTGGATTACCGGAGGTCCTGTCAGCAACAGGACCTATTACCGGCAGCTTGTAACTGGTCAAATCGTTGCAACTTTTAGAGGAGTTAAGTTCAGTTAAGCCAGGTGGTGGCGATGGTATGATGGTTTACTTATTGGCTGTCACGTCACCTACCTGGGTTTGAATCCCAGTAGGAGCACAACAGCAAATTTTCCAAAATCGTCATCACCCTTTCGGCAGGCAATGGCAAACCTCCGAAAGTCAAATTCTGCCTATGAATAAGCTTCTCAGGAGAGCCGTTCCGAACCGGCAATAAACAGTAGGCCTTGTTCAGGAGTGTAAAAATTCACAAAATGAGAAACACAAATGAGTGCGAGAAGCTAGGCTTTGGCCCACACCGGGTTGATGCGTTACTTATTTATTTATTTAAGTTCAGAAAACAATTACAATAAGACCAGTATTTGCTCTACCCTCGCATTTTATAAGACAATTTAGTGGCGGAAGAAGCCTTGATAATTGAGCAAGGAACCACATGTAGATAGAAAAGCCATTTTGGATTTCAAAGAGTTACTTTTGTAGAGAAAAGATTGGAACACAAAGTGAAATCAGCAGCCCGGTCTAAGTTATCAAAAGGGAGACATCGATAAGGCTGAAAATACTTGGAACATCTGATGGCACCTACAATAAGAAGTGAAGCTTGCGTGGAGCCTGCGTGAACCCTCACTCAAATTTGTAGATTTGACGAATTTCTCATCAGCTCAGCGATTTTTTCATTCCCTATATCAATAACAATCGTCTAAGAGACAAATGGCTTCCGAAGAATAGCACAACATACCATACAGCGGGTCAAACCATCACTTTATTCGGACAAACATTTGGTGAACGAATCATATCAAATTGGCTGTCTAGGTCATTTGATTTGACTCCTTTGGACTACTTTTTGTGGAGACGTGTTTAATAAGTCGTAATTGCTAATAAAAAAGTTACAGCTGACAGGATGGTCTTCTTAAGACACAGCTGTGTCGGCTATATGCCCGAAATTGTTTTCCAAAACTAAATTTCATTAAATTTGCGAGCAAATAAAGCCAAAATATTGATCATTTCATTCATTTTTCTGTGTTTTATTTTTAATAAAAATTCTGTACCTCTAAAACAAAATATCCGATAGTGACAGATTCTGATTTCCATTGATATGTGACGGAGGGAGTAAATAAAGATTGTTCATAGGGTGGAGTCCTGTCTCCACTGTTACGGTGCATATTGGTTTACTCTGTGCTAAACGCCCTTTGTACTGTCTATTGAGTCATGTCTAGTGACTGTTCTAAGTCTAATCCAGCCCTAAACGATTGGTTAACCAAAAGTTCATTCTCATTCAGTTCTTTCATAGTCGACTTTGTCTTCTCTTCAGGAGAAGCTGACTGACTAAAGCCATCAGCATCAGTTTTTCCAACAATGCGTGTGATCCTGATGAGTAAATAACTTTGGATTAATAATGTTATGGTTCCAAAGAAGTCTCGATTTTTTGAGAGCTTTTCCTATCATGCCAGGGTCTGCTCTTGATGCACCATCTCACATTGATGCCAATATTCTCAAAGCCATCTTTCATTTAGAAAGAAATAGAATTAAGAAAAATCCGCACTTAACCTAAAAAAACTTTAAAAAATTCGTTAACCTTTCGGGGCCTACCGTCATTTGTTTCCGATCTTATGGACCTGACGTTAGATGCAATAACATAATAACTGCAGTTTCATCAGAACTAATTCCGGCCAGAATTTAAGCTACGAAAGGAACGTTAACCGATTTTCGCAGGTGCTTCTAAAATATATCCACAATGTGGACCTGGTGTCATTGTGGAGGACAACTATCTTAGATTTCACTCCTTGTTAGGTCTATTTTTTAAACGAATACGCAATCTTAACATCAAAAGATTATTTGGTAAAGAACATGTGGAGAAAGAAGTGTATCCGCGTATTAAGTAACAGCCAAGCTGGTTTGAAGAACTTACTGGAGCCGCTCACTATCTCTAAGTCAAGCCGAGAGTGTATGACTCTTTTGAACGATGCGACGTTGGAAAGTAGAATTCTAGTCAGATCACAATAAAAAGTTGGGGATTGAAATCGCCTATAAACTTGTTCAGCTTGGAGGAAATCATCTCAGGACTCGAACACACGTTAAGTCTACCAGCTATTGAGGCTTCCAGTAACATAAGGATCTCTAATAAGCTCTTATAGGTGATACAACTATCTAAGAAGTTACCGACATTTCTGTCCGTGGCAGAAAAAGTATGACAATAGTGGATTATTTTCAGATCCTTTACTAGAATGGATACACCATAGTCACAGGCTACTCGAACAAGAGGAGGCTTAAGTATCATACTGAAAACGACGCTAAATCTTATAATTTTTCCGCTTAATTTCTCCGACTTCCAATGAACTTCTACATACTAACACTGCCCGAGGCGTAAGAGTTAACGAATTCGCTGATGACACCGCCGTGGTCACAGTAGCCAATCAAATCTATGAGATTAGGACACTTCGAGGAATTGGTGGCTGCCGGTCTAAAACCAGCCAACCATAATATTGAGGCTGTCTTATGCGAAATCTCAATTTGGAAACCAAACACTCAGTTCCAAAAATCCAGAAAATATGTTGGAGTATTGCTCGATAATAGGCTGCCATTTGATCGAATGGACCAGATCGCACAGAATCCATCGTGCCGGGTTCTAAATAGACCAGAACATCATGTTAACATATTTTCCACCAATTGTCTCCTTTATTAATAATATATCAAATTAGGTACACAAAATATAATCTATCTAACATTTCGAAGAAGGAACATCTTCAAAGTCAGGAGGAAGCAGCTCAAGACATTGTGCCTATCTATCAGGATATTGACTCATAAGAAAATGTGCCAGAAGCCTCAGACTAGTAGAAGCGAACATTTCTACAAACTGGATGAATGTAGGAAAATATTTCTTTGTACACTTAAATCAAACAAACTGCAAGAACCATAGGGAAGTACTTTGATTTTGCAGGTAAACTAGGTGTGTCAACAATGTTAGCAAAGTCTGCAAGAATACAGACGCGAATTGAGCAAACTCTAAAGATGAAAGTTCCAAGTAATCTAATAGAGTTAATGAATTGCATAATGATATTGCATAGATGAAAGAGACTGGATTTCGGTTTAGGTAAAAGTTGCCACAGGAAAGTATGTTTCCGGAATCATAACGAATCAGATCTGATATGGTTAACATACTTCCTACCAATAACAAAGATTCTTGACAACAAAAGAAGAGATATCCTCTATGCTTAGTTCCAAAAATGTCGAGCTTAGAAAGATTTGGTGAAAAAATCGCTGTTTACTTACACTCAAGCCGTGTCTTCAGCTTAAGTTGGTCAAAGTACAATAGAGTTTGGAAATATTATGATTTTTTGAATGTATATCTCTTAAATCAATTGTTCAGTATCCTTTTACAAAATTTAAATAACCTTTGCCCTTTTCTTGCCACCTTTTATAACTGCTGACGTTTGCTCAAAAATAAAACATTGTAAACCATTTGAGGAAGCCTTTGTGGAGAAATCCTTGGGTTGTACCTGCTAAATAATTAATTAATAATATTGATTCATATGTTTGTTTTCTGAATGTCACATGCTGTATGTTGTATAGCAAAGGCATATAACCACAAATGTTTTTCGATAAGGTGACCACATTTTGGGGTGGCGGTGTCCACGGATTTGGTATGTTTGAATTGTGTTCACCAAATCTGTCTACAGATGACGAAAAAACCATAAAAACTATTTCAATCGGGACAATATAGGATGACTGCAAGTAAACAGCACTTACTACCTCTCTTGATATAGTCCCCATGGAATCTTTTTTATCTTTAAGGTCTTCTGTATGTAACTCATTTGTTATGGACATATTGAGAGCTGAACATTGTGCCACAGATGGACTTACAAAATAAGCGTGAAAGCTTTAACAAAAAATCAGTAAATAAAAATGAAGTACAAATCAAGAATGTTTTGTTATTTTAGCCATCTCCAGATTCATGGTGCTAATATTGCAACTGTCTCAAAAATGGAGTACTTTTTTTGGTATTTAGCGCGCTCCGGTCTGTAAAAGTTCCCTACCTGGGAACACTTCCATACCAGACAGTTCTATGCAATCTTCTTCCAATTAAAACTTTTCTCATGACTTAACTCGTTAATCGAAGGTTTGGTCTTTCGGTCCAAAGTCTGCCGCTGAGACCCAAAGTACTTCTTAACTGGAGAACTGTTATTCATTCGTTCCCAGTAGGCTCAGCAGTGGTTAATGCAATCAAATATGTTTCGACAAGAATATGTGAGCTTGCAATGACTTGTTTAAAGGGCAAGTGCACCAGCATACAAGTTAAAATGTGCCCAAATTCAAATCTTTTAAAGGGATAGCTCTAGGAATGTTTAATTATTTGTATGTGCTTCGCCGTGATAATTAGTCGTGAGTTGTACAGTGGCTGCCAGCTTAAATGGTGCTATGCATTCATTCAACAAACGATAGCTAAAGGAACAAAATAGATTTAAATTTTGAGATGACCTCATTGCAATAAGTTAAAGTTACCCTCGGCAGCGCTTATTATTATTGTCCATACTTCAATGTGAAATCAAAAAATTTCATATACTCGTATGAAAGAAATACAGTAGATCTAAAAAAGGCTCTTCTGGAAAATGAAACCTGATAATCTCTGAATACACTGCGAATCGTAATGTCAATGCTGGAAAGACAGCAAACAGTACTTGCTAAAACGACATAGATATTTTACAAATCATTGAGATACTTTCCGTTATAAAAAAAAATATTTAATTGACTTCTTTTGTTTTAGTTTTATTAGGTCTTGTTTCTTGAAATAACAATATGTCGTTTCACAATTAATATTACATAATTTGCAGAGAATCGACATATTTTTCTCTTTCAACTGAATCATTATCTATTAGATTTTCAACGTACAAACATATATAAAAAAATTTATTTATATATCAGGTGTACCGGTATGAAGTGAGCGTCAAGATACAAATGTCTCGATAGGGATCATTTATTGTGAACGGGCGTTAATTTTTTTTTTTGTTTGGTTGCTACCACCTGTCAAACATAATTAGTATACATCAAGTCATTGAGCAAACAACATGATATTTTTTCATCGTGTTCAAATGTCGAATTTTGTACCAGAACAAAACGACTTGCGGAAAGCATTAATTTTTTGTTTTAGTTTGAAGAAAATTGCTGCATTGTCGCATCGAGGCATATGGTGATCATGCTCTATCAGAAGCAACATGGAAAAGATGGTTTCAACGGTTCAGAGATAACGATTTTGATGTGAGAAGTGAAGAACGTGGAAGACCAACAACTGAATTGCAAACAATGTTGGATGAAGATGACGCTATGGGAAAGATCCAAACGTCTGGAAAATGGGTGCCACATGAATTCAATGAAAGACTAATGGAAAACTGAAAAACCACTTGTGAAATTTTGCTTCAAAGACACGACAAAAAATCAGTTTTGCATCGAATTGTTACTGGCGATGAAAAATGGATTTATTTTCAGAATCTTAAACGGAAAAAATCATGGGTTAATCCGAGACAACCATCAACTTTGACTGCAAAACCAGATCAATTCCGTAAGAAGACAATGCTGTGTGTCTGGTGGGACCAGAAAGGTGTGGTGTACCACGAGCTCCTACCGACAACAAGTGATCAATTTGAACCATGCATTGATCGAAAAACGACCAGAATGGCAAGGTAATTTTGCTCCATGACAATGCACCTGCACACAAAGCAAAACTGGTTCAGGATACAACCAAGGCACTTGGCTGGGAGCTGCTACCCCACACGCCGTATTCACCAGACCTGACATGCATTAGCTGAGCAGCACTTCGAATCCTACGAGGAAGTCGAAAATTCGGTGACTTTTTGGTTTGCTTCAAAAGAAAAGTTTCAATGGCGTGGAATCCATAAATTGCCTGAAAGATGGGGAAAATGTGTAGCCAATATGGACAATACTTTGAATAAATTTTTTTTTTTTACTTTCCCATTAAAAATAAGTGTTTCATTTTCACAAAAATGTTACGGTACACCTGGTACATTGAGGAAAACTATGAAAAAATCTCAAAATAAAGCAAAAGAAAATAAAAAAATAAATAGATAGTATAAAACAAATAAATAAAAAAATATACAGACGCACATATATGTAGATATATAAATGAATTAAAAGATAATTAAATGGAAAAACAAACAAACATTACAGAAGCTTGTTTACAATCAAATAAATAAAATTAACAAAACAAAACCAAATAAATTAATAAGAAATGCCAATATACGAGGGCTGTTTGATGATTGGAATATATGTGACTGGTGACGCTACTGAGCCAAAATGAGTGTAACTTTATTTATGTTATTACAACCTCTTCTAGTCCGCCTGTCAAAATTTGGTACAATCCGACACTTAGTTTTGTTTTGACACCCATTTCAAAGCATCGTGTTAGTGTTTTTTGAGACCATGGAAAAAGAGAAGTATCACTCTGTGTCCGATATTTGTTTTTGAGTGGCAAAAGCTGGGAGGAAATCAAGCTCATTCTCGGTGGTGTATGTATATGGGACCCATTTACCTTCCCGTATAACCGTTTACCATTCGCAGAGTTTCGCCGTGACCGCACGTCGGTTTTTGAAGAACCGCGCCCAGGTGGCTCAAAAACGATTACCACGAGGAAACCGTGTACAACATCCATGATCTCGTATTGACGGACCACCGAATGAAATGTAGCGAATTGGCTGAGATAGCCGGCAACTCAATACGCTAGTCAGCATGAGAAAGCTGTCCGCGCGATGGGTACCGCGTTTGCTCACATCGTAGAATATGCGCAATCGTGAAACAACTTTAATGACGTGATTTGCCCCGTTTAATCGAAATCCGGAGGAATTTCTGTGTCGTTTCCTTACTGTCGATGAGACAAGGATTCATTAGTACACCCCAGAGACCAAAGAATAATTGAAACAATGGGTTTTATCCGTTTCGAAGAAGGCGAAAACTGTGCCTTCGGCCGGAAAGCTGATGGCCTCCGTTTTTTTGGGACGCGCGAGGTGTGCTCCACGTTTACTATTTGGAGAAGGAAAAAGCAATTACAGGAGCACAGTACGTCGATTTATTGGGCCAATTCAGCGCCGATCTGAAGAAGAAAAAAGTGCTCTTCAACCACGATAACGCACCGGTCACACCTACGCAGTCGTCACAGCCAAATTGCTCGGATTGCGCTATAAATTGCTCTTCCATCCACCGATTTTCCGCAATGTACCGGAAAGAAGTACGGGGCGAACGAGAAAGCCATCGAAGCTACGGAGATGCGTTGTCATTTCTAGTCCGAGTATTCATCAAACAGCCCTCGTATATCGATATTTAATGAAAAAAAACAAAAATATTGTATGTGTCACAACAAATTGAGTTGATTTACTAGAGGATTGTCGAAAATGTATCATTTAGTTTGCATATCTTGGTGTAGATCAATTCAACATTAGCTTTATCCTGTAAATCTGTTGTAGATTAATGCCAGGGAAATGTAAGCATAATTTTTAAAACTTTATTTTTAGAAATTTGAAACTTTCTAATATACAATAGCACTTAGTACAATTACCCCACATATTGTAAAGAATAGGACCAAGTACCGAACCTTGAGGTACACCTGCATAAATATTGACTACATCAGACACACTACTATTAACAAATATAGGGTTTTCTAATAGGGACTTGACAACTTTGAATTTATTTTGTGAACGCACTCTTTCACTAATCATCAAACTGTCACTGTCAATTTATTCAGTACACTCAACATTTTTATCGGGGTAAAGTACACTAACGAGTAATGTCTGCAAATTACAATATAAAAATTTTCTACAGATATTTTTGGCTCAATGGGTTCATCAATAAGCAAAATATCCGTTATTGGTCGGGTGAAAACCCACATGTGCTTCATGAATGACCACTTCATCCACAAAAAATAACTGTTTGGTGCGGTTTGCATGTTTTGTTAGTACTTCAAGCCAATAATAATAATATTCTTTTAACTAATTCCAAAAAAATAGCTTCCGATCATTTCCCACTAACAAAATAATGTGTTTTTTTTTATATTTATTATATGTTTAACGTTATTGAATTGTTTTAAGTGAATTGTTTTGGGAAGCAGTATATTCGTTATATATTCGTTATATATTGTGAGTGTTTAATTTTTGTGTAATAAGTCAAAAATAGGCGTTAGAAAACTTAAAACAAACAATTTTTTCTATTAGGATCATCAGGTTCAAGAGTTGTGACCAGAGACTATCTATATAATATTATGGAAGAAAATTGTAGTGGGAATATAAATAAAAAATTAAATTATCTTAAAAGCTATTTACTTCCTGGTCCTTTATCGCAAGAACAACTTCGAACCTATTAGCCAAAAGTTGCTAAACTTTTGTACGATTTTTTAAAAAAAAATGCTTGGGATTCAGTTCTTAAAAAGTTTTATTCTAAGAAAACAATAAATCATGGCTAGAAGGGTCATTGACAATTCCCACCTCTTGTGCCAAACCTGGGCGGCCCGAAAAATCGTTTGATGAATTATGCGACAGGAGTAAACGAAGGAAAACGGAAAAAATTAGGGAAACTGCTTTGAGCTTATGCAGCTCAAATGAAATCTTGAAAACTCCTCAAAGAGCGATAAAATATAAAAAAAGCCTATAGCGATTCTCTCACGGCCAAAAACGAAAAACTTCCCATACTTGAAGCACTTTTCATGTTCCTGGAAGCAAAACTATCCAGAAAACAAAATAAAATTATTGCAGCTATCGGTAAGAAATTTTTCCCGTGCTACAGTTTGCTTCAAAAAGCAAAAATAGATTGCTATTCAGTTGAAGAGTCATTTACTGTGACTTTAACCTTAGCCGAGGTCAATCTTCAGGATTTGTTGGACCACACCACTCATCGATTGCTAATGAATTTGCAGGAGGTTACTCAAACTTTAAATGAAACCGAGTGCAAGTCCCTTGAACTTATAACTAAATGGGGATGTGATGGGTCCCAACAAGTCCAATACAAACTAAAATTTGAAGAAAGTTCTGATTCAGATGCTTCCATTTTCCAAAGTTCACTTGTGCCATTACGGTTGGTTTGTGGCCCACAATTCATTTGGCAAAATCCAATTCCATCTTCTCCTCGATTCTTCTGGCCCATAAGAATTAATTTTGTGAAAAAAACCACAGACATTACTAGAAGTGAAGTGATTTACATTAAGAACAAAATTGATTTATTGAAAAAAACAGAGTTTTCTAGTATGGAGCTTAAATATACCTTACTTTTTACTATGGTAGATGGAAAATTATGTAATGCCTTAACAGAAACTACATCAACTCAAAAGTGCTACATATGTGGATTGACTTCAAAATATTTCAATAATTTGAGCATGGGAAAAAAAGGAAATCGATTTAATAGCTCTTGAGTTTGGGCTTTCAATTCTACATGCTCGTATTAGAGTTTTTTTAAAGCCTATTACATATTTCCTACAAACTACCTTTAAAAAAATGGCAAATAAGATCGGACGATGAGAAGGATATATGTAAAATACGAAAAATTCAAAGAGAATTTAGGAATAAACTTGGCCTTATTGTTGATTTCCCACGAGCTGGTTTTCGAAACACCAATGACGGCAATACATGTAGAAGATTTTTTGAAAACCCTGAAGTTGCCTCCTAAATAACGGAAATTGATTTTAATCTGATATTTCGTTTTAAAATAATTTAAGAAACTCCTTTCAAGTGGATACAAAATTAACTTATTGAAATTTGAGTCATTTGCAATGGAAGCAACAAAATTTTATGTGAAGTTATACTCATAGTATCCAATGACTCCCACATTGCATAAAATATTAGTTCATGGATCTGTCATAATTAAAAAACGCTCTGCTTCCAATTGGGCGACTATCTGAAGAAGCGGCAGAAGCTTGAAATAAACATTTCAGGTTTGTGTATAGACTTTTTCTTTTTCAATTTTAAAAAGTTATGATTTTTACCAAATATATTACAAATTTTAAATACAGACGGTACCAGCTAAACTATGCAAGAAAGTTTTCTAGGAAAGACTGCAATCTCGATATACTTAATAGGCTAGTTTTGAGTTCTGATCCTTTTTTAAGTTGCCTCAGAAAATCGTCTTCAAAGAGTAAAAAGAAGTTTCCGAAGGAAACTATGAAATGCTTCTTCCAATGGACACGAATGCTGCTGATGGTAGATTTTCATCTTTTCATGATGCAAATAGTGAAGAAAGAAAACTGCTGCTGAAAACTCCTGGGCAGCCAAAAAAGTTTGAAGATGAAGAACTGGAAGCATTACTCTATGAAGATTGTTGCCAAACACAAGAAGAGCTCACAGAATCTTTGGGTGTCATTCAAGCAGCCATTTCAAAACGATTAAAAGCAGCTGGATATATTCAAAAGCAGGTTCCATGGGTTCCACATGAACTCAAGCCGAGAGACGTCGAAAGGCGGTTTTGCATGTCCGAAATGCTGCTGGAACGCCACAAAAGGAAGTCATTTTTGTATCGGATTGTTACTGGTGATGAAAAACGGATCCATTACGACAACTCCAAGCGCAAAAAATCTTATGTGAAACCCGGCCAACCAGCCAAATCAACGGCAAAGCCGAATATCTATGACGCGAAGGTAATGCTCTGTATTTGGTGGGATCAGATGGGTGTGCTGTATTATGAGCTGCTAAAACTGGGTGAAACCATCAATGGACAATGCTACCGAACACAATTAATCCGTTTGAAGAGAGCAGTAGCCGAAAAACGCGCGGAATATGCGACCAGACACGAGGCAATAATTTACCATCATGACAACGCTCGGTTGTTTTGCTTGCTTGTTAATTTGCTTGCTTTTATTTCTTATTACTTTGACTATATTTCAGAATGGCTTTGCAACCTTATCATTCTAAGTGTGTCTGTGCAATTATATTCGAACTTGTTAATTTATTGGATTTCTTGTGAATATTTCTAATTTTGATAAGTTTAAGAATATGAATCGCTACTTTCATCGATGGGATTTTTTTTTACAATTTTGGGGAATACTACTACTTCTTTTGGTTTATTAAACACAATGCATCTTTTAAGCTGTGACGTTATTTTTCGACAAGACTTTGAAAATTCTAAGTTAAAAACTAAGGCTAAAAATTAGGTTTTTTTTTTTTTATATTTTTTATTGAAATCTACTCACTATAATCTCAAAAATTATATCCAACCTTTTATTTTATATTTTGGTAAGTTATTCTCTATTTTTATAATTTTTCGATTAAATGGTTGACTGCTGTAAGCTACTGTAGACAAGTGGCAAGATTATTTTTGTAACTATCTGTAAATCTCTTGAGAAGTTATTTTTTATTTCAAAATCTCTGATTCTTCATCCAAACATGATCCAAAGAAATGCCGCCAGCATAGTATTCAGTATATGAGATATGAATTTACGTTCTCTTTTACAAACCGACCATTCCCTACGTGCTAAGATTGTCAAAAAGTTTTTTTTCAATTGAAACTATGAAACCTTCCAGGCTACAAAGCATTTATTGGGTTGTACCACACGAAATGTGTATAGTATAATAGTTATAGTTAAAATTTAAATTTTTATTCATTCAAAATAGGATCCGTTGGCATCTCTGACATTCTTCCAACGTAATACAAGGACAAATATTCTTTTTTTTGTGGAAGTGCTGACTTTTTGAGGCAATGAAATCTTCAAAGGCTTTATGACCTCTGCTCGGTTGCGGAAGACCTTTTGCCAGCAAAATGGATCCAGATTGCGGAAGAAATGGTAATCGATGGGGAAATATCGGGAGAGTACGGTGGATGCGGAAGAATTTCAAATCCCAACTGCAATAGTTTTTGCACCGTTACTTGTGAGGTATGGGGTCTACATTGTCATGCAAAAGAATCGGACTGTGCCTCATGACCAACGCAGGTTGCTTTTTAGCCAATTTGACATTCAATATGTTGATTTCTTCATAATATTTGATAGAGTTTATCGTTTCTCTTGGTTGAAAAAATGAGAAGTGAATTGGTGCTCTCGATGTCCACCAAATTGTCACCATAACCTTTTTAGGGTGAAGATCGGGCTTCGGGGTGTGTTTTGATTTTTTCATCTGCACCCAATCATCACAGATGACTATCCGGTGCAAAAACGATTCAGTTAGGTTTCTTAATGTAAGCGATGCGCAGATTTCTAAGCGCTGTAGTTTTTGGGATGCATTCAGTTCATGGGGTACCCACTTATCGAGTTTCTTTACCTTTCCTATGAGAGAAAGGTGTCGACTAATTGTCATTGAGGGATACTTTCATGCTTTGTGTAATCTCCTGCACCGCTTTTGTTGGATCTGCATCCATCATCGTTTCCGGTTTCCCACGTGGTTCATTTTTGAGGCTGAACTAAAGTCGTATAGTGAGTTCGTTTACCGCTGCATTCTCAAATGCGTCATTAATTTTTTCATGGTCAATGGCGCATTATGTTCCATTTTAAATTCACAAAGGAAGAGGGTTCGAATTTGACCTGCCGATAGCATGGTAAATAATTCCTAGAAAAAAATAACGGTACTTGAAACGAACCCTAAAATTCTCACATGTCAAGCATAACAACACTTTATTTTATAAAAAAAAGAAAATTTAACGTTCTGGCACAGATGTTCACTCGAAAACTTTTTATTTTCGACTGAGCGAAAATTTCATGTGGTACAATCTAATAAATAAAATGCATGCTGATAAGAACAACAACAACTAACTGTATAAAACCTTTTTGCGTTGTCTTCTAAACAAGATGATGATAGACTGAGAGCCTCACATAACTAGAAATAATCTTGCCGGCAGTCAAAGAGATAATAAATACTGCTCTTCATTATAAGACACCGTCCGTTAATTCAGTGTTAAGAACAATACTCGTAGATAAAATGTAAAAGAGGAGGAAAGGGCAGAATCTAAACGATGTGACAGGCCAGGTGAAATACAAAGATCCGCAAAAGGCAGGTGGATGTAAAAGCTAAAACCAGTCATCGATTCGTGGATAAGGAGGGTTAGTTCCTCTCCGAGCATTTCAGCAATTGGAAATATGTATCTCAATGGATTTGGGAACTACAATACATTTTGCCTCTGTCTCTAGGGTGCACCAAAGAGTAGGAGATTCGTTATTTTACTGCTGAATTGTTGCAGAAAACAGAACAAACCTGTCAAGTACAGAGAACCTCGTAGGCTACATCGCTGGATCAGAGCATGACTTAATGGAAAACTGCTAATCATGGTGCGTGTGCCGAACAAACTACGAAGATCTAAAAACTTGACAAAAACACAAGAGACAGTCTCGCAGGGCACAGTAAAATAAGTAATGATGATCTGCGAGCAGTTTCAGGGGCAACGAAGCTTTGTGGTGCATATCTTCAACACTTGACATTTTTGCACCCATTTGCAAAAGGTCTATAGAAGAGTACCAAATGAGCTAACTCCAGCCAACACCTACGATGGTTGAAAATTTTCACTCACCTCACCAAAAGGAATCATTTTTAACTATTTTCCATTGAGCTTTCATTAAGGACACTGAAAAGTGGCTTTTATTGTTCATGAAATTCATGGTCACAATTTCTTATGAAGGAAAGGTGAATTACTCATTCTTGCAAATAGGATAAACAGTACACCACAGAAATTGAGACGTCTAGCATTGGTGAGTAGTCATGAACCACTATATTTGCAGAGATTGGACAGAAATTAGAAACAGGCTAGCCATAAACCAAGAGGAGATAAATTCGGCCTTTGAAGACCTTTTAGCTAAAAGTCACAAACAGTCACCCAAAGAACCAAATGGGTAACATTTTGAGGAAAAGAATTTTTTGTGAAAAAAGGTGTCCACATCCTGAAACAATTGAATCCGATTTGAAAGCTTAATGGCAACCTAATTTTTGTAATGGCATCGGCACAATGCACCCACTGCCACTCAATAAAATGCATCATGTACCGTGGCGCAGTTTGATCTCCTGAAGGCACGTGGAAATCGATTCGACTTCATCCTACCTTCATTGTTTTTAACAATAAAATTGGTTTTCATGCAAACCAAAGTAGTCCTCTTGAACTTAGCATGCTAGTTTCTAAAAAAAGCATGTACACGTGACTTTCTATTTACACATGAGTCTCTCTAACTATTGATGTACATAATTTATAAAAACAAAGCTCAACTTACCTCTCGATTCTTAATCCTATTCGATAGCTGCATGATGTACTCCTCATCTATGCGATCCCTCAGGTCCTTCATGTACTTTCGATCGGTCAGTCTTACAACGTTTGAGCCCATTAGCCTCTCCAATCGAGCTGATATCCTTGGAATATTAAAGCTGCAAAAATTTAAACAAATTCCAAAGAAAAAGAACCAATCACCAATTTTATTCTCATAAATAGCAGAACAAGATAACAAAAAAAACTATCTGTAATCCGCGACAAAATCAAACTGATTTCTACCGCTTGTCTTTGAGGGTAAATCTAAATACACTCTGTCTTTGACTATGCCTGACTGATGTCAAAAGTAAAATTGAAGGATGACACTCACTCCCTCAATCAATACTCATATGAGAGAAAATTTTTCGTATCTAATGCACAAGGGGACGAACAAAAAAAAAAATTGAATTGAATATCTTTTACGGCTCCAGGGGAAAAAGGTAAATCGAATTGAAATTTGAGGTGATCACGATATGTGAATTGGGTCTATGGGGTGGGCATAAGGGCATTCGTTAACACGCTACCCTCCTAAGAATGAACGTAATGTGTTCTGGATGTTTATTCAGGATTCCCTCTAGTTTGGAAATAGACAAAAATCTAATTCTACTTAGAAGTCGTAATTGAAAGGAAAGAAAGAAAAAGTCTTTTTTTGTTATGTTTAACAGGACCTTCAAAGCCCAAGGGCAAACATGAATGCCTCCAAGGCATTGAATGAAGAGTATCTATATATGTATCTGGGTTGAATTTATGGCGTTGGATATATGTGACATGATCATAAGGCTTACAAGTGAAACCTAAGAATTTTCTATCGCGTCAGGATATTACGATTTTGTCTTATGCAACAGCGAATCCCTATTTGAACTTGACGTAGGAGTCACTGACTCTAATAAACATTGAAAAGGTTATGGAAGGGTATGACCTTAATGCTGGTAAGCCACGCAAAGTTTCAATTCCAAGTTTGTTGTAGTGCACGACGCAAAAGCTAAGATACATATGATACAAAATTTGAACGAGTATAACATTTCATAAGGTGCAACGCAATTCTGTTTGGCAATTGTTTCATTGATGGTAAATGATTAAAGGAGGTCTCAAAAGCAAGTACACTTTATACCTTCGGGCTCTGGTAATAAGTCCTTCAGCCACATTCACTTGGAAAGGTTGGTGGATGATTAAAGAAATGGCAAACTAGGAAGATAGCTGCCTTCTTAAGCGGCATGACTTTTGATACTCGTATACTTTCCATTAGGAATAAGTCAGACTGAACCTGCCTGTTTTTTGGGTGCTTAAGGCTGTAGTTTCAGGTCGATTGCGACTCCGTGCACTGACTAATCCTGAAACTATAGATATTTATTAATGAATATTACAAGGGCGGAAGTCTTTGTGCAGCAGAGATCGTTCGGATTTCGAAAGTGGTAACTGCGGTGACTAAGTATATCTGTGAGTTTGAAGATATGACTTCTCATCAGACTTATGAAGTATTTTTATCGTTTCCCTGTGTACACCGTATTCATTCATCTGTCATCAACTCCAACGCATAATGTAAGGAAGACCTGTGGCAACGATGCCAACGTGCCATCAGAGTCGCCGCAACTAATGTGCTGGGTTTCACCCGACCACCACCAAGAAATCCCGGCAAACACGTGCATACACCTCGTTAGCTCTACGAGCAGAAGAGACAGAAAGAATATCGCTTTCTCTAGAAGAAGAAGATAACAGAGCACGAGAAGCGGGCGGTCGAAGATATTGGGAGGCTAAACTCCACAAATAATATACGGAAGTCTTACCGACAGGTAAAAAGTACTTGTCAAGGCAAAAATCCAAATCCATACAGCTGTAGAGATGATGCAGAAAACCTTGTATTAGGGTAATGGTTGGTGGTAAGGAAATGGAAAAACTTTGTCTGCAGACTGTATAACGGCGAAGAAGCTTATCATCCCACCGTCAGGCAGATAAAACCATTCAACTTAAATGATGATTCGACCAAAACAAAGTAAAGCTAGCAATATCTAAGGTGAAAACTAACGAAGCAGCTGGAACTGTCGGCTTACTGACCGAGGTGTTCAACGCGGCTGGAACTAACCAATTAATTTCTCAGATCTGGTCAGACTCCTCAACTGCGCTATCTATAAAGGTGTATGTAAGTTTCCCTAACATTGTATTCATGATTTTGTCTGTCAAATTGTGCGAATATCTGAAACCCTTTGTCAACTACCTGGTTGGCTCCTATCGATGCGGTTTCAGGCTAGAAAAGTCCACAGTCGATCAAATCTCCGGCAATCTTAAACAAAACACAAGAAGTGCAAATCGATATCCACAATCTTTTCATCGATTTTAAGGCCGCGTACGAGTATTTAAAGAGATAAGCTATGCAGAGCCAAGTCTAGTTATGGCATTCCTGCCAAGCTCGTCAATCTGTGCAGAATTGCGATTGAGAACGCTCGTTGCTCCGTCAAAGCCGTTAACGAATTAAGCGAGACCTTTGATGCCAAAAAAGGTGACGCTCTGTCATGTGACTTTTTTAACATTATTGTGCGGAACTCATAAGCGAACATTGTAGGCAAGCTTTACAAAAGTCTACGCAACTATCAGCGTACGTAGATGATATAAACATATTGGAATGACACAGCGGACTGTCACCGATGGGTTCGTATCGAGACTGAAGCTGGCGGTAAATGAGGGCAAAACTATCTATATGATGTCAATTAGAATGGACACATAACATCGACGAATTGGACAGAACCTCGTTGTCGAGAGCCATAATTTCATAAAGTAAGGCACTTTGTCTACCTTGGCTCTGCTATAAATTATGCCTCAAACACCTCAGCAGAAATAAAATAAAGAATCACCCTCGAAAATCTATGTTTCTTTGAGTTAAAAGGTCAATTGAGTACTTAGCCCTATCCATAAACAACGAAACTCTCTTTGGAGAAGAAGATTCAGCGACGAACTAGACGAGTTGAACAGCGAACTTGACCTACTTGTCTGAGATGGCTAGGACATGTAGGGCGAAGTCTTTAAGTCTAACCCAGAGATACAACACAAAAGAGGAATGCTTCAGATTAGGTGGCGCATACAAGTAGAAGGGGACCTCAACCGACTTGGAGTGCACAACTAGAGGCAGTTAGCTAAAGAGCCGACTAACTGGAGATGTTTGTTAGTTGAGGCCCAGTTTCAATCTGAAATGTATCGCAATCTAAGTAGGTAACTGAGTTTATCTTGATGAGTTCATCTATAAATGCTTTAGAGAGTGCTTGAAAGAATGTTATCATTTTGACATAGGACATTTATGACTTCACATTGACAAGTTTCCTGGTATTTGTCTGCGTCTGCAAGGTTCTTCAGCCGCACAGTTCCCTTCGATGTCCAAATATCCCGGCACCAATACGGTTTAATTCTTTGCTGCTTGGCTATCTCATGAGATACAGGATAGTCTTTAATTAACCTCGACTTCATGGTGATCGAAGTAAGGGATTTAATTGACTCTTGATGGTTTACGTATATACCCAACAAGGGTATTAATTTCAGGTTAAACCAAGATGGGCGGT
The DNA here is from genome assembly GCA_907269105.1 of Volucella inanis. Taxonomy (NCBI): domain Eukaryota; kingdom Metazoa; phylum Arthropoda; class Insecta; order Diptera; family Syrphidae; genus Volucella; species Volucella inanis. The sequence goes on from OU026157.1 coordinate 21,854,938, forward strand.
ATGCTGAAAAATTAAGATTTCGCGTATGGAGCAGACTGAAAGACTGATGTACGTATACGACAGATTGTTTTCTGTGAAAATGAGAATATATTTACTAGAAATAAGATCACTTTGTCTTTACTTATTCTTCCTTGAATAGAGTTTATGGAAACCAACATGTGAAATATGTCAATGGGTAGCATATGAAACAGAGTTTGAAGCGCAACCGTTGGAGAGGTAATTAAATATGTCACTGGCACTGTCGGCCTTCTGGCATTGTAAACAAACTTTCGGAAAAACATAGGATTTGACACTGAGGAGGGTCACGATCTTACTCGACTATAAAAAACGGTCTTTCCCAGCTGCGTGATGGTTTTATCTAGCACGCTTGACTGTTCTTCATGTGTACTGATAAATAGTACCCTGTTATTCACATTACGGGCTGCACTTTTAAAGCCATCTTCATTTACATAAATGTGGTCTTTGGTACAATGACCTTGCTCACCGATAATCGTTTTACCAGGGTGCAATGACACCTCAATTCTTATTGCTTCGAAAATACAAAAGTGTCGAGAAATGATTTCGGTTGGAATCTGCTTCTTTAGTGACAGCTAAGTTGCGCTTAAGTTGTCCTGGTGAACCCTCCCACGACTACAAATCTAGTTGGAGAATGCAAAACCTCTTCGAATTCACAAAGTATTGTGTGTCCCCTCAGGACCCGAGCTTTCGTTAGGACAGACAGCCTGCATTCTGGGTAAGGGCTTCCATTGATAGTTGAGTTTCATATAAACTAAACTGCAGTTGGCACAACTAACTAGTTGTCGGAAGACCAAACGAATGGGACAAAAGCAGAGTTGAATGAGAGTTTCTGTTTCGGTCTGCAATATTTTCTTTCCACTCTAGGTTACTATCTAAGATGATATCTAGAAAACTGGGAGAAGCTACCAGATTTTTACAAATTGCTATACAACTTTCACGAAACTATGCATGATATCTTGATTCTATTGTGAAGCGGATTAGCTCTATTTTAAAAATTGCTTGCCCAAGAGGAGAGCATTCCCAAATCATATTGGAAAATGTTGGAGAGAGTCTATGGGTGTTTGAACAACACATAGAGCGTGGATGCACCTGCAAAGGCTTATTATAACGTCGTATCTCGCTTCTATTTGTTTGGTCAGTAAGCCATTGAAGGCTATGTTCCATAAAAGAAGTAGATTCCCCCTACTCTGTGTGATTTTCTTCTTGTTGGCCAGCGATGAAAGTTAACATATACAACTCCACTGTTAATAATAAAGTGGATCAAATTGCAGATAGAATCATTAATGTCAAGCTCTTAGTTGGTTAGCAATGGTTAAGAACTGCTAATGTTGACGAAAGTAACGCATGAAAAGGAATTTAATTAGTTAATTTCCCTCTTTGTTAAGCATGCTGATAGTTCGACAGCCTTCTGTATTTCAGACTAGCCTTTGAGGTTTTTTATTGACAAATTTAAGATTCTTCAAGAGAATATATAAGACTGTTTCTACCTTGCGTATGAGAACTACAATTATTTCGGTACAAGCACTGGCTATGTAGCTGGAACGCCAAATAAGTCTGAAAAACTCGTAGCAGGCTATATTTGATTTCCTATAAAGCAATCCATAGTTGCGCAAGGAAAACACCATCGAGTTCTGCTGCATTCCTATGTTTCAAAGCAGTAATCTCATTTTACGTTTCTCTTGCATGCCATGTCAGAGTTAACATTCAGGGGGTAGATTTCTTGAGTGCACACAGTGATTCTGATTCTTCCTCAAAATTGTTGATTTTTTGGACAGAACTGATGATTGCTTCGTAAGAACTATATACACCAGGACCCAGGTTGGGGTTTTCTTGGGTTAACATTTTGGAAACTTGTAGGTTTAGAAATATGCTTAGCAAAGCTTAAGTCTCTTCTTAAAGAGAGAATAGTTACTGGAGGTAGTGGGACAGAATGAAGTAGACATGATTAAGCCTAAAAGTGGTTTTGGTGTTAAGCTTCTGGCTTATAGAAGTGTGGGATTTTCGCATTAAGTTAGTTTAAAATGGACGATGCTGTTGTGTTTTCTTCACAGACGATAGCAGAAAAAATTATTTGTTCGAGTTGCTGACCTATTATATAATCATCAAAGCGCAAAGTACGAAGAAAGATTTACGGCATTAGACGTACTAAAAATATCAGAAATTTGGCTTGAGCTGACTGTTCATCCTGGGCCCCAATAAAAGAAAAACCTAATACCTAACCAACAACAACTTAAGTTCGGATCCTGGAAGTTCCGCTTTGAGTCATTTGAGTCAGCAAATTCTTTAAGTAGAAATAAGTCCACTTATCAATTCTATTCAACTACTTTTCCATCTTCTAGAGCTCATAGGTTAATTGATACGGATCCGTGAAATCTATTGGGTTTATGGTTATTGACATACTCAATAAGAATTCGTTTTTGTTTTCTGAAAGGATGTACTTGCTCGCGAAGAGCTTTGGCATTCATTCCAGATTATCACGATGAGTCTACAACTTTTCTCACTGTCTTATGCGTACAGATTATGAATGTGTTTATCCAGGAGCAGACAATCAAAACCAATCTCTTTCTTTCCTTAGGCTGGTGTAATGTCCACTGAATTCAATGATGTTTGTGGACCACTGCCCAGCGACATCGAAGGGAAGAAGCATTTGGGATAAGAGATTCTATTATGATGGCTTAAATAGTTGACATGTTGTGACTAATGTTCATTGATTTAGGTGTAAGCGAGATGAAAAATTCTGAATATATATGTCGAGGTGTGACTTCGGATAAACTTGCGAAAGTTAATTTTTCTTATAATGAATTGAGCGTAACTCTATCATATATTAGCCATACGGTAAGTTAGGTTAGGTAAGAGTAGATGTTGGAGAGATCAACCCACTTAGATCTAATGGCTTATTTTTATGTTAAAAGGATCTGTAATTCTTCTACTCTTGGAACCAATTTGAGTTTATGGTGAAGCGTAAAAGAGTGTTAACGTCTATATTCACTAGATTGCTTAAGTCATTGAAGAAGAAAGCCTCTACTCGTAAGTTGAGTTTCCTTCTTTGGAATAGAGCTGGGCTCTATCCTCCTTGGTGGAGGATTGTCTTTACCACCATTTAGTCCATGCAACTTATGCAGAAATCATTTGTAAATACGCGAGGCCTTCTTGCAGTGCTCAGTGATGACACCTATGATAGCGCTGAGTGGTTTCCTATTTTGAATACTTAATAGCTTAAAGAATACCACCTTGATCATTTCCGGAATATATTCAGAAAATTAGAAATACAAGCTTATTCATCTTAATCTATATTGTACCCTTTAAAGTAATCCCCATCGACTGCAATACACTTACGATAGAGCTTGATCCAATCCACGAAACATTTTTTTATATTCAGTTTTCGATATGCTTCCTGCGATTTTTCCATTACTTCCTCTCGGCTGCTGAAACGATTGAACAGAAAGAGGTCACAGGAAGACAAAACAGGTGAATTCGGTGGCTGTTGGATGGTATTTGTTCCATGCGTTATCATGGTGCAAAATCCACGAGTTTTTTGGCCACAATTCCGGTCTCTTTCTGCGAATTGCTTCACGCAAACGTCTTATAACGCCCAAATAATACTCTTTGTTTACTGTCTGGCCTTCTGGCAAAAATTCATGATGTACTACACCGTTGTAATAAATACTGAAATACTGAATACTGAAAGCGACGTGGTTTTTTTGGTCTCGGCACATTTGCACATTTGGTGAACGCCATTCACATGCCTGATGTCTGGATTGCGTGTCGTATTCATAAGCCCACGTTTCGTCTGCAGTAATGATCGTTTTGATGAATGTGGGATCGGATTCAGCCTCGCAAATCATTTCTTTTGCGACGTCAACACGGTCTCTTTTTTTCATGAAATTGAGGTCTTTTGGCACCAACTTTGCTGCTACACGACGGAAACCCAAATCATTAACCAAAATGTCTTGGACGGATCCATAGGCAATGTTCAAGTTCTCCGCTAACTCTCTGATAGTTAATTTGCGGGTATTGACCAATATTTCTTTTACTTCATCAATGTTTTCATCGGTTTTCGATGTCGATGGTCTGTCACTGCGTTTATCATCTTCGATTGACTCACGACCACTTTTGAACCGCTCGTGCCACTTGTAAGTGACCGTTTTCTTTGGAGAATCTTTGTTGAAACACTTTTCCAACATTTCCAACGTTCGCGCACCATTAAATCCGTTTTTTACGCAAAATTTAATACAAGTTCGTTGTATCCATTTCAAAAATTGTAAAAAATCGCCAAAACACACAGATTTAGATGTACTCCTGGCTACGTAACTTTTTAACTTTTGCAAATGTCAAGCTATGACGCTAAGATTTAGAGGGAATGTCAGACGTATTAATTTAACAAAAAAAAAAAAAAAAAAAAAAAATAGATCTCAATTTGGAATACCGTGACGCCACCGGGAACTTTTTGATCAAGGTGGTATTACTGAAATTCATTACCCTATGTGCCCTATATTCCGTCAAAAATCATATCCAATCACTGTTCGTATAACACCTAAGATAACCGTGATCCTAAGCCTGTATCTTAGTCGGGTTCCGAAGTCTGTTGGGCAAAAGAAAAGTTAGGTATACATTCACGTATACTTGCGTGACATGAATGAAAGGAGAATAGGGAAACTACGAAAGTATCAAATGCAACTTTATTGAATCGCCAGATTGATATGGACTTCCATTTAAATTTTTTTGGAGAGATATGTCCTTAAAACAGGTATGAAAACCAAAAACGCAAACTACTGCTGGACATTACGAAGTTTTTATGTCTCGCGATATACCATGAACTTACGGCTCATCAGTGTTGCCATGATCTTAGAAATCTCAAAGTGCAATAGATCTGTCGAACGGGTGAGAATAAGAGAGATATACCATCAAGACCAGATGAACGCATTTGTTTATCTTCAAGTACTCTTACAACTATATGAGTGCGATATGCTAACATAATCTACAATAGAAGTCTGGAAGTAGCTACGAAGTGAACAGCAAGTTGGCCCTGTCAAAAGAGCTGGCACATGGAATGTCATTACTAAAAAGTGTTGGAATGGGGGATGAGGGAGAATTAATAATGTTTTTGACAGTGAATGACAATTTGTACTATCTCAGGTGCATTGTAGCATTTTTACTCAGAATTTGGTCGTATTGAAATTTCACACACTTGGAAAAGGTGCCATCTGGAACATTTTGAGCAAATAGATACCCAAAGAGTCTTCGATTCGAAAGCTGAGGACAACCGCATATAAATTAGTGCACGCAAATGAAAGGGGACCTTAACCAACTTGGTAAGGTTGGTAAGGCACTAGAGGTTGCTGAGTTTCCAATTATGAGCTGTGTTAAGTTGTTTTTAAAAATAAATATAAAAAACGCTGTTCTTTATGAATTTTCTGTCGACAATTCATTACCGGAGCCAGTCAGAAATGTGTATATTCAAAGGTGTTGGTGTGATGATAAAGGGAAAACTTCTTTGTTCGGGGTCAGATAGCACATAAAACTCATTAACAGTGTGAGGCTTCTGTAGATAAAATAGTAGTTCAACCACACGAAGCTGAATTAAGGTCTGGTGTGATGATAAAGGGAAAACTTCTTTGTTCGGGGTCAGGTAGCACATAAAACTCATTAACAGTGTGAGGCTTCTGTAGATAAAATAGTAGTTCAACCACACGAAGCTGAATTAAGGTCTGGAATAGTGATTACTTTGTGGTAATTTCCATTCAGGTAATTTCATACCTTAAATCTGATCGAAACAATTAGTCTGTATCTACAGATATAGACGTACACAAAGATGTGATAGCTTCTTAGTCCACGTATCATATATTAGTTATGCCTTTTAGGTGAGCGAATTCTGCTCCACGAAAATTAAAGCTGTCGACGTATAATACATAGGACAGATGGATGGATGGTAAAGATCTAAATTGAAGTAAAAAATAAGTTTGCGGTGAAATTAATTTATCTACAACGAAAGATTCTCCTTCAGCATGTCCGAGAAGGTTCGCTACTTGCATTGCTGTTAGAAAAGGCAGATCTATGGTAGAGACAATGAGTATACAAGCTGTTGTATTATACTTAAAACAACCTCAACTAAAAGTGAAATCCACGATTTAAAACTCTAACAAGTTCATCCAGGCTCTTCTTTGTTTTGACTCTTCAAAAGAGCGTGCAAAGTCTTATGTGGCTAAAATAAATGTTTTTTTAATCTCTACACGTTTTGTATTCTCTAGATACTTCGTACTTATAATAAATATTTAAATTATGACATGCAAGGCAGAGCAGATTGCTATAAGTTCTTGTTAATCCAACCTGCGGTTTTGCTAAAATACTATTTAAAAGCTAATTACCACCTCATTTAGCAAAAACCAGAATTCCACATTTACTGCAATGTCTTCAGTTTAAAGTTTCAAGTAACTTCCCACTAGGTCTGCTACAGAATGTCTGCTTCCGACAATCACGGCCAGCATCAGAAAAGTTGCCTCGTGGGTATGTGCATCTGCCCTTACGAATTGAAATCCTTTTCCGGTTGTATACATCCGCATACCTACATATTTGGCTGTTAAGATATATTTATCACAACCCACATTAGCTGGATGCTTTCGGAACTCGTAGCTAAACATTGCACTAAGCCCCTGACATAACCTTTCCCAGGTACGAATAACAAGTTACAGATACATTTTCACCTGAATGCTCACTAACTTTCCGAGCAATGGGGGAACCTTTGTTATACGACGTGATTGTGCAAGTTTTATGGTTCTTTAATAGCTTGTCTGCCATACCTCCCTATACCTACCCCAGTGGAAGTATCTTCGCGCAAGGATATAATTTAAAATTAATTATCTCATTTCCAACAGGTAGCCGTGGTGTAGCTAACTTATTCGTATTTGGTCCATTGTCACAAATTAAATTTCTCTTTTCAAAATGAAAACCATTACCCAGTGGTACGTAGGTACGGCTTCGGTAGCGCCTATAGGGCATTTCTGATTAGACAATTCTTAAGACATAAATTTTCAAGTTGGCTGGCATTGGCGTTGTCCTTTATCTAAATACGTTTGTCGCCACTTGAATTGACAACGATTTGTTTCCGTTTCCTGGTGGTTGGCGGTCAGCCTTATCCGGTCTTTTGGGGAAGTGACCTTTCTATGGCAGATGTTCTGGAATTACATTAAGAGCCTACGTTTTGGCGGTTGAAATAGCCTACAGACACAATGACAATTTGGTGAACTTTCGTTTAGAAGTTAACGACGAAGTCATTGTCAAGCCATTTAAGGGGTGTAATTGTTTCCAGTGATAGATGGCGTGTGAATACTAAGTACGGAGCCATGTTTTAATGTAATTCCAGAAATAAACTTTTGGAAAGGTCCTTGCAACTTGTAATAATACGAATAGTGGGTGAATAGGCGTATGTTGCTAGTGAATTGCCTTTGGATTTTATTCAGTCCGGATACAAGTAATTTGAGACGTAGCTAAGGCAAGGGTTAACAGGAAGAATGTGACTGTTTGCAAAAAACGGTAGATACACAATAAATGGTTAGAGGATATGTTAAAGTCACTTTGTGAGAATTCAAATCAGTATCGGAATCGATATTCAATTTGAATGTCAATCCAAGAGAATATGTTTTAACTGAGACATACCATAGATATGACATTTGTTTTCCTGCTGAAGCGTATTGCAATCTTTTTGATGTGTGAAATGTCAATGCCAACTGCTATCAAGGTATTCATTCGAAATTGAATGAAAGTGATGTTGAAACTAGAGAAGTTTAATGTATCGTTAGTAATATATCTAGTGATTTGGCGGATAAAGATTGATGTATGGTTGCAATCCATCTGATTTCTTTGCCCCATATAAGTTTGTAATTTATAGGTGCATCGAAACCATCCATCAAATGATCCTTTAACTACTCCAGAACAGAACTTGTGAAAAAAAATAACGATTCCATGAGGAATATCCTCAACAACATATCCTTCTCTAATACGAACGAACTATGATAGTCCGGTCTAGTATATGTATATTGGTTAACATTCGTATTTCATATACGTGCCACAAGGTTCAACTAGTTACCATATGATTTCAAGTACAAATTGAGAAATAAAGAAGACTAGAAGAGTGAATATTACCAAAGTTAAATTTATATAAATGTTGGCTTATCCCTAATCTGACCAAATACTTCATTTCCTAGGTCAGATGCAAGAAACTCTAGGCTTTTCGTTGGAACTAGAAGGGGGATTCTCAGGAAATAGAACATCATACCATAAACCCGTGTCTAGTAAATGCTTGGTGCTACAAGGATCATTTAGTCAGTCATATGTGACAATGTAAAAAAGTTTAGTTCGCTTCTAAAGAAGAAAGCTTGCCTATGCAGATAAAATTGGAGTAGGCATTACTGGACCTAAGAGATCAAAAACAAAGAGGTCTTAATGGACAGCTAGACAGAAAAGTATGTCCTCTTAGTCAAAACCTAACCAAAATTTGGTACTCTTCTCCAGGAAATACAGTATCTCATACGTGTATAGCCAGCCCCATTTTAGCTTTTGTCAAAAAAGTTACATTTCTAGGAAAAATTCTCGATAACAACCTGAATTAGAAACCATATGTTCTGCATCGTGTGAATAAATAATGCTCCTAATCACATCCAAAGGGCTATAGGAAATGAATGCATCCCAAATTCACTCATTGGCTCTACACAGTCATTGGCCTGTGCAAATATGGTTTGTGGTATAGCAAATTAGTGACCAGTCCTAGAAAAAACCAACCGGCTATAACGAAAGGTGTATCAACGGAGTTTTGAGATCAACCGCCAACAGCACTACTTCTACCTTTATACTTAGCACCTCTGGACATTTTCGGTTAGTAGATGGCGGTCTAAAATGAAAGCCTTTTTTTTTTACAAAACCAACTATGCTACAACAGACCAAAATTGCAACCAATGTGCCAAGTTCAATCATTCGTTTTGACAGATGATGTGCAGTATTTGATCAGAAAAGATTACGTGTTTGTCGATCTATTCATAATATAATCGGTTGGGGATTCGTGCGTCTCATTTGGGTGTGCCCAGAACATGGCTAGAATATATTTTGGAACATGATCTGATGAAATTTTAGTACAAGAATTTGAAGGCTAGATATTTTTTTACTTCAGAGCCCAGAAGAGTGCCTGCTATATAGTACGTCAATATATTCGTATAGCGATCTACAGATAATGCCAACTTCTAAGATAATCTAGTTTTGACCGGCAATGGATTCGCTTTTTTATATTTGAATTTGGACTGAAGCTGGGTCTTGAATAGTTTGAGTTACATTTTTCTATTTAGCTGATTGTACTGATGCAAGAATCCCAGCCCAATTAACAAGGTTTCGCCCATCAATGACGTTGTCTAATAAAAAGCGGGAGCAGAGCAAAGTATACTGGTCTTAGGTCGTTCATAGGTCTTGCTGACTGCAGAACCACCGGTAGTCTCTACCAGGACAGAAATCATGGTACCATATAAGTCAGGAGTCCCACGAATCTCGCCCGGGCCTGACTTATTGAGGTAGGCCTCCTTGTAGGAGTGTCATGGTGGTTGTGTTTTAAAACCAAATGCGGGAAGGGGCTTTCTGTTGGTGTCACCCATTGTAGAGTTGAAAATAAATACTGGGTGATGTGACCCTAATATCAACAAGAGGTTTCAGGTTGGCCTCGAATCATACCAAGGGTGGAACTTGTGCCTCCAATACAAGTTCTTATTTGGTATTACACTATTAACGTAGGTAAGCGGTGGCAAAGCGTATCCTTGTTCCCATGGATGTATGGGCATCCCGTAAAATAAAATCTTTACGATTATCTTTGATGCAAACTAACCACTCATACATAGCCATCCACAATTTATAAGCGCGAGAGTTGAACAGCAAGAAATAGCAAAAAATAGAGGGCTGACGTAGGGCGAATACAATCGTGTGACTCAATCAAAGGTGTAGTCAACAGTTAGCCCGACAAATGCCTTCAAAGTTTTCGAGTACCTTTGACAACATCGCAACGTTGTTTTTTTTTTGCCCATTCAGCCCACAAGTCGCTGCTTGATAAATTGTTTTCCTATATGTACTCGCAGTCAGAAGTTGTCGGGTGCATCATTTTTATTTATATAGGCGTTGACGAGGAGTTAAGAGATATTAAATCGGCAAAGCTTACTGCTGCAGTCATTCAATCTTTGATCAGTTCGCAGTATTTCTCCATTGTTGTGACCTCTGGTATATATAGAATTTAAGTCTACTTGGGGCACATGGAATGTTAGAACATCTGCGGTTTTTTTTCCAAGCGAAGACATACGCACGCAATCCTGATTGTAGAAATCGGTGGAAGGGGCGAAATATTTGTATCTGAAGCGACAGCCGTGTTGAACCTATGGCTTAGTTGACTCCTCTCATGACTTCCAAGCTAGTTTGAGTGTTCAAAAGTTCTCTGAACGCAGTCAGTAGGTTAGTAGGTCACATCGAAATCACGCAAAATGAAATTACTGTCGAACTTGCTAAGCAACACCCAAAGGAGAGTTTTACCAGAACCTTGCCCACATTAAGACTGCCTGGATCCTCTTAAAGGACTTACAATCGAATGTTGGGTTTCATGTGGGCTTAACTGCAGAGGCGCCAGATTGCCGACAAGCCAAACGTATGCTTCTCGACATCTCTACGAAGTCAGCGGTATACCTGCTGTTCCTCAGTAGGTAAAATGCATGTTTACTGGCGTCGTGACAAGGCACTTAAGTGTGCTGGGCATAAGTGATAAAACATTCTGCGATGATTGCTGTGAAAGTGACGACGACATCGCGGTTGACTACCTACATGAGTGTCCAGTAATGCTCTCATCAGGCTACAGATATTCGAAAAAAAGGGAAACAAGTATTTATCTTTGAAAATGGTTTTGTTTTCAAAGTAATTTCCATGAAGATGAATACGCATACACTTGAGATAATTCCAAAACGTGCGCTTTAAACCTGTCAATAGCTTCTCCAGGCGTCCGAAAACCTTGACTTTTCAGTTTCTCTTTGATGTGAAGATATAAAAAGAAGTCATAGGGTGCTGTATACCGGAAGACCCATAAAGTTGATACTTTGAATGCTCTTATTTGAGCCGAATTGTGAGAATGTCGTGGAGAATAATCCGTGTTCGAGGGCTGCTTTTCCTTATATCTCCAAAGACTTCTGGCAAATAAATATTGATATATCATTTCGAATAGACAATTCTACGGTGCTCTTATTAGTCTATGGTGACATGTCCGGTTTTTCCGAAGAAACAGGCGATCTTTTGCTTCGAAGTTCATTGTGCGAGAACAACTTTTATTGGCCTCATATAGTCAATTGCTGTTCAGGTTCGGGGTCACATGCATAGATCCATTATTTGAAGCCTGTCACGAATCTTTTTGTGAGCGATTGTCAAATTATACAGTATCTAACACGATCAAATCTTTTTGACGGCCAAATGTGGAAATAAGTGGAAATAAGTGGAACCAAGCATGTCTCAATTTCACAATAAGTCATATGGTGATCTCGATAAGTCCCAACCGATTTTGGACGACCGGGGAACCCGGACGAATTCGGGAAACCAGCGAAAACACATCACCAAAAGTTCAAACGAGTTGGTCGACACTCTTGTTGAGTTAATCCATTCGAAAATCATAAAAGATTATCGCACGAAAATGTTCATACTTTAATTCCATTTTGGCTCAGAAGAATTTTTCAAATCTCAGTAAAAAATGCAAATAGCACCCGTATGACAAAACGTTGTGTTCACGTGTACCATTAAAAATATCAAATTTAACGAGGTCGATGTCGGATTTGACATTTCAAACCTTTATTGTCATATCTCATTTAAGTAGCAATCTACGTAGCTACTCTTTGTTTATTCCGCCATGTAGCACAGTCAAAATCTAAGTCCGTTTCCTGACGTGGGGGTACTACACTGACTTTGGCGATCTTAGTTTTAATGCGGATTATTACAATTCGTTCGCTTAAGTGTCGAAAGTTGAAGACCTCTTATTTAAGTCTGCCGCTTACAAAAAATTAGCGTTCGAATAAATGCTTCACTTGTTGTCCATAGATGTCCATCCTTTTTTTATCCGGCCTATCCCAACGCACTTCATCTGAATAGGCTTATGTGGATTGTTAAAGATCGGAGCGTTCTTGAGTATTGGTAAGAGGGCTTTCACTGAAGAGCTTCAACCACATTAAAACCTGATGAGCAATGCGTCATATACATGTCTCCGTACATTACTGTGGTAAGCCGGCTTGAAGTGCAGCAAAACTTAAGTTGAATAACGAACCTACAAATCTGGATAAAGTAAACACGCAAAGGTCGCAACTTTACACAGTACAAGTCCAGGTATACTGGCTATAGACAACATCTCAGAGGATTTGAAAGCGATGGCTCTTCCTTCTAATCATAATGTGCAGGTGGACATTGAAAGGAACTACGCAATGACGTACTGCAAGATCTTCGGAGATGAAAGATGGCGCATGAATGTGAAAGTGGTAATCATCCTGGTTTTAGTTGTTTTCGAAAAGGACTGAACATTTTGACCTCACTAATGATATTTGTTATCGCACAGGGTAGTGGATCTCTACCAATGGCTTACAAGCTTGAATCGGAGACATAGGGCTGATGATAAATACGGCCAAGACAATAATATTGGCCTCTAAACTGTAAATGCTTATTTAATGCTAATGGTAAAGTTAACTGATTATAGTTCATTCAGACCACTGTTCGAAGTTATTACCTTAGTAAGCCAATATATACTCGGATCACAACCTTGTTTCAGCCAAGGTACATTGAGAAATACCGTGAGAAGATTTAATCCTGAATGTCTGAGATTGCATTAAATCTTCAGATCAATTTTTTTAAAACCTGCGTCAGTCACTGAAGATCAGTGGACATCGATGCCAAGAAGTGTCAGGAATACTTGGCTTGGTTTCATCTAATCACGTTGGTTTAATGAAATGTGAACGCTAGGACATGTATTATAAAAATTCGTTCCATAAGAGACGAAAGTGGTACGTTCTCTGCAAAAGAGAAAAACAAACTTGAGTGAGAAGCATGAGATCGGTGAAATAAAAATGTTCTAATCAGGGAACAACCTTAGAAAGTTTAACTTAAAGGAAATATCAAACTAAGAAGGCAGGACAGAAAAATAAGCATAAATACAAGAAAAAGAAGGGATAAGATGTGCTATCTAGGAACTAGATATGCTATGTCTAGTACTGACATCCTTGTGCAGAATGACTATAGAAAATGCTGGCACCTAAAGATTGTAACATGGCTAATAGAAGTTGATACTAGAGAAAATTGTGTGAAACTTCCAACCCTGTCCGTAATCAACTACTTGCATTCACTGATAATATTGATATACATTGGCAAAATACAGCAAGATGTCACTGATGCGCCTAGAGGTAATGGAATGTAAAAGAAGTCAATACCAAGCATGTACCTCCAACTAGAAGGGATGCGCAACATCAATCAATCTTACAGAACGTCACAATAGACAGCTATAACATGCAATAAGTACTAAAGTCAAGAAGACATGATAAGGCTCTATATGTTATAAGGTCCATATTATCGTAGTCCTACTCTGTCCTTAGAAGCATGGATGTTAAAGAAGAAAAATGAAGATGTTCTTTGACCGTAATATTTTTTCAAATGATCTTTGATCCCGTTTTGGTTGGAAAGTTTTGGATAGGTAGATATTGTTGTAATAGCTATCTCTATGAGCTCTAAGGCGACCTTAGATTCGGTTCTCCAATTTCTGCTAGAAAATTTGGCTCATAGATAAAACCGAACCTCCACTTTCTTTATAGTTACAAGTTGTGCCCGATTATCTTTTCACTCGTCGGCTTGAATTGTTTTCTTCTCTGTTTTCTATAGGAGTGTATATCAGTTCAGCTTTAATACAAATAGGTATTCGTATCCATTTTAAAATCAGTGATGCTGAGCTTTCACATAGTTGTATCCAATATATTTGATCTTACTCCAATATTCAAGAGTATCTTTAGATTTTTATTTATCATTTCAACTCAATTATGAATATGAGCAAATCAAATCATTCGGAGAGACTTAATATTCATTTTATACTTATTTTCGTCATATTGCTATTAATTCATCCAGAACAAATTTTAATAAAAAATTGTGTTCTCATAAAGGATTCACAAATCATTTTACTTCCAATTCAATAGCTAAGCCAAGTGCATTACCGAAAGTTTAAGTAGGTCCATTGACCCGGAATCAAATCGGCACTTACGAGATATTTCAATAACTGAGTAAGTGGGATGAGTTTAGCTTCCTATACAAATCGAATCCCAAAAATGATATGAACTATGCCATATTAATACCATTGTAGGTTTATGAAAGAACTCAGTTGTACATGTCAGTGTCCTTTAACAAAGTTTTCGCCTTAGGTACAAGAACATACCAATGCAAATAAAAATTGCAATCACGTCTAAGAACTGTTTGCTTAGCCTTGTTACTATGTGACTACGCGTCTTATGATAGGATTCTCTTCTCATTATTGTGTCCTTCTACAAAATATAATTTTAATTGAATGTTACTGCCTTACTCGAGGACATGTCGAGTGGTAAATGAGGTCACTATTGATTAGGGTTTTCTTAATGAATAATCTTATATAATACTGAGGCTTTCCTTAGCAATATAAGGACTTCAAAAAGTGGTATTTTACACAAAATAGCACAGTCACAAAATATCACAACGTACTCAGACGTAGATTTCAAGCTAAATGATCAATAAATGGCTTGTAATTTGGATACCATTTGGTGGTGATAGACCTCAAATTAAAGGAGTCTAGAAAATCCCATCTCGTCAATGTGTAATATACTTTTTTAGTGGTCCGTAATTATATTTAGTCTATAACTTATTCGATTTGCGGTTTGCTAAGAGATGGCGTAACTTGTATTATTCCATTGGAACATGCGTTGGAAAGCTACTGTCATTGTACGTCATTTCAGTATATGTCATTCATTTGAAGCGTAAGCAACAATCATTTTTTTTTACTTAAATATGTCTAACTTTGTGCCTGAAAAAGTATTTTTGAGGGGAGTTCTTCTTCATTACTTTAATATGAAGAAAACTGCAGCCGAAAGTCATCGTATTTTGGTGGAAGCTTATGGTGAACATGCGCTAGCTGAGCGAATGTGCCAAAAGTGGTTTGCACGATTCAAAAGTGATGATTTTGGCTTGGAAGACGATGAAAGTCCTGTGCAGCCAAAAAAGTTTGAAGATGAAGAACTGGAAGAAGTTTGGGTGTCACTCAAACAGCCATTTCAAAACGTTTAAAAGTAGCTAGATATATTCAAAAGCAAGGAAATTGGGTTCCACATGAACTCAAGCCGAGAGACGTCGAAAGGCGGTTTTGAATGTCCGAATTGCTGCTGGAACGCCACAAAAGGAAGTCATTTTTGCATCGGATTGTTACTGGTGATGAAAACTGGATCCATTACGACAACCCCAAGCGCAAATAATTATATGTGAAACCCGGCCAACCAGTCAAATCAACGGCAAAGCCGAATATCAATAGCGCGAAGGTAATACTCTGTATTTGGTGGCATCAGATGGGTGTCCTGTATTAGGAGCTGCTAAAACCGGGTGAAACCATCAATGGACAACGCTACCGAACACAATTAATCCGTTTGAAGAGAGCAGTAGCCAAAAAACGCCTGGAATATGCGACCAGGCACGAGGCAATAATTTTCCATCATGACAACGCTCGGCCCCACGCTGCTATTCCGATTAAGAACTATTTGGAAAACAGTGGATGGGAAGTCTTAGCCCACCCGCTTTATAGCCCAGACTTTGCCCCTTCTGACTACCATTTGTTCCGGTCGATGCAGAACGTCCTCACTGAAATACTGTTCACATCAGAGCAGAATATCAAAAATTGGCTTGACTCATTATTGGCTGCCAAGCCGGCGCAGATCTTTTGGGATGGGATCCACAAATTGCCAGAAAGATGGGAAAAAGTCATCGCTTCAGATGGGCAATACTTTGAATAATACTGTTGTACATGTTTTTCTTAAATAATCTTTTAAATTTTGAAAAAAAAAAAACGCACGAATTAAAATATATACCCAATACCAAATAATTCAATTTAATTAAAAAAAAAAAACATTTAAGAATATATGTATAGTTTACATAAATAGGTTGAGAATACATTGAAAAATAGTATTAAATGAGCTTATAATCAATTTATGCTTCATGAACCAGTGTCTTTTTATCAGTTCCAAGTTAACAGATGTTGTAAGATCCAGAAAATCATTAGAGCCATAAACAAATTCTATGTTGCCAGCAAAAGCCCTTAGCTCTCTCTTAAAATTGTGTCCATAAATAACGAATAGCATTGGTCCCAAAACCGAACCCTGCGCGACTCCTATTTAAATAAATCTATTTCCACTCCTAGTTTCATCGATCTTTTCTGCTCTTTGATCTCAAAACTTCTGGTAGAATTTGAACCACTCAAACACAAAGCCCGAAAAACCGGCTTTAAGCTTTCTTAACAGTGAATAATCTCCAATTATTATTATACATATAATATACGCGATGTGTTCAAAAAGTAAGCTGACTTTATATTTTTATTAGAAAATATTTATCTATTCATCAATATTATTGTGGTCCCCTTCTTGGTATAGCCCTAAGCTATTCTAGCGATGCCTTTTTTATTTCCTTAATCGTTGCAAATATTCGTCCTTTCATATGGTAGGTCTTTTCAGTTTTGGTAACAGGAAAAAATCACATGGGGCCAAATCCGGTGAATATCCGTCATGTCCTGTTTGACCAAAAAAATGATTAACACGTAACGATGAATGAGGTGTATTATTATGATGCTTTGCCGTGCTTTTTTCAGTCTTGGATCTTCTAGGTACTTCAATTTGGACGATTGGGCATTGGTTTTGACTCAACGTATGCCACTTTCAACATTTCAAGCGATTTAAAGCACTTGATCCCATTTTTTTACACAAAATTTTATGAAGATTTCTTGCTCCATTTTTTATAAAAATTGAAAATCGCCGAGTACACCAAAACACGTCTAACCTTTCTATTATTGCCATTGCCTCAGACCCCCTCGTCCGATCCATCGTTGATGGTAAACATTGTTTAATACGCCTCGGGCTACTTGGGAATAATGGGCTGGACAACCATCATGTTGAAACCACACTGTTTGTCGCAACTACAATGGCAGTTCTTCTAGTAATACTGGAAGATGGTCCCGCAAGAAGTTTTTATTAATTTATCCCCAATAATTTCCGCCAAAACATTAACATTCCAAGGGTGCTGGCGTTCAACTTGTCGCAACCAAAAAGGGTTTTCGGTAGCCCAGTAATGCATATTATGTCGATTGACTGTACCGTGATTGGTGAAAGTCGACTCATCAGAGAATAACACCTTGGCAAAGAAAAGGGGGTCTCGTTCAATTTGCTGAAGTGCCCATTGATAAAAGGAAACCCGGTTGCGAAAATCCTCACTAGAAACTTCTTGATGCATTGAAATACCATAACGATGAAAAATTCCTGATTCACGACTTATTTGGCGAGTGCTAATGTGAGGATCGTGTGCAACGGCAGCTAACACTGCTATTTCATTGTTATCAGCAGCCACCCTATCTGACTGATTCCTTTTCTTTGGTTGCACACTTTCTATACCAGTGAATTGTTGGATGACCCGATAAAAGGAAGCGCGCTATCGTATCTGGTCTGGGAGACGTTGGGCGTAAAGAGCAACAGCACCATCGATGTTCCTTCCACTTTCTCCATAAATCAATATCGTTCAAGGTCAAACTCGTGGTCACCATCTTTTGTCGCCTTCAGAACCTTGAGACTTTTGTCTGAAACATTTTTCGCGACATCGAGTATTTTTCGAGTAATTTGGATGTCTGAAGTTAAAAAACTCACCCGGTATATTGTACTTGAAACTGTGAACATATGTTCGGGACATGTGTACCAATACAGTGTAATAAAAACCAATAATCGAATGTAATTTTTGAACACACACGTATACTACATTCGAGTAAATACGTCAAAGAAGCGAGGAAGAGATATATTTAAAATGAGCAAAAGAAACACCAATATAGGACCTGGAGCAGATAAAATTCGACTACTTGATCTTAAAACGAACGCCAAAATCATAACAACTGCTGTACAAACCATAACCAATCGTAGCCAGATACAAATTTGTGTGCCGAAACTCATGAAAACATATATTATTCGCCCTATTTATAAAGGTGGCTTTAAAAGCAAGGCCTTATCATGGCAAGGCCTAATGCAAATCTTATAGACCAATCGCAATCATGTCAGTTGCAGAAAAATGCTTGGAAGAAACGGTCGTTAAACAACTTAATAACGGGTGACCAGGCAGCAATGATAATTTTTCCAATTGCTATGTTTCAGCAGCTGTCAAAGTCACCAATGATGACATTTCATCATGCATCGTGTTAGGTTTGCCGAACATGCGGAAATTATTGTAAATACGCAACGTTAATTTCGTCGTAAGGTCGGACGTCACCATGCTTCAGTGTGTAACCGATTCATCGCACCGTGAAAAAGTTTGAGCGTGAATACACTCTTTTGGATTTTAAGCCACCAACCAGATAGTAAAGCGTAGCGGCCCCTATCAAAGAAGATCCAGAAATGTCGGTTTCAGCCCGGCTTATTTTGCGGATTTTGGATTGGACCCTACTATATATCCGTATAAAACACAATGCCGTGATTTCGCTAATTGGGTGCTGGAAATGTTGGTCGGAGATTCGGATCACCACTCGATTATTTTCTCTGGGTCTACGTCAAGTCTTTAGTTTTCGCCAGAATAACATCTCACATAGCGGACCGAGTCATCAAAAATTGCACCGAATTACTTGGAAAGAGATCAACGTGGTCTTTATCCCTAAAACAGGTTACAAGCTCACGGAACTACCAAAATCATATCGTCCTGTAAGCTTGACATCATTTGATCTGAATATAATGGAAAGAATTGTTGGTCATATATGATCTGCAAATTAGGCATAAAGATGACCTAGTCATCATGATTAGGGGCAGAGAGACTAACAAAGTCACTGCACGTATACGCAACATCCTTAAGCCAGTCAAAGACTGGTGCACCAGAGAGAATCTCTTCATAAAGGCTGTCATAGTTCCTTTCACTAAAAGAAGAAACATAAACTTAGATATAATTTCACGTTACGATACAATCGTTGAGTACTCTGACGAGGTAAAATATTTGAGAGTAATCCTAGACAAAAGACTAAACTGGTACTCTCACAAAATAACTAAAGAAGCCAACACTTTGTGGGCTTGTCGTTGCATATATGGCTGTACAACGATCTCACCAAAGATCGCTCACTGGATCTTTACAATGATAGTCTGGCCCATCATAAGAAATGCTTCTATAGTATGGTGGACTAAAGTTAGGTAAAAGATCGCCATTTTAAAGCTCAAAAGAGTACAACATTTTGCATGTCTGGGAATTTTCGGAGCTTTTTGGACCTGTCCCACAACTATGATGGAAGTAGTAATAAGACTGATATCCCTACACTTATATATGTATAAACAAAGTGTCAATCTATTTTAAATTAAAGAGTCAAGCCTTAGCGAACACCCGGATCTGCTCTTTGAAATACCGGAACTTGATATGGTCTGCGCTGTAACAGATCGCCTTCAAAAAACACTATGCTTAGAAGCACTAGAAGCATTGGTTAGCAATAACCCACTTCAGAGCCATAATAACATAACGTGGTATGCGGATGGCTCTAAAGTGGAATCTGGAGTGGGAGCTGGGATACAGGGACCCAACCTATATATAACCATAGTTATGGGAAAATGTCCCAGTGTATTCCGAAAGAACTCCACGCCATTCAAGTATGTGCCAACCATATTTACAACTCTGGTGTCAAAGGCGCAAACAGCCATATATTCATGGACATTCAAGCAGCTCTAAGCAGGGTATTGCCTTAATACTCTCCAAAAACTAATCTCCAGGAAAAAAATCAAACTTTAGTGTGCTCCTGGTATTGATGGGAATAAAAAGGCCGCCAAACTGGCCAGTAATGGCCCAGAAACTCCCTTTAATGGGAGGACAGCCCAGTTTTAGATATCATTTCAACAAAATGAATACCATATAGTCGACTCTCTGGAGTGCTGTCTTTGTCTTGTGGAAGACGAAACAGCTGAATACATCTTTTCTGAATATCCATTCCTCAGACGGAAGATTTTCTCCAGGGAACAATTCGGTTCCAACGAACTAATGAATTTCTCTGCTGTTATCAACTGTTTTGGCAGAAAACCTACTAACCGAACTACAGTTCTGACTAAATGGTATAAAATATCTTTTAGGTCAAAGTGTCTTACTTCGCGAGGCAAAGACAAGATTGTGAATTTTATGATCTTACCAAGATGTGGGGGTAATTTAAAAAGCCCAAATATGACAATTACTCTGACTTGGTCACATCGAGTGAATACAAATAATGCTACAGTGAAAGGATTTCCAGCTCGCAGGTTCGACACGGCAGAAAAAGCTAAAAATTCGATTTCAGGATCAAGTTATTGTGGATTTTAGAGTTGGTCTTCGGGATGAGAAACCCCCACAGGCCGAGACTTCTTTCAGCAACTAAATTAAGTTAAACAGTTTTGAAAATAACTATTCACAAAGTACGTAGAATTGCATCCTGGCAACTCGATGTTTGCGAAATAGAAAGACAAGCACATGAATGAAGATAATCTCAAATCCATATCCGCAAACAATATGATAATTTAACTCAAACTGGTTGGTGGAAATAGTTTTGGACTCCTTAACCGAATATCCTAGTCACATCCTTGCAGCGAGTTAGATATTTCATGATAGGATCTTAGATTCTAGAAATTTTTTCTCGCGTTATGAACTGTGTTTGTGAAACACTTAACACTTAAAGGCTTGTATCTGCATCCTTTAATTAAGATCCTTAATTCTCTGACATAATCATTTTAAACTTAACAGATTTTGTACGCAATACTAGACTCACTTGTTGTAAATCGGCTCATAAATGCACTTAATAAAGTCCAAATCTATGTCATTCATGGCTTCACACTTTACGCTCAGAGAATCCAGGTGTTGAAGTTTTCAAAACTTTTCCAATAAACGAGCACGATTCCGGTGTAACGACTCAGCGGGTTATGTTCGAACGTTCAAACTTATCCGAATAAAGTGCCGACGATAACTATCTATAACTATTCAGGACGACTAAGAACTTTTTCACATTCTACAACAAGGTCTGGTGTGTCTACCTAATAGACAATATGGCAAAAATAAAATCACTCTCTGTATATTTAGTGTTTACATTTGCATACTTAATATAAGTAATCCTTGTATGCCTTTCTTTTGTCCTTCTTGAGGAAAAAGAAAAGAAGGAAATAGCAGAAACACACAAAGATAAATAAAAGAAGGAATAAAGGATTTGCTAATCTTTGAGTGACATGGAAACTATTTGACAAGTCTGACATGAGAAGTGGCTCGACGGCGTCAAGGTTTTACGTGACATGTAGGACGTTGCATGTATCCAATGGATGAACCTCCTCATGCGAATGCGAATAATATACAATTTAAAAGCCATGGATTACCTTTACGAAAATGATGGTATTCGTATGTTCTTCACTTGCCGTATCTAACATAATATCCGACTACGTACGCATTTACTATGAAATTTTGTTGATTTTGGCAAAAGGATTGTGTTCGGTAGGTAGTAGTTAATAAATAATTGATCATAGATATATGGTATTCGCGTTTCAGTATAACCTACTGTTGTAAGCCTTGACGACATGGTCTGTGATGAATTGACACAAAAAGCGATGTAAGTTGTTTAGATACGACTACCCATCGATTGGTTTTGGGTGGAAACTTTTTATTCTCGGCGTAAATGTAGGATCGTCAGAGCTATTTTTAGAAAACGGAAATTAGGGATTTCTTTCACATAGTTTCATTATTGACATACGTCAAGGCCTTACGTCAAAAGTGGGATGCTGGCCCTTTGAATATGCATTCTTCACCTACGTCATCTAAGGATAATCAGTAAGCAGTAACAATGTAGGATTCTGACAAAAGTCTAGTTTTTATTGAATTAAATAAAGTAGTACTTGTACTGATTAGAAGCCACAGAAATTTCCAGAAGGCATATACTCGTACATATACTGTAATCAGAGACACTTTTCAGTTGCGCTCTCTCTGTTCGACGGAAAGTAATTGCGTCTTTGGTTGAAGCAAGTCATTAATACAATATTTTGTACCAAATTGCACCAATACCTATGTTATCGACTTGATAAAAAATCAGTGAGTAAAATCGTATCGTTGTTGTCAGGTAAAACAGGAGCCGATAATTGCCCCCAACTAACAATTTGCAAGCTTACGAGTCGAGCCGATAACTAGCACAAGGTTTCTCCATAAAATAGTCAGCCTTCGAATCTAGCTAATGAGATATGCCATAATTGCCAACCTTATCGACCACATAACCATCAATAGAAGACATGCCTTCAATATACTAAGTGTATGCAGCTTATCAGCTCTTCACAAACACGTAAGAGAAAATGACGAACAAATTAAGAGCCTGGACAACATCCTATCTGAAAGAAACTTAAAAAAAAGATTGAGAATTTGGGGCTGGTTCTCGGTCCGGGAAGCGAGCTCTTCGTGCTGTTAAATACAAAAATGGGTTACCTATCTAGACTTTCAAAGTCGGGTATCATGCATTTTTTTTCGCCGACCAGAAAACTCTAGGAAAGAACTACTTCATTGTACTTTCTGTAAGTTACTTTTACAGACACTTCTCAGTCTTTCGAAGAAAGTTAAGTAAGCGCTTAAGTAATAAAGTGCCAACAGTACCAGCATCCACCACATCAGGGCCGAGTACCTGCAGCTTAATGCGTGTGTGCGAATGCACTGCGATATCGTCGTCACTTTTACAGCAATCATGGCAGGATGACATATCGCTAATGCCCAGTACACTTAAGTACTTACGAAAAGTTAAGTGTCCCGTCACGATGCCAGTAAGTAACATTCAGTCTTTCTTACTGAGGGATAGAAGTATATCCGTTGACCCCTTAGAAACGTCGGAAAGTATGCATTTGGTCTGCCTGCAACTTGGAGAGTCATGCCATCTGCAGTTATGCTCATATGTATAAGACTAAAGTGTCAATAGATGCCCTAACCGAGAGGCGTGCAGACCTAACGTAAAAGGTCCTAAAAAACTCATGTCTGAGTTTTCAAGTTCATACCAGATTTCGTTCTCCGCGTTCCCATTGGGACCTGGGACCCAAGGACAACTCATGAACATAAGCCCGTTCAGTAAAGTCTTGCATTCTCGAATTAGTTTGGAAGAAAGGATTTAGCAAGACTTTAAGCACAGCTTACACTACAAATGTTTCGCTTCCTCTATCGATTCTTTAGAGTATAGCTAGATCTTTGTCATCAGGATTGTGTATATCTCTGCTTCCAAGGCAGACGCAAGTTTTCCTACCAACTACCTAAATCCAACTTTGTGGTTCTCCAGAAATACATGTGGGCTGGATACGAAATTGGTTTTGGAACCATCCGTGAAGACCCGACTACATTTCTTTCTTAAGTCAGATTCTGCCTGAAATCGGTCGAAAGTCGATTTCGAATTTTTATCGCAGCCAGAGTTCTGGTGTTATTGCATCAGACAACATATCTGTAAGACTAGGTCAAGTTCGGACAAGTTCACCAAGGACAACTTCTCTTTAAATAGCAAGGGGAGACAGATTCATTAGTGCATCTAGAGCAGTCGTGTTAAGGAAAACTGACATGCAGCCGAGACAGCCGATTTTCTTCCATCAGACAGCTGAGGCATAGGATATGTAGGCTTATCAAAACCGTGTTGATCTACATGATCAACATGAACTGTAGCAGTGGTGACAGAGCGAACAACCTCGGTTTATCTCTGCCATCACATATTGGTCACAGTCAGTATTCGCAATCAATGTCTCATTCAACAGCATTGCTTTTATACACAAAACTAGTGATTCGTCTACATCGTGTTGTCAGGCCAAGTTACACATGCTATCAAAAGCTGCGTGATCAAAACAACCCTCAATGCATAGGAGGATGCGTAGAGGATGCACATGCCAAGCAGATTTGCGCACATTGAACTCGATACGAAGGAAACAAGATTAATAGGTCTAAAGCTCTTAGCGAGCGTGTAATTCATTTTTTACGATTTTTGCTTTAAAGGCTTCCTTCACTGTTCGTCATCGATTCGGAATGTATGTCAGTGCCAGGCTAGTAGTAGGGTTTCTCTTCGGAGTTACTACCAGATATGGGATCTTTAAATACAATAACACGCTGCATACACACCATCAATTATAGGGGGGCCAAGCCCTTTACACTTAGCTCCCGTCGTAATCAATTTTCGGTGCTAAGTACAATAGTAGCGAATCTATTCAAGCACTAAAGGTACAACTGCCTACATTGATAGTTACACTTGATTGGAAAGTGGAGTGATTTTTGTGAATGCGTTCAGGTAGCGGCAGGTGAATGTTAGTGTCACGGGTTCTTAAATTTCAATGGCAACTGCTTCATCCTCCTTATCCACCGATGAAATTTGTGCCAATTTCATATTTGCAGAACCAGCATCATCAGAACCTGAGAACTTGAAGCTTTTCCTTGCTACAACACGTGAGTACACACTCAGCTATGTCGCATACGCACAATACAACTGTATTCAGTCTCTAGGATAGCCAAGAGGTCTTGATTGAGATTCATTAGTTTCAACTCGTAGTCCGAAAGCTTAAACTCAAACATGAAAGTGACAGTGTCGGCATTATCCTGAGCTTTTATCGTTACGTTGTCGTCATTGTTGGTACGTTTGAGAATCTTTGCCATACTGCCAAAACTCATGCCCATGGAGATGTTGCGATAACACCCGAATTTATCAAAACTAGCCGAGCGGAGAGTTAGAGAGACCAGTGAAACGTGGGAGTTGTACATGGCGTGCAGCTGAATTCCAGAATTTGTTTGAACGCAATTTTCGTTAAACTGACGAAAGTTATAGAGTCCCCTGACCTCCCGTGGTACCAGAATATATCATAATTACCGATCGAGCTTTGCTGCTTTAAGTATCTTGATGGCGGTTGTTAGTTTATGATTGCCACCATGTGACCGCCTGTGCTTCCTACAAGGGAAAATCTCATGTGTGAGGCTACAAATTCCTCAAAATTTAATTCTGTCAACGAGAACACCGCTTGCAAATTCCATCACTAACATTTGAGTAGGCTAGACTTACACAAAGAACATGCATGAAATCCTTAAAGGGAGCACAGCATGAGCAATCTGCTACCTCGCTTGGGCCTTCAATATGTAGAAACGCATTTAAGGAGCCATGACCGGTTAGCAGAAAGCCCGGAATGAGGTTTTGGTAGCCTTCTCATAGTCAACACCCTTCCACCCCCGTTAAGGAGATCCAATAATGTTTGTCAGCTGGAGACCCTTTCTAATATTGTGCGTGAATGCTCTATGTATCACCTCCAAGTCGAGGGGAGGCACCCCCAAAAGCACTTTTAAACAGCCAAACAAGGGCACTCTCTGGTAAGCCAAGATCCGACAACGCGACGACCATACTCAAACATTATCCTCTCATACCAAGCCGATGCCCCAAGTGTTGGACAGGCAACAAAAAGGCCACCGTAAACAGTTCGAAAGGCACGTCGGGTAAGTCCCCAGTCAGGCCACACCTCTTAGCTTTTGCCCCATCCAGCGGCAAATGAGGTTCCAAACAAATGGACCACAAATGGACCCTTGAGGGCAACCCCGTTATACATTTACACTAACCCTATCATGAGGAGATTCTATGTATATTCGAACGTTCGAATGCAGATATTAAAAACACCAAAGCATCGAAGGAGTACCGTATTATGATGAAATTTGTGTACAAACGACTGCAAATCAAAGAAACTGTCAAAGCTATTTGTGTGCGAACCTCTTGAAAAGACATTACCAGGTATAAGGGATGGTGTATGTGATATGTAAGGCTTAATCTGACCGTAACCTCTGGTTTATTGAGAAGCAAATGCATCGAAGGAGGACCTCATAAGGCGAAAATTCAAAACAGAAAGTTACGAGAACTCTATAAGTAAACAAGACGGGTGAGATACGAGTATCTATTTAATAGAACGTTTCGGAAGGAGCTGAAGTAGGCTTCAGAAGTTCTAGTAGAAAGCTAAATAATTATGTGGTAAGGATGGGAACGTAATGGATTCCCAATCGGTCGAGTAAAGGCGAGTAGAATTCCGAAGAAAGAAGTCTGGACATTTACATTAAAGACCGTGAGACGAGGTTGAAACCAACTCATGTGTAAAATATGGTTTGGCAATATGTCCAGGAAAAGGAATCGCAGCATTTGCCTGATTTCCAAGAAAAGAGATCACCTGAACTGTGTACTGTTGTGTAGAAGATTTTATCGTGGTTGAATGAAAGTTGCATCTAAAGGGTGAACCAACCAGGAGTGTAAAAATTCAGAAAGTGGGAAACACAAATGAGTGCGAGAAGCTAGGCTTGGCTTGAAGTATTTATTTATTTATTTTCAAGGTCTATTATGTCAAACATAATATCCGAACTGAAATTGCGGCCGTTGATCCACTCATTCATCAAAAAAGTCATCGAATGGTTGCTTGCAACAGAAGCCGTGGTGGTCACATGAACGATGTTGTATTTCATTCATAATTGCCATAGACCGAACTCTTTTAATCAGTCAAATTCTACATCGATTTCACCATAAATGTTAGCTGTTGGCTAACCCTTTAGTAAGTCCTTTTTAGTGTGTTTTTAGGCCTTACAAGTCCTTCGTATGCACCTTACGGCAAATTTTTAAAACAACCCGCGAACTCGCCCTCCTGAGCAGCGTAAGATGACATTAAACTATGAGAAGAATTCTGCAGTCACTTACACGTGGCAATTGAAACACAAGCGGCAAGAATGGGTTAAGTGAAAAATAAGGGTCAAATAAAGAAAGTGTTATGGACAACAGTAATTCACACAGTGTTATTTTTTTTAATGTTATTACAAGTAACTCTCAGGTTTTTGACTTAAAACTATCTATCTTGGTTTCGCAATAAAGTCAAATAACTTCAACACTATGGAGGTCAAACGAGGGATCACTCCAGTAAACCGTTGGTATAAAGAAAAATAAGTCCCTCTTACGATCTAGAAAGGGCTTAATTTGACTCGTATCGGCCCTATATGGCGCAAACCTTATCAAAAGTCAATGGAAATCATTTTGGTTTCTCGGAGAGAAAACTTATTGGAAATCAGTTGGTGCGATGTACGGATCATACAGTCGGAAGGTCTCCGGATATCATTCCGAAATAGATTTTCAAACCTCATTATGCCCTAACGGAAATCAAACAAAAACTTACACTTACTGGCAGCTATTGGATCGGATGGAAAAGGGGTAGCAACAGATATGGCCGCACAGGTGAACAGAATAGTTAAAGATACTTTTTCCTGTCTTATCTGGGACTTAAAAGAAAGCCAAACTATATTTCTGAAAATCACAGTGAGACAGTGACTTTGTGACAATGAATTTCAACAGTATTCAAACATAAGCATTTTACAGTAGTTGCTAATTAGATGCAAATATGAATTATTGTACAGAAACTCTATATTTGTACGAGCGTATAATTTAGTAGTTTAACAAGCGTTTGTCACGAACATTAGTAGTAGATTTTTGGACATGATTTTGTTAACTTTTTAATGAAAGCATTTGCTATACCTTCGTGTTAGCAGCTTTATTAATAAGAAAATGAATTCTGTATTTTTTAAATACAGTAAATAATTGCTTCCGCACCCTATGATATCCAATTCACAAACCAAATAAATTTCCTGCCACAACCTAAATTTATTGCACCATTTGTACTAAAAATAAGTTTCTATCAAGTATCAGAACCAACATTTAAGCTTTTTTTCCGAAGAGCTTTAATGATTAACGGAAATAACAATTTGAACTCGAAACCATAACTCAACTGATAAACGTTTGTTTTTCGGTTTTCGTTCGATATAACGGTTACATTTACTTAAACCCGTTGAAAAATCACTCAAATAGTTTCGGGCTATCTATTTATTGCTCCGAGGCAGGAAGGTGTACAATGAGCCTCGTATCATTTCTATCATGGCATAGTCCCGACTTATTCTGATGATACAGTACAGCGCAGAATGGTTACTCACTTTGGATTAAACCTGATATCTCTGACTGAACACACAATACCCTTTGTTCATTGATGCTCTGAGTCCGCTTTTTTTTTAAAAAAAAACTTTCGGATACAGCACTGATCGGTTTTGCACTCTACTATGTTAGTGCTGAAACAATTAAAGGATCATCTAGTTAAAGAATTCAGTCGAAAGAAAAGAAAGAAACAACAGCTCTGGCCATGAGAACATAGATACGGACTAGCTTTGCAATAATTTAGCATGCACATCGTTTATAAAAACTTATGAACAGACCGGTGAATGTATTTCGCTTAATTTCTTACACATTTCACAGAAGAGAAGCACAATCTTGTAGGTAGTCCAGTATTGCCCAGTATTGTCAAATGTTGCAGTATTCCCAGCATCAAAACATAATTAATTTCGTTCCGATCGGACATGGATACAGTGCTATTTTATTGGTACTGCTCTTAGAACACCATCAACACGGTCACAAGACATTTGTTCGTACAAATCTTCATGAGCAGCTATAAGCAGATATTTTTTGATCAAATCATACCTCTAACGGTCAACTACAGGCGATAATGGTCCAAAAACCAATAGATGTCAAAATATAGGAGAGAATTCGTCATGCATTGGAACTAACTAACTCAGTCAGGTAGACAAGTGAACTGCCCCAGAAGACATCGAGAAGGACATTGGAGAAGGAGTTCTGACCTTGAGCGATGACATAGAGTGAAGACAAGACGGTTGCGCAGGGGTTATTGACCTTAGAACGATATTATAAAATGTAAGCCTTCACTTGGAAGTTGAGATTTTGCATCCCTGCATCTGTCATTTGTCCCGTTCTTCATTCCCTTTCTGGCTCAACTTTTGGCAGAAGTCAACTTCATACTTTCACAGTAACAACAGTTCTGGTGCCATAGCATCAAACGGCTATGACTCCAGCTCTTTTTAAACGGAAGATAGCCTTAGAAATTGAGCTCATGTTATGAATATCAAGGGGAGGAACCTTCGTCAGTGCGTCTTAAGCAGAGTAAGACGAGCAACCGAAAGCCCTCATAAGGCAAACCGTTCTTTCCAGTGACGTATTTTCTAGAAAACTTGTTCCACCAAATAACAAACGCATTGATAATAATTGGCCTTCTCTGTGAAAAGATCCTTGTATTGTCAAAAACCCTCTACACTATCCGAAGGCCTTTGAGCCTTTCAACGTCACATGTCCGAGAATAAAACTCACGTTACCGACCACACTGTGACGATTCGTTAGCTAGGCATGGGCAACAAGACACAAAATCTGGAAACGGACTTGGGCTAATTAGATTGTTTTGGCTGGCAAAATTGATAACATTCGTCGCCATAACAACGATAAAATACTGCAAGGGAACTTTACGTTAAACGGCCAGAATTGCAACAAACCGCCAAAAATGTATCTGAACTACCCCACGAGTCCCATGCAGCTAGCATCACGTCTTGAAGATCACTATCGTCCTTTTGTAATAAGCAGTAGAATTACATTCAGCGCGGAGGATATGCAAATATCAATTATACAGACTGTTCAATAGCAGGGACGTCCTGAATTTCGCTGTTAGACAGAATTGAGGCATTGAGAAATGACTTGGAAGAGAGCAAGATTTGATTGGAGGAAAGTATGTCAAATAAATATTACATTACCAACAAAATCTTACCTACAGTGCGATCGCCTAAAAACATTTCCCAACTACCATTTTGGCCCATACCAGCGCTGTTTTAGGACACGTTAGTGTACAGTTGGCCAAGTATTCACACTATGACAAATCTTGGAGATAATCCAAGAAGCACAGATTGGTAATCATCACCATTTCATCAATTTTCAAACTGCATATGACAGTACGTAACGAACCAGCTAATATACTCACTGTAGACGTAAAATGTTTGGATCTTTAACAGTCCAAATACGGCCGAAAAATTAGCTAAGGCCTTTGACTGCTACCACCCAAATATTACGGCCATCCAGGAAGTGCGATGGCATGGCCCGGACCTAAGGAAGATGGAAAACTGTGATATTTACAATTGTGATTGCTATAAGGAAAAACAACAGCGCTTATTCTGATGCGGATCTGGCATTTGCTGAAGACATAGCAAAGAAGTCAAGAGCGACACGTGAGGGGCGTCTTTTGTGAATCTGCATGAAAACTTAATTCGCTAACAAAAGCCTAATATGCGCTCATACTTCTACGGAAGGTAAGGACAATGCTATCAAAAAATTTTTCTATGAGTTCCTCGACAAGACATATGACGCATGATCAATATCCCAAGTATGACATTAAAACCGTACTTGACACTTTTAACGTCAGGGTAGAAAAGGACGACATCTTTGGTAGGAAAGTTGGTTAGTAATGCCTACACGACACCACTCTGGAATCGCAAAAGACCGCCAGAATCCTTACGCGTACCCCGAAATATCTATGACACAGGCATCAATTACCGAAGAAATGTGTCAAGTTGCCAACATGCTATTAGATACCCCACAACTAATGTGCTCGGTTTTACCCGACGTCTGTCTGAACGTCTAAAAGCCTTCGTTAAAAGCCTAATTGGTCGCTATCAATGATGTGGTTTCTAGGAAAGTACATCCTGGAAAAAACAGGAGGGTACACACAACATCGATGAATTGGACAGAATGTCCCAACCCACAGCTAAGAGGTCATAAATGACTGAAGAATCACTCTTTCCAATCGTTGTTTCTTTGGGTTAAGAGGCAATTGAATAGTAAGGCCCAATACCGGAAAACTAAGGAGATTCTATATATAACCTTGATAATCCCAATCCTACTCTATGTCTCCGTCGAAAGCGGATTAAGATATTTTCAGTCGTTTCAAGAGGAAAATCTTTTCGAAAATATTCGGTCTCGTTTGCGTTGACTATACGAGCTGTACAACGAAATCGACTTAGTTAGAAAACTACTAATTAACCGCCTGAGATGGCTAGGATATGTCTTTGAATTTAATTCGAAGGGACACCTTGGGTGTCAGAAAGGTACCCCAACCGACTTGAAATTCGCAATTGGAGCCATTTAGCTAAAGATCGGACTGACTGGAGAGGCTTTTAGTGGCACCTTAGTAAGTATATGACAACACCTATAGAGGCAAGTTCCTCTAAAAAGTCAGTTCTAGTTTTGACATCCCTATCAAACTCATTAGGCTGTGCATAATGACTATGGTGAACGTTTTCTTCTTGGTAAAGGTGGAAAGTAGTCTCATGGAAAGATTTCGGATCAAAAAAGTGTCTAAGCAAGATGTGACTTTTATAACAAGACTCGCAAGCCTATCTATAACCAATCTTTGCATACACTGATGACATTGATATAGTTTTCAAGCTGTCACAGTTGTGAATAAGAAACGTAGTATAGTACTGTGATATATGGTATGGTAGGGTGCATAGAATATTGTAAGCAATCAGTCTCTTGGCTGTCTTTTGAAACCTTGTTGAGATAGAAATGACCAACATATCTAGTATGGTATACAACTTTTCTTCTTTAGTTGGAAATTTGAGACTTAGATCCTAAAGTGGCTTGACTGGGAAATTGAGGATTATCTGATGAACTATGAAATGGTATACTGAGGGGTCACAAATGGAGAATGAAATCGCTGCTGGAATACTTTTTCTAAGTTATTGGGTCCCAAATGTGCCTCGGATGGTCCCATATGTCATTAAGGCGGAGTAATTTGCTATATACTTGTGTACATGAGTCAGCATCAAAAACGAGACAGGACAAATAAACTATATTTATTGTCAGTGGCGCTCCCATTGTTCCGATTTGAGTTCTTTTTTTTTGTTAAGTTGGTACATCTGTTGTTGACATTCCCTCTAAATCTTAGCGTCATAGCTTGACATTTGCAAAAGCTACGTAGCCAAGAGTACATCTATTCCTGTATGTGTTGGTGATTACAATTTTAGAAATGGATTTAAATTTGCAACAACAATTATACAATTAAATTCTGCGTAAAAAACGGATTTAATGGCGCGCGAACGTTGGAAATGTTGGAAAAGTGTTTCGGCAACGATTCTTTTAAGAAAACAGTCCTTTACCAGTAGCACGAGCGGTTCAAAAGTGGTCGTGAGTTAATCGAGGATGATGAACGCAGTGCCA
Source organism: Volucella inanis (assembly GCA_907269105.1). Lineage (NCBI taxonomy): Eukaryota > Metazoa > Arthropoda > Insecta > Diptera > Syrphidae > Volucella > Volucella inanis. The sequence goes on from OU026157.1 coordinate 21,887,306, forward strand.
GATCATTGACATCGAAAACCGGCGAAAACATTGGTCAATAACCGCAAATTAACCATCAGAGGACATTGCCTATGGATCTGTCCAAGACATTTTGGTTAATGATTTAGGTTTCCGTCGTGTAGCAGCAAAGTTAGTGCCAAAAGACCTCAATTTCATGCAAAAAAGAGACCGTGTTGACGTCGCAAAAGAAATGATTCGCGAGGCTGAATCCGATCCCACATTCATCAAAACGATCATTACTGCAGACGAAACGTGGGCTTATGAATACGACACGCAATCCAGACATCAGGCATGTGAATGGCGTTCATCAAATGAGCCGAGACCAAAAAAACCAGAAGAAGGCCAAGGCAATGCTCACGGTTTTCATGGATTACAACGGTGAAATGCATCATGGATTTTTGCCAGAAGACCAGAAAGTAAATAAAGCGTATTATTTAGGCGTTATGAGACGTTTGCGTAAAGCAATTCGTCGAAAGAGACCAAAATTGTGGGCAGAAAACTCGTGGATTTTGCACCATGATAACGCACCGTCGCACAGTGCCATCATTATTCGTAATTTTTTGAAAAAAAATTGCAAAAAAATACCATCCAACAGCCACCGAATTCATCTAATTTGACTCCTTTCCTTTTCTGTGACTTCTTCCTGTTCAATCGAGTTAAAAAACCACTCCGGGAACGCGTTTCAGCAGCCGAGAGGAAGTAATGAAAAAATCGCAGGAAGCACTTATGAAAACTGAATATAAAAAATATTTCGAGGATTAGATCAAAGATCTTATAGTTTCCTCTCCGGATAGAGTATTCTTAGATAATTTCTACACAAAAGAGTTTTGTCATCCGAAACTTGAGGTTGATTCTGTTAAAAAGATAACAAAACCATAAAACACACACTATGTTAGTGTTCGTCTCCTCGGGGCTAAAGGTGTTGCATCTTTCGCAAGAGTAGTGAGATATCATACGACCCAGTGACCCAGAAAGTTGAAAAATTCCTAGTCTTAGCCACAGCGACTTCTTCCGCCATCTGACACAAAAATGCCCACCTTGCCTTTTGTCCTAAAAAGATTGTTAATTCATGGCAAATGTGGACTTGTTGGTAAGCAATTCATAACTTCACAACAGGCAAGGTCAAAGTTAATTGAATTGCTTTTCAAGGTCAAAAACGAAACTGAAGAAAACTAAGGATCAATTTCAAGCCACGGAAAACGAATTATAATGTAGTACACACATTACATTTGTTTAAACAATATACAAACACACTGAAAATGGCACCAACCTGCATTTCACCAAATCCGTACACTCCAATGTCAATTTCAAGAGTTCGTCCTTTTCAGCTGAATCGAATAAAACTTTTTCACTTTTCAACTTTTTCTTCCTCTCCTTTCCATAGCTTCGTGTAGTCTTTTCAATGATTTCCTTTGGAGGATGCACCACCTCGGTATCTTCTTGCTCATTTTTCGTTTCACTATTATTAGAGCCGAACTTTTTCTCTTCCTCCGGTGAATTAGCTTTATCCACAAAACTATCTCTTCGATGGGATGAAGGTGTTAAAGTCCTTAGTACATTTGCAGCATCACTATATCCTTCGTAATGGAAGCGTTTACGTAAATTATTACCCGAAATAACTTCGAGTGTCTGCCATACGTTCATCGTGTCACAATTGTATGCAGATACTTCATCGACTGACCGATTTCGTGTTTTCAAATCTCCAAAACCTGGAATTCCAGCCATTTGCACTTTTCTTTCAAACTTTTACTTCTTTCTACAATCAAAACTGACAAAAAAAGAAAAAACGAAAAGAGTGCTATTTTTGGTGTAAATTTGGATTTCAAGGACTCCTTACAGTCAAACAGTTAAATCCGCCCCTTCTACCAGTTGTGACAGAACCCACTTACAGCTGTCCCGGTAGTAAAGTGAAATCCAATTAAATGCTAGCTGATCCTAAAAATATTCGATTCTGGATATTTTTTCCTTTTTACTTTCTTGCTTATTGATCAGGTACGTCCTTTTATCCGTATGCGAGGGAATACTATTTGAAATGAGCTCTGGCACTGTGCACGTCTGAAATTGATATGCAGACGGCGAAGCTATATACTTCCACTCTGCAGCAGGTAGGTGTTAGGTATCGGCGGTAGAATTTGCCAACTGAGTTAGACAAGAACTTGGAGTTGAGTTGAAAGACAGTTTTGACACCTAGCAGCCTTTGGATTCCTTTTTGAGCCGAATGGATTTTACGTGTCGTAATTCGATTTATTAATAGTTATTGTTTCGCTACCCTCACCAAGGGGGAGGTGACAGGATAGCGTGCGGGCTTATGGTGTTTTCCAACAGCTCAACTGTGAATGCTTTTTAGAAGGGGTTAAATTTTGCCACTTCTATTAGAGGGTACCTCTTTCTAATGGTTCAATTCGATTGCGTTTTATTGTTATAGGGAAAGTGGTATTCTACTTCTTGGAGCTGTACTAAGCAACCAGACTTTACGATTAACTGCAACTAGTGGGCATTGCATTACTGATTTTTCCACAAGCAATGACGCATATGCAAAACGTTTTGTGGAATACGTGCCGAGAACTGAATGGTGCAGGTAATCAAATATGTGCATCGCTTACGTAAAGTCCCTATGAGATACCGGCTACGCTCTCATAGTAACTATCCTTACATCTATGTAGGAGCTCTACAGGTAGGCAATAACTTTTCTCGCTGTACTCCTAGTTCCAAAATGAACTAACACAATAGAAACAGATACATTATCAACAACAAAATAAAACTTATTGTACATTAAATGTATGGAGTCTGAGGAAGAATCTCATTACCAGTCCCCAGTATCGGAGATTGAGATGAAGACAGAAGAATTAACTCTCTTATCTCCAATAAAGACTAAACCATCGTTGACCAAAAGCGACAACGAAAGCGCTCAAGGTCAAAACGTACTAGGCACTGTGGCAAACCGGCAAGCCCAGCAGTGATTTGAATATTTCACTGGAGATCAAAGACGTCGAACTGCTGCCGTTGTAAAAAATTGTATCAAAATAGAAGAAGCAAAAGAACAAATAGTGCATACGATATACACAGGTTCTTGCTGAGGAGCAGAAGAAGTTGATAAAACCGGCACCTCCGAAAGATTCAGCTCCACGGACAACTCATCGAAATACCAAAAAAATTAAAAAAAATTCAAACCACACTCAGTGTCAAACAAGGACATAAGTGCTGGCTGACCGCAAGGAGAGCTTAAACAGTCGAAAATCAACGTCCGTGGGCATAGAAAGTAGCCACTACGACTCACTCAGAAACCAACAAGCGCTTTAAAGAACCCGCAAAGGCAACCCTTGTCCAATGTAAAGCTGCCATTATGAAATCTGGCAATGATTTCTGATTCTGTAAATCAAGAAATGCCTGCTGGTAGAGACAGACAAATCAGACAAAAACTGCCCCTTCCTGAAATTTGTTGCAATCTTAGCAAAAAATGGCTGGCTTTGGATCACATGGTATGACACAGAAACTAAGAAATGGCTCATGTCGACTGCGGCAAAGATAGAGCCGTGACCAATTGCGGTCCTTGTCACCATTATGAGAAGTCGAAAGAGTAAATCCTTTTAAAAAGAGGGAAAGCATTTTGCTACTTTTCACAAATTCTGGTGCGTATTGAAGGGCTTAAAACAAATCCCATGAGGAAAACGGACGTGCGAACTACGAACAGAGCACCACCACATTCAAAATTCACCGCACAACAAAGGCTTGTTGATGGATGTGGTGCTCAGATCCAAATACTCTCTGGCACATGCAAGCAGCCTGATAAAACAGGGATTGCATCTGCATCGAAAACAGCAGAAGATTCATTCTCAACGTGCTTGATGCCACAAGACAGCACTTTGGTTCAACATTATGGCGTCCTTGCCAGCATCGTCCTGGTATGCCCTCGGATCAGTTGCTGACTGCTCAAAAATTCTGCAGATCAAGAAAAGCCTGCTGATAGATGTAGAAAAATAAGACGACAACGGTCGTTTATTGCCATCTTAACAAAAAATAACGATATTGGCTCATGTCGGCTATGACAAAGATAAAGCCGTGGCCAAATGTGTCAATTTGAAGTCATCGTGTACGAGTAAGCTAGACTTCTCCTTTGGTCGGGTGAAACTTACCCAAAACCTTGTGCAAGACATAGGTTAGTCCACAATAGTGCAATAAGAGAGCGATCAAAGATAGAGGGAGCCGCTGTAGGAGGAACGATTAAATAAAAGTTTTACCATGAGTAAAACGAACGAACTTTCTTCGTTGTGAGTGGTCAGTAGGTTTTTTTTTTTTTTGATTGTGCCATGGATATGTAATCTTCATAGATACTAATAGCCCGAGTTCTATTAACCTGAGTAATCGATGACAGGAGTACTCATTCGTACAAAACACATACCTTACACACTTCAAACCACTCTCCCCGCGGGACTGCCGTTTGGTATTAACTATGCTCTATTGTCTCTATTTGCCTACTCGGTCGTTCTGAATGCTTCCAATCTACGCAGTTAGATTGGAACTACCAGCCAGTAGCGCTGCCTACATCTATGAGAATACGATGTAAAGAGCTTTCCGAATTGTCCAATTATTATTGAGTACGGTGTGAAATTGACACTCCTAAACCCTCAGCAGCACTCGCACGAACTACTTTTATAATTTATGTTGAAGGACTTATTCAAATAATGGCAATTGTGCTTAAGATCATTAGTTGATCCAGTCTCCCATCATTTTTGAACTGATCTCTTCACAGTTGATGAAGTTAGATCATTATTCCAACCATATTGTGTACGATTGCAAGCTGCTGATTGCAGAAAAAGATTTTTTTTTTCGTGTAGCGCTCATTTTTAATAACCCTTAACCTTCAGCTGTCTGTAAAACTATAAAATTTAAATCTTGCGTCAACTTTGGGCACATCTTTTACATGCGATCCTGCGTAACGGGTCTTTAAATTCGGTCCAGAAAGTGACGAAACATGGAAGATTAATACTCGGAACTGAAAAGTGTGTTCGGATAACGGCGTGGTTCAGCCCGGACTCGGAGTTAAAAAAAGGGCTTTTATTCAAGCTCTAGAGGAAAAGCTTTAAAGTAAGGACTGTTTTTTTACAGTTAGAATAGCTTGGTTAAAAAAAAGTTATGTTATTAGAGGGCTAGACAAACATTAAGGTCTATTGTTCAAGGTATAGAATAACTACTTTCAAAGTAAGGGCTGCTATTCTAGGGCTAGAAAAATGGGCTTAAAAATAAGGGCTGCATTCTATGTTTGGAATAGCGGGCTTGAAATAAGGAGCTGCTACTCTGGAGCTAGTTTTACTTATTAGTCTAAAAAATAGAATAAATTCCTTAAATATACTGTGTGCGTCTTAAGGATGGTCTTTAAATTTTTTACGACCGGAAAATCTGTTTTGAGATGTAAGGTTTTGCTGTAAAGTTGGAACTACGTTGTTTAGTTTATCGATGAGTTAAAATTTTAAGGTCAGCGGTGTGCACAAGTGCTGTATTGAGAATACGTAGCATAGCTGAACCTGAAATTAAGACGTGTCCAGAAGGGAACTTCATAACAAGGTTTTAGGAAGTCGGTGTAATTTTTCTGAAGTGTCAGGCAGCACTGATATATTTTGCCAGTTAAGCTCATTTAATTCTACTGGGTGCATTTATGCACCAAAGTATCAAAGTAGGTGCATTGTGTAAATTGGATTCATATGTATGGATTTAGCCCAAAGAATTCAATGATGTGTGTAAGAACATTCTGATGAGAAGAATTGTCAGTTTGATTGTTTTTTTACGTTTAGCGTTGAAGTAAAGTTGCGCAAATATAGTATTTTGTGAACATTTATAATGGACGTGAACAATTTTGGCTGTTGGTAAGTTTGTTATAAATTTATCCATCGTTAAGTTGTGCAATGTTATATCTCAGTAAAATGTTGAAATTATATATTCATGATATTATAAAAAAGAAATTGTCGGTGGTGCATTGGGTTTTTGAGAAGAATTCATTTAGATTATCACCTGCTGATATATGAGTATTAGAGGCCCTGGAAAGTGAGTCTAATGATTTGGTTATTGCAGATAAAATTTTTAAAACTCCTCCGAAAAACAATAACTTGACTGATGAGGACTCAGACTGTGAAGATGGAAACGATCCCAACCATTTGAGTGGCAACCAACTGTTAGCTGATGCTATTATTGGATTCTTGGAATATGAGTCATTGAGCAAAATTCCAGTTTGGAATTGTGTTCTATTGGTAATAGAACATGTAATATACAAAGTTTTAACTAAATAAAGCAAAATTAGTCTGATGGAAATGAGGACAATCTACCTCTGATATTGTTTATATAGCACATGGGCTGAAAAGTCAGTGCCGTTTTATAGTAAAACACAACATTTTTGCAAAATTACACTGATTGAAACGATTTTTCAATCTCTCGATACCAGTTTTGTAGTACCATTTCGGTTTAGCCTCAAAATAGGCCTCTATTTCAGCAATTACTTCTTCATCGGTCTTAAATCTCTTTCAGGCGAGCATTCTTTTGAGGTCTGCGAACAGAAAATAGTCGCTGGGGGCCAAATCTGGAGAATACGCTGGATGGGGAAGCAATTCGTAGCCGAATTCATTCAATTTTGCCATCGTTTTCATCGACTTGTGACACGGTGCATTGTCTTGATGAAACAGAACTTTCTTTTTTTTTTCAAATGCGGCCGTTTTTCTGCGATTTCGTCTTTCAAACGCGCCCAACAACGCAATGTTGATAGTCTGCCCCTTTAGCAGAAAGTCGATGAAAATTATTCAATGTGTATCCCAAAATACGGATGCCATAACCTTACCAGCCGACTGTTGAGTTTTTGGTCGTTTTGGATGAGGTTCGTCGTCTGCTCGCCACTCAGCTGACTGCCGACTTGACTCTGGTGTGAAGTCATGGAGCCAAGTTTTATCCATTGTCACATACCGATGCAAAAATTCGGCTTTATTGCGGTTAAACAGCTATAAACAGTCCTTTGAATCATAAACACGTTGGTGTTTTTGGTCGACTGTGAGCAAACGCGGCACCCACTTTTAACAGAGCTTTCGCATGTCCAAATATTCGTGTATGATATATCGAACACGCTCTTTTCATATCTTCAGAGCCTCAGCTATCTCGATCAACTTCGTAATCATTTTGTGGACTTTTTTGGTGTTTTCATCTGAAATAGCCTCTTTTGGACGTCCACTGCGTGCATCATCTTCGGTGCTTGTATGACCACTTTTAAATTTTTCAATGCACTTGCGAATGGTTCGTTCGGCTGGTGCAGAGTCCGGGTAACACTTATCAAGCCATTTCTTTGCATTGGCTGCATTTTTTCCCATCAAAAAGCGATGATAAATCAGCACACGAAATTGCTTTGAATCCATTTTTTCACAATAACAAAAGTTACTTCACTCACAACGCTATATCTCGAGAACTAGTCGTCCGACAGCTGTCAAATTTATACACGTATCTTTTGAAGGTTGGTACTAACTGAAAATGGTATGGATGTATTTCGAGTGGTGCCTTCTCTTAGAAACGACACGGACTTCTCAGCCCATGTATTAGAATGATTCATCGTGAGGTTTGATTTATAAGGTAAAATGAAATAGATAAATTTGAAAGTGAATTTAAAATTTTTATTATTATCGGTTAAAAGAAGGATTCATGCCATTTACTTTTTGAACATGATATCATGTAAATGTTGGCCACGACTACGTCTGAGGTGCTCCATTCGGAAGGTCCAATTTAGGGCGACTCGTTCGAGTTTACAAGGCGTCAATCGTAGCTGGCTGATTCCTGAAGACCTGAGACTTTACATATACCCAGAGAAAATAGTCCAAAGGTGTGATATCGCATGATCCAGGCGGCCAATTTATCCATTGTTACACACGCTGTATGGCTCGTAGCTGCCGTCTTGTTTAAACTAGAGCTCACCGAGACCATGTGTTTGAATTTTAGGAAGTCCGTTAGCATGGCGCGATTACGGTTATCATTGACGGTAACATTCTGAATTGCACTGAAGAAATATGGACTAATGATTCCACCAGCCCATAAACCACACCAAACCGATGTTTTTAGTGGATGTAATGGTAACACTTGGTACTCTTCGGGTTGCTTATCAGCCCAAATATGGCAATTTTGTTTATTAACGAATTCAATGAGCCAGAAATGGGGTTCACTACTGAACAACATTTGACTATAAAATACCGGATTTTCATAGAGTTTTTCCAGAGCCCATTTACTGAAAATATGACGCAAATTCAAGTAGCCTGGCTTCAATTCTTGCACAAGTTGATCTTTGTACGCTTTTATGCCAAAATTCTTACGTAAAATATGACAAGTTGTCGAATACGCCAAGCCAAGCTGCTGAGAACGACGACGAATCTATTCGTCACGGTCTTTGCGTACACTGTCAGCTACATCTGCTATAGTCTCTATACTACGTGCTGAATGTGGTCTAACTGGTCGAGTATCATCTTCTAATGTAAGCTGGGACTAAAATTTGCGAATGGTATTGGCAAAAGTGGTTTCAGTAGATCGATTAGGCGCACCGTAAGTTCCTCGAATCGCACGAAAAACATTTCTAACAAAATGCTGATTTTCGTAATACAGCTGAACATTTGAAGACGATGTTGTGATATGTGTCTTTCCCTGATGTTTTGCCAAATGATACTGAACAAAAATGGCAAAGCAATTTAATAGGAGTTACGCGTAATCTGTCAAAAAAAAATCCTATTGAAAATCAAACCTCACGATGAATCACTTTATGTATAAACATAAGCTTTAGAGCGGTTCTCTGATTCCTTCGTTAAATCTTTCAGCATATGGTATAGTCATCCACTTGATTTCTTTGGGAAGAACGCGAAGGAACGCATAATAGGCTAGTTCCGAAATTTATGCGTAGAAGTGAATTTGATTGTATTTTTTACAAATATTCGTTCTACAAATAATGACACTCTTAACAAAGCAAACAAAATGGCAAACGTAAGACCTTTTATGGATAATTTAAATACAAAATTCCTAGCTTACGCTCCACTTAAAATGCAAAAAAATTTACTGCAACAAACCTGTGAGGTTTGCATACTACCTCTTGGATATTGTCTGCAATTCGATATTTACTACTATTTACCAAATCCATCAATGGGTTTAGGTAAATTTGTGGTACTTAGGTTTGCTTACATCTTGAAGGAAAAGTGTCCGGGTCTTAACTGTTCTTATTTTTTGACAATTTTTACAAGTCCCAATTTAAGTGCAAGGCTTACCGAACAGGCAGGCTATGTTGGAACAGAAACAGTAAGAGAAAATCGTCTTAAAAATATTTCTGGGCTAATAAACAAAAAAAAAAAAAAATTAACAAGAACGTCCGATAAAAGCAATCAGCTTATATTGACAAGATGGAAAGACAACCGAGTAGTTACAATGCTATCTAATGCTTATGGAAGTGAACCAGTTGGTTCAGCAAAAAGATACGTTGCTAGTGAACGCAAAAAGTGCTGTGTGCCCCAACCGAATGTCAACAAGATATTGTATATAATTGTTTTATGGGTGGATTTGATCAAATCAACAACAATGTTTCAAACTACCGCTTAAGTATCAGAAGAAAAAAGTGGTATTCGTCGATGTGGCTTATGTGGCTTATATATGCATGGAGCTTTCTTAAAAGTTTTGGATGGATACTACATAGATGGGTTAGAATTCCAGCACTAATTTGTTATTGCACTTTTAACAAAATATGGGACGGAATCCAAACAAGGAAGGGCAATGCATGCCAAGTTCTGTTCAGTTTGCTATCTTTATTAGTTTATATCCAACACAAATGCATGCAGAATTCCTTGAGTCTTGATCCTCTCTGAAACACAGTTCTATTGAAAATGTTTAATTTGTTTTCTTTAGCATTGACAGCTATGAATGTTTTTTTGTGTTGGTCGAACAAACAGTGAATTTCAAAAGTTACTGCGCATCTTATCTTTAGCAATGAAGATAAGCTCTGCGTGTTTCCATGAGCCGCAATGTCGCTTCAAAGAATTTTATTAGCTTTTTTGATCTTGGAGCTTACACCTTTATTTTATTTATACAAGCTCTGGCCACACTATAATTAAGCTTGTCCATATGAAATTTCGTATGATGTCGTAGCCTGTAATATTTTGAAAGTCTTATGACTTGTTAGACCTGTCGCAGTTATTCGAACTCTTGTTGATGCAAAGTGTATTATTTGCAAAATCCGGATACTAAGACATAGATCACTCAAATATAAAATAACCGAAAATCGGGTCATATTGCGGAGTCTTAAATACTTCAGCTACGGCTAGATAACTATATGAGATCTTGTCCACTCCTTTAGTGTACCAATTATATCGAATTGTTTTTATAAGCTTGAACTGAAATAGTTGATTTACTACCAACAACAAGTTGTTAATTGCAGAACAAGAATTGTGTGAGCACTCATAAAAACGTATATCTCATACTCTCAGTTACTCTCAGTGTGGCATGAGTAATTTTCTATAGATATTGCATCATGAAAGCAATCAGTGCTGACCCTTTAACACCGGTTTACAAATAGGTTCATTACTTATGTGAGAAATTACACAGTTTGTGTATCACACTAGAGTGTAATTTGTAAATTTTGTCCCACGAACGAAGTATCTATTCAATATTTCAGCGTATTTCTGAGAAACTTAAGATTTGATCTTGAGTTTACCTATTTATCTTGTGGCTGAAGCAGATTTAATACTTAAAACCTGGAATTTCAACATCAGATAAAGAATACATTTACTAATTGAGTATAACTAGTCCCATTTCCCAGTTAAGTTGACACCTAAGTCTCCATGTCTTTTGCAAAGAAGTGGTAACACAAACTTAACCTTGAGCGCGATAATAATAAAACGCGCATAGAAATTAGTATTTACTCATTGATAAACCATGGCAATTACGAGTACCTTCACCGTCTGATAGCAAAAACACTTTTCTTGTGTTTTCCTTTTATTTGTGTTTTTGTCTGGCAGACACGCTAACGTATCTATTCAATGGAAATTATTAAACGCAACGGATAAGCACATCAAATTTTATACAACATGTCACAAGGAGAATGTGAATCTAAATCGCAAGAAAGTATAGACGAGCACTTACGCGACTACGGCATCGGGATCTTCCCACCATTTTTTGGGTGAAGGTGTCAGCAGGAGACTCACTTTCTTATAGTCTTGTCCTTTCTGCGCCTGTAAAGAGTATGTGTAATGTGAAAGTCTATAAAGTTGGCTCATATGTACGCAAGTTACCTTGAAATAATGTTGCCTACTGTCTACCAACTTTTCGTGAAACTTTAAGAGCGCCATATTTAAGAATAAAAATGCTATCCAGGTGTGAGTATTAAAAACAAAAAAAAAAAAAAATATTACAAAAATGGAATCAGATGTATTGTATATCCAAAATATGTTTGACATGCGATCTACTTTGACAGAAAAAATCTAGTGTACCTAAATCTTAAAAAAAACTCATTTTATAGCGTGCAAAATCGGCAAGTGTCAAAATTTCACAACATCAGCTCGCATGGGTTCGATTCGCTAGGCGCTCATTAAGCCCGCGGATCTGAAGATAATGTCGAGGGTTGGCAAGAAAGTACAGCATAACTAAAAGCACCAGATTGGACTCGAGCCCCTATTAACAAACCTCCCCAGTGAGCAAGGGATTTAGTCAACTGCCTTCCCAACGTAGTTTAGTAGGTTTCACTATACTTTTGTATGCCAAAAAAGAAAAGGTTTACTCAACCGCGCTGTTATTCTGGATGGAAATCGAGGCCTGTGGGAACTATGGGATGGATTGTTTATTTTTTTATTTAATCGTATTTACTTTTTATAATTTGCGCACACTCAAGGGATTTATGCACCCTTAAAATGTTTGCACACAGTACGGCAAAGAAAAATCAGGAGGAAAGAAAGAGTGGTACCGATGGATGTTGGTTTTAAATGTTTGAAGGTTATAATGATCATAAGTGAGTTGTACGGGTTAGGAACGAATCATGAAATTTTCAGAATACGTTTGAAAGTGGGCTTGAGGTTAGCGAGATGAGTGTTACGGTTGAAGGTCTAAAGGGGCGCAATGCTACTGGCGATTTCAATGGAGCACTGGGGGCGAAAATAACAATAGAGCAAGGTGAAAGAGAAGATATTTAGAGGTTGTCAATTGACTGAAAGATATTAGAGTCACCTCTAGAATCCTATCTAGTAGTGTTTTAGGAGCACCCGACCAGATGTGGGCATTGTACTTCAATTTCGGGTAGATTATATATTGAGGCTAGATTGGATTTTAAATATTTAGTAATTCCAACATAAGTTGTCGAGAATGGAACATTTTTCAGTTTCGACGATGCAAGAGCCATTCATGAACAACCGTTTAAATTTCGCTTTAATGACATCAGACAGAATTATGTTTTGAAAGCATTAAATTCTACTCCCGATAAGTTATGCTGTTGATCCCGATGAGTATCAGAGCCTGATGCCAAACTCTGTCAAACCCCTTAGAAATATCATATGCAACCATCTTGATTTCGCCATATTGATGTATGCTTTGGTTTCATTTTCGATGAGATACGTCATTAAATCATCAGTGGATTTATTACTACGAAAGCCATACTGTCGGTCATTAAGTTGTCGCGTTTCGAGATATTGTATGAGCTGACGGTTTTTTAACGTTTCCATGACCTTATAAAGAAGGGACGTAAGTGCAATGGGTCAGTAGTTAGCGAGAGAGAGAAGGATTTTCGCCTTTTTTAGAGACGAGCTAGGCAAATGCTGTTTTCCATTTCCTTGGAAAGAGTCCTAAAGAGTAGGGTTGAAGAATAAGCCTAAGTAGTGGTTTGGAGAGCGAGGAAGGACACCTGTTCAGAAGAAGGGGAGATATACCATCTGGACCAGTAGATTTGTGAATGAATCTTTAGATCTTTAAGATCTTGCTACTACACGAGTGTGAAAGTTAATTCGTTACATTGAAGATTCGATGCACTCAAGTGTAGGAGGCGACAAAGCACAATTTGGAAGTTTTGAGCTGTCCACAAAGTATGCGACAAGCAAATGGACCTTGTCCAAAGAGCTGACAGCTGGAATATCATTGTTAATGAGCCTTGGGATGGAGGATTAGGCAAAACTTCTAGTATTTATTTCTATTATACAAGTCATAGCCATCTCAGATGGCTGGTGCTCACTTTTCTGCTCATGTCATATTTTCTCGTCCACAGTCTGTCAATGCATATGAGAATCGTGTGATTCACTCGTGAGTCCAAAACGGGACTCTACTACTTAGAACATGACTGGGGTGATTGGAATGTTACATAGAGTCTATTGCTTTACTACTCAAAGGGGAGGTGACACACGTCGTTTGTTGTGTAATAAGTGGTGTCTACCAGGGTTAGCGGAAGAGCCGATGTGGGTAATACCATATTCGTCAGTACTTCAAAAAGATAGTTGTCTTGGGTCCCAATTTTTGTCGTTCCAGCTTCAATGCTTTCAAGCCAATGATATTAATATCAACGGCATACGCTAGTAGTTACACAGACTTTTGGGAAAGTGTGATTCAAAGTTTTGGCTTACGAGTATCGCGACTTTCCTGAAATGTGTTATTTAAGTAACCATATGATAGATCATCACCTTACTTTAACTGTTTTTTGTCATTGTGAGCCTGGACAGTTTGCTAAGGCTGCTGAAACTAGACATGGCTACAGGCAATATGGTATTCATAATATCGGACCATATGGATAGATAATTATACTGTTTTAGCACATAAATATGATTTTGGGCATACAAGCACTGCGGCTGGCTTGAATAAAGCGCAATCTGGAAGTGGAATTTTCAAGTACTTGGTCTCGTATATTGCCAATAACGCCGCGCATTTTGACTTCCAAGTTGTCCATTGTTTCTGGTTAATCGGCATAATGTTTCCTTCTGTAAATCGCTTGTGGTGCGGGATGTTGCGCCGTCTTAACTTTTCCATGTTAATGCCATTCAACTCGCAAGGAATGTTTTCTTTACTTTTTCTGCAGAGAAGACGATTCCCTAGCCTTCTTTTTTGTTCATGGAGCACCCAAGTCGGTAAAGCCCTTCTATTCAGTGCCGATGCTTTGGAGGCTTATATTGATACTTGTATTTCTCAATATTTTTCATCAATCCCTATTATTGATGTATTCGGATGAAACTAAATGCATCAGTTGTCGCGTTTCTGATGGATTCATGTCATCGATCTTTAGCATTTGGTTAGCACTTGTTAACAGATTGAGCGTGTTGGTGTTATCAATATGTGTCGTCTTTCAGAATGTTATACAATTGATGTGCTAGCGTCCATACGATATACTTTACTTTTTGCTGGTTGGTTTTACTGAAGAACTGGTGAAAAAGTTCTTTAGTAGCAACATCTATCGGGTAGTCCAAATATAAATCATTTTAACACCGAAAGCTCCCTTCCGCTTGAAATCTTGTTAGTCAGTCTCATACCTCCGCAAAACGAAATGAATCGCTTTAAGCTTGAATAACGTTGAGAACTATTGCAAACTTATTTCAAAGTTGAGTACTGTGTTGCCCAAAAAATGCGATTACTGAAAAGATTTTGGCCGAAATGAAGCACATACAACGACTGTTTGATGAATATCCGGATTTGAAGTGACAACGTAACTTTTTTAGGTTTTGACAATTTATTTATTAATATAATCCCCTTTCGACTCGAAGGCACAGTCTTTACCCACGTTCATCGGGTAAAACCCATTGTTTTGATTGTTTTTGGTCTCTGGTGTGTACCAATGAATCCATGTCTCATCGATGATCACGAAACGACACAGAAACTCCTCCGGATTTCGATTAAATAGGGTCAATCACGTCTTTGAAGTGGTCTCATGATTTCGCTTGTTCTCCGGTGTGACCAAACTCAGAACTCATCGCGCCGACAGCTTTCTCATGGCCAAAATCTCGTGCAGGATATGGCTAACGCGTTCAGTTGTGTTGCCTGCTATTTCAATCAAATCGCGCATTTTCACTCGGCGGTCCGCCAATACGAGATCATACATTTTGTCCACGGTTTTCTCTGTGGTAACCTTTTTTGGGCCACTTCGGCGCGGTTTATCAAAAACCGACGTATTGCCATGGCAAAACTGTGCGAGTTTGTCCGAAAAATCATTTTTCCTGACGACGCGAATTTTCATATCGGGGGCTACGTTAACAAATAAAGTGGCCGCATCTGGGGATCGGAGAACTCGCTAGTAATTGTCTAGTGGTCAACTTGAAAAAATAGATTGACAGGATGTGCTTATGTAAAGCCAGCTCATGTAGCCACATGAACGAAATCGTATTCCATAACTCATTCTAATAAAGCCACAACATACCGAAAATGTTTAATTTTTGTTCAAATCACTTTATTTTTTAAAGTAAACTTGTATTTGGACCTGTATATATTTTGAAGGGCGTGAGGACATGTCAGTTCTGATGTGAATTTAAGAAGGCTTTTGCTTGCAGTACGAAAGTACAAAACCCTTTGTATTAGACTGCCTTTTACAACAAATCCTCTCCCAGAAGGTAGACTCTATCTTAGATAGAAACTGCTCCTGTTTTCTGTAGCCTCTAATATTGTAAATATATGACTCACTTTTTCATTTGATTTTTGTCCGCAAAGTCTCTCCGAATAAGTAGGCTTTTAATGTGGTCTTGTAGTCAACTATTTTTTGAACCCCTTGGCCAAAAAGGGTCGGACATTCTGGAGCCAGGAATCCATTACGGAGATATGACTGCTATCGTTAACTCGCCAAGGGTTCATTAGCTATCACTTCTCTTAGAGCGTCCTAATAAATCTTGCATTCTTCGCCCGCATTCTTATGTCTGCGAGTACATTCGTCTGCTCTGACAGGTTCTTTCTACCATCTGGTATATCATTTGAATATTATTTTTACAGTCGATCACCTTCAAATCATCCATTTGGATCTTTTACAGCTTTTACATGTATGTATGCTATATACTTTGCGAGTCAATTTTATCGTATCCTTTGGCATTGCCATGAGTACCACACAAGCATGCGCTTGTGGAAACTATAGTACATATAGATTTTCGTTGCTATGGTAGTCGCGTAAAGTCTCTCAGCACGTTAAATGAGGCTGACGGCTTGCGTCAGCGTCGCTGGTTTCCTGCTCTGCTGTCAGCACATGACTTCTTGAAACGTTTTGACAAATCAGAGTAGTGATTTGTTTCTTAGCTGGGAAAAAGTTGTCGTCGTTGTTAGTGTTGGCTTCTGAAATGTTTGGCTTTTAGGCCTGATTTGTTGTTAGGGAACCACTTGTTGATTTTGTTTATATTACTGATTGAGTCGTCTTTTAACTGTGTGAATGTTTACTGACACATCAGGCTTACAATTTCAAATTTATCACTTCAGCTACTGATAGGCTTACGGCCTTTGAACCAGAAGTAAAACCATAATTTTGAGCTAAAATAGGACTACATAGAATCCCCTGCTAATTGGAATACCCATATTGCCGTAGAAATAAAAAAAGATAATGCCCCTTCCAAATTTCTGCTTGTTTAACTGAGACGTCGTTGAGACGTATGTTCTTTCAGAAAGAACTGAGATCGATTTTTTTAAAACCTTTAAGCAGTGTTCCGTGCTATCATGATTCTTAGTGAAATAAAGTTAAGAATGCATTTGATTGCCTTAGTATATAGCATTCCTATTCAGGTAGATTCATGGTGATTCGGTAAAGGAAGACCTCAGTGAACGGATTCTTGATTTAGTCCTCATTGGCATGATATGGTCATTTCAGACTACCAACGCGCTCAAGGCAAGTTTTCTTTTCAAAAACAACTTCCCTTAATAAGATTTCGGCGTTCCAGTAATAATGTGGAATAAGCGCTTCTTTGGCTTTGAATGTTTTAAAGCCTTCACGCATCTACATGACGACTAGTCTATAAGAACGAAAGCCTTGATTACATTATCAACTTTCAAATTTGACAAGTTCTGATGTGATAAAGGTGCTCCTGCTCCTTTAGCACTCGTAAGCTGCAAAAGAAAAGTAGGATGGGATAAGTTCGTAGTTGAGTCAACCAACTTCTCGTACTATTCGATAGTACCATCCTCACCAAAGTGTAAATCCGAACTCAATGTTTATTTTGAATGCTAGCTAGGTAAAACTTATCGTTTATTTCGATGATAATGCTCAGGACGCTTTTAGAAGTAGTTATAAGTGCAACGTAATATCCAATTTATGAGCTGCATTTTCAACACATATTTACAAAAATTCATCTTTGATATGACTTGTACTACATCTTTATTGACCTTTAACTCCGATGTTATTTTCTAATACAATGACACATGTTTTCGGTCGCAGCACGAATACTAACGGGTGACCAGATAGCAAACAGAAATAGTTTTTTTTTCCAGATGTTATGTTTCAGCAGATGTCAAAGTTAAGAATGACATCTAGCTGTCAAAATATTCAATAAGGCTTGCCATTTCGTCATGCATCGTTTAACGCTTGCCGGAATTATGAAAAATATCATATTATCTAAATTCCGGCTCAGTTGTAAATACGCAACGTGAATTTTGACGTGGAGTCGGTTATCGTCATGGCTTCAGTGTGAAGGCAGTTCATCACGCCGTGGAAAATTTTTATTGTGAGTACACTTTTTTGGATCCTAAGTCACCAACCAGATAGAGAATGGTGCGAAATAAAGAAAATAGTATCGAAGAAGATTCAGAAATGTCGATTCGGCGCCGATTAGCTGAATTGCGCATCACCAGAGAGTCAACCCGGCTCATTTCGCGGTTGGATTTGGGCCTATATCCGAATAAAATTGTGCTGACGCAAAAATCGCAGCCAAACAACAAATGACAATGCCGTGAGTTTGCTGGAAATGTAAGACGGAGATCCGGATTATCTTCTCGGACGAGGCCCACTTTTGGCTTAGCGGCTATGTCAACAAACAAAATTGCCATTATTGGATCGAACACAATCCAAAAGTGTTCAGCCAAGCATCAATGCATCCACGAAGATTGACTGTTGGGTGCGGTTTATCGTACGGCGGCATAACCGGACCTTATTTCTTTCGAAATGAGAAAGGTGACACCGTTGCCGTCAATGGTCTCAGGTATAGAGCTATGTCACCTAACTTTTTGTGGTCAACAATATCGCTCGACAATATCGATACGTCCAATCTGTGATTCTAATAAGACGGCGGTACATGACATACAAGTGTCGCAAGGCTCGAAGTTGTGAAGGAGAAGAAGAAACTTGGCGACTCGGTCATCTAACGGCGAACGTTCATCAATTGGCCGCAGCGATCATGCGATTTGGTACCGCTCAATTATTTTCCCTAGAGCTACATTAAGTCCTTAGTCTACTCTAACAAGCTTAACACTTTGAATGAGCTCGAGGTCAATATTTGACACGCTATTGCCGGAATAACGCCGCACATATTGGACAGAGTTATCAAAAATTGCACCGACCGATTAAAGCACTGCCTTTAAAGCCGAGGCGGCCATTTGAATGATGTGCTATTCCACACATAATGGTATGAACATAGCTTCATTTTTTATATCTCACACCGTTGTTGTTTTATACCATATGCTTTTCCTCTCGTTCTTATCAGGTAACCCTTATCTGGAAATTAGTTTTTTTTTAGTAAATTAATGTAACTGTCTAAACTGATCTGGGCTGTCACGGCGGAAACTTTCAAGACTCCAAGATTCGAATACGAATAAACTTTATTGTGAAGAACAGATGGAGCGCTCAAAATTCGTCTGGTCTGTCGAGTTCAATGAGTTCTGTTTGGGTCTATAAGATTGTTAAATAAGGTTAAGAGGTAATGGTTTCTTATCTGTCCCTCAGAGGTATCCTTTTGGCATACAATGCTTTTGCTAAGCACCTAAATGTGATAGGAATATGTGAAGCTAGCAACTGTATAACCAGGAAACCAATATAAGTATTCTATGTGCTTGGAAGTATTTATTTTTAAGGCATGCAACTAACAATGTTTTCAATTATCATACTTCAGAATTATTTTTAGCAATTACTTTTATTAGATACATCTTTGTTCTTCAGATCAAGAGCCAGCTTCAAGGATTCTCAAGAATCCAACACAAGAATGTCAGAATTGAAACTAAATATCTGCACTTGTTATAAACACACTCGAAAAGATTACCTACTTTTTAAAATCCAATTAAAGGTTATCTCCGTCTCTTTTAACATTGATGTACTGTTTATATTTGCTGTATTTATTTGTGCTTTTGAAAAATAGAGATAATGGTTCTCGTAGGTACAAGTCCTTTACATGAATATAAATGTACAGTCAAAACTTAATTCGTAAATCGATGGCTATAATCATTTTGAGCACTTTGTAAATTATAATTGAGCGTGCGTAAGGTTGTTTGCTCTTAATTCACATGTCATACCTTTGAACAATAAAATTTAAGTAGATCAGTTGTAATATATCATTTGATTGATATAAAGATTGCACGCATTTCTTTGCATAAAGCAAAAGAACTCCGGCTTAAGTTTTTGGTGTGCGATGAATTCCCATCCAATCTTTTCTGTTTATCGTCGGAGTTGACGTACAAAGGTACAAATATTTTTGATATCCGATACATTTCAACCGGTTAAAGTTGCTATCTTAACCCGTAAGTATTCTAACTGTTGAGTGAGGTATGCTACCGACGAATACATTTTACTTTTGATGTAGATTCGAGTTGTAAAATCATTTAGCGTTCTTTTAGTAAAACATTTTTCTGCTCATAGATGTAGAGGTGACCAAGAGCGTTTGAAGTCATTTTATAAAAAAATATAAACGGCTCCTTATTGATACACTTTATCATCAATTATTGAGCTGTTCTATTGTCCTTATTTGTTGGGTGCTCTGTTTTATTTTGGCATAATCATCAACTTTGAAAACCCTTTTAAATATTAAGTGTTTGGCAATCAGATCTTTTGTTAAGTCGGTGTACTCATCATTGTGTATTTAATGTCTATGGCATAACTGGCGAGTTATACTTTATGTAGCGTTATATGTTATTTACCATTCCAGACCAAAGGTCTGCTTGGGATTGCTGAAGGCTCTGTTTCTTACTAAATCTAAATAAATAATAAAGTATTCTTTTCATACCCATCTCTAAGTCCCTCAACTCTCTTTCCTGCAGATCTCCCGTTTCATAGAGAAACGCATATTTGAAGTGCACGCAAATTAATAAAAAATCGAAGTGCCTTTTGTACATCGAAAAACACAAAGGAAAACCAGAAGTTTAGTCAAAGACCCTAAAGGGGGGAAATCAGCCGGACTGAAAACACTCGGAAGACCTGATGGAACCTACACTAAAATGGCAGAGACAGTCTGTCTCATGTTTGAGACTAACTTCCCAGGTAACATGAGCTGAATAAATGAAAATGCTATACCTGGTCTTGGTTGTAATGAGGGATAAGGCCATCGGTGACATCTAGGTATGCTACAAAAAGTTATAAAATAGAATAGCTGCTGGCAACTTTGAATCTTTAGTGCCAATCTGGCGCTTGCATCAAAAATCGGAAAAGATGACCATTTGTTCGGCAACAACTTTAAACCTTTCATTCTGGCATCTTCTTGCTGAAAAACATTGACAGAATATTCGAGCTTCATGGCTAAAAACCTGATGCTTGTCATTTACTTTTTAAGAATTATTTCCTGTTCCATATGGGGATTCTAATTTTGAATTACTTTTCCGAGCATATTAGCTGGTATCTACTTATTAACACGTGTGATATTGTCTTCCAAGACTGCAATTGGCGCTGGTTTATCGGCATAGATGAGTAATTTGACGCATCTACATAAAAAATAGTCTAAAGGCGTCAAATCGCACGATCTAGCTGACCAAAACGAAAGATATATTGCTTACGATAGCGGACACCATTAACCATAACGTTGTTCTCACGGTCATCTTTGAACAAAGAGTGTATTTTTCCGGATGCATTGGCAGCTCTTGTATTGCTTGAGGTTGCTGATTATCATCGGATCAAATACGGCAGTTTTGTTTATCAACATACTCATTCAACCAGAAATGAGCACTTTCTTTTTCTTCAAATTCGGCCGTTTTTCTGCGATTTCGTCCTTCAAACGCTCTAACAACGCAATACAAAGTCGCTGTTGATAGTTTGCCTTTTTTGCAGATAGTCGATGAAAATTATTCCATGTGTATCCCAAAATAAGGATGATAACGACTGTTGAGTTTTTTGTCGTTTTGGACGAGGTTCGTCGCCTGCCCGTCACTCAGCTGACTGCCAACTTGACTCTGCTGTGAAGTGATAGAGTCAAGTTTCATCCATTGTCATATACCGACGCAAAAATTCGGCTTTATTGTGGTTCAACAGCTTTAAACACTCCTCTGAATCATCAACACGTTGTTGTTTTTGATCGAATGAGAGCAAACGCGGCACCTACTTTGAACAGAGCTTTCGCATGTCCAAATATTCGTGTATGATATATCCAACACGCTCTTTTGATATCTTCAGAGCCTCAGCTATCTCGATCAACTGCACTTTACGGTCATCCGTAATCATTTTGTGGACTTTTTTAATGCTTTCATCTGAAACAGTCACTTTTGGACGTTCACTGAGTGCATCATCTTCGGTGCTTGTATGACCACTTTTAAATTTTTCAATCCACTTGCGAATGGTTCGTTCAGCTGGTGCAGAGTCCGGGTAACACTTATCAAGCCATTACTTTGCATCGGCTGCATTTTTTCCCATCAAAAAGCAATGATAAATCAACACACGAAATTGCTTTGAATCCATTTTTTTCACAATAAAAAAAGTTTCTTTACTCGCAACGCTATATCTCGAGAACTAATCGTCCGACAGCTGTCAAATTTATACACGTATCTTTTGAAGGTTGGTACTAACAGAAAATGGTATGGATGTAATTCAAGTGGTTCCCTCTCTTAGAAACGGACTTTTCAGCCCATGTATTATTTTGTAGGGTTTTAGACCAAGATCCTTGCGTGAAGTCTTCCACGTAGTCGACTACGAGGGCTGTTGTTTTGACAACGCAACTTTTTTAGGTTTTGACAATTTATTTTCTAATATAACCCCTTTCAACTCGATTCACAGCGTTAAAAGTTTTCGAAAGCCCCAAATACACGTGGCGCCAATGAGAGGAAACCAGGATGACTGGTCAAAAGAACATAAAGAAAAAAACTTACGTTTTGGTCGACCAACTTGCAGAAACGTTCAAACTTCCAGAGAACGTCAATACGCTAGACGTGACGACGAACCTTCTAATAGAAAAGGCTACACTTAGGGAACTTAGACAAGTTATAGACACGCTTAAGCCCAACAAAACCCTCGGATATGATACAAGGAAACGAATATTCCAATTCTATGACAATAAAGACGGGGGTGCCGCAAGGAAGTGTACTTGGCCTTCTACTATATTTGCTTTTCACCCGCGATATACCGCAAACGGACGACATTGTGCTTGAAACAGAGGTTAAGAGAACCATCTTCCTCTTGAATGAAATCAGGAAACATGACAAGTATATTGACATCATCGTTGTACGCTAGTAGTTGTCTTGACTTTTGAAACATTGTGCCTCCAGTGTTCACTTGTGAGTTCTTCATAATTCTTTCAAGGATGATGATAAAAAATTCACTTGTCTAAAACTCTTTTTAATATCAAAGGTTTCGGTTGAGTCGTTAGCGACCTTGACGGAGCAGCGAGCATTCTCAATCGTCATTCTGAACGAGTTTGACATTTTGGACTTCTGCATCGGTTTATGGGAGATAAGGCAAGCATTAAGCTATGAACTTAATTGCAGCGCTGCTGGCCTAATCCAGGTTATGGGACACTAAGTAGTTTCTGGATCAAACGCCGCCCAGGTCCCAGCGGAAAATAAAAACGTACAAGTAGCTAGACGAATTAAGAGAAACATCTTCCTTTTAAACAAAAGCAGAGAGCATTGCAACACCTAAAAAACACAAAATTTATGAGAAGGCGGCTCGCTGACAGGTAGAGGGTTACTAAGACCGCTGAGGACGTTACAAAGCTCTCGGCAGTCACTACCTGGAGTTTTTAAGAACAGTTGAACAGTAGGTTAGGTGAAGACTGATAGATTTATAGTTAGGACGGTTCAGGTTATCTCTCCTTCCCTATCAGCAATTCCATATAAAGGTTGTGTTGTGGTCACCATGTGAAACCTGGTGAAAAGAGCACGACAGGTGGATGCAATGTTTTCTTGTGTGCTTTGTCTTCCAGGTAGAAAAAGATATTCATTAAATCCAACACAATCTAAAGAAAATAATATACAAATTTTTTATTTTTTTTTTTTTAAAGGGTCAACATTTATTAGAAATGAAATACAGAGCATTGCATTAGTCATGGTGAAAAACATAAGAGATAAGATAACACTATGAAGAACTGGGAACATTTGATATTTCATCAGGATGAAGGGAAGTTTTTTTTAGGGAGCTTGCGCACATATCACTAGAATTCAATACTGTTTCAGATAATCGAAAAGAGTGTCTTAAAATAAGGGTTTTTGTGCAGGAAAGAAGGTATCAACTAATTCATCTACTTGTGCGATATTTAATTTGATTTTGAACAGTTATCCTTTTTAGATAGTTCCTGGTGCTGGTTCCAAGTTCACTGAAGCAGCAGAGTTCAAATGTCCTGGTAATGGAGCAACATGCACAGCACCACGAGTCTTAGCTACATAGGTACCCTCAGCAGCAACAACAACTGGTGCTGGCAATACAATTGGAGCTGAATGAACGGCGACGGCAGCTGGGATAGCAGCGGGAGCAATAGCTAATGCAGGTCCATGGACGGCAGTGTATGATAGGGCGCCTGGAGCACTTAAAACTAATGGTACCACTGAAGCTTGAACGGCGACAGCTAAAGCGAACACGACTACGGCGACAACGACGAACTAAAACGAGAGATTATTAAATTCAAACCAGACTCTCAAAAAGGACTTGTTTAAATTATAGCCAACCTTCATGTTGCTAATGAATTTTTTATATATTACGGGACTTATAGGGAGTCTTGACTATGCGACGAATAAATCGTTACTGATGTCTTTTAATGGGTTTCGGTGACACTTTTATAGTTGATCTCATTACAGTCGCCTCCAGAAATAATTACGAACGCAAATGGGCATGCGGAAATATCATTGTCTTAGGTAAACTATGTTACCCCGCCTCCCTCTCTCCATATGGGATGCCTTTGAGAAACGATAAATATTCAGTAAGACAGGGGGATTAGCATTTCATCTTGACCGACCAATGCTGACCGTCTTAAAGCATCAGATCACTATGTAAAGTTTCTCATTTAATTGAAACGAGTTTTCAATATCACAGTCATTGTCAATTATTGGTCGGTCTTATTGAACAGACTGATTTGTTTATTTTACCATTTCACAGCTATTTTTGGGGCGTGCCAGTGTCAGTATATTCAAATTGACAGACACCCTGTCCCCTTGGTTTGATCTATATTTTGTTTAACCAAAATCCAGTTCAATCAACTGGTTAAAACAGACTTCAGTCGGATCACTGAAAACAAAGTTGGAGTTCCACCTCAACGCATGGTATTCGTACGTAAAAGTGCGAATGCACCACATATTCGCACGCACTTGAGTCAATTGAGAACTAGTTTGGATTGGCGAAGTTTTCTGTCTGAGGTTGCCTTGAAGAAAGGTTATGATCACCTTAGCATTTGAGATCGAAATAACTCATTTTGAGGGAAACTTAAAAGCAAATCAAGAATTCGTATAACATAAGTTGAGAAAACAAGTGAATGCGGTTTTTTTTATTTTTTGTTAAGTCCTCATTCGACTTTATCTTGTACGGTCCTTTGGTAGTCTTGAACTGGTTATGGTTATGTGGAATGCAATTATTTTTATGTCATGGATAATCAGATACAAAGGACAGGTTTTTATAAATAAAAAAAAGTTAAACTGTTCCGGCATAATCTAGTTCTTGAGAAGATAAACAATTCTACCACAGGCAACTTTACTTTCCATCTCTATTTGAATTGTGCATAAGTATCTGTAGGTCGCAGACAATTAGACTCGAATGGCAATGAGTTCTAAGAACTATTTAATATTTTAGATCTGGAATGTCAACATGTTGTGTTTTCCCTTTCGAGTAGAGATTTAGTTCAAGGCCGACAAGGGTTCCTGTCTTTAAGATGTCAATTGAAGATTCAACAACGCGCACTGAGGCAATTATTCATTCTCGGCATGGTACAGATTCTTAAGTAACATAGATTATCTTTGCAGTCTAGACTCATGAAGAAGTAAAAACATTGGCAGTCAGAAAAGACAGACTTTGATATTGTCATTATATAAGATATTTATATTGCGGGGATCTAGAGTCCCAATACATTTGAATGTTGATCGGGATATGCTTTTGGACTGTTGATTATCTAAATTGACTAGAGGTTTCGGTTCTGTAATATTTCAATAACTGGAGCAATAGCTTCTTCAAAATTTTAATTAGTCTTTCAGCCAGACCTTCTCTGCAAGCATCAATCTGGTTTCTGATCCAATAAGAGCTGCAATAGTGCTTATTTCTGCAATACTGCAATACGAGACGAGATGCACAGACGAGAAGTTAAAACCAAAAAGAGGAGGTTTGAGTTGAATTTGGTTCGTTGGAACCATAAGTGGTGCGATGGATTGGAATATAAAAGAGGCGAGGACAAAATCAGAGAGCAGTCGATAAAAGAAAAGAATGTTAGCTAAGTCTCTGCGTTTTTCGATAGTATTCAGGTAAAGAAGTTTGAGGCGACCACGAGAGGGAGGTAAAACAAATTTTCAATTCGGGATATATGAACTCGCTTAAAGAGGACCATACCTGACTGTCATATTTTCCAAGAGGGGCCGGACAAGGGTAGTATACTATGGTTATGGTGCCTTGAAGTCCGTTCATATTTATCCAGACATGCCAAATTTCAGTGCGATACTGTCTTTAGTTTTGTTTTGACAGCTGATTGTTGTTGACGTGTTTGGCATCATGTTGAGTATGGACAAAAACGATTTTCGTTCTCTCATAAAACATTATTTTTTGAAAGGCAAAACGGCGAAGGAAACAAAAGAAAAGTTGGATAAATATTATGGGGCTAATGCTCCGTCAGATTACACCGTCAAATATTGGTTTCGAGAGTTTCGTTTTGGCGGCAACTCCACTACTGATCAAGTCCGCAGCAGCAGGCCTTTCGTTGCGGTTACAGAGGCCAATGTCAAAAAAAATACTTGAAATGGTGTGAAGGTGCGCGATGAAACTTGCATCCACTATTACACACCAGAGAACAGAATGAGTGCACGGCAATTGACTGAAGCCGGAACGTGTGCTCCGAAGCAGCCAAGGGAGGCTCGATGGGTCGGAAAGGTTATGGTACCGGTTTTCTGGGATTCTCATGGCATACTCTTCGTGGACTACTTTGAAAAAGGAAAAACCATTAACAGCGAATATTACTGTGTATTATTGGAGCGATTGAAGGCTGAAATCTCTGCACAACGGCCTCATATGAAGCGAAAAAAAAAAATTGTTTTTGCAAGACAATGCACCGGCGCACAAGAGCACCACAACCATGGCTAAAATCAATGACTTACGGCTCCAATTGCTGTCGCATCCACCGTATTCACCCGATTTGGCTCCTTTGGACTATTATCTCTTCCCAAACCTCAAAAGATGGCTCATTAATAAAAAATTTAGCTTACGCGAGGAAATCATCGACGCCACGGAGGAGTATTTTGCAGACCTTCCGGAAAATTACCTTTCGGACGGGATCAAGAAGTTAGAAAATCGCTAGAATAAGTGTATCAAACTAAAAGGGGACTATATTGAATAAAATAAAAAAACATTTAAAAAAAAATTTTTTTTCTCTTCATTTTCAAGGAGGTTACTTTTCACCCCATCTTTTAAAGTGACCTTGTTTGAGCATCGCTCAAAGCGACGAGTTGGCTTTAGGGATTATCTCATCAATATGCGAATATAACTCTTTATCGTATAATATTCCAAGGTCACGAAAGAATTTAACCATGGTTGGCCATGCAGAAAATAAGGGCGAGGAAGAGATTGATTTGATTGAGACCTTAAGCTCTAAGCAAATTTTTAAGACACCAAGTGGAAAACCAATCGAGGTCTTGGTATTTTTGAAGGAGAATAGAGTCTTGGAGTGAGAACTTAGAGAACTTAGTGTCGGCGGCGGAAATTGATCCTCTCAAGATCGTTTGTAGTTAAAATGAAAAAGAGGGGACCTAGATGGCTGCCTTGTGGGACATCAGAAGTGGCTAAATATGGATTTGAGAAGGCTGACCTAAAACGAACGTGTTAATAACGCTTCCCCAGATAAGAAGATATCCATTTTAACAATATGGCGTCAAAACCGAAGGAAGACAACTTGACTTAGCAAAATCTGAAGCAATAACATCGATTTCGTAGTTATTTTTGAGGGTTTAAAGCGGAGATCTAGTAGTTGATCTACCTTTCAGAAACCCATGCTGACTGGGTGATATAAGCGACTTGCAATGCAAGCTTAGGATCTAATATAAAAAACTTTAAAACAGTTTAGGTATGTGAGAAAGCTTTCCTATGGGACGGTAGTAAGTTACTTCAATGTTTTATCACTTTTTGTGGAAAGAGGTCTTGCCAACTTGGGGGAATTCCCCTTTTATGAAGAACAGATGAAATAAGGAGGAAAGTTGGTGCGAAAGATTGGAGGTATACTTTTTGAGAAATATTGTTGGGAGCCCATCTGGCCCAGGTAAAACTTCATCATTAGATTTTGTAACTTTTCTTCGATAAGGGAAGGATCAAATAATTGCGAGAGAGAAAGAAATTGGGAATGTACTTGATATAAATGGGGTTAGGTACGAAGAAGCTGTTTGCAAATGATTGTTTAAAAAAGTTTACAAAATAGTTGGCAGTAGTATGTGAGTTGGCCGATGATATATTATCGAACAAGAGAGAGAGAGGGGAATAAATTTCTGAATTTCTTTTGTAATTGACGAATTGATAAAATGTCTTAGGGTCGTTGATTATGTTGGTCTGCTGGGTGAATTCGAGGTAGATTCCAAGATAGTTGGAGTAGTCAGAATAAGAGTTGGTGCGAAGAAAAACTGCCCATCATTTTGTCTTCTGTTATACCAGGGAGTGGAAATAGATGATGTTTTATGTCGTGAAAAGAGGGTCTGAAGAGAAATGTAAAGAAATGAATACAACATCAGACAAAGTTAGGTAGGTAAAATCGAAACTAGTTTTGCTAGGATAGATATTTATTTTGCGAAAATTAGTTTTATGAAAGTTGTAAGAAGAGATACATAGTAGGGTATGAAGTGGACTGGGATGGAGAGCTATGGAAAAATAAAAGAGTGGAGCCAAAGTTGTCGATAGTTGGTGGGGCTAAGGGGCAAAACGACACTGTGAAGTTAATGGGGTCGCTAGTAAAAATGAGGCCTAGTTGTCTACCGACTTAGTTAGGGACGTCACTTACTTGGCATATGATTAAGTCTGTTATACGATCACTGAATAATCATTCCGTGGATGAACTTGTGTTTGAAGCAGTAAAAAAGAAATGATTATTTTATGGAATCCACTTCGGCAGAGGTAGATGAAAGTCACCAAAAATTAGAATATCGTAGATGCAATCACTTACATCAATACGTTTGTTTTTGTGGTGAGATGTTGGGAATATTGTGCATTGGCTGATGGTGATTTCATATATCCTTTTGAAAAATTCAGAAATCCAAGCAACATCGGCGTAATTTGGGACACCTTTGACGAGTAGGGTGGTGAACATCTGATTCGTTGTGCTGAATCGGTCTAGCCTGCTTTGCTTCTCAGAAGGTGAAGGTCCACCTCGTGTTAAGTTGTGTGACAAATTTCCGTGGATCGGCAACAGGAGGAGTTGACGCTGAGACAATTATGTCACCATAAGGGTTTTGGATCGAAGGGCTTGTGTGAGGATTTGGAGGTTGAGTTGTCAAAATTGGATGAAGCAATAATAGTTCAGTCAAAAGCATTGTATTTGATGGAAGACCATCAGTTTTGTGACATACTGTTTCAATGAGGTTTTCCAAATCTTTCACACTGTTCTATACGTAATGATTTTTTGATTTTATCGAATATGACGGCAAGTTGATGATTGTATGTTGGAGATTGGAGGTGGAGATTGGATATGGATGACTGGAGATGAATATATATGTTTCCTTGAAAAAGTCGATGGAACTGCACGTTTTCTTATTGGAATATATCATTGCGGAACCAATAGATATAATTTTACTTAACACTTTATCGAGATGGTGCTTTGACGTTTTTTTCATTTCTGGATCTTGCAGTTTCTAATTCAGTTTTTTGAGACTCTTACCAAAGTCTTCCAGAGATTTTACACTATGTTTTAAGACTTATAGTTTGTCCGTTATTAGTCTGACAAGTAAGTTATGATCAACTGAGAAACTTGATTACAAGGAGCACATGCGAGCAAGAGAAAATCAGATTTTCCGAAAAATCTTAGGTCGATGATTGAACTGGAAGAAGCGAAATAAGAATTCAAAATAATGGAGTAAAGTAAGAGGGCGACTGACTACAGTAGCGGTTTGGACCGACTTTTTTCTCTCAAAGTGTACATGCACGCAGATGATGTCCAACTTCTAACAAGTCATCTCCTAGTTTCAATTTCAGTGTTGTAATCCCTTGCAGAGAAAGCTAGATCAGTCTTTTTTTTTCCGACAGAATCTGTTCACATCTATATTGATGTTGAAAAAATGGATCAAGACGTCGCAAGCTGTGTAGAACTCAGAATTACTTGCTTTGCGTATGTTTTTTCGCCTTGCAAACCATTGTAATGTACAAATATTTTAAGTGAAGGTCATGGAAACAGAAAAGGTTCTCTCTTAATTAAAGTAAAATGTTATATCTGCTAGTCATATCTGCATTTGCAAGCAGCTATAAAATCCCTATGCATTGGTTCTGACTTCTTCGAAGGTAGGTTACAACTGACACTTGTCTGGCCAATTATTGTAGTTAATAATCGACAGTACTTTAATACAGGGATATTTGGAAAAACTCTTCGGAGCTCTTCGGAGTTTGCCAAAAGTAGTACAATTCTTGTGATTCGTTCAAGCTCTAACGATGTAGGAATATCTTTTGGTATTTGTATGTTCGTGCTCAAACTATTGTAGATGTAATAGATAAGCGCACGAAAAACTCATTTGGTGGTTTCTTCTTCAAAAATCTGTCTGAATCGTCCGTACGTAAGGTTAGTAAGCTCTTCAGCTTTGCCAGGAGCCCTAATCACTTCGACCTTAATGCAAATCAGACATAAGCAAATTTACGTGACTTCCTTTTCGTCTCCACTTTTAGGTGTGAGAACATTAAGGTCCCACCGAAGTAAACCACTTCGTCTTTGAAGTTGATTGCATATAAACAAAACTTTGGTCACCTCACCCTATAACATTAGATTTATTTAAACTGCTTAACTGTAATCATTACAATAAGTTCATCTTAAACATATCACATTTCTGCGATTAAATTCTTTAATTGATACATCTTGATAAGTGTTTCGTTATTCAATATCAGAGCAATTGTATCCAAAATGCACCATCAACCTATCTGTGTAGGTTTAATGACTTTAAGATACCTAATCTTTAATCACTGTCGTTATCCAACAAATAGCAAAAGTCGCATAAATATATCAGTTACGTGACGAAATTGGAGCGATTTTCAATGAAGTGTAATCCCACTCGATTGTGCACGACTCGACATTCCATAAATTGGTTAGTATCAAGGTCTATCGGAAAGGAGTTTGAATAATGGAATGGAGCTTTACTTAATTTATGTGCCTACCCATTGAACCATGTTGAAAATATTTCCTTTGTCTTGACATTGTTATTCGCATGACATGATTTTGAATGCATTTTTGAAAAAAATTCCGCACATTTGGCCATCAAGAACAGAACAGCGATATACATAAAGATATTGGAATTTTTCGTCAATGTCGTAAATAAAATATATTTAAATCGTACGGCACATGAAATTTAAATTACCGCAATTACGGTAGTTGCAAGTTGCTCACATTTAATAGCTGCAATTATATATATTAATCGATGCAGATACAAATTTTTCTTGCAAAGTCGTATAAGAGCCGGCCAATGCAGAAAATATTTTGAATTTCACTGATTCGAACCGCTTTGTTGAAGTATCGGACAAATTGCTCATGAACCTATGCACTTTACAATTCGTCCACTTTAACGACTCTGATTGTGAGATAAGTAGACAGACATGTAATCGTTACAGCATCACCTGGTGTTTAATTTGATCGCATATCAAGTGCTTTTGATGGAGACGAACTCTATGATCTTGAACTTGTTAAATTACTGTCGGAGCTGGAGATATTACGAGCGTATACACATAGATAGATTCAGAGAGTAATTTAAGAAAACAATTCATTAAAGATAATGATAATGCCTTAATGACATTTAATAACTTGCTGGTTGTGTGTTTTTTTTTTTTTGCTAAACTGAAGTTTGCTTTAGCTTTGATAAATTAATGTGACAGCTGAAATCAGAGGTTTTCCTTTCTAGTTAATATAAAGCCTTACGTTACCTTGCATTACTATAGTCTAGATGGATTCAGGAAGAATTCAATCACCAGGACATTGCTGGTAATGTCTAAAAGGATTTGTCCAGAGCATGAATTCTGTAGAAGAATATTGGTGCCATTTTGGGAATGAAGCTGCACTGACCCAGTCGAATTGTCAATGTCAGCATCTCGGGGTCCAATGTTCAGCAGTTCAAGAATAACTATAAATTAAGTATACTATCAGTACAAACGTACCATCAGAAACGCAGCAAGTGATGTGCTAGGTTTCACCCGACCACCATAAAGAAATCCCTGGTTTGAATAAAAATTCCGATAAGCGCTTGCAGTTAAACAAAAAGCGTACAAAGCGGCACTGTAATGAAAGACGAGAGACGGCCCTGAGTTCTACGAGCAGAAGAAACGGGAAGTTCATCTGCACGAGGCGATTGCTGCACGAGGCGATTGCAATCGATAATATTAAGAGGCTGTACTCCAGGAATAATCTACTGAAGTTTTACCAACAGGTAAAAACAATATGTCAAGGCAAAAAGAACCATACAGAAGCTTGCAGAGATGAAGAAAAAAACCTTGCAGTAGAGTCATAGTTGGTGCTGAGAATATGGAAAAACATTTCCTGTAGACTGTATAGGGTTTTCTAATAACGACTTGACAACTTTTTTTTAAATAAAAAAAAAAACCATTTGAGATATTTCAAAAACTTTATTATTGCCTTGAAGTACAATCAATGGAACTCGACTTAGTTCATATGGCCACCGCGGGCACGTTTGCAGCGATCGATTAGTTGGACCTAATTTTCAACGACAAGGCCACACATTTCGGCCGAAACGGCCGCTATTTCGCGTTCAATGTTGGCTCTGAGCTCTTCCAACGCCGTTGGCGTGTTGGCATAAACCAATGACTTAACATAGCCCTACAGAAAATAGTCAAGCGGCGTTAAATCGCACGAGCCAATCGACTGGCCCATGTCTTGAGATAACACGCTCACCATACTTACTCTTCAATAAATCGATTGTAGCGTGTGCTGTGTGGCTTGTGGCACCATCCTGTTGAAACCACATGTCTTCCAAGTCCATATCTTCCAATTCGGGCTAAAAGTAATCGGTGATCATGGCGCGATAACGCTGACCATTCACAGTAACGTGACGATCGTTATTGTCGACGAAAAAATATGGCCCAATAACGCCGCCGGCATGCAAACCGCACCAAACAGTTATTTTTTGTCGATGAAGTGATGATTCATGAAGCACATGTGGGTTTTGCTTATTGGCGAAGCCATTGAGCCAAAAATGAGCTTCGTGACTAAAGATGATTTTGCGATGAAATTCATCATCTTGGCGCATCTTCTTCAGAACCCAATTGGAGAACGTAGATCGTTAGTGTACTTAATAATGATGAAAATGTTGAGTTTACTAAATAAATTGACAGTGACAGTTTGATGATTAGTGAAACAGTTCACAAATTAAATTCAAAGTCGTCAAGTCCCTATTGGAAAACCCTATATAACGTCGAAGAAGCCTAACATCCCGCCGTTAGGCAGAATAGACCATTCACTTTAGACGATGGTAGCCATAACTTCTGTTTACCTAACCAGAACAAAGTAAGAATACCAATATTTAAGTAAAATTTGGTGAAGCCTAGATGAAATATGCCTGGTGGCTAATCGGCCAAGGTATTCAATTGGAATTGACTTTGTGGAGAGCATACTCGTACACCAACTCATTTCTCAGACCTGGTCAGAATAGTATAAGTCTGATGAGTGGAATCTCAGTATCATCTGACCGATCCGCGAAAAGGGGGACCTCCTCAAATACGCCAACTATAGATACTTATATATCACACCAACCTCGGAAATATATTAAAATCTGTCATATTGTGTGAACGTCTGAAATCCTTCGTCAACAACCTGGTTGACCCTTATCAGTGTGATTCACAGTCGAACAAATCTTCACAGTCCTGCAGATCCTTTAAAAAAAAACTCAACAACTCAACTCTTGGCTTTGCAGAGCCATGTCTCATTTTGGCATCCCTGCTATGCTTATTCATCTGTGGGACTGCTCGCTGCGTCGTTAAATTCAGTAACGACTTAACCAAGTACACCAATGCTCTGGTCTGCAAAGTCTTTGAATCAAACCCGGAGACAGAACGCAGTACTGGAAGGCCTCACGTTTTGTGGTGCGTACAAGTAGAAGGGAACCTTAACCGACTTAGGGTGCGCAGCTAGAGATATGAGTAGTAAACTAAAGTCCAGGCTAACTGGAGAGGCGTGGTAGTTGAGGCCCGATCTGTAGCGCAACCTAAGTTATTAAGTATTAACTTTAAGCTTAAACAAATTTCCTTGCATTGTTTTTATTGCGCTAATGGCAGTACATTCATCGGAAGCTATTCCTTGTCAATAGACATGAGATCAATGTGGAAAACAACGAGGGACTCACACCCCTCTAAAGTGGAAATAGTTTAAAAATACGAGTTGCAGTCTCAGACAGTGACGTAGACATCTTAATCTACGTAAATCTTATACCAAGAGAGTTATATATTTAGAAAGCTTTGCATCTATTTCATCATCCATCAATACTAGTGCTATAGTCTATAGGAAACTCAGGAAAGTATTTGGAGTTCCGGAATTACATTCTTGAAAATCATTTTGTGTACGAAAAATGTATTGGCCAGATTTAATGGGCGGATAGGTCTTTGTACTCTTGGACAAAAAGTAGTCCACATAAAATCATAGAGCTTTTCAGAACAAGTTTACCATCAACGTATGGACTATTATGTAGATAGCAAACTTATCAGATACCATATTGGGTTCATCTTATGCTGTATTCGAGCCTCTTGCTGGAGTCTTTTAGGACCAATCACCATATAGGGGTGATATGTCCCAACAGGATGGCTATGGAATTGGTTGTATCTTGACTCGCGGCCATGAAATTTTGTGGCTTGGGCAATATGAACCTGATTTATGTTTTCTCGACCTAATTCAAATAAACTTTTTTTTAGATAGAGGATAAAGGACATTGCTCAGACATCAGAGATAAGAATATTATGATTTAAGCCATAGAATGATGAGAAATATTCCAAAATAGGGTGAGGTTCGATGGTGGCGATGCACGGTTGTAATAAAAACCTACAAACTGACTGCAAAAGCGGACTCAGTGTCACAATATGTTCAGGGTGAAGTTAGACCGATAATAAAGAGTGAGCTAAGAGCTAGTGTGGAAGTTTTTATTAAATTTAAAATACATGGGTTAAGAAATTAATATAGAAATTTATTTATTAATTAAGACTGATCTAAGGCAATTAGGTATAAAGTACAATATTGTTCATATGACTACAACGGCTTCTGTTGCAAGCGACCACCGGAAGGTCAAAATTATCTATGACTTTTTGAAGAATAAGTGGGTAAATGGCCGCAATTTCAGTTTCGATGTGTTATGTTTGAGATTATGAATTGCCGATGGGTTATTGGCATAGACCTTACTCTTCAAATAACTCCACAGAATGAAGTCTAAAGTTGTCAAAACCGAAATAATGCGGTCTTCAAATTTCATATACAATAAATTGATTGAATGATGATTTGTGTTGGCGGATGGTGCCATGGTGTTGAAATTAGAAATCGTCCAGACCCAATTCATTCAATTTTTGAAAAAAAAAAAATAGCCTGCATATTGCGGTAACTTTCTCTACAGCCTCATCTTCGAAAAAGTATGGACCACTGATGCCGCCAACCCATA
The DNA here is from genome assembly GCA_907269105.1 of Volucella inanis. Classification (NCBI taxonomy): domain Eukaryota; kingdom Metazoa; phylum Arthropoda; class Insecta; order Diptera; family Syrphidae; genus Volucella; species Volucella inanis. The sequence continues at coordinate 21,922,619 of OU026157.1, forward strand.
ATCCGCAACATACGGTGACTTTTTTGGGATGCATTGGTTTTTCGTGAATTTCGTATGGGTTTTCCGGTCCCCAGAATTTTTTTTTTTATTTACGTACCCAACCATCCGAAAATGGGCTTCATTGGAAAAGGTCAAATTTGATGACAAATCAAATCTGTCTGGCGATCAAACATCCAGTTACCAAATCGGCGACGTCGTAGATAATCTAAAGGCTTCTATTGTTGTGTAATTTGGATCAACTTTTTGAATTCGTCGTTAAGTGCCATAAGTGAGGCCCAATTGTTGAATTCGGCGACAAATTGAGTTGTCTGACTAGTTTTGATGTTTTGGCAAGCATGAGGACATAGAGTTTAATTCGATACCAAACCGATTTCTTCAAAACACTTCACCATTGCACGAGTTCCGGACTGACTTTGTCACTTTTACAGATCGGCCATTTTCGTAATAAGTTTGAATAACAAAAATGCGTTTTTGTGTAGTTAACAACTCCATAAGTAAAATTGCCAAAGATTTTTAAAAAGTCCAACCACCATCGAATTCAGTAAATGATAGTCATTGACAGCCAACATCCACACCATCTGTTGGCTAACCCTTTAGTAATGAGTATTTCTGTAAATTATACACAATGTTCTCCAGATGAGAGGCTTTTGTTTCGAAAAGGACGGTGAATTGTCCGGCAGTGGAATACGTTATTCCGGTAATCCAAGTAATAACCACAAGTTGGTCAATCTCCTGCGCAGGACATCGAAAGCGCGCCTGTAGACTGACCGATTATAGTAAAGCTTTTGTCATGTACCGTCACCCTTTACCATTGCCTTGGATTCAGGCTGTAATGACTCAACTTCGACCGCCATTTTTGGAAGGGCTTATTTCTTTTATTAAGGCTCTTCGAGAAGTCTTAAATAAAAAGCTCACTACTATCTGCCCAATGTTTTGAGCAAATATATTCATATTTATCAGACTGTGATCCTTTCTTAAGTTCTTTTACCTTTTTATACAACTTCGTTACTTTACCGGAACTAAATAAGACTCGCTCCCGTTTACATAATACCAAAAATTGTAATAAATAAACCAAATGTCAACTAGTTTTGTGGCCTTTATCCTCTTGGCCCAAACTATTGAAACCAGGAAACTACAAAAGGCATATGCGTAGGTTGACACATTGCCACCCACAACACAAGCTGCTTTTCAACAGAGCAAAAAAGTGCGAACAGAACTTTAATCTGCCATAACCTCCAACCACGCGTTACAAAAAAGAACGACAACTTCAAATACTCCAACTTTTTACTGATCACTTAGCTCAGTGATCAAATATGTCAAACATAATGACAACTAACGACGACGATGGTAAGGCACAGCTGGTCGGTCTTCCACTTTTGTTGCTCTACTACTTGATTGGTTGTTTGCTGATAGTCAATTCGTTGCGCTGTCGTTTCGATCAGTGAGTACAAAGCTTGACGACTGTGCAACAAATAATTCACTAAAGCATTTCAATGTCAAATTCCCTCTACAAAACGCGCTGGCGCAGGCGACGTGAAACTCGTCAAAATAATGGGAATCATGGCATGAGCAGGGAGCACACACAACAACGAGCACACAAGACGTTAATTGCAACGGCAATGCGCGTCACGTCTTTAATGGCACTCTGTGGTCAGTGAGCGATTTGAAATTCAATGGAAACGACTCAGAGCAACGGTAAGTTTTGTCTTCGTGATTGTTGACGGAAAGAGTAGTTGAGTTGGATTTATTCATGACTTTATGACTTTGGCTGCACTAAGGAGTGTCAGTGTTAAAGTGCAATTTAGAATTGCTTTGCCGAGAATCGAAGGAATTCACAATTTTTCATTTTGATGACTTAATTTTGTTCGAGTTCGAGTTCGAACATTAAATAGTTTTATGGCACTCAATTGGTGTTTAATGGAGGCACAAATAATTCTTTTTAAGAACATGATCACTGAATATATGGTGGATTGGAGGTCTGATCAATTACATCTGGAGATCAGTTGTTCGTGTTCGATACACTGTCAATAAAATGAACGAATAAAATGGCTGGAAATGACTAAAACTAAAAGATCTACAGAACCATTAAGAAGTTGATTGTAATAAATTAGGAGAATATATCACTACGCCTATGTAGATTCGGCCTTGTAAGAACTGCTAGAAATCCCACATTTAGCAATATGCTGAAGAGCTATGTACAGTATTATAGGTGCACATAGCAAGACTAGCTAGGATCACATTTTAGCAAATTCTTATACCAGAAACATTCAGAAATTATAAAATTAAACACTTTGAAGCTAGAGACACGAGTATGGTCTTCTATCTAGAATTTGTCCATTACCATAAAGGTAATGATAGGAATCTCAAGTGGTTTCTAAGCTTCAAATTACATAAGTCTTACACCTGAGCAACTACCAACAATTCTCATTCTTCTGTCAGCAAGGGCTAACATATTAAATAACTCTTCTTTACATCTGTAACTTCTCCAATATTCGTTAAGCAGGACACTGAGTTGTTTCCCATTAATACCAAAGGCACAATGTGAAGTGATAATAACACACACTAAATGTACGTGGACATAGAATTCCAGCCGTTAAGAGCTCATCAATGAAATATAAAAAGAGTATCAGAGACAGAACGGAGCCCTGTTGCACACCAGCATTTATTTTGTGAATATCAGACTTGATACCATCCAAGGCAACTTGAATTGAATATTCCGATAGGTAGTTTCTAATCCATTGAAAAAAGAGTCATCGCTCGATACCAAATGCATACATTTCTGAAAAAAATTCTGATGCCAAACACCGTCAAACGCCTTAGAAATATCGAGTGCAACTTTGCTTTCACCAGATTGGTATAGATCTTGATTCCATTTTTCGTTGCTACGAAAACCATATTGCCAGTCATTGAGAAGATTCCGTGTTTCAAGATATTTCATGAGCTGACTGCTTATCAGCGTTTCCATGAACTTGTAAAGAATGGGCGCAAGTACAATGGGTCTATAGGTAGATAAAGAAGGAGATTCGTCTTTGGATAAATGATGTCCATCTGTTCGGAAAGTGTCCTAAAGTATAGGAAGAAGGGGAGATATACCATCTGTATCAGTCAATTTGTGGACGAGTGCGAAAATGAATTAGTCCCATTCTTCAATGCACTTAAATGGAGGCGGAGACAGAGACAAAGCATAATCTGAAAGTGTTGAGTTGGCCGCAAAGTGTGCAGCAAGCGGATTGACATTGTCCAAAGAGTTGTCAGATATAATGTCATTATACGAATATGTTAATGAGTGTTAGGATGAGGTAGAATTTCTAATGTTTTTGACGAACGACCAAAAATGTTTACTACCTTTGGGACATTGTAGTATTTTTTGCCTCAGTTTTTAATAGTATTGAAATTTCACACCCTTGAGAAAGACTTTGCAGTGTTTCTTGCTCGTTTGAACTTTTTTCGGTTTTCCTCAGTAGGTTCGGTCTTGTAGGACCGAAAAAAAACATTTCTCAAACCCTGCAAACCTCTTAACAACTCTAGTGATACATTGTCTTTTCTTTTGGTTTCATACTCTTCATGAGATATCAGCAGCGTCGTTGTTGAAGAAACAAAACGACCAGCTAAAATTCCTAAAAAAAGCTGTTAGGTCGGCTCCAATTGGCTTTCTCATTTTGCTATACGGTTTATCTGGGAACATATTCTCTAACGGTGTGGTCGATATATGAGAAATTAGCTGATATGACAAAGTGGTCCGACAAGCCTAGAGGAGAGAGCACATCGACCTAGTGCTTATCGGGATGAGAAGTTAAAAACAAGTCCGAGGTGTTGGCGGTATGACTATTATCGCATGATATTCACGTGGGCTCATTTACAAGCTAAGTCAAGATGTTTTCCGCAGCGAAGTTTTCAACACACAGTTCTTCGGTGTTGCCGTCCAAAGTGTCGAAGCCACCCGCCTTCGAATAGAGGGATACAATTCTTTAATAGGTCGAATTGGGGAGATGGAATTTTAACCACTTGAAACTAAATTCCAGATCTAAACATGAACATTGTGATGTACACATGCACACATGATGAACACATTGTGATGAAGTTTAGTAATCTACATCACTACGAATGGAAATTGTGAGACCGTGTTGAGAAAATAATATTGGAATTACTTCGTACCCAGGTAATTTCAGATTTGTGTGATTCAAAGGATGTGAGCGGATATCTGCCCTTGTTTCTCTAAATGTCCAAATAGCTGGCTTTTATATAAAGACATGAACGTACACACAAAGTTGATAACTTTTTGGCCTGCACATATTGACTCTGTCCCCACTGAATTTCCAAGTCATAAACAAACAAAAAACAAAAATTTATCAAACAAATCCAATCGGACAGGATCACATGATCAACAAGCTATAGTTTCGCGTGCAGAGTTTTCTTGTGGAACATTTTCCCTTGTGTTTCCTTTTTTCTATATTATTGCTGCCCGACTATAACCCGGTCATCGTAGTTGTTGTTTTCGAAATTTTCTAACTAGGTCAAAATAGTTGTACTGTCGGTACAATCTTTCGTTATATCTTTTTCTCCATTCACAATCCGTGCAGATAAAATCAGAGATCTAAAATCACTCCATTTGTTTGAGAAAAAGAGTTCTGCTACAGGCCTTTTTTGCAGACAGCATATGGCATTCTTCGCTTTGTCCTCGATGATGGCTAAACCCATATATTATCCGCTTCCGAATCGTTGCTCGTGAACGTGTTATTGACAATATCCTGCGTTCTTTTCAATTTTGTCAATGTCGTTAATGTATGTGAATAATTGAATGGATTTTTGAAAGGGTCTGCTCCTTTTGTTGGAATGTGAGTTTTGTACAATTTTTTAAGGACAGGACTATACAAATCGCATGATGACTCGTCTTTAAAAATTGTGTCATACTGGACTTTAAAGTTGATGAAAAGGTAGGTATATTGAAACGAAACTCATTGCTTTTTTCCCAGATCTGACTTAGTGTAAAGGTTAAACTTATGGTGAAATTTTTTGGCTAAAAGTTTTAAACTCTTAGTATAGACTTATTCGTCTATAGATCTGACTTTTTAAAGGGTCACCTTTCGAAAAGAACTGACAAACAATGATGAAGTTCCATAATTTGGATGACCATGTTGGTCGTCATCATTGAGTAATAACTCATCCAACCTTACAGAGAATTTCTGTTAATCGTTGGCTTTAAGTAGTTTATAAAAGTGGTGCTTTCATATCCCTAAATTGGCTGCATTCTTACTTTTATATTGCCTTGCAATAGCATCTCCCTATTTCCATTATAAAACGATTCTCATACTTGTAAAGTCAGTATACATATATCATCAGCTTTGTGAATATTGATAGGAGCAAAATGAAAAGCCCGTAACAGCCACTAAATTGATTCGCTCTGCTTAATGTCTTACCTAAATCTTTTATCAGAGGTGGTGTTGTATGATGGATTCGAATCCAAATTTGTACTTATTTGGTTTGAGATGATCATAAAGAGTAGATTCGTTTTTATTCGATGTTTTTAGTTGCTTTTTACGTATTCAAGTAAATAACTCAATATACAGTGGATCCCTTGGATAAAAAAGCGGATATTCTGAAGTCAGTTTTCCAGTACGGGCATAACATGAGAACTGCCGCTGACCCACAAAGTTTTCATCATCAGTAGAATGTGTTGCTTACGACTTTTATGGAGGTCCTTTTTACTGAGTACCACCAAGAACGGTTTTTCGTTTTATAGTCGGCATGTGCTATTCGTTTTGTCTGTCCATTCAACCTAACCATTGCGTCAAATCTGGTAACTTTAACCCACTTACAATGTGATTAATTGCTGCATTAGAACTATGCTGATTTTTATAGCTTTCAAAACTAAGATGGTAGTGCACAATACCCTGTATACTTTCACTCGTAAAAAACTTCGGATATAATATTTAATTTGTCATAAAACTGATCTCAGATTCGGGGCATAATATCGTTTCGTTTGCGGTTATGGAATATGGTATGGCTCTTAACATTATCAAAGTAAAGTAACATTACTAATACCCTGTGCAGCATTTTGCTAAATTGATTTTATTCAGACCCACCTCCTTCAGAAAACTGCTCATTTATGCAACGATACGAGTTAAAAAAAAAATTCAATCAAAAGAAACCATTAGTACCACTTAAGCACATTTATCATTAGTAAAAAAAAAAATCAAACGGCATTCAGACACAATAACCGTTATTGGTTTTAACTTCATTCTTTGCATGACCACAATAGGTAATGTGTGTAGAAAATCTTTCTCAATCGAATCGAAATCGGTCCACCATGTGTGAATGTCTATTCAGAAGTGTTAGGTCCGTCGTTACGCCACACCGTACCGCACTACATGCACTCGTATACGTACACATGGATTAACAAACTCCTTCACTGTTTGGATTTCTGCCAGTTTTTATACATATAATCCGGAATAACAATAATATTTAATAATTCATTGACGAGGTGGTGGGTTACACTTGAGTGCACAACTACGGACAGGATTGCCAAGTATCCTCATTATACAAATAGATACAATTTAATAAGAAAATTTTAAACGAACTACTTGATGTTAAAAAGGATACCTGATTGGTTTTCTTAGGGGTCAGTAGAATGGCAGTAAAAGCCAAATCGTGCCTATACTTTAGATCTAGAAATATTGTTAAACCGCCACGGAAGCTCTAACACTGGAAGTAGATGAAGCTGTTTGGAAATTGAACGATCAGCTCATCAAATGTTTAGAACTGACGTGTCCTCGTAGTGTCACATGATGGAATCCAAATCTACAGCAAGAATGCGGGAAGATTAGAAAACTTTTAACGGGCCCTTATAACTATTTTAGGGAACTAAAAGAGCTGAAAAGCTTTTTACAGATTTTTTCTACAGATCGGTGCTTGTTTGCACATTGTTTGATTCTCAGTAGAATGCTCTCAAAAATTGTATCGTCTATGCCGATCTATCCGCAGTTGTAGCTGCATTGTGTGAATAACATGTGCTAACATGATCTAAAATGAATCTAAAATGATGTGAAAATTTTTCCTTGACTAAACATGTCACTTGGAAGATTTCCACGTAGCTGTCAACTGTCAGGTTTTTGGAAAAGTAAGGGGGCTTTTGCTAAGAAATACGGCTTGTCATCGTGGAGGGTTGTCTGGAACTAAAGAGAGCTATGACAAAACCAATTCTATCCCATGTGTCTGTTTTCTGGTGAAATATGCTTCTTTTACCAGACACCAAATAACGGATTCCGTTGGCTTGGACTTACTACTTTTTGTTGAAAATCAATGAATTCTGGCTTTTAAAGGATGGTTTCTGTATAAGTTTTTGCATATTCTTTGACGAGACTTCTCGTTCAAATTCACCAATGTATTAGCATCGACCTTTTCACGCAAAGGATGTCTACTACAATTAAAACTTCTGCCTCATCCTCCACCCCAACGTTCATTTCTGATGACATTTCAGCTGTCAGGCCAATCTTCTTGCTGCTCACTTTGCGGGCAGTTCAATCAAATCTTCCACTTTCACACTCAGCAAGAGTACTTAGATTTTAGCTTTCCTAAATCCGTCGGTCTAGAGGTGAAGAGGTGTTCTTCCACGCTGTTAAAACCACTACCTAAGCTTTTCAATAAGTTCTACCCTTCATAAGATAAGAGCAATCAAAGTCTATACCAATCTGGCGAAAGTACTTGATATTTCTTAAGCATTAGACAGCATTTGGCATCAGAATATTTTGTCGAAAATGCGTGCATTTAGGATCGACATCTCTTTTCTTCAATGGATTAGAAATTACCTTTCGAAACGTTCAATTCAAATTGTATTATATGGTTTCAAGTCTGATATTTACAAAATAAGTGCTGGCATGCCTCAGGGCTCCGTTCTATCTCTGACGCTATTTATAATTTTCATCAATGACATCGGTTCTTCCACTTCTAATCTATTGCTTTGCTAATGACAATACTTTCTGTTTCTTTCTGGTGTTCGTTCCAGAACGATAAAACTTATATGGTAGGTGATGCTGATATTACACAATTAATTGAGACCCTCGAACACCGAAGTAATGTTTTTTGTCTTACCTTGTTCTATCGCTTTTTTCATCACCAGCACTGCCAGTAGCATTCCATCTCTGGTATATTGCCATTAAGGCGTACAATTCACTTATGGAATAGTCACTATACTTTATAAGCATTTAAGACCAAGGTACTAGTAGTATATACATCAGTGTCTCTCTTTTTTCCCTCCTTAACTTCCCTTCGCCCTTACTGGGTTCAAACATCTTAAGGGTACGCAAAATCCCTTGAGCGCGCAACAATTATAAAACAAACAAAAAATTATCAACAAACAGACATTTAAAAATCGCGCAATGCCTATGTTACAACCTGGCATTACAATTTTATTTAAAATGAATTTCTCTTCTGGGGTCGCTTAGTCAGTATCACTTAGCCACCTTAGTTCACCTCATCAGCGGCCCTATATATAATCAGAACTGTTCCTTTCAATCGCTAATTAGATAAGTTCAGGTTAAGTATTGAAATCTCCGAACTACTTATTAGCTTTTTTTTTGTCGTAGATATTTTAAGAATGTGGTAACCCTAGCGAGTCCAACTCCAGCCCACTACTAAATTTACGATTTAATTCAACTTTACACACCCATAACTGTGCGATTAAAACTATTACTGAACATTCAGCCGGATTGAGTAGCCGATCTAGAAAACTCAAGCTAACCGCCAAAAATTTGAATTGCAAATGGGAGCTAATCGATTTACGAGTAGTGGCGGCGGTGGTATTGATTTATTTATTCCAAACAATGGACCGTAAACAAGCAAGTCTCATATTTCCATAAAAGACGCACCTTTAAGTTATCAGAGGGTTCTCTTTGAAGTTATCCATCCGATCTGGAAACAATGGATCTGCCACTTAATTTATTGTCGAGCTGCTTAGCGGTTAGGTTTACGAGTCTCGACTGACAAGTGACACCGCAAAATGTAATTAATAGTTTCTGTTGGATTTATGGGATCGAAGCTTGTACTATAATCTCCATTCTCGATCAATTACACTTCAGCCAAAGTGGTTGGACGCAGACATTGACCAGGGCGTTAACAACCCTTGTTTCGAAATTGAGTCCAACTATGGTTAAGTCTGATTGTGCAAGGCTTATTATGGTCAGCTGCAGGAGGTAGAGATACAAGTACAAGTACTTATAGATAGAACGTTCTTTGATTGGAACAGTTGGTCTGTCTGGTGCAATTCTGCTGAAGGTAAACTGCATATGCCTACGTACTTTGGTACGTAAACAACGGTAATTTGAATTTTATTAATAGATCTGTTTAAGTTACACAATCATTTGTATTTGCATATTTATGGGGAAATTAACTGTAATATTAATTAGTTAATAACAGTTTATTGAGAAATAAAAGCACCCTGACGTACAAATTATTTAAAACAATTATTTATCGAGTAAATAGTGTGGTGAGGTTACTTTCACTGATGGCGTTCAGATTTCCCATGTCATTGATAGAGCGTATCCTGTTGGTGTGATTTGCATATCAAGTATGCAAATGGACATGACGTTTATTATGATTGCTCTGTGTAATTTTGACGCATAATTTGCATGGAAATCTTTCTTGGAAGTTAACGATTCCAGTTTGTGTTGCTCTTAGAACTTCTGATTGAAGGAGTGTCACAAGGTTCATGAATATCGATTTGCATCTAGGACAAAAGTCTGTTGTTGGGTAGAATCCTCCTTGAAAGAGGATGAATAACGTGTAATATTGTGTAACTCCCCGAATTCGGGGAGGAATCACGGGTAGAATACTTCTAATTAATCAGACCACACTTACCAGAGATCTGTATCTTTTCTGAACCATGCAACTATGACTTCAAAACTCCTTATCAAGTGAGTACTCGATTTATCCAGTACTTGGATTTATTCGTATCCTTGCCTCATCTCGTCCTTTCGTAGACAGGAATCATAGTTTTAGAAATTCAACTCCTCGAACTTTGGTCAAACTATAGAAACAACGATGGACCATGCATTTTTATCCCGATAACATGTATCCCAACATTTTGTTGGATCTGCTCACGATAACTACAATATGTTTTTTGAACAACAGGGTTTCTTGCTGAATTTTTATTTTTTTTTTTGCATATTTTAAGTAAGTAGGATTGCAAACATAGGAAAGCAATTAAGAGTAAGAACACACAAATCTAAATCAACTTCAGGATCTGCGCCTTTAAATTTTGCCGTACAAGCTTGATCCATACAAAATATTATTTAGGTGTTTTATTGGAAAAATTTTCGAGTTGTAAGCAGCAGATATAGCTGAAATCTCATTTGTGTTATTTTTACAAATTTCACAGAATGACCTCGAGGGTTCTTCGGCATCTTTTAAGAACTGAGATTGCGACGGAAGTCTATCCAACACGCCAAACCACCATATTTGTGCTAGCCTTTGAGAGGTCTGATCTTTAGGTTGCGGGTTGTGAGCTCAGATTATTTAAACGATCATGTTGCACCCAGTGTATAGTAAATCCATAAACAGAATCTTTAATGAATGACCTTGCTATTAATGACTCTAGCTGAGAAAAAACGCCAATGATTTACATGCACCCGCAAAAGTCAAATATCAATGTTATTCTAGAAATGAAGATAAAAAACTGTGACCGATGTTAGGAGCAGAAACAATACCTATTTGCATGAACATTTATATTCAGAAGAAGACTGAAGGCAAGCAATTTTGATCTTAATTTATGAAAGCGAATGCCTGACTGCATCCCGCATATAAGACTGATTGGTGCGCACAGCCCACAGAGGATGATGACGATTTTGCTGTATATTACTTCTGTGAGCTCCTCAATCAGACACTATAATTTAGTAAAACAACGATAAGAAAGTTGTTTGTGATTTCAATGTCAAGTATACAAAAATAGCCTACAGGTCAGCACTTCTAAAAACGACTTAAGTCTTATCGGATTTGTGGTGAGACAAAGTGTCATAATAGCCTTCAAAAAGTCGGTTACTAGATTGATATCATTGTGATCGATGGAAGATATTTGCTCCCGCATTCTTAATGTCCAAAAGTTCCAAGGACCCACCATATGGTAGACATGGATCCGCTTTATTTTCGAAGCTAGGATGTAAATGAGAAGATCCCGAATGAGAAAGAACCAAAGAGGAACTGTGAGGAAATTTCACTGCGAACGGCTACAATTGGAAAGACTGTCTAAGTATTAATATATGTGATCGAGTGCCTTAAAAAGTCTTATGCTACTAACAACAAGCACAGATAACTAATAGCAACATTGTAAATAAGCTTCCAGAGCTGTTTACCGGTTAATTTTGTTTTGGAATCTCATAACAAAATACCTGGATTGGTGAAAAATGCCTTTTGATGTATGAGGGGTGTAAATGACTTCCGCAAAAATCGACAAGAGCTGTTTCTGATATGAAGAAGGCAGACCCAAATACAACTCAATAAATTCAACATTCCGACTGCGTCCAAAAAAGCTTTGCATTTGTGAACTAGCTTGGAAGTGGTGAGAGGGTTTAGCAAGATAAGTGGGTCGTTGATGGCAGATACTAAATGTCCCTGCGCTAATTTTTTAGAAACATAACAATTCATTGCCATCAGGCTTACTTATATCAGTCTGAAGTCGACTAAACAAGACAATCCGAGCACAGGATTTTCAAAACTTCAGTGCTTTTTGCAACAAATACCGCTTCTTTTTAAATAGAATATGTGAATGCAGTCCATGATATGAATATCAAACAGAGGGAGCTTCTTAAGTGCGTTTAGGGTAGATCTAGGGGTGCTAAAGAGAGCTCCCAAGCAGCCGAGACAGATCGTTTGGTAACAGCAGTGACGTATTTTTGTAAAATTTTGTTTCATCTAATAGTCAATGCATATGATTCATAGGATTCTCCTCGGAAACAAACCACATGTCCAGTGAAAAGTTACTTTCCGATGACAGAAAACCGATGTCGATGTAGGATGTCTTCGTCGTGACATATTTAGCCTAATTAGTTTGTTATCCAGGATGACACCCAAATAATTATTTTTGTTAGCAAAATGGTGATGTTTTGAGGCATATGAGTCGAAATAATGAGCTTGCTCCTTCTCGTAAAGAAAATAGCATCGGTTTTGAGAGGATCGATCGAAATCTCATTTCTAGTGCACCAATCATCGATCACGCATAAAGCATGTGCTTTAGAGCATAGAGTCACTAAACATGATCGCACAGACAGTACACCGGCATCATCTGCCCATGGTTATGCAAAGAAGTCAGAGTCATTTAGAGAGTCGACCAATATGCATTGTAGTAGTGGATATAGTAGCGACTGTCCTATTCACCAGCGTTGCTTTTATCCACAAAACTAGTGATTCGTCTACGCTGGGTTGTCATTGAAATCACCTCCAATGTCGATGAAAATACACTTCTGCCCCCAAAATTAAGACTGATAGGTCTTAAGATCTTGGTGAGCGTGTAGTTATGTTTCCTGACGTTTGTAACTAAGTACTAACTACTCTTACTAATGGCCACGAGTTCAGTATGTTTGCCAGTGTAGGCTAGAGGTGAAAACTTTCTTCAAAGTTCCAACTAAAAGTTGCATATACTTTATATCATGATTATGAAATGCCATCGGTGCCAGGCGACTGGCATCAACTTGAAATCAACCGCTTATTTATGGGCTCATCCGTCACTCCAATTAATAAGAGATACTAGCTGCTTATCATTAAGATGACTTTTGGTAAGTAAATCGAGAAAACGTTTCGTAAAATTGGTACTGCTTTTGGTCATCATGTGCCTTCTTGCACAGTTATAGAAGATATGTGAAGACACCAACTTGTGTTCGTTCGACAAGGTCAACCTAAAAGATAGCCTCCGTAGCTCTGAGTGTGATTGAAAACCCAAGTGTGTCCATTTCCAGTCGATCACCGATCGATCCACCACATTTTGCACGAAACATTTGACCTACATTTTCCATAAGAATTGAAGACAGCAGACCACACCCAATGATTGGGTGCTAGAAATGAATGAACAAGACCCCGGCAGTCTTATTATTTTGAAGGATAAGGTGCATTTCCATTTATCTGGGTACGTAAACGAACAAAACCGCTACATCTGGGGCTCTGAAAACCCTGCTGAATAGTAAAATAACTCTCTATCCACAATGAGTGCCAGCTTGGTGCGGTTTTTTGGTTGGCGGGGTCTTTGGGTAAATTTCTTCGAAATGATGATGTTGGTGCGACCATTTCAGTTAATGGATTGCGTTACACAACGATATTGACTGATTTTTTTTTGTCTGAAATTGATGGTATGGACAAGTACGACGTTTATTTTCAGCAAAACGGCGCCACATCCCACACTGCCGGCAAAAAAATGGTTATAGCTCGTGACAAATTTCCTGGACGTGTGATCTCGGAAATGTGGACTTTAATTAACCACCGAGATCGTGCGATATAACACCGTTAGTGTTTCTCCATTGAAGTCATGTCAAAGATTAAGTTTACTTCAAGAGTGCCAAGATGCACTCTTTAAAATTCAAATTAGCTCCTTATATTCGTTCTATAATACTTTGTTTTGTAAATATTCCAGTTTAGTCTTCAGTGACTTTTCTCAGACATTTTCAGGTTTCCATAGGCAGGCGCTTTAAATCAGACGGTCTTCAGGATTCAGTCTTAATGCTTCCTCTATTTTTTGCTTCATTCTAAGCTTAGTTGGATCATTGAGGAACTTGCTGAGTCTCAGTTCTGGTGATGAGATGATTGCTTCTCACGTTGCATTAGCTACTGTCACATAGATGATTTCGCGCAAAAGCATCGCAATATATGACAAATCCTGTCTTCCTGGTATCGCAGTATTCGATGAATTTGGCTTTTGTCTTCAATAGTGGCGTAAGTACGAAATGATAGGGATAAAAGACAGTCGTAACGATGATCTAGAGTCTTTCGTTACTTTTTTAATAAAACCGGCATAAAAATAGGTCCGGCAAAAGCTTTTTCTACACTCACAACATGAGAAGAGCCAGCGGATTTGAGTATGAAGACGCACCACAACAACCTCCTTTGAGTTGCACCGGAATCCAAAAGATGATGCACGTCCGCTTCGATGGCCTGAAAACATAGTTCCCATTGAGAATTTTTGGGCAATGACTTATCCATTTGGGAGCTTGCTGTGTGAAATACTTCATCCAAAGACTTTCGTCGCTTGAATGCAAAGATGAGTGATCAACACAGTGCTTGCACATTGAGAAATACAGGCTCTTGCTATTGCCAGCCTTCAAAATTTGAATTTTCAGAGAGCAGTTAGCGATATCCTGATTAATGTGTCATCAACCTTTGCAAATAATAGCATAGGTTTCATGAAATTCAATGAGGCTTTCGTACAACAAAACTACAATATCTTTTATTTGTAGCCGATGCCAGTTTTTAGACGCTAGATCCTTATAAACTCACGAAGGCAGTCTGTTGTTGAATTCTTTGACTACCACTTAAAGCCGATATAGGAACAATTAAAATAAGCGATTTTGATTAGCAAGCGAGCTTGGATTTGTTAAACTATTTAACCTACGAATGTGCAACTTTAGTTTGCACTTAAACAATGATCCCAACTGAGTTATGCTATTTCGAGATTTCAAATTTTATAAACAAATTTACAAAACCTGTCAGTGACTACTAGAAATCAACTACAGTAAAAAAGAGTTGAGTTTAACCTTATCACAATCTGTGAAAGAATGTTAAGATTTAACATAACTACTTGGCAGACTTCTTTGTATTAGATGTTTATCAAGTCACTGTCTGGATACGATTTGGTTGGGTTGAACTTCGTTCAGTAAAAAGACGTAGATAGCTCGTATCTATGATTCCACTCGTAACTCTTTATCTTTTATATCTTTGCAATTGCTATATTGTTCAAAACTTTTATTGTATCTATAGGAAACGTGTAATCATTTTTTGTTCAATCACTATTCTTACCAATCTAGATCACTCCCACAAAGACCAGATGCAGTGAACAAACTAACTCCAAGCAAAATGCGAACACACAATGTCTAATTTACTAAGCTAGCCCCAGGCTTTCATGCAACAATCAACAAGCAACAAGTAATCAATTCAGCAGCGCCAACAGTAACCATACACGGTTTACGTAAGCGCTAGAGGCAATGTTCGTACACACACAACACCGGTTGGCATTGATCTTGTGTAAGCGACCAGAACCAGTGACACTGGTCAAAACACTCAATCTTATAATGGTGCACGCGGCCATAAAAGTCACAATGTATTCCATTTCCGATGTCATAGAGCACTTGGTACACCCCATAGTCGCATAAAAACCTAACGCCATGCCGGCCAAGCTACGACTAAACAGTAATCGTGCCATGAAAAAAACTGGTCCAATTGTGTGACTTAAACGTTGTCGACTCTTAACTCTCTGTCCTGGTGGCCAGAAATTTGGTATGCAGGTGGAGTAAGCCTCTGGTCCAGGTATGCATTATTTACGAGTATGGTCCACTGTTTTAGTTTGATGGTGCTGCTGCGTAGGCGATTTCTTTCAACTTCTTTCGGGAAATTGGACTTTTAACGCTCGCGCGCATAACTTTCGATCGCTCATGCGCGACCTCCGAAGTGCCACTCTATAAGGCATTTTGCAATTAAGAAACATGCCAACCTGGTTTGTGGCTTTTGGGTGGAACATGCTGCCCAAAACGGCGTGCACTACTCGTGAGTAGGTAAAATTATACATAGGACCAAACATTTTCGATTTTTGGCGCGAAATGTTTCTTTGGTTTTGTAAGCTTCGCTTCGGGCAGGGCAATTTTCAGTTTAAGCTAGGTGAGAGGCTAAGTATCCAGAGGGTATAGACGTGAAATATTGTTTGACTTTGAGTGTTAATGTTGAACATGTTTTAAATGAAAATTGTTTAATGGGCTGAATAACAGCTGTTATGTTATTAAACGTTGTCCAGCATAAATTAATTCGATAACAGGAACTACAGATCTCCGACAATATACTTGTATGTAGGCAAACTAACTTTGGACAGTAATTGCAGGATTGTAGCAATGATTTAAGATTTTAAAGACTATATGCGTTCAATGTTAAGTTAAAGTCGACATCACGGATAAAGTTAAATGATTGGAATATTTATTGGTTCAATTTTGAGTGTTATGAATTTATTTGACAGCTTTTCGTGACCCATCGATCAGACAAAGAGATTGTTCTTCGCACTCCTGATATGTTTCTTATAACGCCTCATGTTTCATATGAATATGAGTAATCGCTTTAATGTTATAAGCCTTCACAATACCGGGGGCTATTATCTATAGCAGTCTGATGTGACAAAAAGCCGCGGGGTCACTGTTAAAATTGAAATTAGTTTATTTAATTCACTTGGTATATATAGGGTTCTCTAATAACGACTTGACAACTTTTTTTTTTAAATAAAAGACAAAGCATTTCAGATATTTTAAAAACTTTATTATTGCCTTGAAGTACAATCAATGGAACTCGACTTAGTTCATATGGCCACCGCGGGCACGTTTGCAGCGATCGATTCGTTGGACCCAATTTTAAACCACTCGGCCACACATTTCGGCCAATGACTTAACGTAGCCCCACGGAAAATAGTCAAGCGGCGTTAAATCGCACGAACGAGGCGGCCAATCGACTGGCCCATTTCTTGAGATAACACGCTCACTATACTTACTCTTCAATAAATCGATTGTAGCGTGTGCTGTGTAGCTTGTGGCACCATCCTGTTGAAACCACATGTCGTCCAAGCTCAAATCTTTCAATTCGGGCCAAAAATAGTTGGTGATCATGGCGCAATAACGCTGACCATTCACGGTAACGTAACGATCGTTATCGTCGACGAAAAACTATGGCCCAATAACGCCGCCGGCATGTAAACCGCACCAAACAGTTATTTTTTGTGGATGAAGTAGTGATTCATGAAGCCCATGTGGGTTTTCACCCGACCAATAACGCATATTTTGCTTATTGACGAACCCATTAAGCCAAAAATGAGCTTCGTCACTGAAGATGATTTTGCGATGAAATTCATCATCTTGGCGCACCTCCTCCAGAACCCTATCGGAGAACGTACGTCGCTTCAAATGGTCCATCGGCTTCAATTCTTGAGTCAGCTTGATCTTGTATGGGTGTAAAACAAGATCCTTATGCAAAATACGCCATAATGTGGTCTGTGCTATGCCCAATTCTTGAGAACGCCGTGGAATTGACTGATTTGGATCGTTTGCTACGGACGTCTGAACGGCAGCGATATTTTCGACATTTCGACCAACCCGTTGTCTCACTGACACGGCTACATCACACTCAACTAATATGTAGACTAAAATTTTTGCACTAAACTTGTTATTGCCTGTCTACTAGAACGAGAATTATGACCGAAAATTGGAGTTAACGCTCTTAAAGTTACAGTTACCGACTACGAATATCTGTAGAAAATTTTTATAATTTGCAGACGTTGCTCGTTAGTGTACTTTACCATGATGAAAATGCTGAGCTTACTAAATAAATTGACAGTGACAGTTTGATGATTAGTGAAAGAGTGCGTTCACAAATTAAATTCAAAGTTGTCAAGTTCCTATTGGAAAACCCTATAAATCTTTAAATATATAAAGCATCGGTTGTCAATGTCACCATGACAATTGACATAAAGAGAGAAAGATAGTGATACGGGGTATATCAGTTTCAAGGGAAATGCACCGAATTGTCTACATTACTGTGTAAACGTAGAGAGAAAAAATTCGATCACCATATACCATTGTGGTTAAGACAGTGTGAAAGACTTTACGGATACCATACTTTGCCCTAGCAGCATATACGAGGGCTGTTTTATGAAATACCGGATTAGAAATGACAACGCAACTTTTTTAGGTTTTGACAATTTATTTTTCAATATAATCCACTTTCAACTCGATACACTTTTCCCATCGGTGCTGCAACTTGTTGGCCTGTTAAATACTCCTCCACGACGACGATAACTTCGGTTGACCCGTACTTCTTTCAAGCAAGCGATGTTTTAAGGTTTGGAATAAAACGAAGTCGCAGGGAGCCAAATCCGGAGAATATAGAGGATACGGGAGCCAATCATAGTGTTAATAGACCAATTTGACTGTGGCTATTACGGAGATGCCGATGTGCCGATGTGTTATCGGGGTGGAAGAGCACTTTTTTCTTCGCCAATGTGATCGCTTTTTCATTCAAATTTGCTTTGAATCGGCTCAATAAATCGACCTATGCTCCTGTGATTGTTTATGGATTCTTCAAATACTATAGTCAACGTGGATCGCGCGTCGTAAAGAACGGTGCACACTCATCGGGTAAAACCCATTGTTTCGATTGTTCCATGGCATCTGGTGTGTACAATGAATCCATGTCGCACCGACAGTCACAAAACGACGCAGAAACTTTCGGATTTCGGTTAAACAGGTCCAAGCACATCTTTAAAGTGGTCTCACACTTGCGCTTGTTCTTCGATGTGAGCACTCATCGCACGGACAGCTTTCCCATGCCTTAAAACTCGTTCGAAATATAGCTAATGCGTTCAGTTGAGACGCCTGCTATCTCATCCATTTCGCACTCGCGAATTTTTACTAGGCGGTCCGCCAATACGAAATCATGTATTTTATCCACGGTTTTTTCTGTGGTAACCGTTTTTGGGCTAACTGGGCGCTGTTCTGCGAACCTATGGAAAACGGTTTTACGGGAAAGCAAATGGGTCCCATACACTCCATCGAGAATGGACTTGATTTCTCCGCAGGTTTTGGCACATAAAAACAAAAAACGGATTACGGAGCGATACTGCTCTTTTTCCATGGCCGCAAAACAAAAACATGATGTTTTGAAATGGGTGTCAAAACAAACCTAATCGTCAGATTGTCACCAAATTTTGTCAGGCAGGCTAGAAGAGGTTATACCAAATGATGGTATACACATTTTGGCTCAGTAGCGCCACAAATCTTCCAATCCGGGTACTCATCGAACAGCCCTCGTACTATTGCTTTTCTTAATTTACTCCCACAACCTAAGAATATCACTCATGATAGAGAAGTGAGAGTAGTTTTTATAGACAAAGATCTTGATTTTGTCGTCTAGGTTCAACATAAGAGTGCGGAGCATTATTACCACCTAGTACATGCTGCATCATGATACGTGGATGAGGAGAAAAATAACTGATTTGCTGACTAGATGCCGCTAGTCGTTGCACACGTTCTAGTTGATTCGATCGATCATGTAGCAATCATTGTCGACGTTAAAAGAATATTTTCGTGGATGTCAACCACAAGCGCAAAGCAAACATCAGCACAGAGGACCTTTTTTTTTATAATCGGCGCGCGCTCAAGGGGTTTTTGTACCCTTAAAATGTTCGTACACAGCGCAGGAGAAGGAAATTTAGAGAGGAAGAAAAGACAGGTACCGATATACATTGTTTTTAAATGTTTGCAAGTTATAACGACCAGGAAACACAGAGGTCGCCAGGGCATTCCATAAGCGAGTTGTACGGCTTAGGAAAGAATCACGATATTTTAGAGTACGTCCGAAAATGGGCTTGAGGGTATACTGATGAGCATTCATAGCGAGACGGATGTTACGGTTGAAAGTTTGAATTGGCGATTTCAATGGATCACTGGTGGTGCAAATAACGATAAAACGATAAAACAAAGTGAGACAGGAGACATTACGTCGGTGTTCGAGGGTGTCAATTGATTGACTGATATTAGTATCACCAATTAGTTTTATCGCACAGTTTTGAATCCTATCTAGCAGGTGCAGAGATGTTTTAGGAGCACCTGACCAGATGTGGGCATTGTATTCCAGTTTTGGGCGGATGAACGCCGTATATATTGTGGCCATATCAGAGGGGGTAAAATATTTCTTACATCGCTTGAGGAAACCTAGACATTTCGCAGCATTTTTGGCGCGTCGAATATGTGGTCATTCCAACGTAAGTTGTTATTGATACACATATCGAGAATGGAAAGTTTATCGGTTCGGACGATGCAAGTGCCATTCATGGTTAAAGGCTGGGTATTTGAATTTCGCTTTAATGACAGCAGACAGCATTGAGTTTTGGAAGCATTAAATTCCACTCGGTTGATAGTTCCCCAATTGGTTATGCTGTTAAAATCGGGATGTCGTTCCCGTTCTACAGCCGAAGAGCAGGGGCGTGAGTCCGAGAACGAATATGTGAAGCAGAGAGTTCTGTCATCAGCAAGGGAATAAATTGGATTAGAAGTAGCAGACAAGAGATCATTAATGAAAATTAAAAAGAGTGTTGGAGACAAAACGGAGTCCTGGGGCACACCAGCATTTATTTTGTGAATTTCAGACTTGAAACCGTTCAAGACAACTTGAACGTTCCGAAAAGTAATTTCAAATTCATGGAAGAAGAGAGTCATCGATCCCAGGAGCACGCATTTTCGACAAAATAACCTGGTGCCAAACTCTGTCAAATGCCTTAGAAATATCAAGTGCAACTATCTTGCTTTCGCCAGATTGATGTACGCTTTGGTTCCACTTTTGGGTGAGACATGCTATCAAATCACCAGTGGACCTGTTGCTACGAAAACCATATTGCCGGTCATTGAGAAGTTTTCGTGTTTCGAGATATTTCATAAGCTGACGGTTTATCAGCGTTTCCATGACCTTGGAAATAAGTGACGTAAGTGCAATGAGTCTGTAAGATGATAGAGAAGAAGATTCGCCTTTTTTAGGGACGGGCTGGACAAATGCTGTTTTCCATCTGCTCGGAAGGAGTCCTAAAAAGTAGGATTGATGAAAAAGCTTACGCAGTGGTTTTGCCAGCGTGGAAGAACACCTCTTCAGAAGAAGGGGAGATATATCATCTGGACCAGCGGATTTATGCATGTTGAGATCTTTAAGTGTTGGCGGGGACAAAGCACAATCTGGGAGTGTTGAGCTAGCCGCAAAGTGTGCAGCAAGCAGATTGGCCTTGTCCAAAGATCTGACAGCTGGAATGTCATTGTAAATGAGCGTTGGGATGGAGGATGAGGGAGAATTTTTAATGTTTTTGACGAATGACCAATAATTTTTTCTGCCTTTGGGACATTGCAGTATTTTTTGCCTCAGGTTTTTGTCGTATTGGAATTTCACACGTTGCAGTTTTTTCTGGCTCTTTTAAACTTTTTTCGGTTTTCCTCTGTCGGGTTGGTCTTGTAGGACCGAAAAAACAATTCTCTAACCCTGACAGCCTCTTTACAGCTCTAGTCGTACCATGCCTTTTTTTTTTGGTTTGATACTCTTTATCCGATGAGGGATAAAGCATCTCATTTTAAAGAGAATAGTTTCTGTGATCATGTCAGCAGCGGCATCCACGTCATTATCGAGGAAACATAACGACCAGTTAAAATTCCTAAAGAAGTTGTTAAGTCCGCTCCAACGGTTCTTTTAGGAATCTTTTCTCTAACTGTGGGGTGGGTATACGAGAATCTAGAATTTTGAATTCAGAATTTTATATGACACAATGGTTCGACGAGCCTAAAGGGGAGAGCACATCAACGCAGTACTTGTCAGGGTGAGAAGTTAAAAACAAGTCCAAGGTGTTGGCGGTATGACTATCAACGTCTGGTATGAGTGTGGGCTCATTTACAAGCTGGGTTAATCGATTTCAGTATGAGAATACAGGGATACAATTCTTTGAATGGAATCAGACGGCGCATCAAATTCGTGGAAGGTTGAGTTTCTGTCCAGTTTGGGGCTTGCTTACGGAGATGGAATTTTAACTACATGAAATTGAATTCCGGATTGGAACAGGGACTCCATTGTGGTTGAATTTGGTAAGCTACATCATTACGCACATAAATGCGAGACCGCGATGGGGAAAGAGTAGTGGCACTAGTTCGTAGCCAGGTAGCTTCAGATCAGAGTGATCTGAGAGGTGTGGGCGGGGATCTACCTGTGTTTCACCAAGTGCCAAAACAGCTGGTCGGTACTTACAAACGTGGACGTAGAAAAGTGATTACTTTTTAGCCCGCGTATATTGGCTACATCCACTCTGAATTCCCTAGTCATTATCACAAACAAACACAGAAAACACAAATACCGATGATGCTAAGCGAGGCTGAGAAGTGAAAATTCTGACGATTTACTAAATCAAATTGCTGTAGGTGTTATACCCTTACAACAATATGAAACAGTGCACCAACAAAAGCTTCACACACAACCCGCTATCCGTCAGTTATTACATACACTCAGTCACTGCCCGTACCGTATGATAAATACAGTAACGGCAGTAACCAAGTGCAAGCAACAGTATTAAAACCCGGAGCGGGAGAGGTGTAGGATTCCCACACTGTGTGATAATTTCTAATGGCACTGTGTACTCTTTTTTTTTATTTGTTTTCACACGCGTGCGGTGGTTTGGGTTTTTTTTTACACTGGGCATCCTGCGAGTGCAGGATGACGTGTGCACTCGTTGGTGGTCGGCAGGTAACGCAACGTAACGTAACTATCACATTATTGTTGCTGCCCTATGCTGCATCAATAGTTCCGCCAGAAAAAATACTACTTACCAAGATGAGACATCGAGAATTTGCGGTATCCGCAATTGCCTTAGCAACTAAGAAACCATCTTGCCACAAAAGCAGATACCATTTTTTGGAAGAGGAATAAAAAGCCACAGCATAGAATAACAGCAGATTCCTGAAAGCAGACCGATAAATCTCGCATTGGAGCGCTTTAAGTAGTAAGAAAGTGTCAAGTTGAAATCGCATTAAGAGAAGGAAGCGACACGCAGTATCAGAAGAAGTGAAGCACAAGTTTATAGGCAGAGATCAACCCTCAAGAGAAGAATCAAATCGATGTGCCACCGGTATTACTAACAGCACTAAGCGAAACAACTTTGTGATGACCAGAGCTCAGAATTTCATTTCACAAAATTACAAGACGAAAGCTTGAGAGAAAATCACTCGGCTGAAGAGTTGACATTTCCTGCCCGAATGAGCTTACGATCTTCTGGTCAGTTAGAAATAGCGAAAGCCCTGAAGGACGTTACCACAAATTCTCCCGAAAGAGCTGCTAGATATAACACAACGTACAACGTACAAGCTCTTTCAATGCTCGTGGAAGCTAAATTCACCAGACACCAATACGGTCAAGGATACTGTTGCCGAAAAAAAATTGCAAGCTTTGTTGAATCACACAGTATTAAAAGTTCAAAAGGCCAAAATTTTGAAAAATCTGGAACTTATATGTAAGTGATGGTTCCGGGCAATCGGAATACAAGCGACGTTTCCCTGATCCAAATTCTGAGGATTCAAGCATCTTTTTGGAGTCGATAGTACCCATGAGACTAGATTCAAATGCGTCAGGACATCAGCATTTCATAATTTTTCAAAATGAAAGACCTTCATCCACCCGATACTGCCGACCAATAAAGTTTCACCGGCAAAAAACAGAATTGGCAAGGATGGAAATAAATTGAGGAGCTACTGCCCGTTATATTGTATACAACATGAATTACATTGAAATGACAATATTATTCACAATGGTAGATGGAAAGATATGTTATGCCATCGCAGATACCAAATCAACGTAAATATGTTTTGTTTTCAGGCTCACATCAAAGGATTTCAATAACAGAGAAAAAGTATGCAACTCAAAAATATTAGATACTACTCGCTTGCAATTCGGATTATCGGTTCTTTATGCGTGGATACGATTTTTTGAATGTTTGTTGCACCTAAGTTACAAAATACCTCTGATAGAAAGAAAGATATCCAAAGTCAGTTCAAAGAAACTATGGGATTGTTAGTAGATAAGCCGAAACCTGGATTTCAGCTAGAATACTTTTGATATTTTGATATAGATATTGAATTGATAAAAATGTTTAAAACAGTTTTACAAACCATAGCTAATGGACACGAAATAAAGATGGAGAAATTCCAACAATAAGCCACTGAAACAGCTAAGCTGTTTGTGCAAAATTACAATTGGTACCCAATGTCTCCCACAATTCATAACATCTTAATTCATAGCCCGGCCATTATAGAACATGCCTTATTGCCAATAGGTCAGCTGAGTGAAGAAGTACAGGAGGCAGGAAAAAAAGAGTTCAAAAGATATAGAGAAAATTTCTTTCGAAAAATATCGTCCTTAAAAATCAATAAAGATATTTTGAACTCTTTTGCTGATTTCCTCGGACTCATTGAAAACGAGCTTACATAAATTGTCTAATAATCGTGGAGATATTATTGAGAAGGATGTTCTACGTTTATTGTATAATGTCCCACCAATTTCCGATACTTCTACAGGAACTTCACATATTGTGAATCAGATTATTCTCTTGATACCGATTAATTGTATCTAACTACAATACATTTGTTTGTATTTTATATTTTTTATATTTTTTATCTATTTAGACCGGTTTTTGTTTATAAATTAAAAATATTATCTTTAAATATAAAACTAAATGTTTTTAATTTATTTTCCAACAGTTACATGGATGAAAATAATTTTTGCCAACAAATCTTGCATTTGGCCCTTGTGTGCGATGCCTATGAGCTTTATATCTCGAGTTGAAGGGAAGTGAGAGAGGGAAGGGGATTGTTAGCATAAGGGTGGTTCTCCAATATATATACGCCGGTATACATATATTATAGTCATTTGGAGCTACTTGGTTCATAACACCCTTTAGAGTTACGAGTACTTAGACGTATTCGGAATTCAAGTGACCATTTTTGTATCACGTGAGTATGCCAACGGTGGCTTTGATAACCAGAGCCG
This sequence comes from Volucella inanis, assembly GCA_907269105.1. Taxonomy (NCBI): domain Eukaryota; kingdom Metazoa; phylum Arthropoda; class Insecta; order Diptera; family Syrphidae; genus Volucella; species Volucella inanis. The sequence goes on from OU026157.1 coordinate 21,947,396, forward strand.
GACCCTTGGTCCAGAGGTTTCAATAAGGATCTAGCTCTCCATGTTGAGGGTTTAGGATTGGGTAATCTTCCAATCCTGCAAAAAAGAAAAGACTTCAAAGACAACGAACAGCCTTGTCTGGACTCTCAACAACCACGTACTGCTGAAAAATTCGCGCAGGCCCTAGAATTCTATAAAGCAGAATCGCAATCAAAAAAATGCGATAGATTAGATCGGGCAAAAGGCAAATGAGAAATTTTGACTTGCTATTTCGCAGTGCAAAAAAGGAATACAACGCTTATTTCGATGTGGATTTGCCATTCGAGGAAGACTCGCCCAAAAAGTCATAAGTGCCTCATAAAAATCCTTATCGAGGTCAAATTTGCTAATATAAGCCTTATTTGGGTTCATGCTCTTACAAATGATAAGAAAGATGAATTAATTGACATCATAGATCAAACATATAGTCAACGATCTAGCTGCCACTAAAATTGAGCGAGTCATTGGAAAACTTTCCGATGCACTTTTTAATTTGCATCAATGATCTCTTGTCTGCTGCCTATAATCCAATATATTCCTTTGCTGATGACACAACTCACGTCCCTTTTCTTTGGCAGAAGATTAAGATTAAGAACGGCAGTGTATTGATATTAACAGCGGAACCAATTGGGGAACTATCAACAGAATGGAATTTAATATTTCCAAAACACAATAGCGTGTTTAAATAAAGCGAAACATCAAGCCATTATCCATGATCCATTATCCATCTAGCATAGTCGGAACCGTAAAACTTTCCATTCTCTGTATGTCTGTCTATGACAACTTTCTTTGGAATGACCACATGTCGTCAAAAATGTTGCGAAATGTCTAGGTTTCCTCTATTTACCATAAACAAATATTTCACCCCCTATGACTATATAAAAAAAAACATTGGTCCGATTTACTCAAGCAATACAAGACCTGCCAATGCTCCCGGAAAAATGCACTGTTGGGTTCGGTTTGTGGTACGGCAGAATCATTGGTCCATATATTTTCAAAGATGACTTTCGAACATTTTTTTGCCCAAAATGCACGAGCTGATCTTGGTTGACATGTGAGTTAGCAAGACGGTGCTACATGCCATACAGCACGCCAATCAATTGACCAATTGCGAAATGAGTTCAGTGAATAATTTATCTCTCGTTTTGGACCTTTAGTACTATTTTTTATGGAAATATATCAAATCGCTCGTTTATTCCGATAAACCAGCATCAATTTCAGCTTTGGAAGACAACATTATTCGTTTTATTTGCGAGATACCAGCCAATATACTCGAAAAAGTGATTCCAAATTGGACTCTCCGTATTGACTACTTAAAACATAGTCATGGTCAACATTTACAAGAAATAAACTTTAAAGCGCAAATGGCAAGCATTGGTTAATAACCGCAAATAAAAATTTAATACACTCATGCAATTAACCAAGCGCTTAAGTAATCACCTATAACGTGCAGCTCGCCTCTGGAACAGTCTTCCTACAGATACCAGTAAACTTTATACCCCTTCAATTCAAAAGTTGTATGACTTAAACATCTACAGAGATGCTATGAATTAAATGCAGAAGTCAATAAATAAATAGAGATTAAGGCACTGTGAGGACATCTGGAAGGTGCTCTAAATAGACGATTCACAACTAATGATAAACCAAACATTTAGGACGTACACACCTTTTTGGCACAAATTGAGGTAGTTGGAAAAGTTGATGTAGAAAAGTATGTCTACTAAGACCTGCGAAAAGATTTGCTGGACGTTGCCACCTATCGGAAACCGTATTTTGTAATACAATATTATGCAATCGATTACATATGAATTTATTTAAAAATACACCTGAAACGACTTCTCCCAATCCATATCAAAACGTGACTTGTTCTGGTACAAAATTGCAAAAACCCATTTTAGCAAAATTGTTGTTTTATACAAATTATTTCATGCAACGCAATGTAAGGATTTTTATCTTGAAATTGTCTCTGCCAGATTCAAATATAGTATTCGGTGTAACTAATTACAAAAATCAACCAACTGGGCGTTAGCACATGCACAGCATACTCCAAGCATCTGGAAATCCCAGGTTTGCCGCCCTATCTTGATGGAATCCAATTTGGAGTGCCAAACAATATCAATACCCAAAATCAAAACAATCGACTTAACAACAGTTCTATAGAGCATGTGGCACAGTCACTAGCCCACATTCAATGTAAAATAGAGAATCCACCCAAACGCCGAAAGTGTGTCTATGTCCAGTTTCAGCTGACTTTTGTTGTGACCTCATGGCAATTTTATTAATTCTTCGTTTGGGTGGTATTGGTATTAGACACTACTTGGGTACCTATTTTTCCTTTTTGTTTGTAGACAATTTTGCAATAAACTTCACCAATAGACGCCGGCTGTATTGGCTAACACTGCAACTGCCGCATACCAAAGCCTGATCTTGGTGCTTGCTTGAATGTAGCCGCAAACCTGTGCGGCAATGATATCTGTATACACTGTTGTCTGCGGTGAAAGTGTGCAACAGATTTTAGTATAAAAGTTGAAATAATTTCGTTTGATTAATCAGAACAAACTCAAAGCGTTCATTGAACAGCTGTGATCTCTCATTCCTCTTTTTTTCCCTCCAAAAAAAAACTCCAAACACACAGATCAACATGAAGGTAAACTGGATAGCCCTCTAGGGCGATTAAATCACTGATGACGTATATTAATTTTTTATTTAAATTTTAGTTCGCCATTTCTGCCGTAGTCATGTTGGCCCTTACAATGGGGGTTCAGTCGTCCATTCTGGCTGGTGTTCCTGGTCTGCTTGGACCTCTGGGTTACGCCGCCACCATTGCCCATCCAGGACCATTGCTGGCACACGGACCAGTATGGGGTGCGCATGGAATTCCAGCTGCTGTAAACATTGCTGCTGCTCCTCTTATCTCTGCTGCTGCACATATTCCAGCTGCCGTTGCTGTTGCTCCACATGCTGCTGTAGCTGCAGCTATTCCAGCGCATGGTGCTACTTATGTTGCCAAGACACGTGGTGCTGTGCATACAGCTCCACTGGCCGGCCATATTCAATCTGCTGCTTCTATTAACGTGGCTCCAGCTCCAGGAACCTGGTAAACTGGTTAATACCATTGCCATAAAGATGCCATCACAATTGCCACACATTGCCCACCTCTGTAGATTTATGTACTTGCGTCAAAGTTTACTGCCATCGTTGCCATGATAAGAAAACTTCCTCTTTCGTCAACAGCTTTCTTATAATTTTTTATTCTTTTTTTCAACTTCTTATTCTTTCTTGAAGATTCTACGAATGGTTTTGTTTTATTTATGTTTATCTGTTGCATATCTTCATTCTCTACGCCTACCTACATACATTTACTTTAAGCCTCACTGTCTTCTATACAATACTTTTTCTAAACTTTATTTTATGTTTATGTTTAATTTTGCAACAATTATAAGATTGAAACGAAAATGAAATTGGCTTTTTATTTGTCTAAAATACAAAAAGGATTTTCCTGTCAAAGACATGACGTCTGCTTTTACTCTGATATTAAAAACAGCCGGACAAATTTCAGGTTCAGATTTTATTGCTTAAGCCTCTTTTTGTCTTGATTCAGGATGCCTTTGTCCACAATTTTGACTGTTTCACTAAGAGGAATAAGTCAAGGTTTGGAATTTTTTTCCCTAAAGTGATACCAACCCCAGAAGGTCAAACTTATCAGAAATTTAGGCTCATTTCAAATATAGCCCTCCTATCAAATGGTTTGAAATAATTACGTTAAAATAAATGAATTGTCATTTTGGTGCTTTAAATATATTTTCGTCCAAACAACTTGACTGCTCCATTACAGTTATTGAAGATATAAGGGTTCGAGATGTGGGTAAAACCCACTTTTGGACTTTTCAAAAGCCTTTGGCATAGTAATTTGGGCGCTAATAGCTCTCAGGGCTGAACAACTTTTCGGTGACCTCCATCAAGCTAATATCTTTCTTCCTATTTATACAATAGAAGCCATGCTGTGGTGGTTCATAATTGTATTTCAGAATTCCTTCCTATATTTAGAGGTGCAACAAAAGGATCGATTCTCGTTCTACTTTTGTTCTCATTCCACATAAATGAGCTTCCTTCGACTATATTACAGATATTGTCCCTAATGGGCCTTGGTTTTGACGTAATAACCATATACCCATGATTCGTCACCAGTTATGAACCTTTGGATCAAGTCAGGATCATCATTGACGTCATTCAAGAGATCCTGAGTGATGCTCATGTGATTTTCTTCTGATCAAAATTAACAAGTTTCGGAACAAACTTCGCTGACACAAATCTAATGCCCAAAACATCCGAAAAAATTGCATGACACAAGCCAACCGATATGCCAACATCCTCAGAAACTTCAATTTTCGGTAATTCGACGATTTTGCAAAACAATTTTTTTCGCAGCTTCGACGTTTTCATCTTTTGTTGAAGTGTTGGGGCGTCCAGAGCGAGGTTCGTAATTTGCATCTTCTCGGCGATCTTGAAAGAGCTTGTACCGCTTGTAAACATTTTTTTTACTTAGAACATGCTCAACGTATGCCACTGTTGACATTTCAAGTCTTTCAAATCACTTGATTCAATTTTTTACACAAAATTTGATGCAAACTCTTTGTTCCATTTTTTATAACAGTTGAAAATCGCCGATCACACCAAAACACATCTAACCTTTCTATCTGTTAAAAACAAACTAAGTATGCTATGTACTTGAAACTGTGAAAACATATTCGGAACATGTGTACCAACACAGCAAAAAAAAAAAAAAAAAAAAAATCGATAACACTGATCAACAAAAAAAAATATTTACTTTTTACTCGCAGATAAAATTATGTGATTCATAATCGTTGGAGTTTATTGAATTAGGAAAAAATAGCCAGATCACATCGGGATTTTGTGAGAAAACGCTTTTTTGAACTTAAGAATTTAACCAAAAATATTACCGAAAAATGTTATTTCTTGTAAAATTTTGTTGTTTTTTTGGAAGCATCTGCATTCTGTTTATAAGAACACCTCGGAGTCTCTCATATGAGCTACCAGCAGTAATCTGCCAACATTGATGGCTCCCATTTTCCTTGGTACCGTTGCTCTATTGCAGCAATGTCTTGGTGGAATCTCTCGCCGTGCTCATTGCTTACATCACCCATATTTTCATTAATGAAATTGAGATGAGAATGCAAAAAATGAAGTTTTAGGGACATGTAGCATCCCATTTTATGATAAGCATCCAGCATTTTCTTTATATCATCTGCATAACCTGGAGTCTTATTGTTACCTGGGAAGTTTTCTGCTACTTTCACAAATGAACACCAAGCCTGTTTTTCTAATAAATCCAGAGTAGGAATGAAAGCTGCATCTTTTATAAGCTTTCTAATGTCTGGACCCACAAAAATACCTTCTTTAATTTTTGCTTCGCTTAGTGATGGGAACTTTTGTTTCAAAAAATTGAAACCAGGTTGGTCTTTCTTCATCGCCTTTACAAAGTTTTTAATAAGATCCAATTTGATATGTAATGGTTGTAGAATAACACTCTGTGGTTTGATCAATGAAGGATTCCTTATATTTTTTTCTCCACAAATAAAGTTTGTTCTTATAGGCCAATCTACTCTCACAAAGTGCTCCGATCGTGCTCTACTATCCCACTCACATAAAAAACAACAAAATTTGGTGTAACCTATTTGTAGTCCAAGAAGTAGAGCAACAACTTTTAAATCCGAACATATGGACCAGTTATATTTTTTATATTCAATTTTTTTCCAATATAAATTTTATAACATAACATAAATGAAACCTACATTTAAATTCACACCATGCGCTAGAGGTATTGAAGGAAACTTATTACCATTATGAAGCAATACAGCTTTCAAACTAGCCTTTGATGCGTCGAGGAATAGCCGCCATTCTTCAGTTTTGTGCTCATAACCCAGTGACAGCATTAAGCCATTAATATCATTACAATACAATAAGTTATCGGCTTTCGAAAAATAAGGAACAAATTCACTTTGTCGCGTACGGTACTCTGTAATTTTTACCTCAGGCTTGAGCAGATTCCACTACTTTAACCTTGAGCACAGTATTTCAGACTTTTGTTTTGACAAATCCAAGTCATTAAGCTCAATCTGACTGATGAGATGTGGTGCATCAGAAGATGTAGGGAGCTCAAATTCGGGATCATTAATGATTTCTTCTGAACAATATGACGAACTTATTTCTGTGTCCGAAAGGCATCCGGAAGGTGGCTTTGGAACTGGCCGAATTTCTGTATGAGATGCTGATCTTGTTACAGAACAGACATCTGCATATTTAATGGAATGCTTTAATCTTCGAGAAAATTCCTTCACATTGGTCCAACAAAAGTAACAATCTGTGTGACTCTGGGGCTCTCTCCATATCAAAGGCATTCCAAAAAGCATTGCAGAAATTGACCCGTTAAAACAACTAGTTAGCTGTCGGTGACACCCAAGGCAGCAAATGTGTAGTGCCCAGAGTTTATCCTGATGGTTTATTTGCCGTTAGGTTGCTATACGTGACCTGAGCAAAATATTACTTTTCCCGTTATCTAGAGGTCGAGTACTGTAAGAAACACTATTCAGTATGTCCGAGTATTTTTCACTGTTGCCCGTGAAATTCCAAAACACCCACGTATCTGCATTGCTGCTAGTCCGCTTGTGAGATTTTAAATATGAATCATCCAATTATTTGTCTGTTAACCCTTTTATCGAAACTAAACTGAACCTACTAGATACTTTTAAAAAAGACTCATAGCACATACACTATGCCACAGGCGACATTCCCGGTTCCAGATATTTTTTGTATGGAACATTCCGACATAATCTCTATTATTTACCTTTTTGACGGCTATAGCTCCTTTTTTTTTACTATAACATTATCTAAACTATTTCAATAGGTTATCGTTCAAATAACAGGGGGCTAATTTTTGGAAAATGTCATACTTTTGCCACCACTTGTTATTATGGCGAAACAAGAAGATTTTGCTAATAAGTTTTTTATGTAAATATAGCTCGCGCTAAATATCAAAAAAAAAAGAAACAAAAAAAAAAAAAGAAAAAAAAACCACGTGCTTAAAAATAAAATAAATTATCTACCTGTGTTTGTATTTTATTTATTATTTTTGTTTTTTTGTTGAGAAACGATTGACTGACAATTTGATTAACTGAATTTATTGTCGAAAATAAAAAACTTGTTTTCAGCTCAGTGGTGATGAGTAAGAAGCACTCGCTTATTTTTTTCTACTTTTAAACAAGCAAAATTCGTTTCGCAGTTGGAGGTATTAAACCATAATTCATAGTTTTTGTTTTCGGATTTCACATTTTTCTGGGTCTTGGAACTTTAGTAAGAATAAAAAAATTGTTGATCTCTTCTTGCATAAGCATATTTGAAAATACGTTTAGAATGGCATTATCGGGAAGGCGGCGTAACACTTTCAGCATGTTCCTAAAACTCTATTGAAAAGACAGTTTTTAGCATCCCATACTGAATTTTGTTCCATTTATTCAAACAGCTCCAAGTGTATTCTATTTAGCTATGATTTGAGATAATAAAAAAATCTTTTGAGTTCAATAACTGGGAACTAATTCGTCAGGTTCGAAATCACTCAAATAATGCAGCTTCTAAGTTAAGTACATCATTAGATTCAAAATTACTGTGAAACCTGCGTAGCATTGCTCTTAGTTCTGAACGCTTGCTAGATCCTGACAGCAACGAGACTTTTATCAGGGGGATTTGACAGTCTTGTGCTTCTTTAAAAAAAAAAAAAATAAATAAATTACCACCCAAATGAGTATGATTACACATAAAGTGCCTGAACAGGTATTAAGTTTTTAGGGAAAATGGGACAAAGAGAGAAAGAACTATTTTTGGGCTCAGTGGTTATTTCGTTACATGAGTGGCATCCAACATTTAATGGGAAGACTAAATTATTAGTGAACATTGCTTGGTTTTGTATAGGGTCCAATAGGGACTTGACAACTTTGAATTTAATTTGTGAACGCACTCTTTCACTAATCATCAAATTGTCACCGTCAATTTATTCAGTAAACTCAATATTTTCATCATGGTAAAGTACACTAACGAACAACGTCTGCAAATTACAAAATTTTCTACAGATATCCGAATTCGGTGACTGCAACTTTAAGAGCGTTTACTCCTAATTTCGGTCGTAATTCTCGCCCTAGTAGACAGGCAATAACAAGTTTAGTGCAAAAATTTGAGTCTACATATTCATTGTGTGATGAGATAACGGGTTGGTCGAAGTGTCGAAAATATCGCTGCCGTTCAGACATCCGTAGCAAACGATCCAAATCAGTCAATTCCACAGCGTTCTCAAGAATTGGGCATAGCTCAGACCACATTATGGCGTATTTTGCGTAGGGATCTTGGTTTACACCCATACAAGATCAAGCTGACTCAAGAATTGAAGCCGATGAACCATTTGAAGCGACGTACGTTCTCCGATTGGGTTCTGGAGAAGATGCGCCAAGATGATGAATTTCATCGCAAAATCATCTTCAGTGACGAAGTTCATTTTTGGCTCAATGGGTTCGTCAAAAAGCAAAATATGCGTTATTGGTCAGGTGAAAACTCATATGTGCTTCATGAATCACCACTTCATACACAAAAAATAATTGTTTGTTGCGGTTTGCATGCCGGCGGCGTTATTGGGTCATGATCGTCACGTTACTGTGAATGGTCAGCGTTATCGCGCCATGATCACCGATTATTTTTATCCCGAATTGGAAGATATGGACTTGGACGACATGTGGTTTCAACAGGATGGTGCCACAAGCCACACAGCACACGCTACAATCGATTTATTGAAGAGTAAGTTTGATGAGCGTGTCATGTCAAGACATGGGCCAGTCGATTGGCCGCCTCGTTCGTGCGATTTAACGCCGCTTGACTATTTTTTGTGTGGCTACGTTAAGTCATTGGTTTATGCCAACACGCCGACGACGTTGGAAGAGCTCAGAGCCAACATTGAATGCGAAATAGCGGCCGTTTCGGCCGAAATGTGTGGCCGAGTCATTGTAATTTGGGTCCAAAGAATCGACCGCTGCAAACGTGCCCGCGATGGCCATATGAACGAAGTCGACTTCCATTCATAAATGTTTCGATTGTACTTCAAGCCAATAAAAAAGTTTTTGAAATATCTCAAATGCTTTGTCTTTTATTTAAAAAAAAAAAAAGTTGTCAAGTCGTTATTAGAAAACCCTATTAATAATAATTAATTATAAAATCAAATCAAATCAAACTTATTCAAGTCTTGGAATTAGACAGATTAGATAAATGTATAATAAAAGCCTTAGCTTAGTACCTATTCCCTGGATCTTCATCAAGGCTATACCTTACCACTGTTGATTTTGCTAGTAGCTTTGTCAGGAAGCAAATTCTTAATTTCTGTTCCTGAAAATTGTAAAGGGTGATTCATAGTAAAGTTTGATTTATAATGTAAAACAAAATACATAAATTTGAAAGCTAACTTAAAATCTTTATTATTTGTTAAAAGAACAATTTGTGGCATTTATTTTTTAAAAATGGTATTGTGTAAATATTGGCCACGACTAAGTTTGAGGTGGTCCATTCGGAAGGTCTAATTTTGGGTTACTCGTTCGAGCATGGCGGTTGTTATTTTGCGGATAACCGAGTACTGTTGGATTCCAAAGCGTCAATCGTATTTGGCTTATTCCTGAAGACCTGAAACTTCACATATCCCCATTAACGGTAACATTCAGATTTGCTTCATTTTTGAAGAAATATGGACCAATGATTCCACCAGCCCATAAACCACACCATACTGTTGTTTTTATTGAATGTAATGGTAGCTCTTGGTACTCTTCAGGTTTTTCACCAGCCCAAATGCTTATTAACGTATCCATTGAGCCAGAAATGGACTTCATTACTGAACAAAATTTCACGCCCATTTACTGAAAATATGACGCAAATTCAACTCGCCTGGCTTCATTTCTTTTACAAGTTGAATTTTGTACGCTTTTAGACCGAGATCCTCACGTAAAGAACGCCAAGCCAAGCTGCTGAGAACGACGACGAATCGATTTGTCACGATCTTCGCATATACTCTCAGTTACAGCTACTATAATCCCTTCACTGTATACTGAACAAGTTGGACACGCTGTTGTGGTGCGAGTCTTTCCGTGATGATTTCCTAAACGAACAAAAATTATGAAGCAGTTTGATAGGAGTCACGCGTGATCTGTCAAAAAAAGCCTATTGAAAATCAAACCTCACGAAGCATCACCTCTTATAACTGGATTATTTAACGGACTTGAATAATTTTAATTTAAAGTCAAACTTTACTAAGCTAAATTTAATATAAAAGAAACAATATATATTTTAAGGTTGTAGGTATGATCCAATTCAATGATAACATTAATGACTTTGTCAAAAACTCTAAACAGCTTACAAGACGACGCAAACGGTCAATTGGCTTTCATCTTTGTTATTTGATAAGTCAAATGCAAAATTGGGTTAATTAAATAATCATTTTCCTGCCCTTTTTTGGAGAGGGAAAGTCCAAGGATATAATAAATATTTTTCATTACTTCAGAGATTAGCTTTTATAGACTTTGGTCAGACTCCGGATTTTAACACATGGGCTGAAAAGTCAGTGCCGTTTTATAGTAAAACACAAAATTTTTGCAAAATTCAACTTTATTTATCAATATAGTTGCCTTCGAGGGCGATACATTGATTGAAACGATTTTTCAATCTTTCGATACCAGTTTTGTAGTACGACTTCGGTTTACCCTCAAAATAGGCCTCTGTTTCGGCGATGGCCGATGAAGAAGGTCTTAAATCTCTTTCCGGCGAGCATTCTTTTGAGGTCTGCGAACAGGAAATAGTCGCTGGGGGTCAAATCTGGAGAATACGGTGGGTGGGGAAGCAATTCGTAGCTGAATTCATTCAATGTTGCCATCGTTTTCATCGACTTGTGACACGGTGCATTGTCTTGATGAAACAGCACTTTCTTTTTCTTCAAATTCGGCCGTTTTTCTGCGATTTCGTCCTTCAAACGCTCCAACAACGCAATGTAATAGTCGCTGTTGATAGTCTGCCCCTTTTGGAGATAGTCGATGAAAACTATCATTCGTAATCATTTTGTGGAATTTTTGACGCTTTCATCTGAAACAGCCTCTTTAGGACGTCCACTCTGTGCATTATCTTCGGTGCTTGTATGACCACTTTTAAATTTTTCAATCTACTTGCGAATGGTTCGTTCGGCTGGTGCAGAGTCCGGGTAACACTTATCAAGCCATTTCTTTGCATCGGCTGCAATTTTCCCATCAAAAAGCAACGATTGATTTGAATCCATTTTTTTTTTCACAATAACAAAAGTTGCTTCACTCACGACGCTATATCTCGAGAACTAATCGTCCGACAGTTGTCAAATTTATACACGTATCTTTTGAAAGCTGGTACTAACTGAAAATGGTATGGATTTAATTCAAGTGTTTCCCTCTCTTAGAAACGGCCCATGTGTTATTTACCCTTCCCGGTTTTTCAAAGTATGATTCAATTTTCTTTATTATTGAATTATATCTAATGATACTCGCACACAAAGAATTTATGTGTTCAAAAATTATCGTAGAAGACTTGCCTATTTTTTGTCGTTTGAGCCTAGATAATAGTGCAACCTACGAACGTGCGCGGAAGAGACTAAACTAACCTAAAGCACTAAACGTAGTTGAACTCCTGAAGTCATGCGATCACATTGGGACATAGTATCCAACAAGACTCATAATTGCTTGCAAAGAAGTTTTGTATTTTTAGAACAATTTTGAGGAAAGAGGGGATTAGGTGAGGCCTTTGGCGTAGCCTTACCATTACTTCAAACTCAGATTCTTTGGTCACTCCTTTGGTTCAATATAATATGCACATAATAGTTCAGTTGCCTTGCCATTGCTTTAAGCGTAATGTCCATGAGATGAAAGTCACCTCACATTTTCTTGAAATTTGCGATGTTTTATGATTACTCAAAAGAGATTTTCTAGTCTCGGTTCTCTGTTCTCGGAGAAAGCCCATTAATACTGCAGCAATTTCTGATGTTCTTTTAAGATAACACAACCAACAGACAGTGCAGCTCAACACCTGAACCTTAAATCTGTTGATAGTATCGAAGACCATAGGAGTCGATACATGATAGTTTAGTTCAGTCAATAGATGTACTTATGCATACCGTCAAACTTGTGCTGCGAAAGGCACCCCAAATTTCCATGAAGATACTCAAGGCATTCTACCTTCCAGATTATAAAACGAAATCTCATATGATCTCCCGCGTAGGTATGGATACTGTATTTTTTACGCAGGATATACCTATACGCAAAGAAGACACTCAACCATCATTTTAAATGCGCTACAACAGGGCGCTATTAAAATGATCGGATTGCAGCTCTGAGCGAGCGAATGAAGGTCCAGCCTTACTTCAAGTTAATCTTAAGTGATCTGCTTAGAAGTTTTCAACGTCCCCTTCGCTACTATGGGATGAATATTTTTGGCATAGAATCACTTTATCCTAGGAGTTCCGCTTTGATTGCAAATATTTTCTGTTGTGAGCTCGCTGTTACAGCTAATTGACGTAATAATTTCACTCTTCGTCAGAGAGGATATTTCTAACCTTCATTTGGTCTCCGTGACTTTTATAAAAATGGTATTTTCTCGAAATCTTATTTCTGTCTATTCGAGATCCAACCGTTCTGGTTGTAGAGCCGGATTCATTCAGACATTGTATACAACGTAATGTCATAATATGAATTGGCTTCCATTTTGTTAGAAATGAAAAAAAAATTGGACTCTGTTTCCACGAAAAGTTTATTTGAAGGTGTAAAATTGACGACATTAAGTTGAAAAAATGACAGCGGACAAATGACCACCTCCTGAGTTGAAGCATACTTTTGCTCGCGGCATTTTGAATTGTTGCTCGCAAAACATATGGGTCCAAATTGGTGATTTCTTCTCTAATGTTTGCTTTCAAGACTTGAAAGTTTTGTTAGTTGTAGTTAACGCGAGATTTCGAAAAGCCTTAAAGGAAGAAGTATGGCGGCGTCGGATCTTGCCATCGCCCCAAGCTGTGTGAGCGGTTGCACCATTCTGCTGGAACCAATAAAGTTTGAGTCCCAATTCGGCAACTTATGGAAAAAAAAATCGTTTATCATTTGTCTGTAGGGCTTACGGAGGTGCCGCTGGCGTCCTCCAAATAAGAACCAAGCACTTTTTCACTGTAAATGTCGCACTAAATGAGACACAACGGCTCTTCACTTTCATGTGGATTCTCCGTGTTCCAGATACGCACATTTTCCGGAAATTGGCTTCGTTTCTTATTGTATTATGATTTTGGATACGAAATCATTCTTCTCTCGCAATAAGTTTAACAGAGTATGGAAGTAAATTATTCTCATTGAAACGGGATGCACGGGTTGCACTTTAAAATGGAATATCTTCAGCTCTTTCACCGAAGTTCGACGCAATGAACGTCTGCTGGGTCCAAATCGTGTGCATCGTTGTCTCGTCGAAGTTTGTGGACTCTCTCGGACGTCCTCGGTCACAGTAGCGAGACTCTCGTGACATCTCAAGTGGACCCAGTTTGAACGAGACCCTCAGGCAAATGCTTAATTGTTCGCACACATGTCGCAGGACGACGTTGAAAACGAAGACGAAATTAACGCTGCGTTAAAACAAAACACTGGAAATTGATTAAATAAGCAAAAGCAATAGTTCCGCGTTTTTCAAGTGTGTAGCGCTCCATTGCTTATTGTCAACTAATTCTGTATCTTTCTACAACACAAATGTCAAAGCATTAGGACACTTCACGTCATTTGCAAAAATTATGGCATGTTCATCTTATGACATCCATCTTGCTTTTTGATTGATATACGGGTATGCTTTATTTTACCGGGTGCTATAATTCTACAATTGCTTTCACCTATTCAAATAAGTGGTTCCCCTTCAAACCAAAAGAGGTCAACCAATTTTTCGTAGGCATCTGCTTAGGAAATATATGAACTGGCTGTATCTCCGCTGCATCATATCCTCAATTCAAATATCGCAAAGATAAATGCACCTATTCTAAACTGCAGTGAAATATTGCTAACTTATATCGCCTCGAATCGCATGATAGAACGTGCTTCAAAGTTTGAAAGTAATTTCCAGACAACGTCCAAGCAAATGTTTACTTTCAGTAGTATCTTGGAATTACAGCGTCCAAATTTCCTAGCACAAGGCGGCGCAAAGTTTATCATCAAATTTTGTTTTTGAAGTACTTTTTTACTTAATAAAAAAATGATTTCGACTGATGGAAATCTTTATTTGGACCGTTACAAGTTTTTCTGTTAAGTAAAAAAGATGATATCCGCCAAGTGGCTGCCGCCAGTGTTGATCAACCTTTGTGCCCGTTTTATCGTATTTTTCATGACTTTTTGCAAGATTTCCGCTGATAACTGTTCGAATTCGTTGCGAATATCCTCCTTAAGGGCTGCGATTGTCTGAGACTTGTTGGCATAAGCCTACGACTTCAAGGAGCTCTAAGAAAAGAAGTCTGGGATAGTTAAATCGGGCGATCTTGCTGTCCATTCCAAATCGTCAAAACGGGAGATAACGCGACCAGGAAACTCTTCCTTCACAATATCCATTGTGGCTCGTGCTGTGTGTGCGGTTGCACCATCTTGTTGAAACTACCATACATGTTCCCCAAGTCCCGCTCATCCAATTTCGGTAGTAGGAATCCAGTAAGTGTGACCGTATTGCCGATGGCGTTCTCAAAAAAATATGGCCCAATCACTTCCCCTGCGTGAACGCCGCACCACAAAGTGCCTTGAGTGGATGTAATGGCTTTTCGTGCATCACACGCGCATTTTCAGTGCCGTAGAAATGAAAATTTTGCTTATTGACGTAACCGCTTAGGTGGAAATGCGCTTCGTCGCTCATGATGATTTTCGACACAAAATCGTTCTCTTCGTTGTTGAGATTGAGGATGAATAACAGTAATTTCACGTGACTGACGATCAGGAGGCATTAACTGATGCACTGTTTGCACTTTGTATGGAAACATGTGTAAGTTTTACACTAAAATTCGCTGTAGTCTGTAGTCTGGTGATGCCCAATTGCGTGGCCAGTCGTCTGGTTGATGTTTCTTCTTTCTCAGGGACATCGGCAGCCACAGCCGGGATATGCTCGCCGAACGGCCATTCCAGTGGCGGTTATGCCCTGCATGGTCTACTGTGGCTCCACTCTTTTCGAGTTGAGTAGTTAAGCGCCGGAATGCTTGACAAGTTTCGACGACACGATTAGGAAATCGATGTCGAGTACAGCTGCTGATAACTCTAAGTAACTCTTTAAAGGTAGCTTTACGCTGGTCTTCATACCGAACCCCTGTGAGAGTTGCTATTATACTTGCTTAGAGCTGCGAGTTAGTCTGACTTCCTTCATGTTCTTTCACACTGCTTTGGGAATGCATTGTCTATTTGCAAGACTGTGCTTCAATTTTTGAAAGAAAGAGTTGAAAGTTGTAATCGACATTGTGGGTTCTTGTGACACACCAAGTTTAGAAGAAGTGTCTAATTCGGCTATTTAAAACGGCATCGTATTTTTGGGACACTTCCCTTTTGCTAAGCACCTTTGAACGCGGAATTTTCAATTCTATTCGAGCTAGGCTCCACTATTGATGACGTATTCCGGTAGTATACTGTCCAGCCGCGTTTATTTACTTGAAAGCTTACTCGATATTGATACCGCATTTAGCAAAGGACTTGGGGTAATGAAGTAAGCCATGAATGGAAATTACGGGAAGCATGTGATTACCTTTCCTCAGTATAAAGGCATTTAGAAAACTCCAGCTCAATTCATTATCAATCAGATAGGTGATATCACCATTAGAGTGGGGTTACTTTCACTTTTTTAGATATCCAAATCTCCCAATGGGAAAATACTGAGTCGAGACAGGTCTAATACGCAACCAAATATACTGCTCGAAAATACAGTGAATGGCTATTTCTAGCACAGCATCGCTATTATATTGGGTCTATAACTTATTCGTGCGGTTTGCTAAGAGATGGCGTAACTTGTATTATTCCATTGGAACATGCGTTGGAAAGCTACTGTCATTGTACGGCATTTCAGTATATGTCATTCATTTAAAGCGTAAAGAACAATAATTTTTTATTCACTCAAATATGTCGAACTTTGTACCTGAAAAGGTGTTTTTGCGGGGAGTTCTTCTTTATGAAGAAAACTGCTGCCGAAAATCATCGTATTTTGGTGGAAGTTTATGGTCAACATGCGCTAGCTGAGCGAACGTGCCAAAAGTGGTTTGCACGATTTAAAAGTGGTGATTTTGGCTTGACGATGAACGACCTGGGCAGCCAAAAAAGTTTGAAGATGAAGAACTTCAAGCATTACTCTATGAAGATTGTTGCCAAACACAAGAGCTCGCAGAATCTTTGGGTGTCAATCAAGCAGCCATTTCAAAACGTTTAAAAGCAGCTGGATATATTCAAAAGCAAGGAAATTGGGATCCACATGAACTCAAGCCGAGAGACGTCGAAAGGCGGTTTTGCATGTCCGAAATCCTGCTGGAACGCCACAAAAGGAAGTCATTTTTGCATCGGATTGTTACTGGTGATGAAAAATGGATCCATTACGACAACCCCAAGCGCAAAAAATCATATGTGAAACCCGGCCAACCAGCCAAATCAACGGCAAAGCCGAATATCCATGGCGCGAAGGTAATGCTCTGTGTTTGGTGGGATCAGATGTGTGTGCTGTATTATGAGCTGCCAAAATCGTGTGAAACCATCAATGGACAACGCTACTGAACACAATTAATCCGTTTGAGGAAAGCAGTAGTCGAAAAACGCCCGGAATATACGACCAGACACAAGGCAATAATTTTCCATCATGACAACGCTCGGCCCCACGTTGCTATTCCGGTTAAGAACTATTTAACAGTAACAGACCTTGAACCTTCTGACTACCATTTGTTCCGGTCGATGCAGAACGCCCTCACTGAAATACGGTTCACATCAGAGCAGAATATCAAAAATTAGCTTGATTCATTCTTGGCTGCCAAGCCGGCGCAGTTCTTCTGGGATGGGATCCACAAATTGCCAGAAAGATGGGAAAAAGTCAAAGCTTCAGACGGGAAATACTATGAATAATACTATTGTACATGTTTTTCTAAAATAAACGTTCAAAAATGAAAAAAAAAAACCGCACGAATTAAATTACATACTCAGTATGTATGTATATACTTATTGCTAGGTTCATAGATGATCGCGAATGATGCTATAGGATCATTTTCTCAATTCAAAATTAAAAGAAATTCTCTTAGCCGTTCTTATTAAAATATTTTGAATATTGTGTAAAAGATTTTTTCTAACATACTGTTTCTAATGAGTAAGGCAGTTGAAATATATTCAATTCTCTGGCGGGCCTGCAACAGAGTAATGATGCGGCAGGACAAGGTCACAGCTTTATGTGTAAGAGATTTCGACAAAAACAGTGCACAACCAAAGGTGACTGGATAGTAAACATAACATACCAGTTGGTAATGCTTATTGAATAACCTCCTTCTCTCCTTGTTTGTCCGTTTTGTTGTAGTAAAATCGTCGTAAAAAAAGCAACTTTTCGTTCGAAATATCTAGGTATGTCGTTAACAACTTTTTGAACATTGCGCGTCTTTTATCATCGCATAGACTTATACTATTCACCGGATCAGTATTCATCTCAATCGTTTGTTTAGTTGCTCTTCAAGGTAGGGCCGTGTCTTCCATAGCAAGATACAACACAATTTCTAACATTTACGATCTCATATAAACTAGATGTATCCGTATTTCACACCTGTGCTAGACAGTTGCAGAAAACTCATCAAACTTGAAGAAGAAAATTTGAATTGCAATGAAGGTTTTGAAATTGAATTTATGAAAATTTCCCAATCGGACTTTTGAAAGGTACATATGTATGTACGCAATGCATACTCGTATTTTACTTTTTACACGCGTAAAAGTACATGCTTCATGCTTCACCACTTCATTAACCTAGCTCTTGATTGTATGCATTTGGCGCAGGTATAAAATTGATTGTTTATTGGCCTCGTAGAACGAGTGTATTTGTAATAATTATTCATAACCACAGGTACATGACCATAAGATACAAAGTATTATTTATAAGCATATTTATCTGTTAGTCATAAGTGAAATTAATAATATCTGAGGCTGTGCCTCTGGTTTCTATTTCCAATATATCTACAAATCTCCAGTCTAAGTAACACTTGTCTTCAAATCTAATCAAAAAGAAAAAAGTCTCTCCTGGTGATCTGGTTCCAAACCCTAAGTAAAGTCGAGGAAATAAATTCCAAAATTTCTGTTGACCAAATTTATGGTAATATCGCATGTGGTCTTTGCCACCAATCCCACGATAATTCATCGGTACTGCATATTCGTATCGGGGGGAAATATTCGCGTCAATTAAATTGCAACCAATGCCAATGACTAGGCGTACACCAACCATGTGCACCACTTCTTTTCGTTTGAACAGTGAAAGGTTGGGTTCGGTTCGTTTGGAGTATATAAGTTGCACAAATTCGGTTGATCAAATCAGAATCAGTTTCAATCGTTCATTGAACAGTTTACCTATTCACTAAAAACAACAAAATACTCAACATGAAGGTACAGGATTCTCGATTGTACTTCAAGGATACCGAGGAAAACTAATTTAAAAATTCGTTTCTTCTAATTACAGTTCGTCCTTGCTGCCGTAGTCGTGTTGGCCGTTGCCATGGGAGTTCAATCTTCATTGATTGCTGGTGTTCCCGGTCTTGGTTTGGGAGTTCATGGTCTTGGTCTTGGTTTGGGAGTTCCCGGAATTGGACTTGGTCATGGTCTTGGAGGAATTGCTGGACCAATTGGTGTTCATGGATCGCTTTTGGCACCAGGTGCTGGATGGTGGGGCTCACCTTTAATTGCACCACACATCCCAGCAGCTGTTAATATTGCTACTCATCCACATGCTGGTATTGCTGTTGCTCAACAAGCTGCCCTTGCTCCTGCTGGTCATGGAGCTACTTATGTTGCTAAGACACGTGGTGCTATTCATACTGCTCCACTGGCCGGACACATCCATTCAGCTGCATCGGTAAATGTTGCTCCAGCTCCAGGTACCTGGTAATTCTACCTCACAAACAGTCTGTTCATTTAAAAATAACTTCTATCGATACCGAGATAAGGATAAGTAATCTTCACCTACCGAACCATATGTTTATAGTTTTGCAAAGTTCAATGAAAAATTGATTCAATTAATTAAATCATTTTGTGTTTTTATTTTTTATTATTGGAGAGGGTGTTTACTTTCTGACATCTTGTGATGACTAAATGCTCATATTTTAGCCGCATTTGTTTCAATATCTGTTTCAATCAACGTACCAGTGTAATTTAGCTGTGTTTCTATCCAGCGTATGCAAGTAGTTGAAAATGATTTTGAAGAATTTTGCCTCCGTTGTTGACATTTCCTCTGGTGTTGTAATGATAAAATGAAATGACATTTCATCACTTTGTCTACAATCTTTTGTGACGTTTACAGTCTCCAGGAGTTTCCTTTCGAGCAGCGAGCGCTTTTTAATATCATTCTATACAAAAAGATACCCCTTTTATGACATTTCTATCGTGGTGCAAATATCTATTTAAGTGAGTGCTTATCTGACCGAAAACAGGACTGAAAGATGTTATCTATACCCGAATTTAAGGAAAACTATTCCTCTTTATTTGGCGATATTTCTTCCGACCAAATGTTAAAAATCAGTCCTTGTATGGTCTTAACAAATTAGAGAGGTTCCACCAGAGCTAGAAAAGCCATCTGATCTTAAACAAAAATTTAAATTAAAGTTGAAAGATTCGATCTTCTTACCGGCAGAACTTTTTCATATGAATGACGGTGAATCTTCTGGTGAACTTAATTCATCATTTCTACAGGTCTCCATTTGGATAATTGATCTTTCTAATCGGAGAGAACTTCTACGCTTCTTAACCACTAAGTTTCCTTGATCTCTTGTTTTTCCTCAGGAGAGGCTTGACGTCATTTCTTCTTAAAATAATGGAAAGAGTAATAGTTGTTCATATCAGAGAAAATATAGATAAAAGTAAACATTTGCATACAAACCAATACGCTTATAGAAAGAAATGATCTATGGAAGCCGTCTTTTTAAATCTTGTTTCGATTTGGACTTTCCTTGATATTTTAGGTCTGGTAATACCGGTAACGATTTAATTTCAAATCCAATGGAACTTAGAAATATTGAACACCCGATCCGCAGAAAGGTAAGGGCTATGCTCGAAAGCTGTAGAACAAACTTCGCTTTGGCCAGACATCAATTACTGTTTCAGCAGCAAAAGACCCTCAACATGGAAGTGTTCATTCACCACTTCTGTGGTAACTTGTTATCCACGACTTACTGGTCGAACCAGAAAATTTAGGCGATTAGTAACGTCCACGATTTGATCAATTAAAGCAAAATGTAAAATGTCCTAAAACTCAGTCAGTTCAGTTTGTATACATTTTTATTGTATCACTTAATTTACTCTTACTTGCTAGACAAATAAATGCTTAAAAATTAGCTTAATTAACTTAAAATTATCTTATTTTAACTTACTGGCCCCATGCGAGCACTCTAAGTTAAACCTTACACTTAAATTATGTCTTTCGACGTATCTTACTACTATAGTATACTATTTCTATTCATTATCATTAAAACTAAGAAAACATTTTTTACAAAAAAAAAAACTTAGTGACCTGACTTTTTTTATTTTATTATAAAACATAAAACTAAAATCCTACAAACTACTTAAAATTAAATCTTAATTTACTTAACCTACTTACATCTAACACATATGTATCTATATATATATATATACATAATATACAAATATATGTATATATATATATATATATGTTCTTTTTTTCATTTTCTATTTTTTTTTAAATTTTTTGTTTTGGTTTTTATTTATTTATTTTTTTTCTTAAATCTACCTTAATCCTACTTAAAAACTATGTAAGCCGGCCATGGCTAAAAAAATTAGGCGACCCACTTTGATTCACATGAAGCTACCAAGTATTGGAGGAATTGTTGGTGCTGCTGAGAAACATCCCTCAGGTCGCGACTCCCTACCGCCCTACTGAACCGGAGACGCTCCGCAATGCCGTGTGCGACGTCTCTGTCGTAGTTAAGCCGGCTGTCCGCAGCTGTTCGAGCGATGTGGAAGATAAGCGGCACCGCCAATCTGTCCTGGATCAGACCTTTACTATCTAGGTAGAGAAACGCTTCTGGAGGAATAAAGCCGTTAAAGCGAACACTCTCGTGATACATATAATTACGGTAGTAAGCCCCGGAGATAAGGTTGTTCGATGAGGTCATTGCTCTTGCAATATGCCTTCGAGTCAACTTAATGACGAAATTGTCCACTCTTATTAGGTTCGCCCTATTGTACAAGACCTCATTACGATAGAATTTTATGTACTCAGATTCTGGTGTTCTGTATAAGCGAAGACAAGTCCTAAGATAAGCCCTCTCAAACACTCGAATCTTTTCCAATAAACTTGCTCTCACGTTGAAACACACAGGACATCTAAATACGAGCATGGGCCGGATAAGGACCATGTAGCAGATCACCTTCACCCTCGCATCGAGTTGGCTGTTATAAAACAGTCTCTTTGTAAGGGAAAAAGCACC
The DNA here is from genome assembly GCA_907269105.1 of Volucella inanis. Classification (NCBI taxonomy): domain Eukaryota; kingdom Metazoa; phylum Arthropoda; class Insecta; order Diptera; family Syrphidae; genus Volucella; species Volucella inanis. Next base: position 21,969,180 of record OU026157.1, read on the forward strand.
TTTGGCTCTGGCTAGAGCAACATCTATATGTTTGTTAAAATACAGATATTGATCTAGCCAGATCCCAAGGTATCTGACTACATTTCGACAAGCAAGTGGCTGTCCAAGTTGTCCTACTATAGAGAACTTTCGCCAATTCTTTCTGGTATCCCTAGAGGCCCCAGACAAAGGCGTCCTAAACAGAATGGTTTCCGACTTCTGAAAGTTAATTTTCAACTTCCAGTCGTCGCAATATCGCTTAATTTTGTCGAAGTCACTTTGCAAAAGTGTATAAATGACCTCAATCTTTGGACCCGATCTGTACGCGATTAAGTCGTCTGCGTACGCTATGGCATGGTGAAGTGAACCTATTAGATCACTTGTGTAAATGTTAAACAGGATCGGCGAATTTACCGCATCTTGTTGCAGACGGTTTTTAATGTTAAATGTGCTGCCAGCAGAAGTCACATCGCCATTATTTACAATGAACTGTCTACTGGAGAGCATATCAAAAAGAATATACAGCAGTGGTTTACTAATGCCCAACCTGTCAAGCTTGAAGAAGAGTCCCTCTAACCATATGGTATCGAAGGCCCTTTCCAAGTCAATCAGACAGGCACCAGTGCACTGTTTCTTGCCTTTGTTCCATTGGATATCAGAAACCAGTTTAGACGCAGCATGAATGATATCATTATCCGCCTTAAAACCGAATTGATTATCCGGAACTATATGTTTGTCCTCAACCCACTTAGTCTGGACTCTATTAATCACCTTCTCGAAAACCTTACTGATGTTTGGGAGAAGACTGATCGAGCGGAGATTCGCCGGATTGGAAGTATCTTTATTCCTTTTGGGAATGGGATGTACCACCGCAGTTTTCCAATGCGCTGGATAATGTGCATTATTCATTGCATTATTAAACAGGGTGGTATAAATGTCTACCGCTTCTAGTGGGAGATGTCGAAGCACAATGTTCGGTATTTCATCGGTTCCCACTGATTTCTTACTTCTAAGTGATTCGAAGATCGCTTGGAGCGCTTCCTTCGAAATGAACGGCGGTAATACCCTTTCATTGGTGATGACATTATTTGCCATGCTCTCGTCATTGAACTGGGTGAAACCCGAGCTCTCGAATCGCCAACTCACAATTTCATTTCGAAGGCAGAAATTGTGCACAAGGACTCGACTCTCCAGGTCGTGGTTCGGGCCAATGATGTCATTCGACTTGTACACTTCCTGGAAAGTCGCTCCTATAGCCTCTACCTTCTCCTGCGGATCCTTGATAGAAGTTGTCATCATCAACTGCCTCATTTGGATCGAAACCCGCTGCTACAAGTATTTGTTCGTTGTTCGTCGTTCAGGCGATTTTGAGACATGGAAGGTCGTTTTGATTATTCTCCGGAATATTTTATTTATTTGCGGGAACATATTCGGGTTGCTGGTGTTTACAGCCCGAATTTTATTGCTCCAATACAAACTTACAGAATTTCTGTAATTTTCCTTTATTAATATCTGGAGGCTTTTAATCGACGACTTCAATGTCATGGTCTCCGGGTTATGTCTGTCAGTAAACTTTCTCTACAAGGTTTTTAGTCTTGACAGTAGTCTACTTTTATGTCGGTGCAGTGCGTCAATATGTCTTCGTTGTCTGTGTGTTGATACCGAGGTATCGTTTTGTCCATAATTCGTTTAATTGTCTCGTCCATTAGTTTTAGATATCCGTCAATCTCCTCATTTGACAGATTTCTGTTGGACGAAGGGTAGAGCGAATTCGAGGAGAGTGCCCTTGTCAGTATTCTGGAGAAGTATGTCCAACGCACCTTACTATAATTGTAGGAATGCCTTTGAACAAACTTTTCCAATTCCGCAGTTTCGTTGGGAATAGTTATTTCGGTGCTGAAACCGCAATGGTCACTGTCATACACGAAAGTGCGTAGACAGTTTGTAGTTTGTTGGTTAGTGCACGTCAGTTGTATTCGTGAGTCGAACAGCAGAAGATCCAAATATGACCCATGTCTGGGAAACGACGGACTATCTGTCGCCTTCAGCCCGAGTCGATACGTTAAACTGTGCTGACCCCACCAATTGAATAGTAGGTTCCCTCTAGTATTTGGTGTATTATTTCCCCAATCTCTATGTTTGGCGTTGAAATCTCCGCCGAAACTAAAATAGTTTTCTTCCAATTCCAGCCTTAGGAATCGAAAAAGTGTCTCGAGGTGCATAGACAGACACCATGTACAGCCGCTTTCAACTACGGAGAGGGATGTACATGACGCATGCTTCCAGCACCTGAAACCTACGTACTACAAGACTGTATACTCTTTTGGAATGCAGTTCTTTTCTTACAAAAATTGCAACACCTCCTCCTTGAATGGAGTTGGGTCGGTTTCTTCGTAATATTTTATCTTCTGTGCCTAATTTTGTGTCTTCTAGTAAGCTTAGTTTCGCTTACCAAAAGCATATCAAGGGCTTGGTCTTTAAGCAACTTAAATAGTGTGGCTCTTCGTTCTAACCTAATCAGTGAATTAACATTTACTGCAAGGACCTTCAGGGTTTGCTCCGCCATGTACGTACCCATTACGACTGGAAGTGCGTTAGGCCCGGCAGCAGCGTGTATATTTGATCTACCCGCGTAGCCTGTTCCTGTCTACTAGTACCCTTCAGTAGTAAAAGAAGCTTCCATATTGACCAGATCTCTGAATGACACGGAGCGTATGATAACAGAGAATGACCAAAGAGCTGAAAGGTGGCCATCGCAGCGATGTGCACCAAAATCAAACTGAGTCGCGCGAAACAACTATTTCCTGAATTCAGACATTAAAGCTGAGATCAGTTCCACGATCAACATGCAACAAGGCGATAGGGCAAGATGATATTCCCGCAGAGCATCTGCGAACCGCTCTAACATCATCAGCAGAGTTTTACATTTTCTTTTTGGGAAAGCTTAGGAGGCAGAAAGTTTCCCCGAAAAGTGGAAGAATGAAATGATTAACAAGCTCCCTATAAAAGGTAGTTTATTGGAGTTTGAAAACCGGGGAGGCATTCGCGTTCTTCTCGCAGTTGCTAAGCTAATGCCAAAGTAAAGGGTGGTTCATTGTTAGGTTTGATTTATAATGTAAAATAAAGTACATAAATTTGAAACTAAACTTACAATTTTTACTATTAGTTAAAAGAAAAATTTATGGCATTTATTTCTTAGGAACAATATTATGTAAATGTCTGATGAATCTATTCGGAAGGTCCAATTTTGGCCGACTCGTTCGAGCATAGCGATTGGCATCATGCGGATAACACGAGTAATGTTGGCTTCCAAAGCGTCCATCGTAGCTGACTTATTCCTAAAGACCTGAAACTTTACATATCCCCAGAGAAAATAGTCTAAAGGTGTGATATTGTACGATTATAGCGGCCAATTTACCGTAGCAAAACGTGAAATTAAGCGCTCACCAAAATGATTTCTCAACAAGTCCATTGTTTCACACGCTGTATGGCTCGTAGCGCCATAGCGTCTTGTTGAAACTAGAGCTCACCAAGACCATGTGCTTGAATTTCAGGAAGCACATAGTCCGTTAACATGGCGCGATAACGATTACCATTGACGGTAACATTCTGACCAATGATTCCACCAGCCTAAAACTACACCACACCGTTGGTTTTAATTGATGTAATGGTTGCTCTTGGTACTCTTCGGGTTGCTCATCACCCCAAATATGGCAATTTTGTTTATTAACGCATCCACTGAGCCAGATATGAACTTCATCACTAAACAAAATTTCACGATAAAACACGGGATTTTCATTGAGTTTTTCCTGAGCCCATTCAATGAAAATATGACGCAAATTCAAGTCGCCTGGCTTCAATTCTTGTACAAGTTGAATTTTGTACGCTTAAGGCCGAGATCCTCACGTAAAATACGCCAAGTTGTCGAATACGCCAAGCCAAGCTGCTGAGAACGACGACGAATCGATTCGTCACGGGCTTCGCGTACACTCTCAGCTACAGCTGCTATAGTCTCTTCACTACGTGCTGGATGTGGTCTAACCGGTTGAGTATCATCCACTAATGTAAACTGAAACTCAAATTTGCGAATGGTATTGGCAATAGTGGTTTCAATAGGTCGATTATGCGCACCGTAAGTTCCTCGAATAGCACGAAAAACGTTATCTGTCAAAAAAACCTATTGGAAATCAAGCCTCACGATGAATCTTGAGTGCATTACCGAACAAGCAGGTTACCGCTCTGGATCCTCTCGTGTCGGCTGTACCAATACCCTGCGGATCATTATTGAACAGTGTTTTGAACACCGGTCATCACTTCACCTGCTTTTCATTGACTTTGAGAATGCGTTCAACAGTGTCAATAGGTAGTTTATCTTGGGCAATGGTATACCTGACAAACTAAGGACTTTTATGAAAGCAACCTATGATGGGTCTATATGTCATGTTCTGCATAAAGAAAATTTCTCAGAGGAATTCGATATCCAGAGTGGATTTCGACAAGGTTGCATTTTATCGTATCGTCTATACTTTTCCTATTGTGATTGGCCATGTGAAAACGGAGGAATTCGTTGACTTCTTATATCTCAACTCAAACATCCAGACTAGGCTGATGAAGTCCACAGAAGATGGAACCAATTAGGATAATGTCAGCTGAATCGATGGAACGATGAATTTGAAACGATGTCTAGAATGTGGCGAAGTAATGCAATCAGCTTAAACACGAAGCTACGACCGTTATGGAAATGTTAAATCCATGCTGTCGTCACTTAAAAGGTTACTGAAACTATCAAAATAAGACTACAAACATTCGTTAATAGGTGGCTACGGAACATCTTAAAGGTTTTCTGCCACATTCGGCACCGTACATTATGGCGCATAGGAGTAGTTGACGCTCTAAAACCCACACGGAGAAACAGTACATAGGTAAAAGTAATTAACTACCTCATTACTTAATATTCGATTAATAATTCATAGTCATAGTCAATTTTCAAACCGGAACAACTTTAAAACAAAAGACACAATCATTCCACGCTGATCTAATTGAGGTATGTAACCTCGCAATTTTCAATGCCCACTTTCAACGCCTAACCGATTTGACTATTAATCGACGCCGCCACTTTAAAAAAATCGGAAAAGTGCAATCCAATCGTACGACCTCCGATTGGCCCCAGATAATTAATCTTTCAATTAGTTGCACAAATTCGTTACACAAAAAACACTCATGTTTGTTTCATAAATTAAAATCTCATTTAATATTCATTTGTCATGAAAAAGATTCGAAACAAGTTAGCATAATATTTGATAGGTTATCAACGGCTCTGTTTGGATGTCGGCGACTGTGACGTTTAGTTTTTGAAATGAGATAACTCAGTTTACCAGGTTCCGGGGGCTGGAGCAACATTCACTGAAGCAGCTGATTGGATGTGTCCTGGCAATGGAGCAGTATGCACAGCACCTCGGGTCTTAGCAACATAGCTAGCACCATGTCCTGCAGCAACAGCAACGGCAGCATGTGGAGCAACAGCAACGGCAGCTGGAATGCCAGCAATATCAACGGCAGCTGGGAGACTATGACCCCATCCTAACACAGCTGGTCCTTGAGCCAACACTGGTCCGGGTACACCAAGACCAAGTCCAAGACCATGAACACCAAGACCCAAACCGGGAATACCAGCAATCAAAGATGATTGAGCTCCCATGGCAAGGGCCAACAAGACTACGGCAGCAATGACGAACTGTAATCAAAAGAATAGATTAATCCTCGTGAAATCCTAATCAAGTACGAGTATTCGTATGTACGAGTTATCCTCTACCTTCATGTTTATGGTTTTTGATTGAGGTTTTGGATTAAAACTGTTCAGTGAACGCTTTGAGTTAATTCTGATTCGATCTACAAAATTAGTGCAACTTTTATACCAACGGCTACCACACCCTTTCACCAATCGCCATTAGCTGGTGAACATGTGTTTTGTGCTTGTTATTGATTGCAATTTTCTTGCAATGAGCGCGCGCGCTCTCATGGTGGTAACTACTTTGACATGCGGTAATGCGTAAGAATGCCTTCGACTTTGACGTTTTAATTATCGGATAAAATTGTAATGACAATTATTATGCCATATTGGAATGCTTTAATGACATTCTTTCCTCTTTACCATTCTGATATTTGCATGGAAACAGTGATGGTGTTGGCTTAGATCTTTTGTTAGAATTGTCGTCGGATTATCTGTGACGAAAATGTTGTCGCGGCACAAACACGGAACTGGGGGATTTGTCGGAAATTGCTCAGCAACGAGCTATTGTGCCTTTGCATATAGAATATGTAAATGATTGAAATAATTTCGGCCTTGTTCGATATTAATGTTTACTAACCAAACTAATGACATCGTTTTAAAGTCTTTTACGCAATAAACTTTGCGTGTTTATAATATGAGTGAGCTCGCAGTAAAATGTCTTAAGCTTCAGACTTATTTTCCAGGGTAATGGTACCTCGTCAGACATTAGCTCAACTTTTTTAACATCTCTGTGTCTCGAAGACAGCAGCCACACTACAGAAAATGTATAAGGTTCCAAAAGATTGTTGAACAAGTTTTAGCCTGAAGCTTGAAGACGATTCTGAAGATACATCACTAAAGTGGCCGTAGCGGTCGGTTACTGCAAATATAACAGCAATCAAAAGAATCTTGGAGAAGCTTGGATAATGAACGCCGAACAGACCACTCATCTACGAATTGCGGTTGTAATTTTCGAGTGATAATGTTGCTAACTGAAAATCTGTTAATATAAAGGACTTATCGGCGAGTCGGCTTTTTTACAGAGACCTAAAATTGTCAAAAGATGTCGATGAAGTAGACGTCTATTTTAGGCTTGCAGTTACCGTCAATGCAGTAAATATAACACTTGAATATGTAGAAAAAATAATGATATTCTTCAAAAAAGTTTAAAGTAAAAAAAATCCTAGCATATCTGAAGATGGATCGATCAGCATACGCGTACATCAATCAATCTCCGGATTGAAGAAACCTCAGCAGTAGCGGCAATCGATCCAGAAGCCCAAAGAAGTATGTTACAGCATAATGTGGAAACTGAAAATTGTCTCTTGTTTTAAGGGCTGCAAAGGAACAAGCGAGTCTGACAGCAGGATTGTCTTTAATATCACCAAGGAGCCTATTGATGATTCCTTGACCACTTAGATGTTGGTGATACGATGCAGAATTTGTAAGTAAAACTAGAATAACAGGAAAAAGCCGTTTATATTGTGACATTCCCTCCAAATAATTTTAAGCATAATACATCAGCAGAACTGCCACACCTGGTGGTGTGTGATCATAAAACTTCCGAAGAAGGTACTGGCTAAGATTATAGCTGGGATTATATTATAATTGATTGCAATACTGGAACGCAAGTGCCACCGACAAATATGCCAAATTTTGCTATAATTCACCGCATAAACACCCTACGGATCATAAAAGAGCAATGCATAGAGGATAAGTTTGCAACTAACACCAACTGTTTATCGATTCCGAGAAGACTTCGACAGTTCAAATCGATACGTATATGTATGAATTTTTTAAAGAAAAACAAGTGTCACGTCTTGCAAAATTGTAAGGTGTGGGTGTATTTGAAGTTCAGAGTACATTAGGGGTGCTTGCTGTGACCTATATTGTTGTTGGTGGTCATAACTCATGTACCATGTATCAAAGGAAACCAAAGCAGAGAATAGAATAAGACAAAATCAAAGTATAGTCTCGCATAATTGCGGTGGCACCGAACTGGATACGTGCAGCAGAATCTGGAAGGTAATATCTATACACGAGATGCTATCCCAAATCTGTAAAAGCAGTATTCACTGTACAAAAACAAAGCATCGAGTGTACCACTGAGGGGCGCCCTAGGTAAACGTGTCGCAGCGCAGAGCAGAATCGGAGATAACTCAAACGCCTTGTTGTACTCCAAACAAGATAACTCGCAGACGTTGTTTATGGTATGTCCAATACCCTGTCAGTCGTCGTAATGTAAGTAAATAAGTACACGGAAGTAATATTTTATTTGTTTTGAAACCGTTTTGGACGATGAGGATCACATAATCAATGAGGGTTTGATGTTTGCTCTCCAAACCATGTGTTTGATCAATTTATAATTAATCATACTGGATCTGATATCTTATGCTTCGATCATTATTTTGATGACCATTTCTTTAAACTTTACTTTAAACAAAAACTTCAATTGTTAATTTTCAATCGTTAAATAAGAATAAAATTAATATTTGTTAGTTGCCAGTTCAAGTGCTTTTCTCTTCGACTTTAATCGTTAATCTCGTACTTCAAGTGCATAGAGTAAGTAATCAATTGCCTTTAAGTGCAAACTAACCATTTAGTTGTAGCTGTTATTAAAGTTAATTTAATTATATTAAACTTTAGTTGTTAGTTGTATATTTATTGAACATCATTTCCCCCCTCACCAAAGCGGGAAAACAGCCTGTATCAGCATCTCAAAATTGCTATCGACAACACCTATAGTGGCCAGGTCTCATTCCGTAAGAATTCTAATGCAAATATTCACCGACTTAAACATCACTGAGGAAAGTAGGATTTCGGTCACGATCAACTTTGAGAAGGAATTCGCTATAGAAATCCCGACAGAGCTGAATTAAAGATTTTTTTTTTTTTTTTTTAAAGAACTTGATACTCAAGAGCCTGACCACGTTTTAAATTTTTAGGAAAATGGGTCAAAGAGAGAGAGAAATACGAACTTACTTACTATTCAGATGTAAGATGCAAGACACAGCAAAACTTTGTTTAATTTATTAATAGGACGGACTAGACTATCGCGAATCTATGACAAGGAAGTTTCTCATCATTAAGCTTAGTCGAAGTCGAAGTCGAAAATATGAACGTTCCGTATTGTCTGGGATTATAACTTATGACTGTGCCATTGGTATTTATTCTGAACGTTTTAGGATCACACATAACGATTACTGTGGAAGCTGCAGAGACAAAGAAGGAATTAAATCTTTTCATTACCTGCTAAGCAACTGTTCTACCCATGCTGACTCTGGGTAGTTACTTTTCAAAGGAACTGAAGCTGAGACTGAAATTAACCTAAAATAGTTCTGAGTTCCATACCCTGATATGGCTCTAAATTATCGGACATACAAAAAAAAAAAAAAATAAAAAAAAATAAAAAAATAAAATATAGTCACCTTCAACCAAGTGCTGGTGGCTAATTCGTCACAGAGTACCTACCTATCTCACAAGTTCGACATCCGCTGTAAGATGTCATTCAATAGAATGACGATTACTAATTAGTTGAATGTTGGCACCAATTTTTTATTTATTTTTTTTTTATTGATCTTACTGTCTTGGTTATAGATGTTTTTATAGTTGTTCCATGATATGATTACTGGTGATGATGTATCGATGACTCAACAAGGCGCAGGAGAGCACATATCCAAAAGACAGAGGTCTTTAAAGACTTTCCTGCAGACCTAAGCTTAGTGCGTGGCTTGAATAGTCCGTTGCGTTGTAAAAACATTTTTTAAAATTATTATATAAGTTTTAAGCTAACGAAACAGCTTTCATGTGAACGGAACCATTGGCGTTGTGATTTCTTATATAGGGTTTCCCAATAGGGACTTGACAACTTTGAATTTAATTTGTGAACGCACTCTTTCACTAATCATCAAACTGTCACTGTCAATTTATTCAGTAAACTCAACATTTTCATCATGGTAACGTACACTAACGAGCAACGTCTGCAAATTATAAAAATTTTCTACAGATATTCAGAGTCGGTGACTGCAACTTTAAGAGCGTTAACTCCAATTTTCGGTAGTAATTCTCGCCCTAGTAGACAGGCAATAACGAGTTTAGTGCAAAAATTTTAGTCTACATATTCGTTGTGTGATGTTGCCGTGTCAGTGAGAAAACGGGTTGGTCGAAGTGTTGAAAATATCGCTGGCGTTCAGACGTCCGTAGCAAACGATCCAAATCAGTCAATTCCACGGCATTCTCAAGAATTGGGCATCGCTCAGACCACATTATGGTGTATTTTGCGTAAGGATCTTGGTTTACACCCATACAAGATCAAGCTGACTCAAGAATTGAAGCCGATGGACCATTTGAAGCGACGTACGTTCTCCGATAGGGTTCTGGAGGAGGGGCGCCAAGATGATGAATTTCATCGCAAAATCATCTTCAGTGACGAAGGTCATTTTTGGCTCAATGGGTTCGTCAATAAGCAAAATATGCGTTATTGGTTGGGTGAAAACCCACATGTGCTTCATGAATCACCACTTCATCCACAAAAAATAACTGTTTGGTGCGGTTTGCATGCCGGCGGCGTTATTGGGCCATATTTTTTCGTCGACGATAACGATCATCACGTTGCTTTGAATGGTCAGCATTATTTTTGGCCCGAATTGGAAGATATGGACTTGGACGACATGTGGTTTCAACAGGATGGTGCCACAAGCCACACAGCACTTGCTACAATCGATTCATTGAACATTAAATATGGTGAGCGTGTTATCTCAAGACATGGGCCAGTCGATTGGCCGCCTCGTTCGTGCGATTTAATGTCGGTTGACTATTTTCTGTGGGGCTACGTTAAGTCATTGAATTATGCTAACACGCCGATGACGTTGGAAGAGCTCAGAGCCGACACTGAACGCGAAATAGCGGCTATTTCGGCCGAAATGTGTTACCGAGTCGTTGAAAATTGAGTCCAACAAATCGACAGCTGCAAACGCGCCCGCGGTGGCCATATGAACGAAGTCGAGTTCCATTCATAAATGTTTTGATTATACTTCAACTATATAACCATGTGAGATATGTATGGAAGTCATGTGGCAGTAACAGCATATGCTCTAGTTCATTAGTTTTGTTTTCGAAGAATGTCAGCTTTCAACGATTGCTTGTATGTATTTTACAAAACGTACTTTAGTTTTATGTTTTTTTTGGAGTTCTTCGATGAGCAATCGAAAATCCTCTCCATTTTGACTGATTTGTCACGACTTAAAGGTCTAAAAATATATTTCATTAAATATCAACCAAAGTCTCAACGGTAATATTAACATTCCCCTCGAGGTCTTCTCTTGTCCCCACGAATTATAAAACTAACCGACCTCTCAACACTGACGAAGGATTTCGATAGAAATCTTGACATCGATAATTCTTTATTGTATGTGTCAGGAAAGATGTACATAAAAGTGATACGGCAGCAAAAGTTGTAAAGCGGTTCAACCCACCACAAAAATAAACTTGGATGAGTGCTTCCCATCAAAAGATGCCCTGATAAAACTAACCCGGACATCCTGCAGTTCCAGTGGTTTGAAGTTGACTGTTGTTAGAGAATCCACAATCAAGAAAACATGAAATGTAAAGAGCATACCTATAAAGGCGATCAGAAATTTGAAAAGATCTCTGAAAGGAAAAAACGAGTTTTTCAATCACAGAAGTCCATTTTCTTTAAATTCAACGACCACTACAACTAGGTGCCTATCGAGTACTGAATTACGTTCCAAACTTAATAGAGATATAGCAGTCATTCCTTACCTTAAACAAGGTTACAAGCTTACTTAGGTGGCGCTAAAGTTCGGAGTGAACCTGGGCCTCAACTAGCAAGCCTCTCCAGTTGGCCCGGTTTTTAGCTACCTGCCTTCAGTTGCGCCCTCTAAGTCGGTTGAGGTCCCTTTCTACTTTTGCGCGGTCTTCTAAGGTGAGGTCTTCCTCTGCTCCATGTCATATTCAAAGACTCTGCGGGCCGGAGCATTAGTGTCCATCAGGCGAACATGTCCTAGCCATCTCAGGTTACTGATGCGCAGTTTTCGGACTAGGTCCATGTGCGATGTTGACGAAACTTTTATATATTGTAGTTGGCGTAGTTGAAGGGGTCTCGCATTTTGTGGTTCGGGCAAACGATACTGTAATTCCATTCATCAGGAATACATTCTTCTGCCCAGATCTGAGAAATCCGTTGGCATATGCTCTCCATAAAGCCACTTTCAGCAGCCAGTAAACTTTGCTTGATTTCAGCTTACATATTGATATCCTTATTTCGTTTTGATCAGTTTGACGGATGTTTTGACTATTATCGTCTAAATAGTAAAATTTTTTTTCATATTCTCAGCACCGACTGTGGTTCAGCTACAAGATTTCTTTCGTCATATCTACAGACACTTTCGTACATTATTTCTGGAGCACAACCACGACGCACACTTCCCGTGCTTTTATCTTCTTAGGGAGAAGCAAATGCTCTCCCTGTCTCTTCTACTCTTAGAGCTCACCGATGACTCTCGTCCTTGGTGAAACTCAATGGTGAAACTCATCGCATTAGTTGTGGCGTGTCTGATGGTACGTTGGTAGCGTAGCCACTGGTCTTGGGTACCTGATGCTGGCGACATAGGAGTTGTTAAGAGATTTCGGGATAAGAATTCAGCGAAAATTCTGACGGTCTCTAGCGATTGCATATTTTCTACGTTATATATTCTCACAGTAGTTCTTCTTTGTTGTGGCGATTGGCGAATCCTACCTAATAATCATCCTGCAAGCGTACAGGATCAACATCATTCTTAAAAGGTTGAGTGCTCTATTGGTTTAAGTCTTGTTTTTAAAAACTGAAGTTTGGTGTGCTTTTTATTTTATTACTTGGGATACTTTACTTGGCACGAATCAAATTCTTGCATTAAAAAATTATGCAGGATAGTTTTGCTGCTAAATATATCTAACGAAAACTTCTGCTTCTTAGGACTCTGCTTAGACTTTGTTAGAGATGTGAAGCTTACTACGAAATTACTCATCATCAAGAAAACTCTCAAATTAAAACTACAACATTCCAATTAAATTCGGCTAACTACTTTCTAAATAACTAGCAATAGGCTAACCACAAACTTCATGATATTGAAAGCCGAAATCGAAATCAAATTCAAAGTCAACACGAAACCTTCCTTCTTCCGAAAATATCGGCTGATGTAAGAATCTTTCAACGTTTCCTCATGTTCCAGCCTATCGGTGCAGTAAAATTGTGTAATTTAATGCACCACACACACTGTGCAGGTACACTATTCGTATGTACAAAATTGGTAAGACAAAATAGTGAAAGGGTGTGTCTGTCTGACGAGTGCTCTAGGTGTATAAAAGTTGCATTTTATTCGTAGATGCAATCAGAATCAACTTACACCGTTCACCGAACAGTTTATTCAATCCTAAAACAATCATCATGAAGGTAAAGGATATTCTAGAAGAACTTTGAAGGATTTCGAATGGATTCTAAGGAGTTTTTAATTTTGATTATATTTGTAGTTCGTCATTGCTGCCGTAGTCGTGTTGGCCCTTGCCATGGGAGCTCAATCATCTTTGATTGCTGGAATTCCTGGAATTCTTGGCCCAACCTCAGTTGTTGCTGGTCCCGGACAAGTCTTGGCACAAGGACCTGGTGTTTTGGGATTGGGATTGGGATTGGGTGTTCATGGTATCCCAGCTGCTGTTAATATTGCTGCTAGTCCTTTGATTGCTGCTGGTCATGTGCCAGCTATTGCTGCCGCTGCAATTCCAGGACATGGTGCTACTTATGTTGCCCAAACTCGTGGTGCTGTTCATACTGCTCCATTGGCTGGACATATTCAATCTGCTGCTGCTGTTAATTTAGCTCCAGCACCAGGTACCTGGTAAAATTGTCCTTTTCAAACACAAATACAAACCACCTGACACCTGCCATTGATTACGTGATAAGGATATTCCCCCGCCTGTCAATCGTTTCATTTATTTTATAAGATCTGTGTAAGAACAATATCAAAGCAATAAAACGAGAAATTTAAAAAAATAATAAATATTGTGAGTTTGGCTTTTGTTTAATGAGATTTTTATAATATTATAGTTCTTCGCAATCTAATTCTCAACAAAATTTGGAACTGACTAAAGGACTAATTGCAAATCACATTAAAATTTCTGATGTTCTAACAGGAAGCTAAAGGAACTCCATCCGATCCTGTTGCAATCTAAAAGGTCTCAAGTATTTTGAATTTTTTGGTATGACTAGCAAACCTCACATAATATCCATAAAGGAATCATGGATAACAAATAAAAGGTTATGTGGCTTCGGATGTTCATATGTTTATCTAAGGAGTCATCGAAACTTGGGCAATTTTAAAACTAAAATGTAGTTGATCGGGCACAAACTACAAAACGAATGAAGAATAATACAAATTCGTCGTTGCGTCAGCTTATTTTCCATATTTTGTTATCTGCTAGTACCATTACCACCAAAGGCAGTAGCCAAACTCACCCAATATTGTGATGTAACTAATATGGGACCTATCATATGCTGCGAGACTCCTTTCGGGGTTAACATGAAAGGCAATCATCTTCTGGATTTCGTACTATCGTTTGACCTGGTTATCAAAAATGTTGACTGTAGCGCTAACGCTTTGCAATATGCATGGGTACAACCAGAGGTAACCGGCTAGAAAGTACTATCAGACCATAAATACATCCAAATCAAAACCGGATGTTGAAGGGAAAAAATCCTCAAAAATTGGACGCGCTCTATAGAAGAGCTATGCAAGTTCGTCAACCACCAGACTGGATTCAGAAATGAGCAAAAAGTATAGGAAGCGGTGTAAGGCTTGAACGGTGTCTTCACCACCAACGTTCCATAGTGGAACACAGATTTTCAGCAACTGGGTGAGAAAACAAGAAAACTTCATAACAATAGGAAGACTTGGATCGAACCAAAAAGAACATAAGAAGCTAATTCGCACCCTATTCCTCAAAATGGGGACTCACTTACCAGGTAACCAGGTAACAATGTTTGACGGCATGTGTAATTCGACCAGACGATATGACGTGGATGAATCAATGGATGCCAATATGTGATGACAGGGGTAAACAAGAGTTGCAGTTTGAAGCCATTGATGGTGTCTTATCTCTACTTTTATGGAGCATGTTGGTCGATTCATTGCTTATCGCTCTCAATAGTTCTAGTTCTCGGGTATATGTGGTTGAAGTACTGTCTCTTTGATCGTAAATATTTATCGACGTTAGGTAAGCTTTCAGCCAATCATCTCAAAACTAGGTTGTCCTCTTTACGAAAACGAGGCAGCAGACTGGTTGGAATCAACCATCGAATAAAATCCTCATCTAACGAAGCTAAGTATTTGGGTATTATCCTGGATACCCAAGTTCTTTGAGTTAAACGAATCAAGTGAAATTTCTCAAAGGTTCTCCAAATGGGACTTGTCACTGGGAGGCGTTTTTGGATCTAGACGGCTATGATAAGAAACTATTTCTGGTGGATCTACCTTGTCTAGCCATGGTATATTTTGTACCAGATGCAATGGCACCAGAACACCTGTTGCTGCGACTCTACGAAGTGAACTTTCCCGGTAGTGGGGAATTGTTTCGGCCAGAAACAATGGATTGATGGTTCCCAGACTAATCAAGGATACGGCGTTGATGTTTGAAGCACAAAAACGTTAGATTTCGCGCTTCATTAGAAAAACTTGCGGCTTATCTACTTTTAAGTAGAGATATATACAGTTTTGATGGCAGTATCCTCATCATCATCATCGCGAGTATGTAGCGACTATTGATTTTCGTCTAACAGCTTTCTCAACTTTCTAATCTTTTTTAATCTAAAGCTGAATTCGTTGAATCTTGGTTGGATCCCAGTTTAAGATCAGATCGTGGAAACAAATTCGCCGAAGAACTTAGTAGGTAAGGACCCCTGAGAAAGACTCTCAAAGCCCAAACCTGCGTTAGGACTGTCTGCATTCTGGGTAAGGCCTTTCTTTCATCAATTTGTTCGTTCAAGTCGTGAGTGTCGTAAGATTGTTGGTATATCATAAACCTAAGACTTAAAAAAAAACCCAACCCAATGATAATCCAACGCGCTTAATCGCATTATCTATACCGTTAGTTCTGATCACTCATATAGTATTGTATTGTAATTGAATTGTTTTTTTGGGCTGTATGGCATGTAGTATTGTCTTGTTAAAACCACATTTCGTCCACAGCTATATCTTCTAATTTAGGTTCAAAACACCGGATTATCATGTCGCGCCAGCGAGCACCTTTAACTTTGCTGGCTGTAGCTTACAAACCTTCATTATTTCTAAAATATTGCTCAACATGCTGTTTTTTTTTTTTTATTTCGTTGGTAGCACTTTACTGCACAAATAGCGCAAAATTCTTGTGTGAATTCTGGGACACCTTTTGTAAGGAATACAATGGGCTAGGTCATCCTTTTCTAGAAATTTTCAATCACTTTTTCACATGGGGATCTATCTCGGCGGTAAATGTTCGTTTTTAGAGTTGGAATTGTTTGTAGATGGTTAGCCTAGATCTTGCTTTTAACATAGCCCGAAAAAGTCAAACCGTTTAAGTTTCATGAACTTGGCGGCCAATGGGTATCCCTGAAACGCAACCTTACACAGCTAGATAACCTCGTACGCAGTAACTCGATTGTTCCGGGACTTGTATTGCATGTAGCACCAATCTGTTGAAAGTAGAGATCGTCCGTTACCATATCTTTGAGCTCTGGCTACAAAGATTTGTTTATTATGTCTCGGTAGCGCGCTTCGTTGGCCGTAAAAGCCCAGATGTGATAATTTTATTTATTAACGTAGAAGCCAATGTGGAAATGAGAAATCCGAAAACACGATTTTCATACAAAAATTAATGTCAACATGCATATAACGAGAACGTACGTCCCAGCTGGTGGTCAGCCGGTTTCAGTTCTTACGTTAATTGGACCTTGTACGCATGGAGAGCAAAATCTTTTGCCAAAATTTGGTACAGTGTAGTTGTAAACGATAACGAATTGAGGCACTTGGGCTGGCTTCTACACTTTCCCTTACTGCGGCCACATTTTCCATTGAACGTCCCGGATGAGGCCATTTCGATATCTTCACATCTTGTATTGAGCCTGTCTCTTGGAATTTTTTGATTTTGATTGTGGAATGTCCATGATTACGTACATTGTTGCGGCGATAAAATTCAACGATTTGTATTTTTTTCTTTCACCGTGCAGCTTTTAATACCTCTTTTGATACCTCTTGTTGAAACACCCGTTACAACCATCTTTCCTTTTCTATTATGCGGTTGTAACCTACCTATCACTTGGGCTAGATTTTAGGACGTTTGCGTACTAGTCATCAAAATAGCAGTTTTGACTTTTGCTCTTTGACTACATTGACGGGCCTTAGAACCTTTCCACAGGCCGCTCTATTTGGGATCATCTTGCTTTGGAATTTGAGGTATCCAACTTTTGTTACCTTTCGGACTCTTCTTCGAACCTTAATGGGAGTTTTAGCATCCATTGGTTTTTTCATCGATATTCGTTGAACATGACAAAAATAGCTAATTTGCTTAGCCTGAAGTTTCTCCACTGTCAGTTTGCCAAGTAAAGACTACTCAAGAGCACTCTCATCTATTTTTGCGCCATAGAGCAAGACTGGGATTATTAAGGCCTTATATATGGTCACTTTTGTTGTTCGGGAGAGGACTTTTTTAGGTAATTGCCTAGACGACATTGATCTGCATAGTCCGTCTCAGCAGATGCTGTCATACGCGTACCTAACACCGGTGAATAGGTGGCGTGTATCGATTTGGAGTTCATGGGTTTTTTCGGAAATCTGCCGTAGTGTGGATATTTAGTCGATGGCGGACTTTCCTGGATTAAAGCTACACTGAGATGAACCAATCAGGTTGTTGACGACCGGCTTCATTCATAAACATAATACGGCAGATGTAAAGAAGACTGATGACTATGTAGTTTGCGCATAGTCGGACAAACATCGGGCATACTTACTTACAGATGAGTTGGTGAATGCTCCTAACCAAATCATAGCTTGTCGCTGCTCTACAGTCAGCCTGTTCACTCCAGCAGTTGTGTTGGAATTATGCTTAAATATAGCTTAAGCCGTGGGCGGAGTGGTTAGTATACATCGTCTAGGTTGAAAGATCCATTCTGTCTGACAGCGGTATTTGGTTCGATATCGCCTTTATACAGTCTACAGTAATACTCTTTCCAAATCCTTAGCATCGACTGCGAATTTACTAGTATGTTCCCTTGTTCGTCTCTAAAGGTTTTGGTTCGGGGTTTGTGTCCCTGGCATGTTTTTTTTCCTAAAGTAACACCTTTCAATTTCTTCACGCTCCTTCTTTTCCGTTCATAACAATCGTCGTAGTAGATATCGCAGTTTCCTCCTCTTTTGTTTCATTCCCATTTCATTGCATGCCTTGCTTGGCAATATCATCTGCTTTGCTGCAGCTCAGGTCATCCGCTAGTTGTTCGGCTGCATGTGTCCTTTTAAGGGTGTTAGATCTCAAACGTACAGATCCGTACGGGACTTGTTCCATTATAGAAACCCCTAAAATTTGGGTTCGTTTAGACTTAAGGGAGTAATCCGTTAGTAGATGTGACCACTGCCGTTGGTCCATTAGAGCCTCATCCGTCACCATCTCTTTTCCAAGTCCATGACTTATTCTCAGAAATTCTCACCTGCATGAGCTCCAAATATGTCAAAGTAGCTCGGATAAGGACTTATTTGTTTTAATTCACCGTTGATTCCATCTGGGAAATTCATCCGCTGTCTCGTTTAAAGTGCTCCAAATGGACATCGACAACTACCCGATGGTTACCACTTGAAGATAAAATAAGCTCAACAGATGTGTACAAACAGTTACAACACTGGGTATCACCAAGTTAACACCTCTCAGCCTGTTTCTACAGCATCCAAACTTCATCTAAAATGCGCACTTTGAATAATAATACACTTTTCTAGACAAACTATAATATTTCAACTATTCAATTTTTTTATTAACAGTTTTGCACTTTTTATGTGGATGCTATTAAAATTTTGTAAAGTTAATAAAAAGTTTAACTACCATGTCGCGAGCCAGTCTACCTTTAGTGTATCTCACTTCTTATTCTCAAACAAACTAATGTTTGACTCGCTTTAGTTACTAACAAACATTCATTTAATTGATCGGGGCTAATTAAACTTTGTCAATAAAACAATGAAAAACTTAATCAGAAAGCAGAAAACTAAATAAAAGTGCGGCGTTATACGAGTACGGTATACTACAATATATAAACAAGTTAATGACCTATAAATCAATCAGTGACTGGTAACTAGTTTATTTCAAGTTACGAGCCGTTTATATGGGGGAGTTTGTATCCGCGGCATGATATGTGTACGGATCAGAGTTTAAAACAAATTAAAATATTTTCGAGCATTGGAATTTTGATTAAATCTTTAAGATACTCTGTGTTACTGAGATATGACGTAGAAATGTGACATGTAATACAAAAGCCATTAAAGTTTCAGTGCAATATCTTGGTGGACGGTTTGAAATGCCAATTATTCGATAGGTTAAATTAATTTGTGAAATGCAAATTAAATTTTTTTTAAATTAAATTCTTTTTATTTTTTTTTATTTTATTCAATATAGTCTTCTTTTAGTTTGATACACTTATTCCAACGATTTTCTAACTTCTTGATCCCGTCCGAATTTTCCGGAAGATCTGCAAAATACTCCTCCGTGGCGTCGATGGTTTCCTCGCGTGAGCTGAATTTTTTATTGATGAGCCATCTTTTGAGGTTTGGGAAGAGATAATATTGCGAGGGAGCCAAATCGGGTGAATACGGTGGATGCGACAGCAATCGGAGCCATAAGTCATTGAATTTAGCCATGGTTGCGATGCTCTTGTGCACCTGTTCATTGTCTAGCAAAAACAATTTTTTTTTTTCGCTTCATGTGAGACCGTTTTGCAGCGATTTCGGCCTTCAATCGCACCAAAAATGCACAGTAACACTCGCTGTTGATGGTTTTTTCTTTTTCGAGGTAGTCCACGAAGAGAATATAACGAAATATAATATAACCGAAGAGGAATAACCTTTCCGACCCATCGAGCCTTCCCCGGCCGCTTCGGAGCACTCGTACCAGCTTCAGTTCATTGCCGGGCACTCATTCTGTTCTCTGGTGTTCAACAGCTACCAATCGACGCCAAAAGTCCGCCCGATTCCATATCAGCAAGTCCAAACACTCTTTCGAAGTGCTCTCGCGTTCGTGTTTTTGGTCCTGCGCCCAGGGGCAGGATAACCTTGTGTACGCTCAGAACTAATCTTTGTGGTATCTGCTAGCTCGCGCAGCTTCACTTTCCGGTCAGCCAACACCATTTCATGTATTTTTTTGACATTGTCCTCTGTAACCGCATCGGAGGGCTTGCTGCTGCGGACTTGATCGGTAGTGGAGTTGCGGCCACCACGAAACTCTCGAAACCAATATTTGACGGTGTTATCTGATGGAGCATTAGCCCCATAATATTTATCCAACTTTTCTTTTGTTTCCCTCTCCGTTTTGCCTCTCAAAAAATAATGTTTTATGAGAGAACGAAAATCGTTTTTGTCCATACTCAACATGATGCCAAACACGTCAAAAACAATCAGCTGTCAAAACAAAACTAAAGACAGTATCGCACTGAAATTTGGCATGTCTGCCTAAATGTGAACGGACTTCAAGGCACCACAACCTTTTTTGCAGAAGCAGCGCATTCTGGCGGTCAAGGAGGTTAGTTTTAAATCCACCTACTAACATATGAGTACATACTCGTACTTGTGTATGCTGACAGAGCTCCGGTTATTTACACTTTGTTCTATAGTTGTTGAGCAAATGTCACGCATTTGATTTCTGAGCTTTAATCAGTCAGATTCTGGATCAATGGAATCAGTGGATTACAAGGCCTTTGCTTTGTAAACTATTTTATTTGTAGTTATAGAGTAGGTGGATGGTGGTGAACAACTTGTGCTTTTTCAGCCTTGTAATGGTTACTACAAATCTTTATAAAAAAAAAATACAATTTTCCGGACTATTTTCCAGTTTTTATTTTTATTATAACATTTGATTGGTTTACCATTCTGTCATAACCTAACGATAGTTCTTTTAAAGAATTGCAAATGAGCAATAATTCCCAGACATGAACTCTCCAAAATACTAAGCGCTTGATGTGCAGCTCAAATAAATGCTGCTGCAGGAGTGATGGATATTTGTAGAATATTAGGTTATTTCCTTCGTATGTGTAAGCCAGAGATCATGATATTGTAAAAAATTATTTCAAAGAGGGTTGTTTGTAAAGAAAACTCGGTGTATTCTTAGAATCTGGTGATAGTCGTGTTCTTTTCATTGCCAAATTTTACTAAAAGATGAACGAAGTGTGGATTGTGACAAGTCTTTCCGACTCCAAAGCATATCGAAGAACATGCGTAAATATTTTCTTAATTGAATAGCAAATAAAGACGATAATGAACGTAATTTGGTATCCATGAGGTGAATAGGAGACAAGAATAACAAGCGAGACACTTTAATATAATCAGCAAAAGTGAATGTTAGACGTTGTGATCGTTGATTCAACTCCTATTTAATAAATAAAAACCTATTAGTTACAATTATGTGAAAGTATAAAATGCATTAGAATTATGAGGTACCGAACTGATAGTGATAGTAGTTAAAGAAAAAGTGAACGAATGCATGTCCAATACAAACTGTTACTTGTCAACAACATGACATTTACAAATCTTAAGGTTCATGTCACATCATTCCTCTACGATTTGTTTTTTTTTATGATTATACTATATATTGTAATTGGCGCCCGCACAAGGGAATTTCCGTACCCGTAAGATATTTCCACATAGCGTGGGCGGTGGGAAATTAGGGAAGGGAAAACGAAAGATACCGACCAACGTGCGTTGGTATTAAATGTTTGCAAGTTACAATGACTAGGAAATAAAGTGGTCGGCGGGGCATTCTATAAGCAAGTTGTTTGGCTTAGTCGGTTTGAGGGTATATTGGTGAGCATTTATGGCGAGACGGGTGTTACGATTAAAGTTTCGAAGGAGCACAGGTGGTGGAAATAACGATAAAATAGAAGGAGACACGAGACATTACGTAGGTGATCGGGGGTATCGAGTGACTGTGTAATATTGTCATCACCCATGAGTTTTATCGCACGATCTTGGATCGTACCTAGCAAGTGCAAAGAGGTTTTAGGGGCACTTGACCAGATGTGGGCAATGTACTTCAATTTTGGGCAGATGGAAGCCCTATGGATTGAGGCCAGATCGCTGGAGGAATCTCAGACATTTCGCAGCATTTTGACGACATCGAATTCAACGAAAGTCGTCACAGATATAGAACGTGGCCTGAAAAGTCAGTGCCGTTTTATGGTAAAACACAAATTTTTTGCAAAATTCAACTTTATTTATCAATATAGTTGCCTTCGAGGGCGATACACTGATTGAAACGATTTTTCAATCTTTCGATATCAGTTTTGTAGTACGATTTCGGTTTAGCCTCAAAATAGGCCTCTGTTTCGGCGATTACTTCTTCATCGGTCCTAAATCTTTCTTTTGAGGGGTGCGAACGCTGGAGGCCAAATCTGGAGAATTCGGTGGGTGGGGAAGCAATTTGTAGCCGAATTCATTCAATTTTTCCATCGTTTTCATCGAATTGTGACACGGTGCATTGTCTCGATGAAACAGCACTTTCTTTTTCTTCAAATGCGGCCGTTTTTCTGCGATTTCGTCCTTCAAACGCTCCAACAACGCAATGTAATAGTCGCTGTTGATAGTCTGCCCCTTTTGGAGATAGTCGATGAAAATTATTCCATGTGTATCCCAAAATACGGATGCCATAACCTTGCCAGCCGACTGTTGAGTTTTTGGTCGTTTTGGACGAGGTTCTTCGCCTGCTCGCCACTCAGCTGACTGCCGACTTGACTCTGGTGTGAAGTGATGGAGCCAAGTTTCATTCATTGTCACATACCGAAGCAAAAATTCGGCTTTATTGCGGTTGAACAGCTTTAAGCCCTCCTCTGAATCATCAACACGTTGTTGTTTTTGGTCGACTGTGAGCAAACGCAGCACCCATTTTGAACAGAGCTTTCGCATGTCCAAATATTCGTGTATGATATATCCAACACGCTCTTTTGATATCTTTAGAGCCTCAGCTATCTCAATCAACTTCACTTTACGGTCATTCGTAAACATTTTGTGTACTTTTTTGATGTTTTCATCTGAAACAGCCTCTTTTGGACGTCCACTGCGTGCATTATCTTCGGTGCTTGTATGACCACTTTTAAATTTTTTAATCCGATTGCGAATGGTTCGTTCGGCTGGTACAGAGTCCGGGTAACACTTATCAAGCCATTTCTTTGCATCGGCTGCATTTTTCCCCATCAAAAAGCAATGATAAATCAACACACGAAATTTCTTTGAATCCATTTTTTTCACAATAACAAAAGTTGCTTCACTCACAACGCTATATCACGAGAACTAATGGTCCGACTGCTGTCAAATCTATAGACGTATCTTTTGAAGGTTTATACTAACCGAAAATGGTATGGATTTAATTCAATTATTTTTGCTGCTATTTATTGATGCTAATGTATTCGCCTATCAATAGTTAGTAACTGAATGATTTCAATTACCGAATAGTTTTATTCATTCATTCATCCCAACAACATTTTCTTAAACGCGTGGAAGGTTATACCTCTTATACATTACTCACATTAATATAAATTTCAAACACATTCAGCCCCGATAGTCCAAAATCCAAACCAGTAAAAAAAAATCATTCATTCATATGAAAATCGTTTGAATATTTTACTAACCCTGATAGTCCAAAAGATCATTCACTGGTGTGAAAATTAAATAAATATATAGATAGATATAGATAGTCTATACGGCAAGAACCAGTATGAAAAACAATCGAATAGTTGAATGTTTTTTTATTCGCCTAGATAGATTGAATCATTTATTTCTGAAAAATAGTATTTGAAAAATCTTCGAATAACTATCGAATAAATTAATATTTTGCAACCATCGAATAATTTGATTTTTTACACTGCTAATGTCGGAATTTAATGTGCTCAACGTACGTGTTGTCGTTTCCTTGTGTTTTTGTGTTTCGAGATGTTTCATAAGCTGAAGGTTCATCAGCGTTTCCATGACCTTGGACAGAAATTACGGCAATGGGTCTTTAGGAAGAGAAAGAAGAAGATTCCTCTTTTTAAGGGACTGGCTATGCAAATGCTAGGAAAGAGTCCTAAAGACTAGGATTGATGAAAAACCCTACGCAATGGTTTTGAAGAATACGTCTTTCACGATGCGAAAGTTAATTCGTTCCATTGAAGATTCGAC
This sequence comes from Volucella inanis, assembly GCA_907269105.1. Lineage (NCBI taxonomy): Eukaryota > Metazoa > Arthropoda > Insecta > Diptera > Syrphidae > Volucella > Volucella inanis. The sequence continues at coordinate 21,993,354 of OU026157.1, forward strand.
ATACTAAAGTGCAAGCGGGGACAAAGTATAATATGGAAATGTTGAGCTGGCCGAAATGTGTGCAGCAAGCAAATTGGCCTTGTTCAAAGATCTGACAGCTGGAATGGCATTGTAAATGAGCATGGGATGGAAGATGAGTCAGAATTTTTAATGTTTATTAGGAAACCTAACGTCCAGTGAAACTCCCTTACGAAGGTGTTAAGTCTGCTCCAATTGACTTTCTTGTATTTCCGTGTTGTTCTTTCAGGAACCTCTTCTCTAATTCTAGCTGATATGACACAAATGTCCGACGAGCATAGAGAGGAGTACATCGAATTTGTACTAATTTGGGTGAGAAGTTAAAAACAAGTCCAGAGGAACATAGATTGCATTGTGGTACAATTTGGTAAGCAACATCACTATGAACGTAGATGACGAGACCGTGGTGAGAAAAGAATAATGGCACTAGTTCGTTGCCAGGCTGCTTCAGATTAGAGTTATCTGACAGGTGTAAGCGGAAATTAAACTGTGTTTTACTAAGTGCCAAAATAGATAGTCTGTATTTTCTAACTTGGACGAACGCAGAAAAGTGATTACCTTTAAGCCCGCGTATATTAGCTACGTCAACCTTCAATGACTAGGTTCACTAGGGACATAATCACAAACAAACACAGAAAACACAAATACCGACGATGCTAAGCCAGGCTCCGAAGTGACGTTGGTTTACCGAATCAAATTATTGTAGGTGTTATGCCCTTACACCAATAGGAAAAAGCACACCAAAAAAAACCATATCCACAACCCATTATCCATCGGTTGTTACATATACTCCGTCACTGCCCGCGCTGACATGTTCACATGTTATGTTGATCTCATGCGATTGAGTAGGTCGATGTTGTTTTGGACCTTAACGGGTTCCAAGGTTCTTCAAACGAAATACATATTGTAGAACTTAAAATAACTCAGGAATTCTGCTGACTTCTGCCTAATTAAGCGGGACTGGGTTAATTATAGTACTTGCAAACGCATCCACTGATCTCAATGTAATTAGCGAATGCAAGTTGGTGCACAGACTTTTGGAAGACTTTGGTGCTGGTTTACAATTAACACAATTTTCTCAAACATGATGTTGAAAAAGTTACATGGCAGCGCACAATTTGTCTAAACTTTTTTTATTAGCAAACGTCTCGAGATTACCTCTAAACCTTACGGGAGTATTCTTCATGATAATCTGCACGAATTTATGGTGCTGATGCCAAAACCGGACATGACTCTGTATAGCACATATCTATAGATGCCATCATATGTCGCCTTAAAATCGAAAAAGAGATTATGAGGACCGATCTGGACTTCTTAGATGATGATCAATGATCTGACGTAGTGTGATTGCCTAGTTAATTGAGGAGCTACCAGACCTAAGACAAAAACAGGACAATCAGATTGTTAACAAATGGTTTACGATGTTTACACAACATATCAGATTGGATGAGGATAGAGTGTGCTGCCTTGCTTAATCTATTTGCGGACATGACCAGTTTTAGGGTATTCTTTATTAGTGTGCAACCATAGATGCCTTGTTTTGTCATTTATATCTTCTGTTGCTTCTCTGGGGACATGGTCACATATCAGCCTAAGGTTGGCGAATTAATGCTTTATGTGAAATGAAGATAGTATTAGTCAGCCAATTACAACAAATTCGCATTATCACGAACGCCGCTTTGGTTCTCTGTAGCAGTCATCGTAGTATGCCATTTATCACAGTTTTTCAGGTTCATTTTGTTCAAATCATCCCATCACATTGCTTCAAAGCAGCTTTGGGGCTTCTTGTTCAGCTTCTCAATCTGTTCAAGGTTTGAACACTCCATTCGAAGATCCGTAAGTCTTTATCCTTATTTTCCAACAGAAAACCTTTTCTAAGTAATTGCTTCCCAACAGTAATATTTTTACCAAAACAAGCTTTCGACCTGGATGACCAACACCTTTCTGGGATTCCATGGGCAAAAGGACTCGGGTATACCATAGATATGAGAGCTGCTGTTGGCTACTGAGAATAACAGAATCTCATTTTTCCTCACCACTCGCTGGGACTTAGCAAGTCTAGTCCGGATGGACGAAACTATGTAATACTCAAGACCTTTCAATAGGAGATAACACAAATACAATAGGGGTGTAGTCATAGTTGCAGCACTGAGCATCACCAAATTGACTACGATTAGTGTGTTGTACCATTCAAATTCTACCACCAAAGCCTTCGCATTCTGCAGAAAGTAGCTTCCATGACTCGTCGCCGATACTCCAGCCTGAATCGGGTGTTGTAGTATATGTGGCACTAGTTTAAATTATTTAATTGGGGTTCGTTTGGAAAGGTTCTTTTCTCTCACTATTCATCCTTGAAATACACAAAACCATTTGAGGAGGATATATTTCAAAAACAAAACTATTGGAACTTTGAAAATATTGTAAATAGGACTTGGTTTAGTAACTCTTCGCTACAGTAAAATGGAACAAAATAAACAAATAACAATAAAACTACCTGTTTCTATAAAACATTCATTTATTCTAAACAAAAACAATGAAAAACCGTTCCTTAATCCATTCAAAAGTTTCAAAACAAAAGGAAGAAAGTGAAAGTTAAATTAAGGACAGAAAATAGGATACAGAATGTGAAATGAAAGAAATGTGTTCAAATATCCCAGGTGGAGTAGCAGGGGCAGTATAACATCTTGACAAGATATCATTTGTTGACTTTTGGCATCGTTATCACTCTTTACCAGGTTCCTGGAGCTGGAGCAACATTAACGCTCGACACTGAATTAATATGTCCGGCTAATGGGGCAACATGCGCAGCACCACGAGTCTTGGCAACATAGGTACCACCAGCTACAACATGTGGGGCAACAGCAACAGCAGCATGTGGAGCAATAGCAGCAGCATGTACAGCTACAGATGGAAGTCCCAATGGAGCAAGAGCTGGAACAATAGCTGGTCCAGAAACGGCAGTATATGAAAGACCATGTCCAGCAATGTCAACATGACTTCCTAATCCAAGTCCAAGACCCCATGGAAGGACAGATGATTGAGCACCGACAGCAAGGGCCAAGACAACAGCAACAATGGCGAACTTTAAAGAGAGACAATTCAATTAAATTTTTGTTGATCCTTTGATCCTTGTGCTCAAAAGAAAACTTACTTTCATGGTGATTATTGAGATTTTCTTTTGCTTGGAGATCAGCGAAGAACTGTTCAATTAAAGCTAGAAGCTCTGACTATGATCAGAACGTGGAATCGTTTCAATTTTTATACTAAAACTAGATCAGGCTGCTATGGCTAACAATGATGATTGAGATATTTCAACCAACCACACCTTCAGCCGACCAAAGCGAGACACAAGAGCCAACAACAAAGCTGCCTTGCACTCAATAAAAGGAAAGGTCCGGCAGCTTCTAATAAGCAATGTAATTAAGCAAAAGAAAATAAAAAAAAAATCTAGCAATGACAAGAGTACAACAGCGCAAGAGTCCCACCATCAGAGAGAGTGAGTACTCAAGGCCGTAGTCATAGTCATAGTTGAAGTCATGTCAACACCACTGGTTCAAGTGTACAAGTCAGTTAACCCAGTGACGCACCGAAGCTGTTTTGCATAAACCATCAGGTTTCTCTTAATAACCACTCTCAGTTATATGACTCTACTTAGATTAAGGAAAACATGATCAGTGATAAAATCAGTTAAAAGGGTTCACCAAAATTTTTTAACCTCCCTGTTTCACTAAGGTCAATCACAAGGTCGTTCCAATCTATGCAGAAGACAAATATCAATTCTTAATATCTCTGTCACCGCATTCTAGACCACTTCATACTCCTTTCCCTCATTTAGTTCCGTACTTGCTACGACATGAGATACATGCACGGTCAGTCTGCATAACTTCGGAAGCAAGTTGCTTCTGTGTATACCAACTCGGCGGGCTGTAATTGACGGGTGGTGCCACTTCTTGGATAACCGTCATTTGCACGCGCACGTTCCTAATCCCATCATATCTTAATCAGCTCAGCCTGGGTTGGTGGGAAATAGTGGGCACAGCGCCAGCTGTCCGCATGCCAAAGCTATTAATAAATTTATGCGCGGTTTTAGAACATTAGGTAAGCTACGAGTACCGCGGAGCAGTTTTTTGCTGCTGCTCTGTTATGTTCTGTGTCGTGTCATAGAGCAGTGCACCATTTAAGGCACTTAGTTTATTCGCCATTAAACTGTTTGGCGCTCCACATAGCAACGGATGATGTGATGCCAAGGGTAACACGTTTTAAATGCGATTTATCAAAACTCACAGTGCTGCCGTCTAGGATGCTAAGGGGCCGTACTTTTTTAAAATGTTTTTTTTTTTTTTGCTTTTTGTTGTTTTGACAGAATTTCCAAACAAATTTTGACGACACTGAGTCATGAGAGCATAGTTTTGACCACATTCTGTCCGTTTTGATCTGCAATTTTGGAAGCCCGATTGGTTCAAATATGCTCCATGGGTGGCATCCAACATGTAATGGGGAGACTTGATTATTAGTATAAATTGACTTGCTGTTGTATTTAGGCGACCATTCATCTCAGGTGGTTTTAGTTGCCTGAAAAAAAGTCTTTAGGACACGGCTGAAATTGAACCTTAAACCGTCCGATTGGGTAGCCAATACACTACCCAGGTGGTAGCCACGGCCACAATTATGCTCTGATTCAAAACAATTTTTGCATCCGGAAAGGTTTTTACATCCAAATTGCTGGAGGCATGTCAGAGTATGATTTACCAGGTGTATGCATAAGTTTTTTCCGTTTTTTATTTTTGGTAAAAAAATACGTAATTTTCCAGTTAAATCAATTTTTTTTATTCAAAATATTGGCCATCGGGTTCTACACATTTCGCCCATCTTTCAGGTAATTTATGAAAAGCATTTGTCGAGCCATTTTCCAACTTCCTACAAATCGCTGAAGTGATGCTCTGAGAGTGCGTGTCCCATAGATGGGAAGAGGTGATATTCAGATGCGACAGGTCTGGAGGGTACGGCGGGTGCAAAAGAATGTCCCACAGAAGCAATTTCATAGTGTCTTTCAATAGTTTTGCTGTGTGGGACGGCGCGTTGTCGTGTAACAATATCACTTTGCCATGTCTTCTGGCCCATTCCGTTGGTTTAAATTAATCATTTGTAAAATATATATAATAATAACAATGCTAGGACCTTGTCTTAACTTTGAATATTTAAGTCGTCGCAGTAAAGTCGATCGGCCTTATTGCGTAGGCAGATGTGCGGCCAAATAGGCTCTGATGCTTGACTTGACTACACTGCTTTCTGCTTCATCTTAACCTTATATTTGAAATATTTCTCATAGGTTCTGTATGAAATTACTTTCAGCCGGCGTTCAAGACTCTAATTCTGGCAGTCTGTAGCAATCACCATATCAAACAGCACAATTCCGTATTTTTTTGCCGTCTTTTCACGTCACACTTCTTCGATAGTATTGAAGTTTATTTTTAAACAGTTTCGTTATTATTTGGCTGTACTTGCTATAATATACGAAGTTCAGACCTAAAGACAAAAGTCATTATCTCGTCTGAGAACGTTTTTGATAGTAAAATCAAATTTATCGGAGATCGGCTTTTGTTTTTGGCAGGTTATGTCTCTTCTTAATGGCCACTGCGTAAAATCGCACGTGATCAGTTTACTGACCTATTTCAGGACATAATATTGACGTTGCATTGAGTTCTCACTAAGTCAAGATGGCACGTAACATTATCCTATTCACATATCGTTTATATCTTCGAAGAAATAATCAGGTCCGGTGATGCCACCAGCGTTTAGACTTCATCAACTTTTGTGTGTAATTGAGTCTCATAAGTCTCTTCCGGATTCGGTTTGCAGAGTGTTTTTCGTCATTAAACACGATTTTTCGATAAAAAAAGGTCAGCTGCAGGTTGTGCGATAGAATAGTCCGCGAACTCTCGTGTCGTGGCTTTTATTTCTGCAACCAGCTCAATCTTAAGTGATGTAAGCGGACAAACGCTAAACTATTGTAATCGACAATTTCAGATTTTCACAGGCACTACATACTTACAACTTACAGAGATCATAGTTTTTTTTTTCTGAACACATCCGAGTATTATGCGCCCCTCCCCACCAACCCAGTAATGTCGAAATTTGAAGATGGATATCTCCATAGATATTCCTATCTAAATAAAACGATATACTATTTTTCTAGATCTTTTGACTGCTATCTTATAGCAAATTCAGGGAATATCAGTAAAAACTTGTCCAGTCTGCTATCCTGAATATTTATAGGATTCTTCTAGAAAACAAGAATTATACCATACTCCAGCTAAAGTTCAAACAACTTCCAAGTCTTTCTTGAAGGAAAATGCAACTGCATAACGTATTTCATATTGGAGAAATGAAAATGTGCTATCCGGATCGGCTTTCCTGAATCTGAATCGCTTTAAAGATTCGATTTTTACAATAAGCCTCATTACTGGGTACTGCCGCAAAGGTAAGAATTCTTAGCGCATATATTTAACTATTTCTTTAGAATCGCTACAGTCCGGGAATAAGCTCAGATTTTTACCAACAAGTCTCTTCAGTTAGCACGATCTTCCGCCAACTGCCTTCAGTGCTGGTCTCCAAGTTCATTGAGGTCTCCTATTTGCGTGCCCAATTTTCAATGTAGTCGTTCTTTGTTGAGCTGTTCCACAGGCTAAGAATCGAATTTTCTTTGGGTGGAGCTGTGTTATCAATTCGCTCAACATGGCCCAGCAGCAATTACCCGTCAATAAAAATGAGACCGAAATGAGACCAGGTGTGTCTTCAACCCCTTTGAACAAGGTTCAAGCCTCCGCGTTATAAAACAGAATCGGAAAGATATATATCTTGCATAAGCTTAGCTTAGTCTTACTAGAGAGCCCCGTTACTCAATCGCCACCAAAGCCAGAAGAAACAGGAACTGAAAAGAGTAATTCTGTGATCTTTACGCTGTTGTGGTTATTAATTGTAACTGCGAAATCAAAGTAGACCATGTACTCAGCTACCTCCAATTTTTTACTGCCAACGGTGAAGTTCTGGACAAGTCGTCGGTGATGTTCGATCTTTTCTGTTAACAACATGTATTCCGTTTTGCCCTCGTTTAACGTCCTCCCCATTGTGGCCGCTTCCGCCTCGATATTTACAAAAGCGTCATTGATGGATCGCTGTGCTTGCCTAATCACATCAAAGTCAGAGTGGATTTGAAAATATAGTGCCACTTTTTTTTGGTCAATAACTTTTGCATGATACTTTAAAAAAGTCACATGACAGTGCAATGCGTTATGTAAAACCTTTCTCGGCATAGAAGGTCTCGGTGGAGTTATTACCGGCCTTGATGGACAAGCGAGAATTCTCCATAGTCAAATCGGACAATCTAACAATTTTGCTAGTGAGCTTAAATTTAGACAGAGCTATCCAGGCTATTGTAAGCGACTTTAAGTCGCTTAGCATCGATTTGAAATTCCCAGGTCTTTTCCAAGATCTGCTGTAGTGTGAATACTTGATCAATTGTAACCAGGTTGTTCATGAATAAGACGCTCACGTTATACGGCAGAAAAAATCTTATAAGAGATGTTTAAATGACTTCCTCTATAATAGGGATAGACAAAAGGACCGCGCTTCTTGTATATCGAACATATGATCCTAAAATTATATGCTTCAGAGAAGCTTTCCTCCGACTATATCTTACAGACGAGCTGGTGCAAGTTCTCAACCAGGCCATCTCTAGCTAAGCAAGCAGTCCGTCTGCGCCAATACACTTTGCTACCTTACTAACTTCGCTTACGACAGGGCGACGAAATTCTCCGTTGTCTTCTTCCACAGTGGGTGGTGCATGCTCCCTAAAAGCGGGATTTTGACCATCATTGGCGTCTGTAAAAGAAATCTTTCATATTCTCAGCACCGACTGTGACTCTACTACTAGATGTCCATGCTCATTTTTGCAGGCTTGCATTCTGGCTTTGGGGCCCTGGCTTGGTTGTTTATTCTCTGATAAAACTGCAATAACATCCTTTCATTTTTTCGATTATGTGCCTTTTTTTCCGAGAAGCCTGTGCACTTCCCTTCTTTTCTGATAGTCAAGTTTCCCGTCCTTCAATGCTGCGGAGCTCCATATCTCATACTTTTTGTTTGGCTGCATGTGTCTGACTACATTCATCATCAAATCAGATGTTCCATTGTGGCATCGCTTTGAAATCAAAATTAGCTTCTCGGATGGTAGCTCGCTGACAACATGCGCATTAGAGTTCTATAATTTGGGCATGGGAGCCAGGATTTTCCGAGGGAAACTCAAAGATTATATCGATTGCAGCTTTTCGACTTCCGACTTTGGTGACTTTACTTGATTCTGTTGTACTTGTGATACCTTCATTTCTGACCTGGCTGCAACAATAAAATGATCCAAGTTACTGTTATTTCCTCAGAAGTTCGGACATCCTGATCGCAATGTGATTAGTACTCCCAGGGTTGGCGATAATCAAGCCCCTATTTGAATCTTAAGATGTGGGTACAGCGTGCTGGCAATCTGACAAAGGTATGTAGTAAATACCGATTATTAAAAGCTTGTGACCTCAATCAAGTGTTTCGCAGTATATAACGAGGTGCTTCAAGTATGTTGGAAGGCTATTTTAAAACCTTCATAGAAGATATCTCCGGATTAAAACTAGCGATGTTAGCTGGAATTTAGAAAACTTTTTCACAACTTTTATGTTGATAGAACCAATGCTTTATCTGAAATAGATTTCCTCCCTTCAACAAAGACCTGTGAATTGGAAGTCTATTTCAATTCTAGTGAACTCGTCGTTATATTTTTTTCTGTCAGAATAGAGCACTCAGACACTCAGACACTCAGACAACTAGTTCATGGTATGCATTTTAAGGTCCTTTTTATGGAAATGCTCAGTCTTTTAAAAAAGTACGAGTAAGCACTTCAGTGATACCAGTACCAGCACCACTTTAACGCTGAGTTGAAGTCTCCTACGGGAGACTCACCGAGGTAGTGCTCGTCATCACTTCCACAGCAAGAATCGCGGAATGTTGTCTCACTTATATATAGGGTGATTCATCGTAAATTTGATTATTTTTTAAAAGACAAATTCATGGCATTTTTTTTTAGAAATAATATTATGTAAATGTTGGCCACGACTACGTCTGAGGTGGTCCATTCGGAAGGTCTAATTTTGGGCGACTCGTTCGAGCATTGCGACTGGTATCTCGCGGATAACACGAGTAATGTTGGTTTCCAAAGCGTCAATCGTAGCTAACTTATTCTTGAAGACTTGAGACTTTACATATCTTCAGAGAAAATAGTCCAAAAGTGATATCGTGATATCGCACTATCTAGGCGGTCAATTTACCGTAGGAAAACGTGAAATTAAGTGCTCACCAAAATGATTTCTTATTAAGTCCATTGCTTCACGCGCTGTATGGCTCGTAGCGCCGTCTTGTTGAAACCAGAGCTCACCGAGACCATGTGCTTGAATTTCAGAAAGCACATAGTCCGTTAACATGGCGCGATATTGGTTACCATTGACGGTAACATTCAGAATTTGCCTACTTTTTGAAGAAATATGGACCAATGAATCTACCAGCCCATAAACCACATCATACCGTTATTTTTAGTGGATGTAATGGTAGCTCTTGGTACTCTCCGGGTTGCTCATTAGCCCAAATATGACAATTTTGTTTATTAACGTATTCGTTGAGCTAGAAATGGACTTCATCACTGAATAAAATTTCACGCTAAAACACCGGATTTTCATTGAGTTTTTTCAGAGCCCATTTCCTGAAAATATGACGCAAATTCAAGTCGCCTGGCTGCAATTTTTGCACAAGTTGTATTTTGTACGCTTTTAGGCCGAGATCCTTACGTAAAATATGTCAAGTTGTCGAAAACGCCAAGCCAAACTACTGAGAACGACGAAGAATCGATTCGTCACGGCCTTAGCGTGCACTCTCAGCTACAGCTGCTATAGTCTCTTCAGTACGTAATGGATGTGGGCTTACTGGTCGAGTATCATCCACTAAATTTACGAATGGTATTGGCAATAGTGGTTTCGGTAGGTCGATTGTGCGCACCGTAAGTTCCTTGAATTGCACGAAAAACATTTTCGTAATACAGCTGAACATTTGAAGACGATGTTGTGATATGTGTCTTTGCCTTATATTTTGCCAAACGATACTGAACAAAAATGACAAAACAACTTGATAGGAATCACGTGCGATCTGTCTAAAAAGCCTATTGAAAATCAAAGCTCACGATGAATCACCCTATATAAGCGTTTAGCAAAAGTAAAGTGCATCGTCACGACACCAGTACACTAACGGACAGAAGGATTACTACTGATCTCTTAGAGATATCGCATAGGATCTGTTTCATCTGCCGGCAAACTGGAGATTCATATCGTCTGCAGATGTGCTCGTACGAAACCCAGCTATAAATGGAATACCTAACCTAGGTAGATAGACCTGAAGTAGGATCAGTTCCTGAAAAACTCTCCTTTGAGCCTTGGCTAGCAAATTCATCGGTGATTTCATTTACCGTAATCCGGTAAAAATTTAGTAAAGTCTTGCATTCTCGTACTATCTTTGAAGTCCTAAGAGGGTTCAGTAAGGTTCTTAGCGCAACTTTGCTGTAGCTACAGATGCAAATGCTTAGTCTCTACCATCGATTCTTAACAATATATGTAGTTCGGTTCCATTAGGCTTACGTGGCCGTCCTAACGAGGAGTGAAATCTTATGTTGTCGTTTTTTAGAAAAATAACAGTGCCACATCAAAATTCGGTTTTGCAGCCATCCGTGAAGACCTTTCTTCTTTTGCTGGCTCAGATTCTGGCCAAAACCAGTTTTGGGCACATGTAATGGTGATTTCGCGGCAGGAATTCTAGTGCCATTATATCATACCGCATAAGACCAGAGTGAACAGTCAAGAGTATTGTACCAAATTCCACTTCTTTTCAAACGAAAAATGCCTTTAAAAATGCAGTCCATGATATGAATATCAAAGGAAGGGCGTTATGACTAAAATTCCGGTACAAGCAATACCAACGTTTTCATAATTTATGCATATCCCTATTCCATACCCATCGAAACTTTCAGATATTGAGTAGTTAAATGAGGTGGCACTGAAAGTTCATGTGAACTTTATGAAAACAATTAATTCCACTGCTAACCCCACTGTTTATTGGTCATTCATATGTATAACTTGAACTGCGCTTGAACTATTTCGAGACAAGCATTCGTGGATAAATGCAACTACACCAACAGCAGTACGCGATCGAATTTCCTTCTGGTACTCGCACATGCATACGTGGTTGGCTGCCCCTAGTTTGTGGAATGCGCCATAATTGATTGAGGGTACACAGTGCATGGAAATAATAGCAAAAGCAAACCGTAAATACTAAAATTAAATAAAAAAAAAAAAATTAAAAACCGCTGTTGGGGGAAGTGTTGGCACTAGTCTGCCCTGCCCTAGCTTGCCCCACATGTGTGCAGGTGGCAGTAATTATTATTTGAAGTTTGCACTATGTCGCTGGGTGTGTAATTAGGTCGGGGTACTGCCGTCAATATCTAGTTCCCCAGTGATTGTGGCTTTATATATTTTCCGGTTCAGTTGATACACAAAGTGGTTTCTGTTGTTTTTTTTTTTTTTTTTTCATCACTCAGTTCGTTTTCTTACACATTTTTTCTTATTCCGCCTTTTATGACCTGTCTTGGGAAAGGAGTTGACATTGAGATAGATAGATATCCCTGCCCACGTCGAATACCGATCCTGTGTTCGCTCCATTCGTACATCTATTCGTACTTCTTGCGAAATATAAGGAACATGGTACGGATGGTGTGGTTCCAATTGGTGAAAAAAACCGCGATCAGTAAGTTCGACTTTACAGCAAAATATAGTACTCAGGCGAACCTGTTCGTTATCACGGATTTCGTTTTTTGCATGTGTAAAACATGACAACTTGGATTGGAATTTTTTCGGTTAGGCTATAACCGGAAACTAACAACGAATCCAAAAAGAATAACTCTTTTGGTTATTGCGGTCAGAAAAAAAAAAAAAAAAACTCTTTGGTCGAATATGAAGTTTTAGGCGCCGCTTTGGTGAGTGGTTGGTCTTCCATTTCAGTGTCAGTTCTAATGAAATTTGTCAGATACGAGTACTTAAAAGTAATTTTCGTGGAAAATATCAGAAATCGAAATGACTGTAACTGCACGGAATATTATACTTTTATGAAGATAACAAGGCTAGATAAAACAGCAAATGCACTGTCGAGCATGATTTGAGGTTGTTTCCAATTTATTTATTGAATGACTGTTGAAAAGTATGTGTGATAAGATAAATAGATTCCATACAATTGTATGTGTCATCGCATACAGTGAGTTTTGTCTAGACGACCGAATATCGATGGGTATATGATGACTTCACATACCAAACTACGCATTAGTGGGATTTGCGCCAAACTCATTAGCAGAAGTATTTCTCACACCACTAAACAATGATGGAAAAAAGAACGATTTTGAAACGAAAATAATTGTGATACTGAAAGTGTTAAAGATGGATATGATAAAATTTGGAAAGAAGACGGATGGCTAGACACGAAAGGATAAGTCCGAAGGACATTGCTCTTCTACTTCATGTGAGGTATTCCGTCAAGTAGAGGTATTCCGTCATACATACATGTGTACTAAAGGAAAGCTATTCAACAAGAATGTACATGGTGAAATATTGTCTCATAGATAGAGAAGTGATCCTGAGAAACCAAAGAAATATACCCTGTGCTGAGAATGCCAAAGATTAAGATTCAGATCTTTGGTTAACAATTTTTAATGAGATATCTCTAATGGAGACGCCCTTTGGATGGATGAGGGCGTAATTGCAATAGATAATAAAATTTTTGTGCGTGAAACTTGCAGACATTGTTTCAGCATTGTGCATCTTCACGCCAAAAAAGGAACCCTTGTTGGGTCACTACTAATATTTACTTTACTTACTGTTGGCAACTTACAGATCGGAACGGGCTTAGTCTCCAACCTGTACTATCTTTGGTTAGGTGTATTTTTAAAACGTATATACATCTACACAGCTATTCAGTCTGTATATGGTAGTATGCTTTGTAGAGTGTCTATATTTAGCGCCGTATTAGAGAATATAGCTTACGAGGGTCTTATACAGAGCCTTGATATTCGCGTCGATGTCATTATTGGGGCTTACTGCAGGGCCCAGATAGATAAATTTCTTTATAAGTAGAGCGCCTACAGCCTTACCCGAGACTGTTGATGTTTTATCATATATCTATGGTCACAAAGGAAAACCGCCTAAGTCAACTTAGGTGAAAGTAAAGGTATAAGTACCACATGACTAATGGTATCACAATCTATTTGTTATATTGCACACAAATGGAAAAGCTGACAAATTTTAATGGTTAGACATCCATTTCGTTATCCTTAAGAAAGAATGAAGCAAACGACTTGGATCAGAATGTTAGGAAATACCATGGAAGCTGAGGTCTAAAAGGGATCGAGCAACCGAAATCAGTTGCTTTCCTGGCCATGGACAAAACATACTCATTCCTCAATTTGCTTATTTTTTTGTATTTGTTTGGAGATCGCTATATGCTGTCTGATTATTTGACAGACCTGGGACTTTGGTTTTACTTTGAGGTCTCCATTTATCTTTTTCAGATCGATTCCCTTGCAAGATAATAGAATTCTGACGACTCTTTTCGACTTTAAAATTTCAGATCTTAAGTTTTCGGTATCAATTAAATAAAAAATGATGATTCAACAGTCCTGTGTTGATCGAAACTTAATCCATACACACACACTGTGGAGCTCGTCCTGTTATTTTATGTGCATGGTGTGAGGGTGTTTTTTTTTTTTTTTTTATAAGCGAGACATTCCGTATTCGAAGGTTTGGTACTGCTCGCCGAAAAAGTTGTGACCTAAAAAAAATTACTTTTTCTACATTTCAGCTTCTGTGTGGACTCAAAAATTGTTCCACGTCACCTACAGGATGGAATGCAAAATTTATAGCACAATCAAAACTTTATTTTTTTTCGAAAACCGTGCGTACTTTTTTATCGTTGAACCTAAGGCTGATGTTTGTCAGTTCCCAGTTAATTTTTCCTTCTAGTCTTCTAATTTGCAAAACACATCTTTTGCAGATATGACACTGAATTGGGTGAATGTATAGTAACCGTTCACTTAGTCGAGTCGTCATCCAGATTTTTCTTCACATTGGTCATCAAATTCATCAAATTTCATGCGAAAAGAACTATTCAACTTGGTAGTTAAAAGCCAAGATTTTGGTTTAAACGAACAAAGCGAAGTGAAGGTAACATTCTATTATCTAAACTTATGTAGTTGTAACAAGGCTATCGAAAGGCACAGTATTCCTGCTGCGTTGTTTAAAGCTGTAGAAATGGACTTAAAAGAGAATACTAAAATTATATTCGAAGAAATAGAGCCTCAACATTACATACCAGATCCACAACAAAGTACACAAACTATATATGTATCAGTCCTATCAACAATCCTTACAAGATCCTGCCGGTAGCACTGAAGGAAATCTCCACTGGTAGTCTGCCACTTCCATATGTTCCTACTGAAACAGTGCGAGTAGCCTTTATACTGAAGATCGGTAAATATGACAGACCTATCAATCTGACCTCCTTCATGTCGAAGTGCATGGGCAGAATTGAAGGCGCACTTGGCAAAAAGGAACACGCGCTGTGCAAGAACAGCGCAATGTTTGAAGTAAGCTTTACTCAGCCAGATAACATGAGGTGCAGGAATCACTAGTTTTTTTGATTAAAATAGGTCTCTGACGGCAGATTCTGACTGCAGCCAATACGTGTAGGTGATATCAAAAGTAAAAATAAGTGCTGCTCGCGAGGCGCCGTTGGTCGACGTTGTCTAGCGATTGTCTGCTTAAAAGCCTTGGCAGACGTGGTCGACGATTGGTGCACTAGAAATGTGCCTTTAGAGAATCTTAGTGCTAACAAGCGTCTAAGCGGGACAGAACACTTTTGCTGATCACCTAAGCTTGCCGAAAATAAGTAATATAACATTCAGCGATGTTGGCCTATTTTCACATCAGACTGCAAAGTACTCATGGCTGATATGGTGGGTGTTTTTTATTGTCATCACTGATGACTTTCTTTCTAGAAAAGACTGAGAACTTTTAGTATAGAGAACATACAAGGAATACCATGGACTAGCTTTCTTTATCCCAGTGCTCTCTTCTGACTAAAAAAAGGGATATAAACAAAATGGGATGAGAATATACTTGCATGTTTTGAGTACTAAATACATTGAGAGATTTTGGTCCCTGATTTTGGATGTAATGTATCCGATGTAAGTGCAGGGCTTAAAAATAGATGGGCTGTATCTGATTATTTGCTCACAATTCTACCACAGATCTGGATTGCATTCATTTATTGATTATGACATTGACATTGCATTTTTTTTTCGCCCGAAATTTTCAAACCATGGGTACAATATGATAGTGGTCTGAGTTAGTGTTGGCTACTCGTAACATTTCGACATCTGGAATATGGAAGCCAGGCCAAGAAAAATGAGGATTTTTTGATTTGTTTCCTGTCAATCTCGGTGTCGTGGACTTTAGTTCTATCATTTACCAGTTTCCTAAATTTATGTTATTTTAGAGGTCTCAATGTGACTCTATTAAGTTCATGATCGCATTTGGAAGTTTTAAGTTTAGTTGTCTGACTCTGAAGCCACCGGGCAACAAAATGGTAATCGATTTATTCCTGATATGAACCTTAAGGAGATGCGGTTGTTACATTGGTGATATTTAATGGGTTTTCTTTTGACAAAATTTGAAGCGCAGGATCCTGCAATTAATCCTTTTCTCAAGTGTTAAATATAATCTGAAAATCTTGAAAATAAATAAAAAATGGATTATTGTAAATATATGCTTTTTACAGTTATTATTTTTTCTCTGTCTACTTTATGTCATTATGTTACTGCACGCATCACTTACGAGTACATGTGATCTGCATCCAAAAGACAGTAAGTACGTACCATATTATGAGAGTTTGTAGAACCCACATGCACACTCAATGCCCATGCACATCGATTTAAAGTAAATTATTTACCTCCTTTACATTTCCGTCCCGCATTATTGCTGCC
Organism: Volucella inanis; assembly: GCA_907269105.1. Taxonomy (NCBI): domain Eukaryota; kingdom Metazoa; phylum Arthropoda; class Insecta; order Diptera; family Syrphidae; genus Volucella; species Volucella inanis. The sequence continues at coordinate 22,009,534 of OU026157.1, forward strand.
ACACATACGAGTACGGATAAAGCAATAATGCATGTGACAGACTTACTGATGGACGGCCCTCAGCTAACATAAATTGTTGCACAGCATACCGAATGCCACAGTTCAGTAAATTGCATTCATACAATAATTTTAATCTAATATGCAACACTGCTAGTGGAACCACAGGTTGGGCTGCATTCAAAGCTATCAATTATTATTATTATTTTTTTTTTATTCTTTTATGTTGGCATAATTTATATTTTATGACTAAAAATAGCGATGATTTATTGTTCTTTTTATGTTACAGACAGTTCTTTTTCTACAATTCAAATGGTCTATTGTGCCCCTGATAGAGTGTTGAAGGGGTTTTAAACCCTCGTAAGGCTTGGTTTCGCATTGCAATCGCGTTGCAAGAATAGAATTAGAAGCTAGAGAACCGATTTTAGTTCAGGTTCAAGAATGCTCACGCCCATAAGTGCCTCCCACGTCATTTCTTTCCTGTCGTTCTTGAATTTCTAAGAAGGTTTTATTCTTAATTTTGATTTTATAGATCCCGGCAATGAGACGAAGGTCTTATATTTCTTTCTAGAGATGCCTTATCATCTTATTGTCTTAGGGTTTCGGAGAGAAATAATTGAGTAGACGTTATCCAATTTTTAACGGGGTATAGTCTGTCTGATCGACTATAACTATAGGGGCCGATCTATAGACTACTATGACATTAAAATATGAACTTGATTTAATCTCAAAAGAAGATTTACTTATTCATGTTAGTGTTCTGCAGATAAAATTAGGAACGCTGTAGGGAAAGTTATGTACCATGTGAAAGGCAGAAGATAATATTACAAGAACCTCTGATGTAGTCCGACATTGGTATAAATATTTTTGCAACTATTTTGGCATCTTGTTTATAATAAGCCATATTTCTCAATCTCAGTCTCAGTCCTTTGCTGGCGAATTTGTTAGAAGTTATATTGCATGGTAAATATATTCCCCCTAAACATATCTAACAACCTGCATCAAGCAACTCTTGATTGAATTCCAGACCCAGTACTTATTTGGTATTAGCTGAGGCTACAAACCTTTGCGAATTTGGGTTTCAATCAACAAGACCCTCAATCTAGCGCGATTCGTCAACACAAATCAGAACACAAATCACGCATAATATATTAATCCCGAAAAAAACCAAGTCCTTCCAAGCAATCGGCAAGTGTAATTGTGTCTAATTTCTGCGATGATGTCGTTGCTGCTTTTAACTGCGGAGCTTAGGTGGCGAAATCCTCAACGACATCGAAATCACAGGGGTATGCGTCCTTTTCTGATGACAGTATGTAATTTTTTCTGCCTCGTTTGCCATATATATCGCTTTCGCGTCAATACTCTGAATACCTTTATTGGCAGCTGGCTGTATACAAGTAATTGGGCGGGCTTAAACGAGATCACGTTTCTTTTATTGGCCGGTGAGCTTTGCACCATTCTTTCTAGTGCAATAAGACCTTTCTTGACATTGAAGGTCTCAGCTTATTAACAGCCTTAATGGAGAAGCGAGAATTCTCCATATGTATCCTTCACAATCTGATGGGTTTGGCACGAGAAGAGTTGTTCCTCTATAGTTGGGGGAGTCAAAAGGTCGGGAGCAGATGACCTGGGGCTGGTTCTTAACCAAGTATTTAGCTTATAGTTCAGCAGCTTTTTTGTAGAATTTTTGTTAAATTTTTCGTAAGGAGACTTACGAAGGCATCCATAGTCCAATGAAAATGATGTAATTCCTCTTATGTGAATTGGTGAGCTTTGAACAAACTTCTAAGATATAAGGTAAAAGAAATTATTTTAGGCCGCAACTAATCCCTACCACTTATATTACAACTAAGTGTTTTAAGGTGTTATAACCAACCTTTATGGAGAATCGACCGTTCTGCCCCGTCAGATTTCGGTGGTCGACGAAGTTCGTTACATTAACTGGAACACTCCTAGACATAGCTCTAATCTTGTCAAATAATTTATGAACTGGTAGTCTGTATCGGTTTAACGTCTTCAAATTCTGTCAATATAAGAGTATAACTTCTGGTCTATACTGTGCTTACATAAAACTTAGATCACGCTACAGTTTGGGCTGAATCTGAGCCTTAATCAATAGGTCTGAACACTTATTGCGATGTTTGTCCATTAGCTTCCAGTTGTAGCCTTCAAAATGGTTAAAATCACTTAACACTTATATAAGCCTTCTAAGATAGTATTCCTTACATGATTTTAAGCAGATTCAACTATACAATAACCAGAGTCTTCTTGCTTTAGGTTGAAACAGATAGTACTGATATTTTATTTATTGAGCAATTATTGACAAAAGTGCTAAGGTATAGCCAAGGTACAGCTCTCATCCTGTAGATCCGCGAGTTGTTCAAAATGGTGGTATGACGGCTGTCTTAAATTCATTCATAACACCTTCTCCAGCATTAACATTTTAAATATGTGAAAGACTTTTAAATGAGACTTCAGCTAAATCTATCTCTAATGTCGCCATTGACATCCATTCGAAAATTCCGAAAGTCAGGGATTTGTATGAACCGAGCTTAAGTTGCTGTGTTTGCGCAAGTCAAAGCCTTTCTTTCCTTTTATTAATCGTTGGAATGTTGTGGCGTACAACTACATATTATGCTACACATTTGTCTCACGTATCTGAAATGCTGCTTTGCATTTGCATACCTTAGAGGAATTCTTTAGGCTACTCTATTTTAAATGACCTCATAAGCCAGCCCAAATTTGCTGACGTTTTATGTATTTGAGTGATCCAATTATTTTTCTGTCAGCACCTTAAGTGGTTAAGTCTCCTTCGCTTTTTGGACATAATTTTTCGACAAGCTTCCTTCCTTTGTATTATTTTCATTTCCACAGCTCTTGTTTTTTTTAAGCATCGTCCAACGTTGATTTGGATGCGTCTAAAGCCAGACGAACAACTATTTTATATAACAAGCCCATAAGTTTAGTTTAAGGTTTAAGGGGAAATTTTTTTTATCAGAAAATATTAATTTTCGCGCCTTTAAGCTCTTTCTGTACAACAATTTGAATACTACCGCACGATGACTCATTTTAAATAGATCTCAAGAGTTGGGTTTGTCTTTATGCAATTATGAAATGTTGTTACGTCGTTGCTTATATAGGGTTTTCTAATAACGACCTGACAACTTTTTTTTTTTTTAAATAAAAGGCAAACCATTTGAGATATTTCAAAAATTTTATTATTGGCTTGAAGTACAATCAAAATATATATGAATAGAACTCGACTTCGTTCATATGGACACCGCGGGCACGTTTGCAACGGTCGATTCGTTGGACCCAATTTTCAACGACTCGGCCACACATTTCGGCTGAAACGGCCGCTATTTTGCATTCAATGTTGGCTCTGAGATCTTCCAACGTCGTCAGCGTGTTGGCATAAACCAATGACTTAACGTAGCCCTACACAAAATAGTCAAGCGGCGTTAAATCGCACGAACGAGGCGGCCAATCGACTGGCCCATGTCTTGAGATAACACGCTCACCATATTTAATGTTCAATAAATCGATTGTAGCAAGTGCGGTGTGGCTTGTGGCACCATCCTGTTGAAACCACATATCGTCCAAGTCCATATCTTCCAATTCGGGCCAAAAATAATCGGTGATAATGGTGCTATAACGCTGACCATTCAAAGCAACGTGATGATCGTTATCGTCGACGAAAAAATATGGCCCAATAACGCCGCCGGCATGCAAACCACACCAAACAGTTATTTTTTGTGGATGAAGTGGTGATTCATGAAGCACATGTGGGTTTTCACCCAACCAATAACGCATATTTTGCTTATTGACGAACCCATTGAGCCAAAAATGAACTTCGTCACTGAAAATGATTTTGCGATGAAATTCATCATCTTGGCGCATCTTCTCCAGAACCCAATCGGAGAACGTACGTCGCTTAAAATGGTCCATCGGCTTCAATTCTTGAGTCAGCTTGATCTTGTATGGGTGTAAGCCAAGATCCTTACGCAAAATACGCCATAATATGGCCTGAGCAATGCCCAATTCTTGAGAACGCCGTGGAATTGACTGATTTGGATCGTTTGCTACGGACATCTGAACTGCAGCGATATTTTCAACACTTCGACCAACCCGTTGTCTCACTGACACGGCAACATCACACAACGAATATGTAGACTCAAATTTTTGCACTAAACTTATTATTGCCTGTCTACTAGGGTGAGAATTACGACCGAAAATTGCAGTCAATGACTCCGAATATCTGTAGAAAATTTTTATAATTTGCAGACGTTGCTCGTTAGTGTACTTTACTATGATGAAAATGAAATGAATAAATTGATAGTGACAGTTTGATGATTAATGAAAGAGTGCGTTCACAAATTAAATTCAAAGTTGTCAAGTCCCTATTGGAAAACCATATGTAAGCGCTGTTATCAGAGAAAAGAAGAAAGAAAAGTCGCTCCCGACTAATAAACGTGCTGTTTGCACGAAAGTGAAAAACAATAGGCTTTGTACACTATCTTAGTATACTCCAAAATTAAGTTCGATTTCTTCGATCAACAACACTATGTTTCAACTTTCATTTAAGCGTCACCGTACCTATCACAGTTTAGTGTTAAATACATTACATTGCGCTGGTATGCAACATTAGTTTCATTGATCGATCGGTAGTTGTTGCAATTTTTTTTTGTCGCCTTTGCCTTTATTTGGTGAACCAATTAGGTTTTCCCTCTTGTTTCGATCGCCCCTTATTATTGTATTGAACAAAATCGCGACCCAATTTGTGGCTTAATTTTGTGCTTATCCCATTACGTTTCTTTATTTATGTAAAGTCAGCTTTTAAACCACAATTAAGGCTTAAGCAGTATACTTACATTTCTTTCAAAGTTCCGTACACCTTCTGCATTTAGTTCGTCCTATTGATTTGTGACATTTTGGAACTATTCTCCCAAATATGTACATTATGTCAGTTTATTTTCTCGGTTGATACCAATCTTCGTTGCTTTTACTCTTAATTCTTCACAAAAAATTCTCTCAGCGGAAGTTGGTGTTAGGTTTTTAGTATACCGCCCAACATCACTATGGAATTTTGTGTCATCGCAATTTTTTTTTAGTCATACCCAAGAGAAAGACCACTCTAGCTTTTCCTACATAAATAGCGGCCCACTAAATTTAAAACAAATTAATGATCACATAAGAAACCCCAAACATGATTATTCTGCAGAACCTGATTTTTAAAAAAATTTCTTGCACGCAGGAATTATTTTCCTTATTATTCCCCTACATAAAAAGAGTCGAAAAGACAATATCTATCGACAGCCTAGCTGTCCTGCTTAGCTAAGCTTTTTGAGAGCATTATTTAGGATTTATATCAAGCACTTTATGTGCCTACGATCTCAGCAAAGAGTTTGATAGAATTTCTCATGATATACTCGGAATCCTTCTAAAATTAACGGCATCTTGGTCTCCAAATAAGCTTTATAACGTGGGTTCAATGCAGTATAAGTGAACGACATTACATCTCTTTTTAGGTCTATGGTTTCTGATAAAATTAAAGACTTTTATGAGGTTCCTCAAGGCAGTCACCTTGGTCCCTTATTATTTATCAATGATGTTGATTAAAATCATTGAAAACAGATATCAGACTGTCTGCAACTTGTTTTTTATAATTTACACGCTCTCACGAGGCACAGGGCGTTGGGCAAAAGAAGTAAAGATTAAAGATTAGTACCGGTGCAGAATGGTTTTTATGTTTGAGAATTTTAATAACAGTAAATTCAGATTAAGTTTACAACTGGCCTGAATACATTGTTACTATAAGCCCAAACATGTGAAACACACCTTCGACGTCACTTCTGAGCAGCGTTATGTGATCTCTAAATTAGTTTTAAGTTTTCCAACGAAATTGCCATTGTTGTAATGTCCTTACGGCAATTCACATCAGTCAACCAATAAAATTCTATACACATAGTCCGCTATTCATCAGATGTTCCATGATTTATGCCACGCAACAGCAAAAGGATTTTGTGATTCAAGGGAGGTATAGAGTGTTGGATCTGATAATTTTTTCCCTTTCTTTTAGCACTCGCGACCAGCACTATTTATTAATTTATTATGTGCACGGTGTGATTTGACTTTTTATTGGCGGGAGCGAGATGTTACGCACGTGCGTGCTCGCTGGTAGGCAACACCACTGCAGGAAGATTTATACATATTTTGTCTGAATTTCCTTCAGTTTAACGTCAGGTATTGTAAGACTATAGCTTATACCCCAAAGCGCCCTCTTACTTCACCTCGCTGCTATCTGATTTTTAATCTGCCTGATACTTCAGTGAATGACTTGCGTGATTTGTGTTATTTGTGATAAGGAAATATTTTTCCGTTCTCACATTGATAACATAATAAAAAGAGCCAACTCTGCCCTTGGCCTTATCAAGCGCTAAGGAGTTTTCCAGTTCTAATGTTTCCAAATCTCTTGACATTACCTTTGTTAGGCCTTTTTCTGTCACCATAGTACAGCACTCAGATCCTACGGGTAGAAGCTGTTCTGATCTTTATGCATCAGATCCTAGTTGGTAATATTGAGTCAATCTTCACAGAACGAGTTGCGGACACCTTGAGTCAATGTCTAGAATGCTTCATGAAATAAACGATATTATGCTCTGTTCGACTACCATTTCAGCAAACTCTCCGTTAAGAACAATGCACTTTCCACTTTTGCCTCACTTTCTTACTTTCTTTAATCGGTCCCATCCCTAAGTTTTATCTTTAGTTTTAAGGGAAATTGTAAGTTTTAAGAATATGTTTGCAATAAGCCTTAATAAATTTGACCAGGGTTTACCCGGGCCTCAAATCAAAAACCACCGCTGCAATATGTAACCAAGTGTAACTTTGGTTGTGTATTTTGCATAAGTTTAGTATATCTTCTCCCCATGATTTTCTCGTTCTAAAAAGTTATGAGCAAAAGTTATATGAACAGAGGATACCAAGTGAATCTCAAGCCAAACGGGCCCTAGTAAATATTTAAACAGCTCGAAAACGTGCTGCATACAATGCAGCAAGGTTTCACCTTATGCCTTCGGGAATACCAGACTACTTGTGCTGTCATATTTGAACTCATTACTACACGCGGTTATTGCTTTAATTCATGAAGAAATCAGTTCTTTTAAAGAATTCCAAGAATTCTTTCAAACAAAATATAGGGTGATTCATCGTGAGGTTTGATTTTCAATAGGCTTTTTTTTGACAGATCACACGTGACTCCTATCAAACTGCTTTGTCATTTTTGTTCACTTTCGTTTGGCAAGCTAACATGGAAAGACTCACATCACAACAGTGTCTCCAAATTGTTCAGCTATATTACGAAAATCAGTGTTGCGTGAGGGAGTGGAAAAAAATGATTGCTGTTTACGCTTTAAATGAATGACATATACTGAAATGAGGTACAATGACAGTAGCTTTCCAACGCATGTTCCAACGGAATAATAACAATGGAACAATACAAGTTACGCTATCTCATAGCAAACCACACGAATTAAGTTATAGACCCAATACTTCCTATAATTCAAGCACATGGTCTCGGTGAACTCTGTTTAAACAAGACGGCACTACGAGCCATATAGCACGTGAAACCGTATACTTGTTGAGAAATCATTTTGGTGAGCACTTAATTTCACGGTAAATTGGCCGCCTAGATCGTGCGATATCCCACCTTTGAACTATTTTCTCTGAGGATATGTAAAGTGTTAGGTCTTCAGGAATAAGCCAGTTACGATTGACGCTTTGGAAGTCAACATTACTCGTGTTATCCGCGAGATACCAGTCGCTATGTTGGAACGAGTCTCCCAAAATTGGACCTTCCTAATGGACCACTTCAAACGCAGTTGTGCCTAATATTTACATGATATCATTTTAAAAAAGTAGATGCCATGTACGGTTCTTTTAGCTAATAATAAAAATTTTAAGTTCACTTTGAAATTAATGTCTTTTATTTTACATTATAAATCAAAGGTCACGATGAATCACCATTTATAGGGTTTTCCAATAGGGACTTTACAACTTTGAATTTAATTTATGAACGCACTCTTTCACTTATCATCAAACTGTCACTGTCAATTTATTCAGTAAACTCAACATTTTCATCGTGGTAAAGTACACTAACGAGCAACGTCTGTAAACGTTCTCTGATTGGGTTCTGGAGAAGATGCGCCAAGATGATGAATTTCATCGCAAAATCATCTTCAGTGACGAAGCTCACTTTTGGCTCAATGGGTTCGTCAATAAGCAAAATATGCGTTATTGGTCGGGTGAAAACCCACATGTGGTTCATGAATCACCACTTCATCCAAAAAAAATAACCGGCGGCGTTATTGGGCCATATTTTTTCGTCGACGATAACGATCGTCACGTTCCTGTGAATGGTCAGCATTATCGCGCCATGATCACCGATTATTTTTGGTTTCAACAGGATGGCGCCACAAGCTACACAGCACACCCTACAATCGATTTATTGGAGAGTAAGTATGGTGAGCGTGTTAGCTCAAGACATGGGCCAGTCGATTGGCCGCGTCGTTCGTGCGATTTAACGCCGCTTGACTATTTTCTGTGGGGCTAGCGGCCGTTTCGGCCGAAATGTGTGGTCGAGTCGTTGAAAATTGGGTCCAAAGAATCGATCGCTGCAAACGTGCCCGCGGTGTCCATATGAACGAAGTCGAGTTCCATTCATATATATTTTGATTGTACTTCAAGCCAATAATAAAGTTTTTGAAATATCTCAAATGGTTTGACTTTTATTTAAAAAAAAAAAGTTGTCAAGTCGTTATTAGAAAACCCTATACAAACCGACTACTTAATTATTTCTTAAAATAAATATTTCCCAACTGTTTATATAACATGTTATTATAGTAAATAGAAACACGTTTTTAAATTGCAATTTGCATGCCCCAAAATGCTGCTGAAAACAACATTTCATCCATTCGATTAGAAGGTAAATTCGAAAGCCTACGCTAATGAAATTAAACTTTAAACTATACAATAAATTAACAAACGAATTTCATCTCGAAGAAAAAATCAAACTCGAAATCAAAACAAGTGATCTAACAGCTAAAGTGCAGTTAGAATCATAAAAAACGCCATAAACACTATTGAAAATAATTTGCGAACAAAAGATAATCACAAAAGTTATTTTTCTAGAAACCATAAAAGCGCAAATGTAAGGACATACATACGGATTTGTAGATACATATGTATGAATCTACATCATTATTAATTGCTTTGTGTGAATCCACTTCGTCGAATATAATTCCTACTCTCTTTATCGATACATTCCCCATGGTAAACAAATAAACTGGCACAAAAAAAACTTATTCTATCACGCCCCCCGTTTCACCGCCTTTTCCGAAAATCGAATGGTCTTTGTTCTATTCTAAACACACGTCGATAAGCAACCATTGCATTCACTATCAGCTTAGTCATACGGCAAAAAAAGCATTTAGATACACACATGGGCATGCGGGCATACAGAAAGATGTTTTTGCCAAAATTCCCTCTCACTGCCCACCGAGTTTATAATCCAACCCATTTCGGATTGAACGGTGTCACTGTCAATCTCTCTGATTGCCTACAACGTATCGTATTATCAGGGTGATTTGTACTGTACTTCGAAAGTCTGTTGGGCAATTATTCATCAGAAAGATTCCAACCGGCTACCGGGTCGCCAGCCACACGTCGCCTGTCCATCAATCCATCACTCCAGATAATAATCGGTGTAAAATATCTCGGAAAATATTCTCGCTTTCCGACACTCATAAGAGTGTCAGTCAACGGCAAGTGGAAAAATTGTTGGTTTTGTTTGGTTTTCGAAAACTATTTGTATTGACACAATTAGACATCTCCCCATGAAACCCACTGTATCATTGTGAACAAGTAATCATATTGGGTAGCCTTGCCCGATAAATAATGACACTTCACCCGTTTGTCAATATGAAGCACTGACCTCAAGCGCAGCGCAGCAACTTTAGATACAACTTGTCGTACAAATACGTCTACGAATACGAATATTGTATGAACACTGTGTATCCAACAGCGAAGCGTCACAACAGCACTAAACAACACAAAAGTAGCTTTTTTCCAATCAGTTACTATAGTAGGTAGTCGTATCTACTAGATACAAACAAAGAGTGATTTTAGCTTCAATTCGTTTGGTTTTGCCTCGTTTTGTCTCGTAGCGTGTTCGTTGTCTGTGCGGTCTTCGTCGTACTGTCTCATCTCCTTTCAGGAGCCAGTCGACACTAATAGATATAGCCACCGTCTCAGTCCCACTTCGAGTTATACACAAAGAACAATCTCTAGGTGAACGACAACGACAACGACTACGAACACGACAACGACGACGACGACGACGTTTGCCCATCGGATCGATAGACCACCCAATTTTGGTATTTCGATTCTGATTCGGAATTTTCCTATCAAAAATGCTACCGAAAGCACAACAACAGAATTACGCGAGACTGTGATTAAGAATGAAAAAAAAAAAAAAAAAAAAAAAAAACATCGAAAATACTCGTACCTCAAACTGATGAATTATTGTAATTAGCAAGTGAGAAAAAAAGTGAAAACAGAGGAAGAAAAAAAAGGCGAAAAAGTGTTTTTTTCAAGATTATGTACAGCCGAGCACTTGGCGTATTCCCGACAATAACAACAGCACGACTACCCACCGGACGACGATCCAGCAACAAAGCCACTTCATCGTTGCGGCGAAACTCTTTCGCAGCAAAAAGATGACACAGTTCGTTGTGAGCAGTTCGTTTGATGATTTCTCACAACCGGACCCCGAAAAACACTTTCTGTGGTGATTTCGCGAACACGGTTCGTTTCGATTAATCCAGTCCACTGGCGGCTTTACAGACTCGTCTGTTTTCATAATTACCGGACGTTTAGTGCGTGTCGTCGACACTATGTTGTATCAGTTCGTTGTGGCCCATGATATGCGAATTCGTGGTCGTAAACTTGAACAAAAGTAGACAAGACAATAAGACGTCCGAAAAAGCCAAAAACAACCCCAAAGACAAAAAAAAAAAAATAAAAAATAAATAAATAAATAAAAAAGAATCGTTTACGTTTCGTCATCGTGTCGGGTAATTTTGAGAGATTTTCGCAAAGTGTGACAGTGTGACAGGTGTGTGCGAGTGCGTAAAGGTGTGAAGGTGTGACGCAATGACGTCGGTGGATAACCACCAGCATGTATCGTCTTATGACATCGGTGCTAAGCCTTTTCGACATGACCCTAAACGTGGGAAATGGTCATCAAAATTGGATTTTTATTTCGCCTGCTTATGCCAGAGTTTCGGATGGGAGGCTCTATGCGATATTCCCGTTTATATCTTTTTTACTGGGGGAGGTAAGACAAGTTTTAATTTTTTTTTTCTTTTTTTTTTTTCGGTGAACTACTCCTTTTTACATTTAATTTTTGAGAGTGTAGGTGGTATTCCAGATACTTTTATTTTTCTGTTTGTGAATGAAAGACAATTGGGGTTGGGTAGAGTTCGATTCGGTTTTGTGAGGGCGGTTAAGCTTTAAAATTTGAGGAGATGTGCAGGAGTTGAGCTTTTGATGCATTTTCTATGAGCTTTTGAAAAGGTAGAATTCTGTGTCTAGCACAGTGGAGCAACAGTTTTTAAAAGTGAACAAATTTATTTGTTAAAATATTTTTCTTATTAACAACGAATTCTTGGTGGATTTCTAGCGGCGCACTATTAAAAAGCCTGCAGTGAAAATATATCTAATTAACAAAATTTATTATTGGCCAATTACAAGTGCAATTATCATCTAATTGTGACTTGGTAAATTACTTTTTAAAATTACTTTTTATATTTATACAGAATGTACAATAGAAAAAATATTTCTTAATGAAAAAAACACAATATAAACTCGGTTTTTTTTTACATCTAAAACCATTTTTGGTGGCTGTATTTCATTTTAACTAATATTAAAAGGTTTTCAGTTTATGTTATTACACAAAAAGCAGGTTATTCTTGTATGCCGTGTTATTTTAAAAAGCCTTAACTTTTTCTAATTCAAATACAAAATTCAAATTTTCAGCAAAATAAAAGATAATGGTCTTCTGTACAAGCTAACGCTAGACGGTGTTGCGACACCTTGGTAAAACTTATATTGACACAAAGCCATTGTAGTAAAATAGTAATATAGTACAACTTCCTAGACTTATATTGACACAAAGCCATTGTAGTAAAATAGTAATATAGTACAACTTCCTAGACTTTAAGATATACAACGTTAAGCGAAATATTAAATTGCTAGATATTCTCGTAAATGGCTCAGCAGTTTCTCGATTAAACACCACCAGGTCTCCTCCAATGTTTTCCAATATTATCTATTTTTCCGAAGAAATCATCTTCCATCGTTATCCAGTAATGTTGGCCCTTGACTGTAATGCAAGTGTCGGCCACATTTTTAAAAATGTAACGACCGATGGTGACAAGAAATTGAAGTTTTTTTTTTAGACAAAATTGAGCCTCGCCAGTTAAAACGATTTTTTCGATCAGAATAAGAGTCGACTTCAAGCTGCTTAAGGGCTCTATCCACTACAAGCCATAACCTCATGGCTATATTTCCTGCGGCAAATTAAATTAAGCACAAGTGAAAGGCGATATATTTTCGCAAAATTTTCCGTATAAGGGACGGACAATTTAGAGCTATTGCGATCGACTCTGAATCGACAATTTGGTATCTTTCGCCATGCTTTTAGTGGCTATAGTTTCTTTTGTAGCCTCATTACGATATGTAGTATAAAATAGCGAGCTAGTTGGTCGACTATGAGGACCAAATAAATTTTATAATCAACTATACGTTTTGATATTCGAACGATATTCGTAGATAAGCGTCCTTTAGTTGTAATTCTATTCGTCATTGGCAGACTAGCAAGCGTTCTCAATCGCTATTCTGTAGCCGAAACACTATACCTGGCTCTGAATTCCTCGTCTCTAAAGATGCAGCCTTGTAATAAATAAGAAGATGGTATGTACCGATCTGGATCTCTTGGGTTTGCTCTAGTATTTATAAAAGCCAATACGATCTTTGACAAATTCACATAAATCAGCAGAGATCTTATGCAATCTTTGTATGCAACATTAAGAATACTGATCTGTCTATATATGACTCACTTTAAAGAATATATGCCTTTGTACTTGTGATCCACTAATAAGGCATGTTTTCCTCCGATTATAGGCCATCCCCGTTGTTTAACAGTCAGTGAAACTCAGCACATTAGGTTCAGTCTTTCCGACGGCTTTTTGACACTAATTCTGCTGGCATATACTATCGAATTTAATAAAGAAGGGATACGCGATTGATAAATATTGTTTTAGTCCAAAGTTACATCTGCTCTTCTTTTATTTGTAGAAGTACTTTTGTCATCGTGATCCGCTTGTACTCAGTGCCCTGGTCGAAAGGGCTTGAATTCATCGGCTCCGATTGCTAGTCCATATTTGGTGATTGAACATTGCCGCTCGGGTCGGGAATGTCTTGGAATGCATTCCAGTGAATGTCAAACTTATCTTAGGTGACGCGTTCAAATGCAAATGCAATAAATGGAAGAAGCCCAGGTCCCCTTAGACTACAGTGCTACCTAAAGTGTAGAAGTAAATTGCTATCAGTGGAAAGTAGTTCATTCATTTTTTTTTTTTTGTACAAATTATTGCACGGCATTGATGAAGAATTTGCTTTGATCACATCGCATCGTATAATATTGTACTTTTATATGTAAAAGCTGACCGGCTGAAAATATTCAAGTCGAATTCTTAATAATGATCGCTTTTTTCGAGACGAGAATCGTAGCCGGACTCCTATATTCGCAAATATGCGAGAGAAATGTGTAGATGCAACGGCAGTAAATTCAAAGTGGATACCTACTTTGTAATAAGCTGCGACTTGACTTTATGTTAGACATCCCCATAAAAATAAAAGTCGCATAGCGTGTAGTCCAGCGAGTAAAGAATCCAGAGAATGTCGCTACGCTTGTTAATCAATTAACTCGCAAAAATTGCTTTCAACGTCTCCATTACGACTTAAGCGGTGTGCGGACTTGCAACGTTTTGCTGAACTCGCAAAATAACTTCAACTGAGGCAACAGAAACTCATTGATCATTTGCCAAAACACTTCAGCAGTCCCTGTTTCTCTCTGGTTGAACAAAGTAAGGGCACATTATCCCTCGGTCAGACGTCGCATACCAAGCTGTGGTTTTCCGACAAACGTGCGTGGTTCTTTATTCTGCCTATCTTTTACAACTACTTAAACCGAAATAACGCATGTTTTATTTATTATTACAGCCATCGACAACAAAATAACCTTCGTCAATAAGATGTGCAACCTCCAAACGTTTTTGTTTTTTAATCCAGCATTGTCCTTGCGTGGGTTTCTTATGAATATCACATTCCTTATGACTCTGGACGATCTTGTGTGGAAGATATTTAATCTCTTTTCAAAATAACGTGCACGGTTGATTCTTTATATTTCAACCCCGTCAACCTCAACCGACTTTATTCTGTTTCATACAAATTCGTATTAAAGGAGAACTAAAGATAGGACAGATCAGGGTCGGGAGAGGTGATAATTGAGGGCGTTTTTGAGGGTACTTCTGCTGCAATGGAAATCGAACACATGGGAAATTGTTATGGGTGACTAGATAGTTTTTCCAATTTCATTATGTTTCAGCAGCTGTCAAAGTTACTAATAACATGCACCTGTCAAAATATTTCACCAGGAATCGTTTCACGCTTGTTGTAAATTTCGTCGTGAGGTCGGTCGTCATCATGGCTTCAGTGTGCAGGCAATTCGTGGCACCGTGGTACAGTTTGAGCGTTACTACAGTCTTGGATCTTAAGCCACCAACCAGACGACTCAGAAATGTCGATTCGGTGCCGATCAGCTGAATTGGGCATCGCCAACGAGTCAACCCGGGTTATTTTGTGGTTAGATTGGGCCTATCTAGATGACCATAGACAACGCCGTGAATTCGCTAATTGGGCTCTGGAAATAATGGCCGGAGATCCGAATTTTGGCCAAAAAATCATCTTCTCGGTTCATCTTATGGGTTGGTGGATTCTTTGGACCACCACAATCCATGGCGAGCATGACGGCATCATTGTTGCCCTCAGGTAAAAAACTATGTTAACTTTCTGTGGTTAGAGTTCGAAAACATTGATATATCTTAACTGTGGTTCCAACAAGACGGCGCTACATGAAATGACTGGCTCATCTTACAGCGAGCGTTCATCAATTGTTTTTATCTGGTCATCCATATAAGCTTCGCGTAGCGTACGAGACAGTGGGTTGTTAAAACCGTATGCTTTTCGGTTGTTATTTGAACGAAAAAGAAAAACAGACCTTAAATGGCGCGGATTGGTATAAAACAAAATCTGACCCCGCAATGACGGCAGTCGATGGTGCCGGTTATGAACTGGTGTATAAAAAGAATATTTGCGTCGTTTTTCCAGAGAAAGAAGACCCAGTGATTTGTGTCGGTAATTAAGGCCCGTATTGTAGGAACCTGCGTTGGACAGCTTCGATACGTAGAATATGGTTTTCATAGTCAGGGGATCATACCTGGCTAGCATAGTCGAGAAGTGCCTTAACAAAAGTGATGTACAGGGATTTTGTAGAAAACTCTTTAAAACATCGTTTAGTATGATAGAGCCAAGCGCAGAGTTAACTTTGCTTATTATGGAATCAATATGGATGCAGAAATTTAGCTCAACATCATACATAGCGCGATAAATATTGGAAATTTGATTTTTATATCATCGGCATAGACAGATATATTATCTATGAGTTCCCTATAATATTTACAACATCATTAGTAGTCGAATGAAAATTAATTGACCATGGTGACTGCCTTGTGGAATACCCGAAACGAGAATGGAAATGTAGTAGGTAATAGCGTTCTTCCGAGTAGAATTTGAAGAAATAAATCGGCTCGGGCTTAAAAACAAATGCATTGAGTATTATTGCAGTAGAGCCCGCAATCTTTCTTATCGATTAGCGAGTATTCCGCATTCTTTGGTGTTGAACTTGAGTCATATACTCGTATGGTAGTATGACGTCGCTGTTGATGCATTATATGATAGATGGTCCCAGAATTGTATTCTATTCTTTATTGCCTTTTCTTCTCTAAATATTTGCGTTCACAACCAGATCATTTGCGTGATCGGGGCCATCACTTAATCGTCAAATGACTTGTTAACCTCAACCTCCAACTACAAAACTTTCTACTGAACACATATCAATCATATCATTGGACATGAGATATTAACGCCGGCTGTATAAGATTTCTAATATGCTCGATATTTCGCTCTCCACTGTTTAGTAGTTGTTAGGTTTTATTGATCACAACATCCGGTAATTGCTACAGTTTTCGTGCAAATTTGCCTTCACTGTTTAGGATTGCGATTGCTTCCTTATTGAACAAAGTCGATTCAGTTGTATCTCAGCCATCTAAAAATAAGATTTCTGATTTAAATAGTGGCCGAGTTTTTTTTTTTTTTTTGGCTAACATACATATGTTATTGCTTTCATATCTTGTGGTGAAACGTATCTCTTATAAGAAGTGGTGACGATTTTATTTACTCGTAATTTAGCCGTACACATATTTGAAATATTTTAGAAATTGTCGTCTTTTTTTTTTTTTGTTTGAATTTTAGCGGATGGCAGAGACTACTACTTTTATTGCGTGAATTAGTTCCCCTTCTGATTAGTTGATGATTACGCACTTAATAGACTCTTTCAGTTTTAGTTGCGATAAGCTGAATAGGAAGATACGGATTCTGACGAAATTATCATTGAATTTCGAGGTTTTGTTTTTATTTTCTTAAGCAATAATGCAATATGAAAACATTCGTATCAATTTAATTATTCTTAAAATTATTCAAAGTATTGTGCCCTGCCTGATAAGCGCGAGCTGATCATTTTATTTAATTAATCATTAAATTAGGTCAAAGTGTTTCAAAAAGAAAATTATAAGATTGAACATAATTATGACACATGCGTCATATGCGTGTCATTACTTCTGATTTTGGTTGCAAAATGTCGGAAGAAAATAGAGAAAGAAATTAATTGCAGGCTTATTGTCAATGTTTATTGCTCAGATACTGAGTAAGGCTATTGGATGAATCGTAAAAATTCTCGCCGCATTGATATTCAATATCGTGTCTTTTGTAATTCAATTCGTGATGACTAGCCTATCGCCTTAGAAATATTTGAGATAATTTTCTTTTGTCTGTTTTCATAGAACAGCAATAGTATTATTTGTTTCCTTTTTGTATCTCAACCGCAAAGAAATTCCATGGAATCTGGGTCGGGAAACCACAATGACTATGATCAATGTGAAATATTTAGAACGAGAAATTGTCACTAATATAGATTCATACTTCGATTACATTTTGATCTTTACAGTCGTGAGTGATCCAGTTACTTATCATTTGGCTTCTTCTTTGAATTCCTGCTGGAACTTAACCTTCTATTCCTGTTTGGACCAAAGGTTTCTCTACTATCGGTTTCTTAATGTGAAGACTTTTTATGAGATCACACTCGCTGACATTCGTGCCATATTCATTGCCGTCGCTGTCATTTATATTTTTCATTTATCGTCCATCATTGTAATGTGGCCCTTAAACCTGGAAGAACGATTGTGAAAGCCGACATTTAAGTAATAGAGCAGTCCATAAAGAGAGATGTACAGTATTACAAAAATATTTATAAACTATTTCTTTTCAACAGGAATAATCTGCTGTACTCCTTGTAATTTACTTTTAATGAAATCTTTCAAAGAAAGATGCGTTAGCGCTTCAGCGATTGAATGGCTACAATACCAACACTTACCATGTCAACGTCGAATACCTGAAGCTTGATGCAAGCGTAAGTCGGATGTTCACAGAGGCAGTGCTCCGCGTTGTCGTCATCACTTTCTCATCAAGCATTGCAGGAACTTGTGTCACTTATGCCCAGCACATTTAAGTGCTTAACAAAAGTGAAGTGCCCCGTCACGACGCCAGTAAGAAATTTACAATCTTTGTTAGAGGGAAAGAAGGAAGGGCGCCGACTTATTTGAGATGTCGGAAAGCATTCCTTTAGTCTGCCTTTGACCTTGGGAGTCATGCCATAAGCGGTTGTGTTGAGAACGCTTGCATTTCTAACTTTGACTCGGGTTCTGAAAAATTCCACTGATCTGATTCCACTGTGATCTGGGACTCAGACAAGCTTCAGTGAATTCAGCCTTCCGACTGTGTTCAGTGATGTCTTGCATTCTCAAACTAGCTAGGAAGTTGTAAGACGGTTCAGAAAGGCTCTAAGCGCACCTTGGATGTCGTAACAGATGAAAATGCTCCGCCCCTCCACCAGTTTTTTAGAATGTTATTCGTTGCCATCAGAAATCACATTTTTTTAAAGGCAAGAAGGCTTTGAGACTGCAGCCCATGATGTGAATATCACGGGGAGGGAGATCCATTAATGTATCTCGACCGGAGCCACGTGTGCTAGAGAAAGCTTACATTCTGTTCTTTGGAGTTTGGTAAAAGCAACAATTATATAATTTTGTGAGAGGTTATTCCGCTAGACAACCCACGGATAGGGTATAATTGACCTTATCTTGACAATGTAGATCCAAATGACCGTTCTCGGTGACAGGCCCGATGTCTCTTAGACAGAAGACGGCCAGGGCCTTAGAAGCTTTCAACGTAACACGTTTAGTCCAAAGAAGCTTGTTGTCTAGGATAACACCAGAATGCAAAACTTCTTTGTAGAATTGGATAGTGTTGCCTTTAAGGATTGACTGAAAGGCCATATCTAGTTTACAAATTATCGATCACTTCTAGGGCTACCTGCGCCTTAGAGCAGACACGATCCAACGGTACTTTCTGTCAGCTAACACGTGGGCTGAAAAGTCCGTGTCGTTTTATAGTAAAACACAAAATTTTTGCAAAATTCAACTTTATTTATCGCCCTTCGAGGGCGATACACTGATTGAAATGATTTTTCAATCTTTCGATACCAGTTTTGTAGTACGATTTCGGTTTAGCCTCAAAATAGGCCTCTGTTTCGGCGATTACTTCTTCATCGGTCTTAAATCTCTTTCCGGCGAGCATTCTTTTGAGGTCTGCGAACAGGAAATAGTCGCTGGGGGCCAAATCTGGAGAATACGGTAGATGGGGAAACAATTCGTAGTCGAATTCATTCAATTTTGCCATCGTTTTCATCGACTTGTGACATCTTGATGAAACAGCACTTTATTTTTCTTCAATGTAATAGTCGCTGTTGATAGTCTGCCCCTTTTGGAGAGAGTCGATGAAATTATTCCATGTGTGTCCTAAAATACGGATGCCATAAACTTGCCAGCCGACTGTTGAATTTTTGGTCGTTTTGGACGAGGTTCGTCGCCTGCTCGCCACTCAGCTGACTGCCGACTTGACTCTGGTGTGAAGTGATGGAGCCAAGTTTCATCCATTGTCACATACCGAAGCAAAAATTCGGCTTTATTGCGGTTGAACAGCTTTAAGCCCTCCTCTGAATCATCAACACGTTGTTGTTTTTGGTCGACTGTGAGCAAACGCGGCACCCGCTTTGAACAGAGCTTTCGCATGTCCAAATATTCGTGTATGATATATCAAACACGCTCTTTTGATATCTTCAGAGCCTCAGCTATCTCGATCAACTTCGTAATCATTTTGTGGACTTTTTTGATGTTTTCATCTGAAACAGCCTCTTTTCGACGTCCACTGCATGCATCATCTTTGGTTCTTGTACGACCACTTTTAAATTTTTCAATCCACTTGAGAATGGTACGCTCGGCTGATGCAGAGTCCGGGTAACACTTATCAAGCCATTTCTTTGCATCGGCTGCATTTTTTCCCATCAAAAAGCAATGATAAATCAACACACGAAATTGCTTTGAATCCATTTTTTTTCACAATAACAAAAGTTGCTTCACTCACAAAGCTATATCTCGAGAGCTAATCGTCCGATAGCTGTCAAATTTATACACGGATCTTTTGAAGGTTGGTACTAACCGAAAATGGATTTAGTTCAAGTGGTGCCCTCTCTTAGAAACGGACTTTTCAGCCCATGTCTTATATCATCCGTGTATGCATGTGTATAGACGTCAGAACTAGTGAGCGCGCAGCAGACCCGAGTTAACTAACATGTATCAAAGCAATGAAGAGAGATCGCCGGCTTGTAGGTAACCCCTTTCTACCCCTACCATTACATATTGCCCACAGTCAGCATCCGCAATAAATATCCTATTCAACGTCAATGCTTTTGTCCACAAAACTAGTGATTCCTCTTCGTCGTATTGCCTGGCCGAGTTACACATCCCATCAAAAGTTTCGTTGTCGACAGCATCGTCAGTGATGTCCAAAGCGTATTCCTCCTTGTCGAGTGCGCTTTCAATTTTGCCGACCAGATTTTGAACTGCATTCTTGTAAGATCTTCCGTATTTAGTAGGCGTGTTGCATTGCAGACAGAGGATGCACTCGCAAGGCAGTTTTGCGCACATGGATCTCGGCCATTCGCTCTATGCTCTTCAACATGAAGGAAGACAGCCTTATAGGTCTGAAGCTCTTGGCGAGCGTGCTCCATGCTCTTCAACATGAAGAAAGTCAGAGTTTTAAGTCTGAACCTCTTGGCGAGCATGTAGTGCGATTTTTCGATTTTCGGTATAAAGGATCCCTTCACTGTTCTCCAGGGTTTCAGTATGTATGCCAGTGCCAGGTTAGAGTAAAAATTCTCTTCAGAGTTACGAAAAGCTGGTTTATACTTTTTTGGTAACATAACTGGGTGTAATATATGTCATCGGTGCTAGGTAACTCGAAGCGAGCAAATGAAGCAACAGCATGTTTAATATCCTCATCCATCATCACAACGGATGAGATATATCAGCTACGGTGTGTTGTGTTATGTGATTTTGATTTATTTACCTAAGAAATGAGCCACAAGCATGAGACGGAGAGTCTACACTTTCGACTTAATGTAGTTGCCGTCAGATTTTTTGAGTGATTCCAGTCTTTTTGATCTTCCTCTTTTTAAGACTCTGACTAGCCTACTGGTTTGACCTACAGTTTCAATCTTTTGTTTTAATAGAAGGCATTTTCCGAAATGTAAAAAGCTTCTTTTATTCTGTTTGCTTCGACCTGAAAAGATTCCGGTCTTCCTCCAAATTAGTCTTAAGTTTCTTTACGAAGACGCTGCAGATCTGCTTTCCGCAGAGAAACGGGCATTGACATTCCATTTCAAACACTTGGTTAGGGTTCCATTTAGGTTTCGAACATCTTCCTCTAGCTTTTGTTTTGTCCTGAGCTTAGGTGGAGCACTGTTGGACTTGCCACGTTTAGTTCATTTACTGCGATATTTCCCTCTTCTGATATTTGATGTACTGAATTCGATGTACTTTTGGTCTCAACCTGTTGGATAACGTTAAGTTGATTGCTTGGTGTCTTACTCTCATAAAAAACGTTGGCTGAAAGCCGACATTGTTGGCAACCAGATCTGATGATATCATACTCGTACTCATACTCGTCTTCCTAGTATCGCATAATTCAATGAGTTTTGGGTATCGCCTTGAGTTATGGTGGCAATAAAGAGTCATAGGGAAAATAAGCCGACGCAACAACGTAGTATGTAACAGATCTTAAAATGAAGCCGACATGGTTCTGTCATACAAAAATGTGGTGTTTTCACACCACTTTGGCCACCCCAAGCTAAGTTTATGTGTGACACCGCCATTTGCTTGTCAGTTAGTTGGTTGTCTGTGAAGACGTGTGAATTGTCAACAATGTCAATTCTCCTCACTTTTTACCCAAAAACGTCATCCATGTGACAGACAAATAGTGAACTTTACCTGTGAATTGCTGTCATTTTAGCAAATTCTAAAGCCTTACAGGATCGGGGTCAAATGTTGGTAATTCACTTACATTGTATCTGTGAGGAGTTTAAACGATTGCAAAAGTATTAGTAGAGTTTGCCATCTATTTGCCAAGTATTTACATTTTTCAGCATGACGATGATTCGTATATTTTCATAGTATTCACGTGTCACCTTTGCCTTTATACAGTGAAACAAGTACGCGGGAACTCTTCGTTAAGTATAGTGTCATAGTACTCCTTCCAGTACTCCTTAGGAAGGAGTATATTTCGCTTATGAATTGCTTGCTCTTTCTTTGGTATGCCACAATGCCACAATAACTAAAGGTAAACTTTACGGTTTCATGATTTTCGCCGTACGTCCTTTTGAATGGTTTCTTCTGTTTAGTAGGGCCATTCTCGCCGTTAAGTCACTTATCAAAACAAAAGGGGTTTTTCAACATCCTCAACACTGACTGTGATGCTTCTATTATAAGGGGTGATTCATCGTAAGGTTTGATTTTCAATGTGTCACGCTTGACTCCGATGAAACTGCTTTGTCATTTTTGTTCAATATCACACGTCACAACAGCCTTTCTAAATTGTTCAGTTGTATTACGAAAATCAGCGTTCTGTGAGAAATGCTTTTTCTTTGATTCGAGTAACTTACGGTGCGCATAATCGACCTACTGAAACCACTATTGCCAATACCATTCGCAAATTTGAGCCCCAGTTTACATTAGTGGATGATACTCGACCGGTTAGATCACATCCAGCACGTAGTGAAGAGACTATAGCAGCTGTAGCTGAGAGTGTACTTGACGAATCGATTAGTCGTCAGTCTCAGCAGCTTGGCTTGGCGTATTTGACAACTTGGCGTATTTTACGTGAGGATCTCAGCCTAGAAGCGTACAAAATTCAACTTGTGCAAGAATTGAAACCAGGCGACTTGAGCTTGCATCATATTTTCAGTGAATGGGTTCTGGAAAAACTCAATGAAAATCCGGTGTTTTATCGTGAAATTTTGTTTAGTGGTGAAGCCCATTTCTAGCTCAATAGATACGTTAATAAACAAAATTGTCGTATTTGGGCTGATTAACAACCCAAAGAATACCAAGAGCTACCATTACATCCGTTAAAAACAACGGTATGGTGTGGTTTATGGGCTGGTGGAATCATTGGTCCATATTTCTTCAAAAATGAGGCAAATCAGAATGTTACAGTCAATGGTAACCGTTATCGCGCCATGTTAACGGACTGTGTGCTTCCTGATATTCAAGCACATGGTCTTGGTGAGCTCTGTATTCAACAAGACAGCGCGTGAAACACTGGACTTGTTGAGAAATCATTTTGGTGAGCTTTTGGACTATTTTCTCTGGGGATATGTTAAGTCTCAGGTCTTCAGGAATAAGCTAGCTACTACTAATGCTTTGGAAGCCAACATTACTCGTGTTATCCCCGAGATACCTGTCGCTATGCTCGAACGAATCGCCCAAAATTGGACCTTCCGAATGGACCACCTCAGACGTAGTCGTGGCCAACATTTACATGATATCATTTTCAAAAAGTAATTACCATGAATTGTTCTTTTAACCGATAATAAAAATTTTATGTTCACTTTCAAACTTATATGTTTTTTTGCATTATAAATCAAAGCTCACGATGCATCACCCTATACTTGCCTGTTCATTACTTCAGGTTTTGTTGGTTTGTAAGACTTTTGGTAAGACTTCTTAGAATTGGGTTTTGAGTGGCACCTCCTTATTTTTTCGACAGTTCCTTACTCTTTTTTTTTCATCCGAAGGAGTAATGTACTGAAGCACATTTGCCAGTAAAATGTGCATTCGTGCAGCGTTTCTCTATAGGCAAGTTGTTTTATAATATGCGCTTGCCTCTGCTCCTTGTCAAACCAAGATCTCGTATGAGATCCAGAACAACAATAGATTAAAGATTATTCGATGCCCACGCAGTAAAGGAAGACCTTGACTTAGATACGTGAAGCGTAAGTAAAGAGGAACACCAATCATCTTAGCATGCGTAACTGAAGGCAGTTGGGGTTCAGCTTAACACCGTAAATGAGTCTCCAAAACAACTAGACGCAGCTACTTAACGAGATGCGTAATCATTATTCCAAAACGTGTTAGCTGTCATGGTTGTTAAGTGGTTCACCAAGTTGTGTTAGCTGAACTATCATTTTCACTATCCCTGCCAAATTTCTGCTATTTAGAGGAAAGGTTCATATTGATTACCACCCTGTTTAAAGTATAAGAAAGGATTAAGAAGAGCCTTGCATTGAAATCTTAAAATTTATCTTTTGCCAAACATTCTATTTTCGTCAAACACTTAGTTATCGTTATTTCTGTTTTGCAGGCTTTTCTCTGATCTCATTTCTGCTTGCAGTCTTCTTCGTTGGCATTCCAATATTTTTTATTCAGTCATTTCTAGGACAGTTTTCAAGCACAGGCTTGATATCGTCATTTCGAGTGGCCCCATTATTTAAAGGTAAGTAGCGAAGCTTAGGAAAATTTCCTGCTGATTTTATTGTTTTGTTTTTCTATCTAGGTGTTGGGTATCTCATAGTAGTGTTCAATATCATCTCGTTAACTTACTACAGCTTATTCGCAGCTGTACCATTATTTTACTTTGCCGAATCCATGCGATCCGTTCTTCCATGGATGAGCTGTAACAATTCATGGAACTCTCCAAACTGTTCAGTGAGAAACGAGTTTGATTTCATGGTAAGTTGGAGACTATCCATTTGGGAACCTAAGACTAATGACGTTTTTGTTTATAGGATGACACTGTGAATCCCCATGCCACTGTGGAGTTTTTTCAGTAAGTCTTGAAGGTCCCTTATCGATGCCAACCAAACAGTTGTTTTTATTTATTTATTTATTTATTTTTTTTCAGTGCAAAAGTTAGAGGTCTTGACAACGAACAAAGTCCCTTGTCAGTGTCACTACCATTACTCGGATGCACAATAGCCATCTGGCTGATGGTCGGACTGATATTCCTCCAAAAAGTCACACTTGTAATAACCTAATTCATTTGCTAGTAACCACTTTTATATTTAGCCCCTAATCAGCTCTATTCCAAAGATTGGAAAACTTTTTAGAATCATCACTGTGATACTTATTGCCGCTTTTATGATTGTCTTCCTAAGGCTATTCTGCCTGTCTGGCTTCAAGGACGCCCTGGCGGGATTTTCATTTCAATATCCAGAGTTGCACTTCTTACATCCCCATGTAGGTGCTAATCTGGTGATGTTATTTTTTCGGCCTGGATGGGGCAACATCATCAATTTGGCCAGCCATAATAGTTTCAAGACTGATATAATGAAGATGTCGTTTATGGTGTGCCTCAGTGGATTTGGAATGATCCTGTTGGCTGCTACTTGTGGTCGAATTGTTTGGGATCATTTTGAAGATCATGTCGGAGGATTACATTACCATGTGGAGGAGGAGCATTCGTTGCAATTTATTTATCTGTGTTATGCGTTCCTTTTGGGGGACCTGCTCTATGCCAACATTTGGTGTGTGCTATTTTTTGGAGCCTTATGTTTAGTTGAGATTATTAAGTTGGTAAGGATGGATTGAGAAGTCATGTGTAAATGCTATTCAAGAACTTTTTTTTTTTTACCAGGTCATTCTTTTGATGACTGTGCAGACAGCTCTGTGTGATGAGTTTGAATTTTTGCGACAAAAAAGGAAGGCCGTGAAGCTAGGATTGATTGGATTTCTCAGTACGACTTCTGTGTATTTTTGTACTCAGGTGAGGTCTTTAAATTATCGCATATGGATATGTGAACTAAAAGCTTTGTCTTTTTACAGCAAGGATTCCATTTTCTGAGTATCCTGGATTTTGGAGCAATGTTCTCACAGACATTTGTCTTCTTTCTAATACTCCTTGTGGTACTGTGGATATATGGGAAATTGCGTTTCCAACGTGACGCGCAGTTTATGATTGGTAGAACTATGTCGGATTGGACGATTTTCGTTCTTCGGTATGTCTCGCCGTTTATACTGTGTTTTCCAATGGTTAGAAGAAAGAATTTAAGTATAGTGATCAGTTAATTAATTATTCCTTTCATTTTAGTTCATTGCCGAGGTCCAATTGAGTTACCATGATGACTTTTCGGTGGCGATGGCTTTTATCGTTAAGTCATTGCCATGGCTAGTTGTGCCAATCTACATAATGTTTGCATTGTCAAAGTCTCGCCGAAGATCAGTTTCATCGAAATTGAAAGAATGTGTTCAACCAAGCGACTGGTATCCCGCCGATCCAGGTGACTGCCGACGATACGAACGAGCAATCGGATTGCCCGATCATGCTCATCAGCTTTTAGAGATACACTTAGATACAGATCAGCAAGCGTAGTTTTTAGGATTTTTTTTTTTTTATTATTAATATATTAAATAAATACATGTACACCGAAAAGGAAGAAATCATATTTTTCAACACACGATTTTTCTATATTTCTTTGGTATAGAGTCTGACCTTGAGGTACGGTTTATACATGGCTCGGAGGAATTTCACTGACGCAACACTGTGCGATTTTTTGCTATCGCTCCCTGGGTGGAATATGTTTGTTTTAAAATTTAGAGAAAACAAATTATCCAGTATCTCAGAGTATCGGCGATCGTGAACAGAATAGATGTATAGAAGGCACGGCTGACTAAAGCGGTATATGCCGTGGGAAGATTTGGCGGGTAAAAATCTTGAGCTCACATGTGAGTGTCACGGAATTTGACAGCAAACAACTGTGTAATGGGATTTGTGTTTGTTTATGTTAATTTTCCGATTTATGGGTTAAAGCTCCACAAAATGTTTATGTAATTTTTGGGGAGAATGTATCATACATTATCTGAACAAAGAAAATTCATTTGGCAGTGTAAGTTATCTTTTTTTTTTTTTTTTTTTGGTTTTGCAATTTTCCAATGAAGAGAAATTTTCGTGCGGTATTTGTATATTTCATAGGTTCAGGAGCTTAGTAGGAAAAGTTGTAAGAGACGCCCTCATCAAAATAAATCATCAGATTCGCATACTGAAGCTTGTAATAGTTCGTTCTATGAGATCTCTTTTCCAGCACTTTCGGGTTCTTTGTTATTTACAACACCATCTTGAGGCTAAGTTTCAAGAGCTTTCCCTATTGTCTGCAGGATCGTTGAGATTATATATCTTTGTAACCCGGAATAGTTTAGAGTTCATGCACTTAGTGCTTACAGTTTTTTGAAATTTTGAAGGCTTGTGAGAATTTTAATGCAGAATTTTGATTTCACTCTGATGGGGGCAAGTAGTGTGAGAAAGATTAAAAGCTGTCCAAAATCATACAGCAATTTTAGATTTCAACATTCTCCTTCTTTAGCTAACAATAAAAATTATCAGCAACAGGAAAGTAAATAGCGATAAATAGCCAATGAAATACAACATTTATGTGCATCATAATGAGATATTAAATTCGGCAATTTGATCTGCTCTATTCTTCATTAGTTGTGATAAGTCATCATCATTTATCTGAACGATGAATGAATCTTATATTGGAGCGCCTCTAGTTGTAGTGGCCTTAGGAGTTAAATTTGGTTTGGGACTAGAACAAATTTTACAGCCGAATTTATTTATTTACTTAAATAGATTACAGTCCGTGATGGACCAGTTTACCGCTCCAACTAGCGTGATCATTGGCCAAGTGCTTGCACGTTGATTGAGTTTCCGTCCAACTCATGCACCATGCGCCTTCTACGTTCTCTACTGCATCGTCTCTCCTGACAGAAATCGAAGACATTTCGGGTCCGAGAGTTGACATGCATAAGATGTTCATGTTTCAGATATATCAGGTGACTAATTCGCATATTTTCGACTATTTCAATGCCGCCTTAGAGCTCGTACATTAAGCTGTTACATGTACTCCTTCTCCAAGGCCCGTCAATGATGACGGTTCCACGGATCACTCGAAGAATCTTGCGTTCAAAATGGACAAAAAAATGCTTAACCTTTCTCAGCTTTCGCAAACGTCAATGGTTCTGCACCGTAGAGCAGGACTAGAGCAGGGCTTACTTCTCAGTTAGAGTAAAGGCTTTGTTCAATACTTATGCAATATCAATATCAGAGTTAACGTCCCTAACAACCTCAAACTTATTGCTATCTGAAGAGATGTTCTATCTTACTTGATGTAGCTCTACCAGCAGTTCGTGCTGATCCTGAGCCGCAATTAACAAGCCTCTCCAGTTAATCCGGTCTTTAGATAACTGCCTCCAGTTGCGCACTCCAAGTCGGTTGAGGTTCCCTTCTATGTATTTGTGCGCGTCACTTAAGACGGGATGTTCTTCTACTGCGTTATACCTCTTCTTAGTTTTTTTGGGATAGGGCCTTACTACTCAAATGCCTTCTTCGCCAAAGGAAACAGCGATTGGCATGGTGATTCCTCAATTATTTCAGAGATCCCTTTCTATCTCTACTTTGACGTTCTGTCATCGTCTTCTATGTTGTGTTTCCCTTCTTGTTGACAACATGTAAAGCATGCTAAACCCATTTTGGTAGCATCCGTTTCAATACCAGTGAACGCACTGGTGACAGTCCGCTTATTTCTCTCAATTATGGCGATATCATCGAAGTACACTAGTAGTTTCACAGACTTTTGAAAGATTATGCCTCCGGTGGTCGCTTGTGAGTTCCACACATTTTTTTCAAGTATTTAAAGTCACATGACAGCGCGTGATCTTGTCTAAAACATCTTTTGGCATTAAAGTCACGTTGTTACCGACCTTGACAAAGCATGAGCGTTCTCAATCGTCATTCTTCATTGACGGACGAGCATGGTAAGAATGATAAAACTAGAAATAGCTCTATATAGCTCGCCTCTACAAATGCTGTCATATGCATCTTTAAGATCGATTGCCAAAGATTTGGACATCTTGATTGATCTACCGCAGGGTGAAGATTTGGTTGATTGTGGACTTCCCTGGTCTAAAACCGCACTGATGGGGAACAATCAGGTTTATGGCGTTCACACAATACAGTAGACAGTATCTTATAGGCGATATTCAGAAAACCGATGACTTTGTAGTTGGAGCAGTTCAGAGAGTAAACAATGCTGAATTTGCAATCATCGTGTATACTTTCGGCCGACCTTATTTTACAGATGAGTTGGTGTATACTCCTTACAAAATAATCGCTAGACACTCTGCAATATCGGCGGTCAGGCCGTCTACTTCGGCATCATTTTGTATCTTATCAAAAAATGTCATTTGAAAACTAGGAAAAATTATCCTACGAGTATCTGTTGGAAAGTTTATAAGCCGATTAAGAAATATTGAAAAGCAGAACTGTCGCAACAAAGTGATAGTCTGGTCGGCAATGTTTCTATTCAAACTTACACATCTCTGAGCTTAGGATAAGATGTTTCCGTTTACTATAAATACAGTTCCATATATATTTTTTATATTCAAAAATCGGAAATTAACTTAAGGTACTACGGTCAGTGGTTAAGAAGATTCGAAGCAATATTCCGTCCCCTCGTACTGCAATCTCTCTTCAGCTTCACCGGGATACCAATCACTTGGTCTGGTGCAACTGTCGAATTTCTCTGCGATAGCACCCTTTGCCATCCGAAGTCTATAAAAGCAGAAACATGGCAATATTGAAAATGACAGGGCAACTACTGTCGGGTAAGCTATTGACAAGTCATTGAAAATTTTATAGCGTAACGTAGATAAAGCGTAATAGGATCCCAAAATCTGTAAAAATTAATTAAAATGTTAATAAAAACGAAAAAGTTCGTATCTTTTAGTGACTTACTACTATTGCAATCAAAACTAGCGGTGTAATAAATTTCATGATGAATATTTTCCAAACGGAAAGCACTTGATTGGTCATGAAATGAATATCATGTTGGAAACGTTCTTTTCCGTAGACCCAAAGTACAGCAATAAAGAGACACAAATTCAAAAATGCGTGAAGAGGTATACTCAGATTTGTAGCGATTTCAGTCAGGTACACTGCATTCTATGGAAAAGGATAATTAAGAACATAAAAAGAAAAAAGCAAAACAGAAAACAACAAAACTTACATCAGAACAAAACGCCCCCGAAATCAATGCCATAATGCTTGCAGTTCCAAAAATCACCTTGCTTCTATGAGGGCGTGTTTTTTCAAATTCGTCAAACACCGCTGTGAATACCGAAAACACTTGAACTAGCTGAAAAGGAAACAAAGAAAATAAATCAAATTTATTTAGAAAGCATATTTTGTGTTCTAAAGGAATTTGTTATTAAAAGGCAGGTCAAAGGATACCACAAAGTAATTACAGTATTCCGTAGGTAAAGAATGTGTTCAGATCAGACAGTTTGGGTAGTAGCAATCTGCAACTATATCTTGTTCATCCATTCTTTCACATCAGTCCTGCGTTTATTGATTATTTAATGCAACGTTGATGTATTCGTCATTTACGGATACGTCGTTGATCTGATCCTTGTTGAAAACTTATTTTTTTCTCTCAGAATAGAACTTTGTCTACTTGTATGCTCCTTTTACTAAAATTGTTAAGCCTTCTCTAAAGAGGTGAGTAAACGCTTCAGCGATAAAGTTCCTAGAGTACCTGGAAAGTGATAAGCACAATCACAGTACATCTCTAATAAGCAGTCTGTAGTCTTTCATACTGAGGCATAGGAGGGAAGTCAACAACCTATTAGAGACATCGGGAAGAACTGGCTTAGTCTGCCAGCATCCTAGAGAGTCATGCCATTTACGGCTAGGCTCACAACATATCAAACCGTCAATGATAGCTATTGTAGACAAGACTACAGGGGCACTACGCTTTTTCTAAGAACTTAAGTGTTCTGGACAGTAGTGACAAAATATTCTGCGACCAACTACTCTACTACTAATGAGATTATTTTGTCTCTCTTCACCAAAGATTTCAGATCCCAAAACTTCTAATTTAGGTCGGCATAGCTAACGCTGATTATAGAATGGAAAAGAGGGCGCCTAGTAGTAAGTGTTATTGACACCTGGTTTCAACTTTCATTGAGTCTGTGTTTCAATATAAACTGCGGATGACTGATTTCCTTGGAAATACATGGGACCGATAGTAATAAAAATAATCTTCTTGAAAAGGTCTAAACTAAATGCAGACGAGCTCAAAAAGTACAAAACTGACAACTTAATCTGGATATAATACCGGAACGGATCGCATATGTAAGGCGTTAATTAACATAAAAAGTGATCGAAGACGACGACAGACGCAGACTTACATGCGCTTCGAAGGCCTTAGCTTGTACGCATGCCAGAAGATTTATAAATATGCCACATCCTCCCACAGTAATCATAGCTTTAGTCACCTTAACAAAAAAGGCATTCAAAGACATTCTATAGGCTACAAACACTGAGGAGATGAGCAGTGTGGTTACCTTCCAGAAGCAAAAGTTTCTGCCTCAGGAAGAGTTCCAATCCACCTTACTTAAGGTAATATCGCCACATAGACCGGAGTCATGCTTAATTATAATAAAGTTAACAAACTTTGGGACTTGCGCGGCGATTGATCGGAAAACTGCTAGCTATCCTATAATTTGGTTTTGACCAACAGCGCAACAATCATGTTCGTAGCGAAGTGCTTGCCGTACCTCTTAGTGGTAGCCTTCACTAACTGCAGGAGTAAGCCCTTATTCATACGGGCTAAAATGATAAGAGCGTACTAAGCCAGTAGCATAATACTGGCTTACGCCATCATAGGACTCACAGTCCTACACAGAAGAGATAAAACAAATGTGACAAACCAACTAATGGCCAAAAATAGAAATGGATTCACTGTTGACAACCCTTGCAAACATATAAAGGACAACGACCTTGGGACTTGCACGTAGAATGTTTGGACCCTTAACTCTAACTGCAGCCGAGCAATTAGCAAAGGCCTATCATGTAGATATCACCGCCATCCAGGAAGTGCGTTGATATGGGGCCGACGGTAGGGGAATAAAATACTGTTATATACATATACTATGGTGATTGCGTATTTGACTTGAAATTCCGACACGTGAGCAAGAATCTTCTGATAATCCCATTCAAGGCTAATTTCACTAACATAAGCCTGATATGTGCCAATGATCTTTCGAAGACAATATTGAAATTTTACAATAGCAAGCACACGACTTTCTCATCTCAATATATGGTACACAACGGGCTATGGTGGTCTCCGCATTAACAAACGCTAAATCAAAATGATCATTTTGGAATAGAAGTAAGGCCTGTCTCCATTATTCTTCAAGTCCGAACGTTACGGACAGCAATAGATCATTAGAATCCTCGCAGATCGCGTATCCCGAAACCTCTCAACAACTCATATACCGAAGACAAGTTTTAACGCAGCCAACGCGCCATCATAGACCTCGCCCGGGTTTCATCCGACCACCACTAAGAAATCGCTGGGTTTTGAAGAATGTTAGTAAGTACATGCATCTTAACAAGAATCCTACAAAGTGGCGCTGCAATGAAGAATGAGAGCCGCTGATAAGTTATACAAGCTGAAGAGATAGTAAGAATATCGGCTTAAGATATTAAAAGTTTTTAGAGAAAAGAATGTGTCAAGGCAAACAGACCCAAAAACCTTTGCAGATGAAGAAAAAAACCCTCTAATAGAGTTACAGTCGCTGTAGAGAATATGAAACAACTTTTTCTATGGAGAAGAAGCCCAACATCCCACCATCAGGAAGATTAGACCATTCAACTTAGACGGTGATAGCCAAAACTTCTGTCCACCTGACCAAAATGAAGTAAAGATAGCAACATCTAAACTGAAAACCAACAGGGCAGCTGGACCTGACGGCTCACCTAACGAGGTACTTAGAGCTGCTGGAAAAGATTTTGTGGATATACATACATACATGACTCATTTGTCACATCTCAGCACGGTTAAGCCCGATCTACAAAATGGAGACACCCTCAACTACGCCATGTATAGAGTTATAAGTCTATTCAGTATCGGATACAAGATCTTATCTGCCAAATTATGTAAACGTCTGAAACTCTTCTCCAACAGTCTGTTTGGTCCTCATCAGGAAAGTCCGTATTCGCCCAAATCTTCACATTCCGGCAGATCCTGGATAAAACCCAAGAAGACCAAATATGATACATACCCACCAGTTTTTCCTCGATTTAAGAGCTACATATGAGCATAGCAGTATATTTAGAAATGATCTATATCGTAACATCGATTTTTCCATCCTGCCAAGATCCTCCGTCTGTGTAGGATGTCAATTAAGAAGTTTGCTTCTCCGTCAAAGTCGATACGACTTAGCGATTAACGATGTCGGAAAAAGTTTTAGAGAAGAACTCGCAAGTGAACACTGGAAGCACAATCTTTTAAAACTCTGTGCAACAAGTAGCGTACGCCAATGACATCGACATAATTGAAACGGAAGCTGCCAAAATGTGTTAAGCGGTAAATAAGTAGACTTTTTCAGCAAAAATGTACCTATAACATAGATGAATTGAACAGAACGTCACAGTCCTATATCTTGAGGTAGTAAGGAACTTTGTCTACCTTGGCTTTGCTATAAATTCTGGCAACAACTCCTCAGCAGAAATAAAACGGAGAATCACTTTTGCAAATCGCTGTTTCTTTGGGTCAGACCGTATATAAGACCTTGATTATTCTTTGTGGTGCTAAAGCATGGATTCTATCAAAAGCGCATGTCGTTTCGAGAGAAAAATCCTTCGAACAATATTCGATCTCATTTGCGCTGACGTGATTTGGAGGAGAAGGTTCAACGACGTACTGTACGATCTATACAGCGACATCGACCTGTCAGATGTAGAATGAATGGACACCCACAAGGTCTTCGAATAGAACCCTGAGGGACAACACATTAAGGAAGATCTCATCTCACCTTAAATCAGGTGGCTCAACCACCTTGGAGTACAACCAGAGGCAATAAGCTAAAGATCGGGCTAAATTAAGGGTTCATCTCAAACTTTATCGCCACTTAAATAAGTATGTAAGCGAACATTGAACAGTTTTAAAAATTAGACTACCCTAAACCATTTGCTTAAGTGTGTGTAAATTGACATGTGGTAAAGAAAATGACTTCTGTTTCCGTCAGAGTTTTTTTTTATGGATACTCGTGCTTGATCCATTCAGAACGATAGATACAGTCAGTCGAGTTATCGCCTCCTAAGATTGGGCTTATGCAATCAGGGACAGGTCCTAAGTCAATAGCAAGTTATAAGCAAACAGAGTAATATAAACGTTTCGACCGATGGGTCTTCAGATCTGGTATTTGGCAGATAAGAAGAATTTCGAGGAACATTGCAAGAGGTTATTTTGCAGATATAAGACTAGTTACAGTTCTTGTCTCTTTTGAGACAGTAAAAGATGGATTCCATGATACTGCGATTACTACACTTCCCTTATTTGCGTTAAAATACTTACTTTACGGTCAAGAACACAAACAGAAATGCGAAGGATTATAGATTTAGGATATATTTTTAGGCTTTGCTAAGCTATATAAAAAAACAATCAGCAGATACCAAGTCGTTTGAGCTGAGGACACGAATTCTGCGAACAACAACTATATTTTCAAATCTTTTTAATTAAGGCGCTTACCCAAAAGTTGCTAATTTGTACATGCACCTTCGGCTTCCTTCTTTTACCCTCAATGATGTTTTAAATAGGTTGAGTGGACACGAGATGAAGCTCATGCTATTACATCGAGATAGTGACTAGCTACTGTCTATTCTAAAGGGCAAACAACTCTAGGCGAAATCGGGTCTCAAACCTTGCTAGCTAGGATAGTAAACTCCCGTCAAGGTGCAGTGTCGGGTTTCTATCAGTTTAAAGAAATTTCATGCGAGGCATAGATTTCACCACCGAGAAGATTATTGCTATTTTCAGCTATCTCCATAGAGAAATTTTTCTTGTCTTACATATAAACGGTCCCGCAGAACTAGTTATCTGGTAGAATCAAGGCAGAAGGTAGTCAAATTTTCAGGAATGGTTCTAAGCCCAATTAAGGCAATGGCGCTGTAGTCTTCATGAAGGATGACAACTTAAGGCTTCACTAATCATAACTTTAGAAGACTTGTGCCTTCTAAACCAAGACAAGGACATGCATACCATATATTGTGGCAGCCACAACACTTAAATGCGACACTTTCAACCTTGAGAAAAACAGGGTTTTCTGAAGACTGAAAGCAGTTGGAAGGCTGAAACTACTACGAGTTTCTGATCAGACAGGCAAAGCTCAGGATCTCAAGCTGCATAAGACTTTTTGCCCACCTTTTTCATTGATAGATGGGTGTAACTAGTTGTAATAATGATAATGACACCGTAGTGACCGGCTTCAGCCTGTAACAGGCTGTGGGTACTATAGGTAGATGCTGATGTGCAAAGTTCTGGCACAATACTGATGATTACTCATCTTTTTACGAAAGTTTATGTAATCGCAATTAGAGAAGCATACAGACAGTAGAATAAGCTCTTACAATTTGTTGTCTGGTGAAATGTTCGAATAAAAAAAAAAATTTAGAGTGATAATGATACAACATCTCTTTGCTGCACATTACTATAGGAAATACCCCTATCCCAACGTCTCTCTGATAAAAATTAGTGTCTTGATTAATATAAAAACTTAACGAGCCAATTACGATAGGTTCTAAGCATTGCAGATTAAATTATATCCGTAAGTTTGCAGTAACTTATTTTCGTGATGAATTTAAAGTCGTCTTCTATTAAGAACTTACTTACCAAAACACTGAAGCCTCCTACTGTGAGCATAATGAGAAAAATCCACGTCCACAAATGAGGCATCTCCAGGCTTGTCAGAGAACTAGCAATATTCACGAATGGCATCCATTGCATTTGTAGCTCAATTTCCATAACTCTTGGGTTCTTTCCTTTAAAATAATTTATTAGAAATCTAATTACAGTCATATCTATTCTCATAAAAAAAAGTACGTACGCTCCAAATGATATTTGGAAAATTGACACAACAGAGTCGTCAATACAAGGACTCCAAATTGTGATATCCAAATTATCAAACTTAGTTTGCTGAGGTTTGTCCTAAAGGTGTTGTTACTCGCCAGACTTAAGATGCTACCCCATCCAGGGCCGAATGATATAAATAACAGCATTGAAACAAGGTCAGTAAATTTATTCCAGTCAAACAGAGGTCCACTATGATTTGCATACTCATTGGCTAAGCCTTCCTTAACATCAGGCAAGGACGACATTCGTATGAACAAAACCACCAAACAAGTGATGATGGTGATGGCACAGTATTTCAGAATTCTACCAATCTATATAACTTCCTGGTCACTTAGTTTTTTTTTTTTTTTTTTTTTTTTTTTTAATCTAACAATCCTTACTCTTTCGGTTTTGCTCTGAAGGGCAAAAGCTACTACCGTCCATACTACCAACACAAGTCCAAATAGTGTAAATGAATACGATCCTTTAACATGACTCCTATTTAAAAAAAAAAAAACACAATTACTAAACTTCAAAAAACTGTATCTGTATCTGAATGCGATGATAGTTGGAGCATGACCTACGAAAGAAAATTTACCGAAGGGGCATTCATAATTTCTTCATGGGACCATGAGTAGTTTTCAATGCGACAATTCTAGGTGTTGGAAATTAAGTGAACATAGAAGAGAAACATCTTTAAATATTCTTGTTCTTACTGGGTTGAAATTAGTTTCGTCTTTCAGCCAATATTCAGCACTCTCACAACTCCATGGTAGATGGGTCTGAAACGAATAAATAAGAAAGAGAAGTGGCACCGCTGTGAAGATACCATAAAATGCCAGTTGCAGGACGTTTAAAATAAGACCAAAATATCCCAGCCCTAAAAAAGAACCATTCATCCTCATGTTTTTTTTAAATTTTAAGACCAAGCTTACCCTTAAATAGTGGAGCTATCCGGAATGCTGATATAAACCCAGAATGAGAGAACTGACCCAGAAACGAGGGAAGAAATATAGTTGGAATGGCATACAACAATGCGTAGACAAGTACCACGATTACCGATGTAACTAGGAAGGAATAATTAAGATTTGTTTTCATTATCAAATGTATCTTTATAGTCTAAGGCACCAGCCTTTACTTTTACTACTTTTAAATTTATCAATTTCAATTCAATTCAATTCAACACAACCATTCTTACATTTCCAGATGTTATTCTAACATTAAAGATTTAAGTTACTTTAAAAACAATAACAAAAGAGCTTTTAAGTATCTACTACAATTGAGTAGATAGTTATTGAATAATAACATACATATGGACGAGTATATGCTATAGTTACGAACACTTGTATCGAGCTAACGTTAAAATAACTATAAATAAAATTATACATAGATTGTGCAGTGATATTATAAATAGAATGCGATAAGAAAAAACTGATTAAATTAATATAAAACATTATTATTAAATTATTCTTATCATCGCATTACTCCAAAGTTGATGGGCAGTTAAATTTTGATTGAGAAAATTTCCGCTTCTCAAGTAAAATATTTTTAAGACCTTATATCATAGGAATAAAGATTTTTAAGTGGAAGAATTTCAGATTTTAAGAACAGAGAAGAACTCTTATCAAGACGCCGTTTCTTCCAATTAATTCTTAAAATGTGTTTTTTAGAAACGGATAATTATTGCAGTTTGCATCTGTAGCTGCCACCCCAACATACCAGTCCATACAAGAACTTATACAGCTTTAAGCTGCAGTTCACAGTTTCGAGGAGTTTTCGAGAACACACAAAAGTGTC
Organism: Volucella inanis; assembly: GCA_907269105.1. Lineage (NCBI taxonomy): Eukaryota > Metazoa > Arthropoda > Insecta > Diptera > Syrphidae > Volucella > Volucella inanis. The sequence goes on from OU026157.1 coordinate 22,047,185, forward strand.
TTAAGTGGTACATAATATATGACCCTTCCAACCCATTTTGCTGTCAATATTCCGTCCCATATATTTGAAAACAGGAACGATTTCCATTGTGAAATAGTAAAGAGAGTGGCCTATGTTTAAGTCATGGGTTACAGTACTCACAAGTTTCAGCACTGACATTTATATACTTACAGCTGGCACTATTCAAAGTAAGCTTCGAAGGGTGAAAATCAAAAGTGGATACTTTGAAGATATTGATTTTGGTTTTATCACTGATGACTAGTTTGTGGGTAGTAAACTGGTGTCTTATAAATTCCGAAACATACCTTATATCCACCGCTAAGTCGAGTTTCAAATAGCAGGAATACGTGGCACTATATCATTAATAAGCCCAAGTTTTGTTTATCTTAAATCTTGACTAAAGTTAAATATAATAAATATAAGAAATAAAACCGAGCCCAGTACAGAACCCTGTGGAACACCAACTCTGGTACTGTTCAACATCTAACTCTAGTAACATTAAAAAGTGTTTTACAGACGTTGGCAACTCTAATTTCCGTAAAAGAGATCTGAGAGACAATAAACGCGTGCTAACTCAAAGAACGTACTAACGCAAGGTTACTGCTTAGGCCTTTTAGCCATAAAGAAAAGGGCTGGTAATACCCTGCTCGTCGGGTAGCTGAGCATCTTGAAAAATTCAAGGACACACAGTGCGACAATATAATCACCTTGGAATGGCTTAGAGAGCTCGTCGGCAATAACAAATCTCCATGGCCAGAAGCCGAACTTCGTATTGTCGAAAAAAAATAACTTATGGATCTCATGAGACCTAAAGGACGGTTAAACATTTCAGTTCATGCACATGAGGGTGGCTGTGGCTCAAGTGGTAGTTTTTTGACTTCTCAATCGGACGGTTCCGCGTCGGAAAGCATTCTTTTTTCAGGCAACTTAACTCATGTAAGATGAGTTGTTACCTTGAATTAAACCACTAAGCCCAAACATCTTTCTTTCCATCCAATTTTCCGAAAAACTTAACACTTGCCCCGGAATTTCAAGAGTAGTCATACTCCCTTGAGTGTTAACTTATTTAGAAACAAAAAAGAAATTCCGAAGAACAGGCTAGAACGCAACCTCCGATACCTAAATCTAGAGCTTAGCGGGAAGAAGTGCGAGGTAATTAAAATGGGAAACCACACGAAAGATGGAATAAAAGTTGTGGTTAAACTAAATCCTAAATTTGTACCACTAGCTACTATGGAAAGCCAACTACAAGGTCGGGACAACCCAATGCAAGATCAGATCTACAGTCGCCTTGCGTAGGAAACTGACGAAGAAAACGAACTGCCATCCTGAACATAGTACAAGTAAATCTTCACCATAGTAAGGCGGCCAGCGCCAACCTGTCTACCTTATGAGGTGAGTTCGAATTCCAATACATAATTGACCACCATCTTTTAATCGCCAAATTAAATTAGATGGCAGGTGTTAGATATTACCCTACTGAGTTACTCTGACTATACTAAAATACAAATATAAGGACATTCTGAGCAATCACAAGAGTGCAATCTGTAGCGCTAAAAGGAAATCATGGAAAAAGCTTTGGTTTAACATTAAAAACACAACAGCGTGTGCGAGGCTAAGAAAGTCATATCTAAGGAACATACAGTAGGTGGAGATCTAAAACGCCAGTTGGTAGCTACACGAAATGCAACACTAAAGCTTTGGTACTTCGGTTAGAAGCCTACTCTCATGGATTCACTTCTACGCCAGTAGAAAATACAAACACATTATTCCCTAGTCAATATAAAATTTCAGAGGGGAGACTACAAGAAAACAAAATAATCAGCGGAATCATACCAATCATGACACCGTTCCCAAAAAGACTATTCAGCATTGGCATCAAGTATGGATATGTGCCAAAATATTGGACGGAAGTAAAAATAGTTTTCAATCCTTAGGCAGGTAAGCCCAGCCATACCCCTCCACAAGACCTTAGACCGATAAGCATGATATCATACAATACATTTCAAAAACTTAAGAAAAACTGTTTGACACTCATATTCGAAGTATAGTAATCTGCACTCAGAAGACTCCCAGCATGCCTATACAAAAGGTGAATTCACTGAAACGGCCATACCTGAAGTTGTCAACACGATTGAAAAAAGTCTTCACGACAAAGAGAACACATTAGCAGTCTGCCTTGACATCGAAGGAGACTTCAACAATGTCAATATTACCGCTTTAAGTACTAACTTGGGAAACCCTGGAGTTCATCCTGCGTTGATGAACCTGATAACATGTATACTTCGCAACAAGAACATCAGTAATACACTAGGTAACATGATATTGAGGGTCACCATCTCAAAGGGCACTCTTCAAGGAGGAATAGCCAACCTAATAGACCTAATAAACAACGAATATCAACGTTTCAACGAATCGAGTTAGATATTTTCGAAGTTTTTAACATGACTGTTTTTGCTCAGTCGGAAATAATCGTTAAAAATCTGGGCAGTGGTTGGATGCAGATGAAAAACCAAAACACACATCAAGCACGATCTTCATCCAAAAAAGGTTATGGTGACAATTTGGTGGACATCGAAAGGACCAATCCACTTTTCATTTCTTCAACCATGAGAAACGATGAACGCTATCAAATGTTGTGAGGAAATCGACATATGGTATTGTATGACAAATTGGCTGAAAAGCAACTTGCGTTGGTCAATAAGCACAGTCCGATCATTTTGCATGACAATGTTAGACCTCATACCTCACAAGTAACGGTGCAAAAACTATTGTAATTGGTATTTGAAATTCTTCCGCATCTACCGTACTCTCCTGATATTTTCTCAACGGATTACCATCTTTTCTGCAATCTGGATTAATTTTGCCGGCAGAAGGTCTTCCGGAACCGAGCAGAGGTCATAAAAGCCTTTAAAGAGTTCATTGCCTCAAAAAGTCAGCACTTCTACGAAAACGAAATATTTGATCTTGTATCACGTTGAAAGATTATCAAAGGTGCCAAGGGATACTATTTTAATTGAATAAAAATTTACGCACAAATAATATTGGCTTTTACATTTTTACTATAAAATGTACATTTTCTGTACATTTCATGTGGTTCAACCCAATAGATGAATTAACCAACCTAACCGCTTCTTCAGTGATCAAAACTTGAAAAAAAAGAATCAGAGTTATTGTCTTAAATAGTGATACTACATTCATCGATAAAAACAATACATAGTTCGAACAATTCGCAAAAGAATGGGGATTTCAACATTCATGGAGTTCACCTTATCACCAAAAGAAAAATTGTAAATTAAAACTGTTTTGGAGTAGAGCAACATAGAAATCACATCGGAGCTAGTCCTAATCAGCATCTTATGTTTAGACACACGAGAGGTTCGATACCGGTTACGAAAGAAAACCTCAAGCCAATGGCGCAATCCAACGTTAAGGGGAAAATAATTTATCATAACCAAATAATCAAATAATGTAATGATAAATCGAGCAAAAATTTACCACCTTTACAATACGAACAGGATGTGATAGTTCAACTTAAGCGAAGTTCAGGAGTCGCTATCTGGACGAAAGTTAGTATTACGGATATGAAATCTAATCGAACAGCAAAAGTGCAGGTTGACAGTGAAAAATGCTCCCAACAAAAGAGAAGACTCTTCAGAAGACTTTGAAGAAAAATTCGTCGAACAGTATGATTTTCTTATGATCAACAGTAACTTCATATTCATTTTATTTTTCTTTTTATTTAGCTTATGAATTTATTTTCAACATATTTTGTAAAATATATAGATGAGTAACCTTAAATATATTAATTCAAGTAAATAAAATAAAATAATACAGTTCATTGCTTAATTAGTAATATTAACAAATTTTTAAAAATATTTCATGTCAAAGACAAATCTAATTCAGTGCAGTATAAGCTAAAAATTCTATAACACCAAGAAATAAGCTCATGTTGAATATATAATCTTTTATTAGTGCCTTCAAAACCTAGTCTTCTGGGTATAACGATTCTTGATATAGCACATAAATTAAAAAAAAACAAAGCAAATTCTCACTGTCGACTGCTGAACATAAAATATCTTTTAATAACATGACATTGTACCTTTTTTTTCTCATTTCAAGTGACTGCATTACAAGTAAAGACATTTGGAACAATAAAAATGATGAACCTGAACGCCAGTATTGCTAAATAAAACAATGTTTTCTTATTGGAAGGAACCCAAACAAACAACACATGCATACTCAACAACAGGACGAACGATGGAACAAAATAGAGCCTTAATAGTTTGAGGTGTGTTCAGAAAATAATGGGGAATGTATTTATTCGTCTACATTAAAATTGTCGCCTTCAAAATAGTCCCTATTAGATATTATGCACTTCAGCCAGCGCTTCTTCCAATACTCAAAAATACTTCTCAAGCTCGATCTTAGGAATAGCCTTTAGCTCAGTCAGCGGTGAACATTTGATGTCATCTATGCTAATAAAACGACGGTCTTTTAAGGTTCTCTTTATTTTTAGAAATAGGAAGGAGTCACACGAAGGCTGTTCAAAGATCAACAATTTTGGAACAAATTTTGCTACTACGCGTTTCATACTCGAAACATTCGAAAAAATTTCTTGACATAAGCCAATCGATATGCCAACACCATCAGCGGACATCTTGAACTGTTCATAAATGTTTTTTTCACTTTTTTCATGCTTTCATAGTTATTGATGTGCTGGAGCGTCCGGGGCGTTTGTCATATTCAACGTCTTCACGGTCATCTTGAAAACGCTTATACCACTCGTAAACTCTTGTTTTACTCATAGAAGACTTACCATAGGCCTTTGTTAACATTTCACACACTTTGCTTACTTTTTTACGCAAAATTTGATACAAATTCTTTGATACATTTTTTTTAACAAACGAAAATCGCCGAGCTTATAACCTAAGCGGCTGCCACAGACAAAGTAAACAATGAATACAACTGAAAATTGTATCATACTTCAGAGGCATGTATACCAACATAACAAAAAAAAATTTGACAATCGGACTCTCCGAACCGGCTAAATTTAAAAACTTCCGTTATTTTCTGAACACACATAGAGATCTTTTAAATCTGAGGAGTTCCTTTTAATGAGCCCTAATAGAGAGTTATCTTTGGCAACAATGTAATATATTTTATATGTACATATCTCGATAAAATGTTAATTTTCAACCGAAAATCACAGCAAGATCTTTACAACCGTCAAACCGCCCCTTCAATCTTTTAATCGTAACCACGCACAGTCTCGCTATGAATGCTCATCAACATATCCTCAAGCCTACTTTCGGACATACTCTAAAATATTGTATATATATAATATAAGGCGTACTACTCACCCTCTCGACCTCTTTATTTCTTCGTCATTATAATTTGCAAACATTTAAAACCAACGCGTGCCGGTATCCCTTTTTATTCCCTTCCTTACTTCCCTGCGGATATTATTTGCGGTGGTATAACCATTGCTGTGATTAAGCTATCAGCAAAGCTTATCGCGTCACCTTTATAGAAATCTAACTGCAACGTATTTAGATCTAACGGATAGATAATCTGATTGTCTGTAGCCCGTTTCTTTAGACGTTAAGTTGCCAAGTATGGGGCTTATTTCATTTGTCTTTTCATGCCGGTATGCCGGTACATTGTTTTTAATATCAGTTTATCTGACTTACTCCTAGAGGCTAAAGCACATAAAACCGTTAATAATTGTGCCTCCATACATGATATGTGTTTTTTTCTGAAGGCTTATATCTTTTGCTAATCGACGTTACAGTGTATGGAAACTTCTCAGTTTTATGTCTATAGATGTACCTAACTTTATTAGTTCTATTGAGAAAAAACAAATCCTGCGGTTGCATCCCCTTTGATCGTTGATTACAATGTTGTTATGTTATTCTACCAAAGGTGCGGTCGAATATAGCCGTCGCTAGTACTACATATATTTAATGTCATACAATCTCTAATCGCTTGCTTAAGGTACTCATCTTGGGCAAAGATCAACATATTGAAGTTTTTGTGGATACTTCACTAAATCTTACCCGTTACAATCCATTCAATCAATGCACTTGAACTTGCTAAATTTTGAATCTGCCACCTGGATGTTTTTTGGTATTTGTAACTCCGTTTATCCGACGGCGCATTGAATAAGTGCGCATCGGTCCAATGCGCATAGAATTGATGGAGTTTATCCGAAAATTTTACTAAACGAAGAACCTGATTCGAAATGAGAGAAATAATTGAGAGAATTTGAAAAATTAGCTGCAACTCCAAGTGCGCGTAAATGAAATGAATAAAGAGAGCGCGAGAGCGTAATAATCGCAATAAGCGCATTGAACGTGTTTATCCGTCATTTCAAAGCGATTTGAATTTTTCAGTGCGCTTTATTAAGAGGATTGAACATTTGCGCATTGGGAATTTCAATCAGATGACTAAATTTGGGTCGTCAGATAAACGGAGTGTGTGGTGTGGATACATCGAATGAAAGTGAAGGCTAGGGCGGGGTGTTCTTTTTCTATCTTCGTTGAGAAGTTAGTTTCATTCGATATTCATTCCATATTTGCTCAACAATTTACAATTACTGGGTTACAAGTGAGTGATATTACCAGTTTCAGCATCATTCTTCTGTTTTCTTAAGACCCTGAGTATAGGATAGCATAGCAATGTATAAAAAACCAACTTTTGCTTACCGGTTTTACCAAACAGTACTCTCTTGCTTCTGACAATTCTTATATACGGAGTCGAATGCAGTTCGATATCAGAGCAGAAAAACCCTAAAACCACAAACTTATCATTAATATGGAGATGTTATCTACAAATCCAAAATAGTTCAACAACATTGGTTACGAATGGACAACAATCCTCAAGCAAAGAGTATCTATATATCCCCGCCGGGTTTATGGCGGTAAATAATATGATGGATGCCAGAGCGTTTGGTCTGTCCAACTGGAAACATTGTGCCCCGTTAGTCGAACGCAGACTGATTCGACATTCTTAAAAATCAAATACAAAGATTTTATAGCACAAAGCTAACCACAGATTTTAAGTGGATGTAATATTCTTTATTAGTTTATACTTTAATTTGTTATTATTTTCTTGTTCATATACGACAAGTAAAATGTCTACAGACCTGTGTTAATATAAATTATTTTCTGATTATCTTAGATTATTTTCTTTTTCTGTATTGATCTTCACAATAACCTTCACCTTCAACTCAGACTTTAGTTTCATTGAACGTCCCATAATGTCACTAAAGTAAATTAAATCGTTCTTCTGAAAACAATTCCTATCTTAAACGATCACTCTAAACTTACTTCCTCCGAAAAACACTGTTGGTATAAAGATCATAACTTTGGCGATATTTATTTGAAAAGCATTGCAAATGCAGGCAAAGGTAAAATCACTAGAACTCGACCACGTTCCACGATCTTTGTACGGCACAAACGTTTTTAATGACATTTTCCAGCGACCGATTTGATCTATTAAGATCAACGATTAGAATATGTATACTGATTTGTAGCTTGCAAGGTTAAGGAGAATTTACTTAATCAGACTCACTATCAGACACTAACATGACTGAATTGAAAAAAAAAAAAGCTATTTTATCAATATAACGTATCAACGGTTGTTTGACGCTGAGAAACTCTACAAATAGCTGAGAGAGCGGAGCAGAGAAGATTTTTTCGTTCATATTTTGTTTCCTGTTTATTTTTCTTTAATTCGTTTCATTAGCGAGTGATCTGGAACAATGTTGGGCTTGACTCAGCCGGCGCTAGGTTTCATTCCATTGATGTTGGCTTTTGGCTTGTCGCATTGTGTGGTCAATCCAGTTTAACTTACGGACGACTACGTATCACGTTGACTATTAATGTTAGTGATCACAAATGCTTTAAGCTTCGCTCTAGACAGGTTTCAGATTTGACTCTTTTTTTTAAATCAGTTGGAGATCTCGCTAAAGATTCTTTGCTTCTTCGCTTTGTCACTTCTTTGATTCGGAAGCTCTCTTATTCGTTGATATCGATCTTCAGAGTGCACTTTTGGTATCTTCTGCTGGTTTGTATTATTGTGGATCAACAAAAAAGATAATACATTTCGAGTTACAATCCAACGATTATATGTCTTGATGAAATCTATTTCTTCCTCTTTGGAATATGTAAATCGTATAATGGCATCCAATCATATAACCGCAATGCTATCGCCCCGCTTGTGGGTCTATCAGTTTTTCTTTATACGTTCCGTACACCGTCCTACCCCTACTATATTCACAAATCTTTTAAGCTACAGCGGCTTTTCTCTAACTCAAAATACCGCGAAGATTTTTCCCAAATTAAGCCATCCTGCACTGACTCAAACAACATCATCACCTGGGATCGCTTGTCAAAATAAGGTCTATCGATGATGTAGGGACCCCACTTACTATACTTGACCTAGGCTTGAGTCTGCTGCACGATCAATGAATAAACTAGCGTTTGACGCGGTAAAAAAGAAGTGATCATCCGATGGAATTCACTTCAACAGAGGCAGATTTAAGTCATCGTGGATGGAGTCACTTACGAGGTCAGTAAGTAAGGCCAATGGCTCTAATAGCAAGGATGTAGGATTCGATAGGTTGAGCTTGGAGAAGGTCAAGTTTGTCAAGTTTGACAGAAGAAGATATAGCGATGAGAGAGGAGTTGATGCTATTGTGGATGGCAAGTAAGATACTTCGCTATAGTGAATTAAAAATAGGAAGGACAGGATCATCATCATCAGTGATTGTCATCTCGAAAAACGTTGTAAGAAGATAGAAATAGCTTCTGGCTCTTTTTATCGGGAATCAGATTGATTTCTGCAAAAGCATAGACGTCAAAAGAGAGGTCACGAGATTTAGACAAAACAGCACGAATTATAGAGCGCAACTCTCTTATGTTTTGGTTGTAAAATTTAATAGGTAGTTTTTTTTTTGTGTGGAGGAGTAGGGGAGTGTAGATGAGATCCAGACAAAGAAGGCAAGTTAGGAAGGAATAAGGTGAGAAACTCTTTTAGATAGTACATAGCTGCGAAAAGCAACGAGGTCACCCGCAACTTTTTGGGGAAGTGTGTTGAAAGTTTCGTGATATCTGTTGTAAAGTTTCCTGACACTAGTTATATCAGTGGGAAGGCCTACCTGTTGGATGGAGACCATGACCCTTGTTTCGGTTTTTTTCCTCAAAGCAAAACAGAGTCGGATTCATTGTAAAGATACGCGAGAAAGAGATGTATATTTTCGTATATCTTTTTACATATGTTCTAGTTTAGAGAGCACATAACGGCATTCCGTGGTATCTATGTTCTCTTGGTTCAATTTAACGTTAGGCGGCGAAAGGGGATCAAAAATAGGGTTAGAAGCCCGTGAATACGAAAAAGAAGGCGAGTTAGAAGTGGGATTTTAGATATGCAAGCTGATAGATAAATGGAATTAAAGGTAGTATCCTTGCGATGTTTGTTGTTTCCTGTATTCGGTTTTATTCTTTCCATTGTTAATCCACCCAGATTGATGACGTCGGAAGCAGGGTTAATAAACATCCATTCATATTTTGACGGGATGCTTACCTTGAAGGTGTTGGCGGAGATCTTACATCAGTTGCTGACAACATTTTAAATTTAGATTTGAAGACACTAGTTAACCTGTTTCGATCGAGGAGTGTACCTCTTATTAAAAAGGCAACTGACTCAGCTTTGTTGAAATTGTTCAAATTTTTTATTCCCGTGTTCCACTCCGAAAGTGTCCATAAAATTCCGAATCTTGAGATTGTAGGTTCAGGAGTTGGTATAGTAGCATTATTAACCGAAAAGGGTTGTGGTGGATGATGACGATGATTTAGTTAGGGTAGGTGAGTTGAGAAATTTTAAAACAGAAAAGGCGGTGAGTGAGGGTTAGTTGTTAATTTAACTTTAATATTAAACAAATCGAGTCAGCAAAACACAACAAAAGGCGATGACCGAGAAATAGGTTATGCGAATTATTGCAAATTAGGCAGGAAAACAATTAAATGGAAATAAATTAGCAGAATGGTCATTATGTACCAGCTTTAATTCATAAGGGAAGAGAGTCCGAGTTTGGGCCGTCGACAACGTAATAGAAATGAGCGAAAATTAACTTGTGAAATGATTATTAAGTAGAATAAATCATTTATCTAACCATAATGAAATCAGGATTGCAATATCCATTCTAAAAACAACAATGCAGCTGAACTAGATGCTCTACTTGCTGAGCTGTTTAAATCAGCGAATCTTAACAAATTCTAAGATTTGGTAGAAAGTTGCTACCCAAGTTTTGAGAAAATCATGTATATACAAAAATTTATCGTCAATGGATTTATTGTTTTTCCAGATACTCTCAATGAAGATCCATACATTGTTGCATGCGTTTGAACCAATTTTTGAAGCAATTTTCCACTCCGAACAAGATATCTCCAAAACCTGTATTTAAAACGCATCAACCGTTTCGTCAGGCGTCGAAAAATGTTGAGCTCTCAATTTATTTTCGATGTGCAGTAATAAAAAGAAGTTGTTGGGTGCCAAATCTAGACTTTACGTGTGGTCCAGCAATTCGATGTTTTGAAGTGCTCCAAAAGTCACTTGTTGAGCCAACCTGTGAGAGCTCGCAATATCGTGGTAGAGAATACATCTCCAAAGTTTTCTGGCTAACAAAAATTGCACGGCAGCAACATGTCTGAGTTTTCCGACGAAACAAATGACCATTTGCTTTTAAGTGATTCGTAAGCAAACAACTTTTGTTGGATTTGGCTTGTCTTTAAAGGCCCATACTTTCGACTGCTATTTAGTTTCGGCCTTATATGCATAAGGCATATAATCACAATCTTGTAAACGCCTTTTGAAGCATTGCGATCCCATTTTTTTAACATTTCATTGGACCAATTGACACGAACCGTTTTTTGAGCGATTTTCAAATAATGTGGTATCTGACGCGAAGAAATATTTTTGACGGTCAGATATTCATGCAACATTAACTAATGTTCAAGCATGCCTCAAATTCACGATAAGTCACATGACGATCTTGCAATATCAGTTCTCCAACAGCATTGATGTTTTCTAGCACAGCATCCGATTTTGGACGATTTTCACAAAATTCGTCCTGAAGCGAACGACGATAACGAATTAATTCGGAAAACCAGTGGAATATGGTGGCCCTAGATGATGTGTCATCACCAAAAGTCGACAAGTTTGTGCCCATAAGAGCGAATAAACATCAAAGTTCCAGCCTGAAGAGTTCTCGATTCTTTAGTTGGCGCGCCCAAGTGGAAGGGGACCTCAATTAACTTAGACTACACAACTGGAGGCAATTCATCAGAGACCGCGGTAAGCGGTCTATTTGTTGAGGCTTAGCCCATCATGGACTGTAACGCCCTCTATATAAGAAAATAATTTCTTAATTGTACCTCATGACTTGAAAAAAAATAAATGCGATGCAGCCGGCCGATTAAAACTTCAACACATCCACTAAAAATAGATTTGCTATTCAGAATCGACGTATAGTCAGAGCTCATCCATCTGGAAATTATTTGGATAGGTTTGCAAGGAAATGACACATTCCATTCAAACTTTTGTACAACTTGCAAATATTGATACACAACTACAAAAGTTTTCGTAGGTTGTTTGAAAGCAGTTGTTAGTTTTCGTAGGAGGGGGTGTTAAATTAAAAGAAACGCATTGATGTTCGGCCTTGGATGGAAGAGAAGCAATTGGTATTTTGTGGGGAGACGCGTGATGGAGTTCTCTTAGGGATATTAGACTGAAGGGGAGAAATTGGGAAATATTTTGGTTTAAAGGCTCTAGTTGGGGTCAGGTTTAGGATGTGAATGGGGAATGGAGCTGGGCGATTTATAATTAGCTTTATCAGATGAGACGTTGTTCGTTTTTTTGAGTTGATCCGTTCATTTAAAAACCTGTATCTTTTCAAGATTAAGGTTGGTGTAAGATGGATTAACAAATAACCATTCATATACAGCCGGTAAGCTTAACTTGAAATTACGTATATTTCTGTTGTGAGATATTAGGAATATTGTGCATTGGCAATGTGATGTCAAACCTTTTTTTAAAAAAAAATCAGAGATCTAAGCAACATCTGTGTAATTTTGGATACCTTTAATGAGTAGGGTGAACATTTGATTCATTTTGCGGATTCGATCTAGCCTGCTTTGCCTTAATATAATTTTAATGAAATTTATTTGAGCAATGTAAAGCTGATAGAACCACATCCTTAGCCTTTTTAAGTCTTCTCCAATTTTCGCAACACAATAAAAATTAACGAGTTGATATAAGTTAAGAATAAAAGAGATCTAAACACCGAGCCTTGAGGAACCCCGTTTTTCTCAAAACACTAGGTTTGCTGAAGATCCCGTTTCATCGTGCTTTGTGCTTTCTATCCATTATGTACGTTTTGAATTAACTATGCGTTTTTCCCCAGCATTAAACAACTTCGGCCGTAACAACTGATTTGGCCATTGTAGACTGATAATTATTTTAGCCCCCATATAACTGACTGATAGTCATGATCTATAGCCAAATTGATTAATGGAAAATAACTTGTTTAACATTTTACCTTTTATCAGTTTCTTAATAAGTTTTGCGAAGGTTGGTAATAGTGACATAGGTCTGTATTTCGGTACTGCCTTTACAAGCCAATTTTTGAAAGAAGGAATTACTTCTGCAAATTTAAAGGATTTGAAAAAGCAGCCATTACTGACACTCAGATGGAATACATAACTTAAAACATCTCAATTTACTAAGCAATGTTTTTTAGTAAGGTGCAGTATCACAAGTGTACGTGTTGTTGGTTTTAATGAATTCGTGCGGTTTGCTAAGAGATGGCGTAACTTGTATTATTCTATTGTTATTATTCCATTGGAACATGCATTGGAAAGCTACTGTCATTGTAAGTCATTTCAGTATATGCCATTCGTTTTAAGGGTAAACCACAAAATTTTTTTTTCACTCAAATATTTCGAACATTTTGAACAGTTTGAAGATGAAGAACTGGAAGCATTACTCTATGAATATTTGGGTGTCACTCAAGCAGCCATTTCAAAACGTTTAAAAGCAGCTGGATATATTCAAAAGCAAGGAAATTGGGTTTCACATGAACTCAAGCCGAAAGACGTCGAAAGGCGGTTTTGCATGTCCGAAATGCTGCTGGAACGCCACAAAAGGAAGTCATTTTTGCATCGAATTGTTACTAGTGATGAAAACTGGATCCATTACGACAACCCCAAGCGCAAAAAATCATATGTGAAACCCGGCCAACCAGCCAAATCAACGGCAAAGCCGAATATCCATGGCGAGAAGGTAATGCTCTGTATTTGGTGGGATCAGATGGGTGTGCTGTATTATGAGCAGCTAAAACCGGCTCAAAACATCAATGGACAACGCTACCGAACACAATTAATCCGTTTGAAAAAAGCAAAAGCCAAAAAACGCCCGGAATATGCGACCAGACACGAGGAAATAATTTTCCATTATGACAACGCTCGGCCTAACGTTGATATTCCGGTTAAGAACTATTTGGAAAGCACTGGATGGGAAGTCTTACCCTACACGCCTTATAGCCCAGACCTTGCCCCTTCTGACTACCATTTGTTCCGGTCGTTGCAGAACGCCCTCACTGAAATACGGTTCACATCAGAGCAGAATATCAAAAATTGGCTTGATTCATTCTTGGCTGGCAAGCCGGCCCATTTTTTTGGGATGTAATCCACAAATTTCCAGAAAGATGGGAAAAAGTCATAGCTTCAGATGGGCAATACTTTGAATAATACTATTGTACATGTTTTTCTTAAATAAACGTTCAAATTTTGAAAAAAAAACCGCACGAATTAAAATATACACCAATATACACCAATTCACGGAAAATTTTGGTTTCTTAAAACTGATCTATTTCTGGGAATGTCAAGAGTATCTTTTTGATTTGAATACAGAGGTTGATCACTCATTTTCACTAAAATAACATACAAAGTGCTCAGTATAACGATCACAGTAAAACTAAATGCATTTGGCTCCGAAAACATTATTATTATTATTATTATTATTATAAACTTTATTCATATGTAAAGATCAATTACAATTTCAATATAAAAGAAAGGAAGCACTAGCTAGTATGGCTTTCGGCTTGCTTAAGTTAAGTGGTTAACTATTAAAAGAGAGAAACATTAAGTAGGAAATTCTAAGTTGTGTTACATGAATTAATTAGGAATTAACATGATTATCTGTATTTGTATTATATATGAAAAATAATAATCATAAATGTACAAACTAAGTAAAGTTTTAAATCAAACTGATGATTTTTATGTCAGAAAAAAGTTTAAATTTTTTCCTGAGGATTTTTAAGTGAGTTAAGTATAAAATTGTTTTTTGCTAATTCTTTAATCTTAGTGCATTCGTATGTTAAATGATGTGCCTTTTCGATATTGCTTCATTGTTATTGCAAAGATTGCAATATGGAGGTGGATCTTTGGTTATGAGGTAGCTGTGAGTTAGGTTGGTGTGCCCTAATCGGATTCGAACAAAAATTTTGATTTTCTTATGAAAGATGTTTGTTGGGTAAAATGATCTAGTACCCTCCTCATTAACTTCCGTGTAATGATGAGAATAGTCCTTCCAACTTTTTAGCCTTTTCCAAAATTGTATGGTCTTCCTTCTAATGTCCATTATTCTGAACATGAAAAGCGATCTTTGCTCCTTTGTCCGCTTCTTAATTGCCTTTTATACCAACATGTCCTGATATTCACTTGAGTTTTACATTTTTTTGGTTCGCTATAAGTTTATCCCTGATAAGTGCTATGATTGGGTTCCTGTTTTCGATGTTGATAATACCACAGATTGTATTGTTGAAAGATAAAATAATGATTTTATTCTTTTTGGCTAGGTCAATTGCTTTCAAAATTCAGATTGCTTCTGCAGACAGAACATATGAGAACTCTAGAAGAAGTCCTTTGGTAAGTGTTTTACCTACTTCATCGACCACTGCAAAACCAGTTCCGAATTTAGATTTTGAGCCGTCTGTAAAAATAAAGCTCCAGTTTAGTTTTTTTTTTTTTTTTCTTGTGCATCTTTGATTTCGAGAAACAACTGTTTAAATACTTCATCGCTGGTAGTAGTTTTCGAAAATGTGGCTATAAAGGTGTTGATAGAATTTCGTCCAGAGTGGGTGGAAAACTTTATGTAGAATTTTTGTTTCAGGGGGATGTCAATTTCCATTGCAAGTACTAATGTATTGGAAATCGTAGAAGGGTACTTAAGAGTTATTTTGTTAGAAATAATTTTGTTGGTAAATGTTTTAATTGGTGAATTTTAGACATTCAATAACTTTGTTATTACTAGCGAAGTTAAAAAATCAATTCTGTGTTGTATTGAAAGAAGTCCGGCTTCAGTTAAGATATTTTATTTTTGGGCTATTCTAAAAGCGCTTAAGCTTGTCCTAACGCCCGCGTGATATGGTGTTTAAATCATATTTCGGGTTGATTTTTGACATTTTCCATATATACTTAATCCGTAGTCTATCTTACTTAATGATATTGAGTCTGGCTAGGCTTTTTCTAAGGTACATACAGTGAGACTTGAAATTAAACTTAAACTGTCAAAAATTACATTAATTATTGTATATTATCAAAAATAGAGTTCAGTTTCAGTATTTCATTTCATGCAAAATTTTACTTTTTTCATGAGATATCTTAGACCCAGAGCGTTTGCCCCAATCAGTGATATCTGAAAAGCTGCTTGAAAAAATCTCTGCTACAAGAGATCGGTAGATAGGTATGGTCTTTAATTTTTGAAAATATATGTAGATCATTTGCATACAAGAACTGTTTGATTTTATTGTATTTAGTGAAAATATTATTTAAATTGTCCAATCCTGTTACAAACAGAATTGACGACAGTGGAGATCCTTGTGGTGTTCCGTTACTGATTTTTTTGATGGAAGAGTAGGTGTAAATTAATTTGATACGGAAATATCTATTAGATAGAAAAGCTTTGATGTAATTGTACATATTTGGGCCTATTTTCCACTGAGTCAGTTTTTTTTTTAAATAAATAAAATAGACATAGATGGTGTTTTGTGTGCATCCTTTTGCAGTATGGCCAAGTAACTGGCAGTTTTAGCCGCGCATTTGGTTGGGGAAATATTCTTCGACTTAAACCTTGTACCAAACAATGTTTAATGAACTTGGTGGGCGGTATAAATCAGACGTAAATAAAATGAGGCCTGTGGCTCGTTGTGGCACTTCTACTGTCCTTTTAAACTTAAACACATTTATAACGCCTGCATCCTTTACTTCGCTGATTATTTCTGCTTCGGGTATATTTTAAAGGCAAAGGAGAAAGATATCAGCGATTTTCTGCGATTTTACCTGTAGCAATTAATTACCATCGCTTAATTGTGAAATGTAATCGTACGCGGTACTATGGCATCGATTGCTTTTTTTTAAAAGAAAAACACTAAATGTGGTGAGGGGTTTTTGATCACTTCCGGGGAAATGACTATGAATTTTTGGTTTATTGTAGTCGTGGTTGTCGGAAGCATGTTAATAGCGTACCGATTGCCCGTTGGAGCGCTTGGCCTTAAAGACATTTTCAGCGATTACTTTCTTCACAACACAATAGATTTTCACTCACTAACACCAGAGCGAGGAGAAGAAAAAATGTAGAAATAAAGAATGAAAGTGAAGAAGTTACACTTGTGGAATTGGAGTTAAGAATTAGACACAAACGATGCCGAAGCCAGCGAAAAAAAAATGATGCCGGCTCCGAAAACACGTGACGTAGTTATAAACGAAAAATCGCTAAAGTGTAGACCTATTCATGCCCGACAAAATAACTCTGTTAGACCATGTAGCAAACGTAACTTTCTGACCGCTGAGCAGCTCCTCTAAAGAGGGCTGTAACTCAAAAACTATTTAAGATATTCATTTGAAATTTTCATATGTTTATGGTATTTTTAAAAATATAGAGCATAGACTATCGAAATATGAAAATAAAAATCAATCTTTTCAAAATTTCACACTAGGTGTGCCCCTTAAACAGGGTGGCATAAATTTTCACCGCTTCTCGTGGGAGATGTCGAAGCACAATGTTCGATATTTCATCGGTTCCCACTGATTTCTTACTCCTGAGTGATTCGAAAATCGTTTAGAGAATGTATGTGCTTCTGTAGAATTGAAAACCAATAAATTTTTTCTTGGTAAAGTAAAACCATTATTTTTCTCAGAACTATTCACGTTAAGAGTAGTTAATGTATGATGGTTTGTTATATAATATTTATGTCGTCTACTATTAAATAAATTTTTAATTTTTTTATGACCTCGAGTAAATATAAGGTCAATGCAACGCGAAGATGAATCAGTAACACAAGCTGGATCATCGATAACATATCTTAGCCCATTTAATGTCATAAGAAATAGATTTCTCGGTGAGTTTAATGGTATGATCCAAAATGATTATATTTATATCACTCAAGACAAATAGATTTATGTTTTACGTTACTTTTGATATGTTATCTAGATCACCTAAAAAATAGACGTATTTATTTCCTGTAACCTATATACTCGTATGGGCAACATCGCAAACATTTAATTTTATATTCTAATAAATGAATTTAAATATTATTTTTAGAACAGTTGCACACATAACCATTTCTTACGTACACCATTCCACCCCTAACCTGTCATAACTCATTGCAAATGCCAAAATGTACCAAGTACCCTGGAACCCTATACAAATTCAATTCGTTTTGGTTAATTCATATTTCACTTAAGATGATTACTACTGGTGCCTTGTGTTATGAAATTCCTCTCGTAAATACTGCTAGCAGCTACTAGTAATTGTTTTATTCAGTAAAAAAAAATTAAAATATAATTTTAGAACGAAAACACGGTTAAGGGTTGTGAAGTTCCTTGATTGATTTCTATCTCCTCATATCGCTCTTTTTCTAAGGGTTCAACGGGATACCAATCGCTTGGCTGTGAATAGCGTTTAACTCTTTGTGTGATAGCACCGGTTGTCTGACATATTTTAAAAAACCAATAAGCTGGTACTTCTAACAAAACAAGACAAATTAATATAAAGCAAAATATTGACTGAATTTTGTCCTGGTGATTATCCAACAAATCGAAAGCAAACAAAATTCCCCAAATCTGTAAAAGAAAATTATGATCAGTCGTATGTACAATAAGATATCTAAATTTTTAAAATTACCAAAAAGGGAATATAAAATAGCGGTGTTATGAATTTTAATATATACACTTTCCATATAGTGAACATTTGATTACTCATGAATTCTACATCTATTTTGAACCGATCTTTACCATACACCCAGAGTGCAGTAACTATCAATAATAGATTCAAAAAGACGTGGGAAATTAAAATGAAATTGGAGATGATTTTCGCCACTAAAAAGCCATCCTGAAAAAATTTCAAATTATCTCCTAATTTTGATAACTATTTCAATATTTAAAAAAAAATCACATTTTGAGAGCAAATTCCTGATATAAGGGCCATAATGACAGCGGTTCCAAATATCGCTTTTCCCTTATAAAAACGTAGTTTTTCGAACTCATCGAGCACGGCCGTTAATACTGAAAACACTTGAACCACCTGAAAAGTTAAGAAAAAATAAAGAAACTGTTCAATGATCCCATTTTATTTATGTACAATATATTCTCAAATATCTCTGTGAAAAATAGTTTGACCAACTATATCCCTGAAACTGATGAACCCAAGTTATACAGGTTTCCGGTGCAGCAATAAATTCACTGTTCAATTCAAGACATTTCAAAAAAAAATTTTTTCCAGTATTGTCCATTGAATTTAATTTTTTTTTAAATGTACTTAAACTATAACAATATTTACATTTTTGATGAAATACGTTGATATGATCAATTGCAATAGTTTAACTTTGGGAAACTTTCCTAGACTTACTCCTTGGGAATGGAAAAAAATTTTTTTTCAAATGATTTTTTATTTTATTCAATATAGTCCCTTTTTAGTTTGATACACTTTTTCTATCGATTTTCCAACTTCTTGATCCCGTCCGAAAAGTAATTTTCCGGAAGGTCTACAAAATACTCCTCCGTGGCGTCGATGATTTCCTCGCATGAGCTGAATTTTTTGTTGATGAGCCATCTTTTGAGGTTTGGGAAGAGGTAATAGTCTGAGGGAGCCAAATGGGGCGAATACGGTGGATGCGACAGCAATTGGAGCCATAAGTCATTGATTTTAGCCATGGTTGCGATTCTCTTGTGCGCCGGTGCATTGTCTAGTAAAAACAAAAATTTTTTTTTTCGCTTCATGTGAGGCCGTTTTGCAGCGATTTCGGCCTTCAATCGCTCCAATAATGCACAGTAACACTCGATGTTGATAGTTTTTTCTTTTTCGAGGTAGTCCACGAAGAGAATGCCATAACAATCCCAGAAAACCGACGCCATAACCTTTCCGACCCATGGAGCTTCTCTCGGCCGCTTCGGAGCACTCGTGCCGGCTTCAGTACATTGCCGTACACTCATTCTGTTCTCTGGTGTTCAACAGTTACCAATCGACGCAAAAAGTGCGCCCGATTCCGCATCAGCAAGTCATAACACTCTTTCGAAGTGCTCTCGCGTTCGTGTTTTTGGTCAAGAGTGAGTATGCGCGGCATCCAGCGGCAGGATAACTTTTTCATATGCAGAATATTGCCCAAAATATGAAGTGTGCACTCAGTACTAATCTTTGTGGTATCTGCTAGCTTGCTCACCTTCACTTTCCGGTCAGCCAACACCATTTCATGTATTTTTTTGAAATTGTCCTCTGTAACCGCATCGGGGGGCCCGCCGCTGCGGACTTGATCGGTAGTGGAGTTGCGGCCACCACGAAACTCTCGAAACCAATATTTGACGGTGTTATCTGATGGAGCATTAGCCCCATAATATTTATCCAACTTTTCTTTAGTTTCCTTCTCCGTTTTGTCACTCAAAAAATAATGTTTTATTAGAGAACGAAAATCGTTTTTGTCCATACTCAACATGATGCCAAACACGTCAACAACAATTAGCTGTCAAAATAAAACTAAAGACAGTATCGCACTGAAATTTGGCATGTCTGCCTAAATATGAACAGACTTCAAGGCACCATAACCTTTTTTGCAGTAACTGCGCATTCTGGCAGTCAAGGAGGTTACTTTTCACTCCACCTAGTAGTTTTCCATATTTTTGCCTACCTAATTGACCCACACAAAATCAATTAGGCATTCTCAAATTTTAAATATATACTGACCAATCCTCTAGCAATAAAAGAATAACATAATATTTCAGAAAGCATTTGTAGTTTTTTCTAACCTTAGGTGAGATCGCGGGGGTAGCCGCGACCCTTTATCGGTTTCTTTGAACGTAGAACAATACTATATTATATTGGCGCGAAAGAGAAAAATAGTGCTATGTATTTCTTCTTATACCTTACATACAAGTATAAAAAATTAGCCTGTAAAGCATTGTGGCGTCCTAATTTGTAAAACCCGACCTTTTTTACCGCGCACGGAAATTATTCAATTGTTTGAAGTGAAGTGTTCAACTGTGTATATTCAATTACGTGTTTTTTTACAATTACTATAAAAGCAACTTGCAGAAGTACAGTTTTAAAAAAATATTCAAGCGAAATAGGTAAGTTATACAAGTTATTAATAATTATTATTACAATATTATTTATTTCACTTGTTTGGTAAACTTATTTTTTAGGTTTTTAGTTTATATTTTCAAGAAACCTATTTCAACCGCTGAGCTTATGGCTTTATTGGAGGAAGACGAAAATCTATTGCAAATAGACAGTACCGATGCTGTGTACATTCCGCTACCAGTAGACGAATTTACGGACAAAGAAGACGTTGATGACGGTGTTTGTGAAAATCAAAGGGATAAGGCAGATGTTGCGAGTACCTTTGAAGTACATGCGTCTACATCTGATACTTTTGAAGGTTTGGATAATGAATTTTTACCATCAAGTTCGAAAAAGGCAAAAATTTGTAAAAAGTCGTTAAAAAAAATCAAAGTATATCTCTCAAAGTGGAAAAATAAGAATCCTATATAGGGTGATTCATCGTAAGGTTTGATTTATAATGTAAAATAAAATACATAAATTTGAAAGAAAAGTTAACAGTTTTACAATCAGTTAAAAGAACAATTCATGGCATTTATGAAAATGATATCATGTAAATGTTTGCTATGCCTACGTCTGACGTGGTACATTTGGAAGATCCAATTTTTGACGACTCGCTCGAGCATAGCGACTGGTATCCCGCGGATAACACGAGTAATGTTGGCTTCCGAGCGTTAATCGTAGCTGGCTTATTCCTGAAGACCTGAGACTTTACATACCCCCAGAGAAAATAATCCAAAGGTGTGATATCGCACGATCTAGGCGGCCAATTTACCGGAGCGAAACGTGAAATTAAATGCTCACCATTGTTTCATGCGCTGTATGGCTCATAGCGCCGTCATATTGAAACCAGAGCTCACCGAGACCATGTGCTTGAATTTCAGAAAGCACATAGTCCGTTTACATGGTGCGATAGTGGTTACCATTGACGGTAAAATTTTGATTTGCCTCATTTTTGAAGAAATATGGACCAACGATTCCACCAGCCCATAAACCACATCATAACGTTGTTTTTAATGGATGTAATGGTAGCTCTTGGTACTCTTGGGGTTGCTCATCAGCCCAAATAAGACAATTTTGTTTATTAACGTATCCATTGAGCTAGAAATATGCTTCATCACTAAACAAAATTTCACGATAAAACACCGGATTTTCATTGAGTTTTTCCAGAACCCATTCACTGAAAATATGATGCAAATTCAAGTCGACTGACTTCAACTCTTGCACAAGTTGAATTTTGAACGCTTTTAGGCCAAGATCCTTACGGAAAATACGTCAAGCCGAGCTGCTGAGAAAAACGACTAATCGATTCATCACGGTCCTTGCGTACACTATCAGCTACAGCTGCTATATCTCTCGGATATCGTCCACTTTTGTAAACTGGGACTCAAATTTGTGAATGGTATTGGCAATAGTGGTTTCAGTAGGTTGATTATGCGCACCGTTAGTTCCTCGAATTGCACGAAAAATACTTCTCACAGAACGCTGATTTTCGTAGTACAGCTGAACAATTTGAAGACGCTATTGTAGTATGAGTCTTAAAATGATGATTTGCCAAACGATACTAAACAAAAATAATGTAGCAGTTTGAAGGAGTCACAAGTAATCTATCAAAAAAAGCCTATTGAAAATCAAACCTTACGATGAATATCTCCTTTTCCAAGAATTAACAACAACACTGTCAATCATATTTACTAGCAGGGGCCACCACCACTTTTATCCTCTCACGTTGATTCTGTAGTTTGGTATAATATTGTCATGCAGATCTACACCTCCCATATGCTCTTTATATTCGGCGATAAATTTTGGCTGAGGAATCAAATTGTTATTTTTTTCTTTCCGGTTATATCTTTTGGTTCCGACTAAAGGTTCAATAGAGCAATTATTCGTTGCAACAGTTACCACAGAATTGTCATTCCATCTGACTAATAATATTTTTTGTTCGTTGTTAAACGAGAAATCATAAGTTCCACGATCTTTTTTCTTCATACTTTTTGCAGCTTCCATTATGCCATTACATGTGCGATTTTGCCGAATATTCTCGGTAGCATAGAAACTCTTTTCGTTAAGGAAACAGAACAACTTGTAAGAAGAAAAGAGGTTAGCAGGTTGAGCAACCGACAATAATTCCAGAATAACATTTTCTTCCAGTTCCAAACCGTTCTCCTAAGTGCTCGTTATTCCCCCATAAGGAATGAATTTATACAAGTAGCCATTGAAACTACACAGACACCAAAGTTTGAAGCCAAACCTTATTGGCTTTCCCTTGATGTATATCTTACAACTATGTCGTCCAAAATATGGCACCATTTCCTCGTAGATAAGAAGGTTGTGGAAAAAATTCCAAACTGCATGTTTTTTTTTTTCATTTATCATATCGAAAAGCGGTCTTAGTTTCGAAAACCTGTCGTTTTTATCCAGTTAATCATTATTTGATAAATGTAGGTTTTGCTTGATGGAATCGAATCAGTTCCAACTCATTCAGTTACTTACTATCATTACTCTTTTATCCTCGTCCTTCGACCAATATAGTTTTCTAGCTGGCAACGTATGATACCCCGAAAAAATTAAAATTCCGACAAACTGCTGTAGATTAGTTCTCTCAATATCAAATGAATGTCTGTTCTTATCGCGGGCATATTTTTTTGTATATGATATTACTTTTTCCCAAACTCCGTCACTGAAATACAATGAAAAAACCTCAAATGGACATTCCAAAAAATTTTTTCTCCAAATTGTTCAGCTGCATTATGAAAATCAGCGTTCTGTGAGAAATGTTTTTAGTGCGATTTGAGGAACTTACGGTGCGCATAATCGACCGACTGAAACCACTATTGCCAATACTATTCACAAATTTGTGTCCCAGTTAACATTAATCGATAATACTCGACCGGTTAGACCACATCCAAAACGTAGTGAAGAGACTATAGCAGCTGTAGCTGAGAGTGTACGCGAAGACCGTGATGAATCGACATCCATTAAAAACAACGGTATGGTATGGTTTATGAGCTGGTGGAATCATTGGTCCATATTTCTTCAAAAATGAGGCAAATTAAAGTGTTAAAGTCAATGGTAACTATTATCGCGATTTGTTAACCGACTATGTGCTCTCTGAAATTCAAGCACATGGTCTCGGTGAGCTCTGAGCCATACAGCGCGTGAAACAATGGACTTGTTGAGAAATTATTTCGGTGAGCACTTAATTTCACGTTTTGCTGAGATAAATTGGACGCCTAAATCGTGCGATATCACACCTTTGGACTATTTTCTCTAAATATTTGTAAAATATCAGGTCTCCAGGAATAAGTTAGCTACAAAGAGTAAATGCCATGAACTGTTCTTTTAACCGATAATAAAAAAATTTAAGTTTATTTCCAAATTTCTGTGTTTTATTTTACATTATAGATCAAACCTTACGATGAATCACCCTATATTTAGTAAAAAAAATGCAATAGAAATAACAAATAAGTTTTTTTTTCTGACCTTGAGAACTAATGGGTTAAGATACTAAAACTTACCAGAAGGCTAAAGCACCCTGCTATGAGCATACAAAAATATAGCAATGTCCACAAGTGACCTAGTTCTTGGTCCGCCAAAGAACTAGGAATAGTAACAAATGGTACCAATTCCAGACGTGATGCATACTCCAATATTACCGGCTTATTTTCTAGAAACAAAATGTCAAAGAACCTTAGATATTTCGTGACATTGACAATAAAAAACCTACGTGTCAAATGGTAAATAGAAAACTGATTTAGGAAAACTGTCATCAGTAACACTCCAATTTGTGACAACAAAATCATCCAACTGTATTTACTGATATTTGTCCTGAACTTATTATAGCTTGCCATACTTAAGATGCTAGCCCATCCAGGTCCGAATGAAGTAAACATCAAAGCTGGGATCGAATGTATCCATAATCTCCAATCTTCTATTCCAGTATACGTTAAAAAGTTATCTGCTAAGCCTTGACTTACTCCAGGTAGGTAGAACATACGAATGAAAATAACCGTCAATAAGGTAATAAGAGTTATGCTGCTATACCTAAGGATCTTACCGATCTAGAAATAATTCCCATTAGCAAGGTCAAATTTTCAAAATTTGATATCACTTACCCTTTCGGTTTTGTTGGAGAGAATAAATGGCAACGCTGCCCATACTATTGAAATGCATCCTAGTAACCACAATGAACCCTCTACATGGTGTCTGGAAGAAATCAGTTTTTAAAAAATTCAATCCACAACGTATTGTAAGCTGACATGTAACATATTTATATCAGAATGCTTAGCTTACGTGAAAAATTCAGCTGAGGGCGTATGCATTTGATCAAAAAACAAAACATGTTCTTCGTCTAGGGACTTGTTAAAAATTTCACAGTGCTGTAAGCAAATAATGGAAAAACAATATCAAGAAGATGATCTCTAACTTACAGTTTTATAATAAGTTTCATTGTGGAGCCAACTTTGAGCACCCTCACAGCTCCATGGCAGCGTTTGTTGTAGCGAGTGAAAAACGTAAACAAGTGGCACAGCAGTAAATAAACTATAAAATGGCAGATACAATAGGTTTATTGCCAAGCCTGCGTAACCTAAGCCTAAAGTGAAATTACAAGAATTAAAGTTTCTAAAAAAGTTTACTTCGAGATATTGAACTTACCCTTGAATAGTGGACATATCCGTAAGGCCGAAATAAATCCAGAACTAGAGAACTGCCCCAGAAACGACTGAATAAATATGAGAGGAATGGCAAATAGTAGGGCGCAGATAATCACCACGAGTATTGATGACACTTTAAAGGAAAAAAACAGAAACGGATGCTCAGTAATAAAGTGCCTACAGTATTCACACCCACTGAATCACCGCTTGGTACAAGCAGCCAGATGCGAACCGAGGCTTGATACTCCCAGTGAAACTAATAACTATCACAGCAAGCATAGCAGTATACTTCGTACACTTAAGCTACGTGTTTAAAAAAAGTAGAATGCTTCATCTTACAGATGAAGACACTAGGAATGCCGTTGATCTTTTATACACGTTCAGAAGCATACGTTTGATCTGCTCGAATTGCGAAGTATCTTGACAATGCGAATGCTATCTTGAGAAGTAATCTTTGAAGCTTGGCTAACAATCCATTGTCCATTTTATTTCCCATGACACCATTATATATTGAGATTCAGTCAACAAAGCATTCTGTTCTTAAGCTAGCTTGGAAGTGGTGAGAGAGCTTAGTTAGGCTTTAAACATGGCTTCGCTGTCACTACATGCGCAGATACTTTCTCCACCTACCGATTTCCCATAATATTTTATAGTTCATTGACATTAGGATTTCGTATATCCCCACTTAGAAGGCAGAAGTTGGTAAGTTTTTCTAACGAGAAGTGAAATCTAGTCGTTCTCCGGAGAATATAACATCGTCACATCCCAGCTCAGCTTAGGAGTCATCGGTGAAGACCCGACTGTATTTTATGCAAGGCTCAATTTCTGTTCGCAACTATTGTAATTGAATCAAACGGCATATCCATAAGACCATGGTTATTGTATGGCCCTGGCAAAAAGGTATCAAAACTTAAGTGCGTGTTGTACCGAAGACCACTTATTTTCAAACGGAAGATGTTTTTGTGAGTGCGGCCCGTGATATGAATACGAAGGTGAGAGAAATTTATCTGCGCATTTGGAGTAAAGAAATGTCTGCTAAAAAAGCGTCCTTGAGGCAAAGAAAACTTTCTCTTTGGTGTCTGATGTAACTTTTTTCAACAATTGCCTTGCGGAAAACTCTCTTAAATTGTTCGAAAACCTTGATTACCTTTCAAGGTTTAGACGCCACAGATTTAGTTGAAAAAATTTGCTATCTAGCATGACATTAGAATGCTTAACTTCTTTTTTTTGAAGAACCGGAACGTAATATCTTTAAGCCTTAGATGAATCAACATACTCTCGTGAATACAAAAGCCTCTGCTCTAAATGGATTGCCTGAAACCCTACTTAAAGTGCGCCAATCGTTGATAGCTTCGAGGAAGGTAAAACCCTCCAAAATATATATCCTGTGTTTCAGGCATAATTCGACATACAGTATCACTACATCGCTTTTTTATGCATGAGTATAGACTTGAAGATTAAATACCATTAAAATTAAAACTCATAGGACTAAAAAGTTTTGCACACTCCTTACGAACTCACTACAAATTTACGCCATTCCTGTTGCTTCCTCATAACTGTAGGGCATATGAACTTCGAAAATAAATCCACTAACACCAGAACCTCCTTTGTTTTCTGAGCAGCCAACACTAGGTTTAGTAACCCCCGTGTTGCGGTTCAAAAAGAGAAAAAAAAAAACTCGGTAATTATGTAACCTAGAAAAGATACACATGATACATTAATGTCGGGCTAAAGTAATGAGTTAGCGGAGCCCTAGGAGATTCACCATCCTGTGATTTACAGGAGCTTGTATTTCCTACCCTGATATCACGCGTTTCTTCCACTTACTTATTTCCTACCGGCACCTCCAAACCCGTTCAGAATCTCTATACATATCTATGGATGTGCATATTAGATGCTGTTTGATGAATATCCGGATTAGAAATGACAACGCAACTTTTTTAGGTTTTGACAATTTATTTTTCAATTTAATCCCCTCTCAACTCGATACACCTTTCCTAGCGGTGCTGCAGCCTTTTTAACCCCTCCGTATAGTACGACATTAGTTGGACTGCAAAATACTTCCTCGCGGCGGCGATGACTTCCTCGTTCGACCCGTACTTTCCGGCAAGCGATTTTTTAAGGTTTGGGAACAAAAAGAAGTCACAAGGAGTCAAATCTGGAGAATACGGAAGGTGGGGGTACAATTCGTAGAGCAATTTGACCAATTTGGCTCCGCAACTGCGGAGGTCTGAGCCGATGCATTATTGAATTTTTTCTTCACTAAAAGTGGTCGTTTTTTCTTCAAATTGGCCCAATAAATCGACGTAGAATGCTCCTGTAATTGTTCTTCCCTTCTCCAAATAGTCAACGTGGATCACACCTCGCGCGTCCGAGATAACTTGGACCATCACCTTTCCGCCCAACGGTATGGTCTTCGCCTTCGCTGAAGCAAGTTTACTGGGTAAAACTCAATGTTTACATTGTTTTTTGGTCTCTGGTGTATACCAAAGAATCAACGTCTCATCGACGGCCACAAAACGACGTAGAAATTTCTCCGGATTTCGATTAAACAGGGCCAACCGCGTCTTTGAATTGCATCACAATTGCGCTTGTTCTTCAGTGTGAGCAAACGCGGTACCCATCGCACGGACAGTTTTCTCATGTCCAAAATCTCGCGCAGGATAAGGCTAATGCAATTAGTTGAGATGCTTGCTACTTCAGCCAACTGGCGAATTTTCATTTGACGGTCCGCCAATACGAGATCATGGATTTTGTCCGAGGTTTCTTCAGTGGTAACCGTTCATCAAAAACTGAAGTTCGGCCGCGAAACTCTGCTAACCAATGGTAAGCAAACGGTTGTACGGGAAGGTGAATGTGTCCCATACATACCATCGAGAATGGTCTTGATTTCCTCGTAGATATTGTCACTCAAAAACAAGAATCGGATCACGGAGCGATACTGTTTTTTTTTTTCATGGTCGTAGAAAACATTAACCCTAAGTTTTGAAATGGGTGTCAAAACAAAACTAAGCGTCGGATTGACATCAAATTTTGACAGACGGGTTAAAAGAGGTTATACTAAATGTGGATTAATAGCGGTACCTATCTCACAATCCGGGTACTCATCAAACAGTCTTCGTAATGCTCGATCTCATCAAGAAATATGGCTAAAACTCCGATTTGTTACTCCGTTCATGTTACTGGTTTTTCTTATTCCTCTATAATCGAATGGATTGATCTCAACAACAAAAAAAAATCCTAATCGTGAGACTAAGATGAACTTATGTATCTTTAGCCCATGGCCATGCAAAGACAAAAAGGCAACGCAGTCAATTTGAGAGAAGCGTCTAAATTCTTTCATTCAGCTGCAAAAGAAGGAAAACCCTGCCTTATAGGACTTTATAAAACAACCACCAGCGGCTTAGTTGACTCTAGACAGAAGCCAAGCTCAGCGTGCTAAAAAGAAGTCCAATCCCCCACAGACCACAATCTTAGTTCCCCTCAAACCAAAAGATCCTCACATTTATTTCCAAAATCGTAGCTCTGTTAGTGATACTTTAGAACATTTTTTGAAATCTACGGCAGGCATTATCGGCTTTATAAACGTGCTATTTATCGCATTATTACATGCTAACAAACTAACAATAACAAGAACAGTCCGTTCAGATGAAAATATTCCTGTTGTAGAAGCTTCCGTTGAAGAGGACACCAATTCACCGATTCTTCATCGTTTGCAGCAATTTGGCGTTTGTCCATCCAATATCTGGAAAATTCTGGATAAAGGTCTTAGTCTGTTGCAAGAGCTAAAACCACTTACCATTTACTGCGTGGGGTGTCCAGTAATTGGGCTTTAAATCAATTTGAATGCAACCTAGATTTTTATCGTAAAATTTTGTTCAGTTGTGAGGCTCATTTCGGGTTAAACGGCTACGTAAATAAACAAAATTGCCATATTTAGAGCGGGGGACAGTCTTCCGAACAGATCGGACGGGCACTATCATAAGTCTACATAGACCTGTGTGATGCGTTATAGAGTGGTTTCTGCCTTAGATACCATATCAACCAGCTAACCTAACCTAACTTAAATTCAATAGATGCAATTGCACATATTGCACATTATCGGTCCTTATTTCTTCAAAAATTAGACCGAATCACGATTATTTGTACCCGAATTTTCGTCAAATCAATATGCACGCGATGATTGCCCCCCATTGTTCAAAATTAGCTAGAATGAGCTACGAGGCAGCCGTGTTGAGCATACTTAAATCGATCAACATTTAACCACAGACCGATGCTGTCATCTACGTGCAGTTATGAGATCAAAATTAAATTCTAAGTATCAGGCACTAAAAATCTAACTCCTTGAAAGAATGCCCTAAGCCTCTAGATGAGATAACTGAACACTTAACGCTCACACTATGCAATCTTTTTCATCACGTTACTATCAAAAGGTACTGTAGAGCGAAGAGGGTTCTCTAACGAAACAACATTAATCTGAACACACCGTTATTCCCTCAGTATATAGACTAGTTCTCATTTTCTAATGAATAAAAGAGCTTTTCAAAGTACGTGTATAATAAATAATTGACGGCAGCAGAATCCTTATCTAAGTTCATCTTTAAGTCTCTGCTTTAGTTTCCATAGTTAATCGCTGCAGTATTTGCAATTTGGTGCGTCAAAAAATGTATAGCAACTTCTTTGTTGTTTTAACTTATTTTAATGTTTTTTAAGAAGGTTTTAAAAGACGTAGATCTTATAATTTCCATTCACCTAAACTACAGCCATTGTTCGTTTTGGCATCGGTATTATTCAGAATTTCATCACATGGAAAGCCATAAGAATGCTATCAACTTAGGAGTGCTAGATGACTTCTTTCACTTCAGGATATTCAAAACAGGATATAAACGAGTAGCTGCTCTTACCAGAAATTAATCGGTCTCAGTCGCATCAATTATTGTTTACCTTGTTGCTGAGGGGAGGGTGATTTCAGATCTTGAAATCACTGTCTCGTATAGTCTTCACCCTGTCGTCATCATCTCTACTTCTCGACACGTTACAGCCAAAATGAACATGGACAAAATTGATCCAGACGATATGTGGTTCCAGCAGGACGGTGCTACAAAGAATACTGCCCGTGAAACTACTGACTTAGTGAAAGAAGAAATGAAAGACTTCAATGTTCGCTGATAAGCCTCAAACTATTTAGGACGTGGAAGTCAATATTGTAGAAATATTCGCATATTTCTAGTCTGTTCTCTAAATCAATTGTCTGCTCACAGGATTTAAGATAGGTTTTTGTCCATTCCAATTCTGGGATGGGTACTAAACAGAATTCATGGTCTCCTAATGTTATTTATTTTTGGGAAATACGATGCCAATATATGTTTTAAACTTTGATTTAGTATTTTTCAACTAAACACCATTTTGACAGCTCTTGAATGCAAACGAAATTATTTATAATTCAGGCGGGTTAATAAAAACCTTTTTCCCAATTTTGTTTACTTCTTCACACCATTTATGATGCACATGACACTAAATTTTTCACTCACCACCTCCGAAAACAATCACGGGTACTAGAATTGTCATATCTGAGATGTCAATCCGGAATGCATTGGAAATGCATGCAAATAGGAAATCATTTGGACTTGACCATGTCCCACGATCTTTATTCGGAACAAATGACATTTTTCAACGCGCACAATCTACTAGTCCAAGTATTCATAATCACCGATTATAATTCATGTTTTAATGCTCCAAGTCAAAAGTTTGTAAAAGCAAGAGCGACCGCATTAAAAACAAAGTTTCTGTTATCTGTTATTTTGATTTTTCAACATCACTAGTATCACTATAATATTTGTTATAAGCTTTTGGATGGTAAATGTAAAGCATTGCTAATCTATCTGCCTGCAGTTGATAGTTGGTGGGGTTGCAAGCTTTCAAAACTCATTACTACAAAACAACAGGCACGCATGCCGGGCTTATATGGCAGACTTAATCTATAAAATAATTTGTTTTCAATCTGCATAACTAGTGATTTGAATGTTATTGCTGGAAGAGTTTTAGAGAAGAATAATGTAACAACCTTTGTGTATGTACTCATATTTGTTTCTGTGCTTTGGGTTTGCCTATTTCTTAGATTGAGGTTCAGCATTCTACTTAGCCATCCGAACTAATTCAATTTCAATTATTTTCCAAACATTTATGCATCCAAAAAATATCGATACTGATCAGGGATCTTTTGTTTTTCATTGTACAATGTGTATGTGTATAAGGTGTATAAAGACTGAAGCCCATTGGTAGGGCCCTACTCTTACCGATTTAATCAACCTCCAACTGAACAGATTGATTTCTTTCTCTCGCGGGAAGATCGTAAGGCATTACTTCGTGGTGGTCAGCTTAAAGAATTAACTTACTCTATTGGGTTTACATTGGCGTCTATGGTCACTGGGAATTATCCAGTTTTCATTATTTTGAAGTATGTGGGTTGCGATAGTATTGGGTGTGATACGCTTTACCATCCATCATTCCGCCCTACCCACAGATCAAAAACAGGTAAAAGGTGATCCAACAGCTAGTGTGGAACTTTTGATTAAATTAAATACACATTTCTTATAAAAATAATAAAACATTTTACTGATTAATAAAACTTGGTCTATGACAATTATAAATAAAATGCAATAAAATATCGTTCATGTGATCACCATGGCTTCTGTTATGAGCGACCATCTGAATGTCAAAATTAACCACAATATGATTTTTTGAAAAATAGGTAGGTCAATGGCCGAAATTTCAGTTTTAATGTGACGACTAACCGGACGAAGTATTCAAAGCTGCTGGAAATGACTTTGTGAAGAGCATGCACCAACTTATTTCTCAGATCTAGTCAGAAGAGTGTATGCCTGATAAACAGAATCTCAGCACCATATAACAGATTTACAAAAAAAAAAAAACAAAAAAAAAAAGAAGACCAACTCTAGAGGTATAAGTCTCCTTAGCATTCGTCAACAACTTGACTTGCCTCTATCAGTGCGATTTCAGACCAGAGAAGTCCAAAATCGACCAAATCTTCACACTCCGCCAGATCCTGGAAAAGGCTAGAGTGACAATTGAGAACGCTCGCCGCTCCGTCAAAGTCTGTAACAACTTAAACGAAATCTTGGACACAAGCGAACACTGGAGGCACAGTCTTTCATAAGTCTGTGAAAGTCTTTAAGCGCACTCCGATGATATTGACATATTTGATAGGGCGGTTGCCTGTGCGTGCTCTAGCATTGAAACGGAAACTGCCAAAATGGGCTTTGCGATAAATGAAGGTAAAACCAAGTACGTATCAGTTGTCAATATGAAGGGACACACAATATTAACGAATTGGGCAGAACATCACAAACGACAACTAAAATTTCGAGATAGTAAAGGACTTTGTCTATCTTGGCTCTGCTATGAATTCTGAAACACCTCAGCAGAAATAAGACGAACAATCAATCTGGCCAACCGCTGCTTCTTTGAAGTAAGTGAGAAATTGAGCAGTTAAGCCGTATCAAGAAACACAAAGGAGACTCTATATACGAGGGTGGTCCCAGAAGTACCCGGTCTGACCAAGACATGGCGGTTTATAAAGCATATGTTTCAAGTTTGAAAGCACTACGTTGTTTAGTATTTGTTTTGCAGCCATCAATAGTGAACGTTGTCAGCGAATTTGTGAAAATGGAGAAAATTGGTCATCGTTATGTGATACAATACTTTTATATGAAGGGCCTCAGCCCCACCAATATAAAAGCTGAACTGGATTCTACTCTGGGTGAGTCTGCTCCTCCGTTTACAACAGTAAAATTTTGGGTTGCTGAGTTTAAAAGAGGCCGTACGAGCTGCTAAGACAAGCATCGCAGTGGTCGACAAAATGAGGTGACGACTCCAGAAATGGTGAAGAAAATCCACAAAGCGTTACTGGATGATCGTCTACTGAAAGTGCGCGAGCTAGCAGACATTGTAGGCATTTCAAAAAGTGCAGTACATCGCATATTATTTGAAAATTTGGATATGAGAAAGCTGTGTGCAAGATGGGTGCCGCAGTTTCTCATACTCGAGCAAAAACAGTGTCGTTAAGATGTTTCAATTGAGTGTTTAGCGAAGTTTGACAGCAACAAAGCAGAATTTTCTCGCCGTTTCATAACAATGGATGAAACATGGGTCCATCACTTTACACCCGAGACAAAAGAACAACCAAAACAATGGATTCAAAAGGTGAAGACCGTTTCATCTGTAGGCAAGGTCATGGCGTCGATTTTTTGGTATGCGAGTGGAATAATTTTCTTTGACTATCTTGAAAAAGGAAAAACTATCAACGGCCAGTATATTGCGAACTTATTGCAACGTTTTAGCAAAGAAATCAAGCAAAAACGGTCGTATTTGGCTAAGAAGAAAGTGTTGTTTCATTAAGACAATGCACCAGCTCACAAATCCATTGTTGAAATGGCCAAAATTAATAAATTAAAGTTTGAATTGCTACCTCATGCACCCAATTCGCCAGATTTAGCCACCTCGGATTATTTTCTGTTCCCAAACCTGAAAAAAATGGCTCAGTGGTCAAAGATTTTCCAAAAATGAAGAAGTGATGTCGCCCATTAATTGAGGATCAAGACAGTTCTTATTATAAAAAGGGTATCGAACTTTTTTAACATCGCTGGGAAAAGTGTATAGAGGCGATTATGTTGAAAAATAAATAAATTTTTTCCAAAATTTTGGGGTTTTCTTTGTTGGGTCGGGAAATTCTGGGACCGCCCTCGTAAAACCTTGATAATTCCGGTCCTACTTTTCACCTCAGGACAAGAGGAGCAGAAAAGATAATCTGGTCACCTTATAAGTTTCCTTAAATCGTCATGAGCTAGAAATGGCCAAGACATTATACAACTTACATCATGCCACACAAATTCTGCTTTTGTAGATAATTAAACAGTAAGATACGAAACCGTTTGGATTTATAAAGTCAGAATCCCATTTTGAATGCTTAAAGTCAGGATATATACCATACGGTTCGACCAGGTTTTTTCTGCACTATAGGCCACAATTTTTGATAGATTCCAACAAATCTCATAAAACCAGATTTTTCTTAAATTCAATTCTTTTTATTGAATAACGAGCATGTGTACGTACAACTAAGGGTATTATCGATGGTGTGTGTATTTATTTTCGCAGCATTTTTCTACTGACAAAAGGTGAGCCTTTCTGAGATAAATCATTTACCAAGTTCCTGGCGCTGGGGCAATATTAACGGAAGCAGCTGATTTGATGTGTCCAGCTAATGGAGCAGTATGAATAGCACCACGATTCTTAGCAACATATGTGGCTCCAAGACCAGCAGGAGCAATGGCACCTTGATGGGCTACAGAAATTCCAGCATGTGGAATTGTGGCGATATTCACAGCAGCCGGAATATGAGCAGCTGGTGCAAGTAAAGGAGCACCCAATAAAGCTGGTCCTTGAGACAATGATTGTCCGGGAACACCAACAGCAACATCTAAACCATGACCATGACCAGTGACTCCTAATCCAATCCCATGCCCACTGATAGCATTCAGTCCAATACCGTGTCCTCCTAGACCAAGACCAAGACTATGTCCTCCAATATCAAGACTGTGTCCTCCTAGACCAATACCAATACCATGTCCTTCAAGACCATGTCCTACAAGACCATGCCCTAAAAGACCATGTCCTCCAAGACCATTAATACCGACTCCTAGTTCAAGACCAGGAACACCAGCAATCAGAGATGATTGAACTCCCATAGCAACGGCCAACAAGACTACAGCAGCACTGATGAACTGTAAGACAATTTATTTTTTTATCTTGTATAATAATTATGGTCACCTCGAAACGCCTTACCTTCATGTTGATTTTGGTTTGGTGAATAACGAATTGATTCTGATTACAAAAATCAAATTTGCTGCCTTATATACCACAATTCGGTCACTTGCATCTGAAACTACTGTACTACTTTGTTATTGGTACTTGTACAAATGCAATCACTTTTATTGCATTTTATTGCCCTTAAACCAAATGTGGAGTGGATTTTGGCTAAAAGATGACGAAATGTCGAGCGGAACTTACATCAACCGATGTAATGGCCAAATTGTTTAATTGTTCATGACATGACGTAAATCAATCTGACAGGGCTCTTTACATGTGTCGACCTACTGTAGTTCTTTACTTTAAATTTTTATTCATAATTATCATAATTTTTATTTCTAAATGAATTTTAAAACTAAAAACAATTTTACAATACAATAGAGGTCAAAGGTTGTGATGTTTCTGGATTATCAACTGTTTCTTCGTATCGCTGTCTATCTTCTGGTTGAACTGGATACCAATCTGTGGGCTTGATACAACGTTTAAACCGTAACGCGATTGTACCATTAGTCTGTATAAGTCTATATATACAATATGCTGGTAAAGCTATCCATGGCATAAAAGTTAAAGTGAAGCCAACTGGAGCCAAATGAG
Organism: Volucella inanis; assembly: GCA_907269105.1. Taxonomy (NCBI): domain Eukaryota; kingdom Metazoa; phylum Arthropoda; class Insecta; order Diptera; family Syrphidae; genus Volucella; species Volucella inanis. The sequence goes on from OU026157.1 coordinate 22,082,992, forward strand.
CGACATCTCCATGACCAAAAAATGAGAACATTAATCCAACAAACTGTAAGAAAAAATAAGTTTTAGTAAACATTATAGAGAGTGTTAGAATATGTATGTATCTTACTAATGTTAGGGCCAAAAATAGCGGTGTAATAAATCGAACAACGTACACTTTCCAAGTGGCGAACACCTGGCTTGTCATAAATTCTACATCTCGTTGGAAACGCTCTCTACCATACACCCAAAGTATTATGATCAGGAGGAACAAATTCATAGATCCTTGGGAAACCACACTTAGTTCCGCTAACATCTCAATGAAGAGTATGCCATCCTGCAGGAAGTTTAAGGTTTAATTATGAAATCATAGGCACGTTGGTTTAAGTAAATTCTTACAGAAGTGCAGAAATAACCTGAAATGAGCGCCATAACACCAGCGGTTCCGAAAATAACCTTAGTCCTATGAGCACGAACTTCTTCGAATTCATCGAACACGGCTGTCAACACTGAGAACATCTGAACCACCTGTGAAGAAATACAGAGGGTTTCAGAAAGAATATAGAACATCTTATTGCAATAACAGATAATAAATTGGTGTTATTATGAATACGCTCCACGAGCTTAGGGATGGACGAGCTCCTATTCAAGCTCCTATTCGAGCAAGCAAATTGAGTAATAGAATCACAGCAACTGCTCTGATATGAAAGAATCACCTTTTACAGTATAAAACGACGTGAACGATTTACATTCGGCTATCATCAGTCTGGGCGGCATATATTGACTCGTTGCTAAGATTTTCTCGGAGGAAAGAACGCCTAAGAATGTTACCTCAGCATCGTTTGGGCGATCTTCTAAAGAGAGATTAAAGTGCTCGCTTATCAGAAAAGCTCAATTAATATTTCGGCAAGCAATACACAGTCATGGAGTGAAAATATAAGGCGTCATTTGGTCCAGCATGGTGGCATAATTAGACATTATTTCTTACGACATGCTTAGGGCAATAGTGTACTGTTTGCTGTTGAAACGTCTCTTCTCATCTTTATTGATGCAAATAAGACCAAAAACTATCCGGAGAACATTTCTCGCGAAGCAAGCATGAGTTATTTGGTTCGTTTTCGTCAGTGTCTAAGTTTTTAAGCTAATGTATTGTAAATCTAGTCTTTGTATTCGTCTTCCTATTGAGGAATAAAACGAATTTATTTGCCCTATCTGAACTTATTAGATAGGATTCAGTATCATGCGATAAAACTTTAAGGTAATACCTATATTGCACAATTAATTGGTGTCCTCGTTTCCCTATGAATGCTTATAAGTTGAGCTCTTATTTGCGTCACCATAATAACTTTAAAATATTGAAAACAAACGAACATCAGTATCTTCCTTTCTGTTCGCCAGAATTTTCCTTCATCCAAACTGTGTTCAAACATTTCAAGGATACATTAAAATTCTTGAGAAATTGAGAATAAGTGAAAGATGACGAGTCAAAGTTTGAGGGGTTGGGAAAGATACCCCGAACATACGAACATAAGTAAGCAAAAATACAATGCAAGTCTAGACAGAAAGTGTATCAGACACGACGGGAAGTTCTTAAACAATGTCTGAAACAAAGTCCCTATAAAGATTTCAAAATCTTGTTATTTGATATCTCAGGCAACAGTATGTTATCAAACGTTAATGCTGCTGATATAAAGTATGCTGGAATACGCAACCTATAAAAATTAAATTTATTCTACAATGATACATGTTTAAACGTTCATGATGCAGGTAACAGCAGGTAATATACAGGGTGAGTTTTTTAACTTGAGACATCCAAATTACTCGAAAAAGACGCGATATCGCGAAAAATGTTTCAAACAAAAGTCACTATGTTCTGAAGGGGACATAAGATGGTGACCACGAATTTGACCTTGAGACCTATTTTCAAATGATAATTCCTGATTTTCATTTCTCAGTCGTATTGCTCGTAGGCTTGTCATTTGTTTCTACATACTGCGTTTAGCATAACCCAGAAACAACGACGTGGACGTAGCAGTATTTTGTTTCCTTCGCGGTGATTAATTAGAGTGGGTCCCCTTGCCTCCCACCGTTGAATCATTGAATTCTTCCCATTTCGACGTTTATTTCCCGAGACTATTTTAACAAATGCTCGAAAATGTGACCATTAACTTCAATACACTTGTCTATCCGCGCTCTAAATGAACCAACAGAACTAAGAAGTATTTCTTGTTCATTCGTCTTTTCATGTCCTCATGTGTTGTTGGCTTTTTTCTGTAAACCTCACTTTTTAAGTAGCCCCACAGGAAGAAATCAAGTGATGTAAGGTCAGGTGATCTAGCAGGCCATTGCCTCGGACCCCCTCGTCCGATCCATCGTTGATGATAAACATTGTTTAATATGCCCCGAGCTACTTGAGAATAATGGGCTGGACAACCATGATGTTAAAACCACATTGTTTGTCGCAACTCCAATGACAAACAAACCAAAAAGGGTTTTCGGTAGCCCAGTAATGCATATTATGTTGATTGACCGTACCGTGATTGGTGAAAGTCGACTCATCAGAGAATAACACCTTGGCAATGAAAAGGGGGTCTCGTTCAATTTGCTGAAGTGCCCATTGACAAAAGGAAACCCGGTTGCGAAAATCCTCACTAGAAAGTTCTTGATGCATTGAAACATGATAAGGATGATATTTATGCCTATGTAATATCTTACAGACAGTCGTTTGAGAAATTCCTGATTCACGACTTATTTGGCAAGTGCTAATGTGAGGATCGTGTGCAATGGCAGCTAAGACTGCTATTTCATTGTCCTCAACAGCCACCCTATCTGACCGATTCCTTTTCTTTGGTTGCACACTTCCTTCACCAGTGAACTGTTGGATGATCCGATAAAAGGAAGCGCGCGATCGTATCTGGTCTGGGAAACGTGGGGCGTAAAAAGCGACAGCATCATCGATGTTCCTTCCACTTTCTCCATAAATCAATATCATTTCAATTTTCTCTTGAATTGAAATAGCCTGCATTATTAATCTGGAAAACGTCACTAACAATAATCAGTTCCCCAAAACAACTATCGAACTTCTAAATGAAGTACAGTTCCGTTCAAGTAGAAAAAAAGGGCAGAGTCCACATCATACACTCTCAGATAAGTTTAGGACAATTTGCCTCTGTCTGAAATTTATTAACTTCACTCGAGGCAATAATGATTTCCTCAAAACAAATCTCGACCTTCTAACACCCTAGCAACATTGGAAACCGATTAACGATTTTGGCGTGCCAGTGCAATGGTATCTAGCACTGAATGAATACGACCTTTGAGACAAAGTCGTGTGCCCCATTGAGGAGTACGACTGAGCAATGAAAATCAAAAGTGACCTTCGGTTGACCTTGAAAATGGGTCTCAAGGTTAAACTCGTGGTCACCATCTTATGTCCCCTTCAGAACCTTATGACTTTTGTCTGAAACATTTTTCGCGATATCGCGTATTTTTCGAGTAATTTGGATGTCTCAAGTTAAAAAACTCACCCTGTATATATGTATACTATTTATCTATAATTCTTAAACTTACAACAAGATTAAAGCTTCCAATAATAAGCACTGTAAGGAACATCCATGTCCAAAAATGAGGAAACTCCAAATTCGCTAGTGCTGAAGGAATTGTTAAGAAAGATGACCATTGCATTTCATAAACCGGTGTCATCACATTTGGTTTATTTTCTAAATTAGAAAAAAAAAACAATCATCTTGTTTTCTGTCGTATCTCCGAAACAACTTACTTGTCAAATGAATCTCCGTAAACATACACACCATTCCGACCATTAAAAGAACTCCCATCTGTGACAAGCAAATCATCCAACTATATTTGGTAATGTTTGTTTTAAATTTATTGTAGCTTGCCATACTTAAGACAGTGCCCCATCCAGGGCCGAATGATGTAAACATCAATATTGGGACCATGAAGATCCACATTGCCCACTGAAATCCTGAGTCCGATTGGCTTAAATCTTTCTCCATAAGATTTTCCTTTACACTAGGCAAACACGCCATCCGTATAAATACTATTCCCAGTAAGGTGATAAGAGTTATTGCACAATACCTTAAAATTTGCCCAATCTAAATAAATATCTTTTAACAAGAAAATTCATAGAAAAATTTCCATTTGAATCAGATACCCTCTCAGTAGTATTATAGAGGACTATAGATACAAGTATCCATACTGTCAAGACGCATCCAAATAATGAAAATGAAAAGGACTCTTGCACTTTATTTCTACAAAAAAAAAGAAGAATAAAAAAGGAAGAAAATCTTGTATCTGTAAGTTTTTGGAAATGAAGTTATTTACTTACGAAAAGAACTCCACCGAAGGAATGGTAAGAAAAACGTGACTATCATCTTCTAGGATGTTAGATGCTGATGTGTTAAGGTTGCAATACTATCAGTGAGAAGTTTAGATGAACAATTAGGAATTTAATTTGAAGATATACTTGTACCCACAGTGATTGCGTAGTAAATTTCATTTACATTTCCATGATCGAAACCTTCGCAGCTCCATGGTATAATGGGTTGTAGTGAGTGAAAGAAGAAAAGAAGTGGTACCGCTGCAAAAACACTGTAGAATGCTAGAGAGCATAGGTTTATCACAAGGCCAATGTAGCCCATTCCTGAAAAAAAAATTATAGTTTGTTTTGCAAAAGAAAAACAGGTTCGTTAGTTTAACTGACCTTTAAACAAAGGTGATATCCGGAAAACCGAGATCAAACCTGAGCTGGAAAACTGTCCCAAAAACGACTGAATGAACACTATTGGAATGGCATAGAGCAATATGTTGAATATCACACCAACGATCATAAAGACTGAAAAGCAGAAGAAAGAAAACTTTGAAAATATTAAAGAGGTTGAAAATTGAAATTCCTGCATGTTACATGAATGTTACAGTAGAAATGAAGATATACTCGTACATATGTAGAATTAACAACTTCCGACGGGCGTTAGTTCATTGAGTAACGACAAAGATTCTCTTCAGTCGAACCCAATGCAGGTCTTAATAACAGATCGGCTTCTACTCTACATACTTACTTCAAGCCTCTCGCTGTTCCGAAAATACGGACAAAGTGAAGGGGATGAATTAAATAAATGATGGGGGCCTGTTTCAGAGACCCTATGGATCCCAAACGGAAATCAATGACTTGGAGATGAATGAATGCTTTGCTGATATCTCCTCTACGAGTACTATACGAACAGTAATTGGAATCTGAAACATTTAAACTTACGAGGAAAGTTAGGAGGAGTTCGTGTAGAAAAAATGCAGATCTTTGAGGTGAATGACACATAAAAGGAAAATATTTGCAATGGGTGAATCATACAAAAGTAAGATATGCTGGCTGTATGGAGGCCGAGACCAAAATGAGATCAGTTTATCAATTTGTACGGCGCCAATTGATCAGGTATCTGTGGTTCAAACACAATACCTGTTTGTTAACCGTTTTTATCCTACTTAAGAGACAGTAAGCTAGATAGATTACATTGGTTACAGTTGATGGTTTCGAGGCTTTCTTTTTGACTTCTGAAATACTTAAGAAGCCAACATCAGTATAAAAAGCCGAAAGCGTAAAAGGTTGTGAAAATGCTTTTACTTCCCCTGTTTAATGCCCTTCTAGAATTCTTGCCGTGCTGTAAACATCGTTTGTGGTGACTTTGAAAGCTGACTCTAGAACTATATATCTTCTTGATTTTGTTGCCGGTGTTAGTTTATAAGTCTCTTATTTAGTTTTTTTTTTTTATAATAAGCCCGCGCTCAACGGATTGCAGTATCCTTAAAATGTTTGTGCAGAGATACCGATGTACATTGGTCTTAAATGTTTGCAAGTTATAACGACTAGGCAATAGAGAGCTCGGCACTGCAGGGCACTCCAAAAGCGAGTTGTATGGCTTAGAAAAGAATCACAATATCTTAGAGTACGTTCGAAAGTGGACTTGAGGATATACTACATTCGTAGTGAAAAGGGTATGTGCGAAATGCTACTGGCGATTTCAATGGAGAACTGGTGGTGGAAATTGTGATAAAGCAAAGTGAGATAGGAGATTTTACGTAGGTGTTCGATGTTCGGTTTAGTTTCTACAGCCGAAGAACAGCCGGGAACAAATATGAAAAGCAGAGAGTACTTTCAACAGCAAATGAATATATTGGATTAGAAGTAGCAGACAAGAGAACATTAATGAGAATTAGAAAGAATGTAGGAGACCGAACGAATCCCTGTGGTACACCAGCATTTATTTTGTAAATAAATCTTGACACCATCCAAGACAAGTTGAATTGAGCTTTTCGAAAAGTAGTTTCTAATTCAATAAGAGACTCGTCGATCCTAAAAGCATGCATTTAGATGCTGATGTCAAACTCTTTCAAATATCAAGAATAACTATCTTGCTTTCGCCAGATTGATGTACGCTTTAGTTGCACTTTCCATCAAGTCACTAGTGGACCTGTTGCTGCGAAAACCATACTGCCGCTTATTGAGAAGTTTTCGTGTTTCGAGATATTTCATGAGCTGACGGTTTTTAGGGACGGGCTAGACAATTGCTGCTTTTCATCTGCTCGGAAGTGGTTTTGACAGACATTAGAAGAAGAGGAGATATATCATCTGGATCAGCGGATTTGTGCGTATTAAGATCCTTAAGTACTCTTGCTTGTACACAAGTTAGAAAGTGGATTCGTCACAAAGGTTCAGACAAAGCACAATCTGAAAGAGTAGAGCTGGCTGCAAAGTGTAATTAAAGCAGATTGACCGTGTCCAAAGAGCTGACAGCTAGAATATCTATGCAAATGAGCATTGGGATAGAGTATGAGGCAGAATTTCTATTGTTTTTGACGATCGACCAAACATTTTTACTACCCTTGAGACATTGTAATATTTTTTGCCTTAGTTAATGGTCCTTTCGGAATAACACACGCTTTAGAAAAAAGTTGCAGCTCGTTTGAACCTTTTTCGGTTTTACTCTGTCAGGTTGGTCTCAAAGGACGCAAAAAGAATTTCTCTAACCCTGCTAGCCTCTTTACAGCTGAAGTCGTAACACGACTCCCTTTTGGTTTCATACTCTTCATTTGATGAGGGATAAATGATCTGTGGATCTGTGATCATATCAGCAGCGACATTCACGTCGTTATCAAGGAAACCTAACGACCAATTGAAGATCCAAAAAAAGCTATTATGTCCGCTCCAATTGGCTTCCTCATAATACCATATGGTTCTTTTAGGAATCCATTTTTCAACTGTGTGATCGGTATACGAGAAATTAGCTGATATGAGATAGTGGTCTGTCGAGGCTGTTATCTGGGTGAGAAGCTAAAAACAAGTCCAGGGTGTTGGAGGTATGATTATCAATGTCAGGTATTCGCGTGGGCTCATTGTAGTGGAGTGAGAGAAGAATAATGGCAGTGAAATGCATTGATATATTATAAGTTCAACGGGATACTTAGTGTTAGGATTAAGCAAGTCAATATTACCTAATTACCACGATCAAGCGATGCTTAACCTCGTATTGAATAACTTTACAAATATATCTTCTTATACTTATTCAAGGCCAATAGGGGACGTTATCAGCCTTATTCTCGCACTCCAAGTTTTCTAAGTTATTAACAGCTTCAAATTTCAATAAATGACATAAGCTTTTAGAACAATTACTTTTATTTTTCAATGGAAATAATTTTTTATTGAACTATCATTCCAAAGTTGGATGTAGTCGGTGGTGCATGTAATTTTCCTTTATTGATGAGATCAGCCTTTGTGAGATAAATTATTTACCAGATTCCAGCAGCAGCTGATTTGATATGGTCAACCAATGGGGCGGTGTGAGTAGCACCACGATTATTAGCAAGACCAGTAGGAGCAATGGCGGCTTGGTGTGCTACAGAAATGTCAGAATGTGGAATTGCGGCAACATTCACAGCAGCCGGGATATGAGCAGCTGGTACAGGCAAAGAAGCACCCAATAAAGCTGGTCCTTGATACAATAATTGTCCGTGAACACCAACAGCAATACTTTAGCCATGTCCGTGATCATAAAGTCCTAATCCAAGCAAACTAAAAACAAAGTCCAAATCTATTGATATCATTTAGTCCAAGTCCGTGCCCTTCTAGACAGTGACCTAGACCATGTCCTTCCAGACCAATACCATGTCCTTCCAGATCAAGACCATGTTCTCCCAGACCAAGATCATGTCCTCCCCAACCAAGTCCATGTCCTCTCAGACCAAGACCATGTTCTCCCTGATCAAAATCATGTCCTCCCAAAACAAGGCCATGATCATTAATATCGACTCCTAGTCCAAGACCAGGAACACCAACAATCAAAGATGATTGAACTTCCATGGCTACGGCCAACAATACTACAGCAGCAGTGATGAACTGTAATGAAGTCGTGTTCTTTTATTCCTTATATTGTACACAACTCGTGGTTAACACGAAACCACTTACCTTCGGCGGATAGATTCTGATTAAGATACCGAAATTGGTGGACTTTTAAACTGCAATAGTACAATAACTTTATTAAATTTGACAAATAAGTTCTTGAATATGAACTTTAATTGCAGTTTTCTTGATTAAGGGAAAGTGGTGCACTTATCGGCTTAAAGTAACGAAATATTGACCAACAATTTCATCAGCCGGTTGAAGTACAATACATTCATCTGACTGACCATCGAAACTAAAGGTCTGCAGAGTAATTTGAAAGGTTTGGTAAGATTCTGTTGTACATATTTAACATTCCAGCTAATTCACATTCTTAACGGCTTGTAATTTAGAAATACGATCTACTTCAATTCAGGGACTTTGGTAAAAAGAAAACAGATGATAGCGTTAAACCTTAAGTAATTGTGACAAACTATTTATGAAGATTCTCGGCTCAGGTTCGGACATCAATGCACAGAAACTCAGTGTCCTTTTCTTAAAGTAAACCACCTGTGCATGTACGATGTTGTTTATAAGAGCTACTAACATAGAACACGTTTGACCCTCGAGATAGAGGGCTGTGCATGGAGTTATGTTCACGATCATGAAAAACTAGACTATAACACGTAAGCAAACTTTGGATTTTTTCATATGGAGCGTTAGGTCTCTTTATAGACTTACTAGAATACTAGGCAATTGTTAGCAACATTGCTTAAGCAATTAGCCTTAAATTTTCGCAATTTGAACTAGTGTCTCTTAATAATTCGTATCAAGGCTAGGCCTTCCAACATTAATTGAATGTGTCCGTCAGCTGCAAAAAAAAAAGAGCTCCTAAACAAAACATTCTAGGATTACGCTACGATTGAGGTTACCATGATTTTAGGTAATTTTAACGCAAAGAAAGGAAAAGTTGTCAAATCACCTTCGATAACGTATCCAGAACAGTAACACTTTCAGCTATACAAATTATTTTCGTGGTAAGTAGATGTGAAATGCTACTGTGGGTTCTAGATCAACTAACAGGCAACTAGATAAACCACATTGCGATGGAATTGAAACTACTCTTGGTACAAGGTTGGGCAAAAGTAGTGTCATAATGTGAATGTACCATAATTTTTGCAATTGGCGTCAAGTGTCGTTGTGCTTTGACATTTACAGACATAAAAAGAATTAGTTAACAATAAGCAACAGATGATGCGGAATTATCGTTGCTGCTTATTTGACTAATTTGCTGTCTGCTGTTTTAACGCAGTGTGAATCTCGTCATCATTTTTCTAGTGCGCGAACAATAAACTTTTGGCTGAGCGTCTCGTACGGCTCCCATTGTCCGTTCGATTTAAAACATCATTGCTTTGACCGAGAATCCAAAAATTTCGACAAGACAACGATGCACATAATTTGGCATCAGCAGACGTTTGTTGCGTCGAGTTTTGGTGAAAAATCTAAAGATTTTCCCTTATAAAGTGCAAACCGTTCATCAATAGCCGTCTGCTGACGGTCAAGTGAGGTTAACTTACTTCCATACTCTGTTAAACCTGGTTCAAGAAAAGAATGAATTCATATCCAAAATCATAATGAGAGACGAAGACTATTTCCACTTAAGTGATTATGCAAATAAATAAAATTTGCGTTTCTGGGTTCGAAGAATCCACATGAAATGCATGAAGAGCTTTAGTATTGCAATCCCTCAAAGTACCTGTTTGGTGCGGCGTTTGCAGTGAAAAAAAAAAAATTGTTTGGCACTCATTTTTTTGAGGACGCTGAAAGCACCATCGTAACCGTAATTGATGAGCACTATAAACAGATGTTAAGCGAATTTATTTTTAGCCGCAAACTGCTGAATTGCTGAATTATGATGGAGCAATCACTCATATGTTACAGCTTGCGCAACGATGGAGACTATGATCTCCCGTATTCGCGATTTGAACTGACTTCTTCCTTTGGGGCTTTTTAAAATCCCGCGCTTACACAACAAACCGCAAACCTTGCAATTCCTGAGAGCCAACATAGAAGGAGAAATCACTAACTTGAAGCCAAATCTTTAACGACCAACAATTTAAAATACCGATCACAAACGTGTATCAACTCGGGAAGTAGTCATTTGACCGCTATCATTTTTTCAACATAATGTCATCAATTTTACGCCTTTAAATAAACTTTTCGTGAAAATAGAGTCCGATTTCTTATATCTTTTCTAACAAAATGGCAGCCAATTCATATTATGGCGTTATTTTTTCCCACCTTGTATATGGGGCCATTTCTAATACGATCTTTAAGAAAAGGAACCCTTTAAACTGTGCCAACTTTGGCAACATCACATGTTTCACTGTTTGAACGCTTAATGCCTTTTATCAACGACCTAATCGGTCCATATGAATGTGGTTTTAACCCAGGAAAGTCCACCATAAATCAACTCCTTGTACATTGAAAGATTTCGGAGAAACCACATGAATTTCAGACCGATTCACACCACCTTTCAATGATTTTAAGGCAATTGTTGTGAGATATACGAGTAAACAGCAAGTGGCAGATGTAAAAATTGTAAAATATTTATGAACTTAAAAATTTAGTTTCCAGAATAGGAGAATGCTACAGTATAAATGAAGATACCTGAATCATAAGATTTATCACGGGTGTTGGTCAAAAATTATCAAAGAAATAGGCTCTGTAGCCGAACACATTGTAGACTTGTAAATAAGCTCTACAGCAAGCTTCCTCCGGGCATAATCTGGGAATTTATAGTGAATATAAAAAGTGAGTGATGAATCAATAACCTCTTGTGTCATTAAACCAGATAGGTGACGGCTGGCTGTAGCCTAGCAGTAGCCTCCAAACTTAAGGAGTTCGATGCGGATTAATGTTTTGTGGATGATTTTCGACTATCGAATAAGGAAAGCGATCTTATAACTTAATTTCGGAACTTTGTAGTATGCCGAAAATTCAAGAACAATTATCATAATTGTGTGTGACCACTTGGGTTTTGTGAGCAACGAAAACCCTAAACATAAAGCCTGTTGCTAAGAAACAAAGTATAGGATCGCATAAAATACCTCAAATGGAAAGAAATCACCACTAAGCTATAAGTACCGTAGATAGAGCAAGCTGATTTGGTAGAAGCACCTTCATAACTATTGCTTAGAAGCTTATACCAGCATACGACTCCAAACACCTTCCCTGTGATTAAGATCGGCTTAGTAAAGAGTGTAATGCCATAAGGAAGCATCGCGGTTCCGAATTTGAAAAAGCTTTTCAACCTAATGAAATCCCGTCATAAAGCAATGCTGCTACCATATCTATGGCAAACCAATAAATTTCACCTGAAATGTTTATAAAGAGATGGTCGTGAAGTTTCCAAATAAAGGCAGATAGTGAATAAATCTGTTCTTCCTATCTACTGCATCCAACATAAAGGGCGATTCATCGTCAGGTTTGATTTATATTGTAAAATAAAACACATACATTTTAAAGTAAGCTCAAAATGTTTATTATCGGTTAAAACAATAATTTATGACATTTACTATTTGAAAATGATATCATGTAAATGTTGGCCGCAACTACATCTGAGGTGGCCCATTCGGAAAGTCCAATTTTAGGCTACTCGTTCGAGCATAGCGACTGGTATCTCGCGGATAACAAGAGCAATGTTGGCTTCCAAAGCATCAGTCGTAGCTGGCTTATTTCTAAAGACCTGAGACTTAACATATCCCCAGAGAAAATAGTCCAAAGGCGGTTAATCTACCATAGCAAAACGTGAAATTAAGTGCTCACCAAAATGATTTCTCAACAAGTCCATTGTTTTACGCGCTGTATGGCTCGTAGAGCCTCCTTGTTGAAACCAAAGCTCACCGAGACCATGTGTTTGAATTTCAGAGAGCACATAGTCCATTAACATGGCGCAATAATGGTTACCATTGGCGGTAACATTCTGATTTGCCTCATTTTTGAAGAAATATAGACCAATGATTCCACCGGCCCATAAACCACACCATAGCGTTGTTTTTAATGGATGTAATGGTAGCTCTTGTTACTCTTCGGGTTGCTCATCAGCCCCAATACGGCAATTTTGTTTATTAACGTATCCATTGAGCCAGAAATGGGCTTCATCACTAAACAAAATTTCACGATAAAACACCGGATTTTCATTGAGTTTTTCCAGAACCCATTCACTGAAAATATGATGCAAATTCAAAACACCTGGCTTCAATTCTTGCACAAGTTGAATTTTGTACGCTTTTAGGCCGAGATCCTTACGTAAAATATGTAAAGTTGTCGAAAACGCCAAGCCAAGCTGCTGAAAACGACGACGAATCGATTCGTCACGGTCTTCGCGTATACTCTCAGCTACATCTGCTATAGTTTCTTCACTACGTGCTGGATCTTGTCTAATCGGTCGAGTATCATTCACTAATGTAAACTGGGACTCAAATTTGCGAATGGTATTGGCAATACTGGTTTCAGTAGATCGATTATGCGCACCTTAAGTGCGCACGAAAAACATTTCTCACAGAATGCTGATTTTCGTAATACAGCCCAACAATTTGAAGACGCTGTTGTGGTATGCGGCTTCCCATGATAATTTGCCAAACAATGCTGAACAATAATGACAGTGCAGTTTGATAGGAGTCACGAGTGATCTGTCAAAAAAACCTATTGAAAATCACACCTCATGATGAATTACCTCTTATGTGCAGATACATAATAAATCTGCAGCTTGATGGTGATGGTTGAACTTTGGACATACTACTGAACACAATGCTACGTAGCTTTTTTAAATATTGGTCTACCTCCCGAATGTATTGCCTTATCCCTATTCTGCCTACCCTGACGTTAAATTTATTGATCATTGGGCGAAGTTTTATAACAAAATGTTTACAAAATGCCAATTTTGTTTTATACCACACAAGATGTCAAAAGTATCTAAAAGCTTATAGTTGCGTAAGACATCAGCATTTGTTCATCTATTGTACATACCATATGTATATCAAATAAGAGCGATTGCTCTCTTCCAAATGGTTTTTTATGGTAACTTACAGTTGTCGAAACCTTCTAAAAGTCGATAAAAACAGGTAAAGCTAAGGTCTACGCTCAACACATTGTTTTGCTATGATCCGCAAGGTGCTTATATTTACTACATTTACAATGACTGAGCACGTGTTAAGTTATTAGAAAAATGGAACAGGAAGAAAGAAAGATTTTTGGGCTCAGTGGTTACTCCGCTCCATTGGTGGCATTCAACATTTAATGGGGAAACTTAATTATTAGTGCAATTGGACTTGTCGTTGTATTTTAGGCAACCACTCTTCTTACGTGGACTTAGTTGCGTCTATCGGGCGCGGCTGGTATTGAACTCCGAACCGTCCGATTTGGAACACAATAAACTACCACTTGTGTCTTCATAAAACTTTGATAGTTTTCTGGCCAAATTAAATCTAAAATGAATAGTCGTTTGGTAGGTGGAGCAGGCAGACAGATATTACCATACAGAAAAGATGTTTCTTTTTGATTTATGATTTTGGTTTAATAAATAGAAGTCCAACTTATATGCAAATTGTATCAGTTTTAGCTCAAAACACCAAAGGACAGTACACTGAGATTACTGCGCAATTAACGAAAGGTTAAAAAGGTTTCAAATCAGTAATACTAAGACCGATATCATAGAGATATCGGATATTAGTCAATGCTGTCTCATTGCAATCTGTGTCGACTGTAATAGTAGAAATTTATTAAACAGCTAATTGATTTGATCATTACCATGTCACCTTATGAATACTTTAAAGGCGGAACCATGTAATGCTATTACTTTCTTATTCTGAATTTGCGTTCATATAGTACTACTAATGGCATTATTCACAACTTTTATCTAAACGCTGATGGAGCTCACCTTGATAATTTCACTCCTCTATTCAGGGGAATCCCATCATTGCTATAAAATATTTGTCATGAACGGGTGTAACGATAAAATGTGAGCCAATTGACAAAACATTACTCGATTCCCTCGGTGCTGCTTTGTCTAGTAAGCCTTATTCTTGCACCCCAATTTTGAGCTACTTAGCAACTTCAAATTCCAATAAATGACATAAGCTTTTACAACAATTACTTTTGTTTTTCAACAGAATTAAATTTTTATTGAACTATCATTCCAAAGTTGGATGCAGTCGGTGGTGCATGTAATTTTCTGGTATGGATGAGGTCAGCCTTTGTGAGATAAATTATTTACCAGGTTCCTGGAGCTGGAGCAACATTAACGGAAGCAGCTGATTGGATATGGCCAGCCAATGGGGCGGTGTGAATAGCACCACGATTCTTAGCAACGTAGGTGGCTCCAAGACCAGTATGAGCAAGGGCAGCTTGGTGTGCTACAGAAATTCCAGCATGTGGAGCTGCGGCAACATTTACAGCAGCTGGAATATGAGCAGCTGATGCAAGCAAAGGAGCACCCAATAAAGCTGGTCCTTGACCATGACCGTGAGCGTTGAGTCCAAGCCCAAGTCCATTGATAGCGTTTAGTCCAAGACCAAGACCATGTCCTGCAAGATCAAGACCGTGTCCTCCTAGACCAAGACCATGTACTCCCAGACCAAGACCATGTCCTCCCAGACCAAGATCATGTCCTCCCAGACCGAGACTATGATCATTAATACCGACTCCTAATCCAAGACCAGGAACACCAGCAATCAGAGATGATTGAACTCCCATGGCAACAGCCAACAAGACTACAGCAGCAGTGATGAACTGAAATAAAATTTTATTTTGTTTTCGTGTTGTAGTTATGGTCACCTCGAATCTCCTTACCTTCATGTTGATTTTGATTTGGTGAATAACGAATTTACTCTGATTTAGAATATCGAAATTGTTGGGCTTTTATACCCGATTCTATGCATGAATAATAAATACTCGTACAACATGCTGTTGATCTTGAACTTTAATTGTAATTTTATTGCTTAAGGGAAAGTGGTGCGTGTATCTCGACGATATTGGATTAAAATATCGAAATACTAAGCAGAATTGCATCAGCTAGTGTTTATACCATAGAGTTTTGAGACCGTCAAAATTAAAGGACTGCAAAGGTTTGTTTACACTGAAATTGTTCTAAGCCAACTCATTGTTTAAGAATGTCTATATTAAGAAGGGATTGCCAATAAGGCGGACATGAAAATCTTAATTTGATTCGAGATGTACACTAACTGTCTGGTTCCTCAATAGAAGCATTTAATTCGGACGTAATTATTCAGAAAATAATTTAAAGGACCTCAAAGAAGAAAGTGTGAATGACTCGATCCTCTAAATCTTATGAATGTAGAAAAAACAGATATGGCCACTCTAGTCCATAAAACTCAGACACAGCAGCATGCTTAAAAATTTGGACCATAAAAGTGAAAGAAACATTTTAAGTAAAGTACATTCTGTTCCGTGCTCTACCAATTAGAGCATTCCGATGAGAAAAGTTGGAACTTTAAGCAGTTAACACGGAATGGCCTAAAGAGGTCGACCTTCGAAAAAAAATTTATCGTATACTCATAGAAAACCCGGTGAATCCTTTTTGATCTTATTACCGAAATTCTGGTTCAGTCGTCATCATGCCTTCAGTGTGCGAGCAATTCGTCGCACCGTGAAAAAGTTTGAGCGTGAGTACACTCTTTTGGGTCTTAAGCCACCAACCAGTAAGAGATTGATGCGAAATGAGGAAACATAGCCGCCAAAGCGACCAGTACCGAAGAAGACCCAGAAATGTCGATTTGGCTCCGATCACCTGAATTAGGCATCGCCAGAGAGTTAACCTGGCTTATTTTGCGTTAAGATTAGTACAGGATTGTACTGATGTAAGAATTGCAACCATATGACCATAGATATTATCATTAGTTCGTTTGATGGCTAGTGAAAATATTGCCCGGAGATCCAGATTTTAGCCAAAAAATCATCATTTTTGGCTCAACAGCACTGTCAACAAGCAAAATTGCCATTATTAGTGTTCGGCCAAGCATCAACGCATCCGCAAAGATTGACTAGTTGGTACGGTTTATGGCGGCGGTAAAAAACTTTTTTTCGAAATGAAAAAGGAGACACCGATCAGGTATAGAGCGATAAAAACCGACTTTTTGTGGTTAAAGCACGACAACGTCGATATATCCGAGTTTTGATTCCAACAAGACGGCCATACAAGCGACGCAACGGTCGAAGTTGTGAAGGAGAAATTTGGCGACTGGGTCATCATCAACAAACATTTCAAGGGTACTCAAATACCTTGAGCGCGCGCTAATTATAAAAAAAAAAAAAAAATCAATTGACTGCCGCGATTATGCGATTTGTCTGAGGTTACGTCAAGTCTTTAATCTACACTAACAACCACTTTGGACGAACTCGAGGCCAACATTTGACACGCTTTTGCCAGTGAAGCCAGTGTAGCCAGTGAAGCCGAGGTGGCCATTTGAATGATGTGCTATTCCACACATAATGCATGAATGTAGCTTCAACATAAATCTAGAATCGATTTTATATCTTAAACCGTTGTTGTTTTATTTGAATTTTTTTTTCCTATTGTTCTTATTTGGTCACCCTTTATATGGTATACGACTATATGTATTTGGATATAGAGTATTATAGCCGGACTTATACTCGTATGTTTCCAATATATATATATTTTCTCCTTTTCCCCATTGTCCATGCAGCTTCTACAAAAATCGCTTGTAAAAGCGCTAAGTCTCCTTGCATGCTTGCCTAAAAGGCAGTGTCCAGGGATGACACCTATAATGGTGCTGATTTGTTTTCTATTTGAAAGAATCAGACTCTTTGTCCAGCTTGGGCCAGATCTGTTTAGCTGGAAAGGCCACATTTGCAAACTGTCTTTAATTGGTCGCGGACGTGATGATAATGAAATAATCAGAAGCACACAACATCGTGCTACCAACACATGCCTAACTACTGCTTAGATAGAGCCGATGTCCTGTCTATAGTCAACAGTGCGAAAAAAAAAAATATTTTGGCAGAACGTAAATCCATTATAAATTCTGACAAAACGTTGAGATAACATTAAATATCACCCTTTCTAAAGCTGGAAAGTATCGAAGTGCCGATTCTGCTCTATAGCGCATCAGCTTAAATTTTAACAATAAATAATCCTCCGTTCATCTACACAAACGATGAATTAAGTCAAAAATATAACGATGAGCAGTCGATACAGAAACATCGATCTATCTGAAAGGGTCCAAGTACAATGACTTAGATGGAAGAGCTGATAGTTGTAGAGTGAATCAACAACACTGCTACAACCTGGAGTGTATCGCCAGCAACTGCAGGCGATTACCATAAGAAATAAAATTACCATATAGTTCCGTCTTAAGTAAACTAAAGCAAGTTAAGGGCTGTAAACCAAGGAATGATAATGAGCCAGGTGATGACCGAGAATGGCCGAGGATGGCCGAGGATGGTTGAGATTATTGGGCCATCATTCCATTAGGAATCCTTCAGATTTCAACAAAAAGGAGTTGACATATTGTATAAAGTGATTTCTTTCATTTACAGAAAATAATAAGGAAAACACTAACTTCGACCTCATTTACGGTTAAATACATTTTGGCAGCCACAGACTATCACGTATTCCATATTCCATATTTGTGATTGCGAAATTACTGCAAACAGCGTGAGAGACAACATTTGTTTCGACCACTTGAACGTCCAGGGTAAGAAAGGAGCGATGACTTCCAAGGATACCAAAATATACATAAATTCACTGTAAAGCTCCAGATCGTTTTGAAACCGCACTACTTTTAAAAGCAAGAAACATGCCATTCCAAATAGCTTCGCTATGGTCGAGTGTAAAACTCTGTATTTACATTCAAAGCTACAAAGAGATCCCGAATTAGGTAAAGTGCTTTAAATGCTTCAAGATCACTATGTTACCAGCGGACATGCCAGAAAGCCGTATGCAAAGAAGCTGTTCCCGGTTAGAAACTCAACTTAGCTAAGAAAACAAAAATAATATTGTGGCTCCGTTTCTTTTAGCTGATGAAATTGATATTCCGGACGGATTCTCGAGCAGTTTTGTCTACTCTGGGATCACTGCCCCTACTGTCAGTATGCTACAAACTTTTCGAATAAGTGAAATACTGGAACTCATAGATGTTTCGAAGAGACGATGGGCTCCCGCTACGGAATATGTAAAAACCGAAATAACGAAATTGCAAAGGACCTCTGATTTTTTTTTTTGAAATCAGAACCAAGTACTTGGCCGAAGGAAGAAGATCAAGTGTCCAGGTCTGTTGGAGAACAATTACGAGCGCAATACGTCGGATGCTAAATCGATCATATCGCAGTCTCTAGAAACTGTTTGTCTGCAGAACCTGAGCGATTATCCACGTGGAAACATTTACTACGCCTAATGGCACTGGTGATATACTTCCCTCGCACTTGCAAAGACAAGACGTAGAGGAATTCTTAAAAAAAACACTGCTTGCCAATACACGAGAATATCCAGTTTGCCGAGATCTTGCTCTGGAAGAAAGCACAGGCATCTGCCTTTTCTTAAGAATTATCACTATTGTTAAATTGCAGGTTTATCTGCTCATCTTCATGTAAAAGGCGTGTTTCGCCTAGAAGGAAGGGTGGCTCCCTGCAATGAAAAACATCTTGTTATGCAAACTACGAAACCGTAGATAATGAGAGACATTGGATACCGAGACTCAGAACGCTAATAAATTAAGCGTAGCGCCAATGTCAAATAAACTAAAATTGTCAAGCTCTTTTGGAGTTTGTGTGAGTCGCGTCCTCTTGTTGTCCATTCAGAAACGTAGATGTTGATTATTCTGATCCAATGGTATTCTACTGACTTGCTTGACAACTAGACCAATCCATATTTTTTGTCATCCAGTTCTGGCATTCTAGTCATCCGAAATGTTGTCGCTAAGCATTTGCGCGTTTGAGAGACGTTTGCTCTAATGGATAAGAATATAATGGCAAGAACCTTAACAAATTCATCGATAAAATGACGATTTACGAGTATTTCACCAGCTTCACACAACATCTCAAAAGATCTATGAAAGATGTACTATATAAGGTATTGCAGTTCCGGAACCCTTCGGATAAAATTCTACAAATTCTACTCACGTATATACCTATTAGCCATGAAGAAAGAGAAGCACTTACGCCAAACCATTGTTTGTTGTACAGTTCCAACGGCGCATCTGTCAGTTGAAACCAAACGGGCAAATCTTGCTAATGTTTTATGGCCGAGAGGGGTGGGCGAATATTTTCCTGTTATTATTCTATGCTGTAAGTGCTTCAATGATGTAAGATCCATTGAAGTTGGCGATTTCGTTTACTAGCTGATCCTGACAACCCCAAGAACTGTTAGCTTAAGGGTAGATTTGTTGCTGTAAGAAAAGGGTTCTATGGATTGGTGAGCAGCGCCTTAAAAAAAGAGATCGATCATCGAAAGCACAGTAGAAGGTATTTCGGAAGTAGACTAATAGTGAATTTGAAAACGATAACACGAGATGAATATCTGAATTTGACCATGCGTTTTTTCTTTTCTTGTTTATGGCGGCTGGAAGTCACTAAAGTAAAAAATGTTTAAATAAAAATGTAAATTTTAGGAATCTTGAAATGAATAAATGAACTGAACCTATTCCTATAATTTTGCTGTGAAAAATTCAAAACTTTTTCTCCATCGACAGCAGCCAGCTTCGCTTTTGTTATTTATTTTTTTTTTTTTTTATCTGAAAACAAAATCGATTTTTCCATAATATGAGAAAACACCAAACACTTTTACTACAAATGGCCCTCAAAACTAACCGATGAATCAAAGAAGTACTCGATGCTAATGCCAACTTTCACTAGAAACGCCAGCTGTCATCAAAAACGAACACATATTGATCCAACCTCATAATTTGTTTTTTATCAACAAAAGGGTTTTTATGTCAAAAAAGCATTCGAAAATTAATCAAATCAAGTTGAATTGTTTACTTGTGGAAACCGCGTTGAAGTGTTATCAATAAAATAATCAACAGTACTTAGATCGATGTTGATAATCATCGAACATAGATTAAAACTTTTCAGAAACAGCAACTATTTCGAAATGAATTATCTAAGAGATTCCCCGTTAGACAATTCTATAGAACGAAACCTCAATTAGCAGGGTTTCCAGCCAATATATACGAGTATCTGGGCCGTTTGTAAATATTACACACTCACATGTACACATTTAACAACCTCCTTTTTCTTTCCTTAACTGATAAGTCCAATTATAAATACAATTTTAAATCGAACTTACCTCCTCCCTTAAATATTATTGGAATCGCAGCAACTCCATATACGAAATCCATTCGAAAGGCATTCAAAATACAGGAAAATAGAAAATCACTTGAACTTGACCAAAATCCCCGATCTTTGTTGGGCCGAAATATACCCCCACCGGTATCATATGAGGACTCATATGACATTTTGTCCACACTCCAATTAGATTAAACTTAACGAGATCAATACTTCCGACAGACTGCCGTGCGACTTACTAATTTGAAATATATTTGCCTGGACCAGTGATAAGCTGTTATCTGTTCGCAATACTCGTAAGTAATGTTGTCAGTTACGAAGTGATATTCCGAGACCGTCGAATTTGTGAAGCCAACATATTTGATACAGATACTCGGCGTAAGTATCACAAATGAATCTGTATCTCGGTTTTGTTTTTATTAAACTGCAACTTTATTGAACTTTCTATGGAATGAACATCTTATCAGTTCATAAGGCGCGGCTTTTGTGTATATTTTTCGATTTCTCTTCTGAAAAGTTGTTGAGATCATGAATATATATGGAGGAGAAGGTGTATGTAAATATTCATACAGCTGAATGAAATGATGCAATATAGAGACTCCTGGAATACCGATTTACCATATAATATATTAACAAATTTTTGCAAATAGGATAAAAAATAAATATAAATGGAGCAAATGGAGAGATAAGAACACCTTATACTCGTACGTAGATACAGGAGTTTTTTTCCCAAGACTACACTGAAGCTATCTAAGAGTCTATTCTAAATTTATTGCAAATAGATTTCAATTCATCCAGCTATAGGACAGACGATGAGTGGAATATTCACACAGAGTTGTCACATTCTTCACAGGTTGTCACTTTCAATTAACACACTTACACATGCTGACCAATAGAGCGAACCAGTGTATTTGTTATTGATCAAGATATACATAATGCTAACGTCAAAAGGTATAGCTCCATCGTCTGTATTCTGAATTAACTTATTATTTACGGTTTTACCGATAAGAAACCTACATAACAACAAAAATATTGAATGAAGGTACGGACTTTCTTAACTCAAGTCCTTGGAAACCTCTTTCAACCCCTGGAATAGAACACTTAGACACATAACTATTTCATTGCAATCCTCTTATAGTCCTTTTTACTAGATTTCTCGACTTTTCCAACAGAGATGATAACAAAAGCAGCTAGGAACTGGAGCCTCATGCGATGGTAAGCCTGATTTTCACAAAAGTGATCTCTTGAAGACGTACGGAAGCATTCGATTGACCTATTTGCAACTTGGGGACATGTCATCTCTTTTATAAGAGACCTAACTGCCAACGGGAATCATCAACATAGGACTAAGCGGACTTAAGTCTTGACGACCTCTTTTCTGAGTTTTGCCTAACAAGTTTATCGTAAATCTCATTTGCCTTGAAAAGAGTCGATAAATTCAACCTTCTGACTGCTATCAAAGAAGACTTACATTCTCGAACTAAGTTGAATATGAACATAGGATGCAGCAAGGCATTAAGCCCCGTTTGCCTTCTCTATTTGACGCTGCCACTTTATGTCACAATAGCATTTATTGCCATCAGGATTGCATACAACCTCACTTAGAAGATACCATCTGTACCGGTGAAAATAAAACTCTAATTTTTAATGGAAAAGTAAAAAACATTTCATTCAAAGTATTGGCCATTGGTAGGAACACATTTTTCCCATCTTTCAGGCAATTTATGGATTCCACGCTAATAAAACTGTTCGTCTTTTGAAGCAAACCAAAAAGTCACAAAATTTTCGACTTCCTCGTGGGATTCGAAGTGCTGCTCAGCTAATGCGTGTCCCATCGATGAAAACAAATGGTAGTCGGAAGGAGCCAAGTCTGGTGAATACGGCGGGTGGGGTAGCAGCTCCAAGCCAAGTGCTTTGTACAGGTGCATTGTCATGGAGCAAAATTACCTTAAAATATCTTCTGACCCATTTTGGTCATTTTTCAATCAATGCATGGTTAAAATTGATCATTTATTGTCTGTAGCGATCTGTACACCACACCTTTCTGGTCCTATCAGAAACACAGAATATTCTTCTTGCCGAATCGATCTGGTTTTGCAGTCGAAGTTGATGGTTGTCACGGATTATCCCATGATTTTTTCCGTTTAGGATTCTGAAAATAAATCATCGCCAGTAACATTTCGATGCAACTGATTTTTTATCGTGTTTTTGAAGCAAAATTTCACAAGTGGTTTTTCGGTTTTCCATCTGTCTTTCATTCAATTCATGTGGCACCCATTTTCCAGACATTTGGATCTTCCCCATAGCTTTTAAACGGTCAGAAATTGTTTGTTGTACAACATTTAACATTTCTGTCATATGTTTCTGACTCAAATTGTCATTTTCATCCAAAATGGGTGTCTTTAAACATAAGTTTGCCTAACCAGTAGTCCTCCACAGTAACGCCAGCGCCATATTCTATTGAGTTTTCCAAAAGGCATTGCATTCTTTTCATTTGATTCTCAGGTTCGTTTATTATATACATATACGTAATGAAGATTAATCAATGATATATTGGACGTTTTGTTTGATGACCGCCTGCCATCTCTTGCGCATCTCGGGCACCTTCATAATACCGCGTTCATAAAGCCTCCTGTCTTTCTCTGCAAGAAGCTTGTCAAGATGCTATTTAATGAGGTCTTCAGAAGCAAACAGATTTTTCTTTGGATGTGGTGAATGTGGAGTGTATGGTGGATGTCGCAATATATCCCAACCAAGCTGCAATAATTTTTGCCGAGTGAACAAACTTGTGTGAGGTCTCGCATTGTCGAGCTGAAACATCACACTCTTACGTTACAGGGCTTAATTTCTGTTGCTACTCACAATAGCAGTAGTAGTAGGAATTAATAGCTTTGTTTTCTGGAAGCAACTCAAAGAAAACTGATTCTTTCTAATCCAATCAAATTGATTTCATCAACTTCTTTTGGTGGCTGTCCGCCTTTGTTTGCCTTTCCGATGCTTGATCTGGCCTAATTTAACTTTTCTTTTAGCTAACATTGTTGTAGACAATCAATTTTTCGACGCCGGTGACCATATGATTCAAGAATGGATTCTTTACAATGCCAAGCAATTTCAAATGGCTATAAATGCTTAAAATGCCTTGATTATATCGGCGTCAATCTCGCAAGGCCTATCGGAGCCTTCAACTGAAAAATCACTATCACAGAATCAAGCAAACCAGTTCTGGCACTGGCATTTTTTGATGACATTTCTACCGTATGCTTCAAGTAACTCTTCCCTTGCTTCAGTTTACTTCAGTTGAAGTAATAAAGCAAAATATGGCGAATATGTTATTCTCCATGTTCGAACCACGATTGCACGCACAAAATCGACCGAATCACGGCAACATTTGACATACATATAACGCTCAGATCCAAAAAAAAAACTCGGACAATGAACCACCAGTAGTTCGGATCTGGATTCATCAGCAAAGATTCAACTATCATATCAGTCAGTCAGAGTACATGGAACCGAAATTCCGGTGCCTTTTCGTCAGACAGCATATTCAATCAAACTCCAAAAATATCCATAAATATCTGAAGGAGATTCCTTAGTATATAGGTATAACAGCCGAGACAAGTTGTTCTTTGAAACTTATATCAGCAAACAATTGCAAAAATGAATGAATTATCACTGCCATGAAAATCTAGGATCCACAAAAGTGAAGAGTCCCGCGTTTTCTGTAAGGCTCCCTTACTATGCCAGCAAGTGACAATCCGTTCAAATGCTTTGCCTTTTGCACGAGAAGCACAATTTACGTCTGGTGCGCAATCCATCGATTTTCGGATCGTGTTCAGAAGTATAAATTTACTTCACAAATCTAAAAATTTGACCGCTTAAAGGAATAAGCTATGCAGAACCGTGTCTAGTTTTGCCATCCCTGCCAAACTCTTCCATTTGTGCAGAATTACAATGGAGAATGCTCGCTGCTCCGCCAAGGACAGTGACGACTTAACTGAGACCTTTGATGTCAAAAAAAGGTCTTAGGTAAAATGATGTGCTGTTTTGTGACTTCTCTTATAGTTATAAGTGACTTTTAGCAAACGCCTGTGATATTGTCATAATTGACAGAACTCAGCTAGTATTGAAACGAAAGCTGTAAAAATGGCTTTTAAGGCAAATGTGCTCAAAACCAAGTATACGCTGTCAACAAGAACAGACACATGAGATCAGTGAATTAAACAGAAAGTCACAGTCAATAGTTTTACTTTGAAGTACAATAGTTACGGACTTTATCTACATAGGTTCTGCTATCAATTCTTCCAACAACACCTCAGATGAGATAAAACGAAGAATCACTCTTTCCAATCCCTCAATTGAGTAATACTTGCCTATCCCGTAAAACTAAGGAGATTCTGTTTAAGACCTTGATTATCCCAGTGCTATTTTATAACGCTGAAGCATGGATTCTATTGAAAGTGAGTGAAGATATCCTGGTCGCCTGAGATGGCAAGGATATGTTGACCATATGGGCACAAATTATTTGGCTCCCAGATTGTTTGGATCTAACCCAAACGCCCCCATTTATTTCGCTTAATACAAGGTTAAACTAACTTAACTTAACCAGGACTTAAAAACTAACAAAAACTAAGAGTTAGGAAGTAAGGGAATGGCGAGAAGAACAAGTTTGAGACGAGAAGTGTTCAGGTTATTATTAAAAAGGGGGAGGTTTTGAGTTGATCTTGAGCATGAGGGAGATTAGTTCGTTGGAACCAGAAGAGACGGAATAAATTACGAGGTTAGTGTTGAAGGAAATGGAATTGTAAAGGGAGACGCAATCCACAGAACCAACGAACAGTCGATGAATAAAGAGGATGTCATGTTTGAGGGTATTCAGGTTAAGAACTTTTAGGCGGTCACGATATGGAGGTAAGATAAAGGGATCATCCATACTCTAAGGGCAAATAGAAGGAAGAGACGTTGAATATTCTCCATTCGAAGTATATGAATTCGCTGAAAGGAGGACCACACTTGGCTGGTATATTAGAAAGGGCCGGCCAAGGGTTATGTTTGATAAAACCAAATAATAAGTTGGCTTTAAGGATAACCAAAATGTGAACGGAAGTTTAACTTTTTATCGTTTACTATTCCATTGTCGCGATGGGATTGAATCTGGGGCACACGTTGGTCATACAGAAAATAAAGTCGAGGATGAGATTGATTAGACAAAATGACAAAGTCATAGATTGATATTTGGGGATATTAAGCTCTAAGCTGTTTTTAAGACTCCAAGTGGAAAACCTATTAAGGTTTTCTTGAAGGAGAATAGACTCTTGAGGTGAAGATATACATTTGGAGGACCTAGTGTCGTCAACCTAAATGGACTTAGATTGCTCAATTGGTGGGAATTACTTAAGGATCGGGCTAACTAGAGAGTAAGTATCTTAAAATTGTCCTTTGAATATAACATACCATATGTAAGTAGAATGCTGTCAAATTGGAGATGGACAAAAATTCTCATGCTGTTGGAACAAAGGAGGATGATTTTCTCCCAAAAATACCCCCTTGAAAGCTAAAATTATAATAGTATCTGGATATTTTTCTGAAAAAAAAGAGGTCGGATGTGCTTTCTGATAAAAATGATTAATAAAAGAAGTTTTACAATACGAATTAAAGGCCAGCGTACTAGATTAAGTACAACATATACACAACCCTTTATTCTCTGATGTATAGACACAGTCAAGGTTCTAACATGGATATGGGCAGATATTTCCAATTACGCTCTTCAAAAGTCTTTTTGTTGTAATCAGAAATTTTTTCTTGCTCTGAAATACAATTTGAAAACTTAGTTCAAGAGAAAAAATATCCTTGAACTGAGAAATTAAACGTTTTTCCACCTCATCCGTTGCTTTTCTTTTCAAATATATTCCGCTTTCACATTGAGTGATCATTTGTAACATTTAGTCAAAAATTTATGATTTTATTTTTTATTGGAACCAAACTTCAAAGTTCTTTAAAACACTTTGGATAAGTACTTATAGATAACTTTGAATCTGTTTCTACTTTATAATATATTTGAAATAAATTTTCCCAAATTTTTTTTGGAAGCCACCCCAATTAAAAAAAAAAAAGAAAACCTAATCCACATTTCAAAGAAGATTACAATGTATACAGATGTTAACACTTTTTGTTTATGATTTAACGTAAATTATATTTAACATTTAAGAAGAAAACATTTTTCAACTAACCCTTTCCATTGTTTACTTCCATTAAAAGTGTCGGTAGTAGAGTGTAGATAAAATCAATTTTAAATGCGTAACCGATTAATGCGAATAAAAAGTCATTCGGACAGGACCAGGTACCGCGCTCGTGATTGTATTTAAAACTTTTACAACCAACATCATATGAGGACATTCCAAATTCTCCAAAATATTGAATATGAATTAATAGATACAACGAAACTTATAAATTTATCGAAAAGATTGAATATCGTTTTTTTTTCACTTAAGCTATTGTAGCACAACACAAGCTGTAATAACTATTAACAAAGAGACTAAAATTAAGATACTGCGTATTCATAAACGTTTCTAATTATCTTATCAAAGTACGAGTACTCGTATATACATACGTGAATTCTTTGGAAACTAAATATACGCATGCAACGATAATATGAGAAATGGAAAAAGGGGTGTATTTTTTATAGTTGCCAAACTAATTTTGTTACTAGTAATAATCAGTTTTTTTTTTTTTCTAAACTTTTCACATTTTTTAGAATACGCTGACGATTTTTAAATAGCTACACAATGATGAAAGATACGGGTATACTTGCGTTACAATGAATGGTCAGGTCGAATTAAGTTCTCAAGTAGATTATCCTCATATGGACGAATAGTACTTCTCAAATCTCCAATTGGGCAAACTTTAGAGATATGTAGACACCAACGTTCAAAATATCGCCTACAGCTTTAACTCACTTTTAGCTTGGTTTAACCAAAAAAATCTATACTAGGTGGGGTGAAAAGTAACCTCCTTGGAAATGAAAAAAAATTTATTTTATTCAATATAGTCCCCTTTTAGTTTGATACACTTATTCCAGCAGACCAGGAAGGTCTGCAAAATACTCCTCCGTGGCGTCGATGATTTCCTCGCGTGAGCTGAATTTTTTATTGATGAGCCATCTTTTGAGATAATAGTCCGAGGGAGCCAAATCGGGCGAATACGATGGATGCGACAGCAATTGGAGCCGTATGTCATTGATTTTAGCCATGGTTGCGATGCTCTTGTGCGCCGGTGCATTATCTTGCAAGAACAAAATTTTTTTTCGTTTCATGTGAGGCCGATTTCGGCCTTCATAATGCACAGTAATACTCGCTGTTGATAGTTTTTCCTTTTTCGAGGTAGTCTACGAAGAGTATGCCATGACAATCCCAGAAAACCGACGCCACTGCGGAGCACTCGTGCCGGCTTCAGTCCATTGCTGGGCACTCATTCTGTTCTCTGGTGTTCAACTGTTACCAATCGATGCCAATAGTCCACTCGATTCCACTTCAGCAAGTCCAAACACTCTTTCGAAGTGCTTTCGCGTTCGTGTTTTTGGTCATGAGTGAGTATGCGCGGCACCCAGCGGCAGGATAACTTTGTGTGCGCTCGGTACTAATCTTTGTGGTATCTGCTAGCTCGCGCACTTTCGCTTTCCGGGCAGCCAACACCATTTCATGTATTGTTTTGACATTGTCCTCTGTAACCGCATGGGAGAGCATGCCGCTGCGGACTTGATCGGTAGTGGAGCTGCGGCCACCACGAAACTCTAGAAACTAATATTTGACGGTGTAATCTGACGGAGCATTAGCCCCATAATATTTATCCAACTTTTCTTTTGTTTCCTTCGTCGTTTTGCCACTCAAAAAATAATGTTTTATGAGAGAACGAAAATCGTTTTTGTCAATACTCAACATGATGCCACACACTTAAAAAACAATCAGCTGTCAAAACAAAATTAAAGACAGTATCGCACTGAAATTTGACATGTCTGCCTAAATATGAACGGACTTCAAGGCACCATAACCTTTTTTGCAGTAGCAGCGCATTCTGGCGGTCAAGGAGGTTACTTTTCACTCCACCTAGTAATTAGTCATCATACTACAAGTCGCGAGAAAATTCCCCGAATTTTACTTTCTTATTTTTAGGTGTCCGTTCGGAGTGGACCTGGATTTTTTTTTAAATCCTTTTAAATTCTTTTAAATCCTTCACCTTTCAGTTAAGGTACCGCTTGTTGAGGAAAATTTTACCCGCAACAAGGTTTAACCTCTGTTCTTGGTCATGTCCCTTCGTTCTCTATCTTTTCGTTGAGTGGGAAAACCGAGCTCTGTCGGAGATGGAGGGCAGCCATTGGCTCACCGACCACAGACCTCGGAAAGGAACCCACATAGGTCTTTCGGCGATTCTCTCCTCAGAAGAGGATGGTGAGGACGAACCAGGAGCTCAGGGTGCGACAGGAGGTCCCCCAGAATCACCGCTGTCGGAGCACGGCGGCTAGACGGGAGACTCGCAGGGGGCAGCATCAGACAGGGCGTCTGAAAGTCATCGACGGGTGGAGATGGACGGTACTTTCTAGCCAGACACCACAACATGATGATGACGGGTGGGAGAGGACGATCTCCGGAGCCTACACCCCAACGAAAGCCAAGTAAATAAAGGCTTTAAAAATCATCACATCGCGCACTCGATGTGGATGCAGCTAGCTAGAAAGCTACCAAAGCAACTGTTCGATAAGCGAATAGATGACAATCTCTTCGACAGCTACACCCCAACGAAGGAGCTACGGAGAAGCAACGGTGGTGTGCAGGCGGACGGCCAACGCAATAAGGCACATCCCAATGACGAATCAACTTTAAAAGTTCGTTTCGATGGGTGAAGGGACGACGACTCCTTTGAAGCCAGCACCCCACCGATGGAGCACCAAAGGAGCAGCTGAAGCCTGTAAGCGGACAGCCAAGTTATGAGAAAACCTCCTACGCGAGAACATAGAAACATAAAACAACAACAACAAACAACAACAACAAACAACACCAACCAACAATATACAATAAAAAAAAAACTGACATACCAGGAGGGCAAAAAGGCCCAAAACAAAAGAAAAATACAAAACAAAATAATTGTAAGGAGTTACACGCTATTGGTCAGTCCCCATTCCCCTCAAATCTGAACGCCGATCCAACGGAGTAAGTAGTGACCCGGGGTAAAGTGGCACTTGCACTGATACTAGACAATGGCTAGATCGGGGTACAATCAGGTTAGGATTATACCCACACAACCTACCTCCTTCGTTCCAAAACTCCAATCAGACTTTCTTTCTCCTTCGCGGTCGTGTTGATTTTTGTTTACTGCGATGGGGAAAAATACCCGGGAATCAGAAAAGAAAAGAAACTCTACTTTTCGAAATTTATGTGCAGGATCAATTGGTAGGGGAAATAGAAGAGTAGGTTACATAGATAGGATCCAAAAACTTCCATAAACTCTCTCAGTGGAGTTCCCAGTGATGACTGTAAGTGATAGCGAACTCCAATACTGAGGAGTTTAGTATGAGTGTGTACAATTGGAAACAATTGGAATGTAGTTTATGAGAGGCCTAGTTGGACACGGGAGCATACACTAACAAATTCTGCTAGTCGTGTAGATGGAAACCCCGTTGTTGGGTCCGCTAGCGCCATGAATATATGAGCGAGCGTATGTGTGAATGCGTGTGTGGCGGGAGTTTGTGGAAACAAAAAAAAAGACCTGGAAATGACTTTTTGTGATGACCAGCACGAGTGAGGATCAAACCTAGAGTTTTTTTTTTAATTGCGAATTTGTGAGATTGCGAAAAGCAATTTTTTTTTTTCTTTCCGAAAAAGTATTGCAGTTTTATAGAGTAAAGTCGCGAGTTTTCCGACGAAAAGAAAGGGGAGGAAAAGGATTATAAAGAGAAAGAAAGGACGGAAAAACGGGATAGAGTGGAGCAACAGGACGATAGAGATCAGGAAGACTGTGTCAGAAAAGGGCACAGGCAGCGCCAGAAAAAAAAAAAGCAAGGCTAAGTTTTAGTGCAGAAATTCGTTTTTTGGAAAAATTAAAAGTGAGACTCCGGTGGTCCGCTCGGGCGTTAAAGAAAAATTCCCGAGCACTACGGGACACGTAACCCGTTAACGTAACGTTTTGATTTTTTTTGCTTGAAAAAGGTTTCGTGATTTCTCCAAAATCACGTGGCGCTCAACTTTATTTTTTTTTTCGCTTTTTTTCCAGTTTTGTCTGCATCTTAAAGCGCTACCTGGAGTTCGAATGATCCCAGTATTGGAATAGTTTGATTCCAATATTCTTCCGGGCAAATTAACAGTTACCGGCCGGGAATCAACCATAACACTCTTCAAAGAAGAGAAGCGGCAGTGATCATTCGCTTCTCAAGGTTTTCGGTCTTTTTTTAAACGCTGCTCAAAAATATCTTAAATTTTCGACTCCATACTCTCTGCATTCTCTGCATGACTAAGCATTGACCTTGATTTATCTTCATCAAAATCATAAATATAAAATACCAGTACTGCTGATGACGATTTGAAGCCGAAGATATTGAATGGGTTCTAAAACAGATACGCTCAGATAGGTTCTCTACCAAAAGTTGCCCAGAAGTGTGACGAAAGCATACGGCAACAACTTGCAAGTGCTCAATTTGAATCTTTACTGCCAATGCTAATAAAATAAAAATGATTAAGAAAAAGAAGGTTTTAGAATCTCCAACCACCCATTTTTCATCTCCCTTATCCACTCTCTGTCATAAATAAAATCGTCCTTCCATACAATTAATGGTGATAGTACATATTTCAAAGATTAGTGTTAATAGCTGCCCTGGTTACTTTTACTTTGGTAGTCTTCCTTTACTAAAGTTAGTCGCACTTGGCAAGGAGAAGATCGCGTTTGACTACAGGTATTTTCCTTTAAGGTACTCGCAAGCTTCTGAATCTTCTTTTAATATAAATACATTTCTGTGAATGTGAATCGTAAACGAATCCTGCCCTCAAAGATATAAAAAAAAGTAATTAAAGCCTTTATTCCATCACAACCAAATTATTGAACTGTTTTTTTGGCAAACTAATGTCTAGCAGCAATGGGCTGCTGTGATGTTTCCGCACCGTAAAATGTTTCCTCATATAGTCGCCTGTCACCAGGATCTACAGGATGCCAATCTGTCGGTGTCATGCATTCCCGCAATCGGTCCTTTAATAGTCCGCTTGTTTCTACAACTTTAAATATACATACTCCTGGAATAAACATCCAAGGAACTATGGTTATTAAGGCAACAATATAGAAGACGAGACGAGTATGATTGTAGTCATATGCTACAGCGATGAAGAACCCAATGACCTAAAAGGAGAATAGTTTATTGATATTTACAAACACATGTTATACACTTACAAATCCCAATATCAGAAACAGCGGTGTGATAAATCTGACAATATAAACCATCCATGTGGCATACGTGCGACTTGTCATAAAGCGCAGATCTCGCTGAAAGCGCACTCGTCCATAAACCCACAGAACCACCAAAAGAACCAGGAAATTCAGAAGAATCTGAGTTAAAAATGAAAGCTCTGTCAGAATTTCAAAAAACATGATCCCATGCTGAAAAAAAAAAATAAAAAAAAAAAAAAAACATGAAATGCAAAGCAACAGTTTTAGCTAACAAAATTTTCTTACATTTGAACAGAAATAAACTGACACTATTGATAGGGCGAACACCGTCATCCATGTGACTTCCCTCTTCATCTCTCTGAGATTCTCATACTCATCAAATAAGGCTGTTAGTACTGAAAAAAGTTGCACAACCTAGGAATTAGTTAGAATTTAATTGCAAAGTACTGACATGTATTCTTACCACAAGATTCAGTGCTCCCAGTATGAGCATGGCGAAATAAAGCATTGACCATAAATTTGGCAACTCGAGGAACGTCAAGGAAGTTGCGATTGAAAGAAACTCTAGCCATTGCCTCCCATCCGTGTGGACCGTAATAAATTCAGGATTCGAGCCTGCAAAAGAGTAGAATCAGTATAGACCTATATGTGTGTTCTTTTCAAGGTGCCTCTCACTTTTCATATGGTTTGTAACCAAAATGTGCAAAAATGCTGTGCACATAACAATGCCAAATTGTCCCAAGCCCAACAGCCAACTATACTTGGAGATGTTTGTTTTAAAACGATTGTAACTAGCCATGCTGAGTGCAGATCCCCAACCAGGTCCTAAAGTCGACAGTGCCAACATTCCCATAAAAAACCACGACTTTACATTCTTTAGACTTTTAGGGCGGAAAAATGTCCTAACTCCCTCAAAGGCTCCAGGAAGGAAAAGAAACCGCAGCAGACAGAGTCCCATAATAGTCAGCATAGCCCTTGATGTATTTCGAATGTATTTACCAATCTATATATAGAGAATATTTAAATGATTCTCTTGAATGTATGACTCTAATCTTAATTACCGTCTGAGTGGGCTTACTAAGAATACCGCCTACAATGACCCAAATGAAGAATGTAAAGACAACAAGTGACCAAGAGAATCTGGCCGATGGCTTGGGTTTCAAGTGGTGAATAATGTTCATATGCTGACTAAAGAATTCCAGAGATGGAACTTTCATCAAAATAAATGCATCTGGTTGCAATTGTGTTTCTGCTATGTTGCAAGGCTGTAAAGAAATAATAATGTTTGCCTAAAATAGAAAGACCAAATCGTTTGCACATACTCACTGTTGTCGAAGTCTCATTCGGATCCATCCAGTATTTACTTCCTTCACAGCTCCACGGTATTGTCGGTCGAAGTGAATGGAGAAAGTAAAACAATGGTATTGCAGCAAATACACTGTAGTAGGTAAGTTGCGACAGATTCAACGCCAACGAAACATAGCCAATTCCTAAAATTTGTACGATCTTTAACACTTAAAAGTTTTAATAGATTTTCACATGTCTTACCCTTAAATAATGGTGAAATTCGAAAAACCGATATGAAGCCCGTACTTGAAAACTGTCCAAGGAATGATTGGATGAAAATTATAGGAACGACACAGAGTGCCATGACTGCAAAATAGGGAATAATGAGGAAAACTGGAAACGAAAAAAAAACTTAGTAAATAGTTGTAAGGTAGTGTACATAATTTAACATAAATAAAAAGTAAATAATAAATTAGTTACAATAAATAAATAAGCACACACTTGTAAAGTATCCTTAGTAGGGATAAGAGTATACCCGACATGGACATGCCTGTCGTAAGAGGCGACTAAAATCTTCAGTAGCGAAGATGAAAACTTCGCAGATGTGGCAATAAGTACAGGAAATGTCCCAATGCTCCAGACAGGGATTTGTGTGTAGAATCTACTCAACTACTCCGTAATAGTAAATAATATTAGTAAGTGCTGGTCGATTTTGACATATCCAAAACTTCATGAATCAAGCTTGACATATGGTTAACAAACCGTTTTGACACATTAGTGATTGTGTTTTGGCGTGATATACTTTTGGTTGTGTGAAAATGTCTGATTTTGTGCCAAATAATCGTCATTTGGGGGAAGTGTTGATTTCCTTCTTTCATTCGAAGAAAACGTCGGCAGAAGCGCATTGAAAGTTGGTTACCGTGGTTGGTTCTGTCGCTCAAAAGACGGTAATTTTGATGTTGACGAACGTTTGCGTGAAGAAAGGCCAAAATCCTTCGAAAACGCTGAATTGGAAGCATTGCTCGATGAGGATCCGTACCAAATGCAAGAAGTACTTGGTTCAGCCAAACGACTGCATGCGTTGCAAATGATTAAAAACAAGGAACTTGATTGTCATTTTTGACAGGTAATGAAAAATGGATTCATTACAGTAACTCAAAGAGAAAAAAGTCATGAAGACTGCCCGATTATGCTTCTACGTCGTCGGCTCGACCGATTATTCACGCTGCGAAGAATATCCTGTGTATTTTTTGGGTTCAGGTCGGTGTTATTTATTATGAATAACATGTCCAGCAATCCTAAGCTCCATAGTAGAACACCTTTTCCCCCGAAGTACATCTACTATGTACCAACACGGAGGACATCCCAATAGTCACAGCGGATGAACTCATAACCGCATGTAGGAAGATAGGCAACAGTAAAGTGCCCGGACCTGATGGCATACCAAATAAGAGAAAACTGTTGTCCGCATACAGGCTCAGTACATTAAGAGCGATCTGTGAATTTCGAACAATCTCGGATGAAGTAGCCTTCGTCATAGCAGGAATGGTTCCGACAGACATTCTCGCGGACGAGATGTTGAGAATTTATAATAGAAGAACCCCAGGGCGACAAATAAAAAGAGAAGAGCGAGCGGCTTTAGCAGCCCTCTGGCAAGCCAGGTAGGATAATAATACAAAAGGCAGATGGACCTACAAGTTGATCCCGAACATCGAGACCTGGACAAAACTTGCACATGGGGATAACAACTACCAGCTTACGCAGTTCCTATCTGGTCACGGCGGCTATCGCACATACTTGCACCGATTCGGACACGATAGCTAACCTTTGCGCCCAGAATGCTCAAACGAGGAGGAAGATACGGAGCACGCCATATTTCGTTGTCGGCATTTTTCGTAGTGGAGAATTAATCTGTCCAGTCCAATACTACTCATAGACCAAATGTTGCAGTCGGAGGAAAATTGGATGGAAATCGGCACATTTGTGATAATTGTGCAAAACGAGCTAAGAAGAATAGAAAAAATTAGAAGAGCTGAAGAAGCAAATAAAAGAAGACTAGCATGATCTGCTAACCAGCCCCGCGAAGTGGATGAAGGACGTAGTGGTGTGGATTAGTACGCAGGCGCACTCCTGGCATCGAATATTCGGGTGTTGCGAATCTTGCATGTCGGTGGCACGGGCTACCGCATCTTTAGATTACCACATCCATTGGCGCAACCAAAAAAAAAAAAACCCCATCCGCCATATTCTCCAGATAGTGCGCCGTCTAATTATTCCGTTCGATGGACATGGTCTGACTGGTTAGCAGTTCCGCTCATATGAAGATATCAAAAAAATAGCTTGATTCGTGAAAAAGTCTCAAAAGATAAATACTTTAGTATGACGCTTTTCGAGCTTTGCCAGAAAGATGGAAAGAAGTTGTAGCTAGTAATGGGCAATAATTTGAATAATTCATTTCTAACTATCTTCTCACAATAATCTTGCATTTTCATCAAAAAACGGCGATGACTTTGTTGCGCACCTAATAAATATAAATACCCCAGATGGCAGACCAGGCTAACTAGGAACTTCACCTCCTCGTTCCCATAGAATTTGGGAGGGCGCTTGTATTGCCTCTTCAACAAAGTTCCAGAAGGAGTTCACTCACGCCAGAAACTACAGCAAACACGATTGCGAAGTTTCGGAATAAACTTCGCTGACACACGTTTCATGCCCAAAACATCTGAAAAAATTGCATGACACGAGCCGACCGACATGCCAACATCTTCAGCAACTTCTCTAATGGTAATTCGACGATTTTTCAAAACAATTTTCTTTAAGGCTTTGACGTTATCATATTTTGTTGATGTGCTGTGGCCTCCAGAGCGAGGTTCATCATTGGCATCTTCTCGGCCATATTAAAAGAGCTTGTACCACTTGTTGACATTTTTTTACTTTGAGCTGACTCGCCGTATTCTACGGTCAACTTTTTAAATATTTTAGAGCGCTTGATTCTATTTTTTACACACAATTTGATGTAAATCCTTTTCACCATTTTTTTAATAATTGAAAATTGCCGAGCACACCAAATCATTTCTTACCTAAGTATACTATATATGGGGTTTTCTAACAACGTCTTGACAAATTTTTTTTAAATAAAAGGCAAACCATTTGAGATATTTCAAAAATTATTATTGGCTTGAAGTACAATCAAAAGATTTATGAAATGAACTCGACTTCGTTCATATGGCCACCGCGGGCACGTTTGCAGCGGTCGATTCGTTGGACCCAATTTTCAAGGACTCAGCCACACATTTCGGCCGAAACGGCCGCTATTTCGCATTCAATGTTGGCTCTGAGCTCTTCCAACGTCGTCGGAGTGTTAGCATAATTCAATGACTTAACGTAGCCCCACAGAAAATAGTCAAGCGGCGTTAAATCGCACGAACGAGGCGGCCAATCGACTGGTCCATGACTTGAGATAACACGCTCCCAGTACTTACTCTTCAATAAATCGATTGTAGCGTGTGCTGTGTGGCTTGTGGCACCATCCTGTTGAAACCGCATGTCGTCCAAGTCCATATCTTCCAATTCCGGCCAAAAATAACCGTTAATCATGGTGCGATAACGCTGATCATTCACAGTAACGTGACGATTGTTATCGTCGACGAAAAAATATGGCCCAAAAACGCCGCCGGCATGCAAACCGCACCCAACAGTTATTTTTTGTGGATTAAGTGGTGATTCATGAAGCACATGTGGGTTTTCACCCGACCAATAACGCATATTTTGCTTATTGACGAACCCATTGAGCCAAAAATGAGCTTCAGTAACCAAGATTATTTGGCGACTCCGAATATTTGTAGAAAATTTTTATAATTTTCACTTTTCAGTTTGATGATTAGTGAAAGAGTGCGTTCACAAATTAAATTCAAAGCTGTCAAGTCCCAATTGGAAAATCCTATACTTGAAAATGTGAACATATATTCAGGGAATGTATAGTAACAGACCAAAAAAAATCGATAATCCAATGTAATGAGTGATTCATCGTAAAGTTTGATATATAACGTAAAATAAAATACATAAATTTGAAAGGAAAGCTAATGTTTTTACTGTCAGTTA
Organism: Volucella inanis; assembly: GCA_907269105.1. NCBI lineage: Eukaryota > Metazoa > Arthropoda > Insecta > Diptera > Syrphidae > Volucella > Volucella inanis. The sequence continues at coordinate 22,120,487 of OU026157.1, forward strand.
AAAGAACATTTTATGACATTTATTTTTTAAAAATTACAATATGTCAATGCTGGGTACGACTACATCTGCGCTGATCCAATCGGAAGGTCCAATTTTAGACGACTCGTTCGAGCATAGCGACTGGTATTTCGCGGATAATACGAGTATTGTTGGCTTTGAAAGTGTCAATAGTAGCTGGCTTATTCCTGGCTTTTTTGAATTTCAGAGAGCACATAGTCCGTTAACATGGCGCGATAATAGTTACCATTGACTTTAAAATTTTGATTTGCCTCATTTTTGAAGATATATGGACCAATGATTCCACCAGCTCATAAGCCATACCATACCGTTGTTTTTAATGGATGTAATGGTAGCTAATGGTACTCTTCAGGTTGCTCATTAGCTTAAATACGGCAATTTTATTTATTAACGTATCCATTGAGCCAGAAATGGGCTTCATTACTGAACAACATTTCACGATAAAACACCAGATTTTCATTGAGTTTTTCCATTCACTGAAAATATGACGCAAATTCAAGTCGCCTGGCCTCAATTCTTGCAAAAGTTGAATTTTGTATGCTTTTAGGCCGAGATCCTCACGTAATATACACCAAGCCAAGCTGCTGAGAACGTCGACGAATCGATTCGTCACGGTCTTCGCGTACACTCTCAGCTACAGCTGCTATTATCTCTTCACTACGTGTTGGATGTGGTCTAAACTGGGTAGTTTAGTAAACTGGGACTCAAATTTGCGAATGGTATTGGCAATAGTTGTTTCAGTTGGTCGATTTCTCACAGAACGCTGATTTTCGTAACACAGCTGAACAATTTTGGAGACGCTGTTGTGGTGTGAGTCCTTTCATGATGACTTGCCAAACCATACTGAGAAAGCAATTTAATAGGAATCACGCGTGATCTATCAAAGAAAGCCTGTTGAAAATCAAACTTCACTATGAATTACCCTTGCTTTGCCCGCGAAATTTCTAAGGTCACCTTACTTTTTGAACGCACCGTATATATTTAGTCAAGTCATAAATATTTTATTGATGCAATTTTTATTGCAACCATTTTAAATAAAGTATTAGTTGCATTTTTTTCATGTTAACTGAGAAAGCAGATGATTTTTTCCCGTAAAATGAACATTTCGCAAAATATCGTAATGTGGCTCGCATCATCAAAGAGGACTAAGGACTACCTACAAAAGATACACTAGATACCTGCTAACAGTCACATTTAAGCAAAAATCAAAAGCTCTCTAAAGGCGATACGTTGTTCACCGACGAGAAAATTTTTATCGTCGAAAAAGCTATTTATAAGCAAAATGATCAAATGAATACTCGGACATCAAAAGAAGTTTCAGAACATATTCCAGAGGTTGGAAAAGTCGACCACCCCGCAAATATAATGGTATGGTGGGGAGTAAGCTACGATGGCATAACTAACCTCCATTTTTGTGAAAAAGGAGTCAAGACTTCGTCGAAAGTTTACGAAACCATTGTTTTGGAAAACGTCGTTAAGCCGCTAAGACGAACAATGTTCACAAACAACCACTGGAGTCGAGTGAGTCGATAACTTTCCGATGAATGAGGTCCGTAATGCGCTTGATACACATTGTGACAAGGTTTTGGTAACATGAGTGATATGTGTAACTCTTTCTATACAGTTACTTAAAATAATAATGGAAAGCAAAGCTGTCCCATCACGTCAACTTCTCGTGTTATTGACGCATTTATGAAAGCTACCTTCATGCGAAAAGTTCACCAATAATTGGTTGGTAATCGGAATAATTCAAAAAAGTGCGTTAAGATAATTTACGTGGAAGGACAATACAATTTTTAAACTAAATATGGAAAAAATCTGTTGTCGTACTTGTGAATTGTACAGAGAATTGATTCGAAATTGTTGGGTATCTCGTGTTTTGTTACACTTATCGAATGGTAAAATGGGAATGCCGTTTGCTATTCCAATGATTTGACGTGAACAAGTTAATCATTATGTTGAAATGAATTGTAAACAAACTAGAATACCCTAAGGTAGCTTTTGTGTCCATGCCAAAACCTTATATATATATTTCTTTATAATCCCGCGCGCGCACCAAGGGGATATAAATACCCTTTTACTTTGCTTTTCTCCAGGGCGCGGGCGGGTGGTGTAGTAGTTTGAAACTCAGGTGTATTAGGTTTCAGTATTTTTCCTAGAGGAGGTTGTCAAACTGGACGCGACGAGTCAGTGCATCCTCAACCAGTGGGTCTTAGTACGTGCTAGTTGTTAGTTCGTTACATTTTAGCCCAGCCAGCAACAACTCCAACATCAGTGCCATGCCTTCATGTCAGAGTTGACGCCGACGGGATTTTCATATAATTACATACAAATTCTATGAAAAGACTTTTTCACAGAATTGCCTTGCACGGGATTCGAACCCGCGACCTTCTGCTTGAGGAGTCTATGCATATACCACTACACCACGGCCACCACCATAATGAAAAATTTTCAATGCACTGGAGAAGGAAATATCTAAATACAATATGTACCTCCTTGAAGTTCATTGAAAGAGCCGCACATGATTCAGCAAAAAAAGTTGAAAGATTTGGTCCGTGACTTAAAAGCATCTATCAGGAAATCTGAAATTCTCGGTTCTAGCCTACAAGAATGGAATCTGTTATCACCAGAAACTAAGATAACTTTGCCAAGAAAAAGGTACAAACATTAAGCTTCTTTCTTCACAATGAGTGAATCCATATGCTACTGTAACAACATAAACGGATTGATGAATGAACTACGGATCACTTACAGAACAAACAAATGGCGTCTCTTTATTGATGGATATAAAACGAGTTTAAGAGCAGTTCTTCTAAATATTGGTTGCGAATATCCCTCCATACCTGTAGCGCATTAAATCGCCTTAAAAGAAACATACGATACTATGCCATTTATATTAAACTTAATAAAAAACCAGGTGTACCGGTATGAAGTGAACGTTTTTTTGTGAAAATAAAACACTTATTTTTATTGCGAAAGTAAAAAACATTTCATTCAAAGTATTGGCCATTGGTAGGAACACATTTTTCCCATCTTTCAGGCAATTTATGGACTCCACGCCAATAAAACTGTTCGTCTTTTGAAGCATACCAAAAAGTCACCCAATTTTCGACTTCCTCGTAGGATTCGAAGTGCTGCTCAGCTAATGCGTGTCCCATCGATGAAAAAAATGGTAGACGGAAGAAGCCAAGTCTGGTGAATACGGCGGGTGGGGTAGCAGTTCCCAGTCAAGTGCTTTGTATCCATTGTATCCTGAACCAGTTTTGCTTTGTCTGCAGATACATTGTCACGGAGCAAAATTACCTTGCCGTGTCTTCTCGCCCATTCTGGTCGTTTTTCGATCAATACATAGTTCAAATTGATCATTTATTGTCGGTAGCGATCTTTATTAACGGCTTCACTCGGTTTTAGGAGCACGTGGTACACCACACCTTTTTGGTCCCACCAGACACACAGCATGGTCTTCTGTTGTTGTCTCTGATTAACCCATGATTTTTTCTGTTTAGGATTCTGAAAATAAATCCATTTTTCATCTCCAGTAACAATTCGATGCAAAATTGATTTTGTATCGTGTCTTTGAAGCAAAATTTCAAGTGGTTTTTTGGTTTTCCATCTTTCATTCAATTCATGTTTCACCCATTCTTCTGAATTTGGGATCTTTCCCATAGCTTCTAAATGGTCAGAAATTGTTTGTTGTGCAACATTTAACATTTTTGCCATTTGTTTCTGACTCAAAGTGTCATCAAAGTGTCTAACATCGGTGCTGCTACTTTTTTAATCCCTCCGTATAGTACGACTTTTGTTGGCCGAAAAAATACTCATCCGCAGCGGCGATGACTTCCTCGTTTAACCCGTACAGCGATATTTTATGGTTTGAGATTAAAAGAAATCACAGGGGGTAAATCCGTAAAATACCGATGATGGGTGAGCAATTTGGAGTGCAATTTGACCAATTTGACTACGGCGACTGCGGATGTGTTAGCCGGTGCGTTATCGTGGTGGAAGAGCACTATTTTCCTCGCCAAATGGAGTCGTTTTTTCTTCAAATCGGTGGTGAATCAGTCCAATAAATTGACGTATGATTGTTTTTCCATAGTCATCGTGCAACTCGAGCGTCCCACAAAACCGTGGCCATCAACTTTCCGGCCGAAGGCACGGTCTTCGCCTTCTTTGGAGCACTTTGACCGGATAAAACTTATTGTTCCGATTTTTCTTTGGTCTCTGATGTGTACCGATGAATCCATGTCTCATCACTCACATTGTCACTCAGAAATAAGAATCAGATCACGGAGCGATAATGCTCTTTTTCATGGTCACAAAAAACACTAACACGATGTTTTGAAATGGGTGTCAAAACAAAACTAAGCTTCGGATTGTCACCAAATTTTGACAGGCGAGCTAAAAGAGGTTATAGTAAATAGTACACTCATTTTGTCTCAGTAGTGTTATCTACATTCCTATCCGGGTACCCATCAAACAGCCCTCGTATAACACAAGCTCATCCCATCGCACTTCCTGTTGATTGAAAACAAATAACATTGACATTGATTCATGTGACCGTAATTGCTGCTGTGAGTTTGAATCCGAAGGATTTTTTTTATGATCTTTCATAAAACCCTGATAATCTGTGAAAATAATAACGGGCCTGCAGTTACGGAAATAACTCTTAAAAGGATATGCTTTCGAATTGTTCGGGTACGCAAAAAAGTTTAGGCTGGGGGTGAAACAGACTGGGAGAAGATGGCGGCAAAAAATGTACCAAGAGAAATTACACATTCTTTTGGTATGGTAGCCGAAGGAGCATTACAGCCAGAAGAAAAGCTAAAAGTATTGTAGATAAAGTACCTAAAATCGTGTTTCTTTTGAAAATTTTTTGTCAAAATGACATGAAAAGAAATTTGCATTAGCTTTTGGGTCCGCAGAAAATTCACTAAAAAATTTAAGAATTGAAGAATAGAAATGGTAAGGATCCGAAATTAAACTAAATTGGATGTGGTAGAGATACTGAAGTTAAGGAGGATCAGAAAGTTCTGAAAAAGAGTTGTATTAAAATCGATAGTTACTGTAGGAATCAATTATTAATCAATTTATGCTGCAACTTGTTTCTGCTATTACACCTTGTTGTATCAGTGAGGAGATAACGGGCAGTTCTTTTGGAGAGATATGGAAGCAGTGGGACAAAGTAGGGAAAAAAAGCTGCTTAGACGAGATCAATGTTTATTGTCTCATCAAAAAATGATAATACAATTTTTAAGTTTGTTGAAGTTGAAATTAAGAGATCGACACATATGTTGCGGTTTTCATACCACACAGATGTAGTTTGTTAAGTTTTCCACTTTTCTGATTTAGACTGATAGCAGTCCATCATCAAGATTTTTATTTTAAAATGAAAGGCATCCATTTCCTGTGCGGCAGTCAAAGGCAATTTGCCAGATGTACCAAATCGTTCGACTTGTAATTAAAACCGCTCCAAGGCAGTTTATCATAAACAATTAGACAGGAGTCTACATTAAGCGCGAAGACATTGAAATCACATAGTATCATGTTACGAATACTTTACCTAACTTTTTTCCCTAAATTTTTAGTCCACGGCTTAAGCCTTTAATTCTTTGAGTTCAATCTAGGGCTTTTCTTGAAAGATATCGTAATATTTTCCTGATTTCGTCAACGCAATGACAACAGACACACATTTCACAACGCAATTATTGACACACTGCATTAGCACAAAAGTAGAATGCACAATCAAAAACCTCCAAATATATGTGAATGTACAAAAATTACAAAGGTAGGTAGGTAGGTGGGTAAGATTGGCGGTTGGATTAGGTTTATTGGCCCATCTTGCTGCCATTTGACCAATTTGATCTTATGATGAAGCGCAGGAGACTGTTAACGTCTATATTCTTTAGATCGTTTAAGTCATTGTAGAAGAAAGCTCCTTAGTGGAGTTTTCTTTTCTAAGGGAGAGATCGACGTGTACAGAGAAGGTGGAGGATTGTCTCCTCTTCCTCCTCGTCTATGCAACTTCTCAAGAAATCGTTTGAAAAGGCGCCTTCTTGTATGCTTGTATATAAGGCAGTGTTCAGTGATTTCACCTATGATGGCAATGAAATGTTTCCCTTTTAGAAGAATCAGACCCTTACAGCTATTCAGTCCCAGCTTTGGCTAAATCTGTTTCATCGCTCTTCATGTTGGTCCAACAGTCCACCTAAGGTCCATTATTTTATTAGCATCCAGCTTTAATACTACAATAAGTATATCTATGCTACCCTTTTTCGGTAGAATAGGTAGAGTGGTTCCAATTTTGCCGAGTTCGTCGGCCCTACAATTCCGTTTAATGTCACTGTGAACTGTATCTATAAGTTTTACAAATAAAATATTTGCGAAGAAAGATTCCATATCTAAACAAGGAACGACCGATGAACGACGAACAATTACTGTTACAGCAAGAATCAGAAAAAGTTATCGATGATGATAAAGTTAGAAGTATTCGAAATGGTGATCTATAGACGCCTGACTGAGTAGGAAGAGGACAAAAGTGCAATTCCGCATAATTATTTCGCCTTTAAGGCTAGACATGATATCTCACATGCCATGTCTAAGCTGGTATCTGATATCCAGTGGAACAAAAGCAAGTAAACCATTGCTGTACATTCTTTTAAATGTGCTCTCCAGTGGACCAGTACACTGTGAAGAATGGCGATGTGACTTCTTCTGGAATATTGAACAGTAAAAACTGTCTGCCGATCTTATTCAACATCTGCACAAGCGATTTTGTGAGCTCACTTCACCATGGCACAGAGTACGCAGACGACTAGATCACGTACAGATCAGGTTCAAAAATTGGTGTTAGTGATAAGTTCTTGCAAAGTGACTTCGGTAAGCTTAAATGATATTGCAATGACTGGAAGTTGAAGATCAAATTAAAGGATCAACTTCCAAAAGTGAGAAACTTTTCCTTTTACGACCCCTTTGTATAAGGCCTCTGCAAAAGCCGGGTAACCACTTGCGTATAGAATTGTAGTCAGATACACACACCTTGGGATCTAGCTAGATTAATATTTATATTTTAATGTTGCTCTGCCCAGAGATAAAGATGCTTGTGCTTATATTCTTTTACGAGTATAGCAGTCAACTCGATGCTAGATGTATTTGCATGCTCTCTGTGGTTAAACGTGAGAGCATTTTAATGGAGAAGATTCCGGTTCTTGAGAGAGCTTGTCTTCGCTTATAGAGAACACTAGAGTCGAGGAACATACAATTTTATCTCTATGAAGTCTCAAACAATAAGGTGAACCTAATAAGAGTAGACAATTTCGTAATTTAATAAATAGTCAAAAGCATATTGCCAGAACAGTGACCTCGACGAACAATCTACAGAAGATAAAAAAAAAACATTGCGTCTAGATGTCGTTCTTCAGTCGTAAAATTCATTCATCTAATTAAAATAGAGCAAAGTGCATTTAAAATTTGAAAACTTTCTACATAGAATGTCGTACATGCTTCCTGTTTTCAAGATTAACTTCATATTATCAGAACGTAATTATGATTACACATTACATTAAAAGATAGAATCTATCTTACAAAATACCAATATTTTGAATTCAATTTATATTTCGAAGCACTCTAATAAATATCGGCAACAACAGAGCAAATCTCTTCTATAAATAAATTCAGTCATTTTAAATTAAAATTAATTTTTCCTTTATGACTGCACATTGTTGAACATTTTTCTTGAGAAAAACTGACCAAATTATAAGCAAATAAGGGCATAAGTAAGTATTAGAACTTTCAGAAGGGTCGTAAATCAAATCAAGCAATTGACAAATGAGCCATAATTAGGTAAATAGAACACCCATACGCACGGTACTATTGAAAAGCAATGATGGCACATAGAGAAATCTAATTGAACATTTTACAGATACTACTCGTAATTCTTGCCAAATTAAAAATAACTTTCCGTTCCAAAAATAAATACACTGATTGTTTGCGTTTTTCTCATTGTTTTGATATTTTCGTAGATCACGTTTAGTTTAGATACTGTAATTTGGCGTTAAATAAGAACAGATATTCCACAAAGATTACTAACTTACCTCCCAGATCCTTGACTATCATCGAAGGTAAGATCATCATGGCGTCAATTTCGAATGCATGCCCAAGGCAAGCGTAAAAGAAGTCTGTCGATGACTCCCATTTTTCGCGTTTCTTGTCATGATTGAAAGACTCCGAGCCTATATCGTCAGATAATTCACGTACCATCTTTACTAAGTGTCACTGCAAACCGATTTTGCCTCTAAAAACCGTATTATACCTTTAATATATTTTAAATAATATTTTATTAAAGATTTTGACGTTCTAAAAATGTTCTAAAAATACATATCAACGAAGAATCGTTGTTGAAAAGTTTTCTTTGAATATTCGCTCATAGAACGCGCGCCGCGACGCTCACACAAACGACATACGGTTTCGAATGGATCCAGTTAGACTGATCGTGTCGCATCTTTGGAGTCTCCCTAAAGAAATGCTTCGTTGTTCCCGAAATAAATAAAACGTCTAAAGAGATACAAGAAATGTAAATATGGATACAATTAGAAAATAAACAAGACGATCGTGCGTATTTTTCCTTTTACTACACAAAACTAAATTAAATATCACAACACACACGTTATCAAAACAGTTTTTATTTTTATTTTTATTTTTTTAATTCTGATCTTGTCACGGGTGTATCCCAAATTGAAACAAATGCAAATAGGAAAATATATTCTCAAAGGAATTAGAAAGAAATCATTAATTACACGTGATCCGGTAACGATGGTTGTATTTACCTAGTGGGACAGAGATTCGAATGTGCTCATGTGAATTATTTTGCGGTGCATTATTTCGGTTTGTTTATTTCACCTCACATAGGAATGCTGTATTTCCGCTGAATATTCAGCCCTGCTCGAGTTTTTATAGTGTGTTGAAAACATTTATGTTACTCGGACCGCAGAGAACTGATTAATTTAGGTTTTCAATTATTTTTAACATAAAGTATTGCTTATACCTCCAAAACGATTAGATTTTGTACAATGTGTTCAAAAAATCGACTTGCTCGCATGCTAAAAATGTAACTTTTCAAATCGATATAGATAAGCAACAGGTTAGGAAAAAGTCAATGGACAAGATAAAATGAGCTCAATTCCTTTTAATTACTTCTGGCACGTTCATTAATCAAGATAATAGAAACGTATTTCTCAGCGGCCTGATTGGGGCAGAAATTGTACATCAGATCGAATTAGTACATAGCTGTATCCGAGATTCGAGAGCGGACATCGAAATCACCACAACATAGCCTAAATGCGATTCGAAAATCGAGGTGGACTATTACTTTATTAAGTGTGCCACTTAATGTTTTCAGAAATTAAGTGATATGGTTTATTTGCTGGCCTACTTTGCCAGCATCAACTATAAAAAAATGCTACGTCTGGTGAACGAGGTTCAATACAATCGCCACAAGAACTCCTAGTTTGACAACGAATGTGAAGAGAAGAACATTCAATGAATATCTTAGGGGGCTTTATAGTAATTTCAACATCGAAAAATTCTAATAGTCTGCGCCATATGAGACAGCTCAAATAATACATTGGCTGAAAAGTCAGTGATGTCTGTAAGAGAGGACACCACTTGAATTAGTTAGTACCAACCTTCAAAAGATCCGTGTATAAATTTGACAACTGTTGGACGACTAGTTCTCGAGATATAGCGTTGTGAGTGAAGCAACTTTTGTCATTGTGAAAAAAAAATGGATTCAAAGCAATTTCGTGTGCTGATTTATCATTGCTTTTTGATGTGAAAAAATGCAGCCGATGCAAAGAAATGGCTTGATAAGTGTTACCCGGACTCTGCCGAATGAACCATCCGCAAGTGGATTGAAAAATTTAAAAGTGGTCATACAAGCACTGAAGATGATACACGTAGTGGACGTCCAAAAGAGACTGTTTCTGATGAAAACATCAAAAAAGTCCACAAAATGATTACGAACGACCGTAAAGTGAAGTTGATCGAGATAGCTGAGGCTCTGAAGATATCAAAAGAGCGTGTTGTATATATCATACACGAATATTTGGACATGCGAAAGCTTTGTTCAAAGTGGGTGCCGCGTTTGCTCACAGTCGACCAAAAACAACAACGTGTTGATGATTCAGAGGAGTGTTTAAAGCTGTTGAACTGCAATAAAGACGAATTTTTGCGTCGGTATGTGACAATGGATGAAACTTGGCTCCATCACTTCACACCAGAGTCAAGTCGGCAGTTAGCTGAGTGGCGAGCAGGCCACGAACCCCGTCCAAAACGACCAAAAACTCAACAGTCGAAGGAGCGTTTGAAGGACGAGATCGGAAAAAAACGGCCGCATTTGAAGAAAAAGAAAGTGCTGTTTCATCAAGACAATGCACCGTGTCACAAGTCGATGAAAACGATGGCAAAATTGAATGAATTCGGTTACGAATTGCTTCCCCACCCACCGTATTCTCCAGATTTGGCCCCCAGCGACTATTTCCTATTTGCAGACTTCAAAAGAATGCTCGTCGGAAAGAAGTTTAAGACCGATGAAGAAGTAATCGCCGAAACAGAGGCCTATTTTGAGGCTAAACCGTAATCGTACTACAAAACTGGTATCGAAAGATTGAAAAATCGTTTCAATCAGTGTATCGCCCTCGAAAGCAACTATATTGATAAATAAAGTTGAATTTTGTAAAAATTTTGTGTTTTACTATCAAACGGCACTGACTTTTCAGCCCATGTGTTGTATGGAGCACATTGGGACTGATACTCCGACTCGGATAGACTTTGAAACCAATATAGGATGACGAGGTTGCACAGAATACGTCCCAACATCTACTCGTATGATGGAAGGAACACCTAAATTATCTCAGGATACCCTTACAAAACTGGAGGTCATCTAAGTAGAGAACAAACAATTTTAAGAAGTTTATTGGTTTATTTAAGGTTTATTGGTTGAGGGTCTTGGTTCAATCCAGACAGTAGCGAAATCAAACTAAAAAAATTCAAATACTCGTAAAATAATTTGGATGTTTTTTTTTCTGTCGAAAGAGAGCACTCAGGGCAAGAACTAGTCCATTGCACTTCTTGTTAGTTCCTTTTAATGAAACCTTTCAGTCTTACGAACAAAAATGAGTAAGAGCATCAGTGATAAGTTTTCTACAGTACCTGATCCTAAGCAGCCTGATATTGCTTTGCAAAAGTATAGTACCCACCTTTTCACGACGCCGCCGCCAGTAACCAACCTTCAATCTTTCCTGTTGAGGGACAGCAAAAACGCCACTGACTTCATATAGGTGTAGGGAAGCATTCATTAGTCTGCCTGCATCCCGGGAAACTACTATATACCATCCACAGATGTGCTCATATGAGACCAACTGTCAATATAAGTCTTAACCGAAGACCCAGGCTGACCCAACGTAGGTTCGGGTCTTCATAATCTCCCCTCTAAACCTTGTGTAGCAGGATCATCAGCGATCTTATTTCCCGGGACTCTTGCCTACTTGAACTAGCTTAGATGTCGTAAGAGGGTTCAGTAAGGCTCTTAGCACATCTTGGCTGTCGCTGCCATAAGGGTTGTGTAAGTCTCCGCTTGGAAGACACCAGATAACCGACGCATAGAATGTATTTGGCCTCATCATAGCCGTGTAGATCCAAAGACCGTTCTTGGTTACAGGTCGATAGCTCCTCTGCACTACTAGAAGGTAAGATGCTTTCGACATAACATACTATATTTGATCCAGAGAAGTTTATTTTCTAAAATGACACTCAAATACTTAGCTTCTTTGGAGAGTTCTACGGTGGTGCCTTACATCACTAGATAAGTCATAACGGGCAGCTTCCCCCTTCTCGTAAAGACAACCTCAGCTTTGAGAGGATTGACTGAAAGCCCATTACTAGTGCACCAGTCGTCGATCACGTCATGGGCTGCTTGTGCTTTAGAGCATATACAAGGGATATATAGGGTGATTCATTGTAAGCTTTGACATACAACCTAAAATAAAATACATAAATTTGAAAGTGAGCTTGAATCTTTTACTATAAATAAAAAAAAAATCATGGCATTTATTTTTTGAAAAAAATATTGTGTAAATAAGGCCACGACTACGTCTGAGGTGGTCCATTCGGAAGCTCCGATTCTGGGCGACTCGTTCGACCATAACGACTGGTATCTCGCGGTTAACACGAGTAATGTTGGCTTCCAAAGCGTCAATCGTAGCTGGCTTATTCCTGAAGACCTGACACTTTACATATCCCCAGAGAAAATAATCCAAAGGTGTGATATCGCACGATCTAGGCGGCCAATTAACCGTAGCAAATCATGAAATAAGGTGCTCACCAAAATGATTTCTCAACAAGTCCATTGTTTTACGCGCTGTATGGCTCGTATCGCCGTCTTTTTGAAACCAGAATTCACTGAGACCATGTGCTTGAATTTCACTTAGCACATAATCCATTAACATGGCGTGATTACGGTTACTATTGGCTGTCACATTCTGATTTGCTTCATTTTTGAAGAAATATGGACTAATGATTCCACCAGTCCATAAACCACACCATACCGTTGTTTTTAATGGATGTAATGGTAGCTCTTGGTACTCTTCGGGTTGCTCATCAGCCCAAATAGGGCAATTTTGTTTATTAACATATCCATTGAGCCAGAAATGGATACCGTCCGATTCTCTGAGTGATTGATCTTCCCCTTTTAAGGGCTTTGACTAGCCTACTAGTTTCACTGATAGTTTCGATCATTTTGCAAAAAGCTTTGTAAGAGGCGCTCTTCGAAATCCGAATAAGCATTTAAAATTATTTTTGTTTTGATCTGTAGTGCTACCAAGGAACGGGTTATCTACAGGATTGCTTACTGGCTGGACATTCCGAAACACTTGGTGAGGGTAAGGTTTATGTTCTGAATAGATTCCTCAATCTCTAGTTTTGTCCTGACATTAAGGAGGGCACTATTGTATTTATCGAACTCCTCCTTAAATCGTGTCCAGTTGGTTTTATGCGAATTCCTCCTCTGCAACAAGGTCGAGACCTCTCATCCAATTCTGAATTCGGTGTATGAATTCGATCTGACATGGAGATCTCCGAAAGTATTTTCTGGCCAATTATCTCCTTATAATACATGTTGGATAAACTTAAGTCGAGGTCAGACAGTCAGGTCAGACAATAATATGATGTCCAGTAGATGATTATCTCTCACGTTGCATTTGCTACGACACCAAAAAGTTTTCTGAGCATGAGCATCGTAACATATGATGAGACCCATCTTCCTGGAGTTACAATATTCAATGAGTTCTGGTACCGCCTTCGGTGGCGACTGCAGTAACGAACATAGGGAATATAAACAGCGTCGCACTCCAAGTTTGTTGAGGCCGAATTTTTCTTACATGCGCTACCATAGATGCGATCGTCCTCTGCCGTGTCGTCTTTAGAGGTTAAAATCGTAGACTCCTTGAGCCAGAACTGTGTTTTCCATTTGCTCAATATGCCCCAGCCATCTCAAAAATTGGATCCATTGTTGCTGACTTAACTAAAGAAATTTGCCTAAATCTCCCTAAAATATCAAATCTAATTACTAATTAATCTATCGTAAGCGACATTTTTGTCGTTGTTTTCACTCGCTTTTTGCTGTGCCCTTCAACTGCATGAATTGTGATAATATCTCCTCAATAGAAACCTGGGGTCTCTGTGAGTTGTTCGGCAGCACGTGGATTGTTAAAGGTCCTAAAATTTCATGTAAAAAGCCAAAATTCGTTATCATTAAAAGATTTGCTAGGGTCGTCAACATTATATTCGTCCTTGTCGGAAGATTTTGGTGGCCCCCATATGCAACTTCCAACCTGGAAATCCAGATCCTTAAAAAAATCCCTGAGCACTGTTTAGTGCTGGACTCAGTAGTCTCGCTGCGATTCGATCGCTTCAATTAGCCTATTCAGGTTTCTTCTGGGGCAATCTCTACTCCAGGGAATTCAAGTATATTACAGTCTTGAATTGAGAGTGCTGTTTTAAGTTTATACAAAGGCCTTCGTGCCAAACTTATACCACATAAAGCACAGCGAGTTTTCCTGTTCCCAAATGGCACATCAGTGATGGTCTGAATTTGATAGTTGTTTGAGCTGCTTTATCTAAATCCAAATTGTTGGTTTTGAATAAGTGGTTTTTGCTCGGAAGTTGTTATCTCAGCCATTTTCTTGAAAAATTTGGCCATAAGTGGAATAAGATCTGTGCATATTTCTATGTCTATTTTTATCTAACAGCACATTGCAAGCCAATGATTTGAACTTGACTAATTGAACAAACTTTTCTTTCGATTTCCTCTCTGAGCTGTACAAGATTTGAGCTGCAACTTCTTTTCAAATACAGATTAATACCAGGCTTTCCACTATCACCTGTCCATGGTGCCCAGTGGCTAACTATATGTTACTTTAATGAATCAACGATGAGCGTGTATTAGTGTATTAAGCCTGGCTATATTCTGCAGCCTGGGAGAACTTAAACGTTGCGGTGACAAAATTTATGAGATATTAGTCTATTCCATCAGAGTGCTCAAATGTGTCTTTGCCTGTAACCATAAATAAAAAGTCCTAAATGGTAAGGGACGATAAGCAGTTACACGGGTCTCAGAAGTCTTAACAAGAAGCCCTTGAAAAAAAAAAAAATAATAGAGCCTCAGAAGCCTATGGGATGGAGAAATATTTGTGCTGAAAACAGCAACTCCGATAAGATCAAATTAAAAACCACCACCAGTGCAGCCGTAACAAGGACAACGAATGGATATGTATCTGGAAAATAAGGGCTCTTAACAGACCATGTGGTCCTGAATACCTAGTGAAAACACTTCAGGGCAATAAGGTTTACATAACCGCCATCCAAGAAGTGCAAGGTAAGAAGACAAACAAAAACAAAGGCGAATGATAAGGAGCAGCGAACATTTTGGTGTGGATTTGCTATTAGAAGCAGACTCAAATATAAAATCATGCGCTGAGAACCTGAGCAGTGTCCCAAGTATCGTCCCAAGCTTGCATGACATCACATTTGGAAACAGATTTGGACTGATACACTTTGCAAGTAGACGAAACATTGTCGTATATCCTAGGATGCACTGGTCTACATGGCGGTCTCCTGGTCAAAATACAATAAATCAGTCTGATCACATTGCGGTATCCAGTATTCTAGACTCCTGCTACTATCATTGATTCGGACCACTATCTGTAGTAGAAAAATAAAGGATACGGATATCAAAGGCAGAATAGGGCTAGGAAAACTCACTAGCAACTTTAACGTCGGGTGGCTACAATCGCAAGAGATTGCCAGACTCTTTGCCGACAACGTTTCTCTCAACCTCTCTCGTAATAACGTTTCAATGCGAAGGACAGTGGCAATGCTCCAATTAGACTATCAGAGAATCCGTCTGTGACGATGGTTTAACGATACGGAATAACATTACACTCGAGACGAGTTGTAAGCTGTTGTCGACACCTACCAGCAGAAGGAAAAGATGAAACATAAACTTATCTGAAAGAAAAAGAAGAGAGATGCTGCTGTAAGAATGAGATTCAAAAATTTTACCGGAAGCTAATGTGGACTTGTCAGAACAACAAAACCCGAAACAAGGCCTGCAAAGACGTAGTTCAGACACAGTCCAGGTTAAAATCTTAGAAGAACCATTTCTGTGGACGTTAAACGGCAAAGGCGATGAAAACACCATTTTCACGCAGCAAAAACCATTCAATCGGGACGAAGACCATGAAAATGTTCGTCCGCTTGACCAAATCGAACGGAAGTAATAAACCCGAACAAGAATTTAACAATTCTTTTGGATCTGACTCTTTAAAGCTGAACCTTATGATCTGGTAAGGAGTATGTACCAGCTTATACATATTTTAAATTTAGGCAGAGCAACGCGTGCCTGCTAAATGGAATTTAAGCACCGTATGTCCAGCTCTGAAAAAAGAAGACACCTTAAACTGCGCCAATTACTAGGTGGGGTGGAAAGTAACCTCCCTGGGAATGAAAAAAAAAATTTTTTCAATATTTTTTTATTTTATTCAATAAAGTCTTCTTTTAGTTTGATACACTTATTCCAGCGATTTTCCAACTTCTTGCTTCCGTCCGAAAAGTAATTTTCCGGAAGGTCTGCAAAATACACCTCCGTGGCATCGATGATTTCCTCGCATGAGCTGAATTTTTTATTTTTTATTGATGAGCTGTGGATGCGACAGCGATTGGAGACGTAAGTCATTGGTTTTAGTCGCTTTATGTGAGGCCGTTTTGCAGCGATTTCGGCCTTCAATCGCTCCAATAATGCACAGTCATACTCGCTGTTGATGGTTTTTCCTTTTTCGAGGAAGTCTACGAAGATTATGCCATGAAAATCCCAGAAAACCGACGCCATAACCTTTCCCACCCATCGAGCCTCCATCGGCCGCTTCGGAGCACTCGTGCCGCCCTCAGTCCATTGCCGGGCACTCATTCTGTTCCCAGGTGTTCAAAAGTAACCAATCGATGTCAAAAGTCCGCCCGATTTCGCATCAGCAAGTCCAAGCACTCTTTCGAGTGCTTTGTGTGCGCTCAGTACTAATCTTTATGGTATCTGCTAGCTCGCGCACCTTCACTTTCCGGTCAGCCAACACCATTTCATGTATTTTTTTGACATTGTCCTCTGTAACCGCATCGGAGGGCTTGCCGCAGCGGACTTGATCGGTAGTGGAGTTGCGGCCACCACGAAACTCTCGAAACCAATATTTGACGGAGCATTAGCCCCATAATATTTATCTAACTTTTCTTTTGTTTCCTTTGCCGTTTTGCCTCTCAAAAATTAATGTTTTATGAGAGAACGAAAATCGTTTTTGTCCATACTCAACATGATGCCAAACACGCCAAAAGCAATCAGCTGTCAAAACAAAACTAAAGACAGTATCGCACTGAAATTTGACATGTCTGTCTAAATATGAACGGACACCATAACCTTTTTTGCAGTAGCAGCGCATTCTGGCGGTTAAGGAGGTTAATTTTCACTCCACCTTGTACAAGACATAAGCTTATTAAGCCTCTTAAGCCGATCGTCAACGACCTGATAGGTCCATTTGAGTGCAGTTGAAGACGTTCAAATCTAAGTCTGACCAATTTCTCACTCTGCATAGATCTTGGAGAAGACCCGAGAATACCGAATCGATACCCACCACTTCATCGATTTGAAGTTTGCATATGATAAAATCTATAGCGATGAGCTATTTGGAGCAATGTCTGGTTTTGGTATCTCTGCTTCGCTTACAATTATTAGGTTTGCTATGTTATATAGGGTAGTAGGGCTCTAGCCCCTTTGATTTCAGCTAAGTGGGACAACGCAGAATTGAAAGTCTCTACATAAGGCAGCACACGTACATACATAATTGGATGGGGACTTCAGCTAGCTTGTTGTGCTAACTGAAAGCCCAGGACCGTCTCGTTCTATAAGATTTTTCAGGAGTAAAGTAAAGTATTAAAGTATCTCTAATGCACTCGCAATATCTTTTTATTTGTTTCATTTTATGTTTTTCTTAAATGTGAAACTGTGAGTGATTTTTGATGCATATACACGTACTTCAAAAAATGCGTGGCTTTAAAATACAGTTCAACTAAGTCATCTAAACAAATGACAAGAATTTACAACAAAAGTTAATACAGTATAACAGTACACACTTCCTGAGTCCGTCTGAATAAATAATATTTCCGTCCATATATTGTACATAGAATAGGGCGTAGTCCATAAAACAGTTATCAAACGAATGCTCTCATTATTTTATCTATTTTCAGAATACGTACGAATATATACACACACGTTCTGATTTCAATTTCCATAGACATAATACCTATTTATATCCATCGCCATTAAATAGAAAATTTAAAACACAAGTCAAAACGTCACAGGCTGTTGTGTCTACACTTTTCCGAATGTAAAGTGTTGATGACCTCTTTGAGGTGATTTATCAATTTAGGAACATATGTATACGTAGTAGTTGAAGAAGTAGTTCTTAGATACATACATAATAATTATTTACTTTTTGAAACGGGGGATTCTACGATTCATGTGGCGCCGTTAAGTAAGTGTGGTTTTCAATAAAGCAAACCTCGGGTAATTTGGGAAAAATAATAAAAAAAAATTGTACTATATTTAGAACAGTGTTCGATATATCGAACTTGAAAGTCTTCATATTGTGTATATGTATATAGAGAAAAATGGATGAGCCACCTCTGGGGAAGGGAAGCTCCCTGACCAGCAAAAAAATCGAGATATAATTTTTTTATCATTTTTCCTAGGTTACCCGAGGTAATCATAGTATTGCCTAGAAATCTATGCCATGTATACGTCTAACTTGAATTGAGTCGTTGAATCTATAACGTGTTCCAAGTAACACAGTCATTCTCGTATACGAGTATGTACATACCCCCAAATGTATCTCCTAAATTGTTCAAGTTGTTTCTGATGTCAAGGAAAGGCAAACATTTTTCCCACAAATGGTTACGGATACCAGAGATTTAATGCCAAATATGCCAATAGCAAATATAGGGTTTTCCAATAGGGACTTGACAACTTTGAATTTAATTTGTGAACGCACTCTTTCACTAATCATCGAACTGTCACTGTCAGTTTATTCATTTCATTTTCATCATGGTAAAGTACACTAACGAGCAACGTCTGCAAATTATAAAAATTTTCTACAGATATTCGGAGTCGTTGACTTCAATTTTCGGTCGTAATTCTCACCCTAGTAGACAGGCAATAATAAGTTTAGTGCAAAAATTTGAGTCTACATATTCGTTGTGTTATGTTGCCGTGTCAGTGAGGCAACGGGTTGGTCGCTGCCGTTCAGACGTCCATAGCAAACGATCCAAATGAGTCAATTCCACGGCGTTCTCAAGAATTGGGCATCGCTCAGACCACAATATGGCGTATTTTGCATAAGGATCTTGGTTTACACCCATACAAGATCAAGATGACTCAAGAATTGAAGCCGATGGACCATTTGAAGCGACGTACGTTCTCCGATTGGGTTCTGGAGAAGATGCGCCAAGATGATGAATTTCATCGCAAAATCATCTTCAGTGACGAAGCTCATTTTTTATTTTTGGCCCGAATCGGAAGATATGAACTTGGATGACATGTGGTTTCAACAGGGTGGTTGCACAAGCCCCACAGCACACGGTACAATCGATTTATTGAAGAGTAAGTATGGTGAGCGAGTTATCTCAAGACATGGGCAGTCGATTGGCCGCCTCGTTCTTGAGATTTAACGCAGCTTGAATATTTTCTGTGGGACTACGTTAAGTCATTGGCTTATGCCAACATGCCGACGACGTTGGAAGAGCTCAGAGCCAACATTGAAAGCGATATAGCGGCCGTTTCGGCCGAAATGTGTGGCCGAGTCGTTGAAAATTGGGTCCAACGAATCGACAGCTGCAAACGTGACCGCGGTGGCCATATGCACGAAGTCGAGTTCCATTCATAAATGTTTTGATTGTACTTCAAGCCAATAATAAAGTTTTTGAAATATCTCAAATGGTTTGCCTTTTATTTTAAAAAAAAGTGTTCAAGTCCTTATTAGAAAACCTTATATATACTCGTACATACGAGAACTTTTTTAAGCAAAATTACTCTAAAAAGAATCATATATGTGCATCTACCATAATGACCCTTTCTTTAATAAATTCGACAGTGTACCATATGCCATTCTTACAAGGAGTGGCACATGTTAAGTTATGTATCTTCTTCCTTTTTTAAAGCACCTTTGTATTATTAACGGTAATTTTAATAAGTAACTAGACCCATAACTAGTATCCTTGGCCTTATACTACGCCCAGTTTAGCATGTTATTAGAAGGTTAATGAGTTTTAAATGTGAGAAGATACTTCATTTCGTGTGGCCACCATTTAGATACGTGAGCCAAACTCTTCCTTTGAATAGCCACGTAGTGAAATTGTATGAAAAATTTACAAACGAAAAAAATTGAATTTTTGGGTCAAGTGACGTTTAATCAGCAACCCAAAAACAAGAAAATGTGAGGGTTTCTACTTCAGTTTTGAGATATGTGAATACCGGTGTAGATACATCAAATCTAACATCAGCATCGTAAAGTTTGACGTTTTTAATGGTACACGTGCCCAGAACGTTTAGTCATACGAGTCCTAATTGCGTTTTTTTTTTTACAGAGACTTGAGAAATTCATCTCAGCTAAAAAAATGTAATTAAATCGTGAACATTAATTAATTCAACAATAGTGTTCCGTTCAACTCGCTTCGGCTTTTGATGATGAAGGACCGTCCCGAGACACTGTGACGAATTTCGTGAACGTTGTCCAAAATTGGTTGTTGTGGAGAAAGAATCGATACTATGCGAGAACTAATATGGTAAGATTGTCATGTTACTTATCGTGAAATTGAGGCACGCTTGAGCATTAATTCCCTTCGCATACATTTGGCCGTCGGAAAGATTTATTCGCGTTGGATACCGCATAATTCGATAATAATTCAAAAAAAGACTCGTGTCGATTGGTGTAATAAAAATCTGAAAAACTTCGATCGCGGTCCTTCAAAATAAAATCGTAATAGGGCACGAATAATGGATCTATGCGTAGAAGCCGGAAACTATACAGCAATGGATTTTATGGGTCTTTCAAGGCGAGCTAAATCCAAAAAACGTATGCGAAGCACTTCGAAGCAAATGGTCGCCTGTTTCTTTACTATACACGGATATGGCATTAGATCAACGTAGAACGATCCATTCGGGATCGTATATCACTATTTTCTTGATAGAAGTCTTTAAAGAAATAAGGAGAAGCAACCACCCAACATGGATCATTCTCCACTACGACAATGCGAGCTCTCACAGGTCCTACTTTGCTTGCTTAGTCAGAGGCCGGCTTTCGAATTTAGAAAAGTTTCCTCTCTACTCGTTGATCCAGCTGAATATCCGAGTAGTACATGATAGTATTCTACAGACATCGTTTCAATACATTAAGCCTTTATGCATGCTTGCTGTTGGATGATGTCCAGTGATAGTACCTATTGTAATGCTTATGTGCCGTCTGTTGAGGAAGATCAATTAATAAGAGCATTCCAATCCAGCTTCGAACAAATCTAGCCATATTGAACCACTTGTCCATATTTGACGGTGTTTCATGTACCAAAAGCGATATCCAAGGTACTAAGGTACACAGATAATATTTCATGGTTGATCGTCGTGTTCGTCTGGCTTACAGTTCTCTGGGATGTCTCTCTCCCATGACACTCAACAATATAAATGCGAGCCAATGTCGACTTATAAGCATATAAGAATTTAGCTAAAAGATGTAATTACAGCTTAATCATTTAAAAAGATGCAAATGTTATTAGAGCATAGCATATAATGGTTACATTAGTAAATATAAGGCCTCTTTCATCAAAAAGACGAAGGGAGATTGTCTGAGAAAATATCTTCAACCACCTAGTCATTGCTCTTTAATTCATCAAAGTAAATATGAATGAAACTGTCCTTCAAGAATCCATCTTCATTTAAGAATGTCTTCGAAGCAATGTACACTTGGAAGTTTTTGTTAAACTGAAACACAACAGAACTGTGATGTGGTGTTCTCTATGCGTGCCCAGTTGCCTCCCTGGTTCCTTATGAGACTGGAGTAAAGTGCTATAAATGTCCTAGCATTTTATATAAGGCTGTGCGGAGGGAGTAGAATGAAGCAATTCACTAATACACAAGCACTTTATTTAAGGCAGTCTAACACGTGATATATAAATATAAGTTTTGTAACTAAGAAACGTAATTTTTGAGTTATGCTGAGTTGTAACCTTTATTCATTTCTAATGGCTTTCTTCAACGAGAACTAAAAAAATCCTTTCAATCATTGTGTCAGGAATTTGTAAGCATATACTATAGAGTGATTCATCGTGAGGTTTGATTTTGACTTTTTTTGACAGATCACGCGTGACTCCTTTCAAAATGCTTTGTCAGTTTTGTTCAGTATCATTTGTGCAAGTCATCATGGAAAGACTCACACTACAAATGCGTCTCCAAATTGTTCAGCTGTATTACGAAAATCAGCGTTCTGTGAGAAATGTTTTTCGTGCGACTGGAGGAACTTACTGAAACCACTATTTCCAATACCATTCGCAAGTTTGAGTCCCAGTTTACATTAGTGAATGATACTCGACCGGTTAAACCACATCCAGCACGTAGTTAAGAGACTATAGCAGCTGTAGCTGAGAGTGTACGCGAAGACCGTGACGTATCGATTCGTCTTCGTTCTCAGTAGCTTGGCTTGGCGTATTCGACAACGTACAAAATTCAACTTGTGCAAAAATTGAAGCCAGGTGACTTGAATTTGCATCATATTTTCAGTGAATGGGCTTTGGAAAAACTCAATGAAAATCCGATGTTTTATCGTGAAATGCTGTTTAGTAATGAAGCCCATTTCTGACTCAATGAATAAAAAAGCAAAATTGCCGTATTTGGGCTGATGAGCAACCCGATGAGTACCAAGACCTACCATTACATCCATTAAAAACAACGGTATGGAGTGGTTTACGGGCTGGTGGAATCATTGGTCCATATATCTTCAAAAATAAGGCAAATTAGAATGTTTCCGTCAATAGTAACCGTTATCGCTCCATGTTAACGGACTATGTGCTTTTTGAAATTCAAGCACATTTTCTCCGTGAGCTCTATTTTCAACAAGACGGCGCTACGAGCCATACAGCTCATGGACTTGTTGAGAAATCCTTCCAAATGGACCACCTCAGACGTAGTCGTGGCCAACATTTAAATAATATCACTTTCAAAAAGTAAATGCCATGAATTGTTCTTTTAACTGATAATAAAAATGTTGAGTTCACTTTCAAATGTATGTGTTTTATTTAACATTATAAACCAAACCTCACGATGATTTAATGTCGCTTTGAGAAGGGAATAAGTTTGGTTTAAGTTTGTCTCTAGTTATCAGAGCTGCGAAGAAGATAACAACTTTAACTTTATGTTAATATTGCTAATCACGTAGGAGCTACCCGGGAAATAGATTTTTATTAGCAAACTATTCAATCTTATTAAGAAGACACGAAGTAGCATCGGAGTTTTTCACAAAACAGCTCTTGGCTTTATTTGGTTGGTTGACTGGATATACCATATTTCCAAGTGGTTCTAGTTCCATAGTCAACATACGTATCTTTTCCATACATTTTGATTAATTAAAAGGATGAGGAGAAAGCAACACTTTAATGAGGATACCATAAGTAAAGCTCAATGATTTTACCAGTGGGACTTAAGAATTCAGAGATAATTTGTTAAGAATTTCACTACATTTTGGCAAATATTTTTTCTGATATTTTCTGAAAGCTCGCCGTCGATTTTTGGTTTGAATATGGGTCTATATTGTATATTGCATACATTAGGGTCTTTATTTCAAATAATTATAATACGATCAAAAGGTGATATCAGTAAAGTTAGACAAGTTTTTTGCTCTTTAGTTCTGCGATCCGCCTGTCTAAACATCATCAGGGTGATAATTCATATGATTGTGAGCAAGATATGGTATATCGAAGGTGGTCAGTACGTCTTACAGGTACGATATAAATGAGTTCAGTTGTACAGATATTACTGAGTAGGAAGAGTGATTTGGGAAAAAGAATGAGTAAACGCTGAGAGAGGATGTAAGCGCCGTTTGATCTCAAGCTTCACTTATAGAAAATCTCAAGAGTCCTTAATCATACACAGTTCAACAATTCGAAAGATAATTAGAAAGAACTGACACAAAAGAATTATAAAATTTCAGCCATTTGTCATTGCCATTTGCCATTTGTCCTATTGTCAGGTTTAATGGCAAGTTCAATCAGCTTACTGTACAATTTGATCCTAGCTCAACGCTTACAATTTTTACCATTTATCGATCTACGTAGAATAATCCATGCAACTAATTCAATCTCACATATATGTGTGGTAAAAGTACTTAAAAATTCTAATTCACACAAATTCACCAAATTGACATTCGTTCATTTTTCTGAAGAGATGTTCTTGCTGTCAAGACTTATAAGTTCAACGAAATTTTGCTTTTTGTCAATAGATGGCTCCAGCAGTAAGTGCTGGTCGATTCTGACAACTCCAAAATGTCATGACCCAAGCTTAGACATATGGTAAACAAAGCGTTTTGACACATTAGTAATTTTATATTGGCGTCATATACTTTTGGTTGTGTGAAAATGTCTGATTTTGTGTCAAATAATCATCGTTTGCGGGAAGTGTTGATTTTCTTCTTTCATTCGAAGAAAACGGTGAAGCGCATCGAGAGCTGTAAAAATTTACGGAGATACTTACTGCTGTAAGTGAAACAACGTGCCATGACTGTCTTCAAAGACGGTGATTTCGATGTTGACGATCGTCCGCATTAAGGAAGGTCAAAATCCTTCAAAGTCGCTGAATTGGAAGCATTGCTCGATTAGGATCCGTGCCAAATGCAAGAAGAGCTTGCTTCAGCCAAGCCATTTCCAAGCGATTGCAAGCGTTGGGAATGATTCAAAAACAAGGAACTTGGGTTCCCTATGATTTTATTTCCCTGTGAACAACTGCTCCAGCGGTAAAAAAGAGGGTGAGGGGTGATAAAAAATGGATTCATTACAGCAACTCAACCAGAAGAAAGTCGTGGGGACTACCCAGTCATGCCTTTGCGTCGTCGGCTCGGACGAATATTTACGCTGCGAAGGCTATGCTGTGTATTTGGTGGGACCAGGTCGGTGTTATTTATTATGAACTGTTGAAGGTCAACGAAACCATTACTGGGGAACGGTATTGGCTTTAATTGATGCGATTGAGTAGAACACTGCGCGAAAAACGGACACAATACGAGCAGAGGCACGAAAAAAGAATTCTACAGCATGAAAACGCTCGGCTTTACGTTGCCAAACCCGTTTAAACCAACCTGGAAACGCTCAAATGGAAAACCCTACCCCACCCGCCATGTTCCCCAGATATTGCGTCGTCCGATTATTACTTGGTCCCTTCTATGGGACATGGTCTGGCTGATCAGCAGTTCCACTCATATGAAGACATCAAAAAATAGCTTGATTCGTAGATAGCCTGAAAAGATAAACACTTTTAGCGTCCCAATATTCGAGCTCTGGCAGAAAGTTTTGAAAAAGTTGTTGCTAGTGATGGGCAATACTTTGAAAAATTCATTTGTAACCATTTCTTCACAATAAAGTTACATTTTCATTAAAAAATAACTTAGTTGCGCACCTAATAGAAGACATAAACAGCTCGTTGCGTATGCTTTTATCTATCCTACTATTTCGGGCTGTTTCCCTAAATCAAAAAGGCGTTTTTTTTTTTTCTTAAAATGTGACAAGGAATCCCTTTTTTAGTCTTCGATACATTATCTGGTGCACGCCGTAAACATAGTATCTGCAGAGTTATCAGTGACATCAGCTACTTAATTAGTCTTAGTCATTTCCTCTAACTTCCGCGGCGTTCTGAAGACATTCTTTCGAACATAATCTTGTAATTTACACGTTAATTGCTGCTCACCTCTTTCTACTGCAATGGTATAAGTGGTATGAATCCGTTAAATCTCGCAATCTCAATTCGTTTCGTTTTCAAGTATTTAAATTTCTGGGACCAAAAAATTCATTATCGTTCTTATTGGCCATAGCCCAATTTTGTCAAGCGGTCCGAAATCGGAGGTTATCTAAGTTTTGTAGATTGATTCATGAAAATTTATGTCATGCTCCACTGCTTTCATGTAAAATCAGGAAGTATTGCCTCATCGTGACATTTCACCCACAGAGAGGTGCACATATACACCCTCACAAGTGGGTGAAAAATCTCTCCAAGAACAAGAATTTCATGGTCGAAAAACTAGCGCTACTTAGTCACCACCAACATTGTTCGAAGTCGAACTCAATGTCAAAGACGAAGTGAAAGTAGCGCCACCTTCGCAGCAGCCTGGTATATAAGTTGAATAAATTTCATTCATTGATCAGAATCAGCTCAATTCATTTAGCGAACAGTTACTCACAAAACCTTTACAATCAACATGAAGGTAAGGTATTCTCAGCTTCCTTGTGATACTAAGAAGGATCACTGAATCATTTTTATTTCAGTTCGTCATTGCTGCCGTAGTCTTGTTGGCTGTTGCCATGGGAGTTCAATCATCACTTGTTGCTGGTATTGGCCATGGAGTCCACGGACTTGGACTTGGACTGGGTGTCAATGGACTTGGACTTGTTAACGGACTTGGTTTGGGTGTAAATGGTCTTGGTGTTAATGCTTATGGTCTTGGTGCTGCACATTTGGGTTCAGTTTGGTCTGGTGTCCCAGCAGCTGTTAACATTGCTGCCCCAACACTAGTTTCTCCTGCTCATGTGCCAGCTGCAGTTAATGTTGTTTCCAGCCCAGCTGCTTATGCTGTTGCCCCACAAGTTGCTATTGCTCCAGCTGCCGTTGCTACACATGCTGCTATTGCTGCCCCATTGGGTGCTCACGGAGCAAGCTATGTTGCTAAGACACGTGGTGCTGTCCACACCGCTCCATTAGCTGGACACATCCAATCTGCTGCTTCCATCAATGTTGCCCCAGCACCAGGCACCTGGTAAACCGGAAGAATACATTGTTACCTTGTAGATATGACTGCACTCTCCCCAGTAAGATGATTTTTGGCGTTTTTTTTTTTTATAATGTTTATTTTGCTTAATAAACAAAGTGACTTAAAAATTATCAAGATATTTGTACGTTGGTTGGGAAGAAAGCGCGTAGAGGTACAAGATTCAAATCAGAATCTTTGAAACAAAGAGTAGAAACCAGTTTAAGTTTTGTACCTTTCTGAACTCGCGGTGTAACAAAAGAATATTTCCTGTAATTAGTTTGGGAACAGGTCGCCTTATAAGCTAAGCACGAAAAGGCGTAGTATAGTAAAATCTGGGCAAAATAATTTTTTATTTTCATTCCCAGCTAAGTATGTTCACTTTGAACTTTGACTGCCTTAATTATGGCTTGAATTCGATTCTCATAACGATGCGTTAAGTTCACGACAAGTGCTTCATTTACCTCCTTAGTGGTGACTCCTCACACTGCATGTACTCGTATAATCTCTTATTTATACATAAAGGGCTCAATATCGGATAAAGGAGCAGCGGGAAAATTCGTGCTGCGAGCATCCATCCATTTGAAAATGAACTTCAAATTCTTGTTATCGGTTAAAAGAACAATTCATGGCACCTACTTCTTAAAAATGATATCATGTAAATGTTGACCACGACTACGTCTGAGGTGGTAAATTTTGAAGGTCCAATTTTGAGCGACTCGTTCGAGCATAACGACTGGTATCTCGCGGATAACACGAGTAATGTTGGCTTCTAAAACGTCAATCGTAGCTGGCTTATTCCAGAAGACCTGACACTTTACATATCTTCAAAGAAAATAGTTCAAAGGTGTGATATATAACGATTTAGGCAGCCAATTTACCGTACCAAAACGTAAAATTAAATGCTCACCAAAATGATTTTTCGACAAGTCAATTGTTTCACTCGCTGTATGGCTCGTAGCGCCGTTTTGTTGAAACTAGAGCTCATTGAGACCATGTAAACATGGCGCGATAATGGTTAACATTGAGGGTAACATTTTGATTTGCCTAATTTTTGAAAAAATATGGACCAATGATTCCACCAGCTCATAAACTATAAAGCCAGAAATGGGCTTCATCACAGAACAAAATTTCCCTATAAAACACCGGATTTTCATTGAGTTTTTCCAGAGCCCATTCACTGAAAATATGACGCAAATTCAAGTCACCTGGCTTTAATTCTTGCACAAGTTAAATTTGGTATGCTTTTAGGCCGAGATCCTCACGTAGAATACGAATATGTAAACTGGGACTCAAATTTGCGAATGGAATTGGCAATAGTCGTTTCCGTAGGTCGATTATGCACACCGTAAGTTCTTCGAATTGCACGAAAAACATTTCTCACAGAACGCTGATTTTCGTAATACAGCTGAACAATTTGGAGACGCTGTTGTGGTGTCAGTCTTTCCACGAGGATTTGTCAAATGATACTAAACAAAACTGAAAGCAGTTTGATAGAAATCACGCGTGATCTGTTAAAAAAAAGTCTGTTGAAAATCAAACCTAACTATGAATCACCCTATATATGCGCGTTTATCATTAGAAACAGACTTTGGTAAATATCAAATGTCTTGTGTTTCCATCAAGTGAACGAACGCAAGGCTACATTCCGTATCAAACCAACACCAAAGTTCGTGCCCCTCAACTAAGAAAAACGACAATGCAACGACAAGGACTGCGTCTGTTGAGGCCATCTTTGATACTCCACCTCTGTCACCGCAGCAAGCACAAGGATTCTGCATCTTGACACTCAATCAACATTCGCGAACGACTACTGACTCGGAATTTTTTTTTGATATAATTCCGCCCACGCACCGAAGGGATATAAATACCCTTTTAGTGGCTTTTCACCAGGGCGCGGGCGAGTGGTGTAGTAGTTTTGAAACTCAGGTGTTCGATATTTTTCCAGAGGTGGTTGTCAAACTATAGCCAGTGGGTCACACCACGGTCACCCTTGTAACAGGGATATTCTCAACGTCGCTAAGTATTATAGAATAAAAGCTCTACTGAAGTTTGGCATTGCAAGGAAGCAAAGTAACCGCCAGAAACTCCGCCAGAACCTCCGCTGAGCAAACGTCCTATAATTTCGGTTGACTTTCTGCGCCGGCCTGGGCGTTGTAAGGATTTTTTTTTTCTTGTCGCGTGCGCACTGCGATCTAAAAGGTAGTTTATGAGAAGTCATGAAGGGTGCTGCTTAGGATTACATTATAGATTGGAGGGGAAAAATTCGGAAATATTTTGGTTTTAAGACTCCAGCTGGGGTCAGACTTAGAATGTGAATGGGGAATGGATCTGGGCGATTTATAATCAGATTTGTTAGATGAGAAGTTGCTTCGTTTTCTTATTTCTATGCTTTCAATTGTGGATTGATCCGTTCATTTGCGGATCTGCATCTTTCCAAGGCTAAGGTTGGTGTTGGATGGGTTAACAAATTTATTCATTCATACATAGGCGGAAAGTTTAACTTGAAATTACGTTTATTTTTGTGGTGAGATGTTGGATATGTTGTGCAGTGTCTAATGGTGATGCCATACTTCTTTTTGATAAATTCAGAGATCCAGGCAATGTCTGCGTAATTCGGGGCGCCTTTGACGAGTTGGGTGGTGAACTTTTGAATCATTGTACGGAGTCATTCTAGCCTGCTTTGCCACTATGAAGATATCAACGTGGTGTTGAATTGTATGACAAGTTTCAGTGGAGCGGCAACAGGAGGAGTGGACGTTGTAGCAGTAATATCACCATTCAATGTTTGGATCGAAGGGCTGGTGCGAGGATCTTTATAGAGGGTGTTTATGGAGCAGTTGGTTAACCACAAGAAGACATGATGAAGACCAGAAAAAAAAGCAACACAAAAATAGGTGCAGGAAAAATAAATAAAAAATGCATTAAACGTACTATCGCGAAATTAATAGACTAGTAGGTCAACAATAAAAAAAGGCGCGTCAACGGTAACAATTGTTTGGGTAAGAAATTGGGTTATTGGATTGGAAGAAGTGAAATAATAATTCACAGTTAAGACGTAAATTAAGAGGGCGACTGAATACAGTGGCAGTTTGCACTGAATTGTGCAACAAAGGCAATGACATCCGAGTGTTTACCTAGAATGTGAGAAATCTGATAATTCCATATACCAAAGTAGGCTAGATGCCTATAAGTCGAAATCCTATGCAATGTGGACTACAATGAATACATATCCAGCGCATATTTGGATGGGGATTTGTTATTTGTAGCAGGTTTAAAGATGAACGCATGTTCTTCAGACATATAAACTACTGATGGTAATCCATGCCGGAAATAAATTTGCCATCACCCGCTTGTATTTACAAGCATGCCCCAATGAAGAGTAGGATTAGATAATTTATGAATACTTTTTGAACTGCTAGCTGATCTGATCAGCAGTTTTCCAAATACAATTTCAATATGATACTTCCGAAATTGACAACAAGCTGATTGGGTTCGTGGTCACTGCTTCCTCTTCCGAAAATTGTCGATAAAGAATTCCCGAAGATAGGTCAAAGTAGGAAGACATATTACCGAATCTTTTGAGGCCAAAAAAGTATTACACTGCAAATATTGTGCGACTTATTTAATGTTGTGCTCGATAATACTGTGGGCAATTCACATCAGGTGCAAAATATCTTAAAAATTTGTTTAGCTTCACGCAAATGTAGGTAATGTGGATATATTTGGGGCGCTTGTATCCTGCACACTTTTAGTGAGGCATCGGATTCAAAAGCAATATATATATTTGAGTTTATGTTTAAATGAGAGCCAAACAACGTATATTCTGCCACCAGCACCGACGCCTTAGGCGTAAGATGAAAATGGACAACTCTATTGAGATTGTAAAGGAATTTATTATTAAAGCTCTACAATGAACCCTAATAGCAATTCCAATGACTTACCTCTTTATCTTTTGGATGTAACATGTTGTACGTACAAATATAAATTATATAAATGCACAAGGTAATAGCTTTATGCCATAAATAAGAAATACATATGTAGGTACATAAAAAATAAATAAAAACAAATAAAAATAAAAAACATATAATTTAAAACGTAAAACAGATCTTGTAGATCAGATCAGAGAATAGTACTTGAGGTGCAATATTGTCTCCGCAGCGACCAAGCTAGCCCTTATTTAGTTAGAAGAGTTAACTATTGTACTGCTCGTATTTGGGACAAAATTTCTCCAGTCTTTTTCCGCTCTGCATTGATTTTAAAGTTTAACATCTGCAGCCTAGTTGCTTTTATCAGAGATGAATTTAGCGTTTTCAACTGATATGAGTCCTTTTCGTTGGTATTTATGTGAATTGGAACGTTCGGGTTATTTTGAATTTTGGTAAAAGCATTGGTGGAAAAATGTTGCTGAAGACTGGCAGCCATTGAGTTGGAGTGGACCTTATTGTTTTAGAGAGTAGGCGCATTACGATGTGGAATTGGCTATCAATTTTCGTTGCGAAGCACTGTTAAACCAAACTCCGTATTCAGCAGTTGAATAAATCAGTCCTAGAGTAGCAATTTGAACGGTTCTAGGTGACGATCACCAGGAGATAGACAATTTTTTGAAACATGTTGCACCTTGCTTTCAGCTTGGCTGCGACAGTGCCGTTTAAATGTAACTGATGTATCGATGGTCAATCCGAGATACTTGGGACCCTTATTAATTTGCAGGAGAGTACCAATGAAGTCAATGTCGAGCAGCATGTGCGCAAGTTGACTTTTCAGGTGAAAGCAGACTGACTCACTTTAAGCCGTGCTAAGTGTCAGCTCCATTTTGGCTAGATTATCCGCATTCGAAAATGTTTGGATGTAGTGTTTGAAATATCATGAGTATGTAGGTCGAAGAGGAGTGGAGCCCAAACCGATCCTTGTGGAAGGGCATCCTTGAGTTGTCTGGATTTTCTCGCGCTATTTTTGAGGTTGTTGATCAGGTTTGCTGTTGTTTGCAACGTACCGTCTTCAAGAGTTTGTAAACCATTCCAGTACGCCAAGCTGAATCATATGCAGCAGTCAGGTCTTCAAACACAGCGCCAGTCTCAAGCTTATTTTTAAAGCCATATTCAATAAAAGTTGTTAAGGCGAGGACCTAGTCAGTGCAAATACAAACGGAACCACACTTGTTCTAAAGGGATAACGCCGTTGAAAGGTACTTCAATTCTGTTGTATATTAGGTATACGAGGATTTTATAACATAGGCAATGGGTGGGAGAATGCTGTCGAAATTGTTTGCTGATTTGCCTGGTTCAAGTACCGCAATGATTCTTGACTTCTTGAACTCAATGCACGGATTACCGGATGATAAAACATTATTAAAAAAAAATTCATAGCCAGATCTTAGTATTATTCTGAATTTTTTAATAAATAAAGGATAGATTAGATATATAGGACCAACGGAATTTTTGTCCCAATTTCTAGGAAAGTTTGACGGAGAAAATCAGTTAAGACCTTCTGGACACTTTTTCTCCACGTTCGGCGACAACTGGATAAAGCGAAGAACTGATCTGGATTGTTGTCGCGGTTCCAACGTCTAGAGTGGAAGATTCCTCTGTCTTTGGCATCGAAATCAGTGTCAGAGGATTTATGTCAGCCTATTCTATCAGCTTTACACCGTTATCATCTTCCACGTGCTATCTCCAGAGAATGTAGTGGCTGTTAAAATCTCCGGTTTTTTCGTACAGTAGAATCATCTGTATAGGCCAGCAACTCCTGTGAGGCTTGTTAGCATTTTTAATGTTACTACAATGAGCACTTTTTCACTTTCTTTGTTTTCAATCAGGCTCACATTTTCGACTGAAGACCTGAGCTACGAGTATGCTATGCCGAATGCATGGTGATAGAGGGCCCATTTTAAGGAGAAACTGTTTAATTTCACGAAACGACATAGCTGAATAATTTATGCAGTGAGTAGATTACTAGAGACAAACTAGTTTGGGCGCTGAATAGCTTCGAACCACGCGAGTCTACTGGTCGGTCCGATCGGTATAATACCGGCCGAACTACAAAGATCCTCAGAATATCCTAAGGAGCTGTGTAGAACTGATTCACATTCCACTGTCATGGAAAGAAGCCAATGTAGTCTTCATTCCCAAGGCCGGAAAACGCTCTCATGTTATTCCAAAGGACCTCAGACCTATAAGTCTATCATCTTTCTTCTGAAAACTCTAGAATGACTGATTGATTTCCATAATCGAGCTTAAATTTATCAAAACTTTTGTCAATGGCTCAACATGCCTACTGGGAAAGAAAGTCGGCGGAAACGGCTCTGCATTCGCTGACTGACTGACTGAACGCTCCCTACAATATAAAGAGTAGACAATGGTTACTTTCCTGGACATAGGGGGCACCTTTAATAATGTCAACACATCCGCAATCACAACTGCGCTCTCACATCTGCAGGCAGATGACTCACTCACTCACAGTCTTATGCTAAATAGCAGGATAATCTGCTCCAAACTGTGTGGGACTTCTGCTAAAAGATGTGTCAGCAGAGGTTTAGTGTTTTCCGCTATAGCAACATATCTGGGTCCCATTTTTCATAGGATACTAAACTAGAAACCTTATATCGCTTCATTCACTTGTAAAAAAAAAAACATTTGAAACAAATCGGACCTTCAACCTCTAACCGTTAAAAATTTTGGTCATAAGACCGATGACCTACGGTATGGTTGTCTGGTGGACGGCCTTAGACAAAGCAGTCAACTGCAGCAAATTAGGCAGTGTCCAAAGAATACCATAGCATGTCCACTCCCTACGCGGCTTTAGACATTCTGTTTCACTTGACACCCTGCAACATCTTTTGCAGGCAAGAAGTTGCTATTGAACTTTTATGCAGGCTTCCCCTCTAGATCCTTCTGGGAGGAAGATGCTTTCATGGAGGACAAGTCTATACACTTCTACATAGATGGATCTAAAACTGATAGCGAGGTTGATGGCGGTGTTTTCTCGGATAAGCTAAATCTAAGCCTCTCCTTCCGTCTTCCAAATCACTGAAGATGGTTTCAAGCCAAAATTTTGGCGATTAACGAAGCTCTGTCCTGGATGTGGAAAAAAGTGATATAAGCAAAGGATATCCTTGGACTCGGTCTCACAAAGCCGCTCTTGAATGCCGTTCATCTCTTATGGAGATGGCAGAGCAGTTCAACCTACACTTTTGTTGCTAGGAACAACAACCACTCTATCTATTCTACCGAAAAAGGGTACCAATAGGCCTAAGTGGGTTGGTTCTCCAAGCGCCACTCACACCTAACCTAAACTTATGCAGTTATATTCTTGCAGGTGTACCACATGTATGTGATTTTCTTTCAATGTCCTGTGTAAATGTTCACACTTAACTCTGCTGATGCCTTTAATATTTAATTAGCAGATACGGACAGAATGTTCTATATTTCTAGTAAAGCGATGCAATTAAGTGCCGTTGGCGTGAGTGAGCAAAGATGCAGGTTTCATATAAGAGGTTTTGGATATTAATGCGTCGGGTGGTAATGAGTTTCTACTTGTTACAATTGCTGGGATAGACTTTTATCGATATCCAGGGTCCACAGCGAAGAGCTTCCCTATTCTTCTATTCTTAATCTATGGACTAAAAAGAGAACTAAGTAGCAAAAGCCTATCTAGAAAAACCACAAAAAGACCATACAAATCATAGACATCTTTGTTGGGTTATACGGCACAGGCATCTCTTTCCCTTAAATGGTTTTTTGAGGGTGGCTATAGATCAGTAAAACGATATTACTTCAATCCAATTTATCTGAACAACACAGTTACAGCGGTTAATACCTGCTTAAATTAATTAATTAGGAATGATCCAAATGTTGAACTGGTTTCTTTTCTTGATTTTATCTCTCCACAGAGCAGCACTTTGGTTGTGTATTTCGACCTTCATCAGCGGTCAATTTATTTACTTTCTTTAAATTTGTTTACAAGCACATTGATATTGTTTCCCAGTTTGTTTATTTAATTAAACTAATTTTTCCCTACTGCCTGTGAGACTGAAGCATGATATAAGAGCGGTGTGAAGAAGTACGAAAAACTTAACAAGGTTATATTGATACAGTTTACAATGTACCTGGAGCTGGGGCAACATTGATTGAAGCAGCAGACTTGATATGTCCAGCCAATGGAGCAGTATGAACGGCACCACGAGTCTTAGCAACATAGGTAGCTCCATGAGCGGCCAGTGGAGCAGCAATAGCAGCATGTGGGGAAACAGCATAAGCAGCTGGACTGGAGACAATATTCACTGCAGCTGGTACATGAGCTGGAGCCAGCCAAGCTGATCCAACTCCAACACCATGACCATGAACACCAAGACCATGTCCAAGTACAAGTCCGTTAACACCGAGTCCATTTACGAGTCCAATACCATTAACTCCATGTCCAAGACCATAGGCGCCGTATCCTAAGCCACTAACTCCATAACCAAGACCAGCAACTCCGGCAACAAGTGATGATTGAACTCCCATGGCAACAGCCAACAAAACTACGACAGCAAAGACGAACTGTAATAAATGTATACATATGAGCGATCCTTCTTGATATCCGCAGGAAGCTAAGGATTCTTTACCTTCATGTTGAATGTAAAGGTTTTGTGGATAACTGTTTGTTAAACGAATTTAACTAATTCTGTTTGACAGTCGAAATTCATTCAATTTATATAGTAAGCTGCGACTGGCGGAATGTAACTTTCACTTCGTTTTTGACATTGAGACAGATTTAATAGTTGAACTCGAATTTGAGTGCACTTAAGCTATAATGATAACGAAACAACAATATCACTTACAGTTTAGCTGAGTGTAGAATACGGCCTCACATGTATGACAAAATGTTCCCTCATTTTATCTTCGTATCAGAATAAGCACGATCATTAGTTCATTAGTTCTACCGACAATCTATCAAAAAGCAGCACATTCCACGTTTATGCTATTACCATGAAATAAATCAGCTTTGTATGAATAAGTTTCTTGGCTGAAATATCTTTATTTTCGAAAAATAAATCGAAATAAAAAGGGCCAGAACCTTAGTCTTAATTTGAACTTATAACCCTGATAAATATCATTCATCGCTGATGTGCTCTCCTCTATGGCTTGCTACTGTGTTATATCAGCTAATGAACATAGTCCACATGGTTAGAGAAACGATTTTTAAAAAACGAAAGCCAATTGATGCAGATTAAACATCTTTCTTAGTAATATTAACTGGTCGTTATATTTCCTCAATAATGACATGGATGCCGATGCTTATAGGATCACAAACACCATTCTCTTTGAAATAAGATTCTTTACCGCACATCTAATGAAGGCTATTAAATCAGGAGTAACTATTTTCCGGATTTTATAAGACCAATCCAATAGAAGAAACCAAGAAAAAAAAATCCAAACGAAAACTGCAGCGCCTTTCTTAAACCTATAAGTATTCCATAAGAATAAGAACTTATGAAGAAAATAATATAGTGTCCCAAAGGTAGTGTATATTTTTTTTTTTTTTTTTTTTTTGTTCATACTGATCTTTAGAAATTTCATCTAACCCTTCATTCCATTTATAATGTCATTCCAACTATTAGTTTTCCGGATAAACCCGATCTGCTTGTTGCGCATCGTGTATTTCTAGATAATGTCGTCTTATGTATTTAGCTGCAAGAAAACGAACAGAATTTATACTTATGTATACAAGTCCGTTGGTCCAAATGACAGATAATATGGCTCTCATTTTTCTAAAGAGAAGTTATTTTTCCCTGAAAAAAATCACTGTCTAAGCTTTTCAATTAATCCTGTTTTAAAGTACTCTTGCCAAAAAGATTTAAAACAGAATTTTTCCAGACCGTTTTTAACTTCTTTCCTTCTCTATGGTCCTATAGATCCATTCCACTTTTCAAGGTCATGGAAAGGCTGACAAACCTAGGTAGCTATTTCCTAAAATATCTCGAAGCACGAAAACTTTTCACCGGCCATTAAGTTATTTTGGATGGTTTTAAGTCTAATATGCTGAAATTAAAAGCTGACGTGCCGCAGGGCTCCGTTCTGTGTAAGACAATCTTTTCAATTTTTATTGATGATCCCTCGTTTGCTACTTTTAATTTAGTTTTCAATTGTTGAAATACACTCCGCTTTTCATATTTGTTTTTGGATTAACATTACATAAGTACCTACACTAACTGTATAACTACAATAATTGGGAACTATCAACCAACGATGGAATCACCATATAATCCATGTCTGTAAAAGTACTTTTTCCTCAAGTAATGGAAGAGATGCTAAATCCCTTTTACTCTGAGCAATTATTCACTATAAGTGGAGTAAAATGCCCGCATCTTGTTAGAGGCACTCCCGAAAAATGTCTGCACTTGTTACATAGGATTCAAAAACGTCCGTCATAAGTGACAAGAATGATCCCTAATGAACTGACAATTACCAACAGCAGCGTAATATATCATAACCTACTTTACGTTACTCTATTGTTATTTCCAGTATCAGTACTCCAAGAAAGCTAGTTCCATAACATCAATCATACAACTGGCTATCTAAAGATGTCCATCAGCTCACCGCCAAGCCCATCTTCGAATATACAATACTCTGAAATATTTTGATTTTTTTAAAGCTGATCGCTTATTGAATAACCTGTCGAACCCTTTATTTAGTTGACATTGTAATCTGCAAACATTCAAAACCAAAGTACATCAGTATCTCCGTTTTTTCTCCTTAAATCTCCTTCACCCATAATGACGATAATAACAAAAAATATGTCGCTTTAGCCAAGCCAGTGGAGGTTTCTTTAGATCTTCAAGTTTTTTCCAAAAGGCAATGCCACTGGCTTTCAGTACTTACTGGAATATTAAGGGGTTCTCAATCGGCAAAGACTCTGTTCTAGCCAATTGATGTTAAATTTTCTCTCCTCTTTCACGTTGAGGACATTCATCATGCTGGAAGTATTCCTTATGTCGATGGCAATATAATAAATCTTATTGCCGATTGATTGGCAGGAAATAGCCGAAGCAACTCTAGGCTATCAGCCACCCCCGACAAGAAATCCATGGTATGATGACGAGTGCATGCAGAAGAAGAAGGCAACAGATTAAGCTAATAAGAAGACGTTTTAAGGAAAAACCTTGGGTAACGAAGGATGAGTACAGAATCAAAAGGTGAGAGGAGAAAAAGCTTTTGCAAATAAAAAAAGAGCCTTCCAGTCTCCCAGCTTTAGGATATCGAAGAGTGCAGGAGTAGTAACAAGATGTGAAATTTTATATAAAAAAAACCCTGGCTGCAAGCTACAGACCACGAGCTCAGGGCCCTCGAAACACTGAGGGTATTATTGTCACCAGCCCGCAGGGAACTGTGGATGTATTTAAGCAGCATGACCATGAGAGAGTAACAGAGTATGAAAAAAACTAAACTCCAGTCGATCAAGTAATTCCCCTACCCAGCCATTAAAAAGCTGATTAACAAAAAGGCCTGACGACTGGACTATCAGCTCTATCTGCGACATCTTTAAGAAAGGTGATCCTATGTCTTTTAAGACTACCGAGGCAAATCCCTGCTTAACTTGGCCTACCAAATCTTATTTAGAGTACTGTGTGAACGACTAAAGCCGTTTGGCACCACACTCATCGGCACCTACCAGTGTGGCTTCCGAACCGACAAATCGACGATAGACCAAATCTTTACACTGCGGCAAATTCTGGAAAAAACCAACGAGTTCCAAGTCGATACTCTGGACTGAGGGACAGTTGAAAGGCCGTAGACTTCCTAGAGATATCGGGAAGTATTCGTTTGGTCTGCCTGCATCCCGGGAAACTATGCCATCTGCAAATGTGCTCATATGAGGCCCAACTGTCAATGGAAGCCTTAGCCGAGGACGCAGATAGAGCCAATGTAGGTTTGGGCCCTGAAAAACTCTGCTCTGAGTTTATCGGCGATTTCATTTCACGTGATTCTATTGTGACTTCGGACCCAGACACGATTCAGTGAATTTAGGATTCCGACTGCGTTCATTAAAGTTTTGCATTCTCGAACTAGCTGGAAAGGCACCGATGCCACATGGGTTTTGGGGCCGTCCATGAAAACCCGGCTACATTTCTTTCCTGGCTCAGATTCTTGGGAGCAGAGAAAGTAGATTTTGTATTTTTTTTTTCTCAGAAGGAGATCTGATATCATCGCATCAGACGGCAGGTCCATAAGACCAGAGTCAAAAGAAAGTGCGTGTTGTACCAAATACCACTTCTTTTAAAACGGAATATGGGTTTGAGATTCATGAATCCATCCAAAGCAGAGCCAGGTATGCTAGTAAAAGTCTCCATGCAGCCCAGACAGATCATTCCTGAGAGTCTGGTTAAAACGAAAATGACGTATTTTGATGTATATAATTGGCCTTACCATGGCCATGTAGATCCAAATGACCTTTATCGGTGACAGGCCCCATGTCGAAGGTCGACAACAACGCCTTAGAAGCTTTCGACGTAACATATTTAGTCCATAGAAGTTTGTTATCCACGATTATACCCAAATAATTAAAGTCCTAGGAGAATAGGATGGTGATATCTTTAAGCACTACATCAGTCACACTAGTCAGCTTTCTCCTCCTCGTCCATTTCTAGTGCATCAATCGTAGATCACGACAAGGGCAGAGAGTAACTAGACACGATTCAACAGATAGTGTATCTACTATACATCATCCGCGTATATCCGTGTATAGACGCTATAACTATTAAACGCATGAAGCAGAAAGTCAGTAGAAATAGTGGAGACAGAACGCCGCTTTACAGCCAACCCCCCTTTACCCTCCCTATCACATATTGGCCGCAGTCAGCATCCACAATCAGTATCTATAAAAGCCAATGAATCGTCTATACCCCACTTATCCTGCAATAAAGTGACACTTATAGATCTTTGTGGGAATGCTTTGACAGAAAATAGAGAGTAATGCACAATTATTTATGTTCTACATCGACTTTATATAACAATGTCATGATCAATCAAAAACAATTTACGAAATGATTAATATTTTACCAAATATTAAACAAGAAAGTTGGTTATATCCAAAATTTAAAGAAAAAAAATGCAATTCTAATTAAAAAGAATTAATCCGCACTATTCAATAGTGATAGTTGCTAGCTGGTTTGAGTTCTGGAAATGACCGAAATTCTCTTCATATTTTTTCCTTTCCAAAGGCTCTCTAGGATACCAATCCGTAGGTTTAATACATCGTTTCCACCGCTCTTTTAAAACTCCTCTTGTCTTAATAAGCTTGAAAATGCAATAACCAGGAATCAAAACTATCGGTAGTAGGCTACATATGAGCACCGTCATCGCCGTAGACGGAATATAATATTCCTTATAGTATCCAAGCACTAGAGTAAATAGCACCGCTAATATCTAAAATAAATTTAATAACGATTTAAGTCATAATTAAGGTCACATATCTCACCGAGCCCACTAACAGACAAACCGGTGTCACAAATCTAGACATGTCCACCATCCAAATAGGTAAAGTTCGGCCAATCATATACTTTAAGTCTCTTTGAAATCGTTCACGTCCATAGATCCAAAAAGCCACCAGCAATAGTAGCAAGTTCAGAATGGTTTGTGGCACCAAAGAAAATTGCGTCAGCAATTCAAAGACTGTTACTTGGAACTGCAAAATTAGACCATTGAAAAATATTCGACCCATGTCTAATAAAACGAGCATACGTTTAAGCAGAAATATAGAGAGACCGCGACTAAGACTGCAACTGTCCCAAGAGTCACTTTCTTCTTGCATGTTCTGAGTTTCTCAAATTCATCGAAGAGAGATGTCAACACCGAAAGTAGTTGCACAATCTAAAAGAAATTGTCAATTCGTATCACTTCGTCTATATCATATGGCGTACCATTAAGTTCAAAGATCCCAAAGTTATCATGACAAGAAAGATCACCGTCCAAACGTTGGATGCCTCTATGAACGTGAATGCAGATGGAGCTGCCATCAAATCCATCCATTGGGTAAAAAACTGATTATAGCCCATTGTATCCAGATTATGACGGCCTAAACGATAGAAAAGAAACAGGAATAACCACTTTTCCTTCATAATGCCCACCTTAAGCATACTCCGTAAGTTACTAGTTATAAATATTGACATAAAAGCTAATCCGCTAGTTACACCACATTGTGCCAGACCCAGTAGCCAACTGTATTTGAGTATGTCGGTCTTGAAGTCATTGAAACTGGCCATGGTGAGCAACGAACCCCAACCGGGACTTAGCGCGGATACAGCAATACATGGCACAATAATCCAAACACCGGCAATATCTTTTCTTGGCCAGAAAAATAACTTTGTGTCCTTTAATGCATTTGGTAGAAGTGCAAAACGAATCAAGCAAACCCCCATCAACCAAATGAACATCAGAAAGGAGTATCGCAAGAATCGGCCAATCTAGATTGGAAAAATTTTAGCTCGTCAATGATTTTCAAAAATTTATGCAAATCCCTGCCCATAGTAAAGGTGTGCTAAGTACAGTCGCAACTATGGCCCAAATTAGCAAAATAGCAACCGAAAGTTCCCAGGGGAAATTCCGATCAGGATGATCTGTTGTGTCCTTTATACGTAGGTTACCCCTGCCAAAAAAAAGATGGTTATGCATAAATTCATTGTTCCTTTCGTTCAATAATTTTACCTAAAAAATTCTATAGACGGTATTTGAGTAATCTGAGGACTAACTAAATGTTTTACTGGAGAAGACCATGGTCTTGATGGACAAGGCTACAACATAACAAGCACATGAATACTCGTTAATTACAAAATCGACAGATTGATAAAATAATTACTGAAGTTGCATTTTCAATTAACTTCATCCAGAAAACAGAACGTTCGCAACTCCACGGCAGTGGAGATTCAAAGGAATGAAACAAATAGAATACAGGCAAGGCAGCAAAGAAGCTGAAACAAGAAAGTGTCGTCAAGTTAACCGCCAGCGATAGGTATCCAATGCCTAAAAATTCAAATCATTAGACTGCACTCATTATATCTGAATAACTTACCTTTAAAAAGCGGTGAGACCCGAAAAGCTGATATGAAGCCAGTGCCAGAGAATTGTCCTAAAAATGACTGAATGAAAATAACTGGAATTACACATGTGACCAAGACGATTAAGTACGAAATTATTCCATAGACTGAAATGAGAAACGAAAACGAATAATAATGTAAAAGCCTGTTAGTAGATGTTTATCTATTTTAGTGGAAAGTAGCCAAATAAGCCACCACAGCTCCCTCTATCACTGAAAACTTTTTCAATCCTTTCCTTCCTATGTATGCTCTCTCATCCCCACTATCATCGGGGTTTGGACTTAGCATTAAAAAAGCCCGCTGCAACTGAAAGCAAATGCACTGCTAAGAACTGTAAAGATGGAGAGCATCTTCTCAACCTTAACCTTGGCGAACAGGCAATTCATTGTTTCGTGAAAAAGTTTTGATCTTAAGCCATCAACTAGATAGAAATTGGTGCGAATGAAGAATACATAACTGCCGTAGTGGCCAGTATCGAAGAAGATCCAGAAATGTCAATTCGGCGCGTATATCGCCAGAGAGCCTATCTGGCTTATTTTGGGGTAAGATTGGGGCCTACAACCATATAAAATTGTGCTAACGCAAGAATTTAAGCCGGACGATCATAGGCAATGCCGTGAGTTGACTTATTGGGCACTGGAAATATTGGCCGGAAATCCGGGTTTTAACCAAAAAATCATCTTCTCGGACGGGGCCCAGTTTTGGCTTAGCGGATATGTCACCAAGCAAAATTGTCGTTACCAATTTTTTTTTTTTTTTTTTTTTTTTTTTTTTTCTCACGGTATCTCGCGGATAAAACGAGTAATGTTGGCTTCCAAAGCGTCAATCGTAGCTGGCTTATTCCTGAAGACCTGAGACTTTACATATCCCCTACGAAAATAGTCCAAAGGTGTGATATCGCACGATTTAGGCGGCGAATTTACCGTAGCAAAACGTGGAATTAAGTGCTCACCAAATTGATTTCTCAACAAATCCATTGTTTCACGCGCTGTATGACTCGTAGCGCTGTCTTGTTGAAACCAGAGCTCACCGAGATCATGTGCTTGAATTTCAGGATGCACACAGTCGGTTACCATTGGCGCGATAATGGTTACCATTGGCTGTAACATTCTGATTTGCCTCATTTTTGAAGAAATATGGACCAATGACTCCACCAGCCCATAAACGTTGTTTTTAATGGATGTTATGGTAGGTCTTGGTACTTTTCGGGCTACTTATCAGCCCAAATATGGCAATTTTGTTTATTATCGTATCCATTGAGCCAGAAATGAGCTTCATTACTGAACAACATTTCACGATAAAACATCGAATTTTCATTGAGTTTTTCCAGAGCCCTTTCACTGAAAATATGACGCAAATTCAAGTCGCCTGGCTTCAATTCTTGTCCAAGGTAAATTCTGTATGCCAATATGAATACGCCAAGCCAAGGTGCTGAGAACGACGACAAGTCGATTCGTCACGGTCTTTGCGTACACTCTCAGCTACAGCTGCTATAGTCTCTTCACTTCATGCTGGAAGTGGTCTAACCGGTGAAGTACCATCCACTTATGTAAATTGGGACTCAAATTTGCGAATGGTATTGGCAATAGTGGTTTGAGAAGGTCGATTATGTGCACCGTAAGTTCCTCGGTGCGAAAAAAAAATCTCTCATAACGCTGATGTTCGTAATACAGCTGAACAATTTGGAGACGCTGTTGTGATGTGAGTCTTTCCATGATGACTTGCCAAATGACACTGAACAAAATTGACGAAGCAGTTTGATAGGAGTCACGCGTGATCTGTCAAAAAAAAAAAAAAAAAAACGATAAATCACCCTATACATGCGTGCTTATCATTAGAAACAAACTTTGGTACATAACATAGTCTTGAGTTTACATCATGTGAATGTACTCACCGCGACATTCCGGATCAAACCAACACCAAAGCTCGCGCCCCTCAACTAAGAAAAACGACAATGCAACGACAAGGACTGCATCTGTTGAGGCCATCTTTGGTACTCCACCTTTATCACCGCAGCAAGCGCACAGATTCTGCATCTTGACACTCAATCAACAATCAACCAGACTGATTACATCGCGATCAGTTACTGACTCGGACTATTACCTTGTTGTAAACAAATAACGAACAGGGATATTCTCAACGTCGCGTCCCTAAGAATTGTAGAAGAAAAGATCTACTGAAGTTTGACGTTGCAAGGTAGCAAAGTAACCGCCAGAAACTCCGCTGAGCAAACGTCCTATAATTTCGGTTGACTTTCTGCGCCGGCCTGGGCGTTGTAAGGATTTTTTTTTTCTTGTCGCGTGCGCACTGCGATCTAAAAGGTAGCTTATGAGGAGTCATGAAGGGAGTTGCTTATGGATATATTATAGATTGGAGGTGAAAAATTCGGAAATATTTTGGTTTTAAGACTCCAGTTGGGGTCAGGCTTAGATTGTGAATGGGGAATGGATCTGGGCGATTTATAATCAGATTTGTTAGATGAGAAGTTGCTTCGTTTTCTTATTTCTATGCTTTCAATTGTGGATTGATCCGTTCATTTGCGGATCTGCATCTTTCCAAGGCTAAGGTTGGTGTTGGATGGGTTAACAAATATAGTCATTCATAGGCGGAAAGTTTAACTTGAAATTACGTTTATTTTTGTAGTGAGATGTTGGGTATATTGTGCAGTGTCTAATGGTGATGCCATACTTCTTTTTGATAAATTCAGAGATCCAGGCAATGTCTGCGTAATTCGAGGCGCCTTTGACGAGTTGGGTGGTGAACTTTTGAATCATTGTACGGAG
The DNA here is from genome assembly GCA_907269105.1 of Volucella inanis. NCBI lineage: Eukaryota > Metazoa > Arthropoda > Insecta > Diptera > Syrphidae > Volucella > Volucella inanis. The sequence continues at coordinate 22,165,000 of OU026157.1, forward strand.
TCGTTCCAGCATGCTTTTCCACTCTGAAGATGTTAACGTCGTGTTGAATTGTATGACAAGTTTCAGTAGAGCGGTAACAGGAGGAGTTGGCGTTGTAGCAGTTATATCACCATTCAATGTTTAGATCGGAGGGCTGGTGCGAGGATTTGAAGGTTGGGAAACACAAATATCGTGTATCTTTATGGAGCGTGTTTATGGAGCGGTTGATTAACCACAAGAAGACATGATGAGGACCAGGAAAAAAAAAACACAAAAATATATGCAGAGAAAATAAATGCATTAAACGCACTATCGCGAAATTAATAGACTAGTAGGTCAACAATAAAAAAGGCGCGTCAGCGAAGATTCTTAACTGGAAGAAGCGAAACAATAATTCACAGTTAAGACGTAAATTAAGTGGGCGACTGAATACAGTGGCAGTTTGCACTGGACTATGCAACAAAGGCAACGACATACGGGTGTTTACTTAGAATGTGAGAAATCTGATAATTCCGTATACCAGGGTAGGCTAGATGCCTGTAAGTCATGAAGACGGCACTGAAAAAAAAAAACGATCACAATGGCGGCAGTCAGCTCATATTTGGTTGGAGATTTGTTATTTGAAGCAGGTTTAAGGATGAACGCATGTTCTTCAGACATATAAACTACTGATGGTAATCCATCCCGGAAATAAATTTGTCATCAACCGCTTATATTTAGAAGCATGCCCCAATGAAGAGTATGATTACGGAACTAATGAATACTTTTTCGAACCGTCAGCTTTCCAAATACAACTTCAAAATGATACTTCCGAAACTGACAACAAGCTGATTGGTTCGTGGTCACTGCTGAAAGCGTTACTTCTGCAGACTCGCAAAATACGATGATGACGAACTTAGAGTAACATTACATGCTACCGATGAAAATGGAATCAATCAAGTGAAACGAATTCGCAGAAGCTGATGGTTTTCAAAGCGGAATAAAAATCTAGTGAGGCGTATGGATCAGCTCATCTGAAAGACGGCATCTCAGCACTTCCGCTTCCGAAAATTGTCGATAAAGAATTCCCGAATATAAATCAAAGCAGGAAGACACATAACCGAATCTTTTGTGGCAAAAATAAGTATGATACTGCCATGGATATATTCATCGTGAGGTTTGATTTATAATGTAAAGCAAAATACATAAATTTGAAAGTTAACTTAAAATGTTTACTATCGATTAAAAGAACATTTCATGGCATTTGCTTCTTGAAAATCATATCATGTAAATGTTGGCCACGACTACTGTGGAGGTCTATTCGGAAGGTCCAACTTTGTGCGACCCGTTCGAGCACAACGACTGTTATCTCGCGAATAACACGAGTAATGTTGACTTTACATATCCCCAGAGAAAATAGTCCAAAGGTGTGATATCGCACGATTTAGGCGGCGAATTTACCGTAGCAAAACGTGAAATTAAGTGCTCACCAAAATGATTTCTCAACAAGTCCATTGTTTCACTCGCTGTATGGCTCGTAGCGCCGTCCTGTTGAAACCAGAGCTCACCTAGACCATGTGCTTGAATTTCAGGAAGCAAACAGTCGGTTAACATGGCACGATAATGGTTACCATTGGCTGTAACATTCTGATTTGCCTCATTTTTGAAGAAATATGGACCAATGATTTCACCAGCCCATAAACCATATCATACCGTTGTTTTTAATGGATGTAATGGTAGGTCTTGGTAATTTTTGGGTTGCTCATCAGCCCAAATATGGCAATTTTGTTTTTAACGTATCCATTGAGCCAGAAATGGGCTTCGTTACTGAACAAAATTTCACGATAAGACATCGGATTTTCATTGAGTTTTTCCAGAGCCCATTCACTTTAATTCTTGCACAAGTTGAATTTTGTACGCTCTTAGGCGTAGATCCTCACGTAAAATACGCCAAATTATCGAATACGCCAAGTCAAGATGCTGAGAACGACGACGAATCGATTCGTCTTTTTTTTTAGTTCGTATTTCGCGTTCGCTTTTTGCAACTGTAAGTGTAGCTGTGTTTTATCTTTCAATGTAGCTATTCTACAGTTTGGAGGTGCTGGTATGTGTTCCTTGTGAAACTCCAGCCTTATTTTCTCTGAGTTCTGGCTAGGAACTACCTTGTTTGATCTTAAAATATCTATTCGTAAGATGACTCTAGTACTTCAGTACACATGTTTGGAGAAAGTGGTTTTATTTTGTTAAGGAGGTCCGGGTGCCAAACATTGTCAAAGGCTTTTGCGACATCCAGAATTATGGCTGAGCAAATCATTTTATTCTCCAGAGCTTTTCCGATGACGTTAGTAATCTGATGTAATACTTGTTCATAATACAGTTCTGGAACCATATTTTGTCCAGTTTTGAATAGGTTTAGACTCTTTAGGAAAAAAGTTTCGAATAGTTTACACATTATCACGTCTGAAACTTTCCAGTGACAGAGTTTGTTAAATCAGCCTTAAAGATACGTTTAGTCTTTTTTTCGGATTAAATATAGATTTTTCTGAAAAATTAGTCAGCTATTTACATGTTATTCACATTCATTTAAACTTCAGAGTCAATCCAACACAAAAACATTTGTTTAGAGTTAGATTTCCCTTCTTTAGCATACAACACAAAAGTTTATACCACACCTTATTGGGCTTGGCATGTTCAATTACACATCCCAATATTCGTAGCTAATATGCGTGCGTTTTAAGTGCAAGGCATGTGAGAAACATTCCAAACAATATTCTTAAGTAAATATTATACGTTCATAAAATAAAAAAATCTGTCGCGGAAAATTTAACTAATCAACTAGCACTTCACTTAATCACAAAGAATTTGAAGGACACCTTAATGCTTTATTCAAACTTCAAACTTACTTCCATACATTCGAATAATGATTGAAAACATTGAGAACACAGAATCCACTTTAAAGCCATGTCCAATGCATGCAAAGAAGAAATCCATAGGTGATTTCCATTTTTCACGACTCTTATCATGATTAAAAGGATTCGAGCTTGTCTGGTACAGTGTTTCGATAACCATTTTTAACTATCTGAAAGACCACTATCACTTGCAACTGTTTGTTGTCACACAACACGGAAGACTATCTGCAACTGACTCCAATTCATTGTTGAACAGAGACTCTCTATAGTCAAAATAATGAAATAATATGTTAAAGTTGGAAATTATAGTACAACGCCTTTCAAGCGGTTCCCTCCCCATTTTTCTATAGACTGGAAAATATTAAGGATACAGCACAGTCGCAAGGAATGGCTTTTAATTAAAGTTCTACAGTAATTGGAGAGAGTTAAACTTGCCATGCATCAGCTTTATCCTATTATAAGCTCTGGCTTTAAATAGAGTTTGTCAGAACCAATTGTGTTAGGCTATTTATAGGAAATGGTCTAGTGGGTCCATTGTGCCCTTTCAAAAGAGAATGAAGATAGACTGATTGCTTGGAATCATCAGGAGATTTTTCGCTTTATGAAGAAATAACTGGTCAGAGTCCTCAAACGTTTTTTCATATAAACTATACGGGTGGACTCTATTCCGTTCTTGGCCCTGTAGTTTCTGCAGAAGTCGTTGTAGTGCTAAGTGTTTAACATGGATGCCGATATGCCCGGTAATGATACACGTGCATCGCCGCACTAAAATCTAACTACAAATTGTGATTTATTTTCCCTGTATGACGATGAAAGGGTCCTTGATATTGTCGTGGAAGAAATTCATTTTCTAGCTAGGTTATTATCTCTTTCACTGGATCTCAAAATATTTTCCTAAACTATGTCTATGAGTTCTTAATTCACGAAATTCCCGTATATTTCTACAATTTTTGGTTCGCTTATTGCGGAGACCCTTTACAACTGCCTCACTGCCCCATTTGACAGCAATTCTTACCGGCAATATCCTTTTCTATTATAGTTTTTGGAGCCTGTATAATAATTTAGTGTTCATTTTGGCTTGGAAGACAAAATATTTATCCTCTATTCTAAAGGAGTGCCCAACTCTAATAGTTTGGTAGATCGAATGTATGACAATTCTGTTCATTCGTGCTGATGATTTGTTTTTTTCTTCACTTATTCTTGATCTGATAAAGGTTCTCCTGTCAAAACATGACTTCGGAATCTTGTAAAAAATATTTGATTAATCTTTCTCCCGATGAAAGGTTATGAAGATACAGCCGAAGTCTGCGGGTAACCAAACGTTTTCTTGACGCAGTTCAAGCAGCATCTTTGGGTCCTGAACTACTGCAATACAAATGCTACGGGATGAGATATATCACGGTATTTATTACTGCTAACCTGTTGACATTTGGGGCAAGTAGAGCTCCCTTGAAGCTCCAAGACTATTCTGCAAGAGTGTAAGGCTATGTTTGCTTTCTTGACAAGTCCTTCGATACTCTCTTTTCATTTCAGTTTGCAATTTAAAGTCAAACTTAAAAACCGTAAACGTCGAAGCTCAGTTCGCTTAATGAAAAGAACTACCTACAGAAGACGATTGATTCGATAAGTCCACAAAGGTTTCTCTATGAGCTCGTCTTGGAAAAATTTATCTTTTAATTTAGCTGCTTAGAAACCCCATCTTATGTGGACCACTCTATGACCTCTACTTTGACAAGATTCGATACTTCCCTTGAGATACGAAAGAGCTCTTAGATTCTTGTATTCTTAATATGCCTGTCTAAGTCATGGGGTAGGGAATCGGTAAAACTTCATCGCCGGACCACTTTGGTGGAATACATATAGATGTCCGATATTGACCAAAGACCCAACGTTATAATGTTCAAGCTACGAAGGTTTCTAATAGCCTCCTTTCTATTGCTATTTAGCAATAGTTAGATAGGAATACTTTCTCAATAGAGCTGTTAACCCGACTATGTTCTGACACAACTAAATGCTTTAACGCATGTTAGTCGGTAAATCCATATGTACATATCCTTTTCCTCATCAAAGAAAAACCACTAAGTTAAGTATAAGGCGATTAGACAAGAATGATGGATTACTGCTGGGGTTTTAAGCAATGAAAAATCGGAAGCAATATACATACGAGTATAAGCGATCATTCATGGTATCCCCAGGAAGTTAAGAACTCTTTACCCTTATGTTAAATATAAAAGTTTTGTGTATAACTTTTCTTAAATGAATTGAAATACTTCTGTTTGACAGTCGAAATTCATTCATCTTTTATAGTAAACTGCGACTGATGGAGTGTTACTTTCTTTGTTTCTTTGACCGATAGCATTTAATTCGAATAAATTAAATCAAATGTTTTGATTTGAATTTGCGAAAAAGATCACAATTTTGTTTGTATTAGCCACAAGCCAAACTTTATTGAGCAGGTGAAAAAAACAACACTTTAAAGTCTTGTCAAAAAAGATCCAACACAAGTTGGAGAATGAATGGCAGATGATATAGTCTAAATTAATCAATGGTGACCCCACCACTCGTCATTAAAGATGGCCTTTATACATTATATGAGCTACTTCAACATATACAGCTGAAGTTAATAAGGTTCTCAGGATTTGTTAGGGCGTTGAAAGAGAGATGGTGGCGGATAAACCCATATTGGGTCGCGCTCCAGTTTACCAGATTGGATTGTACTAGACCATGTAAAAACTCTATTGTTGCGAAGAAACCAAAGGATGGCACCCGGATCTGCACGTGAAATATTCGGGCCTTAAAAAGTACCGGGGGAAAATATCGAGTCATACGATTACAGTATGTAAAATACATATTATGCGAATTCTTAGAGGGAACGGAAACAGGTCTATTTAGATGCTTATTTGTTGTAAGAGGCAGTCTAAGGGAATAAGTCGCCAATATCAGGCTATTATGCGTTCATGTTCCCACAGAGAAAACGACAAGTGTACTTAAAATGTTTGTACGAGCTCCTGAATAATATCTGCAAGCAATATTCGAGCCTTAGGCTTTTTTAGCACCAAACTTGGAACAGAGTCAGAAAACTGAACATCGCCTTTGTATGGAAGTATACGATTGCTCAAACATACGTTAATAACTGAAGAGTATATACTAGTTAATCCTTCTCGGATCACATTAGATCTCTATCCACTATATACAGTGACCCGACCATAGAAAAAAAACTCCGAAATTTTAGGGAATCTAACTAGATGACGTACCTCAATTGGGGTGCACCTTCCTGATCGAGTTTCCATTAAATCTGCCCTAAACCATATAGCTTAAAACTTAAGGAAGGTTTTCACCTTCCCATCTCCAATCATTGCAATCCCTCCAAACACCCTTGGTGGACAGTTGCACTAAAAAATACCAAATATAGGTCCTTCCTCAAAATAAACGTAAGAAACAATCTTGAACTCTTTTTTGCAAAAGGGTAAAAAATATTAACGAATCAAGTTAAGGAAAGTTCTATCCTAAGATCAAATAGTCTTGACATGGCTGGTGAACAGGTATTAACTGGCACCACAACATCAACTTTCAACGAACCCATAATCCCTAGTCTGATCTTAGAGAATAGAATAACATGGGCGATTAAATCATTCAACACCTAGAAATCCACGGAAACAGACGAGATAATGCCGGCGATGTTACAATACATCGTTCCGTACATCGTTCCGTACATCGTATCTTGGCTTAAAACTATCTTAATCGGTTGTTTGGGTTTGGCTTATGTCTTAAACAACTACAAAGAAGTAAAATTGGTTTTCATTCCCAAAGCAGCAAACTTAAGCACTCCTCTGCTTAGGATTGCAGTCCCATAAGTCTTCACCCGTTTCTGTTAAAAACACTGGTGATAATCCTAGATCAACATATGTACAGGGTGACTGACTCGAACTGCAACTTTTTAAAATGCTATATTTTTTTACTTGGTTGGAAAATATATCAATTTTGAAATTGTGTCAGTAGTTTTCAATATGTCCACCTTTGGCACGAATAATGGCCTTGAGACGGCCGAAAAAAGCATCGCACGCTGCACGCAAGTGGCTCTGCGGTATTTTGGCCCATTCCCGGCGAAGTGCTTGTTTAAGGTGGTCCAAACTTTGGTATTTTTTAGTGCCAACCTTAGCCTTTAAAATAGCCCAGACAGAGAAATCCAATGGATTTGCATCCGTTGAATTTGCAATTCATTGTGTGGAAGAAATAAAGTGTAAAACATTGTTTTTTAACCAATCTTGGTTGACGCGCGCTTTGTGAGACGGTGTCTAGTCTTGTTGTAATGTCCACGGTCTCCGATCGAAATGATTGTTTGCTTAAGGCTTCAATACTGTCTCTAAGACAGTTTCACGGTATACGATCGCATTAATTTTGACGCCAAGGTCCAAAAATACGAGCGGAGAGCGACCATCGGTGGTTATGGCGGCCCAAACCATCACCGTCGGTACTGCCTGCTTTCTGGTAGCCGTCCGAAGATGTAAATTTTCGAAAAACCTCTCTGGCAAGTATACTCGGTCATTTTGTTTGTTGACATATTGCTCTATAACAAATAGCGACTCATTGGAAAAAACCAAATTCGGCAACTCACCACTTTCGTGCAAGCGTAGCAACTCCTTCGCTCTTTCGACTCTAACTTTTTTCTGTTGCGGTGTAAGATCGTGTGTTTTTTGGAACTTGAATGGCTTAAGCCCAAACTCATTTTTCAGTATGTGTTGCATCCGTTTTAATTCCACTTCCACCAACTCCATGGCGTTTTGCAACGCTGCCAGTATCACGGTAACAAGCTATGGTTCGAGACACAAATGATTTATTCACGTTGAGGTGCTGGAGGGCGATAGCTACTTGTGGTTTTCCAGCCAAATATAAAGAAATCGCACTATCACGTTTGAATTCCATCGCGGATAAAAATTTTTCTACACAACTGAGACGCAAATTGTTTAAAAGGCTTGTAAATAATAAAATTATCTGTCATGTGTCAAAATTTGACCTCACAGTAATGAACAGTTCGGAAATTATAGCAGTCTGAAGTTGGTTGCAGTTCAAGTCAGTTAGGGTGTATAAGACAAAAACTCAACGAACACAACCTATGCGCTTTTAAACACTCGAAAACTAGTTGAGACGGGACTACACGAGGTTGTAGGTACCACTGACAAATATATGCACTACAAAAAGTACACCATGGCTGCCTTCCTAGATATCGGAGGAGCATTTAACAATGTAAACACCGGGTCTATAAGGACAAACTCCATTAAGAAACAACCATAGTACAATGGATTAAGAACTTTAGCATGTTCATAATGCCAAGAACAGAATTTTCAATTCAGAATTTGGGAAAAATACAGGCAGGCAAACGGTAGCTAGAGGAACTCCACAATGAGGAGTGATTTCTTCCCTTCTGTAACTTATTTTTGTAAATGACATCCTCACAAGTTTCAAACAGTTACGGTAGTAGTCTACGCCTACAACAAAGTCATTCTGGTCGCAGGAAAAGATCTTCCAACGATCAGCGATCTAATGGAGTCGGACTCGTAAAATAGACAACAGAAAACCGTTTACGGATAAATCCATAACGAGCCATAGCGAGGCATTACTTTCTCAGAGAATTCTTAGTGCTTAATGAACTGCAAAGGTACACTTAGTACAAAGAATTTTCATGTACCCTTAAAATTTTTACAAACAGCTCGGACGAAACAAAGTTACGGGGGAGCACAGAGAGATGCCGATGTACGTTGGTCTTGAATGTTTGCAAGTTATAATGACTAGGAAACAAAGAAGTCGGCAGGGAACTCTACAAGCAAAAAAAGCTTCCTGAAATAAAATTTCCAATACAAAAATATTCCTTTAAGTGTTATTAGTTAGATAACAAAATATTTGTTTATTTATTTATTTTTATAAAGACAACACAAGCCCTGAAAACTAAAAAGTGAATTCAGTAAAACGCGTCAACTTCAGACGTTAATGTTGACTGTTCGTGTTATATTTTTAAAAGCAAATTAAGGGAATTACTAATTACTCCTTCAATTCTAAACGCCCAGTTGAATAATGGAAAATCCCCCCTTCTTAGGATAAGACCGATGATGTCAAAAAAAAAAAAAACACTCTGATGTCTGTATGTTTGAAACTTCTACTCCTTCTAGTCCAAATGACTAATAAGGCTGCAAATTGAATAAAGATAAACTTTTTTTTATAAAAAATAGCACTTTATGTGTAAAGGTATTTGGATCCTCTCACAGCAAGTACCACGAATATCCCATTATGACACCACTAGAATTTTTCACAAGAAACGCTGATGATTTTTGAAGACATCGTCGTAAGCCATTTTTTTTGGTCGTTCTGTAACCTGAAATGTAATGTCAACTACAATTTAACTCACTGGAAATCCTAATCAAGGACTCACTCAGTCAGTCCTAGCGTGGGTTCAGGTACTAATAGGTCCTCCTTTGAGTATTGCCGCGCAAGGTTATCAGCAACCCTATATCCCACAACCATACTTTAAACTCAAACTAACTGAGACTCAGTAATTTTAACCAACCGAATATGATGTTTTGAGAGATTTCAGCAAAGCTTATAGTGCAGTCCACCTACAAATACCGACATCAGTATTGCGTTTGCCTTCGCTTAGATGACAAATGCAAGTTTGGTCAACGAGAACTGAAGTTTAAAAAATGTTTGTGCTCCATTATAGTAAGACCAAAGTGCCACATCCTAGTTCATTTCAGGGAACATTCGCTAAGATCCATCAACATCCCTTTCCTGGCTCTGATTTGGGTGTAAGCGAGTTCTGAGTATAGAAAAATTTGTCTATAAGACGAGAGTCAAGAGACCATCAGCACAGAAGATCGTAGAAACTAAGAGTTGGTAGAGCAGTAGAAAGTATCATATCTTTGTAAACAGAGGTTGGCTGTAGAAGTAAACCTCATATGTCAAGGGGAAAAAGATCTAAGCTCCATCGAAAAACAATTTTTTGGAGTATGCTGAGAGCAGCAGTTACATAATTGTGTTAAATTAGACAATAAGACAACTGACGCATTGGTCTTATCATAGAAGATCCAGAGAAGGGTGCCCCGATTCTGTCGAAAGTTTTCTTTCTCTACCAAAAACTGGTTAGCGCTTTAAATATCTTTAATCCAACAAAATAGGTCCAAAGAAGCTTGCAAATCAGAATTATACCCAAATACCTAACTTCGTTGCAGAAATGGATGGCGATACCGTTTAGCACTAGATGAGTCAAGCTAGTCTGCTTTATCCTTATCTTGAAGAAAACAAGCATACCAGCTGCTGAACTATAAACCTTTTCAGCATAACTTGAAGCCCATGAAAGCAAGTAAAGCGTATACGAATTCAATGAATGAATGAAAAACAATAATTCAGTTCTCATGCACTTTCAATTATAGGAATTGGAATAATCTGGAAAGTGAGTTTCAAAACAGTATTTTCAAGTGGTGCATTGCCATTACCTCTGCTCGCTTCTATTCGGTATTTTTTGTTTCTGCAGTTGCACCTCCTACAGCCACGATCGAATTTGTTCGCTTCTTTCTGAGAAGTCGAAGATCCTTCAGTTTTTATTTGTTCATTGAGTTCAAGAGTAGTTCCCGTCCTTAGTTTAAGATAGTTTCTCTGCATTGCAGGCCTCTTAATTCGTAGATACTCTTCATCAAACGAGAACTTTCGTAACAGTAAGCGGGTGAAACCTAACCCATCAGATGCAGCGTCTCATCATACGACTTTTCAAAAGGCTTTTGGGAAACTTGATCAAAAGAGTTATTTTCTTAACCCCACCTCCTTGACGTTCCGGTATCTGGTATATTCGCAGTCACACCTTTTCTATAGTGGTCTAAGTTAATGTTGGCTTGCGGACATATAGAAGACTTGGACTGCGTCGTGTTGGTTGACAGTTCCTTGACCAAGTGCCTGCCAGGGCCCTTGTGTGTGGTTGCTATGATGATAATTCACTTATCCAATCCGATTTCAGAAATAGTATCGTCTAGACATAGATGAGCTCCTTCTCTAATTTGGCCATAAAATCACCAGCGGTGATTTTTATGTCCTAAATAGGACATTGCACATTCGTCTAATCGAACAGCGCGTTAATGCAAATCTTGGAGTTGTGAGCGCATATATTTACAACCTTTCGCTCAGGTGACTGTGGCTCAAGAATTCTTCCTGACTTTTGCTTTGATGACAAATCCACAACTTGATAGGCACTGTTTCTGTTATCTATACGAACAAAGATGTCACAATTTTCCATACTCCTTTTGGCTGACTTATCCTTTCGCACCGCATCGCTCATTGTTCAGCTACATGGAGATTATTAAGGTTTCAAATATTCCAACAGACGAAAGCTGTTTCTACTAACAGCTAATAACTAAAGGAGCTTAGCACTAAATAGTTACTAAAAACACCTCACACCAATCCGTATCTTAACACCTGTTGGTAAAGTTATTATCTCAGTCCAAGGCACTAAATTTTATTGTACATCTAAATTAGAATAAATCGCTTTGTTAAACTGGTTCCACTTTTTCACTGCTTTTATTCATTTAAGTTATACTTCCGCTAAGTGACAATACAAGTATTTCGACTTACACCTGTTGCCTGTTTAATTACCTTCCTCTCGTAATGCTAAACAAACTATTACCGACCTTGTGTATACTTTAATCACAACACTTTTACATAAATAACGAAACAAGATAGTTTTTTATTTGTCATCTGGTTTATTAAGATAAATTAAAGGTTTTTCCAGACAGCCTCATTGTCAGCGCCGGGGTATTAACACAGCAGGTACATCAGTTTGGTACAATTTACCAGGTATCTGGAGCTAGTTAGTTAGCTAGGAGCATTGATCGAAGCAGCATCTTTGATGTGGCCAGCTAATGGAGCGGAATGTATTACACCACATAGTCTTAGCAACATAAGTGATCCATAAGCGGCCAATGGAGGAACAAAAGCAGTAAATGGAGCAGCAGCAAGAGCAACTTGTGAGGCATAACCATAAGCAACTGGGCTTGTGACAGCATTGACAGCAGATGGTACATGAGCTGGAGCAACGGGTGCTAGACTAGCAATGTTAACATCAGTTGCGACACCATAACTACTAACACCAAGACCAAGTCCAGCTCGAAGTCCATCGACTTCGAGTTTGTTTACGAGTTCAATGCCATTAACTGTATGTAAAAGACCACTGATTCCATAACCCAAGCCACTGACCCCATAGCCAAGACAAGCAACAAGTGATGCTTGGACTCCCATGGCAATAGCCAATAAGACTACAGCAGTGATGACGAATTGCAATAAAAATAGATAAATTATCCTTCTTGGTGTGGCAAGGAAGGAGTGAATGACTTACCTTCATGTCGATTAAAGAGGTTTTGTGAATATCTATTCGTTATACGAGTAAAACTGTCTCTGTGTTAGAAAACTAAAATCGTTCAATTAATATATTTGGTCATATAAAAAGTATCCGCTTTTTTTGTCACTAGATGGTGTTGGTGTCCATTTATCTGAAAATACTGATCTGATTGTGTCAAACGAACACGTGTTTGTGAAGACAGCTGTGTGATTCTTCGCTCGTGTTAAAAGTTATACTGATTTGAATATGAGTGAAATATCTGAAGAAATACACTATGTGATGCTTTCTTACTATAAAAAAGTGAAAAACGCTGCAAAAACATGCCGAATAATTTGTATTACATATGGTGAGAGTGCTGTGAGTGAACGCCCTACCCAAGAGTGGTTTTTTCGATTCCGTTCCGGTAATTTCGATGTAAAAGATGCACCTCGCACTGGTTGGCCTGTCACTGAAAAAGTCGATGCAATTTTACAACTGATGGAGCAAGACGGGCACGGATGCTCACTGAATATAGCAAAGGCACTTAACATCAACCGTATCATAGTTTGGAATCATCTAAAACGAGCAGGCTACTCAACGAAGCTCGATATTTGGATGCCACATGAATTAACGCAAAGAAATTTAATTTACCGAATAACCATCAGTGAAACGCTGGCGAAACGTAACGAAATAGAACGATGAAAATTGAATAAAATACAAGAATACCTGACCACTTTCGTAATCGTGAAGTTTCGAGAGTTCTTAAAGAGTTTAGCATTCACAAATCTGCTGGTCCAGGTGATCTGATCTTCTAAGAGGTGTTCTTCCGCACTGACAAAACCACTGCGATTACTCTTTAGGACACTTTCCGAGCAGATAGAAAACAGCATTTATTCAGACCGTTCCTTAAAAAAGCGAATCTTCTTCTATCTCCTCCTACAGACGTTTGAATGGTCATGGAAACGCTTCTAAATGACCCGCAATACGGTTTTGGTAGCAACAGGTCCACTGGTGATTTGATGGCATGTCTCACCGCAAAGTGGAACAAATGCGTACATTAATCTGGATAAGGCAAAATAGTTGCACTTGATGTTTCTAAATTAATTGGCAAAGTTTGGCATCAGGCACTTTTGTTGAAAATGTGTGGATTTGAGATTGACGACTCAATTCTTCAATGGATTAGAAATTACCTTTCCGAACGTTCAATTCAAGTTCTCTTGAATGGTTTCAAGACTAATATTCACAAAATAAATGCTGTTGTGCCCCAGGACTCCGTTCTGTCTCCAATATTTTTTTTAATTTTCATCACTGATCTCTTATTTGCTACTTCTTATCCAATATAATCCTTTGCTGAAGATAGTACTCTTTGTTCGAATTCGTTCCCGGACTTATGTCCCTACACTTCGGCTGCCGATTATGTTAAGCTCATTCAATTTCGATATAAACAGCATACTTAGACTAGGATTTAATGCTTCCAAAACACAATGCTGTCTGCTGTCGTTAAAGCGAAATCCAAACACCCAGCCATTATAGATGGCTTTCCATTCTTTCCATTCTCGGTATGTGTATAACTGACGTTAGAATGACCACATATTCGATGTCGTCCAAATGTCTAGTTTTCACGCCATCTGATCAGGCCTTAATATACAATATAAAGCTTTCATCAGCCCAAAATTGGAGTACAATGCCAACATTTGGTCAGGTGCTCCTAAAACATATCTGCACCTGCTAGATAGGATTAAAAACTGTGCCATAAAGCTCACAGGTGATACTATTATCACTTAGACAATGGACACCCCCGAACACCGACATGATATCCCGTGTCTCTCTCTGTTCTGTCGCTATTTCCACCACCAGTGCTTCATAAAAATCTCCAATTGCATTCCGCTATGCATGATCATCAGTACACACCTTCAAGACCATTTTTGGATTTACTCTAGAATGTTGTGATTCATACCTAAAGCGTAAAACTCGCTTATGAAATGCCCTACCAAGTTCTATATTTCCTAGTCATTATAACTTGCAAACATTTAAAACCAATGTACATCTCTTTCGCCTGCATTTAGTACAAATATTCCAGCGCGCTAATTATAAAATAAAAGTTATTAAAAACTCGTGTTTTCTATCAAAATTACTTCTTTCGTGGATCTCGGGATACCCGTTGCAAACATTTTTATCGAACATTATATAGGGTGATTCATCGTAAGGTTTGATATTCAATAGGCTTTTTTTGACAGATCAAGCGTGACACCTATCAAACTGCTTCATTACTTTTATTCAGTATTGCTTGGCAAGTCATTATGGAAAGACTCACACTACAACAGCGTCTCTAAGTTGTTCAGCTGTATTACGAAAATCAACGTTCTGTGAGAAATTTTTTTAGTTGCACTCGAGGAACTTACAATGCACATAATCGACCTTCTGAAACCACTATTGGCAATACAATTCGCAAATTTGAGTCCCAGTTTAGATTAGTGGATGATACTCGAAAGGTTAGACCAAAGCATACAAAATTTAACTTGTGCAAGAATTGAAGCCAGGCGACTTGAATTTGCGTCAAATTTTCAGTGAATCGGCTCTGGAAAAACTCAATGAAAATCCTGTGTTTTATCGTGAAATGTTGTTCAGCAATGAAGCCCATTTCTGGCTCAATGGATACGTTAATAAACAAAATTGCAGTATTTGGGCTGATGAGCAGCCTGAAATTCAGGAACATGGTCTCGATGAGCTCTGGTTTCAACAAGACGGCGGTACGAGCCATACAGCACGTGAAACAACGGACTTGTTGAGAAATCATTTTGGTGAGCACTTAATTTCACGTTTTGCTACGATAAATTGGCCGCCTAGATCGTGCGATATCACACCTTTGGACTATTTTCTCTGGGGATATGTTACGTCTCAGGCCTTCAGAAATAAGCGAGGTAAGCTTAACGCTTTGGAAGCCAACATTACGCGTGTTATCCGCGAGATACCATTCGCTATGATCGAACGAGTCGCACAATGGACCTTCCGAATAGACCTCCTCAGACGTAGTCGTGGCCAACACTTACATGATATCATTTTCAAAAAGTAAATGCCATCAGCTTCTTTCATAAGTTCACTTTCAAATTTATGTGTTTTATTTTACATTATAAATCAAACCTCACGATGAATCACCCTTTACTTGACCGTCAAGGCATATGAGTACAAAAATTGCTGGAAAAATCTTACTTTCTAAAAGACCAAAAATATATTTGTGCGCCTTAGCTCTTCGTATATCTGGAGAAGAGACAGCTGAACTTATTGTATATCTTTTCGTGTATGCCTTCTGTCATGTCGTTTCTTCCTGTCTTTTGTAGCTCGACAGCTGCGTAAAGCACACGGCCCTAGCTAGTGCACTTTGAATCCTACGAGGAATAAAATGTTTTTTACTTTTTACTTTCCCATTAAAAACTAGTGTTTTATTTTCACTTCTTACCGGTACACCTGGTACCTTCTAACAACATTTCATTATTGTCGTGGCATTTGGGATATCTTTCCTTTAGGTACAACTATGCACAATAAGTAATAGTCCAAGTCGGATGCATTTAATACTGGAAGGGTTACTGCTTTGCATCGATTGCATCTTGACCATTTTGGTTGACCATTTAGTGATTAGAAGATGCAGATAGTACTGTTTCCAACAAAGGAATAAACTGAATTGGAATTGGCAAACAAGAGATTATTGGAAATAAAAACATTGTCGGTGACAGAATGGAGCCCTGGAGCACACCAGCATTTACACTTTCGATGTTAAACAAGCGCGAAAAGGTTTTAGTATCAAATGATCAGTTGTGGTATCGCACTCTAGTTTTGTCCGAATAAGAGTATTGAGACCAGATCAGATCACCTCGCTCGCAGTCCAACTGTTGGCTTGCAGCTTTCTCCTAATTAGTCATCATACCATGAGCCTTTATTTTGCATTAACACGTAAGCCCCGGCTACTTCTTTGATGATGTTGTAATAATAGACCTTCTGGCTGTTGGCGTATGTAAGAGGTGAATCCAATACAGAAAATTTTCGAACCGTGTGTTCTCTGTTGACTCTGACTATTTCAGTTAAGACTTCCATCGTCGAATCCCATCCTTTTTTTAAATGTGTTGCATCTTCTTTCCATTGGTTTGTCGAGCTCTGAAGACAGCTGCCACAAGACAGTATTTAAAATCGAACCTGCATATTGTTGATTCGCGGTTTCTGTTCCGGCATTATTTTTGTGGTCTATTGAAGTACAACTTAACCATCATACTCCGGGTGTAGACTGCAAACTAACATCCTTGGTTAAGTTTTTAGAGCCTTTGGTAAGAGCTTATGCACATATTAGATTTTTGTTTTAAATTAAAATTAGTTGGGATCAGACCGTTCATAAGTTGTTTTCAGTCAATTGAGTTACTAATTCTTTTGCAGCTCATAAAAAAGAATTTATTGAATAAAAATTAGGTAAACATATTAACCTAAAAATTATGCATTTAAGTAAATAAATTGATGCCTTATTCTACGGTCGTCGTTGTTAGTTGATGAGAAATATCCGAATTACTAAAAGTCTCTTCATATCTCTGTCGGTCTAGAGGATCCACCGGATACCAGTCCGTAGGTCTTACACATCGTCTAAAACGCATACCAAGCATCCCAGTTGTCTGCATCATTTTGAAGATGCAATATCCAGGAATTGCACACCATATAAATGCTGTGGCTATAGTTACAATTGCAGTTACCACAATTCCAGCGAAGCTTTCAATAGCGAATGTTATCACTAATCCGACCAGCTGAAATGTGTTGAATGCATGTTAAAAATAAAGCAAAATGTAAATATTATGATCGGAATTACCAAACTAAGTAACAGAAAAATTGGAGCTACAAATCTAACAATATTGACCATCCAAGAAGAATACGTTCGACTTGTCATGAAAGTTAAGTCTCTTTGGAATCGTTCACGACCATATACCCAAAGGACGACTAATAAAAGCAGTAAGTTCAAAATCATTTGTGTCACTATTGAGGATTTCGTGAGAAGCTCCGAAAGGGTTATTCCGTACTACGATGAAAAAATATCAATTTAGAAAGCCATTTTCTTGTTTTTGAAATGGAAAAAAAAAAACTTACATTCGAGGAAAAACCGATAGATATTAGTGCTAAGAGGCCCACAGCTCCGAAAGTCACTTCTTTTTTAATTGCCCTCAAGCTCTCGTACTCGTCAAACAGTGATGTCAATACTGAAAAAAGTTGCACAATCTAACTAAGAATTGGTATCATTTCCATTATTAATTAATTATAACAAGTTTTCTTACCAACAGGTTCAAACTTCCCAGTATAATCAAAAGCAAGAAGATCACCGTCCAAAAGTGAGGAACTTCTAGGAACGTCAGTGCAGTTGGAGTTATCAAAAACTCCAGCCATTGAGCGTGTAAAAACATAAAGTATATGTTTTCCGTATTGGCCCCTAAATGCAAAATCTATATAGTTCTTAGTCGAATGGATAGTGTAGCAAACCAACTTTGTAAGAAGTTCCATATGAAAATTGTCATCAAGGCTAATCCAAACATAACTCCAAACTGTGCCAAGCAAATCATCCAACTATACCGGAATATGTTTGTTTTGAAGTTGTTATAGCTGGCCATGGTAAGAACAGAGCCCCATCCGGGACCAAGCGCAGATAAAGCCGCTAATGGTATAACAGCCCATGAATCTGCAAAATGCCTTCTTGTTGGCTCGACGAAAATAATTAACCCTTCAATGGCTCCAGGAAGAAAGGCAAAACGAACCACACAAAGGGTCATGATTCCAATAACAGTTAACCATGAATATCGAAGAAACTTTGCAAGCTAAAGGATAAGCAATATATAAAGTGAAAGGATCTTGGGAAATTTTGATTTCTTACCCATTGCAGGGATTGACTTAATACACCCGCTACCATGATCCAAATTAAAAAATTGCATATCATGAGTTCCCAGGAGAAGGTTCCTTTGGGATGATCCATTTTGTGGTAATCCATTGTATTTAGTTTACCTCTGCCAAGGAAAAATGTTTTTTACTGTCCCTAAAAATAAGACATTTTGTTACGTGAAAAATTCCAAGGAAGGCACCTGCATCGTTATCATCTCTTCGAATGTGTTGTTTTCTGGATGACAGGGCTGAAATTTAAAAAAAAAAAAGTTAAACAATGAAGTAGTCAGCTAGAAGACAGCTTACCGTGGTTGCATTTTCATCGGCCTGAAACCATTGTTTAACACCTTCACAGCTCCACGGTAGTACGGGTTGTAAGGAGTGGAAAAAATAATAGAGCGGTATGGCTCCAAAAACACTAAAGTAAGCCAAAGCAATTAAATTAACTGCCAATGAGATATATCCAACACCTGTGGAAATGTTTTATTAGCAAAAGATAAATTCGACGAGTACTTGTAGCGTACTTACCTTTAAACAGCGGTGCAATCCTGAAGACGGATATGAATCCCGTACTAGAGAATTGTCCTAGAAATGACTGTATAAAAACAATTGGAACTACACACGTGGCCAAAATAGTGAAATACGGAATTAGCGCATAAACTGAAATAAATAATTGAAATGCTCTAAATGATACATACTATATGGTTTTCTAATAAGGACATGACAATTTTTTTTTTAAATAAAAGGCAAACCATTTGAGATATTGTATTTCAAAAACTTTATTATTGGTTTGAAGTATTAAGTCTATATCTTAATTCGTGCGGTTTGCTAAGAGATGGCGTAACTTGTATTACTCCATTGTTATTATTCCATTGGAGCATGAGTTGGAAAGTTACTGTCATTGTACGTCATTTCAGTATATGTCGTTCATTTGAAGCGTAAACAACAATAATTTTTTTTCACTCAAATATGTCGAACTTTGTGCCTGAAAAAGTGTTTTTGCGGGAAGTTCTTCTTCATTACTTTAATATGAAGAAAACTGCTGCATAAAGTAATCGTATTTTGGTGGAAGTTTATGGTGGACATGTGCTAGCTGAGCAAACGTGCCAAAAGTGGTTTGCACGATTTAAAAGTGGTGATTTTGGCTTCGAAGACGATGAACGTCCTGGGCAGCCAAAAAAGTTTGAAGATGAAGAACTGGAAGCATTATTCTATGAAGATTGTTGCCAAACACAAGAAGAGCTCGCAGAATCTTTGGGTGTTACTCAAGCAACCATTTCAAAACGTTTAAAAGCAGCTGGATATCTTCAAAAGCAAAAAAATTGGGTTCCACATGAACTCAAGCCGAGAGACGTCGAAAAGAGGTTTTGCATGTCCGAAATGCTGCTGGAACGCCACAAAAGGAATTCATTTTTGCATCGGATTATTACTTGTGATGAAAAATGGATCCATTACGATAACCCCAAGCGCAAAAATTCATACGTGAAACTCGGCCAACTAGCCAAATCAACGGAAAATCCGAATATCCATGGCGCGAAGGTATTGCTCTGTATTTGGTGGGATCAGATGGGTGTGCTGTATTATGAGCTGCTAAATCCGGGTGAAACCATCAATGGACGACACTACCGAACACAATTAATCCATTTGAAGAGAGCAGTAGCCGAAAAACGCCGGGAATATGCGACCAGACACGAGGAAATAATTTTCCATTATGACAACGCTCGGCCCTACCTTGCTATTCTGGTTAAGAACTATTTGGAAAGCACTGGATGGGAAGTCTTACCCCACACGCCTTATAGCCCAGACCTTGCCCCTTCTGACTACCATTTGTTCCGGTCGATGCAGAACGCCCTCACTGAAATACGGTTCACATCAGAGCAGAATATCAAAAATTGGCTTGATTCATTCTTGGCTGCCAAGCCGGCGCAGTTCTTTTGGGATGGGATCCACAAATTGCCAGAAAGATGGGAAAAAGTCATAGCTTCAGATGGGCAATACTTTGAATAATACTATTGTACATGTTTTTCTTAAAGAAACGTTCAAATTTTGAAAAAAAGACCGCACGAATTAAAATATATACCCAATACAATCAAAACATTTATGAATGGAACTCGACTTCGTTCATATGGCCACCGCAGGCACGTTTGCAGCGGTCAATTCGTTAGACCCAGTTTTCAACGACTCGGCCAATATTGGCTCTGAGCTCTTCCAACGTCGTCGGAATGTTGGCATAGACCAATGACTTAACGTAGCCCCACATAAAATAGTCAACCGG
Source organism: Volucella inanis (assembly GCA_907269105.1). Lineage (NCBI taxonomy): Eukaryota > Metazoa > Arthropoda > Insecta > Diptera > Syrphidae > Volucella > Volucella inanis. Next base: position 22,185,392 of record OU026157.1, read on the forward strand.
TGTTAAATCGCACGAACAAGGCGGCCAATCGACTGGCCCATGTCTTGAGATAACACGCTCACCATATTTACTCTTCAATAAATCGATTGTAGCGTGCGCTGTGTGGCTTGTGGCACCATCCTGTTGAAATCACATGTCGTCCAAGTCCATATCTTCCAATTCGGGCCAAAAATAATCGGTGATCATGGCGCGATAACGCAGACCATTCACAGTAACGTGACGATCGTTATCGTCGACGAAAAAATATGGCACAATAACGCCGCCGGTGTGCAAACCGCACCAAACAGTTATTTTTTTGTGGATGAAGTGATGATTCATGAAGCACATGTGGGTTTTCACCCAACCAATAACGCATATTTTGCTTATTGACGAACCCATTGAGCCAAAAATGAGCTTCGTCACTGAAGATGATTTTGCGATGAAATTCATCATCTTGGCGCATCTTCTCCAGAACCCAATCGGAAAACGTACGTCGATTCAAATGGTCCATTGGCTTCAATTCTTGAGTCAGCTTGATCTTGTATGGGTATAAACCAAGATCCTTACGCAAAATATGCCATAATGTGGTCTGAGCGATGCCCAATGCTTGAGAACGCCGTGGAATTGACTGATTTGGATCGTTTGCTACGGACTTCTGAACGGCAGCGATATTTTTGACACTTCGACCAACCCGTTTCCGTCTCTCTGATACGGCAACATCACGCAACGAATATGTAGACTCAAATTTTTGCACTAAACTTGTTATTGCCTGTCTACTAGGGCGAGAATTACGACCGAAAATTGGAGTTAACGCTCTTAAAGTTGCAGTCACCGACTCCGAATATCTGTAGAAAATTTTTATAATTTGTAGACGTTGCTCGTTAGTGTACTTTACAATGATGAAAATGTTTACTGAATAAATTGACAGTGACAGTTTGATGATTAGTGAAAGAGTGCGTTCACAAATTAAATTCAAAGTTGTCAAGTCCCTATTGGAAAACCCTATATTAAAGAATCAAGTATGCGACAATACAGGATCGGTCACCTCTCAACTCCTACCTCTAAGTCCCTAGCTCCCAGATTTTTAAACATTTTATACATTCACCCTTAAAACTGCGAAATATATAATACATAGCCTACTTCACAAATTTCTTACGAGCTCTTTAACGTGCAAAGTTTGCCTTACATATTAGCTGTTTCCAATATCTCAACTAAAGTGGAAACAACAATTTCTTGCAAAGATGATTCTTTTGAAGAAACAAAAAATACATTTAGTATACATTTAGCTTGACTCTTTTTCTGACGTTGGCCAACGTGTCAGGTGATATCGCGGCTATTTAAGGTCGAATGATGTTTTTGAGTTCACCTAGAAGTCCGAAGGAATCAAATCTGAAGATGTTGGAGGCCAGTCCAATTCAGGTTCTTCGACTTCGATCGTCTCTTCAACTTTAAAGATAAATGGTTCAATGATGGTTTTGAGGCAAATGGTGGCCCAAACAATCTCTTGTTCAAGCAATCAGCGTTGTTTTATAAATTATGTGGGGATTATCGGCTGCCCAAAAGCGACACCAGCAGATTTCGCTCTCAAAAATCCGGCGAAGTTTTAATCATTCGAATGACGCTATACGTTTTTTGACGTTTTTGTGGTCATAGTTTTTATGCTTACTGTAGCCAATCGGTTGGGAATTGTCAAAATAATATATACATATGTAGTCCTCTTTGGCTTTGTGTATATATACAATATTTTACAAAACAATTGCAGATATATAATAAGTACTAAATAATTGCCACGTCAACTTTTCCGGCCTGTCAACAACCGTCACTGTGTCACTGTCACTGTACGGCTGGGAGTGCAGTGATTCCTTAGTTGATGCTGCTATCTGATCTCTCTGGAATGCGGCAATGTGAGAAACGGTGAACGAACCATGCGATTGAATCGACAAATAATTGTCAGGTTGGCAGTCTGGAGAGAGTAGCATGTTACAATCTATCTTATTTTCTACATATATTCTATGTCGGTTACATAATGTGCGAATTCCATATCGTTAGTTCGGCAGAAGACTGACACAAGTCCAAAAACATTGTTTTGGAAGGACTGTTGCTGAAAGATATTTCTTTACAGCTTGCTGATATTTATAAAAGTGCTAAATTGGCCGTTTCAATGCGAAAAATGAAACTAGCACTAGTGACTTTTTTTTAAAAAAAGAAGAAATTAGGACAGTTTCTAGTATTTTACCAAGTAAAACCAGAATATTCTAATTTTAAGTTGTGCCACTCCTTCCAAAGTGGTGATGACTTTTATACATGGAGGAAAAAATGACAGATAACGATGCATGTTGGTCTTAAATGTTTGCAAGTTATAATGACTAGAAAATTAAAAGCTCAGCAGTTATTTAAACGTCAAACATACCGAGAATGGCAAGTTTTTCGATTTCGATGATGCAAGTGAAATTTATGGATGATGACTGGGTATTTAAATTTTGCTCTAACGACAGCAGACAGCTGTTAATGTTAATGAGCTTAACATAGGCTGCCATTCCCGTTCTACAGCCGAAGAGCGGGGACGTGACTCGGGGAACGAAAAGAAAAATAGTGAGTAGTGTCATCAGCAAAGGATAATTTGTATATAAGTAGAATTAGAAGTAGCAGACATTAGATAATTGAAGAAGATTAAGAGAGTGTCGGGGATAAAACGGATCCCTGTGGCACAATAGCATTTATTTTGTGATTTTAAACCATCCAAGACAACTTGGATTGAACGTTCCGATAGGAAGCAGAGGTAACAGGTGGAATGTCATTGTAAAAAAGTGTTTTGATTGAGGATGAGGTGGATTTTCTAATGTTTTTGACGAACGAACAAAAATTGTTACTACTTTTGGAATATTGTAATATTTTTTTCCTCAGTTTTTGGTCGTATTAAAATCGTATGGTGATTGTTTTATCTTATCAGCTGCAAAGACGAAATCGAGTTCTCTGTCAATGCACTTGATGACACCATTTAATTGATATTGACCAAAATCGATAAATCAGTGAAAAAAATTTTTTTTTTTTTCAGACAAAAAACTAGTCCATTGTACTCAGCAGACAGTCCTGGAGGCGATTCAACATACAGTACATCATCCGCGTATGCTTGTGCATACACGTTAGAACTATTGAGCGTGCTGAGTAATGAGTCCACCAACATGAACCATAGCAGTGGAGGCAGAATACCACCTTGCGGGCAACTCTTGTTTACCCCCACCACCACACATCAGAATCCTATTCACCAGCATTGGTTTTATCCACAAAACACATGCCCTCAACGTCGATGAAAATGCCCAAGGCGTATTCCTTCTAGGTGAGTGCGCATTTAATTCTGTCTACCAGATTCTAAAGCGCACTCTCCCAATATCTTTCAAGGTAGACGTGTTACATCTTCGACAAAGGATGCATTAACAGGGAGTTTTTGTGCACATGGATCACAACCATTCCCTCGATGCTTTTTAGCATAAAGGAAGTCAGACTTATGTTGCTTATTGTAACATTACTGGGTATTTACCATCGGTGCCTGGCTACTTAAAGCCATCAAAGGCCTTCAAATAGCATGTTTAATGGCAGAATCTTTCACCACAAATAATGAGATTTACCAGCTACGGCATGTTGTGTTGTTCAGCTGCTAATGCTTCGTTGATAGGAGCTAGTTGTGAGCTTATTCCTATAAGGTTGCCTGGGAAGTGAGACTCAAGTATGAAACGGAGAATCTCTGCTTTCGACTCGGTATTTGTACCATCAAATGTTCTGAGTGATTACACCCTAGTTGATCTTCGCATTTTGAAGACTTTGACCTGCCTACTGATTTCGCCAAAATCTTTATAAGACGCCTCTTACTTCGAAATCCGAATAAGCCTCTAAAAATCTTTTTGCTTTGATCTGTACAGATTCCAATTTTCCTCCAAATTAGTCTAATTTGCCCTTTTTACAAGCTTTCTGGATTCTTTCCAAGGCGCTGCAGGTCTGTGTTCCACCAAGGAACGGGCGATCTGCAAAATTTCTTACTAGCTAGACATGCCATTTCGAAACACTTATTGAGGGTACCATTCAGGTTCTAAACTGCTTCCTGAAGTTTTTGTTTTGTTCTGAGCCCCTCCTTAAATCGTGTCCAGTTGATTTTATGCGTTGGAGTTAGTGGCCGTAAATAAGGCTTAATCAGTCTGATCCAATTAAAACAAAGGTTAAAGTCGCCAAGAAAAAAAAAAACAATATCACAGTGAGTAGCCTTAACTATACAATCAATCGCTTTTACAACAGCAGTCTATCATGACTTCACAAATGAATTCCAATAATTTTGAACTGAAATTTCAAAAATTTGAGGACATGAAACTAATTCGATAAACATAAACGAAACTCATTGTTTTTAAAAGTAAGATACAATCGAAAGCTGAACCCAAATCAGAAAGACATCGAAGGCAGAATCAATCTGAATCATGAATAGTTATTCAATGGCGAAATGTTTTTTTTTTTTTCTCTTTTTTAAATTGCTATGATCATGAATAATAACTTAGATTTCTATCACCATTAGAAACATTATAACAATGTCAAATTAATTATTATTGCGCAAAATAATTTCTTTCATTATCCAACAATGAGGAAGATTTAATTATTGCTGGGGTATCAAAACTGTTTACAATCAAAACTATTTTCGGAGAAAAAGATATCTGCTTCGAAATGTGCTCATGTCAAAAACACCACAGAATTCATTTTCAGCTGATAACATCCCTCATACATTTAAATATTCTCAAAAAATGAAATTTGAATCGGTGTCAACACCCATCAATTCGTTATCACTCAAACTCACTTCCAAGTTCCCGAAATATAACCGAGGGCATCACAAATATAGCGTCGACTTTAAAAGCATGTCCAATGCATGTGAAGAAAAAGTCCATCGGCGAAGACCATTTTCCGCGATTCTTGTCATGATTGAAGGGCTTCAGGCCGGTGTCATAAGAGGTCTCATAAGCCATATCGGCCTGGTCACACTATCAAACGATCAAATTGGAAAAAAAAAATCACAAAACACCATTCGTCGTAGTAAAAAAGCTTTTTTTAAATGCAATTTCTAAAAATAATAAAACGTCCACGTCAATGTGGTATTTTGAAACGACAACGGCCAATATGCACAACGATTTTCAAACGAAACGCGCTTTTCGACTGAAGGCAGGCACACTGATCGTGCATCTTTGAAGCTTCTACTGATGATCTTCCTTCTCTAGTAGTAAATAAAACGAAATTAAAAAAATAAAAAAAAAAAACAAAAATAAAAAAAATATGTATGCTATGCATTATCAAACTCATTGACTATTTGTGTGAATTTAATTCACAAACCAATTTTAATTAGTTAATCTGATGTCAGGCGAACGGTTTTTTGACGTTCAACTCAAGTGTGAAGGGAAATTCACCACAAATGCGATAATTGGCTTTCTAGTTACGGGCAATTTAATTTGGAAAAAAAAACAGTGAAATTCAATTTGCTTGGAACATTAAATAATTGCTGCCCATTTGATAGCTGCCATTGAGTATCTGAATTCGCAACCCAAGTTCAATCCGAGAAAATCGAGGTCGGAACCTTCAGTTGGGTATGAAGACAAATGTCCAAGGACCTCGGATCATAGGCAATAATTAATTAATTTATTGCAGCCAAATGGATTGTGGCTACTGTAGTTGATGCTATCGAATATTATACATTTGAGTACTGACACACTATGGTATATCTGTGGGAACCGACATTGTTTCACATTTAATAACATGTGTCTGACACAAATAGCAAAATTGGCTGACTGCCTAATATGATGTTGTTACTCGGTCAGACGTTATTGTATTGGAATGCACTGCGAAGTTGTTTTTCTGTCCAAAATGCAAAACTGCTGCGTAATTTTCACAGTTTCACAGAATGTATTTTCTGCAGAATGTTCTACAAAAAGCTGCCACATTATGCTTACTAAGTGAAGTCAGAAATTTAGATGAAATCAGCTTTACTATTTCTGGAATCAGACAGTAGCCCTTTTCATAACACTCGTGTCAATATTATTGTATTGTCTGATATAAATAATGCAAACCATGAAAATAAGTCCTTCGCCATACCATATTTGGATTACTTTCTGAATCTTTTTTCATAATAAAGAGAAGAGAAGGCAAAGAGAAGGAGGTGGTATTCTGGTATGGGTTAGGGTAAGTTAAGAGTTTATGTTGCCACGTGGATCTGCTATCCTTTTACTCTTGAAACTATTTTAAATTTCTGATGAAGCGTAGGGGATCGTTCACGTCTACATTGTTTAGATCGCTCGAGTCATTCTAAGGGGTGATGCATCGTGAGGTCTCATTTTCAATAGGCTTTTTATGACAGATCACGCGTGACTCCTATCAAACTGCTTTGTGGGTTTTGTTCAGTATCGTTTGGCATCATGGAAAGACTAATATCACAACAGCGTCTCTAAATTGTTCAGCTGTATTACGAAAATCAGCGTTGTGTGAGAAATGTTTTTCCTGCGATTCGAGGAACTTACGGTGCGCAAAATCGACCTACTGAAACCACTATTGCCAATATCATTCGCAAATTTGAGTCCCAGTTTACATTAGTGGATAATATTCGAAAGGTAAGACCACATCCAACACGTAGTGAAGAGACTATAGCAGCTGTAACTGAGAGTGTACGCCAAGACCGAGACGAATCGATTCGTCGTCGTTCTCAGTAGCTTGACTTGGCGTACTTGATAACTTGTTGTATTTTACGTGAGGATCTCAGGCTAAAAGCGTACAAAATTCAACTTGTGCAAGAATTGAAGCCAGGCCACTTGAATTTTCGTCATATTTTCCGTAAATTGTCTCTGGAAAAACTCTATGAAAATCCGGTGTTTTATCGTGAAATTTTGTTCAGTGATGAAACCCATTTCTATCTCAATGGATACGTTAATAAACAAAATTGCCATATTTGGGCTGATAAGCAACCCGAAGAGTACCAAGAGTTACCATTACATCCATTAAAAACAACGGTATAGTGTGGTTTATGGACTGGTGGAATCATTGGTCCATATTTCTTCAAAAATGAGGCAAATCAGAATGTTACCGTTAATGGTAACCGTTTTTGCGCCATGTTGTCGGACTATGTGTTTCCTGAAATTTAAGCACAAGGTGTCGGTGTGCTTTGGTTTCAAAAAGACGGCGCTACGAGCCATACAGCGCGTGAAACAATGGACTTGCTGAAAAATCATTTTGGTGAGCACTTGATTTCACATTTTGCTACGGTAAATTGGACGCCTAGATCTTGCGATATCACGCCTTTGGACTATTTTCTCTGGGGATATGTAAAGTCGCAGGTCTTCAGGAATAAGCAAGCTACGATTGACGCTTTGGAAGCCAACATTACTCGAGTAACATTGAACGAGTCGCCCGAAATTGGACCTTCCGAATAGACCACCTCAGATGTAGTCGTGGCAAACATCATTTTTAAAAAGTAAATGCCATAAATTGTTCTTTAAACCAATAATAAAAATTTTAAGTTCGCTTTCAAATTTTTGTATTTTATTTTACATTATAAATCAAAGCTTAAGATGAATCACCCTATAGAAAAAAGCTCCTAAGTTTTTGTTTTTTTCTTTTATTATAAGGGTGCGTCCAAGGGATATGTGTACCCTTAAAATACTTGTACACAGAACGGCGAAGGAAATGTAGGGAGAAAGAAAAGAGAGGTACCGATGTAGATTGTTCTAAAATGTTTGCAAGTTATAATGGCCAGGAAATAAAGAGCTCAGCAGGGCATTCCATAAGCAAGTTATACGGCTTAGGAACACATCATAATATTTTAAACTACGTCGGAAAGTGGTCTTGTGGGTATACTGATGAGCATTCTAATCGAGAAGGGTGTTACGGTTGAAGGTTTGAAAGGGGCGGAATGCTACTAGCGATTTCAATGGAGCACTGGTGGTAGAAATAGCGATGAAACGAAGTGATGCAGGAGACATTACGTTGGTGTTCAAGGATGTCAATTGACTGCCTGATATTAGTATCACATATGAGCTTGATCGCAAAATTTTGAATCCCATTTATTAGGTGCAGAGACCAGATGTGAGCATTTTTTATATCGCTTCAGAAATCATAGTCATTTCGTAGGAGTTTTGACGACACCGAATATGTGTTCATTCCAACATAAGTTGTCATTGACAAACATATCGAGAATAGAAAGTTTCTCAGTTTCGACGATGCAAATGCCATTCATGGACAATGGCTGGAGCTAGGTGTCTAAATTTCGCTTTAACGACTACAGACAGCATTGTGTTTTGGAAGCATTAAAGTCTACTCTATTAGTGTTTCCCCAATTAGTTAGTATAATGTTTTTAACAATGTTAGTAACCATCTTCCTTTCGCCAGATTGATGTACGCATTGGTTCCACCTTCCGGTGGCATATGCCAACCGGTGGTGAACCTGTTGTTACGAAAACTGTACTGCCAGTCCTGAGAAGTTTTCCTGTTTTGAGATATTTCTTGAGCTGATGGCTTATCAGCGTTTCCAAGAAGGGACGTGAGTGCAATAGGTGTGTTGGAGGAGAGAGAAGAAGATTTGTTTTTTTAGGAACGAGCTGGAAAAATGTTGTTTGGATTGGATTGGATTGATGATGATAATAGTGATGGAAGAACACTTCTTTTTTTTTGTTGCGTCAGTTTTTGGTCGTTTTGAAATTTCACACTCTTAATAAAGACTTTGCAGTGACTCCTGGCTCGTTTGAACTTTTATCGGTTTTTCTCTATCGGATTGCTCTTGAAGAACCAAAAAAACAATTCTCTAATGCCTCTTTACAACTCGAGTCATACCATGCCTTTTCTTTTCGTCCGGTCCTCTTAATGCGATGAGGGATAGGAATAAAGGATCTCATTCTAAAGAGAATAGTGTCTGTGAATATATCAGCAGCGGCATCCACGTCTTTTCCGAGGAAACATAACGACCATTTAAAAGTTGTTAAGTATGCTCTTGTTGGCTTTCTCGTTTCCCATACGGTTCTTTTAGGAATCTAACCGTCTGGACTGTATAAGATAAATTACCTGATATGACACAGTGGTCCGACGTGCCTAAAGGAGAAAGCACATCAACAGTGTACTTCTCAGGATGAGAAGTGAAAAATAAGTCCAGTGTGTTGGCGGTATGACTATCAACGTCTGGTGTTCGTGTTGGCTCATTTACAAGCTGGTTTAAGTTTAAATGTTCAAAAACATTCCAGCATCGTCCAAGGTTTCCAACTTAAACCACATGTTTCGGTTTTGCTGCTGGCGTTGATTGCCCAGAGGATTTTGGTTAAGCGTTGCCTCTTCTTGTGTGAACTTTTGAACCCATGAACAGATAAGTTCCGTGATCGGCCCATTAATGTGTGGCCCAAGTTTGTCGATTTGACCTAATTTTCAGGCACTTTTGTTATTATATAATATTATAACAACACTCTACAAAGTTTGTCATAAAGGCTTGAGCCATAAACCGAATAAGATTCCAATGAAGCAGGCCCGAAAGACCATCAGCAGCGTCGTAACTTTTCCATTTGGGCTTTGGAAGCGCATCTTCAAGGCTTTCTTAATAAACAGAATTGACGTATTTAAGGCTTAGGAACTCGAGAAGCCTCTCTATATATATTGCTCATTTTACTTAATGTTGCGGTTTTTGTAAAACAGTGATCATTGAACTTGATTTGTTTGAAAACGACGCAAGTGTAGCTGTAACATCGAATACATAGATACGAACCATGATCAATGAATTTTCATGAACGAATGATTAAGGTGTCTGTTTCCAACTTTGTGGCACTACATTGTTTAATCCATGTCAGTGCTTAAACAGTGGAATATAGTCTACCTATACAAAACAGTGTTTCTGCTAGAACCGATAGATCAAGGTTGTCAATTTGAATTTGAGTCGAAAATCCGGTTAGGGGAACTTATGACTATGGACTCAGGGTGATCTAGCCATCATTGCCTGAGCTTTTCAGCCTACATTGGCATTGTTGAAGAATTCGTTGTTGAATTGATGCAAAGGCACCGAAAATACTGAAGGAGCTGATCAGACTGTTGACGAGTGGTCTTAGGATTTTGCTTGTGACGTTGGGGAGACTTATTCCCCTGGAATTTGGTGTAGTTATGGTGATCTTCCTTCCCTAGGATCGGACAAATAATACTGATGTACTATTACGGCGGGCATACTTTGTTTAACCGAAATTTTGGGAATCAGGTGAAGTACGCCGCCGTATCTAATCATTAGTTCTTTTACTGAACTTAAGGGTGCAGATAGCTGCCCTAATATAATTTTGGGCAAATGAACTCAAATGTTATCATCGGACAGGTTGAACGGTTCCTTCTGTCTGACTGTAGAAATAATCTTTTCAGATTCTCAGCACCGACTGTAGTTCTACTATCAGAAATCTGATCCGGTCTTATTGGTCTGGCATGTTCGTTTTATTTGTACATGAGCCTTTCTTCTCTCGTTCTTTTCTACAGGGTTTTTCTGTACTTCCGTTGTTTTTTTCTAGATTTGCCTGTGTGCATTAGTTCTTTGTTGGGCCGGGTTGAGACTCATTACATCAAAAGCTCTCTGATAGCCCTTTGGCTGTGATGCCACTGGTCTTCCAACTTTGATGCTCAAGGTATCGTGCGGTTAAGGAAAACTCAAACCCAAAAAACTGTAACGGCCATCCGACGTTGAATTTCCTCACAGTGGTGCACTGACTTTGAGGTATTTCGGATATCTGCATCCAAAGACCACCACTAGGAGATAAGGCAACCATTATCGTACGGCGTTCATTATTGATCTGCTAACCGAATTCAGGTTATAAGATAGTCAGCAGTTTTCCAATAAATTGCAACGCAGATCCGCGATACCTAAAACACCCTCTGTATTTGTAAGGTTCTCGTCTTTCTTCATTTTTCTATTTGACTGGCTTCTGGATAAACCTGGCTTTTGACCTATCTCTTCAATCAATGCTCGTTCCTGCATGACCTTCCTTAAGAATCTGTTCATCAATACAGTTAAAAATAGACGGTCTTTTGCCCGCTTAACCTATTTGGTTTTTTTCAATATCCAAATACCAAGAGAGGTCACTTTTGAACTGTTTAGATACTCATACAGTAGTCTAATTACGCAGATATTAAATGTTTACGCACCCAAAATTACTCCTGTTGATATTGGCTTGCCAGTATATAAAACTAAACTTACTGCATTATGTATCAATTTAAGTGACTAAGACGAAGTGCACCATGTTTTAATGTTCCACCTGATCACAAATATACCAAATCATTATGACGGCTATAAAACTGCACTCAATGCCAAAGAGCTCGTGAAAGTGACACCAGAATGGTGCCAATTTTGTATAAAAGCTGAACGAATTCTATTTGTCAAAACAGAATTAATTCAATTCGTTTAACGAGCAGTTTTTCACAAAATCTCTAACCTCAACATGAAGGTAAGGAGTTGTCAACTTCCTTGTGGTATTAAGAAGGATTACTAAATAATTTTTATGGCAGTTCGTCGTTGCATTCGTAGTCTTGTTGGCTGTTGCCATGAGAGTTCAATCATCCCTCGTAGGTGGTGTTGCTGGTCTTGGTTACGGAGTCAGCGATTTGGGTTACGGAATCAATGGTCTTGGACATGGAGTCAATGGAATTGGACTTGTTAATGGGCTCGGTGTCAACGGACTTGGACATGGACTTGAACTTGGACATGGACTTGGACTTGGACATGGACTTGGACTTGGACATGGACTTGGACTTGGACATGGACATGGACTTGGACATGGACTTGGACATGGTCTTGGTGTTGGTGGTTATGGTCTTGGAGTTAGTTCAGCATGGTCTGGCATCCCAGCTGCTGTTAACATTGCTGCCCCGGCCCTATTTGCCCCAACCCACGTTCCAGCTGCTGTAAATGTTGTCTCAAGCCCAGTTGCTCAACATGTTGCAATCGCACCAGCTCATGGACCAGCTTCTGTTGCTGTTGCTGCTCCTCTATCCGCTCATGGAGCTACCTATGTTGCTAAGACCCGTGGTGCTACCCATACCGCTCCATTGGCTGGACACCTCAAATCAGCTGCTTCCATCAATGTTGCCCCAGCTCCAGGTACCTGGTAATTCCTATCTCAACCCACTTTTCATATGATCACCTACAACATTCTTATAAGTTACAATTAATTTAACAAACCAATGAAGCAATAATACAGCAAAATAAATAAAGTAACAATAAAGCGAATGGACATTTTAAAATTATTGCTATCAAAACTCTTTCGTTCATGATCTTATTTAAAATTAGCTTCAGGGTCGTTGCTTACTTAATTACTTCGGGAAATAAAAGTGCTTCATTAAATTGAGTCATTTATAGTAAAAAAAACTTGAACTTTAATGTTGCAACTAGTTAAGCAGGAAACTAAAATGCTGAGTCATATCTTGTTGCTTAAAACTTTGTTCTATGGTCCACAAACTATTATAGAAGCCTACTGGCACATGTGTCTTTTAGAGAAAGTATCTGGAATCTACCAAATATTGGCATTAATATCAAAGGTAAAGTTGGCCTACAACATGGCTAGTCAATCCAGAAACATTCAGGGTTTAATGGTACACTGTAACTTTGCAACTATTTTACACTTACTTACTGATGTACCAGATATAGATGACATTATAGTCCGGGATGGACTTGTTCCTCAGCAAAAAGACCTCTCTATTACACTCAATCATTGGCCAGCCGTCCTCAGTTCCGCACTCCAAGTTAGTTGAATTCCAGTTTTGTTTGTATGCAGCACATTCCTTCCTCAGTTGTATTGTGTCTGTAGTGTTGATTTTGATGTTCGTTGGATGAAAGCGTTGAAATCTGTCAATGTTGCTCAACATCTTCCAACCATTGTATAATTTACTTGCGACTTCTTCTGGCCAAGTCAGTGATACTGATTTTTCCACTCTAAAAGTCCAAGTGTCACCTCAACCGCTCTTGATGAAATTCATTTCTTTGTACTCTAGAGTGGAACTAGGATAATAAGGCTCACTTTTGTTGTATAAAGGAAGACCTTGTTAGACAATTACCTTCTAAGTCCAAAAGCAGCAACTGGCAAGAATTATTGTCTGTTTTATCTCTGCTCCATATATCACACTTGCGGGTTTATAGCGAATTATAAGCCGGACACCGGGTTACTATCTAGAAACTATATCCATATTGTGACTTTTGTGTGAACTATAGCTTTTACTCCAGCTCTGGGCTCTCCCGATATTGCCCTTTCCGTTTATATAAAGTTAGGGATTGAAGAATTGTCCCTCTGTGTCTGAGCTCATTATTTCTTTAAAGATGATGCTTAAAAAAAAAGCAGTCTACAGCGCGCCGTCTTGTGGGAAGCCTTATTCTTGAGCCACATTGTTATAAACTTATTACGTGACTGAAGTGATGTTTTATGCATTCACTTAAGATGATGTGATGTTTAGGAAACTGAATCCTTTGTAGTTCATGCAGTTCAGAGACCCTTTTTTCTACTAAAATTGACGAGTCTGTCCTCGCCCCATTAACAAGCTACCTGACATAATCTAGAGAATTTTTTTATCATGTCGACATCACTGTAAAGCTTTTCAGGAATTTGCAGCGGAAGAAGGACTAAACATCCTTAATTTCTTTGTCTCTTCTTAACAATGAACTATTAAACAATAAACTATCCCATTGAACCCCTATTTTTTAAACATCTGTTTCCCGTACATTCACTTCATTCACGTAATTCAGCTTACGTTGGCTGGTAAATATGAGTGTAAACCGGAGACTCATTCAGTCGTCATCATTCTCAAAATAAGTGTCACAATGAGTGGTGTCACTTTTGTACAAAGCACTTAGGTGCTTAGAAAAACCGTAGTCCCTGTCAAAGAGCCAGAAATGCAATCCTTCTTACTAAGGTACAACTGAAATTCCGCTAACCTATTGATGATATTTGAAAGCATTTTGTTCTGGCTGTATTTTGAAAAGATACGGTTGTGCCCATAAAAAGTCCAACTGTAAGAAGAAGTTCTAACCGCGATAACATGCTGTGCTAACGCGAAATGCTGAAATGCCTATTCTGAGCTTTGTCTAATGGTCTTCATACCCATGATCCAACTGTGACCTCTGACTAAGGTAAGGCTCAGTAAATTCAGCTTTTTAATTACATCTTGCATCCTGTGAATAAGTTTGGAAGTAGTAAGACTAGTGCAATTATGTGTTTGATGTAACCTATTACAATACTCAATAAAACACCCATTTAGCCGGCGTGGCTTACTCCTCCCTGGAACCGCGATATCATTACCACAGGATGGAGGCACCGTTCGGGCTTAAGAACCCCGCGATAGCAGCAACGAGAAAGTATGTATCTCAGTCTTAAAGACACTCATCGCAAGCACCTCAAGGGGTACCATGGTCTCTCATAGGTGAGCTTCTATTAAGACCTCCCATAGCGAATGTTATGTTTCACCCTGCTGGGAACCCAGTGGTGTCAAAAACATGCAAATCCAACGCAGCTTGAGACCGTATCAACCATATCTACGCTTGAAGAGACGCACGCCCGTTCACCGCCAAATCTTCCTTTTTCTTGTCCGTTATTTTCAACTGAGTGTATGCGTCATAGTCCGCCATGCATCCTCGCATTGGGGAAACGATATTTTTGGAGGTGATCATCAGGCCCAGTCAGTTTCCTAACAGCTGTCGTTGTTGACGCCAACTTGCACAAACGAAGAATCATTCCTGTTGCCAGTACGCCAATATCCTATTTCTCCTCTTGCTATCTTATTCGGGATCTGGGGACAGAAATTTATCTCTGCGCTTCAGAGCAGCAAAACGACGGGCACGGTTGGTGCAGTAAACGCATGCCAACTGAATATACTCCCCAAAGGTAAGTCGTGAGTCGGTCTACATTCCGAGATAGCGAAGTATCGGGCGCACACAGACAACTGCAACTGCGACATTCACACAAAAGTCTCCACCGAACCATCGTTGTCTGGTGAGGGAACCATCTCGGTTTTTCTTTCCGCCAGCTCAATCTCGTAAACCGGCCAGCTAATTCGCTGTACCGTCACGACTGTTGCGGCATTATCCGCAAAGTCATTAGCTTGGCCCCGTAGGCATTTTTCAATGCAGGAGGTCATCGTTCCATAGATCGCAGCCTAGTGCCAAGCCCTGCGAGCCCATACTGATTATCGGAGAGATAATGCAGCACTCTCCTATCTTTCCTCCTAACATTTTCTTTAAGATTTTCCCGGCGTTATCCGGTATATAACACAGCGGTCGGAATGACGACGAAGTCAGGGCGGATGCCCTTTGCCTTTATTCAAAAAAACAAAGCGTTTGAGTTTCCGACGCCCACCGGCACGTAAACTCGCATTGAACATTTCCAATAGTGCATGTGGTTTCTCAGCAGCCACGATCTTGAAGAATTCGCACGGTTCAAAGTCCGGGCTAGGAGCCTTGCGGGCTGGATGGGCCGTTGTTATCCCCTCAATTCTTCGAATGTGAAAGGAGTGACCTCGTCTGTTATGATGTTCGCCCATCTTTCTTCAGGGTACTCCGGAAAGAGGCTGAAAAAATTTCCTTCAATAATGCTGACTCCATCGGACTGGAGTCGCGGTGGTTTCAAGGTGCCATTCGATACCCCTTGCCCCACGTGTCCCTATCTATCTCGGAAATAAGCTCATGCCAACAGAGCCTATTGCTCGTTCTGATCGCCCTCACCAATTTTCTCTTCTTCCTTATGCGCCGCCACTGGCAAGTTCCAGCACTTCTGTGCCTCTGGAAGACCTGTTGAAGACAATGTCATTCACTGCGCAGGATCGCGATTTCCTGGGTCCATTAGTACCTCGACCTGCTACCCGTCAAAGCACTTACTATCGTATTCAGATCAGTAAAAGACGGCGCATCAGCCAGGGGTTCAAGGAGTATTTTTCTATTGAACCGCGCTACGTTTCTCTTGGTGGCGTTTGCACGCAGTGCTTCCTATGGTGTCGCACTGCACTCGTTGTCTACCACAAAGGATAGGACTCCCCAGGAGGACATTCATGCAGTAACGCGTATCGTTGTGAACGTCGCTTTATTACAACATTATTCCGACTATCTCTAACACTGCTCGTCCTCTGGCATCAGTTTTAGTTTCCTTCCATGCGAGAGCCTTTGACTTGATATCACCAGTGAGGACGACGTTTGCCTTCAAATTCTTCAAGCCAGTTTTTGTCGCCTTGGAGTTGATATCGCCGGCCAAGACAATGTCTGTCTTCGAGACTGTGGTGTTTAGAGTAGATAGCAACTGACACATGCAACGCCGCCAGCTCTGACCCACATATACCCCTCTTCAGTTTTGCGTTCGGAAATGGAGAGTTTTCCAATGTTGCAGGCCACAACGACCGTCATGCCCGTACTATCGCTGTACCAACCCTGTTCCGATAATGCACGCTATTACTTACTTAACATATACAAGTCCACCACTCGGTTACTGGAAAACTGATCCAACAATACTTTTACAAGCCGGGACGTTTAGAGTATGCAGAAATCCTAGTCAAAGTCCTTATATTCGCAGATGACATAGCCTTATTGGCGTACTCTCCAGAAAATGTTCATCTTATTAATAACAAATTAAGTGACTACTGTAGATTTTGGTGTTCAAGAAAGGAGGGAAAGATACGACGTTATCAAGAAATTGATATTTAATAGGAAAATAATTAAAATATTCTTCAAGGAGGAATCTCAACTATTAAGAGATGCTTCAACAACAAATTTATTGCCCACAGTACTAAATATACAATAAAGTGTGGAGAAGAAAAGATATAAGCCGAGAAACTACTAAGATATGTTATTACCTGAAAAGAACGTTTTATCTCCCTCCAAGTCCAAGGTGACTATGTTCTTAAAATGTTTAACATACCGAACTAATGACTCCCATAAATAGCAGATATACAAGTGGTGGCTCAAGAGTGGCTCAAATTAGCCCGTGACAGTGGTAGTGAAATTATTCACGAGGATTTAAGGTGTTGGAAGAAGCAGCTTTATCAGCTAATAGAACTATTTACACCCATTTGAACCACAATTTGTTGCAGAATAACTACATGCGGGATGATACAAAATCAATGATCTTGAGGCGATGGAGCGAACTCCTTACCCTTATCTACCATATGTACCTCACAGAGATGACTTATATACTTCGGGTATGCAGTTTGTGAGTTTCACTGAAAAACGCTGCGGAAAACAAAAAGTTATGCCCTAACGAAAAATCAAATCATGACGCTCCTCAGCAATAGCCTTATATGCATTGAATTTCGGTATTGTAAAATTGAACTTCAATACCGCCAGAGAACTTTGACCGGAAATTGTAGATTTGTAAACAAACTTCAAAGATATAAAACCTCCATTTTCTGTCCAAATTTAGTTAGTTGTTTCCAAGTGCTGTTTTTTTTTGTTTTTTTATCTAAAATGCTAAGTTTGCAATCACACACGCATCCACCCACTCCGAAATATATTAAACATTCTAATCATATTTCCAAATATAAATTTAAATATTTATTATGCGGCTAACGTCAAAAGTTTCTAAAGTAAAACTTCTAGATACGAAATGTCATCAGAATTTCATGAGAAATTAAATAATTTCGTTAGCAATTAAATCTCAAAAAACCGTTCACATCGACACGTCTTCCATCATCCGACCGTAGATTAAAAAATTAATATTAATACAGTACGCGCCGCAGCCGGCAACCTACTGAATACATTTGATAACAAGTATCTATCACTAAGTAAAATTTCAAAATACCACAACGAATGCTCTACTCATATGTACTGTTTATAAAAATTGCTGTACATTTTTATTATTATTTTTCCTTTTTTTTTTTTTTTAATTGTCTATATCGTGCATTTTGTTTATTTTTATAGAAAGTACACGACCGAGTCCGAGAGGAGAGGTGGCTCTATGAAGCGCACATCAGTCTCATCCGATTCAGTTGGAAAGCATCAGCTTGTTCTAATACGTACGACAACTGCGCCATCTAAAAAAGAAGAAAACGTAAATCTCGGAACGTCTTAATTATTTTTAGAAATTTAAACATTTTTGTGTACTAGTATACCCGTAAATAAAAGAAAATATTTTTGTTTTTCTCCAAAAATTAAGTATAACACATTTGAAATCCTTAAGGAAAAAAAAAGGAACTGTGATAGTAGAATAAAGTGCAAGCCATTATGGCTTATGAAACTTCCTATGATGCCGGCTTAAAGCCCTTCAATCACGATAAGAGCCGTGGCAAATGGGCGTCTTCAACGGATTTCTTATTTGCCTGCATCGGAAATGCATTCAGACTTGACGCGATATTCGTAGTGCCATCAATGATATTCAGAGATATCGGATGTAAGTTTGCTTTGACTAAATTATTACGCATTTTATAATTTTCCGGATATAGAAAAATTCTTTGAAATCTGATGATTGACGATAAGGCAATTTATACTTTTCAGTCTATACGAACTGAAGTCGGTATTCCAAATCTGTTTTTGTGTTCTTTTTTATTTAGTGAAATGTACACCAAGTTTCTGATTCAATTAATTCGCATGCAAACTCTAGTATAGTTTGTATCTTTTTGAAATATTATTGTCAAAAGTATCAGTTCACTCCTTTTGTGTTATTCGTCGACTCTGTTTTCAAATTTATCCATAAGTAACTAAGCTTAGTTTCATAGTTCAACAACCTATCATCATGAGCGGTTTTTTGCTAGATTGACCACGGTAACCTTGAGTTAATTTTAAAGATATTAAATCTATTGCTACTAATAGTCTTAGACAAATTAACGATTGGGTTGTTTTGTTTTGAGTTTGGCAGGGTTGCCAAAAGTCCTCAAGTATACAATTTTTGTAAATTGTTTATCATTAAATTAGTGCTACACATCCTCATTAATATATATTCCCAAATTTTTTGTCGATAAGTCTAGAAGGTTCTCAAGTTTCTTATATATTCAAAGATATCACGTGTCGACGTTTGGGGATCTTCCTCAAAATACACACGAATACATACGAGTCTGTATCACAGAGCTAAAAATTTCGTCAGTCAAATTCTGAGGTTTCGTCATCTACTATCATCATCATTTTTTTAGCATCAGTTTTAATATAGAGATTTTTAATAACGACTTGACAACTTTCTTTTTAAATAAAAGGCAAACAATTTGAGATATTTCAAAAACTTTATTATTGGCTTGAAGTACAATCAAAACATTTATTGGCCGAAACGGCCGCTATTTCGCGTTCAATGTTGGCTCTGAACTCTTCCAACGTCGTCGGCGTGTTGGCATAAATCAATGACTTAACGTAGCTCCACAGAAAATAGTCAAGCGGCGTTTTATCGCACGAACGAGGCGGCCAATCGACTGGCCCATGTCTTGGGATAACACGCTCACCATACTTACTCTTCAATAAATCGATTGTAGCGTGTGCTGTGTGGCTTGTGGCACCATCCTGTCCATATCGGTGATCATGGCGCGATAACGCTGATTATTCACAGATCGTTATCATCGACAAAAAAATATGGCCCAATAACGCCGCCGGTATGCAAACCGCACCAAACATTTTTTTTTTTTTTGTGGATGAAGTGGTGATTCATGAAGCACATGTAGGTTTTCACCTTTTTGCTTATTGACGAACCCATTGAGCCAAAAATGAGCTTCGTCACTGAAGAAGATTTTGCGATAAAATTCATCATCTTGGCGCATCTTCTCCAAAACCCAATCGGAGAATTTAGCTTGTTAGTGTACTTTACCATGATGAAAATGTTGAGCTTACTGAATAAATTGACAGTGACAATTTGGTGATTAGTGAAAGAGTGCGTTCACAAATTAAATTGAAAGTTGTCAAGTCCCTATTGGAAAACCCTATACTTATTCGCACTTTATATCGTAGTCATATCAGGTGATTGATGATGATGCCAGTCAGGTGACTCTGACTGGCAGTGTCAGAGTTAATATTGTAGCCGATTTAAGCAAAATCCTAACTATCTTGACATCCTCAATTTTACTCCCAATTACAGCTTAACACATTTTGACTGCTTTTTCTACAGTACTCGCAAACGCATCAGTGAAAGTTCGATGTAATCTGGCAGCAGTATTTCCAAATAATTATGGTCCAATCATCCCATCGCACAGATTTGGGCTATCATACTTTCACTCTATAATGGTGTAATGGTCGTCGGCTTATCAATTAAAGATTCTCAACAACTATGTTGTCATATGAAGAAGCCTTTAGATCGATGAAGAAAATATATCTGGACTTTTTGGGTATCCTCTAGAATCTGCTGTAATGTGTGCAATTGGTCAATAGTGAAAAAAACAAAGCTTTAAACCGATCTAATAGGAGTCCTTCAGCCCGTCGACATATGACTTAGGAGGTCCTTATAATATGACAAGGAAAGTTTTTAAACGATGTTAAAAAGGCTAATGAGGCTATAGTTGGTGCAGTTTATAGGATCTTCATTTTCCGATCAAATTGAAAATGAACGGATTTCCGTTTTCTACCAAATCTTGACTTGCTGCTTTAATTAGCAGATGGTCTTTCATGTCCGCCAGCCTTGCTATACTTAAGTTTAGATATTGCTATTAATTTTGGTTGGTTGGATGAAGGCTTTGGCTTTCATCGCTCAGATTCAACAGTTCGTATCATCTGAGAGTGAAACTTGGATCATCCTAGTCGTTAAACAGTATGCAGAACAATATCAAACGGGGCCCTACTATTTTCTATACATAATGACCGAAAATGTTCGAATAACTTTATTGCTGGACGAGTGAATTTCTTAAATGGCACTGCAGTTCGAGGTGAACCTGAGCCTCAACTCGCAAGGTTATCCAGTTAGTCTGGTCTTTGCGGGCTACCTAAAGCGTCGTCGTCTTCTACTGCGTTGCCCTCTGGATAAGATTCGAAGACTCTGTTTGCCGCATGCGACTGATGCGCACTTTTCTGAGTAGGTCAATGGCGCTGTACAGATTGTAGAGCTCATCGTTGAATCTTCTCCTCCAAAAGCCAGTAACGCAAATGGGACCGAATATTTTTCAAAAGACTTTTCTCTCGAAACTATGAATCTTCACTCACTTTCAATATAGCCCATGTTTAAGCATCATAAAGTAAAACTGGGATTATTAAGGTTTTATACCGACTCTCTTATCTTTATCTCTTCATCTCTTTATTTTATTACTGCTGAAATGTTGTGGGCAGAATTTATAGCAGAGCCATGGTAGACAAAGCCCCTTACTATCTCGAAATTATTTGGTAGCTGTCGACTGTCAATTTTCTGTCCAATTCATTGTTGTTGTGTGTTCCTTTTTGTTGACAGCATATACTTGGTTTTACTCTCATTTACCGCTAAACATATTTTGGCAGCTTCCGATACTAACGAACACACCGGTAATAGCCGGCTGTGTGCGGGCTGTGCTAGTGTATGCTGTCCACAAAGTGATTTCCGTCAGCTTTGAATACCTTAGTCAGTAGGTATGGTCTATTCTGACTGAGGGCAGGGTATTGGGTCTATTCGATGGTATACAGTCTGCAAAAAAAGTTTTTCTATTTTCTCAGCACCGACTGTGTCTCTACTACAGGGTTTCCTTCTTCATTTCTACAGGCTTCTGTAAGGGAGTTCGTAGTTTTGATCTTTTGGTTAGACTTCTGTACGTTATTCTTGGAATACAATCTCTCAATATCTTTGATCACAATCTTCTCTTCCTCTCTTTTATATTATAAAGGGCCCATTCACTTCCCGTCTCTTCTATTCGTAGAGCTCATGAGCGCGTCTCGTCCTACGTTGCATCTAGTACTATTGCTTTATTCAATCCTTGCTTAGCTACATGTGCTTGCTGGCATGCTGGGATCAAACCAGGAATTTCTTGGCGCTGGTCGGGTGAAACCCAACACATCAGTTGCAGCATCTTTAACGTTGGTAGTGCTGTGTGCCCTGCATTATGCTACTGGGCGAGCATTTCCTTGCCATTTTAGCCTGCATGAGTAATAGTTTACCCATACATTTACAGGGGACTACCATTGGGAAGTAAGGCAAGCACTTCGCACTATAGTATAGTCAGCTGTTTCCCGGTCAATCGCCACGCAGATCCTCACATGTATAACATGGTTAGTTACTTCCCAGCGAATTCTGGCTTATTTGTTAGTTGTTCGACTACAGACTGTTCAAATTCCGAATATTCCATGTGTACATCGAAACATTTTTATTTTTGCCTCAGGGCAAAGGTTCATCAGACTATATCCGAAGTTGGTATCGTGAATGTTATACCATCTTCTTTCGTAACTTTGCATCCAAATCGCTCAGTTTCGGCCGTCGATTTAGCATCATGAGGTACTCGTTGAGATCTCGAAACTTCAAGATTTCTTATCTAAGACTGGTTCAAATCAAAAATCCGCCTCCAAATAATGTCATGAGTAACTTGTTAATCATCCTCTGTTTGCCCGGTCTGTACCATTGCACTTCTTGAATACAGTTTATGTCTGCTACCACTGATGATTCAGATGCACGCCTCTCAAATGAAGGAGAAGTTCTTTGAATCAGTAATTTTATTTGAAAATGTGAGCGCAATAGTTACGCCTATCTCTTGAAACTAGATATGTGGAAGAAGCTTTACTTAGTCCGCAGCCAGAATCACCTGAGTTATTCAAGGAATAGCGACTATTTTAGAACTGTCAATGCAGTACTAAATGCGATTTCGTAAATATAGGAAGTCTCAGATCTGATCGGTCAAACTTATATGGGTGATAGGTGATAGGGGAGGGGGGAGGACAATCCCCTTTAAGTAAGAGAGTAAGAGGGAGATGAAGATTTATCGAATCGCTTTTAAGTTTAGTCGTCAAACACCATTGGAAGTTCTTGGAGGGTCCCATTGTTGCATTCTGTCCACAAAGAAGCACTTGCTTTTAAAAGTTATACAACCCGAACATTACTCAACAAAGACCGGTATCTTATGGTTACTGCTTATAGGTCAGATAATAACTGATATGTAGCAACCTTTGCAACAACTGAGTATTTTTAACTAGTCACTACAATATGAGTATAAGTCGATTCCACAAAAAGATATAACATTTAGACTGAAGAACTTTAATAAGCCTTATTGGAACCACATATTAGTCCTTCCACTTGCCATGCTGTTAGTCTTGTATTATAATTTTAATCAGTAGTAGGGTTTTGCCCTCTACAAATGGTAAAAAAATGAGATAATTTTAATATGCTGCGTTTCGGAGTGAGCAATTGTTTTGGATTTCCCACATAACTCACATTTGTTTACCAGTAGCTTTAACAAATTTAGACAAAATATCATAAATCGTTCAGCTAATATTTAAATAAACTCTCAGAGTGCGTCTGCGGAAATCTAATTTTATTTATGCTTTTGATACCAGCTCCATCCCATCAAATCGAATTAAAATTGATAGCTTGCTAACAATCTGATCTAAATAGTTTGGTATCACAAACCGATCTCAAGCCGATTTTCATCCGACTTACTCTACATCCAATATTCATAAGGCAAGCCGTACTAACAAGTGTTTACCATGCGAAAAGTTTTAATTAAGACTTGCAGCTGTGCAAGTGCTCTGACTTCATCTCTACAATTGTCTGTTGTCATCTTTTTAAATCGTAATTGTTTTTAAGCGGGCATTTTCATAAAGCTAAAAAAAAAGAGCACTTAAGACGACTTTGTCATTTCAATCAAGCGACTGCGAGAAATTAGTTTTATTTGAGAATCAGCTTAGTAATCGGTTGGATGACGTTACGATCTATCATATGTAGAATATAAAAAAAAATAAAAAAACCTGCAACATATTTTGACATTAGGTCGGTATGAAAGCGCTCCACAGATACTACTACTGAAGGTTTAGAATATTTTTTTTTTCTAGTTCTCGTTAAAAATATAGATAAGAACAACATATTCAAATGAAGACTATTGTTACTTTTGCTAATTCAATCCGGCATGAGAAAACAAATTTAATCAATCGGCAGATACTAAACGGGTCAGTAGATTATCAGTAAAATCTAAAATTGTAGCCTTGCAGCAAGGCTAGATGTGTTAATGTCTGTCATGTTTCCAAACAGCAGTAGATTGGTAAATCCAATAAATGTCGCATGATCGTCTTGATAATGTGTGAGTTCAGCAGCACTATCTGTAAATAGTGTCAGATTTGACGGACTATAAAAAGGGTCGCCATGCATTTATAATGCCGTTCGATAAAATTAATTTTTCGATGTTTGGCGAATTGAATTCAGTAAATACAACAATATGTAGATATTTTTATATATTTTCAAACAATCCAGGACACTTTTGTTGTGATGAGAATTTTTTGGATATCTATCCCATTTTTAAGAATAAATTTAGAATGCTTAATCAGCGTAGTTTTTTTTATTGTCTTCCAGAAACATTATCTATTTAATCAGTACTTTGTTGGATCTTCTTAAGTTTTTCTCGGATTCAGATATGATATTTCAGTTCCATCAAATCATCAAAGTTCCATCATCAAAGGGTTTTAGGATTTCATCTGGCTTTAAACGCTTCTTAGCAAACTTAGGTCTCACGATTGTGCTGATATTTTGTTTTTTAATGACGTCTGGGATGTAGGGAAGCCAGCTTAACACATCGACATTGTACTCATGTCAGCAGATAATTTCAAGACCCGCATCGATCATATTTATTGCAGTACCAAGTCGACCACCGACGGGAATACATGTTAACTAGTGCACTCATAAAAAAATAAAGCGCGTCTCGTAAGCCAGCTAACAAAATCACCTGGCGAATTATGTTACTAAGTCTTAAATTTAAAAAAAAGAATAATTTTATTTTATCTAAAACATAGGAGCTAATAATTTTATGTATAGTTCGGATACACTGCTAAATTGTAAATAACTTAAAGGAAGTGAATGGGTGGGGCTTCTCCTAAAAGATTTTTTAGCAGAGGTACGCCGCAAGGCGATGTCCTTTCTCCCCTTCTCTGGAACTAAATGGTTAACGAACTACTGATATACCTGAAAGTGGGTGGTAGCAGGTTAATTACCTATGCGGATGACGTTGCTATAATCGTCTAATACTAGGTGGGGTGAAAAGTAACCTCCTTAGGAATGAAAACAATTTTTTTTAAATGTTTTTTTTATTTTATTCAATATAGTCCCCTTTTAGTTTGATACACTTATTCCAGCGATTTTCGAACTTCTTGATCACGTCCGAAAAGTAATTTTACGGAATGTCTGCAAAATACGTGGCGTCGATGATTTCCTCGCGTGAGCTGAATTTTTTATTTTTTATTGATGAGCCATCTTTTGAGCTTTGGGAAGAGATAATACTCCGAGGGAACCAAATCGGGCGAATACGGTGGATGCGACAGCGATTGGAGCCGGAAGTCATTGATTTTAGCCGTGGTTGCGATGCTTTTGTGCGCCGGTGCATTGTCTTGCAAAAACAAATTTTTTTTTCGCTTCATGTGAGCCTTTTTTTCAGCGATTTCGGCCTTCAATCGCTCCAATAATGCACAGTAATACTCGCTGTTGATGGTTTTTTCCTTTTTCGAGGTAGTCTATGAAGAGTATGCCATGAAAATCCTAGAAAACCGACGCCATAACCTTTCCGACCCATCGAGCCTCCCTCGGCCGCTTCGTAGCACTCGTGCCGGCTTCAGTCCATTGCCGGGCACTCATTCTGTTCTCTGGTGTTCAACCGTTACAAATCGATGCCAAAAGTCTGCCCGATTCCGCATCAGCAAGTCCAAACACCCTATCGAAGTGCTCTCGCGTTCGTGTTTTTCGTCAGGAGTGAATATGCGCGGCACCCAGCGGCAGGATAACTTTTTCATATACAGAATATTGCCCAAAATATGGCGTGTGCACTCAGTACTAATATTTGTGGTATCTGCTAGCTCGCGCACCTTCACTTTCCGGTCAGCCAACACCATTTCATGTATTTTTTTGACATTGTCCTCTGTAACCGCATCGGAGGGCCCGCCGCTGCGGACTTGATCGGTAATGGAGTTACGGCCACCACGAAATTCTCGAAACCAATATTTGACGATGTAATCTGCATAAGCCCCATAATATTTATCCAACTTTCAAAAAATAATGTTTTATGAGAGAACGAAAATCGTTTTTGTCCATACTCAACATGATGTCAAACACGTCAACAACAATCAGCTGTCAAAACAAAACTAAAGACAGTATCGCACTGAAATTTGGCATGTCTGCCTAAATATGAACGGACTTCAAGGTACCATAACCTTTTTTGCAATGGCAGCGCATTCTGGCGGTCAAGGAGGATACTTTTCTAGTATAAGCGTCTTAATACCATCAAAGATCTCCTTCAGATAAATCTTAACAGATTTACCTTTTAAGCAGATAGTTGTGGATTGAGAGTAAGCCCCAATATTGTACTCTTTTCCAGGAAATATAAAATTCCAATTATAGACCTTTCTTCAAAAAACGCTACGAGTTAGTAAGCTTCCCCTCTAGATCCTTCTGGGAGAAAGATGCTTTCATGGAGGACAAGTCAATCGTCTTGCAAGTCACTGTAGCGTGTTAAAGAAGCTCTGCCCTGGATGAAGAAAAACGTGATATCTGTAAAGGATATCCGCATATTTTCGGATAGTCAGGCCGCTATTAAATTGCTGTACTCAGTCCTATTATATTCTGAAGCTGGATCCAAATCGCACTAAGAGTCTGATTCTTCTAAACGGGAAACATCTCAGCGCAATCATGGGTGTCATCACTGAACATTGCCTTATAGACAATTATGCAAGAAGACTTGGCGCCTTGACAAACAATTTCTATAGCTGCATGCACGGGGAGAAGGAGGAAACAATCCTTTACATTCTCTGTACATGTCCAGCGCTGCCCACAGCTCTCCATTTATGAGCTTTCTTCTACAGTGACTAAAACGATCTAAGGAATATAGACGTTAACAATGTGCTGCGCTACATCATAAGCTCAAGTTGGTTTCATGAGTAAAGGATCACAGATCCACTTGGCATCACAATGGGCCAATAGGTCTAAGTGGTTTGATCCTTCCCATCCTCCACTCTTACCTACCCTACTCTAAAGGAAATGAAAGTATTCCTACATAATATGAGTATAACATATGTACGTATTATGTATGAAGTGCAGTTTTATCAGATGCAAGTGCTGCGTCAATAATTATGTTGTTTCGTGGAAAAGGATCAAATGTGCAAGGCAATCGGCGTAGTAGTGATTTTTGTGACAGGTTGTTAGTATTGATGCCATAGTTTAGCAATACTATGTTCTATACGACATGTCAATCACTACAATACCATGTTAAAATCTAGTACACCACGAAACATACCTGGTATTGAAATTAAGTATACTACCATCTTACTGATAGCACCGCCAATTTCTCTCTATTGGCTATTCTTCGTAGATTCTTTGACAAGTAATCACAGTGAAAATGTACAGAATTGTTTCTGCCAGCAGTTTGTCTATAACATTACAACTGATGAATACCGGGTTGCGAGTGTAAATTTTGTTGGTGCTCTGTTTCCTATTGTTTTAAGGGTTGTTATAAAGGTTACTAGTGCCAATGTCCTTCTCTCTCAACTATCTCGCCATTTACGTAAGTAGTGATGTAGCTCACCAAACTCTATGTAGTCTCTCTTTGTTGTTCCTATTCTAAACCGAAATTTAATTTCATATGCTTAAAATGCCATCTTTGTAAGAAAATTATCCGCTATTGCTTTATTTACCGATGCCACAAGCTGGACAGAAATTTTGACCTTTAACGAGTTTGATGCGCTATCTGACACCATTCAAAGAATTGTATCCCTGTATCCTTATACTGAAATGTTTATTACGGGCGATTTTAATAAACAAAATTCTGGGTGACTTCGACATTCTGGACAGACAACGAGCGATAGATGGTTGACATCGTTGCTGCGGAAAACAACCTTACGCAACTTGTAAATAAGCCCACGCGAATAACTGACCTTGATAGTCAAACCGCCAACACTCTGAACTTGTTTTTTACTTCTCGATCTAAGTTGCTGTCGCTAGGTCCCTTCTAGGCTCGTCACACCATTGTGTTATATCAGATAATTTCTCATATATTGGCCACATAGTTAGAGACAAGATTCCTAAAAGAACAGTATGGCAATACGAGAAAGCCAATTGGAGCGGTCATAATAGCTTCCTCAGGAAATTTAATTGTTCGTTATGTTTCCTCGATAACGGCATGGATGAGCACAGACACTATCCACCTTGGAGTGAGATAATTTATCCTCCATTTAATGAAGAGTATCAAAACAAACACGATTCGAGCAGTGTAGCACACAGCGCGGATGAACAATGATTAAAGAGAAAGAAAGATAAATACCGAAAATACGAGGGTTTTGAATGTTTTCGGGTTGTAAGGAGTAGAAGTAAAGAGCTCGACAGGCTACTCCATGATGGAATTATACGGCTTAAGAAAGTAATGATAATTCATAGTGAAGGTGCTACGGGTAAAGATTTCAGGGAGCTGAATGGTATTGTATCTTGCTGAAGCACTGATGAGACAAGAAAATTTTCGTTATTGTCGATGGGTTTTAAATTGAAGTTGACATAATCTTTGTATTGATGTATCTGAAATATTTGAATCCCATCTAGCAAGTGCAGATACTCTCCTAAGCGCATTTAAGTTTTATTTGGATAAGAGCTGATTATTTAAATTTTAGAATAGTTTTACTCTGCTGATATTTCTCCAATTATTTATGCTATTTTTATCTGAATTTAATGATACATACATAGCTGTTCCCGTTTACCAGAGAGTCGCGAGTATGGGAATGAATGAATATGAGAAGTAAAGTACTGTCATCAGCTAATGAATGGAATGGATTCTAAGTAGCACACAAGATAATTGATAAAAGACGAGACAGAACGGAGCACTGAGGTACACCAGAATTTACTTTCTGGATATCAAATTTGAAACGGCTCGAAACGACTTGCATCTTACAAATCGAACTCTTATTTCTAGTCTATCGAATAATCGATCTCAAATGCACATATTCCTGAAAAGGAACCTATTGCCAAACTGCAATATAAGTATCTATACCTTACTTTTATAATATAGTATAGAATTTGGTCTCAATGTTCAATGAGATATGCCATCGAATAGTGAGTGGATGCTGTTCGCTTTGAAAATACAATAGTATTGCGAAGTCATTGCGAAGTTTTCATGTCTCAAAATATTCTAGTCTAATTCAAAATGCTGTCAGCTGAAATGTAGGTTAAAATGACCGTCGGGATGGAAAATTAGGCAGAATTTCTAATGTTTTTGACGCTTAACCAACAGTTTCTACTAACTTGAGAGCATAATAGTATTTTCTCATATTGTCATCCTTTAAAGAAAGTTGTCTCAACCTGCTCGAAAAATTAGCTGATATAAAAGTTGTTTGATGACTCATTAGGGAAGACGAAATTAGCGATATAGTTATAAGAGTGAGTAATGTAGAGCAAGTTCTGAATTTTGACGGTATAACTACCAACTTCAGGTATCCATGTGAGATTACAAGCTTACAGCCTGAGTTAGATAGTTTTCCGCAGGAAAGATTCCAGGAAACCGTCCTGCGGATATTTGTCCCGAATGTCGAAACCCCCCAGATTTGTGTATATTGAAGGGGCCCGCAAAAAAGATTTCAGATTGATGATATACTATACGAGTACATAGGTCGACTATTCATCGAATGGAGTCTGAAAGCGCGTCAAACTCAGTTTACAGTTTAGGTGGTGGATAGTTTGCTTACGTAAGTTGAGTTTAAGCTACAGGAAAGTGAATTCCGGTGGCGGGACTACAATGAGAAATAAATAATGGCACTAGTTCGTATCCAGAAACAGAGTGATCTGAGGGATCTCTGTGTGGTCCATTTATTTAAAATGAAACGATTATTCGGCATTCACTCCCTATAGATTGCATGCTGATGCGTACCAAGGCAGGGTAGTTGCGTAGAAAGTTCGCCACAAATTCCTCTTTCTCTTGGAGCTACAGCAAAAATCGTTGTGATGAATATGCAAACCTTTAGATCTACTGTATCCCTTCTTCTGAGACTGATCAGCTTGGGATTGTGCATTGGTCATATCTCGACGAGTCCACCTATGAATGGGACCAGAAAGTGCGTCATTTGCTTGGTGCTAGGTATTTTTTTTTTTAAGATCTTGAGAAGTCAAAGTCTCCTCGAACCCAACAGAGCGCAATCTTGTGCTGAGATACGTAGCAGTCTCTAACTTGGAGTTTATAGTTCTCTAAGTTAGGTATATGATCACTGTGTGTCTATGTATACTACACTATTTGACGCTGATATTGGAATAAGATTAAATCAAGCAGCTGCATATTTATTAGCTGAGAATTTTACTAGGAAGACGGTACAGTATGTGGATGGTCTGAAGAATTGGTGTATGGAGTGGTCCTTACAGAAAACCCCTGGAACAACGACTTTAGGTCGAGAAAATGAACTCACTATCATAAAATGAATTTATTTCAAATTGAAGGCAACCTTGAATGAAATTCCAGTGAATTGTACGTGGGTTGATTGGGATGAAACCGCCATACAGCGTCAGTGGTACTGGCATGCTCTGTAATTAGCTCCTTCCCTTCTCGAGCCCCAGAGTTTATTGCAATCTGCATGCTTAAAAAGTTAATAGGTAGCGAATGAAGAAAATTTTGGAGAGCCACCATGAAGTAGATGGAAAGTAGAGATTTTTTGTTTCGCTCTGCAACCTGTGGGACCTAGAGTTACAAATGCCTTATGGATCAATAGTGGCACGGTAGACTGTTTTTGGTTGTATTTTTTTCTGCATTTGCACCTTCTACATATATATTATTGAAGCCTTTAAATATGCTTCTTCAGTTCTATCTGTCAATTTTTTACATTTGCTTGGCCTTAAGTCATGTGAATATATGAAAAGCAGGGTAGACATTAAGCTCAAAAATTCAGAAAGCAAAAGGCTACCTTTTTTAATAAAGCCGTGATATCTCCTACAAATGTTTCCTTTCATTTTCATACCATGACGTGGTATTCATTCTCATCAACCCCTTAATAACAGCAGCAATTTGCCGTTTTTTTTTTATTTTATTTCTTAATTTCGTCTTAAATTTATTGAAGTATATTTAAATGATAGATTGTTTAATTAATCTGATTTATTTTCTATTACAGATTTTGCTCTGATACCTTACTTCATTATTATGGCAATTTGCACGATTCCAATTGTCTTCATTCAATCGTTTCTTGGCCAATTTTCAAGCACAGGATTTATATCTGTATTTCGAATATCAC
Organism: Volucella inanis; assembly: GCA_907269105.1. NCBI lineage: Eukaryota > Metazoa > Arthropoda > Insecta > Diptera > Syrphidae > Volucella > Volucella inanis. Next base: position 22,216,656 of record OU026157.1, read on the forward strand.
CGCTCTTTAAGGGTAATTTTTGATTTTTTTTTTAGATTCCTATATAGCTATCTTTTTTTTAAGGTATTGGCTACGTCTCACTAGCTATAAATATAACAACCCTCACCTATTACAGCATACTTTCGGCAATACCATTCTTTTACTTTTTACACTCGTTAAGGCCGACGCTTCCATGGAGTTGTGAAGGTGCCGAAGAGTGGTATGATTATAGTGAAAACTTCACTACGGTAAGTGTGAAATTTTAATTTGTAAGAAACTATTTATTCAGCTAAAAGATGTTTTTTTTTTTTTGATTTCATAGGTCACGATTAATTTCAAGGACAACCTATTACTCGAATTTACTATTAGATATTTCTTGCACTTTTTAATTAACAAATGATAGAGATCACATTTTTTTTGATTTAACGGAATCACTAAAAGGAACTTATAGTTGGATAATAAAGGTTTCATGCGCCACCAATTTATTTTTGGTTCCCCAGCTTGAACAATGCTATTGCCCTCTTAGGTTCAATGGTCCGAGCAATCAAATTGAAGTTAACTCTCACTCATTCTTTGTGATACGTTTACACATCTACTCACTCTAAATTAAAAAGAACTTACATACTTTTAGCGAGATTTGGTTAATATGTACACAGAACGTTTCTTTTCGTTCAAATTTGTGTCTAATTCTGGTTGGAGGAATCAGCTGTTAGTTTAAGATACCGTCAATGCAAAATTTACCATCAACCGTGAGAGGACTAAGGTTGTTGAAATGTTCCTTCCCGGTTTGAGGTTTTTCTGCAAGCTTACGCTAGAACAAATATGTAAGCATTCATAGTTAAAGTAATAGAATGGAACACAACATCGTTCATGTGACCACCATGGCTTCTGTTGAAACGAACAAGTGGGTCTATGGCCGCAATTTCAGTTAGGATGTTATGTTTGAGATTCTCAATTATGGCTGGGTTATTGACATAGATCTTACTCTTCAAATAAACCCACAAGAAGAAGTCTAAAGGTGTCAAATCGCAACTTCAAAATTTCGTATGCAATGGATGCAAATTGATTGATTGATGGCTTGTGTGACCCGTAGCACCATCATGTTGAAACCAGAAACCATTTGATTTTTGAAATTGAAAATTTGAAATTTGAAAAATTCATAAATTTTGAATTTTTGAAAATAGCAGGTCAATATGGTGCGGTAACGTTCTCCTTTCACTCTTCAGCCTCAACTTCGAAAAAGTACGAACCAATGATGCTGCCAACCCATAGTCCGCACCATATAGTGACTTTTTTGGGATGCATTGGTTTTTCGATCCCCATAAACGAAAATTTTGTTTATTTACGTACCCCTCCATCCAAAAATGGGCTTCATTGCAAAAGATCAAATTCGATGACAAATTGCCCTGGCAGTCCAACATCCAGTTAAAAAATCGGCGACGTCGTAGAAAGTCTACATTTGTTGTGTAATTTGGATTTTGTAGGCGTGCTAATAAAGATCAACTTTTAAAATTCGACGTAAAGTAAAATGAGGACCAATGAAGCGACGAATTGAGGTGCCTGGCTGGTTTTGAACGCTTTGGCTCGCAGTGGTGATGTTTTAGCATGTAAGAGTACGTGCTGGCCGAGCATGCTGATATGGAGTTTCTTTTGAATCAGTTTCTTCAAAACGTTTCACCATTGCAAGGATTTCGGACTCACTGGGGCTATTATGTTAACCCAAAAATTCACGAATTTTAAGAAATGTTACTTTTACACATCGCCCATTTTCGTACAATAATAAAATCGAATAAAACAAATCCGTAGTTAACGACTAAATAATTTTAATTGCCAAGAATTTTATGACATCTGTTAAAAAGATCAAACACATTGAATACAGTAAAAGGCAGTAATCGGCAGCCAATATCCACAGTATCTGTTGGCTCACCCTTTATTATTAATAGCCGTAAATTGCTACTCCGCTACCTACAGTAGCATCGATTCCATTTTTTTTTTAAATGCGTGTATTTACATACATACATATACATGTTTAATACAAAAAAAAAAAACTAAACCAATATTTCCTTATTTTTCTTTTCAGCACTGCAACCTAAGCAAAATCGAAATCGACACCGATGATTTTATCTTCCTGGAATCAACGTCATTAGATTTCTTTCAGTATATTCGTATTCATCTAGTTGCAACTTGTTTAATTTACATTAAATATTTTCTTATTGTACAGGAGTCATCTAAATATCATTCCATCGCGGCTTCATCAGGATCCTGGGCTAACGTTCTCCTGGTCGTTGATGTTTTGCTGTTTGGCAACATGGGTTCTTGTATGGTTTGTCCTAAAAAAACCTACCGATATGGTAAGAAATCTATTAGACTTAAGCGAATCTTGAATCATTCTCTCCTGTAGATAGGACAAATTCTTCGTTACTCACATTTAGCAATGTTTGCAATCTTAGGATTGTGCTTTTTCCGATTTATGTTTCTACCTCATGCATTTGAAAGTCTTGTTGAAAAATTGGGTAGTAGATTCTCAAGACGTTATGAGCAGTCGGTGGTTAGTATTCCTCTAATGGCATTGGCTGGCTTGGGCCCCGGTTGGGGATCAATCCTAACCATGGCAAGTTATAACAGTTTCAAGACCGACATAACCAAGTACTCGTGGGCATTATGTTTTGGACAGTTTCTGCTAATGTTTGTTGGGTCTTTGTCGTTGATATTAGTCGAAAGCTTTATGAATGGTGATTGTGATTGTGATTGGTTATCTTTTCTTCAGATGTAATGTTGAATTGAAATTTGTAGGTCTTCATCCGTCTGGTGTTCACATGATCTTAAACAACAATCAGTGGGAACAGATAATTTCATTACCTACAGCGTTGTCACTTTTAGAAATGCCAAATTTCTGGTCGCTATTATACTTTGGAGTCCTATTTATTGGAACTACTAACCTCCTGGTAAGTTAGAAAAATTGGTATCATGCCTGGATATGTTGTACTAATTTAAGCACGATTTAGATTGTCCAACTTTTTTCAGTGTTGACATCTCTATTCGACGAGTACGAGAAGCTAAGGGATAGAAAGAACGAAGTGCTTTATGGCTTCATCGGAGTATTGGCAATTGGTTCGATGTTATTCTGTTGCAATGTGAGTAAGTTTGAATTTTCCAGATCAAATCTGCAAATGTGATTTTTATATTTTTTCCCCCAGCACGGCATAAAGATCTTTGAGTTTATGTCAGGTTACACGGTTGTGACTCAAATCTTTCTTAATCTCATGCTGTTACTTGTGGTACTCTGGGTGTATGGTCGAGAACGATTACAGCGTGATGTTCACTTCATGACAAATCGAACTTATCCCACATGGATGGTGTACATCGTTCGATTCATAGCGCCAATTTTTCTACTCTTTTCGTTTGTAAGTTTGAACAAAAATATACATTTTTAGAGTTTCTATAGAAATTTAAAACTTTTAGCTCATCGGACTGTTTATTGCTTTGTTGGAAACTGACTATAGTGTCCCTATATTACTCATTATTACTGCTGTGATTTTGTTGCCATGGCTCTTGATTCCAGCGTACTGTATCTTTAAGATTATGCAAACGACTGGATTTGTTGGAATGCGCTTAAGACGATGTGTACGACCAATGGACTGGTATCCAGCTGATCAGAATGACCGACAAAGGTATGAGGAAACTTTTGGCAATTCAGATATTACTCATCAATTGACAACACCCGAAGGCGAAGAAGAAGCTTAAAGTGTTATATTGTTGATAACATATGTATGTATAGTAAATCATTTTTGAATATATTTACTTAATATTTCTGTAAAAAAAAAGATAAAAAACATCGACGGAGGAATTTTTTTTAATAGTTAAATCACTCTGACGTAAGAGTAAAACTCTTTAAGACTTTAAGACATGTCTAGCTTGTGTCTCTCTGTACATCCAAGAGATAGCTATTGAATGCTGGTTACTGTCCTCCCGGGCTCAATTTTCTTAACTTTTAAGTTCAAGTGCTGAACAATAGCAACATCATAAATGTATCATAATTCATGGATAAAACCAACACTTTCGCAACGAATTATACGCCTTATCTGTGCTACTTCGACTAGAGAAGTAGCAGAAGTAGTAGAAGTTTTAAAAAACGGAACTAGACTTACAAGCTGAGGGTTGTGTCATCGGGGTAGCTTGCTTTCCATATTAAAAACAGACAGTTTTGAAGGAATACCCTATCTTCTTTCAAGATTTTGACTAGCAACTTCCATGGACCGTGATTTTGAAGTATGTATTTACTGATCGTACGTACGCTGTATACCCCAGATCTTGCAAAAACTCGAAGCTGTTCTCGGTATATAGAAGATATTACGGAAATACATTAAATTAGACGGATGTCCACTACAGCTGCCTAACAGGGCTGTATATGTTATCATGCAGTACTATAGTAGATAACGATCCTAATAGTTTGACCAGCAGCTAGTGACGAATGTGCGTCAGCCGATAAGAAAAAAAAAAAAAAAAACAGCTAAATCATATCACATAAAAACGGATGGTACTACACTTACATAAATACTAGGAGAGAAAGGAGACTCCGGTCCCTTTTTTCCGGTTTTTCCCTATCCGGTTTTTGAACGAGACTAGGTTCATTTTTTTCAACGAGAAAACAGCGCTAGACGTCAACGTCTGCTGTCTGAAATGACTATAGCAAAGGAAACAAAATAAATTAAACTGAAGTGATCGGCCATTAGAAATAACTATTATGTCGTTTGCTAAATGAAGATATTAATTCAATCTACTGCAATTCAGTGGAGCGCTACATAAAACTAAAAAAAGTGTAATTAAGGATTCGAGTTCTTCTCACTTTAGCTGCTAACTATGATTCTGGGGACAACAGAACCGTCAACTGATTCTGAGAGGCCCAATTCACTGTTGAAAAGCACTGCGACCAGCTCAATTAATACTGTGGCAGTCAAACCATTTGCTTGGGCCAGGAGGGAGAACCAGACTCGATTGTTTTACCTAGTTTAAATAGTTTCACTACATAACTATATATTTAAGAAATATTAATAAACATTTAAGAATGGAAATACAATTCCGAGCAGTCTAAACATTGAATGCTTATGCACATGTGAAATATCCAAAGACTAGAAAGGGCAGTTTAATGAGGCTCTGTTCAGTGTAAACTCACCTTCGACCGACACGAACAGCCAATAATTCAATACCGCAACATTATCTAAGAAACAGCCGGAACTGCTGTAAATAACCAGTAATCTACAGGAAAACTATCCGTGATGTAGCGATAATCTTAAATACCGGAAGGAAGTGACGGAAGACGGCGCCTCAAAAGTTAGACAATAGCGCGGTATTAGTATCGAGCCCGGAAAAGGAAGGAAAAAAATATTGCATCAAGAGGTCCACAATCTCTGCTTCTTGTTGTTTGTTTGTTGACATTTGTTAATTTTACATAAATATTTCGTAAGCTTGGCACAAGTTCCCAGTTAAAATATGAATTTTTCGGTTACTAAAATTAAACAAACTTTTAAGGTAGTCCCCAGTATTGCACTTGTCTCACTTCTCATCGAAAAAAGTGGTTAGGAATCAATAAGTACAACTTTCCCAATATAAAAGTCACAGAGCAGTGGTCATATGTATGGTATGAACTCTTAGGTCTCATAGAAGTAGGAGAGACCCAAACAGCGACAGTATTACAAAAGTCAATATTTTAAAATTTATCTGAGTTCCATCTTCTTAGTTAACAGAACACCTTAACTGTTTTAAATACAATGAATCAATTTTCTTAAATTGAAATCCACCACCTTAAATTTGTATATGGGTATTCAACTGCAAACCATGATAACTAGTTATTTTAACACCTTTTATTGCTTGGTATAATAACTTATTACTTTTTGTCATTTCTGTAGAACTTTAAATAGCTCAATTTTAGCTTGCTTGAAAGTACCTAGGTATGCCAGAATAGGAAGACCAAATTAAAAAGAAAAAACAAAAGACAAAAACCATACAATTTTTTTAAATAAATTTATTAATAATTTTTTCATTGGTGTGAGTCTTTCAGAATCAATTTACCAGGTACCTGGGGCTGGGGCAACATTGATGGAAGCAGCTGAATTAATATGTCCAGCCAGTGGGGCGCTGTGAACAGCACCACGGGTCTTAGCAACATAGATTGCACCATGGCCGGCTAAGGGAGCGACATCAGTAGTATATGAAGCAACACCAATATGTGGCACAACAGCTACATGTGGAGCAACAGCAATTTGGTGAGCGTAAGAAAGTGGGCTAGAAACAACATTGACAGCAGCTGGAGCGTGAGAAGCAATGTTAACAGCAGCTGGGACACCGGACCATACTGAACCCAAATGAGCAGAGCCAAGTCCATAGGCATTGACGCTTAAGCCATTTAATCCCAAACCAAGTCCGTTTACAAGTCCAAGACTATTGACTTCATGCCCATATCCTAGACCACTGACACCAAGTCCTTGTCCGTTGACTCCATGGCTCCATGATTTGACTCCCATGACGACAGCCAACAAGACTACGGCAGCAATGACGAACTTTTATCGAAAAGAGTGATCGTTATAGATGGAATCTTAAAAAAGCCATCTAGTCCTTACCTTCATGTTGATATAGAGGTTTGCTGAATAACTGTGCAGTAAGCGAATTGAATTGATTCTAATTTGATAAACAAAATTGGTTCAACTTTTATACTTTCGATTCATTACTGGACTGTGAAAATTGACTCCATTCAATATTTCAACATGTTTTTGGCATTGAATAATTTTATTGGTTTAAGCATGCTAGCGATTGCGCGCTATAACTATGTACTTTCCTATTTTTGACATAGCAAATTTGTTTGAAGATAACTAAGTGAACTAAGTTATTTAATCTTTTAACGAAATTTTTGATGAGAACTCTACTGACATCCTTATATGCGTTCGTTATGCACATTCTAAACAGACAAATACCACCATACTACAGCTATCATAGAATAATAGTTAAAGATTCAATCAATTCATCGAATCAAATACTCCAAAACGAGTTATGTTGACACTTGTTAAAATCAAAGTCAAGTTGTAGAAAGCATCCTTGTCCATTTAGATGACCTGATTAGGCTTCACGAGAGTCGTTAGGTTTGGTTTTTTTTTTTTTTAAATCCTTTGTACATTTTAATCCAATGTCACTTACTCCAAAGCGAAGATTCTTAAGCTGGTCAGTAGTAAATGTCATAGCTTGTCCACATGTTTCCTTCTAGGCTGTAACAGTTACACACTAGGTAGTAATCGATACATAGGTTACCGGATGATTATGCAAAAATACAAATTGCACAGTGTCCAGTGATAATGCGTCCTTTACAATAAGCTTCATAAGTGAGAAAAAATTTTAAGTGTCATAGATCGGCCACAATCGTGATTAATTCAGTTGTAGTGTTTCACATTGAACTCCGGCTTCAGTGCCGTTCTTTATAATATATTCGATGCATTAGATGTATAAGAAGCCTATTTATTCTCGTTGGTCATCACATGGGTCTTCCTTTCTGCTCCGTCGAAAATTCTGACAGGGAATTATGTTAAAATTAATGATCACAGGCATTATTTCAGTATAGATCTAGCAGGATGAGTTTAGTATGATTTCCATCGCCGCTGTAAATATTGTTCTTCCCGATACAATCTGCCTCTACACTTTGTTAAGATTGAAGAAATTGCTCGTCGTATCGATGAGTGCCGCAACGGTCACAAAGGCACATTATGCCGGTGATAATGCGATAGTAGGCCGTACACTCATAGAGATAGTGTTCCGCGGTATCATCATCACTCCCACAGCAAGCGATATGTTGTGTCATCTATGACCGGAATACTGACGTACGTAATAGTATCCTATTACGACATCAGTAAGCAGTGTTTCCTACTAAAGAATAGCAGAGAAGACATCAAGAAACATTCGATCGTTTTGCAAATGATCTAGAGAGTCATGCCTTCTGCAGTTATGAACAAAAAAACAAACTGTCACTGAAAATTCGAAAAGAGTGCGCTGGCAGTAGTAAGGCAGGTTCGGGTTCAGAAAAACGCTTCTTTGAGTCTTATTTGTCTTCAACAAGTTCAGCGGCAATCTTATTTCCAGTGGTCCCATTGTAACCTGGGATTCAAACATGACGCAGCGAATATAGCCTTCTGACCGCATTCAGAAAGCCTCAGAAAGAAAGACCTTAGGCGCAGCTTGCTACCAAAGTAGGTACTTCACCCTTCTTACAAGTCTTCATAATATAATTCATTGCCATTAACATTGCGTATATCTCCGCCTGGAAGACAAACACAGGTTTTGCTAACGACGAGTGAAATCTAACATTTTTCTTTGCAAAAAGACAGCTATGGCGCATTCTATGATAGATCGATTTTGGAGCCATCCATGAAGACTTCACTATATTCCTTTTCTGACTAAAAGTCTGACCGGAACCAATCCTTATTGCGGGGAAAGACCATTTTCGTACTTTCGCATAAGTTCTAGCGTCTTTGCTTCAGACCACAGTTTGTATTGTAACCAAATTCGTTCGATATCATCGAATTCAATTTGCTTAAAAGGACATGGCTACTTTAGGTTATATTAAGTTCTGTTGGTTAGTAAGTAATACATGCTAAGTTTAATTCCTTAATCAACCTGTAATTTCTTAAGCCTTTGTACCTCAGTATTTTATATTTATCAGTGGTGCATGGCTCTGCATTGAGGTATCAACCACTTTGTACACCACAAACCTTCTATTTCTGGTATACGTAATCGTCTTAATTTTGTTTAAGGCCACTCTATACATGTATACATACTAGACTTGCTCACCTTAAGACAAATAGGTACGTACAAAAGTTTCGAACAGTCACACATAATATATGTATATATGCGATGGAAGTGTATTTTCGCGTTTTTGTACCAGCAACTGAAATCACTGCAAAAAAAAAAAATGTATTGCAAATGAGGCAATACCAAGTATTCTGATTCAGATGACCAGAAGATCCACTTACGAAGTGGGCTTCTGCTAATATTGATAGGATAAGTATATAAATAGTGATCGCACCTGCGGGTTCAGCTAAACACTGCAAACAGCTGCTGGTTTTCAACATTGTTGTTGTGGCAATAGGCAATTTTTTGACTGAATTTAGTGCGAGTTTACCAATCTTCAAAAAACTGAGTTTTTCGGTGAATGGATTTGGTGTACCGCCCACAAAGAGCTTTTTAGTTTTCTTTCGATGCGATGGTTAAGATCCAGTTTGTCTTTTGTACTGAGTACCGAATTTTATTTTATAACGCTATTTCTAGATTTTTACCTCCCGCAAGATTTTCTACTTTGGCAGCTGTCTTCGTCTGATCCATATCCTCGAACAACTTCACAGTACGATACACAAAATTGCGACTAATTTTAAGCTGCGCAAAAGTTTACGCGGCAGTTTTACCGATGTCACATCACATGTCAAATAGCAGTCAGCATAAAATGGATGCGTTCAGTACTTTATTCACAATGAATGTGTTTAGTGCTACATAATTGTTAAAGTTTTAAACACTATTACGACGACTACAACTGCACTTTTAAGTCAACAAATGATTTTTTAAATGGTGATTTTATATCCTCGATTTTTAAATATACGATTACTCGTAGCTAAATTTGTATTACTACCAGATTCTACAATAGATTAAAAAACCAATGCAGCAACTGAAAAAAGCTGCAGGTTCCTTAGTCTAGTTGCAATTTGAGAGCGTCGAATGATAAGCCTTGCGTCGTCTCACAACTCGAGCTGGACATGGTTAAGAGAAAATCTTCTAATGGTGCTAAATTTCTTAATATAAGTAGTATACACGGTATATGTTGAGCTATGAGGAGGACGTATTTGATCAATAACGTAGACAGAAGATGTTCCCCGAGTTTTTCACAACTTCGGATTCACTTGTTTTTTTATTTATTTATTTAATTGACACAGTTGTGTCACTGTCCACTCAACCACTGTTGGTCAATCCTACAAAGAGATCGGATATCTTTTATCGCCTTTCAGAGTGTTCGCGTTTTTCCCCTGTGTTGCTTGTTCATTTGCCTTCAAATGCAGTGGAGCTTAGAATACCTCTGAGTTCTGAAACCCAAATATACACAACCACCAAAATTTGAATTAGCAATTTAAATCTTAGTCTTTGCTTCTGTCAGTCGTTGCCGCTTTTAGAGCTTCAACAGTCGCTGGTCTATCATATCAACGTATGAGCATGGTATAATACAATGCCACTTTTGTGGACTGAATGCAATTAGAGGTAGGCTGTTGCTTTTGGGAAAGCGGTGATTTTCATCTGAGTTATGCTACTGTGATCCTATAGTTCAACTGGTATATTCCCGTATCATAAGCAATCTCTCATCAATCCGGCAACTCACTTCATTCGCTCCATCCCTACATATTCTTTAAGTTCTTCTTAAGCACTGTGCTTACATAATTACAACGGTTTTAACTATTTTAGGATGGAAACAAAAAAATAAAAAATAAAAAAACAGTAATGAAAAGTAATGAAAGTTATTTTATTTTAATGATGGTTTGTTTTGCGGCAAAGGTAGGTAATCAAAAAGTATAAAAGTTAAATGAATTGCTTTTGGCAAATTAGAATTAATTTACTTCGGTTACCAAACAGTTCCTTTAAAATCAATATGAAGGTAAGAAATAGATTGATTCCTTCAAGACTATTAACTAAATCTCCTTTTATTATAATTCGTCATTTCTGTCGTAGTCTTGTTGGCTATCGCCATGGGAGTCAAATCATGGAGCCATGGAGTCAACGTACTAGGATTTGGTGTCAATGGTCTAGGTTATAGGCACGGAGTCAATAGTGTTTTTTTTTTAATTTTAAACGTCAATGCCTATGAACTTGGCTCTGCTCATTTGGGTTCTTTGTGATCCGGTCACCCAGCTGCTGTTAACATTGCTTCTCATGTTCCAGCTGCTTTCAATGTTGTTTCCAGGCCGTATTCTTATGCCCACCAAGTTTCTGTTGCACCACATGTAGCTGTTGTGCCACAAGTTGATGTTGTTTCATATGCTTCTGTTTCTGCTTCTTAGCCAGTCACGGTGAAATCTTTGTTGCCAAAACCTGTGGTGCTATCCACACCGTCCCACTGGCTGGACATATTAAGTCAGCTGCTTCCATCAATGTTGCCCAGATCCAGGCACCTGGTAAATTTATTCTCATAGACACTAAATACTCTTCAAAAATTCAAACCAATGAAACAATTACTTACCATTACTGAATGAATTAATTTAAAAAAATAAAATGTATCTCTGAATATTTTTACTTGAGCGTGTACTATTAGTCTGACTTTGATTTTGTTTCCCCTTCAAGGTCGTATTGCAATTAAAACTCAAAATCGAACTATTGTTACCGCTTATTAGAATTTGAGCATTAGGCATTTGGTTTTTTAAATGCGGAAAACAAGGATTTTGTTTTTAACTGTACTTTTGTAACTGATTATTTATTGTAATCAGAGTGGAAGCGCAGTGAAATATTTAACTGATATGTATTTTCGAACTATGCAAGTAGATACTTGATATCGAAATACTTTACCATGTTCGTCTGCCGAGCCCATTGTTCACTATGCCGTCCTCGAAGAGAATCCTGATGTCCATGCGTTCTATATGTCGCAGATATCATTTATTCATTTCATTTAGACTCTTCCAATTAGCTTGATGTTGCTGTATACATCCACCATGCTATCTTTTCGTCCATTCATTTTCTATGCAACATCTCACTCTCAAAACAACCTAGGCGCCCACATTCATTCTTGAAAAAATCCACCGTTGCATGCCATATAGGAAAACTTTAATGAAATACAAATATAAAAACAATCTTTATCCCAATCTTACAATTTTATTTTTTAAAGACAATATTTTCTAAGTGACGATGTCACTTAGTCAATCATGTGTGATATTAAACCATAGGTGCAAAAGCTGCAACTTGACGGCGAATGTTTTCTATACACTCTGAATCGTTCGAGGATTGTTATGGTAAACTTTCGTCTTGAGGTATCTACACACACAAAAAAAAAAAATCGCGCCTGGGAATTCGTCCATACTTGCTAGTCAATTTACTCGAAAAGATCAATTTCCTTACACCTCAGCAGTCACTATTTCTTTCTAATTAAAACAAAATACGGCCCCATTATCCTTCGAGGAAAATCGAACATTACTATGTAGTTCTTGTGCAATGTTAACGTTTTTGATGGCTTTCTCTGGGATTTTTAAAACACCAGTAATGCATCTGCTGTTTATTCACATGGACATCGATATCAAAATGTGCTTCGTCACTAAGCAATATGTTTCCAAGCGTTATTGGTATTTGAAAACCTTCAGAATTTTTCTTAGGTAGGTTGCTCGCAAAACTTATTTATTTAAACGGTTGTAATCTTCCTTACCGATTGCGCCTTATGTTTTGGCTGCTGACGGTGATGCGTGCTCGGCCCATTTTTAATCGCTGAATAATGAAATGAGTGCGAAATGTGCGACGTGTACGAATCAGTGATTTACCCCTTTTCAAATACTGCTTGACCGCGAACGCGCGGTAGGCTCCCGACCTGTGATTGATTGTGACAATTTTTTTAACATTATATGTAATTTGGATCTAAAGACTTTTTAACTGATGTCAATAATAAACTGAGAGCTCACCCGTTGCCATTTATTGTTCCAAGCCTTGGAAATCCTTAACTGATTGAACTCCAAATATATGAAAGTAATTCAGATAAGGTTTTGTTTGTATATGCAAGTTTTGACATCAACGTTAGCTCTAGCTACCAATGTTTTAATTTTTATACTGCTGCTCTTGACTCTTGGCCAGCATACGCACAAATTCTACAGAATTTTGCCACAACTTAGGCCGCATGTTCTAACGTCGCTTTTGATGTTGATAGTCCCGAACATAAGAGCGTGCTCGGTAAATCATTTGCAAATATTGCGACCACATTTTGCCCCCGCTGAGCGATAGACCCATCTTAGCAGGTCCGCTCAATAGAAGTTAGGTAGAAAATAAAGCATAAGGACGGTTAATGTGTTCTTATATGAAGACACAGCACTGGGGATCGGCAGGTTGATACATTACCAAACTGTAGAACACTCAACCTCCAACCGCTGACTTAATCAACGGGGAAAATAAAATATTATTGACTTGCAGTCTTTTTTTTCCCGGAAAAAAGCACTCAGATAAACAGGTAGTACATTGTGGTCCTTGTAAATTCCTTTTAGTGGGACTTACCAGCAAGATAAGTAAGCGGTTCAGCGAAAAGGTTAATATAGTACCAGCAACCACCACATCGGGGCTGAATACCTGCAGCCTGATGCGAGCGTAAGCCGGACATTCACAGAGCTAGTGCTCCGCGGTGTTGTCATCACTTTCACAACAAGCAGCGCAATGTTGTTCCAATATGCCCGCCACATTTAGGAGTTTAGCAAAAGTGTGTGCCCCGTCACGAGAACTGCAGTATTTCCTTTTTAGGGACAGAAGGAAGACGCTGTCTTCTTAGGTACTTCGGGATCATTCGTTTGGTCTGCCATCAACCTGTAGAGTCATGTCATGTGCACTTATATTCATATAAAACTCAACTGTCAATGGAAACCCAAACCGAGGATGCAGACAGACCTAACGTAAGTTCGAGTATAGACAAACTCTCCACTGAGTCTTGCCTAGCAAGTTCATCGGAAATTTCATTTCCCATGATTCTATTGTGAGATTTAACCTAGACAAAGACAGTGAATTTAGAGTGTCGACTGCGTTCAGTAAAGTCTTGCATTCTTGGACCAGTTTGGAAGACATAAGAGGGTCCATCAAAACTCTAAGCACAGTTTGGCTGTTGCTACAGATGCAAAAGTTACGCCTCCTCCACTGATTCTTCACAATAGAATTCGTTGCCATCAGGTTTTTATATCTCCGCTTGGAAAACAGACGCAAATTTTCATAACGAGGAGTAAAATCTCACATTGTCGTCCTCCAGATACATACCACCGCCGCGTGTTAAATCGATTTTGGAGCCATCCGTAAGGACCCGACTACATTCCTTTCCTAATTCAGATTCTGGTAGGAACCACTTTTGGAGACAGGGAAAATCGACTTCGCATTTTCGGAGCAACAGAAATTCTGGTGTCATTTCATCAGACGGCAGAGCCATGGAAGGTCATCAAGGCTACAATGTGTATTTTACCGAAGATCATTTCTTTTTAAACAAAAGATGGCTTTGAAAATGCAGCCCCAGAGATGAATATTAAGGGAGATTCATCAATGAGTCTAAACTCTTGAGCATAGCCAAGTCTGCGGACTTGGTTCTGTGGTTTATTACCCATCTTTACAATGCAAGATTGTTCCTCCGTTGGCTTAGATGTATGCAACTGCAAATAAGTCAAAACTTAAATCATCTTAACACCCAAAAGTATGTTCTCGTATATGTGATTTTTCATATCTTAGATCCTCCGTACATCTATAGACATGCATATGTACATATATATGGACGCATGTATACCTACGCCAGTCCATGGTTAATGCAGAAGGAGGTGGTTGTCAAATATATACCTTAGGTAAGACGCAGGCCGTCTGAACTACCAAAACAGTATATGTTAGACCAATCAGTCTCAATTCCACAAAACTATCGAAAAATCTTCGACACACATAAGAGACTTCAAATGAACGCCCTTCACAAGTCTCAATCCGACTACCAACCTGGAAGATCAACCACATACGCTCTACAAAATCTTACCACAAGGATTGAACAATCTCTCGGAGATAAAAAGGTAGCTGTCGGTTGTTTCCTCAAAATAAATAAAAGGAGCATTTGACAACACAAAATTCTCCCATATATACATATATAGGTATTCAAAACATGGACTATGGTCCATCGTAGTTGATGAACTACTGATTATTCTCATTAATGATGTCTTCTATATCTAAGGATATGCAGACGACATCTCTATCCTAATTAGAGGTAAATTCGAAGACACAATCTTGAATCGCATCCAGAGGGCTCTGGACCTAGTTGCTGAGTGGTGCACCAAAGTTGGCCTCAAAATCAATTCCAATGAAAGCACCAAAGTTAGGTTCAGTATGAGAAAAAGGCGAGCAAGACTCAGAAATGCCATACTCTTCGGTGAAACAATAGAGTTCTCAACGGAAGTCAAATATCTAGGAAACACACTGGATACAAAAACTTACGTATAACACTTATCTTCCAAAGACTATTGACAAGGCCAGGACCTCACTATATATACCAGCAAAGGTCTAGTCGGGAAAAGATGGGGTCTTAATTCCAAAATGACATTGTTGATGTACACATCAATAACGAGACCTATCATCCAATATGCAGACGTCGTTTGGTGGCATAAAACAACACAGAGGTAAACACAGACTAAACTCAACAAATTAAAGGTCTGGGATACCTTCAGCTCCTACAAGTACTGTCCACCACAAACAGGTTCATCAGATTTGGGTGCCAGGACATAATGGATATGAAGGCAATAAAAAGTCAGACGAACTGGTCAGAAAAGGGTCCATATCTCTTATCATGATGCCAAGACCATTTTGTGGGCTATAGAACACTATAGAAGAAAGTATTAAAACCTGGCTAGAGGAAAAAAATCTTCATTTCTTAAGGGAAACCGAAGGAAACAGACAAGTCAAAAACTTTATGCCAAGCAGTTCTCCCTAAAAAAACGAAACAACTACTACAAGGTGACAATCCGACGCATAGTTTTGTTTTGACATCCATTGTCCATGTGATAGTGATGTTGTTTCACCAGTTGTGACTGAATGCTTTTTTATTCATCAGAACATTCGTAGCCGTCGTTCTAATTTTGATTCTTTTTTAGCTCAAGTTGAATCTGTGGAAATTTTGCCTATAGTAATTGTGTTAACTGCAATTTAGATTTTCGACAGTGAATTTGATTCTTGCAATATTCCCGGTTATACTCCTTTTGGTAATTGCAATAATTCTTATGCAGGTGGCGGTGTAATTGTGTTTACGAAGGATGGTTTTGCATGTGATTGTTCCAAAGTTAAAATTTCAAGTGTCGATATTATTGAAATTGATTTGGCCTTTAATAAATTGTATTATTCAGTACTGTGCATCTAGAGGCTACATGATTTTAGTAAAGGTGTCTGCTATGCGCGCTAAAAATTTAATTGCTTTGGGTGATATAAACATTAATATACTAGATACCTCGGATATTGATGCCGAAGAGTATTTAACCATGATGGCAACGTATAGGCTCAAAAGCGTAATAAACCTTCCCACTCGTTCAACGATGAGTTGTAAGGACCACATCTTTATTCGCACTTACGAGTACATAACTAACGAAACAATTTTTTATATTGAAGTTCATGACTTTCAATTAACAGATCATCACTTGTGTTCCTTAAGTGTAACCTTTGTGGTAAACTGGACTATCCTTGTTCTAGTCGGCGAAAACTCGAACTTTTATATGAGAGGCTTCAGCAAAAATTTTGGGAACCAGTGTTTCCCATTATTTCACAGCCTTCACAAGTACTATTCCAAGCTCTGCGATAAAATAAAAAAAATTGTTTCACTGACTCGTGACAATTACTATGCTTCGCGACTGTGCAGATCCAGAGGTAATGTTAAACAAGAATGGAAGCTAGTTCATCAGATCTTGGGTAAAGAAATAAAGCCTCTAGGAGTCTATAATTTATATGAAAATAATGAAAATACTTTGTTAGAATTTCTGATAAGATAAAACCTACCATTCCGCTTAAGGATAGTTGCTCCTGTAGCATTTCTGATGATCTCATACAGGAAAGTATTGTCACAAATAGTTTCGTTTTCGACCTTTTTACGTCTTTTGAGATTTTAAAATATATAATGTCAATGCGAAATAAAAGTTCGTGCACAAGTGATAGAATCTCTGTTAATGTTCTCAAAAAAATTGCTTGGTATGTTATTGATGTGTTGTGTTACTTTTTCAATTTTAGTGCTAACAGTAGTGTGTTTCCAAATTAGCTGAAATGAAGTTAACCCTCTTTTTTAGAAAGGGAACCGCAAGGCTATTTCTTCGTACATACCGATTTCTCTTCTTACAATATTCTCAAAAATATTTAAGAAACTCATAAGAAAACATATGGTTTCGTTCTTAAATCGAAATAATTTTTTTTCAAATAAACAGTTTGGTTTTACGTCTGGCTTGTCAACAGCAGATGCCATGTTGAACTTCATTGGCAATATTTTTAGCTATTTTCGTAAATTAAATTTACGATTTTGGGACCTCTTTTCTTTCTGATTTCACAAACTCACTCCTCGAGCAAAAATTCAATGGTTTATCTTCAGCTTTTGCAGATGATATAGCGTTTACTTACGAAGGGACCTCTACCTTTGATTGCATCGTAAAAATTGAGAAGGATTTGGACACTCTAAGAAAGTGATTTACATTGCATAAGCTCGTGCTAAGCGATAAAACCAAGGTAATATCCTTTAAGATTACTGGTGCCTTCTTCGATCCAAATCTGTTTTTTATGCTTCTGAGATAGAAGAAGTGAACTGCTTCAAATACTTGGGAGTGCTCATTGATTCTAAATTAAACTGGAAGCCTCATATATCTTCTGTAAAGGCACATTTAAGAAGCGTTGTTAGGAAGATGTATCGGCTAAAACCCATTTGTTCAAAAAGTGTTCTCACCATGATTTATTATGATCCGGCTATTTCCAAACTACAACACGGCCTTTCGAGTTGGTGAGGAGCTTATGTAAGTTATTTTGGGTACACACTTATTGCGCAAAAACATCTTGTAAGAATATATATATATTTTAAGGGGAAAAACCGTTTAAGTCATTCATTGCCTCTTTTCTGTGTTCTTTGTATTCTTCATATAAGACATTTCTACGTTTTTAAGGTTTTAAAAGAATTAAAGTGGGAATCTAGCTACTAGATACTCGAGCACATACAATTTGCGAGTCAATAACATGTCACTTGTTTGTGTACCAGAACACATTTTTCTCGTTTCTTTTTATTTTCCGCCCCACAAACACAAAATTCTTACAAAATTCAACTTTACTTATCAATATAGTTGCCTTCGAGGGCGATACACTGATTGAAAAGATTTTTTAATCTTTCGATACCAGTTTTGTAGTACGATTTCGGTTTAGCCTCAAAATAGGCCTCTGTTTCGGCGATTACTTTTTCATCGGTCTTAAATATATTTCCGGAGAGCATTCTTTTGAGGTCTGCGAACAGGAAATAGTCGCTGGGTTCCAAATCTGGAGAATACGGTAGAATTCGTAGCCGAATTCATTAAATTTTGCCATAGTTTTCATCGACTGGTGACACGGTGCATTGTCTTGATGAAACAGCACTTTTTTTTTCTTCAAATGCGGCCGTTTTTCTACGAATTTGTCCTTCAACAACGCAATGTAATAGTCGCTGTTGATAGTCTGCCCCTTTAGCAGATAGTCGATGAAAATTATTCCATGTGTATCCCAAAATACGGATGCCATAACCTTGCCAGCCGACTGTTGAGTTTTTGGTCGTTTTAGACGAGGTTTGTCACCTGCTCGCCATTCAGCTGACTGCCGACTTGACTCTGGTGTGAAGTGATGGAGCCAAGTTTCATCCATTGTCACATACCGTTGCAAAAATTCGGTTTTTTTTGCGGTTAAATAGCTTTAAATACTCCTCTGAATCATCAACAAGTTGTTGTTTTTGGTCGACTATGAGCAAACGCGGCGCCCACTTTGAACACAGCTTTCGCATGTCCAAATATTCGTGTATGATATATCCAACACGCTCTTTTGATATCTTCAGAGCCTCAGCTATCTCGATTAACTTTACTTTACCGTCATTTGTAATCATTTTGTAGACTTTTTTGATGTTTTCATCTGAAACAGCCTCTTTTATACGTCCACTGCGTGCAACATCTTCGGTGCTTGTATGACCACTTTTAAGTTTTTCAATTCACTTGCGAATGGTTCGTTCGGCAGGTGCAGAGGACACCAGTTTGCATTCTGCCGTATAAAATACCATTCGCCAAAAGAGAGAATGTCAAAGGTATGGTATCCATCTCCATATGGGCATCTTGTTCGAATTTTCGTATTCCAGTTACGCTCACCAAGAAGAAGGATGGCGGCCATCGCTTTTGTATCGACTACTGGGCATTAAACTCGTGACGGTGAAAATAAGTTCCTCATGCCCACAGCTGAGTAAGTGGTCGAATCTCTTACTGAAAATGAATTGTTCACGACGCTAAACCTAGCTTCTAGTTATCACCAAATATATGTGGAGGAACGAAGTAGTTCATGGTTTTTGCAACAGACAATGAGATCTTCGAATTAAGTTCGATGCCGTTTGGGTAGGCTAATACCCCAGCAAAGTTCCACGTGTGCATGCATGCCATTATATCACGCCTGCGGAAAGTGAATCTATTGGTATTCCTTGATTATGTGATGATTTGCCGCAAAGCAATCGAAGATGGTTATCTTGAAAGTAGGTAAGCGCACTTTCCTGAAAACTAACATTAATTTCTAAGATTTTACGAGTAAAATTTAGAACACATTTTGGTTGCCTCTTCTCCAAAGCCCTAAATATGTCCATGGGGTCCGGAACTTCCTCGGTCTCATGGGAATCTTCCCCAAATTTGTGAATAATAGCGCACATTGGGCTACTCAATTGACAGACCTTGCAAAAGCAAATCACCCGTTCGAGTGGACAGAATCGCAAGAAAAAGCATTCCAAAGGCTAATGAATATACTTATCAATCCACCTGAATTCGCGTTACTCGACTCGAAATGATGCTTCGTCTTTTTATTTTGGCGGAATTTTCCTACAACGGCGCAAAAAAGACTAGGTCCGGTAGTCTTCTACAGCTGCAAGCTGTCAACAGACGTGAAGAAATGTCACTCATATCAACTCCTAGGAATAATAAAGAACCTGAACAAGTTCAGACTGTATTCACTTTGCAGGCCCAGGCCAATTATCAAGGCTTCCCCGATAAGTGACGTTGCCTAATAAAAAGCGGGAGCAGAGTAAAGTACTGATCTTATCGTAACGTTGCTATGATTTGACCAGTTACAAGTGGCGGGTCTTGTTGACCCAATGAAGAGTTGCAAATAAGTACAAAGTATTGGGTTCTGTGACCCTAAGATCAGCAAGTCGGCCTCGACTCATACCAAGAGTGGATCTTGTGCCTCCAACACAAGTTCTGCCTTGGTTTTATACTTTTCATGTAGGTAGGCAATGGGAATACGTATTCTTGCTCCCATGGATGTATGGGCATCCCGTGAAATTATTGTAAGTCTCCCCAGACAGGTGTTAACGCTAAACGAGTCATGGTTCCTGCTTTGCAGACATTTCAAGGTTGCAAGGACTGTGAGGTTATAGTTGCAACCACCAGTAAAGCAAAATGCATTACCTCTATTGGCCGCTGGTAGCTCAAATTGCAGGAATTCGACTACGAAACGACGCACCAGTATTGGGAAGCGGTTGCGCACGTCGGTACGCTAAATCCACAAACAGTTGAAGATGAAGGTCAGATAGAGGAAGCGTATTCTTTAACACAGTGCAACCATTTTGGTCCTTTACAAATGGATAAGGGAAGACGTGGTACGTTCTCGCGTTAGTCGATAATTCCACCAAGTACACAATTCAGGGAACCGCCAAGACACAAACAGCATGGGAGTTCCAATGGGAGTTTATTTCACCAAGAAGAATTGTAGATCGAGCGGCTGCACTCACATCAGGGACATTCAGTCAGTTTTGTGAGAAGAATGTAGTGCAGTACGTGAAAACCACTGTCAGGTCACCCAGAACCAATGCGGGCTTACCTCTGAGAAGGCAGGAGACTGCGCCAATCATCTACAAGCAGTTCAATAGAATCTGAACATCGTTCGAAATTGCACAACGAAGGAAAGTGCACACAAAACTCCTATTCGCATACAAACCGACGAGTATCCTGCGTGAGAAGCTACTACTGTAGCTGCATAAACGTATAACAGTGAAAGCGGTTTCAGCAGAACCAAACTGACCAAAAGGCGAGATTCATATGTCATCACCAAAGTGTTCGTAAATGACCGATATGTCATAGAAGACATTCCTAATATGCAGCTAAAGATGGCATCAGATAGGTTGAAACGCTGGTGCCAGTTTCTTTAATGACGTCAATGACAAAGAATACTCTGATCTCGAGAACGAGATTGATGAAAGGTTGCCCGAGTTGTAACATTAATGAAGATCCAGTAAATAAATCAGTGCCTCTAACAGCAGCGAGGTGATCAAAAATTATCATCGAAGCAGATCACAACTAGAGTGTACAAAGAAATAAACGATCAATAAAATAATAAACAGATTTTCTTTTGTTAATTTTCACTCTTATTCTACAAATACAATATCTCAAACAACATACTAACAGATGGCATCCGCAAAAAAATTAATAAATAAATAAAATGTCAACAAAAACACCCTTGCACTCGTATTTTTAGATTTACTCATTGAATGACCTCACATAATCCTAGTTTAGTTGCATACATACGAGTATATGTACACTTTACAACCCTAAATAAAAAACCTGTAAACATGACCAATAATTAGGAGCAAGGTAACCAACTGGAGTATTTAAAAATGTCATGAATGACAGAAGTATTAGTACCTTTTCACTTTTCTACATAAACAAATGTACTATAGATACAAGTATGACATTTTGAATTAAAAATAGCAGTCATAAAGTCTGTAGTAAAATTAAAAGAATTCTCATATTCGTAGGCAAAGCTTAGATATGACATAATTCGATTCTTTTATTTTAATCCTAATAAATCTGCCTTCAACAATGTCTATTTGCTTTGCCATACAAAAACACCGACAATTTTACTTGACGTGCGCTACACCAGTATGGTTTTTTTCTGTATTCACCATCTGCATTAAAGCAGTTCTAACTACATTTGATGTAATTAAAATTTAAAGTACATACTAACACGCTATTCAGTGTCCCCTATTGAATGGAAATTTCATACAAATCCAAATTCTTCCAGTGCGCTAATCATTCGGCATGCTGCGATTTCCTTATTAACGATCGCAAAGTATCTATACAATCATACGACTCAATACATAAGTGTACTTCTCTTCGTGCCCAACTTTAAGTAAATTTTATTTTTATCTTCTTGGCGCTAATTGAGTTTTGGTGTAAAATTTTCAAGCCTGTAACATCCCAATGTTACGACATCAGCCGGACCAACATTGAATTATGTAAAGAATATGTCAGTCCATGTAACTCTTTACCTTGGAGATCCTGACTCACTACAATGACCCTTTGCAATTTTGAAAAATAGATCCAACTACCCCCATAATCAGGCGCCAAGATACAGCACTTAACTCACAGGCAAGTTAGGTTGCCATCTAGAGGTAGATTTTCGCAGTAAATTTCGCTATATGCTTTATGTGCTATGTATGTGAAACCTAATATTAACTTTACTACTTTAGGATTGAAAAATGAATACTAAGTAGAAAGCTCTGACAATATTTCTCAACTCGGTGAGTCTTACAAGTTATCAAAAGTAAGCCAAATCTATGCAGAGAATTCCAGTTAACTGGCAACACTGCACACAGTGGCAAATTATACGATATGTTCGGCTGACCGACTTGGATTTCATAGATCTCAGCTTCCATCTAAGTAGTTAAATGGTTAACAACAATCACTAAACCAATTCAATTGAAACATTGTATCTTAGTGCTATGTACTCGCACACATATTCCAATAGATGGAATAAATCCATCTCTGACTCTGGCACTAAGTGTTCGACTTTGCAAAAGAGCAGATCTCATTCGAGCTCGGGACTTGAAAGTGTGATAACGCGATGCGGTCTGAATCTACTCATTGTGATACAAAATTACTGGACACCATGGGTGGTGAAGAACATAGGAATAGAATGTCATTCACAAGCGTTGGAGCTGGACCTGAACTTGAACCTATTAAACGTTACGAACACGATGAGAATCGCGGCAAATGGGCTTCAAAAACGGAATTTCTTTTGTCCTGTATTGGATACGCGATTGGCATAGGAAATGTTTGGAGATTTCCCTACTTGTGCTATCGAAGTGGAGGTGGTAAGTGTTTCACAAATTTCCTCAAAAGATTGTCAATTAAAAAAAAAATAAAAAAAATACTGAACACCTCTACGAACTACGATGGAGTAGAAGAATATGGTTTTTGACTGAGGAGTACTTTAGAGCTACTTCATGTTATATGAAGATAAAAGTGATTTAGTAAATAGGAAGTTTTAAAATGGAACTTAACACAATAAAAGACCACAAAACTTTGTAAAGAAAATCTTTAACCTTTCTCATTTAGAATATATTTTTTTTAAGCTTATTTGTGCTTTATTACTTTCTTGTTAATTTCTGTCATTTGCGACACTAACATCAACATTTTACAACAAACATAGTTAAATCGATTCAAAAAAAAAAAAAAAAAAACAGTGAACAGAAAATGTTTGTTAGAAAGAAATTGGTGAATTCTTCTCTCAGCAGTTCAAGGCCAAATGTATTCTGATGGTTTAGTGATACTTCCGATGAAAATCTAACTCAAACTTGAACTCAAGTTTGGCAAACTCTAAAAACTAAAAACTATAGTTTTGCTGATCTTATATTCGAGTTCTTTTAGCTTCATTCACATTTTCAATGGCCTATAGTCGTACTTATTAAAGTTTTTACGCCCTTAATTAATTTTTAGTTTGTAGAGTTTGTTTTCCTACGATCAAATTTTGATTTAAGTTTGATTCAAAAACCTTTATTCATTAAGGACGGTTCACTAATCTACCATGACTCCCAGCTATTTCTGACGAAGTACATCCTGTTGGTTGAATTTTAGAAAACTCTTGGAGTATTTTTGGTTCTGTTCCACAAAATGAAATTTAATACCCAGTCATTATCCATGAATGTCACTTGCATCGTCGAAACGGAAAATCTTTCTTATATTGTCATGTATTGTATAACAATGAAAACTTATGTTGGAATAACCTCATTTTTGACAGCGTCAAAAATTTTGCGAAATGTTGCGGGTTCCTTAAGCGATATAAGAAATACTTACTCCCTCCGAGCTGACCTCAATAAGTGGGGTATACATCCGCCCACATCTGGTCAGATTCCCTTAGACCTCTTAGCACTTTCTAAATGAGATTCAAAATTGTGTGATAAAAGTCATAGGTGATGCTAATATTACACAGTCAGGATGACACTCTCAAATACCGAGGAAATGTCTCCTACCTTATACCATATATAGGGTTTTCCAATAGGGACTTGACAACTTTGAATTTAATTTGTGAACGCACTCTTTCACTAATCATCAAACTGTCACTGTCAATTTATTCAGTAAACTCAACATGGTAAAGTACACTAATGAGCAACGTCTACAAATTATAAAAATTTTCTACAGATATTCGGAGTCGGTGACTGCAACTTCAAAAGCGTTAACTCCAATTTTCGGTCATAATTCTCGCCCTAGTAGACAGACAATAACAAGTTTAGTGCAAAAATTTGAGTCTACATATTTGTTGTGTGATATTGCCGTGTCAGTGAGACAACGGGTTGGTCGAAGTGTCGAAAATATCGCTGCCGTTCAGACGTCCGTAGCAAACGATCCAAATCAGTCAATTCCACGGAGTTCTCAAGAATTGGGCATCGCTCAGACCACATTATGGCGTATTTTGCGTAAGGATCTTGGTTTACACCCATTCAAGATCAAGCTGACTCAAAAATTGAAGCCGATGGACCATTTGAAGCGACGTATGTTCTTCGATTGTGTTCTGGAGAAGATGCGCCAAGATGATGAATTTCATCGCAAAATCATCTTCAGTGACGAAGCACATTTTTGGCTCAATGGTTTCGTCAATAAGCAAAATATGCGTTATTGTTCGGGTGAAAACCCACATGTGCTTCATGAATCACCACTTCATCCACAAAAAACAACTGTTTGGTGCGGTTTGCATGCCGGCGGCGTCATTGGGCCATATTTTTTCGTCGACGATAACGATCGTCACGTTACTGTGAATGGTCAGCGTTATCGCGTCATGATCACCGATTATTTTTGGTCCGAATTAGAAGATATGGACTTGGACGACATGTGGTTTCAACAGGATGGTGCCGCAAGCCACACAGAACACGCTACATTCGATTTATTGAAGAGTAAGTATAGTGAGCGTGTTATCTCAAGACATGGGCCAGTCGATTGGTCGATTGGTTTATGCCAACACGCCGAAGATGTTGAAAGAGCTGAGAGCCAACATTAAATGCGAAATAGCCGCCGTTTCGGCCGAAATGTGTCGCCAAGTCGTTGAAAATTGATCCAACGAATGAACCATTCCATTCATAAATATTTTGATTGTACTTCAACCCATTAATAAAGATTTTGAAATATCTCAAATGGTTTGCCTTTTATTTAAAAAAAAAGTTGTCAAGTCGTTATTAGAAAACCCTATAGTTCTATCACAGCCATTGCCAATAATAATCCGTTCCTTCAAACCTCCAGTCGTAACACCCGACTCACTATTAATTCTTATCAGTTTACCTTCAGGCTCACTTTCGGACGTATGTACTCTGAAATATCGTGATTCCTTCCAAAGCCGTACAACTCGCTTATGGAATACGCCTTATAAGGGGTGATTCACGGTGAGGTCTGGTTTTCAATCAAACTATTTTATCATTTTTATTTAGTATTGTTTGGCAAGTCATCATGGAAAGACTCACACTACAACAGCGTCTCCAAATTGTGCAGCTCTATTACGAAAATCAGCGTTCTGTGAGAAATGTTTTTTGAGCGATTCGAGGAACTTACGGTGCACATAATCGACCTACTGAAACTACATTACATTAGTAGATGATACTCGACCCGTTAGACCACATCCAGCACGTAGTGAAGATCTATAACAGCTGTAGCTATAGCTGTAGCTGTAGCACACGAAGAACATGACGAATCGATTCGTCGTCATTCTCAGCAGCTTGGCTTGGCGTATTCGACAACTTGGCGTATTTTACGTAAGGATCTCAGCCTAGAAGCGTACAAAATTCAACTTGTGCAAGAATTGAAACCAGGCGACTTGATCTTGCATTATATTTTCAGTGAATGGGTTCTGGAAAAACTCAATGAAAATCCGGTGTTTTATCGTTAAATTTTGTTCAGTGATGAAGCCCATTTCTGGCTCAATGGATACGTTAATAAACAAAATTGTCGTATTTGGGCTGATGAGCAACCCGAAGAGTACCAAGAACTACCAATACATCCATTAAAAACAACGGTATGGTGTGGTTTATGCGCTGGTGGAATCATTGGTCCACATTTCTTCAAAAATGAGGCAAATCAGAATGTTACCGTCAATGGTAGCCGTTTTCACGCCATGTTAACGGACTATGTGCTTCCTAAAATTCAAATACAAGCCATACAGCGCGTGAAACAATGGACTAATTGAGAAATCATTTTGGTGGGCACTTAATTTTGCTACGGTAAATTGGCCGCCTAGTTCGTGCGATATCACACCTTTGAACTATTTTCTTTGGGAATATGTAAAGTCACAGGTCTTCAGGAATAAGCTAGCTACGATTGACGCTTTGGAAGCCAACATTACTCGTGTTATCCGCGAGATATTAATCGCTATGCTTGAACGAGTTGCCTAAAATTGGACCTTCTGAATGGACCACATTACACGTAAACGTGGCCAACATTGACATGATATCATTTTTAAAGAGTAAATTCCATGAATTGTTCTTTTAACCGATAATAAAAATTTTAACTTCGCTTTCAAATTTATGTATTTTATTTAACATTATAAATGAAACCTCACGATGAATCACCCTTTATTTTTTAGTCATTATACGAGTAACTTGCAAACATTCAAAACCAACGTACGTCGGTACCTTTTTTTCTTCTTAATTTCCTTTCGTCTGCTTTGTGTGCAAATATTTCACA
Organism: Volucella inanis; assembly: GCA_907269105.1. NCBI lineage: Eukaryota > Metazoa > Arthropoda > Insecta > Diptera > Syrphidae > Volucella > Volucella inanis. The sequence goes on from OU026157.1 coordinate 22,243,571, forward strand.
GGTACAAACAATTTCTTGAGCGCGATAATTACGAGGTCTGTTCAAAAAGTAAGGTAAATATATAGTATACTTAGGTTAGACGTGTTTTGGTGTGTTCGGCGATTTACAATTATTAAAAAAAATAAAGCAAGGAATTTGCATCAAACTTTGTGTAAAAGTGGAATTAAGTGCTCTTGATATGTTGACAATTGCATACGATGAGTCTGCTCTAGGTATAAAAAGTGTTTACAAATGGTATAAGCTCTTCCAAAATGGCCGAGGAAATTCCAAAGACGAACCTCGGACGCTCCAGCATATCAACAAAAGATGATAAAGTCGAAGCTGTGAAGAAAAGTTGCTGAGGATGTTGGCATATCAGTCGGCTCGTCTCATGCAATTTTTTTGGATGTTTTGGGCATATGAAGTGACGTCTGTTAGTGAAGTTTGTTCTGAAACTTCTTAATTTTGATCAGAAGAACCGTCGCATGATCATCGCTCAGGGTCTCTTAAATGACGTCAATGATGATTCTGACTTGCTCAAAAGGATCATAATTGGTATATAGTTATAAGTATTTATGATTATGACTTCGAAACCATTGGAGCCCCCAGGAGAGCCAAAAAGAGCCAAATGTCAAAGTTTTAATTACTTTTTTCGATTACCGTAGTGTATCAGGAGTTTTTACCTTAAGGTCGTACGGTCAATAAGAAGTATTACCTTGAAGTTATGTGAAAAAACAATTCAGTGCTTTTGCATAACGATAATATACAATACATGCTCATTCACCGTTGCTTGCGAGATATTTTTTGGCCTAAAACAACATGGCAAACATACCTCAGCCACCAAATTCATCGGATTTGGCCCTATGCGACATTTTTCTGTTCCCAAAACTGAACTGAAGAGACCTGTAAAAACACGGAGATTTGCAACGATCAAGGATATAAAAACGACATGGCAGGCTAAAAGAGATTATACTAAATGATGGCTCCGTCCTGTTAAAACCACATCTCACCAATGTTGAGTGCATGCAATTGCGACAAAAAATAAAATTCAAAAACATGTCCCAATAGCGATACCCACTAACTTTGACGTGGTGGCCATCATCACTAACGAAAATAAAAATAAAAACTAAGCGCATGTAGACTTGTAACCGTAATCTGGCTTCAGTTCTTTAGTCAATTTGATCTTATAAGGGTATACGCCGAAACTCTTTTGCAAAATTCGCCACAATATTGTTTGAGTGATGCCCAATGATAAATTGATTTGGGTCCCTGTTAACAGATGTACTTACGGCCTGACTGTTTTTAGTACTCCTTTTTCCTTTTCTTTCTATTGTATTTCTCCCTTTCACCGGATCATTAAGTAGCGAAAATGTAGACCCAAGCTGTACCAAAATGTTCTTATTACAATAATAGAAGTACTTTAAGGATGGAAAAAGTATTGGTACAAGTGTACCATATAGGAGTATCTGAGGGGCATTACTTTGAAGGCGACAACATTAATATCGATGAATAAATGAATGTTTCTTTCAGAAAAATATAAGGTCACCTTACTTTTTGAACGCACCTCCTCCAATATTTATGTATGGCATAATTCTATAATTTCGAAATATTCCTGTCTACCCAACCTAGGTTTTTTAAAGATTGCAATATATAAATTTAAGTATGCAAGTATGAAACTTAAGTATGGAAATAGAACCCAACCAAACAGGCTTTTTGGCGACCTATTTAAAGCAGCAAGAGTATGCAGTGTGTAGAGTATAGTGGAGCACGCCTACTCATTTTCAAGATTTAGTTAAAATAAATTACTAATCCCTATAAACTGTAGCAACTATATATGTTAAAAGTATCATTAACATTGCATAGAAGTCCGTCGTATTTTACGAAAGCCTTTTATCAATAAACAATTGGCATACCAGGGCAGTTTTTTGAGAAAGATTCTTAGGAAACCCAAGAAAAAGCAATCCGCCGTCATGTGACTTCATCATATCTGAGAAAATTGTAAGCAATTTGCAAGCCAATCCAAGTTTCTCTCTCGAAAGGTCTATGCAACTATAATACTTGCAAACGCATATGGCATTGATAGAGCATAGCGAGCTTCGGCTGGTGTTTTGGAAACTATTGAAAGAAGTCGGAAAAAATGAATTTAGCTATGAATGACGGAAAATGTAGTTCAATAAGACGTGCAAGGTTTGTTATTTAAATAAAACGAACAATTATTGAGATATCTCTGAAGCCTTTATTGCTTTATAAAGTAGACACATAGGAATTATTTATGAAGCTACTTGCAGAAACTCATCATTTCCTTAAAATTTTTAATCACTCTTTCCCATAATTGGGGCTCTATCTCGACGATGGCGGCTTGAATATTTGCGATCAGACGTGGAACTGTTCGCGGATGTTTGGCGTATACCTTGAGCATAATCAAGTGAAAAAAAAACTTCAAAGACGTACTTGGCCCAGTTTAATTGAAATCCGCAGGATTTTCTGCATCATTTCGTGACCCTCAATGAGACATGGATTCATTGGTGCACAACAGAAACCAAAGAATAATCGAAGTAATGTGTTTTACTGCTTATTTTCCATGGTCGCAAAAAACACTAACACGATGTTTTGAAATGGGTGTCACTAAACAAAACTAAGCGTCGGATTGTCACCAAATTTTGACAGGCAGGCTAAAAGAGATTACACTAAATTACATTTTGGCTCAGTGGCACTACCTTTTTTCCAATCCGAGTACCAACTCATCAAAAAGCCCTCGTATGTATGCTCTTGCAGCGATCAATTCGTTGGGGCCAATTTTCGACCGCTCTTCCACACATTTCGGCCGATATTCAGGCAATTTCGCGTTCAATATTGGTTCTGAAACGATCTAATGGCTCCTAAAGAAAAGTCCAGAGGTGTAAAATCGCAAAATTTGACGAGGCTGTCAATTATCCATTTCTTAAGATTACACACTCACCAAAAGCTCAACTGTTTAGCCCGCTGTGTGGTTAGTGGCTCCGTCCTGTTAAAACCACATCTCACCAATGTTGATTGCATGCAATTGCGACCAAAAATAAAATTCCAACATGTCCCAATAGCGATATCCACTAACTTTGACGTGGTGGCCATCATCACTAACGAAAATAAAAAAAAATTAAGCGCATATAGACTTGAACCCGTCATCTGGCTTCAGTTCTTGAGTCAATTTGATCTTATAAGGGTATACGCTGAGCTCCTTTTGCAAAATTCACCACAATATTGTTTGAGTCATGCCTAATTCCTACGAAAACCGTGTAATGAATTGATTTGGGTCCCTGTTAACAGATGTACTTACGGCCTCCTTGTTTTTAGTACTGCTCATTCCTTTTTTTTTTATTGTATCTCTCCACATTTTTGCACCAAATTACGAAACGCTAGTCGGGTGGGGTGATTATAACGACCGAAAATTGGCGTTGCGCTCTTAATGTTGGTGACATCGATTCCGAAATTTGGTACTAAATATTAAAAAATTGTAAACGGTGCTCGCTCGAGTACTGAACCATGACTAATTGATAGACAAAGTAAAATAGTGATGACAGTTCACAAAAACACACTAAGGGTGCGTTCACAATTTAAAAGAAATAATAATAATTATAATTTTTAGAGGAAAACCCTGCATTTACATGTCATTTCTCCGTCGATTGTCTTAGAACTCGGTCGCTTATTCATAGTATGAGACATTACATAGTTTCACCGATCGGCAATTTTTAAAAGTTCAAGTGTCGGCTTTGCATTTAGGCATTCAATCACTACTTAAATTAAAACAGCAAGTCATTTGAAACCAACATTGAATATTTTCGTTCATATTTTAAATGACATAAGATACGCCCCACCGTCCTAGACTGTGGCCTTCTGTCATATCTGCTATTTCCTTAGCCACTATTTATGTCATACATATTTTCTGCCTTTATTCCTGAATGTGCATAAATTGCTACGAAAACATTTCATCACTTTGCATAGATACTTTTCAAGTAAAATATTATTTAGATAGTCGGTTTATAAGTGACTCCGTGGCGCAACGGTAGCGCGTCTGACTCCAGATCAGAAGGTTGCGTGTTCAAATCACGTCGGGGTCAATGAGTCGCATTTTTTATTTTCTATTTTTTTTCTTTATATTTTTTACTGAAAATATTTCTTTTAAACTTAATTTACAGGTGCCTTCTTAATACCGTACCTGTTAATGCTGTTGTTTTGCGGTATACCACTGTTTTTCATGGAAATCATCATTGGGCAGTTTTCTAGTACTGGATGCATTGAAATGTTCAGACTCTCGCCAATATTTAAAGGTACGTATTCATTTTTTTATGAATTTCAGATTCTAAAATATAAGATAATCGTAAGCATAGTTAGGTAAGAAGTTAGTTTATAAGCAACCTAGTTTATTTACATATAAAAGCCGGTTCTTCATCTACTTGTACTTTGGATTGGGATATTTCCTGGAATACTGATGCGAAGGTGGACCAATACTATATGTTAAGTGTAAAATGGAAAAGAGTGAATTTCGGGTGATAACTTCAAAAGAGTATTTGACGTTATCACAGCACATCTGAAACCAAGGGGCAGGCGAAACAATGGATTTTTTCGGGCAATCGGCGACAAAAAGGCGAACAAGGTCATGGTCACAGTTTCTTGGATCCACACAACATAATCCACATCGATTACCTTTAAGAGGTAACAGTGAATATTATATCAACTTATTAAACCGCTTTTTGAAGGGAAAGCGACAATATTGCACAGATGCAAACGTGCAAATTTGCCATGGTCCCTTATCTGCCATATTCCGTGTATTTAACCCTCAGTGACTATTTCCTGTTTTTGAACCTGAAGTAATGGCTTGGCGGAAGGAGATTTGGCTCCAATGATGAAGTTATCGCTCAAATAGTCGCTTATTTTGAGAACATCGGCAAATCAACAAATAGAAGTATCAACAAACTAATCCTTATTGGCCTTCAGAAATATTAATTGCTTTGTCTACATCCAGGACCTCTCACCTCGCAAGAAAGTAAAGTACGTCCTCTCTAATATTAGATAACAGAGACTGCACAATATTGGAAGTTCAGATTCGTCAGGTCTTTAATTTATTTATTTAAAGTTCTTCTATCATATTGTTTTGACAATTGAGTTGTGGTTAAAAAAAAATGTTTTATCGCGGTGATTGTAATTCATTTGACACAGCCTGTATTGTAAGCCCCGGCCAACTTTTTCCATCAAGATGGCAAACTAGCGTAATGGAGAGGCTAAGTTCAAAGCCAGACAAGCAAAATTCCCATTCTTGGACTGATAAATGAATAGAATACCCTACTTTCTTCTTATCTTCCCAGTTTTAAGATGCGGCATGTAATTTTAGGAAGAGATCAGCAAAAAATGTCCTATGTTCGTAGTACCAGCTATTGATCTACCCCAATGGCTCTAAGATGGTTTGCAGAGTACTGAGTAAAACTCAATCAGTGCCTATCACGCAGATGTATCATAGCAATCAAAACCATAATAACTTTTATCAAAGAACAGGCCAATTTTTTTTTTTTTCTGACGGATCAGAGCACGCAGACAAAGAACTTTTAATGAAGTCTTTCAGGCTTACAAAGAACCACCACGTACTCGTAAGACAGACATTCACAAAGATAATGCTCCGCGGTGTCGTTATCACTTTCACAGTAGGCATCGCAGTATGTTTTGTCATTTACGTATGTAAATCGTATGCTCAGCACATTTAAGTTCTTAGCAAAAGTGTGATGCCCTGTCACGACGCCAGTAACCAACCTACTAGGTGGGATGAAAAGTAACCTCCTTGAGAATGAAAAACTTTTTTTTTAAATATTTTTTATTTTATTCAATATAGTCCCCTTTTAGTTTGATACACTTATTCCAGCGATTTTCCAACTTCTTGATCCCGTCCGAAAAGTAATTTTCTGGAAGGTCTACAAAATATTCCTTCGTGGCGTCGATGATTTTCTTGCGTGAGCTGAATTTTTTATTGATGAGCCATCTTTTGAGGTTTGGGAAGTGATAATAGTACGAGAGAGCCAAATCGGGCGAATACGCTGGATTCGACCGCAATTGGAGCCGTAAGTCATTGATTTTAGCCGTGATTGCGATGCTCTTGTATGCCGGTGCATTGTCTTGCAAAAACAAATTTTTTTTTCGCTTCATGTGAGGCCGTTTTGCAGCGATTTCACTCCAATAATGAATAGTAATGCTCGCTGTTGATGGTTTTTCCTTTTTCGAGGTAGTCCACGAAGAGTATGCCATGACAATCCCAGAAAACCGACGCCATAATGTTTCCGACCCATTGAGTCTAGCTCGGCCGATTCGGAGCACTCGTGCGGGTTCAGTCCACTGCCGAGCACTCATTCTGTTCTTTGTTGTTCAACAGTTACCAATCGACGCCAAAAGTCCGCCCCATTCCGCATCAGCAAGTCCAAACACTCTTTCGAAGTGCTCTCGAGTTCGTGTTTTTGGTCAGTGAGTATGCGCGGCACCCAGCGGCAGGATAACTTTTTCATATGTTAATAATAATATGCCATATTGCCCAAAATATGGCGTGCGCATTCAGTACTAATCTTTGTGGTATCTGCAAGCTCGCGCACCTTCACTTTCCGGTCAGCCAGCACCATTTCATGTATTTTTTTGACATTGTCCTCTGTAACTGCATCGGAGGGCCTGCCGCTGCGAATTTGATCGGTAGTGGAGTTGCGGCCACCATAATAATTATCCAACTTTTTTTTGTTTCCTTCGCCGCTATGCCTCTCAAAAAAATAATGTTTTATGAGAGAACAAAAATCTTTTTTCTCCATGCTTAACATGATGCCAAACACGTCAACAACAATCAGCTGTCGAAACAAAACTAAAGACAGTATCGCACTGAAATTTGGCATGTCTACCTAAATATGAACGGACTTCAAGGCACCATATTCTTTTTTGCAGTAGCAGCGCATTCTGGCGGTCAAGGAGGTTACACCTAGTACAGTCTTTCCTAGACCGCTGACTTACTAGAGATGTCGTTTGGTCTGCTTGCAACCTGGGGAACTATGGCCTTGGGAATTAGACCCAACTATCGGGTCCTAAAAAATTCTCTTCTGAACCTTGCCCGGCAAGTTCATCGGCGATTTCTTTTCTCGTGACCTAAACAAGGGACACTGAATTTAGCCTTCCAATTGCATTCAAACGTCTCTTGCAAGGCTTTAAGGGCACGAACTCTTTAACGGTTTTCCGCAATAGCTACAATCAGGATTGCTTATATCTCCGCTTGAAAGACTTCTGGAGACGATGTCGTCCTCCAGAAAGACACCAGCACCACATCATATATAGGTTTTGAAGCCGTCCGTGAAAACCCGATTGCATTCCTTTCCTGGCTCAGATTCTAGCCGAAACCTGTCCTGAACACAAGGAAAGTCGATTTCACAATTTTTTTTTTTTTTTTTTTTTTTTTTTGCAACAAGAGTTCTGGTGTCATTGCATTGGACGGCATATCAAAAGAACAATTTTTTTAAACAGAAGATGGCGGAAACAAGCCACCATACTCCTATACTCAAAGTTCAACTGACTTGGGGTTTTCGGTGACAGTAGCGAATATCAAGGAAGGAAACAGGCCTCCATACTCGTATATTTAAAGTTAAACTCACGGTGACAGAGCAAGTTAACCCCGAGTACAACTCGTTGGGTGTAAAATCGTTCAGCACTTTTTTACAAAAGCCAATTGTAAATGGAAAAGTCTTAGTAACACTTTTATGTTCCTGGCGCTCCTACGAGTACCATAATCAAAAGAACTCCTACTGAAACGAATCGTAGAATTTAGTACGGGAATCCCTTCCAAAACCTAAGTAAAAGACTAACTTTGTGCTTTTTCCAATGTCATATGAATACACTGGGTATCTTTCTGACGTATAACCCCCGTCAAACTTCGTCTACCCGTTCAACCTTTCAACTTTTTCTCTTAAAATCGCCTCCAATCAGTAAGGTGGATTACTTCAGAATGTTTTTCTTTTAATAACAATTATTTCCTGGCAACAAAATTTACCCCGAAGCTTTATTATAATACATGGTCCGTGCCGTTTCTAAGAGAGGGCATCACTTGAATTAAGTCCATACCATTTTCAGTTAATACCAACCTTCAAAAGATACGTGTATAAATTTGACAGCAGTCGGACGATTAGTTCTCGAGATATAGCGTTGTGAGTGAAGCAACTTATGTTATTGAGGAAAAAAATGGATTCAAAGCAATTTCGTGTGTTAATTTATCATTGCTTTTTGATGGGATAAGTGTTACCCGGACTCTTCACCTGCCGAACGAACCATTCGCAAGTGGATTGAAAAATTTAAAAGTGGTCATACAAGCACCGAAGATGATGCACGCAGTGGACGTCCAAAAGAGGCTGTTTTAGATGAAAACATCGAAAAAGTCTACAAAATGATTACAAATGACGGTAAAGTAAAGTTAATCGAGATAGCTGAGGCTCTGAAGATATCAAAAGAGCATGTTGGATATATCATACACGAGTATTTGGACATGCGAAAGCTCTGTTCAAAGTGGGTGCCGCGTTTACTCACAGTCGATCAAAAACAACAACGTGTTGATGATTCAGAGGAGTGTTTAAAGCTGTTCAACCGCAATAAAGCCGAATTTTTGCGTCGGTGGCGAACAGGCGACGAATCTTGTCCAAAACGACCAAAAACTCAACAGTCGGCTGGCAAGGTTATGGCATCCGTATTTTGGGATACACATGGAATAATTTTCATCGACTATCTCCAAAAGGGGCAGACTATCAACAGCGAATATTACATTGCGTTGTTATAGCATTTGAAGGACGAAATCGCAGAAAAACGGCCGCATCTGAAGAAAAAGAAAGTGCTGTTTCATTAAGACAATGCACAGTGTCACCAGTCGATGAAAACGATGGCAAAATTGAATAAATTCGGCTACGAATTTCTTCCCCACCCACCGTATTCTCCAGATTTGGCCCCCAGCGACTATTTCCTGTTCACAGACCTCAAAAGAATGCTCGCCGGAAAGAGATTTAAGACCGATGAAGAAATAATCGCCGAAACAGAGGCCTATTTTGAGGTTAAACCGAAATCGTACTACAAAACTGGTATCGAAAGATTAAAAAATCATTTCAATCAGTGTATCGCCCTCGAAGGCAACTGTATTGATAAATAAAGTTGAATTTTGCAAAAATTTTGTTAAATGTGTTAAAATGTTTCGTCGGCTTCCACCCAAAGACCTTTTTTGTTAAGTGATATCGAGGGTAGCAGTGTTCGGTTAGAAATTCAACCAGTTATATCATCCCTTTTAAATTATAGGAATTCTTTAGATGTATTATGGAAGGGTTTGATGACTCTATTGACCTGGCGAAGCCCTGGGATGTTTTCCAAATGGGATATACACATTTTACTCGCCCAACTCTTTACTGTTAAGTTAATCGATACATTTGCGACATTACAGAACGGCTGTTAGTCAGTTCGCCTGCTATTTCATTGACTGTACGTTAGTATATGAATGGAGACACCCATCATTCCCTTATCTAGGATGACATTTGCGAACATAATTGTGTACATGTATCGTGTATAATTTTTACTCGTATATACGTTTGGATTGAGATAAAAGTTGTTGATTTGAAGGATTCTGTCCCTGACTGTACTGACAATTTCAGTGGAGTACTGCTGGTGAAAATAGAGATAGAACAAGGTAATCCACGAGATGTTTCGTCTATGTTCGAGGAAATAAGTATTTCCTACATTGGTTGAGGAAACCTAAACATTTCACAGCATTTGTGGCGATATCGAATCTTTGATCATTCCAAATTTTAATCAGTGTATCCCTCGAAGGCAACTATATTGATGAATAGAGTTGAAGTTTGCAAAAATTTTGTGTTTTACTATCAAACGGCACTGAATTTTCAGCCCATGTGTTATATTAGGTATGAAGAAATTACGCAATCTTTTGTTCACTTAGGACTTATCTTTTAAATAGGAATGTCTACCCGTACGTTCCATATTCAAATGTATCATCAGAAATGTACACGTAGGTAACAGAAATCTGGATCTATGCTGAATATTTTTAACGGCTTAAACTTGGAATATGTCAAAGTAGCTATGTTAAGTCGGTCTTCGAGGACCTGCAAGATGTTTACCAAATATGTAGTACACTCTATTTTGCATATCATCTTTGTTTCTGTCGTATTTATAGTTTGGCTTTTTTTTCGCATATACTTTTAGAATAGTGATATCTGCTACACAAAATTGTATAATTTTTTGACTTATAAATTAATGGCAATGAAATTTTCACGGAATACCTCTAATAGACCTTAAAAAGATTAAGTTAGATATATTATACGTAAATCAGAAGAAGTAGAAGCTTTTTTTTGCAAAATCATTCACACGGATACATTACACTTAGCCGGTAATTGGTGAATGCATTAAAACATAAGGTTCTACGAGTAGGTAAATAAATTAGCACTATTTTGCTAAATGCTTTTTACTATCTAAACAATATACGTGTAGGATAAAAATTCATGGAATCAATAGCTACATCTTTAAGAAAATTAAAAAGAGATGAGCGAGCATGTAAAAACATTTTCGATAGGCAGATCATAGTTTTTGTACCGCGATACGACTTACTAGTATAACCACTTTTGCAAAATGGAAAAACAAATACTTAACATTCTCTTTAACAATACTTTATATTCCTTAAAGATGTAAATCGGGGAACAATCTAATAACAACTGCGCCATTCTTTATGTCGTCATCAGTTAAGATGCTTGATCGCACATAAGAATAATAGTTGTTTACACTAGAGAAAATTGTTTTTTTTTTTTTTGGAATTCCCTTCACTGTGATCTCCTTATTAAATTTTGTAATCCCTCAATAATCGATGTATGATCATACTCGTAAAACCACAATTTTAAATTAAAACTTGGAATATTGTTAGATTTTACGAATCACAAATAGGTCGTGAGTAATATAAAAAAAAAATTATGATCTTCTGAATTGAACGTCAAGAGGAAATCCTTTTCGCCAATGAGGATTTGAACGAACACGCCGGCAATCGAGCTACGAATCTTTATATAGGGATTCCTTATCGTCCTAAGTCGGAGACACTCCACATTGCCAAGTCTGACGTTTCAAGCTTGAGTTGCTTGATGTTTGGACATCACTACTAGTCCAACCTAAATCAACCTTTTGTCCACGACCTCATTAAGATTGAGTTTTATATACTCGGATTCTGGTGTACTATACAAGCGAAGACAAGCCCTCCCAAATACTCAAACCTTTTCCAATAAACCTGCTCGCACATTAAACCACATAGAACATCCAAATATCATACAACCATAGCCCGGATAAGAGTCATGTTTACTTTTACCTTCGCAGCGAGATATATTTGTTAAAAAAAAATTTAATCTACCCAGATCCCAAGGTATCTTACTACATTTCGAAAAGGAGACTTCAGTTAACTCTTTCTCGTATCCGTAAGGTCCCCAGAAAAAGGCGTCCTAAAAAAATGATTTGCGACGTTTAAAAATGGATCAATATGATTTAGTCTTCGTGAAGTTAACTCTGTTGCGTACCCCACAAGCCACAGCATGGTGAATTGATCCCACAAACAGGCACATCCTCACGATCAGTTGTAACATATACTGGTAATCATTAAAAAGAAGAAAAAAATGTACAGCAGTAGTTTGCTTACTTGTAGTTCAGGCCTATAAAGGCTTCCAGTGAGTTGAATATTGAGCGTTATTGCAGTTTTTTACAATGTAAATATCCACTGCTACTGGCGAAAGATATCGAAGCAGAAGGTTTGGTATACAATCAGTTCCCATTGACTTCTTCTCAATGATTTGAAGATAGCTTGGAGCTCTTCCTTCGAAATGAAATTCCTCTCATTGGTGCGGCGATATCGGGACGGCTTCTCCTTGATTCGTCAGCAATAGCGCTATATTTTGTGACAGAAAATTGCCGAATAAACTTAAAGAATTGCTGTGCATAACAGTCGAATTCAACCGCCGCGCCGCATTGCAGTTCTGGACGATGTACGAACAATACAGTATGTTTAATCAAACGAGATCAAATAAGAAGTAACATGCGCGTACCCACACAAGTCAAAAACTTCAGATCGCACGCATCAGCTGATATTGCCGGGTCATCAGATATTAGGGTCCAAAAACCAATAAAGCCTCAAATATTCCAAATGCAAAACACCAGCAAACTTTCGAACGTTGGAAATGTTGGAAAAGTGTTTCGGCAACGATTCTCTAAAGAAAACGTTGGTTTACTAATGGCACGAGCGGTTCAAAACAAACATTGATGAAGTGAAAGAAATGTTGGTCAATATCCTTAAATTAACCATCAGAGAGATAGCGGAGGACTTGAACATTGCCAATGGATCCGTCCAAGACATTTTGGTTAATGATTTGGGTTTCCGCTAAAAGACCTCAATTTCATGCAAAAAAGAGATCGTGTTGAATCGCAAAAGAGATGATTTGCGAGGCTGAATCCGATCCCACATTCATCAAAAGGATCGGAGACGAGACGTGGGTTTGTGAGTACGACATGCAATCCAGACATCAGGCAAGTGAATGGCGTTCAACAAATGAGCCGAGACCAAAAAAACCACGTCGTTTTCAGTCAAAAAAGAAGGCAATGCTCACGATTTTCATATACTACAACGTTTTAGTGCATCATGAATTTTTGCCAGAAGGCCAGAGAGTAAACAAAGAGTATTATTTGGGCGTTATGAGACGTTTGCGTGAAGCAATTCGAGAGAGACCAGAATTGTGGTGGATTTTGCACCATGATTACGCACCGTCGCGCAGTGCTATCATTATTCGTAATTTTTTTACGAAAAATGCAACAAATACCATCCAACAGACACCGAATTCACCTGATTTGGCTCCCTGTGACTTTTTTCTGTTTAATCGAGTAAAAAACCATTACGGGGAACGTAATCGTAAAATCGCAGGAAGCACTGATGGACTTACCGAAAACCAAATATCAAAAATGTTTCGAGGATTGGATCAAGCTCTGGCATAAGTGTGTTTCAGTCGATGGGGATTACTTTAAAGGGGACAATATACTATAGATTTAGGTGAATAAACTTGTATTTTTAATTTTCTGAATAATTTCCGGGAACTTTTTTTTTTTGATCAATGTGGTACACATATAGCGTTTCCTGAGTCTTTCGGGATAGAGCCTTACTACTAAAATTGCCTTCTTAGTCCAAAGAAACAGCAGCTAGCAAGAGTGATTCTTCGTTTTATTTCTGCTGAGATGTTGTTGACAGAATTTATGGTATAGCAGACCCAAGGTAGACAAAGACCCTTACTATCTCGAAACTATAGCTGCAGACTGTGACGTTCTGTCCAAATTGTTGATGTTGTGTTATAGACAGCACATACTTGGGTTTACCATCATTTACCGCTTAACCCATTCTGACAGCTTCCATTTCAATACTAGCGAACGCACCAATGACAGCCCACCAAGTTCTCCCAATTATGTCGATTTCATCGGCGAAAGCTAATAATTGCACAGACTTTTGAAAAATTGTGTTCCCGTCAGGCATATACTCTTCTGTACAGATCTATGGATTTTAGCTTAGATATTGCTATCCTTACTTCGTTTTAACCAGATAGATGGAAGCTTTGGCTGTCATCATCAATGTTGAATGGTCTGTTCTGTCTAACGGTGAAATGTTGAGCTTTTTCGGTGTTATACAGTCTTTAGAAAAAGTTTTTCCATTATCTCAGCACCAACTTTACTGTTGGCACGTTAGTAGCGTTGCTACTAGCTTTAGGTATTGGATGTTACGGCATAGAAGTTGTTGAGAGATTTCGGGATACAAGTTCTGCGAAGCCTCTGGCGGTATCTTGCGATTGCAAATTTTCTACGTTATATCTTCTCCCGATAGATCTTCTTTGTTGTGGTGCTTGAAAAATCTTGATTTGAGGCAATGATTGATTGCCCTGAACTTGAACCTGAATTGCCCTGATCAAAGTGATTAAGAGTTTCATGATCCGATACCGCTCTGTCCCCTTGTGTGTATTGAAATGAGAAATCAGTGTGCTTGCCAAAGTGATATTTCGTCCCGCCGCAAGGCAATAAGCCTAAGTCCGTACTAGACGTGGTGTCGTCTAGGCTATGCTTATCAACTGTCCTACCAAAGGTGTCGTCCTAGTACGTTCTGTAGTAGTTGCTCACTACTGCAGTTATCGGTTCCACTACTATCAGATCAGGCATGCAGTTACTTACGAACTTGGTTATTGCTTTCCTGGGCCAATGCAGGCTATAGGACAGTCAACAGTTTCCCAATCAATCATCGCGCAAGCAGCCTGTAAATCTTCGAGGGCAACGGAGCGAATCATCTTGCTCGGAGTTCCGTAACTCTGCGCAAACTCCCTTCAGACCTTCACACGCTCTATGCCACTTTTCCCTTAGGATACCATCTCTTCTGTCAGATAAAATTTCAAGAAAAATCTATTCCGTAGCATGTTTCGCAACAGAATTGGCTTCGTAAGTGTGTCTGTTGGATTGAGACATCGTTTTGTTAGGAGCTACGTAGACACCTATATTATTATCGAAGGTTTGCAGCTTGAGAGCGACAGCAATGGTAACTGACCTATTGAAGCTGAATAGGCATAGATTGAATTTCGTTCTGGAACCAATATTGCTTCAGAATTTAGACAATACACAGAACGCATGTTTGGTTTTTCAATACAACGCCTTCATCAATTTCAGTACCACCATTGGCTGAGACCATTCTTAAAATCTCGAAATAGTTTAAGGGCAAATTGCTCGTAAATTTTACATAGGTACCCGTATCTTTCTCCTCTTTTGCAGGTACTGGCTACGCAATCATCATGGTGAACTTACTCTGTTCGTGCTACTTTTCCGTACTGATATCTTACCCAATAATGTTTCTGAAGAGGATTATCAGCAAAGACCTACCGTGGGATACTTGTAATAACTCCTGGAATACGGATCAGTGCGTAGAAGTTCTTGAGGTATGACATTTCCATATACGAGGATGTATCTACATTTATGTTTAATTTTCAGTTGTCAAAAAGAAATTTCACCGACAGAGACAGCTTTCGAACACCGACAGATGAGTTTTTCCAGTAAGTACCGAATTGGTTCGAACAAGCAAATAAAATTTGTTTACAAAAATGCTTGTTATTCCCGCAGTCTAGAGGTTCTTAAAATCTCCGATGGAATCCAGACCTTGGGTCCATTGGTGTGGCCGCTATTTGGATGCCTTGTATTCACATGGATTGTGGTTTACGTCAGCATTATCCGAGGAATCAAAACGGTGAGATACGAATACATCGATTTATTACATTTACTCTCAAATATGGGATTTTATTGAATAGGTCGGAAAAGTCGTGTACTTCACAGCTACATTTCCATTCTTTATTTTAATTGTTCTCTTTATTCGTGGAATAACACTGCCTGGAGCCATGAAAGGCATTATATTTTACATTAAACCAGAATGGTCAAGACTGCTGGACTTAAAGGTCTGGGCTGATGCGGCGATTCAGATATTCTTCTCCCTCGGACCTGGATGGGGTGGTATTGTCAACATGTCCAGTTTCAATAAATTCAAAAATAATGCCAAAAGTGATGCGATTCTCATTCCGATAATAAATTGTTCGACGAGTATTTTTGCCGGTTTCGTTGTGTTCTCCGTCCTCGGCTACTTATCCGGTAAGTACCCGTATAATAGGTGCACGAACTAAGTTATTAATTGTCTTTCTGTCTGGCTTAGAACAATCCGGTATACCTGTGGCTGATGTTGCAACTTCTGGTCCAGGATTAGCATTTATAACATATCCACAGGCGATATCGATGCTCCCATTGCCGCACTTATGGGCAGGCTTATTTTTCTTCATGCTCTTCCTATTGGGACTGGATAGTGTGGTATGTACCGACGTGAGAATTGAACTGTTAATCTATCGTCTGTGTGCATTTTTTTTTTTTTTTCAGTTTGTTCAAATAGAGGCCATCATTTCTTCAATCCTTGATGAAGTCGTAAGCCTTAGAAAGTACAAATTTGCTTTAACTTTAGGATCGTGTTCGGTGATGTGTCTGGTGTCAATGGTTATGGTTACACAAGTAAGTTTTACAATTTAACTAAAATTCATTTTTTTGCTTGCAAAACTTGTACTAATACGGAGCTGAATGAGTGCTATTGGATCAGAAATATAACTCATTTGACACCCTCATTTGATGTCAGCTGTATTACGTCTGTTCTTGATATGTTCTTCTTCCTTCCTAGTTAGAGTATTGTATCTTTTACTGAGTGTTCTTGAGCTTTTATTGTACATAAATACCCCATTAAACACCATCGTGATCTGTAATTCCAAACCCTATTGTAGCTGGTATATGCCCTAATCATTATTAACACTTCTTCGTTGTTAAATCAAGGTCCCACAAGATTCAAGATGATGAATAAGATTCATCAATCTCGCAGTAGATAGTTAAGCACCCGCATATTACGTAACGTTGTTATAAAGATGTTTCAGCTGACCAAATTAAAAACATTTTTGAGATCGAAGTCAGTCACGACAACGCAGTAGTGTTTTACTTTCGGGCCTGGATTGTGTTCTTTCTACCTTTTTACAGCAATTATTTCCGCGCAATATCACATACCGCTTGTGTGCCATTAGTTGTGCCCCGTTTGTTTTCCTGATCCATTCATTCCGAATGATCTTTTTTCAGCATGCATAAGGGTCTATCCCCATATGACGAGATGGTTGCTCAAGTTTTAGGCTTTTCTTTTATTATTATTTCCGAAAGATTGATACCTACTGTCATTCCTAAAAAGCAAGTAACTGACTTTGGTGTTCCATTGTGCCACTGTTCGGTTTGCCCATTACGACTTTGGGCTTATTTCTCCACAGGTTTGGCTGTAGGTCTTCTTTCAGTGCTTCATGAGCTTGCCATTTCTTGTAATCCTCCTTATAAGCTAGTTCTTTGGAGTTCCCTTGGTTAATTAATCTGAGAGGTTGATCAATATTTTATGCACTTTGCACTAATTCTAACAATATATTCCTTCTACCAGCTCATCAATGTTGTTCAGTTTTCACTTTTTTTCTGTTAACTACGTCACACTGACTAGTTGTTTTTCAGCTGAATCATTAAGCATCTCAATGCTGCTTATCTAGTAATTAGACATCAGCTCTTCCACACTAGTTTCTGTACCTTTGCTGGTTCTTTGCATTGTTATTTCAAAAATGATTAATCCTAAGAAAGAGGACGTATGTCGTATTAAATCATTCGTTTCATTCAATGGTGACACCAATGATCATCAGTCAGTTTGGTTGGGGATAAACTAAATAAGTTAACTGCGGCTCTCATATTCCAAAGCGAGTAACTGATTTCTAGGTAGAATTACAGACATTTCAGTCGCCATAATAACGCCGATATACATTGAGGACAGTTGCAATCTATACCAACCACAAGAACCCTCACCGACTGCTCCTCGGCCAATCGTCAAGATTTTTTCAGCCTGCATCAAGTCCTAAGAACCAGTGGAATCAATGCTAAAATGCCATTAGAAAAGACACAATTGATGTGATGGGACTTAACCACTGGTTTGATGAATAGATCAGGCAAAACAACTCGCCTTTGAAACAAAACGCTTATGAAGGTCGAGGGTGACTCTTTCGAAATAATGGAAGACAACCTGATGAAAGCAACTTCATCATCATTTGTCAAATCCACAAAAAGGGAGAACGATTTGCTCGTAACCTGATTTGCCCTTATCAGCGTGCTTTTAGGCACGGCAACTACAAAGACTTCAAACTCTACGTTGGATTAAGATTAGATGTGACTGCAACAGTTTGAAGTTAAATTATGTAAGACTATTCGACGTGATATGTTGATTAAATGTTCACGCTTGTGCGGATCCTAAAGAAGACCTAAAAAGTCCAGATCCACCAGATGTTTACCTATTTTAAGGCTACATGTTACAGAACAGAAAACTCGACAGATTGTGTAAATGAATATATAGAATGTTCGTTGTTCCGTAAAGTTCGGTAGACGCATCACTGCTTAGCAACAGCGAAGTGCCCCGTTAGGATATCAGCAAGCGATATAAAAGCTTTTCTACTGAGTTACACCAGAACTATTGCTCTTATTTATTTGACCTGCATGCATCTTGGAAAGTCATGCAAACTACAGTTATGCGCGCATAAAATTCGACTGCTAATGACAGCGAGTGAACTTAGAAGGTTCAGGCACTGAAAAACTCTCCTCTGAACCATGTCTAGTAAGTTAGTCAGCGATAACAAACAGTGAGTTTGAGATCAGTGAGTTCGCCTCCCAACTGCGCTCAGAGATGTCTTCCATTCTCGAGTCAGCTCGAAAATGGTGATATGGTATAAAAAGCCTTTAAATACAGCTTGGTTGCCGCTATAATCGCAGATACTTCACCTCCCCAACTTATTTTTAGCAAGTTCATTGCCATCAGGATTATGTATATCTCCACATGGAAGACAGGTGCCTTTTTTTTCAAACAAATAGTGACATCCAACGCTATCCGAAACGATGAAATCGTTTCCTAGATCGGTCTTGAAGTCATCCATGAAGACTCGATAATATTATTGTACTTCCATGGCTCAGATTCTAACCGAACACATATTGGGTGTCACGGAAAGTCAATTTCGCACTTTCATAACAAATTCAAGGAAGGTCGGCGCTCAAAGTCATCAAAATTCCAGTGGGTGTTGTACCAAAGGTTTTTTTTTAAACAGAAAATGGCTTTGAGAGTTTCATTAGTGCATCCAGAGCAGAATCAGGCGTGCTATGGAAAGTTGAAACAGACAAATAAACCATTCACCATGACACCGGTATGAGTGTCAATTTTAACCTACGTTGGAATGATGTGGTCAAAAATGCTGCGAAATGTATAGTTTTCCTCAAGCGGTGTTAGAAATACTTAACCCCCTCTGATCTGGCCTTGATATAGAAGGCATTTATCCCCTTAAAATTGGAGCATTCACATCTGGTTAGGTGCTCCTGAGACCTCTTTGCACCTTCTTGATATGATTCAAAACCGTGCAATAAAACTTATAGGTGATTCTAATATCATACAGTCATCATCAGTCAAATGACACCGCTATTTTTACCACCAGTGCTAGCGGTATTCCGCTCCTTCAAAACTTTAACCGTAAGATCCGTCTCGCCATGAATGTTTATCATAGCTCTACCGTCAAGCTCACTTACGGATGTATTCTAAAATTTAGTGATTCTTTCCTAAGCTGCACAACTCGCTGATGGAATAACCTGCCGACCTCTCTATTTCCTGGTCATTTTAATCTTCAAACATTTAAAACCAACGTTCATCAGTATTTCTCATACTTTCCTCCTTTATTTTTCTTTACCGGTGCAGTGTGCAAACATTTAAAGGATACTCAGAAAAAAAAACAAATAAAAATGCCCAAGACTCCTTCTTGTAGACTAGGTAGCTTTTTGTTATTAGGTAAACTTTTCCTCGATGAACTGGTATTAAACACGAGGATAGCAGAACTTATGGCGTTTGTTTTTCACTCAATCGTTGTTATCCTCTAAGTTGATTATGAGACTTCTGAACATATTCTTTGCAATTTTTCAAAACTCTGCTGGCTTAGAAGGTCAGTTTCCAGAGTTCGTTAACGTTCTAGACCTTTCGCTTGCTAATTTAAGGATATTCTTACGTTAGACACATCTGTTAGACCGTAATTTTATTTTCGAATTGTAACATTTGTCATACCACAATATCTATCATCCATCGGACGATAATAATCATTCCAACAGCTCAAACAAGTTACTGGCTTTTGGAGCCAAATTTTAGTTAATTTCGAAACTAGCCAGCCATTCCTTCTGTTTTTTACTTTCAGGGCGGCATGTACATAATTCAACTCCTTGACTGGTATTCGGCATCGATATCCGTCATTTTGATCTGTTTAATCGAAGTGGTGATTGTCGGTTGGCTTTACGGTATCGAAAAGTTTTCAGATGATATTTACTTCATGATAGGCAAGTATCCGGGTAGGATATGGCTGGTGTGCTGGAAGTACATCACTCCTGTAATTTTGGTTGTAAGTTACTTCATGTTCAAATTGATAAAATTGTAAATTAAGAATGTTCATTGTTTGAAGGGCATTTTCTTCACATCAATTGTGTTTAATCGGGATGTTTCGTACAATAGATTCGTTTATCCTAGCTGGGCCATTACCATTGGTTGGTTAACTTGCGCAGCTTCTATAATTTGCATCCCCGTATACATAATGCATATGATATGTTCCCGACCTGGTACGGTTAGTTCAATTGTTAAGTATTACTCAAAGGCGATTGATTGGACTCCAGCTGATCCACAGATCAAATTGGATTACGAGAGGTTCTTAAAAAGTCGCAACAAAGAAGTGGAAATGGGTGTGAGATCCTAAAACCTGACATAAAAATGGAAAATGGAAAAGTATTTCCACAAAAAAAAAATATTTGCAAATAGTATAGTGTTGGTTAATTTATTTATATAAGTACAATGTAAAATATATTAATAAATTGCTATAAATAGGCAGAAAAAAGTGTGTTAAAAATGTTCTAAAGGTGATTTTTTTGGTTGTTTGGTATTTTAGTGTTCTATGCGTGACAGCTCACGCATGATTCGTGACATGTGCCAATGTCAAACATGCTCAATTGGCAATGCCATTTCATCATGGAAAGACTTATACCCGAACAATAATTTTAACAAATTATTATATTTTATTATCAAGATTCGTGCTCCGCGAAAAATGTTTTTCGCGCATTTCGACCATTTTACGGTCGTGGCAAACAACTCAAGCCATTGTGATTAAGTTTTGCACCTATTTCACACTATTGGACATAAAACTATTGAAACTTAATTCGTGCGGTTTGCTTAGAGATGGCGTAACTTGTATTATTATTCCATTGTTATTATTCCGTTTGAACATGCGTTGGAAAGCTACTGTCATTGTACGTCATTTCAGTATATGTCATTCATTTGAAGCGTAAACAACAATAATTTTTTTTCATTCAATTTGTCGAACTTTGTGCCTGAAAAAGTGTTTTTACAGGGAGTATTTTGGTGGAAGCTTATGGTGAACATGCGCTAGCTGAGCGAAGTTGCCAAAAGTGATTTGCACGATTTAAAAATGGTGATTTTGGCTTGGAAGACGATGAACGTCCTGGGCAGCCAAAAAAGTTTCAAGATGAAGAACTGGAAGCATTACTCTATGAAGATTGTTGCCAAACACAAGATGAACTCGCAGAATCTTTGGATGTCACTCAAGTAGCCATTTCAAAAAGTTTAAAAGCAGCTGGATATATTCAAAAGCAAGGAAATTGGGTTCCACATGAACTCAAGCCGAGAGACGTCAAAAGGGAGTTTGGCATGTCCGAAATGCTGCTGGAACACCACAAAAGGAAGTCATTTTTGCATCGGATTGTTACTGGTGATGAAAAATGGATCCATTACGACAACCCCAAGCGCAAAAGTCATATGTGAAACCCGGTCAACCAGCCAAATCAACGGCAAAGCCGAATATCTATGGCGCGAAGGTAATGCTCTGTATTTGGTGGGATCAGATGGGTGTGCTGTATTATGAGCTGCTAAAACCGAGTGAAATCATCAATGGACGACGCTACCAAACACAATTAATCCGTTTAAAGAGAGTAGTAGCCGAAAAACGCCCGGAATATGCGACCAGACACGAGGAAATAATTTTCCATCATGACAATGCTCGGCCCCACGTTGCTATTCCGGTTAAGAACTATTTGGAAAACAGTTGATGGGAAGTCTTACCCCACCCGCCTTATAGCACAGACCTTGCCCCTTCTGACTACCATTTGTTTCATTCTTGGCTGCCAAGCCGGCGCAGTTCTTTTGGGATGGGATCCACAAATTGCCAGAAAGATGGGAAAAAGTCATAGCTTTAGATGGGCAATACTTTGAATAATACTATTGTACATGTTTTTCTCAAATAAACGTTTAAATTGTGAAAAAAAAAACCGCACGAATTAAATTACATATCCAATACATTCCTGAATGTGTAGAGTGTGTACAGAAGAAAATATTGCTGCTGTATACGCTAGTGTTAATGAAGATTGTGATTTGTATCGTACTACTTGGCTACGTGGAAGATACAGCTCGTGTAAGAACTGAAGACGAGCGAACTGCCACAGAGTTGAATTGTTGGTTGTTGGTCTTAGAAAAGCTGGAAGAAAATCCGCTTTTTCAGCGAAGAAGCTCATTTCTGGTTAAACAGAAATGCTGTATTTGGTCCGATAATGAGCGACCTCACGCAATAGAAGAACTGTTAATGCACCCGGAAAAATGTACTGTTTGGTGCGGTTTATAGTCCGGCGGAATCATTGGCCCATATTTTTTCAAAGATGAACGTCAGAACAACATTATCGTCAATGACGCCCGCTATCGTTTAATGATTTCGAACTTTTTTTTCCCAAAATGTACGAGCTGAACCTGGTCGACATCTGGTTAAAGCAAGACAGCACTTTATGCCACAAAGCGCACAATTAAGAAATGAGTTCGACGAGCAATTTTTTTTTGTTTTGGTCCGGCTAGATCGTGCGATTTGACGCCTTTTGACAATTTTTTATGGAGACACGTCAAATCGCCAATAAATCAGCGTCAATTTCAGCCTTAAAAGACAACATTTCACGTGTTATTAGCGAAATACCAGCGAATATGTTAGAAAAAGTGATTTAAAATTGGACTCTCCATATGGGCCACTTAAAACGATTAAAAAATTACTCTTATATGTGGAAGAGATCTAGTTGAGACGACTAGTGCTCAGATTGAAATCAAAATCTGAGAGGTTTGTGTTGACCTTTCAGAGCATATGAGAGATTTGTTGTTGGAACCATAAGACGTGCGGTGCACCGGTAGATAGAAGAAAGGAGAACAACGTAAATGACGTTTGTGTTGAAGGAAATAGAGTTGTAAATGGATGCGCAGTCGACGGAACCCGAGAGCAGTCGAATGAAAATAAGTTTGATTAGGTCATGATACGCAGGTAAAATTAAAGGGTCATTCCAGGGCAG
This sequence comes from Volucella inanis, assembly GCA_907269105.1. Classification (NCBI taxonomy): domain Eukaryota; kingdom Metazoa; phylum Arthropoda; class Insecta; order Diptera; family Syrphidae; genus Volucella; species Volucella inanis. Next base: position 22,266,623 of record OU026157.1, read on the forward strand.
ACTACGGAGAACAATTCGACATTGAATACTCTTGATTCGAGAAACATCAACTCAGTGAAAGGCGGACCAAGCTATGCTAAGGTCTTGCAAAAATTTAACCAGGTTTTGCCTACCTGGACTCATGTTTCTAATGTTTGTGTATACATCGGTTCTACATTGACAGCGGACAGTCGGCGGCCGAATGTGGTAGGGCACAAACTGTTTTTAAAGCAGACGACAAATTTGACAGTAAATAACTAAATATTGTAATAAATAACCTCTAGAGTTGCACTATTAACAATTTTGTTTTTTTTTTCCCCCGTAGTAATAGTTACAGATTGGCGTTTGACTAAACAGTTTTTGACGATCGAGGTCGTCTTGAAGAAAGGTGGAGTCATAAGGAGGAGAAATAGATTGTAAAAATTTTTTGTGTTGGCAGCGTAAATTTAGAGGGAGAAGTGTTAAATGACCGTCTCAAGATCGTTAATAGTGAGAATGAAGAGAAGGGGACTAAGGTGGCAGCTTTGTGGAATCCCAGAGGAGGCCGGGAAACGAACTGAAAAGGCCGATCTAAACCGAACATTATAATATCAGTTAACCACTTAGAAAAATATCCATTTTAATATTGTAAAAGGCTTTCAAAACCCAGAGCAGACAATTTGAAAAGGATCAATTGAAGCTGATTATCAAAAGCTTTAGTGAACTAAAGACACGAATTTAACTAGGTTTATGGTTGTTAATTTGCCATTAAGAAAATGATGTTGTCTAGGACTTGCACTTAAAGCTTAATTCTTCGTATAAAATGCTTTCAAAGCGTTTGGGTATATAACAGAGTTTGGCAATGGAACGATAATTGGTAACTTCATTCTTTAATCCCTTTTTGTGTTTCTGGATTGTAAAAGAGGTCTATTAAATCTGGGGAAATTCTCTCTGTGTAAGAGATAGACAAAACGGCGGTACGATCATCTGGGTAGAAATTCAGCTTTAAGTTTTTGGAACTTTTCTGTAATAACAACTATATCAACATTTTTAGTGAAAAAGGGACCAACGGAGAAATTTGGTAAGTCATTGTCGGCAATTTTTTGGTTAAAAAATGTATCAAACTAATAGGCGATTGTAGGAGGATCGTTATAAGATTAGTTTGAGGACTATTTAGGTAACATTGATAGAGAGAACTGTAGAGTTCTCTGAAATGTAGATATGTATCTAGATAGTTTGAGTAGTCGGAAGAAAAGTTGGTGCGAAGGAATACTGCCCATAACAAATTACTTTTGTTTCGGGGGTGTGAATGATGTTTTATTGCGGGAATAGGGCCTATAAAGAGAAATAGATTTGCATGTTTCTCTGTAAAAAAAAAAAGGGAGAGGGCATCGACCAGAGATAGTTTACTAAAGTTAAAGGAAGCCTGCTTAGATAGGTATTGATTTTATAGCTTTGTGAAAATTGAAAGAGGAAAGAATTTTCAAGGGCGGCGACTGGAGGAGAGAATTGTTGAAAAATTAAAGAAGAAGAGAAAGATGAAAGTAAGCAATAAATTCTACTATATTTTGCAATGTTACTAACTTGACAAAAACAAGAGTCTGTTGACTGATCTAAGAAGAGACATTCCTTAGTAGAAGTAGGATTAGAATCAATGAAAAAAGATAGGGCTTCAGATGACGTCCATCTGAGCTGAGGCAGATTAAAATTGCAGAAGATAATTTTATCATTAAGAGAGTCCGACAAGTCAATCAAATTGTCATTTCCACCAATAGTAGGATTCGATAGGTTGGGCCGGAAGAATGTAGCAACACATAAAGTACAAGGATCTATAAGTCGAACTTGAAGAAGACAAAGTGGCAACAAGAGAGGAATCAAAGCTGTTGTGAATGCATAGTGGGACACCTCGACAAGGATAGTAAGTCTTAGGGAATGAACGTTCATCACGAAAAACATTGTAAGAAGGAGGGAATAACTCCTGTTTTTTTTGTTGGGTATACGATTAGTTTCAATCATATTGTAGATATCAAATAGTAGAACATGATAGCAGCAAAAGTTTAAGAACGCAGTACTCTTACGTTCTGGTAATTGAAGGTGAGAGGAAAGTTTCTGCATGACTTGGTCAGGTCGACTGCGTATGTACATAGTCGCGAAGATCTGCAAGATAGTAGAGTCAGAAGTACTGAAAATCTGGTGATACTTTATATAAAGTTTTCTTAGATTGGAAACATCAGTAGGGAGGCCTTCCTGCTGGATGGAAACCATGATGCTTGTTTTTGTTTTATCCTGCCATCTCCTATCCGACAGATGGGTGCCGCATTTGCTCACAATTGACTATAAGCTCAATTGTTTGACAACTTTGCAGGAGTGGCGATGTTCAATCACAATCCGAACGAGGCGTTCGGATTTCGTAACGGTGGACGAAACATGAATTCATCACAAACAGTCAAGATAGTGGATTTCTCCTGATTAATTGAACCAGAAGAAGGAAAAGATGCGTCTTTAGGCCTATAAGATTTAGGTGCATAAGCCTGCAGTCCCAATGGCAAAATTGCAAAATCCCAGATTTAGCCACTTGCGATTATTTTCTGTTTCCAAACATGAAGAAATGGCTCGTTGGTAAAAGATTTGAGTCGAATATGACGCGTGCACTCGGGATCGGTTAAAACTCTTTTGTGACTATATCAAGCCTAATACGGGCAAAATAAATGTTGGCGCGCCCCAGGGATATGCCTGCTCCCAAAACTATTTTTTAATTTTTGTGGTGCATAATATGATGCCCACAGATGCTTAATTTAGAAGATACAGCCATTCTAGTGTGGAAGTTTTGACCGTCTACTTTCAATTTTTTGTGGTACGAAATATGACATCCACAGTCTCCTGGTTTAGAAACAACATCCATTTTAGTTTGGAACTATTGTAATACCAGTTGTAGTTGATAAATCGTTTTTTTTTCTGATGCGATATGACTCTTAATAACGCTTATTTATCATCCTTCTATCTGATTCTAAGAATCATGGATGTGTTTTTTCATCCTTTTGTCAATATAGGTCTCGACCCTGTTTGCAAATAATTTTCACAGGAAATATTTCTAAAGGTCGTCAACGCGTTTGCTGATGTCATTCTGATTTCCCAGAGCTCGTTGTCTTGTCGGCAGTAGCAATTGAGCAATACAAGATAAAAAACTGTGAGACTTGGCCAAAAAAGGATGTGTTGTTTTAAGTTTTCCGGCGATAAGTATACAGAGTCCGTTTTTTTTATTTAAATCGATAATCAAAAGTGGGAGCCCTTGTTTGTTATTCAATTTCCATCTATTTACCTTGATAGTCATAGCCAAGACACAACCCATGCGAAATGGCCGTTTTATGGATTTCGATTATAGCCCTCTCCCACCACCAGAATGCACTATTTTGACAGTTGACGTTTCCAAAATTTTTAAATCAATTCCAAAATCGCTTTTCCTGCATCCTTGGTCCTGTCGGTGAAGTTTTTCCGCTTTAATTTTAAGAAAGTTTTAACAATCAATTCAAAGCGTTTGTTAGATTTAAGTGTATGCTACATAGTCAAGGTTTTATTTGTTAAAATGGCTAAGCGTTCGGCGGATGTAGCGATTTCATATGTCCGTGACTTTAGCGTCCAAGCGGAGACCTACAAAAATTTTAAACTGGAAGAAACCCTCGTCCTTCTAAACAGAAGTGCTTCCGTTAGTTAAAATTGTATAGATTTCCTTTCCCCTGTTTGATAAACTTCTTATGCAGCTCCTCAGCACAGCAATACAGCCGCAGTATTTCTCACCAAATTCGCTGGAGATATCGAAGTTCTTTGTTGATCTCCATGCGGTGATTGAAGTGCTGAATCCTGATGCAGATGTTATGTGGTCCTGCATTACAATTCTTCAGCATTGCTCGAAAAATCTCGATGCACGAAAGTCAATTGTAAACGATTATCGATTTGTCCCTTTGTTGGCGTTTGTTTTGAAGAAGACAACAGCGCAGGTAAGAGTTTGAGTTTGAGTTTGATTACTCATAATGCAGAGTTGAGCACAACTGTTTCTTATTTTCAGGATAAAATCCAGCGCCTGCTGATAATTTTGCAGGATCTTACTTATGGCATCAATATTACGTGGGAGGAGCCATACCTAACAGGCTTGGTGGAGTTACTGGTACAAATTATCTACAATGAAGAGGAGACTCTGTCGCAGCTGGCTCTGTCTGTTCTGATAAATCTCTGTTATAAGAACTTTTCTGTGCTGTTTTTGTTTCTACGGACAGTCAACATCTCGAGTTTTAGTCGAAAGATCACAAACTTTGGGGTGTTGGCCAATAAGATGATGATTATCCTGTCGGAGGACATTAACTCGCCGGAAGTTAAGGAATTGCATGTATTTTTGAGGGCAACTTTTGGTATTATCGACGAATGCATTAAAACTTGGAACGTTCCATATTTGAGGCATGTGGTGGACTTTCTTCTGGACTCAAAGTCACATAAGGGACTGCATATGGCAATGCGGACGTATAAAAACTATTGTGACGATATTGATAAGCTGTTGGATGTAAGTACTTTAAGAATTCAAATTGATTCTAAGTGGCAATTTAGTCGCGTTTCTGCTTCTGAAAAAAAAGTGGATCGTATTCTGTTCACATGCTTACGCTTCAACAACGTTATTGCTAAACTAGTTACATTACACATATATGGACGAAAATCTACGAGATTGTTTGGTTAGTGTACTCTTGTGGTCTGCACAAACATTCTGTGATGCTTTGAGTTACCTTTTAAACACCTATACTAGTCCTATACTACCTATACTAGCCTAGTTTTAGGCTTAAAAACGAAGGAACCTGAGCAATTGGTGTCTATTTTTCACATCCCGATCGCAGGCTGTCTTCAGTAAATAAATAAAAACACAACCGCAGCACAGTCAATGGAAAATTTTTTTGAATAGAATTTTAACAGCACAACTGTCTAACTATGGATAATAACCCACCTATAGGGCGGCTGGATGTAGCCATATATTAGGAATCTCCCCCGCACATCATGTCTCGTGACAGTCTAAAGACTTTTGGAGACATTTAATGAATTTTGAGGAAAAGCTTACTATGCATGTCTAATGCTTTTGTCTTGAATTTTACAAGGCGTAGGTCAGATTCAAGATCAAGCACAGCTGCGATATTATGCATTCCTGAAGTTGATAGGCAGCAGAGCGAATATTAGGACGAAACATGCTATCCATCCATATTCATTGTCCAGCTATTGGTATTCCCAGAGTTTTTCACATGCGAAGCAGGTGCACGTAGGCAACCTTGAAGAGGTTGGAACGCTCTTTTAATTTGTAGTAAACAAAACTTCACGAATAAAAGTCTGGTGGAGACGAAAGCTACTGCTTACTTACATATATAAATAGCGCTACAGTCCGAAGTGAACCGGGCTTTCAACGATTAATCTCTTCAGATACCTCGGTGGGCCATCTCAAGTTATGTACTCCAAGAATCTTGAGTTTCTTTTCACCTAATCGGGACTCTTAACACGAGGTTTTCCTCTACTACGTTATCACTTCGAGTAAAATTCTTCGCTCTACATATGTCATCCATCTAAAGTGACTGATGTGAACATTTTTGACTACACCGATGTCGCTCTATAGCTTCTTAAGTTTGATGTACTCGTATATCTCCTCCAATATCCGTCAACGCCAACAAGAGCAAAAACCACTCGAAGAATCTTACGTTCATCCAACTAATATACATTCTTCTGTGTCATAAAGGTGGGCTGCGACGTCTAGTTATAGCTTTCTATTCTTTTGCATCGCTTTTTGTTGGTAGCATATACCCGATTTTATCGTCATTCGAGGCTAATCCAATTCTTACTGTTTCTGTTCCAAAACAAACCCACCAGTGGCAGCATATAGTGCATCTGGAGTTGCACACCATACCTTTTCTAATTCCCCTTTCGACATTTACAGTGAGACTGATCTGATCGTTTATGGAGCAGTGAGCTTTCATAATCGTCATTCTGCATAATTTGAAGAGTTTGGCAAAACTAGACATGGACCTGTATAGCTTAGTTTGTCTGTATAAATGCTGTCATATGAGGCTTAAAATTGATTACCAAAAATTCTGTCAGTTTGTTACGATTCAAATTGTTGAATCTCCTCATAGTAGCGTTACTGTAGGGCTCGACATATTTGAACAGACTTCTTTCGCCTACAAATAGGTAGTGGCCCGGGTCTACCGGTTTAGAATTTTCGGGAACGTATAATGCAATAGTAGAAGAGTGTCTTGCGCCGACTGCATGATAATCAATTTGACGGTTTCAGGAGAAGGTGACGTACATGTACAATGGATTTTACTTACAATCACCGTAAAGATTGAAACAAATCTCATACCTAACCCCTCTTCTGTCGCCAGGTTTTGAACCACCCTGGAATCGCATTAGCATTATCAGAGGAAGAGCCACTGTTTGGCTTATTAGAATCCCGCCGCACCAAACAAACAGTCTCTCAGTCAGCGTACCATTGTCGTTTGTCGATGATTTTCTATTCAGGCCTACCATAGCTGCTGTTCATTCGGAAACCTGGTGTTTCCCTCTGCTGATAACTTGGAGCAGTCATCGCAGCACTCTTAACAGCTATTGCTGTTGATGCCATCTTATGCAACCGAAGAAAATATGCTTTGCGGTCCCACCACAGGGTAATAGTTGCATCTATCGATCTATCGTGCGCTGAATATATGCGTTGAACTGCGCGTATGCGGAGAGAAGCTGGGTAAGGTAGTAGATTACCTCAATTCGCTCCAACCACGGGCGCAGTACAAGTATGAGTTCACCGACCCACCATCATTTTATCCCATTTCTGCTGGCAGTACGGCAACATTTTTACAACTCTGAAATTTCTCTCTGATCTCCCGAGCCAGGTACACCAAGGGCATGATTCTATCAATTACCATAACGGCTGATGCGAAGACCAGGAAGTAAGCGTACATGATCAGAAGGGACTCGACACGTTGTATGAAGGTAAGGCGCTTTCTCAAGTTTCTTCTGTGTTATGCTTTCTAGAGTTGTCAACCGACGCTAGTAACTTCCTTTTGTCCTCTTGCGGGCCGCCAACATTGAGCATAAACTTAAAGCTCGATAAAAGTGAGTCGTGAGTCAACCCATAACACTTTGGAGGGCTAGAACTTTTTCTTAGCTCACACAGAGTCTAACCCGTGGGTCCACCGAACAATCGTTGCCTTGTGAGGATAACCACCCTCCTCAAGGGATCTTGGCGTCAGGACCACTGCGACATCGTCCGCACAGGAGGCATATTAGGAGTTACTCAGTGTCGACGTCACCCTTTCTTCCTCCGTCCCTCTGTCATGTTATACCAAAGTACTTGATCCTAGAGATTGCTTTCTTGTGTAGTCCGGTACACTTTGCAGCATCAAGGCCTCTCAGATATCAGATCATCTTGCTGCGTTGAGAAGAGGTAAGAAATCTGCCACGTTCTTCTTCTTTCTGAGGTCCAATGATTACTCGGATCTGCCGATTTTAAAATACTTTGTTTGTGGTTAACGCCACCCCTCTTATCTTCATCTTGATTGTCTACGTTGGCAAAGCGACAGAAGTTATCGGACTGGGGCTTCGAGATGATATTCGGTACCTCAGCTGCAGAGTTTTTAATGGCCTTTTGGCTCTGTACGTAAAATTCTGTAGCAATCGCTGAAATTTTGGCAACAAGTATCGAAATAGACCCGTAGAAAATGGTTTTTGGTATCTTTTGTGAGTTGCCGCAGAGAATGCATATGTATATTTGGTTCGCTCTAAAGTTATTATAACGTTTAAGCTTTTGTATTTTTAGCAAATTGAAAACCGCACCGAAATGGATGACTCAACGGATGAATCAAGAAAAGCACAACAGCTTTGCATGTCTCTGATGTTTGAATTGATTCGATTTATCCTCGAACTCGCAGAACAACCAAACGAAGACGGTACTGAGAGTCAAATCAGTTTAGAATCGAATACCCTTCGAATCTATGAACTTCTTTGTCAATGGATTGAAAGCGATTTAGCAGGAGTAGATGCAGTTCGCTTGCTAGATGCATTAATTCGATCAGGTAAGTTCTTAAAAAGTTATGTTCTTATGAAGTTCTACAAAGTCTTAACATTTTTCTTTTAGCAACTAAAGACAGCCTCACGATAAAAGTTGCGAAAGACTCACAGTTGATTTGCCAACTGATAGCCATCTCAGAAAAGTCAGAAACAAATTGTCACCACACAATAGCTATTCTGCAGCTCATATTGACCCTTCTTAATAAGCAGAAAACGGAGAAACTTATTCTCTCGAAAATTACTGAGTCATACTTCGATAAAATGTTTGCCCCTCTGTTGGCAATGCGACCTGAAATGTTTGCCTACTTATCTTCCACGTCAGACGATTTGGAAAAATCCATTTTATGTTTGCTTTTGCTCATCAATTTTGCTGGCATTGCTAAGAAGGCGTACTTTGAGAAAGTCTGTTCGTTGCTGCAAATGCAACAAATACAATTTGCTTTGGCAAAAGCTATGGTTTGTGGAAGTGAGACAGTTTGTGATGCTATCTTCCAGATATCACAATTCGAGCACTTCCCAAGAAGTGAAGTGGCAAAGGTTGGTTTTTGTACTAAGATGCCACATGCATGTTTGTTAATTGTTTGTGTATCTATCGCTTTAGTTGATTTCTCAATTGAATACAGCAGTGAATCCAAAGACACCGTACGATCAATGGCCTAATTTGAATTCAATTCTTAAGAGTAACCAAACCTTGGTTAGCAAAGAACTCGAGGAAAGACTGAATGCTTTGATTGAACTTATTTCAACTGCCAATTCGAATTCACAAGTAAGTAACAAGAACACTCTTAAGCGACAACTAATCAAATTTGTATTAATTTTTAGATAAACAATGTGGTAACGTCGCAACTGATAGAGCTGTATAGTCACAAAATAAATATTCTCAAGAGTTCGGAGAATAACATGATTAAAAGGCTGGAAGATGCTAGTCATGAAGTAAGCTACACAAATACTGATCAAAGTTGTAAAGTTCAAAACTTTCCAATTTGTTTTAGGTAACACATTTATCACAAAGGATAACACTGCAAAAAGCAGAATTGGAAAAGTATCACACAATGAACTTTAAACTACACATCAACCAAGAGAGGTAAGTCGTAAAAAGTCATCTGCGAAAGCAAGAACTTTAGAATGCATAGACTTCTTGCTATCGTGGTTTAACAATAATAAGGGCCAAGTAACGAACCTCGTTGTTAGCTGTAATGTTGAGTTTTGAATTCGTACAGTCTAGTAATAAATACTGTCTTCATTTTGGATGAGGTATTGAATGCAATATTTATGCAGCGTTTAGTTAGGTTAAAATGATTCTCCTTGAGATGAAGTTAGACCAGTTGTAGGTCCATTGCGAAACCATGAAGTGCACAACAGAATGTTCGACACAAGTCACGGAGACTTTAGTTTGTTCTAAAGTCTTACTTACGGCAATCCAAGAAGTGCTATCGGACGGTGATTGAAATTGTGGTAGAAGGCATAAACGCAAGGTCTGGTAAAGAAGTGGTCTTTGAGCGGGTCGTCGAAAAACACAGCCTGTGTAACAACACATCCGACAACTTTTTAATAGCTTGCCAAGGGGCTTGGATATTCCCAGATCAACCAAATTCATCCCATCGTATTCTATGCACCTCGTCCAGCGTTTTTGATGTCCGAACTGTATTATACCTAAATAAGGAAAGTTCAGGTTCAAGACGTTACATAAAACCGATAGAATTTGAAATGTATTTAAACAGAATGATACTGTAAATCGCGTGGTTAGATAAGGTTATAAATGTGGAAGTCCTGAAAAGAATTAGCTCCAGAAGGGAGCTGATATTCCAAATTAAAGAATGAAAAATGAATGTATACTTGTCGATTAGTCGATTAGGGTAAGTCGCTATAGCATTGGTATTCTGACATATCCTACATTTACCTCTTTTCATTGCTAAGTGCCAAAAGTGAATGGACAGGGTAAATTGCAATCTGTATTCCGCAAATATCACATTGGTAGGAAACTGAGCAGTGTTTGGAGAACCGCCGTGATTCTTACACAGGGAGCCCGTTGCGATGTTTCTTACATTTTGATGTAAGTCCACCTTTCTAGCGCAATTCACTAAACTGCTACGGCTAGGCCATTAGTTAGAATTAGTCTGCAGGCCGTTCTTTAGACCCAGGGCATGTCTTTGGGTGTTAGACCCTACCTTGAGCCTGGAGAGGGACTAAAGCTTTATTTCGTTCTGCAGCATTTTCTTACTATTTCAATTTGCTTTTTAGGTTCAACTTTAGAAAGTTGAAACTCCTCTAGAAACTCAGAGCGTTACCATTTAACGTGGGTGCAATACGAGATAATTCGAATTTTGCCGCCCATCGAAATCACCAAAGATCCGGCGGTCCGCGTACCATAAGTAGTTTCAGACTATCAAAGCTGAGTAATGTTGAATCGAATGACGCTGTGAAAACAGAAAATCGTTTGCAAAAATCCACATCTAGCATTATGAAAGAAGGTTTGGAACTTTGTGCATACAAAAAACATGTTGGATACGAATTTACCGAACCAAAAACTTGAACGAAAATCGAAACACCTTTCCATAAACCGAACGATCGAATGTGTGCTCGGTCATTAAGAAAAGTGTCATCCCCTTTTACTCAGGCCATTTGGACCGCAAATGGCGACCATTTGGAATAAAGTGTTCCACGATTTGTACCTATTCAGTGACCCAATATACCAACTTTCTTACTACCATCTGTGCCGTTTCTCAGGGTTATACTCTTTGATTCGGAACAAGGCTCAACCATCTCAGATGTTGAATCCGTAGACGCCTGCCTAGATCGATGTCGCTTTACATCCCGTACAGTTCGAGTTTTGCACGTTCTGATTTGATTCATTTTTCCTTTTACCATATAACAAGGCTTTTGAGTTCTTTATCTCTGTTTTCATTGCAGGTTGCAAACGCAGTGTAAGGACTTAAGCCAGCAGAAAGATAATCTAAAAACCAATATCACAAACCTCATGAAGAAGCTATCTGAACAGACGGATGCTCTCAAAATCAATGAGAAACGCCTCGAAGTAAAATTGTCCGAAATGATTGGTAAGTAACGAAATTATGTGTAATCTACTAAACTCATGCAAAACATATTTCTTTCAGTTCTCCAAAGGGAATACAACGAACTGAAATCTGAATTCGAAACCAAGACTGAAGAACTAGAACGTCTGCAAGCCACATCCAAGGAGCATGCACTTCGTATTGAAAAACTAAAGAAAACCATCGGAGCATACGAGAATGACATCAAAGAAAAAACCCGCAATCTCGAAGAAAAGGAACGCGAACTCGCCAAAACCCAAAAAGGACTCGAAGAACAAAAAGAAGCCAAGAAAAAGTCCGAAAGTGTCATATCGTTTTTGGAGACCCAACTTCAAGAAAAGAACGAAGCTATTCGTCAGTACGAGAACGAACTTCTCGAAACCGAAGAAATGCGCAAAACAATTCTTAGTCTCATGGAAAGCAAACGGCCCAAACGGAAAACTTAGACTAAATATATACTGTTACCTAACTATTTCTTTACCAATGACAGGCATAAACTATTTAAAAAAAAAACTACAACAACAGCAACAACAGTAGTTGAATTAAAGTTAGTTAAAGTCTTACATTTATTTTCATCTATAATTCGCTTAAAAACTAAATTAACGACTCGGATTCGGTTACAAAAAAAATAAAAATTCTTTCCTTCTTTAACTCTACTCAAAAGTATTGTCAAATAAATATTAGTAAATTAATTATTAAGTATAAACACAAAAACACACAATACAGTTTACACAGAAAAGTATATCACGAGTTCAGTTATTGGTTAAAGCTTGTGGATGGTGTTCTTCTTCATTTTCTTTTCGTATTTAGAATAGTTTCGCAAAAGTTTTTGTTTATTAATTTATTTAATTTTTATACATGGTAATGGCAATTATATTTTATTTTTGTTTAATCTAAAATTTTATTCTTGAAAGAACTAATGCAATCACTATGCTAGAGATAGTTGGTGGAAGCCATTTAGAGGTGGCACCACTTGATCCATCCTTTTTACTGGCATTATCAGCTTCATCAAGTCGACGTGATTGTCGCTGTTCGGCCTTTTCGCAGACGTTGTCGCAATTGGAACCTTCGCATATGTCACAGAGTGTGGATTTCGGAGCGCGATAAAACATGCGTGCCTTACGTGCTGGAAAAGAAAGAGTACAATTTATAAAAGCTAGTTTTAATGTTTGCAGAATAAAATGAAAAGTGTCTTATGGTTCAAGATTAAGGTGCCTTTAGAACAAATAAAAGGTGACAAACGGATATTGCTGGACACAAAAACTCCCGAATAAAACAGACAAAGGTTGACTGGCATTCGATTTGAAGCTTTGGGTAACATTTTTATAATTGTGAATGACATTAGGAATTCAATGTCTGGTTGTGTTATGGAAGTCCATGTGGAGGCTGTGAATTGAATGGGGCGTAACCTTAGCCATCTAAGATAAACTTTCAATACACATGCATCGTATGCCGTTCATGCTTACAGCAATGGGCTTACAAACATTTTGTACGTGAGGGTCTCTATCAAATTGGAAAATAAAATTAACAGCTAACACGTTTCTTGTTATAGAAACAAGTTCATTTCCGAAGAATGTTGGCTCATTTATGATAGGAACTTGAAAGAGGCTTCTGAAATAAATGTGCCGAAATGAAAAGTCCAACTTCAACTTCTGCGGATCTCTTTCTACCTACCGATCGATATTTCGGACAGTACTCCAGGATTTTCGAAAACGACATCACTAAGTTGAGTTTTAGTAACACATGGGCTGAAAAGTCCGTTTTTAAGAGAGCGCACCACTTGAATTAAATCCATACCATTTCCAGTGAGTACCAACCTTCAAAAAATACGTGTATAAGTTTGACAGCTGTCGGACGATTAGTTCACGAGATATAGCATTGTGAGTGAAGAAACTTTTGCTATTGTGAAAAAAAATGCAGCCGATACAAAGAAATGGCTTGATAAGTGTTACCCGGACTCTGCACCAGCCGAACGTACCATTCTCAAGTTGATTGGAAAATTTAAAAGTGGTCTACACGCACGCACGTGATGCACGCAGTGGACGTCCAAAAGAGGCTGTTTCAGATAAAAACATCAAAAAAGTCTACAAAATGATTTCGAATGACCGTAAAGTGAAGTTGATCGAGATAGCTGAGGTTCTGAAGATATCAAAAGAGCGTGTTGGATATATCATACACAAATATTTGGACATGCGAAAGCTCTGTTCAAAGTGGGTGACGCGTTTGCTCACAGTCGACCAAGAACAACAACGTGTTGATGATTCAGAGGAGTGTTTAAAGCTGTTCAACCGCAATAAAGCCGAATTTTTGCGTCGGTATGTGACAATGGATGAAACTTGGCTCCATCACTTCACACCAGAATCAAGTCGGCAGTCAGCTGTGTGGCGAGCAGGCGACGAACCTCGTCCAAAACGACCAAAAGCTCAAAAGTCGGCTGGCAAGGTTATGGCATCCGTATTTTGGGATACACATGGAATAATTTTCATAGACTATCTCCAAAAAGGGGCAGACTATCAACAGCGACTATTACATTGCGTTGTTGGAGCGTTTAAAAGTACGAAATCGCAGAAAAACGGCCGCATTTGAAGAAAAAGAAAGTGCTGTTTCATCAAGACAATGCACCGTCTCACAAGTCGATAAAAACGATGGCAAAATTGAATGAATTCGGCTACGAATTGCTTCCCCACCCACCGTATTCTCCAGATTTGGTCCCCAGCGACTATTTTCTGTTCGCAGACCTCAAAAGAATGCTCGCCGGAAAGAGATTTAAGACCGATGAAGAAGTAATCGCCGAAACAGAGGCCTATTTTGAAGCTAAACCGAAATCGTACTACAAAACTGGTATCGAAAGATTGAAAAATCGTTTCAATCAATGTATCGCCCTCGAAGGCAACTATATTGATAAATAAAGTTGAATTTTGCAAAAATTTTGGGTTTTACTATAAAACGGCACTGACTTTTCAGCTCATGTGTTATTTGTAGTGGAAGGAGCCGAGCAACTCTAATCAAGTGGAGAGTAGTTTTCTCCTCTCGATCTCTAGACCTCCTGCTGACGTTAAAAGTCTATTGGTACGTTTGTCCATTTAGCAGTGGTCTGTGAAAATGGCCATCAGCTTATTTGACTGATGTGTGAACATTTCACACATAAAAGATAGTTTGTCAGTCTCTGATCCAGTTTAGCCCAAATCTTACTTATTTCTTTACAGTCTGGTGTTCACCTGGACCTTAACCAATTGACCTATCAAAAAATATTTGTGCTTGTACACAGCGCGGGTTAACTATATTTTACATTTTTACAGGTTATGACATGACGAGAGTAAAGATCTCGGCAGGACATCCGATAAGCTTGTTGTACGCCATAGGAAGAATTACAATATTTCAGAGTACGTCCGAAATAGGAAAGGTGTTACGGTTGAGGCTGAGTGTTTAAACTTCACTTCAACGAATTTCACAAAGAGCATTGCGTATTGGAAGCATTTAATTAACATACGCAGCCCGGGAGCGACTATAAAAGCAGAGCATACTATAAAGTAAATGAATATACAACATTAGAAGTGGCAAACAAACAACCAAAATTAAAAAAAAAAATCTCGGTGACTAAGCGGAGCCTTGGGACACACTAGCACTTATTTTGTGGACATCATTACTAAGAAACCGTCCTCGACAACTTTAAACAAACATGTCGAAAGGTGATCTCTAATCCAATGAAGAAGAGATTCATCGATGAAAGATTCCAAAAAGTCTAATACCAAACTCTATCAAATGCTTTTGAAATATAAAGAATAACTACCTTGCTTTCGTCAGATTTAGGTGGACTTTTCGGTAAGACATGCCATCAAATTACCAGTAGACCTGTTTCTATGAAAACCGTACTGTCGATCATTGAAAAGTTTTCGTGCTTCTAGATATTTCATAGGTTTACATGACCTTGAAAAGAGTTGTTAAGGACGGGCCGTACAAATGCTCTTTTCAATCTACTCAAAAAGAATCTAAAGGAGTGGAGTGATAGAAAAACGTACACAACGGTCCTGCCAGCGTCGAAGAATATCTCTTCAGAAGAAAGGGCGATATACCATCTATACCAGCGAATTTGTGTACATTAAGATCTTTAAGTATTCATGCTATTACATGAATAGTTCGTTGTTCTATTGAAAATTCGAGGCACTTAAATGTAGATGGAGACATGCCACAATTTGGAACTATTGAACTGGCTGCAAACTGTGCACCTAGCAAATTTGCCTTACCCAAAGTGCTGCAAGCTGGAATCTTAGTATAAATTAGCATTAGGATGGCAGATGATTTTTTTTTTTTGTTTTGAATGAATGACGAAATTATTATTCTCTTTTGTTTCTTTTTGCTTCAGTGTTTAATCGTTGCGCACTTCAAGATGGTTAAAGTTTTCTTTCACATGTTAGCAAGCAATACCTAAGGCGCTCGGTTCCGTTATCTCTCCGAGCGGAAATTGATCACTCACCGCGCCGGAACGTTAATATTCATTCGCTCTACATGTCCGACTTATGCGTAATTTTCTGATCAGATCGATGTCTCGATTAAGCTAATAGTGCACGGTTATTTCCCTAAGGATCGTCAACGCAAACGGGACCAGAAATAAATCGGGGAATATTGCAAGCGCTCCAGTGACAACTTCGATTCTGCCAATGATATTAATCTCATCAGCGTATTAAATTAGTTGTACGGACTTTTTAGAAATTTAGCTTCTGGTGTTTTTAATAGGACATCACCCTGTCTAAATTATTTTTGACAACCAAGAATCTAAGTGAGATTGCTTACTTAATATAGTTAAGCGTGTTTTTACAGATACTGACATATGCGGCCTTAAAATTGACAAAGTCCAACAAAGTCTTGCCAATAAGTTGATGGATTCTCTTCACCAAGTCGACTCCTAGTCATCTTTTTTGGCAGGTAGGCGGTTCGGTCTGCTAGCCTCGTTATTCATAGCTTTAGACATTGTCATCCTTACTTCTCTTAAATATCAATGGCGTTAATGTCAAGAAGTCATCAGAAATGCGGCAGCTAATTAATCACGACTACGAAATTCGTGACAAAGAGTGCAGGAAAACACATGCTGCTAAACAGCTCGAAGCGGAGTTGCATAAATAGAAAATAGCGGCTCTTGCGCTCGACTTTTCTGGAGTAAAATGACGAATAGAACAGGTGTTATTCCAGGAATAACATTTAGAAGTTTTAACCAAAGCTGAAGACGATCAAGGAAAATTAGTAGCAGTCACATCCGGTGCTGAGGAAATTCCCCTCTGCAGACCTAAACCACGAAGACGCTGTCAGTCATATCAATCCATTCAACTTAAGCGATGTTACCGTGCATACATACCATGCATACGATGCAAATACAAATCAAAATAGAAATAGCCTCTTTGCCCAGTGTATGTATATGAGTATATGATAGAATATGCGTACTACACCAACTCATTTCCAAGATTTGGTCAGAAGAAAGTATGGGATATCAATCAGCATCATTTACTAGATCCAGAAGAAGCGATATCCTCTTAACTGCTTCAAAAAGCATCAGTTCCCTTCACATTGCGTAAAAAACCTTCGTAGCAGTCTTGTGTGAATCGGTTGAAACTGTTTGATCTGATGCGCCGCCAAACTACACTTCTAGGCCTATTAATTTATAATTGGCTACGTTTTCACACCATGACAGGTCCTAGGCTAAATTCAGATCGATATAAAGGGTGATTCATTGTGAGGTTTGATTTTCAATTTGCTTTTTTTTGGCAAATCAAACTGCTTTGTCATTTTTATTCAGAATGAATAATATTCAGTGAAGAACTCGGCCTAAAAGCGTACAAAATTTAACTTGTGCAAGAATTGAAACCAGACGACTTGAATTTGCATCATATTTTCAGTGAATGGGCTCTGGAAAAACTCAATGAAATTCCGGTGTTTAATCGTGCAATTTTGTTCAGTGATGAAACCAATTTCTGGCTCAATGGATACGTTAATAAACAAAATTGCCGTATTTGGGCTGATGAGCAACCCGAAGAGTACCAAGAGTTACCATTACATCTATTAAAAACAATGGTATGGTGTGGTTTATGGGCTGGTGGAATCATTGGTCCATATTTCTTCAAAAATGAGGCAAATCAGAATATTACCGTCAATGGTAATCATTATCGCGTCATGTTAACGGACTATGTGCTTCCTGAAATTCAAACACATGGTCTCGGTGAGCTCTGGTTTCAAGAAGACGGCACCACGAGCCATACAGCACGTGAAACAATGGACTTGTCGATAAATCATTTTGGTGAGCACTTAATTTCACGTTTTGCTACGATAAATTGGCCGCCTAGTTCGTGCGATATCACACCTTTGAACTATTTTCTTTGGGGATATGTAAAGTCTCAGGTCTTCAGGAATAAGCCAGCTACGATTGACGCTTTGAAAGCCAACATTACTCGTGTTATCCGCGAGATATCAGTCGCAATGCTCGAACGAGTTGCCCAAAATTGGACCTTAGACGGAATCGTAGCCAACATTTACATTTTAAGTTCACTTTCAAATTTATGTATTTTATTTAACAATATAAATCAAACCTCACAATGAATCACCCTTTACATCTTTTTATTAAGTTTAGGGCTATATGAGAGCATCTATAAAAGAAAGCATAATGCATACACCGATAGATGTCCAGTTTTGGCGACGTCTTTATCTTGTGCGGAATGACATTCTGCTCCGTGAATGTTGAAACTAAACTCATCAAAATTTAGATAAATGCGCTATCTATTACTTTAGAAAATTGTGGGAGACTCACAAGAAAGCAAGCAAGACTGGCAGAGCCCAGCACGATGTTAATGGTTGGTTGCCAGTATTGCCAGTATTGTAACGAGACTAGCTGCAAATTAGAGCACAATCCGCTTTATGCCGTCAACTGTCAAATTAGCATGTTTTAGCCGGATTTTCCTTTAAAGACTACACATTTTTGTTTTTGACTTTAATAGCTCGATTGTTTGGGCCGCTGTGTCGCAAGTATTGCCGTTCTGTTGCAACCACATATCACCCCAATAACTGCTAAATTTTGTGCATGTAGTTGCGTCCCACGAAGCACATGTGGGCTTGTAGGCGCCAAATAGTGAATATTTTGCTTAATCGCTGAAGATGATTTTGTGATGATTCCGAATCGGTTGTAACCATTTCCGTTGTAACCACTATAAACGTTGTTCGTTCGCATACTGAACCGTGACTAAATGCTAGACATTGACAAACAAAATACGAAAGTAATGGCAGTGCAAAAAAATATTAAGGATGCGTTCACATTAAAAAAAGTTTGTATATAATAATTTTTGATAAAAAACCCCGCATTAGGAGGCAAACGAAAAAAAAATATTTTCCAATCGCTGTGTCTTTTGCTTATAAGCGGAGTTAGATGGCCTGTAAATCAGTGATAAGACCTTGTCAAGAAACACTAAGTGGCCTAACCTAGTCCTGCTCTGTCGAAGAAATATAACAGTGAACTCTATGAGCTAAGCAGCGACTTCCACCATGCAAAAAAGGACGCATCAGTTTACTGAGTTAGTTAGGGTATTTAAATTGAATAAATATTATATTAAGTGTCCGGGATCTTGGATTTAGAAAAACACGTTGGCTTAGATGGTGCGCACAAATAAAATGGAACCTCAATCACCAGTCAGTCGACTAACTGCGATAACTGGATAGGTTTATTGGTTGAGGCCCAGGTCTACTCAGAATGTTCTCTATAAAATTGTTTGCAAATTGGAAGTATCCATAAGAAACAATTCCGGAACTTTAACTGATTAACATGAGCTTTCTTAAGGTTGGTAACAACATCTTTTACGTCAGGCAATGCCTTTAGACAATTTTGTTTTTGTATGCTAGCTGCATACTCGTATATGATTTAGTTAGTATGCAAAGGATGATAAATATTCAAAACACTTACCGTTGTCGTAGTAATCGTAAATTATCACAGGCGCCGGAAGGTGTTTCGTTACTTTGTAGGTTTTGTAAGCATCCAACGTAGGGCAAATTTCGCTAGAATCCAAATAATCAAAATAAATTACCACCACTGTGTTCCGTTTCATTGTCTCCACTTTCTGCAAAGTCAAAATACACCATTATATCTAAAGGTATAAGCAAAATATATATCTTTTTTTTATAAAAGGTTGACTTACGCTTATTCTTTCATTAGCCTCCAACGAGGGCAGTGTATCCAGATCGACAGTAAAACCGCTTGGTAGACTGACTTCCATTATAGCCATATTCGATTTATTAGCACCACTTTCAACCGGAACAAAACTAGAGAATATAACTTAATCAGTCAAGGTTTTTTAGATCAAGTACAATTCATAGGACTCACCTTGTGCAAATGGACAAATGAAGATAGTCTGCGTGTGAGATCCGATTAACTTGGGGATCCAAAATGAATCTCGGCCATGCACCAGTCACATTCGTGTTGTATCTGTATGAGACCTGAGCTAGAGCCGCTCCCCTACCATTTGCAGACATTGTGAGATTCTTTACGTTCGAAGGAAGTTGATAAGACTGCAAGACTATGGCATTCTCTGCATTCACATTCATTATTGTTTCAGCACCTTGGCCATAGTTAAAAACGACCTGAACATTTGTTCCTTGGCTTGAGGTTCTTTCTGAGAATTTAATCAGAGTTTCTAGGCCCACAACTGTATCCGTCGATGACGCAAATCCACCAAATATATTTCTCTGGTCGACCAACCACTTGAGAATCGGTAGAGCATCAGCTATCAGATTGCTCTCCAGTAGAGCCATTGCGGCATATGACGAGATTTCAATGTTTACCGATCGTGTGCGATTATACCAGGGGCTTCTATTGTCACCCACTGGAGTGGTCTTGTTCCACCATTTCTTCCCATCATCTACATTTGCCATGCTGTCTAAGTGTTGAATAAATGCTGCTTTTGCCGCATGGTTTGCTACGGCAAGAACGTAAGCCCCAATGGCAAGAGCATGTGCATCTTTGGTAGAATCTAAGCCCCGTGCAACATAATCCAGTCCTCGACCAATTTGATTCTTGTATTCTGGATAAGAGTCCTGTGGATAAGAAGTTTCACTTAGTTTACGCACAAGAGACATTAAATAGTCCTTACGGAGTTCTCCATGAAAGCTAATACCGTAAATGCTGTCAAGCTGATATTTTGTTCATCCAATTCTGCAAAAACATCTCCCATCTCTTTGAAGCTTCCATCCTCGCTTTGAATTTTCGCCAAATACTCCAAGGCGGCCTTTATGACAGCCTCATCGATTTGAGTATAAATGCTGGCTTGACGGAACGATCGTGCCACATATGCTGTAAGCCATGTGCTGCTGTTTTTCTCTGATGTTCCAAATGCGCTAAAAGCGCCATTTTTATGACGATAATAGAGTTCTCGCTGGTAGCCGACTTCGAGGAATCGTTTGGCTCTACTTTCTATAGCTGGTGACAGTTTCCTTATTCTCTGGACAAATAAATGATTTAAGCGACAAAGTAAATAGAGAAAATTTCATGAAGGCTTACCTGTAAATACCTGAGCACCAAGATGTTAGGAACGAAATTGACCATGGTCTGTTCACCACAACCAATTGGAAGTTGGATGAGATCTTCAACATTCTTGATGGCGCTTCCGATGAGGTCACCCACAATTGACACTTCGATCATTGTGGATTCAGGAATTGCGTTCTTCGGAATGTCTATCGTTATGTTTTCCATAATTTCCGGCTTCGCGCTGAGATCTAGTAGATAGCCCCGATTTATGCGTTGGGTAGCTCCAGCTGGTTCAACTAAAAGCGACTTCTCGACAGTATCTCCAGCTATCTGGGTGTTGGCGACTGCTTTAATGACAATATGTCCAATCTTCTTGGGTTGAATTATAAAAGACAAAGACTGAGCTGATCTAGCTGAGACTTTGATCGATCGACGGTTGTATAGTTCGATTTCTAGAAAAGAAAATCACCGTTATCTGAGAATTATTACATTTCTCAAAGATCATACTTGGAGCTGGTTCTACTTTATTGTCCAAATGCGGAAAATCAAACTCTTGTGCTGTGTTGTATAATGTTACTTCAACATCCAAATCCCTGTCCATATTGTTGAAGACCACAAATGGTACAGCGAGGATTTCACCCTTCCTTACGGAGTAAGGAAGATCAGTAGAGATGTAAAACTCTCGGAAGGACTGAAGATTGCTTGGAGGTTTTGAAAGACCTAAACCAGTAACAGGGTCTAAGGAAAAGCCCGTCAAAACCCATGATCGCATTTGGCTTGGAAGCCGTTTATGAATCGTTGTACGTCCTTCATTTCTATAAACAAAAGGTCATGATACGGATTCCCTAAGTGATCTAACCTACTCACCCTGAGGAGATATTCATGAAAAGCCATGTATCAGCAACATCCTGCATGACATGGACTCTTGGACGACTCCAGAACGGTTTCGGTATACGACTGAATGCATATGGACCAGCTAGTGGAGGCCTTGTGTTAACTTCAAATTTATGAGCAGGTCCAATGTCAGTCTTCTTTATCGTGGTTTGCTTGTCATCATCATACTGAGACGTTGACGGTGGTGTGGATGTTTGTAGCTCTAAAAAAGTCGTTAAAATTCCGTTTAAATTTAGCATGAGACCTAACTTTGTTCTTACCCTTTTCAATGAAGTAGTCCGTATTTGACATGGTGACCACGCCAGATTCTTTTCCTGGAGATCCAGCTACTGTATTGACGTCGCTTAAACTGTATTTGTCCAAAACTGACATCACTCCAGAGTGACTTAAGTCATTACCTAGATGGAATGGACTTTTTATTTCTGGATTGAGGTATACCAGTAGATTATTTCTATCTTACCCATTCGAATGTTGAGAGCATTTTGGTCTACAGCCATTAGTCCAATATAAGAGTTCGGCTTAGAGATGATAGTAATATCAATATCTTGACCTGGTGGAGCTTTGTAGGGAGCTTCGATTTTAACAAAATTCACTAGATCCTGTCCAAATTCGATTACTTGTTCGTCATATAGAAGTTCACCATCAACAACCATGTAGACAAGAAGTTTAGCTTTAGGAACCATTGCAAAGTTGGCTAGGAACTTAAATGTATGAGTCTTGCTATTGGCAACCTGTAATTAAATATTAACAAAATTATTTCCTCACTGAATCAATCATTGGCTTTGCAAAATATTAATCGATCCTTTCTTTTTTCTCTAAAGTCACAAACTTTAAAGTTCTGAAGATGAAACATCGTCCAGAGAAAATATCTGGGGAATCCTGGGAAAGGCCTGGTCTGTAGGGTCATTATCTATCTAAACAAAAATAGGGGAGTGCGTGTTGCAGGCGAACGGCTTAAAGAGACTACAAGTGTAGTTCGGTTCGGAAGTGCAGAAAGCTACGTTCATTGGTGAAAAGAAAAATGTAAGCAAAGATCACTTTCAATAAAATCGATTAAAGTATTAGGTTCTGCTAATAGTATTGTTTAAGGAACAATACTATTAGTCTGAGCATATCAGACCTTCTGTCTTGCATTGCTACATAACTGAACACTTGGACCTGCGCAAGAATACATTCATGCACTCTAATTCGAACAAACACTTCTCTTGAAGTGGGTTACTAGCACTATCCTCTTAATGACCCGACCCTTAGGTTGTTCTTTTATTATGGAATGTTAGAACAAAGCACTGATCACTTACAGCCGATTAATGAGAGGAGGTTTTAACACGCTACTAAGCGAATATACTATCTATTTAGCGTTAGTGAAGGGATTAACCGGGCAAAGGAAGAATGAGAAACATCTTCTATTGTCATGACTATGGACAGACAGCCTTAGATCTTCAGGGTGTGGATAAACCTGCAATCTTCTAGCTAAGGCTCATAGTAGGAGTAGGATGACCTCGGTCATCCAATTCTTACTTATGACAGCTATGCCAAGCTTCTAAATTGCCTGCACTTTCTAGGTTTGTGCTTTTTTCGGATTCAAAATGCAATTAACGGAAAGAGTTGAAGTGCTATTCGACTAAAAACCTTGAATTAACTGATATTGATACTATACAGCACGACAAGTCATTTTCAACTTACAATAAACCAATCTTTATCTCAGGTAACTGCATGAGAAAACTCTTACTATGGACAGGATAGGAAAGGAGGACATGTTTGGTAGGACAGTTGGTAAACATAGCCTACACGATACCGAGTCTAGTAATGAACTTAGGCTTATAGAACTTGTGGCGAAACAAAATATCACCATTGCAAACATACAGCTTTCGCATCTGATTACATATATGAAGACAAATGCTAAATCAAATTGATCATTTTGCGATAGATGTATGGCACACCTCCAATATTTTGGACATCCGAAAGTTCCGGTTAGCCAACATTGACTCGAATCACCACATTGTTGCAGCCAAGTACCACAATAAAGATGAGAAGATATAACGTAGAAAAGCTGCAATCGCAAGAGACCACCAGGATCTTCGCCGAATTCGTATTACGAAATCTTTTAACAATTCCTATGTCGCCAGCATCAAGTGCTGAAGACCAGTGGCAACGTTTCCAACGTGCCACCAGAGACGTCGCAAATGATGCGCCCGGTTTCACCCAACTAAGAATTTGCATCTAAAGAAGAAGCATACAAAGCACACTGCAACGAAGGACGAGATATGTTCGTGAGCTCTACGGCTTCTCCAGAAGATATTGAGAGAGATCAGAAAAAAGGGCACGAGAAGCGCGCGATCAAAGATATTGAGAGTTTGTACTCTAAGTTTTACATAAATACCCGTACAGAAAGCTGTTGATATGAAAAAGGAAGCAGTGTAGTAGAGTCACTATTTCTGCAGACTGTATAACGGCGAGGTAGCCCCAGGTCAAATTAATCATTAAAATTGGACGAAAATAGCGAACGAATACGTCCACATGACCAAAACGAAGTAGGGATAGCTGAAATCCAACAAAGCAGCAGAATCTGACGACTCACCTGACGAGGTATTCAAGGCTGCTGAAAATGACATTATGGAAAGCATATACCAATTTTTTCTCAGCTCTGGTTAGAGGAGTGTAAACCTGATGAATTGAATCTCAGTATCGTTTATCCGATTCACAAAGAAACGAGGCTTCTCAACTGCGCAAACTGTACACATATAAGTCTCCTCTACGTTGCATACAAGATCTTATCTGCCATATTGTGTGAACGTCTTCTCCAATAACCTATCAGTATGGTTTCAGATTAGGAAAGCTAACAATCGAAAGCTACACATATAAGTCTCCTCTACGTTGCATACAAGATCTTATCTGCCATATTGTGTGAACGTCTTCTCCAATAACCTATCAGTATGGTTTCAGATTAGGAAAGCTAACAATCGGCCAAACTTTTACATAAAGCATGAAGAAAAAATCCTTCGATGGGATTTGGAGTAGAAGGTTCAACGACGAACTATACGATCGACATTGATTTAGCCATGAAACTGAGCATCAGTCGCCTGAGAAAGCTAGGTTATGAAGAGCGAATGGACACCCATGCTCCGACCCGAAGAGTCTTCGAATGTAACCCGGAGCGACGACGCATTAGAGGAAAACCTCACTTTAGGTGGCTTGCATAAGCAGAGAGAATCTCAACTGACGTGAAAGATGTTGCCGTAGTGGTTTTTCTGAGAATATCTCATTACAAGAATACTTCAATCTACTCACGTATGTGTACTGTATTCGAAGCCAACGTTTCAGCTATTCTACTGCTTGGCTTAGTCTGAATCCAATATTCCCAGACTTCGTAATATATAGTACATAAACAAGCAGTGATTTGATCCCTAATTTGGAAAACCATGAATTCGAAAATGGTTGGAGTCTGCCGGTTATTTCTAAACGAAATGGCTTAGCAAGCAACAAGCAAAAGTACACACTCTTTTTGGTTCCGGTTCAATTCAGGACGTCACAGGAAATCTCATCAGCCTTACAACTTCAAACCTTCTATGTATGTCCTGCCTCAAAAATTACTTTCAAGCACTTTCTAAGGCCAGTTACATGTAGATGTACCCATCGGGTTGACGTTGAATAAACTAGAACAATACTCGAGCGTAAACGATCAACAGAGCTAATCATCATAATAACAAGAGATATGTTAAACTCTCCAACATAATCACGGCACCCTGTGCCATTGGAAGCAACGCGTACCGATTGAATATTTCTCACAGCGATTTCTGCAGATTCGAAGTGGAAGAGGAATCGTAGGCGCACTTTCTTTGCAACTACTCTTCTTTAGCATGCTTCAGAATGCAATTCATAGACAGTTACTAAATCTGCTCTGTGAAGATCTACGAACTTAAAAGGAACTTTATAAGAGCGCAATTGCCCCGCAAAAAAAAACATGTTCTTGCTCGCTTTAGGAAAAAACTTGCGTAAATTTCGGACCCGAGAGCAATACCATTTTCAATATTAAACTTACGTCTACTGAGCGTGATATGAGAATATCTCCTCGTCCAACAACTTGATATATGAAATATTGCATTGGTTGGTTAGCCTTTACCACTATGCTCACATCCTGATTAATCATGGGCCTACAAATAAAAAAGATTAAATGAATTTTGTTCCAGGAAGGTATCTCAAAATTGAACTTACCGATCGGTAATAACTTGGGCCAGCAAGAAGTTCTTGCTGTGCAAATATTTTCGGGGTATTTTGCCAGCATCTATCGACACTTCCATATAGGTAACCTGGAGTAACAAAAACAGAAATCAACTTTGTCAACTTTATTCATTAATTAAACTAATTGAAAATTCAAACTAACAATGACTGAATGATAAACATCCTTATCTTCTTCCGGGACCGTGAACTTCAACTTGGCATATCCATTTCCATCTATTGTATAGTTTGTCTTCTTATACATTTCATTACTGCCATACGAGTTGGTCAAGTATGCCGATATATCTGGGCTAAAATCCTTCAACAGAGCTCCATCGTTTCGTAAAATCCGTACCATTACCTCGAATGGAACACCGGGAATATAATATTTCGGAATACGAACAGTTTCAATACTGTAACGATCTCTAAACAAATTCACAATAGTTGTTGTATTCTGTTTGGACCCTGTGGTTTCCTCTTCAACAATAGCCTCAAGAAGAATATCCCTTTCGTAGTCTTCCTTGAACTTAAGCTCTTCCTTAATATCAAACTCAACGTAAGCTTTACCATCGATCGGTACTACCTTACGGGTAATCAGGTCAAAAACGAATGGCTGAAGTGATCCAAAGAATTTGGGATATACTGAGATAGTAGCTTCGCCTTTAATTGGTTTCCCAAATGCGTATCTGCAAAAATAAACAGAGACTCAATCATGGGTCATTAGCTTCCTTAAACTCACCTTGAGCGTATAGTGGCAGTAATCTTTCCATCTTTGTAAATAGCATGCTTAGCTGTATCTATTTCAACTTCAAACTTTGGTAGAATATACTCAGCAATTTCAAAGGTTTGTTTATATTGCTCTCCAAGAACTTCGACATTTATGGACCACTCACCCAAAACGGGAAAGGTAGAAAGTTGCAACTCATCTGTATACACTGAACTTGTGAATCTGACATTTTTCAAGGACCGAATGAGATTTCCACCAGCGTCCTAAAATTGAAATATTGTAGTTTCCCTGCATCAATACGAATTTTCGATCAACGCATTGACCTTACCCTGATTTCAATGTTGACAGTACCATAATTCCTAGCCGGTTTCAGGTTTGAATCCAAAAGTAAGACTCTAAAATGTGCAAGATCACCAGGCTTGTAAATAGCCTTGTCTGTTTGTGTCAAGACTGTGAATTGACGTGATTCAAAGTTCAATTTTGTTTCATTTGTGAAGGTAATGCCAACTAAACCTTCAGCTGTGAGGCTATAACGATCAGATTTAAGGTCTGGAAGCTGCAATGAGAGTTTTATTAAAATCTTCTTGTGATCTCCTAATTCAGTACTTACTTCAAACTGCACCAGCTCGGATGAATAGGGTCGCACTTCGACAGTCTTGAAGTCTGAATATGTAGAACCAAGGAGGCCGATTTTGATGGTTGCAGGTTCATTGCTTTTGTGAATGCTAACCGCAACGTGATATTGCGAGTTTGGTCGAATTGTGTTAGGTGCAATTATGGAGTAGTATCTGTGAAATAAAAGACGACAACGAGAATAAGTAATCAAATGAGATTGTAAGGCTTAAGTACAATTCTTCAGAATTGAAAACTGCTATTAAACAGATATCATCACAATTCAAGGTATACCGAGTTAATAAGGGATTAAAAACTATTACAGAGCTTTTCATTTGTGTAGATAAAACAACTACCAAACACACACTGTGACAACCTCGTATTGAAACCACATATCTATAAGCCTTTAAGTTCTAAAAAGTTCCGAAAAAAATTTCACATTGACCGATAGCAGTTTCTTTTGACAGTATCCGACTCACCGACACCCAAAAGATCATCCTTTCGTTAACAATGATTGCTGTGGAAACACCTCCATTTCCATTTATTTAATCAAAATTGTAACCCGTCGCTGAGGACGATTAAAATTCGGATTTTCCCCCATCTCCAATAGATTCCGATCAATGAAACTTTGACGAGCACAATGATAATTTGATTTGGCTCTTGGATCAATACGACATGTTGATTCTTTCCACTAACCACGCCACAAGGACTTTCGAGATATGCCAACTCTTAAGAAAAGCGAGGAGCCGATTGATTGCCATCTTGACTTACCAACTTCCGTACATCCGCAATTTTCTTCTCACTTCTAGCGTTTCATTGTAGAGTGAACTAGTCGATTCGAACTTTTTCACTAAAACCCAAAAATCAGAGTTAACACAAGCAATGTAGGCGTAATTGACCGCGAATTTTGGCAAAAAAGTTGAATAATTTGTAAACATTGTTGAAGCGTATACCTTTCCATGATTAAATGATAGACACAATGGAACTTAAATATGACATCGTTGAAAGATTGTATTTGTAAGCTCAGAGAATCTCTATTGGAATAATAAGACGCATTTGACGAAAAGGACTTTAGTAATCCGCACTTAATGCTTGTGGTCTCGGATCGTCAGAAAGATAAAATGAAATAAAGCACAGCCTCTTTAACGACGGAAGTATTTCAAGGAAACGGTTATTTCACACCACTTCCTCGACGCTGTACTACTCTTAATATCAATATTCATACTAGGTCGTCGTGATATGCAATGATGACCCCTTTGAATATGTGTTAATCTTGAATACTATGATCTATGTCAATGTGATCAATTTTTTTCTTATCTAGAAGAAATACAATGCTATTTAGAATTTGTATTTCTTACTTGTGACACTGTTAATAGGTTCTCTCCCGGCACACTATTGGATGCACCCGCCCATACAAGTTTGATATTGGTGAATCTAGCCCTAGTGCAAATTGTCACCAATTCATTGTTTATAAGGGGTGATTCATCGTGCTATATTTGGGCTGATGAGCAACCCGAAAAGTACCAAGACTTACCATTACATCCATTAAAAACAACGGTATGGTGTGGTTTATGGGCTGGTGGAATCATTGGTACATATTTCTTCATAAATGAGGCAAATTGAAACGTTACCTACAATGGTAACCGTTAACGTGCTATGTTAACAGACTATGTGCTTCTTAAAATTCAAGCACATGGTCTCGGTGAGCTCTGGTTTCAACAAGACGGCGCTACGAGTCATACAGCACGTGAAACAATGGACTTGTTTAGAAATCATTTTGGTGAGCCCTTAATTTCACGTTTCGCTAGGGTAAATTGGCCGCCTGGATCGTGTGATATTACACCTTTGGACTATTTTCTCTGGAGATTTGTAAAGTCTCAGGTATTCAGGAATCAGCAAGCTTGAAAGCCAACATTACTCATGTTATCTGCGAGATACCAGTCGCTATGCACGAACGAGTCGCCCAAAATTGGACCTTGCGAATGGAACATCTCAGACGTAGTCGTGGCCAACATTTACATGATATCATTTTCAAAAAGTAAATGCTATAAATTGTTCTTTTAATCGATTATAAAAGTTTTAAGTTCACTTTCAAATTTATGCATTTTATTTTAAATTATAAATCAAACCCCACGATGAATCACTCTTTAAAAGGTGAGCTAACAGATGGTGTGGATGTTGGCTGTCAATTATTGTCATTTACAGAATTAAATGTAGTTAATCTTTTTAACATATGTCATACAATCCTTCATTGCAGCATTTACCACGCAGCAGTGCATTTTTGTTATTCAATGTTATTGTGAAAATGGGTGATCTACAAAAGTAACATTTGGTAAAATTCGAGAATGTTTCGGTCAGCATAATCGCCCTAGTAAGTACGAAATTCGTGCAATAGTGAAGCGTATTCAAGAAACTAGTTCCATATCACCACACTCGGCCAGCACGTACACGCCATAACATCACCACTGTGAGTGAAAGTGTTTAAAACCAGCTAGGCACCTTAATTCTTCGCCGAAGTCAACAAACGGGCCTTGCTTATGGCACCTTATGACAATTTGTTCTTTTCCGATGAAGCCCATTTTTAGATGGATTTGACGTTAATAAACAAAATTGTCATTTCTAGGGACCGGAAAACCCATACGAGATTCACGAAAAACCAATTTAAAAAAATATGGATTATGGATTGGCGGCATCATTGTAACACACTTTTTCGAAGATGAGGCTAAAGAGACAGTTACAGTGAATCGATAATTTTTTCCAAAAATTGAATGAATTGGGTCTGGACGATCTCTGGTTTTAACATAATGGTGCTACCGCCCACACAAGGCACAGAATAATCAATTTATTACGTACGAAATACTCATTATTTCGTTTAAAGGAGAAGTTGATTGAACTCCAAGGTCATGTGATTTGACACTTTCAAACTCCTTCCTGTGGGATTATTTGAAGAGTAAGGTCTATGCCAATCCAAGCGATAATTCAGGATCTCAAACATAACATCCAAACTAAAATTGCGGCCATTGGCCAAATTGTTCTACAAAATGTCTGCAATAATTTTGACCTTCGGATGGCCGCTAATACCTCGCATAATTGGTCGTTCTCACATTTAAGTTCACTCAAGGAAGGGCACTTGTAAGTATTCAGCCACAGGGCCTAGCTAACTTTGTTACACCTTAGCTCAATAAACTATGATTATCCAGGGTACAACGAGGTATTACGTACTTGCCTATCCATTCAAAGCTAACATATTTAAAGTAAATCATAGATTACAAGAGATTTGCCAAACCAATCCATGTCACACTCTACATGAGCCAAATATTTGACTATGTATCTAACAATGATAAAAACGAAGAAAAAACGCGTTCAGTCAAGAACCTGTTTGCTTAACATATATCCGTCACATAAAAGCCGTTAGCATTATCTTTTATTTTCTTAATATTTTTATTTCTATTTTTTTAAAACATTGCTCCTCGGCCAATTATCGGCCAACGCTTGTTGTGCTTGTCAAAACAAACCACTAATTGTAGATCTCTCTTTAAATTTGGAGATCAATCTTTTGTAGTTTCTTTTGTGTTTATCTAGTTAAAACAACAACAACAAAAAAAAAAAAAAAAAAAAAAAAACAAGAATATTTCGTAATGTAATATCGCAAAAATCCATCCCGGAAACAAAGTAAACCCGTTTGAAACTTAAACTAAATTTTTGTTGTTTGAATTCAAGAAATGAATAAAAAACGAACTGCAAATAATTTAAATCTGTATCTGTAAATTTTTTTTAGATAAAACCAGTAGAACCAGTAGGCTGACATGTCAAACAGTCAGTTAAACAAGACAGAATTTATTCTAGTTTATATGTTTATATGTTTTCATTTCGTAATGTGAACTTCCTCAAAAATTATATTTGCATATAATACTACCCCGGACAGAATGGTGACATATATGATAAGTATACGTCAGGAGTTGCAAAAATCAAGGTTGTTGATTAGTTGGACTGTTGGGGTATCCTTAAGAAAATGATGATTTCAACTTATACTAGGTGGCGCAAAAGTCATTAGTTTCGGGGCAAATGTCAATTCTACTTTGACATTTGTAAAGTAAATAGATATAAAATACACGTCAAAAAGACACAAGTCGCTATATTCCTAAAGAACGCGGAATAAATGTTTTTTTATTTTGTTATGTTATTCGTCAGTTGTGTTGGGGCAGCGTGAGTTTTAGAGCAGATTTCCTGGTCTTCCGACACCAACTGGGCAGACACGCCGATGCTTAGTCGCTCGCCTAGAAGAGTATCGGAGAACACGATATGGTGCAAGGTCTGGCCGGCCCGGAGCAGCCGTCCTACTGAGAAATTCGTAGCTGTAGTTGAAGATGTCGCAGAGCACTCCGGAGTATCGACCAGATGAAATGGCACGCAATTTGGCATTAATCGACGGAATCTTTACAATCTTAATCTTTACAGAAAATATTGGTGAAAGACTGTAGACTGTAGTGCAGACAGTGCATCAGCTATTAGCTGTTGACAGCCAAGTGCGTGTAACCTTCGCTTCTAGAACATCGAAAATCCGCAACTGGTACTGGAAAACATGTTGTTCCAACAGGATAAAGCAATGGCGCATACTGCACGAGCCACAACCGAAATACTGAGGGTCTAGTCTATCATTTTGGCGAAAGATATTTTCTTTTGCCGATAGTGAAGATGGGTATTTTGCGGTCAACATTTACTTTACATGAATTGATTACCAAACAACACCCCCTTTGACTGCTTGAGATGTTTCATGTTCTATCTTTTTCGTAATTCTCAAGTAGTTATTCTTTTGAGATCTCCTCGTCGCAGATATCGATCGCCATTGAGAGCTGATTCAGCTCCTGTATAAAGACACTCACAGATAGTATGCCCGTCTCCATACTTCAATTAGTAATATTTGTGTGTGTTTTTGCTCATTGTTGTTCTTCTAAATAAAGCCGAAGAAACGGTCAAGCACAGAAAAACCAGATACAAGTACACGTAAATCCCGCCTTGGCATCTGATGGAGCTCTTAAGTTGTTGACCTTTATTACCACCCATCATACCCCGAGAGGGCTAACTCCTACAACCATTGGAATAAGTGTGAATACGTCTTCGGAATCTCTGAACCCAGTCGGCACAGCACTTGCTGATATGTTACCAGCCGGCGCTACGACTAGATGGAGAGTTAGGCTAAGAAATTAGGGTTTTAAATTTTGAAGACCAGATTAAAAATCTTATGAAATGTCCTTGTTTTGGAAAACTTAAAATATTTGAGTACCTTACTGTTATAAACATATACAAGTAAGCTGCATCACACGTTGGATACGTATACTACAGTGCAGTGTGTTAAATTGTTAATGGGCTTTATCTCCGATTAACCAATTATTTGATAAATCAAGTTTTTGTATCACATATCAAACAAAATCAAATAAATATCTATTCGACAGATCAAAATCTAATACGTCTTGAGATATGTATGTGATATGTTGTTTCGATAGCTACAATAAATCACTTGGAGAAGGTTTTTATGAAGCCGACAAGCAATAGTAAAACTAATCAATCCTTGGTTTTACATAATCTTTTTTCAGCTATTGAGCAACGAAATGGAAAGTTAATTCAATGCTAAATCAGGCAGATTTGATGGATGTAGGATGTTTGTCCAAGCCAAATTTTGCAAAAAACAAAATTATTATTATCTTGTAAAGATGTGGATGCAGTCACATCCGTAAAAAATACCATGAACATCAATTGATGTTTATTTGATGAAAGCACTAAAAAATTATATTTTTGGAGGCTATTGAACTTCGATAATAGTGAAACTTCAAGACTTGGTGTTAAGTATTTCTATTGTGATGCTCTTGAGTTGAAAAAACCCAATTTACATGAGAAGTGCAAATTTTTTTGGCGAGATATCTATTAACAAATGAAATGATGTACAATAACTGAGATGAAAAATGAACTCTAACTTGCATATTTGGGTTGGAGTGCTTTTTACATCACAAAATTCATAAAAAGCCTCGAAAATTGATTTAATACCAATCCATACATTGCATTCTCTTGTACTTTAAATGTTTTTGTTTATTCAAAAAGAAAGCTTTTCCAACGAGCTCAAATATTGAGTTCACACATTGTTTTTTTTTTTTATTTTTATTTTTTTTATTCTCCAAGTAAACTGCTGCTGTTACTTTTTCTAGATTCATTAGAACTTTGGGGCATTTAAAAAAAAAAAAAAATCATCGCTAAGCCTCTCTCATGGTTCTCTACGTGCCTATGACATGCAGCTTAAACCTTGGCTACTTGGAAGATTTATCATTTCTACACATGGCCTGAGCCAACAAAATCCACCTTGAGCCCAGAGTAGCCTTTTGTACTGGTTTAACGGCAGGGAGAGCTTTAAAATTAAAGCTAAATTTATTTTCCCAGTCGTTCGATGAAGATTTCAATTCCAATTTCGATTTCGTCAAAAATATTAGAAATTTTGCCTCAACCTCCATCTCAACGCTCATTTATAATGGGATTTAAGCTGTCAGCTCTTTGGAAAAGTCCAATCTGCTTACTTTGTACCAGCTCAACACTTCTAGATCGTACTTTGTGCGCGCCTACGTTTGAGTTCGTCGAATCTCCAATGAAACATATCCACATTCGCAGTCGTGTAGTAGCAAGAGTTCTTAAAGATCTTAGCACTCACAAATACTTCACCCCCTTTGATCTGGTCTCAACATATTAAGCATTTATCCACCCGAAATTAGAGTAAAATATCCACATCTGGTAGGGTGCGCCCTAAATATCTCTGCAACTGCTAAACAGAATTCAAAACCTTGCAATAAAACTCATAGATGACACTAATATAACCAACAGATCTTACACTCTCAATAACCGACATAATATCTCGTGTCTCACTTAGTTTTATCGCTATTTCCACCACCGTAGAATTTCCATAGAAATTGCCAGTAGCATTTCGTCACTTCAATCATTTAACCGTTATAACCATTTTCGAACGTATTCTAAAATATCGTGATTCGTTCCTCAGCTGTACAACTCGCTTATGGTTTGTCCTGCCTAGCCCTTAATTTCCTAGTCATTATAACCTTCAAACATTTAAAACCAACGTTCATTGGTACCTCTCTTTCATTCCTCCCTGATTTTCCTTCACTTGTGCTGTGTGCAAGCATTTTAAGGTTACTCAAATCCCTTGGGCGCACAAATTATAAAAAAAATCCGAATACAATGAACAATAACAATGAATGAATAATAATTATAAGTAAAGTAAGACAATGGTGCTTTGAGTGGAAAACCCACTTTTCTGTCACCAACAGTAGGTCCATATTGTTTATACGAGGCCAAAATTGCTCCTAGGAAGCTGAAGGGAGGTCACTAGATTTAAATAACTTAGATAGTTTTAAAGTAATGTAGGGGGACCTTAAGGTCATTAATTTGGACGTCCTGCAAAAAAGTTATAGCCAGCTTCTTCATTCGTTTCTCGTAGAAGGCAGGACAGATGCACAGTAGGTGACGGATACACTGAACCTCTTACTCGTGCCTGAAGATAACGCAATGTTTTGTCACGATACCAAAGGCCTGCCTTGCCTATGCCAACGATAATGTTTAGCAAGAGAGTGTATTCTTTTCGTGCTGCGTGTCGATCTTAACTATTGCAAACGTGTCAAGTTGGACCTAGCGTGCACTTACTCGAAAAAAGACCCTTTGATGCATATTTAGAAATTTAGCGGCACACCTAGTGTGAAATTTAAAAAAAAAAAACTAAGTCTTTAAAAATAACATACTTAAATCTCAAATGAATATCTCAAATAGTTTTGAGTTACAGCCTTCTAAAAAGTAACCGCTCAACTGTTTTATCTTTAACGCGTTTTTCTCGAAACTGCATTTTTCACATTTGCTGCAGTTGTAACTCAAAAACTAATCATCCGATCGCTTCGGATTTTTTTGCTTATTTTGTATGTGTTTCTCTATATATGGTAATGTCTCTCCAGTTTTTTGATTGTATGAAAAATGTAATTTTGGCGGGCCAAAAATCATCAAATTTCCAGCCAAAATTCCACTTTTTTGTTCAAAACTCTGCCATTTTGTGAAATTTTATTTTTTTTTTTTCACAATCGTTGGTCATTGCATAGGCAATACCTTCTATTTTAATAATCTTTTTTGTTTTTCGATTTCAGGCGCAGTGGAGGCCGCAATCACTGCAGCAGTGGGGGACCTTTTTTTGCGACTTGAGAAATAACGAAAAAAATTTCTGTGTACCTGGTGTATGCTGTTTTTTTTTTTTTTTTGTTAAAAAATCGTTATTTTCTAGAGAAATAAATTTTTTTTATTCAAAATATTGGCCATCGGCTTCTACATATTTCGCCCATCTTTCAGGTAATTTATGAATAGCATGCCAGAAATACTGCCTGTCTTTTGCGGCAAACCATTCGTCGAGCCATTTTCCAACTTCCTCAAAATCGCTGAAGTGCTGCTCTGCGAGCGCGTGCCCCAGTGTTGCGAAGACGTGATAGTCAGAAGGCGCCAAGTCTGGGGAGTACGGCGGGTGCAGAAGGATGTCCCATCCAAGGTGTCTTGTACTAGTTTTGCTGTGTGAGACAGCGCGTTGTCGTGTAACGAAATCACTTTGCTACGTCTTCTTGCCCATATCGGTCGTCTTTCGATTAATGTGCTGTTTAAATTAATCATCTGTTGGTCATATTGTGTATTAACGGTTTTGCTGAGCTTTAAGAGTTCACACAGAGCATGGTTT
The DNA here is from genome assembly GCA_907269105.1 of Volucella inanis. Lineage (NCBI taxonomy): Eukaryota > Metazoa > Arthropoda > Insecta > Diptera > Syrphidae > Volucella > Volucella inanis. The sequence goes on from OU026157.1 coordinate 22,302,412, forward strand.
TCTTGCCGAAGCGATTTGGACTTGGTGTTGAAGTACCAGGTGAGAGTCACGATTTTTTCCACTTCGGGTTTTCAAAATAAATCCATTTTTCGTCACACGTCACAATTCGATGCAAAAATGATTTACTTCCGTGGCGTAAGCAGCATTTCACAAGTGACTTTGCGATTTTCCATTTGACGTTTATTCAAATCGTGTGGGACCAATTTAACGAGTTTATTGATCTTTTCCATTGCTCGAAAACATCTGCTGACTGTTTCTTGTGACACATGTAGTTCTTCTGCTAATTTTCGTTGAGTTTGAGTTGGGTCATCACATTCATCAATAATTCATGCATTTGCTCGTATTTGCATTTTCGTGGTCTACCAGAGCGCTCATTGTCTTTTGCATTGAAATCATCACTTTTAAATTGCCGAAACCATGTCTCACATGTTCTAATTGATGGACCGTGTTCGCCAAATGGTTCTACCAGAAAACGATTACTTTCAACAGCCTCTTTCTTTTGATTAAATAAGATAAGCAATTCGTGCCGCAAATGTTCTTTTTCAGGCTCAAAGTTCGACATGATCACTGAGCGATAAGAGTTGTGTGTGTTTCTAGTTAAATGCCAGATGAAGAAAATGACATATGTCACAAATTAATACGCGGCGTGCTTTCCGCTGGCGCCATCTCTTAGATAAACCAGAAAAAACTTGTGCATATACCTGGTATTATTATGCATAAATATATACTTCAAATTTTAAAACATTTGCGATTTGTGGTTTTTTAAGAAAAAAAATCCGAAAAACCTCCTGTTTTTGGCGGTTACACTAGGTGTGTCCTCTAATTGTGCACTGAAATAGCCGGCCTTAAGAAAAAATTACATTGACAACCGCTGTATACATTCAATATATATACTACAACATATGAATCCAGATACTAAGCCCGGTGTCCAACTGAGCTCTTTTCAAGCTGTGTAAAACCAAGTCGCTACTTATATATATTGGTAAGCTCTTATAAACGTTCCCTTAATGTCGAGGAAAGCCACAAAAGTGAACTCCTTTAGAAGCTGGATCCCCCGTTTTGTTGGTGCACATAGAGTAAACATTTTAATCGAAAACGGAGGAAAGTCACCTAAAAGTGTGCGTAAGGCTAAATTATCTGCATTTCTCTATAAAAAAAAACCTTAAATATCTTTTTTGAATGTACTGAGTGGAACTATCTATTTTCAATCATCCGAGGGAAGCTATTGTATTTTTAATTGGGATACTTTAGGTCTAATTATCATTCGGTACCTCAGCACAGTAATCTCATAAAAGTATTTTCCCATCATTTGTTTCTTTCTGTCTATACTTAGCAGTTAAATTGTTTGCCCACCATTCATTTTGTATATATTTTCGTATTTCCAGCAACCAAAAGCTTTTAGATACTATTCTCGTACTTTATTTAATTATTTCCCTTTGCTTGTAGAAATAATTTATTTAATTAGTATATTTATCTAGCTGCGTGAGAGAATGTAAATGCATAATTCTTATCTTGTACAAAAAAAGGGTACAGTTATTAATAAACACCTTTCGCAGAGAAAATATTTAGAAACTGATGTACCAAGTATTGTATTAAACGGCGAATGCCCATTTTTGTACAGGTCTTGAGCCAAACAAATTTGTTTTAAACATTTGTTAAACCTTAAAAAAAAAGAGAGAAATTAGGTATGCAGACAATTCAAATGGCTGCCTCAAGATGCACCATGTAATTTGGAATCTTACTCATTCACGACGCCAACAAGACAATTTTAGCACGAATATTGCCTTGATAAGCTATTTCAGCAAAAGCCTACCATATGTTATATAGCAAGGAATTTGTCTACGAGTTGGGTCTACAAAGGACTCGTAAGCTCAACGAAAAAAGAGGTAACACATCGACTTCTCCAGAGAAAAAGGGAAAACTTGAAAAGGGGTTGATCAATTGAAATAGGAAGTTGTTACTCTAGGAACAACTATCGGACGTTGTACCAAAAAGGAAAAAGAATATTTGAAATTTGGCAGGACTCGGATAGGGTATATGAACATTACAATTTTGGAGTACTCGTGCAGTGTTGTGGATAGAAGAAAATTCGTTATTCAAACTGTTAAATGGCGGGAACCACCCAAATTTCGCTGTCAGAAGGACTAAACCATTCAATCTAGACCATAAAAGTCAAGGTTTCCGTGAACTTGGCCTGAAAAATAGAAATATCTTAACTAAAGTATAATAAGGATGCCGTTCAGCCTACCTGGCGAGCTATTTAAGGCATTTGGTGGTAATTTGGTAGAGGGTATACACCAACTCACTTCCAGGAGTTCTTCGGAGACTAGTATGGCTGATAACTAATATATGGAACCTTAGTATCATCTACTTGATCTACATAAGAAGACTCTCTATGCCGTGTCATGACTGTGGAGAACTCTCTCTGTTCCATAAATTTCACCATGATCCTTGATGTCAATTAAAGGTCCAAAAATATTTGAGAAAATCCGCAAGCCAACACTGCAGGCTCATTCTTTCAAAACCCTGTGCAACTAAGTGCAGTGAGCTGTGACTGAAGTATTTACAAAAATTAGAACATAGGCAAAAAAAAAATATGTCAAGCTGTGAATGAGGTGAGATTCTAAATATATACGATCAAAAATTAGTGACACACAGCATCGACAAATCGGACAATACTCGTACATCATAATAGAAAATTTTAAGTTTGAATAGCTAAGCGACGCTGCATAGAACGACTAAGGACTAGAGCAGTTCTGGAGCTCTACGATCAGAAGAGGAGAGATGAACACCGGTTTCTCAGGAGCAAAAAAAAAGAGTATGAGAAACGCGCGGTTGAGGAAATTGGGAGATTCTACTCCAGAAATGAGTTTCGGAACTTTTACCAAAACATCCACGGACACAAACCCCTAACAATCCCTGAAGAGACGAACAAGGGAACATAGTAGTAGAGTTGCAATCAATTCCTCAGGATTTGGAAAGAACATTTCTGTAGACTGTATAACGGCTACAATAAACCAAATACTGCTATAAGGCAGAATGAACTTTTCAACCAACAATTCCGTCCACCCGACCCGGTTGAAGTAAGCAAAGCTATATTTAAGCTTATTTCAACAAACTGACGGCCTGACTGCCAAGCTCTTCAAATCGGCAATCGATAACTTGGTAAGAAGCATATACCAACTCATCTGTAAGCTCTGGTTGGACGAAAGTATGCTTGATGAATGGAAACTCAGCAGATTCTCAAGATATATGACCCTCTGAACTGCGCAAAGATTAGTGCATATCAGTGTAAGCTAAGGCCAGAAAAGTCCGCCATCGACCAAATGTTCGCATTACAACAGATTCTGGAAAATATACATCACCTACTTATTGATTTTTGGGCCGCGTATAACAGCGGCTTATACAATAGGTGGCTGTGGCTTAAGTGGTAGTATATTGACTTCCAATTACTCGCATATTTCGATAATATTGAAATCATTGGAAGAAAGCAGTACTATCTCAATAGCAGTTTCTCTATCATTGAGACGGAAGTGGCGAAGATGGGTTTAACGGTCAATGAGGGAAAGACTTAGTATATTGTATCAAAAAGAATAGACATCCAACACCGATGTCTCGGACAGAACGTCACTCTCGATAGATACAATATAACTTTGAGGCATTTAAGAATTTTGTCTACCTAGGCTCCGCTATCAATTCAGATAACGACACTAGCGCGGGGATCAAATGAAGAATAAATTTGCCAATTGCTGCTTCTTTGGGCTAAGAAAACAATTGATTAGCAAAACCCTCTCTAGAATTACAAAAGTGACCCTATATAATACCTCAATAATCCTAGTCCTGGTTTATGGCGCAGAGGCATGAATTTCATCAAAAATAGATGAGGATGCTCTTGGCTCTTTGGAGAGAAATTACTTTGTGAGATTTTCGATCCAGTCTGCATAGACGGTGAGTGGAGGAGGAGATACAACGACAAAATACACGGGCTGTTCAGCGACATCGACTTAGACAAAAGAGTAAAGGTCCAACGATTGAGGTTGCTGGATCATGTAGAGTGAATGGACACAAATGCTCCGGTTCGAAAAGTCTTCAAATCCATCGCCGAGGGACAGCGCAGTAGGAAGGCCACGACTCAGCTGGCGCACGCAAGTGAAGTCTGACCTCAACCAACTTAACATGCGAAGCTGGAGGCACCTAGCGAAATATCGAGGAGACGATTGTTGGTTAAGGCCCATGTCCACCCCAGACCTTGCTATTAAATCTCACAAAGACTTCTCGTCAGAAATCAAACGAAGAGTTAAACTTATCAATCGCTGTTGCCTTGACCTAATAACGAAATTATAAAGAAAATACAATAAAGACTAACAAGTTTCTATATGACGTTCTAGTCATTCCAGTTCTGCTGGTATAGAAGTATGTACTCGTGATTGATGAAAGTATCCTTGGTCGTTCTGAACGATTATTTCTGATCCCGTTTGCGATGACAGGCTTTGAAGGTGGAGATGCTGTGGATCTCTTGCTGTTGATATATTGATCTAGGGAATATCCGTTTGAATACCGGAAATAACACAGGTTCAAGGTTCAAGGTTCTCTGGACGTTCCAACCAGACCTTTCTTCATAAAAAAAAGGTAACTTTGAACATGCTTTCCCTTCAGAAGAAATAAGATCATGAGATTCTAAGAGCCATTTACAATCCAAAATGTATCTTACGACATTTTCTGGTTCCCCTTACCAGGAAAATTAAACAGAAGCATGACTTAGGAGATGCAAATGGTAAGATTTTATCTAGCAGATCTCATCCGTAGTTTTATGGTAATTAACACAGAGTTTTCCTATCTGGTTACCCCACAGTTGGCATAAATAAATAACAAAAACCACTAATCATGGTTACATAGAGCTAAGAGTCCCCAACAAATAGTACATTGCAAACAGTTGTTCGTATTTGTTTTTATTTTATTTTTTACCAATCTACTTTTGTGTTGGCTTTATATTCAACTTGTCAATCATCTTAAAATAATCTGTCTCTCTCAATTATTTCGAAGAATAAGACACCTCTTTCCCCTTCGGCGTATAGCTTCTCCAGATACAATTGAAAATTGAAATACCTTACCATAATTGTCAACTCTAGCAACTCATTGTGAGTCAAAGATTATTCATGAGAAAAATAAAATACAAAAAAAAAAAAAAAATAATAATAATAATAATAAATAAACACCAGCCAACATCGTCACCCACATTCAGATTTAGACATTCGCTTGAAACTACCTTTAATCATTGTCACTCAATTTGTTGGATCTCACAACAGTGCTGAGTGGAATTTTTAACTAAACTATAATTACACAAAACTGATTCATATCGAGCTCTCGTACAATTGCGGCACCTGAATGTCAGCTCAGATCCGATATAAGTACGAGTACTTAAATTGTTTGCTTGCGCGAGTACTATATCTGTTGTTTTATACACAGAAACAAACTGACTTTGATCCAAGTTAACACATTTTTTGTCGATTTCAAACAATGACGTCAACACCATTTTCAAAAATTTAAGATTATTTGCTTACAACTTTTTCTTTTTTGAAATATTTTAATTCATAAAAATTGTGCGGGCGATCAGCCACTCGGAAAGACAACTAAATCTAGATTATTCAAGGTAAAAACCGTAACGCAAACGCAACGTGTAGGTAGGTAGGTGAAAGATCGCAAAAAGGTTTTAATCCGACTTACAGTTCTTTATGTGATCTTGTCAATATCTGAGATCTTAAGCAATTTAGAACACCATAAGATATGTTACACTTCATTATTTATTTGCAAACAAACAAAAAATCTTAAACTAAGATCGAGCACGATCGGAATAGCTCTATTTAACCATTTTTTTTTCTATCTTTTCAAATAAAGATACAACCATTTTCGGTAGCCTCGATTAAACAACGAACTTTTGCACTACCACTGTCGACACAACGGATGGGCAACTCTTTTGATTTCGATAGGAAACGAACTCGGCTTGGTGTATTTTTTGGATTTTTTTTTTTTTAAGTTTTTTATTTCGTATTGGTGAAATAATCTTGTGTGCATCGAATACACAGAAAACCGAAAGCAACAACAATGATGAAAACGGAAAAAAAAAACTTTATAACATCACCGCCTTAAACAAAACGAGTATCTTGAGTCGTAACATGACAACCGACCAACCAACCAACCAACCAACCAAGCAACCAACCAGACGACCGACCGACGTTGGTTATACTTGATTTCATAACACTTGAGGCGCTGCTGCACGACGAAAGTTGAAAACAAGTACATATGTGTCTACTGATGGATGAAGCTAAGCAAATCGAGGGGGAAATATTGAGAAAAGCTAAACAGATACTTTTGTAAGAGTAAAACGATTTTCAAACTTCACATGGTACGAGTACGAGTACTTGGAATATTTTCAGGTCAAAATTACTAAGATACTGACCCTTGACCGTATACCGGGTCGAGAAGACATTGCGCTAGGCAAAATGTAAACAGCAGACAGCTTGCTAAACGATACATGTTTAGCGCATCGGCAACACAAAATCACAACCACGACTACGACTATGATACTATGACTGTGACTACGACTTAGGCTGCGAAGAAGGCGCGGCGTAAACTGTTCGGAATTTATGAATCTTTTGTTCGGTTACGAGTAGAAGCGCGAATTGCATGCGGATTCACCTGTTGACTGTTGGCGGTCTTGAGAGTAACTGCAAAGCCACAGCTCCGTTGGGCTCAGGTGGATTTCATTATAACGAGTGAATGCTTTTACTACTCAAGTGGTAGGTGAGCCTAAGTGTTGAGTCGGAGTCGAATCCAATTTTATTTGAGCGATATTCGCGCAGTTGGTTTAGATATTAGCTAAATGAATTGCAAAATTGCTTAGTCACTTCTTGTGGAAGGTAAAACTATTTGAATACTTAATTATAGTCGGGAATGTCGTTGTGGAGAGGTATGAGATAAAATATTTTAAAGTACTGGAAAGACTTCATATAAAATACCTTTCTAAATGGCAACATACATTTTTATTTATAAGAATAAGATACTGGTAGCCCAGGTTGTATTTTGCAGTAGCGAGAGTCCGCATATGGTCTGTGCAGGAGGAAAGAATACGGCTCGGGAAAGAATTAAAAAAGTTTTAACTATCTTGCTCCAAACTCCCTGAGTCAACAAAGAAATTAGGGAAGTCGTCCAGACTGATCGTTTTACCATTTCTAGAATAGATAGATATGTTACCACTGTATATATTAAGTAAAAGTTATCCTAAAGAAGAAACATCATGAAGATCAACTGACAAAATGTCAACTGAAATATTGGAAAAAGTGAACCAGCAAGACAGTAAAGGGTAATATTTTTGCGGTTTGGTTTTTCAGTGTTCTATTTATGACACCTCACGCATGATTCGTGACATGTGTTAACGTCAAACATGCTCAGTGAACGTTGCCATTTCATCATGAAAAGGCTTACACCCGAAAAACGCTTGCAAATTATTCAATTTTATTATAAGAAGTCGTGCACTGTAAAAATATTTTTCGCGCGTTTTGACCACTTTACGGTCGTCATAATCGACCTACTGAGCAAGCAATTGAAACCATTGTGACCAAATTTCGCACCAATTTTACGCTATTGGACATTAAGCCACCTACCCGTATGCGTAGAATGCGTACAAAGGGAAATATTGCTGCTGTATCCGCCAGTGTTGTTGAAGACAGTGATAAGTCTATTCGTCGCCGTTCGCAGCAAATTGAATTGCATTGCTTAACTACGTGAAAGATTTTACGCAAGGATCTTGGTTTAAAACCTTACAAAATATAGCTCGTACGAGAACTAAAGCCGAACGACCTGGCACAGCGTCTAATTGTCGGTGGAGAGGCCCTAGAAAGCTGTAGGAAAATCCGCTATTTTTATCGCAAAATTTTCTTCAGGGACTGCCATATTTGGTCCGATGAGCAACCCTAAGCAATACGGTCATTTATGGTCAGGCAGAGCCCGTATTTTTTCAAAGATGATCGTTCTCTCAGGTACCCGTCAATGACAACCGCTATCGTTCACTGATTTCGAACTTTGTTTTATCCAAAATGGACGAGCTGAATCTGGTCGACATGTAGTTCCAGGTAGTCGGCGCTTGAACAAACACAGCATGCGAATCGATGGACTAATTTAAAAATTAATACGATAAGCAAATTATCTCTCGTTTTGAACCGGTGAATTGGATGACTAGAGCATGCGATTTGAAGCCTTTAAACTATTTTTTTATGGATAAACTTCAAATTACTCGTCTATGCCGATAAGCCAGAGTCAATTTCAGACTTGGAAGACAACAATACACGAGCCAATATGCCCTAAAAAGTGATTCAATATTGGAATCTCTGTTTGGACCACTTAAAACATAGTCGTTGTCAAAATTTACATAAAATATTCTTTAAAAAGTAGATGGCAACTATTGATTTATCAACTCAAATAAAAATTATAAACACTTTGGAGATTTTCCTGTGTTCTTTCGACAATTAAAAGCCAAATGCTTAAAAAATCACCCAATATGTTTCTGACACTTTTTTTTAGCCCTTTCTCAATACAACCTTTTAGTTATAACTTATATGTACGCACAAGGTAAATTGGTCCAACCATCATCAAAGATTGCAGCTTCGATATACCGAGAATATTTGGGCTGGCTAAAACTATAAATTTGTTTTGCAACAAGTAAAAGCTGCAGTTTCTATGTAATAAAGCTGAGCCAAAATTATTTATCTAAGATGACAATGAACACCCTTCCTTTTTGAATGCCTTATCGTAGCGGAAGAGCGTAAGAGAAAAAGAGTTCAACGAAATTTTATAGGAGACAAAAAACCAGAAGCCAAAAGCGTTCTGACTCCACATTTGGTTAATTCAATTAGTATCGAGGGTAAATATCTGGATGTATTTACTTCCAATAGTGTTCATAACAGCTAATCAGTCGACGTCGGCTTATAAGTTGCCAAATCATCTTTCGATCATTACTGCATCCACTTCAGTTAATTCTGCTGGGACGTGAAGAAAGGCGAAGATGTTGGCTATGTGCCTAAATTCTATCAAAACCGACATACCATATTGTTGGTCAGAAAGTTTCTTCTTTGCAACTTCTAGAAACCACACTCCCTCCACTTGATAAAAGTGGAGCAAAATAAGTTCAAGGGGCAATCCACCTGCAAAATACGATCTGGTGGTGATCCTCCCCGTATTTCAGATACGGGCCAACTTAGAAATACGGTGAATGATATTGACACAAGAAAGTGAATACCTTTTCTTACAAGGAAGTCAGGAACAATGAAAAACAGGGCGATCAGGTAAAACTCACTTCCATATCTACACCTTTGATGAATTAACTTCCATTTGATTTCCAATTGTGAGGAAATAAGAGATCATACCTTCTAATACCTTCTAGTACATATTGGATAATACCTATCCAATATTCCAAGGCTGCTACTAACTTCAAACAGGTCCTTCAAAATACAAAATCCCACGTAATATCCACACAGGAACTATACGCACAAAAAATAGTGATCTACCCATGTTCTTGGATGAGTCTCATTTTATTTTTTTATTTTTATTTTTATTTTATTTTTTTTTTTTTTTTTGTTTATATTCTGTATTCATTTTTATTACATCGAATTGATTTACAGTTACAAAATAGACAGAAAAAATGCTTAAAAATTAGCTTAATTAACTTATACTATGCTATGAAAACTTACTGGGGTCATTCGGGATATTGGATAAGTCTCAAATGGAGGACGTTCGTCGGTGTCAAGAGTCAGCGTGGCAAATACTTGTACTTAATATCTGTTCTTTCTTTTCATTCAGAATTGAAGTAAATACGCTTTTTAAAGACTAACCAAGTTGAAATAGAGGATGAATTTTTAATGGGCTACTGTATGAGCTGGATATTCTTAAAAGAGCCTGGTACTTCAGGTTGGGATAAATTTTCTGATACATGATCGTAGCTAGAACGTGGTGCCCACATCTCGATATTCACAAGGGCATTTGGAGAACTCCTGAACAATCAACCGTCAAGCAGATTGACCAGATTTCAATCGACGCAAGGATGTTCGAACGTTACGAGAGGCCAACATCGACTCGGGCTGTTCCCTTGTTGTAGCTGAATGAAGTGAAGATAGCCATATCGGAGCTTATGTCCAACAGCCGGGCTCTTTAAAGCGACAGGCGATGACTTGATAAGGAGAATGCTACAAATCATCTGTAAAATATGGGCAGAGGAATGTATGCCCGATGAATGGAACCTCAATATTGTTTGTCCGATCTTCAAGAAGAGAGACTCTCAGAACTGCATCAACCTTGTTAACATCGTCTACAAGATCAACTCCGCCGTATCGTGTGAACGTCTGAAGCCATTCGTCAACAACCTGATTGGTCCATATCAATATAACTTTGGACTTAGCCAGAAGAGTGAAGGTCTAACGACTGAGATGACTGGGTCTTGTAAAGCGGGTGGACATCAATGCTCCGGTTTGAAAAGTCTTAGAATTCGACCCGAGGGACAACGCAGTACAGGTATACTACGACTCAAATGGCGCATATAAGCTAAAGATCGAGTTGGCTGGAGACGCTAGCTGATTCCCAGGTTTACCTCGGGCTATAGTACTACCATAAGTAAGTATGTAAGGTAAACTTGGATCATGCCTAGCCATAGTCTGTTCTAAAGCAAAATTTTTTTCAACGAGGCTAGGTATTTCTGTGTCATGTTAAAGGCGATTTAGGCTTTATAGTAATGTAAAGGAGCTTTCGGTAAGAAACCGGGCCTCCGAGGAGGGTTGATCTGCGTCACTGAAACCTCTTACCAGTTCTAAGCTAGTCCAGGAATTCAGGCGAAAGGTTTAATATACTTATTCTCGTTTGATAAGATAATATGATTTCCTATTAACTTGCTAGGCGTGGCTCAGAGAGGGGTTTCTCAAAGCTCGAACTAGCGTTATGACTGCCTGCGTCCATTGACATTTGGATTTCATATGAACATAACTTCTTACTTTCCAAGTAGTACAAACCAAAGTTTTCCAATTTCTTTAAGAGCTCAGCAACTTTTCTGCTGTCCTTCAATAAAAAGAGCTGTGGACTAACATACTTACTGACGTCAACACGGGACATATTAGTTTCTTTTTTCTTTGCATCTTAGTGTGCTAGTCATAAATGACATAATAACCTGAGAGAGTGATGGGGACATCGCGGAGCATTATCTAAGTAGGTCTCCGTCCTATACTCGCGTAAAGCTGCAAAAACTCGGCACTGACATGGCGATTGATTGTTTCACTAAGCACTAACTTATTTTTCTATGAAAGACTAAAGATCTCAGTAAAAGGAATATGCAAGGAGAACAAGTTTAGGAGACTAGTTCTAAAATAAATTGGTTTAATATAAATATTTTTAATTCCAACAAGCGTACGAAAGTACAGCTGTAACCCATATTTTAAAAGACTTCTGAACCACTCATTTAAAGGAAACCAAGTTCAAATATAAACTATTGTAAATGTTGTGCAATAAAACTGCTTTCTTTGGCCGAAGCTGTTTAATTATGTCTCTATCCTCGTTTAATATATAAATTAAGTTAAATCGAACTAAAACTGGGTTTAAATTTGTAAGACTACTTCCCGACCCTGTTGGTTGACATTATCCCTTGCTTCATTCTCTCTTTATATCAGATCTGAATGGTAAGAGCCCAGTTATCTTTATTCAGACATACTTTCATTGATAACATCATAAACGTCAATTGACATCGGTTTCATATTGAAAAGTGAAGATGTTTTCGAGCTCGTCAACTGAATGCATGCTCCGTTTTGCGAAATGTTCTCCAGATAAATTTTAACGCTCTGGTTACTCTCATTTAGTTCAATTCCCTTTTAAAACAGAACAGAGTTGTAGGCATATAAAAGGCAATTTAACCATTGAACAGGACATACCTTGACCAGATCATTATCTTCCTTGATTTTCTCAAAGTTACCTTCAGAGACACTGTATCCGGAAGGAAGTTTCACATCCATTATCGTCAACTTGCTTTGAGTTTTTGGCAAACGCATTGCTGTACAAATATTTAAACCCATAGTCCAATTGTTTGGTTCATTGACTGTAACACTGGTTTCGTAATGGGATGATGTCCGATTTTCGGACACCAAGTTGTAGTTATAGTTGACACTTATCAGGGCGAACCCTTTTCCTTTCGTTCGGAATTTTATACTTCGACATGGCTTCTTTAGCTAAAATGATATGTAAGTATAGTATATGATCTAATTTCACGCACCACTTGCTAATTATACTACCGTAATTTGCTGAAAAATTTGGGCATTGCTTGAGTTTACCTTGAAGTCGCCAACTTCATTATTGTCATTCTCGAAATGTATATCTAAATTATTTGTCTTGAAATGTAAGTGATGTGCAAATTTAATCATTGCTTGAAGGGCCAAAATATGAGTATGGGTCCATTTTCCTTTAGCTACTGAAATAAGGGACTTAACAATCGGTAATAAGTTATTTAGAGGTAACTCTTGGGACTCCAACAAAGACATGAAACTATAAGTAGTTGTCTCCATGTTTGATTGAATTGTATCTCGTCCAGCCCATTGTTGACACTGATCTAAAAACAAGAACAAAACCTGTTAAATGTGGACAAAATCAAGTCATTTTATATTATCATTTGCCTCTTTGCACAACTTGTGAACCAAGCTTTTTCAGGAGCTCTGCAGACTTCTTGTGTTTTCCAACTATTAAAACATACGTTGAAATAGCTACCGGCATTGGTTGTTTAAGGTCACCCAGTGTATCGTACAAATATTTAAGTCCTTTATTTGTTATGGTTTCATACTTGCTTTGATCCTTCTGAAAGATAGTTTTAAAAATTACATTATTGCTTGTAGATTAGTCAAAGGTTACTGGTTGACTTGGGTTATATATCCTATTCTGATGGGAGCATCGTGACCAAACTAAACATCAACTGGGAATAAGAAGGACAATTACTACAGCTTCCAAATAAAAATAGTTTTATGATTTTTATGATTTTGATTGAATTTACAGTAAATGCCCTGATTCATCGAAAATTAAGTGCCAATGATATTTACCATATGACAATGAGCTGATTACTGGGTTTTGCTTTAGATATCGTTATCAGAACTCCCGCTAGCTCTGGTAGATAAAATTGCTTAAGATTTTTGTATAGGCCAATCAGGATGCAACGCAATCGGCTCAGTTTTTTCTTGATCCAGACTTTTTCAATTGCCTTATGTGTATAGAGTTCGAACACAAGAAATCTTAAGACGAAGAAATTGAAAATTAAAAAAAGCAAAGTCCCCACTGTAATCATTCAAGTGCCACACCCTCCAAAGCAAAAAGATATTGGAAATAGTTTATAGTCTCACAGAGACCGAAGAAGAAACTTGAAGCTGCGAATATTATAGCGAAGTTTACGGATAATTATAAGTCAATCTTAAAGACACTAACAACCCTGAGCATAAACGTTTCCGCCCTGAGTGAATCATTATTTCTCTTACTTTTTTATATCAACCCTCCGATGTGAGTCAAGTGGTCCATTCGATTGAAATGGAATGGTTTTACAATCACAGTCGAATCAATTCTCCAAAAAGATCACCAGTAAAATGAAACCCTCTGGAATACGACAGACTCTATTCAAAATACAACGATTCACGAGCATATTCATCATTTTTCTGTGACTCCACTCTAGGAATGCACCTCAAACTTTCTTTGGGAAAATCTTCTTATTTTCATGTAAATACGATCTGTGAGGAAAATCATATAATGCATCCGATCCCGATGAAAGAATCCCTCCACTAACGCATAATGCTTTTCAGCACGCCAGAGACATGATCTTATGCATTGTCAAAGCCAATTTAGATCTCAATACAATACTAAATAGCTAGACCGAGTAATTGTAGTCTTCATAACGTTGTAAGATAATTCACCTCTCAACACGTCTACAAGCAAGAAGGATTGAATGCGGCTGTTCTACACTCTTTTTCTAATATCGGAATTCTTTGACATCGAACTAGATTTTAACATCTTCCTCATTCCTAAATTTGATCCGAGAGCTAAATAAATTTAACCTTTAATGGCTGCTTCACAAGAAGAAACCTCGACAGAGGAACAACCCGCAGACACTTTCCAATGTTCTCCAATATGTCTAAGGTATACTTTCCTTCTGAAAGTGCAGTTCTCGTTTATCATCAGTTCGGCAAAAATGAACTCATCGTCCCCACAAAAAGATTCATGATGCATACTTTATTATTTTACCCAAGCTGAATGTCATCTCTCTAAATTTCCCGAAGAATACCAGGTAACACGCCTAGCTCTCATCTGGAATAGCAATCTGAAGTGAAATGAAAAAAAATTCAGAATGAAGCAAAAAATCTCCAGTGGATCTCTACTTGTGCAAGAAGTCTGTAGACCGAAGGTAAGGTCTGTAATGCAAAGTCATGCAGAGGATCTATACCACAATCAGGTGACCTATTTGGCCACCTACGGTGGCCTCGTCTAAAAAAGATGATTTGTACCAAATTTCTAGAAAAAATGCAACGGACTGCCTGTATATGGATCACTAGCGCATATGGAATATTTCCAACGCGAATCCTCAACTTCCGCAAACGCAACCAGCTTGATTTCATTCTCAATAAATCTAATTCCATTTCCACAGGTAGCTGTAAAAGAACCAAGAGCGTTAACGTGGGGTTATCCTCGGAGGATCACCGCTTTACCAATCTTTAAGTCTATCAATACTACCACGAATATTTCAATTTATACCTTGTTTACCGTTCAAAACGTAGGAAATATATTTTGGTTTACGATTGGCATTCACGATTCAGAAAAAGTTGTGAAACCATCGAGGATAACGACTGTTCTGGGTGGCCATCAATATCAACAACTAAGGATCAGATTTACTAGTTGTAAACCGCAAATTGCCCACCAGAGAGTTAGCAGAAATGACTATCATCTTGTTTAGATTTGTAATTAGGAAGTTCACAGAAATTTTTCGATGGAGCGTTTGAGACAAATGAAACTGAAACGGTAAAGATGTGTATTGCGGTGAATGACAAAACTGACGCCTGAAACAAAATGTCACGTCTGCTCCGCTATCAACTTCGACAATGATACCACGAGGAATTCATGCGAGGAGACGCTTTTGCTAATCGCTGTTTCATTGCTTTGCAGGCGCCGACAATTCATTCTGTTCTGTCACGTGGGACAACACATGAATAAAAATAAACACAAAGATAACAAAATAACAAACATGTTAACGAAATCAGAAGAAGAATATCTACTTCATTCACCAATTTCAGAGATGGCAGAAGAGACACTTCTCATCCCATTGCAAAATATGCTACATCGCGCTCATCAAAAATCCCCGACAGGACAAATGATCAGGATTCACATTTACCAAACATTAGGATGGTACCGAATACCGACGTAAGCAAGCCTCAGCAGAAATACAGCAGAAATTGGATTAGGGTCCAAAAGCGTCAAATTGATGCCCTCATTAGGGGTGGAACTGATTCCGAGGAGACGAAACAGCTTAAAAGAGCCAGATATGTAATAGCTCTTAATCAGAAAAAAAACCAAAAAAAAATCAAAGTGGGCCCTACACCAAAAAATATCATAGATAGCTCTCCTATAGCAGGAATGAATAAAAAACAGACTACACGCATAGCCACTTACAGACACGCGTGCAGGTACACCTAAAGGAGATGCCAAGCACCAAGGGTGTGCTAAAAAATCCTACTCAAAAGTGGCCACAGTAAGGCCGCTATCACGAATTTCATGCCACCAGAGTAGATCCTTACGGACTAAGAGACCAAGTAAGTGAGGAAAAGCCTACTAGAAGAGATAGACAAATCTGACAAAAAACTGTCTCATCCTAAGATTTGTAGCCACCTCAACTGGAAGCGGATGGTTGTCAACCATCTGCCATGACACTGTAACTAAAATCTTGCTCATGTCTGCGACAGGCAGAGTAAATCAATGGAAAAACGGAAATCTGGGACACAAGGTTTACAAGTTATTCACCTCCATTCTAGAAGGAGACAACTTTACCAAGAACGTTTTTCTAGCCTGGATAGCTAAAGGGAACTCCGGCGTATCCACAAAAAGCCAGCGAGTACTAAGGGTCACTAAAGAGAAGAGCGGAGGCGAAACCTTTATATTTGCAGTGAATGGGGTTTTTAAGAATTACATCCTAAGCCAACGATATCAACTTTTGCTCAACTTCTCGCGGATCCTGTTTGGAATAAAAGGATCTTCGAGACCAGTCAAGAATAATGAATCTGAAGCCAAAACTTAAGACAAAGCGCTAGTTCATCCAAAGTTTAGCTCTCACCTAAGACTGTTCGACACGAAAAAAGGGAGTACACTTGGAGCTGATAAGACCCAAGAAAACTACCAGACAGCTGAACCCATCACATTTGGAACTAGTAAAATCAGTGGAAATATCTAAATAAGACTCTTCCTCAAAGTCTAAGATTTTAGAAGACAACCAGTTCACTAGAGAAGCTAAAAATGTTGTCAGTTCTGCCAGTACGAGTAGTTCCCCATATTAGTTTTTATTATGGAATAAAGTCATAGAATTAATAAGAATCACCTAGATATACCCTTTAACCAGGAGCGATACACATAAAAGGACCGGACAAGGGGCCTCTCAAGTGAGTAACTCTACGATTCCGTAAATGAAGGAAGGCCAAGAGCTTGTATAATCAGAATATAATAGCTATTCCAATTTCAGAGCACACAAACAAATGGCGACGGTAATATGGTAGTTGAGCTACCCACTGAAAACGGTATCACATGCTGTAATATACTTAATCTACCTGGCGGGTGACTCCTCTGACCTGGATTTTCTGTTATTGCAGGGACTCATGGACTACTGTGACAAAAAGGAGACTTCATCTGGTAATAATCCCTGGCTCTAAGTGCGTCTTTGCACTTCAGATGCATTTGCATCTGTCTATAGCTACAGACTGCTTCGATCTTTTCATGGATTCTTCATAATACAGTTCATTGCCATCAGGATTGCGTATATCTCCAGTTAGAAGGCAGACGCAAGTTTTCCTAATAATGAAATAAATCTTACCTTATGGCTGTCCAGAAAGACACCAGCCTCGCATCCTATATCGGTTTTGGAACCATCCGTGATGAACCGGCTACATTCCTTTCCTCCCTCAGATTCTGGACGAAACCAGTCTTGGACACAAGGAAAGTCGACTGCGTATCTTTTCTGCACCAGGAGTTCTGGTGTAATTGCGTCACTGTCGGCGCGCAAAGTCATCAAAGCTCCAGTGCGTGTTTCACCAAGAACCACTTATATTTAAACGAAAGGTAACTTTGAGAGTGCAGCCCATGATATGAATATCAAAAGGAAGGAGATTCATCAATGCATCTAGAGCGAAGCAAAACGTGCTACGGGGTATGCAGACGAGAGAGATGGTTTTTTGGAGCCTGGTTAAAACAGCAATGACGTTGCTGTCAAAAGTTGAATTGTCAAAAGCACCCTCAATGCTCAACGCATATTCTTTATTGTCGGGTGCGCCTTGAACAAAGTCTACCAGATTTTGAAGCGCTCTCCGGCAAGATATTTCGCCTTATTAAACGTGTTTCATCGCCGAAAGAGAATCTATTCGCAAGGCAGTTTTGCGGGAAGGAAGTTCGACTTATAGGTCTGAAACTCTTTTTTTTTTCGGTATAAAGGCAACTCTCACTGTTCGAGTTTCGGTATGTATGCCAGTGCAGGTTAGCAGTGAAGATTCTTTTCAGAGGAAACAAGCTGACCTTTACCTTTTTGAAACATAACTGTTGTGGTCTAGTTCTGGAAATCAACTTCAAGCATTAGACACTTTCGACTCAGTGTAGGTACCATCAGATTTTCCGAGTCATTCCAGCCTGGTTGATCTCCCCAGCTTTAATCTTTCGATCTTCATGTTTAATATTCCTTCTGAAGAATGTTTTGAGGTTTCTAAAAGTAAACAAACCAATTCTTTGGGCCCTGCTCAAAGTTTCATTAAAACTATTGAAACTACAATAAACTTACCGAGGTAGTCTAGCTGTATTCAATTGTCATCTGTCACCTATTAACCATCTTCTGTCAACAGACAGACATATTTGATTTAATATATCGAGAAACTTACCTCTTTTACTAGAAAGGCTAGCATAATGAACGATGTCAAAACTGCATCCTCTTCTACATCCTTTCCAGATCTAAATCCACCATTTTCAGTCTGCTTCGATTTAAGGTAATTCAAACCTCTTTGAACTACTTTTTGATCCAATTGAATAAATTCCTCAGCTTGTTGGAATGCCCATAGAACAAAAGCCGTAAGCCGTGTGTCTCCAGTTCTTTCACGAAATCGGTCAAAGCGACTAAACGATCCATCCAAATGCTTAAAGGAAAGAAGAGTTTGATACCCAGACTCCAAGAATAATTTGGCTTTGCTCTCTAAGCATGGATTGGAATGACCTATGACCTAAAAATAAAAATGATCTCAATCTATTCAAAGAAAATTTCAATCTTCCCAAAACAAACCTTGAGATACTTCAACACCCACAGATTTGACAAAAAGTACTTCAGGCTTGTCTCACTACTTCCAAACGGAGCTCGTACAAAATTTTGAATCGTCCTAATGAGCGGTCCAAAAACATCGCCAATAACTGAAATGTGGACATTTCCAGAAAATGGCACGGCATTCTCTGGAATTTGCACAAAAGCCTCAGTCAAATATTCTTCATTGTATTCAAGAAGATTGATTAGAAAAGTTTTCGAAATCGAATACCGGACGCCGTCTGGTTCAACAGTCAGATTTTTTTGAACTACATCTCTGGCCTCAGGCGCTGCGGCCATAACGGTAACACTGAAACGTCCCACTTTTAGAGGTCTTATTAGATAGATGATCTTTTCTGTGCCATTAGTCGGGATAGATCTCTGAAATGTCTGAGTTGGTTGAACCCTATTTTCAGAGTCGAGCTTTTCTAGAAGTTCAAAACCATCTCCTAGATTAATCATTGTAACATTACTTTGAAGATTATGATCCAGGTGGTTGGATATATAGACCGAGATCTCTATTATTTCACCTTAAGAATAGAAGAACCAAAAAAAATAGACCAAATATCTTCAAAGAAGGCAGGATATAGTGAGAACACTTACCTACTTTGACCGATCTAGGTAGATCCATAGAAATGAAAAATTTTTGAAAAACTTTCAGCTTAGTTGGGTATTTTGTTAAGGATAAGCCTGTATCTGGATTAATTGAAAAACCAGACACCGCCCATGTTGTTATTGTGTCGGGAACTGCTTCGATTAATTTCAGACCCTCATCTGGTGTGCTGAAACATAGAAGATGTCCTCAAGTAGTTTTGATTCTAAAATATCGGAAAAAACCTTTCAAAATCGGTAAAAATCCAGTTCTCAGAAAACAATGCTTTCATATGTGGCAGATCAATGGAAGGCTTTACAAATGGCTCAGGCAATGGATGAAAGACGCCAGGTGCAAGAGAAGCAGCAGGACTACCAATTACTGAAATTATTTTTCATTTTTTTTTTTTTTAAGTAACACACCACCGATTGTTTTGCGCATTTTTCTTTCAAATACCTTCACCGGCTTTATTCCGGGCATTGGAAAATGTTATAAATCCTGCTTCACTTCCGGGATACACTTTATCTGCTACATTTATGGAGTCATAGTTACGAAGTTCCGTAAAAATGTTATCCTCTGTTGTTGTTGCCTTGCTTTTGATATTTATAAGAAGTTTCTCGTTAATCCCCAGTAATCCAACATATGATTCTGGATCAGTGGAAATATTTAGCGATACCAATGCTCCAGGAAGGACTTCTGGATGATCTGTAGTGATGTTGATCTAAATACATAAAATATTAAGAATTGTATCTTGTTTAAGTCACGTTTAACATTACGTGGTTTTTAAAAGCCCGCCTTACGTAGATTTCCTTAAGCCGTGAGTTAAATATTCCATTTTTGATATTGTGCACGAAAATTGTTACCTTTGGAACCATTGCAAACGTTACGGGTATGCTTAGTAGATGGTTGTTACTATTCTCAGAAACCTACGAATTCATGTTATAGACTTAAAATTGTCTCTACAATTGTACTCACATTGACACGTGCTGATTGTACAATGTCAACTTGTGACATCATTTCGTAAATAAAATATCCAATGGGTCCCTTTGACTTTACTCGAATAACAAGTTCTTTTCCAACCTCAGGCCTGAAATACGAAAAATCAAACAAAATCACAAAATCAAAGAATTGAAACAAGTGCTGCCATAAAAATAATCATAGTAATGATTGAAATATTGTACGACAAAAATATTCATGATTATCCATCTAAGGACCGTTATCTGAAACCATTCATAAACAATCTGGTGGGCCCATACCAGTGTGATTTTAGGCCGGGAAAGCTCACAATATATCAAATATTCACTCTACGGCAGATCTTGTGAAAGACGCGCAACTTTCAAATCGACACTTATCATCTCTTTATCGACTTCAAAGGCATATATGACAGTATGCATAGGGGCGCCATGTCTAGTTTTGACATCCCTGCCATATTGAGCAGGGAGAATCTCGCTTATCTCTTCGATTATGAATTAACCCAGACCTTACAATGTCAACAAAGCTTCTGAACAAGATAACGCGCTCTCATGTGCCTTTTTTTCATATCACCCGAAAGAGAATCACGCAAAACTCAGTCACAAGCTCTTTCGTAAGACTTACATATACAAGACTTTGATCATCCCCGTCCTGCCCTATGACGCAGAGGCTTAGACTTTATCGGAAGCAGATGAAGACGTACTTGACAATTCGAAAGATAGAGACTGTGTGGAATTTTCGGCCCGTTTTCATTGAAAAACCACGAACTGTACAGCGATATCAGTCTTGTCAGGCGTCTATGGACCCAAAGTCTGAAATGCCTGGGCCATTTTGGACAAACATACGCCACAGCCCCGAGATTTCAACAGAAATTATTTAAAAAATTCAAACCTTTTTACCGATTTTAATATGATCAATTTGGTTGATGTTGTATGTTTCATTGTGATTATTGAGGTGAGAAAACCGTGAACTATAGGGTCAGAGTCAATCACCCTTGTTAGGTAGGCTACGGTTTTCGAATATACAACCAAAAATGTCCACATTCAATTAAATTTCTTCTGTTGCGTGAATGCATATCCGGCTGATACTCGTGAAAAAAGCCTTAATGCGAGTTGATTCACGGTATTCGCTTGCATTCCCAAAGCCTAAATTTCTTACATTCTTCTGTTATTTCAAATCTGCACCCAAATAGACGTCTCTTTTGTTGTTTATGGTAGTAACCATATGTCGCAGTTTTTTATCCAGAATTCTTATTGACCTTAGCTGCAAACATGCTGATGTAGTATACCACCTTGATAAAAAAAAAAACGGAATAACCACCGTGTGGCGCTCCCATTATTTCGATTTGAATTCGGTTTTTTTTGTTAAGTTCGTACATCTATTGTTGATATTCCCTCTAAATCTAAGCGTCATAGCTTGACATTTGCAAAAGTTACGTAGCCAAGAGTACATCTACCTCTGTGTGTGTTGGCGATTTTTTTACAATTTTAGAAATGAATTTAAATTTGCAAGAACGAACTTGTATTAAGTTTTGCGTAAAAAACAGATTTAATGGTGCGCGAACGTTGGAAATGTTGGAAAAGTGTTTTGGCAACGATTCTCTAAAGAAAATGGTCGTTTATCAGTGGCACGAGCGGTTCAAAAGTGGTCGTGAGTCAATCGAAGATGATGAACGCAGTGGCAGACCATCGACATCGAAAACCGACGAAATCATTGATGACGTAAAAGAAATGTTGGTCAATAACCGCAAATTAATCAAGCGGAGGACTTGAACATTGCCTATGGATCCGTCCAAGATATTTTGGTTAATGATTTGGGTTTCCGCCAAAAGACCTCAATTTCATGCAAAAAAGAGGTCGTGTTGACGTCGCAAAAGAGATGATTTGCGAGGCTGAATCCGATCCCACATTCATCAAAAGGATCATTACTGGAGACGAGACGTGGGTTTATGAGTACGACACTCAATCCAGACATCAAGCAAGTGAATGGCGTTCACCAAATGAGCCGAGACCAAAAAAAACACGTCGTTTCCAATCAAAAAGTAAGGCAATGCTCATGGTTTTCATGGATTACAACGGTTTAGTACATCATGAATTTTTGCCAGAAGGCCAGACAGTAAACAAAGAGTATTACTAGAGCGTTATGAGACGTTTGCGTGCAGCAATTTGCCGAAAGAGAACAGAATTGTGGGCAGAAAACTCGTGGATTTTGCACCATTATTCGTAATTTTTTGACGATACCATCCAACAGCCACCGAATTCACCTGATGACTTCTGATGACCTGACTCATTGTGACTTCTTTCTGTTCAATCGAGTTTAAAAACCAGAAAATCAGTTTTAGCAGCCGAGAGGAAGTAATGGAAAAGTCGCAGAAAACATTGATGAACAAACCGAAAACCGAATATAAAAAATGTTTCGAGGATTGGATCAAGCGCTGGCATAAGTGTGTTGTAGTCAATGGGGATTACTTTGAAGGAGACAATATAGATTTAGATGAATAAGGTTGTATTTTTAATTTTCTGAATAAATTCCGGGAACAAGGTGGTAGTTCTTATAAGGCATCGTCGAATGTGGATGCAGCTGTTGATTTAGTCAGGTAAATTCATCAGCCGCACGTTCTCTCTCAAATATTCAATAATTTCTGACAGAATATTATACTAACAATTATTTCTTATGCTCCTCGTATGCTTTACTATGTTTTGGGAAGTCTAAGGTCCGACATAGCACATCTACAGGTTAACGCACGCTGTCCAGTGCATACTCTTAGCTAACAATACCTAACCACTACCAGATATAAACAGATCAACCAAAAGCTTAACACATTTTTGACCAAGCTAGTACAAACAACTGACTATTTCCTTGAACTTACCTCTCAGTCATCACCTCCAATTTCAGGCTTTCCACAGTGTTCCTCTTCACATAAACTGAATACGAACTGTAATTCAGATATGTTGCTCTTGCCTTAAACTCTAAAATGAATTCGGCCCTTGGTACTTCAAACTCAGCCACACAAACTCCAATCTCATTTAAATAAACCGTCTTTTCCAATGTCTGGTAGATTTCAGATGTTCGAAATTGATTATTAGAAACAACTTCAGTTACTGTATTAATTTCGAATTTGGTGGCCGTCACCGATATCGTAACCGGATTTGTGCTGTCTTGAATGGAATTGCCTTCCAGGTCTGTAACTGATACCTAGAAAAAAAAAATAAGTAAACGAATGTGGATATAAAAGCAAATGACTTACCGTAATCGGTAAAGAGTCAGTTGGGTCCAAAAAACCTGGTGCTTCGACTTTAATCTTTAAAGGCTGAAAGAATAGAACCAAATCAGTTGATGCACTCTGAGATTGTTGGGTTAGTTCATCTGTGACTAAAGCTGTGACTTTATACAAACAAACGTCACTGTGGTACGATGAGGAAACATTTTGTATGTTGAGGTCTTTGATGAAGTCAATGGTTATAGAAGCCTCGCCATTAAATTCTTTTGTCATGTTGATTGCGCTACATCCCAAGGCAGTCAGTTCAGACTTGAAATTTAAGACAAGATTACCTTTTACTGGCTGGTCATGAACGTAACTAAAACATATTGAAAAACAGAAGATTACATTAGATCGAGATTTCAACAGAATAGAAATGTTGTGTCCTAGCAATACTTTCCCCTTCTTCATTATATTAGTTCGATGAACACAGCTACCGAAATCTTGGTCAAAAATAACGCACAGCAGCAGGAAAACTATTCAAGAAGCAGTAGCATGTACCAGGAAATCAAAAGGTCACTTCGGTCAACTGATCATGTTCATTATTTGTGTGATAAAATATGCCGAATCATTTGGACGTTAGAAAGATTCAAGAAGGTGCTTTGGCCTTCCAATTTTAGTAGATTAACAGAAATAAAGATTATCGAAGGAAGCAACCAGAAAATGTAGAGACAAATTATCATAGGTATTGACTCGTCGGATTTTTGGCAATTGGAGTGATGAGATTTCGTCCTTTATTACAGGCAAATAGTGAAAGGCAACAACTTTTTATCTTAATGCTCTCATTGAGTACAAAATGAATTGCCTTGCGCCCACGTATGTTATAAAAACCAAACTCATCTTAGCTTTGGAAATGCCAAGAAAAAAGTTGTTTTGCCCAAGAAAGCAAGACACAAAAATACATATAAATTTCCTGACACTGGGCTGAGCATTTACAACATTACATTGTGGCTTGTCAATGATCTGATCGCCACTTATCAGTGCGGTTTTAGGTTAGGTAAGCCCACAATCATAAGGCTCACAAACCTATACGGAAAGATAACAAAAATATAACGAAACAACTAATAGATGGATCGGACTTACGGTGCTGAGATTCTATTCATCTGACCAGATCTGATAAATGTGTTGCTGCATGCTCTCCGCAAAGTCATTTCCAGCCACTTTGAATACCTCGGCCGATAAGCCGTCAGGTCTTGATGCTTTGTTGAACTTAAGTTTTAAGATATCGCTATCCTTGCTTTGTTTTGGTTAGGTGGATGGAAGTTTTGGATATCATCGTTTAAGTTGAATGGTCTATTCTGCCTGATGGCAGGATGTTGTCCTTTTTCTGCAGAAAAAATTTTTCCATATTCTCAGCACCGACTGTGACTCCACTACTAAGTTTTGTTCTTCATTTCTACATGTTTTCGTATGCATTTACTTGCTTTGACACATTCTTTTTAGCCGTTTCTAAGACTCCCATACCTTATTCCTGGAATACAACCTCTCAAAATCTCCAATTGCGAATTTCTCGTATTAATTTTGATTCTTCTGGAAAAGTCAATGTTCTTCCCGTTTCGTCTGGAAGGAACGACTCTCATCCTTCGTGGCAGCACCACTTTGTATGGTTCCTGTTTAGCTGCATATGCTTGCCGACATTCTTTATCAAACCAGGGATTTCATGATTGTGATCGGGTAAAATTAACCATATCAGTTGCGGCATCTCTGATGGCATATTGGCAGCGATGCTACTTGTCTTCTGTACTTGATGCTAGCGGCATAGAAGTTGTTGAGTAGATTTCGTTATAGGCATTCGTCTAAGATTTTCGTAGTCTCCTGCGATTGCAGCTTTTTTACGTTATACCATCTCACAGTAGTTCTTTGTTGTGGCGCTTGGGAAATCCTCATTCGTTACTTGGCTGCAACGAAATATGATATTAATCCGAGTTAATGTGGATTGCCCAGAACTTTCGGACGTCCAGAATCTTAGAGGCATGCCTTACGGTAATCCGGAGACCACCATGTCCATTTGTGTATAACTAAGAAGAAAAAACCATGTACTTGCTATAGTAATATTTCGTCTCTTCGCAAAGATAATAATCCTAAGTCCGTTACTAGACATGGTGTCGTATAGGTTATGCTTATCAATTGTCCCAGCAAAGATATCTATCTTTCTTGTCGAGGAGCTCG
Organism: Volucella inanis; assembly: GCA_907269105.1. NCBI lineage: Eukaryota > Metazoa > Arthropoda > Insecta > Diptera > Syrphidae > Volucella > Volucella inanis. Next base: position 22,327,990 of record OU026157.1, read on the forward strand.
TAGGAAAGTTCTTTAATGGCGTTGTCCTTGACTTCCGTAGGTGCATGGGCGCATATTAAGCATATTAAGTTAGTGAACTTGGCTTGATGCAGATTGTCATAAAACGTTCGCTCACGTGACTGAAGCTCAAGAGTTCTTGCCTAAGTATACTGCATATGGCAAATCCGCTCACCGCATAGTTTCTTTTCCATAAAGCAATCACCATAGTCTAACATATATCACAGTTTTTCATCCTCCTTATGGCAATATCTGCGTGAAAGGCGTCAAGGGCCTCTGCTATTTATTCGAATGTAAGTGACCTGTTAAGGGTTCGAACATTCCACGAGCAAATTCGATGGTCATTGTCCTTTATACGTTTCCTCGGGTCGTCAACAGTGTGTCAATTTTGATCTAAAGCTATTAGTTGGTTAGTCACATATTTTAATCTCTTTCATATGGGGTTGTAAGCCCTTTGACAGCGTAGGCCTGTATAACGCTACTGATATGACATGCCTTTACATGGCAGTTACCGGAGAATACCACTGGGAGGTAAGGCAAGGTCTTCACTACAAACTTGATTGTTGCGCTAAAGCACTCAGCAGTATCACGATCAATCGTCACGCAAGTTTCTGGAAGTAATAAAAACAATATCTAACCTTTAGTATAACGAGACTACGGGACCTGTTGAGCATCCTAAAAAAGCAGCTTACCATGAAGTCTCACCATGTTTTTTCCGTTCCTCAAGAAAGGATATCCCTAATCTGCCCGGAACTTGGTCTTGTCTGCCGTATTGTGCGAACGACTGGGACCATTGAAATATCAGCTATCTGATTAGCTCCTATCAGTCCGGTTTCAGGGTTGAAAACTCCGAAATTGGCCAAACATTCACAGAGTAACAGATTTTAGAAAAAATCAAAGAAACACCCAAACGTATTTTAAATCCGCTTATGAAGGATCTTTAGAGCCGAGCTATACAAAGATATTACTAATCAATCTAAGCATTCCTACCAAACTTGCTTCTTGAAGTTTGGGAGCAATATCACCGAGACTTGTGATGTCAAATAAGGAATCACCAAAAAGATGTGCTTTCCTGTGACAATAAAACGAATCGGGCGGAACTCCACGTTATAGATTTTAACTTTAAAGTTGTTAAGAATACCTTCTACCGCGTCTGCGCTTCTATCATCAGAAAACAAATGACGAGTTACGCTTTTTTCAAATAAGTACGAAAGGCGAATGAGGAATTCCATGGTCGTTTAAAGCGACGGATTCATAATGTTTTTTTTTTTTTTGGTCCCATTTACATTATTAAATGTTAGGGGAGAAGAATTAAACAAACCCTATGATTTCGACTTGATCCGAAAAATGAGCATCAGTCGCCTTAAATAGGGAGGACATGAACGGCAAATTGACACAACAGAACGAGCAAAGGTAGCGTTTACTATAGAGACCTATTTGTGGAGGTCATGTTAAATAAAATTCAGGCAAACAAGCAAGACTTACTTATTATGCACTACAGAAATCTTTGCTTATAAAGAGTGAGAGACAATTTAAATTTTCTATTCAACTATAATAACTGATAAAAACTACCAAACTTTAAACTTTAAACTCGTTACCGTAACTATCACACAATTGGTTACATATTTTAGATATTCAGATCGGACTTGTGAGTAATTCAGATATCACATTTCAGCAAAGTAGATCCCTAACTCAATTTCCATGTCTTAACTGCTATTCAATTACCTAGATTTGACTTTGATGTCCATCTTGCCCTTAATGACAGCAACATTATTTTTTGCATTTATTTCAACTGAAAACTTCGGCAACACGTATCTAGCAACTTCGAAATATTCTTCTCTTAAAATTTCACCACCGACATTGACTTCGATACACCACTGACCCAATACCGGATGCTCTGACAATTGTAAATGTCCCTTAAAAACGCCTTTCAACAGTTTGATACCAGCAAACTTTCGAATTAAATTTGTTTGACCATCCTACAAAAAATTTGGAATGTCAATGTGTCAATTGAGTTTTCGATTTCCTGCTTACATAGATAAGCACATCAATGACGTCATCCAACTTGACCGGTCTTATCAATCGATCAAGGAAGAGTGCACGAAACTGCATCCTATCTCCCGCTTTATATTTGCTCTTATCAGTTTGTATATAGACGGTGTATTGGCGTTCCTCTATATTGACTCTGCTAAAGTCTTTACTTATAATACCACGATATCCATTCACTTGCAAGGAACCGTAGCCATAGAATAAATTTGGCAGCTGTATCTTTAACAATTTAGTAGTCATTGGCTCAACTTCAATCGACGTATTTGCAATGACTTCGTAGTTTCCATTTAAAATTATGCGAAACGAGCAAGATTTGAAAAAGTTATCCACGGACACGGCAACGTGGTACTCTGATTTTGATCGAAATGTTCCAGGTGCTACAATCGTATAGTAGCTGAAATGGAAAATGAAAATTAAGAGAATTTTATGTAAAAGTGAAAGGTTTGAACACTTACCCCAAAGATTGCAAGACCCGAAATAGTGAGCAAATGATAAAGAATGCAAAAAGCATTTTCGCTCAGTATGCAGTCTTAACCGCAGCACTCTACACGAACTACTGGCGCAGTTTAGAAGCAAGTAAGCTGAGCTTTGGTAGCATAAATACACTGTTCTGCCGTCATCGTTCATACTTAGTTGATTACATTTGAAGTAATTATGACGTTTCGCTGATAATAAAGTCTTAAGTCGGATGCACACGTAGAAGGAAACTCCCAGCAGCTCGAAACAGCAACTTGAATAGTTGGTGATGCTTAAACTCAACCTGACTGGCTAAAACGTGTGAGAGCACTGCCTTTATCATTCATTTAACCCTTTTAACTTTGTACGTTGTTAGCTTGTATACGATTTCGTTTATTTCAAAAAATTGTTACATCCATTGCATGGCTAACTTGACAGAATACCGAGGAAATGTTGGTAAGAAATTTGACGTAAAATTACTGTCATGTCAAGGGGCTGCTAAAGGTCTTTCTGTTGAAGTCTCTAAAAGCATTTTGAAATACTCCATCTATAGTGCAAGTATTCATCAGAACACTACAACTAAATCCCTGGTTTGGCAAAGAATATCTGAAGCGAATGTAGCTGAATTACAAGGCGCCGCTCCAAAGAAGGTCGACAGCTGCCTTGGAATACTTAAACAGTATGGGGTAACACCATTAGGAAAGGATATAGGAGACATCGGCATCTCTAAAATAACTACTTGGATGTGCCCAGATGACAGTATGTTCGGTGAACGGAATGCGAGCAAAATCTGCAAAAGATTGTTTTGCAAAGACATACATAACTAAAGTGAGCTTTCGATTTAAAGAAGAAAAAAAAAATGTTTAGGATGTTCTTTAAAGAGTTTGGTATCTGGTTGAGTACAATTGGGACTCAGTGCTGTAGTTGTCTTCTACCGTACGTATTGTGATCATCGGAGCTTGTAACATTCTTGTATGTTGCTGATATTCTATCGTCTTTGAAACGGGTGTCATCAGTTAAGAGCTAGTGTCATCCGAAATATATTTTGGACACCTAGCACCTTAAAAATTTTGTGTTTTATGGCATGCTAGTATGCCGTATCTCAGTTTGGACTCCACAAGGGCGCAATACACTTGATTTTGTATCTTAAACGTGGAGAAGTATCCAAGGTACACCACGGCGTAAAGAGCTTGTCTAAGGTTTCAGCGAAGTTTCTCTGTCTGCACATCCCATTAAAGATGGCTGTTGATAATTATAAGTACTTATAGGTCTCGACTACTTCGAGTTCCTGGTTTGGAAGGACTCTTTGACTCTTTGGTCCTAGGATGTATATCATTTTCGTCTTCTCCGCATTTAAAATCAGGCCATTATCATAAAACCAATTTTTTATACCAGTGGCAGGACATCTATACCTGACGAATATCGCTGTATCGTCCGCGAACGCAAACGGTATACTATATGTAAGTACGAGTATATGCACCAACTCGTTCGTTAAGATTATAAATAGCAGCGGTCCTAGCTTTGATCTTTTAAGAGCTCTAAAGGGGCTGGTAGTTTCTTCACGGAAAGCATTTTACGGTACTATGGGAACGTTCGAGACACTATTTCATCTATAAATAGGTCCTTATCAGTGTAGTTTCCGATTTTCTAAGTCCAGAATCAATGAGATATTTATCTCTGTGCGAATCTTGGAAGAACCCTGGAACTTCAAACCTTGTTTACAGGTCACAGAAATTATTGAGACGAGCTATATGGAGCCATGCCAAATTTTGGCATCCCTTTCAAATTCATCCGTCAGTGTAGGAAGCAGTTGAATACGCTCGCTGTCTCATAAAATTGAGGCATTTAATGTTCCCTCTTCGGGTTATTACTAGAAAAAGCTTAAATAAATCGAAAAAACATAAATAAACACAATTCTGGCTAAGCTTTCACAGTGATAAATTCATTGCAAGTTTAAAGAAATCTGTATGTCACAGCAGTGTGTTCGTATTACGACAAACATGTTGAATTACATGGGGAATTCACAATGAAGGAATGCAGCTAATTATCGCGAATCGATGAATACTAAAAAATTTTAGACTACATGGGCACTCGTAGGAATTTGGAATTTTTCGTTGCCAAAAGTGTTTTCTTCTTTTAAAACCGTTGAAACTTATTGAGGTCACTTTTAAAATATAAGGGGCTTACAGTACAGTACTACGTAGAATTAAACTCATATATTGCGGTTTTTTTTTTTAAAATTTGAACGTTTATTTAAGAAAAACATGTACAATAGTATTATTCAAAGTATTACCCATCTGAAGCTATGACTTTTTCCCATCTTTCTGGCAATTTGTGGATCCCATCCCAAAAGAACTGCGCCGGCTTCTCAGCCAAGAATGAATCAAGCCAATTTTTGATATTCTGCTATGATGTGAACCGTATTTCAGTGAGGGCGTTCTGCATCGACCGGAACAAATGGTAGTCAGAAGGGGCAAGGTCTGCGCTATAAGGCGGGTGGGGTAAGACTTCCCATCCACTGTTTTCCAAATAGTTCTTAACCGGAACAGCAACGTGGGGCCGAGCGTTGTAATGATGGATAATTATTGCCTCGTGTCTGGTCGCATATTCCGGACGTTTTTCGTCTACTGCTCTCTTTAAACGGATTAATTGTCTTCGGTAGCGTTGTCCATTGATGGTTTCACCCGGTTTTAGCAGCTCATAATACAGCACACCCATCTGATCTCACCAAAAACAGAGCATTACCTTGGCGCCATGGATATTCGGCTTTGCCGTTCACATCTGATTTTTTGCGCTTGGGGTTATCGTAATAGATCCATTTTTCATCACCGGTAACAATCCGATGCAAAAATGACTTCCATTTGTGGCGTTTCAGCAGCATTTCGGACATGCAAGTTGCCTTTCGACGTCTCTCGGCTTGAGTTCATGTGGAACCCAATTTCCTTGCTTTTGAATATATCCAGCTGCCTTTAAACGTTTTGAAATGGCTGCTTGAGTGACAGCCAAAGATTTTGCGAGCTCTTCTTGTGTTTGGCAACAATATTCATAGAGTTCTTCATCTTCAAACTTTTTTGGTTGCCCAGGACGTTCATCGTCTTCCAAGCCAAAATCACCACTTTTAAATCGTGCAAACCACTTTGGTACGTTCGCTCAGCTAGCGCATGTTCACCATAAACTTTCACCAAAATACGATGACTTTCGGCAGCAGTTTTCTTTATGTTAAAGTAATGAAGAAGAACTCCCCGCAAAAACACTTTTTCAGGCACAAAGTTCGACATATTTGACTGAAAAAAAAATTATTGTTGTCTACGCTTCAAATGAATGACATATACGGAAATGACGTACAATGACAGTAGCTTTCCAACGCATGTTCCAATAGAATAATAACAACAGAATAATACAAGTTACGCCATCTCTTAGCACGAATTAAGTTATAGACCCAATATCATAGAAGAACTGATTTGACGCTGAATGAAAATACAAGCTCTGTCTTAATGATGTAGCCCTGTGGTATTCCACTTTCAATTTAAAGTGGATCCAGAAACTTTCTAGTATTGTTTAGAACACGCCACTTTACACATACGTTCATACCTTTATTACAACGCTAATTTTGTTTAAAGTAGCCACACTCTTTGTTTTCCACATCAAAAGCTATCTCGAAGCCAATAAAATCCGCATTCAACTCGCCGAAGGCTTAAAGTGCATGTCTTCATTTCACTCTATGGAAAAACCTTGAATTAAATACTTAGCTCTGCCACTTATCCTAGCTAAAAATTGATAAAATAAGCTTCGAAACTCTCACTTAACATATAAAGGGTGTTCCAGAGAATGTATTGACATACCACCTTGATCAAAAAGAATTTATTCAAAAAACTAAAGATGCAGGTTTATTCATCTAAATTCATATTATCCCCTTTAAAGTAATCCCCATAGACTGCAACACACTGATGCCAGCTTTTGATCCAACCCCCGAAACATTTTTTATATTCGGTTTTCGGTTTGTCCATCAGTGCTTCTTGCGACTTTTCCATTACTTTCTTTCGACTGCTGAAACGCGTTCCTCGATTAAACAGAAAAAAGTCACAGGGAGCCAAATAAGGTGAATTCGGCGGCTGTTGGATGGTATTTGTTGCATTTTTCGTCCAAAAATTACGAATAATGATAGCACTGTGTAACGGTGCGTTATCAATTCGGCGAATTGCTTCACGCAAACGTCTCATAACGCCCAAATAATACTCTTCGTTTACAGTCTGGCCTTCTGGCAAAAACTCATATTGCACCGTTGTAATCCATGAAAACCGTGAGCATTGCCTTCTTTTTTGATTGAAAACGACGTGGTTTTTTTGGTCTCGGCTCATTTGGTGAATGCCATTCACTTGCCTGATGTCTGGATTGCGTGTCGTACTCATAAGTCCACGTCTCGTCTCCAGTAATAATCCTTTTGATGAATTTGGGATCGGATTCAGCCTCGCAAATCATCTCTTTTGCGACATCGACAAGGTCTCTTTTTTGCATAAAATTGAGGTCTTTTGGCGAAAACCCAAATCATTAACTAAAATGTCTTAGACGGATCCATTGACAATGTTCAAGTCCTCCGCTATCTCTCTGATGGTTAATTTGCGGATATTGACCAACATTTCTTTTACTTCATCATGCATGATTTCATCATGCCACTGCGTTCATCATCTTCGATAAAATTGTAAAAAAAATCGCCAATACACACAAGCATAGATGTACACTTGGCTACATAACTTTTGAAAATGTCAAGCTAAGGTGCTAAGATGTCAAGAGGGAATGTCAAGAACAGATGTACCAACTTAACAAAAAAAACAGAACTCAAATTGGAACAATGGGAATGTCACCGGGAACATTTTGATCAAGGTGGTAGGTACTCGTACGTAGAAAAAAAAAATCGTATTGGTAACGGGGGGCTCTGTTTTACCTTCTATTGAAAATAACAATACCCGCGATAACAAACTGGGTGTCGTTGAACTCATCATTATGAGTACTCTAATTGTTTTAGACAAAATATTGCCCGTAAGTTAATGTGTCAAAAGTTATTGAAAGTGAAAGTGAAAGAAAAGTGTTTTTTTTTTTGCGAACTTACAATTTTGATTTTGTTCTAATTTTTTTCAGTCACTAATCCCCTCTTCTTACAACTTTGCATCGTGTACCTAGTGCTCGTATTTACAAACAAATAAAAATGGCAGTTAATTTCATCATCAAGTTAGCAGTTTTCAAGATGCGACCCAACTTATTTAAATTATGAAACTCAAAAATTACGATAGCCCTATAAAATTAATTAGTGCTTAGAATTTTTTTCCCGTAAAATATGTGCAGCGTTATTCCAGCAAGAGCGTGGCCTTGAGCTCGTCTAAAATGGTTAAATTGTCAGCGTAGACTAAAAGCTTGACGTAGCCCCAGAGAAAATAACCGAATGGTGTCAAATAGCATGATCGTGGTGGCCAGTTTATGAACATTCGCCGTGAGATGACCAAGTCACCAGATTTCTCCTGCACAGCATCGACAGTTGCGTCGCTTGTAAGTTGGTTCTTGTTGGAACTGCAGCTCGAACATATCGATGTTGTCGAGCTTTGACCACAGAAAGTCGGTTAACATCGCTCTACACTTGTGACCATTAACGGCAACGGTTTCTCATTCCTCATTTAGAAAGAAATAAAGTCCGATGATGCCGCCATGCTATAAACCGCTACAAACAGGCAATTTCTGTAGATACATTGATACTTGGCCGAACACTTGTGAAATGTGATCGCTCCAGTAACGATAATTTTGCTTGTTGGCATAGCCGCTAAGCCAAAAATAGACCTCGTCCGAAAAGATGATTTCCTGGCCAAAATCTGGATTTCTGGCCAACATTTCAAGCGCCCAATTAGCGAACTCAAGGCGTTTTCTATGGCGATACCCAATTCAGCTGGTCGGCACCGAATCGACATTTCTGGGTCTCCTTCGATACTGTAAGCTAAGACGGCTGTGTTTTCTTCATTTCGCATCAATTTCTGTCTGGTTGGTGACTTAAGATCCGTTTGGAACATGGAACGTTGTGAAACGTTTCCACAGTTCGACGAAATGCCTGCACACTGATGCACCATGATGATGACCGACCTCTCGACGAAATTCACGTTGTGTATTTACAACTAAGGTGGAATTTTGATGTTTTTTAATAATTTCCGCACGTGGAAAATGAAATGGCAAAGCTTACTGAATATTTTAACTGTAATGCTACGAAATGTCTAGGTTTCCTCAAGCGATGTGAGGCATATTTCACCCACTTTGACCTGGCCACAATATACTCGTATAAGGCGTTTATCCACCCAAACTTGAAGTACAATGCTCACATTGTACATATAATAGAATACTCGTACGTCTTCCGCAACAACTTTAAATCATATTTAGTATACAGGACTGAGGTGGGATCATTTATTTACCATATAATTTATCTGATATTTACCTAAGTCAGTTTGTGTAAAATCAACAACTTTATGTTCATAAGTGCTTCTGTTGGACAACTAAATGTCTTGAGAACCATTAAAAGATATTCTGTTTGTCGAAACCTATCGTATCGACACATAGTCTTTCTTTCGTGCAAATTACAGTCTGTACAAAAACATATACGCGATCGGAACCTGCTCCTTTCCATATTAGTAGAAAATTAAATCTTTTAGATCAAAAGAATTCATAAAAAAATTCATAGAAGAGGAAGAATTTAAGAAGTGAATAATTGTGAATTATGAAACTAAAATAACCGTGACTTCAAAATAATTTATACGAAGTTGGTCTTTCTTGAATAAATTAATTTCTGAAATTTTCATCTAATAGTTGGCACAGAAGTTGTAAACCTGTTTTCTAAAGATAACTAACCTGGCGTATATTTTGCAATCAATATGGTATCAAAACAACCCACTTCCTTGTGGAACTGGTACAAAGTATGAAGCAAAGCCTTCTCCCCAAACTGAGGTTGCTAAATGCACCAAGTTAATCGTATAGATATGTTTGTATGTAGTTTATAGACTCGTTGCATATTTCTATGAAATTCAATCTGTGGTATGTTATGTGATAGCTTCCTATTTTTTCTTTTTCTTTTAATTAGCACATGGCTTAGTTTTTTACTATTCGTTTTCAAAAATTTGCTTATATTTACTTATGCAGGAATATCAACCTCAGTAGTATAATTCTATCTGGTTCACAGTCGTGGATGGAAAAACAACTTCTGCAGACTGTTAAGCGACCAAATTGACCCAAATTTTGTATCCAGACCTCAGTAGTATAATTCTATCTGCTTCACAGTCGTAGATGGAAAAACAACTTCTGCACACTGTTAAGCGACCAAATTGACCCAAATTTTGTATCCAGACAATAAAAAAATCATTTAACTTTTGTTATTGTGGAAAAAATGGATTCATAGCAATTTCGTGTGTTGATTTATCATTGCTTTTTAATGGGAAAAATGCAGCCGATGCAAAGAAATGGCTTGATAAGTGTTACCCGGACTCTGCACCAGCCGAACGAACCATTCGCAAGTGGATTGAAAGATTTAAAAGTGGTCATACAAGTACCGAAGATAATGCACGCAGTGGACGTCCAAAAGAGGCTGTTTCAGATGAAAACATCAAAAAAGTCCACAAAATGATTACGAATGACCGTAAAGTGAAGTTGATCGACATAGCTGAGGCTCTGAAGATATCAAAAGAACGTGTTGTATATATCATACACGAATATTTGGACATGCGAAAGCTTTGTTCAAAGTGGGTGCCGCGTTTGCTCACAGTCGACCAAAAACAACAACGTGTTGGTGATTCAGAGGAGTGTTTATAGCTGTTCAACCGCGATAAAGCCGAATTTTTGCGTCGGTATGTGACAATGGATGAAACTTGTCTCCATTACTTCACACCAGAGTCAAGTCAGCAGTCATCTGAGCGACGATCAGGCGACGAACCCCGTCCAAAACGACCAACAACTCAACAGTAGGCTGGCAAGGTCATGGCATCCGTATTTTGTGATACATATGGAATAATTTTCATCGACTATCTCCAAAAGGGGCAGACTATCAACAGCGACTATTACATTGCATTGTTGGAGCGTTTGAAGGACGAAATCGCAGAAAAACGGCCGCATTTGAAGAAAAAGAAAGTGCTGTTTCATCAAGACAATGCACTGTGTCACAAGTCGGTGAAAACGATGGCAAAATTGAATGAATTCGGCTACGAATTGCTTCCCCAGCCACCGTATTCTCCAGATTTGGCCCCCAGCGACTATTTCCTGCTCGTAGACCTCAAAAAAATGCTCGCCGGAAAGAGATTTAAGACCGATGAAGAAGTAATCGCCGAAACAGAGGCCTATTTTGAGGCTAAACCGAAATCGTACAACAAAACTTGTATAGAAATCGTTTCAATCAGTGTATCGCCCTCGAAGGTAACTATATTGATAAATAAAGTTGAATTTTGCAAAAATTTTGTGTTTTACTATAAAACGGCACTGACTTTTCAGTCCATGTGTTACATGTCGATCTATTTAGGCAGAGGAAGATGAATTTCTAGAGAACTTACGTTAACTTTCTAAGAGTTTGTTAGAGGAAAGTTTGTTGTTGCCAAGATACCGAAACATTCTAATCAAATTCAACTTTAACTACAGTTGCAAGAGACTCCCAATGCCTTTTCCGATGATTAAATTTCCATAAACAAACGTGTCAAAACTTTAAAATCTGAAATTCCACGGCCGGTGCTGAGAACTGAGAAAAATTATTTCTGCACCATTTAATCTTCACGATGACAAGCAACAATTCTGTCCACCAGCCCAAGATGAAGTAAAGACATCATCCTCCAAGCTCGATTCTAACCTGATGGCTTAACTGCCATCTGATTAGCTGTTTCAAGTAGCAGGTGATGATTGGATACGGAGCATACATCAAGTCATCTCCAAAAGCTGGGTCTACAAAAATATTCCAAGCAAATCAAACCTCAGATTTGTTTGTTCGGTCCAGAACCGCGCCGCATATAAAATTTTAGAAAAGTCCAGCATTCGCCGAAAAATATTTAACGTAAATTTCGTCGTGAGAGGTCGATCGTCATCATGGCAAAACAGTGGAAAAACATGAGCGCGAGCACACTTTTTTAGTCACCAACCAGATAGAGATTGGTGCGAAATGAAGAAAACATAGCCGCCGTAGATTCCAGTATCGAAGAAGATCAATAAATGTCGATTCGGCGCCGATCAACTGAATTGGGCATCGCCAGAGAGACAACCCGACCTATTTTCCCGGTTGAATTTGGCCTACATCCGTACTAACGCAAGAATTAAAGACGGATGACCACAGACAAGGCCGTGAGTTCACTAATTGAGTTCTGAAAATGTTAGCCGGAGATCTGGATTTTGGGCAAAAAATCATCTTCTTGCACGAGGCCCATTTTTGGCTCAGCGGCTATCTCAACAAGCAAAATTGCTATTATCGGACCGAACACAATCCACAAGTGTTCGGCAAAGTATCAATGTATCTACAGAAACTAACTATTTGTAGCAGTTTATGGCATGGCGGCATCATCGAAACGTATTTCTTTCAAAATGAGCAAGGAGACACCATTACCGTCAATGGTCACAGGTGTAGAGCGATGCTAACCGACATTCTGTTAACAAAATCGATGTATCCGAGCTGTAGTTTTAACAATATGGCGCTACATGATATACAAGCGACGCAGCGCTCGAATTTGTGAAGGATTTGACATCACTGAGTCATTTTCTTTGGAGCAACGTCAAGTCCTTAGTCTACGCTAACAAGCCAACCACTTTGAACGAGCTCGAGACCAACATTCGACACGCTATTGCCGGAACAACGGCGTTCATATTTGACCAAGTCATTAAAAATTGAACAGACCGCTTGAAGCACTGCCAAAGCCAGAATCAATTCTATATCTCACACTTTTGCTGTTTAATTTAAATTTTTTCTCCTATTGTTCTTATCCGGTCACCCTACATTTACTATATAGGCCCATGTATTCTGAAATTAAAAACGCATGCTGTTCTAAGTAAGTTCATCGTAAGTCAAGATAACATCCTGTGGAAAGCTTTGTTTGGCTGTGACTGATGTCTGATCACTTCAGGAGGTAGAGGCAGAACTTCTAGTGTTAACTATGGATATTGAAAGGAGCGCAACGAAATTGTATACAGGGTGTTCCGGACAGTGTGTTGAAAATTTTTAGCGGAGTTTCCTTGGCATATTTTAAGAAAAAAATCATTTTAGTCAGAAATACATCCTCTCTAAGACACAGAGGTTTTAAGCAAAGTCTTACACTGTCTTGTTTTGATTTTCATTGAAAATAATATCTTTGAAATTGCATCTATGGTAACAAATGGTATATATTAAACAAACCCACATTTTGTAGCTTTGAAACCACCAGTATTTGCAAATAAAATAAAAGGTAAGCTCATCTCATCTGAAGTCGGTAGTTTTCAAGACACGATCCAACTTATTGAGACACTATACTCAAAATTGTTAATTACACATTTTAATTTAATTTTTATTCTTTCGACCAATGTTGTTATTTCTGATGAGTAGATAATGTCCTTCAGTCGTTCTCATGTATAAAAGTTCGAAGACGTTGGAGGCCATAAAATGGGTACATCCTAACCTATCCACGAATTTTCATACACACGATCTAACCACTTTCTAACTACATGGCCATACTATGCGGTGGTGCCAGCATGTGCCACACAATGGCTGTTCTTTGCTGCAGTCGTATATCATCCAACATATTAGGTAATGTGTTTCTCAAAAATTCCAAATAGAGATTCGAATCATTGGAGGAAGCCGATGATACTCATTTTCTTAAAATGGGCGACCGAAATTTAGGAAGAAAAAGAAAAGAAAGCTACCGACGCACATTGGTCTTAAATGTTTGCAAGTTATAACGACTGGGAAATAGAGAGCTCTGCAAGTCGTTCCATAAGCGAGCGAGGCTTGAATATATACTGATGAGCATTAATAGCAAGACGGGTGTTACGGTTAAAGGTTGAAGAGACAGAATGCTGCTGGCGATTCCAATGGAGCAATGGTGGTGGAAATAGCGATAAAACTAAGTGAGACAGGAGGTATTAAATTATATATTTATATTAGTGATTCCATCCCTGGAGAATTGGGACTCATCAGTCCATAGAATCTGGCCTATAAAGTTATCTTCCGCAAAGTGCCTTTCCAGAATTCCAAACGCTTTCCTGAGTCCCCAGGTTGTAGCTCCTGTACTGGTATACGATGGAATGCTTCATTTTCCTTCAACGGTTAAAGATGGTGTCGGTAGACGGTGGACTTTTTTTATTGTTGTTTTGCGAGAGGTGTTGCATACTTTTAGGTTACTACTTATTGGAGTTTGCAAAACTACTATCAAAGACATGGACCGCTTGTCCGTCTTAAGCTTTTGTTTCAATGGCCTTTTGGGGCAAAGGATGGCATTTATGGTGTCAATCGCATCGCTACACAAAATTTTGTGGTAAAAAGAAAGATCAAGAGCTATCTTGTTTGCGGATCATCCACCGAATGTACGACTCACACAATGGCCATCTGGACTCAGTTCTTACAGGAGTAAGATCTCATATGCTCGTAAATCCAGATCTTTCCGCAGAACTTTCTCTTAAATGGATGGATACAACTTAAATCGCAAGAAGACGAACGACTACGCATGATTATAGAATTAATATACTTTGTCAAATTAACGATTACGTCAACCATAAAGTGGATGTAACGCACGGTATTTTCGATAGCTTATCAGTCGTCACCTGTAAATGAAATCATCCTTTCATCAGTTCAAAAAACAAACATCTGACAATAAAAAAAACTCCTACTATTTGCTACCTCAACTTTTGATCGTTTTAGAAAACTGCTAACGTTTATTTGGATGCAGATTCGCCGTTAGGAAAGTCTTAAACTTCAGGAATGCAAGCAACAACGACTCGCATGAAAGGTAAATTCGCCACCATAAGCCTTATAAACACTGACAGAGGAGAAGAAGGATCTTACCCAAGGCTTTTACTATGATCTCCACGACAAAACCTACAAGCAACAGTGAAAATTGTCCTCGGTGATTCTACCATAATACCAAACTAGGCAAGCAGTGTATCTTTGGTAATATGATCGGAAAGTATAATCTTCACGATATTTCCCCCTAAAGTGCGGGCAATCTTATTCATTATATGGCGGGGTAACTCACGTTTTCTTCATCTTAATATTCATCAAGGGATCTGGGTGATGCCTGTTCAACTAACCATATACCAAATTGATCATTGCAACGTACGAAAGGCACTACTCCAGTGATTGATGTCCTAACGTTCCGAGCATATAACCCCGATTCGGATCATAATATTGTTATAGCCAAGATACTAATGCGGATATCTTCAACGCCAGTACACCATTGTGAGGAAGTTCAACGTCCGATCGAGTTTCAGTAAACCTCTCAAGAAGTGCGATGCCACCAGCAGCGAAAGAAAAATCAGAGTGGTTGCCTCTAATCAACTGATTTTCAGCCCCCTCGAACAAATAAATCGCTTATTCGATTACGAATATAGACAGGGAAACTTGAAAAAAACAACAAGCGGGCCTAAAAGAAGGGAAGAACAAACTCTCCTCTCTATACTCTCCACAGATAAAAGAAGAAACAGCACTAACAACTTCATATCGAGAACTTGGTAAAGAATGAAGTTCAAAAGATTTACCAAAAAATAAAAATTACAGCCAAAGCTGTAAACCCCGAACAGATGCCTTCAAAAATAAAAAAGGAAACCTCATAGTGCTATTATAATTGATGCTGAAAATCTGGAAAGATTATTTCCGCAGATTATTAAACGGTGATGACGAACAACATCCTAGCGTCAGGCAGAATATACCATTCAACATGGTCAAAGATAGACAATATTTCCGTGCACCCGACCAAGATGAAGTTAGGACAGCCATTTCTTAACTCAAGTCAATAAAGCTGCTGGACCCGATGGCTTAATTACTGAGCAACAGGTGATAATTGAATACGGAGCAAACATCAACTCATCTCCAAATCCTGGGTAAAATAAAGTATTCCCGACGAATGGAACCTCAGCATTGCTTTTCCAAACTCAAAGAAATAACATTCCCTCATATAAAATCCTTTGTCAACAGTCTGACCAACCCCTATCAGTTAATTTTGGGCCACAAAAGTCCAACTTCAAATTAATCTACTACGACATATTGAGGAGTTCCAAGTCGGTACACATTAACGGCCGTGTATGACGGCATCTAAAGGATGTCTAGGTTTGGCATACCTGCCAAGCTCATTCGACTATTCACGATGACGATAATGAAAAATCCGAGACCTGAGATTGAGAAAAGCACTTATGCAAGACGTGACTTGTCATGTGAATTTTTCGTAAGTCAACTCCAGAGGCTTTTAAAATTCTCTTCAGTTACTCATATACGCAAATGACTTTGACATAATGGGCAATGCAATGTGACTTGTCAATGGAGCGTATGTGACTATTGAAGCAAAAGCGGCAAAGATGGCAAAGCCCATCAGCGAAGAAAAAAGACTACTTGTTGTGAATAAAATGAGACACATTACATCGACGCTTAGGATAAAACCTCGAAGCTTGGACACTAAAGAAAGTGGACCGAAATGTTGTCGGGCGTTTCGTGAGAAAAGTATTTCAGGTAATTTTCGTTCCCGTTTGTATCAATCGAAAATGGACGAGATGGTTTAAGAAAATGGATCAGGAATCATAAGCACCACCTTTCCGATTCGACTTTATCTCCAAGGTTTCTACTTCGAACACAGATTTAACATCTCACCGATAAGGTTTTCTCGAATTCAAAAAGTCGTATTTCCATCTATTTACTATGTTAATTTGTTTCCTCTGTTTACATCTGTTATTGTGCATGAGCAATTGGAATTAAGGTTTTCTGAATGCGGATGCATGAATAAAAGAAAATATTTGCTTCTGAACTTCCTGCCGGGTATTATATAAATAGATGCTGTCACCGCCAAATAAACTGTCAACAGTAAATGAAATTAGTCTTAATAAGGTCACGCTTCGTAGTGGGAGACAACAGAATCCCTTTGAATAAATACACCGAACCTTGTGCTCAAAAAGCCAAAGTCTTTTCTGATTGATGAACTGTATCTGTTGAGATTGATAACATATCTAAAAACTGATATCTAACTTCGAGTGGATTATGAAGGCCTTATCTCGAGATTTCCAATATATAAAAAGATGGTTTAGCTTGCAGAATCTCATTCAGTGAATCGTGTTGTAGCTTCTTAAATTAAAAGATAAAGAGACAAAAATACAGCTAAACTACAAAAATCATGAAAATCGCAATTGTGCTGTGTGTCATTTTAGCTTTTGGAATTTCGAAATCAACCTGCGAACAACTCTATGATGGATACAAATTGTATCGGGTGAGCTTCGATACTTTTGATTTGAAGACGTCGGAACTTGTGAGAGAAATTGTTAATAGTATCGATGGAGTGAGTTCGTCTATATTGTAATTAAAAATAACTATTCAATGTCATAAGTACTTTTAGATCGACATTTGGCAGTTCTCAACAGCATTGGGTATTGCAGATATTTTCACACCTCCGGGTTCAGAGATGACACTACTTGCAGCTCTTAAGAAAAATAAAATTTATTATGCTCTACTGAATGATGACGTAGAGAAGTGAGTACAATAAAGATTATAGAAAACTGGTGGTAACTTTCCTTTTTTTCGTTTTAGTCTCATCAAAAACACAAAGATGGCTTAAACACAAATATTGAATTCATTATTACATACGCCATTGTCACTAGTTTGGGCTTTCATTTAGTTTTTATTTTTCAAATAAAAATGTCCTTCTAAATATAAAAAAAAAAAAAAAATTGTATTTTGTAAATGTTTGTCAGCTTGCACTCGAAGAAATACCTTATTTTTAAGCTCCAAGTACTCTCTTAGACAAGTGTACGAATAGTTGGGTGCTGTAGAAATAGAATAGTCACTAAGAAGTGTCATCTTGGCAATACCCAGTGTTGTAACTTTTTCTACACATCAATGCTGCTTATCTTACCTCCAAGTGGTAACCATCGGGTACTGATCGATGTCCTTCCGGACATCTTTAAAAAGAGATGATAGCGGTTGAGCCCTTAACCGACCAACAGGAGTGCCCACATCTTCGAACGAGTTAGTGGCTTCGGCTAACCGACCACTCGTCCTAGGGGCCTCTATAATGGAACTGGCCCTCCAGGTTGGGGGTTATGCCGGATAACTACCCGGCCATTGAAAAAAAACTATGGTTTCGAAGTAACAACCAGCCTCGGATATGGACAGATCTACTGTTGGCATCCCCTGCAAACGAAATAAGAACAACGAATTTCAGATCTGTACCTAGAATGTTAGATCCCTTGATAGGCCACGTATAGCCGAACAACTAGCGGAGGTCCTGGACAGCTGTAAAGCATATGTTACCGTTACCCAAGAATTAGAATGGAATAGGCCGAACAAAAAGAGAATGAAGAACTGCAATATTTACTACAGTGATTGTTATTGACGGAAAAAGCAGTGTCTATTTGGATGCGGACTTGTTGTTAGAGGCAGACTTAGACAAAAAATCATAGGTTTCCGGCATGTTAAGGAGCCCCTCGTAAAAATCCGTCTTAAGGATAAATTTGCCATGCGCACGCCTCCACGGAGTAGAAAGAAGACACCAAAGTTCGCTTCTTGAACAGTCTTGGACAATACTTACGAGCAGGCCCCTAGCTATGACATTAAAATTGTCATCGGCGATAAGAAGAGAGGGCATCTTTGGTGGTACCGTCGAAAAGAATGAACTGCACGACACCTCTTTCGATTCAGGCTAATCAACTTTGCGTCAGAGCGAAACATTGTCGTGGATGGCCTAAGGTTCCAGCATCTCGATATTCATAAGGGGACTTGGAGAACTTCTTATCAATCAATCGGTAACCAGATTGATCGCATTGATCAGCCCAAGGCGCTCCTCCAGTATAATGAATATTTAAATGTTCTCAAGGACCAACATTGACTCAGACTACGGTACTGTTGCATATATCGCGAACATCACAAGGAAAAGCTAATACTGTGAGAAACAATAATACGCAGAAAATCGCCAAATCCTTTTAACTTCGAGTCTCTCCTAATCTCTTAAGAGGTCCTATGCTGCCAGTATCAAATATCGAAGACCAGTAGCAACATTGCTAAAAAGCCATTATAAGTGCCATCTTTAATGTAGTGGATTTCACTCGACCACCACAACGAAACACCTGGACTGACGAAGTGTGCCGGCAAGCATATGCAGCTAAGCAAGGTGCATACTAAGCGGCGCTGGATAGAAGGCTACAAGCAGAAGAGGATAAACGTAACCTGGCTTCTCAGTAAGAAAAACAAAGAGCATGAGAAGAGCACGGTCGACGAAATTGAGACATGCGTCAACAGGAATTAGATTCCGAAGTTTTACCAAAAAGTAAAAACAATATACCACGGACACAAGACCCGAACCGAATCCTGTAGAGACGAACAAGGGAACATGGTAGTAGAGTCCAGTCGGTGCTGAGGATTTGGAATGAGCATTTCTGTAGACTGTGTAACAAACCAAACTAAATACTGCTCAGCTTTTCAAAACCCCAGTCGATTGCTTGGTAAGGAGGATACTCCAACATATCTGTCGGACGAAAGTATACCCGATAAATGGAACATCAACATTGTTTGTCGAATTTACAAGAAAGTAAAACGTTTGAACTGTGTCAACTACAAAGCATCAGTCTTCTTAACATCGCCGACAAAATTTTGTCTGCCGCATTGTTTGAACACCTGAACCCGTTCTTCAACAATCTGATTGGTTCATATCAATGAGACTTTAGGCCAAGAAAGTCAACCATCGACCAAATATTTGACACTACGGTAGGTCTTGGAAAAAACCCATGAGCTCCAAATCGACACCTAACATATTTATTGATTTCAAGGCAGCGTATGACATCATTTACGGAGATGAACTATAGAAAGCAATATCATACTTTGTCATTCCTACGAACCTCGTCCGTTTTTGCAAAATGACAATGGGGTATGCACGCAGACAAGGCGTTAACATCATTCTTCAAAAAATAGTGCAAAACTCAGGCGTCAACACAGGAGGCACAATCTTTCCAAAGTCCGTGAAATTACTCACATACGCCGATGATATTGACATAATCGAAAAAAGCAGCTTGATATCAGTGGCGCCGTCGCGAGTTTTGAGACGGAATCGGCGAAGATGGGTTTAAAGGTCAATGAGGGGAGGACCTTGCACTTCGTCTGTTTTCTAACTATGCTCTCATATACCACCGATCTGATGCAAAGACACTAGAAAAAAAAACGACTTTTCCCTGTTCCCAGGAATGGTTTCATATTACCACTTTTTTACGAATGGTTATAAAACTGACCTAGATTGCGACGCTGATATCTTTTTAGGGGACAAGAACATTGGATTCCACTCCACGTTAAGAAAATTTGTATTTGTCTTTTAATCGGGCGTATATGTCTTAATCCTAATGGTAGTGAAATGCAGTGAAATTCGCTGCGAAATATTTGGATCCCAGGCCAAAATGAGTTGAGGAATATGAGATCGCTGATGAACTTGGAGACAAGAAGAGTTTCTCTCTTCTGGTGATCATAACTGCCGAGTTTACGACCCTTGTTACGATTCCTTGAAAAGATCAACGAATTTTATATCGTTTTTCAGTACTGCTTACTGACTACAAAACAACATCCTACGAGTCTTACTGCGAATTGTCTTAAAGAATTCAATCTAAGCTTGCACGGGCGGCAGATACTCGATTCCGATGATGTGGGTGCTTTTACTATATGCATGCACTACTGTGCATCTATGAAAAGTTACAAGACTTTCTCAACTGCCTCACATCCTTAAGGTTTGTGAAAGTAATCGCCCGTCAATTTCACAGATCGATTAACTTTATTAAGACTGCCATTGTCCATCTTAGTAAGGCGTTTGACCCGGAGCTAAACTCAGTGTATCCTGACTTTCAGCGGACATAATTGAGCTGTCTTCAATGAAGATGAACGCATTCTGTATCAACTCTTTTTTTGAGAATTTCTTGAGACTGTCTTAAGATTATGAGAAATATAAGTCCACAGTACTTTAGTACCGTGGGTCTTATGCTGAGTGCCATAAAAAACCAAGAGACCTGGAGGTAGTCTCGCTACTTTCTTTTTGTACAATGAGAAAGAACCTTCAATTACTTACCGGCTCTTCACTTTTACTTTTGGAGACTTGCCTTTGAATTTCAATATGCCATAACATTATAGCGTCAAAGTAGCTCTTTTGGAAAAAATATTTAATTAAAAAAAAATTGAATTTATATAGACATTTACAAAAATCGGCACTTGAAATCCATTCGTATGGGACGGCAAAAATGGGCATTTCAATATCTTTCTTTAAACTTGAACTCTTTCTGCATGCAATGCCATCCAACTAAATAATTTTGTCATTAATTTTATCGTAGTTTTCGTTATTCGTTGATCTAATAACGTTTACAACTTATAACGCCTCTAGTATATCAAAACTATGACTGAAAGAATTTAGCCAATTTTCCAGCTATGCGAATTCGAATTACAAGAAACCCAAACTGCCAATTTTTTTTTTCGTATTTTTTTTATATTTTATTTTACGACGTCTACATAATACATACATTAAAAAAAAAATTATTATAACATTGCGAAAGTAACCATCACAAAGTAAACTTAACCTCAAAATAGACTAAGGCACACGAAATTGACGTTTTTTTTTTTTTGTTTATTGTTTTCTTTTATAGAATTATGTCCTTAATTCTTTTTTGCACAGCCAGTTCCGCAATCATCACCCTCGCAGATATCGCAAAGTGAAGATTTAACTTCGTAATAATCGGTGGCACGTTTATTGTTATCATAGTAGTCATAGACCACAACAGGAGCTGGCTTTTGCTTAGCAACAGCATGCGATTTGATAGCATCAACTGGAATGCAACGTTTCTCTGCATTCAGACTGTCAAAGTAGACAATCACAACTGATTCGGAATTTTTAGTTTCAACTCGCTAAAATTAAAAATAAAGTCAGTTAGGTAAACAAAATATGAAAAATTTTTAAAATCTTGTTTACCTTGACATTCTCGACTTCTTCGATACGTCCAAAGCTATCAGCATTAGCAGTATAACCCGATGGTAATGATACTTCCATTACAGCCATATTAGATTCCTTCTCGCCATCCAATGGAACAAACTCTGTACAGACTTCCAATGCCAATTGATCTTTAGGTGAGTCCTTTATGACGGGCTTTACGGTAAAACGAGGTTTGGTGTCCTTATCAGCTAAATTGTAGCGATAAGATACTTGAGCCAATGATGATCCAACACCCTTTGCAATAATATCAACTTCACGCACGGTTTTTGGAAGCTAAAATTAAGTATTCATCCTGAGCACACAATTAATTAAAAATCAAAACAAAAATAACCTACCACATGGGTCTGCAAAATCAATGAAGTCTCTGGGGTGACATTAATCTTTCCAGAATTATCCTTGCCATCAGTAAAGTCAATTTCCATGTTTCCGGAACCAGAGCCGCTCTTCTCTGCGAACTTAATCAAGGCTTGCAGACCGACAACTGTATCCTGGGTGGAGGCAAATCCACCATTGCTATTACGTTGAGATACCAACCACCTTACACTGGACAATACACTTTCAGCTGATTCCTTGTCCAACAAGGCCAATACAATGTACGAAGTAATCTCAACATCAACCGAACGTGGACCATAATATGACTTTTCGGATTGTTCAATCTTCGACCACCATTTACGATCACCTTTGTAAGAGGAATATCTTTAAAAAAATGTTCACTGTTAGACTATCGAATAGCATACCTTCAGACTTAGCTAAAGTATTGAGTTTTGTATAGATCTTCGCTGCGGATTCAGGTCGTTTACCTTGTTGTAGAGCCAAACCAGAAATAGCCAATGAATACTGATCCTCTGATGAAGCCAATTGCTTCTCTAAGTAATCTAAACCCTTTTCAATTTGTGCCTTGTATTTGTCGGCCTTTTCAAAATTCTCCAAGAATGCCAACAATACAAAAGCAGTTAAACCAGTCGAACCACCACTGTGTGCGCTATCAATCACTTTGCCAACTTCTGGGAACTCTCCGCTATCTTTTTGTTTGCTAGCCAAAAATTCCAGACCGGCTTCAATGATCTTTGGATCAATGTCAGTAAATGGAATGGCTTGATGGAACGATTTTACGACATATGCTGTAAGCCAAGTACTTCCGCTGCCATCGGATTTGCCAAATGCACTGTACGAACCGTCGTCATGTTTGTACTGTAATTCACGTTGATAGCCGATTTCAAGGAATTTCTTTGCCTTTTCTGCAACTTCAGGAAGATCCTTCTTAACAGCCTACAAAGAGAAACGAAATATTAATAAATATGTCCTATTTTTCAGGGACAGTCTAAAAGAACTTACTCCAAAGTACTTTAGAACCAAAATATTTGGCACAAAGTTCACCATATTCTGTTCACCACATCCGTAGGGCATCCGCACCAGCTTATCCAAGTTCTTAATAGTTGGTCCTAGAAGATCACCAACAACAGATAGCTCAATATATTCCGAATCAGGGACTGCATTTTCTGGTATTTCAATCACGACTTTCTCTTTCTTCTCGGTGATGTCCACAAGGTTGAGGAATATGGCCTTATTCACATATGTGGTTACGCCTTCTGGTTCAACTTTAAGGCTTTGATGGATAGCATCTCCAGCCAATGGTGAAGTTGCGGTAATTTTTAATGTTACTGGTCCAACTTTCTTTGGACGGATCATGAAGGCAATACTCTTGCCACTGTTGGATGGAACCGATACAGTCTTGGTGCGTTTGATATCTTCACTTGCGCTCTCTGTAACCTCATTGGTGGCTTCAGTGAATTCGAATTCCTTGTCAGCATTGTCCAAAGTAACCTCAGCATCGAGATTCTTGTCTAAGTAGTTGAAGATGATAACGGGGATCGAAATGACTTCGCCTGAGAAAGAATATTTTCGATTACAGAACGACATTCGATCAAAAGTTTTATTATACAACTTACCCCTCCGTACAGAATAGGGAAGATTCGTTGACACAAAGAAAGGCTGGAAAACTCTGAGTTTGCTTGGTTCGTCAGTAAGTGCTAAACCAGTCTTTGGGTTCAATGAGAAGCCAGAAATGACCCAGGAAGTAATGGTATCAGGAACTTTCTTGGCTAAACTTATGTCTTTTCCATCGGTGCTATAGTCGCAAGCAGAATGTAACATTAGAATCAGGAATTCAAAAGAGATACTTTAAGAAACAATTACGGACAAATAAATAGCTTGAAGCAAGAACCCAAACAGATAGATGCTAATGTGAGTTAGTAAGCTAGTTTAGTACTTCTCAGTAATCTTTTTTTTTTTTTTTTTTATATATATTAGTTAGAGCCCCTATACATTCTAATCTAAAAGAAGTTTTTTTCATGCAAATAGTGAGAGCATTTCAATCTAGGAACATGTGTTACTCAAGGAGTGCAGTAACATATGTAGATTGCATATACTATATATGTACAGAGTGAAAAATGAAAATTGAAAAGTAAATTTTTTAGACTGAGACTATGTACATTGAGATACTTTAGTTATTTGTGTGATAATCTCAAAAGCAAACGTGTTATAGCAGATCAGATATAAAGTACTTTTCTACAGAATCTAATGATTGCCAAATCCAAGTTTCAGGAAATTCCTTGCGAACAGTTGGAGAAGCTTTCGTTCCTCCTAAGATGCGATCATCTAGGTCTATATCATCGTTAGTAACTTCTTCAGGCGTTGGACGCTTAAATTTTCGACGAATGTGGCTTCGTAATAATATCACTCCTAAAAGATAATTTTTTCTGTGGTTTTCAATTTTACTCAACTCTTTATTTTTAAATATTGAAGAACAATTAGAAAGCTATGATCCGTAACTTTTGAGCTTTGAAATCTTGAGAGAAATAATGCAACACAATGTTATTTGAAATAAGATTTTTAAAATTCGAGGAACTCACGACGTAACGTTTGTTGGAACATACCTAAATAATGGAACCATAGGCAACTGGTAGAGTTGCATTTGCCTTGGTTGAAATAGACACAAAACTTGTTCCCCATTATTTAAACAAATATGCCAACGTATGAATACGCAGCTTAAAAACCCTTAATCCAGCGATTTTAGAAACTTTTACTCAACGTTCTATATCCTTTTCCAATGAGAAAGAGTTCAACTAGCACACTTTCGATACAGTTGGTGAAATAATCTATACTCGACTGTGAAACAGTTATTTCTTTACAGAATAGATTTGTGTGTGGACGCGTCATAAAATGTTTAACGTATCCACACCTTTTCACGAGAATTTGTAAGCTGTGTTTCCGGACATTTTAGACATTATATTGTATAAAAGATTCGAAGCCCTCAAGTCAAATAGCAAATACAACACATCAATAGGAAATCATCAAATTATTGATGTTGCACGTCGATGTTTTCGTTATAACTAATAAAACTAAAAAAAATAATTCATCATATCTGAAACGGCAACAAATATGTTCCTTGTAGCAGATAAAAGGTTAAGATTTGTTAAGATTTTTGGGTGTCCAAGTGTGTTATAAAGTTTCCAAGAAATCTGTCATTTTTGACATTTAGAGGAAAATTTTTGGAGACTTTTGACGTTTGTTTCGAATCTTGTTCAAAACCACGAAAAACAGCATAAAACTGTCGAAATCCCGTGTGGATATGTTGGTTTTCGTAGTTTTGGACAGAATAGAACAGTTTAGAATAAACCCGTTATCTCTCTTATGACATGGCAATGGAGGGGCTTAAAAGTGTCGGTCGATATTAAAAAATAAATTTTTAGACTTGGTGTATTGTTTTACATCGAAAGTGAGGGTGTAAAATACATACTTCCTCCAACCATTGTCACACAATGTTGGTAAAAAAGTAACAAACAAATTCTTGTTCCGCAAATATATGCACAAAGATCAGTTTCTTTCAATACACCAATCAAGATTTTACAAAATTTAAAACATACTCGTATTCGCAAACTAATTTATTTCATTTTTGAGATACTCAAAATTCTGGCAGCACTTTTTCCTTATCACTGCTTTCAGTTTTGTACGAGCTATAGACTTGGGACTTAGCAGCAAAATTAGATCTTAAGCCACCAACCAGACAGAGATTGGTGCGAAATGAAAAAATCGTAGCCGATGTAGCTGCCAGTATCGAAGAATCAGGTGAATTGGACATCGTCAGAGAGTCAACCCGGCTTATTTTTCGGTTTGATTTGAGCCTACATCCATATAAAATTGTGCTAACGCAAGAATAAGAGCCGGACGACGATAGACAAAGCCGTGAGTTCTCAAATTGCTAGCTGGAAATGGTAGCCGGAAATCCGGATTTTGCCCACAAAAGCATCTTCTCGAACGAGGTCCATTTTTGACTCAGAGGCTATGTTAACAATCAAAATTACCGTTATTGGAGCGAACACAATCCACAAGTGTTCGGCCAAGCATCAATGCATCCAGAAACATTAACTATTTGGTGCGATTTATGGCATGATGACATCATCGGACCTTATTTCTGTCCGAGCTCGACAACATTGATATATCAAACAAGACGCGCTACATGTTTTACAAGCGCACACAGCTCGAAGTTGTTAAGGAAAAATTCGGCGAATGGCTCATCTCACGGCGAGCGTTCATCAATTGGCTACCGTGATCAAACAATTTTACATCACTCGATTACTTTCCTTGAGGCTTCGTCGAGTTCTTAGTCTACGCTTACAAGCCAACCACTTTGGACCTAAGTAACTCACTTGATAAACCGCTATTTTAACCAAGTTTATTCATACATTGTACAATTCGACAATACCTTTTAACGCACTTTTGGTATAGGACAATGTGTAGTTGACAGTGAACACGAAAGTAAATTTTCAGTGAATTTTTAGTGAACTTGGTTCAGTAAGGTTAGAGACGTTCAGACCTCAATTAATACTACATAATTAAACTACATGAACGAAAAAGGACATATTCGATCGTAAATTATTTAATTTGAAGCCCCCAAAAGACAAGCCTCATACAAGTCTATCCTCCCAAAAAAAATTTTAGTTTAATGCACTTTTTGGTTTTGGACATGTCTTGGGACGTCACTAAATATTCAAAACATCGATTGAACTAGTATTCAATTTCCAAGTTCATGATAAAGTGCCTTCCATATTTCTAAGTAGTGGTCCCGGGGCTCGTACCTGTCCCTGTCTCTAAATGCAGTTGCAGACGAATACCATATGTTGTATATTTCAAAACCAGAGTGATCGCAAAAATTAGACGTTCATTATCAGACGTTCATTATCAAAAACACCGCTGAAAGAGTGTCGTGAGCAAAGAAAAATCGATACGTTGTATTAAATTACCCAAATGGCCTTGCAAATCTATAACAAACAGCCTCGAATGTTATTGGTTTCACTATTCAGGAAACAAGAATTTGAACGTGAATAGAGAAAATGCAGGTTAACAGCATGCAGGTATTATCGATTTCTATTTGTATAAAGCGGACCTAACCGCCATTCAGGAAATACAGTAAAGTTACTAAGGTATACATTTGAATGCGGTTTCTTTTTTAGATGCAAATTTAAAAAGGAATATTTAAGTGCCTAGTAGGTTTAGTGATAAAAACTCGCATCAACAATAAATTCGCTAATATTAGAGACATATGCGCGTAGCTCTTCATAAAGCAGAAGAACGACATTACCAAGGATTGTGACACCAAGTACGTGACACTATGTCTGGCCGCAAACTTAAGTCAACAGTATTAACAAAGCCAATTCCTAGGTAGATCTAGATCTGGATCTGGATCTATCCTAAAAGGAAGAATGTGTTGCGATTGTCCCAAGACTCACCTGCAGAATTTTCAAATAAGTACCTCCGAGGCTGCCATGACAGCCTTTTTGAACATAAAATGTGCAGCTTTTTAAAGTAGTAAATGTAACAAGTCAGCTGAAAAGTTCGTAGGCTAACACATAGATGGTGTTACTAGAGTTAGATCTATATGGTTTATAGTTGTACTTACCTGCAAACGCCACGTGTATAAATATGACAGCTGTCGGACAATTGGTTTGTGAGATATAGCATTGTGAGTTAAGCAATTTCTGCTATTGTGGAAAAAATGGAAAAAAAAAGAGTTTCGTGTGTTAATAAAGCCTTACTTTGTTATGAACAAAAATACTGTTGGAACCAAAGGTTGGCTTGATAAACATTATTCGGACTCTGCACCAGGAAAATCAACCGTTCAGAAGTGGTTTTCCAAATTTAAACCGGGAGAAATAAGCACGCAGTGGACGTCCAAAAGAGGCTGTTGCCGGCGAACATTGGAACATGCGTTAGAAAGCTACTGTCATTGTATGTCATTCATTTGAAGCGTAAACAACAATAATTTTTTTTCACTCAAATATGTCGAACTTTGTGTCTGAAAAAGTGTTTTTGCGGGGAGTTCTTCTTCATTACTGAAAACTGCTGCCGAAAGTCACGATTTAAAAGTGGTGATTTTGGCTTGGAAGACGATGAACGTCCTGGGCAGCCAAAAAAGTTTAAAAATGAAGAACTGGAAGCAATACTCTATGAAAATTGTTGCCAAACACAAGAAGAGCCCGCAGAATCTTTGGGTGTCACTCAAGCAGCCATTTTAAAACGTTGAAGAGTAGCTGGATATATTCAAAAGCAAGGAAATTGGGTTCCACATAAACTCAAGCCGAGAGACGTCGAAAGGCGGTTTTGCTTGTCCGAAATGTTGCTGGAACGCCACAAAAGGAAGTCATTTTTGCATCATGTTACTGGTGATGAAAAATGGATCCATTGCGATAACCCGAAGCGCAAAAAATCATATGTCAAAACCGGCCAGCCAGCCAAATCAACGGCAAAGCCGAATATCCATGGCGCGAAGATAATGCTCTGTATTTGGTAGGATCAGATGGATGTGCTATACTATGAGCTGCTAAAACCGGGTGAAACCATCAATAGACAACGCTACCGAACATAATTAATCCGTTTGAAGAGAGTAGTAGCCGAAAAACGCCAGGAATATGCGACCAGACACGAGGCAATAATTTTCCATCATGACAACGGTCGGCCCCATGTTGCTATTCCAGTTAAGAACTATTTAGAAAACTGTGGATGGGAAGTCTTTCCCCACCCGCCTTATAGCCTAGATCTTGCCCCTTCCGACTACCATTTGTTCCGGTCGATGCAGAACGTCCTCACTGCAATACGGTTCACATTAGAGCAGAATGTCAAAAATTGGCTTGATTCATTCTTGGCTGAGAAGCCGGCGCAGTTCTTTTTGGATGGGATCCAAAAATTGTCAGAAAGATAGTAAAAAGTCATAGCTTCAGATGGGCAATACTTTGAATAATACTATTGTACATGTTTTTCTTAAATAAACGTTCAAATTTTGAAAAAAAAAAACCGCACGAATTAAATTACATACCCAATACATGACTGCTATAATCATTGTATTGCCCTCGAAGGCAACTATGTTGAATTATAAAATCGAATTTTACCAAAAAAAAAAAAAATGTTTTACTATGTTAGCCTACGAACTTTTCAGCCGACCTGGTAAACTTTCCAGTCGAAGCAGCAGACTTTCAATCAGCTATGTATGAGATTAAAATGCGTTCAGAAGCATAGATTCTAGCCTCCTCATACGAAGGTATCGTGGACTGTTTCAATAGGAAAATTGTTTGTGTAATGTTTTATGCAAACACATAACATATTAAATGGAAAACTACATGGGCGACATAACTAGGAACCCTGGTGGAAGACTTCCAATTCATGGGATGATGTATACCCCTAAGAAGGTTTGGACTGAAGCTAGCCAACTACTAATGATAGATAGTTTAAAAGCTTACTGTACAAAACTCCTCAAAGGTAGGTAGACCACGAAGTCCACAAATAAGACTCAAGTTAAAATAAACGATTCCGTTATCTTTTTTAATATTTCTTGACGTAGACTGTAAATACTTAAATTTACAATTTCCTTTTATAATTCCAACGTTTACCGGTATTTCTTATAGCAGAATTATTCTATCTACCTCAGAATGTTGCTTAAATCCCCCGATGACGATAAATATTTATTCAGACCTAAATAGTTTAACACCAAAGAAAATGATTAATTTTTAAAATTTCAGCACCAGAAGTATACATCCCTACATCTACATTATTTTAAACAAATTTAGTTTTTTTTTTTTTTTTGTATATGTTGATAATAACGCTTCATCCAAAGCGGGCGCTTGTGTAATTTTTATTGAGTTTTCGAGGAATATTTTATATATGAATTTATAAGCAAGAATATTTATAATAACACAAGAAGTAAAAAAAAAAAAAAACTACTTTGGACTACGCACACATATTACATACTCCAAATACAATTATTCCCATTCAAATACTTTTAATAGAAACACAAAAATAAGTAAGTAAAAGTAGATAAATCACATAAATCGAATTGTTTACAAGTATAATTATGATAAATATTTTTATGAAAAAATTATAAAATCAATTGATGACCTTCGGAACTGTTTTATTATTATTTTTTTTAATAAATAGCCAGGTGATAAACATTTTTTCTTGATGAAAATGATTTTCCCAAATAGATTTATATAACATATATATATATATATATGCGGACTCTACAAAAGGCGACTCAAAGCACTTGACATAATTAATTCAAGTATGAAAAAAAAATATTATAAAAAAAAATCTGTCAAAATTGTCAAAGATCCAGTAGTGCAACAATTGAACTTAAACAGTAAAATATAATGTTAAATGTAAAATTAAATTAAAAATAAAAAGTTATCAAAAACATATTTATTTATTAGATTTTTGACAATTTTCTTTTTTATAAGAAACAAATTTTTATAGAAGAGCCAAATGAAAAACCATTTACTTGTCAGACATACGGCATAGAAAAATCTAAAAGCTTTAAGAAAGAGCAAATTATCAACTCGTGGACCACAAAAGAACAGATATAGTACAATAAATTTTTTTTTTTACTTGTTACGGTCTTCCCAAATCCAAGATTCTGGGAATTCTTTTCGTACAGTTGGGACTGTACTGGGTTCTGAGTTGAGTTGTGGTGCTGAATCTAAAAATTCTTCAAGTACCGGTTCTTCAAGCGTATTGTAAACCAAATCTGGAAAAGTTTTGAGTAATTTAATTTCTAAAATTTCTGGAAAAAATTAATGTTCCTTTCATAGGGAACTGAGCGGATTTATACGTAAAAAGATGCTGTCAAAGTTATTGGATACATATGTTTTCGACTGGGCATTCACATTCAGTTAGGACTTAAATACTTAAGAACTCATGAAAATCTGTACCTATATCATCTTTCTTTTTTTTCACAGATGAACGATTCCTCTGCTTATTTTATTAGCATTTTCATACAGATTCGAACCGTGGATTCCCCGTAAGAAAAATATTGAACATACTCATTTCATATGCAGCATTGAAATAAAAAGAACTTATGGCATAACTTTCATAAGTTCTTCAACATTTTAGTTCAGCATTGTTTGGTAAATATTTATGAATTTATAAGTCTTACATCAGAGAACACTTCCGTATCATTCAAACTTATTTTGAAAATCGGTCTCTCATTTGCGAATTAGAAGATTAACTACATGTCTTGTTTTTTGGTTCTTATAATCGACAAACTGAGCTCGTTGTTTAATTAAACTTTAGAAAACTTCCAAAACAGTTGTTAAGACATCGTCAATGTTTCACCTAATGACAATTAGTTTCATTGTTTTCAAGCGTACAAAAGCTTTTGCGTCTCAGTTTCGTGAATTTTTTTTTATTCGTAATGGAAAGTCACAAGTGTCTATCGTTAGAGCCTGCCAACACTTCGATGTCAATTATTCTTTGGTGTCTCGAACTATAGCACCTTACAACAGTACTGGCAATGTTGCAGCACGCTATGATGGTGGTCGGAAAAAAACCAGAAGTGATCCGGAAAGTGAAGGCTTAAATTGAACGAATTCCTCGACTGGATGACAAGAAAATGTTTGCTGAACTGGAGATTTCAAAAACAACAATACATCGGATATTAAAAGATCTGCTCAAACTTATAAGTTCCATAAAACACAAAATCTGAGAAATGGTAAGAAAAAGTGGCATTCGATATAGCAAAGGAACTGTTGCGTTTGTACGACGTGGCCAGTGGCCAGTTCTCAAATGAACAATACGTGAACGAACTTGAAGGATCATACGAGACTTTGAATCTTCGATTGTCCACAAAAGATCAAGCGTCACCGTTTGTCATGATTTGGGAGGCTGAAATGACCGATATTGACGTTCACCGCTTATGTTTTTGGACCGTGGCGTCAAGATATGTGCTTTGAAGTTTAGGTTAACTAATTATTTCGGTGAAAGAGAATGGGCATTCCAACAAGACTCTGCATTAGTACTCAAATCACACCTCACCCTAGGTGGTTGAAAAAAAAAAAAAAAAACCAAATTCCCTTCCTTCATTTTGTCTCCACAGTGCCCACCACAGTCACTAGATGCAAACCCACTTGACTTTTCCATATGGGGCATTTACATCACTAAAAGATATCAAAGTGTGGATGCGCCCAAGAAAGCCCTTCTTTGAGAATGGAATAAGTTACCGCAAGCTCACGTTCGTGCAGCGTCCAACTCGTTTGTCGACCGACTCAAGGCCATAGGTCGCACTAAAGAAGGCCATATCGAAAATTAAAATTAATTCTAAGAACATAATTGCTTTCCAACATTTTTTTCTCGTACTTCAATAAAATTAGATTTCAAATAAAAAGAAGACAGTGATTTGAAAAAGTTGCCGTTCAACTGGGTCATCCTGTGCAGAAGAAACTGGAGGTGCTTAGAATGAAACAGTGGCGAAGTGCTTTTGTTCGTCCACTTTCTGCTAAATGATGTCGACCTGTGCCCTTATAAGATCCAGTAAGTGAAGGAACTTAAGCCATGGCAAAAAGATTTCGTGAATTGGGCTGCTAAGCAGCTGACTTTTAGTTTGTTAACAAACAAAATTGCCGTTTCCGAAGTCAGGCAAGTCCAGAAAATATTTATGTGACTTAGTGACTTAGTCTTCCGTCTCTGCGGTGGCATTATCGGCCTATTATACAATATATGTATTGTTTGTTTGTTTTTTTTTTTTTTTTTCAAAAATGATATCAGAGCCGAGATCCAACTTTTTCGGACGATATGTTATTCTAGCATCATGGCGCTATGTACCATGAAACCAGTACTTGCAGGGTTATTTAAACTATTTGGTATATGCTGATAAGCTGGAGTCTATTCAGACCTTGGAAGGAAATATTTAGAGCGTTTGATGAAATGGAGCCCCAATCGCTTCAAAGACAAAATTATAGCGATGTAATTATAATATTTTGTCATAGTCAATTATTATTATTATTACGTCATACTTCTTCGGTGTCTTTAAGATTTTAATGTTTTTTTTTTTTTTTTTTTGTTTAAATGCCTATACAAAACAATTTTGTAATAAGTTCCGAATATAAAAGATTTACAAAACTAAACTGATTTGATCCCGATCCTTGAATTGGGTTTATTTTTTATAAAAGCCCTATTTCACTTAATGTGTATTTTAAAGAAAAAGATGTTATTTCTTAAATGAATCCCAGATTTTAAAATGAATATGATTCTTCCAAAAAAAAATGATAAATAACTCCCAAAAAATTAAATGATTTCAAGCATTCAATACACTCGTGTCGAAAAATACCAAAGTGCAATAATATAGAGCGATAGAAATTGTAATTACTTTTTTAAATTGTCAAAAATCCAATTTTCGGGAAATTCTTTTCGCACATAAGTAGGTGCTAACATAACTTTGGTATCATAAATTGAACCGGACATATTTTCTAATATGTCATTTATGCTGTGTACAACTTTCATCACATCTTCTCCATATTCATTGTATACTACAAATAATTTATATAAATTTAATTTACGTTTTTTTTTTTTGTTTTTTGTTTAAGTTTAATAATTTTTTGTTATATCGTATTTATTGTTTATTCCCTTTTTTGGATTTTTGACAAAACAAGAAGTGTGAAGCGAAAGAAGTGCAAAACATTAGAAATTGTCATGGGAGAAGAGAAAAATATTTTTGACAAAACAAAATAAAAAAAAAAAAAAAAAAAAAATGTATGTATGTGAAAAATATTACTTTTTCTTTTCATCCCAAATCCAAGATTCTGGAAATTCTTTTCGTATGGAAGGTTCTGCAATTGGCTCTTGAGGTGGTTCTGAATCGGCAGTCGCAGTTGGAGCATATACTACAACTTCATATTCTGCAGTTTTTTCAAGATCATATTCGTACTGAATAACTGAAAGGAATGTACAATATGCTATTTTAAAGTATTTCATTCTTCAGATATTCGCTGATATCTGAGGAAAGATTGAGCTAGGGCTGCCGTTCTTTTACAAAAAATATTATAAATTTATGCTCCAACATAGTATAACTCATAATGTTTACTGTGTGAAATTTTTAAAATCGGCTGCAGAATGTAAGGAATTTATAATACTAAGACATTTCAGTCAAGACACAAATCCCGATCTGAATCAAAAACTTGCCCCTTCCAAATTGTATTTTTCTTTTTTTTTTTTTCTTTTACTTTTCCAATGTAAATGAAAAGGGATTTGTATTTATTTATTTTTATTATTTATTACCTAAATACGTTTTCATATATTCAATTTTCTGGAAATTCTTTTCGAATATTTATCCCATAATTTTTAATATGATGATATATATTATTTTTATAAGAAATATTATCTTTAACAAAAACAAGTAATGATTTGTTAATTTAAAGGAAAGTGTAAGGGGTTGAAAAAAATTTCTATATTGGCAAAAAAGAAATTAAGTTCCTTTAGGTATTACCAGACAAATAAACTATCAATTTTGGTTAAGAATATCTCGAAAAATCTATTTCAGAAATTTAAAGATGCAAAATTTGAAACTTATTCCTACAGCACTTCCAAAAAGAATATATATATATATATATATGAACAGGTTACATATGAAATATGTAATGTGTACCACTCAAAAAGAAGCAATTACTGAAAAAAATATGGAATGCCTTAGGAGTGAATATACCATATTGTCATGTTACTTTACAAATTTCAAATTATTTCTAATGAAAACTCATATGACGACTGATATTGCAGGTTTATGAAATAAAAAAGACCACGTAGGTATAATTTAATTATTTTAATTTATTTTCTTACACATAATGAAAAGCCGTTTTATTACTTAGTGTAGATAATTTAAAGCCAGGTGCAGCATAACTTATTCATAAGTAAAATTTTATATACGACTAATGCAATACAAATAATTTGATGCTTTTTTTTTAAAAAGCCTTAGGGTAGCTCTAAAACCAAAATTAAAACGAAAAAGACACGTATCTCAATATTTACTTTAATATGTTATCAAAGACCCAATTCTCTGGAAAATATTTTCGAACACCAGTTATACTCCTAGATGGCATTTTAGTAATTTTTCTTGGAGTTTCAATATCCCCCGCTAATCTAAAATCAATAATGTCATCTTCTTCGTGAAAAGAATATGCGTAGTCTTGGTCCAAATTGTCTTCAAAATATAAAAGAAATTATTTTTAAAATTGATTAACAAAGACTTTTCTATAGATAACCATTTTCAGTGGATTTCTAATTTTTTGAAAAAATTAAAAATATTTTCTATAAATTTCTTCAAAATTTAATTTTTTTGAGAAAATTGTTGGAAACTCGCAATTCGGTACTAGAAACACAAAAAAAAATCTTCGAGTGATTTTTGATCCCATTTGCACATTACTACAGTGACATGGACCTGGTCAGATAAGTAAACATTACTCGCCTAAGATGGTTAGGATACGTAGAGCAGATAAAAACCAACGCTCTATTCCGAAGGTTTTCGCTTCCAACGCAGAGAAACAACGCAAATGAGAGAGACCTCGCCGTAGGGAGCAGTAAATAAGAGACTGCGGTATTTATTTGTCTTGAGGATCCCTTACTCAGCGAGGATATTGAAAGGATTTCACTTCAACCAATGATTTAAAACAAAAAATAAGGAGACAGATGTTGAGGACTTATATAAACTTTTATAAATGCTTAAGTCGAACCTCGTTGAAAAATTCTGTTCTTTAAGTCTCAAGTACAAGATGGTTAGCATCATAGATTAATGCAAATAAACATTTTTTGCTTTTTCTGGGATTTGTTTTATGTTATTGCACAATTTGGGACGTTGGTATGCTTAGAAAGCCGTTTGATAGGTTGGAGTTCCTGAATTGTACCTAAAATAAAAGATTGATTCGCTATCAAGACATTTAAACATGACGGAACAAAAACAACCTTAGAGTGGCAAACAAATAATAGCTCTTTCCATATTCAGTGGATCAAGAAGCCTCCTGTCGCAGCAGATGACCCATATAACTGCTTTAGATAAGAGCAGTTGTGTTTACTGCACAGCTGTTAAAGAGGACTACGTAGTTATGTAAGGAAATGTATCTCCTGTAAACATTTGCTAATCGACTAAAGGCATGCTTCATGTGCGAGGGTGGATCTATAAATACCCATTCAAGACAGGTAACATTACCATCGAGCACTATTGTCATTAAAATGACGCCATATAATTCATATATTTTCGGATGGATTCATTGGTTATTTTTGATTTAAAAGCCGTTTTTGACAGAAAAGAAAAGAGCAATATCGATCCTTAGTTCATTTTCATTTTTTCATGGAAAAACTTGCGAAGAAATGATGACAAGTTGAGCCAGATGAGTACCGTGATTGCTTGGAGTGGACAACAAGCAAATACAGCTGCCAACTTTAAATCAGTTCTTGATGCTGTGCATGGTCACTACCGTTTATGAAACATGGATCCATTTCTACATGCCGAAGATCAAGCGCCAAGTAAAAAAATGGATTTTTCCAGGCAAAGATAATGGTAAGGCAGAAAAAAGATTCAGCTCGAACCAGATGCTGATCGGCAAGACAAAAGCCAGTTTCGAAGAGTTTGAATATGTTCAAAAATAAAAAAAATTAAATTTTGAACAATATACGCTTTTTTGTACTGTCGAGTTTAAACATCTTCAGGTCAACGGTCAATTGAGATGCTAACTTTGTTTTTTTTTTTATAATTAGCGCACACTCAAGGGATTTGTGTACCCTTAAAATGTTTGTACACAGCGCGGACGAAGGAAATTTTTGGAAAAAGAAAAGACAGGTGTCGACATACATTGTTCTTAAATGTTCGCAAGTTATAACGACCAGAAAATAAATAGCTCAGTAGGGCATTTCATATTTGAGTTGTACGGCTTAGGAACGAATCACGATTATTTAGAGTATGTCCAAAAGTAAGCTTGAGGGTATACTGATGTGCATTCATACCGAGACGGGTGTTACGGTTGAAGGTTTGAAGGGGCAGAATCCTATTAGCGATTTCAATTGACCAGTCGTGGTGGAAATATCGATAAAACAAAGTGATAAAGGAGACATTATGTCAGTGTTCGAACGTGTTAATTGACTGACTGATGGTTTCGAAGTAAAAAGATAATGATAGCCCATATTTAGTTAGGGTCTCGGAAAAAAATTAAGAAAAACTTGAGAAAATAAAAACATCCTTGGAACACTGGCTTAAATGCGTACAAAGGAACAACAAGAACATAGTGCTGAACGAAGAGAAGGAATGTAGAGAAAATTTTACAAAATATTGTAAAAAGTCCATAAAACATCCCGTAATAAGAACAACATCTATAGTTTTTAGAAAATTTTATAACCGATCTTTAGGTTAAGGCTAAAACGTATACTTCCCATGATTTTCTAGAAATTTCTTACCACCGAACGTGTTATTTTTTACCCTACAGTGATTTTTTTTAAAATCATTCGTGACATTTTAAAACCAGAATTAAGCAATTTCCCCCAATTAATAATTTAAATAATCTAAAGAAAAGTTTGTTAAATATTCTATTGAAATTTGAAAAATAAATGCAATGTTGTCTTGTTAAAAATTGTTATACACAATATGACGTTAGAAATGAATCCATAAATAAAACAAAAAACTGTTTTTGAATTTTTAAAATTACTTTTCTACATCAAAGAAAATCCAGTTTTCTGGAAAAAACTCTCTTATGGGTGGACCATCGCTATTTGAACGGCCTTCTGAAGCTACTTCTGCATCCAGAACTTGCAACCGAATATCTATCAAATCTGAATCACCACTTCGGGGACCGATTAGATAACTT
Source organism: Volucella inanis (assembly GCA_907269105.1). Classification (NCBI taxonomy): domain Eukaryota; kingdom Metazoa; phylum Arthropoda; class Insecta; order Diptera; family Syrphidae; genus Volucella; species Volucella inanis. The sequence goes on from OU026157.1 coordinate 22,365,821, forward strand.
TCTGATAAACATAAAAGAAGAAAAAGTAAAAATTAAAAGTATATTTGGTTCCGTGGCTTGCTCAGAAAAAAAAAATTAAATCACTGGTATTCGAGCAGTCATAGGTTTATTAAAAATTGAATTTCAGACATTTTGTCAACTATTACTTTAAATAAAATATTTGTGTTATCATTTTAATTATCAAATAGGCTCACAAAAAAATCTGTGAAGTGTGTTTGGTATTGGTGAAAAAGAAAGAAAAAAAAATAAAACTATGAGTCAATGGTTGGCAACAATAAGCACACACATATTTTAAAAAATTAAAATCTTAAAATAGAATATAAATTAAAACATTAAAAATAAATCATGCAAGGCTAACCGATGTTTTAAACAATATATTTAAAGCGATGCAATGTGACTTATTTTAAAAGGAAGAGAAAATTTGAAAGGCGAAAACAGTGCAGGCTAGCTCATACACACAAAAGCATACAAGCATCCAAAATGTATTACTTTGGGCTATCCGAAAATATCCAATTTTCAGGAAACAATTTTCGTACTAAAAGTTCAGGTATTACTTCGGTTCGTGATACAGGTACTTCGACATGTGAAGCTTTTAGTAAGACGGTGTTAAAACGATTACGATTTACTGCATTCTTTCTACGGGTAAAAGGTCCGAAAGGTACAACTCTTCCTAAATAAGACATAAAAATGATGTAATCTCATTAAATAATCTTTTTAATTTGATCATCCCGATGGTTAAAAAATGTTTTTCCTTTAAAAATTTACCCCCTTTCCACACTTATCATTCACTCAAAAATTGTCCAAATATATTATATTTTATGACATGCTTATAAGAATGTCCCAATTAAATCTCAATCATTATTCGTTTTAAACAAAAGAAACAAAATTAATATATTTACGATTTAGAATTTTCAAAAATCCAATTTTCGGGAAATTCTTTTCGAATATACCCGTGTGTGGGAAGTATTTGAATTCGAGGAGAATACGACGCTAATACTAGTGGTTGTTCCATGTTGTCATAAAAGTTGTCATAATACCTAGGCGAACCTTTTTTAAATATAAAATATTTTGTTACAAAATTTATGTATACTCGTATATGCAACAATTAAAAGTAAGAAATTTTAAAAATCTTCAAAAAAAAAATTAGATAACTTATTTCGTTTATAAGAGGAACTACACAAAAATGGATTCGGGTACTATTTCATTTATATATTAAAACATTTTTAATGTTTACCTTAATATGTATTTATTTTTATTTTTAAAAAAATAGTTTTAAATTTTTTTTATTTATATATTATACTTTTCATAAATGTTGACAATTTTGTCATTCCTTCTCTAGCTCAACAGCATATACAAAATAAAAACTATTTCACTTAATATTTGTTATACATATTATCATATGGTGAATCTGTGTACATATTTTATTAAAGTACAAATTGTAGAAAAACACTTTGGTACTCGAATCACATGGTAAGATTGCGGGTTAATTAATGCCGTCAGGGACTTGCCAAGACTCTAAATAATGCACAGGACATAATAAGTACTCTTTCCTTTTTATTTTAGATAAGGATTAAGTACAAGGTAAAAAAGGGTATTCGAGACAAATTTCTAATTAAGTACAAAATATTGCATCACGGCTTATTCCCCAATCGATTATTCCTCTCCTCTTATCATTTTGGATACTGCGCTATTGTTGATGAGTATTTATGATAGTATTGCTTCAGAGACATTAATTTTCTAAGGAGCTATGTCTATGCACCCACATAAGTACTATAAGCAATAGGTACAATAAAATTCGCTTAAAAATTCATATGGCAGTAATTGTCAATATATAGATAATAGTCGTATCTTATACGTATCTTATACATAATAGTTTACATTATACCGCGAAGATCAAACATTTTTAATGGCGATTGATCTGTATCAGCCTTACAAGAGCAAGATCAGCGGCCGAATATCTTCCAGAAGCCTTACTTCGGCTCTTTAATATCAAAAAACCTTTTAGACAAGATCACGCGCTGTCACGTAACTTCCTTAGCATAAACTTGAAAGGATTGTTCGGAACTCACAAAAAAATACCGGAGGCACAATCTTTTAAAATTGGCAAAACTCACAGGTGCGTTCGCTGCCAAAATGGACTTAGCGGTAAAAAATCAAGTCAACAAGAAGGGCCACACAACGAGTTGGTCAGAACATCTAGTAGTAGTATGTAGTAAGAGACTTTGCCTTGGCCAGTGTTCCAAGGATGTTTTTATTTTCTCTATCCACTCTGCCAACAACATCTTCGTAGAAATTAGAGAAGGCAATTGGATGGTAAAACCCTATCCCGAAGAACTAAGGAGACTCTGATTAAGAGCTTGATCTTCCCAGTCCTTCTTTATGGAGCTAAAACATGGAATCTATCGAAAACATATGATACGAAATATATTCCTTGACGGGATTTGGAAGAAAAGATTTAACGATGATATATGGTATGAGAGTTGTACAACGCCGCCTTAGTAAGTAACTTCGGGCCATGATATAGGAATCAATATAGAAATTTTGAAGATCGCGAAATGTTTAATTCAATTGAAAAGCTCTCGGAGCGGGAAAACAAAATAGTTGTCAGTTGGCTTTAAACCAGTGATACGCAGTGCAAAACTTTAATTGTTCATTAGCCGTCTAATCCAGACCACGATCAATTCTTGATTCTCAGAACACCTGTTTCCGTAATGTGTGCGGAGAATATAAAAGGTACATTTTGGGGTTGGAGGAAGATGGTGAGATACAAAAATACTGGAAGCTGGTAGGTTGCATAAGTCCATCATGGGAATAGTGATGATGTCAATGCCCAGGATCAAGCGAAAATTGTGCAGTGATGAGATATTTGCAGCTCAATTTTAAAGTCCTGTACGGAGGATTACTACCACACAGTAATGCGCACAAAAAAAGGCCTCAATTGAGGATGAGAAGAATAGCCTTCATAATGAATTAGGTGCCGTCTATAATTTAACGCCAAACGATGACATTGTAATAAGGCAGGCCTTATTTGTTTTTCGTAAATGATGTAGAAATTGGTTTCTGATGTCCGAATAGACAAAGAACTGATATTGGCGTTGAGCTCCACCACCATCATATGACAAATTAAGTACGTCCTTGTACTGCATCCATAATTAGTTTTATGCCCATTGCTTACTATTCTCAGTGTATTCTCAGGTACGTTCTCACTATAGATGCGAAAACAACTGAATAAATTAAGAATTACAACTGTGCACGACCAATGAAGATCTGCAAAAAATGCTATTCCAACCGAAAAGCAGAGGTAGAGAAACCACAACTCGCGACTATCAGCTGACACATAAAATATTTCAGTGGATTTGACAATCGAGAAATCTGAACATACAGCCCGGAACTCTGTGAAAAGCGCTGTATAAGGCTCAATTAACGATGAATTAGATGCACAGGCAAAAAAAGTAGAGAATCATTGGGACCATAGTACCACTGAATACTGCGTCCCGAGCGACGTAGATGCAAACAACATCCCTAAATGGAGGTAGAACTTTATGGAATATGTAGCAAATGAAATTATTTATCTATTTCAGCTTTTTTTTCTTAATTATTGCAACCTTCTTCGAAGCAAGAAGACGATTACGGTAATGTCTAAATTATTCTAATTTTCAGGTTAACAGAGTCAAATAGCATCTTAATTCAAATTCCGATATCAAAGACCCAAATCCTTATTTCGGATCTTATTCAACCACAATGTTAACACAATGCTGATTATACAGAGAATGATCATATCGAAAATAGGGCTTCGCTTTAAATACGTTTACAACCATAAGCCTTATCCTTCCAAATTCGCTCACAGAAAAAAAGCAATAGATAAGATAGGAATGAATATAAAATGCAGAATCGGAAAGTTAGAAGCTGCCTGCAAGCTGTCTTAAGCCTGAAGGAAAAACGTCTTCAGACTTAAGACCAACTCTGAGTTAGTGCTATTTTATAGATTAAGTATTGGAAAGTAACTGCTGTTTGTACACAAACGCAGAAAATCATTGTAAGTAAACGTTTCTAAGAGTTATTTGGACTAAATCTATCTCAAACGAACGTCTACACTTGGGAACTAGTCCATAGCCAATAGATATTAGTATGCCGGGGAGGAAGGAATAAATTGGATATAGCTAAAGCACTTGGCGGAAAACCAAACGCTCTCTTCCCAACGAGGGGTCACAAAAATACAAGAATCTATAAAGTCTTTTCTAAAAAAAAAAAAAAAACACCAGTGAATTATGTCAAACACGGCTTAGTTGTCAAAACAGGAAATTTATAATTACTTTTATATTGGTTCTGCTGTGGACTTATGTAATTAATGATTATGGCAGAAATTTGCATCCAATAGAAAAGCTAGCTCGTTTATAGATGGTATGCTTAAAGATTAAGATAATACTCTTTTATACAATTAATGTATATGCATTCGATTCAAGATATTTGAACTATCTGAATAGTCGCAGATACTTTGGCGATGCATACATGCAGTTGTTTAAACCATTATTTGATGTACCACAAGGCAGTTGTTTAGGTCTCGACCTTTTTTATTTTTTATTTAAATATTTCTTACTATGACATGCTTCATTTGTTTCAAATATAATACGAGTACATAGATAAAATTCCTTTTAATGCAATGACATACATCATACAGAAAAATTAAAAGATGTTTCCAAAAGAAGTTATCCCAATTTAGTATACCACGCTTTTGATATAATTATTGAAACATATTCCAACATCAACGTTCTTAAAAATCCAATATTAAGCTGGATGAAATAATTTGTATACTCTCAATTCCGCTAAAATGTTCGAAATAAGACCAAGAAACTTAATGTAAGGCGTACGAGCAACGCAGAAAAATCGTTATATTATTTACATTTTTGTATTGTCAAATATCCATGTTTCGGGAAACTCTTTTCGTGCAAGTATACGTGGAAGTTTTTTAAATTTTCTTAATAATTTTTTAGACTGGTACTGCTTTGCATCTTCTTGCGCCGTTGATAGGGCAGACTTAGATCTAGATCTAGATCGCATTCCACCCTTTCTTTGATGCATATGTCTGCCTAGAAAAAAAGTCAATCTTTTTTAAGTCTGTCCATTCAATTACTGGGACAATAAACAGATTTTCTTGTTTTTTTTTTTTTTTTTAATTTTGTATAAATTGTGGTATTTGTATCTATTTGTAGTATAGGAGAGTAAAATTGGATCAGTAAGTAAAAATGTAGGATACAAGATATCGATTATACGGAAACAGGTTTAGACAGGAGCTTATCTAAACGAGTAAATCTACCTTTTAGTATAGCATTGAATATACTTCTACATTTTCTTTTTATTAATGTATGCCGGGGGAAATAAAACCCAAATTCTACATTTTCTAAGGACAAAGGCATCGAAATAAAAAAAAGCTCTTGGAAGAGGGGTACAAATTCATAACCTTCACCGAAAGTCTAAAAAAATCAGAAAATTTAATATTTCAATTTATTTATTATATTTACGTTTCCAAACTCTCAACTATCCATGTTTCCGGAAATTCCTTACGAATTTCTGGTACAATTTTAGCACCTCCTGTTGAAGCCTCTGAAAAACGATTGTCTGGAATAAACTCAGCTCTTTCAGGATCAGCATCGCCAGTAGCACTTAGTGCTGCAATATGGAATACTAAATCTGTTGGATATTCATACATGCTCAATTATAACCCACAGAAATAAAAATTAAATTAAAATTTAAGTGTAAATTTTAATATTTTATAATGTAAAATTAAACCTGTTAAGATACGAGCTTGAAAATACGAGGCAAATGTGAATTATCGGCCGATGGTTAAATCAGGTTTCAATCATGTAAAAGGCAGAAAAAAAATTCTCTCTTTTAATTTTACACTTTTAAAAAATGCTATTCCAACCGAAAAGCAGAGGTAGAGAAACCACAACTCGCGACTATCAGCTGACACATAAAATATTTCAGTGGATTTGACAATCGAGAAATCTGAACATACAGCCCGGAACTCTGTGAAAAGCGCTGTATAAGGCTCAATTAACGATGAATTAGATGCACAGGCAAAAAAAGTAGAGAATCATTGGGACCATAGTACCACTGAATACTGCGTCCCGAGCGACGTAGATGCAAACAACATCCCTAAATGGAGGTAGAACTTTATGGAATATGTAGCAAATGAAATTATTTATCTATTTCAGCTTTTTTTTCTTAATTATTGCAACCTTCTTCGAAGCAAGAAGACGATTACGGTAATGTCTAAATTATTCTAATTTTCAGGTTAACAGAGTCAAATAGCATCTTAATTCAAATTCCGATATCAAAGACCCAAATCCTTATTTCGGATCTTATTCAACCACAATGTTAACACAATGCTGATTATACAGAGAATGATCATATCGAAAATAGGGCTTCGCTTTAAATACGTTTACAACCATAAGCCTTATCCTTCCAAATTCGCTCACAGAAAAAAAGCAATAGATAAGATAGGAATGAATATAAAATGCAGAATCGGAAAGTTAGAAGCTGCCTGCAAGCTGTCTTAAGCCTGAAGGAAAAACGTCTTCAGACTTAAGACCAACTCTGAGTTAGTGCTATTTTATAGATTAAGTATTGGAAAGTAACTGCTGTTTGTACACAAACGCAGAAAATCATTGTAAGTAAACGTTTCTAAGAGTTATTTGGACTAAATCTATCTCAAACGAACGTCTACACTTGGGAACTAGTCCATAGCCAATAGATATTAGTATGCCGGGGAGGAAGGAATAAATTGGATATAGCTAAAGCACTTGGCGGAAAACCAAACGCTCTCTTCCCAACGAGGGGTCACAAAAATACAAGAATCTATAAAGTCTTTTCTAAAAAAAAAAAAAAAACACCAGTGAATTATGTCAAACACGGCTTAGTTGTCAAAACAGGAAATTTATAATTACTTTTATATTGGTTCTGCTGTGGACTTATGTAATTAATGATTATGGCAGAAATTTGCATCCAATAGAAAAGCTAGCTCGTTTATAGATGGTATGCTTAAAGATTAAGATAATACTCTTTTATACAATTAATGTATATGCATTCGATTCAAGATATTTGAACTATCTGAATAGTCGCAGATACTTTGGCGATGCATACATGCAGTTGTTTAAACCATTATTTGATGTACCACAAGGCAGTTGTTTAGGTCTCGACCTTTTTTATTTTTTATTTAAATATTTCTTACTATGACATGCTTCATTTGTTTCAAATATAATACGAGTACATAGATAAAATTCCTTTTAATGCAATGACATACATCATACAGAAAAATTAAAAGATGTTTCCAAAAGAAGTTATCCCAATTTAGTATACCACGCTTTTGATATAATTATTGAAACATATTCCAACATCAACGTTCTTAAAAATCCAATATTAAGCTGGATGAAATAATTTGTATACTCTCAATTCCGCTAAAATGTTCGAAATAAGACCAAGAAACTTAATGTAAGGCGTACGAGCAACGCAGAAAAATCGTTATATTATTTACATTTTTGTATTGTCAAATATCCATGTTTCGGGAAACTCTTTTCGTGCAAGTATACGTGGAAGTTTTTTAAATTTTCTTAATAATTTTTTAGACTGGTACTGCTTTGCATCTTCTTGCGCCGTTGATAGGGCAGACTTAGATCTAGATCTAGATCGCATTCCACCCTTTCTTTGATGCATATGTCTGCCTAGAAAAAAAGTCAATCTTTTTTAAGTCTGTCCATTCAATTACTGGGACAATAAACAGATTTTCTTGTTTTTTTTTTTTTTTTTAATTTTGTATAAATTGTGGTATTTGTATCTATTTGTAGTATAGGAGAGTAAAATTGGATCAGTAAGTAAAAATGTAGGATACAAGATATCGATTATACGGAAACAGGTTTAGACAGGAGCTTATCTAAACGAGTAAATCTACCTTTTAGTATAGCATTGAATATACTTCTACATTTTCTTTTTATTAATGTATGCCGGGGGAAATAAAACCCAAATTCTACATTTTCTAAGGACAAAGGCATCGAAATAAAAAAAAGCTCTTGGAAGAGGGGTACAAATTCATAACCTTCACCGAAAGTCTAAAAAAATCAGAAAATTTAATATTTCAATTTATTTATTATATTTACGTTTCCAAACTCTCAACTATCCATGTTTCCGGAAATTCCTTACGAATTTCTGGTACAATTTTAGCACCTCCTGTTGAAGCCTCTGAAAAACGATTGTCTGGAATAAACTCAGCTCTTTCAGGATCAGCATCGCCAGTAGCACTTAGTGCTGCAATATGGAATACTAAATCTGTTGGATATTCATACATGCTCAATTATAACCCACAGAAATAAAAATTAAATTAAAATTTAAGTGTAAATTTTAATATTTTATAATGTAAAATTAAACCTGTTAAGATACGAGCTTGAAAATACGAGGCAAATGTGAATTATCGGCCGATGGTTAAATCAGGTTTCAATCATGTAAAAGGCAGAAAAAAAATTCTCTCTTTTAATTTTACACTTTTAAAAATATTTATTTCCTACAATTATAAAACTAACATGCATGTGTGGCAGATTTTTATTGTTTTTTTTTTTTTTATTTTTTTTAAGGAACACTTAGATGAATGACACACTGTATGACACACCATGAGGTTCTCTTGTGTTGCAGTGTGTGATGAATTTAATTAAAAAGTTAAAAAGTAATTACGTTTGAATTTCATCTAAAATCCATGATTCGGGATATACATTTCGTAAATGTGGAATAAAACTAAGAAGATACTCCCAAAAAAGACTGCCAACAAAATTCTCGTTGAAAGGCTTTAAGCTAAATAAATTCACGCGAAAGGGGGAATCTGTAAAAACTTTTAAAAAATATATGAAATACATAATAATACGTTTTTTTTTATTTTGTGTATAAAATATTTAAAAGTAAAAGTGAAAAGCGATTCGGTCTCTTAACAAAAGGGCCTATATAGGATCTGGCAATATAAGATCCTTAAATCTAGATTATTTGGGTTTATAAGCTTTATTACTAAATGGATATGCGGATTCTATTCTTTACTAAAAACATTTAAAAAATATATATATAAAAAAATTGGAAAGAATAATTGGAATAAATTGGAATAATATTGAAAGATTACACCTACTGAATGCTACAAACCATGGCCAGGTTTTCATTTGATCAGATGTAATTTTTCCCTGTCTAGTACATCTTTTTGTTATGCAATTGCGTAGGACATCTTAGCTATCTAAAGACTGTCCCAAGAAAGACGACTATTTAAGTTTGGGTCATTAGTTCTGTTTCATTTTAACCGCCAGGTCATTTTAACAGTTCGATATTCCACACAATAGTGATTTTATGATTCACAGATTGCGTCAAATTTTTGGTAAACAAAATTTTCCGCTTCCATCAACTGTGAAATGAATAATGGAAAAATTTGGGAAGACTCGGTCGATTACTGACGTCGGACTATCGACACGTGTTTGTCTATGTCGTTCAACAGAAAATATCTTGACTGCCTTCACGAAAGTGGTTGAGAATCGGCAATATCCGTCCGGTTTTGAAATAGCGGTTCATTTGCATCGTCATACCCTCAACTGACTTAAAAACTCAATTCCACAAACCATACACATCGAAGAGAGTTCGCTAATTGGTTCATTAAACAACAAGTGAACGCCGAATTTTCCAAGAAAATGATCTTCAGGCGTGAGTTCAATTTTAATGTTAATAGGTAGCTATCTGCTCCATTTGGAGTGACGAAAACTGACATGTGTTCCACGTACCTTTTTGAATATGGATCTCAAAAATGTTTACTTCTAAACGATGGTGGTACTTGCCAAACATCACGTGAAAAAATGATATTATTTCCTTGTTATATAATGTTTGCGCGATTTTTTTTGAAGTTAAAAGTTTATTTCAATAAACCCACGACCATCTAAACCTTGAAGAATAAGATCAGACGCAGTATCACTAAAATCCAATTGAAAAATACGTCAAAACAGAACATTTAGCAGATCTGTTGTTTCAAACATAAATTTTTTATGTCTACCATATGACTCAGTCAAAATTTTGGCATTTCTCAAAAGAAAATAAAAATTTGCATTTTATTTACAATTAAAATTTTCTTCTCTTGTCGGGACACCATTTATAACCCAGCATAGATACACTCTGCAGATGGCATTAATTTCGTTCAAGGATTTGCAGCTTTGTGTAATCAATATAACATAGATCGTGTGATTCAATCAATCAGAGTAAATGATAATAGATTTTTGGCTTTTTTAGAACAACGACAACAACTGGTTGAGGTACGTTCGTAAATAACTGAATAGAATCTAGGTAGACACTATGTACCATACCGCCCATAAAACCATTGACTTATTGAGGGCTCGATTCAACGAAAACATTATATAGTGAGATGGAGCAGGCAATTAAAATCCTGTGATTTGACGCCACTCGATTATTTATGTTCGGGTTGTACATATAAAGGTTTCCGAGTATGCTGATAGACCGCTAACTTTTCAGGCTTTGGAAGCCAATATTCAGTGCGTTATTGATGAGACAGAACCCAAAATTGAATCAACAGATTAAAATACGTTAAAAACAGCCGAGGAAGCCATATGCCTCAAATCATCTTTACAACATAATGTCAATAACCATTCTTTATAGTAAATAAAAATTCCACTCTTCAAAAACCATGTTTTATAGAGATGTGGCTTTAAGCACTGCTTTCCAATGAATGGTTTGGGACCAATGATTTTCTACCAACGGCGGGAGAGTGAAAGACTTTTTCATAGATCTTCCAAAAAGATGCTGATGTTAAAAAAATTTGTACGAGTCGTCGATTCCAACCCGAAGGGACAACGGACTAAGCAAAACTCAATTTAGATAGCGCGTGCAATTGGAAAGGGACCTCAACTAACTTGTTATGCATAACAAGAGGTAGTTAGCCAGAGACTGGTAAACTGGACAGATCTATTAGACTGGACAGCCACTCCAGGCCACTCTTTTAAGTTCAATACACTCTACCTTCCAAATACATAATAAGATATGTCGTGGTCCCCAAAAAAGCGTTTGTTTGAATGATGTAAGAGCCAAATTTCTTTCCGCAAAAACAGTGTCTTCATGTTTGAAAACACGAAATAATCTCGGATGACTTAATCTGACAAATACCTATGGCGGATGAATGAACATGGCGCCATGGTGTCTAAGTACGGGTTCACCCGTGTTAAAGCTATCGCTTTTCATTCTTATCATCATGGAACTGGTCCAGTAATTTGGCATAACATTCGCTGTTGATTGTTTTTCCATTTTGAAGGTAACCGATGTGGATTATACACTGAGTACCCCAAAAACTATCAGCAACCCACTGTTTCGAGTTCTGCTTGGTCTTCGTTGTATGGTGGTGGATTGATCTTTTGTCCGCGGAAAAACTTCTCCCGATTACGGCTAAACAATGCCATACTATTTTCATTTGACCAAAATTCGAAACTCCACAGGAAATTTTTACTTTTAGTCTTATGAAAATAATAAATAAATTAATAACTTCACATATACGTACACAAACACTAATTTATAAAAAAATACTTATTTTACCAATTCTTATACAACATTGTAGCTTACTTAGGAACTTTCTTCTTATCTTCAACTTTACAAGAGCATGTTCTCAAACAACTTCTTGGTTAGTTGGTTTCGAGGAGAATAAGAAATTAATTACAAATCTTAATTTAAATTTTAGTTGTTAATTTTTTTAAATCTTAATTTATATGGGGTGAAGGGAATTTATTTAATTTAGTCACATAATCAATAAAGAGATTAAAATATATGATAGAGTAAAAGTAACACAAAAAAAATAGTTTATTTTCTTAAAAATTTGAAAACTCCTTGCTCCAGTCAGTAAGCCTTAAACTTTTAGCTTTCAATTCCCATTGAAAAGCACATGGGAATTTTTAAAAAAATTCTAAAATTATCAATATATATTTCGGGGTCAAATGTACAATATATATCTATTTTATAACTATATGAATGTAAATTATATATGAATTAACGATCAATTACCAATGGAATATAAAAACTCATGGCTTAGATATGTATATATATGAAAAAAAACTTTTCGAATAATTATGATAGATAATAAATTAAAAAAAAAAAACCATCCACCGCAAAAATAAATAAGCATTAATTAAGAGATACTACTTCTTCTTTAATATATTTACGTTTCTGAACTATCAGAAATCCATGTTTCAGGAAATTGTTTACGAACAATTTCAACAGTTCCAACAGTTTTATTTGTTGGTTGCAATAGCCAAGCACTATGCCCTCCACTGATAAATGTGATGTAATTCTTAAGTAATATATCTCTTTCTTCAATGTGGGAGTATATGAAGCCTGTAGAATAGTCATAAGGGAATATATCTTAAACTACAACAAAATTAAAAAACACACGATGTATTCGTTAACAAAAGTCCCCACGGAATGTACTTTTTTTTATAATTATCTCACTTCAGAAGTAGTATATCTATTTTCAAAAGAGCACCATAACCATCAGAAAAACAACAAAATTGAAAAATTAATCAGGCTTGGAAAAATAACAACGAAAAGGAATTTTACATATTGTGTGATATTTACGTTTCTATATCATCAACTATCCAAGATTCAGGGAACAATTTACGAATCTCTGGAATGATTTGAGTAGAACCACCACTAGCTACTGCAAAATACACTTCTGGACCATTTGGAGCTCCTGGACCCCGTATACCAGACAATCCGACCGGGGAAGCATACACTGGAAAATCTAAAATTATGATACACATTTCAGTTGACATACCACAAGAACACGATTTTGGAAATAGCTTGTCCTAAAACAAAAAAAACCGAAAAAATGCTATGCAGCTACATATATACAAGAATATTTCCTGCTTTCTTAAAAACAAAAACAAAGTGATTTTACCTACTTATTTAGTAAAAAATTAATTTTCGTTTTTTTTAGCAAAATATGAAGTCTCCAAAAAATTGTATTTCCTTTAAATGATTTTAAAAAAATACAATAGATTAAATAAAGTTAGTTACAGATAAAACATAAAACATATTGTATTAATTACTTATAAAATATATTTTCAGCTTTCAGAAAAATTTTTACGAATAACTAGAATTTGTTTTTAGCATTGTGCGGGCTATCTACAAACCCGTAACTCATAACAGCTATATGAGATTGCTCCAACACATACCGTCCTGAAATGGTCATTTTTAAGGTCAAAAACTTAAAAAATGTCAAAAGATACAAATATAATCTGTTATTTGAAATGAATAACATTCTAATAAACTCGGACATATCAAACCTAAAACACTGATGTGGCATTACGGCAGGTATTGTAGTAGTACTTTACTTATACAATTCTGTCATATTTAAGTACAAAAGATTTCATTTTTGAACATATGTGCATACCTTAGAAAAAATATAGTTTTTTTGAAATACATTTGCAAGAGTATTCGTAGTTGGATGATATTGGTGTGTGCTACTCTTGTTCAGGTAGCAGACATGAGTTACCATTCCTTTGCCAAATGATTTCAAAAATTATTTAGGCAAAGATCAGTACAATTAAGAATAACATGTTAGATTCCTTAACCAATTTAATCACACTCGCCCTTTATTCTAAACTCGTTAATACGAGTAATTCATTGTTATTTATTCATCAATATTAATGGTGCCCCCTTCAAAGTGGTCCCCCTCCAATCCTCCAAGCACTTTCCATAAACACATTTTGGTATAGCCTTGAGCTCTTCCAGCTTCGTCCTTTCATAGGTCTCTTCAGGTTTGGTGAAAAACATCTCTCACAAGCAACGATGAATGAGCAGGTGGATTATTAATTGTTTTTCCACAATCCTGCAAGTTTTTTTTTCATATTGCTTCTCGCAAACGGCGCATAACTTTAAGTTAATACTCCTTATTGATCGTACGATCTTGAGGTAAAAACTCTTGATGCATTACGCCACAGTAGACGAAAAAAAAAACAGTGATCAAAACTTTAACATTTGATGAAACTTGGCGAGCTTTTTTCGGTCATCGCTCTCCTGGATGCTTTCATTGGGATGATTTAGCTTTGGTTTCGATGTCGTAGCCATATACCGATGAATTGTCACCAATAATGAGCAAGTCAGGATCATCACTGACGTCTTTGAAGACCTCCGGAGCAGTCGGAACGACGGTTCTTCTGATCAAAATTAAGAAGTTTTGGAACAAACTTCGATGACACCCGTCTCCTGCCCAAAACATCAAAAAAAAAATTGCACGACACGAACCGACCGATATGCCAGCATATTCAGCAACTTCGATTTCCGGTAATTCAACGATTTTCCAAAACAGTTTTCATCACAGCTTCAATGTTATCATCTTTTGTTGATGTGCTGGGGCGTCAAGAGCGAGGTTCGTCATTGACATATTCTCAACCATTTTGGAAGAGCTTGTACCACTTGTAAACTTTTTTTTTTCACTTAGAGTAGACTCACCAAATGCCATTGTCAACATTTCAAGTAGTTTAGAGCATTTGATTCCATTTTTTACACAAATATTTGATGCAAATTCTTTGCTCCATTTTTTAAAATAATTGAAAATCGCCAAGCACACCAAAACATGTCTGTCAAAAACAAACTACGTTTGTTGTTACTTGAAACCGTGAACATATGTTCAATACATGTGTACCAACACAATGTACGTTGCCCGCGAAATTACATAAGTCACCTTACTTTTTAAACACAGCCTGTACACCTTCTAATCCAAAAGTACAAGGAATTTCCCATTCAAGCAAACCGTGCTTGAGATATTGTTAAAAGATTTTTTCTTTTAGGTTGAAACATCTGTCATCTGGCGTGATGCCTGATGACAGCTGATTTTGGTGTGTCGTTGTTTAGGACATTAAACAAGTTGAAACGCGGCTTGTGGCCAGTGTGCTGAATTTGTCGCAGAAATAGCGTCGCGCTAATTTTGACTATTTGATCAAAAACAACGTTCATACCTTTCTACAAGCTACGTATTCAGCTGACGTGGGTCCTTGTGAGTTTTTCCTATTCCCACGACTCAAGTTGCCACTTCGCGGGAAGCGTTTTGAGACGATTGAGGCGATAAAAAAGAATTCGCAGAAGGAGCTGAATGCGATTCTAAAGTTTTAAAGATTGAAAGAAGCAATAGAATACGTGGAATACTTGTTATGGCGATTACTTTGAAGGGAATAAAATGATTTTCGATGAATAATTTAACTACCATATCTTCATTTGGTTTATGGATTCCGTGTACTTTTTGATCCATCCTGTGACATGTTACGAAGAATTCCCACTGTCGAAGACCACCGCCTTATATTATGTAAGCCGTACCTGTATCTTTGATATATTGAATTCATCATGTTTACGAGTACAATATATACTTAGAAATTGTAGACGGAAAGAATCTTAAAAGTTTGTATAAATTTATCATCATGTCCGCGAAATATATTTAGAGAGTTACCGGTTATAAAAAAGGAACTTGATAGGCTAAAACGTGTTAGTATTTGAAAGTCATCAAAGACAAAAAGGCAGTTTTCAGCATATGGAGTTTTAAGGCATTAAGGTGGTTTAACAAATATTAGAAGTCCCTTTTCATATGGTTATCTTTCTAAAAAAAAAAAACAATAGAATATAACTGTTTAAGACTAAATGACGTTAAGTCGACACTGGTTTTTATTTGGATTTTGAGCTACCCCAAGGGTGCGTTTTGATATCTTTATTCTTCACAATTGATCGAAAGATATTCATCGATTTGGACAAATTAAAAAAAATAAAATTAGTACATCCGTTTTTCATGAGAAAAATTGGTTCTTCATGGGCCACATAAAAAAAAGCTTCGCACTTAATAATTGAACATCCCTGGGAGGTGAAAATATAATCTTAAATATCTAAGGGCACTCTGCCAACTTATGTAATGCTGTTGATTTATACGAAGAATCTATAATTTATTGGACCTTTCTAAGATTTAACAAAGAAGATTGTTAGAGGTCAATCAATAATTTAAAAAAATGAATGTTGAAGAAAAGACGCTTTTTATATCGGTACTTATTCCAAATCTCTGGTGGCATAGCGCAGTTGTTAAGATAGTCGACTAAAACGCCAAATTATCTAGGTTCGAATCATAGGCCCACATTAAAAATAAGAAAATTGTATTTTGCTGTCGTCACCACACTTTTTGGCCGCCAACGGTGGAACATACTCTATAACCGAACGCGTATAGATTTTGGTATTTTAGGTATAAATTTGACTTTTTAAGAATGTTTTATATGAGACAGTAATAAATGATTTCGCATCCAAAAAGATCCTCGCGAATAACCATGAATCAACAGCATTGTCCAAAAAACCTTCGAAAGTTTTTGATTTGGGAACCGAAAATCATTACACAATTTCGAATAATAAAGTAAGGACAACTTGCTTAGGGCAGCAAACAATGCAACAACGGACATAGGTGTGATATTCGCTCATGATAGGAGGTTTGATTATGAAATTTGTCAAAATCTGTAGAGCTAGCCGCTTTACCGCAAATTCAGCTTACAGTCGCTCAAATCAAAAAGCTATATTTACTAAACTAAACCAGAAGATATTTTGGGATGCAAGACGAGACGAGTGACTCATATAGATTGCTGGAAGTTAGCATCCATCAATGTTCTAAAAAAAAATTCGGCGACAACTTAGACGGTTCTATGTTCATTTTTGATAAGCACTAACTATAAGTGGAAGAAACATTATGCTTCGTGAGGTATACACAATCAAACCAAAAAGAGTTATTTGAAAAAATTAATTGTCCGTTTTTGAGTCTCTGACACTCACTCAAAAGCTTATGCAGATCTCATGTATCTTTTAGTTTCCTATATCCTGTAGTCTAAGTCAAGAATATAGATTTCTATAATGTCAATGTCAATGAATCTTCGCGCCGCTCTACCAACTATAGTTGGAAGGGTTAAAAGTTATTTTCTGCTTTCGTTTGCTTATTGATATATAGGATAAACAGTGTCTATCAAATAGCAACTAAGTCATCATCAGCTTATGAGTAACTTTTTCCTAAAAAATTAGCAATGTAGGACAATCGGTAGCAAATAGGGATCAGAGCCAACCGAATAAGCAAGATAAGTTTATTGGTCTAAAGATCAAGCTAAGGCTATTCCGATCCAATAATGATAGAATGATCAAATAGAATAGAAAAAGAATAAAAAAAATTCTAGAAACACAACAGATTCTCTTAAACGAGTATAATGGTATTTCTATTGCCATATTCCGATGCCTTGAACTTGTAGACATCTCCTTTCAAAAACAGTGAAGGCAATGTATTTTCCAAGCAATAAAATGGATTTAAACCAGATAAATCAGTTGCGATATTAAAATGATCGTCTAAAACAACAATTTCCCCGTAAAAGTTGATGAAAGCTAAAGTATATAACTAGAAATAGCCAACCATCATGCATAACCTTACTGGTGGACCTATCATCTACAAAAGTATTTGTGTCACACGTAAGAAGTTAACAATTGCGACCAGAAGATCAAACATTTTCTCTCATAATCCATCCCTGTAAAATTTCTTTAATTTTCAATTTATAATTATTTTTATAAGACCATCACCATTCTGAATAAAAGCCAAAAAAGTGTAAATTTTACAATAAATGTGATTTGAAGAGAGAAGAAGTACACATAAGACTTAATTTTAATATTTACGTTTCCACATCATCAACTATCCAAGATTCAGGAAATAATGTACGGATTTGTGAAACGGCTGGTGGGGCTGGTGGAGGACCACCACCACCAAATCCTCCAGTAACACCGACTCCAAAAGATAGTGAGAATTCCGGAATACCTGGCAGCGCTTCAAGTATATATTCAAAAATTATAATTATTTCAACTTAAGTTTGTCCATGAATGCAATCTGTCAGTAAATCGGAACATTTCAATAACATAGATGTTCTATATAGTAAGTCTGTAGTTTAAGTCTGTTTTAAAAATGCTGGCTTTTAAAACAGATTCTATTTAATGAATCAGTATCAGTGCACCATAGTTTTTGGCAGGATAATTTATATACAAAGAAGAAAAAAATTAAAAAAAAAAAAAAAGAGGATTGAGATAGAGAAATTCCAAAATGACAGGATCATGCTAAAGGTCAAACAAAAAAAAAAACAAAAACAAACAAACGACAGTATAAGCTAACAAAATCCGAAAAAAAGATCAACTTTAACTTCTTTACCACCAACAATTCCTTACAAAAGTGTTTAAAAAATATAACTCGAATTAATTTTTAAAGGAGTTACTTTTCAGAATTATCAAAAATAAATGTTTCAGGAAATTCTAACGAATATTTTGCGCCACTGTTTATTTCACTGGTACACTGTCTTCCTAAATAAAAAAAGCAACTTGGTTTACACCACCTACTAAATGAGTTATAAGTTCGCCTTCGTAAATTATGGGAAAATTTGCTAAAAAAAAGAATTCAAAAAGAAATGCTTATAAAAGATTTTTTTCTAATAAAGCAATATTTCATTCATACGTATACATCAAAACAAACACTTGTGAATAAAATTATGGCCGTTGTAAAAATAAAATGCTATAATACGAAATGCTATGACATTTTATGGATAC
Source organism: Volucella inanis (assembly GCA_907269105.1). Lineage (NCBI taxonomy): Eukaryota > Metazoa > Arthropoda > Insecta > Diptera > Syrphidae > Volucella > Volucella inanis. Next base: position 22,384,472 of record OU026157.1, read on the forward strand.
ATGGATTGTTTAATACTTACATTTTGCAAAAAGCTTTATAAAATATTGTAAAACCAAAATAATAAAATATAAATTATTTACATTTTAATATCATCAACAATCCAAGTTTCAGGAAAAACCTTACGGATTGTTGGCGTAACAAATCCCCGTTCAGTTTTTTCAGAATATTCATCTTCAATTGGAGTAAATCGTTCGTATGAAGGGTAGTCGGTCCTAAAATTAGATGCTGTCCGCGGCATTGCCTGAATTAGATAATAGAGTCCTGAAATTGTTTTTAAATATGAAGACTTTTGTGCGAGTATATTTAGATAAGGGATGTATTGGGAAATTTTCCTCAAAAACTGTTGTGCGTCACACTTTTTGCACTCAAATGAATATTCGACGAATAAGTGATGGGCCTATTGCAAAAAAGAGCAATGGTCAAAAAAATGTCACCGGGATCATGTCAGCAGCAACGCCAGGACATTTGATAAGGAAAATTACGGCCTATATAGCAACTAAAAAATAAACAGGGCCCACAATTTTGACTGAAATAAAAGTTTCATCCAAGTTCCAGGTGTGTTAATGAAAGTAACTATCTTTTGCTGGAAATACCCAAAAGAACAACTGAGCTTATTTTTTTGCCCGGAAGAAATAGTGATTATCAAAGTCTATTGCCGAATGATCAACAAATTCTATCTGAAAATAATTCCTGGGTACAATAACATAATGGAATTTCCACTACACTCACAGCCAGGGTTTTGGTATTGAGCAAATATATAGATATTCTCTAGCCTCCTCGCCTACCAGAAGTGGTAGCTACCTTACTCGAACTATTCAGAATTTGAAGAAAATTAATTTGCGACCATTGCATCTATGCCTTGCTCTCTCATATTTGCGAATTTGAGGAATCTGCCTTCAAGAATGGCTTGAAAGAAACAATCGTCGTCTAGCTATATTGCCTTTTAAAATCAATATCCGAATTATTAAATTCGGGTAACGTAGGTACTGAGCGGGTTCAACCTAGTGATGCACAGGTGGTACTAAGTGAGTATGTTCAGTATAATTTAATAATCCATAAATTATAAAAGCTAATATTAATGTTAATGTTAAATGATTTATTCTAGTAACAATATAAGGGAATAACTATGAATACACATCAGTTGCGCTTATTTTACATCCTCGTACCGGCTTCTGAATACCAGACCCGCCAAGCTTGTAAGCGCGAGTGTTGAGCAGAAAAAATCAAAAACAAAAGAGGACGCATGGCTGATGAATTTATGTACATCATTGAATCAACGTTGGCTTTAACATTTATATGGACCACATAAATGTATTTGGAGCTGATATCAGTAAAGCTTTACAGGACTAGTCATGGTACTGTAGTAGAGATTGTACTTGATGAACCCTAGATGGGTCAACGGTAGATCTCATACCCCCGAAGTGGGTAACTGACTCCAATATATCTGCCTACTATCGCCCAAGAGCTCGCTAAAAGGTTTCGTCCTTTCGGTTGGATTAGTGCGCGGAGTTAACTGCCAGGCCACCCAAGACATAACACTCTTTCAGTACTGTAGATGGTTATATGATCTACATGATCTTTACCGGCGAAAGCCAAGAGCCCGTCCAACCGACCAACATGAAATGATGGCATCAATATTGAAGCTTAGGAACAACAAAGCTGATGTTAATTAAGGCAGCGGGGGATAACTTGGTATTCCAAAAAAAGCATGCATAAAAAAAGGAACCTTAGCACGGATGACCCTATTTACAAGAAAGAAGACCCGCTTAACTGCTTTAATTATAGAACCATCACTCTTTATAATATTCCATATAAAAACTTATCTTTCGTCTTATGTCAACGCATGGAACCATCTATCAACAATCTGATTCGCCACTTTCAGTGCTCTTTACGGCTCGGTAAGTTCACAATCGATCCTGGAAAAACCCAAGAAATCCAAATAGATAAGCACTACCTCTTTATCGATTTTAAGTCCTTATATGACAGTATCTATAGAGATGACAAAGTTATGTAATTTTGAGAACTCGCAAGTCAAGTACATAACATTGCTTACGATGATAACATTGACATCATTGTTGGGGCTCATCGAGCTGTCACTGGTGCCGTCGCATTAGAACAGAGCGGCAGAAATGGATTAAGTCGTAAATGGAAGGGAACTGCCAATATAAAGGGATTCACAAAATCGACGACGGGCCCACTATTATTGTAAATCTGAAAATGATATCTCATCAGAGAATTCAAATCAAACAAAGGGTTCCTCTTGCTAATCACTGTTTCTGCGGTCTGAAAAGGCAAATGAGTAATGAGCCATTCTCAAAAAAGCACTAAGGACACTCTTTATAAGACACCAATCATCTACTTTATGATGCAGAGGTATGGACATTAGCAAAGGTATATGAAGATATGCAACACGCTAATTAGCGCTAACTAGAGACCTAGGCCCAGGTCCACTTAGGAGTGTAGCTCCATCTAAGGAAATAAATATTGTATTTGTATATTGTAATATTTTTAAAATTAATATTAAGGTTTTTTGTTTTTTGTTTTTTGTTTTTCATATATAGTTTCGAATTTGGCAATTTTTCACTGACACTGATGATTACATGATATACGTATGTATTATTCAAAAGGTGCAAAAACGTTATATTCTGAATGCTGGATATTACAATTTAAAGATTTTTTGAAAGTAATAAATTGGGCGTTGTGGAGTATCCGGCTGAAAAATAACCTCAAAACGGGCGAGAAGATTTATCCAATTTTTTTCTTTATTGGTGACTGATGAACTGAACATCAATTATGACATCCATCATATTAAGCATGACAGGTTAATACAGAAATTTATAAATTTCAAAAATCGTTTAACTTATATTTTATTTATTTATTAACATTATTTATTATTTTAATTTTTGCTAAAAATATTTCCAGAGCCCTTAAATAAAAGTCCGCCCAGACTTTGTAGACATCCAAATGCATAAAAATTCATTGTTAATTTATTTTTAAAATGAGACATACAATTAGATACAAAAGACGAACCACTTTATAGGAAAATTACAAATATTTACTCTTTTGTTATGTCAAAAATCCAAGTTTCTAGAAAAAGTTTACGAAGTTTTCCTATTTTTATTACAGCTGTGGAGCTATCGTATGATGACACTTTGGCAATTTGTCGATCTTGTCCGGTTTGCATAAAATTTCGTGAATCTACATAATTAATTCTTGCGATTCGTGTGTTACCGAAAACACGCTTCCCGTTTAGGACCTTAGAAAAGCGACGTCCTGTAAAATGTTATTTGGGTTTTTCTTTGTAAAAATTGGATCAGCAAAAATCAAATAAAATCAGGAGTCCTGAAAACTTATTCAATATCACTTCCGTGTGAGTATAAGACTTTAAGCACACTCTTTACTAAACACATCTCATAGAAATATTTGAATATTTTGTTGCGGCAGAAATTTACAATCTTTAAGATAAGATTATCATTTGGAGAGATTTTTTTCACTTACACCTTACTGCTAAAATAAATATACAGTCTCTTAAATATTAAGCCACAGAACATATTATAGATTTGAAGGAAAAGCCACTAAAAAAACCTTCATTAAGAAATTTCGAAATTAGTATTAATGTAGGCATTTTCACGGTGCGTAAATATGCATATGGAACTAATTGCTAGTTCTTCTCGAATGGACGAAAACATTCTGAAACATTTCATTGATTTCGCAATCACTGAGTGGTTATTTTTGAATTTTGAGAAATAAATAAAAAGAAGAAACTACAAAACTAGGTTAATATCATAGAACGACACCACCACCAAGAAAATGAAAACCCAATCCTTACAAAACAAAAGATCCAGAAACAGAGAACTTTAAAAAATTTTTGGATTTTTTTTTTTTTTTTTTTAATATTTACATACTTTTCCAAATTTTCAACAATCCATGTCTCGGGGAATTCTTTTCGAATTAATTCCACCGTTGCTGGTTTTCTTTGAACTTCTACAGTATCGGATTTATGGATAAAATTTACCACACCTGGAGATGCCAATGGCCTTATAATACCACCGCCAAACGGTACGATTTGTCCTAGAGAATATGTAAACGTTCAAATTATTTTAATGTATTTGAATTCGTTATGTCAAAATTTGCCACTGTTATGATCATAGGCAACAGAGATACTTACGAGTGTTTTTACAAAGCCATTGGCAAATATAAATGTTTCAGGGAAAAGTTTACAAATCGGTGAGTCTAATCTAAAACCGCATCTACCTTGGAGAGCATACAGAACGATATCACTTCAACATGCTTTATGCAAACAATGTTTTGTAGACTATGATTTGTTGTTGCCGAACAGTTTTCAAGATTATTATACTCCCTTAATCAATAAACCAGTTAAATTGAAATCTATTTGGAGTGCGCAATTGGAGCTAGCTAGAGACCGGACTGTTTGAAGTGGGCTTGTTGGTTGAGGCGCCCAGGTTCACCTTGAAGTAGAGTCACTTAAAAAGTTGAATTGAAAGTTTGTCAGTCACTTAGAAAATATTGCCAGACCTTTTTACAACCAAGCTTACAAGAAATCCTACGAAAACAATAACAACCATTGGCGACATTGTAAGCAACACGCTTTGGAGGGAAGCCATATCTGATTTCCTCTCCGATTACCTCAACAAGGCTCTTAGTTTTGTAAAAACGCCGACAATATACGAGTATGATTGTATGAAGAGATCTAAAGCTGCTTGCGACCTCTGCGAAGATTCGGTTTATATATTGTGTCTGCGGTTTGCCAAGAGATGGCGTAACTTATTATTCATTCTTTTATTATTATCATTATTATTATTATTATTCCATTGGAACATGCGTTGGAAAGCTACTGTCATTGTATGTCATTTCAGTATATGTCATTCATTTGAAGCGTAAACAACAATAATTTTTTTTTCACTCAAATATGTCGAACTTTGTGCCTGAAAAAGTGTTTTTGCGGGGAGTTCTTCTTCATTATTTTAATATGAAGAAAACTGCTGCTGAAAGTCATCATATTTTGGTGGAAGTTTATTGTGAACATGCGCTAGCTGAGCGAACCTGCCAAAAGTGGTTTGCACGATTTAAAAGTGGTGATTTTGGCTTGGAAGACGATGAACGTCATGGGCAGCCAAAAAAGTTTCAAGATGAAGAACTTGAAGCATTTATCTATAAAGATTGTCGCCAAACAAGCAGCCATTTCGAAACTTTTAAAAGCAGCTGGATATATTCAGAAGCAAGGAAATTGGGTTTCACATGAACTCAAACCGAGAGACGTCGAAAGGCGGTTTTGCATGTCCGAAATGCTGCTGGAACGCCACAAAAGGAAGTCATTTTTGCATCGGATTGTTACTGGTGATGAAAAATGGATCCATTACGACAACCCCAAGCGCAAAAAATCATATGTGAAACCCGGCCAACCAGCCAAATCAACGGCAAAGCCGAATATCCATTGCGCGAAGGTAATGCTCTGTATTTGGTGGATCAGATGGGTGTGCTGTATTATGAGCTACTAAAACCGGGTGAAACCATCAATGGACAACGCTACCGAACACAATTAATCCGTTTGAAGAAAGCAGTAGACGAAAACGCCCGGAATATGCGATCAGACACGAGGAAATAATTTTCCATCATGACAACGCTCGGCCCCACGTTGCTATTCCGGTTAAGAACTATTTGGAAAACTGTGGATGGGAAGTCTTACCCCACCCGCCTTATAGCCCAGACCTTGCCCCTTCTAACTACCATTTGTTCCTGTCGATGCAGAACGCCCTCACTGAAATACGGTTCACATCAGAGCAGAATATCAAAAATTAACTTGATTCGTTCTTGGCTGCCAAGCCGACGCAGTTCTTTTGGGATGGGATCCACAAATTGCCGGAAAAATGGGGAAAAGTCATAGCTTCAGATGGGCAATACTTTGAATAATACTATTGTACATGTTTTTCTTAAATAAACGTTTAAATTTTGGAAAAAAAACCGCACGAATTAAATTACATACTCAATAAAATTTGTCCGCGCGATGGGGGCCGCGTTTGCTCACACCGGAGAAGAAGCACAATCGTGAGACGTGCTTGGCCCTCTTTAATCGAAATGCAGAGGGGTTTCTGCGTCATTTCGCTATCGTCGATGAGACATGGGTTCATTGAAAGAAAGAACAATCGAAACAATGGGTTTTACCCTATAAGCCTGCTCCAAAGAAGGCGAAGACCGTTCCTTCTGCCGCAAAAGAAAAACAATCACAGGAGTATACTAAGTCGATTTATTGGGCCGACTCAACGCCAATTTGAAGAAAAAAGTACTCTTCCAACACTATAACACACCGGCTTTCACCTCCGCAATTGCCACAGTTAAATTGCAGTCTTTTGCAGGTATTTTGCAGGCCAACAAAAGTCATATTACACGAAAGGGTTAAAAAAAATGTTGCAGTACCACTGGAAACTCTGGGTGTATCGAGTTGAAAGGGGGTTATATTGAAAAATAAATTGTAAAAATTCATTTCTTTTCATTTCATTTTCATTTCTAATCTGGGTATTCATCAAACTGCCCTCGAATGTACAGATGTCCAAGGGCTTAACCCTGACTGCGATTGTTGCCTTGTGGAAGCTCCATTTCGAACAACTACAATCGCAAATTATCACAGCCTCTGCTAATCAAGGTTTCCTTTAATTATCCAGCTGTCGAATTATGTATGTCAGCAAGCCATATAAATGTTAGTTTGGGTCCTTGCCGGCCTCTACAAGTATTTTCCCGATTCCATGATGAGCAAAGTCAGGCATATGCGTTGTTCATAAGCACAAGTGTTGCCCATGAGATTTAGCAGCAGAAATGAATGGTAGAATGCCACCTTTTCAAAAAGATAAAGGAAGAGCATAAGAGCCCAATATAGTAGAGTAACTGGCCATTCTAAGCCCTCTTTAGTTGTGGAAAATGCGCCTTAGATTTGAAACAAGATCAACTTGGCTTATCAAAACCAACAATGATGCAATCTTGTTCTACTCGTTTGAATTCGGCATATAATCAGACAATACCAGATGGTTATCTATGAATAGAAGTTCAGTATCTAATTTCCTAGCCGGTCGAACAATCACCTACGCAATTGTAGCACAAAAGCTAGAAAAATTTAAACCATTGCAAGTTGAAACAACAGGATTTTGCGGGGACACCAATTCTTCAGTTTCAATGGTCAGACTGATGCTTACGAAAATAATGGAAATTATTGAAATTATTATTTGAAATTATTCAAACGAACTTTGATCCAAGCAATTAAGCAACGTTTTAATCTTGTCTGGAACAGTGATAAAAAGGGGTGATTCATCGTGAGGTTTGATTTTCAATAGGCTTTTTTTGACAGATCACGCGTGAAACCTATCAAACTGTTTGTTATTTTTGTTCAATATCGTTTGGCAAGTCATCACGGAAAGACCCACACCACTACAGAGTCTCCAACTGTTCAACTGTATTATGAAAATCAGCGTGCTGTGAGAAATCGACCTACTGAAACCACTATTGGCAATACTATTCACAAATTTGAGTCCCAATATACATTGGCTTTGGAAAAACTCAATGAAAAACCGTTGTTTTATCGTGAAATTTTGTGCAGTGATGAAGCCCATTTCTAGCTCAATGGATACGTTAATAAACAAAATTGCCATATTTGGGCTATTGAGTAACCCGAAAAGTGCCAAGACCTGCCATTACATCCATTAAAAACAACAGTATGGAGTGGTTTACGGGCTGGTGGAATCATTGGTCCATATATCTTCAAAAATAAGGCAAATCAGAATATTTCTGTCAATGGTAACCGTTATCAAACAACATATATTTTGACTAGCCATGTTATTGGACTATGTGCTTCCTGAAATTCAAGCACATGGTCTGGGTGAGCTCTGGTTTCAACAAGACGGTGCTATGAGCCATACAGCGAGTGTAACAATGGACTTGTTGAGAAATCATTTTGGTGAGCACTTAATTTAACGTTTTTCTACGGTAAATTGGCCACCTAGATCGTGCAATATCACACCTTTAAAGTATTTTCTCTGGAAATTTGTAAAGTCCCAGGTCTTCAGGAATAAGCCAGCTACACCAACATTAATCGTGTTATGCGCGAGATGCCAGTCGCTATGCTCGAACGAGTCGCCCAAAATTGGAAATTTACAGGCTGAGCCTCAGTTAAGGTTCGATTTGGACCCTTTCAAATGGTGTTGGACACGAGCAACCAAGTACCCGAGAATAGCAGAACTGGCAAAAAAATAGTTACCAATACCAGCAACATCAGCTGGCTCAGAGTGATCTTTCTCATTTGCGGGAAACATTGTCACATCAAAAATAAATTGTCTTTTGCCTGAAAACGTTAATATTTTTATACTTTGCCAACCACTTTGTTTAAGGAGGATCTTGTTTTTATATAAATTGGCTAAAGCAAAGACAGTTGATTTACACGGATAATTATACACACGTGTGTCAGTGTATTCAGTTAGTAACCAATGAATTTAATAAAAAATACGCGTGTCTTTATAATTGGACGAGCTCGAATCCAGATCCATTAAATACACGGATATCCGTGTAATAGAGAGCTCTGGTAACTGAGCTCTCTGAGTTTGACCATCCCACTCCTTATCTATGGTGTAGATATAGTATGTGTATAAAATTTATCAAGAGACGATTAGGAAACCCTTGGTCGAGGGACAGCGCATTAGAGGAAGATACATTTTAATTACACGCACACAAATAAAAAAGGATATAAACCACCTTGTAGCGCGTAACTAAAGATAGCTGGCCAACAATCGAGCTGACTGGAAAGGTTTACTTATTGAGTCCAAGGTAAACCAAGGACTGTAGCGCTTTTTGTGTAAGGAAGTAAAAGGTATCACTCTCCATCTGATTTGTTTTATCAGTGTGATTTTGAGACTGGTGAGTTCTTCATAGGCCAAGACCTTGGAACTTCCAATCAGTTCTCACCTTTTTAAAGCTTCCTGTGATAGCATTTATAGCAATATCTAGTCTGAGAACCCTGGCAAACACATTTATCTTTTCAAGTTGACAATTGACAAACCTTACTGCTCTCTCGGATCAAGGCTTACATGCAATTCACCCAGCTCTATAACTGCCTCTATCAGCGCTTTCTCGACACAGCGTAGACCAACCTTATCAATGATCCTAAGACATTTTATCAATTCGTCAACTACAAAAGAAAATCAGAAAATCTCTCATTCGATAACATATCATCGACCGACCCACATATTATTGCCAACTATTTTGCAACCTTTTTTAAGCAGTCATTTGCAGACAACTCCTTCGTACCCGACCCCATGTATTTCAAGCACCTTGCTAATTTCTACATTGGCCCCTCTCTCTCTCTCAACCTTTTGATCCCACCCTTATCGAAGAAAAGTTACAAAATTTCAATGATGAATTTTTATCCGGTCCAGATGGGCACCCAGCAATATTTCTAAAAAGTGTGCCTCCAATCTTTCGCACCCACTTTCCTCCCTATTTCATCTATCCCTCACACAAGGGGAATTCCCCCAATTTTGGAAGACCTCTTTTATAACCCCGGTTCACAAAAAGGGATCAAAAAATGAAGTAACCAACTACCGTCCCATTGCTAAGCTTTCTCACAAATGTTCGAAAGTGTTTTATATGATGTTCTAAGCTTTCAGTTGAAGTTCTAAGCTTAGTTGAATTCGTGTCCTTTACGCTTTCAGCCTTTGAAAATGGCAACGAAATTGATGTTATTGCTACAGATTTCGCTAAGGCCTTCGATAAAATATCACATCAACTGATCCTTTTCAAATTGTCTTCCCTCGGTTTTGACCCCATTTTGTTAAAATAGATATCTTCTTATCTGGAGAACCGTTACTATAGCGTTCGCTTTAGGTCAGCCTTCTCTTAGCCACTTTTGGTGTCCCACAAGGCAACCACCTTGGTCCCCTCCTTTTCATTCTAACTATAAACGATCTTGAGAGGATTTTCAAACACTTCTCCGTATCCATTTATCCTGATGACACTAAGTTCTCCAAAACTATTTCTTCACCCCAAGACTCTATTCTCCTTCAAGAAGACCTCGATAGGTTTTCCACCTGGTGTCTAAAAAATTGCTTTGATCTTAACGTCTCCAAATGCCAATCTATGACTCTGTCTCGTAAGTCCTATCAATCCCCCTCTAGACTTTATTTTCTGCATGACCAACCTGTACCCCAGGTGCAATCCCTTCGCGACCTCGGAAATGTATACGATAGAGAGTTAAACTTCCGTTCGCATATTGATGAGATAATCCTTAAAGCCAACTCATCGCTCGGTTTTATCAAACGTTGGTCTAAAGAATTTAGCAACCCTTATGTGACAAGGTCACATTACATTACGCTTGTTCGCCCATTTCTTGAATATGCCAGCCAAGTGTGGTCCCCCTTTCAGCGAACTCATATATCCCGAATAGAGAACATTCAACTACCCTGGAGTGACCCATTTATCTTACCTCCCTATTGCAACCGCCTCAAACTTCTTAACCTGAGTACCCTCGAAAAACACAGAGACGTAGCTGACATTCTCTTCATTCATCGACTGCTCTCAGGTTCAGTGGACTGCGCTTCCCTTTACAACTCTATTTCCTTCAACACTAATCCTAGTTATTTACGCTGTCCTCGTCTCTTCTATATCCCAACCCATCGCACCTCTTATCGCTCTAACGAACCAATCTCCCGTATGCTCCGTAAGGTCAACTCAAACCTCCCCCTTTTTGATTTTAACCTTAAGTTAGTTTTAGTTTTTAAGTTAGCTTTTTAAGTCCTAGCTTTTTAAGTTAGTTTAAGCTTGCATTAAGCTAAATAAATGGGGGCATTAGCCTCCACCAAATTAGCCTTTCACATTCCGACCGACTTTGAACAGCGAGAATCTAAGTGGCCTTTATATGAGCACATTCTTTCACTTTTAAAAGCTTACCGAAAGGACAGGGACGAGGTCTAGACAAAGGTAAAAAGGTTAAGCTTATTTTAAATTTCAAAATCCATACACATAATAAGTTAAAAAATATGAAAGTGCTTAAAATTGCGATATGTGTCCAGGCTTGTTTGTTTGTCAGCAATAAACCCCGGAATGGTGGATCCTCGCATAGACACGAAAGTTGATCAAAATAATTTTACAAACAAAACAGAAAAAGGGGGCACAAAGTTTTGCATACCGTCGATATTTTAATAACGCACCCACGTTTATGGTGAAAAGGATCAAGAGGTCAGAAAATCCAGTTGTGCAAAAATATATCAACTGTGGTTCCAAAATAATGAAGTCGTAGCAGACATCATGGCTTTGCTGCACTATTTTGCGGAGTAATAAATTCAATTGATCATGCATTTGCCGAAGTTAAACGTCTCAGAAGGGAAACCAGCTTAAAAGTCGCAAATCAAGAAATAAACCGAAATTTAGCGCAAGATATTTAAGAAAGATCGTTGTAAGACATTAAACAAATAACTACTGAATAGAATACGAGTACATGTGGACATAAATAATATTGAACTGTTTGTTTGTCCGTGCTAATCACAGAATGGTTTAGACCGATCTCGATAGAATTTTTACCGAAAAGTTAAGTACTTTACCTGAAGTAATTTGAGTAGAATTTTAGCACCATTTAAGAACATTTTATGTTTTAACAGAAGAATTAAGAATAAAAGTTTTTCTTTTTAGATTAAAAGAAGTCATTGACGACCGCTAGTCCTTTAATAATATTTCTTATGAATAAAGCTGTCAAGATATTTATTAATTTATGTATAGCAAGGTGCTTATTTATTCCTTACAGTAATAACCAGACGTACCTATTTTAACAAAACTTGACAATTTAAAAGATATTACATTTAACCTACGTAAGCCTATAAGTATTTAAATACCAAACCTTAAAAGAGAACGGAGAAAGCAAACATATACATGAAGTAGGGAGAAAAAGAAGTTATGCAAGCGGAAAGAAGTTTAGATATGTACAAATATATATTAGATAGTCACATAAAAAAAAAACTAACTCATCTGCATCGTTCCAAATCCAAGTTTCGATGAAATTTTTCCTAATAGGTGGCTCAACTTCTGATGTAGAGGATGGCGAATGCAACCTATCTGCTGAAGGCAGGTTTGTTGTTGCCAGACTCGTGTATAAATGTGTTGCCGTCGTTGAAATTATGTAAAATGGTAATGCTGTTGTAGGGTGTACTACAAAAATTATTTTTTATATTTAATTCATCAATTCCAAGTATATAAATAAATTTAAAAAAGCTTAATCAAAACAAATATTTATACAAAATTGCTATTTAAAAATACAAACACTGTTCGGAACAAATAATGAAGATATTTGTGGTTAAAATGTCAGCATGGCTGAAAACGTTTGTATGAGGATTTGGCTATTCTATTTGTCGTTGTTGAACAGTATCCGATTCAAATCTAAACAAAATGACACAGCGAAGAAACATAATGTGGAAAGCAAGGCCGGAATTTAACTCGGACTTTTCGCGGCAGTGTAGGAAAGTGATGATATAACACGTACATAGGTTCACATTTTGACTTTTGCACTGGAAAGAAAAATCATGTTGATGTCGTAGGATCCATTATTCAGCTGCGTTGCCTTATGCCATTTTTTATCTTTGTACATCTTGTTGGATCAACGTTTAAGTTTATGTTTAAGCTAAACTTTCGACCTGTAACGGCTGCTTGACTATCTGAAAATATTTTCGTACTGATGAGTGATCTTCACAGATTTTTTCTGATGTTGAGGCTTCTCTACTTGGAAGATAAAAGTAGAATAGTCTAACCGTGGAAACGTTGAGACGCATACCAATTTGATTGAATTAGGTTCATATAGACATAATTTCCGAAACATAATCTGAGATATTTTACTTATTAAGTCACACCCTTTGGAAGCTTAAGTTTCTTCTCCTGGTGGAGAACATTATTAATGATATTAACGATTATTAACGATTATTTAATGATTTATTTACATAAAAAAAAATAATGAAGTGCACCCTCGTACGCACATCTTTCACCGGCACAGTGTTCATTGATTATAATTTATGAATTTAGAAATATCTCTACCAGACCTACATCATGTAGGGCTAGACGTCTCACAGTTGACCCAATCGGTTTATTTAAGACTGGTCTTGAAGAGCGCTTGAGAACGTATCATTTGTTTGGTGTGGGTTGACGTGTTCAAACTGGCTACAATTGAGTTCGAGTCTGGGAAATTCAGTAGCACCTAAGTTTCTTGGGAAATACTTATGTGCCTCGTAACCCAACAGAATGTGTTTTTGTGCTATCTCGTGGACAGTCTACAACCATTATTGTTTTTATGATGTTGCTCGGCTGCCTATATAAGTAGCGTCCTGAAGAAAAGCCAAGACATTGGTTCTGAAGGGGCTATATTTTTATAAAAGGCGGCATGATTGGAGTATGGAAAGGTATTCAGACTCAGAGGCTTTCGAATTATACATAGACTCGGCGTTATTAATATTCTATTCTTTCAGTCGATTTTAATGAGATAAATGTCAGTTGATTGGAGACCATGTAGAACAAGAATAGTTCACATTTCTAAGATTTTCTTTTACTGCGTATTTTTTGTTCTAAAGAATGAATGAAAAGAGAGAGATTCTCCCACCGTGCCGGTTATGTATACGAAGACGGCACATTGCGCTTAATCAACTTGATGCTGGCCTTCTTCTCCAGTACAGATTACCAAACCAGTATTCTGAAAACGAGAATTGGTCCAAATACATTCTCTAAACGCAAAGTCATTGGATATAAGAGATATCTTATATTTGTACCATAATTTGAAGTACTTAGCTTTATATTTGTCTAACCTTTCTCTAGAGCTCGACTGAGTTATCCGCAGGCAAGTTTCCGGCGTTGGACTGGACTTTCCTGGTCTGAAATCACGCAGGTGAAAGGAGGAGACTGACTGAGGAGGAGACTTAAACCTCTATAGTTAACCCCATTAATAAGGTCTCCTTTTGTGCGGATCGCAATCCTTACTTTCTTTCGGTCAGGTCTTTTTTCTCCTTCTACTATAGAGAGCTCAAGGTGCAGCAGCTTTAAACGTTTTATTTTAAACTGCATGTGCTTGCCGAAATTCATCATCAAACAAGGAATTTCTTGGTGTTGGAATACAGTACATCAGTTGCAGGGTCTCTAAAGCTGCCTTGGCAACGTTGGCACTGGTCTTCGGTACTTGATACTAGGATTTACATAGGAGTTGTGGAGAAATTTCAGGATACGGGTTCGGCGAAGATTCTAGTAGCGGCATTTCTCGTTTGTTGTGGCGCTTGGAAAATCCTCATTCGTATCTTGTTTTTTTTTTTTTATAATCCCGCGCTCGCACCAAGGGGATATGAATACCCTTTTACTGGTTTTCCACCAGGGCGGGCGGGTGGTGTAGTAGTTTTGAAACTCAGGTGTATTAGGTTTCGATATTTTTTCCAGAGGTGATTGTCAAACTGGACGGGACGTGCCAGTACACCCTTAACCAGTTGGGTCTCAGTACGTGCTAGTTGTTAGTTCGTTACATTTAGCCCAGCCAGCAACCACTCCAACATCAGTGTTATGCCTTCATGTCAGAGTTAATGCCGACGGGATTTACATATAACTACATACGAATTCCATGAAAACACTTTTTCAGAGAATTGCATTGCACGGGATTCGAACCCGCGACCCTCTGCTTGAGGAGTCTATGCATATACCACTACACCACGGCCACCCCAAACACTAAATACAGCCAAAATGTCCGGAATATTGGATTTGATTTAGCGTTTCGTGTCGCCATGTCCCCGTGTGTATACTGCTTTAGTAATATTTTGTCTCGCCGCAAAGATAATAAGCTTAATTACAATGCTAGACATGGAGTTGTGCTATGTAGAATATGCTAACTAACTGTTCTAATAACAATGTCCTACTTTCCTATTCTGGTATTAAGATCGCCTAGTTCGATTTTATTGGCATATTTAGAACTTTGATCATAAGTCCTGCCTAGGAGCTTTTAAAATAATTCTTTGGTGGAGTAGGGGCATGGGGACATATTACATAGTTTTAGCGAACTTAACTTTGATGTTGGATGCTCAACACCTCTTGTCTAGGTCAGTCGCATATGACAAATTCGCATGCGAATAAACGCTGTTTGTTTTCCCTATAATAACCACCATAGTAGATACCACAGTTTTTCATCTTCCTTATGATTGGCAGGATATCCGCAAGGATATTTGCGGGAATATTTCAAGAATACATTGAATAATGTCTTTATAAAATATTTTTCTTGTCACACAAATAAGCGCTTCGCAGAGGACTATCCGCAGACAAAGCGAATGACGAAGTTGTAATTAATCAAATGACAGCTGTCGAACTCAAAGGTCATAATGATGTTTTTTAATAAGGAAAATCAATTCACATACATTTTGTAGTAGTTTAAACAGGATTAGCTGTGTAAGATATCAAAAGATACATGAGATACAAAAGGCGACCCACCGTCATTAACACACCTTATGTATAGCACTAAACTTTACTTGAATGGATAACAACTTATCCAACTTTAATTTAAAAAATATGTGCATGCAAAAGTAAATTTTACCAGATCAGGAAAAGCCACCACCAAGAGAAAGGAAAAAACACAACAATCCAGAAAAATATGGATTTTTCAGATATTAATTTTTTTTTTTTTTTTTTAAATAATTACTTTTCGAAATTTTCTACAATCCACGTTTCGGGAAATTCTTTACGAATTGTTTCAACTGCTGTAGGTTTTCGTTTCACTGTTTGAACATCAATATTATTTTCAATTATATTTGGAGCTGGAGCAGGAAAGGGTCTTATAACATCACTGGCTAATGGAATGGCATAAAATCCTAAAGAAGTCATAAATTATTGTTAAATACTATATGTATGCACTCCTATGGTAAAATAGATATTCAGAACAATGACAGGTATCTTTAGTTTAAATGAAAATAATTTGTCCAGACATGCTTAATGCTTTTGAATGCGATGAAATGTTTTAAATGCTTAAATATTGCTGTACCATTCGTAGGCAGGACAAATACTTACAACTGACCAAAAAAAAAAAACACTTTAATAAAGGGTAATCTAGTATTTACGTTTTAACATCATCAACAATCCAAGTTTCAGGGAAGATCTTACGTATCACCGGAATAAAACTTGCTGCAAAACCTGAAGAACCACCTGCTAAAGCACCCATAGGACCAGCCATTGGTGCGGGCATTGCTGGGAGACCTGGTCTGGCTGAAAAGCTGCTTGCATACGCCATAACTCCTCCGCGTTCAAACCCACCTCCAAAACCGCCATGCCACATGGGATAGCCTGAAATAGTTTTTTTTTTTTTTTTTTCAAAACGATGAAAACCCATTGTGACTCCTTAAACGACTCTCAAAAAAATCCTAGCGTCAAAAATGTTGATCATAAATTAGTTATGCAATTTTGAGATACATAGATATAAGCGAGAGATAGTATTTACGACTTCAAGCAAATGAGAAAGTAAACTCTTGGCCTCACTAAGGAGGTGATCCACAACAGAGTAGCCTGTAGAATGATTCTAAGGTCCACAAATGTAACCACACAAGAAGAAGACGACAGCTTTAAATTAACGAAATAATAATGGAACTTAAGTGTGTACATCAATTTCAGCTCATAATTGCCTATTCAGCCTACAGTTATCGTTTTTATAGTGATTTTTGACGAGATATTATTAGTTAAAAGTCTTGGCATGCCTTAAACTGTAGAAATGTGAAATGAACATTTTAAATGCACTCATGGATAACACAAACACAACTAAATATGGAATAAAACATTTCGTATTTACGTTTCAAAATCATCAGTTATCCAAGTTTCAGGGAAGTGTTTACGGATGACTGAAACAAGTCCAAATGAAGAAGAATTTTGATAAACAAAACCACCTAAGCGGAATACATCTGGTTGGGCTTCAAGCATGATACTTTTATAATAGGTCACTGAAATTTCCATTAGTTAGCTTAGAAGACAAATCTTCGAGAAATGGATGAATTCAAAGTAGTTCGAAAATTTGATAATGAATACGCAGATTCATGTCTCAGGATCTGTTTGTAGTGCCTGCTATGAGTTGATGAAATAACTCAGAGATACTGACTGACTTAACACTTTTCAGAGCTAAAGCAATATGAAAATACCGTACGACCGCACATTGGTTTTGAATGTTTGAAACTTACAATGACAGGAAAATTTTATCACAACATGCCTACCAATCGGTGATTTAGGTCCCATTTTGTATTAAATTATTTAAATATAATTCAAGGATGTTCAGAATTTGCATACTGAATGATATCAAAAATCGAATTCTTGTTGGAAAATCACTTAAGAAAACTACACACACCAGAATATGTGAAACTCAAGTATATCCCACATGAAAAACAGCAGGATCTGTCCGATTAAATCTGAAGAGCCCAAAACGAAAAACCTAAAATATTTAGGTCTTTATAATTAAATAATGAATGTCTAGGAAAATTTTTTATGAATTCGAAGCTTATGAATGCGATTTAATTTACATTAGCAAAAAGCATTAAAAATATCATGGAAAAGAACAATATACTATTTACTTGTTAACATCATCAGCAATCCAAGTTTCAAGAAATAGTTTTCGAGTTGCTGGAGCAAAACTACTTTCGGAAGGCCGTGAAGAAGAAGATACATCTTGGATAACACCTGTTAAGAAGTGTCCAATATTTCCTCGAGGAATTGGACCAAATCCCCTTGGAATCGAATATAATTCTAATTTTTTTTAATAAAAAAGTTAACCAGACAAATTCATTGATCATCACAAATTAAAAAGAAACAAATCTGAAAATTTCTAAAATCTGAATCAAAATAAAGTTCTATATATTAAGTCTGAGAATGTGAACATCGATAGAAATAAAAACATTCAGTTCATCGATGAAAATATTGACAACCTACGGCCAATCGAACGATCGAGAAAAAACTATGGTTTTTATTTTAAACTCTTTCATCCACTAAAAAAAACAATGTGAAAACCCTTCCCTATAAGAAGACCATAGGGGCAGTCGTGCAAGCCTTATCCACGGCTTACTTAATCTTTCGAACAACGAATCAAAACACCGATGCCAATGCATCCGGCCAGATATCAATTAATACCTAGTTTCTGCAGCGGATTACGACAAGCATTTCACGACCATGGATAAGTAGATTAAAGGTGCTGCTGATAGACCAGACCGAATTGCTGATGATACTTAAGGGACAACATACGAGTTTTGTCAATTTGTAAATGCAAGTAAAAATTTCAAGAGCTAGCAGAAGAACACAAGGGTTTACTTTGGTTTCTAGTCAAACAAGTCTTGGCCTAGCGTGAATATTAGCAATGTTATTTTGGCAACATTTATTCTAGCGACAAAGTTCTTTCAGGACATACTGTCTGATCTATACTATCAGCAGCTGCTCTAGAAGATAATCCTTTAACACGAATGAAAAAAAAAAACCTTCAGTTGTACGTATTAAATTTCACAAAAAAAAGAAACGTTCGGTTGTTATTGGGAAGATGCGAATGGTAGACGAACGTATTTCTGCACCGAAAAGGTGTCGCTTGTAAACTTTAAATAAAGTCTTCACCATTCTTCTTACTTTATGGACGTCAGCGTTTTATACTGATTTCTGATCTCGTTTGCGTTGACGTGCTGTATAGCAACTTTGCACTGGTTAAAAAAGTAACAATTAATAACTTAAAATGACTAAGACATGTAAAGCTAATGAGCACCAAGCAGGCCTATAGAACTTTTTCCTTCTACAGTCAGCCACGAAAAGCCTGTGCCTGAAGCCAGCAGTGACAGCCAACAATCTGTCCACATGAAATTGTTATTGAAAAGAAGAAAAAAATATATAGGCAACAGAATAGAGCCCTGCGGCACACCAACATTTATTTTGTGAATATCAGTCTTGAAACCTTATCCCAAACTAGGCCAAATACATTTGATGATTTCTCAGCGTAAGCTTCGAAAGAAGGATTGCTTTTGGAAAATGTCCCAAAAAATGGAAGGATGAAAAAGCTTGCGCAGTGGTTGATCATCTTTTCAAAAAAAAGAAGAGCTACACTAACTGTACCTCAGCATGTTTGTATACATATTTTTACGCAGACTAGTAATACCTTCTGCCAGGATATCGTTTTATTTTTCTCATCGATTTAATGTCATAAAAAACTTCTTTTTAAAAAAAAATACCAATTTTTCCCGTTTCCCTCAGCCGGAGTCATTTTGCGATGGCTTTTAATAAATAAAAACTAGAAGGCTATTGAATATGGATCGATATACGCAAAACATCTTGAAATATTGAAAATTTACTGTAAAAAGATTGAAAATATCGCGGAAACGTTTCGTAAAGTTCATACATCATCAGGTGCTTTCTGGCACAGACATAGAAAAAATTTAATCACTAAATTTGAAGGTTTCGGACAGGTTAGTGATGTGAGGACTATCATATCAGGTCAGCTGATAATATTCCCGCCGTAGCTGAGAGTGTGACTAAAAACCTAGATGTGTCTATTTCGGGGCGATCACAGAAATTGGACCTATCCGTAACCACTTTGCACCGCATTTTGCTGAAAATGAATAAACAAAATCATGATTTTTTGCACAAAATTATTGCGAGTGTTGAGGTTCATTTCCATTTGTTAATGTTAACTGTCTTTTCTTTTTTTTTTGAAAACAATGCTATGGACGTATATGACATTTAATTTTAGCAAATGGTGAAACAATGGCTCTATTGCGTGACAAATTTCCTCGAAATCTGATTTCTCGAAATGGAGAGTTGGGTTGGACACAGATATCGTGCGATTGAAAACTATTAGACTTTTTTGTTTAAGGCTATTTTAAAGGTAAAATCTGCATCAATGTTTCACTAACCAAAAGAAAATATCAGAGTGATGAAAACTCTCATCAAAAGAATTCCTATTTGTAGACAAAGTCAAGGCAGATATTCGGCAGTTATTGTTTTCTATTACTAATCTCAGAGTTTTTGATTAAGCAGAAAATAATAATTAGATCACTTTTCATAAAAGTGTTTTATTTTTCTATTAATTTTAAGATGACACCTCTTGTTGGAAGATTCTATTGTACAATACATAAGAAAATATTCTAAAGGCTTTTGCCTTTAATTTTGTACCAACCTAGCACTCACTCACCTTTTTTAGGAAAATAACTGTGAATAGCAGATGCAATAATGTGCAGAAATTTAATAAATCACTTGAGATGAAATCGCAGCTAGCTTTTTCGTGTTAAGCTAGATCTTAAAGTGCTAAAACTGTGTTACTTCAGAAGATTTAATTGCCAAATACACACTTGTATGTCACTATTTTCGTCGATAATCAGACTACGTTTAAAGCGTTGGAATTGGATGTCATCAAATTATAACTAATTTTTCCGCACTAGACATTGCAATAAAAAATATAATTGCCTTGTCAGCCAAGATCTTAAAAGATCGAGAAAGATGAAGTCACGGATAGATAAGGTTGTTTTGCATCGACTACCCAAAGATAGTCAAACGTAGAAAAATATAAAATATCTGAGGCGTCGGTAAAGGGCAGATAAAGGAATCTATTATGTTGCTTCTTAAAAGAGTCACACCAGCAGTTTGGAATCCACCAAGAACATATGCAAAAATGTATCATATAACGCATATGTTGTCTGTCATACTTATTTCTTGCAAATGCAAAGGTATAGAACATTTAATTGTATAAAAAAAAATACAGTGTTTCCCGTGAATGATCGGAAGAATATTGGCGCCAGTCTTTTTAAGAGGCCAACTTCTTACCCTATGTATTTGAACTTAACCATAGTTAGGATAAGCACCAGTATTCGACTTACCTCACGAGGGATGAAAAATGATCAAGGGCCTGCTTAAGAAAAAGACCAGCAGATTTTGCTCTAACAGGGGTAAAAAGACAGCACAAAACAAGACGGAAGAGACAAATTGGTAGTGACATATATTTTGTTGCTGTCGCCGCATTGTTACTAAGCACTTAGGGCAAGGTGCACAAATCTAATATATGCCTGAAAAGTGTTATCAGAAACTTGCAAAAATAGCCTAAAATTCTTTCCCATTGTCCACTATTAAATAGGGCGAGGACATGGATGTTTTATGGCGGATTAGTACGATGCCCTCAAAGCAGGTTGGTTCTTGCTATTCTACGGAAAAAGGTGCCCGATTACCAATTTGGTTGGATAAAATGTGGGGTAGGGTAGGGTTAGAAACCTATTTATTATACATTGTTTGTCAGATGTACCTTATACTAACGTTTGTATCATCGAAACTTGATATCCACATCCAAGTTTCAACGAAATCTATACGAACTCTTAAGGACGCAGTGCCATCAACATTACCCTGAACGGCTTGTGGTCTGTTCTCCAAAAAATACGAATACAGCGGAATTGGCAGCACTTGATTAGAAAATAAAAACAAACTATTATCTGTACACATTAACTGAATAACTGAAAAAAATAAGTAAAGTGCAAGAGAAGAAAAAAATTGTTAGTGCAGTTAAATGAAAGAAAAGTTGCAAGCACACATATGGTAAATATAGGTAGAGACACGTTTAAGACTGACTCATCTTCCCAAATCCAAGTTTCAACGAAATTTTTTCTAACAATTGGCAAAATAGTAGAAACTGCTGCAGAACCAAATTGACCTTCGTTTGGCATCATTGTTTCAGATTCGAATTCTGCCGGTGTACTAATATAAAACATCGGGGTACCGTACTCATCTAGATAATCGTAGTCTCCTAGGATAGACAGAATTTTCAGAAAAACAAAATAAAAAAAAAATTATATTTACAAAAAAGTAAGAGGATTCCATTCTATATCCGTTAAAGTTTAAGCAAGTTTTGTAAGTGGAAATTGGTCAGTAAAAAAAAGAGTGTATAAGGTTTTCGTTTTTTGCAAAAAAAAAAAAAAATAATAATAATAAGGCAAGCCATCGAGGAAACAAACCTATTCGCCTGGCTAAGCCAAATCCAAGTTTCGGGAAATTTCGAACGAACAAGAATTTCGGAGGTTTTCATTGCGCTGCCATTCGATTCGAATCGATCGATGCTTTGACCTTCTTCGGCATCGTCAAACGATGCACTATCAACCGAGTCGTATTCGAGTTCGTCATCTTGCATTACGACACTGTTCACTAAAAGAAATTTGATTTGTGTCAAGTCAAAAACATTTTGTAAGGATGAGAAAAGATCTCTAGATAGACACTATGCAGTTCACTTTAACATATGTAAGGAAGCGTTAACAATTGCTTTTTTTTAATTTTTTTTTTTTTAATTTCGTCCATCACCTTCATGCTGCGATTTTTGGTCTCAACACCATTTTGTTGTTATTCAAAGTCAAGGAGGCGAGACAAATTTAAAAAATAAAAAACACAAAGCAATACATATCTAATGACAGAACAAACCCTTTAGTTTTGGTTTCAGTAGAGTAGGCCTCCCAAAGCCATGATTCTGGGAATTCTTTGCGAACCTTCGGTGGTTCACCCCGTGGTTCACTATTTTGAATTAATTCGTCTGCAACGAACCCCTCAGCATCATATTCAATCGGTTGATCGTTAACTACGCCAAACGGAAGCGGGGAGGGGAGAACTTTTTTTTTTTTTTTTGGTTTATTTTTAAAGGAAAAGTTCAAGGCGTTTTTGACTTATGCTGTTGATATAAATGGTGCGCATATAGGTTTCAAGTTTGTGATACTTACTTTGGCGGTAGGGGAAGTTAGCATTTGTCATTGTAACAACACCGGATTGAGTTCCTGGATATTGACCGAAACCATAATTCCATGGCGTGCGAGTATCATAACGATTTAGATCTTGGAAGATTGTATCTTTTTTCAAATCGTTGCCGCTCTTCAAAAGGAGAACACTTTGATCAACACCAAGTAGACCGACATACGAATCTGGATCGGTGGTGACTTTCAATTTGATGTCCTCACCTGGTTTAGCTTGAGCAGGAACATCGATCGAAATCTTTTCAAAACAAATAGAAAAGAAAATTGGTCAGTTAATATGTGTTATTCAGAAAATATTGTAGAAATTCAAAACTTACAGAATTTTCGAAATCTTTTTCAAAATTGATGCTTTCTTCAGTGTATAGGAGGTCATTGCCGACAACATAGTGAACGAAGATATTGGCTCGTGGGATCATTGCGAATGTTGGCTGAATTTTGAAGACATGATAATTACGGTTTTCAGGGACCTAAAAATGGAGAAAAAAAAATGAAAGAGACATTAAGATGTGCAAATTCTATAAGTGATCTCAAGAAAATAGATTTGTACAAAGCTAAAAAAGAAGTAGAGGCTTGGATTGTGATTGTTTAGATCAGTACTTCTAAAGGGTGATTCATCGTGAGGTTTGATTTATAATATAAAATAAAACACATAAATTTAAAAGTGAAGTTAAAATTTTTATTATTGGTTAAATGAACAATTCATGGCATTTACTTTTTAAAAATGATATTATGTAAATATTGGCCACGGCTACGAATGAGGTGGTCCCTTTGGAAGGTCCAATTTTGGGCGACTCGTTAAAGCATAGCGACTGGTATATCGCGGATAACACGAGAAATGTTGGCTTCCAAAGCGTCAATCGTAGCTGGCTTATTCATGAAGACAATATTCATGAAGAAAATAGTCCAAAGGTGTGATATCGCACGGTCTAGGCGGCCAATTTACAGTAGCAAAACGTGAAGTTAAGTGCTCACCAAAATGATTTCTCAACTAGTCTATTGTTCCAAGCGCGGTATGGCTCTTATCGCAATCTTGTTGAAACCAGAATTCACCGAGGCCATGTGCTTGAATTTCAGGAAGCACATAGTCCGTTAACATGGCGCGATAGGCGTTACCATTGACGGTAACATTCTGATTTTCCTCATTTTTGAAGAAATATGGACCAATTCCACCAGCCCATAAACCACACATATCGTTGTCTTTAATGGATGTAATAGTAGGTCTTGGTACTCTTCGGGTTGCTCATCAGCCCCAATATGGCAATTTTGTTTATTAACGTATCCATTGAGCTAGAAATGGGCTTCATCACTGCACAAAATTTCACGATAAAACAACGGATTTTCATTGAAAATATGACGAAAATTCAGGTCGCCTGGCTTCAATTCTTGCACAAGTTGAATTTTGTACGCTTTTAACACGAGATCTTTACGTAAAATACGCCAAGCTATCGAATACACAAGAACGATGACGAATCGATTGGTTATGGTCTTCGCGTGGACTCTTAGCTACAACTGCTATAGTCTCTTCACTACGTGCTGGATGTAGTCTAACCGATCGAGTATCATCAACTTATGTAAATTGGGACTCAAATTTGCGAATGGTATTGGCAATAGTGGTTTCAGTAGGTCGATTATGCACGGAAAACATTTCTCAAGGAATGCTGATGTCCGTAATACAGCTGAGCAATTTGGAGACACTGTTGTGGTGTGAGTCTTTCCATGATGACTTGCCAAATAATACTAAATAAAAATGATAAGAAGTTCCCACATCTCGATATTCATAAAGAGATTTATTGATTGACCATATTGAGATTGACGCAAGGCAGACCTCCAGCATTATGAATGTCAGAACGTTCCGAGGGGCCAACACCTACTCGGACCATTACCTTTTTATAGCCAAAGTAAGGTTGCGGATATTTCGAATAGGCAAAGGCAAGCTAATACTGACAGGAAGTTTTACGTCGAACGACTACAATCACAAGAGATCGCCAAGTCTTTTTCCAATCGAGTCTCCCTTAATCTCTAAATAGGTCCTTTGCCGACAGTATCAAGTACCGAAGCCCAGTGGCATTAGAAGACATAGAGCTGCACACAAGTTTTACGAGGAGAAGAGGAGATATAAACGCCGGCTTCTCAGGTGAAAAAAGAAGAAGCATGAGAAGCGCGTGGTCGAGGGAATTAAGAGAATGTCCAGGAATGACATTCGCAAGCTAACCAAAAGCCAAAAAAAACTTACCGCGAATACAATCCCTGAAACGAAGCCTATAGGGACGAACAGGTTAACATAGTAGTAGAGTCGCAGTCGATGCTGAGGATTTGGAAAAAGCATTTCTGTAGACCGTGTTACAGCTGTCAGTCAGAATGAACCTTTCAACCTGGACGATGTATATCAACAATTCGCTCCACCCGATAGATAGAAATTAGCCATATATAAGCTTAAGCCCGACAAAGCTGCTGGAGCAAACGGCATGACTGCCGAGCACTTCAAAACCGCAGATGATGGCTTGATAAGGAGCATACTGTAATATATGTTAGGACAAAAGTTTGATCTATGAATGGAACCGCAACATTGTTCGTCCTCAAGAAAGGAGACCCTCTGAACTCTGCCAACTACAGAGGCGTCAGTCTTCATAACATCGCCGACATAATTCTCTGTGTCACATCATTTGAACAACTAAAGCCGTTCGCCAACAACCTGATTAGTCCATACCAGTGGGGCTTTAAACCAGGAAAGTCCACTATTGACCAAATATTTATGGAAGAAACCAAGAGCTCGAAATCGACACACACTACAAATTCATCGATTTTAAGGCCGCGTATGACAGCATCTTCAGAACAATGTCTAGTTTGAGCATCCCTGCCAAATTCGTCTGTTTGTGAAAGATTATGATGGAGGATGTACGCTATTCCATCAAGATCGGTAAAGTACTCACCGGGACTTTTGATGTCAAAAAATTATCAAGAAAAGGCTGTCATGCAATTTCTTTATCATCATTTTTGATAAAATATGTAGTGCAAAACTCACGCGGCAATACAAGAAGCACAATCTTTCAAAAGTCCGTCCAATTACCCGTATACTGACATAATCGGAAGAAAGCAGCCTGATGTCGGCGCTCTCACGAATATTGAGGCAGAAGCAACGAAGATGGGCTTAACTGTCAACGATGACAAGACCAAGTCCATGTTGTAATAAGAAAGCACCGTCAACACCAACGTTTCGAACAGAACGTCACACTCGACAGGTATAACTTGTTAAGGACTTTGTCTACTTAGGCTCCGCTACCAATTTAAGCAACGACACCTGCGCTAAGAATAACTTCAGACCGCAATTAACTAGAAAGGCCCTTATGAACAATAAAAGGGACCCTATATGTCCAGTCCTACTCTATGGCGCAGAGGCATGGACTTTATCAAAAATGGATGACGGTGCTCTTGTCTGCTTTGAGAGGAAAATAATTCGGTTACTTTTTGGCCCGAAAAGTCTTCGAATCCACCCCCGATGAACAGCACTATAGAGGAATATTGCGAACGCAGGTGAACCACGCAAGGGCAAGGAGACTTTAGCCGACTTAGTGTCCGAAACTGAAGGCAGCCAACTAAATATCGAGCTGGATGGAGAGACATGTTAGAAGAGAATATGGAATAGTACCATCGTTGTGCGGCCTAACTTTGACATCTTAATTGCAATAGGAGAGTTAAACATCAAATAGGAGCATTTAGTAGAGACAGTAAGTGAGTAGTTTACAGCACAGTGTGCAGTGCAATCTTGCCTAATTGTCAGAGATATGTGTATGTTTAAATTCTAGACTTTTAAATGGGTTAGTGTTGAGAGCGATAAGTTGAAGTTAAGAGGGACTGTCAATGTTGCCAACTAAAATATGACGAACAAAGATAATATCAACAACTTTTCGGTGTACAGAGAGAGGCTGTAAGTCTACATGTAAGTTTGAGTTGATCAATGCATGGCGGTAAGATCATGTCATCAGTCCAGGGAAGTCACTCCGAGACAAATCGGAGATACCTACGTTATACAGCTTCTATCCGGAAAATATGTGTTGTGTAAAATGGCTACCAAATTTGGTCAGCGTATTCAAGAAAAGGGCGCACAAATGTTACGTAAAAGGAATAAGTGACGAAAGGGTTAAAGAATTCTTTAGACCATAGTTTGATAAAGCCCAGAGTGGAGTTGGCTTCTTTAATGATATTATCTACATGGGATCGAAAATTGAGGTAATTAAGGCTACACCTAGATCACACAATTCAGTTACCAAGAATGGGGACAGGTTGATTTAAGATTGAGTAAGTGCGAGACAAAGTTGAAAGCCGCTTACGAGTGTACGTATGTAATTGATTTGCACGTGTTGACATTGACTGCAAGGAAAATCTATCCAGATCATCCTGCAATAGACTTACGAACTTTTGACAATTGACTCAGCATCATAAATTGTTAGAATGAATAATAAAGGCCCAAAATGGCTACCTCAAGGTGCTCCAGAAGAAGTTTTATTGGTTTGGAAACCATCGACTATAGATAATGTCTCTAGACTTGAGGGCTAGAGCCTTCAATTTAAGCAGAATAATTTTATGCGAGATACTATCAAAGTTTTTGCTGATCACGCCAAATTTTACCCCACGTTCAGTTGCGCACAGAGCATTTAATAAGAATTCGGTAAGGTTGTAGACCGACCTTTTAGAAATTTATGTTGATTTTGGGAAAAGATAGACTTGCAATGAAAAAAACTTTTAGTCATAAATTATGCTCTCAAACATTTAAGGGATGCAGGAGAGCTTAGCGATGGGTCAATAGCTAAAGATTTTGTTCTTGACGCCTTTTTTGTGCAGAGAAAATGATAGAAATCTTTCTTTGGGAGGTGAAAAGATGAAAGACAGTTTTAAGGGGTTGAGTTAAATAATTTGAACATTATTTCAACAGTGTTTGATAGTTAGGTTCTTAGCAAAAAGATTTGCAATTACTTGGACATCAGCAGAGGATATGTCAGAGAGCTAGGTCTCATTGAAGAGTCAGCGAACCTCGAATCAAATCGAATACATTACCACTCATAGATGGTTTTGAAGTTCTTTTCCACGACCAAAATACTGGGCGGCTTACACTGGAATGGAAAACCATCACCTTCTTTTGTGAACATCCATCAATAACACTCATGGCAATATGCTAGTTATTTCCATGTGGGACACCAACTGACTTCGGAGTCTTGTAATGCGTCAACATTCCAGATCTGATCTGGCCACATTTGTAAACTCAACTATGAACAAATACTGGAAACCTATGAGAACTAAGTTCGATACAGAAAAGTAGAGGTGCGTCGGCAAAAGGTAGACCAGAACCATACCCTTAATATGTGGCTATCGGCAGACCAAAACAGATCAACATTCGTCTTTACTTTAACTTCAAATGTAATAAGAGAAGTAATGGAGAAATCTGAATTTAAAGAACAGTAGCATGTGAAAATAAAGGAATTCCCACATTGTCTTGGACGCAATAACCTAAGGGCTACTGAAGATCTCGTCTTAGAACGCAGCTGCAAACAAAGTGAAAAGCTTAGATGGTTCGTTGTTGATATTGGGTGAGAGGCAGTTCAAGAAATTGTATAACCAATTCGGGATGATGTTAAGCTATTTGTACTGCAGCATAATAATCCCGAATTTTATTAAACAGTTCAAAACTACATTTTATTCAAGAAAATCTTGTGCCATAGATGCTCTTAAATAAACGGCTCCATGATATTCTGAGAGTTTTCTGGTCATCTCATCTCAAAAAGCAGCAGCTCCGCAAAAAACAATTCAGCAATAAACGACGGAGTGGCGGTGGCAGTGGCGGTGGCAGTGGCGTGTGTTATGTGCTTCATAATGTAAAGCCAACAATGTGTCAACGTAATATTCCTACGGAAGAGACTATAGCTTCTGAAATTAAAAGTGTGGCGGAAGATCCGGAATTGTCAATTCGGTTTGCTCTACTCAGTGTAGGCGCATAATTTATTTTTTTTTTTTTTAATGAGGCTGGAGCTCTGACTACAGTCGATGGTCAATGAGTAACGTAAGACGAAGTTTATCATTGATTATGTCTTCGAACATATGGACGACATTGATACCGACGATATGTGGTGAGCAGAGTGAAGCTAGCTCCACGCTGCCCATGGAATCATTGACTTAATCAGAAATTGATTCAACGATAATATTATGAGTCGGTCAAATGAATTGGCCACTGAAATTGTGCGATTTAACGTCACTCGCTACGTAAAATCGTTGGTACACGTACACTATTCAAGCCTGGAAGTCAATACTCGGCACCATATTGTTCAGCTTGGGCGTCAAATACTCCAAAACTGGTCCCATAGGATGCGCTTCTTTAAAAACAGCCAAAGAAGTCATATGCCTTAGAGTGCCTTAAATTGTAAAGAGGCCAAGAAAATGTGCGAAACGCGTACTTTAACCAATATCCTACCATTGAAGAACATACTACTTGGACACAAGAAAACACAGCCATATAGTTCTTGGTTCTTGAACAGGTAAATAATAATAGAAAACCTCCGAAGTTGCCTAATTTATCAGATTAAACTTAATTATTATGACAAGTTTTAAATTATTTCATCTCTGACTGCTGGCTGTTAGAAGAACAACTAGGATTGGCATTATTTCACGGCAATACTGACTCCAAATGATCAAAATAATCAACTCACCTCTATGCGTCCGGTATCAATGAGATCACCACGTCCAACGATTGTGTACACAAAGTATGGAATTGGTTTGGAATTGGAAACTTTAATGGAGACCTCCTTGTCAAGAGATGGCCTGAAAATATAAGGATTTCCGTTTAAGACAAAATATTTAAAAAATAAAAAATAAAAACTTACTTCTTCGTTTGAACGGTGATCTTCAGCGCTTCATCGATGGGAGTTTCGGTTTTCTGGAATTTCGATAACGACGTCAGGTAGGATGTTGAGTCCAAGTATTTAGCTTTAACTGAATAATAAGCCGAACTGTCATCAGGTAAAGTGAATTCGAACTTAGTCATCCCATTTTTGTCCAAGTTAGCAGTTAAAACGGTCGTATTGAGTTTTGGTGGTGTAGAGACTGTTGTTGCGGGTCGTGCATCAGATCCATCTAGTAGAATCGGAACTGGTGGGCCTCGGTACCATACTTCTGGTGGGCTGATAGTCAATTCAACTGGATTTTTCGTATCTTGAACAGGAGATCCGTCGAGATTCTTTACAACCACCTATGAGTTTAATTGATTAGGATTTGTTTAAGTTGACTATTTAAAAAAAATCATAAAGTCTTCCGAAGCTTACATTAATTATAACAGGTTTGCCAGGATAATATGTGTATGGTACATCAATACCAGAAATTGAATACTTCTCACGATGTAAATTGACAGTAGCCGTTGAGTTTTGCTTGAGTCCAGTAAGTTCTTCTTCGACAATAGCCAGAATGGTTATGGGAGGAGCATAATGATCTTTCTCAACCTTTAAGTCTTCAGCAATATCAAATTCAACATGACCTTTGCCATCGATTGGAACAGTCTTTTCAGCCTTGCCTATATCATCCGAACCACCGTAGTAGTAGTATGAGGCCTTAACCGAAACCACAGCCTTTCCCTTCACTGGCTTGCCATAGGTATATCTTTTTCAAGAAATGTTACGATTTTCACAATTTTGTTTCGTAGCTCGACAGAATTGTATACTCACTTTGACCTTACGGTAACACGAATCTTTCCATCAGCGATGGCGACATCTTTGGGAGCTTCAACTTGAACCTCGAATTTGGGTAACACGTATTTATCAACTTCGAATGTTTTGGTTTCAGTAGTGCCATCAACGTTAACTTCAATATTCCAAGAGCCTAGGACCGGAAATTCAGATAACTGAAGCTCGCCGGAATAGACACCTTTGGTGAGTTTAACGTCATTCAGTTGCTTAATGCGGTTGAGAGCTCCATCCTGAAATTCAAAATTATTGCTTTCATGAATTGAAAAGTGATTAGAAGTTTAATTATTCTTACATTTATCACAATGTTCACTGGCCCATCGATTTTGGCAGGTCTAGTGTTTTCGTCAAGAACAAGAACTCGGTATTGAATTTTGTCACCTGGTTTGTAAGTCGCCTTATCCGTTTGAATGTAAATGGACAAATGCTCAGCAGCATAATTTAATTTTGTAGAATTTTTGAACTCAAGACCTGAAATACCTTCAGCTGTCAAGTTGTAGTCACCGTCCTTCAATTTGGGAATCTAAAATTGGAAAAAAAAACCGGTGTCAATTTCGATGACAGAAATGAGGACAATTTAACAATACTCACCTCAAATTTGACAATTTTGGTAGATTTTGGCGGTATTTCGATGGTCTGCGCGTCTTTATAGTCGGGTCCAATGAGTCCTACTTTAATTTTGCACGGTGATGGTGCGTCAAAAACTGAAACGCTCACATGATAGTCAAAATTCGATCTCAAGGTACCGGGTCCAACAACAGAGTAAAGTCTGGAAAATAGAAAAGGGATTAAATGAGAGATGAATATTTTGGAAAGTTCCTGCAGCTAAAGGCTGAATCTAAGACATCAAAGCACCTCAATGGCTCACTAATGAGGAGTCGTAAGGGTAAAATCTGAGAGCAATCACTCACGACAGCGACGGCTGGCAGAAAAATATCAGCTCCACAAAAATTTTGTGTACTCCCCGTAAACTTACTTTTAGTTAAACCTTTTAATCTTGCGAAGAAATATAAGTAAGCTCTTCAGTGATAAGGTGCCTGCGGCCTGAAGCGAGTGTAAGCCGGACATTCACAGAGATAGTGCTCCGCAGTGTCGTCATCACTTTCTCAGCAACCATTGCAGAATGTTGTATCGCTTGTAAACAGCACATTTAAGTGCTTTGCAAAGGTGTTATGCCGGGTTCGGGTCCTAAAAAAATTTCCTCTGAACCATGCCTGACAAGTTCATCGGTGATTTTATTTCCCTTGATCACATTGTGCTCTTGGAACCAGGCAAGAGTCACTGAATTTAGCCTTCCGACTGCGTTCAGTGATCTCTTGAATTCTCGAACTAATTGGAAGTCGTAAAAGGATTTAGCAAGGCTCTAAGCGCAGCAGAGCTGTCGCTCCATATGCAGATACTCCGCAATATAGTTCGCTGCTATCAGGATTGCGTAAACTTCCGCTTGGAAGACAGATGCAAGCTTTCCTAACGTGAAGTGAAATCTAACGCCACATTATATATATAGTTTTGGAGCCGTCCATGAAGACCCGACTGCATTGCTTTCCTGGCTCAGATTCTGACCGAAGCCAGTTTCCTTGGGCACAAGGAAAGTCGATTTCGTATTTTTTTAGCAACAGGAGTTCCGTAGTCATTGCATCGTACGGCATGTCCATAAGACCGGAGTTATAAGAATCCTTTTTGTTGGCGAGAAAATTTCACCATTGAAGAATCGTATGGTCAGTTATCGCGGCATGCCGTTCCGAAAATTCAACATGGCCACCACTCAGTTTATGTGATGATTTAGTGAAGAGTCGCTAACGATAGGGACAACGACCTCTATTTCTTCGAGAAAGGCGTCAAAACCTCGGAGAAAGTATATCAAGCGGAGATGTTAGAGAACGTTGTGAAGCTCTTCAACAAAAAACTATTCGCAAATAAACAGTGAATCTTGCAACAAGACTCGGCTTCAGCTCGTAAGGCAAAAACGATTCAAACATGAATCTATTTTCACGGATGATCGACCATCTGATAGCCCTGGCTTCAATTCCAATATGCCATTGAGTAACTAAATAAATAGAAAAAAAATTGAAAAACATTGATTTGTTCTCATTTTCTTAGCCTTAAACCATGCACAAAAACAATTTCTAGAAAAGGGTGACCAGATAGGAACGATAAGAAAATGAATTTAAATAAAACAACAACGGTGAGAGATATAAAATTGATGTTGGCTTTATTTTAAAGTTACGTTCATACAATTATGTGTGGAAAAGCACATCATACAAATGGCCGCTTCGGCTTCGCTGGCAGTGCTTCAAGCGCTCGGACCAATTTTTGATGACTCGGTCCAATACGTGCGGGATTATTCAAGCTCGTCAAAAGTGGAAACGTTTACTAAGAACTTAACGTAGCCCCAGGGAAAATAATTGACTGGTGTCAATTCGCATGATCACAGCGGCCAACTGATGAACGCTCGTCGAGATGAGCCAGTCGCCAAATTTCTCCTTTAAAATTTCGAGTGCTGCGTCGTTTGTACGGCATGTAGCGCCGTATATCAATGTTGTCGAGCTCTGACCATGGAAAGTCGGTTAACATCGCTTTATATTTGTGACCATTGACGGTAACGGTGTCTCCTTCCTGATTTAAAAAAAAAAATAAGGTCCGATACCATAAACTGCACCAAACAGTCAATCTTTGTGGATACACACTTGTGGATTGTGTCCGCTCCAATAATGGAAATTTCGCTTGTTGGCAGAGCCGCAGAACCAAAAATGGGCTTCGTCCGAGAAGATAATTTTTCGGCCAAAATCCGGATCTTCGGCGTTGTCTATGATCGTTTGGCTTCAATTCTTGCGTCAGCAGAATTTTTTTTCATTTCTCACCAATCTCTGTCTAGTTGGTGGCTTAAGATCCAAAAGAGTGTACTCCACGCTCAAACTTTTTTCACGGTGAGACGAGTTGCCTGCATACTATGGTAAGAACCAACCTCACGACGAAATTCACGTTGGATATTTACAATTGGGCTTAAATTTTAATAATATTTTTCAATAATTACCGCACGTTCGGCTAGCGTATAACGATGCAGGATGAAATGGCAAACCTTACTAAGTATTTCGAAAGCTGGATGTCATTGATAACTTTGACAGCTGCTGGAACATAATATTTCATACCCCAAACGCTCCTCTACTTTAATAGAAGGTTTGAAGCTAACGTACTATTGGTGGTGGGTTTTTCCTAAATCACGTGTTCCAATATCATCTAATATCAGCCTCCAGAGAGGTATGAAAGATCCTACCATCACTAGTTTACTGATAGGCAAGCTGAATAGAGCCCCTAGCTTTCATAGTAGGAGGAAGGGCTGCCCTACAAAGCGCAGTCAACTGCAACAGGATTGGGCTCTGGTGAGTAACACGCCAAAGATGCATTGAAGGTTACGAATTGGCTGATTATTGATACCCACTCTACAAAAGATAGGTGTCCTTCTCTTTTATCCGTAACTCTAAGCTCTAAGTTCATCAGCTTACTGAGAAGGCGAGAAAAGGAGCAACACCTAGGATACAGGAATAATCATCAAAGAGTTCGACAGGCTAGTATCCTTTGGACAAAAACTTTAAAAATATCCATAACTGCAACACAAATGACAAGAAGATCAGAACGATAACAATCTTCCTCTGCGAACACTGTGGTCTGCAATATAACCTACACAAAATAAGTGTGTCAACTGAAACTGAGTCATAGTTTTATTTAAAATATAGAAAGCATACTGTATGACTGTAACTTAACAACGAAGAGTATGTTTTTGATAAGTACAAGACATTATCTGAGTCTCAAATCTGAAAATCTGACATCGGCATCGTAAAGTTTGACGTTTTTGATGGTACACGTGCTCAGAACGTTTTGTCAGACGAGTTCTATGTACTTGCGGTTTTCACACAGATAAATAAATGGAATTGGATCGTGAACGTTTTTGTGCAATGATTTTTCATTATGTTCTACGAAGATTAACTCGACATCAGTGTGACGATTAACTCGATTCAACTTTACGTGATGAAGCACCATTCCAGAGCGACGTATTTCACTTGGTTTTCCGAATTCATCTGCGATCGGTAGCTTCAGGACGAATTTCGTGAACGCCGTCCAAAATCGGTTATTTGACAGAAATCTTTTGAGAAATAAAGAAGAAATACCGCGAAACACTGATCATTTTCCATCACGCCAATGCTAGTTCTCTCAGGTAGGCTCAAACAAGTGACTTTTGAGCACTCAGAATATCGTATTGATAGGTCAGCCATAAAGACCTGATTTGCAACCAATGATTTCTTTTTATTCCCGCACATCAAAAATAAATTGCAAGGTTAGCATTTTTGGCGGATAAAGAAGCGGTTGATGCGTTTAAAACGTCATGTGTTGGGGTTACCTTGTTACGAGTGGAAAAAGTGCTTCAAAAATTAATTCAAACGAATCCAAAAGTGGGTATCATGGAGGGTATGTTATTTTGAAAAAACAATAAAACCAGTTTCGATGAAAAATATTTGTTTTAACTTGTTTTTCTCAAACAAAGTAAAGTTACCTAGTTTTCGGCACTAATGAATGTTGATGTCGCAGTGCCTATTGTTTATGAGCAAAAACACCCGATTAAAAATAAAAAGGAGTACTGCTGCGTAATACAAAATTTAAAGAGTCCTACTCGTAACACAATATTGAGTTGATATCAGGAAATTGTCTTAACCAATTCAAATAGTTTGCCAAATGAAGTAAAACCACGTGAACTCAACAGGTAAAACCCACAGGATATGTCTGGATTCCATCTAAGGAAAATGCAAAACAATCATTCGTCGTATCTATAAAGAAATCAACTAAATCAACAGTCACTATTCGTTTCTTTGATATCTGTTGACAAAAGTCCCTTAATTGTAAATCCCATTCCTCGACAGATACACTAGAATAACAATGCAAATAAGCAAATATTTTTCTTCAATTTGGTTTGGTCGGATGAACAAATAAAAGATCGATAACGAGATGCATTATTGCACAACTAAATAAATGAGAAAAAATTTTTTTTAAAAAAATCGCCTCTTAGACCTTATCGGTCTGACAAATAAACCAGCAGACCGGTATGCCAATAATCCCCAGACTTGCTAAAATGTTTTCTTTTTCTTTTTCCTTTTCTCTACCTCCGTCCATTATCGGTATTCCAAAAAAAAGTATATGCATACATAAATAAAAATCGCATCCAAGTACATAAAGAAAAAAGATTGTAAACAATTTGTCTCATAGGTCGAGGTTACGGATACATGGTACTCACAACCTGACGTCAAGAACATGTTCAACAACAATTTTTTTTTCCCCCTTCTTTACTTCATTAGGCAACACGTAGCGTACTAAAACTTATATTTAACAATATCATGATATATAAAAGGAGAAAAATACACACAAATAAAGCAAACTTCCGAAATCCATTTAAAGCGAACATTCTCGTACATCGTCCGAAACGAACGAACAAGTATCTCGTAAATCAGGGAGGCCTTCAACTTGAAAATTTGTAATTTTAGTTTTTTTTTTTTTTTTTTCTTGGTCAACAAATACGTGGGACTGTCTATGCACATCGGGCCAATATTATAACAAAATCGCACTAGGAGGCACGTACATGGACTCAACTACAAGGTGTACCGAGAGTGAATATCATTTTTGCGGCTTAGGTGAATGCTAATTGAATGGAGTTACCTACATTGTATGCTTCATCTCATAGGGTACGTTAACGTAGAGTTTCAATTTGATGTTGAAACACATACATAATAGGAAATAGTATTCAACCATAGTTGTACAGACTTGAGTCTGTTAGACTTGTGCTAGATGATAGTTCTTATGAGTAAGAAAGGCATGAATCATGCCAACAAAGTCATCAAATCTACGCTTGACAGGGTGATGGAAAACCTTATTCTTAACGGTTTCCGCGGGTAATTACTGTCACCACCGCTATCAATAGAGTCATCCGTCATTCATCAATATTGAAATTATTTTATCTTTGTCACCTGACCAAAGTACTAAGGCACAGACAATAAATTGTATCCAAAAATGCAAGGCTAAGGCAGTCATGAACGAGCATGTTAAAATCAGAGGCTGAGTTTGTCTAGCGCTTACCCTGGTGTGGCAATTTCGCTAGGGTGGACATACTTTCAGTCTTATGCATGGAAACTGCATTCAAATTCAACAGGTACTATGGTTACTACTTCCACATTAACCCATGAAAGTGGTTCCGTCCATAATGCTTCCTAATGCTCTCAATCATCAAAAACTAAGCGGATAATATGTACTGTAGTCGAACAAGATTACATGGACAAGATGAAGTACGGACTTCTATTGACGTCTTCCACAAAATCAAACCAAGTTTCCCCTGTCAGTCAAC
This sequence comes from Volucella inanis, assembly GCA_907269105.1. NCBI lineage: Eukaryota > Metazoa > Arthropoda > Insecta > Diptera > Syrphidae > Volucella > Volucella inanis. The sequence continues at coordinate 22,421,351 of OU026157.1, forward strand.
ATAAAGCGTCATCGATTCCAAGAAGATGAGGCTTAATCCGATGAATGCAGTAAATTCGAAAGTAGCATTTTCATTAAATTCTAGCCCCACGGTCAGTCAGTGGGGTGATCTGAGATGATGGATTTAATGGATGAACTCTTTAGAAACGTCAACGCAATGGCGACAATTAATGTGAAGACAACCTTCCGAATAAATTCCTATGCGAATTTGTAAGTGAAAGAACCAGGAGCTTAAATTTATTCGTGCATATGATTTTATGTTACAAGAAGATCGAAGCTTCCATTTTGTGGTCTGTTATGCCTGTAGACAGCAACAAACTTATTCAATGTCTTAGCCTACATAATCCTGGGTTCGCACAAATGCTGAAAGTGCCCGCAAAACAAAAGCATGTTTTTTTTCACCTCAAAAAAAACGAATACTTGGAGGCTCAAAGAGACTTTAGCCTACTGTTTAACATATTACCACCTTGATCAAAAAGTTCCCGGTGTTGTCACTGTGTGGCGCTCCCATTGTTCCGACTTCAGTTCTGTTTTTTTTTTTTTTGTTAAGTTGGTACATCTGTTGTTGACATTCCCTCTAAATCTTAGCGTCATAGCTTGATATTTGCAAAAATTACGTAGCCAAGAGTACATCTGTCTCTGTGTGTGTTGGCGATTTTTTACAATTTTAGAAATGGGTTTAAATTTGCAACAACGAACTGGTATTAATTTTTGCGTAAAAAACGGATTTAATGGTGCGCGAACGTTGGAAATGTTGGAAAAGTGTTTCGGCAACAATTCACCAAAGAAAATGGTCGTTTACCAGTGGCACGAGCGGTTCAAAAGTGGTCGTGAGTCAATCGAAGATGATGAACGCAGTGGCAAACCATAGACATCGAAAACCATCTTTTACATTGCTGAAGTAAAAGAAATGTTAGTCAATAACCACAAGTTAACCATCAGAGGGATAGTGGAGGAATTGAACATTGCCAATGGATCCGTCCAAGACATTTTGGTTAATAATTTGGGTTTCCGTCGTGTAGCAGCAAAGTTGGTGCCAAAAGACCTCAATTTCATGCAAAAAAGGAGACCATGTTGACGTCGCAAAAGAGATGATTTGCGAGGCTAAATCCGATCCCACATTCATCAAAAGGAAGACGAGACGACACGCAATCCAGACATCAGGCAAGTGAATGGCGTTCACCAAATGAGCCGAGACCAAAAAAACCACGTCGTTTTCAGTAAAAAAAGAAGGCTCACGGTTTTCATGGATTACTGGCCAGAAGGCCAAACAGTAAATAAAGAGTATTATTTGGGCGTTATGAGACGTTTGCATGAAGCAATTCGCCTAAAGAGAACAGAACTGTGGGCAGAAAACTCGTGGATTTTGCACCATGATAACGCACTGTCGCACAGTGCCATCATTATTCGTAATTTTTTGACGAAAAATGCAACAAATACTATACAACAACCACCGAATTCATCTGACTCGATTCCCTGTGACTTCTTTCTGTTCAATCGAGTTAAAACTACGGGGAACGCGTTTCAGCAGTGTGTTGATTTTGATTTTGATCGAGGTAGTATGTGCTACAACAACAAGCTACTGGAGTGAATGAAAATCTTTGCAAAAACCCGATCAAACCAAAATATTTTAGATAAATCGGAGACATTCGAAATTTGAATGTGTGAGCTTGTAATTTTCTTTTAGTGAAGAAACCATCGACGTTTGTATTATTGAGCAGCCTTGAGTAAACCAAAACAGCATTGAAAGCCTCTTTAAGCCAAAGAAAGCATTAAATGACTGTGGTAAACCCTGACCTAAATTATAGTCAGCAAATAGGCATATAATTGTACGAGTATGTCGTAGAGCAAAATTATTGGCGGACGTCTATCGTCGTGCATTGCTTCTCATTTCATTAACTATACCCGAATGGCACCATCAGATGATGTAGAATTGCTTACAACTACCTTAAAACCAGAGGAAGTCAACCATCTGACGAGCTGCGAGCAAATACAAGATATATAATGTTTCCAAACTTAAAGAAATGGTTCGGCGGTAAGAGATCTGCTGCATTGGAGAGGTCATCGATGAAGCAAACAGCTATATTAGGGGCCTCGAGAAATCATTTTATTTGAAGGACATCAAAAAATTGGGGAAACGTTGGACAATTTGTATCGAGCTAAAATGAGATTATGTTGAGAAATAAAACTTTTTTTTGCCGGAAAGAGCGTTCTCTATTTTAATTTTTATGAGCTTATTGACCAACCTAACGTACAAAATGAGTCGATTTTTAAACTCAAATTCTTCAATAACCAATTAGCAATTGGTAAAACAAAATTTGGTCTCACGAGACTGTAAAAAGTCATCGGTGATAAGTCAATTCATGAAAAGAGTTTTGAAAACAATTTGTTCCTTGGCAGAAACTCACACTATGTACAGGTGCTAAGAATCTGTGCATTTATCTTGACACTATCATTGACCTGAAGCTTAGTTGGGAAGTACACGTTGGACCTAAAATGGTGACTTTGGCAAACAATTTTAATTACTTATTTAATTCTTATCCATAGTCCGCGCTTAAACATGATCTAAACATTAGCTTGTGTAGAAATCTTAAGCTTTATTTGCTTTCCTGTATTTGTTCTTTATTGACCTGGACATTGCTAGGCAAGTCGGGTATATGGACACAGTAACTTTCAGGAGTCGATATCAAGCAGTTGGGTTGCCTTTCTAACTGATAACCCCTCATTTTCAGTTTTCAGACTACGCCAATGCCATTTAGGTAGAGTTCTTCGTAATTCGAAAAGCCAGCCACATACTTGAAAACCTACGAGATAAATATAACTTTCTTCCAAAGCAATCAACTCAGGTCCTACATTGTCCAAGCTTGTGACTTAATACCCATCAGCTCTTAACTTTCCCTACTCCTAATTTAGGATTACCAGCCTACCATCGTTATGGCACGGTAACTTGGACAACAACGAAAGAATGGGCGAACTGGCCAGAAACAGTCAGCCCTTAACGGCGTTCTGCCGGAAGCAGTACATATTCTACTTAAATATTAATTCAGATTTGACATCTCTAGAAATGTAGCAGATTTCAAAAGTTATTCCCCAAGCACTAAGGCTATGTATCTTCTATAACACATTTTTTCATAGCTTCAGAAACAACTAAAAGCATGAATCGTTAACCAGCTTTTTATGCAGTTTATCGGTCCCAACGGGGACGAGGCAACTATTGTTAAGTGAACTGCTCTTCGATCACTTGGTGATATGCGAATTAAAAAGGTAGTACAACTCATTCTTTAGTCTCTGGATGACTCAATGTCATGCCTACAGAAGGAAAAAGCTCTTGACTATGGTTCATCGTTGTCAAAAAACTGCTGAGCCCAACCTTAGGAAATACACTTTCATTGCCTTTTCGAAGGAAGAAAATAGGCAGAAATCGATGGATTACTCCAAGAAAATAAGATAATTAAGTATTTTTTCAAGTTAATATCTCACTTAGGGGATGACCAAGCTAAGATCTTACTTTACCATGGTAGGTCCATTAAAGTCCCTTTGACTGAACCAAAGTTCTTAATCTCCTATTCTGGTGATGGCAGCAGCGACTACGATCACAACTACAAGTAGCAAAGGAAAAGCATCAAATTGGCCAAAATAGATCAAAGAAAGTAAATGGCAGACTAAAACTTGAATCCTAACTACAAGTACTTCCAAGAACGAAGGGAACAACTCTTATAGATTTCAGGAGCAGAAATAAATGGATGAAATGGTGTTGGACTAGAGTAAGATAAAATAACTATTGTACAGTAGATGTTGGGAAACTATCATATAAAAATACATTAAAGTGTGTCCAAAACAATACTTCTTATAGATAGCAGCAAATTCTTCTTCTTTCTTTTTCTTAATAGGCCTCTCTAGCAAGCGCCGTCTCTACCTATAGTTGTCAAGAATGTCTACCAAGTTGGCTGAGGTCTCCCTGAATTTGCTCACGCCTCCTTAAGCGAAATCTTCCTCTACTACATTGTCGCTCCGAGTTGGATCGCTGATGTTCATCCGCTCTACATGTCCTAGCGATATTAGGCGATTAATATGCACTTTTCTTACCAGGTCTATGTTACTGTACACATCGTAGAGTTCATCATTAAATTTTCTCTTTAAATGTATCAAATAGCACTTGAAGAATTTTGTGTTCGAAACGACCAAGAATATCATAACCCATCTTCGGTAAAATCCATTCTTCTGCACCATACAGCAGGACAGGGATAATGAGCGTCTGATACAGAGTCTCCTTAGTTCCTTTTGACAAGACCCTATTACTCATTTGCCCTCCAAGGTTTTATCCGATTCGGCGATATTATGTTTCCTTCCTGAAACATGACAGCATGTCATACCCAATTCACGACTAAATCCATTTTTGCCGCTTCAGTTCTAATACACAGTGACAGTTCGTATGCTCTGCCATTGATGTCAATGTCATCAGCAAATACAAGTATCATTGTACAGACTTTTGGAAATCTCTGGTGTAAACGTGCGAATTTTACACAATTTTCTCAAGTTTGATGTTGAAAAATTACACAGTCACCTTGCATAAATCCTTATTTGACATCAAAGATCTCGGAGAAATGGTTTACGGAGCAGCGAACGTTCGTCATCTTCTCCATAACCTGATGAGTTTGGCAAGGATACCAAAACTAGACATGGCTCTGCATAGCTCATTTCTATAGACGTGTAGTGCAGTGAAAAAAAGAAATAAATAGAAAATATCAAATAGTGCGGGTATCCCACCTCTCCCGCTCCAGGTCGAAGTTCTGTTGCTTGCACTCGGTCACTGCCGTTGCTGTATGTAACAACCGATGGATAATGGGATGTGATTGTGAATTTTGTTGGTGAACTTTTTCATATTGTTGTAAGGGCATAACACCTCCTGCAATTTGATTCGGAAAACTGACGTCAGAGTTTTCACTTCGCAGCCTTACTTAACATCGTTGGTGTTTGTGTTTTCTGAGTTTGTTTGTGGTTATAACTCTTGAATTCAGGGTGGACGTAGCAAATAGTGAAACTTAGTGAAACGGGGATAAAAACCCGCGACACCCCACAGATCACTCTGAACTGTTACGATCTGTGCGGTCTTACATCTACGTGCGTAGAGATATAGCTTACAAAACTCTACCATATTGGGATACGTGTTCCAATCCGAAATTCAACTTCTTATGGCCAAAATTCAATCTCCGAAGCATACTATCCAATATTGCTTTATTAACAGAATCCTCAAACTGGACAGCAATTCGACTTTTAACGAGTTTGATGCGCTGTATGACTCCATTCAAAGAATTGTATCCCTGTATCCTCATACTGAAATCGTTATTACTGGCGATTTCAATACACACAATCCTGAGTGGCTTCGATATTCTGAATAGAAAACAACTCGAACCAACTTGTGAACGTATGACGTTGAAAGTCATACCACCAACACCCTGGACTTGTTTCTAACTTCTCACCCTGTGTCATATCAGCTAATTTCTCGTACATCGACCACAACGTTAAAGAAAATATTCCTAAAAGAACCGTATGGCAATACAAGAAAGCCAATTGAAGTGGACTTAATCATCTGATTAAGAGTATCAGACGAAAAGAAAAGGCAAGACTCAAGCTGCAAAGAGGCTGCCAGGCTTAGAGAAACGTTTTTGTCTGTCCTTCAAGATCAGCTCGACAGAGGAAAACCGAAAAAAGTTTTAACCAGCCAGGAATGACAGCAACGCCTTTCTTAAGCGTGTGAAATTTCAATACCATCAAGAGATGAGGCAAAAAATACTACAATGTGCCAAAGGAAATAAAAATTGTTGATCGTTCGTCAAAAATATTAGAAATTCTACCACATTCTCCATCTCAACCCTCATTTATAATGACATTCCAGGTGTCAGCTATTTCGACATGCCCAATTTTTTTGCTGCTCAATTTGCAGCCAAATTATGCCAGATTATGCTTTGTCTCCACCTACATTTGAGCGCGTGGAATCTTTAACGTGACAAATCCACTTTTGTATTGATGTAGCAGAGAGGGTTCTTAAGGATCTTATCATTCACAAATCCGCTAGTCCAGATGGTAGATCTCCCCTTCTTCTGAAGATGTGTTCTTACACCCTGTCAAAACCACTGCATTAGCTTTTTCATCGATTCTACTCTTTAGGATAGCTTACGAGCAGATAGAAAACAGCATTCGTCCAACCCGTACCTACAGACCCATTGTATTTACGTTACTTCATTTTAAGGTCACGAAAACGTTAATAAACGTTCACATCAGCTCGTGAAATATCTCGACACACTAAAACTTCTCAATGACCGGCTGTGCGGTTTTCGTAGCAACAGGTCTATGGCATGTCTCACCGAAAAGTGGAACCAAAGTGTACATCAATCTGACGAAAACAAGATATGGTACTTCCTCTTGATATTTCTAAGGCATTTGACAAAGTGGGTTATCCGACTCTTTATCGTAAATGCGTGCATTTGCGATCGGTTAATCTCTCCTTCAATGGATTAGAAATGACCTTTCGAAACGTTCAATTCAAGTTGTCTTGGATGGTTTCAAGTCTGATATTCACAAAACAAATGCTAATGTGCCCCAAGGTTCTATTTCCGATATTCTTTTAAATTTTCATCAATGATCTCTTGTCTGCTACCGCTAATCAAATCTTTTGCTGGCGACAGTACTCTCTGCTTTTCATATTCGTTTACGGACTCACGTTCCTTTCTTCAGCTGTAGAACGGGAACGACAGCGTATGTCAAGCTCAGTAAATTCCGATATTAACAGCGCAACTAATTGGGGAACTACCAACAGAGTTTAATTTAATGCTTCCAAAACTCAATGCTATCTGTTGTCATTAAAGCGAAATGTAAATACCCAGACATTATCTACGAATGGCACTTGCGAAACCGAAAAACTTTCCATTCTCGGTATGTGTGTCAATGACAACTTACATATTCGATTCAAGTGATGTTAGATCTGGTCAATTATCTCCCGAAATTAGAGTACAATGCCCACAAAACATCTTTGCACCTGGTAGATAGGGTTTAAAACCATGCGACAAAACTCATAGATAATATTTATATCACTCAGACTCACTCGAACAGTGACGTAATGTCTCCTAACTCACTTTACTTTATCGCTATTTTCACCACCATTACTCAATATAAATCACAAATAGCATCAGTCAGTCAATTAAGTCGTATCGATTTGGACTTCATGAGTCGGTGCATGCTCTCTATCAAGACCTCTTAAATAGCACGGCAGGTATGACGTCGGCTATTGCTATTCTCCATTCGTATCATCTACTATTGGTTTTCAGATTTCAGAATGTAGCTTCTGCGATATGCAATGCCGGACTTATCAATTCAGAAAGGAGGAAACTTGGCAGGATTAAGAGAAGAAAATTCAGTTATATAGAGGAGTGGTCCTTCTGAATGTACAACAAATATAGGCCTAATAGGGAAGCCTACGACATACTCGCCCCTGCATTGGCTCGCATTTATCCACCGAAGGAAAAACAACACTATCGTTAAAAGAGTGTTCGAATCGCAACCATCAGATTCGGTATCTTGAAAACCAACTACCCTCGAATCCACTTAAATGAGCATGTTATAATGATGTCCTTTCGATTACACGTCTATGAAAAAAATAGAAGGCTGCTTAAATATTGGCAGTAAAGTGTAGTTAGTTGTCATTAAATTAAATTAGAAACAAACTCATTAACCACACTATTAAAAATAAATAAAAATAGATACAAATCATAGGGTGTCCATAAATTATACGCTTGGACACTTAAAGTTTTTATGTATATATTTTTATTTTTTTTTTTTATTTAAAACCGACTTGAACACAAATAGACGTCGTTAGTGTCGGTCATTGGAAAACCCCCCATTAACAATGAAAAAGGAGTTATTATAGAAAAAAATTCATTAAATCTGCTACGATCGACTGTGTTAATCATAGAAGTTTGACAGGTATTGGGTTGTCAGAATGAAGGTTAATACTTAAAGTCGACTCCAGATGTTGATTCTCTGACGAATCTGTTTTGTTGATAAGTTTGATTTGCATTTTAATGTGTTTTTAATATTTTTGATTTTTTTTTTTTATGTTTTAAACTTACTAACGAATGACGAATTGGAAGGTGCTTTCAAGTCAATTTTTTTTCAATTAGCATTAAGAATGAAAAATATTTCTAAAATTGTCTAAATGTAATGTTTGTGGCAAATTATAGTTTTAAGTTTTAATTAAGATGTTAATCAGTTAATTTATGTTCAGCAATGAACTTAGTTTTCATTGGAACTGGATACCATCATAGTTTGTTCAATTAAAAAACAACAAAGATACATAATTGTGGATACTGTTTATTTGTTTTTAAGTGGCGTTAATTTGTTTGCATATGATCTATATATATCAAATACAGGGAAGTTAAAAATTTGCTTTACACAAGTAGTCAAGCTCGAGTTAGACTAGGGGAAAACCAAAGTTAGAAGGGGTAATGCTGTTAACACTGATTTTAATTTCACTGTGTGATGTTTAAAAAAAACCACATTTATGTAGACATTATGACTTTGACAGTAATTCTCGGAAAAACTATGTAACTTAGTTTGAACTAGAAATCTTTTTATATTCCGTAATCGGATAGTCTCTCGTCCGAGAATCCTTAAACAAACACTTGCATAAATTGCAATTGTAAGTTGAATACTAAAGATAAGATTGTTACCAGAAGCGCGTAAGAAAAATCGTATCTTACTATCTGAATCCGACAATCGATCAGATTGGTTAGAAGTTGTAAGAATTCCTAAGGACATTCTGAAGTGCAACCAACATTACCTTCATCAAAAGAAACACCACTTCTAGACAGAAAAGAACCTATCACACATTTATTTCTTCATATTCAGAGTTCAGATCCACAATGAAGAAGTTAGCAGAGTACTTAGCTTACTAAAGAGGAGAGCAAGAGTCTCAGCAAGGGGTGAGTTAGCTCTTGATGACCTGATTAAATAAACAAACCACAAGGATTTTTGAATGTAACGTCTCACAACATAATCGGATGGCTATTTCGCTGGCGACTGCTATCAAGAACGAAAACAATGCTTACTTCAGCATGGATTTGTACCCTCGGACAGGTGAACAAAGTCTCCATGACATTACGCATCAAGGCCAAATTCGCTTATCTATGACTAAGCGATGATTCTTAGATAGGATGACATTCTCTTTTGGTAATGTTTCAGGAAAGAACGAAAGTTGTAAAGCATAGCATGGTTGTTGCCTTAGTCAACATATCCATCTAACTCAAAATGGATAGAAATATTATCATTACCAGTATGTGATTCCCGCACCTGTAAAAACGTGTATACAAAGGATCGAACAATCAAAAACATCTAATTTAAGAGAATACAGGTAGAATATTCAACCTCAAATACCTCTATTCGCAAGAGATCACAGTGCCACTTTCCGACTGAGATCATAGAACACAACAGTAGCACCTCTATCCGCAGACCATCAACAATATCACTATATGAGTTTGCTTCGAACAATCCTCTCAAAGGATACCCTCGTTTTAACATGGTTTAAGGAGTATCATCAAGAATATGTGATGAAGTTTGAAGCAAAACGGGTGGCATTTTGAAGATAATTGGAACTGCTTGTGAAGTGCATCACGAAACTTACTCGGAGAGAAGAGAAAATTCAAAAAATTCAAAGTTCTACTTAAAAATGGATCTGTGATATTCAATGAAAAGTTGAAGAGAAGATTCCGTGACATTGTGCTTTGACCGTTTGGTGTTATGAGTAGGTAGCCATTGAATTGTTTTGATTGTCGAACGGCATGATCTTGTGGAAAATTGAATCTTTGTGAAATGAGTTCACTGGAAATGTTCACTCAATGTATACGGCTTAGATTGTGGTTAATTTCGAAGTTACTAATTGTCCAAATCCAGTGGTGATCAACAAGCAATTACATGTACTCTTGTGCATAAAAGTTGAAAATGAAAGTTAGAATCATATCTGAAAATTTATAGCAAGAAACCCACTTAAGAGGAGTCTCGCGATCCCATATGACTAAGAAATACACTGCTGTGGCATTACGAAAAGTCTCCAATATGCTTGGTTCAACTATTGACGAATCTGTAAGTGGAATATGAGTATACTTCGCAACCTACGTGCGGCTGGATAACTTAAGTCTCTTGACCACTATAAAGTGAATCTCTTTGCTATCCAGGAGATTAAAATTCCCAGACAAAAAAAAAATCAATGAAAGTGATATCGACTTCAATGACTACTACAGAGATCGGTAACATCATATTTGGATGCGGAATTTTTGACAAAAAAAGACTGATACAAGTCTTAAATTGTTAACCTAAGTTTTATAGGTGTACAAGTCCCTAAAGAAGAGAAGGATGAGATTACCAAACTTTGATAAAACATTCGAAAAATATCCAAAACAGGATGCTAAGATCATTTCATCTGGTGTTCATGTCCACAAGTAGACTGATCGCAAAAAATATAACCACAGCCATACCTCAGTATCCAAGAAGATACATCGTTCTTCAAGTCATCGAAATGCCTTTCAGGCAGTCCATATTACGATTGAAGTAGGACAGAAGTGTAGTATTTTTAATATCCTAACCATCCGAGGATCATTTTTTGGGATTGAAAAGGAATAATTCTCATGAACTTTTGTAAAAAGTGAAGCACGATCACATGGTAATACTGCTGTGAATTATAGAACCGATTTGACATCCAAAATCACCAATTTGGATGAATTTTTGGTCTTAACTTCAAAGTACGCGTGTTACAATACTGAAACAGTCAGAACTGGAAATATTATAAATGTCAGTGAAAGTCATTAGATCAAGAAACAGATAAACTTCAGGCTGGGCAAATCAACTGCATCAGCAATGTTTAACGAAGTTCACCAGTAAAACAATTCAAAAAAAGTCACAGAGGCTGAAGAAAAAGTTTAAAGATAAATAATTCGATCATTCAAATGCAAAAACATCAGCAAACTCTTGAACTGTCTAACTAGAACGGCTTGTAAATAGGCGTTACATATTTAAACGGTTAATAAGAGGAGAATAAAGAGCCCTTATAATTTTTTTTTAAATAAAATTTGCTCTTGTACTATATCTCTCTACCTTTCTCCTTCCTTCTCTCTAGCTTTTTAGGCTGTGGCTAACTTAAAAGGAACGTTGTGTTTGGAAATGAGATTTTGTATTTGAAAACTGTTTCATTAGCTAAAATTCCTAATCAAAATCACTTATGAGCAGAAAGTTTTCGAACGTCGAAGTCTTCGACTGTCTTTGGAATTAAAACATCTCAGAATCCGCTCTAAATGTAAGGAGTGCAAATTTGAACACTAAATAATCTAAACATAGCTTCAAGTTGTTAAGCGACAGTCACAGTTCATTATTCATAATTTTTTTTAAGGCTCAACAGGTGGATAAATTCTGAATCTGAGTCAGATCGTTGTCGTAAGATGTCAATTACCACTTTCCTATTTCTTATTTAGCATTTGCTTATAAGATTTTCATATATTTAAAGTTTTTTCAATATCTGAATACAATTTCTTATTCTGTTTAATGACTTTCGTTGTATTGTAGTTAATATTTGGCCATAGACTGATGAGATTGTGTCACTTTTAACCAAAAACATAGCTTTTTGCGGGTTACGTAATATAAACACGCTTAGAGTTTCTTAAAAAATTAGATAACGAGATCTTCACACTTCCTAAAATAAAAAGTTCAACGAGCTCAATTTAAATCCGAATTCGAAGAAAGTTAGGTGGGTTTGATTTCGTAATACAATACTTCCATAGTTTGCCTTTAGTTTGCTAAGTTTGGTAAGTTTGCTAATATGCATTGCAAATACCTATTCTCCATAAACGTTTGCTGTTTTGAGCGGATTATGTTTTATTGTTGATTAAGTCCATAAAAGAATTAAGTCAATTTGAAATTAGTATAAAGATAGCACTGCGCGTCATCTAAAAAGGCTGTTCACCTTATTCGTATCCAATTTTAGAAACCAGAAAAAAAAAAACGAAAGCGCGGGTATTAGTTCACTTTATTTTAACAAACCCCGATTTGATATGATTAAAGTCGACATCTTGAAAGAGGCTGTGTATATGGAAAATATTTTTTAGTGTCTTACCAACAAAGGTTATCTAAATAACAAATCATGGGAATGTCAGTTGTGTATATTTGTTTCCGACAGTCATCTTTATTTAAAAGATTTTCTGAGAAATACATATATACGTGCGGCGTGTACCATGACCTAGCCAATCCATGACTCTTAAGATGTAAGACTTCACTGTTTTCCATCCAAAGGGTAACGTAAATAAATTAAAAATGATTTAGTACGAAGATCTGGACCGAAAAGCTGTCCAGTGCATCATGGTAAATACAAATAAATAGAATAAGGACAAAAAAGATGGTCCCTTTTATATATTGCCGACAACATAACTAAGATTACCTGTCAACCCATACTTCGGCTTTTTAGCACATCTTTTGTTGGATCTCTTTGAATTTTAGCTAAATACGAGTATGTCGGAATAAACAACACAGATCCTAAAGAAGGGATGATATGAAAAGATTAGTTGATTTCTTCCTGAATGGATTGGACTTTGAATGTTGAGCTTAACGTTAAAATGGGGAAATAATTATGAATTTATTCGGACAATGTCCCGAAACGAAAAATTTTTTCCCGGTGGAAATTCGTGTGAAAGCACGGTCCACCGACATTAGCCGTAAGTGCACTATCAAGGACTTTTAAGAACTCGTAGAGAGAACCTATGAGCAATTTCATTGCCAGAAAAGGATTGATATATAAATTTCCTGATCAAAACACGACAAAGCACTTTAATCGAATTACGATGGATAGAAGACATACATTTAGACTTCTTGACATTAATTCAGACCACCATCTAGTTGCAGTCAATGTAAGAATACAGATATTAAAGGTAGAACATCAACAGCGTCCAATGGCCACAATCCTAAGAGACCACAAAGCCTTTTCCTCTATCTCTCCTAATCTGGCAATACCACCAACATTTGTAGAAGATCTGTGGTGATACTATCAGGAGGTCATAAAAAGTTTGCCCTTGATGTGCTAGAATTCACAAGACGATCACAAATAGAAAATTCATCGTCCAACCGCGAGTGACTTGCAGTCAAGCATCTGCATTCCATGAAAAGGGGGAAGGCGAGATAAGGCTACACGATAATAAAATTCGAATGAGGGATAAGCAGATGGAACCGAAGCCTGCAATACGTTCATGGGAAAATCGTATTAGAAATGTAACAAAGCCAAAGGAGAATAAATAGTGTGTTGTGTAACATATACCAGTTTATCTTTACAAGGAGCATACGACTGATATTGGATTTTCAGCTTAGTCTGTCAGATTCAGTAGAAAAAAAAAAATTAGTAACCTGCCTCAACTCAAGACACTTTACGACTACTAAACAGCACATACATAATTCCTATTGCGATTCCAGTGCGATTTTAAACCCATCGACCAAATGTTCTTCCTACAGATTTCGGAGAAGACCGAAGAATATCAATTCGATAAATACTGCATATTCATTAATTTATATGTTCCTTATGATAGTCTCTGTATGAACGAGCTATTTAGAACTATTTCAATCTCCCTTGTTTGCGCGGGATGTCAAAGAAGAATTCCCGCTGCTCTGTCGAAGTCGGTTAAAATGTCACCGAATATCTTGAGGTCAGGAAACTTCTTAGACAGGACGACACGCCATCATGCATCATTTTTAGCCTCGTGTGAAAGAGTACATTGTGTAACTTGCAATCACCCTGTTGTTATTGTAGGTTAGTGGTGGAAGTTTTCAAATAAATAGATTGTAACTATTGAGACTGAAGCGATAACACTTTTTTCCAAAAACAAAAAGGACGAAAACTCCAGCATCTTAGACAGAATACAACAATGGGGAGCTAAAATTTTGTGGCAATAAATTTTTTTTTTTTCATAAGTTCTGCAGTAAGCTCTTGCAACTTCGAGATCAAGGAAAGAATAATTGCTCCAATTGCTGTTTCAATGAGCTAAGACGGCGATTAAATAACAAACTCTTATCTCGAGTAACGAAGACACTGCACAAAGTCCTTATCATCCCTATACTGCTATAAACGTATAAAAAACCACTTAGCTGCTTTGAGCGAAAGATTTTACAACTTAGAACTCTAGCGGCTGTGAAGTAACTTAAATCTGTTTGTTTACAGCGCAGGCTACTACTAATTTTTTCAATCGAAAACATCATGACATCATGATTTTATTCGATAAATGACGAAACATGGTCATAAAAATTTGGCAGATATATACGACGGCTTTGTTTTGCATATTTTGGCAAATTATCATGGAGAAATCTATAACTTCATGCGCGGAAATATGTTTTCACAACCCACGTTCCATTTGCAAAATTTATGGAGCGCTTTATTCATTTTAGTCGTCCATCTGAGCAAACTTTTTATCGAAATATCATTGAATTAACATGTAGTACGATACTTTGCACAATAAAGAAAATATATCCCCTGTATAGGATAGCGTGATCAAAGGCCCAAATTTGTAAGTTCGCTGGCGTCCTCAACAACTGACCATACTTAACAAAAATTATATTCTGAATACAAATGAGATTGACTCGAACAACATGTGATTTTAGCAGAATGGCGCTACGTTCAATACCTAAAACATCGTTTTATTGAAATCACAATTAAGATCACAAGAAGATATTTTTTCCTAATGGACCTGTCAATTGATCTCTGAAATTAAGACCAATACTTGAAGGTATTGGTATGGGCTAATAAACTAGCAAATATTACCGCATTAGAACGTCAACATTGTGACAGTTATTCGCGAGAAGAAAATAACTTTTTTTTAGTAAGAGCTCCTTAGGCCTTGAAAGAATCCGATTTGTGCAGAAAAAGCAGAACGAAGCTGCATTTTTCAATCAACGCAGTTGTGTGGTAGAACAGGCAACGGAAATACATCACTACTCCTTTTACAAGACTCGAAAGAGCGATCTGCCTCGGCTGCATGGAAGCATTTCCGTGTATACCTGCACTGATGAAGCTCCCATCCCCTTAATATTCATATCACAGGATGCACTATCAAAGCCATCTTTCGTTTAAATAGATGATGTCTCTGGATCTTTGATGGCCTTGTGCATCAAGTATTATTTGACTCTGGTCTTATGGACGTGCCGACTAATGCAATGACACCAGAAATCCTATGATGACTCTAAAATTGATTAAGAATGCGCCTGGGGATGGTGCCTTCCTGGAGAGCGATAAAGTGAGATTTCACTTTAGGTAATCCTGTTAGCAACAAACTATATTGTGAAGAATCCATGAAGGGAACGAACTACTTTCATCGGTAGCACCATTAAGGCCCTTTTAAACCTCTTACAACTTTCAGATTCGTTCGAAAATGCAAGACTTTACTGAATGCAATCAAAAGACTGAATTCGCAGCATTTTGTCTGGGTCACAGGTCATAATGGGATTCCCGGAAACTAAATCGCCAATGAACTTGCTGGGCAATGCTCAGAGAAGAGTTTTTCAGAGCCTGAACCTACGTTAGAGTAGTAGGTCATATAGGACAGTAGGGTCTTATATGGACATAACAAAAGAATGCTTCGCTACATCTCTTACAGGTCTGAGCTTTCCTGGTGTCCCTCAGTAGAAAAGAATGAAGGCTGCTTGCTGTCGCCGTGACGGGGCATTACACTTTGGGACGCTTGCTTTGAAAGTGATGATCACGAAGTACTACTCTGTAAATGTCCGGTCTACGTTCGCATCAGTTTGCCGGTAATCGGTGTTAATGTGTTGGATACTGGTACTGTAGGCACATTATCACTGAAGTTCGAACATACAAGGAGCACAAGTTCTTTGTCAGAGTGTCTTGTTCCGAAAAAAAAAAAGAAAATGGTTCACCTATAGGTGTAAAATTGTTAAGCTCTTATACATCCAGAAACAAGTGTAAACCTTAGGGATCACCTAAATGCGATCCTCAGAAAACACAATTGAAAAAAAACGACTTTTCTTTTTAGCCTTTTCCAAGGCCTTCTTAGGCGGACAACAAAAAATCCTACACCATTCAACTTAAAGAGAAATCACGTTCCAATATTTCGTAGTCAAAAGAAACATTTCTTTAGTTAACCTGGGAATTGTTTTGATTTTTTTATTTCACTTTTAACGACTGCACAGCTATAATAGTAACCATATGTCATTCGCTTTTTCTTGATTTGCAACTCTTCTTTACTTGTATCTTCTCCGTTTTGTGATTCATCTACCTCCAACACTACCTTTCCTTTCTAAAAAAAAAAAAAAAAAAAAAAAACATCACATCCCAATGCCATTTACAATATCATTATCTTTTGTTATACTGTTTTGCCCTACATGTACTCGTACTACAATTAGGAAAACAACCAAATTTTTTACAATCTAAAACAGCAGTAAAGAAATTCCCAAAATATATTGTAAGAATCCATTAAGATAAGATTTTTTTTTTTTTTCAATTTCGAATACATATGTACCTATGATTGGGACACATAGTGAAGGAATCAATTTGAAATATTCACAACCTTAGAACATTTTAGAAAACCAACCTGATAAGGATGACGATTACTTGATTAAAAAAAAAGGTCATTTAATTGCTATTCCCCTACTCGTCATCCCAGATAATAAAACCAAAAATCATCAGAAACTTTATAAATATATTCGTGTGCAACGTGAATATAAATCTTTATCAATTCACCTCCCAGACCCTCCGGTCCATTCCAGAAAAAATTAAAAAAAAAAAGAAAAAAAGAAACTAAATCAGAAAAATAACACAAATCTAGTTCCATAGAATTGAAAACACGACAGACCGGCAAATCCACAATTCAGATTAAGTAAAACTGTGTTTTTTTTTTTTTTTTTATTAATTTAATTTTTTTGTAAAATAAAAAATACTAAGAAAGAGCAATTTAATTAACACGATTCACTACATTTACGTGCGAGTATGTATCTATTTGCATCTCTAATCTTTCTGTCTGCTGAAAAAAAGCTAAATTGGTTTTTGTACTAACCCGCTGCAGTGGACTAAGATCGCGATTTGCAAAATGCAAACACTAACGAATAGAATGCGCGACATGTTTCTGCAGTTGCGGGCGGAGAATAAGTCTTAAGCAACTTTTGTGTTATATATTTATTATTTATTCTACAAATAACAACACTTTGAAATCACTAAATAACCGGTGAAATTTTTTATTTTTTTTTTTTTTTTGTTAAACTTTAGTTCGATCGAACCTCAAAGATCGCTCAACTGATCGCCACCGTTGTCGAACTGAGAATGAAAAACATTGGTTCCGTGATCGCGTAAGTTAACTTGACGGTATAGCTCTAGCCCTCATGGTCGCTGGAAGTATTGGAATAGCAACATTTGTTGTGGTTTTTTTTTTTTTTTTTGTTTGTTTTTTTTTTATATTGTGTTGTTGGTGGTTATTGTTGTGGCAGAGCAGCAGGCAGATTCAGATTTGGTCGGCAATGATCGATGGTGTTGTCTGGTGTTGCACATTTTTTTTTTTTTTTTTTTGGCTTTTTTAATTTTATTTGTTTTTGCGGTTAGTTTTTTTGTTTGTTCATAATCTGAGAAAACAGAAAACTAAATAAAAAAAAAGTATAATAAAAGCGTTACATACTCGTACGGCTTATATGGTAATTTCAATGTAATCTGGGCGGGAGATGAATTAATGTGAATTAATCAGTCGGAGAACTATGATCGCTCAACAATCATCAATCATGCCAACACAGAATTTTCTATAGTTTGGGTGATCGTATCAATTAATTGAAATTTATTTATTTTATTGATCAGTGCAACGAAAGCCGGTCAATCCGGATCATAAATGCAGATCAACAAATTCTATCTCGAGAAGAAGATAGAATTCTGGTTCAGTTTCTGATCAATTGTTCTTCAATTTCTTGTCGAACAAACGTTTATTAGTTTTAATTTTTACGAGTACTCGTATTGCTAAGGAAAGACGTATTTCTTAAAAACTATTAGTTCTTGATTGGATTCAGGTTTTTAACTGCCCAAAAAAAAAAAAAGCAACAACAAATTTTAAATGAATAACGTCCACTTCGTAGGCAAACCACGTATGCAATTACCTTGCTTGGTTTACTTCACTTATTTCACTTGTTTCAGTGACGAACGTGAAAAGAGTCATTGTAGCACATGTGGTTCAATGAGAATTGTGAAGTAAGGGTTTTTCCCATTCCTAACCTATCTAATGGATAATTAATTTTAATAATGTTGTTTATATTTCCTACTTGTTCACCACTTTTTTATACATATAGGACGAGTACCAACATAAATTCGTATTGTATGTAGTCTACCATTTTTTTGATTGAAAAGTCAATACGAAACATAAATACATTGGAAATTAATGTGATTAAAAGGCGATATGAATGCAAAACAAAACATAGTCTCACAGTTGAGCATTTGTGGAATGTGCAATGCTTGCAGATTCTGATTCCTGAAAAACATCTCCAAAGTCCTATCTTGACGAACATCTTACTGGATTCTCAAAAGCCATCTCATATCGTTTTACGAAATGACAATTCATTTAGCCAATAAGTGGTCATTGATTTCTTGACGATTCTAGAGACCATAAGGGACTTTGTGTATCCCTTAAATGTTTACATACAGCGCAAGCAAATAAAATTAGAGAAAAATGAAGAAGAAATATCTTGTTGCGATAAAAGTTACCACAACAAGTTCTATTTTTTCGCTTTTCTTTTAGCCTACACCATCCACTCTCTTTTCCGTTGGTTCTTTAAAATCCTAGAAGAATGGTGGGCAGCCATGGATCCATCAGCCATTGGTGCACCCCTCTGGTATCTTGAAGGAAGGACGGTTAGTTAAAAAAAGCAGAAAAAGGATACGTAAAGAGGAACATCCAACGTCCAACATAGCTGTATGAGCCTTTAATGAAGTTATCGGCTGTTGTCCCTTGTGTTGTGTCGTCTCTCCTATCGGATAGTCTCCTTCTTCTTTCACCCTTCAGTTTATGTCTGTTGTCTCCTTGCAGAAGCATATTAGCGAGAAGAATTGGTGGGTTCTTGAACTCTGTCTTTCTTTTATGCTTGTCGGAGGGGACAACCAATAGGTCTGCAAGAAGACACCGAGACAGAAGACTCGGCGGAGTGATGGACGGTCACGTTAAGACCAACGATGTACATCTAGAGCCAGATGGACGGTCTGGAGCCCTCTGCGTATAATAAATACCTAAATTCACAGAGCCAGGCCACCCACCTCAAATAAAGAAAAATTATAAAAATTGTAACAAAAAAAAGTTGTTGTAAAGAAGAGACTCCGAGTCGCGACCCTCATTCAATTAATTCTTCCCAAAAAGATTCGCCGGGATGTCGTTGTTTAGTCATTCATTGGGTAGCACTCCAGACGCAGAGTTCCTTCTCCTGTGCTCGTTTTATGATAAGTTTCTTGTTTCGCCCTCAGGCTCGTTTCACACTTATCAGGTTTCATTTGGTTCAGTTTTGGTTTCATTTCTTTTAAGTCGAGTCCGACAAGTGTGAAACGACGAATTCGGTGCGCATAAGATTTTCAAAAATTGCCAGCTCAATGAACCAACTTCAGTCATAAAATATTAAGATCATTTCATATATCTTAGGCTGAGGTAATCGTTCGGTTTCTTCTCATTTCACCTACGGAGTTTACCGGGATATTTTCTAATCCTGTGATGGACAAAAATTCTCCATTTCGAAGCCGTCTCGGTCGTGTATAAAATTATTTAAGACAACACAAGCTTTCACTATATCCGTAGCATACTCAGATAGCCGATAGTTAAATATCCTTTTTTGAACTGTCAAACTATTTCCACCATAAGCTCCAACGTTAGCGTAAACAAATCGGTACTCTGCATCAGCTACAGCCATAAGAACTATTGATGAATATCGCTTGTAGTTGATGTGCATCGAGTTGAGAAGATGAACTATTCTTATCTGTTTACCTTCATTCCCATTTCTTTTATCTGGAACAGGAATGCATTCTAATCGTAATACGATCCAAATAGCATGGAAAACCTCTTCAACGATCTTGCTTTTGAAAATGAAGAAAACATTCCAGATCCAAGCGTATTGAATGAGTTAGATACACCACATCGAAACCTTTCATTTTTTAAGGGATTGCTGCCTTCTCTTGAAGTTTTCAATGAATGTGACACACTTGATTTTCAAATGGAGGTCTTGAAAGTTGTGAAGAACGTAAGGCAGCGGAAGCATCCTTCTGCAGTTGATACAGTGTCTGCGGCTAAATCGCTCCACAAGGGACTCCGTCTTTCTGAGCCACGATCTATGTTTATTCTTACAGCCCCGCAGCAGCAAACTGAATCACAAATATCTGGTGGTCAATTGTACGAGAAAACTATCCACAATCTTTCACCCTCAAGGACTGACTTTAGCATTTTTTCTATATCCGACAATAGCTCGGATTAGTCGTTTCAAAATTTATAAAAATATTGATTTTCGTTTTATAAGTGTTCAGTTTATTGAACTTAATTTTTTTCTTTATTGTTTGCTTATTTTTTGAATGCTTAGTTATGATTTTTTTTTTTTTTTTTTCAATTAGTAAAAAAAGATTCAGTTTATGAAAAATCACTTTTTTAACGTTAACTTTGATTTTTTAATAATTATGAAGGTTTTTTTTAATAATAAAAAGACTCCAACTCCGACTTACCGGAGAGTTATGGCCAACATCTGAATTGGTTGAATAGAATCCCTCATTGTTTAGTTTCAGATGTAATTCATCAAATGAGGTAGTTGACATCCTAAAGTATATAATTCGAAAGTTTTTCTTCGCGTTCTCTTAATTTCAGAAAAATTGTGTAAAATACCCGAAAAGCCAACCGTTTAGCGATGATAGGATGATCCCAATGAATTCGAGTACTCCTTTCTCGTTTTTTAATTTGGAACCTCTCATAGGTACCAGTTACCCGTGTCACTGAGTATGCACAATTCACAGCATTACCATATTTCTTATTCAGGTCTGCACCTACTAACTAATACCACATCTCATACTTCTATGTACCACTCTACCCCCGTTGGGTACTAATTCGTTAGGCTGGTGTCACGTTTCTAAATTAGCTTTTTGATTTTTCGATGAGAAGCATTTATTCCTTTCGTCGTTTGCTGTTGGGTACAACTTCGCCGGGCTGATTAGCTTATCATGCTTTACGTCCTCTGGTAGCTGCTACCTGCCTCTTTCCTATTAGATGCGGGGGTTAGTAATTGCGGCTAGAGAGAGAGAGAAAGTGGAAGCACGAAAATCCAGTGCATTGTGGCACAATTCAGCAAATTTGCATTGCGTTGCACACAAAAACCAAAATTTTCTCATTGCACCCATCTGAACGGATGTATGAATGTGTGTATCGGTGGGATAATAATGTTAATCACTTCTTCGTTGACCATCAAAAAGTTAGGAAAAAAAAAAACTCAAAAAAAGTATTAAATACTCGAAACAATAAGAAAGAAAAAGAAAGGAAAAAGTTACAAGAGGCTTTGTCAAAAGGAAGGATGGCTAGAATATACCAAAAGTGAGGTGGAAACACGGGCAAAATCAGAACTGACAGAACAGGTAGAGTGTAGCACAAGTAAAATTATTTGTTCGAAACGGTTTCACCTCACGTTAGCCTGGACGAATTCTTTTTTATAAAAAAGTACAAAAAGATTTTGTAATCGTTCGCTTATTCGGTTTCGGGTCTTCAACTAGCGGTCCAATCTACCTAGTGGTACTCTTTGTGTCACCATATGAAGTGCAGTTTTGTTGTTGCCGCCTACAATCTTTTACAAAATATTGTTTTGCCAACCCTATGCAAATAAAGCGTCATTTTATAAAGTAACAAAAAATATAGTCAATTCTTTCCGACGGGATATCGTGCAGTATCCCTTTGCAATTTGTTAGCTACATACGGTTTTGCACTTTCACTTAAAGCAAAAAGTGCATGACGCCTAACATTAATAAGCTTATTTAATTATTTTACTATTAGAGGTTATTTGGAAATATATTTTTCCCTGAACCCAACCCAGCTAAATAGCCACTTGGTTCAGAAAACGATTTGTTTTTTTTGTTTTTTTTTTCTCTTTGAAATCCAAGTGACAGATCGTTACGCAGACCTCAGTCACAAATTGGGTGAACTTTTTTTTTTGGATTTGGATCGGTTTTCGCTTTCTTGGTTTTGCCGACAACCCGGCAATTGTAATTATTTAATTTTGCTTAAATCGGAGACATTGTGCAACAATCTACTAACGTTGGTTTTGAATGTTTGCAAATTAGAATGACTAGGGACTAAAAAGCTTGGTTGAGTATTCCATACGTGATCTGTTAGGCTAAGAAATTAATCACGATATTTCAGAGTACGACGGAAAGGTGGCTTAGGGGTTAACTGATGAGCTTTCATAGCGAGAGATTGTTGCGGTGAAAATACCAAAAAGAACAAGGTAAGGCCGAAGACATTTCGCCAACGTTCAAATCTGTTAATAGACAATATTTCCGTCACCTATGAGTTTTTTCGCACATTTCAATCCTATCTATAAAGTGTAGATAGGTCTTAGGAGCGCAAATAAATGTCCTATATGATGTCGACCCTCTCATGCCAGAAGCATGGATGTGCAAATTTTGCGATTTTGAGTTAATTGGTTGTTACCATATTCGTTGTTCTGGCATAATTTTAGGCACAACAAATACGTTCTTCCTGTTTCTCAATAGATGGCTCCAGCAGCAAGTGCTGGACGATTTTGTTATATCCAAAACGTCATAAACCAAGCTTAGACATAAGATAAACAAACCGTTTTGATACATTAGTAATTTTTTTTGGCGTCATATACTTTTGGTTGTAGGAAATGTCTGATTTTGTGCCAAATAATCATCATTTGCTGGAAGTGTTGTGTTTTTTCTTTCATTCGTAGGAAACGGCGGCTGAAACGCATCGAGAGCTCCAAAAACTTTACGTAGATGCTACTCTTAGTGAAACAGCGTGCTGTTATTGGTTCCATCTCTTCAAAAACGGTGATTTCGATGTTGATGACCGTCCGCGTGAAGGAAGGCCAAAATCTTTCGAAGACGTTGAATTGAAGGCATTGCTCAACGAGGGAATTTCCAAGCAATTGCATGCGTTGGGATGGTTGGCATATCGGTCGGCACGTGTCATGCGTCAGTGAAGTTTGTTCCGAAACTTCTTAATTTTGATCAGAAGAACCGTCGCATGAGCATCGCTCAGGAGATCTTGAATGACGGCAATGATGATCGTGACTTGCTCAAAAGAGTCATAACTCGTGAAGAATCATGTGTGTATGGTTATGACGTCGAAACCAAAGCCCATTATTGATGAATAAATAAATATTTTTTTTTTATAAAAAAAAATTAAAGTTACCTTACTTTTTGAACACACCTCGTACATGATACATACAAAAGTGTTTCTGTACGTCAAGAAGACGCTGATAAAGAAAATGTTGGTGATCCTTTTAATGAATTTGAGACATCCGCTGGTCCACCGCAGCTTCCAAGTACAAGAATAAATGACGAACTTATACCCACTGTGCAGATGAAGGAAAAAGGATATCCATGGCTCTGGAAAGATAACATAAGGAAATCCAAGGAAATAAGGGACGAGGTGATGGTAAGTTACATGTCAATCGCCCGATTTTGCA
Organism: Volucella inanis; assembly: GCA_907269105.1. Taxonomy (NCBI): domain Eukaryota; kingdom Metazoa; phylum Arthropoda; class Insecta; order Diptera; family Syrphidae; genus Volucella; species Volucella inanis. The sequence continues at coordinate 22,445,068 of OU026157.1, forward strand.
GGAAAAAATCAGCGAGTGTTTATCTACAAATCGCTTTACGGCAATGTATTCGTATGAACATCAAAACTAATACATTGCCCATCATTTGGAGAAAAGGGATAAAAAGAGAACAACGCGAAACTTGAAGGACACCACAAGAAGCTTTGCGTATTACTACTCCTTCAATATTTGTAGTGATAATAGTAATAAGGTTAAAGTAAACCGTAAATTTTTACATGCAAAATTCAATGTAAATGGTAACAAACTGTGTAAGTTAAACCTAACTTGGCATTGTTTAGCCAGACAACCATGGCCGCCACACTCCACATTATAAGCTCTTTGCCAAAGCTGCGAAATTTATACATTTATATAGTTTTAGGAGTATAAACTTAAATGTAAAGAAGGATGCGCCCCAGATTCTCTCTCAAGATATAGTGCAAGGAGTACCTGATTTTTAATGCATTACCAGATGACGATAAAGTGGTACAGCCAAGAGAAACACATGAAAAGACGAATGTTAGCTCGTCAATCACACGATGAAGACAAAACTATTGTCAAAACTGATCCGACAGCTCTAACTTTCAATTTTGATTTGAAGTATTAAATACCTCAAATTGCGGGTAATTGGGGACCATTAAAATGGTGTCAGACAGTTGTGGGGGGTACCAAAAAAATAAAGACTTCGTCGTAATGCATATGACTATCTGTCAAAGTCATCTCACGGTCTAAACAATTAACCACAAATATTTTGAAACACATAGAAATGAAATGTGACTCCAAACATTCGAAAATTAAAAAAACATCGAAAAAAGTTCCCGTATACATCTGTGAAGGATGATTATTTTAGCTAACTGAATTGTAAACTCAACACATCAGTTGAGGCGTTTCTACTGGGACGTTGGCAGAGTTTCCACTGCTCTTTGCTGCTTGATGCTGGCGGAATAGGAGTTGCTGAAAGATGTCGGGATGGGCGAAGATTCTGACGTTGTCTTTCGATTACATCTTTTCTATAGTACGTTTCATCTTTTCACAGTAGTTCTTCTTTTTTATGGTGCTTGGGAAATCCGCATTTGCACTTTGGCTGCAACCGCGTGATGATCAAAATCAAATTTGGCTGCCTGAAATAGACGAACGTCAATACGCCCAAGTCCGTTGCCAGACGAGGTGTCGTATGTGCTAGGCTTACGAACTGTCTCACAAAAGATGTCCTTTCCTATCTTGGCAAACGGGAGCGCATATAAAGCCTTTGCTAGCGAATTTAAGCTTGATGCAGATTGTCAGGAGGTAGATAGATACATAAATGAGATAGACTTCTTGCCTAAGCGCTGTTTCTTTTTCATATAGGAATCAGCATAGTAAATATTGTATAACAGCTTTTCCTCTTTCTTTCGCCCAGCCCGTCCTATCCATTTCCTTGAATGGCCTTTCTAGATAACTGTAATATTGGCATGATAGGAATTACGGGTCTCTGCGAATTTTTCTGCTGCACGTGGAGTGGATTCCATTTTTTTTTTTTTTTCGAGGCCATTAGTTGGTTTATCACATCTTTCTAAGCTCTTACGCTTGCTAGCACTGTGAGGGTGTATAATGCTACTGGCTGGGCATGACCCTCCCATATTTGCCCTTAACTGCATGAGTAAACCCTGACTTACCCTCATGCAGTTATACGGGAAGGTAAAGTTGGCACTTCGTTACGACCTTGATTGTTACGCTGCTGGTCAATTCCAAGTTATAGGACACTCAACATGTTCCCAATCAATCTCCATGGTGTGGATTGCTATTAGCTGCTATTAGCTAAATTATTCCCAACCTGGAGAGCCTGGGGACTACTGGAATATGAGAGCTGTCAATGTTGTATTTAGTTTTCGTCTGCCAACCTAGCTATTCCTGAAAATTTGTATTGACCTCAACTACAAATACATTGAAGTAGCTCATGTACTCTTAAGGTAAAATCCATAATTTTCTGAGAATCGGTCATACATTTTGTTTTCTTTTTTTTTTTTCTTAACACCTACGCCTTTAAATTTGAAGCCATTTCCAAAAAGACGTGACCAGTATACGATGGCTACCAAGTGGAGGTGAAATAAGCACAATCGGTGTGTAGTCATAAATAAAGCACTAGACATTGGTTACTAAAACAACACAAACTTAAGTTATTTCAATTAATTAACACCGCGGGAATGAGTCTTTAAATAATGGAAAACCATGTTTTTGTGCAATGAATATCTAATTGGTTGTTTCCGTTGAGGAAGGTAACAATGACTTCAGGTTATTAAAACTATGCGTGTTACTTTTAAATTCGACATATTCATACATTTTAATTTTAGTGTAATTTAATTTGTAGTAATTTTCAAATTCTAGCTCAATTTCTTTTAATGTTACGTATTTTCTAAATGACACATTGTAAACACATCGGCGCGTTGAAAATGGCAATTGTGAGGATCAGTCAGTCCTTATTACTGACCTTAATAAGAAAATATTGTAAAGTAGCAATTGGCATATCAACAAGCGGTGCAACGGAAAATAAGAGCAGCGAGGGAAGTGTATTGAGCTAAAAGACTGTAGGGAAGAAAATCTTGCGTAGAAAATAGAAGGACTACACAACCTCCCAGCTCAAGAATAGCGAAAAGTTAGGGACAGAAACAACGTTCGCACGCTCTATAAGGAAGCCAAATAACTGGCCGTTGGCTTCAAGTCCGGAACGAAGAAAAGCCTAGAGAAGTTGCTTTAACTGTTGTCGAGGACAAAACACAAAATTTGTATGCTGTCGGCAGGCAAAAGCAATTTTTATCCACCATTTCGGAAACATCGTCACAATCGGCAGCTATAGTTTTAAGGTAATAAAGGAGTTCACCTAGCCTAGTAGGTAGTAGAGACCCCACGAAGATTGACTCTAGGAAACAGCTTCTACTTCGGTTTATCAAAACTCCTGACCAGAAGGACAAAGGTTCTACTTTATAAGATCTAGTAGTTCTGTAGGTAGGTGGACGATAAGCAAAAAAACGGATCTAATACTGGATATCTTTGAAAGAAAAACCCTTCGTCGAATTAACAGTCCCGTTTGCAAGAAAAAGAAACAACCGCGAACTCTATAATATATAGTCAGACAACTACATCTTAGTAGTCAGGGTGAAAATGTAAACATTTCGGATAGTGGTGGCATTTTCAGCAATCGATTAGGGCACCATAACGAATATCCTAGTTTGACAAAGAGTGCCCACAATTGCATGTTGCGAAGCAATGGAATGATGAACCCATTGACTTCTCAAGAAAGAAAAAATCAGAAGGAGCGAAATTCTTGATCGAGGTAATAAAGAAATGCTTCTATAAGAACTTAACCTAAAACCATAAACTTTAAACACTCTACCAAGGACACAAATATCGGACAGTTGCATGAAAAAATAAGTATGCAAGCGTAATAGTGGCGTGATAGTTGGTGCTGAGAGTTTAATAGGATTACTTGTGCAAACTGTTTAACACCAAAGGTAACCAAAAGGCAGGATAATTCATTGAATGTAGATGATGATCGATACTTGTAATTACGTCATCTTCCCAACGAATAAGAGGTTGTGAAAGCGGTACCTGAAGTAAGGACCCGTTAGGCTGAAACAGCACATGGAACACCTGCAGAACTATTTAAACAAGCAAGTAAAATATAGTCGAATGAAAGTATGCCTAGTGAAAGGATCTTCAAGAAGGAAGTTTCTCTAAACTACTTCAAGTACAATATTAAGGAACATGGCGTACTAGATTTTATCTACCGTACTTTGTGTTGTGATAAGACCAGGATTGCCCGTTTATTATTACATTATGTCGTTGATTTGCGTATCCCTGGTAATTGGGAGGGTCCCTGTTACGACAATAATAAGCAGTCTACAGTCTTTCCTGCTGAGAGACAGCAAGAATGTCGTTTTTCGAGACTTTCGAGAAGAACTCGTTTGATCTGCCTGCAATCCGGAGAATCACGGATATGAGGGACAACTGTTAATGGAAACCCTCTCGTCTGAACCTTACCTATCAAGTACATTGGCGATTTCATTTAAATTTCATTTTCAATTCCCATTGTTGGAACACAAACAAGTCAAGTGAGTTTCGCCTTCCGACTTGGAACTCATCAGAGGGTATAGCAAGGCTTTAAATGCTGTGATTACAGATGTAGATACTTCACCTTCTCCACCTATTCTCAACAATGTAGTCCTGTGCCATATCTCAACTTGGAAGCCCGACACAAGTTTTCTTACTCGTAGAAAGGAGTGAAATCTAACGTTGTCGTCCTCCGAGCCATCCGTGATGACACGACATTTCTTTTCTGGATCATATCCAGGCCGAAACTATTCCTGCGAATGTGGCTCATTTTGACTTTTATTAAAGTCCCAACTGCCCAATCATATCTCCGGCATAAAATCCACCACACATGGTCCCTTTGTGTGTGTGCAATGCAGTCTTTTGAAGCACACATATTTTGCTTATTGACAAAGCTATCAAGCCAAAAACGAACTTAATGAGCTGATTCAGGATTTTTCTTCAAACTTTTGCAGAGCCCAATTGGATAAGTTTTGGCACTTTAAGTGATTAAGAGAGAGTTATTCAGTTAATTTCATCTTGTTAAGGTATAGACTAAGATCTTTAAATAAAATTCGTCACAATGTGAACTGAGAGATTCCTAACTCCTGTGAACGGCGTGGAATCGACTGATTTTTCTCATTTTTAACTGAAGCACTTACGGCTGCAATATTTTCGGTACTACAACCGGTACGTTGTCTCACTGGCAAAGGAAAAATGAATATTAAATATATTGACTCGAAATTATCCATCATAGCACGTGGGACGATTTTTACGACCGAAAATTGGAGTAAGCGGTCTTAAAGCTGCGACCACCGACTCAGAATTTTAGTAAACGTGAAGTTCACCATGATAAAAATGTAAGCCTTGACTGACGTTTTGACATTGACGGATAGTAAAAAAATGTATGGGTACGTTTGTATTGAAATACAAAATTGTTATGTCCGAATTGAAAAACTCTTTAGAAGAAAGAAACGAATCTTCATCGTTAAAGCCCCAGCTGGGCATTGCCATCTAGAGACACACGCTTGAGTCGAGTCTTCTTTTGATGATATCTCCTAAGTAGAAAATATATGATACGATACACCTTCTGTCAACGGCTACACTGGTTCCGCGTTGCGTGAGGCGATTCTCTCAACCGACGCACGATTGTTTCGCTATTGTATGTGTTATATGCAACACATTGTATAGATATCGTATATATTTCAATTTTTCAATTGTCTTTTGATTGTTCTGTCATGAAAACCGCAGTGACAAGTAAATAGAAAAATAAAAAAAATGTCAATCAACTGCTGAAGAATGTCTGAATCATAATTCTGATTGATTCTGGCTGATGTCGGTATAAAACGATATATTTACGTAACGTATACATCCCAGCTAGCTAGCTGTATAAAGCTGCTGTCGTCTGAGCTTAATGGTTTGTTGTTTAAGGCTCAACTCGTCCGGGCTTTGACACCGTCTAAGTGAGTAAGGTTTGAAGTAGATATAGGGCAATTCGTTCATATTACCTCAACATTACCTCTTGTCAGTGCAAAACTCTCAAAGTATCTAAAACAATATCAAAAATTACAACTTTTATTTTCATCTCAGCAGGCTTTGATATTTAAGGTTAAATAAAGAATTAGCTTTATTCACTTTTTTTTCTTCAACGTAATTCCCATTCAATGCAAAGCAAGTTCCCAGTTGCGGTTAGTTACCGGCGAGTTTTTATTTCTCTGGTTATTCCATTTCCAGCAAATTTAAAGTGCATACAAAATATTTCATAAAAAAATATTATTGAGTTTCTAAACAAACAAGTGCTATTAATACTGTGATGTGATATTTTTTTTTTCTTTTTCAAAAATATACACATGCTTGGGGTAGCTGCTGGAAACAACAATAAAAGCAGTAATAGCTGTGTTCTTGTTTACAATATTTTATAAATAAGAAAAAAACATTTAAAATTTTGAACTAAACTTTGAAGTGTTCGTTACGTTCAAAAAATTTTCAAAAATTTCCTCAAATACCTAGGCAGTGCTATGGTTTAAAGCTCCTTTAACTTAGTCACCCATTAGCTAGTGTCCGATAATTAAACAAAATCCATGTTTCGAGATGTCATCTTAAGATCTTCCATATGGATTTTCAGAGACTGAAAGTCTCATACTTCTCATCCATTCAGGATCTACAAGTATATCTTTATTTTTCCCAATGTTGCGCCTGTATACCATCTGTTGGGAAATATGAAACTAATAGAGGGGCTCAAATCCAATTTTAGCATCATACGAGTTTGCTTAGTTGTTAGACGTGTTGAATCATTTGTCCAATTAAGGACTGCTCTTTCATTGGGTCGTTGTTTGAATGTATTTGCATGCAGTAAATTTTAAGTCTAAATTAATTTTCTGACTAAACTCTAGTACGGAGTGAATTTTTTCTTTCATGATTGACGCGAGATCAGGGGATTTAGTGTACTCTTAAAATGCTTCAAAATTAAAAAGAGTGTTGGAGGCAGAATGGAGCCCTGAGGCACACCAGCATTTATTTTGTGAATATCAGACTTGAATTCGTTCAAGACAACTTGAATTCAATCTTAATTCATTAAAGAAGGGTGTCATCGATCCCAAATGTACGCATTTTCGACAAAAGACCTTATGCCAGATTCTGTCAAATTCCTTAGATACATTGAATGTAACTCTGTTGCTTAAGACATGTCACCGACACACCAGTGGACCTGTTGCTACGAAAATCGTACTACCGGTCATTGAAATGTTTTCGTGTGTTTAAATATTTTACAGCTGCGTCTATAGGAGGATAGAGAAGAAGATTCACTTTTTCTAGGGAGGAGCGAGACAAATGTCGTTTTCAATCCGCTCGGAGAAAAAACTTAAGAGAATGATTGATGAAAAAGCCTACGCAGTGGTTTTGCGTGGGAGAACATATTTTCAAAAGGGGCGGAGATATATTGACAAACATATCATATAGATGTTTGTTTTGTTGGGGCTAAAAAGGCTTAAGTCCTGACAAGAAGGCTGTTTCACAGCAGTCAACTTGTCTCCATTGTGAAGGTCATATGCTATGTGGCCCTGATCAGGCCATGGTTCAATGTATCGCCATATCAGATGAAAAGGTTTTAGGTGCTTAAAAGGCAGCTTCTTAGGACCTCGCTCGATGTATACATACACAACACCAGAATCAGAGTACAAAAAATATTATACCAATAGAGTCCTTTACGATGGGGCTAATTTGAATAGGATTGACAATTTCCTGATTAAGGTGATTCGAATGCACGCTGCAAGCGCAATGACTAACAACAATAGCATGATCTTTGAGACTTATTACTCAATGAAATGTACTATGAGAGCTCTCTTCTATCGAGCTTTATCCCGCCAGAGGCTTTTCTCCATATAATACAAAGCAAGGATGGTATCCCGGTAATATACCACCGCCACCGCGGTGTGAGGGACAAGTGGCTCATCTACGACGGATATATTTCCAATGCTCAGGAATATTGCAGACAGGGTTCGGATCGACGCCGAGAAGGTTAGGCTTAGAGGATCTATGATCCTCTTACTCGTGGAACCAATTTGAGCCTATGATGAAGCGCAGGAGACTGTTAACATCTGTATTATTTAGATCGTTTAAGTCATTGTAGAAGAAGGCTGCTAAGTGGAGTTTTCTTCTCTGGAAGAGAGCTGGACATGTACAGAGAAGGTGGAGGATTGTCTGCAGTTGTCCATGCAGCTTCTACAAAAATCGTTTGTAAAAATTCCAAGGTTTCTTGCATGCTTGCCTATAAGTCAGTGTCCAGTGATGACACCTATGATGGCGCTGAGATGTTTTCTATTTAGAAGAATCAGACTCTTATAACGAACCAGATTCAGCTTTGGCTAGATCTGTTTAGTCGCTATACATGTTGGCCCGTCCGCACTTCTTTCAACCTCCGGAATAGATCCGAAGGTTTTAATAATGCGTGAAGAATTTCGGCGTATTGAGTAGAGCACTTTACATGCGGCTAAGCCCCTGATTCCTCCTTAGGGGGAGGAGTTGTTGTAGTATCGGCAAATCCGTTGCCTGCCACAAACATGCTGCTGCTATGGGGTGAAAGAAGAGATAGGACCATGGCTTGCTACAGTCTTATCTCTCCTTGAATAATTGGTTTTAGGCTCGTTGCATTTGCCTCTGGACAGTCCAGCAGCCTTGTCGGTAGTCGGTGCAGTCACCGTTCCACCGCCCGGTATTAAAGGAGTACCGGCCTCGGGTTTGGTTTTTTTTAATAGATGTATCCATTGTAAATCCAGCGATTTGCGGATAAAGGTTAGTCCATCTGTACAGAGATCCGCTGTATACAGATAAGGCCAGCTTATCCGGAGGTCGCCAGGTATCCGGATACTCCGTTTGCGACTGAGCTATTTTTAGAGATGCTGGACCCTCAGCCAGGTTGATCATCGGCACGGGTCGTATGACACCGTGATCCAGCCCAGGGGAAAAAGGATTGTTCGGGAGGATGGAGGAACTCGTCTGGAGAAACTTCTCGAGATTCATTGACCTTACTCAGCCCCTACAACTCGACAAGTTCGATTCTCAGGTAAGGGCTCGATGCCGAGAAACAGTACACCAAATTCTGGAGGGTTCGCTTGCTTTCCTAGGTCGATAGCCAAAATATTCCTCTTATTTTTAAGTTCGTTTAAGGATAGCTAGGGGGTTCTCGTGGAAAGACCGCGTTCGTTAAACAAGAGGCCGTGAGTTTGAGAGGTGACCGGTGGCTTATAGCATTGGCTAAATCTTGGTAGTGCGTCTGTACTATATTGACGAATGACAGTCATCCGAAATTGCAATTGGGATGGTGACCACCCAGTGCGAGAGGCTACGAGTGCTCACCAACCCGATTATAGATAAGCTAGGTTAAGTAGCTTAGGTAGGTTATGTAGAATAGAACCATAGTTTTAGGTTTTACACAAAACTCAAAAGGTATGGTATCTAAGTTTTTTCTCATTATATTGATAAGATTAAGCGTAAGACAGTTTTAAAAGCCGAAAGGCAAATTTTGAACGCATTTGTTAAGTTTAGAGCGTTCGATAAGAGCTAGTAAGCTAGAATAAGTTGTTTTATTGTTGTCAAATTAGATTTAATCATTTTTGTCTAGAAAGTAAGTTAATAATGAAAGAAACAATAAAAATGTATCTGTCTGGTCTGTATGTCTGTATCTGGTTATCTGTCAAAACCAGCTGTCAGTAAAGTTCAGAAATCGGGTGTATTTCTTTTTCAAATTTCGCGTTCTGTGCGCCAAATTTACCGTGCTCATAATCGTCCATTTGAGCAGCTTGAACGCAATATTATGGGTCGATATATGTTTTCGTATACTCTTATAAAAAATAGTCATCCAGCACGATCTCATACTGTGCGTCCGAAGAAACCTTTGCCTCTGTACATGAGTGTGACAGAGGACCCATATTTATCGAATCTACCCCGTTCCCAGCAACTTTGCCTCTGCCCGGCCATTACTCGGAAGATTTTAACAAAAGTTCTTGGCCTACACCCGTGTAAAATCCAACTGGTGCAGCAATTGAAGCTAATAGACAATCGTTGGCGTCATACGTTTGATGAATGGGCTGAAATTCAACTGAAACCGAATTGTTTAGTGATGAGTCTCAGTTTTTGCTTAATGGGTATGGTATAAGCAAAATTGCCATTTCTGAAGTGAGCACAATCCTCACGAGACCCTTGATACGTCATTATATCTCAAAAAAAGTCACTGTTCGCCGCGGTTTGCATGCCGGAGGCAAAACTAGCCTTTTTTTCAAATTTGAGAACATGGAATCAAGATTACTGTCAATGGCGAGCGCTACAGGCAAATAATTCGCGATTTTTTGATTCTCTGTTTCAAAAGCAATCGTCTAAAAGACAAATGGTTTCAGCAAGATGGCGCAACATATCATATAGTATGGTGGATAAAACCATCACTTTATTGGGACAAAACATTTGGTGAGCGAATCATGTGATTTGATTCCTTTGAATTACTCTTTGTAGAGGTATGTCAGGTCACTCGTCTGAACTGAGAAACCAGCTACAGTTGATGACTTGGAAGCCAACATTCAGTTTCTTAGGTGCTGCCCAGCACTCAGCGTCATACACCATTGCAAGGCTCATAACATATTCCGCCTTTTAACTATTGTGGGATCTTTTTATCGTGAACTACGCCAGATGCGGCTCATCAGCTTTGCCAAACATACTAAATAATTTTCTTCTCAAGTGACCCATCACCACCGACATGTGATCGAAAGTATTTAAAATTGTCTGATTCTTTGATGAGTTGCTCACCTATTTTGAGCTGTCATTGTCCTCAATAAAACAGAATTCAACAATTTTAGTTTTTGTACGGCTAATCTTGAAGAGCATTCACACATACGGATAGCCTTTCATGCAGGGTTGTTCTGTCATCTTCTAGGAGCGCTATGTCATCATCTATGGTAAACTTTCTTGTAATGTAAATGTAATAAATGTTTTCAACTTTTAAATCCATTTGAGTACATTCTTTAGAAATAAGAGTATACAAAGTTCTTGATGAAAATTAAAAACTTATGATAATGACACAAAAGAGTCGTCTGTCGGGTAATTTATGTAAATTAATAAAATTCTTTCTTATTAGACAATTGAAACTTGTTTACCAAGCATTTGCAAAATAATTTTTAAAAACAGAGAAATTATTGAAAATTGAAAATAAGGTATTTTCTGTAGGATATTGCCACAGTAATGCAGTTGGGCAGTCTGCTCCAATCGCTACTGTTTTCTCCAGATTAGCTTTTCCAAGGAATCTCACCCTAAATTCATTTAAAACGGGATATCTGCCTACAAAATGAACAATGTTTTCCTCTTCTCTCATGTTACACTTGCTGTATAGAGTTGAACGGTTGCCTCGAAATCTTCTTCCATTTAGGGAGAGCAGATCGCATCCAGCTTTGAAGATCCACGTAATTTTGCTAATATTGAAATTCTCTGAAAGATAAAATTGTCCTTTTGAGTAGTCCAGGAACTTGTAAATTCTTAAGCTATTTCCCCTCGATCTCCGTTCACTTTCCTGGCGACTATCTGTCTTGATTCGTTCAAAAAGCTGCAAGTTTTTACTATTCCAGGCAAATTAATTTCTTTCAGCCAAAAAAGTTGTTTTTCAAAAAGAAATTTTTGAAATTTATGCGGTAGTCTATCTTCGTTGTATTCGAACGTTGTTTTCATGACATATCGTAGATGTAAATCCAATGCAAAGAAATGCCCATCTTCAACTCCCGTCTCAATCGACAAGGCGTAATTTGGAGTGTCTGAAGGTAGTTTGAAAATTCTTTTCAAAAAATAGTGTTTTAGCTTATCTATTTCGTTCAAACTATCCATAGCCTCACACTTGAGCACCATAGGTTTGGATGGCTCTGCATACAGCCAGAAAAACTTTCCATTTTTCACTTAGAGCTATATTCCTCCCACTCAAAAAGCAATGCGAAGTTGCATTGATGCTGTTCCTAACTGCAGTGTTTCTTTACTCTACATGTTTTGCAAAACTCATTTTTGAAGTGAGAAGTACACCAAGATAGGTATACTGTGACGCCTATTCTGTCGAATGCTTGTTCGATATCTAAAGTGAGAATCGACACATTGTTTTTAGAACTACAGGCTCTGGAGATGTGGTCATCAGAACAGCGGCCGTACACCCTCGGTTTGGTTTAAAAGCTACTTATTTTGGACTAAGAAGATTATAAGTCTCAGCATACTAGAATGTTCGCTTGGTAACTATTTTTCAAGTACTTTTGCAAGGCATGGTAAAAGTGAAATCGAGCTATAGCCTTCTGGCGTTTGTTTGTCTCTACTGGGCTTAGGGATAGAGAGTATTGAGGCTGTTTTCCAGTTTTGAGGATTCGCAGCTTTACTTTATCTGGAAGATTTATAAGAATAGGGTATAATATTCTATCCCGATTGGGAGTTTTACCTTTAAGTTTTGCTAAACGATTCAAGTCACGCATTAAATTTATGAGGTGTTCAGATACTAATAGGTTTCTGAGTGACTTCCATACTTAGAAATTGGAACACGACTGGTGATTTGTTATGGTATGTAGCGATTTTTTTTTCGTCCTCTTCCAGTCGGACTAATTATGGCGGATTTTTGTAGCTTAGGCCAAATAATTTAGTAGACCCTATCTGTGCGTCCTAATCTTATGTGCAAATAACGCAAATTTCTGCGAAATTGTCAGTCAAATTTGACTGGCTACCTTTCAGTTTTAAGCGTCACTCAAGTTCTTATCTGATATACCATATGCACATACAATACTAAGTTGTTTGACTACAATTTTGAATAGATTCAAAAGTATGTTTGATATCTAAATAAACAATCAATGAATTGAATAGCAGCGCTGTGGGTAGTTTGGGAAATTTATTTGTTTCATCATCTAGTCGGTGATTCCCAAGAAGTTTAAATGCATTCTGTATTATAATTTTTTTTATTTATTTTGGACAAGGTCAACCCTTTTATTTGTTATGTAATTGTGAGCAGAAGTATTAGGCAATTTATGATATTCACATATTAATATATCAAGAATCGACGATATAAATATATATTCAGGAAGATATTCTAATCATAAACCTACTTACTCATACATTTGAGCGGTACCCTTTTGAATATTATCTATCGCTGATCACCTCACAATAACAATAAAAAACAACACCAAACGTGACCAACTAATTGATGAACCTTCCTATGATTGCATCTAAGTTTCTGCCTAATTAAGCAATGCGGTCAACAATTTGCCACCCATGTGTGTAGGATATGAGATTCATTTTCAAGCCGAGATACAATTTCACTTTTCCAACAGAGACAGATCGGAGGGAGAATTGGCAATATTTCTCAATAACAACTCTCGATTCTCTCATATGATCCAATCGATAGATCGATAGTAATCTGATCTTTTGACTTTCGCTCAAGCCTATGCATATCACACTCCTACGAGATAATTTCAAAATTTCGTTCAAGTCTGTCACATCTGTTGAATCCGCGTGAGTATCTTTGTGTGCATCAGTGAGCGATTCACTTGTTTTCCAGAATCAAATCAGTTTCCACCGAGTTACATAATCGATTGTTAAATTGTTGACGCGATGGAAACGACCCAAGCATCGTGGATGCTTTTGTCAGTATAGGGAAGCCCCATGTTCAGTAGACCATTTCGGAACCGAAAACATGTAAACAAAAGTGTAGAGTGTTAACAGTCAGGTCGATGATTGTTTCAAGTCAGTGTAGTGTTGTTGTTTGTCTTTCACCCAGAAACTGTCACAGCTCCAGTTGGATGAGGCACGATGTCTTGACAGAAGGGATGGCGTCACTGGTGTTTCTGTTGTGCGTTTAAGTTTCGTACTCTTACGGCTTTTATCTGAAAACAATTCTGACTCTGAATGGTTTTTCCAGTCGTCGAGAACACAACAAGCGACAGCTCAAATGTCAAAGTATTTTTTTAATATAAAATTCGCTTATCAAAAACCTGTTTTTTTTCAATTAATTTGATTTTATATTTTTTTTTTAAAATTATATTTCTTAGAAGTTGTTTCACCTTGTTTATAATTTTTTTTTTTTTAAGTTGTGGTCAATTATTAAATTGTGTAGTAAACTTGAATAAGTTGATTTGGGAATTTTTATATTAAAGTTAACGGAACAATTATGTTTAAAAAGGAATTTTAGTTCTTGCAATTCGTTTTAAGAGAGACGTTAACACAGCAATTAGTTAGATGTATACGGTTTTCCAATAGGGACTTGACAACTTTGAACTTAATTTGTGAACGCACTCTTTCACTAATCATAAAACTGTTGAGTAAACTCAACATTTTCATCATGGTAAAGTACACTAACGAGCACCGTCAGCAAACGTTCTCCGATTGGATTCTTTAGAAGATGTGCCAAGATGATGAATTTCATCGCAAAATCATCTTCGATGACGAAGCTCATTTTTGTCTCAATGGGTTCGTCAATAAGCAAAATATGTGTTATTGGTCGGGTGAAAACCGACCACAAAAAATAACTGTTTGGTGCGGTTTGCATGCCGTCGGCGTTATTGGGCCATATTTTTTCGTCGACAATAACGATCGTCACGTTACTGTGAATGGTCGATTGGTCAGCATTATCGCGCCATGATCACCGATTATTTTTGGCCCGAATTGGAAGATATGGACTTGGACGACATGTTGTTTCATCAGGATGGTGCCGCAAGCCACACAGCACACGCTACAATCGATTTATTGAAGAGTAGGTATGCTGAGCGTGTTATCTCAAGACATGGGCCAGTCGATTGGCCGCCTCGTTCGTGCTATTTAACGCCGTTTGACTATTTTCTGTGGGGCTACGTTAAGTTGTTGGTTGTTTGGTGTTGGTTTATACTAACACTCCGACGACGTTAGAAGAGCTCAGAGCCAACATTGAACGTGAAATAGCGGCCGTTTCGGCCGAAATGTGTGGCCGAGTCGTTGAAAATTGGGTCCAAAAAATCGACCGCTGCAAACGTGCCCGCGGTGGCCATATGAACGAAGTCGAGTTCCATTCATAAATGTTTTGATTGTGCTTCAATTTTTATTTTGCTGTAAAGTAGAAGCGGCGTAATCTCGTCCGCTTTTCGGAAAAAGCTCAAACAGCCCTCCTCCTCTTCTGCTTTTATTATTAACCTTGGAAACATGTAGCACGAATAATTGCAAATTCTACGAGAATTTCTCTCATGTAAACCCGCACATTGACTGTATTGCACCAATCATTCTGCAGGACTAACTTATACGTATCTCTATAACATAATTTTCGTTCATCGGCAGGACTGTAGTGTAAAGCAAACAATAGAATTTTCTTTTTTTTTTTGACAGATTACGCGTGACACCTATCAAACTGCTTTGTCATTTTTGTTCAGTTTCGTTTGGCAAGTCATCGTGGAAAGACTCACACCACAATAGCGGCTCCAAATTGTTCAGCTGTATTACGAAAATCAGTGTTCTGTGAGAAATGTTTTTCGTGCGATTTGATTGCCAATAGCATTCGCAAATTTGAGTCCCAATTTACATTAGTGGATGATACTCGACCGGTTAGACCACTTCCAGCACGAAGTGAAGAGACTATAGCAGCTGTAGCTGAGAGTAAGCACGAAGACCGTGACGAATCGATTCGTCGTCGTTCTCAGCAGCTTGGCTTGGCGTATTCGATAACTTGGCGTATTTTATGTGAGGATCTCTAAAAGCGTACAAAATTCAACTTGAGCAAGAATTGAAGCCAGACGCCTTTAATTTGCTTCATATTTTCAGTGAATAAGCTCTGGAAAAACTCAATGAAAATCCGGCGTTTTATCGTGAAATTTTGTTCAGTGATGAAGCCCATTTCTTGCTCAATGGATCCGTTAATAAACAAAATTGTCGTCTTTGGGTTAATGAGAAACTCGAAGAGTACCAAGAGCTACCATTTCATCTAATAAAGACAACGGTATGGTGTAGTTTATGGGCGGGTGGAATCTTTGGTCCACATTTCTTCAAAAATGAGGCAGATCAGCAAGTTACAGTTAATGGCAACCGTTATCAAGCCATGTTAACGGACTATGTGCTTCCTGAAATTCAAGGACATGATCTCGGTGAGCTCTGGTTTCGACAAGACGGCGTTACGAGCCATACAGACTCATTGAGAAATCATTTTAGTGAGCACTTATAGTAATTTCAAGTTTTGCTACCGTAAATTGGCCTCCTGGATCGTACGATATCACACCTTTGGACTATTTTCTCTAGGGAAATGTAAAGTTTCAGGTCTTCAGGAATAAGCCAGCCACGGTTGACGCTTTTCAAGCCAACATTATTCCTGTTATCCGCGAGATACCAGTCGCTATGTTCGATCGTGTCGCCAAAAATTTGACCTTCTGGATGAACCACCTCAGACGTAGTCTTGTCCAACATTTATTATGATATCATTTTCAAAAAGTAGATGCCATGAATTTTTCGTCTAATCGATAGTAAAAATGTTAAGTTCACTTTCAAATTTATGTACTTTATTTTACATTATAAATCAAATCTTACTATGAATCACCTTATATTTGTGTGCACCGCCTAAGCTGAGGTCTTCCTTTATTGCGCTGTCCCTCCGGGTTAAATTTATGCCCTAGCCATCCAGGCGTATTGCTCGTATAGTTCGTCGTTCAATCTTCTCGTCCAAAGTTTGTCAACGCAAACAGAACCGAATATTTTGAGAAGAAGAATTTTTTCTCGAAACGGTCTGTTGCCGAAAGACGCTTTGCCTTAACGCAACATAGTAAGACTGTGATGATCAAGGTCTTATATAGATCTAGAGTATCCTTAGTTTTTCGGGATAGAGCCTTACTACACCTTCTTATTCCAAAGAAACAAAGATTGACAAGAGTGATTCTTCGTTTTATTTCCACTGAGATGTGATTGACAGAATTTATAGCAGAGCCAAGGTAGATAAAGTCTCTTACTACCTCAAAATTATAGCTGCCGACTGTGAAGTTCTGTCTAATTCGTCTATGATGTGCCTCTATTTCATTCCAATCATAGCCCCCCCCTCAACAAATGGTACCAGCTTAGTCTTTTCTGATACAGCAAAATATCTGGATCTCATTTTTGACAGGTAACTAAACTGGAAACCTAACATTCAAAAAAGAGTCCAAAAGCTACAGCTTTAATCTCTTGCAAAAAATTCCTTGGGAACCAATGGGTCCTTTAACCTCGCTGTACACCGCGGTCATGAGACCGATACTCATCTACGGGTTTGTTGTCTAGTGGACGATCTTAGACAATGCAGTTAACTGCAGTCATTCTACTCTCTATGCGGCATTGGATATAATGTTTCTTTTGACACCCCTCGATATCTTTAGCAAGCAAGTAGCTGCGACATCAGCTATTCAGCTTAAAGCGACAACACAGTTGGCATGCTAATACCATATTCTTAGTGTTGTACGAACTCTCAAGAGAACCCCGATTACACTATACCCGAACTTTGGTTTGACAAGGACTTTCATATAAGCTTCCCCTCTAGATCCTTCTGGGAGGAAGATGCCTTAATGGAGGACAAATTAATCCACTTCTACACAGATGAATTTAATGGGAGTTGGTTGCGGCTGTTTCACAGATAAGCTAAATCCAAGCCTCTCCTTCCGTCCAAATCATTGTAGCGTATTCCAGGCGGAATTTTTGGGAATTAAAGGAAAAAAACGTGAGATCTGCAAAGGATATGGTGTCAGTCTGTCTCTGAATGTCGATCATTTCTCAGGGAGATGGCAGGGAAGTTCAACACTTACCTATGTTGGGAATTGTAGGGCTGACGAAATCGCCAAAATTGGAACCACTCTATCTATTCTACCGGAAAAGGCTAGCGTCGATATACCAAACGCTACGTGCAAATCAATATTAAAGCTGATGCTAATAAAAGAGCATACCTTAGATGGACTAGTGGACCAACATATCTTACGACCAAACAGATCTGGCCGAAGCCATCATAGGTGTCAAAGGTGGACACTGCCTTATAGCCAAGAATGCAAGAAGGCTTGGCGACCTTACAAACGATTTCTTTAGAAGCTACATGGACAAAATACAAAACTTCATTTGGAAACTTTTTTCTACAATGACTTAAGCGATCTAAAGAATATAGACGTTAACAGTCTTGTTTGCTTCATCATAAGTCTAAATTGGTTTCATGAGTAGGAGGATCATAGATCCACATTGGTCTTTCTAACAGCCACTTTCATTTATCTACCTCCTTACCTTTGTGTCCATTCATGTTTACAGCATATACTTGGTTTTACCCTTATTAAACATCGAGCGTTCTCCTTCCTAATCTTGCTTTGGCAGGGATGCCACAACTACCATAGACGTGATTCAAGATATCTCGTCTCTATTAATGGTGTCATGTGTGTCCTTAAAATCGTTAAAAAATGGTGGATGTCGATTTGGACTTCTTAAGTTCTTAAGGTCATCAATAGCAGATCCGTTATTATCCGAGGCTGGTCTATTAAATTATTTTCTGTTCATTTCTTCTGAATAGGGTGATCTCAATGATGACGAAGGCTAATATTATGCCACTGATCGAGCACGCACTTGACATTTTAGACGGCATAAGTATGGATTTTCTCATGTTGCTTTCGAGGATTACTACTGCACTAGTGCACTACACTACGAAGTTAATTGTTGCACTGCTATCCCAATCCAAGTTAAAGAACAAAGTCAGCAGTGTTCTTATCAACCGCTGTATGATCCCCATCATGTTTGCTTTACTAAACTGAAGTATTCAAAACTTTCGCACTTTAGGACAATAAGTCCTTCTGCATACATTTCGGAGTCTAGATTGGCAGCTTCGAAAAAACACAAAGACGATATTCGGTTTCTGTGACTCTGATTTATAAGCCGATATATTCCAACCCTCTTATCCAATAACTGAATATTGCCTGAAACTAAACAGCATCAACTTGGCGATGCGCAATGCTGTAAATTTGACATAGCATCGTTTGTTCTCATCCTACCTCGTTATTGTGGCACTTTCTATGCTGATCTCATGTAACCGAACTTTACTTGCCAAATTCAAAACCGCTAGAATGTTAAGCTAAAGAAATAAGCAACGCCATTATAGCCTATAGCTGAGGTCAATAATGATTTTAAAGGGCTTATCAAGGTGCTAAGATGGGGCGGATAAATCGCTAATGGGTCTAGGGCAAGAAACATACAAGGTTAGGGGTTGTGCGTGTGATAAATCACGTGAAGTTCTACTGTTTCGGGGCTGTGCTCTATGTACGTACTTTAAACAGTTCTAGTGCAACTGAATAACTAGCGGAGAGCCTACCATCTATGTTATTTGAATGCAGATTTGCTGAAAACGGCGAGCCAAGGTTTACCTCCATAGTTAACAATATGGAGGGAGTCATTTCTTGCACTGACTGTGATAAAGTTTATAGGATGCATTGACAGTTCCTATTGTCACATCCAAAATTCATATAGCGACCCAGCAGGCTTAGTGCACGTTTCGAACTTCAATGGACACCTCTCAACTCGAGCACTTGTTGATAAACGATGATACTACAATCCACTGCAGTCGACAGCCGTAACCAACCGGACTCGAAGAGGAATAAGATCACTCCAAACCGTACACTTTGTTTGGTTAAAACAAATTAAGCTGCAACCGCTGCAACCGCACCTGCCAATTGCGAATTATGCGACGCTAATACACACCGTATCAATTGTTGTCCGAAATTTATGGCTTTACCTGTGGCTGAGCGGTTCAACAAAATTTGTGGCTTCAAACTTTGCTCCAATTGCTTAAGGTCGGGGCACGCAATCAAGATGTTTTCATGTACCAACTGTCGGATGTGTGAAGACATGCATCATACATTGCTGTATTGCGTTAATCCGCAACGGCTAAATCAACATCAGGTGCTGCTCCAACGTACGCAGCACTATCAATTCAGTCACCTTGGAATTACACAGACTATCTACAACCGACGGCCAAGACTTCGTGGTGATTGAAGAGCGATTCTACTTGTTTGCGACCGCAATCTTCAATATTAAAGATTGTTATAGCTCTACACATCCTTGCCAGATCGTTTGCGACCCAGTGAACACAGGGTGATAGACACGAATTCCGTCAAATTTGTGGTTGTTGACCTACCTTTTAGGAAACCGTGTTGGTGAGGGGAAAATATAGTCTTACAATGGGAAAAACATTGCATCGTAAACAATACTTTTGAATAGCTTAGGTATACAAGAAGCTTTGGCTATAGAACGAAATTACTTTTTTGGACCTCTTTTATGAAGGACTCTTCCAAAGCAAGGGGAAGACGTTCTGTGAAATAGAAAGTCGGAATAGAGCAGTAAGGGTAAGAGCCAAAGAGTTAACACATTTTTTTTAAAACTACACCTGGATACCGTCAGGACCTGCAGAGTAATTGCATTTAAGTTTGTCAATCTTTTCTAACACGAGCGCCACTGATATATCGACAAAAGTGAATGTAGTTTAGGCACTATCTGTCATGTAGGAGAAGTAAGAATGGTCGGGCTCTAAGAAGTGGTTGGGGAACGATTGGCTAAAGAAATTATTTGGGGCAATTTGGATCAGGTTACTTCCTGAAACGATGCAATTGTCAGCATCTGACGAGAAAATGAGATCAAGTTGCCTACCAAAGACAACTCCTCTTAACTGATAAAAACTGGAGTCTTAAAGACAGTCCTCCTTATCTAAGGAAGGATTAATTGCTACATATTGGGATTGATCGTCCGATGCAGCCCATCGAAGGTCGGGAAAATTAAAATCTCCCAAAATTAAGATAGTGTCTCAAGGGTCAACAACATTAAATCAAGATTCTATGGCATCTATAGCAAGATTGTAACTCTGCGTCGGTTGGGACGGTCGAATGTAGAAGAAGAGGATATAAATGTTGCACTTTAGGAAGGTTTTTTTCACACAAATATACTCAAAATCGGATGTGTTTGAAGTTTTGACTTGTTAAGGCGAAGATGTTTTAGAGGAGCTTTTGTGAATTAAGATATATTGTAGATGCCTTAGTTCGCATAACGCGAATGTTTTGATGATTCACTCAAAGACACTCAGGGGGAGTTACATATAAATGAGGAGTATTTAAATGAATACCTAATCGTTTTTTGAATGCGACGTTACGGGTGCAGTTACTGAGTTCATTGATGACATTACAGCTGCAGGTACTGGATCCTTTGAAGATGATAAGTTCCTGGTCCGCGAAATATACAAGAGTATACTAGCTTCGCAGCACTCAATTGACAGCACTCACCGGATTTTTGGTCTTGCTGTCGTTCGGTTCAGTTCCTTTTATCTTTTAAATAAAGTGAATTCTTTCGTTAATTGGTTTTTCGTCCTCCTCTTAACGTATAAAAATTTTTTACACTATCCATGTTTATCTTTAGCTGCCAAAACTGTTTTTCACATTTTCGTCGATGCTTCTTTGGCTTTATTGGCTTCACAATAAAGCCACAATCACAATAGCGACCACTTATTGTCAAATAAAGACTACTAAGTATGAGCAAATGACAATCAAATTAAACTGATACCCCACCAAATCCGTCCTGAAATGCTCTTATAAAACGAAGTCTGTAGCAAAAGCTTACAAAAATTTAGTAAACAGGTGCAAGACTATGTTCGGGCACTTGATCGGGCAAAGCTTGTTAATAACGGGAACCCAAAAGTCGGCTTCTATCTCTAGGTAATTTTGAGTAAACATTTTCGAACAGATTCATCATCCTAAGGTCAACAACAACTAAAAATGTATCTTATGCCTAAAAGTATGCCCTCCACTGTGCTTTTTGTTCGCATTTTTCTGAACAATGATCACTTTTAGTTTTGTTTACACTACGTCATCAAATTAGTCTCCTCAACCTATTGCAAAAACCCGTAAATATTTATTTCCTTCGGGGGTTTCTGGGAATATTAACGAACGATCGCAGAATAATAATTGTCGTAAAGTACGCGCTAAGCAATTACATTTTGTAGAAACACTGAATGGTTGTCGTTGTGTTGGATGGAAAGGAAAATTGCTTTTCCGAATTTACTCGTACATATATGTACGTACTCATACTGACGGTAAAATAATAATAAAAACTTGGCGACGCTCTCAGGTCTGTATTTGAATTTTGTATAACTCGAGAACTCATGCTGGATCCGTCAGAATACATAGTCAGAGGGTGAGGGTCATAGAAATTAATTGTTCTGCTGTAGGCGCCGACGACGATGCTAGCGATCGCAAAACACGATCTCTTCAATTCCTGTTACTTCCAACTAATAAACACTGTCAATACTTTGAAGTAGTCATACAGATGTATCTTCACTGTACTTATATGGACTCTTACATATGTATATTGGTGTATTGGACGAGCCTTATAAGCAGGCGTCACTTAAAGATATTGATATTCAATATTTTGCCGCGCGCCGATTCCAAGAACACCCAGTCAAGGTGTTCGTTCTGTTCTATTCGAAATATATCCGTGAAAGCGTGTCTGTCCAAAGATCACTCCCGGTCTGCTAATTAAGGAATCTTGATTTGCCAGTTATGCAAGATTCCATTCATTTAAAATTTATTAAGAAATACTTACTTTCGTTCAATTTATTGGATGACAAAGTTGTCTCTGAACCACCACAACATCAAGGCGATCTGTTTACGAGTACTTCACCAAAAATATTTCGCAGTTTATTATTGTTTATTACTCGATTAATTTGTTTTCTCTTTTCAAATTTAAAGAAGAATCCTATTTTTAGCTCTCGTTCTTATCAATATCGTTTCACTTATGAAGAGAATAAAATATTAGGTTGCTACCCGGATTATTTATTTGATTTTTTCGTTTTCAACTTATGTTTTCATTTGCCTTACTTATTGCAAAGGAAACGACGGTCCCGATGACTCCGATGCTTCCTACTCACACGCACTATCATCTCAATACAATGAAGATACCTTTTTCATGATTTCAAAAACATTTCGTTTCGAAATACCACGAATGAGCTGCGTAGCAAGTATAGAACGTTTCCTTTGTTTTAGAGAAGGTGATTTTCGTTCGAAGTCAGCTGTGTACTCTATTTTTAACGCAAGACTGCCTTTCAAGGTCGTATATCTGTTTAATTACGTACGATAGCAGTAGGAATAAAATATTTATTTTAAAGAAAATTAAACATTATTGAATTAATAAACAATCTGCCCTTCTAAGGGGTGATTCATCGTAAAGTTTGATTTTTAATAGGCTTTTCTTGACAGATCACGTATGACTTCTGTTAAACTGATTTGTCATTTTTGTTCAGTATCCTTTGGCAAATCATTATATAAAGACTTACATCAAATTGTTTAGCCGTATTACGAAAATCAGCGTTCTGTGTGAAATGTTTTTCGTGCGATTCGAGGAACTTACGGTGCGCGTAATCGACCTACTGAAACCACTATTGCTAATACCATTCGCAAATTTGAGTCCGAGTTTACATTAATAGATAATACTCGACCGGTTAGACCACTTCCAGCACGAAGTGAAGAGACTATAGCAGCTGTAGCTGAGAGTGTACGCGAAGACCGTGACAAATCGACTTGTCGTCGTTCTCAGCACCTTGGTTTGGCGTATTCATATTGGCATACAGAATTCACCTTGGACAAGAATTGAAGCCAGGCGACTTGAATTTGCGTTATATTTTCAGTGAATGGGCTCTGAAAAAACTCAATGAAAGTCCGGTGTTTTATCGTGAAATTTTGTTCAGTGATGAAGCCCATTTCTGGCTCAATGGATACGTTAATAAACAAAATTGCAGTATTTGATCTGATGAGCAACCCGAAGAGTACCAAGAGCTATATACCATTACATCCATTAAAAACAACGGCATGGTATGTTTATGAGCTGGTGGAATCATTGGTCCATATTTCTTCAAAAATAAGGCAAATCAGAATGTTACGGTCAATGGTAATACCGACATCGCGCCATGTTAACGGACTATGTGCATCCTGAAATTCAAGCACATGGTCTCGGTGAGTTTTGGTTTCAACAAGACGGTGCTACGAGCCATACAGCGCGTGAAACAATCGACTTGTTGAGAAATCATTTTGGTGAGCACTTAATTTCACGTTTTGCTACGGTAAATTGGCCGCCTAGATCGTGCAATATTACACATTTAGACTATTTTCTCTGGGGATATGTAAGGTCTCAGGTCTTCAGGAATAAACCAGCTACGGTTGACGCTTTTCAAGCCAACATTATTCCTGTTATCCGCGAGATACCAGTCGCTATGTTCGATCGTGTCGCCCAAAATTTGACCTTCTGGATGAACCACCTCAGACGTAGTCTTGTCCAACATTTATTATGATATCATTTTCAAAAAGTAGATGCCATGAATTTTTCGTCTAATCGATAGTAAAATTTTTAAGTTCACTTTCAAATTTATGTGTTTTATTTTACATTATAAATCAATCCTCACGATGAATCACTTTTTACATTCTGTGTGGATTCCAATTGTGCAACAAAGTCT
Source organism: Volucella inanis (assembly GCA_907269105.1). Classification (NCBI taxonomy): domain Eukaryota; kingdom Metazoa; phylum Arthropoda; class Insecta; order Diptera; family Syrphidae; genus Volucella; species Volucella inanis. The sequence continues at coordinate 22,469,093 of OU026157.1, forward strand.
GTTCGCAGTTCAGCTAAATTCATTATGGGCTATCTGTTGAAGATATAGTGTTGCACATTCTATTTTAAAGTGTTCAGACCAAATGCAGTAGTGTCTGATAGTTCAAAGTTACTGGTTACACCTAAGATGGACGCAATTTTTGCATTTCTCTCTACATTACTTTGCTAAGAATTCTGAGTTTACTGCCTTAAGATAAATTGTAGAGTTTGGTTATACTCGTATGTGCACTTATAAGGATACTGCTATAACCTTTCTGACGCGAATGACACTGAGTGCAATCACTATATCGATCAGTTGTGGGAGCTAGCTAGAGCATACAGTATTTGCCTTTAAGCGGAGGGTTACGATGTAGCAAACGGAACTCTAGGAGTACAATGCAGCACGCAGCAAGCTCTTGAATGGTTGACGAAGTCTGTCCCCACCCCTCTGGAAAAGTAAGACTTGTTTTGGTTTACAGGTCACCCAAATTGAAGCGTGCCGTCTTATGCGTTACGGAGCAATTCAGGTAAACGTAGGATGTGCTGATGCCTCTTCATAAGCATAACCCTGGACTCGGCACTGATAAGTGGAGACAGAATCGGGAAAATAAAGACTTAGACGCAGCTACTGTAGAGACTATTAAATGACACACGTCAGGTGCAGAAAGCCCTTGGAAGAGCTAATTTCCACTTTGTTTCCAAATGAGAGTTGATAAGAGACGACCATCCCAATACTCATCTATTATGTGTACTCAGATCAACCGTCAACATTCCAAGCCTAGTACTACATTCCAAAGAAGGCGGCTTTCCGTATTGAATACAAAACCTCACATAATAGTATATATTCAGGAATCATGCGTGTGGAATAAACATATCTGTGGTCTCGGGTATTTAAAGGGTTTCAAACCACTATATGACGAGCAATCAAAACGACCGAGAGCTCTTCCAACCATAATTTAGCTGCTACAGGCATAAGCTACTAAACGAACGGAGACAGGCACAAAGTCGTCATTTTATCTGCTAATTATTTCTATGCATCTTTATTACCACCGACATAAAATGCAGTAACCGACCTCATCGAATTTCCTCATTCCAGGAAAATATCATATTATATTGAGTCAGTAGCAAATGCAACGTGAGAGGTAATCATCTCCTGGATTTCATACTATCGTCTGACCTGGTTGCCAACAATGTTGGTACTTAGCCAACTCTTGGTACGAAAGTGAAACAGTAAGCAATCAACTTAGCGTCATCCAACAGGTATGCTAAGGAGATTAATGGCTAGAATGTACGAGTACTACAGAAGATCTCTTAATGACAGACCATAGGAACATGGAATTCAGAATCGGATGCGAAGTCTCTACCATCTTGGAAAGGAGGGATCCGTGCACAACCAACTGGACAAGATTTAAGGAGTGCTCCATAGAAATCGCCAGTAGCATTCCGTCCCTTCAAAGTCAAGAGCACTTTTGGACGTACTCTAAAATATCATGATTCGTTCCTAAGCCGTACAACTCACTTCTGAAATGCCCTCCCGAGCTCTCTATTTCCTACGCATTATAAATTGCAAACATTTAAGACCAATGTAAATCGGTATTTCTGTTTTATTCCTCCATGATTTGCCTTCACCCGTGCTGTGCACAAACATTTTAAGGATACTCAAATCTCTTAAGCGCATGCTAATTATGAAAAACAAAAGCTCGGCAAGTCCAACAGTGATCCCCCTAAGCTCAGGAGAAAATATAATCTAGAGGAAGATAATCCAAAAATAAACGGTACCCTTACTAAGTGTTTTGAACTGACGTGTTCAATCCTGCAGATCGCCTTTTCCCTAATGGAACGCAGATCTGCACCGACTATGTAAAGAAAATATTGGGACTAATTTCGAAAAAAATTGGAGTCTTTACAAATTGAAGCAAACAGACTATAAGAAGCTAATTCGGGTTTCGAAAAGTGCCTCTTATAAAGACTTTTGCGAAAAGATCGAAACTCTTGGTGAAACCCGAGGGAAATTAAGCAGTCCGGAATGACTCACAAAATTGTTTGCAGGTGCCGAAAGTAGAAACTCTCCGTCTTATGTTTGAGATTAACTTCCTAGGTAAACTAATCAGAAATACCTCACAATAGGCCCACAACCAGCTCCGTAACACAAAATGCAATACTATAGCTGTTACATACCATATATCTCATGGGATGGGGTAACAGATGAAACTAGTAAAGATGCTGTTGCCTCCTTTGATGGCTTAAAGTGGCCCGACACCGATGGCATGTACCCACTTTTGTTAGAACAGCTGCTGGTAACTCTGAAGAGAAACTTCACTGCCAGAGACTCTTGCGAACAGTTTTTATACCGACAATCAGAAAAGAGAACTTAAAGCTCGCCAAGAGCTTCAGACCTATCAGTCTAACTTCCTTCATGTTGACGAGCTCTATGTATGCAAAACTCCTTTTCAAATTTGCGAATGCATCCTCTGTCTTGAATGCAACACACCGACCAACGCGGAAGATCTTGCGGGAGTGAGCTTTAAAATGTGGTAAACAGAATTAAAACCGCACTTAACAAGAATGAATGCGCACCCCATTCTTGATAGTGTGTTGGACCGATTCTCCTTCCCGTACAACTATTTAACATTGGTTCGAAGAATTTCGCCGTGGTTTTTAATGAACCGCGCCCTCGTGGACCAAAAACGATTACCACAGAGGAAACCGGAAAACAAGTGCAATCGTGAGATCACTTCGAAGACGTGCTTGGCCCTGTTTAATCGAAATCCGAAAGAGTTTTCACGTCATTTCGTCACCGTCGATGAGGCATGGATTCATTGGTACAAAGAACAATCGGCTTTATGTCGGAAAAGTGATGGCCACAGTTTTTTGAGACGCGCGATATATGATCCACGGTGACGATTTGGAGAATTTAGAAAAAGACATTGAGTTACTCGACGTTTTTTTTAAGGATATGAATACCCTTTTACTGGCTTTTCACCAGGGCGCGGGCGGATGGTGTAGTAGTTTGAAACTCAGGTTTGTTCAATATTTGTTGATTGTTAGATTCCATCTAAACAAACTTAATTATAAAATACGTTAACAACTTAACCTATTTCAAAGCAAAGCTCAACCCGATAAATAACTTCTTACTGAAGATCCGATGGCAAAGCAACTATATTCAAAATTCTGACATTGAAATACCAAGGCAATTCTACTCTACGACGCCGTGTGTACACTATAAGCAGTTAGGCAGAGATCATATTAAAGTTCTTCTTACCAGAAGGTCAAAAACCAATCCTTATCCGTCTGCTTTGACGAAGAATTTGCGGTTTGGATTCTAATCATATCTCGATTGATAAGCTGTTGGCAAAACCAAGTTGGAGAAACCAAGGCATGGCAAATTCCTGAAAAGCATAACACAAATCCTAAAAAAAAATTTAAAACCCAGAATCAAATCAGTGCTAGGACCAAGAAGAAAACGTTAAAACCGAATTGTTCTCCAATGCATACAATTTATGGGTGTTCACATATACAAACCTATGTATAGATGAGGAGTACAGAATTTGCCAATAAAAAGTGAATTCTCGCTTGACCCCGACGTGATTTGAACACGCAACCTTCTGATCTGGAGTCAGACGCGCTACCGTTGCGCCACGGAGTCACATATATTTTCATTACCCATTACAGTAGTTAGCAAAATTAATTCAATGGATTATATGGGTTAACACTTCATACGTTTCTTATCAAAGAACGTTGCGCCTGTCACTCTTCAATTTAACCAAAAAGGCTTCTGCAGCAGTGAGTTGATAAAAATCAAAAGCAAACTTTTAAATACAATGAAGTAATAAATGTCTCATCGCGATTATTTCTAGATCGATAGATTGCATTTTAGTTTATCGACCGATAGATTGGTATCGTAGAACGTCTACAATCTACGTCTTATCTTAAGACTCATTCAAATTAAACCTTTAACCGTAGCTATAAAAGCAATCACTTTGGAAGTGGCATTCTTCAGTTTGTATTTAGAGCATGAAATTCTTTATAGTGGTGTGTGCCCTCGTGGTGACTCTACAGGCAAGCAGTGCCGAAAAAATTCGTTACGATAACTATGCGGTTTATAAAATATCTATCGACAATGAAAAGCAACTGTCTATTGCCAAACATTTGAGTCAGTTCGCTAATGGGGTAAGAAACGTTTTAAACCCTTTATTCAGAGAGATTTTCGAATTCCATGTCGTTTCAGTACAACTTGTGGAAGCCAATGAATGGTGTAGGAAGCGAGCTGCATATCATGGTGAACCCAAAGGTAGCCAGAGGATTTGATGTTTTAATGAGGGCGTACGGCTTTCAAACTGAAATGCTTATCCCTAATGTGCAAAGGTGAGTGAAGTGGATATCTTTATCTAATACAATTGAATAGGGTTTAAAAGGAAAACTGATTAGGATTGGAGGAGCAATAAAATGCCCCGTACCGGCTTTTATCAACGAGTTTCATATGGGTACAAGTATATTATTTGCGGAGCTCAATAATAAGGAAACAAATGTGTTGATAATAGCAGTTTAAAGATGAGAATACCATAAGATACTTAATAATTGGCGCAATGAAGAAATACGAGTAACGGGTTTCGGTGAATTATAATACGCCTTTGGACTGCATTTCGGTTTATAGGTAAAGCATAGTCGACACTCGAAGAAAGCAACGGAGGTCAACACTATCAAACACTGTCAAACCCTTTTAGTTGAGGACGAAGATATTCAAGGAAATGTGTATGTGTTGCGTAAAAGCTGAGCAATAATACTACGCAATTGTGTCGTCTTTCAAAGAACACGTCCCACGGAGGGCCACCTGAATCTGCGCAATAGTTTTTAGGTATTTGGCCTACTACGTGCATGATTCCTCAAGTCAATGAAATACTCCACCGATCTCATTCTTGTATCAGCTTCTTGTTTCATTGGATACCAGTTCATATAGATGAGCGCCACAGTATTGCTTTACCCCTATACATACTTATTTTGTAGGTTTTGATACCAGCTTTCTTATTTTTAATGGCTTTTCAGACAAAATAGCCTTTCTCTAGGAAACATTGTAATGCCTAATTCAGACTTCAGACATTTGGTCTGGAGCCAGCCAAACGCTTACAAAAGTACCTACATACAATATAACGAGGAAGTTTTTTACATTTTCCAAATTTATACCACATCACTTGCTATGATAAGGGGATCGAGATTTAAAATTCTGACTAAGCTGAAGCAGTATAAAGCTTTGCCCTTTATGTTATTATTCGCTCAAAGCTATTCCATTTTCGTGCGTTTTTATCAACTTCATGCACAGCACAACATTGTTTACACCCACCATCACGTATTAGCCGCAGTCAGCATCCAAGGTTCTATTCACCAACATTGTTCTAGTCTACAAAATGGTTATGGTATTGTCACCATAACCGATGACGATACTAGCTACCTGCAGCTTGTTGTGTTACTCAGGCCACTTGCAAATTCGGAACTGGTGGTGAGATGATTCTGATTAAATTTCTTTGGAAGTGTAGGTGCCATAAGGTTTTCTGGGTGATTGTAGTCTATACCCACAATTAAGCACTTTAATTTAATTATCCTTGACTTAGCTGGATGATAGTCTGAAATAGTCTGACATTGATCTATCAAAACACTGAAAATCGGTTTTAGATGTTACGGGAGGAATAATTTTATTTTTTTTGCATGCCTACAACAGATCATTTCTTCTTAGCTGTTAGGCAACGATTTTTCCGGATTTGTTAGATTTCCAGGTTGATTATCGCGTAAGGTAAATAGCTGTACGTTTATTTCGTCAACAGCTTGCAGAAACAGTCCTCAAGATTCACACTGCGTCTATACCTATGTACTATGGTGTACTGCGTCTATACCTATATACTATGGTGTTTCCGTGATCGTCTTTCTGGACTCCGATTTATATTTTGTTAAAATTTTTGAGCATTATTTCTAACGATGCATCTTTTGATCACTTCGGCTTCTTCGAAAAATTCGAACTCACCTTTTTCTTTTCAAGAGGTTTGTGTTCGCTTTTTTTATTCTGCTGGTACCCCTGTGCCTTATACCTGCAGGCATTTATTCTATTGATACTGATCATCGTGTGGAACCTAGCACGACAATGGCAATCTAGCTAGTTTGATGCTAGCAATGTGGGATTATGAAACCGGTTAAGGAAAACATAGTCGACAAAAACACTCTAATGGTCTCTTGCGATAGAAGTATTCCGACATCCATACTACTGAGTGTACTCGTGTTTTCCACCACTGTGCTAACCTAAGGTGGTGGTAAAGTCCGAGGGAAGCCTGAGCCTCAAGCAGTAGGCGTCTCCAGCCAGCTTGATCTTTAGTCATCTGCCTCTAGTTTCGCACGGTAAATTGATTAAGATCCACTCCCACTTGCGTGCGCCACCTAGGTTGCAGTCTTTCTCTGTCTTTCAGGGGCCGATTCGAAGATTTTTCAGACCGGAGCATTGATTTCTACATACCCAGCCGCTTCAGTCGTTGGACCTTCACTCTTCTAGGTGAGTCGATGTCATTGTACAGCCCGTACAGTTTATCGTTATCGTTGTATCTCCACTTCTACTTCACAGAACAAAGCTGGGATAATTAAGATCTTATATAAGATCACTTTTGTTGCTCCATAGAGGGCGTTGCTAGTCAATTGCCTTTTTAGCTTAAAGAAATAGCGATTGCCAAGTGTTAATCTTCGTTTGATCTTGGCGCTTGTGTCGTTGTTTGAATTGACAAAGTTCTTCACTACTTTTAAGGTAAACTTATCGAGGGTGACGTATTGCCCGAGACGTCGGTGTTGGGTGTTCTTTCTGACGTACTGCATACAATAAGTTTTTCTCTCGTTGTTTCTTAAATCCATCTTCAGCGCTTCTGTCACAATGCTCGCAAAACCCCGCTAACATCACCTAGCTTTCTTCCCGATTATGTCATTATCATTGGCGTATGCGAGTAGTTGGATTTAGTCGATCGTGGACCCACACTGATATGGAGCATTCAGATAGTTGACACTTGACGGTGCAGTTCATAGGGTCTGCTTTCTTGAGGATGAGAAAAACAGTGCTGAGATCCCATTTTTAGGCATACCTTCATTCACCCATATTTTACAGATGAGTTGGTGTATGCTCCTTAACAAGTCATCGCCTGCCGCTTTGAAGAGTTCGACAGTCAGCTCCGCTCCAGCAGCTTTATTGGATTTAAGCTTAGATATGGCTATTTTCACATCGTCCAGGTTGAAAGGTTTATATTTCCGCTCTACAGTCTACAAAATTGCACCAATTGCATCTCTACGTTACAATGTTTCCCTGATCGTTCTACAGGTTTCGGTTTGGGACTTGTATCCGTGGCATGTTTTTTTTATCCCTTAGTAAGACTTCCGAATCTGATTGCTGGAGTAGGATCTCTCAATTTTCTCGACCGCTCGCTTCTCGTGCTCCTTCTTTTTCCTTCTGAGAAGCCGGTGTTCGTCTATCCACTTCTGCTCGTAGAGCACGTGAGCAGCTCTAGTCTTTCTATGTAGCGCTTTTGTATGCCTCTTGCTTAGCTGCATGTGCTTGCCGGCACTCGTCGTTAAACCAAAGTTTCGTTGTGTTGACCGAGGCGGCATCTGTGACGGCTATGTAGCTATTTTGGCACTGGTCTTCGATATTTGATTCTGGCGACATAGTACCCCTTATGAGACTAAGGGCGACTCAATCGGAAAAGTATTTTGACTTCTCTTGTTATTGTAGCCTATCAGTATTAGCTTGCCTTTGGCATGTTCGGAATCATGTCGGAGGTGGTATCACGCATGCTATACTATCCGACAGTACTACCAAAAATGCCCTCTCTTTCTAGCTTTGCATTAAAATCGCCGAGGACATTCGCCGAGCATCCGCTTGTAACCAATAAATTTACATCTTACCCCATCTAACCTCCAATTCCTATTTTAATCATTGAGCTCCCCTCCAGCCCCAACAAGACTTCTTTTCCTTAGACTACCGGCCAGCTGATCATGAAGCGTCGTTTTCTTATCATCAAAAGTTAACTGCTGTGGAGTATAGCACTGGTTAGTAATAATAACGTTCAATACTTTAGTTTGCAGTATTCACGCGAACTACTTTATAATGAATCTAAACCTTGTCGTTACAAAATATTGATCTAATATGCACTGAGGTGGTGGTTGAACTTTCTACACAGTATTCACTATTTCTAAGGAACTTTCGTTTGGAAACCTTAAAAATCACGCATTTATCTTTCCAGCCTCATAGACGAAGAGGAAAGTGCTATTTCAGCAAATAGAACGTTTGATTGGGATTCATATCACAGCCTGGATGAGATCTATGTTTGGTTAGATGAAATCATAGCTGCGAATCCCTCCCTCGTCACATCCTATGTCATTGGCAAGTCCTACGAAGGACGTGACATTCGCGGTATAAAAATCTCCTTCAAAGAGGGCAATCCTGGAATCTTTATCGAATCGAATATTCACGCTCGGGAATGGATAACCTCAGCAACAGCCACCTATTTCATTAACGAACTTCTTACCTCAAGTCGTGCAGAACTGAAAGATCTACGAGAAAACTATGATTGGTACATTATTCCTGTATTCAACGTTGATGGATTTGTCTACTCCCACAAGACGGTTTGATCTGAGTTTATGTATACCTTTGACCACCTAACCAACACTTTATTTTCTAGGACCGCATGTGGCGTAAGACTCGACAACCGGTATCAACATCGCCCTGCATTGGCACCGACGCCAATCGCAATTTTGATTCCCACTGGATGGAGAATAATGGAGCATCAGGTAATCCATGCGATGAAACATATGCTGGAACTGCACCGTTCTCTGAACCAGAATCTAAAGCTCTTGCTGACTTTATTACCAGTCTCAAAGGCAAGATAAACATTTACCTATCTTTTCATTCGTATGGACAGTATTTGCTATGTCCTTACGGTCATTCGGCTACCGAGTTCCCCGAAAACTATGCCGACCTTCTGGAAATTGCAGATGCTACGGTGAACGCTATCAAGAGTTACACTTATGGAACCGTATATTCGTATGGATCAACCGGTAGTCATCTTTGTAAGTCCTCTAAGAATTTAAATTTGAAATTTCTGATTTTTATCTTCCTTTTAGATATAGCTTCAGGAAGTACAATAGATTGGGTATTTAACGAACTAGATGTTAAGGTTGCCTTCACATTGGAGTTCCGTGACAAGGGTCGTTACGGTTTCGTTTTACCAGCGGCACACATAAAACCAAATGCCCGTGAAACCATCGAAGGCTTAATAGCCCTTATCAATAAGTCTAAGAGCCTTCACTATATATAAAAAAAAAAAAACAGTTTATCTATGAATATATAGAACTTTTTGTGTAAATAAAATTTTTAAACCTTAATGATTGTTGAAATACTTTATATAAGACGACAGTAAGTCATCCATTTTGTAGCCTTGAGTGGTGCTGCAAAGCAGCTTGGAAGCCCCGATCATGTTCCCAAAACGAATGTGGAAAAAGGTATTTCCAGAACTCCAGAGATTTAACTCTGTATAGCTATACTTCTGGATGACATCCTGAAATAAGAAAGAAATTAATAAAAACTACATTGTTACCCAATTCGTAATTACCTTGCTTCTTGGGTCGATTATGTGGAACCCATATCGATTGATTGCTATAAATATAGTCTCCGGAAAATTCTGATCGTTGGTTTGCTTAACCAAGAAGAATGTTGATCCAAATAGAGGAAATTTCGAGATCTCATCAAGAAACATAGACTTCCCTTCCGTTTCCTCAATGGCAGCCATGATAGTAAGTACTTTCAAAATACCATTCTTCCATTCATTGCTCTTTTGCAGAGGAATAACATCCTCTGGCAGTAATTTCGGCAGGACATCATGAATTCTTTGCAATGGAATCATATTGTTCCCAAATTGAACCCGATACAAGATTCCAGCGATTTGGGTGCCCAATTCTCTAGAGATCTTGTAGTACCCTTTAAGATATTTAGGAACCTCTTGCGAATAGTAGAAGATATGATCCGCTTGGATGTCTTTTCCCAAAACTGTGTCCAGCCAGAGTTTCTTCATGAAAAACAATTGATATTGGCATCGAATCTGTTGGTCAGCGGAACGTGTAGGCATACTTTGTTTAATCCATAGGACAAGCTCACTGATAAAGTCGAAGATGTATTCACCATCTGGTATAGAGAATACCTTGTCGCTGATTTTTACAAACAAACTGAATCCTTCCCAGGATTTCAGATCCAAGCGTTTGGCAATTTTTTCACACAGCTCACAGCCTTGAGTTGATGATTGGATTTCAAATGTCTCGACGGTGTTGTCGGGGAAGTAGATCTACAAATAGATGAGAAGTGTTATGCACAGAAATACATGCACTATATGTTGGATGAGAGCCATTGATTGACTTACCTTATGGTACATCTGCATGCAACGATTCTGTATAGCTTCTACCTCAATGATGTAAGGTGGATGTCTTCTCTGTCCACTGATCATTGTACGACGAACGCGCTTTAAAGACTCCGCCGCTATCGAGTGCGTTCTAGTTCTTAGAAATTCGTTGAGCTCTTTCATGACAATCGAACTGGGATACATGATACCAGTTGCCAGCCAAATAAGATCCCAACCACGCTCTTCGCTATGCAGTACCCGATTGTCAGTAATTTGCTTCATTAGCTGACAGAAAAGTTCATCACGTATGTTTTCGTTTTGCAGAGCTGGACGGAAGATTAGATCTGTGTTCACGGGAAGTTTTCCACGTGGAATGTCACCCATGTACTGAAAAACAAACAAAAATTTTACTGCAACAAATTTAGCGTAAGAGTGTAGAAGAAAGTCAGAACTTAGTCTTAGTAAATTTGTGTAGAACCAAGCTTTATCTCCTGACGAATAATCCACAAAACACCACAGATCGACAATGCCACTTACATTATTTTAAAATCAGTGTTCGTAGTACGACTATACTTAGATTGACTTTAATGTCTCAAACGTCAATATACTAAAGCAGGATTTCTGAAAATAGACCCTGCTGCACAGTTCGCGACTTTCGGTTCTAAGTTTCAGTTCCTTTGCTACGCTGAAGTCAATGCGCACTTCTATAGCATACTGCAAATAAAAATATTCAAAAATGGAAAGAAAAAGAATATTACCTGGCAACCCCAGTTGAGCAGCACCATAGTTATAAAGAACAACTGCTGTCGCATTGCCAATAAGAACCTCTCCTGTCTAGACAATCTTATCATGAACAAATTCCTCAACAGTGGAAGCGATAAGATGCCTACAGTATAAGCACCCATGATGTCACTGTCGAGTACCTGTTACCTGATACGAGCCTGATCAGTAAGTGCTTCAAGTTGCCGTTATCACTCTCACAGCAGGCTTGCCGGCGCTTTGTGCCATTTATGCCTATCAAATGGTGGTGCCCCACTACGACCGGGAACGTAGGCAGTCCTAACGTCGGTTCGAGTCCTCAAAAAACTCTTCTTTGAGCCTTACTTAGTAAGTCAACTGCGATTTCATCTCCCAAAGAAGGCTCTGTAAATTCAACCTTCTGACTGCGCTCAGAGAAGCTTTGCATTCTTGAGCTATCTTGAAAGTGGTGAGAATGCTAAGCTTGGTTGTCGCTACAGATAGGGATACTTTAGCCTCTCCACCGATTCCTTACAATACCTTTCATTGTAATAAGAATTCAGCACATCTCCATTTGGAAAAGAGACTAAAGTATACCTAATGAGGAGTGAAATACGGTCTTTCATAGTTCATAAGAGAAGACCCGACTAATTTTTTGGTAGGGGTGGAGGGCCCCATTTATTTGACTTAATACTAGCTTAATCGTAATTAAAAACTAACAAAAAGTAAGGCTTAGAAACCAAAGGAGAAGTGCTCAGACTGGAATCAAAAACAAATAGGTTTAAGGGGGATTGATTCGTTTGAGCCATAAAAGGTGAAATAGACTGGAATATAGAAGAGACGACGATCGTAACACATGGGCTGCAATATTCAACTTTATTTATCAATATAGTCACCTTCGAGGGCGATACACTGATTGAAACGATTTCTATACAAGTTTTGTTGTACGATTTCGGTTTAACCTCAAAATAGGCCTCTGTTTCGGCGATTACTTCTTCAACGGTCTTAAATCTCTTTCCGGCGAGCATTCTTTTGAGGTCTGCGAGCAGGAAATAGTCGTTGGGGCCAAATCTGGAGAATACGGTGGCTGGGGAAGCAATTCGTAGCCGAATTCATTCAATTTTGCCATCGTTTTCACCGACTTGTGACACAGTGCATTGTCTTGATGAAACAGCACTTTCTTTTTCTTCAAATGCGGCCGTTTTTCTGCGATTTCGTCCTTCAAACGCTCCAACAACGCAATGTAATAGTCGCTGTTGATAGTCTGCCCCTTTTAGAGATAGTCGATGAAAATTATTCCATGTGTATCCCAAAATACGGATGCCATAACCTTGCCAGCCGACTGTTGAGTTTTTGGTCGTTTTAGACGAGGTTTGTCACCTGCTCGCCATTCAGCTGACTGCCGACTTGACTCTGGTGTGAAGTGATGGAGCCAAGTTTCATCCATTGTCACATACCGTTGCAAAAATTCGGTGTTTTTGCGGTTAAATAGCTTTAAATACTCCTCTGAATCATCAACACGTTGTTGTTTTTGGGCAAACGCGGCGCCCACTTTGAACAGAGCTTTCGCATGTCCAAATATTCGTGTATGATATATCCAACACGCTCTTTTGATATCTTCAGAGCCTCAGCTATCTCGATCAATTTCACTTTACGGTCATTCGTAATCATTTTGTGGACTTTTTTGATGTTTTCATCTGAAACAGCCTCTTTTGGACGTCCACTGCGTGCATCATCTTCGGTGCTTGTATGACCACTTTTAAATTTTTCAATCCACTTGCTAATGGTTCGTTCGGATGGTGCAGAGTCCGGGTAACACTTTTCAAGCCATTTCTTTGCATCGGCTGCATTTTTTCCCACCAAATAGCAATGATAAATCAACACACGAAATTGCTTTGAATCCATTTTTTTCACAATAACAAAAGTTGCTTCACTCACAACGCTAGATCTCAAGAACTAATCGTCCGACAGCGGTCAAATTTATACACTTATCTTTTGAAGGTTGGTACTAACTGAAAATGAAATGGATTTAATTCAAGTGGTGCCCTCTCTTAGAAACGGCACTTTTCAGCCCATGTATTATATTTTCAGATAAGTCTTGAAGGATATACAAGGTGGGGCAAAACTAGTGTCATTATGTGAACCGGCTGCCATTTTGTTAGAAATGAAAAAATTTGAGCTCTGTTTCCACCAAAGGTTAACTTCAATATGTAAAATTGATGAGATTAAGTTAAGAAAATGATGTCGGTCAAATAACCATCTCCTGAGTTGATCCAAATTTTTTGTTCGCACAATGTCTGATTCCAAATTGGTGACTTCTTTTGTAATGTTGGCTTCCAAGACTTGCAAGGTTTGTGGTATGTTGTGGTAAGCTCGAGATTTCAAAAAGCCTCAAAGGAAGAATTCTTAGGCCGTCAGATCTCGTTATCTAGCCGCGCAGTGGAAATCACCAAAACGGGAGATCACACGGTCTGGAAATTGGTGATTCAAAATTTCTATCGTTATCTAAGCAACGAAACAACAATGCTCAAGACGCGTTTCAGAAACTTTCGGCAAAAAAAAAACGCGTTTAACCTCTGTCTGTAGCACTCACCACTTAGGGCTATAGTAGTGCCGTCGGCGGCAATTACTTTTTTACTGCAAATGCTGCACTTAACAGGCGCTTTGAGTGGATGCATTTGGTCTTCGTGCATTTCATCCAGTACCTAAGAAATGCAAATTTTATTTATTCACATAACCGCTTAAGTAGAAATGATCTTCGTTGCTCACTGTGATTTTAGATAGGAAATCATCCTCTTCTCGCATTAGAGCATGGAAGTAAGTTAACCTCACTTGAGGGTTAGCAGACAGCAATTGGTGAACAGTTTGCATGAACGTCTGTTGATGACAAATCGTTGTCTCGTCGTTCTTTGTGGACTGTCGCGAGCGTCCTTGGCCACAGAGTGATATTCTTAGTCGAACGAACAATACGAGGCCGGCCACTTCTTGCGACATCTCTAGTGAACTGAGTTTGCAAGAGACGCTCAGCTAAACGATTAATTGTTCGCGTACATGGTGCACAACGACGGGTTCAAATAAGCAGTAGCAATAATTCCGCGTTCCTTACATTTGTATCACTCCATTGCTTATTTTCAACTAATTATGTATCTGTCCACAACACAAATATCAGAGCACAATGACACTTGACGCCATTTGCAAAAACTATAGCATATTCACAATATGACATTAGTTTTGCCCCACCTTGTAGAATTGTAAAGGAAAGCGCAATCCACAGAACCAGAGAGCAGTCGATGAATGAAAAGAAGGTCATCTACATCTCGAAATTTTTCGAGGGTATTCAGGTTAGGAAGTTTGAGGCGATCTCGATAGGGAGGTTAAATAAAAATTCGCTAAAAAGCGAACAACACTTGGCTCGCATAGTCGAGGAAGCGGACGGACAAGGGTAATGTAGTAATCTTGTCAAATAGTGGTTGCAAAATTCTAAGGGCCATCGTTTGATAAAACCAAGTGATGAGTTGGTTTAAGGATTATCTCATCAACGTGAAAACGGAAGTTTAACTTTCTATCATATAGTATTCCAAAGCCGCGAAGTACTTGAACCTATGATATAGATTGATCATCCAGAAAATAAAGTCGAGGAGGAGATCGATTGGACTTGCATGCCAAAGTCAAAGATTAACATTTGAAGATATTAAAGTATAAGCAATTTTTTAGACACCAAGTGGAATAGGTTATCAAGGTCTTCTTGAAAGAAAGTAGAGTCTTGGGTGAACAAATTAGCTTTGGAGAACTTAGTGTCGTCTGCGTTCATGGAAAGAAGGCAGTGTTTAATATTCCTCTTAAGATAGTTTATAGTAAAAATGAAAAGAAGGGAACCTAGATGGCTGCCTTGTGGGACACCAGAAGTAGCTAAGAACGAGGTTACGAAGGTTGACCTTAAGCAAACGCTATAATAACGGTTGTCCAGATAATAAGATATCTTTTTTAATAATATGGGGTCAAAACGATTGGAAGACAATTTAAATTCCTTTCCTAACACAGATTTTTGCCGAAACCTGAATATGGAGAAGGTCATACTTTAGCAGTAACAGAAATTTTATTGTAATATCTGCAAGGCAAAGACCTCAAAACTCCATAGTGTGTTGTACTCAGATGTCGCCTCAGCTAATACCTCGAGTTGCGCACACGAAGTTGGATGAGGTTCCGTTTCATTTGTGTGTGCCACCTAAAGTGAAGTCGTCGAAAACTTTTCGGGCTGGGACGTTGGTGTCCATCCGTTCGAGATTACCTAGCCGCCTAAACCAGGTTATCCGAGGTTTTCTGACCAAGTCGATATTGCTATACAGTTCGCTGTTGAAAGATCTTCTCCACACTTCATTTTTCACTTTCACTTTCACTTCCCTTCATCCGCTTTTATCAGTTTTGGTCTGTTTGGAGGTGGTCTCGTGATATCCAACAAATCAGTTACGGAATCTCTGATGGCTTCTTGTCATCGTTGCCACTGTTCTTCGGTACTTGACGTTGGTTGAAGGATACGCGATCAGCAAAATCTCTAGTGGTTTGTTGCGATCGCACACGCTCTACTTTAAATCTCCTCAGAGTATTTCTTCGTTGATGTGGTGTTTGAGACATCTATAAAACTGAAAAAGTGTTTTGTTCTTTTGTTGTGTGTGTTCTTCGTTTCCATTTCCAGACATGTTATCGTGCAGGCTATACTTCCCGATTGCACTGCCAAAAATGTCCTTTCTTCCTATTTGTTGAGGAGATTTGGGGTTTCAATTCGTATTGTTATATTTTCTTATACTTCGCTCACGCTCAAGAGATTTGTGTTGGTCAAAATCAGGGGGAAATTAAGGGAGGTACCGATGAACGTTGGTTTTAAATGTTTGGAGGTTATAATGAATTGGAAATAAAGAGCTCAGCAGGGCATTCCATAAGCAAGTTGTACTGCTTAGAAAGGAATCACGATATTTTGGAATACATATGAAAGTGGGCTTGAGAGTATACTGATGAGCATTTATAGGGAGACGGGTGTTACGGTTAAAAGTTTTAAGGGGTGGATTGCTACAGTATGATTTTGTTGTCATACTGTATTGACTATATAGACTCCATTTCCGTTACAGTCCTCCTTCACATAGTCTTCATCTTAATACACTATTCATGGCCTCTTGTAAAAGATTTTACCACGCTTACTTGATCAATGTCTATGATGCTCAATCTGATTCAATTTCCAACGATGAACCGAACTATATCTAATTGCTTTCATAACAGCTGTAGTAAATATTTATTATGTCTGGCTCTAGACATATTTATCCCGTCAGGGGAACTCCTTGCTCACTTGAGATAGGTTTGCTTAATTTCTGAATATATCTTTCAATAGTAAACATAGTAATCGTCTCTCGTAAGTAATTTTTGCTTTAAAGCTTTTTTGTCAAAAGAATTATTTGAATAAGTGAAAGCAGCAGCCACCGATAATAAATTGTGCAAACAACGCGTAAGGCTATAAAATGTTCATAGCCGCCAAAAACCTGTTATGCTTATACGAACACCTAACAAATTGCAGTGAATATCTTTTACACAAAAGTATTCTGACAGTCGCTGTCATTTTATCGTTATAATTTTACCAAGGCCAAAACAGCAGTTGGTATATCAGATGAATAGACGGGAAGTCCCATTTCAAATGCATGACGTAGACATTATAACTAACGATCGACAGTAAGTGCAAAATAAAGTATCTCATCAATAAACTTTTGAAAAATAACCACTCCGTTGTCTTCTAAGTTGTATGTAAACAATATTTTCGAGTATTTAAATCTTAAGTCGAATCGAAACTAAAAGTTATTTGGTGGAAGTGTGGGTAGATAAGTGTTACGTAGACTGAAGAAATCCAATATCGTTATAAGAGTCCGTTTGTCAAATGATCGGAAGCAAACAATTCTGTTATTCAAATTTGGAGGGGTTCTTCCATCGTCCATCCGGAAGCTGTTAAGTGGAGCATTACATGCCCATTCTTCAACTATTGATTTATTGACGATATTCTAAAGAAAAGCCTGGCGGGGGTATTACTGCGACTGTATTGAGTAATGCTAGTCAAAAAGTCAAGAGTATTCAATTAAGGGTAGCGTTGGAATTGCTATTGGGTCTATAACTATTCGCGCGGTTTGCTAAGAGATGGCGTAATTGGTATTATTCCATTGGAACATGCATTGGAAAGCTACTATCATTGTACGTCATTTCAGTATATGTCATTCATTTGAAGCGTAAACAACAATAATTTTTTTTTACTCAAATATGTCGAACTTTGTGCCTGAAAAAGTGTTTTTGCGGGGAGTTCTTCTTCATTACTTTAATATGAAGAAAACTGCTGCCGAAAGTCATCGTATTTTGGTGGAAGTTTATAGTAGACATGCGCTAGCTGAGCGAACGTGCCAAAAATGGTTTGCACGATTCAAAAGTGGTGATTTTGGCTTGGAAGACGATGAACGTACTGGTCAGCCAAAAAAGTTTAAAGATGAAGAACTGGAAGCATTACTCTATGAAGATTGTTGCCAAACATAAGAAGAGCTCGCAGAATATTTGGGTGTCACTTAAGCAGCCATTTCAAAACGTGTAAAAGCAGCTGGATATATTCAAAAGCAAGGAAATTGGGTTCCACATGAACTCAAGACGAGAAACGTCGAAAGGCGGTTTTGCATGTCCGAAATGCTACTGAAATGCCACAAAAGGAAGTCATTTTTGCATCGGATTATTACTGGTGATGAATAATGGATCCATCACGACAACCCTAAGCGCAAGAAATCATATGTCAAACCCGGCGAACCAGCCAAATCAACGGCAAAGCCGAATATCCATGCTGCTAAAACTGGGTGAAACCATCACTGGCCAACGCTACTGAACACAATTAATCCGTTTGAAGAGAGCAGTAGCCGAAAAACGCCCGGAATATGCGACCAGACACGAGGCAATAATTTTCCATCATGACAACGCTCGGCCCCACGTTGCTATTCCAGTTAAGAACTATTTGGAAAACAGTGGATGGGAAGTCTTACCCTACCCGCCTTATAGCCCAGAGCTTGCCCCTTCTGACTACCATTTGTTCTGGTCGATGCAGAACGCCCTCACTGAAATACGGTTCACATCAGAGCAGATTATCAAAAATTGGCTTGATTCATTCTTGGCTGCAAAGCCGGCGCAGTTCTTTTGGGATGGGATCCACAAATTGCCAGAAAGATGGGAAAAACTTTGAATGTACATGTTTTTCTTAAATAAACGTTCAAATTTTGGAAAAAAAAAACCGCACGAATTAAAATATGTACCCAATATTATACAATATTTCAGATGGATCTATATTTACTACATTACACTACACTACATTTACTTTATAACAGAACATTTTTTGTTGGAGGATTTTATGTTGACAGATGATGTACCACAGGGATACCTAATGTATCGCATACTATACTTAAAAAACTCAATACAAAATCGCATGAATGAATCATAATCCTCTCGCAGTGGGTATTTGATAAATTTACAACTTTACAACTTTACTTTACTTTACAATCGTGGCCAAATTTCTTCAGTAGAACATTCGGAAATAATCTTGCTCTTCTTTAACATTGGTATGACAAACTCTGTGAGTCAGTACGAATTCATCAGAGATCACAAGTTTGGGTGGAATTGTTACCAAAAATTGAAGCGTGCGATAATAGGAACGTACATACGAGTGTTTTGTTGAATTGATTGGCTGTAATTTGCGTTTTTTTGTTATATTGGTACAGATGTCTTTGACATTTCTATACAATTTAAGCGCAGTACCATGAGATTTCTGAAAGGTTCAACATTGTGTTCCTTCCTACTCTAAGGAAAACAGTGCTATACGATTGGCATGTGGGATTCTGAACGAGGTCGTGAAGCCATCAAAGGTGACGTAGAAGCCTCAACTAGAAAGCATCTCCATTTAACCTGATCCCTACCTAACTGCCACCAGTTGCGCACAGGTAAGGTCTTCCTCTACGGTATTGTCCTTCCGGGTTAGATTTGAAGATCCTACCGACCGGAACATTGATGCCCATTCGCTCTACATCGTCGTTGAATCTACTGGTTTAAAGTCTGTCACCACAAACGTCGCACGAAAGATTTTTTTCTCGAAACAAATGAGGATATCTTCAAACGCTTTCAATAGAGTCCATACATCTGCTCCATAAAGTAAGACAGGAATTATCAAGGTCTTATATAGAGTCTCTTTAGTTGTTTGGGATTCGGGCCTCACTTAGCCTAAAGAAACAGCAGAATTGATAGCAGAGCCAAGGTAGACAAAGTCCCTTACTACTTCGAAATTAATGCCATTGACTATGACGTACTGTGCAATTCTTCAATGTAGGGTATCCCTTCTTGTTGACAGAATATACCTAGTTTTACCCCTATCAACCGCCAAACCCATTTTGGCAGCTTCTGTGCTCTGTGCTCTGTCAATTATGTTTATATCATCGACGTATGCTAGTATAGCGTGACCAGATAAGATCGGTAGGAAAAGAAATTTAAATAAAACAACAACGATGTGAGATATAACATTGATTCTGGCTTTATTTTGAAGCTCCGTTCATGCTATTATGTGTGGAATATCAAATCATTCAAATGGCCGCCTCAGCTTTTGATGACTCGGTCCAATAGGTGCGGCATTATTTCGGCAATAGCGATTTGAATCTTGGCCTTGAGCTAATCTAAAGTGATTGGTTTGTTACTGTAGACTAAGGACTTGACGAAGCCCCAGACAAAATAATCGAATAGTGTCAAATCGCCTGATCGCGGCGGGATATTGATGAACCAGCCTTGAGATGAACCAGTTGCAAAATTTATTTTTCAAAACTTCAAAAGTTGCATCGCTTGTATGGCATGTAGCGCCATCTTGTTGGAACCACAGCTCAGATATGTCGATATTGTCGCGCTCTGACCACAGAGAGTTGGTAAACATCGCTCTATACCTGAAACTATTGACTGTAACGGCATCTCCTTCTTCATTTCGAAAGAAATAAAGTCCGATGATGTTGTAATGCCATAAACCGCACCAAATAGTGTATTTTTGTGGATGCATTAATGCTTGGCCAAACACTTGTGGATTGTGTTCGCTCCAATAATTTTGCTTATTGAAATAGCCGCTGAGCCAAAAATTGGCCTCGTCCGAGATAATGTTTTTTTTTTGCGAAACGAAACCACGGCGTTGTCTATGGACGTCCGGCTTCAATTCTTGCGTCAGCACAATCCATACGGATGTAGGCCCAAATCCAATCGCAAAATAAGCCGAGTTAACTTTCTGACGATGCCCAATTCAGCTGATCGGTGCCGAATCGACATTTATGCGTCTTCTTCGATACTGGCCGCTTCATTTCGCACCAATCACTGTCTGGTTGATGTTTATTTGACAGCTGGATGTCATTAGTAAATTTGACAATTGGAAAAATTATCATTGCTGTCTGTTCACCAAGAAGAAAGAAATATTGTGTCTCTAGTGTTCCTTTGTGAGCTCCGCACAACTCTTTCAAGTATGATGTTAAAAAAGTCGCATGACAGCGCGTCACCTTGTCTAAAACCTTATTTGACATCAAAGGTCTCGGTTAAGTCGTTACCTTAACCGAATGTTCTGAATCGTCACTCTGCACAGACTGATGAGTTTGGCAGGGACATCATTACTAGACATACCTCTTTATAGCTCATCTCTATAAATGCTATCAAACCATATGCGGCCTTAAAATCGTTGAAAATATAAAGAAAATCGATTTAAACTTTTTGAGTTTTTTCCTAGATCTGCTGGAGTGTGAAGATTTGGTCGGTTGTGAATTTCTCTGGTCTGAAACCGATAGGGACTAATCAGATTGTTGGCGAAGGGTTTCAAACGTTCACACAATATGGCAGTAAGATCTTGTATCTGATCTTGAGGCGCAGTTGAGGGGATCTTCCTTTTTGTGAATCGGGCTGACAATACTGTGATCCCATTCATCAGGCATACACTCTTCTGACCAGAAAGAGAAAAGAGAATATAGATATTGCTAACCTTACTTGAGTTTGACTATCATCGTCTAAGTTGAATGGTTTATTCTACCTGACGGCGAGATATTGGGCCTCGTTATCTCTGAAGAATTTTACGGCTTTTCTTGCCTTGACATGTTATTTTAAATTCTTGTTAATAAACGAACTTACGATGCTTACGAGTGGCTCTCGTCCTTAGTTGCAGAGCCGATTGTACACTTCTTGCTTAATGGCTTGTGCTTGTGTCCGTCATCAAACCAGGGATTTCTTGGTGGTGGATGATACCCAGCAATTTAGTTACGGTTACTCTAATTTGGTACTTGATGGTAACGGCATAGAAGTTGTTGAAAGATTTCGGAATACGCGTTCGGCGAAGATTCTGGCGGTCTCACCCAATATTTTAGACATCCACACATTCCAAGTCAGTGTACGAATCTGAATTTAAAGGCCAGCACAGAAGCGGGAAAATATTGTAGAAGTTTTCATATTTGAAATTGAGTCGTTGTCGCCTACTTTTTCTAGCGCATCCTAGTGAGCACGCTGCCACAATACCATCATTATGACATCATGCCATCAGATTTGACAAACAAGAAAGCAGGAGAATTAGTGCAGCCTTGAGTTGCAGATGAGTTGTAAGTTAGGACCTTATGTTGAAACGTATCAACAGTGGAGAAACAAGTAACGCAAATCTCATGAAAGGAATATGAGAGAGTTCAGGAATCCAGAAAGCGAAATGAAATGAAGTCTGCAAATGACACCCAGGTGAAAAAAACTAACAACCACTACTAGAAGCTTTCTTGGCAAAAGATTCTTCGTGTGATTTTCGTTTCCATCTTTGTCGACGGAGTTTGGAACAGACGAACTTTATTGACTAAGAGTGGCCTAGATTTATTATCGACAATCCGGCCCTAAAAGTTTCCAATTCCTACCCGAAGAGATAATGCGATGACAGTGGATTGAGATCATAACCAACGGGCAAATGACAAAAGAGTGCACAAATTGGAGAGGAATATTGATTGAAAGCTGAATTTACCATCGAAGTAAATGAGCATATATACTACCTTGATCAGAAAATTAAAAATACAACTTTATTCATCTAAATTTATTTTGTCACCTTCAAAGTAATCCCCAACGACTGCAACACACTTATGCCAGCGCTTGATCTAATCCTCGAAACATTTTTTAAATTCGGTTTTCGGTATGTCCATCAGTGCTTCCTGCGATTTTTCCATTACTTCCTCGCAGCTGAAACGCGTTCCCCGTAGTGGTTTTTTTTTTTAACTCGATTGAACAGAAAAAAGTCACAGGGAGTCCAATCAGGTGAATTCGGTGACTGTTGAATGGTATTTGTTGCATTTTTCGTCAAAAATTACGAATAATGATGACAATGCGATGGTGCGTTATCATGGTGTAAAATCCACGAGTTTTCTGGTCTTTTTCGTCGAATTGCTTCACGCAAACGTCTCATAATGCCCAAATAATACTCTTTGTTTACTATCTGGACTTCTGGCAAAAATTCATGATGCACTACAAAGCTGTAATCCATGAAAACCGTGGGCATTGCCTTCTTTTTGACTGAAAACGACGTGGTTTTTTTGGTCTCGTCTCATTTGGTGAACGCCATTCCCTTGCCTGATATCTGGATTGCGTGTCGTACTCATAAATCCACGTATCATCTCCAGTAATGATATTTTTGATGAATCTGGGATCAGATTCATCCTCTCAAATCATCTCTTTTGCGACGTCAACACGGAATCTTTTTTGCATGAAATTGAGGTCTTTTGGCACCAACTTTGCTGCTACACGACAGAAACATAAATCATTAACCAAAATGTCTTGGACGGATACGTAGGCAATGTTCAAGTCCTCAGCTATCTCTCTGATGGTTAATTTGCGGTTATTGACCAACATTTCTTTTACTTCATCAAAATTTTCGTCTAATACAAGCTCGTTGTACTTTTGCAAATGACGCTAAGAAGGAATGTCAACAACAGATGTACCAACTTAATAAAAAAAGCAGAACTCTAATCGGAACAATTTGAGCGCCACCGGGAACTTTTTGATCAAGGTGATATGTTCAACATTTCAACATTTAAGCTAAGCACACCAGAGTACACCAATATGTATCGGTACAACTCTTTCTCAATTTTCTATTTTTTTTTTTTTTCAGTCATAGCACCGCATTTTAAAATGTCAGGTTCATGTATGGCTGACAGATTCAATCGCCCGAAACGGCCCACTAAGTTCCCAACACTTCATGGATAAAACTCGAATATCTTATGTGACAGACCGATGAAAAACGCACTCTAGATATACCTTCCACCACCACAGGTCAATAAAGGTAAATTTTCTGAATTGGCCACCTTCTACTTAGGTTTCCTGTCAAAATTTTGCGAATGATTTAAAAACCTTACCTTCAAGATGACGCTAAAAATCACAACAGCATTTTCAAATAGCTCGCGATCACTTTGGTTCTTCTTCAGTAGAGGCGCTTTTATCGGATCCCGTGAGTGTCTCCAGAGCTCATCTGACGTCGATCTTGCCGTATACATCACTTGTGATCTTCTTGGTCCACTAATCAAATAGAACATCTTAAAAATGAAATCTTAAAACATACAACAGCCTACTTTAGACTAGACCGGAAATGTTCTTCAGCAAACTTCTGCAGCGTATACATTCTCTTCCGTTGTACAGTATTATAGTTCGCGGCAGCATATTTCTTAATTTTTACACTGCTTTCTTTGAAAATTTGCAAGACTTTATTCGAGGGCTTTGACAGGGAAGCCAACACATAGACCGCATCTGTGGGGAATGCTCCTTGCTGTCCATTACATTCACCACGAGACCAGCGATTCTCCATATCCATCACAGTGGACCCAGTGATTCCTTTATCGAATGCAATAAGATCACCTTTAACAAAGTTTAAGTGACCTTCGGTTTCACTAGATGGCTTATAGCCCTGAATTGCAACAGCATATCTCGATCGTAGTTTCAAATTGTTCAGCATAAAATTTATCATCTCAATAGCGTCCTTCGATTCAAAACATTTAAATGTGAAGTTCTCCTTCTGAACAGTGTTTATGTGAAGCTCATCGATGTGGGAGTCCTCATCAACATCAGACAAGACTGACAGAATTTCTGGATAAACAAACTCAGCTAAAACTTGTTCGGTCTCATCGACCAAAAAGACTCCCAAAGAGTTTACAGCAATGACCAAATCGTCACTTAGCAGCTTTGGGCCTGTTATTCGGACTGCCTCGAAGAATCTGGAAAACATCATTGGCCATGTCAGATAAGCATAAATTGCTATGTCCTCCTTGGCCGAATTCGGAGAATTGCTCTTCTTGGAATATTCGCTGCGATTGAAAGCATCTACAATGAGATGCTCCCAGTTCTTGATCGCTTTTTCGCCAGCTGCTAGAAGATCTTTTGGCACATAGCCGGGTATAAGTTTAAAGAGAATCTATAGAAAAAAAATGCAATAAATAGAAACATTCTAAAAACAGATAATGTTAGGCGCACATTTGGATCCATTTGAGATCCATATTCAGCAAAGTATTCCAAGGCACACAGCATGGCGATGTCTTTTTCGGTTTTACAGCGATACTCCCCAAAGTTCACTCCTCGGGTTACCTTAACACAAAACATCATTCTAAGAGGTTGATTCAAAAACTCATTCGCCCTACCTGTTTGTAGATCAAATGTGTGGCTAGTTGATCCAGAGCTGGATCATACCATGGAGTAAATACCTCCTTCCGAAGATACAGCTTCCATGGAGCTTTTCGTTCATTTTCACCCCGTTCCTTTGTATACTGCTCACAGTTTGAAATCGCATCCATTATGTGCTCACTTCCGTTGCCCAAAGACATGATCTTGTCGTACAAGGATATCACAATCGAAAATCCGAAACTATCCACCAGACCGATGTGTTCGGCCAATTGTTCCACAGCTTCCTTGGCAATAGAACCAGAGTCAATCTGAAGTTTCTTCATATTTCCATCCATTAGGAAAACATTCAAAGTTATCGGCGCCTTATTTCGTGTGGCATGAAGTTCAAGCCAGGATGGTGGCTGTGTTCGAGCTCCGTTCTAAAAGAAAATCAACACGATGGCAACACGGTAATTTTTCAACAATACAAACCTTCAATGTTCGATCCAGTCGATCTTCGCAATACCCAGCATACAACTCAGGACCGCTCCGAATAAAACATCGTAAAAACTTTTCGAATTTTTTACTCGGCGGGAAGCATCCAATACATAAGGACAACAATATCCATCCCTTGGCAAAGGATATCTGATCTGGATTGCTTGTCAGCTGTTTGCAAATTTGACACAAAATTTCATCCCTACAAATACATTTACATAGAATAGGCTCGACGGTTTTTGAAAATACTCTTCTTCTCACCTTAATTCCGGACGAAGAATAGCGTGTCCAATGATAAAATGAAGCTTCTCGAGATTACTACTTCGGCTACCCAAGGTATGATGATAGTACTCGATTTCCTCACTGTTATCCAAAGCCTTTCGTAAGACGTCCGGGAGCTTAGTCTTTCTCTTTAGAGTTCTCCTAATAAGCCTCTGATGTTCAGTTTCTCCTAAAGAAGATACAGCTTCTTGGAACTCCTTGCTTTGGAAGTTACTTTTTGCCAGGTTTACTGTAAGGCGTTGCATAATTGAGGATTTGATGGTTTCTTCCTGTTCGCCTTCATAGTTTTCGTATTTAACTTCTGCCATGTCACCCATAAAACGAAGAATCATTATCCAAACGACCTTGGAAACAAGTAAGGAGTTAATGAGTTCATTTAAGCTTGAAGTCGATGTAAGGGTCACTTACCTGCGCTGAAATTTCATCTATAGGCAGAGGATGATCTAGGAGGGGATGTTTCAAAGGACGTTTGCTAAAAACTCCTGTTGCTGTAGAATTAAAGTATGTGGCAGCAAATTTTGATAAGCTGAATTCGGACATATCGATGTAAAATGATTTTTGTTTCGGGATTCGGATAGTACCGCCCCTGGCTGTCACACTTCTGGAATGCTGAAATAAATGTTGATTAGAACGACTAGTACTGTCGAAGGACTTAGGCCTTCACAACTCAAAATTTTCCCGGAATAAGATAGAGCATACATGATATGACACAAAAACACTATATTACTGTACTCAAAACGGCTCAAGTCTGATTCAGTAGCTTATTGTAATTTCAAACCTTCGCGATCTTCTAAAGAGATTTCGAAATTGGGAAATAAAATGCGTTGGTCTCGACACAGGCAGTGAATATAATTTATCAAGGTGATTCGGTCACATCAGTCCATACGGAAGGAAGGAGAATTCAATCTTTGCTAATGCCACGGTACCGTGAAATATGGCCAAGCAACATAAAGCCAAATCTCAAATTTCAAAAACGGTGCCGCTTACTCTTTCGGTAGGTAAAGTGAAATGGGAAAAATTAAATTTTTAGCCCCCCAAAGGATCAAAACTTGGTCCAATTCTTTTCAAACTTAACATGAATGAGCTCGTTTGGGTTTTTAAGAAGAGCATATACTTTTGCTGACGATACATCGTTGTAACTACCAGATTAAGACAAGAAGACCTGGGCTTTTCACACATAAAAGCAAAATTTTGTAACATCAGCTTAATAGGGACATGGTCTCTTCACCTGATTACTTGCAAAGGAACCAGGCGGTGACCTACCCCTAAAGCAATCAGTCGATATGATCATGCTGAAGAATGCCGGCAAGCACATATCGTTCTTCTGTCTCTCAGAACCGAGCACCCAAACAAAAAAAAACAGTCCATTTTACTCCTTGTGCGTTTCTTTAGCTTAAGCTTTATTTCTTTCGTATTAAGATAAGAAAGTGTCCACCCAGCATACCATAATTAAGTTCTTACCAAATCATAGTCCTCCTTCGCAACACCAGTACACCAGTAAGCAGCCTGCAGTCTTTCCTACTGAGGGGCAGCAAGAAAGCCCCTAGTCTTTTAAAGACATAGAAACCCAACTGTCAATGAAAGCCCAAATCAAGTAGGTTCGGTCTTTGAAAAATTCTACTCTAAGGCTTGCGATATAATTTACCATGATCACATTCAGACCTTCGACCCAGACCCAGGCAAGCCTTAAGCGCGGCTTTGCTCTCAAAAGAGCACCGCATCCCTATTGGTTTTTTAGCCATCCGACTAGATTCCTTTCCTGACTAAGATTCTGACTGAAACCACTCCTGTGTAGAGGGAAAGTCGGTGTCGTATTTTTCCGCAACATGAATTCTGACATGTCCCTAACATCAGAGTAAAAGACAGTACGGGCACAAGGTCATCGAAGAGACAGTGCGTGTTGTATCGAAGACCGTTTCCCTTTAAACAGAAGACTGCCATACAACATCTGAGTATCAGAAGAGATTCATCGATGAACCTCGTGGAAACGTGTGTGTGTGTGTGTGTGTTGGGAAACGCCTCCATGCAACCGAGACTGGAAAAAGCATCAGTAAAATATTTTCATCAAAACTTGTTCAACTAGCCAAGCGACAATAAAATTGACTCTTTTCAGTACGATTTTAGGCCCAGTAAATGAGGTCGATGCTCTCAGCTTTTGTATCGATATAAAGCCGCACACGGTCGCATCTAATAAAATGATATACGAAGAACCATACCTGTGTTTGAAAATCCTTTCAATTCCATCATATTGCGGAGAATAACGATACGGAAAGCTTACTGATTCGTTAGAGTCGAAAGCTTTCACACATAGGCCTTTCATATTAAAAAAAGGCTTAAACAATGGCTAGCACATGAAGAGTGGATGGTTGTTAGCATTCTTGTCCGGAGAACTAATTTGCTGTACATAGCTCGGTGAAGAATCAAAATATTTTATCCATTTATGACATGGACTGTTTTTGTATAGCAAATAGGTCCAGTTTAGGATCACTCTAGGGGGGCGCTTCCTTACCGATAGCCTGCCAGACCTAATTAATTTGCAGTTTATTGCTCCGACATTAAAATTATCTTCGGCGAATTGAATGCAAAGCTAGGAAGAGAGGGCATCTGTGGTAATACTGTCAAAGTACTACTGTCATGCACGAGACCACCTCCGATAGTGGATTCAGGCTAATCGACTTTGCGGAAGGTAGCACGAGTGCGCGGTTCATCTCAATATTCACAAGCAGACTTGGAGAACTCTTGATCAATAAGCCGTCAACCAGACTGACCATATTGCGATCGATGCAAATCACTGCTCCAGTATTGTGGATGTACAAACATTCTAATGGGCCAACATTGCCATTACCTTGTTGTAGCCAAGGTACGGTTGCGGATATCCCGAACATCACAAAGGCAAGCTATAGTAGTACTCGTACTGCGAGGAAGTTTGACGTCGGACGGCTATAATCACAAGAGGTCTCCCCGAATCCTTTTCCTATCGCGTCTCCCTTAAGAGTGGCAAGATCGCTAAAAACTCATCTGAGATGCCGCCTCTTATGTGCTGAGTTTCGCTAGTTCACCACAACGGCGAGTACCGGCCAGCACATGTAGCTTATCAAGAGGCATAAAAAGCGGCGCTACATAGAAGGACTCAAGCAGCTTGGTTGCTCTGTCAGCCGAAGAAGAGAGACGAACATCGGCTTCTCAGAAGGAAAAAGAAGGAGCATTTCTGTAAACTGTGAACAGTGGCAGTGACGAACCAAATGCCACTGCCAGGCAGAATGAACCATTCAACCTGGACGATGTAGATCAACAATTCCGTCCACCTGATCTGGATGATATGAAGATAGCCATATCTATGCTTAAGTCCAAAAAAGCTACTGGAACAGACGGCAAGACTGCCAAGTTTTTCGAAGCGGCAGGCGATTACCTGATAAGAGCATACACTTACTCATCTTACGCAAAACTTATGCGTTATTACAAGAAGTACAATTTTTGGAAAGTCCGTTTAATTACTTGGGTATGCCGATTAAATTGACATAATCAGAAGAAAGCAGCGTGATGTCAGTGCCGCTTTTGCGAGTATGTAGGCAAAACATCACAAATGGTCTTAAAGGCCAATGAGAGCAAGATCAAGTATAGCTTTCAACCAGAAAGGTCACCTAAAATCAATATCTTGGACAGAACGTCACCCTAGACAGAAATAACTTTGAGGTAATTAAAGACTACCTAGGTTCCGCTATTTAGATAACGACACCAGCGCAGAGATCAAACAAAGAATAACTTTAGCCAATCGCTGCTTCTTTGGGTAGCCTTCTCTCGAACAACAAAAATGTAAGACCCTAAGAGTCCTAGTACCGTTCTATGGTGCAGGGGCATGGATTTTATAAAAATTTGAGAGGAAAATTTGTCGGTCCCGTCTATATGGACGGTAATTGGATGAGTATATACAACAATGAACTGGACGGGCTGTATAGCTACATCGACTTATCCAGAAGAGCTAAGTGAGGCACAACCAGTGTGAGACACACCAATACTCCGGTCCGAAAAATCTTAGAATCCGCCTCCGAGGGACAACGCAGTAGAGGACGACCAAGACTCAAGTGGCGCACGCAAGTAGAGGGGGATCTCAATGAACTTAACATGCGAAACTTTAAACATCAGCTAAAGATCGAGAACAAGCGCCTTGTTTGCTAAGTAACAGGTTCACCCCAGATTTAAGTGCCACCTTAAATAAGTATATCTGAGCAAACCATTTCTAAAGTCAGGTTAGATATTAAATTATGTAAGATCTTCCACACAATGAACTTAAGCAATTAAGTATTAAGTGGCGGGACAGCACTATTTGTGCATTTAGGTCATAATATCAAAGCAGATGCAATTACTAGCAACTGCACTGAAGCACAGTTTAGCTCCTTTCGACAAAAGTCTTAAGTTACACCACTCTTAGGAATAAGTAGTTCATAAATACTTAAACCTAATTAAAATCATTCATCGAAGGTATTTCTTTCGGCAGCCATACTCGATTCCAAATGCAAGACAGATCACAAACGATACACAACATCACGATTAAAGACCACTTTATCAAACTTTAAACAGAAATCGACGTTACAAACTGAATGAATCCATTTAACGTGCAAGTAATACAATGAAGTATGATTTCATATATTCATTCTGAATTCCAAACATTCAAAACCAACCAGGTCCCGGTGGTACACAAAAAAGTCCCATAAAAGTGCTTTGTCGCTCGCTCTTTTTTTTTGGTACGAAATAATGAAACAATCAAGACAAAATTTTACAATTTATTTGTTTATGTTTTTTTTTTCTTCTTCTTTTTCCAATATTATTTATATGCATGTATTTACAGTCATGATTTGCTACAAATGTGCTTTAAAAAAAATTATTAACAATAAAGTAATGTCTTTCATACGTGCATTTACAGACTATATTACAAATTTAGGTCTTTTTACAATTCCGAAAATTTAAATAAATCTATTATCCTTTTAACAGTTAGCATTGATGTTGATATTTACCAGCGCAATGTTTGTTTTTGTTTTTTGTTAAACAGAAAACTAATGATTCGAGGCGTGCTACACCTTAAATTATTTACAAAAAAAAGGGTCAAGACTATGAGAGTGTCTGTGGATCAAAGATGAGATACGAGTACAACATTAAATATTACGACGTCTTACATCCTCGATTCATATGAGTAAACAGCAACAGGACGAGACAATAGCTTACTCGGAACTTTTTTCTTAACTAGAGCATCTTTCTCGAAGAAATTAAGTCTATCTCTTACATTTGGTCCAGAAGATTCGTCTTCCTTATCCAAAAAGCCAAAAACTTCGTCGACCATTTTATTATCAGTCTCAATATCGACTTTATAATTTGTATCTTCCGCCGTCGATGTGATGTTGTTAATTGTACTTGAAAGGCCCTTATTTAAATTGTTGAGCCTCTGTTGATAGTTACTCTCAGCTTCGGACTTCCAGTTGCGATTACCAGAATCTCGAATTTGTTTTTCCTCCAGAACGCGAAGAACTTTGAGTTGCTTTAATTCATGTAGCTTTGTCGATGACACGGACTGGAAACTTTTTCGAGTCAAGTAGCCTCTGCAATGAGCTTGTAGGTGAATGACACTTTCTCGAAGGAGTGTGAATTTATAAGTGAGTTGGCGTGATCGAATACATGACTGAAGCCGATGTATTCCTTGCCGGATAAGCAGAAATCTCTGTCGACGTAGATAACTACGCCAGTATTTCTGGATAGTAATAGCGGCAATTCGATATCGCTTAAGCCATCGTTTGAATAAGACTTTTCGGAAACCTCTTTGGATCGTAATGATCGACTTTAGTACAATGCGTGATCGTTCTTTTTCAAGGTAAGCATCATTCACATCTTTGAAGAATACTTTATGTTTGCCGAATTGATAGTCGGAACCTTCCGGAAGGACTTCTTTGCAAATCTTCCTTGACGCCGCTAAACAGTCGATTTTATGAGCTGGCCCAATACCTGGCAGAAGCAATCTATATCGCTCAACGAATTCGGTGAAAGTATGTCGGATTGGGTAGCCAGCTCGACGAATTCGCGCCGTCTCCATCATTCCTGAGTAGCGAAGCTGACGAACGCAGAGCTCCTTGTCAAATTTCTAAAATAGAGGTCTTTTCAATTAAAATCTGTTGATTGGGAGAGTGAAATTTTGAAAACATACGTTTGAGGTCTTATACTCGTTGGGTTTGATGCAGCGAATGAAGAACGGATGACCAACTGACAGAGTTTTCATAAGTGAGTCCAGTGAGTTGCGAAATTTGAAGGATAGAGTCATCTGTTTTTTCATAGCGTCTGTTTGCAGCTCGGATGAAAATATGTCCAATAGATACTTGTTACTGGATTTGGAAACCATTTCACGCAAATCCATGCTGAATGAGTCACGATTTTTTTCCAGGAATCCTAAAAATAAGAGATTTGTTTTAAGGAACAAGTTAGCAAATGGAAAAGTGCTTTCGAATATTTTTCTTTTACGGTAAATTGTAACTTAAATGTTTAGTCACATCAGATGACTTGGTTGCATCGAATCTGAACAATTTTTTGTTAAAAGTTTATGTTCACGACGATTATTCCTCTTGCCGTGCTGTAGAGACATTAGTTAGACCAAACATTGAACATAAATCACAAAAAACACCATCTTTTGCCTCCACGCTTGGCTTTCTGTTTGTTCACTTTCATCGTTTGGGCAGAATTTATGTATCTATAAAGCTCAATTAAAAACTGGCTCAGTAGCTTTTTAGTTACCGAGCGCATTCCTACAGTAACCAACCGTGTTTGCACGATGAGGAGCACTGTACTGATCGACCACCTTTTCCTGTTAACTCGGTAGATGAAAATTTATTTTCCAAATATCAAAGTATTCTCGTTGTCACCGAGAGCCCAGGCACTTAGAAGACTCCAACCATAGCACAGGGAAAAGAAACCCTTTACCAGCGTTACATGAAGCAAGTAGTCTGATAAAAATCTGGCACGACCCCTCCTGTTGAGGAACTCCGCATCCATGGACTACTGCGTAGAAAAGCGGCAAGAGTCTTCCGCCAATACTGTTCGAAACCCCACGATTATATAAAAGCGAAGGTCAAAACTGGAACTCGCTTGCCAAGGAATAAGGGAGAGGGTATGCCATTGACCATCATTGGCGCAGATACATCAACGAGCTATTCAACCCTACAAAAAATTTAACCACCACTTGAAACTGTCGGATTAACCACCCTATTCGGACCACCAATACAAACAGTACAGTATATTGAACGAGAAAATTTTAACCTGGATGTATTCTGAACTGGCACAGTACCCAACAGTTAAAACCTCCCGTATGCTCCCGTAGAATTTCATACTTACCAGTCTATGAACCTTTCAGCTAAAACCTATCGGAAAAATACGCAATTTTGACATCAAGTAACTACTCAATCACAAAAGAGTGTTGATTGCTAGCATGCTTTCCAAAAAGGTTAATAAGTTGAGCAAGCGCTACATTCTCTTATAACACAAACTACAAAATCAATCTCTTTCAAGGTAACAATTCTTGATATCGAAGGTTCTCAATCATTAACTCTCTTCAGGAGAGAGCAGCTTAAGCCTTGATTCGCAACAATTAACTCTGTTTCCAGGGTAAGAGTCACTCAGCAATGAAAAGAGCTAAAGGTAGGACATGCCAGCCTACTCACGCTACCGGCTTCCACCGGTTAACCGAGCCGTCCATTTCTCTCTGGACAGATTAGTTTCTTTTATATTTTATACTTATATACTTTCCACAAAAAAATGTCAACATATACTATTTTTACCAATAGAGGACTTAACACCGACCCCTATGGCACCCCACAATCTTAGTTATTCCTGCTGAGGGAACACGGTGTTCAATATGAAATTCCAAGAAGATTAATTTGGTATAATAAGAAATGGAGGAATTTTTTCTAAGAACACGCGCATAGTATTCATGCGAAAATGGTGTAAGAAACTATACAGACTGAACACACATGCCTTCAATTAGAATGGATTATCCGTACTTTACGAACAATGAGCTTCTTTAGATGCACAGGTGAAGGGTAGTCATTTTAAGTGTAATCGAATGTTGGCGAATTTGCCCTTATTGTGAAAGACATTCTATAAGAATTCAGAACCAAAAGTTTCGAGCTCAAGGAGACAGGCACTACGAATAAAAACATATGTGTGAGGACCTTTGCTGAGACGCAAAAACAAGGAGCTCTGGCGACCAACCCTGCCCTGAGTGAGCTTTTCCCAATTCAGCCTGCCAAGTCCACCGACATGACTCTGGACCAACAATAGAAAATTCCAGCTTTCAGTGAAAAAAAAATTGAGTCTTACGGTGAAAACCCGAAGACCGAAGAGCTTAAAACGATTGCCTAAAACTGTCCGCAGCTACTGTTGAACATGTTCAACAGCTGCCTCGAAGAAGGAGTCTTTCTCAGAAGTTGGAAGACGCAACGCTTGGTGCTGATTAGCAAAAGCAAATGTGACCCGGATTCCGATATCTGTGTACAGACCATTTTGCATTTTTCGCGGGATTAGAGGACCCCGACCATCGTTAACTTTTGAATTGGTCCCGAAGTTATAACAAGCAAGGAAGCAGTGAAATACTTAGAACTGACTATCAATACGAAATCAAGCGTCGAAGGTCCCAATATAACTAAACTGACTGATGACAAACATAGGGGTCCTACGGCCAGCAAACGAAAGCTAGTAATGTCAATCACACACGCCACTATTCTATATGGCTGTGAGATCTAGGCAGACACTCGTACCAAACGGTGTCGGAACCAGCCATCGTTGAAATCAGAAAAATAACTCCTATTGATCTCCTAGGAACAGAAATTAAGTACGTCTACGACAAAAAGGCAGAAATTGTAGTGGAAGCGGCAATCGATTAGGCAAATGAGCCCACGAAACGGCAGTGGAAAGTGCGTTGAAACTCGGAAACCGGAGTACGATGGATTGCGAAGTTGATCAGTTTCTTACCAGGCATGCATATTTCAACGCCTTGCTTCACAAGATCGGTAACACAATAACTCCACCCTGCCAGTACAGGGACTTTCCAATAGATAATGTAAACCACACTTTCTTCTTGTGCAGGAGGTGGGAAGCTCAACGATGGGAGCTAGCAAGCGGCATCATTGTATTTAGCCCAGAAAACGTGGTCGAAAAGATGCTGAAGAGCGATCAGACCTGAAGCCAAATTTGTTTTTCCGTAGATTTCACACTCAGGACAAAAAAGATAGAGGAAGTCGCAAATATACCTTTAACAGACAGATGAACGCCTCACGGGCAAGATAAAAGAAACCCGCATAAGAAGATATATATGCAAAAGCCGGCTCCTAAAGGAAAGAAAACGACACCACTCTGACATAATGCCAAAGAGGTTCCGGAGTGGATGGTGTCAAGGTGAAAGGGTTTACGGTGGTTTTTAGTGGGTGAGAGCGGGACTGTTTCTCGTCGTTATTACGTTTTGCACCATCCCCTAGGTAAAGAATAAAAAAAATTAGTTACCAAAGTAAATGTCAAAATTATACTTCTTTTGTCCAGCCCATACCACTGTTCTTCTTAGGTATATCTGCTTTATAGCAATCTAGGACCTCTGCTAGTTCCTCGGCTGCACGTAACCTGTTCAAGGTCCATACATTTCTTGTGCAGGTCCGAACGTAAATCCCTCCTTTTCCGAGGCTATTGAATGTGTCACATTAACAAGGTTTTTTTGATAACCGAATAGCTAGCCCCTCGCACTACAGATGTAGACCACTTGGGCGAAAGGATCCGAATATAAGAAGGTTGCAAGCAACCTTCCCAAAATGACAGCTGTATCTCAGACCTATTCACATCTGTAACATATGGTATACAACAAGCGTTCATTGATGATATGAGCATATTTCGCCCCAAAAAATTTAAATTTGTTTTAACAATACAAATCTGGTCTTATTGTACAGGCAGTCACATCAACACAATATAACCCAATATAGCAAAACATTCTTAACCGATATGGATCAGGCTTGTCGCGAATCATTATGATCTTCGTCAATGGATCTCAATATTATTACAAAGAGCATTTCAAAATTAAAGGAGTCAGCATTTTTAGTCTTTACTAAGTATCAAGCTTGAATCAGCACATATTTCATGGGCTATCAATCGAAAGAATCTTATGGGACTAGCTAACGCGGCTTACTTCATACTTACCATTCGGATTATACATAACCACACCAGCATAATGTTTGATTCCAAACAGGAATGTTGAAGGAGATTTCGGTTTGATGTAGATAGTCCTCGCTCCATGAGTTACGTGGAGTTTTTCTAAAAGCGTTGTATCGTTGCCTAAAATAAAACGAATATTCAGAGTTTGAATACGAAATCTCTTAGTCAAAACCCTACCTTTTGGGAACTTTGACTCTTCGTCAATGAGCGACATAATGTTCACTGATTTCATTGCAATTAAATCCAAAATTTCCTGATTGTCCTTAAAGTCAATATTCGTCCAATTGATGCCTTCGTTCTGATACTCTGCTTGCTCCATCTATTTAGGTTGC
The DNA here is from genome assembly GCA_907269105.1 of Volucella inanis. Taxonomy (NCBI): domain Eukaryota; kingdom Metazoa; phylum Arthropoda; class Insecta; order Diptera; family Syrphidae; genus Volucella; species Volucella inanis. The sequence continues at coordinate 22,505,225 of OU026157.1, forward strand.
ATAACCCATTTTACAAAAAATCATTGATAAGTATCCAGATAGACTGATATACTCATATTTTCAGCTTACCTTAAAAATATGTTTAACGAAGAACTGCTGCAGATTCTCATTAGCAAAGTTAATGCACAGTTGCTCGAAACTGTTTGTTGGAAAGTTTTCAAATCCAAAAATATCCAGAACACCAATGGACTTCATTTGCTCCGTATTGGGGTTTTTGTCGATCGTCTCGTTAATGCGATCGATAACTCTTATGAAAATTTTCCCATACAACGACTTCACAAAAGCATCCCGACCCTCAATTGCTGATTCTTTTGAAATCGACGTCACAACCCTCTCACCCTGAACGAAAATAGTCTTCCGTGTCAGTGCTTTACAGAGTAGGCTTTTCGAAAGACCCAAGAAATTGGCGATTCTCGTCGCATTCACATTGTCATTCACCTCCGATGAATCCATATTTTGAACTACAACTCCCTTGAACTTCAGATTACCCAAATGGAGAATAGCCGCTAAGAGACGAAATATATTCCAGACTTCATCTTCCTTAAATGATAACACCTGCATTGCGGATCGGATATCAACAAAAGTTTTAGCATAGTTTTTCCCATCCAACGTCAGACAGCAACCTTCGGAGAGATAGTGATACTTTGGCGCATCCTCTAGTTCCAAGCGCTTCTTCTCATCTTTGCTCAAGCCCGCCAGCATACAGTAGAAAATATGATAATTCTTCTCGTCGGCACTTTGTGAAACAATTCTTGATGTCTCTAGGAGATACTGCTCGATTTTGGCACCCTTTATCACACCGGCATCGTTAAAGCGAATATCTATGTACTTCCCGAACCTAGACGAGTTATCATTTCTGACAGTCTTGGCATTGCCAAACGCCTCCATTATAGGATTAGCCTCAATTATCTGTTGTTCGATCCATGAGTGTTTGCCACTTATCGCGGCCAGGTATTGCATAATGAGCTTTGTGCTTTCGGTCTTTCCGGCTCCAGATTCTCCACTGATTACGATACACTGATTAGTGGCTTCTCGTTGCATTTCTTGAAACGCGTTATCGCTTACTGCAAATATATGCGGAGGTAGTTCACCCAGTTTACGGCCACGATAAAGTGCTATCTCCCGATTGGTGTAGATGGATAAGACCTCGTAAGGGTTGATAGCCACCAACATCGCACCTGTATAGGTCTGGAAAGTTGTAAAAAAATGAACAATGATTAGATTAGGGAGATGACTTACGCTCTTAACTTACGTAGATCTGTTTATTTTTGTATCTCATGTAGAGATTGCGGAGAATGGCATACTCTTGTAAGTCGCCTAGTGTAATCATGTCATCGACACCATTTTGGGATGTTGGATGCATTCCCTTCAAAATGTCGGTAGATGGTATCCATATCTGTTGACCATCATCATCAGCGACAAGAGTTTTTTCTTTATCTGTTCGTATGATTCGAGCTCCAGTGGGCACTGCAAACTCGTCCATCTTGGATGGATTAATCCAGACATATTCGCCCTGTAAAAATAAATAAAATTTCGAAATTTTACTACATGATGCGAGTAGAGGCATCAATATTTATGTACTATTTTGACAGCTAGAGAAAAATATCTGAACGAAAGTGTATCTAATGATCACTTCACCTTCATTTCTCAGGGGAACATTCAGCTTTTCCGTTCTTCATTCCACTCAGTGTGATCACGTTAATGTCAATGCACACTAGGATCTAGCCAATCGTACTACAAAAGTCCAGGAATTCCTTAAAAGCGATCATGGGCAGAGTTAATGACGCAGCGGACGGTAACTTCAAATAGGCTGCTAAGATATTATCTTTTAAGATGCTGATGTGAACAGAAATTGGGATGAAAGAGTTCTACAGAATTTTCTAATAACGACTTGCCACATTTTTTTTTTTAAATAAAAGGCAAACCATTTGAGATATTTCAAAAACTTTATTATTGGCTTGAAGTACAATCAAAATATTTATGAATGGAACTCGACTTCGTTCATATGGCCACCGCGGGCACGTTTGCAGCGGTCGATTCGTTGGACCCAATAGTCAAGTGGCGTTAAATCGCACGAACGAGGCGGCCAATCGACTGGCCCATGTCTTGAGATAACACGCTACCATACTTACTCTTCAATAAATCGATTATAGCGTGTGCTGTGTGGCTTGTGGCACCATCCTGTTCAAACCACATGTCGTCCAAGTCCATATCTTCCAATTCGGGCCAAAAATAATCGGTGATCATGGCGCGATAACGCTGACCATTCACAGTAACGTGATGATCGTTATCGTCGACGAAAAAATATGGTCCAATAACGCCGCAGGCATGCAAACCGCACCAAGCAATTATTTTTTGTGGATGAAGTGGTGATTCATGAAGCACATGTGGGTTTTTACCCGACCAATAACTCATATTTTGCTTATTGACGAACCGATTGTGCCAAAAATGAGCTTCGTCACTGAAGATGATTTTGCGACTCCGAATATCTGTAGAATTTTTTTATAATTTGCAGACGTTGCTGCATGTTGAGTTTACTGAATAAATTAACAGTGACAGTTTGATGATTAGTGAAAGTGTGCGTTCACAAATTAAATTCAAAGTTGTCAAGTCCCTATTGGAAAACCCTATATAACCACGTATCAGGACACTGATATTTTCATTTTAAACATCTGGTTCTTAAGGCTGGGTTTGTGCACTATATCGTTAGGCTGTTCGGATTTGTTTGAATTTACTGTTGACATCCCTTAAAAATGGGGAAATAACCACTGGTGGCGATTATGCGCGTGAAATGTTCGACCTTTCCTATCGTGACTGCTACGGAAAAGTTGTTAATAAACGAAACCTAATGTTGCTGCAATAAGCATGATATGATTATTTATTTGATGTCTTCAAGTAGACAAACAAGAACCACACTAAACCCGACGTCAAAGTACTTTAACTAACGACAAGTTACGTAGGGCATATTGACAGGACATACCATGCAAAAATCGAACTCGAGGAATAGATATAGGTTAGTCGAGTCTGCCGCTAGCACCATATTGGTGGCACTGCAACATGAGTAATGAGACCCTTAGATCTTAACACTACCTTGTTGTTGTCAGTGTACGTTTACTGATATCCAAAACATTTCAAGAAAGAAAGTATTATGAGTTTGACACTGAACTGCTACAATCACAAGATATTACCACTGGCTTTTCCGATCGGGTGTCAGGTGTGCCGGGTGTTCCAATAGTCTCTATACCACATGCATGAAGTATTGAATGACAAACATACACCAAGTTATATGCAAGATATACAATACAGAGGGATATGCCTGATGAATGAAACCTCAGCACCGTTTCCCCGATGCACAACAAGGAACACCATTTGAATTTCCCAAACAACTATAGAAGTATAGGTCTTCTCAACAACATCTGCAAGATCTTATCCCTTAAACCGTTTTTTTCAACAACCTGTTTGGCCCTTGGCTTCGTAGACATAGAGGGAGCCTTTAACAATGTACACACCGAAGCTATTCACAAATCTCTGACCGAGCCAGCCATAGAAGAATTTATTGGTCAATGGATAGTCTTCATGCCCAGAACAAGAATTAATTAGGCAACACTCGGTAACAGTCACTTAACATTTTTTAATTAAAAAAAAAGTGATCCGCCTTGATAATAGCCCTTTAGTATAGGCACCACAGATGCATTGAGGTCTGGCCCAACGGATGCCCTTAATGTTTTCCTCCATATTCTGCCTCTTGGCTTATACACAAAAAAATACCACATTTTGCAATGCATTCAGACTCAAAGAATCAGTGTCCTGTACTGCACGACCTTACGATTAGAGCAACATCTTGGACTCATTACCAAACGACATGGTTACGTTTCCAATCTACTACATCACATCCAAACTTAACTTCAAGAAAAACTTCCACGTAGGGTTTCCCACCAGAGCTCGGTGGAAGAAAGTAGCAAAAGACTTCAACACAGCCATCTACACCGACAGAACAAAGAAGAACAGTGATATGGAGCCGGGGACTAACATACTACATGCCGGATTTTGCCAGCGTCATCTAGGCGGAATTACTGGCAATCCGAGTGGCTTGCATGCAACTTTGACATGACACAAATGTACAAAACCATTGCTATCCTCATAGATAGTTAAACAGCTATCCAAGCCTTTGATTCGGCTACCAATTCCTCCAAACTGGTGCTGTAGTGTTGGAACGAGCTTGATTTTAGCGAACGCTTCAGGGTCAAACTGCTCTGGGTTCCAGATCACAGTGACATAAAACGAAACGAGCGTGCAGATAAAGAGACCAGGCAGGACTGAACTCTTCACTATGCTCTAACCCGCAGCAAGAGTTCACATCCCGTTAGGACCGGTTAAAGGACAAATTCATGTTTCCTGCAACGCCAACCTCCAATGGAGGGGCTAAATCAACTACTACCCAACCAAGGATAATATGGCCGACCTACGATAAAAGTAGAACAAAAGACCTACTAAACAGAACCCGTCCAGACACCGCCAGAATCACGCCGATTATTACGGGGCATTGATCAATTGGAGGCATCTCATACAAACCCCAATGCCTTAGTTATGGGATCGAAAACGAGAGAAAATCTCTCTCTCATTTGCTTTGCAAACATCCAGTACCCGCTAGAGCCAAACTGCGTGCACTAAGTCCAACAACCTAAAAGTCATCTTGGATGAAGGTATACGAGATCTAATCCGTTTTCCTAACTTCACAGGCTGGATCTAGGCACCGAATCCGTCACCTCATTAAGAACACACATCAACAGCAACGTCACACGAGGCGTGGTAACAAAAAATCAAATACGGTCAACCAAATTGATAATGTTGTGATTAACGCAAACCACCTCTCTTGTATTATACACTTGAGGTCATAAAAACCGCACCACCTAATGAGTTCTCAAAAAATGACTAATTACATCAGATCGTAAGGGTTTTCCCTATTTTAATGAAGGGTATTCCCCATAGCGGAGTTCGGCCTCGTATTCAGTGCAAAAAAAAATCAGATGGAAATTAGATAGAAATACTTATAAACTACTGCGGAGTACTCAACAAAAATTTCATTTCATTATAAAAATTATTATCGTAGCTATTAACAATTTTTCAATCATTATGATATGATGCGGTTTTTATGACCGCAAGTGTAGATGTTATAACATGCCAAGCGAACAATATGGACTCGGATCACTTGTCCCTTGTACCCAAAGTATATCTACAGATGTCACAGAACCCATAACAACGAATAATTATGTGAAAAGAACACTTAAGCAATAGCGTATTCCTTAATCTATCGTTAAAGCTCTAACAATCAGTGGGATTAAGGCCAGGTGAGGCCACAATTAATCAAATATTTACACTTCGGTAGATCTTTGGTAAATTTCACGAAGTCCAGATCGATATACAAACACTTTTAAAGAGACTATCTGCATGTATAAAGCACATCTATCTATGGGGGATGACAATCAAAAACACTCGATATTTCATGAAATCCTTATTGATGTCACCATTAAGTTTTGTGTCAAAATTGGATTCCAAAGTGGATGTGATTTGTTCAAGATATAATACTTGAAAAGCTTTTGTAACACTTTTGGGCCAACATTAAAAGACAGTATTTGCTTTATCATCACGCAACGTAGCTTTTATATTGAATGTCATAAATTTCGTGTTATTACTAATCACTTATCTATGTACCTTGAACTACCTTCGCATGATATCTACATAAATGATTATTTACGTCACATGAAAGATTTAGATAACAATCATTCGAGTACGAAAGGCCTGCATCACTAACAAAAGCGGTAATTTTACCTTTGAAAGGTTGAGAAACTAATGAATTTAAAAAAAGAATAGGACCCAGGATAGACCTTTGCGGTACGCCTATGTTACTCATCTTTGACAACATAAAAAAATTGTTTTTTCATTTTAACCATTTATATACGATTTAAAAAAAAAAACAAGCAAACAATTTATGAATATCCCATCTAAACCATACACACTAAAGTTTGTTTAGCATTCAATTATTATCTCCTGTTGCGAAAACTTTGACGATATCTTAGAATATCGCAGCTGGAATTGTTGAATCATTTAAGTTTGTATGCAATTCACCAGTTAATTTCAATCAAGCGCTTTCCGTAGATCTACCACTTCTGAAATCAAACTGAGAAGTATTCAAAAATTGTATTCTATTTAAACTTGAGTTACTTGTATTTCGCCTTCGCGTCTCTGTCAAGACATTGAGGCGGGCAATTTAAGTAGTCTTCCTTAGCAGAAACCAGCAAACTGCTGGTGATTAGTGATTTTTAGGCTCAACAATGTTCATTCAAGAACAATAATTTTAAAAAGGTACTTATCAATGCAACGACATTTACTTACTCCAAAACTGTATCTAGTTACAATCTTTATTCGGTTCCGTATTTCTTTGGCAATTGCAATTGATTATACAACATTATAAGTAGTACGTATCCGTACGTGGAAATTTATTATAAGATACTCATATTAATGGCAACGGTAATTTATGGTTAGTTCAATGCTATGAGATAAAAAAAGAAAATATATCAGAAACTCTTTATCAGTGGGCTGGATTTATTTTGTTTTATGGTAACAATTTGGATAGACGAGGAGATCTACAATTATAAGGTTATTAAAATTTATCAACAAACAAAAAAAGATATAAATTTCCATCATGTCCTATTACATTGTACTCGTATGGGCATACTCGTATAATTTTATGTAAGATATTCAAATCTAAAATGACGGTAATTGAAGAGATATTAAAGAGTGCTTATGAAGGAAAAATTGATTTTAATACTCAGGGATAAATGAATTCGTAGCGGCGGAAGTGGCTACAAAAATGGCAGGTTAATAATTCCTAAGAAACAGTTGGCGAACATGAAAACTTCTATCTCCTAATGAAGCATTGCCAGAAGTTGGTGAAGCAGTCAGAAACCCACACTTGGTGATAATTCATGGGTACACTTCAAAAATTTTCCTGCTTAAAGTCAGTCCACACACAGAGCCTAAAACCCTAACCCCAGCTTAGATACTTTAGCTGAATTAATAATCACAACCAATGCAATGCAGACATTTCTGATTTGAGCGACTACATGGTCTCCAGATGTTAACACATGGTCTCCAGGTGTGTTGGATCACGACAATATACGACAAAAACGTACGGAATCATGGAAACAGTTCATGGCTTTTGAATTACGATAGTGCACCTGCTCATTCATCGTTTCTTGTAAGAGATTTTCACCAAAAATAACACAAAAATTATACTTCAGCCACTATATTCATCGGATTTGGCCTTATGCGACTTTTCCCTGGTCCCAAAACTGAAGAGACCTGTGAAAGGACGAAAATTTGCAACGATTGAGAAAATAAAAACGGCATCGCTGGAAGGCTATACCAAAAAATGCTTTGAGAAGTGCTTCGAAGATTAGAAAAAATAGATAGAGCGCCCCTAACTTCCAAACGAGGATTTTAAACGCATCCCACTCGCTCAGTCCTCTAACTCACTAGCCACGGTTAAAATGTTGCCTGAGCAACTGAATAATTATGAAGAAAACAAATACGGTGCCTTTGCCTGGGAATTGCACGCCACGAACGACTGGTTCATGCTTCACGTTATGCTGCTGCGCTTTTATCGGTATTAGGAACCGCTCCGGCTCCGGGCTACTTTTTTTCTATTTTTTGAGTTGAAGACTTTCATAAAGAAGAGCGTTCTGATAACATGAAAGCTATTCAATGAAATATGATGCGGACGCTGCGAACAATTCCGAAAGAAGTTTTCCCCACGGCTTTTTAGAGGATCTATGATCGGTCAAAATCTTTATAAGTAGGGCATGCTACTAAGTTGGAAATTGAATGAAAAATGTTGTCCTAACTTGTTATTTATTTTTTTTTAAATAAATCAATCGCGTAACTTTTTGAATAAGCTGTGTATACTGATATGCCAGATGGGCATTTATGGGCTTAGATAGTGTGAACCTTAAGAAGACACTGTTGTGCCCTTCTTTTAACTAGAAAGTAATCCTTATAATTAAATTAGATCAAAAGTCAAGAGTTTGAGGAGAAGAAATTCTGTCGAAAGGATTGAGTTGCAACCAAAAAACATGTATTTATACAGATAAAATGCTCTTGTAGAGCTTTGATTATCCCTTAAAATAGAGATTGTGTCAATTGTGTCAATGTCACACATCTTTTTGAAATTACCTTTCTATCAAATTATCAATCATTACCTCATAATTCTGCAGCAATCTTCTGGAAAAACTCTCCAGGATTGTGGACAATTACGTAAGTAACAAAAATTGAGGTGTTAAGGGTCTTTGGAGTAGTTAAGGAATTGATTAAATATCTCCGACATTTCTTGAGAATCATCAGGGGAAGAATTGACGACGGCTTCCTTCTTATCTCTTAACACTACTAAATTGAAAAAAAAAAAAAAAAAAAAGCATTTGAGATAACAGTTTAAATATCATAGTTTAGATACAGTGATTCGAACATTTTATAGAATGGATGTAAGCGAAGTGGTAGTTTTAAAAATGTACGTCGAAACGTGAACTTAAATGTTTACAAAAGTTTGTCATAGTTTATTTTTCCTATAACGGCTGACATCCAAGGAATGGGACAGACTTTTAAAGGTGCAGACATCACAATTTGAGCTGACCAGCAGAACAAACTATTCAAATCGGGCTATGTAAGCCAAGATTTTCGACCACACTACTAAAATAAAATAAAGATGGCAATACCTAAACTTAAGTATGATAAAGACGGCCTACCCCGCGATCTATTTAAGGCAGTAGAAGATAAGGACGCGAATAGAACACAAACTTATTTCCAATATTTGATCAGAGGAAAGTATGCGTTTTTTCTATTATTGACGGTTGAAATATGTAACGAGTATAACTGTATCCTATAAGTTCTAATCTGTGTACTGAACAAAATTATAATTCTAAGAATGCCGCCCATACCCGCCATATAGTTCATTACGTAACTAATTGCCGCTTTTGCTTTTGCTTAACAAATATCATATTTTGCACGTGATTTGCAGAAGTTGAATATACTCGTATCAATATGTAGCAGTTACGTTCCGAGTTTGTTCAAATTCATAATAATACATTTTCTACGCTTTTATTTACAAGTTCAAGTTGCCAAGTCTGATTCCTATATTTCGTTCCAATTTTCTGAAGTAAAACTTTAAATCGTTCGTTGAACAGTAATTCCAAACTTCGATGAAACGAAAAAGCGACATGAAGTGGTTCCGAACTTCGATAAAACGAGTCCTCAGACCCTTTTGCCCTTTTGCATTTAATAGATGGCTTTCAAAACCGTGCGATAACACTTGTAAATGATACTAATATTATCCAATAGAAAAGGAGTGTTCCTTGCTTCACCATTCTGTATCGACATTTTCACAAATAGTGCTCTTAAGTAGCCAATCAACTTAAAACTCTCCTTAACACCCATCTCGTTGTGAATGCTAAAACCCAGATAAAACAAAAAAAGCGACAGAACATGGGAGTGTGTAGAGCGTGTAGTGAGGGATCTCGGGTAGAATTATACATGAAAGATAAACGAAAAGGCGGCAGACTCGGAGTAGAGAACAAAAACAAGATAAGCAGCATATAACAGCCCAACAAAAGAATTGCTCCAGCGGTATCGGTTGACCTTGTTTGAGAATAGCGACATGATCTAGGGCGAACATCCTCATTTTATCTATTTATCGGGTTTCATAGGTTTCGCTTCTATTGTTAAACTTTCCAAGCCGTAAATTGTTTTTCAACAAATATTTTGCAATGCTGTAATATGTTGTCTAATCCGAAATTTTGACACGTCTTTGTCCCGGTGTTACATTTGATGATACGTTGTTTTTGCCTCTTGGTTTTGCTTGGAAACCATAGAGCTCTGACCCGCATATTTCTTTTCGCCAGGGAATCGCTTGTCTGCTATTCAGAAAATGTGCCAGGCGGAATTGAACATATGTACTTATATCAATTTCTATGATACTGGACTTTTATACTATGTATTCTCTTTTCATTATGATAAATTAAACACCAACTATGAAACTGTCTGTCTGTCGTATTGTGTGAATGCGTAGACCCAATCTCAGTGATCAGATCGGCCCTTATCTATTTATTTTTAAGTCAAGTAAGTCTGCAATTGACCAAATATTAGTATATGATAGTGTCTATAGAGACGAACTATATAGAACCATGTTAAGTTTTGGTATCCCTCGTCAGATTATGCAGAATCATGTTGGATAACACTTGCTCCTGAGACTTTAATGTCAAAAAAAAAAAAGAAAAAACTAAAACAAGCTGATGCACTGCCATGTGACCTCTTTAACATCAAATTTAGGAAAATTGCTGGAAAAACCGAGACCAGACTAACAAGAGGGATTTGTAGGTTCAAGTGAAATAATGCCAAATGCAAAGGTCGTCCCGGAAAAACAAATCAGAGGAACCGGCGTTGCACGGCTTCAACCTGAAAGAAATGGGTAAGGTAACCAAACTTGGCTAGCGTATTCAAAATGGAAGGCGAACCGAGAATATAAAAAGGGACTTAGTATCATAGGGGTCGGATGATTCTTTAGACCAGCGCTTGATTGTTTGTATAAATAGCACAGGACCAAGATGGCTACCCTGAGGTATGGGGTTAAAAATACAGGACCTAAATAAAACAATATTTTTTCAATCTTCTAAGTAAGATTTAATCCACCTATTAAAGCTCTCTTTAAAGCCAAAAGACTTTATTTTGAACAAAATAATTTTAGGAGAGATTTTATCGAAAACTTTGCTGAAATCAGTGGCAATCATGTCAACTTTAATCACACGTTCTAGTGCTTAATTTGAGACAGATTCAGTAAGGTTTACGATTGTAGATAAATCTTTCAAAAATCCTTGCTGTTTTGGAAAAAAGATAGACTTGCAATGAAAAGACGTTGAATCAAAAATAATACTCAAGAATGCAGGGGAACTTAGCAATGGGTCGATAGTTATGAAGAAAGTATGTAGGAATTCTTCCAGATTATGGGAAAGGTTCCCTTGAATGTTGAAAACTAGAAGAGAACACTGAGATAAATAAAATGCACATTTTATTTTATTTACTTGTAGATCATTAGAGAATGATCAAACTTTTGTTTGGTGTTTAATTTATTTAACGAACCGCTATTCGTAGATTTTGAGGATGCTCAACTTGAACAAGGAAAACTTCTTGGCGCAGGGGAGATCCTTCTGCAGTTCTTAGTCATAAAGCAAAACTTTTTATAGAAAAGATTAGTCATCCAAGTTTGACCAGCTTCACAGGGAGAACCTTTGATAATAATGTCGAAGAAATCATCGGATTTTCTGACATAGTTGATTCCGCATGATAGTATGAGCAGTTTGAAGTGCAGCAAGTGCAGCGTGTTGTGATACAAGATCTGAGGCAGATTACGGAATGGGTTGTAAATCAAGCTGAGGGACGGGAAAAAAGACTCAGTTCCCAAGACGTGGTGATTAAATAAAACCGAAGAAGACGAACATGCAGAATCAATTATCTCGGGTGGGATCGTTGTGCTGTAAACGGACATAGTCTGTGGTTGAGGTATGTCATCAATTTTATTCGCAGCAATACGAATTTCTTCAGCAATATCTCTTACTATAATTTTGCTTGCTGCTACGTCATTATTTACATCACTGATTTTGCGAACTAAATCAAGACGGCCTTAATCAACACTAGTAGTGGAGGCAAAATTCTAGATCAGATCGAAGGGATTTCAGGGAGCCATTAATTATGAAACCATGTGAGCTTACAGCGGACCTATGATTAGATTTTCGTTAAGTGTTGATAATCGTAAATCAAGAGCAAACATAAAATCAATTTTAAAAGCCGTAGTGATGTTAATTTAGGAGTCACGAAGCGGTTTATTTAAAATACCATTTATGATTCAAAATTGCTGGCTAAATATTTTTTTGTAACTCTGTTCATTGTCCATTATTAATAAGGACGAGCATAATGTGCGAGGAAAAATATTTTTACATTTATTACAACAAAAACAGAAGTTATACGAGTATTCCTTTAAATAAGAAAAAGCGCGTTTACTCAAACCGATGCAAACAGTGTGAAGCGAACTACCGCACAAACCAAGACACCAAATCACCACTGAAATCTGACGCACAATTGGAATTATTACAATGTTTCGACATATTAGTTGCGTAGGTTAGTGAAGGTATAAATGTAGGTCGCTATTGTTGTTTGTGGTTTTCATTTATCTTTCTTTGCACTAAAAACTACCAGCAGACAAAAAATAAATGAAGTCGAGCACTAGGAGTTAAAAAAGCGGAAAATACAATTTGTCGAAAATTTAAACTGAAAATTGAAATGCTGAACAGGGAGAAAAAGAAAACCACATCTGACTGTTTTGAGTAACGTTTTACTGTTTCAGCATACTACCAAGTTTTGACCTACTGCACAATTTTTGGTTTTGTAAGGACGAGAATGCAGAGTATATGCAGTATGTTATGTTACGACCTTATGTAGTGAATCCTTAAGAACTTCTTGCCAGAGTCTTCGTCTGACAGGAAAAACACGAACATACAATCGCTTTTTTCACCTTTGGATGCAGTCACCATAATAGGCTGCCTATCCGTATCCTGTAAACTCGAAGTGTTGCACTAAGATATACTAATCTGAATTATACGAAGCGTTATCTAACTTCAATTTGGTATTAACTTTATCTAAACAATTGTTACCAGTAGTTGTATCAATGTCATTTGGCCACACTCACAACATTTGCTGAGTCAGTACAGACCTTTACTTTCCAATACTGAAATGAGGAAAACAATTATATTTTATTTGTTACTCGTATGTGCAGACAAAATGAATCATGCTTGCAATAGGTAATTGGTTTTGTTGCAATACGTTAGGCGTTTCGAAGTTAAGATAGTTCGCCGCTTTATATTGCAAACTACAATATTTCTTTTTTCCCACCTGAATTCCATCACACGGTTTTCGTGAGTTGAAAGCGTTTAGATTATAAACTTAAATCCAGTAATCTAAGAGGCACGTTACAAGGGGTAATATCCTTACGAAAATGAATTTGAGCTCTAGGACAATTAAAATCCACCTTGTACAGGTGTACAAATTACAAGCCGCTTGACAATTTTGCCACAAATCATTTATTCTAAATTGAATCATCAATCTCGAGTGTTATCCATTTTCAAAAAAACTTAAGTACACAATAAGATGACATCAACTTGCGACACTAATTCAATAATTACAGTTGATCAAACAAAAATATTGTCAGTTGATTATGGCACGTTCTCAAATTGTTGACTCATTAAGTCATTATTTTATGTTACTCCATTATCTGTAGTACAACGAAAATATTTACGAGTGCCAAAAATTTGGAACCTCATTCAAAATATCATATAAAATATGTATAGAGGGATGACATGACGCTTTTATTACGCTCGTCACGCAGATGATCTAATTCAATCTTCTTCCTGGATATCAAAAAATAAATTATTGACAATGTGTAGCTTCTTCGGTTTTTTTCAGTTGCTATCAAACAATTTTCGTTGTTTCTTTTTCGTTTTGCCAGCTGATAATAAAATTTTATTGTTCTCTTTGGTGATAGGAGAAACAGATTTGACAATGAAGACACCTGCTATTTTTACGAAATAATTAAAAACAACTTCAAACTTTGCGTTCACAAAAACGGAAAATTTAAATGTTTAAGACACAGTTTTTCCAGAAAATATTGAAAATTATGTGGCATGCCGTTATGTATGGAACGATACATCTGATAATTGCTGTCCTCGGCTACGCTGACACATTACAGTTCTTTTGACAGTATTTTCAGTCACAGTTTGGAAGGTGAACTTCAGCGATATAGCATCTAATTTCCACTTTCAACATTTGGATGGTTGGCGTTTGTTGACATAAGCTTTCAATTTCAAATAACAATTAGCATATATGTGTTTTCAAGAAAGCTTCTCGAAACCATTGACAGTTTGTACATTCCCGACAGATTCTTCGAAGAAGACTAGTTAGAACGGTGACACATTTGGGATACTATTCCTTCTTATGAAACACATGTGGGTATTCGTCACTCCAAGTGCCTTTTTGCTTAAGATGTACAATCTATGTACAATCTGTAGTTGTTGAGTCAGTTGAATTATATAGACAGATAGATGCAAATCTTTCATGAGAATACGCTACAAAGTGCTTCTAAAAATATAGGGTTTTCTAATAACGACTTGACAACTTTTTTCTTAAATAAAAGGCAAACCATTTGAGATATTTCAAAAACTTTATTATTGGCTTGAAGTACAATCAACACATTTATGAATGGAACTCGACTTCGTTCATATGGCCATCGCGGTCACGTTTGCAGCGGTCGATTTGCAGCGGACCCAATTTTCAACGACTTGGCAACACATTTCGGCCAAAACGGCCGCTATTTCGCAATTAATGTTGGCTCTAAGCTCTTCCAACGTAGTCGGCGTGTTGGCATAAGCCAATGACTTAACGTAGCCCCACAAAAAATAGTCAAGCGGCGTTAAATCGCACGAACGAGGCGCCCAATCGACTGGCCCATGTCTTGAGATAACACGCTCACCATACTTACTCTTCAATAAAGCGATTGTAGCGTGTGCTGTGTGGCTTGCGGCACCATCCTGTTGAAACCACATGTCGTCCAAGTCCTTATCTTCCAATTCGGGTTAAAAATAATCGGTGATCATGGAGCGATAACGCTTATTGACGAATCCATTGAGCCAAAAATGAGCTTCGTCACTGAAGATGATTTTGCGATGAAATTCATCATCTTGGCGCATCTTCTCCAGAACCCAATCTGAGAACGTAGCTCGTTAGTGTACTTTACCATGATGAAAATGTTGAGTTTACTGAATAAATTGACAGTGACAGTTTGATGATTAGTGAAAGAGTGTGTTTACAAATTAAATTCAAAGTTGTCAAGTCTCTATTGAAAAACCCTTTATTAAGACCACGATCCTGAATGAATATTTCCGGACTCTGGGTCACATTCTGACGAAGAGCTGTGATGTTTTCTGCCGAACGACCAAGACGATTGAAGACTATTCTTTTAGTAATTGGAACATAACCAAAAATTAGACGCAATGCGCGAATCATGCCAATCAAACTTTCGGTATTTTGGGAACAATGTTCAATAGTAAGAAATCGTTGCGTCGAATAGCAATACATTTCTAATGAAGTCAGACTGCCTGTCACCGAACCGTTAAAATTTGGTTTAAGACACCCTTTATAAGTGAAGTTTTAAAAGGTTTCAGAAGCAAATATTTCGCTTACCTTTTATAAAAACGCTTACAATTACACACCGTAGCTGGTATATCTCATCACCTCTGGTGACGGATGAGACCATTAAACTTGCTGTTGCTTTGATGGTTAAAGTCGCCTGGCAACGATGGTATATACCCAGTTATGTTACAAAAATCTGCTAGCAGCTCTTAAGAGAATTTTCACTGATAGCCTGGCACTGGCATTCATACCGAATTTCTGGCGAACAGTGAGACTGGCCTTTATACCGAAAATCAAAAGGAGTGCTAGACCTATCAGTTTGACTTCCTTCCTTGTGCAAAACTGGCGAGCGAATACATCCTCTGTCGGCGATGCAACACGCCTACCAACGCGGAAGATCCTGCAAGAGTGCGCTTCAGAATCTGGTAGGCAGAATTGAAAGCGCACTCGACAAGAAGAAATATACCTTGAGCATTTTCATCAACGTTGAGGCTGCTTTTGACAACGCAACTTTTGACGGCATGTGTAACTTGGCCAGACAACATGTCATAGACGAATCACTAGTTTTGGGGATAAACTTTTACGGTTGCGGACAATATGTGATGGCGGGGTAAACAGAGGTTAACTGCAAGCCGACGTGCTGTCTCCGCTGCTATGGTGCATGTTGGTCGACTCACTACTTAACTCGCTTAATAGTTCTAACGTCTATGTACAAGCATACGCGGATGATGTAGCTGTATTGTCTGTTGGATCATGTGTAGCGACACGACACTAGGCGTATTCGACGACTTGTGCAATTGAAAGCAGTTGTCGGCAAGATATGAGGCCTTTCGACGAGAAGGGTCGTATGGATCTACACGGCTATGAAAGGCCAATTATACCCTATGCGTCGTGATTACTGATTTCACCAGACTCCAAAGAAGGGTTTCTCTAGGCTGCATGGGGGCTTTCAACTAGGACTCCTGGCTCCGCTCTAGACATTATTGAAACCATCCTCCACCTACTCTGTATATGTTCAGCTCTCACCCTAAGAAGAAAACTTCACTTAGGAGCTTTCTTTCACAGTGATCTCCTACGCTTCGTCAGAAGCTCAAATTGGTTCAAAGAGTAGAACAATCACAGATCCACGTGACATCACAATAAGCCTAAGTGACTTGCTTTTTCCAAAAGCCACTCTTACCCAAACTAACCTTGATTTGGATGACTCACAATTCTATTGAATAAAATGATTAGAGACAATGAGATGCCTAATCAATTCTTGTTTTTCTTTATAAAAGCGAAGGCGACACGAGAAGTTATAACAACTACCGTTTGGTCACAATAATGTCTCATACTATGAAAACTTATGAGAGAGCATAAGTTATTAAACTCCATGACATAACGCAATGTTATTAAACTCCATGGAAGTCAATGCACTAAGTTTTCGAAATGTGTCCAAGGCGTTTTATAGAAAGTTAGGTAGGAAAGGGGAAGCATTGTCACTTCTTCGACCCCGCAAATCCAACTATGCCAGAGTCCACAGAGTGCAAATACTTATGTAAGCGTGGTAAGCCATCAGGGAAATTGCGATGACAATTTAGCACATTTTTGACAGAAAAATGCCACTTAAACTAACCAGAAAGTTTACTTTAACAATTATTCGTCAAACTTCAACAGATGAAATCAAGTGTTTTACTGATTTCGGCTTTGTCTTAAGTTCGCAGTATTTGAAGCAGTGCTAGTATGTACCTATTTACTTGATCAATAGTCAATAGTCGGCGTGGCGCAGTGGTGAAGTTCAATTTCATAGGGTGCGTGGGTTTGATTCCGAAACCATATACCGAAAAAGAGTAAAAATATTTTTTAATGTCCCCGAGCAATAGCGTACGTCTTTAAGGTAAAATTTCTGCCTACGAAAAATTCTCTCATTCTCACATCGTCCGAGGTCAGCACAAAATGACAACTGACAGAATACTATAAGTGAAAAGATTAGGGCTTAGTCCACACCTAGCTGTGTGCGCCATCAATTATTTTCTTATAATTTTACTTATTCGGAAATCAGAATTGTATGTCTTTGTAATTTTGATCATTCCGAAATTTTTCTGTGGTACTTTGACTTGAAATTCGAGTATTTCACTGGAAACGATTAACGTTAGTTTTCACATTAGAAGTCAAGGAGAAGACCGATCTAATTTGACATGAGTTACAAAGGATCAAACAGGTATTATATATGAACCGAGTCTTCGACGAGGATGGTGATAGGTATGAGACCCGAAAATTCATTATAAACTTCTTCCAACGAAAAAAAAACGGAAAGCTGAAGATACTTCTGAATACACTTCTGCATACCTTTTTGTTGTATAGATGATTCGCCAAGCCTATAGATAAACTAACATAGATGACAAACTCTACTAATATTTTTGCAATCCCTTAAACTCCTCACAAATACACTGTAACTAATTTACCAACATTGTAAACTGCTAGAATTTGCTATAATGAGAGCAATTAACACGTAAAAGTCACTATGTACATATGAAAAACGTTTTTATGTAAAATGTGTGGGGAATTGACATTGTTGACAATTCACACGTATCCACAGACACGGTCACACATTTAGAGGTAATCAGTGGAAAGCGGTTTTTAAAACGACGAAAATCTGGAGAATATTCCATTTATGTTAGTTAGTCTATGACAAAGCCACTATCATAAAATTTTGACAAGCCATTGACTGGCTATCAAAATGTATGCATGAGAGCATGTCCCAATTTATATGTGATTGACTGGATGTATGCCTAATGACATAAGGTTCTGTGTGCTTTGGATAACCTATAAGAAAGGCGATTTAACAATCTTCAGAGTTGAAATGAAAGATCGAGGCCAGTGTTGATATCCTGATAAGACCCAATGTGGTCTTACATATGTTAAGCTGGTCTTTGACAAGATTCTCAATCATCAATCAATCGTGAAAAGCTTATACGATTTTGCAAGATAATAATAACCAACGACTTCGGGGCATTAAGAACTGAAAAAACCTTGGTCTTGCTCTTGTTCTGGACACTATTTACAGACTTACGAAATAAAGAAATAATAATTTAAAGTAACTCTGGCACTGAATTAGGCCAAGATGAACAAATAGTCCCGGTGCCTTTGCCATCTCCTTGACAACTTCTTTTCTGAAGTGATCAAGGGTTTTGTCTATCGGTCTCAGTAGGTAACCGAGAGGTAGAGCTGTCGCTTCCAGTTTTGTTGTATGGCACTGGATCGCAAACGATGAAGAACAAAAGAATGCAGGACATTGAGAGGATTTGAATGCAAAATTCTTCGCAAGATCTATGGTCTAATGAGAGTGTACGTAATGTTGATAAGCCACAAGCACCTTTGCATATAATTTCATGGATATTGAGCGGATGAACAATAATACCGCAGCCAAAAAGGTGCTCATGAAAACCACAGAAAAGAATTTCCTAATATGGTTTGAATGGAGCAATTTGAATAGCACACAGAGTACAACACTTTAAAGTTGCTTTAAACTGAGGCATGAAATCATCAATATTGGATGGCAATGTTCTTGAAATGTAGAAATTTCCATGTTCGATATAGGGGACGGTTAAGCCATCACCGTGAGCAAAACAATGTGAGGTCACTTCAATATTTACCTCTGAAGAATATTAAGCTTTACTTCAGAGGTGGTATGTAGTAGAAAAGTACCTTTCTCAAATGAGATACACAAGACTTTAAACATCTGGAGACAAGAAAAGATGTGGTGCTATAAATCACCTTTTACAAAGTGTAACATTAATGTACGAATACAAATTTGGACTATACAATAATACAAGTATACTATTCTAAATAAAATCTTTAAAGTAATCTAATTAAATGATATCCACATTACTTGTATCTACCACGAATGCAACAACAAAGACCTTTAAGTAAAGCTGAGTAACACATTAATAACCCATATGCTGGTGCACAACTAATTCTGAATTAAACAAAAGTAGTCCGGAAACAGACAAGTGTCCTATACCACATAACAATCCCACAATCTGTAGAAACAAGTGGCTCATGAATCACCAGGTAACCACAGAGACCTTGCCTTTCACTGCTAAGTCCCTTGGCACTGAAAACAAAAAACCACTTCATCTTATCAAACTATAATCTCTACTTTACTAATTGAACAAACAATTTTTATAGCAAGTCAATCAAATTTCATCACTATTACAACATTCTTCAGTCGGTCGGTCGGTGTGTTTACACTAGCACATTTTATCAGTCAAGGGATCGAAATGAAACATTGAACGTCACATTCCACTTAAACTGCAATCACTGGCACTCACGAAAGACTTGCATCAAAAACAATTATTTTCCGATCCCTAATCGATGCCCAATACATGGTGCGAGTACAATGCTCGTTTGTACGTTCACAACTTCCTTTTCAGCGATAGACCATCAGTTGCTTATTTTCGTTAAACGCCCATAAATCACTGTCAAATTGGCCAAAAATCACTTTCTAATCGAATGTTGCTTTCTCTGACCAAAATCTATGACACATTACAAAAAGTAGCCGGATTTTCACTTACATGATCGTTTTTGAACGTGGACATTTTTTAGCGATTTTCGATTTTCGATTTTCAGTTTCGATTCAGTTTTCCAATTCCGATTTGTATACGAGTTCGTATTAAAAGTGTCACTTTGACATCCTTTTCGCAGGCCGATCACTTAAATCACTCTCAACACTAATGATCCTCTGTTTAAATTTTAAGTTTTTTGCTTTTTCGAAAACTTCTTCACCATCCGAAATTTTAGCAACGAATGACTTTTCTGACAATTCGTATCACCATATACCAAACTTAACCGATACATTCAATTCTCGATATCAAAAGAACAAAAAAACAATTAAAATAACTTTATCAACCCACATGTCAAAACTGATACCCGGGCTTCAAGTGTGCTATCAGAGAACATTAGAAAAACTGTCGATAAGGAAACAGTTTTCGAATGGGGTGGCAAGATGGTACGACATAAAAAAAAAAACAACACCTTTCGATATCTATGCAAATAAAATAAGACAAAAGCAAATAGAAGCACGAGAGCTGCAATATGTTTTGGGGATTTCTAACTTAGAAAATGGGAATTGGAAATGAATACCGCCGAAGATAAGATGGCAGCGGATTTCGTATCAACAAAACTCTTTTGATAACAGAGATTACATCAAATGTAATCGGGCGATTTATTGAAACGACATTTGTGTTGCTTTGACTCTACATAGCCCTTGAAACTTGTTTCTTAGACAGACTTGAATATATTATCACTCGACGTACTATATCTTGGTACATTTTGGATACTAGTTTGAAGTAGTTCTTAGTCTGAAACATAAGAATTTTGATTTTTTCATAAGTGTAGATATTTATATCACCCACAACGTTAACGCAGAGTACCTGCAGCCTGACGTGAGCGTAAAACAGACATCCACATAGCTAGTACTCTGTGGTGCCGCAGGATGTTATATACTAAAGGGTGAGCCAACAGCAAGTGTGGAAGCTTTCATTAATTTAAGTACACATTTATTATGAAATCATTAAAGAATTTTATTGAGAAATAAGTATTCATCTATGGCAATAATGAAAAAAATACCATATTGTCCATGTTACTACAGCTTTTGTTGCAAACGATCATATCAAAAAGAGTCAAAATAATCGATGACTTTTTGGAAAACAAGTGGGTCAATGGCAGCAATTTCAGTTTGGATGTTATGCTTGAGATCCTGAATTGTCGCAGAGTTATTAGCATAGACCTTACTCTACAAATAATCCCACAGGAAGAAGTGTAAGAGTGTCAAACTACGTGACCTTGGAGGCCAATAGACTTCTTCTCTCACCGAAGTTGCGATCTTCAAATTTCGGATGAAATAAATTGAATGTTTGATGGCTTGTGTAGGGACCAGATCACAGATCCAGACCACAGATAATCTGAATCAAATTCATTCAATTTTGGAAAACAAATTGCCGATCAACTTGTGGTGGTAACGTTCTCCATTTACTGTAACTGTCTCTCCAGCCTCATCTTCGAAAAAGTATGGGCCAATGATGGGCCCATAATCCGCACCATACAGTGCCTTTGTTCGGATGTATTGGTTTTCCGTGAATCTCGTATGGGTTTTCCGGTACCTAGAAATAAAAATTTTGTTTATTTACGTACCCATCCATCCAAAAATGGGCTTCATCGGAAAACATCAAATTCGACGGCAAATTGTACTGGCGATCCAACATCCAGTTAACAAATCGGTCAAAGGCTCAATTGTTGCGTAATTTCTACAGGCATGCAAATAAAGACCGACCTTTAAAAATGGCCATATAGGGTCATAAGTGAGTTCCAATTCCCCGGCAACTAAGGTACCTGGCTGATTTTGAACACTTTCGCTCACAGTGGTCATGTTTTGGCGCCAATCAGAAATCAGAATCAAAGAGAACAACCTCAATTTTAAGATGATTGACTGAAAGCCTACGTCTAGGCCTGTCTGCGCTAGACACGATCTAATACAGACAGTACAGTTGCATAATCCAAAGTGCACGATAGGAATGGAGACAGAACGCCACCCTGCGGGAAACGCAATTGGTCACAGGCAGCATCCGCAATCAGGGTCCTATTCACCGGGATTGATTTTATCCACAAAACTAGTGAAAAGTTGCGTTGTCGATTCTGAAGCGCACACTT
Organism: Volucella inanis; assembly: GCA_907269105.1. Lineage (NCBI taxonomy): Eukaryota > Metazoa > Arthropoda > Insecta > Diptera > Syrphidae > Volucella > Volucella inanis. The sequence goes on from OU026157.1 coordinate 22,527,197, forward strand.
GCAGGATCTTCTGCGTTATTAGGCGCCTTGCATCGCAGATAGAGGATGCATTCGCAAGCAGTTTTGTACAAATGGATCTCTACCGTTCTCTTGATGCTTTTTCACGTGAAGGAAGTCAGACTTATAGGTCTGAAGCTCTTAGCAAGCTTGTAGTCCTCTTTTCCGATTTTTCATAAAAAGGTTACTCCAACTGTTCACCAGGGTTTTGTATATATGCCAGTGTAGATTCTCAGAGTTACCAGAAGCTGATATAAATGTATAACCGACTTAGATGCTGCCTCACCGGGAGTTTTCAGAAGCGCGAACACGATCACACATATAGACTGCGGGTAGTTTACTAAATGTTAATGCTCATCTTAGACAAATTGTCAGAATATGATATTAGGGAACAAGCTTAAACCATATTTAATAAGTCGTTGCCGCCTGGCTTTTTCCATGATTGCTACATCGAAATAATAAAGTGAATCCTTCATGACCAAAGAATACATCTAAACAAATAGATAAAGCAATAATATCATTTGGTAAACTGACAAGTAGACATCGATTAAGTAGCCTTACCACACCTCCGCAAAAAAAAAAAAAAAAAAAAAAAAAACAGAGCCACCACGATGTTATGACCGTAATGGATAATTAACATCGGCGTTTGATCATTCGCAATCGAAAACAGAAACCGTGTGTAGAAAAAATCGAAACCAAATCGTGGTTCCATAACGCCAGGTCACCGACAAGGCCTCTGACGTCTGAGGCCATAAAATGTTAGCCAAGCATCGAAATTCCAAATCTTAACTTTGGACTATGATTTTGATAACGAAACAATTTTACCCGTAATTATTGATAAAAAAAAAGATATGCAAATATCACACAATCGACTATAAAATAAAAATTAGTTTTAATGCTATTCTATGCATTAAGTGCATAAGTGGGGATTTTTTAAATTGCCGATACAATTTTATAAACGATTTCTTATGGAGTAACACTTTGCTTGCTTGTCAGAATGAGGTTCATTCTTTATTCCCGTCGCTCCCATACGGTACATAATTTCGTTAGAAACCCCAATATCGTGCTTGTTCGCATAGTAACATTCTGTAAACCGAAAAATAAGCATATTATATCATACATAGGGTTTTCTAATAACGACTTGACAACTTTTTTTTTAAAATAAAAGGCAAACCATTTGAGATATTTCAAGAACTTTATTATTGGCTTGAAGTGCAATTAAAACATTTATGAATGGAACTCGACTTCGTTCATATGGCCACCGCGGGCACGTTTGCAGCTGTCGATTCGTTGGACCCAATTTTCAATGACTCGACCACATATTTTGGCCGAAACGGTCGCTATTTCGCGTTCAATGTTGGCTCTAAACTCTTCCAACGCCATCGGCATGTTGGCATAAACCAATGACTTAACGTAGCCCCACAGAAAATAGTCAAACGGCGTTAAATCGCACGAACGAGGCGGCCAATCGACTGGCTCACGTCTTGAGATAACACGCTCACCATACTGACTCTTCAATAAATCGATTGTAGCGTGTGCTGTGTGGCTTGTGGCACCATCCTGTTGAAACCACATGTCGTCCAAGTCCATATCTTCCAATTCGGGCCAAAAATAATCGGTGATCATGGCGCGATAACGTTGACGATTCACAGTAACGTGACGATCGTTATCGTCGACGAAAAAATATGGCCCAAAAACGCCGCCGGCATGCAAACCGCACCAAACAGTTATTTTTTGTGGACGAAGTGGTGATTCATGAAGCACATGTGGGTTTTCACCCCATATTTTGCTTATTGACGAACCCATTGAGCCAAAAATGAGCTTCGTCACTGAAGATGATTTTGCGATGAAATTCATCATCTTGGTGCATCTTCTCCAGAACCCAATCGGAGAACGTACGTCGCTTCAAATTGTCCATCGACTTCAATTCTTGAGTCAGCTTGATCTTGTATGGGTGTAAACCAAGATCCTTACACAAAATACGCCATAATGTGGTCTGAGCGATGCCCAATTCTTGAGAACGCCGTGGAATTGATTGATTTGGATCGTTTGCTACGGACGTCTGAACGGCAGCTATATTTTCGACATTTCGACCAACCCGTTGTCTCACTGACACGGCAACATCACACAACGAATATGTAGACTCAAATTTTTGCACTTAACTTGTTATTGCCTGTCTACCAGGGTGAGAATTACGACCGAAAATTGGAGTTAACGCTCTTAAAGTTGCAGTCACCAACTCCGAATATATGTAGAAAATTTTTATAATTTGCAGACGCTGCTCGTTAGTGTACTTTACCATGATGAAAATGTTGAGTTTACTGAATAAATTGACAGTTGTCAAGTCTCTATTGGAAAACCCTATATTAGTTGTTGCGCCTGTCGCCTGAAGGATCTGGCTCTCCTGTTTGGGGGTTATACCAGTTCATATTGTGAATTCTGATTTCTCTTCTTGGAGTACAATCAATCCAATAACCTAATTTCTCACCCAAAAATTGTTATCGCTGACACGCCCTTTTTTATTTATTTTATCCTCAATTATTTTTGCGTTGCTTTTTGTTTTCCTGTAGATGTAGATGTCTTCTTGTAGATTAACTGCTCCATAAACCACAATAATGTTGACTTTGTTGTCTGTAAGGGGATCTGACGTAAACATTTCCATGCTATTTGGGTCGGCTTAAATAAAAGAAACACGGCCTTCGTTTAAGAGTTTTCGGAAAATATGTATTAAAATCTCTCTCACACATATGCTCCTTACAATTAAGTGTCTCATGACTCCAATAGTTAAGTCATTACTCAGACTAATAAGGGAAAAACTATCAATCTTCAAACACAGTGTAAGATGTGTGGAAGACTTTTGTCAGAGTATCGAGAAAAAAATTAAATTAGACAGTGCTAGATCCAGAAATGGAAAAACATCGAAACGCTACAGCGAGAAAGTGTTTAGTAAAATTTTATATATATATCGGTTCCGCAATGATGGACTTTAACAAGAAAACGTGTAGTTCTATCAACTCTTTTCGGGAAAACGTGGTTATTTTTCTCCTGTCATCCACTTCCAATCCCCATCTCCAATCTGTAACATACAATCGTCCACCCTTAAAGCAACACGAGTCCATGCTTGACGTTATATTCAATAGAATCAATGAGCTAACTAACAAACATATTACGACTAAAACAGTATTGAATGATTTTGAAAACCCTATTGAAACAGAACGATGGCGGTTCCAGAAGTACCCAACCCAACAAAGAAAACACAAATATTTTAGAAATAAATTTATTTATTTTTCAACATAATCGCCTTTTAGCTCTATACACTTTTCCCAGCGATGTTCAAAAAGTTCGATACCCTTTTTATAATAAGAACTGCCTTGCTTCTCAAAATAGCCATTAACTGCCGATATCATTTCTTCATCGTTGGAAAATCTTTGACTACTGAGCCATTTCTTCAAGTTTGGGAACAGAAATAAATCCGAAGGGCTAAATTTGGCAAATAGGGTGCATGAGGTACCAATTCAAACTTTTGTTCATTAATTTTGGCCATTGCATTCACGACACTGTTTTTGCTCGAGTGTGAGCAAACGCGGCACCCATCTTGCACACAGCTTTCTCATGTCCAAATTTTCAAATAATATGCAATGTACAACACTTTTTGAAATGCCTACAATGTCTGCTAGCTCTCGCACTTTCAGTCGACGATCATCCAGTACCGCTTTGTGGCTTTTCTTCACCATTCCTGGAGACGTCACCTCATTTGGTCGACCACAGAGTAGAAACCAGTTCAGCTTTTATATTAGTTGGGCTGAGACCTTTCAAATAAAAGTATTGTATCACATTACGATGACCAATTTTCTCCATTTTCACAAAATCACTGACAACGTTCACCATTGATGGCTGCCAAAAAAATACTAAACAACGTGGCGCTTTCAAACTTGAAACGTATGCTTTATAGACTGCTTACTTTAAAATACAGTGATATGTTCAAACAACTACCGCCAGGTCTTGATCAGGCCGGGTACTTCTGCGACCACCTTCGTAGGTCACAAAATCGATGGTCTTCCAACTCAATTCCCCACGCAACAAATACAACAGTTCAATTCTAGCTGAATTGTTACAAACCGAAGCCCTCGATCGTAAAATCACGACGTTGACAATCAGACTGACAAAGCAGGCTAGACAGACTCCGTACAACGAATCAAAATATTTACCAACCCACTCGTCAAAGATTTTACTTGGATCTTTAATATTTTCATTGTTATCTCTATCAGCCAATGAACAATATGGTATTCCCAACATCTCACCACAAAAATAAACGTAATTTCAAACTAATGCTAGATATGAATAGTTTTTTGTTAACCCATCCAACACCAACCTTAAGCTTGGAAGGATTCAGAGAAAAAACGAAGCAACGCCTCATCTAACAAACCTAATTATAAGTCGTCTAGACCCATTCCCCATTCACATCCTAAACCTGACCCCAACTGGAACCTTAAAACCAAAATATTTTCCAATTGTTGCCCTTCTGTCTATATCGCTATCCTCACAAATGCACCAATTGCCAATCTTCCATTGATGATTTGATGGCATCTCTTACCGACAAGAGAAACCAAAGTATACATCAATCTGACGAAAGCAAGATAGTTGCACTTGATATTTCTAAGGCATTTGACAAAGTTTGGCATCAGGAACTTTTGTCGAAAATACGTGCATTTGTGATCAACGTTTCGGAACGTTCAATCCAAATTGTCTTGGACGGTTTCAAGTCTGATATTCCCGAGATAAATGCTAGTGTGCCACAGGGCTCTGTTCTGTCTCCGATACTCTTTTTAATTTTCATTAATGATCTCTTGTCTGCCACTTCTAATCCAATATTGGAGTACAATACACACATCTGGTCACGTGCACCTAAAACATCTCTGCAAATGATGCTAATATCAATCAGTCAATGGACACCCTTGAACACAGACGAAATGTCTCGTGTCTCGCATTATTCTATCACTACTTCCATCGCGAGTAGCACTCCACCCCTTTAAACCTTCAACCGTAACACTCGGCTCTCTATGAATGCTCATCAGTATACCCTCAAGCCCACTTTCGGACATACTCTGAAATATCGTGATTCGTTCCTAAGCCAAACAATTCGCTTGTGGAATGCCCTGCCGAACTATCTATTCAAACATTTAAAATCAACATACATCGGTACCTATCTTTCTTTCCTCCCTAATTTTCCATCGGCTGTGCTGTGGGCAAACATTTTAAGGGGACCTTAATGCATTGAGCGCGTGCTATTTAAAAAAATTAGTCGCCGCGATCATGCAATACCTCACATAAAGCCATCGAAGCCGAGGCGGCCATTTGAATGATGTGCTATTCCACACATAATGGCATGAACGTAGCTTCAAAATAAAGACAGAATCAATTTTATATCTCACACCGTTGTTGTTTTATTTTTATTATTTTTTTTTTTTTTCTTGTCGTTCTTATCTGGCTCCCCTAACCTAACCTAACCTGACGACAAATAAAAGAAGAATATATTACATAAGCCATCACGATTGTTTTTCTATATTGAACTAAGTCACAACAGTTTAAATAATTTTCTACAATAATTTCTTCAACCACTCAACATTTAGAGTATGAATATGAAAATGAACACACATTTGGATTTAGAATGACTAAATTAAAATACTAATCCCTGCTCAAAGCCAGTTGAATAAGTGGAAGAACTTTGATCGACGAAAGATCAGCCAAAATCGCTTCGATATTATCCAATGAAGATACTTGCATAAGGCTTTCCTTCCGGAAGCTAAGTATAATGATGGCAAACAGCGACAGGAGCTCCAAACTATCAAAACCCAACATCTACAAAAAAAAACGAACAAAAGTTTCATTTTATTTTCAAAAAAATCTACAAATCTATCCGTACCAAGTCCCAGAGAACAAGCAGTTGATCCGGAGGAAGATGACCACTGAAGGCGCGCATTAGCCACTTAAAAACGATTCGAATTCTGAAAAATAAATTCAACAGATCGGTAAATTGAACCATTTTTATTACAAAAAAAAAAAAAAAAAAAACATAATTACGGTTGAATTTGTAGCTCTCGAAAATGAGACCATAGTTGAGGCTCATGAGTTTGCAAGAGTTTTTCAAACAGAAGACACAGACTGACGATGCCCTGAAATTATCCAGAAATGTCTAATCACTTGAAAAGGTTTCTGAAACCTGCTTACTTGAGGATGTGTATTAATAGTTGTCAACCGATGGCAGTATCTTGTATAAAAAGCTCGAAACGTGAAGTATAATTTCATGGGTGAATCGTATAGATAGCAAAATGGTGCAGCTGTAACAAAGAATGTCGATCTTCTTTATTTTCGATAAAAACATATCTAAATATCATCTCACCGAACATGCAAATCCCATGAAAAGGGACAACTCCAGATGGAGGGCCATCATATTGTTTACCCTTTAAAGGATACGTTTCGAATTGTATCTTCTCCGATATTTCCCAGTCTCGTGAAAAGCACAACATGACTTGGTACAGGACATCTTCAAATACGAAATACTGATCGTCATTGGATGCAGTCAGTTGGATGTCTTTGAAGATCAGCTTGTCAACGATGTGATCGGTGTTGAGAACTTTACTTTTCAATTTACTCCAATGCTCAGTGTTCTATGGAAATGCAAATTTGTAATCCAATATTAAGAATTCCTACAAATACTCACATGAACGTTTAAGTGGCTTCCTAGAATGTATGCCCATAATGGTCCACGATATGGCGCTGGAGTGTTACCTCTTTTAAGAACCTGCTGACACAGTGGCGAGTGTTTGTATTCCAAAATTTTATGACATTGAACGTTAATATCGTATGACGTATCCTGACGTAATAATTCGGCGAAATGAGTTCGCTGGAATGAGATGTTTTCATTGAAAAAATCATAAAAAAAAAGTTCCAAGATTCACCTTACCAAGTCAAACAGGTTCTTTACTGGCAAGGAAATGTGTGAGAATTCCCATTTTGGAACTTGTCTGACAAAAACAAATATTATTTTTAGCAATTTCAATGACTTATAGAAAATAAAACGAAATACACAAACTCATTACTGTCAGCCGGCTTGGTGGGTCCTTTTAATGACAGCAACACATCTAGGAGATCTTTTGGAGCATAAACCGGGCGAAAACAGCTTAGATCTGAGGTGGTAATAAAAAAAAACAAAAAAAAAACAATTTAAGTCGAGCAAACCCTGAGACATAGTTAAGATTATTTCCATAGTTTTGTACCCTATATGTACATATACGAGTAGATTGGCAAACCGCAGTCTTTGAGCTTCGACTTGAAAAGACAGCAAAATTTCTTAGAATGAATCTATCTTTTATCTACCCAATACGTATGCTCTGCGACCGAATAGCTCCTGCTTTATTTAGACCCCTCGGTTTGCTTAATTTTTTTCTGTATTACTACATAAGCCTATATACAATAGTAACAGCGGTGAATTTTATCATAGGTATCAGCAGTACTTATATTGCTTAGTTACAATGATGGAGTCAGAACTAATGCATTTAGTATGGTGAGACTGCCGAAGGTTCAATAAGAAATCTAAAGTCTTTCCAGTCGATGAACAACAGAAGGGCCACTGATTATCTAAGTCTTCCCGCAACCTGAAGTTTCACGCAATCGAATATTGTGCTGAAAACACAAAAATCCCCAACGCGGGTTCTGGTAAAGAGCCTAAAATCGATGATTTTGTTTTCCTCGGTCGAATTATGATCTAAAGAAGTAGAAAAGAGCCTTTATATTCTCAAAGTAATTTGTGGGTGATGAAAGGATTCAGAAATGCTATCGCTCCGAATGCAGATACTTCTGGCCTTTATCTGTTACTCAAAACTCAATTCATTGACATAAAAACTGCATGCAAGTATGTCTCTGTATGAAAGCCAGACACAGAGTACTCAAGTTTAAGGTTGTGCCACATCGTAGACCGGTGAAACTGAAATTTCGATATCATTTCTTCAGGCGGCATGTTCATTATGCTGAAACTCGAGTGCAAATTGTACTAAAAAAACATTTTTCAGATATTACCGCCATCTAAGAAGTGCGATAGTTTGGACCGGTAAATAAGAGGATGAAAATGTGCGACATCTGCTAAGCCGATTGTTGTCGACGATAAAAGCAGCGTGTATTTGGATGCCGACTTATTGTTAAAGGCCAAAGTGGGATATGCCGACGACATGGCAATAATGGCAAGAGGCAAATTCATAGACGTCACGACGGATATCATGAGGAGTGCACTCATGGTGGTTGAGCGGTGGTGTCTGGAACAAGGGCTCTCCATTAATGCGGAGAAAAAAGATCTAATAATCTTCACTAGGAAGAGGAAAAATCTGGAATTTCAGGTCTTAACACTTTTCAGATCGGAACTAACAACGACCAAGAAGTTTAAGTATCTAGAAGTATACCTAGATCTTGGACCTACTTGGAACTACATTGTTGAGTAGAAGGTACGGAAAGCAAAAAGGGTACTACATCAGTGCAAACTTGTATGGGGACAGAGGTTGGGACTCTCTACCAGGTCAACATACTGGATGTTTGTTATACGATGATTACTAGACCCATTATCTATTACGCTTCGGTTGTATGGTGGGCGAGAGCTTTCCAGAAGACTGCTAAGAAGCACCTGGATAGAGTCCAACGTTTATCATGTTTAGGAATTACAGGTGCAATACGCACAACACCAACATGCGCATTCGAAGTGTTCTTAGGGACCGCTAGACTTATTTATTAAGAAAACAGCGGCCCTAACAGCACTTCGTCTGCATCGAGATACGAAATGGCACAATAGGGGTACCATCTATGGACACATGAGGATCCTGGAACTTGTTAAAAACGAGATTATAGTAGAGAGCTAAACATGGAAAGGAATCACAAAACTCGTATTGAGAATGGATTACTTCCAGAATAGAGGAATGATGAAATCGTGATTTTGCATAGATGGATCCATGATGGACGGCGGAGGGGCCGGTATCTTTTCAGAAGATCTGGAAATAGGCCATCACATTAGCCTCGGGAAGCACACTTCGGTATACCAAGCTGAGATGATTGCTTTGCTGCATGCGTTGGGTTACCTGCTTGAGGCAGGTGGAAGGAAGAAATATCCTAATAGCACTGGACAATCAGGCGGTGATTAGATTTATGGAACGGACAACCATCACAACATCATAAGCACTAAAATGTGTATTCAAGCTCAATAAGTGTTCATTTAAAAATCAGGTTACACTGACTTAGGTACACATAGGGATCGACGGCAACGAAAAGGCGGACTCCCTTGCAAAAAAAAAGATCAAAGTTGGAAAGTTGAAAAATTGCTGGGACCAGACCCATTCTTTTCAATTAGTAAAGGAAAGGAAGAACAGCTGATTCACAAATGAATCACGGCAGATCACCTGATTCGATTCGTGCGCATAATCGACCTACTGAAACCAGTATTGCCAATACCATTCGCAAATTTGAGTAGCAGTTTACATTAGTGGATGATACTCGACCGGTTTGACTACATCCAGTACGTAGTGAAGGACTATAGCAGCTGTAGCTGAGTGTGTACGCGAAGACCGTGACGAATCAATTCGTCGTCATTCTCAGCAGCTTGGCTTGGCGTATTCGACAACTTAACGTATTTTACATGAGGATCTCGGCCTTAAAGCGTACAAAATTCAACTTGTGCAAGAATTGAAGCCAGGCGACTTGAATTTGCGTCATATCTTCAGTGAATGGGCTCTAGGAAAACTCAATGAAAATCCGGTGTTTTATCGTGAAATTTTGTTCAGTAATGAAGCCCATTTCTGGCTCAATAGATACGTTAATAAACAAAATTGCCGTATTTGGGCTGATGAGCAACCCGAAAAGTACCAAGAGCTACCAATACATTAATTTAAAACAACGGTATGATGTGGTTTATGGACTGGTGGAATCATTGGTCCATATTTCTTCAAAAATGAGAAATGAGGCAAATCAGTATGTTACCGTCAATGGTAATCGTTATCGCGCCCTGTTAACTCACTATGTGCTTCCTAAAATTCAAGCACATGGTCCCGGTGAGCTCTGGTTTCAATAAGATAGTGCTACAAGCCGTACGGCGCGTGAAACAATCGACTTGTTGAGAAATCATTTTGGTGAGTACTTAATTTCACGTTTTGCTGCGGTAAATTCGCCGCCTATGATATGTAAAGTCTCAGATCTTCAGGAATAAGCCAGCTACGATTGACGCTTTGGAAGCCAACATTTCGAGTCGTCCAAAATTGGACCTTCCGACGTAGTCGTGACCAACATTTACATAATATCATTTTCAGGAAGTAAATGTCATGAACTGTTTTTTTTAACAGATAATAAAAATTTTAAGTTTACTTTCAAAATTATGTATTTTATTTTACATTATAAATCAAACCTCACGATGAATCGCCCTATACAAAGTAAACGGGACTTTTTAAAAATATTTATTTCTAGTGAGGGCATCTATTGGCAATTACATTCGCCAAAAAAGAAGATCCCTTCACTGATTTACTGTCAATTTTTCATGACATTTGGACAAATAGAAACAGAGTTATGCGTCAGAAGTGACAGTATGTTTGCGTCATCGGCGTTTGTTGCATCGAATTCGTCGTATTCGGCCAGAATATCGCGCAGAAGAAGTCGTGACACTTGTGACCGATTTTTTGGCACCATGCGACTTTTAACTTTTTGGCAAAATGCATTTGCCGATAAATGGAAAGCGTTTTATAGGCGCAGAAACCATCTAAAAGACTTGTATTGACATCCTGAATGAGATCCCGATCGAAGATCTAAAACACTCATTTGGTATGCTTTTATGTCGCTCTATTGAATAAAATAATTTGGTTTTATCAAAAAAGCCTTCTGTTGTCCTGATTTTTCAAAAGTTAAGTTTTAGTTATAACCAGGGAATGCTTCTAGATGTTTGGCATCTCTCGATAGCTAAATGTAATAAGTAACACCACTTGCGAAGCTTGCTGTAAGAGTGAGGACGATTCCATGAAGCACTTCTTCTATAAGTGCCTGGCATGCATTCGTATTGGCCGCATTTAAAATGCGCTGACACGATGGTTCCTAATACTACAGGCGTTTACTCACCTTCTTTCGAAAGACTAAAAAATTACATTTTAAGGAGCGCTCTGTTCCGACAGAATGAAAAATACTTCTTCATTGACCTAGAAGTTCCAGCTCAAGTTCAAATTGAGGTTTTAGATCTTTATCTCGATAGTTCGAAATCCGCCCTCTCCCTGCAGGCTCTAATTAAACCTTAAGTGGAGACAACGGATCTAAACATCGGTCTAAGTAAGTAAGTAGAAGACAATTACAAAACACCTATGTACCATATACATGTATCTGAACTAACCTTGTCTTTTACATTTTTAAATTTCCTTTTAAAGACTAAAACAAATAGGATAATTAGACAATCAAGAATGATTAACAAACCTATAGTGTAGTTGCTCAACTCTTCCCATTTTGATAGGAATTCCTCACGATCCGCCGGACATCTGGGTTGTCCATGAAAGGGCATTTTCAACTCATTGCACATTGAATTTAACGATTTCCGAACTCTTCTATCCCATTGTACGGCTGAGCGTTTTAAGTATGCCAGAGGATCAACCTGCTCGTAAAAGTGTGTAGATTTTATCCCATAACTTAAGTTCAGATTATAAAAATACAATACCGTCTGAGGTGTAATTGGCTTAGGTTCAGCGTTAAAAGTAGTTTTCACCAAATCGAATATTATATTCCGAATTTCGGTATCAAGTCCGGTGGCTTTGATAGCTTCCTCCAAGGTATTTCGCATGTCATTTTTATTCACTTCCGGCCGACAAGCTAATTTCTAAATAATTCTTTCTTCCTTACAACTAAATTGTAAATAACTTCGCCCAACATACCTGAACTGTTTTGTAGAGGGTGGAATATATTTTCATTGCCTGGATTTCCGATGTTATTTTCAGTGCTGTATGATGAATGCTAGCATTTTTGAGCTCTTGCATTTTATTGCCTTTACAGGACTTTTTACAATAACAAATAAAAAAATATAACACACACGGTATTTAAAAAGAACGAGTTCAACCCTAAACAAAAATTAAAATTTCGACAAATTATATTTAAGTTTCCAAACGTATCGATCAAACATTTAAGGTCTGTCATTGCGCAAAAGTTGTGATTGACGGAATGTTCCAATTATACTTGTTGCTAAGTGAGCACTTTTTAAATACTGTCTGGATACTATGTTAGAAGTTTTTTTTACAGTCTTTTAGTTCAGAAAAATGACTTTCTTATAAAAATGTTGGACAAATGAGACGGAGAAGTGGCTTTTCGAATCGCAAATTCACAATTTAACCAATCCAATACAATGCCAGCCGGTTCTTTTAAAAAAGAGATGGTGACTGAGGAGCCCTTGATAGGCCAACGGTAGCCCTTTCATCCCTGAAATGGATTACTGGCAGTAGACCATTATCCATATCCTCGAGGTTTTGAAGTTGTGCGTTGGAGTAAATTTCCCACCACGGAAAAACCAAAAATGTTCGGAAATAAAAACAATCCTCGGATATCCATGACGACCTCAGTTAACGAAACAAGGACAACGGCCTTTGCACAATCACATCAAATGTTTGGCAGCCGAACAAATATCAGAGTTACTTGACTTCTATCATTCAGATATCATCTTTATCCAGGAAGAGCGATAGGATAGGCCGAGCGAAAGGAGAATAAAAATTACGACGAAAAAAACTACTATGGTAATGGATGCGAATTTGACATACGCGGCAAATTAAGGCAAGTAGTTCTAAGATTCCAACGCGTTTCTTAAGACAATTCTTATCAAGGCTAAACTATCTGACCTAAGCCTTTTATGCGCTCTTGCCACACGGACGCCACTAAATAATGTTTTTACGTGCTCCAATGACGTTAAAACCTTGGGCGATATTAATGCAAATGTAAGCATAGCCTACATAACACCAATCACACCTCATCTCAATACACACAAAAGGACAAGGCGTTTTCTAGATCATGAAACGCTACATCAAATTGATAACATTGCGATAAATGCAAGGCATGACTTCAGTATTCTGGGAGATAGAACCTTCCGGGTAGCCTACACCGACTCGGATCACAACCTCATTGTAAACAAAGTACGAATGCGTACGAATGTCCCTAGCACCACAAAAAAGAAGACCTTCTGTGAGAAGATATAACGTAGAAAGCTGCAATCTCAAGAGACCGCCAGAATCTTATCTGAACGCATATCCCGAAATCTCTTAACAACTCCTATACCGCCAGCACAAAGTACTGAAAGCCGAAACAGATGCGCTATGTGTCTACCGTCCACCACCCGATTTAATGAAGAATGTCGGAAAGCACATGAAGCTAAACAAGAAGTGTACAAAGCGGTGCAGCAACATAGTACGAGAACTGCTGGTAAGCTTTGAAAGCAGAAGAAACGAAAAGAACTTCGGCTTCTCCAAAAGTTCTCAAGAAGAAGAAAAAAGTGCATGCTATATTGATTGCTTGTACTTGAGGAATAACACCCGAAAATTTTAACAACAGGTAGCAAAAACGTGTCAAGGCAAGAAGATCCTTACAGAAAACTGTAGAAATGAAGAAGGAAACTTTGTAGTTTAAAAAATAAGCACTGTCATGTGAATTCTTTAACATTACAATAACTTGAAAGAATTGTCTATTGATGATATCGGCATGGTTGGGAAACTCCAGCGGGTTAAACTGTAAATGAGGGCAAAACCAAGTATGAACTGTCAACAAAAATCGACACACAACGTCGACGAATTGGACAAAACCTCACAAGCAACAGCTATAATTTCGAGGCAGTAAAGGACTTTTTCTACCTTGGCTCTGTTATAAAATCTGCCAACAATAGTTCAGCAGAAATAGAACGATGAATCACCCCTGTCAAAAGCTGTTTCTTTGCGATGTAAGGGTAATTGTGTAGTAAGGCCTAATGCCGTACAACTAAGGAGGCTCTATGTAAGACCTTGACTATCCCACTCCTACTTTGTGACTCTATCGAAGCGAATGAAGATATCCTTGGTCATTTCTAAAGAAACAATTCTTTTTAAGATATTCCGTCACGTTTGCGTTGACGGACTTTGAACGACTTACTATTCCACGTAGATGGCAACATCGATCTGGGTAGAAAACTGCATATGAGTCTCCTGAGATGGTAAGGACATGTAGATCTAATCGACACCAATGTTTCGGCCCGAATCGAATCTCGCCTTTGGTGGCGCACTTAATTGTAAGGAACCTCAAATAACTTGAAGCGTGCAACTAGAGGCAATTATAAAAGGACCGAGCTTATTAAAGAGGCTTGTTAGTTGAGGCCAATGTTCACCCCGAACTGTAGCGCTACCTAATTAAATAAGTAAACCCACAAAATCATTCGAAAAATTTTTTCCTCGAAGCAACCAAGCGCACATCCTCTTTAGATAGACTTAATTATTCCGCACTGTAACGATAAGGGTCCTATACAAACAGTGAAACAGTGATTAACAAAACAGACTCTTTGCTTTATCTCGTTATTTACGAAATTTTTTAAATTTATAGCGGAGCTCAAGTGGACAAACTTTTTTACCACCTCAATGCATACAACACATGGGCTGAAAACTCATTGCCGTTTTATAGTAAAACAAAAAATTTTTGCAAAATTCAACTTTATTTATTCAACTTTATTCAACTTCGAAGGCAATACACTGATTGAAACGTTTTTTCAATCTTTCGATACCAGTTTTGTAGTACGATTTCGGTTTAGCCTCAAAATAGGCCTCTGTTTCGGCGATTACTTCTTCATCAGTCTTAAATCTCTTTCCGGCGAGCATTCTTTTGAGGTCTGCGAACAGGAAATAGTCGCTGGGGGCCAAATCTAAAGAATGAAAATTCATTCAATTTTGCCATCGTTTTCATCGACTTGTGTCACGGTGCATTGTCTTGATGAATCAGCACTTTCTTATTCGTTAAATGCGGTCGTTTTTCTGCGATTTCGTCTTTCAAACGCTCCAACAACGCAATCTAATAGTCGCTGTTAATAGTCTGCCTCTTTTGGAGATAGTCGATGAAAATTATTCCATGTGTATCCCAAAATACGGATGCCATTACCTTGCCAGCCTGCTCCCCACTCAGCTGACTGCCGACTTGACTCTAGTGTGAAGTGATGGAGCCAAGTTTCATCCATTGTCACATACTGACGCAAAAATTCGGCTTTATTGCGGTTGAACAGCTTTAAACACTCCTCTGAATCATCAACACGTTGTTGTTTTTGGTCGACTGTGAGCAAACGCGGCACCCACTTTGAACAGAGCTTTCGCATGTCCAAATATCCGTGTATGATATATCCAACACGCTCTTTTGATATCTTCAGAGCCTCAGCTATCTCGATTAATTTCACTTTACGGTCATTCGTAATCATTTTGTGGACTTTTTTGATGTTTTCATCTGAAATAGCCTCTTTTGGACGTCCACTGCGTGCATCATCTTCGGTGCTTGTATGACCACTTTTAAATTTTTCAATCCACTTGTAACACTTATCAAGCCATTTCTTTGCATCGGCTGCATTATTTCCCATCAAAAAGCAATGATAAATCAACACACGAAATTGCTTTGAATCCATTTTATTTTTCACAATAACAAAAGTTGCTTCACTCACAACGCTATATCTCGAGAACTAATTGTCAGACAGCTGTCAAATTTATACACGTATCTTTTGAAGGTTGGTACTAACTGAAAATGGTATGGATTTAATTTAAGTGGTGCCCTCTCTTAGAAACGGCTTTCCTTGATATTAGAGAAATCTTGGACCAATCAACCCTAAGGTGTTGCCCTCTGGCTTCTCTTATGATCTGTAGTCATACGTGACTCATTCAACAGACTAACTAACCTAAAAAAGAAAGGAAAATTGCAGGCTCTACACTCCGGAGTGAACCAAGGCCTAGTCGCTCCCACTCACTATGCTGCTCGCCTCGTCATTATATGCACAACCTAACATTTTTTTTTGGTTGAATGAGAGTTTTTTTATGGGAAGAAGCTTTCAGTTTTTGACATTGGCTGCCGAAAGTACAATGACCCGATATAATAAAAGCAGATTACTTTAACTGCCTTTTGGTACTGATCGAGTTTTGAAGGCAGATCCTTTGCTTTGCTATCATGGTATATGGTACATGTAACCAGTGACATGATTTTTGATGACAGACGCACCAACATACGCAGAGGGTCTTGTTTGCTCTACCTATTCTACTTTCGATGTTTTGATGTGACAATTCCAGTTAACTTTTGTATGTATAACAATTGTTTAGTCTCTAAACCTAGGTTCAGCTTTGCTTTGTATCCCTTACCTGATACAAAAAAAAAAAAAAACCCGATAGCGGGGTTGGTGGAGTTGTTTTCTCAGATAAGATTCGGATAGTCAGGCCGCTATTAACTCCCTGGACTCGGTCTCACTAAATTCTAAACCACTCTTGAATGCCGACCATCTCTTACGGAGATGGCAGAGCATTGGGTGCCGGACCACAGGGACATTCCAAGGAATTGTAATGCCGATGAATCGTGATACATATTAAGCAAGCTAGATGATAATAAAAGAACAGACCTTAGATGGACCTGTGGGCCAATATGTCTAGCGACTTAACAGATCTGGCCAAAGCTGGATCTGAATCTAAGTGCCATTATAGTTATCATAACTGAACACTACCTTATAGGCAAGCATGGAAAGAGGCTTGGCGCTATAACAAACGATTTCTGTAGAAGCTGCTTGGACGAGGAGGAAGAAGAGATAATGCTCCACCTTCTCTGTATATGTCTATCTCTCTCACAGCAGCCTTTATATACAATGACTTAAACGATCTAAAAAATTCAGATATTACCCAGCCCATTACGTTGTCAATTAAAGCCACTTCGGGTGTTCCACAAGGCAGACTTTGGCCCATTAATGATGTTGTCAATATTACAAAGAACTTACACATATCTGTCTAAACCGATGATATGGAAATTAAAATACAAATTTCCAAATTTTCTGATTCTCAGCCTCTACAATAGGTTTTCATTATGATGCCATAAAAACTTCCTTGAACTCAACATAAAGAAATGCCAAGCCACCTTATACTCCAGGAAGTGTTCAATACCTTCTAACCGAACTTACTATATATAAACCCAAGCTTTAGCTTAGGTCACTTCAATGCAGGACTTGACCGCTAACTGTGATACTTAACTCAATTTCTGAAACCATATTCAATTCATAATTACCAAAGCTAACTCCGCGATTGGCAGAGTTTTGAGTTTTGACCCTTGTGTCAAACAAAAAATCAGGCATATAACTATATATTCTACATATCGAAGCTGCCCAACGCAGATTACTACATTTCGCTCTTTGTAAGCTCCTATGGGCTAAGCACTACATCCTTCCGGAAAAAACTCCGTCAATCCGCCAATTTTCTCTTTATACACCAACTCTTTACCGTCTCCATCGACTGTCCCTCACTGCTCGGTCGGATTTTTTTTAATGCCAATTTTGCCAATAACTGCAGAACGGCATATAAGCTAATAGAACTTCCCATGTGTTCGGTCTCCATTATAGAAGAAGCACCCACAAAAACTCTCTCAATTATCACCTTCCCCGATCCTGATCGTCCTTTAGTTTTAGTTTTAGTTTTAGTTAATTTAGTTATAAGGCCTGTTAAATGAAATTACAGTCTTTTCTAACTATTTTCACACTTTGCGTTCATTCACACCAATAACTATGATTATTAAGTCATCAGCACAGTCATTAAATTTCTATCTAATATTGCTGATTTCGTTTAGTAGATAACCTATGATCACAAATCATTAAAGCGGCCAGAGAACAACTTGTGGATATTGCTTTGCCACAGACTCTATCACTGTAACCTCTTCACAAATCGTAGTGTTTAGTCCACCTTCAAGCATTCCTCAACTGACCGGCTGGGGAGAAACATTGTGTGATTGATTCCGGTCTTGTCAAAACCTTCTATTTGCTTAAATTGGTTAAAGCACATTTAGTGGATTTTTCAATCCCGCATCATCCTACACAAGTTTTTGAGTTGATGTTGCCCTTCCTTCGAAGGGCGATATAAACCCTTTACAGCTCCCAATCATGCTCATTTTAACCATAATTTCTGTATTGGGAATCTTTTTTTTTTTTTTTTCATTTTCTTCAATTATAAGAGGTTTTTTTTTGGAGTTTGTCTTCCAAAACCAAGTAGAGCTTCGACGCTTCTTTAGCATTTAGCATCAAATTGTATCATAAATCTTTCACAATCCTTAAGCGAAAGTTTCTTCTTTTCCGATCAATTAACGCAAAACGACTAAGGCGAGCCGCTGCATATGAATATGTCTAGCACGCAACATGGTATTTAGTGCAAAAATACAGAAATTCAAAAGACAGGAGTCGCCACAAAATCTAAAAGTGATATCTGGCGACTTGTTGAATTGATTTCGTGTTAAAATAAAAGTGATGCACCAGTACCGTCATGGTGTACATGACTACTTTGACCCCTACTCATGGTGACTGGCAAAAATAATGCGACTGTAATTGAAATATCGTCACACTCTAATTTTAAACCCAATTCGAGTTTATTTTATTTTCTGTAAACACTTGTAAATAATAGTGTACTACCTTTATCTGCCAATCGCTTACGATAAAAACAAAGAATTGTTAAAGTTCTGCGAAATATTCTAGTAATTAATGTTCCTGATGATGATGAATGCCAAAGTGGTTTGTCATATCGTCTGTATTTATTTCTTGATTTTATCGATTGATTTATTACGTATCTAATCAGGTATGATCTTTATTGATGTTGTCGACATCGCTTTATACCTGAGATCATTGACTTTAACAGTGTCTTCTTCAATGATGTCGCCATGCCATAAACCGCACCAAACAGTCAAATTTTGCGTCTATATTTTTACGTTAAATAAGGGCTCATTTTGAAAAGTTTCAACAAAGCACAGGCAGCTTTTAATAAGATGCTATAAAATTCTCGATGACTGCATATATGCTTAGGGAAAAAAGGTCCAAAGCTTTCGTAAGGCTGCAGGTTCCTTGATCTAAGGAATAAATTTAGTAATCAAAAATTGAGAGACCGAAGTGCATAAATTCTACTGGAGAAATGATTGGGATGTTTCCATCTCTGAAAGTAAATTATCCACTACTGCGTTATCTACAGAAGAGCCAAACTGGACAGCAATTCGACCTTTATTGAGTTTGATGCGCTGTCTGACTCCATACAAAGAATTGTATCCCTGTATTCTCATACTGAAATCGTGATTACAGACAATTTCAATATAAACAATTCTACATTCAGGACAGACAACCCCCGAAGGACGGTGTGTTGAAATCTTCGCTGCGGAAAATAACTTGACCCAGCTTGTAAATGAGCCCACACGAATACCAGACTTTGATAGTCATACCGTCAACACCCTGGACTTGTTTTTTATTGTTCACCCTGATAAGTACAGTGTTGATGTTCATTTCCCTCTAGGCTCGTCAGACCACTGTGTCATATCAGCGAAAAAATTCCTAAAAGAACAGTCTGTCAATACGAGAAAGCCAATTGAAACGGAAACAATAATAATTTTAACTGGTCATTATATTTCCTCAGTCATATCCGTCCTTGGATGAAGAGTATCAAACCAAAAAAAAAAAAAATAGTCATGCTACGACTCAAGCTGTAAAGAGACTTTCAGTGTTAAAGGAATGTTTTTTCGGTCATTCAGGACTAACCCGGCAGAGGAAAACCGAAAAAAGTTGAAAGAAGCCAGGAATGACTGCAACGTCTTTCTTACGCGTGTGAAATTTCAATACGGCCAAAATCTGAGGCAAAACGACTACAATGTCCCGAAGGTAGTAAAACTTTTGGTCGTTTGTCAAAAGCATCAGAAATTCTGCTTCATCCCCCATTCCCACTCTCATTTACAATAACACTCCAGCTGTCAGCTCCTTAGACAAGGCCAATCTGCTTGCTGCACACTTTGTGACCAGCTCAACACTTCCAGATTGTACTTTATCTCCGGCTACATTTGAGTGCGGCGAATCTTCAATGGGATGAATCCACTTACGTACTCATATATTAGCAAGAGTACTTAAGGATCTTAACATATATAAACGCTCTGGACAAAATAGTATATCTCCCCTTCTTCTGAAGAGAGGTTCTTCCTCGCTGGCAAGACCACTGCGTAAGCTTTTCCATTAATCCTACTTTTTTTGGACTCTTTCCGAGCAGATGGAAAACAGCATTTGTCTAGCTTCTTCTCTCTCCTCCTACAGACCCATTGCATATACGTCCCTTCTTTCCAAGGTCATGGAAACTCCGATAAAATATCAACTCATGAAATATCACGAAAAACGAAAACCTCTCAATGACCTCTCAAAGTCTCATGTCTCACTGAAAAGTGGAACGCAATTGAAAATCAATCTGACGAAAACAAGATAGTTGAACTTGATATTTCTAAGGCATCAGACTCTTTTGTCGATCGATGGCTCTACTCTTCAATGGATTAGAAACTACCTTTCGAAACATTCAATTGAAGTTGTCTTGTCTGTCCCCCAGGGCTCCTTTCTGTCTCCGACACTCTTTTCAATTTTCATCAATGATGTCTTGTCTGCTACTTCTAATCCAATATATTCCTCTGCTGATGACAGTACTCTCTGCTTTTTATATTCAGTTCCGGACTCACGTTCCTTCTCTTCGGCTGTAAAACCGGAACGGCAGCGGATGTTAAGCTCATTACATTCTGATATTAACAGCATAACTAATTGGGGAATTATCAACGAAATTTAATTTACTGTCGTTAAAGCAAAATTTTAATACCCAGCCATTATCCATGAATAGCACTTAAATCGTCGAAACTGAAAAACTTTTTATTCTTGGTATGTGTGTCAGTGACAACTTACGTTGGAATACCACATATTTGATGGTAATGCTGCAAAATGTCCAGGTTACCTCAAGCGATGTAAGAAATATTTCACCTCCTCTTTTCTGACAAAATATACGATATAAGGCATTTCTCCGCTAAAAATTGGAGTACACATCTGGTCAGGTGTGACTAAAACATCTCTGCACCTGCTAGATAGGTTTCAAAACAATGCGGTAAAACTCTTAAGCGATACTAATATTACTCAGTCAATGGACACCCTTGAATACCGACGTAAAGTTTCGTGTCTCGCTTTGAATTATCGCTATTTCCCCCACCAGTGCGTGCGGTTTGCTAAGAGATGGCGTAACTTGTATTATTCCATTGAAACATGCGTTGGAAAGCTACTGTCATTGTACGTCATTTCAGCATATGTCATTCATTTGAAGCGTAAACAACAATTTTTTTTTTTTCACTCAAATATGTCGAACTTTGTGCCTGAAAAAGTGTTTTTGCGGGGAGCTCTTCTTCATTACTTTAATTATTAAAAAACAGCTGCCGTATTTTGGTGGAAGTTTATGGTGAACATGCGCTAGCTGAGCGAACGTGCCAAAAGTGGTTTGCACGATTTAAAAGTGATGATTTCGGCTTGGAAGACGATGAACTTCCTGGGCAGCCAAAAAAGTTTGAAGATGAAGAACTGGAAGCATAACTCTATGAAGATTGTTGCCAAACACAAGAAGAGCTCGCAGAATCGTTGGGTGTCACTCAAGCAGCCATTTCAAAACCTTTAAAAGCAGCTGGATGTATTCAAAAGCACGGAAATTGGGTTCCACATGAACTCAAGCCGAGAGACGTCGAAAGGCGGTTTTGCATGTCCAAAATGCTGCTGGAACGCCACACAAGGAAGCCATTTTTGTATCGGATTGTTACTGGTGATAAAAAATCATATGTGAAACCCGGCCAATCAGCCAAATAAACGGCAAAGCCGAATATCCATGGCGCGAAGGTAATGCTCTGTATTTGGTGGGATCAGTGTGTGCTGTATTATGAGCAGCTAAAACCAGGTGAAACCATCAATGGACAACGCTACCGAGCACAATTAATGCGTTTGAATATGCGACCAAACACGAGGCAATAATTTTCCATCATGATAATGCTCGGCCCCACGTTGCTATTCCGGTTAAGAACTATTTGGAAAACAGTGGATGGGAAGTCTTACTCTATCCGCCTTATAGCCCAGACCTTGCCCCTTCTGACTACCATTTGTTCCGGTCGATGCAGAACGCCCTCACTGTAATACGGTTCACATCAGAGCAGAATATCAAAAATTGGCTTGATTCATTCTTGGCTGCCAAGCCGGCGCAGTTCTTTTGGGATGGAATCCACAAATTACCAGAAAGATGGGAAAAAGTCATAGTTTCGGATGGGCAATACTTTGAATAATACTATTGTACATGTTTTTCTTAAATAATCATTCAAATTTTGAAAAAAAAAAAAACCGCACGAATTAAATTACATACCCAATACATAGAAATCGCCAGTGGCATTCCATTTCTTCAAACATTTAACCTGACACTCGTCTCACTTTAAATGCTCATTAGTACACCCTGATTCGTTCCTAAGCCGTACAACTCGCTTATGGAATGCCTTCTTAGCTTTTTATTTCCTAGTCATTATAGCCTACAAACATTTAAAACCAAAGTTCCTTGGTACCTCTCTTTCCATCCTCCCTGGTTTTCCTTAACCCGCGCTGTCTGAAAACATTTTAAAGGTACTTTAATCTCTTAAGCCGAGATATAAATATTGGAGTGCCTCAAGGATTAGTTCTTGATCCTATTGTACTCCTTATATTTATATCAGCTCAATAGTTACTTTAAGTTTAAAAGGAAAAGAAATTGGCTTTGCTGACGATATAGCCTGTGCAATGTGCATATTCTAGTTCATCTGTCTTGGACCTCCTTGCTGATCTAAATCACGATTAACAGTTGTTTAGGCATTGGTTCGGATATCTAAAACTTGTTATAAGTGAAAAAAAAAAAACTGTTTTTCAACTTACCCATTTTCATTCGGAATCGTCCTCTACTTATTCAGCATAGCAATGACTGTACAGATCTATCTTTAAGCAATATAACTTGTTTATGTAGTGGATGTAGGTTGTTCTTCTAAGTGTTTCTGTATCGAAAATGTAACTGATTTTAAGTACCTTGACTTAACTATTGATAAAAAAATGAACTGGAAGACACACAATTTAGTTCTTAAAAAACATTTGCTTTCAACTACATATATAAAGTTGCACTTAAGAAATCTTTGCTGTCGAAAACGTCTTGAAACTTTTTATTACGTCTAGATTCAGTCTAAGTATGGTATATTGTGTTGGGGCGGTACATTTAAAAATAATTTACAGCCCTTATTAGTTACTCCAAAGCATGTTTTAAGAATAATTGGAAAAAAAACACGAATTGAACACAGCTTCTCATTATTTTCCAGCTCAGGTAAATTTTTTATTCAATTTAATTACAGCTTCTTAGAAACATGGTGATCTGCAGTAGCCGTTTTAGCTTGTTTGATACATGTCGATCTGAAATTATGGAGAAACATGTTAGCGATGACTCTCGCTTTAATTATATTACTCTGTAAATGATGAGACATTCAAACAGGTTCAGCTTTGGCATCGCTCAATTTTTTCAACTGCCTGAGCAGTCCAAACCGAGTCAATATGAAGGCGCAGTTAATTTTAAGAATTAGGATTGTGTCCACAGGTATCCGCGCACGATCTGAAAACCGCTCACTGAAATGGGCCAGTAGCACAACAATCAATTTCGTAGCGTAGTGCTTGCCCTACCCCGAGTAGTGATCCTCGCTTACTGCGTGAGTAAATTCTCACGCATGCAGACTAAAACTGCAGATACGCGTTCGGCAAGTAGCATATATGTAGTAATACAATACTAATACCAATCCACGCCATCGAAAAGCTTCCCTACATGGAAGAGATCAAAAGAATGGGACGAATAAACTAATAGCCTTGTTAGCAATCCTGACAAATGCTTAAAATATAACGATTTTCGAATCTGCACTTGGAATGTTAGAATACTGAACAGACTCGAGACAGAGATCCTTCCAAGAAATGCGAAGGGATGGACTGGATAAAAAGGAGATGAAAAATTGCGATTTCAACTATTGAAAATGTTACAAACAGAGTTCGTTTGGCTATGGATCCGATGTCAGAGGTAAACATAGAATATAAGAGCGAACCCCTGTCGACGGTTCGCATAAAGGCTAAATTCGCCAACATAAGCCCCATAAGCACCCACGTCCCGACTGTGACGACCTTACCAAAGAGTGCTTCTACAAGCTCTTCGACAAATCGTATGAGCATTGTCCTAAATACATAAAAACAATCTTTGACGATTTCAATGCCAAGTCAAGCAAGCAAGACATCTTTGTGATATGGTAGTAAAGCCGTCGTGGAAGCTCGACCGGTCACGGATGAAGGCTTATTGATTTACCAGCGCGAAATGTAACCATAACCAGCACAAGGTTTCTACATTCTGATATCCATGTGTGATAGTGACCTGTATTTAACCTGATCATCACACCGTCAACTTTGATCACGTTGCGATCGACACAAGACACTCCTCCAGTGTTTTGGATGTACAATTATTTTTCTGTAGCCAACACATGGATGCGAATATCCGTAACAGCCCAAGGTCAGAGAAATATTGTGAGCAAATTCAACGTCGAATGGTTACAATCGTTACAGAACGCCAAGGCCGATACCACCATCATGCACAGAAAAGCAGTAGTATCACTGCCGACGACAGTCAATTTATGAAAAAAACGCAGATATACAGACCGGCTCTGCAGGAAAGAACTAGAGGGGCTCGCAAGCTCTACGAGTAAATGGGAAGAATATAAGCTGTTGAAAAGAAAAAACCAAGAGCACGAGAAGCTCACGGTCGAGGCTTTGTAGAAGTTCTCTCAGAAGACTGAAGTTCGGAAGATTTACCAAAAAATAAATCAGACATACCAAAGCTGTAAGGCCCGAATAGAATCTGAAAGAATGGAAAAGGAAACCTCATAGTAGAACCCTGGTCAGTCCTGAGAATCTAAAAAGATTATTTTTGCAAAATGTGAACCGTGATGACGAACAACATCCATCAGGCAGAATAAACTATTCACCTGAAGGAAGACAAAGCATTTCCGCCAATAAGACTAGGATGAAGTCAAGACACCAATTTCCAAGCTCAAGCCTAACAAAGTTACTGAACCCGATTGTTTGGATATTTCGAAGTCAGTACCCTCCATCTCTGTTTTGGCACCCCAACAAGTCCTGGTAAATCTTATTGGATTTAGCTCCAAACACACAGAAAAAATTCATGTAAAGTATCTACCACAATGACTGTAGATCCCATCATTGATTTAATTACGGGATTCTATCCATTGCATGTTCTCATTCTGTAACTCAGTAGTTCTCAGTCAATCGTCATTACGATGCGTCTCAAAGTCAATTAATTGAAAACCGTTGCCAGTATTCGTATCGTGGAAGCTCTGATACTGACTAATCGGTATGTGATCAATTATGTTTCTAAAGTTCAAGAACACTTTTCGTTAGATTCGTCTATGTAGAATTCATCTTTATAGAATATCGTTACGATGTGTGTCACTTGTCACACGGCCGCAACCGGTTTTGAGCACCAAAAGTACTCGTAAATATTACAGTGCCGTCGCCTTTTGTTTTATATTACCTTGATCGCAATCTTACGTACGAATGCATTTAGGCCTTTTACTGAGCAGAGCAAATTGCAATTGTTAAGCAGGACAGTTCTGTTAAACGCGTAGTAGGATAGTTACTCCCACTTTATTCAGCATATCCCTATCATGAACCGCATTACGTAGTAGCTATTTACACGTACTCGTATGCAATGGCCTTCCAACTTTTCCAGTGACAACAGAAACCAGTTCTCTTAACTATATCTTTGTGTTAGGGCACAACATTCTCCGGTTCTTCTTAGAAATAGGTTCATTGTTGTGTATCTTATCCGAAGATTTGTACTTTTCCTTGAATTACTTTGATAATATAGGGTCATCTGTTGAATAGAATGTCTTCCAATTAATCATACCCCACGTACTCGTATACGTGGTATGCAACTCTCAGAACTTTCGTCAGAAACTTCATTGCACTAATGGATCATGTTTAGTCACAACCCTGTCGGTTTTTCAAATTCCAGACTCTGGACTTTTCATTCGTCGCGCGTTAATCTAATCATCAACCACAAAGCAATCAATTTATTTCCATACACGATCCGATGAATAACTTTCCATTTAAAAATCATTTTTCGGCCAGAACACAATTAGTACATTGTTGTTTCCCGTATTTCACAGAACGACGAAAAGCAATCTTGGACATAGTATGATATGGATACGTGTACAATGTACATGTACGCAGTTGGGATAAGTTGTTTAGGTTGTTTTAATGAAACTTGTGATATTTTGCCCAAGTGCTTTTAGTTGCTCAACAACTCGTACTTCATTGTTATTGGTCCACGGATATGGTGACGAACCATTTTGACTTTTGGACTTTGGCCACAAGAATGCTTTTATGGCTTTTCGATTTCGATCTTTGTTTGGCAAGTATAGGGTTTTCTAATAACGACTTGACAACTTTTTTTTTTAAATAAAAGGCAAACCATTTGAGATATTTCAAAAACTTTATTATTGGCTTGAAGTAAAATCAAAACATTTATGAATAAAACTCGACTTCGTTCATATGGCCACCGCGGGCACGTTTGCAGCGGTGGTTTCGTTGGACCCAATTTTCAACGACTCGGCCACACATTTCGGGCGCTATTTTGCGTTCAATGTTGGCTCTGAGCTCTTCCAACGTCGTCTGTGTGTTGGCATAAACCAATAACTTAACGTAGCCCCACAGAAAATAGTCAAGGCGGCCAATCGACTGGTCCATATCTTAAGATAACACGCTCACCATACTTACTCTTCAATAAATCGATTGTAGCGTGTGCTGTGTGGCTTGTGGCACCATCCTGTTGAACTCACATGTCGTCCAAGTCCATATCTTCCAATTCGGGCGAAAAATAATCGGTGATCATGGCGCGATAACTCTGACCATTCACAGTAACGTGACGATCGTTATCGTCGACGAAAAAATATGGTCCAATAACGCCGCCGGCATGCAAACCGCACCAAACAGTTATTTTTTGTGAATGAAGTTATGATTCATGAAGCACATGTGGGTTTTCATTCGACCAATAACGCATATTTTGCTTATTGACGAACCCATTGAGCCAAAAATGAGCTTCGTCACTGAAGCGTCATCTTGGCGCATCTTCTCTAGAGCCCAATCGGAGAACGTACGTCGCTTCAAATTGTCCATCGGCTTCAATTCTTGAGTCAGCTTGATCTTGGATGGGTGTAAACCAAGATCCTTACGCAAAATACGCCATAATGTGGTCTGAGCGATGCCCAATTCTTGACAAAACCACGAAATTGACTGATTTGGATCGTTTGCTACGGACGTCTGAACGGCAGCGATATTTTCGACACTTCGACCAACCCGTTGTCTCATTGACACGGCAACATCACACAACGAATATGGAGACTCAAATTTTTGCACTAAACTTGTTATTGCCTGTCTACTAGGGCGAGAATTACGACCGAAAATTGGAGTTAGCGCTCTTATAAATGCAGTCACCGACTCCGAATCTGTAGAAAATTTTTTATAATTTGCAGACGTTGCTCTTTGGTGTACTTTATCATTATGAAAGTGTTGAGTTTACTGAATAAAGTGAAAGATTGGTGAAAGAGTGCGTTCACAAATTAAATTCAAAGTTGTCAAGTCCCTATTGGAAAACCCTTTATATGGTGGGGCAGCGCGGTAGGATAAAACCAACAAAATAATGAAGCATTCAAAACTTGCGCGTTTGTGGATTACAGGGGCTATGAGGAAGGAATGGAACTCAAGTCCTTAATGGCTGAATGATAATTTACAAAAGTAGTAGTAGTTCGAAAACATCTCAAAGAGTAGAAGCAGAAGTGGTAGGAACTCTAACCTACCTCTCATCTGTGCTAAGTAAGGATGCTACTATTTTTCAGATGGAGCTAGCTGTCTTATTGGAAGCTGTATGCATTCATGAAAAAGTAAAAATAACTATACCCTTGGATAGTCTATCGGCAATCAAAGCAATAAATAGTTATGTACACGTCAAAGACCCTCCTAGAGTATCACAAAGTGACCAAAGTCCCACTAGTACCAGAGCAAAAGCGGACCACCAGGAAAAAAAAGTCATCCATGTTTGTATAGCCCACGCATCGGATCCTGCCTAAGCTTTGACTTTAGTCATACCGACTGAAAACAGGAAATCAAATAGGGGAATGATCTTCAATGAAATTCAAAACATCAAAAAACATCTCCAGACAGCTCGATCTTTAGCTAGCTTCCTCCAGTTACGCACGCTTAGTTCATTGATTTCATCATCACCTTAGTCCCATACTTCCTCTATTGCACAGCCCCGAGGGGGCGGATTCGAAGAACTTTCGGACCGGAGAATTGGTGTCCATCCGCTCTATATGACCCAGCCATCTCAGTCGTTGGAACTTCATTCTTCTGCCTAAGTCGATGCCGCTGTACAGCCTATACAGTTCGTCGTTGTATTTCTTCCTACAATCACCGGCTATGCAGACGGGACCAAAAATTACAAAATTCTAAGAATCTTACTCTTAAAGCAGCCAAAAGCACCCTTATCCATTTTTGACAAACTCCATGCCTCTGCGCCATAAAGCAGGACTGAGATTATAAAGATCTTATACTGCTCGAGGGAGGACTTTGCTAGTCAGTTGCCTTCTTAGCCCAAAGAAGTAGTGATTGGCAAAAGTTTTTCTTCGTTTGATCTCATCACTGGTGTCGTTGTACTCATAGTTATATCTGTCGAGGGTGACACTATGTCCAAATCGTCGGTGCTGGATGTCCTTTCTGGTTAACAGCATATACTTGGCCGTGCCTTCATTGACTGTTAAATACATCTTCGCCCTTTTCGTCTTAATACACGCGAAAGTGCCACTGACATCATGCTGCTTTCTTTTGTATCTTGACGTTAATGTCATGGGCGTATGCGAGTAATGGGACAAACTTTTGGAAAATTGTGCTTGTAGTGTTTGCGCGTGAGTTTTACACTATTCTTTCAATTATGTTAAAGAAATCGTATGACGGTGCATCACCTTGTCTAAATCCTTTTTTGACATCATATATCTCGGTAAGTTCGTTACCGACCTTGATGGAACATCGTGTATTTCCCATCGTCATGCTAAAACTAGACATTGCAGTGTATAGCTTGTCTCTAAAAATGCTGTCATATACGCCCTTAATTGATGAATGGGTAGTGGGCTCCCATTTGGAGATCATGGGTCTTTTCCAAGAAATACTGTAGTGTGCATATTTGGTTGATGGTGGACTTTCCTGGCCTAACCCCACACTGAAGAACGGTTTCAGGCGTTCACACTATATGGCAGATAGGATCTTGTAGACGATGTTAAGAAGACTGATGTCTCTGTAGTTGATGCAGTTCAGAGGGTCGACTTTCTTGGGAATCAGACAAGCAATGGTAAAGTTCTATAAATCGAGGATACTTTTTTTCGACAATATTTAACAGATGAGTTGGCTTATGCCTTACCAAGTCAGCGCCTCCCGCTTTGAAGAGATCGGTAGTCAGCTAAGGTATGGCAATCTTCACGTCATCCGGATCAGGAAGACGAAATTGTTGGTCTACATCGCCCAGGTTGGAAAGTTTACTCAGCCTGACAATGCTTACCATCACCGTTGTACAGTCCTCCTTGTTCGTCTCTACAGTCTTCGGTTCAGGGTTTGTGTCGCTGGTACGTTCTTGGTAAAAC
Source organism: Volucella inanis (assembly GCA_907269105.1). Classification (NCBI taxonomy): domain Eukaryota; kingdom Metazoa; phylum Arthropoda; class Insecta; order Diptera; family Syrphidae; genus Volucella; species Volucella inanis. The sequence continues at coordinate 22,557,017 of OU026157.1, forward strand.
TTCTGAACATCATTCCTGGAGTAGCATCTCTTAATTTCCTCAACTACATCCTTCTCCTGCTCCTTCTTTTTCCTACTGAGAAGCCGGTGTCCGTCTCTCGCCTTCTCTCATGTCGCAGCACCGCTTTGGAGGCTTTTTGTTTAGCTGCATGTATTTGCCGATATTCTTCATCAAACCAGGAATTTCTTAGTGGTGACTCGAACTTCGCTTGATGTGGATTGTCATAAGACGTTGACTCATGTGTCGGAAGCTCAAAAGTTCTTAACTAAGTCTGCCGCATATTGGGAATCTGGCGAATATAGATCATCCTATCGCACTTCCTGAATAGCGGTGATATGTGCGTGCTAACAGACAAGGGCCTCTATTATTATTCAGCTGCTTCAACTGCTTCAGCTGTTCAACTTCCACGTGCAATTCCGAAGGCCATTGTGCTTTAAACGCTTGTTAGCTGTTCGTCACCAGTATATCAATTTTTATTCGAAGCCATAAGTTGGAACGTCACATATTTTAATCCCTTCCGTATAGGGTTGTGAAGCCTATGACGGGGTAGGCCAATATAATGCTACTGACCGGGCATGCTCTTTACCATTTCAGCCCTACTCATGCAGTTACCGGAGACCACAACTTGCAGGTAAAGCAAGCTCTTCAATAGGAACTTGATTATTGCGCTTCTGAACTAATCCAAGTTATATTACACTCAGCAGTTTGCCGATCAATCACCACGCAGGTCTCCGCAGTGTATATCTAGCTGAAGTGGAACGTCTCTTGTGATTTACATTAACACCTGTCTGAAAGACTTAATGTTATGGAATGCACGTACATCCATGAGATCAAAGATATCTCTTGCCATCGCTTATCTACATTTATAGTATAATACCAAAGCAGAACTTCTGTTTGAGGCACAAGTTCCACCCTTAGTATGGGTCACAGCACCCAATTCTTAGTTGCTATTCTACAATGGATCTAGCACCTTTCCGCGATTTGGGTTTAAACCACAGCCACCATGATACTCCCACAAGCGTGCCTACGACCTCCTCAAGACCGGATCGAGATCGACTACCGGTTGTCCTGCCGCCAACAATATCTATGACCGGCCCCTTGTAACTAATCAAATCGTAGCAACCTTCGATGGCGCCATATAAAAACTGTTACTATAATACCAGTACTGTGCTCTGCCGCCGCTTTTTATTAGACAACGTCATTGATGGGCGAAGCCTTGGTAATTGGGCGGGGGCCTGGCTGAAGTGGAACGTGATATCGACCAAAGATATAATTACAGTGACAGCCAGGCACCTATTATGACCCTGAAATTAGTCAGTTTTAAATCAAGAACCGCCTTCTATAACCCTTTGCTGCGTGCCAGGCCACTATGATGTTCAAAGAAACTGTAGACGTAGAATGTAAATTCCACAAAAATAAGATCTTTGCACATGGCTCTGCCTACTTGTAAAAATATAGTTCTACAGTATATGATCGATAGGGCGAACCGTATGTGAGCAAACGATGCAGCGTCTCATGTCACCAGACCGATCTGGCCTAAGTTATATCACAAACGCTCCCGTATAACTACCACCGAATTCCTAGTCATCCGCGCACGACTATACATACCTTGAATTTTATGTCGACCATACCTATTTAAACAGTGGAAATTGCTTCAAGATCTGGTTTGTAGTTTTCGTGTGCTACCCGAACAAACAAACACACAAATTCTAAAAGAAAGTGCCTCTAATAGATTTATAATTACGAGTAACGGCATAGATGAATAAATACATAACGAGCTAACATTCCCAAGACATCTGTTTGAAAAAAAAGAAGCTTTTCAGCCCAAAAATAGCTACTAAACAAAACCAGTCCACAGCGGTGCCTCTCAAGATATTGATGATGTCATGGAATGAATCAATTTTCAAGGTGACAACGCCTCCAAATATGTTAACCTTATTTATCGGGCGATGTTTATACAAAGTATTTAGATAGAAACAATAAAATACGAAGTACCGTAGTTTGTTTTGATGCTTAACAAACTTTTTATCTGCGATCAGTACTCGTATCTGCGCCTAAAAACATCTCCTATTCGATTTTGCCATCAACGAAAAATTGTGAGACTCAGAAATTCTGAACAAAGTCTAAGCGGCGTCATCGACACGATGTGATTACGTCTTTAATAAAATAATTTATTTCAAAACTACTATTTGCACGATTCGACCCAACTGATTGAGATCATGACCGCTGATCAGTCACTTGCCCATAGTCGTTCGAAACAGATCGGTCCGTGCGTCTCAAAATGTTATCAAAGTTGAATTTAGTGATTGCCGTAGTATTAGCTTGTAGTTGTTTTTGTTTTGCGCTATCTAAACGACTCAGAGGGTAGGTATGCCATTTAACAAATGTTAAATGCTTAGCCGGTTTTTCAATTTATTAGAATATGGTATTTACGATTTTGTTTATATGTATTTCTTTTTAATTTCTTCAAACTCGATCGGTTTTATTTATTTATTTTGTTTTCTCTGTCATTGTTTTGTTTTTGTTTTTGTTTTTGTTTTTCTACAAAGCCACTATACAATTGTTGCACCAGGAACCGTGCGATCAAATTCTTTGTACCAGCTTTCGATTTCGCTCAATGATTATCATGAGACCTGTGAGTTCCAAGTTAAGATCAAGCCGTCTTTCAGTGTATTCCCAGATTATACGAAGACTGTTCAAATTGAACCAAAGACCACCAAGCTGGTGACATTGCACATTCCAAATTTGAAATATGACGAAGGATATCTAGAGGTGGCCGGTACTCGTGGTATTCTAAGTTTAGATCGGCACACGGTCAATATTGAAGATCGTAATTATACGTTGTATATACAAAGTGATAAGGCAAAGTATAAACCAGGTGAGCTAGTCCAATTTCGAGTGATTTGCATAGACCGACTAACACTGCCGGTCAATGAAAACATCGATATACAGATCTACGTGAGTGTTTTTTTTTTTTTTTTGTTTGTTTTCTTTTTATCTGTTTGAATACATACCTACCTATACATCCTACAATATAATATGTAATCCTTGTTCTATTGATATCGAATTGTTATTTCGTAATTCTATCATTAGGATGCCAATCGGAATATGATTAAGAGTCTATCTAACATCGAGCTACTGCAAGGTGTGTTTAAAGGTGATTTACAACTTTCTGAATACCCTGTGTTGGGAGAGTGGCGAATCGATGTTAAAATCGGTGGCATCCTCATGCAGCATAAGCCATTTGAAGTCGCCAAATATGTTCTGCCAAGTTTCTTGGTGAAAATCGATTGCAAACAGAATGTTCCATTGAGTGATGGGGAAATAGAAATCAATGTCAAAACAAAGTTAGTTTTAATTGAACTAAATTTTCATACTCCGTTCTAATTGTATCTTAATGATTTCATTCGCAGTTACATTTATGATAGACCAGTCAGAGGGAATCTTGGGATATTCCTGAGTAACGACGGGTATCTCGATCTCTTACAAATATTGGATATAGATAGTGAAGCCTCAATTAAATTAAACTTTACAACTGATCTTGGAATACTTACGGATCCTGGTGCACGTCATACAACCTTCGATGGATCCAGTTTCGTACGAAATATTGTGGCTAAAGTTTATGACAACTCCACCAAGCAGATCTCAGAGGCAAATGTTCAAATACATATACATAAACAAACGTTCAAAATTACAGTGATCAAGGGAGATAGATATTTCAATCCGAAGTACCCTCTTAACATTACGGTGCGAACAACTTTCATTTCCGAAAATTTATTTAATATTTAAAAAAAAAAAAAAAAATGTCTCTCTCCTAAAGGTTCTGGCTACTGATCTTGATGGCAATCCAATTCGTGATACAAAAAATCCAGTCACAGTAACATTGCTTGCCCGTAGATTAACAGATAATGACATGACTGACCAACCTAATAAAGAGTTGTTTTCCGAGATACCTGTTGCTAAAGTCGAGAAACGTTATTTAAATGATCTTGGAACTGCTACAGTTTCTTGGAATTTGGCAAATGAGGAATTCAATACGTATGATGTGGCTGCAGAATATCAGGGAGTAAAATCAAGATACGAAAGACTAGAGAGAGGTATCGAAAATGCATTCGTGTTAAACGTTCTGACTAAGACGTAAGATCAGTTTTTTTTTTTTTTTATCTTTTAAAAAAGTTAAAAAAACTTATCGTAATTTTGTTTATTTCTTATTTTAAGACCGGAAGTTGGAAAAGAACTTGTGATTGAATTGAAGAGTATCGATGCGATTGATTATTTTGTATATGAAATTGTTTCACGAGGTGATATCATACATGCGGAGCGAGTAAATGTAGGTTTCTCTTAATGATTCTATTAAAATTGAAATTTTTAATTTTTTTTTTTTAAGGTTCCAGGCGATGCAAAGACATATCTTCTCAAATTCGAAGCAACTTATGCAATGGTTCCGAAAATAACACTCTTCGTTCATCGTGTTAAGCAAGACATTTTCGACTCTAGATTGAAGGAAATCTCGATAAAACGTGCCTTTCAAAATTCCGTAAGATAATACATTTTTTTATTTGTCAAAGTTGATTCCTTTTTCTATCTTGCTGAATGTAATGCAATGCCTCCGGATGATTTTTCAAAATATCTGCCCTTTAAAACTTGTTGTTTTTGCGGGTGTAACACTTCTAATTTTAAGTTTGTTCCCCCTCTTGTCTGCTACGCATCTGCCCAGCTTGTGGAATCAACTAAGTTTGCGGACTTTAAAACTATTCTAAAGGGTGCTTTATCTTGGGTCATCTTACCAGTAAGGCTGAGAGCATGTAAATACTTTTGCATTTATCTGATCCAATTACTTGTCCTTTAGCTCTTTCTACAAACCTCGGATTTCGCGACGACCTTGATTGGCTATAGAAATATTAGTTGATTTACTCACTCTGAAAATCGTAGACCATCCGTTTCTTAATGCGGAGACATCCTGCTGATATTTGTAACACATTCATTTCCATCACTATCTTTTTGAAAACTTACAGAATTTTTTTTTTAAATGTAACGACAGGCCATCATGAATGGAACACCACTTCAGGTGGTTACTCGGCTGTTTTTGAGGAAAGACATCCTGTCGGTTGAGTTTTGGGCCACTATTTCAAGCATTTTAGGTTTAATCGCCTGCATATTAGCTTTCATGGCTGTCAACATACAAAAAAGGTCTTCTCGGTATCCCACAAGAAATCACAATTTTGGTGGTCAACTCACTGGTGCATTTTATGATATAAAGTTGTCGTTGAAGGGTTTCATACACAGTATCGTAGCGTTTTAGATCCAGAACTATTGCAAAAAATTTTATGTAGTGAATGGACGAATGGCAAACTATTGTGATCGACGCCGAATCAATAATTCCGGATATTCCGCGACACTTTCACTCACAGCGCTGTAAGGTTATCATGTTGACGTGTTTTTGACTTTGCTTCATAAAGAGGGTATATGGTACGAAATTTATTCACAACACGACGAATAGCGAGCTCGAACATATGTTATACATACATCGTGATGTGTGTGTTAAAACTAGACGTATTTCTATCCAGAAAAAACTTAAGTTTGAGCCACATTTTTCTCTAGCAAAGAACTAGTGGTGAATTTTCGCACTATTTTAGCCACCCCACACTATGGCGATAGTCACTTTCAACGCTTTTTAAAGCTCTCCAGCCAATAGGATCTCTCATCAGACGCCTACAGTGCTGGACTCCAAGTTGATTAAGTTCCCTTCTTTTGGGTTTATACTTAGATGCGATCGTCCACTATTGCATTATTCCCCTGGGTTAAAATCGAAGACTCTGTGAGTCAGGGCTGTAGTGTCCATTCGCTAAATATGGTCAGATTATCTCAGAATTTGGAGCTGTTGACGCCTGTTTAGATCAATCTAACCCTACAGCTCGTACAGGTTATGGTTGAATCTCCTCCTCCAATTCCCAATACCAAACGGGACCGAAAACCACACGCGATATATTTTTCTTGAAACGTCCAAGTGCTCATTCATCTGTTTTGGTTAAGATAGAAGTTTCTGCTTTGGATGATAAGCGTCATGTATAAATGCAGTTTGGTAGATCGGCTACTTAATTGCCTCCTAAGCCCAATGATAGATGCCTGGATAGATGCCATGTATTTTGAAACGACCAAAATCAACGAAATCAAAATAAACATTTTCGAAATCAGCGTCATGTAACTGTGCTTCCATTGCTTTTTTCATGAAATTCAGCTTACCGACTGAAGTCGAAACTCGGCTCGCTGTGCCACATCAATGTTATCCGCATACACAAGTAATTATGATGGTGCGCCTTTTGATTTTAGGAATACCTCATGACAGCGCTGCGCATTATCTAAAGCCTTGGTTGACATTGAACTTAACTTAACGGGCCCACGAACCGTGTAGAATCTCTGCCTGAGACACAGCAACCTTCCACTCTCTTCGAGCTGCTTCTTGTTGTCTAGAATGAGCACTTTGGCATCCGCGATAGCTTAGTCCTTCAAACGGTAGCTCGGTCTTCTAGGTACTGGGATTCGAAGACTCTCTTCACTGGAGCATTAGTGTCCATTCCCTTGATGTGGTCGAGCCAGTGTAGTCGACGTATTCGACGGCTCCATAAAGTAGAACTGGCAGAATCAATGTTTTGTAGAGCATCCATTTTTTCTTCCGAGTTAGGAGTTTCGAACCCATGTTTTTAGTCAAACCGAAGTAGCAGCGGTTTCCTAGAGCGTCTATGACGGTGTGCTGGGAGCAGCTCGAGAAATTTGTCGAAGATAGTACCTTCCATTTTAACACCTGCCCTGCGCACTCTCTTTAAGTTGGTCTTTTTCAGGATTTGCCTTAGTTTGAAAAGCTCCGCTGGTAGATTGTCGCATAAAGCGGCTTTGTTGTTCTTCAGCTTTTTGATAGGTAAGCCAACTTCTGAGAGGGGGAATGGTGGTTTTTTAACTGACTGAATGTGGGTTCTCTTCTTGTTCTATCACTCTCTCTACCTGATGCCCTTGAAGAGCATTTCAAGCAGCTGCCATTCGCTTAGCTTTCCTGAAAAACATCCGGATGTTGTCTATCGTTAGACATTTCGATAACCTTGAGTTCGGAGACTGCGTATGCCCTTTTCTTTTTAAGCAAAATCTCCTTCTCCTCGCTTCTTCTGGCTCGATACTATTCCCCGCTGCCCTTATTTTGCACTACAGCGTTTGTAGGTGCGCATTTTCTGTCATCTTTCTCTGAAGTATGCGGTCATCATCATACCAAGGGCTCCTTTTCGGTGGTCTCGGCTTTTTGATGATGTCGCTATACTGGTTCCAGAGATTACTGGCGTTTGTAGATAGTGAATACACAGCAGAATCTCTCGCTCAGACGCTCTCTGTAAGGACTGGCTGCTCTAATCGTGCTAAGGCTTCCAATGTTTTATTCTGAACCGTACATACCTACGAGGGCTGTTTCATGAGTTCCCGGATTGGAAGATAGGTGGTGCTCCTGAGCCAAAACGACTGGACTATCATTTATTATAGCCTCTTTTAACCCGCCTGTCAAAATTTTGTGACAATCCGACGCTTAGTTTTGTTTTGACCCCCATTTCAAAACAGGTGGCTCAAAAATGGTTACCACAGAGGAAACCGTTGACAAAGTCCATGATCTGGTATTGACTTACCGCCGAGTAAAAAGTTCGCGAGTTGGCTGAGGTAGCAGGCATCTCAACTGAATGCTTTATCCATATCCAGCACGTGATTATGGCCATGAGTATAAATTCTGTTAAGTATAAGCAAAAGCTACCTTCTCTAGACTTCTCTACCAAGTTCATTCGCGATAAGATTTCGTTGAGCTTTATGAGGTCAACACAAGTCAGTACATTCAATAAACTTAAATATACTGTACAAATAAACAATATTATGAAAGTTGTTGAGGTTTTTAAGCGTACATTGACTGTGGCTGCCATCATTTTGCTCGGTTATCGGCCTTTTTCATCTCAAACTTCAACCGGTCAAATTTTGAATTCCTAAAGGTTTATTGACGCATTTGAATCTTTAAGGTTAGTACGTATGAACATTTAAATTTTATTTTTAAAATGAATTACCACCAGTTTTTTCGAAGTATTTCATTATATGATTCATGATAGGTTATTAATGCGAACAATTTTTTCGTCATATGCCGAAGATGTGCGTCAATTGAATTTGGTTAATCATTTGCTCAGTTTTATTTCTGCGTCACTTACACCTCTTTACCTCTACGACATTTGTTCATCTGTGAATCATCTCTGTGACAAGGCAGAGCTTCTGTAATACCATTCTGAGGTATTATGATACAAATATATCTTTTGTCCATTTTCGCAAGTACGAGCAAAATCGGCTCAACAAACCGATTTGAAAATGGCAGCATTTTGATGCGAACCTAGACAATGGAAAGCAGCAACAATGTAAACATAGTTTCTTGTAAATATTGCAAGCATCTTTGTCGCAGTTCAGGTGATATTTTACACTTTAACTAGCTGACTCCATATGCAAGCATTTAGTTTTGTTTCATTTTCCAACCCTAAGGTGTGTTAGGTTTCTCCATGCTCACTGAATTATTTTCCTGTTCTACTTCGATATTTTTTTTTATTTTTTGCCTAAGGGATGGTGGAAAAAATAATGATTAGAAGCAGTCCCGCTCTGTTTCAAGTACTGTGCAACTGTCACCGATTTCACATTACTTCAGAGAAGTGTCATTTTCTTTCGCCTTTGGAAGGCCGGCTTTTTCGTATATGTCTTCTTGTAACAGTTTATTCTATATTGCCGGTGAGTCTTTGATCAGTCTGTAAAAGATATATTTGCGTCTTGATCTCTCTTCTTTATCCTGAGTGCGAATTCTACGAAAGAACAAATTTAGCTCCAAGTCTGATAGCTCTTCATTATCTTTTAACCATGTTTGCTGGGTTGAATACGCCAATGCGGCTTTCATTAAGCCACTTCAGTGATTCCTTGCAAAAACAGAACGTAATCCTTATTCTTGAGCAAATTTTGGTTTTATTGCATCGATCTTATACATACCTGCTCTGCAGTTTTGCAAGAAACTTTGTCTCCCAAATCGCTGTCAAATTCTTGAGCCATTAATTCGTAACGTTTCTTCCGAAATTCTTTTCTTATCTTCTCACGTTCATTTTGAAAATGCATTTGCAGCGAACTATATAAATGAACAACAATTTTCCGGCCCACAGAGTCTCCGAATATAACCCGAAGCGATAATGCCATAGAAGATCTCACCTTAGTTAGCTCTTAGAGAGTAACCAAATTTTGTTACGTGGTTCACCCCGAACTGTAGCGCTACTCGAGCAAGTAAGCGTGTGGGTTATCGGCGCTCTATCTTAAACTGTTTCATTAAGCCCAGCACATCGTATATATTCGAAGATCTTACAACCCACGGTTTGGTAAAATTTTGAACATTACTCGTATTCCTGGAATAGCATATTTCGTCGATCGTGCGCTTCTTATTCTCTCAATGGTAAGATATCCAGTCTCGAACTCAATGTCAATAATTTATACCAGTGTTGCCAAATCTACAATAATATACAATAACACATGTATTTACTTCATTTTCTAACTTAAACTCTTCTATTCTCAGATAAAAATTATTACCGATTCAGAAGTTAAGCCAGGCGAATCCGTTTCCTTCAACATAACAACAGATGCAGGCTCCTACGTTGGCCTTATTGGAATTGATCAGAAGCTTTTACTAGATGGGAGTACCAGCGATGATTTGACAGAGGATAATGTTTATACAAAGCTACGTAACTTTGATTCACTCAACATGAATACACTGCGGGATCCAGCCTTTGCAGCGGGACTATTAACTTTCTCCAATTCTCGTAACAGAGCTGGAGTTGGTAATGATATTGTACATGCAGATCTTATCCGTTCCGTATTAATGAAATTTAATTTGATAGAAATCGGCAAGGTATACGAAATCGTTGTTGGTGGCATCTCTAATAGATTTCCAGAAGTTGGTCCTCCAATAGCTGAAACACCGAAAATCGATCTACCACGTTTGCGAACGCTATTCTCGGAAACTTGGCTATTCAAGGATTTTGAAAGGTTTTCAAACATTCTTTTAATCAATAGTTTGAAATTTTATTGAAATTATATTTGTAGAACCTCACTGAATGGTTTGAGCTTTAATGAACCCGTTCCGGATTCAATAACTTCTTGGGTAATCACTGGCTTTTCACTAAATTCCGATACCGGACTGTCTCTCGTTAAGGATGCAACCAAAGTTCGGGTTTTTCAGCGATTTTTCATTGAAATGGATCTACCAAGCAATGTCAAGGAAGGTAAATCAAATTTAACTGTTAGATGTGTGGTAGTACTAATCGATTAGCTTTTTAGGGGAGATAATTGAAATTTTAGTTTATGTGTCCAACTACCTGGAAAAGGATATCCTAACTGATGTATCGATTAGTAGCGAATCGAAAGGCTTTGAATTTTTAGATATTATTAGTTCAACGATTGCCTATGAAAACCAAACAATTACACAGCGTATACCTACACAAGAGAAAGTAAGACTTGCGTTTCTTATAAGAGCACCCAAATCTGGTCATTATGATGTGACCGTGAAAGCCTTATCGCCCGAAGCTAGTGATGCAGTTCAAAAAAAGATGACTGTCAGATCTGACGGAGTAACCCATTCAATTTCGAAAACTTATTTGGTACACTTTCTTCAAGAGACCCGCCAAGATGATGAGATTCCCGTAGAAATTCCTAAAAACGCAGTTCTAGGTTCATCGAGTGTTCAGCTCACGGTAGTTGGTGATATTTTTGGACCTTTAAGGAGATACCTGAATAAATTAGTACATGTGCCATCGGGAAGTGGCAAAGACAACATGCAAGTCATCGTCTCAAATTTGTTGGCCTTGAAATATTTAAAAGTAGGTAGTTCTACTCATATCGGTTGTTATTAATTAAAAATATATTTAATCTAGACCTTAGATCAACCCAGTCCCAAGTTGGAAGATAAGGCGAAAGTTTTCTTAAGACTTGGCTACCAAACACAGCTGAAATTCAAGAAACTAGATGGATCCTTCAGTCTGTTCAATGGGCCAGAACGAACTGGCGATATATGGCTGACAGCTTATGTTATTTGGGGATTCCGACAGGCTAGACACTTCATACAGTTGGATGCTGAAGTCATCAAAAGAGGTTTGAACTATCTGTGGTCTAAGCAAGAAGAAAATGGTAGGTTTAATTCTGGAAAAGGTATTCACCAGGATGTAGCACTCACAGCACTTGTTACCCTGGCTTTTTTGGTAGATGATGTAAGTGGTAGCGCTATTTACTCTACCATTGCGTCTTTTTTTAATATTTAACATTATTTTAGCTTCAAGAGGGTCAAAGTAAATTCAAAAATGTTACTGACAAAAGTTTGTCCTACATTTACGAGGCATTGGATGATTTAGAGGATCCAGTTCCCACCGGACTCTCAACGTATGCCTTAGTATTGGGAATGCACACCAAATATAAAGATGGTCTTAACAAACTTAGCAATATGAATGATTCTTCAAGTAAGTACTTAGTTATTTTAGTGAAGGTTTTTTTTTTTTTTTGTTTCTAATTTTTCATTTTTCTCTATTTCACTTTAAGGCAGACAACTAATGTGGGTCAACGAAGACACTCTTCAGGCATCTCTTCAAACAACTGCGGCTACTTTTTTGAATCTCTTAGAATCTCAAATGCAGTCTCAGGAAAACTTCTTACAAATAGTAAAAGGCTTAATCTCTACCGAAGAGACGGATGCCATTCCAGCTCATATGATAGCTCTGGAAGCAATGATTAAATATGCACAAAAATTAAGTCTAGCAACAAAAGACTTAACAATTCGGTTTAGTGATAATAAAGCCACCTCCGGCGATGTCCACATAAATCCTAGTAACGCCCATATCTTACAAACAATAAAGGTACTTCGAACTCACTTGAATTGAAACTCTTGCATAATATTTAATAAACTCCATTTCAGTTGGCTGAAACTTGTCGTAAGGTTAATCTCAAAACAGAAGGAGATGGCTTTGCTGTTGTTAACCTCAAATACAGATACAATCTGCCATTCGAAGAGCTGCCTTCATCCCAATTTGTGACTAATGTCACAGTGAAAGAATCCACTGATCGTCTGACAGCTTTCAAATTTTGTGTAGCACTAAGATCACCAGATAATCGAGCAAATCTAACAACGGCTTTAAGGATGAATCTTCAATCCGGGCATATAGTTGAGGAGAAGACTCTGGAAAAAATACAAAAAGCTAATCAACAAATTAAAGTAGGTTTTCAGTATTTCGTTCCTATAAAAGAACTGCATTCGCATTCGTATACATTTTTTTTTTTTTTTTTTATAATTTTTAGTCAATCCAAACGATTAATGAAGAAGGCTCGATAATGGCATTTATACAAGATGTTAATCGAAACGGGACCTGTATTCAATTTGAAGCGCTGAGGCATTATAATATTTTTGATGTCAAGCCGTCTTCAGTTGTGGCTTATGATGCTAATAAAAAAGATTATTTTTAAGAGTGTTTTTCTTTTATTTAATCTCATTTTTAATACCTACTCACTAATGTATTAATCTTGCTATGTCGAAGTTACGAAAACTGATACCATCAACGCCGCTAAGAAGATGAAGGGCTGTGAAATAGACTGAAGTGGGAAGACTCCAATCACAAGAAACCAGCAGGGATTTTGTCGAACAAATATCTCATAACTTCACTTGACGTTATGTGCCGTCAGCAAGTTGTCCCGTAACCCTGTGTCACTTTTCATGTGCTAGGTTTTGCTCGATCAATATTGCGAAACCCATGGTTTGAAGATGAATACCGACTGGCTCACGCCGAGGCGAGGGACATATAGACTGATGCTACAAATAGGGATTAGAGTAGGAATGTTTTAGAATACAACACACTGCATTAGTTGCGGTTAATAATGTAGATTTTCTGCAGAACAAACTTAGTCAAAGAGTACGCCTGTGTAAACCTCATCATACCGTCATATTTGTGCAGCTTAGTTAGGCATTTCTATGGAAGATCTTCGAAGAGAAAAGATGTATGAATTATTGAAATATATGTATTATATGTAATATGTTATGAAAGTAATAAATATCGTTTTTCTAAGATTTGGCTGATTTTTTTTTTTTTTTTTTTTTTTTTTTTTTTTTTTTTTTTTTTTTTTTTTTTTTTAACTGATATGACGTTTTTGAACTCAAATATACACGACAAAAGTTCAACGATTGTACTAAGGTGGAAGTGCTGACGTTTATGAACTTACCCAGCTCTTACCACTATGAGCAATAAAATAAGGACGAACAAGGAAAAAAATTAAAGATGTAATATTTAAAGGGTGACCAGCTAAGTACTACAGAAAAAAGAAATTAAACAAAACAACAACGGTGTGAGATATAAAATTGATTCTGTCTTTATTTTGAAGATACGTTCATGCCATTACGTGTGGAATGCACATCATTCAAATTAGCCGCCTCAGCTTATGGCTTCAAGCGGTCGGTCCAATATGTGTGGCGTTACTCCCTCAATAGCATGTCGAATGTTGGCCTCGAGCTCTTCCAAAATAGTTGGCTTGTTAGCGCAGACTAAGGACTTGACCTAGGCGCAGATAAAATAATCGAGTGGTGTCAAATCGAATGATCGCGACGGCCAATTGATGACCGCTCGTCGTGAGATGACCCAGTTACCAAATTTCTCCTTTACAACTTAGATCGTTGCGATCGTTGTATCGCATGTAGCGCCGTCTTGTTAAAGCCACAGTTCGGATATATCGATGTTGTCGAGCTTTGACCACAGAAAATCGGTTAACATCGCTCTACACCTGAAATCACTTACGGTAACGGTGTCTCCATCCTCACTCCAAAAGATATAAGGTCCAATGATGACATTATGCCATAACGCATAAACAGTCAATCTTTGTGGAAGCATTGATGCTTAGCATTGCGTTTACTCTACAACGACAACTTTGATTTTACATAGCCGCTGGACCAAAAATGGGCCTCGTCTAAGAAGATGATTTATCGGCCGAGCGTTGTCATGATGGAAAATTATTGCCTCGTGTCTGGTCGCATATTCCGGGCGTTTTTCGGCTACTGCTCTCTTCAAACGGATTAATTGTGTTCGGTAGCGTTGTCCATTGATGGTTTCACCCGGTTTTAGCAGCTCATAATATAGCACACCCATCTGATCCCACCAAATACTAAGCAATACCTTCGCGCCATTGATATTCGGCTTTGCCGTTGATTTGCCTGGTTGGCCGAGTTTCACATGTGATCTTTTGCGCTTGGGGTTTTCGTAATGGATCCATTTTTCATCACCAGTAACAATCCGATGCAAAAATGACTTCCTTTTGTGGCGTTCCAGCAACATTTCGGACATGCAAAACCGCCTTTCGACGTCTCTCGTTTTGAGTTCATGTGGAACCCGATTTTCTTGCTTTTGAATATATCCAGCTGCCTTTAAACGTTTTGAAATGGCTGCTTGAGTGACACAAACGATTCTGCGAGCTCTTCTTGTGTTTGGCAACAATCTTCATAGAGTAATGCTTCTAGTTCTTCGTCTTCAAACCTTTTTGGTTGCCCAGGACGTTCATCGTCATCCAAGCCAAAATCACCACTTTTAAATCGTGCAAACCACTTTTGGCACGTTCGCTCAGCTAGCGCATGCTCACCATAAACTTCCACCAAAATACGATGACTTTCGGCAGCAGTTTTCTTCATATTAAAGTAATTAAGAAGAACTCCCCGCAAAAACACTTTTTCAAGCACAAAGTTCGACATATTTGAGTGAAAAAAAATTATTGTTGTTTACGCTTCAAATGAATAATATATACTGAAACGACGTACAATGACAGTAGCTTTCCAACGCATGTTCCAATGGAATAATATAAGTTACGCCATCTCTTAGTAAACCGCACGAAATAAGTTATAGATCCAATATTTTGACAATTGGATATCACTGGTAACTTTGACAGCTGCTGAAACATAACAATTGGGAAAACTATTGCTATCTGGTCATCCTTTATTTGTTCGTTCTCTACCAACCCCCCTATGGAACAACCCAATCGCTCCAATACATGTTTTGTCGTTTTCGTTCTGTATGTCGAGGGGCGTTCAAATAGTACCCTTTCTTAAGAATTACTTTTAAGAGCTCGTTAGTCTCCTTTCCGACAAGAATATCTTGAATAACATCAAGATGGGCAGATCGTACGTCTGCTACAGCCCTCAAGCAAGAAGAGGTAACCGGATCTAAAGAATCCAGCATATCCCTAAGGTGTTAAAAAATATAACACAGTATTTCAAAGTGAAAAGTTGGTGGTAAATTGTTTAGTCTTTGAGTTGTAATTAAAACAGGATCAAGTACGACAGAGTTATAGTGACCAGCTTCCAAATTCTTTCACTTCCACCATGTGAAATAATCCATTTTGAAATTAGAAAAGTAGAATGTAGACAAGGATGCTACACAGGATGGTCCGAATACAAGTTTCTCTTTAAAAATAAAATAAAACTAACAAAAATCAACTATTTTCGGCATTGTATGGCTTTGTTAGAAAGGGCGAACCATTAGTTATGTTATACATTCATGTAGCTGCCTCTGCTGGCTTCGCAGTGGTCAATCCTGTCAATCTAATTTTCCAATTGATTTAAAAAAAAGAGAACACCAAGAGATTTCTATACAAATGCGATAATTCCCTTAGGAAAATTTCAACGAAATTAAAAATTTCGTACATTGACGTTTACTCTTAGGTTAAACGTTTCAAAGAATTGGGTACCATTCATGACAAGAAACGCTCGGGAAGACCTAAAGTCACAACAAATTAAGAGGATTTAAATTAAAGGATTATTTCAAAGAGGAATCCCCGGCTTACAGCACCTGAAATCCGAGCAGAAGTCAAAGGTAGTAGAGAAATCCAGCTGTATGTTAGCACCGAAAGCTTCCCCTAAGATAGTCTTGTGAACCGATACAACCAAAAGAGAATGACTACACAATGTGTGGTTACACCTGCGAAGCATGAAGGCGGTTCGATTGAGGATCGTTCTTTATGAAAGAGTTATAAATTTGGTAAAAATCGATAGCAGATCTGACAAAAAAGGATATAAAGCATTTTGATGGACCACACTCTTCCATCGTCGTTTGATTGGGAATAACTTTTGGCTTCAACAAGACAACGACTCCAAACATTCTTCAAAACGAGCAACGAGAAATAGTTCAAAACATGAAATACCCAGCGTAATTCCTAGACCTTAAGCTATTAGAGTTTCTATGAGACGAACTTAAATGACAAGTACGAGAAAGCTGTCCAAAATAAAGACCACATCTTTGGACACTCTTACGCACAACCTGGGAATCGCTGCCATGTGAAACCTTAAACAAATTATTGAAAAATGCTTAGAATTTGTAAGGCGGTGGTCAAAAATAAAGGAAACTACTTTAATGAAAAGAAGTTGAAATAGAGTATTTTTTTTCGCCCCAACATTTACAAAAAATAATTTTGTAAATTTGTTTTGCGTTCAAAAAAGTCGTCAGTCCAAACAAAATAAAAAGAAAAAAATCTTAGTTTTGAAAACGTTTATTAATTTTTATTAGTTATTGTTTCATAACATATTTCCTCTACAAAAAACACAAAACTAATCCGTACTAAAATCTTCTAACTTTCTCTGCAGCCACAATTGAAATGCTTAACTGATCTGCACAAGTATGACAATATGTTGACGTTTATGAACACAAGGGAATACCGATTAACAAAGTTAGTTCTGCATAAGATCTGCATTATTGAACGTAACTAATGCAGTTCTTTGTTGGTATGACTCTTTGAAAACACCCTATGTTCCAAGTTCATCAATATTTTCAATAACTGTGAAATTCCATCAATTAAGGATTACATTAAATAAAAGTGAAAAAATTATATTTTATTAAACGCAAAAACTTCCACTGGAAACTCTTTATAAGAATGAGCTGGAGGGAGCTTTAACCCATTTCAGAGCTCCAAATATAATAATTTTGCGAATATGCGACGTTGACGTCCCTTGTCTGATAAGGAGTGAAAGGATCTATATCAGAAATAAATAAAAAATCTCCTACAGAAATTAAGATATAAAACAGACATTTTATCGTAAATTAATTTTTTTGTTTTTGTTTTTATTTTTCTTAAAATACATAAATATTGAACAACAACAATAAAATTTGTTTCTTGATTAAATAGTACTTCTGCTTTAACTGTACATTTTCTCCTTATATAATTAATTTTATTTTATTTTCAATTTTTGTTTTTATGACTTTAAATTTGTTTTTAAGTTGTAAATATTCCTTTTTTTCATTTATTTGTTATCCATATATCTCGTTTTGTTTTTTTTTTTTTTTTTTTTGGATTTTAAAATGTTGATTTGAATTTAATAAAGTTTTGTTAGATTTTTTGTATTGTTTTTAGAACTGTTTTTTTTTTTTATAATTTCCAATTATTTTTTTTATGAGGTTATACAACACTCAAGAAGGGTTAAACTGAATTTTATATGTATTATGTAAGAAAACTCAATTTATTGACACCGCTTTCAGAATTAGTAAGCTTTGAGGTGTTTATACAGAATCTAATAAAATCATAAATAACAATTTTTTGTTTTTTTACCGGCTAACACGAGAATTATAAACACCATCGTTAACATACTGACCTCCGTAAAGCAATTCCTACTCTTGCACATCCACATAGGAAAAAATGGCCTTGCCTAGGACTTAATTCAGTAAATTTTGGTAACTAATTACTTACTTGAACTACTCACATATGTATATTTAGATTATATGCCCTTAAAACACAGATGGTACATAATTTTTCATCCAATTCCTGCATTCTATTTTGTTGCTCTTTTGTTATTTTCTGCATTTTCTTTATTCCTGTTTCCCTGTTGTAGTCGGTGAGCGTAAGTTTGAGCGAATGCAAATAAATTGTTGGAACTTTTTTTTTTTTTTTTTGTTAGGATAAGTGTTTGTCCGGTAAATTGTACTTTTGTATGATTCTCCTATTGCAAGGAACCTCAAAGTGGCTGTAATATTTCTTCAGGGCTAATTGTATTTCGCTCGTCAATTCCCTCATCAAAAATAATAATGAGACTTTTGTATCCCGTACTTTCCCCATAGCTTTATCTATACACTTTTCTTATTTTTGACATTGCAAAAAAATCTTCAAAACTCTCCAGCATATTGATCACAATTTGTTGTGCCTTGTCATTTTGTGGATCTATACCCGGGATGGGTGTATTGATATTATGGTATAGTATAGCTAGTATACCACGAATCATGCCTGGTATTGAGATTTGTAATTTTTTGATGATATACCACCTTCTTACTGTTAGCGATTGATCACAGTGAAAAAGTAGAGGATTGTTTTTATACAATGGATTCAAAGAGAACTAATTTATCCAAATTTGAAACAACACAAACGTCAAAGTATATTACTTAACGCGAAAATCAGCGTGTTCTCCGAAATGCTGTCTGTCAGAGGTTTTAATATTCACTATACCATGGTATTCTTACTATGACATCAATACTAGCACTCTGTCCACCACATTTATAAAAATTAATACTCCTTCAACTAATTTATACGTTGGTTCATTCATTTGATCAAGAACATAAGCAACAAGTACAAACTACTAGAACCCACTAGGTGTGGCAAATGAAGAAAACAAAACCAGCTCGAAGAGATTAAAGCACTTGATTGAAAATTTGAATCGTGGAAATGCTCTGTGTGCCCGAAAAATAAAAAACGCATCATATAAATCGCGACACTTCAAGATTTTTTTTTATTGAAGTAGCACACTAGTGAGTCCAGAAAGTCTTCGCCACTTTTCGCTGGTGATAGACTTAGGATAAGCAGAAACCTAATAGTGCCTTAAACACCACATAATAATTTATAAGAAAACGGGTTACGAATCAGTCATAATGAGACTAAATACACGCATTTCCAACTCCGAATATTTATAAAGGAGTCATCCTTTCAAAGTGCGAAAAATGTAAATTGGCCTTTTTTAAAAAGGAAAATTACGCTTAAGCTTAAAGGTTTGTTAAACGCAACAGTCATTTATCCATATTAAACATATGCATCCCGATGTACGAGTAATATAAAGGAAAACTGTTACAAATGTCAGCGGTCGTAACAAAATGCGATCTAAGGAGAAGTACGCGCATTCGTAGAAGCCCCCGTATAAAAAAAGCCCATAGTGGACAAACTTAAGGCTAAGAAAATCAGCTGGTTTGCCATATTGAATTGGCTTTATGTATAGTACAAGCACGGGTTCAATTTATGATTCTAACTTCCTCGCCCGTTCTGAACAATGGAGTGCAGTATTTGATCTGCCACAACCAAATGTTCACCGGCGTGTTCGCAATGAGAGCACATACGACAGAATTTCAATGACAATTCATCTGTGTCTACTTGTCGATGTTCATCCCCAGAACATAACCAAAGCAAATTTTTAAACTTGGTCTGAGGTTGTTTCTTTATAGCATTCAATTGACCCAATAATTATTAACATGGGAGCAGAACAATGCTCACGATGTGCCAATAGCGTCGTACAGTCGTATGAGTAATGAATAAATATTTACAATGAGCGGGATATGTTAATGAACAGAACCGCCGAATTTAGGGTAGAGAATCGAGAGAGGATCAGCGTTAGTAACACCCTCTTGGATGAACTGTTTGGTGAAGAATTATGATTGACATAGTCGTCAGTCCATATTTCATAGATGATGAACATCCAGGAACTACCATTATTTTTATTTCCGGCAGTTCAGAATAATCCTAACATATAATTCCAGCAAAATGAATGCCCAGCACAAGGCCTCCCCGATCCCATGATTTCACAGAACCTGATTTTATTTTATTTATTTTTTTATTTTCTTTTTTGTAGACCTACTTAAGAGGACTGATTTACACGGACAAACAATTCTGGAACTTAAGCAAAGCATTCGCGCAGAAATAACAAATTTTGAGTCAAAAATGTTGCGTGATATAATGCAAATTCTTTAGAAAGAATCATTATTTGTCAGCAAGAAAATGAAGGTTGTCTAAATGGATTAAAAAAGATCTAACAACTTAGACTTCTCAAAAATTAATTCAAAAAACGGTCACTTTCCTATGATTTATTTCCAATTTAATTTTGAGTAATGAAGTGACCGATAGTTCATATAAGAAGACAAAATCTTGCAAATTATCCTATCAACGCAGACAAAAAAAGAAAAGGTATTCACCTTAAAATTTTTGCTACGCGACCTACAGGATCGAGTTCAATATGCAATTGTTAGAGTTGACATCATGAAAAATTCGTAGCATACATTCCATTTCCCATGTCCATAACTTGTTCACTGTTCAACGTTAAATTCAATAGAACTTTAAATGAGCCACACAAAAAGAAAAATTCGTATATGTATAACCAAAATGTTTTCTGTTTGGTTTTTAATTTTTTTTTTATAACATTTTGAATAATTTTTAAATTTTATAATCCTACCTACAAAATAAAAAAATAAAAAAAAACCCTAAAAAGAAAAGAAAATGAAGACGACACATTAATGAAACGTAATCGAATAAAATTGAAGTATACATTATTTATATCTTATTTATTAGATTTTTTACACAAATATAAATATATATGATATATAGATATATATGTATATGAAAAAAATATATATATTTCGTATATTTATAGCGTGAAATTTGAGAAATTTTTTTTTCACCAACATTTGGCCATTGCACAACAAATCCAATCTAAATTCTAATTCAATGGCACGTACTCGTAATTTGAAAAGAATTTGTTTATGGATAATGAAATGAAAATGCCTTGTTTTTTTTTTTTTGTTTGTTTGTTTGTTTTTCTTTAAAAAAATGGAATGAAAGTGAATGAGCTCGTTCCATGCAGTTATTCATCAGTTAAAAACTGATTTTTGATTTGTTTTTCAGAACAACTCGTTCAATCAGACGCAGTTCTCTGAGAGTCTCCAACTGCATTGAGCGAAGTTAATGTAATTTGAAATGTTTTATTTTTTATTTATCCACTGATTGGTTTTGAAAATACTGATTTTTAATTTTGTTTTAGATTTCTATCCAATTTTAAATACATATTTTGTTAGAATAAAACAAATACGTACACAGATGATTTGGTTGTTTTGATTGATTTTTGTTTTTTTGTTTTTTCGTTTTTTTAAGAGAATAAATCTAGTAAAGCTTTTAATTTACAACACTTGTTTTATTTTTTTCGACAAGGAATACGATTGTATTAAGAAAATTTATAACCGTATGCAATAGTTAACCGAAAATTAAAAAAAGAAAGAAACAAAATTAATATGATAATAATATTGTAATAAGGACGAAAAATAGTTTAACGAATATTTTCTTTTTTTGTTTTCTTGTGTTTATATATATGTATATAATTTGATTTGTTTCCTTTTGTTTTTATTTCTCAGTCTTGCTTAAAAATAATTGGGCAATAATAATGATTTAATTTTTAAAATTTATAAATTCATGTATCTTAATTAAGAAAAGAAATTGATTTTTGTTTTTAATAAATTTACAGGACAAATAAAAAAATGAAAATATACTTTTGAAAATAATTGCAAAAAGCTTGATGCTATTGATTTAATAAATTCATTGAAATTAATTAAATATAAACCACAGCGAATTAGCGTCAATAATGATACCCACAAACAGTTGATTGGATGCAGAAACTTCTAGGCTAACTTGTAGTTCCTTCTTTGATTTCGTTATCTATCAATATACTCGTATCTTCTTTTTTTATTTTACTTTTTTATTTGTATATTGTTGCCAGCAATATTCAGACTTTTAGTTTGATATTTAAGTTTCTGCTTCAACTGTTTGTTACGATGAATGGCAGATAGATACGTTTTGCCTTTGGCAACATATTCATATAATATTTTAGCGATAACACATTTTGAATAAATCATTTAGGAAGTTAGTGGTACGGTTTTTAGGTTTTAATCACGGATTGTTATTTTCACTGCAACATTGGATGCAATCCATGCAGTTGTGCTATCTGTTATTTCCATCACTTTTCCGATTTATATTCGATGATGTCAGTTGAAGCTGAAAATATGTAGATGTTTCTTTAGATATGTTTGATAAAATCATGAGTTAAAACTATATATTATACACTACTTAGAGAGTGTTGTGTTATGTGTTGTTAAAAGCTAAGAAAAATGTTCTAATGCGCATCGATTTTAAAAATGCATGTAGAGAAGCTTTTTGGAATGCTTGTAAATTCTTTAATTTGAAAATAAAAAATATTATGCTGTTAAATTATGTATATATGTATATTCTAACTATAAAAGTATTCAAATTGTGAGGACAACTGGTTTTAGCCTGAAAAATACCAAAGAAATAATTATACTGACGCATACGTAGTCCAGAAGACTAGAAAAGAAATTAAACTATTCTCTTAGCAAATATTCCAGTGAACGAGCTAATGTTAACCCAATTAGCTAAGAGAATTGTCGCGCAATTCTTTAGGAAACACATCAAAAGGTGAACTTCACAGGCAATTTTAAATCAGCGGCGAATTTCTTTGGACGGGTTAGTGAATAAAACCAGTGGCATCTCTTAAATGTCTAAAGTAAATTTGGGTTAGATCATTATTCAATGTCCCGTCCTCTGAGTGTTTAGGGCTAAACACATAATAAATACGCAAACCCAGTAACAATATTCATTATTTTTCGCTCTATAATTTCGTCTTAATTTTTTCAACTCGAACTAGTAGTGGTTATCAACAAACTATACACTGGGTTCAACGAACGATCCTTAGATGAACTTTCACTATATGATATCAATTAACTTACACAGCCGACACAAGAAACCAATAACACTACAGAAAGTCGTTATGCACTTTCTAGACTTAGAGAAGAAAGATATATGAAAACATTCGCCTCTTTCTTGCCTATCTACATGACATATTGGATTCGATCTGTGGCGAGGATAGCAGGAAAACCTCCCTACTGACCCTTATCAGTCTCAGGAATCTTTATGTCAGGTACCACGAGAATTTTAACATATCCCCTCAGAAAGTGGCGGGTCACCTTGCTGTATTTGGCCACTACGTTCATTCAAAATGAGTCTCACACCTACAGCGGACCCGAACCTACCATGATAAACTGTTAACTTAAACCATCCCGTCTTATACCTCCACCCTACAACATACCTCTTATTTTTTACTACCAGAATACAAGAGGTCATCGTCCTGCCTGAACCAAATCTAATTCCCAACATAAAGAACCAAGAATTATTCCGCCCTACTTTTAATGTAGTGACATGATGAATCCCATATCGAAGCGTCCCACTAGCTATCCACAAAAGCCTTGACTATTTTCCATTACCATTTCTTCAACCTCTAAAGTTGCAATAAAAATACAACTCCTCGTCGAGTCCCTTTACGTTATATGTCGCTACATCCTACCAGCTCAATCTATCGAATTCCAACAACTTGCTATCGATGCGATCGACCATTTGATTAACCTGTCTGACTCTATTGACGATATCCTTATTCTCGACGACTTTAACCTTCCTTAGATACAGTGGACTTCGTCAGATGATCACTCATTTTTTATCGCTTCAATTGCCAGCTCAGCTAAGTAATGTCTCTTCTAAGTTCGCTTAACAGTCAATGGTATATCCAACTATAGGGTTTTCCAATAGGGACTTGACAACTTTGAATTTAATTTGTGAACGCACTCTTTCACTAATCATCAAACTGTCACTGTCAATTTATTCAGTAAACTCAACATTTTCATCATGGTAAAGTACACTAACAAGCAACGTCTGCAAATTATAAAAATTTTCTACAGATATTCGGAGTGGGTGACTGCATCTTTAAGAGCGTTAACTCCAATTTTCGGTCGTAATTCTCGCCCTAGTAGACAGGCTATAACAAGTTTAGTGCAAAAATTTGAGTCTACATATTCGTTGTGTGATGTTGCCGTGTCAGTGAGACAACGGGTTGGTCGAAGTGTCGAAAATATCGCTGCCTTTCAGACGTCCGTAGCAAACGATCCAAATCAGTCAGTTCCATGGCGTTCTCAAGAATTGGGCATCGCTCAGACCACATTATGGCGTATTTTACGTAAGGATCTTGGTTTACACCCATCCAAGATCAAGCTGACTCAAGAATTGAAGCCGATGGACAATTTGAAGCGACGTACGTTCTCCGATTGGGCTCTGGAGAAGATGCGCCAAGATGACGCTTCAGTGACGAAGCTCATTTTTGGCTCAATGGGTTCGTCAATAAGCGTTATTTGTCGAATGAAAACCCACATGTGCTTCATGAATCACCACTTCATCCACAAAAAATAACTGTTTGGTGCGGTTTGCATGCCGGCGGCGTTATTGGACCATATTTTTTCGTCGACGATAACGATCGTCATGTTACTGTGAATGGTCAGCGTTATCGCGCCATGATCACCGATTATTTTTGGGCCGAATTGGAAGATATGGAGTTGGACGACATGTGGTTTCAACAGGATGGTGCCACAAGCCACACAGCACATGCTACAATCGATTTATTGAAGAGTAAGTATGGTGAGCGTGTTATCTCAAGACGTGGGCCAGTCGACTGGCCGCCGCGTTCGTGCGATTTAACGCCGCTTGACTATTTTCTGTGGGGCTACGTTAAGTCATTGGCTTATGCCAACACGCCGAAGACGTTGAAAGAGCCCAGAGTCAACATTGAACACAAAATAGCGGCCGTTTCGGCCGAAATGTGTGGCCGAGTCGTTGAAAATTGGGTCCAGCGAATCGACCGCTGCAAACGTGCCCGCGGTGGCCATATGAACGAAGTCGAGTTTCAATTATAAATGTTTTGATTGTACTTCAAGCCAATAATAAAGTTTTTGAAATATCTCAAATGGTTTGCCTTTTTAAAAAAAAAAAAAAAAAAGTTGTCAAGTCGTTATTAGAAAACCCTATACATGAGCAGGCAATTAGAACTTATTTTTACAGCAGATTCAGTTAAGTCCTCAGTCTCACTTTGTCCCCTATCTCTCTCAACAATTGACAACTAACCCCCCCCCCCCCCATTCTTCTCTCGTTTCTTCATAACTCTTCTGTTCAGTCTACAAACCCCCACAACTCTCTCATCCTACGACTTTCATCACATCAGTGACTATCTCATCGGATCCCCCTTTAATCTTCACAAACTAACTATAAATGATGGCCTATCCACTTTTATAGAGAAATATTTAGTTCTTTTGCCCTTTACATTCCTTTTCCAAAAAACCAGTTATAGACTCTTTCCCTTCGTACCAGATTCTTTTCCAAATAGTCTAACTAATTAATAACTTAATTTCACCGAACTTTACCATTCCCTTTACCAGCGCTCCCTCAACAATGCGAAAGTCAACCATATAAATGACCCTAAATCCTTTTTCCAATTTGTTAACTACAAAAGAAACTCCGATGGTTACCCTCCTTCCCTTTCTTTCAACAAAAACTCATCAACCGATCCACTACCATTGCCAACCTATTTGCCACCCTTTTTAAACAATCCTTCATTAACGACTTCTTTGTACCAGATCCATTTGTTTCAATTACCTACTAACCTTCTCCAATATCCCACTTCTCTCTCACACCTTGGACCCGTCTTATATCGAATATAAGTTACACCAACTTAATGACGAATTCACACCTGGATGGTCTTCCTGCCATATTTCTTAAAAAATGTGCTTCCTCTGTTTTTCTTGCCCTTTCAAATCGCTTTTGTCTATCCCTATCACAAGGAAAATTACCTCAGGCTTAGAAAACTTTCTTGATAACCCCAAACCAGAAAAAAATGATCAAAGAATGAATTAACCATCGCTAAGCTCTCCCATATACCCAAACTCTTCAAAAGTATTTTTTATGAAGCTCTAAGCTTCCAATGCAAATAACTTATTTCCCCTAGACAACACGGCTTCCTAAAGGGTAGATCAACCACCACAAATCTCGTTCAATTCGTATCCTTTGCCCTCTCTACTCTAGAGAATGGTAACGAAGTCGATGTAGTTGCAACCGATTTTAGCAAGGCCTTTGATAAAATCTCTCATCGATTAATGCTCTTCGTGTTATCTGGCCTCGCCTCTTACCTAGAAATACGTTTTTACAATGTTCGTTTCAGGTCAGCCCACCGGGAACCCTTTTGGAGTTCCACTGGGCAGCCATCTCGGTCCTCTTCTTTTTATATTTACCATAAATAATTTCGATAGAATCATCAAACACTCGTCTGTCTCCTTTTACGCCGACGACACCACATTTTTTATAACCATTTTATTTCAAAACAAGTGATTTTTGATCCCGTTATCGTCCAACAAACCTACAGGAACGGAACTCATCTGCCTCAATCTTCTTAACATCGCCTACAAAATCTTATCTGCCGTATTGTGTGAGCACCTGAACCCGTTCGTCAACAACCTGATTGGTCCATAGCAGTATAGCTTCAGGCCAGGAAAGTATACCATCCACCATTCACACTACGGCAGATCTTGGAAAAAACCCATGAACTCCAAATCAATACATACCACCACATCAATTTTAAGGCCACGTATGACAGCATCTATAAAGACAAGCTATACAAAGCAATGTCTAGTTTCGGCATTCCTGTCAATCTTATCTGTTTGCGCAAGATGACGATGGACAATGCGCGTTGCTCCATCAAGGTCGGTAAAGAACTTACCGACCTTTTTGCTGTCATGCGATTTCTTTAACATAATTCTTAAAAGAATAGGGCAAAACTCACGCGACACAGGCCAACACAAGAGGCACAGTCTTTCAAAAGTCCTTCCAATTACTTGTATACGCCGACGATATTGATATAATCGGGAAAAAGTAGCGTGTTATCAGTGGCTATTTCGCAAGTATTAAGACGGAAGCTTAACGGTCAATGAAGACAAGACCAAGTATATGTGAAAGGACACCCATCTGTATAGACTGTACAGCTACATCAACTTGGCCAGAAGAGTGAAGGTCCGACGACTGAGATGGCTTGCCCTCCGAGGGACAGCGCAGTAGAGGAAGACCGTGACTCAGGTGGTGCACGCAAGTGGAAGGGGACCTCAATTAACTTAGCGTGCAAAACAGGAGGCAGCCTATTGGTTGAGGAGCAGGTACACCCAGGTCTATAGCGCCACCTTAACATAACATTTTTGACGGGGTTCAGAGGAGAAGATTTAACGGCAAACTTTACGAATTATACAGTGATATTGACTAGGTCAAAAATATTAACATCTTAAGGTACAGATGGCTAGGATGCAAAGAGCAAAGAAACCCAACGCTACAGCCCGAAGAGTCTTCGATTCCAACTCGAATGGACAGTGTCTAAGGAGGCGCGCACAAGTGGAAGGAAACATCAACCAACTTGGATTTCGCAACTGAAGGCAAAGCCGCTGACCGCGCTAAGTGGAGATGCATATTTGTTGAGGCACAGATCTACCTCGGAGTGATGCGCCATCTGAAGACAAAATTCAAAAAGTTTGTTTTTTGAGGGTTCAATATATAAGACTCTTCGTATAGCAGCACAATCTAACAGCACTTTTTTCTTATTTTTTCATATTGTATATGGTATCCACAAACATTTCTTTTAACTTGAAGGCTTTTGTTTTTCTTAAGAAACAATATGGATAACTTTTTGGTTCAGTCCCATTTTGGATTCTCTGAACTCAATTAGTAACGGCTACGTGCAGTTACTCAAATTTTTGGCCTTTACAATGGTTCCCGAAAGCGAACTTACTTACTTCGGTAAGTAAGTTTACTTACCATGTAAACCAATTTTTTTGTAGAATGAATTAGAACTGGAAGGCATGGAGGATACATATATGGTTTCAGCAATATCCTTATTGAAGACGAAATTTGGTGATCGACTAATCTCCAGAAATGGTCTTGTCAATCAACTTCTGTGATTTGACGCCTTTAGACTTCGTTGAGACTATATTAAGTCCCTGGTCTATGCCGAACACTTAAGAGGTAAATATTCGACAACAAATTCGTGGAATATCGGCCGATTTGTAAGCAAAATAAGGAAAGTCAAAACAAAAACTTATAATAACAAAAAATTGAGTACGCTATGGAAATTTATATACAAAATCGCGTTCGAAAAACATATACAGCGCTTCGTCCATTTTTTTGTACTATTCATCAGTCTGAGCAAACTATTCGTTGAAATATCGATAGGCTAACATCCACGAATGCGCTGCCGAACAACTTGCATCCAAAAGGTGCGAAAAAAAAAATTACAAAAGCTGTGAGCGATGGTGTGATGCCGTAGTCAGCATGGCAATATGTGCCATTCAGCAACTCAAACTGTCGGTTTATTGAAATCAAAATTTGGCTAAAATGTGATTCCGCTAAAAAGAATTATCAATTAACCTCCAAAACCATGGGATTTGTCACCTCTCGGCAATAATCGTTGGGGTTACCAAAAAACATTAGTTTAGGAGGATGTACAGGCCGATTACCTGGGCAATTTGACTAACACAAGGTTGTCATAAATCCGAAATTGTATGAAAACATTGAAAACAACAATTCTGAAAGAAAATAAAAAAAAAACAAAATCAATTCAGATTTGTGTGATCACTTTTCTCCAGAGCCAATTACCTAAGCTACCAATTTCCTGTGGTTGAAAACTCCTCCTGATTACTTTCACTGAACGAGAACCACGTTCACGTTTTTGTCTTTTTCACTTTAAGTAAAAAGACAGAGATGAAGGTAAAAATGTTACAAATGCCAGCGGATGTGACAAAACGTCATCTAGTGGGAAGTATAGTATTCACGTATTTTCTAAAATACGAATTCTGCAAGCGTGAGTTTCTCGCCTGTGTACAGACTCAACAAAAGTCACCCTGACGATACGCCAATTGCAATTCATGCGATTCCGCAACATGCTATGAGTTTGAAGGTGCTGAGTGAATAATTTTTGTCAGCTGAGTGAATTGAATTTAGTTTTCATTCTCAGAGAATTCAAAAACTCAAATTAAACATGAAAATGAGCTCTGTGTACAACAACAATATAAGAGACAAAATCGGTAAATAAAATGTTTTAATAATTTAATATCAGGTGGTGTGACATTGTATTCCAATGAGCCTAGAGGGGAGAACACTCTAATTGAAAAGTTAAAAACAAGTCTAGTATGTTGGCGGTATTGCACACCGTCCTACTTGTGTTGTCTGTCAAGAATGGTGGAGACATAACATCAGAATGAGGATACGTGTAAAGGGTGCTATTTTTTAAAATGTTCAGACTTTTTTGTTTAAATAAAACACACAAAAACACAAATAACTTAACTCGATGAAAAGATCACCATCGTAACCTTAAACGACAAAGGACCTGACTTTATAGAAAGGAGCAACCCACTATAAGATATGAATAGAAAAAAATGTTTGGAAAATTGGTCTCTGCCGGAGAAATACCACTCCGACATCGGACCTAACTCACAAGGGCTACAAAATGACAGAAATTCACATCACATCAGATCGTGTGTACATACGTACAATATATGACGCGTAAACGTTATGCAGACTCCCTAGAAAGTCCTATGAGAAATGTGACAATCATAACAATATTCATATTATGTAGACAGTATATATTGTACAAATATCGTTGAGACAGCTCCTAATATGTGGTGTTTGTGATTTTTTTACAACGATTGGTCATGGATTTTTTATTTAAATGTACATATTGCATTTGTTTCAAGCCTTACCACTGTAAATAAATATTTTACACAGCATTGTTTTTTCTCACTTCACATTTTTTAATATATTCTGTCGGCTCTCATCATATATTTTAATCGTCTTTAGCTGTCCTGGCCAGCTGCGCCTGTGTACCAAATCAGTTGCAAATCTAAAAGAGCAATCTGTAGTAGTAAAAATATCAATCTAATACTAGCCAGCTAATTTTTCGTGAGATACGTGTATCTTTATCTTTATGTGCTTCAAATCTACTCTACAAAATCGACTGAACTGATCGAAAAAACCACACACTTATCAATCTGAGTGATTGGAATATATGAATGGCAAATCTACAAGCTTACTAAATGCCGAGCTCAAATATAATGTTAGTTTAGAATAAAAGCATTCTCCTTATGCAAAGGATTCTGATTTTATGCGCTCAAATAAAAATTATGAAAAGAACAAAAAAAAAAAAACGCTCTTTTAAATGTAATGCATATTCACTACTCTTTTTAACGCACTGACCTTTCTTCCTTTCATCACTTCTGACCTTCTATTACATTTGTGCATAAAAATCATTTTACATTCATTGCAAAAAAGTTATTCAGATTCAGTGTTAAGTTCTGTGTTTAGGTAGTTTTATATTTTTCCAAATAGTTTCTTACCTGTAACGAACGTATCGTATCTAGAAGGGCTTTCTTTTCATCCAACAAGATGGTAATGTCGTCTTGTGCGGCCTTTAGATATGTTCGAAGGACATCATTTTCTTGTTTTGCTTTTTCTCTAAAAAAAAAAAAAAAAAAAAAAGGAGAAACTTGTAAGATTCAACTTTAGTTTTGTATTTGACTAGAAGGTATACCTATAACTTTCAGAGTTTTCTCTATAATGAGTCAGTTGTTTTCGAACGTTCTCATTTTCTAACTTCAACTGTTGCATTACCAATTGTAAGGAAAGTATCTCACGATCTCGATCTTTATCGCGTGGTTGTCCCGATACTTTAAACTCTTCTTCAGACATAGCTACAAAATAAAATATTATAAATTTCTAAAGCCTAAAGTCTATTGAATATTGAGACAACTGCGTACCCTTATCCATAGGTTGAATGTGTAAGATGCCGTCTTCGCCACGTTTGATCTTCATTGAGCCTATGGATAAATTAATTGGAACTGGCCCTGGTGAGGTAATATTGACTGGCGGTCGATCTTCTATTAAATTTAACTTAACGTTCTCAAGAGAAATCTAAAAAAAAAACAGTCTGCATCACTACGTCTGTTGATGTATTTAAAGAAAGTCTCACTTACATTCAAAGGTAATGGTTTTGTAATAATTTCGTCTTCGGCCAAATCTCCTAGTCCGATAACTGTGCTCATGGATAGGTCCAACGAGATGTCTTTAACACGTATATCAGCATGATGTTCGAACCAACTAAATAAAATCAATTCAAATCAATATGCATTACAGCAGGGAAGAAAGTGAAACGTACTCTTGAATGGATTTCTTATCAGTGATCTCCACCGTCTCGTCTGGTGGATGAAGGGTTTCTTCTAAGCGTAATTGTATGCATGGCGGTGCTTCAGGATTATATGGAGCTAAATTCCATGCCTTGCAACGAGCACCAAATTTTGTCTGGAATTTATTAAAAATTCATTTAAATTTTCTTTGAATATAGACATCACTCATTGCAGAACACACACATATATTTGAAGCCAATTTCAAAATTTTGATTTGTTCAAATTACATGAAAAGCAAATCACACAGACTACACATAATTTGCTTAAAAAAAAAAAAGTAAAATAAACGAAAGCACATACCGAAAAAAAATGTTAAGCCCTACTAACATGCTGAAGCTAATTTAAAAACAATTTGCTTAATAACAAACTGTGAATAGTAACTGAAAAGCGGTATAAGTGACTACAGGAATATCCAAAATGCAAAGCTCTACAAGTATAAAAACAAATTTGATGTGAAATGTTATATGTACACGAAATTATTTTCATTTCGGAGGTAATTAACAAAATTGAGGATAATTAACAAACTCGGGGAATGGAATTACTGCTATCGATATTTAAAGATTCGTTGTCGGTTTTATATAGGGTGTTCTAATAACGACTTGACAACTTTTTTTTTAAATAAAAGGCAAACCATTTGAGATATTTCAAGAACTTTATTATTGGCTTGAAGTGCAATTAAAACATTTATGAATGGAACTCGACTTCGTTCATATGGCCACCGCGGGCACGTTTGCAGCGGTCGTTTCGTTGGACCCAATTTTCAATGAATCGACCACATATTTTGGCCGAAACGGTCGCTATTTCGCGTTCAATGTTGGCTCTAAACTCTTCCAACGCCGTCGGCATGTTGGCATAAACCAATGACTTAACGTAGCCCCACAGAAAATAGTCAAGCGGCGTTAAATCGCACGAACGAGGCGGCCAATCGACTGGCCCACGTCTTGAGATAACACGCTCACCATACTTACTCTTCAATAAATCGATTGTAGCGTGTGCTGTGTGGCTTGTGGCACCATCCTGTTGAAACCATATGTCCTCCAAGTCCATATCTTCCATTCACAGTAACGTGACGGTCGTTATCGTCGACGAAAAAATATGGCCCAATAACGACGCCGGCATGTAAACCACACCAAACAGTTATTTTTTGTGGATGAAGTGGTGATTCATGAAGCACATGTGGGATTTCATTCGACCAATAACGCATATTTTGCTTATTGACGAACCCATTGAGCCAAAAATGAGCTTCGTCACTGAAGATGATTTTGCGATGAAATTCATCATCTTGGCGCATCTTCTCCAAAACTCAATCGGAGAACGTACGTCGCTTCAAATTGTCAATCGTCGCTTCAAACTTGTTATTGCCTGTCTACTAGGGCGAGAATTACGACCGAAAATTGGAGTTAATGCTCTTAAAGTTGCAGTCACCGACTCCGAATATCTGTAGAAAATTTTTATAATTTGCAGACGTTGCTCGTTATGGTACTTTACCATGATGAAAATGTTGAGTTCTTTGAATAAATTGACAGTGACAGTTTGATGATTAGTGAAAGAGTGCGTTCACAAATTAAATTTAAAGTTGTCAAGTCCCTATTGGCAAACCCTATATATCCTCGTAGAATTTGCTACAGTATAAGTAGGTTTGTGTTTGAGTTTAAGTGGAAAACAGAAAATCTTGCAATGAAAAATAAAAATTTTGTTGAATTCTATGCCCCGGATTATAAAGAGTTTTAGCACAAGCTGCAAAAAAAAGACCTACGGTGTCGGTCCTCAAAAAACGCTCAATGACGAGTTCTGTTCACTGACAACAAAATCCTCATAAATCTTTTAATAAATAAAAATTGACTATTGACAGATTGATTGATAATAACAATGTGGGGTTCGCGGGACGTGGTAATTCCAAATATAATTTGAGGCGTTTGATCGGTTTTTTTAACGTAAATATGGTAAACGCCAAGTAGGGCTTCTCTCTACTATGTCATGCGTTTGATATCTCACACACAAGTGATTTGTTTGTTTCTTTTTTCGTGTGGAATTACAACGTGAAAAACAAGCCGCGAATTTACAAGAACATAACAAAGCGAGATTTAGTATGGGAGAAGATTGATTTTAAGGACTTCCATACGTACATACATGCCAATATGTTCATAAATTTCACAAGAAAGAATACAAACAACGGTGAAAAAGCCTTCGAGACAGTCTTCTGATAGCAGCGCTGGCGAGGTCGAGGTGTGGAATCTTACCCATTACTGTGTAGATATGTATAAACTAATTTTATGTCTATTCTATACTATGTTATAATATAGTTTCTCCCTAGACAAATTAGCACCTAACAACGAAGCGTCGCCCCTATTTGATGAAAGCAGTGGGACATAACAAGACGTGCTTTCTCCAACAACTGAAACAAAAGGGCTCGTTCAGGCGAATTTTCCGTCAATCAGTTATTTAAAAAACTCCAACAATTATTTTCGCAGCACTTCAAAAACTAGGATGAGAATCAAAACGACATGTTCCTGAAGTTGAGAGCGCAAAAAAGGAAATTCTTCCAGATGAAAGTAAGATTCGTCTTCAAGGAAAAACCTGCAGCTTGTAAATGACAAAATGTGAAATAAGAACTTAGAAACTTAATAAAATAAAAACACTTCTTTTTTAATTTAAAATTTTCAACCGATCTCTCACATTGGAGTTAATGAATCTAATTCTAGGAGGGGATTCCGTTCTCTCTCACCATAGACACCGATGAACAATTTAGTCATTCTCGTCATACGTTCAAAAAGTAAGGTGACTTATATTTTTATAAAAAAAATTATTTATTCATCAATATTAACGTTGTTCCCTTCAAATGAACTCCCCTTAGATATAATACACCTGCGCCAACGCTTTTTCCAACCCTCGAAGCACTTCTCATAAGCACTTTTTGGTATAGCCTTAAGCCCTTCCAGCGACGCAATTTTTATTTCCTTGTTCATTGCATCCTTTCATAGGTCTCTTCAGTCTCTTCAGTAAAAAGTCGCATTGGGCCAAATGCAATTATTATGATGGCTGAGGGAGACATGATTGTCGTATTGTTTTTGACCAAAAAATTTCTCACATACAACGATAAAAGTGAATTTCGGACATTTTTTTTCGTATTGCTTCTCGCAAACGGCGCATAACTTTAAGGTAATACTCCTTATTGACCGTAATGAGGTGAAAACTGCTGATGCACTACGCCACAGTAGTCGAAAAAAACAGTAATCAAAATTTTGACATTTGATCAAATTTGGCGTGCTCTCCTGAATGCTTCCATTGGGACGACTGGGCTTTGGTTTCGACGTTATAATCATATACCCATGATTCGTCACCAGTTATAACTCTTTTGAGCAAGTCAGGATCATCATCGACGTCATTCAAGAGCTCGTCAGCGATGCTAATGCGACGGTTATTCTCATCTTTGCTGACACACGTCTCATTCCCACAACATCCGAAAAAAAATGCATGACATGACCGATATGACAACATCCTCAGCAACTTTTCTTATGGTAATTCGACGATTTTCCAAAACAATTTTCTTCACAGCTTGGACGTTATCATCTTTTTTTGATGTGCTGGGTCGTCCAAAGTGAGGTTCGTCACTGGCATCTTCTCGGCCATTTTTGAAGAGCTTGTACCACTTGTAAACTTTTTTTTTTTTCCTTTTAAAGCAGACTCACTGTATGCCACTGTCAACATTTCAAGTGTTTTAGAGCACTTGATGCCACGTTTTACACAAAATTTTATGCAAATTCTTTGCTCCATTTTTTATAATAATTGAAAACCGCCGAGCACACCAAAACACGTCAAAGCTTTCTCCGAAAATATGATTTAGCGAATATTTCAACATATAGCTTTGGCTTCCATACGCATCAATGTCGACTGCAGTGAAAGTATAGTTGGCGTCACATGCAGCAAGAACAATTGAATGGTGGCCTTGGTATATTAATTAAAAAATTTGTAGCTGGCATTCGGTGGGCAACGGATTTGTATGTGCTATCCATAAATTAAAGAAACACTGATTGATAAATTTCACAAATTGTTGAAATTCTCTTCCAATTTGTTTCCAATTTGTTCAGAGAAATTGCACAAGTTTCATTTATTTTTCGTGAAACTGTGGAATAGTCCATTCGCAAAATCTACCCCAAGACGTCTATTGGAACACCTTGAGATAAGTATTTTTTAATAGATGGACTTAAAACAATGTAACTCTAAATAAATACATATATATAAGCAACTGCTTACAACTAAACCATAAACAAATGACAACTGGATGATATTCACTTCCTCCACGACGTTTTCTCCTGCGCTGGTTCTACTAAAATATGTAACAACTCAAAAGTTTGAGGCTTCATGCGAATGATTTAAAAAAAAAAAAAAAATGTTCTGGATCGCGGCATAGGGCCTAAAAGACTTACAAGTCCCAACCAAAATTGAGTTCTCGGACCCATCGTTGTCTTTCGAAATGACTTTTGCTTTGTTTAAGAGCAAACAATGCGAAGTCCGCAAAATTCCCCATATCCTCCAAATCGAGCATACCATATTCATATGTTTATTTAAAAAGTTTACAGAAATTAAAATTGTTTTAAAAAGAAAGCATATTCATAGCCTACCAATGCCGAACTGCCTGAAGCCACATTTACTGTTGCAAATGTGCCAGGTAGCGCGTTTGACAAATATTTTCCTGCCACACTTGGTTTTCAAGAAAACCATCCGAATTTAATCAATATCAATGAAAGAATAAGGAGTGAGCTATGATAGCGTTAACGACCTTGTTACGAGAAAGCAACCAAAATTTCGACGAAAAATGTTGTAAAACCCCTCAACCAAAAAAATGTAAGCCGACAAGCCGTTAACATTTTAACAAAATGCTACTCCCAATATAAAAACCGCTTGATAGTGACGCAAAAACAACGGTCCGGACTTAATATCACCGAATGGCTGATCAACTGGTAATCGTAGTCCAGGCCTCAATCCGTTAAATTTTATGCTGTAATCCGTTTACAAGGACATGACCTGCTTTACATAACACACAAATATTGAGACCTTAAAACCTGAAAGCCTTGTCCGAACAATGAACAGTTTTAACATACGTCTTGCGATCCACAGATTCGATCGCAGATAGATTTACATCTCAGCAACGTTACCAAATCTTAAAATATAAGTCATCCAACAAGAGGTGTCACTTTAAAACAATAGAAATACGCAATATTTTTTTAATGTAAAGTAAGAGCCCTGAGGTTAGTAATGGAATACAATATCTGCAAAATGTCTGCCTCGATTCTACCTACAAAAAGTCATTCCTCTAATTTCTTCTAATGAAATTTTTCATCACGTTTTGACATACGGTAATTGCTGCTGCATTAACAGCTCTGGAATTACCTTTTAGTTCCTGAACCGGTCGTAGAACATTGGCATAGACTTTATCTTTAACATAGCCTTAAAGAAAAAGGTCTAATGGTGTTGAATAAAAATTTGTCCCTGAATAGAGTCATTTTTTTTACCAGCTGTGTGGCGTGTGGCGCCGTTGTACTAAAAATAAACGTCGTCCACTTCTAAAGCATCAATTTCAGTCAAAAAATGTCAGTAATCATGAGGAATACAAAAGACTTTGGATAAAGTTGCACGGGGTTATTATTTTCCTAGGAAAAGATCTGATATAGCCCACTTTGTCCTTAGTTGCGTAGTTTACCAGACACGGAAACCCGCACAGAACTTATGCCGTCCCGACGCAACGTAAATAAGCTATGCGTATATTACGTAAGACCGTTTCCCGGATCAACCAGTGGTTATGCCTATATTTTGGGATAGGAGGTGTTCTTGCTATTTGGTGTACCTAAGTGGATGGTTTGTAACAATGGAGTTCAGTTTAAAAGTAAAGAAATGTTTTGCTTACCAGATGCCTACGGAATAACCATTGATTCACGGCAGTTAACCGTTCTCAAGCCAACTCTGCGGAAAGGTATAACCAAACCTTAAATACTAATCTTTACGCTTACATTTCAAAGAATCACCGGAACTGCGAAATTCTTCTTTAAAGTAGCACGGTTCGAAAGGCAACGCATGAGGTCTTAAGACGACTTCATAATTTATTTATTCACTGATGTCAATGACATCAGTGGGCAGAACTCAGCGGGTTATCACTGGTGTACAAATGCAAAAATTGGTTGAGTCATGAATACCCACAACATGGATGAATCGAACAGAAGCTTACCATACGCAGTTATAACTTTGAGATAGTCAGGGACTTTCGGCTCTGCTATTTAATACAATAATGCCATCTTTCCAGAAACGAAGAATTACTCCTGTCAATCGCTGTTTCTGTGGCCAAAAAAAAAAAAAATGATTCTCGTAACGTTTTAGAAAACATTATTTTTTTTATCAGCAAGGAAAGCGCGAATCCCGCATTAAGTCACTATTATAGGTGTGGATACTCAAGCTGAAGAGCAATCGCGAAGCGCCCATATTGGACATCTTAATTTACAAGCATTCTTCGCAGTAGTGGAGCACATTTTTTGCATTTTGTTTCACTGATATTGTTGTTATTATCAATTGATTTATCATAAATATACGCAATAAGTGTACGTAGTACTGTATGATTGTTCCAATTTTCGTATTTCTTTGCTTTGACTTACGACTCGATTTTCCACAATGAATCTTCTGTTACATTAAATATAACAAAATTCTCGCACAAATCTCCGTTGGTATTATGCCGCTCATTTGGGTCAGGTCGCTCTATTTTGCATCACCTCGCTAGTGAGGTCAAGAGTTTGCTGATGTGTTTGCATTTTCCCGGTAGTAATCAACAACATGACTCAAGGCATACCTGCACCAACAGTAGGAAAGTCAAACGGTGTATCTTTATTTCGTCGGGTGCCTAACAATCTCTGTTTTGTTTATTTGTTATTCTTCAAAGAAAAGTATTTGTGGTTTAACTCATAACAAATAAAAAAAAAAAAAAAAAGATAAAGGGCCCATTATTCAAAGGATAAGTGTCTTTTTGAACACTCATGCAAAGTGTATGTAGTAGACTGAATATATTACAAGGTTCTTTATCATTTTATTTTTGCGTTTCTCGTTCGCGTTTATATACAGATAATATCAATAAAATCAGTCACGTCTTTCTTTTCATTAAAATAAAAATAAATAAATAAATAAAAAAATTTAATAATCGTCTAACAGCAAATAACACAGCAGTAGTGATGTAGCATTATTTGTCAATCATTCTCAAATGTTATTTCAAACCAATAAGCTTATAACGGAATTTCGAAAAACCAATAAACTAAATAAACAAACTTAAACCAAAGGAAAACAAAATTAAATAAATTTTATTGCAAAATATAATTAAAACAAAAAACTTTCTCAATAAGTAAACCTACAACTAAAAACAATATAAAAACCAAATAAACTAAAAACAAAAAAAAGTAGTCTTCGGAAAGTAAAATCTAAAACAAAACAAACTCAAAACTATAACAAAAATAGAAAAAATAAAATTAAAAATACAAGGAAAGTACTTAATTAGTAATTAATAATAAAAATTAGTTACATGTACCTTTGTCAATTGGTGAGCAGTCTTGTTTTGTGTTAATTTGAATTTATTTAGATGTAGCAATTATTTGTACATTTGAACATAATATAAAAATTTTGTTTGCATATTTTTTTTTGTTATATAATTATTTATAATTTTTTTAAATATAAAATAAGTAAAATAAATGTTAACGTTAGCACACATTAAGTAGATGATTATATTAATATTTTTGTACGTTTTACAATATTGATAAAAATGTTGGTTAATTTTTAAGTGTAGAATTAAATATATATTTTTTTTGTTTATTTTATAATTATTTTTTATACATATATATATATATATATATATATATTGTTTATGTAAATAGAAGAGAAGAGAAAGCATGCAAAAAAAGTTATAGCGACACATTAACATTTTGATTATTATTAAGACGAAAAATATATGAAATACTTTTTTAAATGTATTTTATATAAAAAAAAAAAGAAAACCAAAATCTTTATATACGCATATATATTTATATAGAAAATAATTTATAATTTTAGCCAAGTATATGATGTTTTAGATTCAGAGATTCAACAAAAAAGAAATAAATATACGCGAATGAAAGCAAATCAAGAGAAATGAATGTAAAAAAAATTAATCAAAAATATACTGAGAAGTCCTTAAATTTTTCCCGCATTTATTTCTGGCCCCTTTTAACACTTTCTTCAATCGCTAGCAAGTGGATAAAAATTTCCTTCTCTCTTTCCTTTTATCATTTCTATGGGCGAAAAGACGACGATCTCTTTCATAGTTTAACCCCAACGAGGGACAAACAGTTAGCATAATAAACCGACATACAACCGACGTATTGGGTTGTACCACAATAAATGTCCGACTTTCATTCTTATTCAGAATAAGAAGGTCTGGAGTGAACATCTATGTTATAAGATAAAGTAGTACGTGCGTTTGAAGCCTGAGACTTTTAGTTTCAATTTAATTGTTTAACATGCTATCGGTACTGCAAATTGGGGTTCTTTTCTTTAATATGATAAATTGAAACTAAATCATAATGCCTCTATAGAAGCAAGAAATATTACTGACACATTTGAGGATGTGGCGGTAAAGGAACGCACTTTTCGACTTTGATTTAAAAAAATTCGTTCCGGAGAATTCATCGTCGAAAAGAATCACTCGGAAAGACTGACACGGCAATCGACGAAGATGTAGATGCAATGGTAAATGAAGACCGAATGAAAAAGGTGCTGGACATTGCATATAATATGGTAGAATACCCATGACAATAAGTCGAGGCGTCGCCCCGAAACCTGTATCCGGTTTTTGCAATTTCAGTGGTAAAGGGAAAATTAATTTAAATACTTTTTTCGCTTAAGGTTTCGTGATTCTTTCGTCCTATTTTTTTTTTTTTTTTTTTTTTTTTTTTTTTTTTTTTAACGAAATAAAATTAAGCTTTAGTGTTGTTTAAGTAACTACAATAAAAGGGATAAGGTAATCAAGCGTAAACCTATAAGTTAAGCAGTTAGTTATCCTTATAATTTGATGGATTATTTGCACAGCTTGCTTTTTTTTATGCCTCAAAATCGCCTCAAAGCTCACACAAGACAAACTGTAATATTATGTTTTCTCCTGATTTAGAAAAGCTACAGATTAAAGGCACATAATCGGAAAGTACATGTGTTTTTTGTGAACACCTTTTTCAAAGTCTTAAGTTCACCTGATGCCCATCCAATACATCCATGGGGGTCCAGGATACGCCTGCCCAGCGATCTCCGTCATTCCTTTAGTACCAATTCGGAATCCGTGTTAAGGGTAAAAGGTTCCACTCTTTATTTGAGTCGAGGCTGACCTAAAACCTCTTGCCAGCACCAAGTACTTATTGCAACTGCATTTACATCGCTTTAACCAAACATGAAAGACTCTTCCTGAGACTTTAGGTTTAAACCTCTACCACCACTTTCAATAGGGGGTTTTAAGTCCTGATGAAGACAACCGGTGGTACTGCCACCCAACAGGACCTATGAACGGGCGTTGATAACCGGTTAAACCGTAATAATCTTAGGTGGCGTCAATCGACCAGTGAATCTCTACCCCCGTTTATTATTAGACTACGTTATTGATGGGCGTAGCGTGGATAATTGAGAGAGGGCCCTATTGTCTTTGTATAAAGGCGAACTAGTAGAAAGCAGACTGAAAAATACCAGAATACCGCAAAGTATCAGCTGTTCGCCAACCT
Organism: Volucella inanis; assembly: GCA_907269105.1. Lineage (NCBI taxonomy): Eukaryota > Metazoa > Arthropoda > Insecta > Diptera > Syrphidae > Volucella > Volucella inanis. The sequence continues at coordinate 22,597,998 of OU026157.1, forward strand.
AAAATACATACAACCTTTATGTAAGATCGAATGATAACCTCCGACTGAATAATGATCAGTGATTTTTTCGGAGTTGAATGATTAAATAAAATATGATTATGAATCAAATTATGCAAAATATTGTAACATAATTTTAAAAAAGACATATTGTACATTCTGTTACATCACAAATTGCAAGTACTTCTTATGTACATGTGAACATATGTTCACAGTTTAAAGTATATAGCATACATAGTTTGTTTTTGACAGATAGAATGGTTAGATGTGCAATGGTGTGCTCGGCGATTTTCGATTATTATAAAAAAGGAAGCAAAGAATTAGCATCAAATTTTGTGTAAAAAATGGAATCAAGTGCTCTAAAACCTTTGAAATGTTGACAATGGCATACGATGAGCCTGCTCTAAGTAAAAAAAATGTTTACAAGTGGTACAAGCTGTTCCAAGATGGCCTAGAAGATCCCAATGACGAACCAATTTTTTCTGATGTTTTGGGCATAAGACGTGTGTTAGCGAAGTTTGTTCCGAAACTTCTTTATTTTGATCAGAAGGTCATCGTTGCTTGTGAGATGAGATTTTTTGGCCAAAAACAACCATATTCACCGGATTTGGTCCCATGCAACTTTAACTTGTTCCCAAAACTGAAGAGACCTATGCAAGGACAGAGATTTGCAGAGATTTGAGGAAATGAAAACGACATCGCTGAAAGAGCTCAAGGCTTTACCAAAAAGTGCTTATGAGAAGTGCTTCGAGGATTGGAAAAAGCGTTGGCACACGTGTATTATATCTAAGGGGGATTTATTTGAAGGGGAAAATATTATTTTTATAAAAATATAAAGTCACCTTACTTTTTGAACATACCTCGTACACATACAATGTAACATTTAAGATCAGCACTTAATTACAGACTACAGGAGAGGACACCAAAGACAGATAGATTTTATATATGCTAGAATTGGACGAAACCGCATTTAAAAGGTTTTAAAGTGGGAGTGGCCGTGGTGCAGTCGTATATGCATATATGGATTCGAATCCCGTGCGAGGCAATTCTTTAAAATAGTTTCTTCTCATAGAATTTGTATGTAGTTATATGAAAATCCCGTCAGCGTCAACTCTGACATGAAGGCATAACACTGATATTGGAGTGGTTGCTGGCTGGGCTAAATGTAACGAACTAACAACTAGCACGTACTAAGTCTAAAACCCACTGGTTGAGGATGTACTGGCTCGTCCCGTCCAGTTTGACAACCACCTCTGGGAAAAATATCGAAACCTAATACACCTGAGTTTCAACTACTACACAACCCACGCGCGCCCTGGAGAGGAGCCAGCCAAGAACCCCTTGATGCGCGCGCAGGATTATAAAAAAAATAAGAGATTTAGCACGACCCCACAAGTAAATCAGCACCAACATTTGCAAACATAAAGTTTTCTGAAGAAACAAGAGACAACCAATTACATATTCCCATTCAGTAGGCAAAATAAACTGGCATAACTTAAAGAAGGACAGAGGCTAACCTAAAACCACAACTATTTAGAGGTAGGTAAGCAGGTATTTGGAACAACTCCGTGGCTCCATCAAACCGCCGACTCGATAAAGCGAAGCACGGAAAATCGGTCTAATATTTCAGGATTTTGGCAAAGAGAAGAAACCAAGAAAACACTCACAAGAAATTCAGTCAGGATAATAAATTCAAGGCGAGGCAGTGACTCCTACAAACGGGAAACAACGAAATAGGCAAAAGATGGAAAGAATACTTTAAGGCGTTACTTAACAAAGAGTTCTCGCCACTCCCTCGGCTGTCAGCCAATGACAGGAAATGCAGATTTTGTGGAAACGGAGGTAAACGATGCGATGAATAAAAGGACGAGCAGTCCAATCGTATTCAATCCGCTCGAAGAACAGTCGATGGGGAGCAGGTCGATACATATAACGAAGGAGCAACATCGTGACACTTTGATCTGCTAATCGTCGATCTGAAAAGAACATTCGATTGTATGCACAGAAATCTTATATTGATCGTTCGTTACGATGCCGTATAGGTTGACGTTGACTTATTTGACAGAAATGACAGTCCTATAGAATCCGTCGCAAACGAAACAAAATAATTGAAATTTCAATTAATGTTTTCTTTTCAAGCTATGACAATTTCTCTTCATTCTCTCAATGTCTCCACTAATAAAAGTGTTTACTCTCAATATGTGAATCCGTGAACCTCAATATGTGAATGTATGATCCTCAATATGTGAATGTATGATCCTCAATATGTGAATGTGTTAACTGCCATGGGATTGAAAAGTAGAAATTAAACCTATTTTTTCCTTCCTTTCCGTCATATCAGTTGTTTATGGACCTGCTTCCATAACAAAGTATATATTCTATCCAGCTGTCAGTCGATAACGTCGATGCAACGTGGGCCTTAGCCTTTACTTACTCGAGGCGTATATAAAAATGACATGCGATATGTACGATGACGTTAAAACGAAAGTCAATGCATAGTAAGAATAACCAGAAGTTTATTTACTTTAAGGTGTAGGAAGGCAATATTCCAGGTCCGTTGCAAAATTTTCTATTGAAGAAACACCTTGAAGAGTCCGAAACTACTTCTAATTCAGGTCTAGAGGGGTGCTATCAAAAGAATGAAGTTCGGAAGGTTTATCTAAAAATAAAGCGAAGATGCCAAAGCTATAAGGCAGGGATGGAAAGGGAAAATAATAGAACCAGTGGATGCTAAAAGTCTGGAAAGATTACTTCTGGAGACTGTTAAACTGTGATCGCAAATAGTATCCCACAGTCAGGAAAAATAAAAGAATCTACCTGGACGAAGATAGACAACGTTCTTTTCCACCCGACCGAAATAAAGTCAGGACAGCAATTTCCTAGCTGCTGGATCCTATGGCGTCCGATGCCGAGCTGTTTAAAGAAGCAAGTGGTTATTGGATTCCCAGCATACATTAACCCATCTCTAAAATCTCGGTCGACGAAAGTACGAATGTGCCCAATAAACAGAACCTCAGCATTTTTTGTCTGATCCTAACGAAAGGAGAACCCCTGAACTGCGCCAACAATGTGCCTCAACATCGCATATGAAATCCTGTCTGCCATATTATGTGAACGCCTAAGAAAATACGTTAACAATCTGACGGACCCCTATCAGTATGGTTTCAGGCTAAGATCTTAGAAAAAAACCCAAGTTTTCCAAATCGATGCACATCTTCGTTTCATTGGTTTCGAAGTCGCATTTCAGCACCTACAGGGACAAACTATGCAGCGCCAAGTCTAGTTTTGGCATCCCTGCTAAATGCTTATTCGACAATGTAGGATGACAATGGAAAATTCACGCTGCTGTCATAAAATGACTTAAACAAGGCGTGTTGTCATGTGATTATATCAACATCGTTGTTGAAAGAATTGTACGAAGTCAGCAAGTCAGCTCCAGACATCGTCTTTCAAAAATCTGTTCAATTGCTTTCACATGCAAACAACATTAATATGGCCGAAGGAACACGGCGAGTTGTCAATGGCGAGTTTACGAATATGAAACTTATTGGATTTAGGTTTTAGGACATCGTAGACGTCACCTTGGGCAGCCACAATTTTAGGGTAGTAAGGTACTTTATCCTATATCAACTCTAACAACGATAACGCGAAAAATCATTCTTGCTAATCACTGCTTCTTTAGAGGAGGCCATTAAGTCGTGAAGCCTTTTATTGAGCAAAAAAAAAACTATATACGAAGCATATTATCCCAGTCCTGTTTCGCGACGCTAGAATTTGGACACTGATGAAATCGGATGAAAATGCACTTAGACCCATCGAGGAAAAAGTTATTCAAGCTGTACAACGATACCAACCTCGTCAAAGCAACACGGATAACCCTAGTTAAATGGCTGGATTACCTTGAACTCATAGACACTAGCGCCACGGCACGGAAGGTTTTCGACACCCGACGCGGGGGGTTAACCTTAGCCTACTTTGTGTGAGCAAATGGAGACAGCTTGAAAAAGAGCGCGCTAGTTGGAGAGGCGTATTAGGTGAGGCCCTGGTCTACCTCGGACTCTAACGCCACCTAAGGAAGTGAGTAAGTAGGAAACAGCTATCATAAGTAACGATGTGACTGGCCCTCAAACAGCTCTTAATAATTTGATAAAGACGGGTTATGAATCAGTTGTTCTTTAACCGTATATCTATGTACATCGTGTGATGATTTTCCGAAGTATTCAAAATTAAAAAACGTAGACTATGTCGTAAGTCATCAAGAAAACTACAAAATTATGATGATTTCGCACATAAGGTAAACATGGTAAGACTTAAATGGCACTGCAGTATTTTGTAGCAGAAAAAAAAAAGTTTTATTATTTATGACAGACATTCGTCTGCATACGACTGCAACGAAACAAAAAAGAAAATATTAGAAAGGTCAGCGTGTTACACACATGATCGATCTAATAAGTACGCGCATTTGCGGAAATTTTCAAATTAAGAAACTTCAAGTTGAGCGAATAAGTTGGTTTTGCTAACAATATTTTGTCGAAATATTCGATACAAAATCGATATTTACAAGAATCAAATGACTCCTCAAGGAACGTAAAAAAATTACAAAAAATCAAAATAAATGAACAAAGGCAAATGAAATAGCTGAATAATAAAAACATATACAAATATTGCAAAAATAAAATCGACTCGACAATAGTGCACTCACCTGTAGTTCATCCCAGGGTATTGAACCACATTCATCACATGATATGGCTGCCACTTGAAGTCGCAACGAAGACGAGTAACCTTCATTCTGTCTTATCACTTCCACAGTGGTTAATCTAAAAATCAATAATCCCAATAGAGACTTAATTTGACTTGTAAGACATATGTATTTCTTACCTAAACGTGGCCATCGAAACCAAATCTCTTCGTCGCCATGTACTTGCCTCCGAAGGTTCAGATGGTGACGATAAATTTGTTTTATAATTTGGCTCCTCATACACTTCACTGGCAACTTCAACTGGCGACGCTTTCAGATTTGTATCCGTGTTGAATGGATTAAGTCTGAAATAAACCATTCAAAACCATAATCCCGTCCACTAAAGGGGGGGAATAAATACTGTTTGTACCTAAACATCACATCGATGCAATCCGTTGTCTTATCATCGCCAATGACAATTGCAAAATTCTCCGAATCTGAACTAATATCACTTTGAATCGAAAATGTATCACTCACATCATCATTTGGTCCTCCTGACTTTATTGCAGAATCAATCGATGTCATAAAACTGGAAAAACCTTTCTTCATCGACAAAAGTCCTAAAGATAATCAAATGCATATAGTCAAAAGTTAACTCGTCTTAGATGCATTCATATGTAACTACTCACCAGAATTAATTTCCTTGGTTATACTCGAGTCGGTTATGGAATTTCTGGATCTCGTTGATTTTGATGATGATGCAACCGACTGTGAATAGACACCAGTATCAGGCCGTGATGCTTGGCTTGGTGTCGACGATGAGGCTACCGTTGGTGTGCTTTGAATTTGAACGTTATAACTAAAGAAGGAACACACACCAATACCATTTGATTGTATTGATTGATGCGAGCTATTTATGATTTGATGCTTACCCATGAGTGTTTGGATTTGATACGTGCATGACACTCTCAAAAGGTGGATCGATTGTGACAGGAGAAGGTGTTTCAACGCTTCCAAATGCGCTATTTTTAACATGATCCAATGGTGGTGGTGTTGGCCACGTTATATTTGTACCTATAAACAAAACATAATCCATTCTTTCACATAAATACGATCCGCAAGCAAGGAATGAATACTTTAAATTCATGCATAGTGTGGTGTGATATTGAAATTAGGTGCACTTGGGTTAGTAGATAATAAATTTAAAAACAAAAAAGAAAACGACCCAAAATTATAAGAAAAATGCAAAACAAGGCTAAATTGAAAATAAGGAAAATCGTTTTTCTTCTTTTTTTGTTAATTTTGCGATTTAACAAAAATAAAACTAAAAATTCTTACTATTCATGTGTAAATCATCACCCAAACTAGCTGAATCGGGTAAGACACTTTCAGCATCACCACCACTTGATTCCTTACCAGGTGTTGGGGACGGCATCACCAGTGTGACCTCAATTTGTGGCACAACACAACCCAAAATCAGCGATTTTTTTCTGTGTTGCTGAAACGAAGTCAAGAATTATTTTTTAATAAGTTATCGTTAGCTATTACTTCCACTTATAATGTTGAACTAACCTTTTGTAAAATGCGTTCGGCATCGAGCGCTAGGAATGTTGTCAACTCATTCATTTCTTCAGCCAATCGAAGAAGAAACAAAAACTGATAGTGATCAATTTGTACACTAACTAAATTGGAAATATGAACTATTGCATGCATGTCAGCGGTCTTCTCCACAATGGTATTTCCCGATTTACTACGTTTATCCGATGATGGGGCCGATCCTATATCTTTTGGTTCCGGTTCCAAGAACGGATTTAAAGTTGTATAGTTCCTATTTGTGTAATCTAGTCGATGAATGTTAGTTTCCACCGAACCTTTTGTAGTTGATGGTGGTGTAGTGGCTGCTGTATTACTTTCGGAACCGCCATGTAGCCATAATGTTACAGGAACTGCATCAACAAATGGAATCGATTTATTTGGACCCAATGATCGTGCTCCAAGAAAATCAATCCACACCGGATCAAATTTTATACACCATACATCTCTTGGCTCCGACCACATGGCATAACGTGAAAGATTTTGTGATGATACTGATGCGCTTAATGGTTGTTGAATATTTGGCACATCGCTAGCAGCTACATGAGATAGAATACGATCTGTCACTATGCACATATCTCCATTAACTGAAGGGAATCCATTGCCAAAGACAAGTGTACCCTCTTGAAGTGATTGCAATGCCTGTGCAAGATCTGCTCGCGAAGAACCCATTTCTCGAATGTTCGTTAGAGCAAATCGAGATATTTGCATTTGCATGATTTTTGGTCGATCTTTTTGATTTGGTGCATCGATATTAGATTCGATTACTATTCGTGGCATGATGGCTTCTACTTTAACGTCCATGTACATGATGCCTGGTTCTGAATCCAATGATGCACCAGCTGATATGGAGGCAGCCGATGTTGATGAAGCTGTCGGTGATCCAACACTTGTTCGTAGAAGACTTTCATGTAGATTAAGAGCGAATGAATTAAACCATAGCACACTGCTGAGATCGAAATGAACTTGCAATGGGTTTACGTGCACAAAGATTTTGGACGGAGGAACTGCAAGAAAAAATATATAATTTTTTAATTTTTACTTTAAAAATGAATTAAAAAATATGTGCACATGCATTCCATCTATTACAGATATATCGTCTAACAAACAAAGTAGGCTATACAAAGGAAAGCTCATGAAAATATCCACTTGGGAGTCAAAACTGATGGTAGAACATATTCACAAATTTTGAAAGGCTCAAAACAATGTTAAAAGGAGACAATATAACTTATTGAAATAGTATCAGTAGAACTGCAAAGGGGTCTAACAACCATAGGCTCCCTAGCTCAATTAATATTTAAATGTTGCAGAAACAATCCCATCGTCGTCACAAAAACCAATTTGCTGAGAACCATAATGTGAAAAAGTCAGCACTAATCGCCATTACTGAATTACTACTTGGTTTTTTGAAAAAAAAAAAAAAAAACAGCTCCATGATATCTAGAATGAAACAGAAAGCAATACAAAGTTGTCAATTACATACTAAACACCACCTCTGATAAATGGCTTTCTTAAATTTTATAAAACTTTTGTGTTCATTTGTCGAAATTCTACAGCGAGTAACCTCCTCTTTAAGGCTTGGATAAACATGACTTCTTAACATACACTTTGGTTCAATAAAAAAAAGTCCAAAGGAGTTTCATCCTTGATCTAGACGGCCAATTTCGTGAGAGATTACACGAACAGTGAATGTCTCATGCAATATTGCTATTGTTTTACGTCCAATGATGCCTCCAGCACATAAACTATATCAAAAAATGAGTTTAGGATGCATTTCCTTCCCATGAAACACATGTGAGTTTTCGTCACTCCTAATGTGACAGATTTGCTTACTAATCTTACTTACTTTGCTTACTTACATTAAAATAGGCATCATTGTTGAAGATAATTTTGTTGGAAAACTCACCATTCACTTGCTTTTGTTAAATACAACAATAGACGCACTCTCTTCGCTATGTAAGCTTGGGTTGCTGAGTCAGCTGGATTCTGTAGGTATGAAAACGCAAATATTTCGTGAGAATTGAGGTATAGTGTTTCTTGAATTGTACAACTCTTGACCACAATACAGTATCGATACTCTTGGGCCGCCACCAATATTCTGGCGAACAGCCGTGAAGGTTTTTTGCTAAGCAACCTGAACAGATACGTACAAATGGTCTGACATCAGTACCGACCCAGTCATCTAGAATTTATCGATTTCAATTCGAACATTTTAACTGCCACAGCTCAGTGGTTATAATGATTTGACCTTTTAAGAATACAGCATAGTTATTGGCAGTTCATTAGTAATTATATAGTAATTACACTATTGAACCCAGACAAGGAATGGGTCACCCTTCCTCTTGTTACCAATTAAAAGGCCAAAGGATCTAAGTAAGTAGGATACATATGTTAGCCTTAAAAAACATATCAGGAAAACTTGTCATTAGAGAAAAACACAAAGCTTTAATTTCTTTTAGTGTATCGCGTATAATTTCAGTGCCATGTGGAAAAACAACAGCTTAGTTAGTTAGCAAACATACATGGTAAACAAATCTGAATCAATGTCCCAAACTTAAGAGAGAAACTGTTGAGAATCACACGGAAATGCCGTAGCATAGAAAGAAAAACTTCAGCAGATCGCCCGTTCCAGGGTGCAACCCAGATTTGTACCAACTACGCAGAGAAACTATAAATATTCTTATCAAGTAGCTTAAGATAAATTTAGAAGGAGGCTAGTATCTTTGTAGTTCGATATAGAAAGTACTATAAGGGACTAATTCGAATTTTGACGAGTGCTCGGTGACAACAGCAGGCTAGTTGTCTACATTGAGTCGAAAGCAGTGATTCTCTCATATTAGAAGTTGTGGTAAAGTCAATAACTCATTTGATTACATTTATACTTTAATTATACCTTCGTTAATAACAAAAGTCACATAAGTTTTAAAAGGCAAGAAGGTACAAGAAGAAAGTTTTCCTTCCATAAGGGAATGGAATCGATGGTAACGTGTATAGTCAGGACGGATGCAAAACTTATAAGCTTTTTCAACAGATTTCCTGGTCAACTGGGTTTACTGACATGTTCTACAGAGTCGCCATATCTAAGTGGAACATAAAGATGGATCACATGTTCAAATTATCATTCATGTAAATATGTAAATATGCAGAAAAAACACAAACCTCAAATAATGAGCCGCCTGAAAATTAAGACCACCCGGAACAAGGGCAGAAAACGACTTGAAAATATGCTTTGCTAGGCTCTCCTGTGGAGCTATTGAAAAAGTAAAAAAGTGTCTACTCGTCGAAGATGCAGTCCAGGAAGTAAACCATACCAATATAGCAGTATTCACTAGACTTGCCAAAAAAGACTTCGCAGAGATACAGATTCGTAATTAAAAAGATAAGCAACTGCTTCGTTGTAGTTCGTTTTTTAACATAAGTTATCCCGATCAGGAAAAAAAGCCCAGTCAGAAGAAATTTTACGATCTCTTGGGCAGAGCATGAAGTACAAAGTCAGAGTCGTAGGCGGGGACTCCATTGCCAAAATCGGAATTGTTAATTTCAGCCCCTATAAAACGAAAAAATTATAACTTCCTGCAAGCAGAATTTGCGGCTGCAAAAAGCATAGAGATAAGTAGCACGAAGTTTCCCTTGATCAATGAAAAACATGCCTTCTACTTATACATATACTCCACCCTGACTGACTCGAACTGCAACCAACTACAAACTGCTGTAATTTTCAAACCGTTCATTACTGTAAGCTCAAATTTTGACACATGACAGATAATTTTATTATTTACAAGCCCTTTAAACGATTTGCATCTCAGTTGTGTTGAAAAAATTTTATCCGCGATGGAATTCAAACGTGATAGTGATTGCTTTATATATGGCTAGAAAACCACAAGTAGCTATCGTTAGAGCCCTCCAGCACCTCAACGTGAATAAATCATTTGTGTCTCGAACCATAGCTCGTTACCGTGATACTGGCAGCGTTGCAAAACGCCATGGAGGTGGTCATAAAAAAACAGCAACATCAGCAGAAATGGTTCGGAAAGTGAAGGCTCGAATTGAGCGAAATCCGCATCGAAATGGAAGAAAAATGGCTCGTAAGCTCAACATATCGTTGGAACGGATGCAACACATACTGAAAAATGAGCTTGGGCTCAAGCCATTAAAATTCCAAAAAGCACACGATCTTACACCGCAACAGAAAAAAGTTAGAGTCGAAAAAGCGAAGGAGTTGTTACGCTTGCACGAAAGTGGTGAGTTGCCGAATTTGGTTTTTTCCGAGGAGTCGCCATTTGTTATCAAGCAATATGTCAACAAACAAAATGACCGAGTTTACTTTCCAGAGAGGTCTTACGAAATATTACACCTTCGGACGGCCACCAGAAAGCAGGCAGCACCGATGGTGATGGTTTGGGCCGCCATAGCCGTGGATCGCCGCTCTCCGCTTGTATTTTTGGACCGTGGCGTCAAAATTAATGCGATCGTATACCGTGAAACTGTCTTACAGACTGTATTGAAGCCTTGGGCAAACAATCATTTCGGTCGGACACCGTGGACATTTCAACAAGACTCGGCACCGCTTCACAAAGCGAGCGTCAACCAAGATTGGTTAAAAAACAAAAACCGGTTTCTCTCAGAGAGTAAACCTCCTACGTAATGCCTGTGCAATTTTTTTTTTTGTTGTAGCTTAGAGCAATAAAAGAAAAATCATTTTTCAAATTGTGAATAATTTTTTTTATAAATAAGAAAGTCAATTTGAAGAGCAAGTGTTGATATTGTTTTTAATTGGTTCGCGTACATTTTATAGCTTTCTTTTTTTTTTTGTTTTTACTCAATGAATAAACAGTCAATTGATATAAAAGTAAGTTTTTCTTAAATAATTAGAGATTTTGTTTAATATAAGGGGTAAATGAAAGTAAAATTTATAGATAAAATACAATATGTGTTTTTTGTATTCATTAGACGAAAAGTATAGTTGTGTTTGTTCTAAAGCCTTGCATATGCACTGCTAAAATGTGTTTCAACTTCTTGCGCACAGGTGCGACACTCATACTAAATTTTTCGTTTTTTAGGATGCCCATCGGAATCACGAAAAAGTAAATTTTTGATGTTTGGATTTTTAAAGTAAAAATTAAGCGCTTAGATGCTATTTTTGCTTCTGTTTTGGGTTACTTTAGACATATACTATTTTCTGAGGCTGAACTAAGTCAATAAAATGAACCTTAAAAATTTTATGTTTTAGATTTGACGAGAGATGGGTCAAAAATGGTCGGCATAAAGAGCGTTTCAATTCAATTACCACAACATATCTTAGATGGAATACCTTCTTCATATAGAGTAGGAAGACCAAGAAAAAGCTTTGATGAGTGCTGTGAGAAAAGCAAGAGGAGAAAAGTTAAAACCATTTTAAATTTTTTTAGCGATGAAGAAATTGCAATGGCTCATTAAAAAAGCCTTAGACAAGACGGAAAAAGAAATATTGCTATTGCAGTGAAAAAATTACCTGAAAGTTTTCCGAACTGAGGTTTGTTGTTTTGTTTTGTTTTTTTTTTTTTTTGATATTTTCGTAGGTTACATTTTGTTATTAAGGGTCTATTGTGAGCAAAACGCTAAAAACACCTGCTCCTGGATTTTTACCAATAACTGCAGATGATGCACTAACATTAATCACGGACATTCAGCTTTCACCTCAACAGTACGAAATACTACGCCTAAAAATTAACAACAAAGTTCCCAATTTATTACCTTCATACTACAAAATTAAAGAAGCTAAGACGAAATGCTACCCAAATGATAAAACTGTAAGCGAAACTTCTGCAGAATGTGGATTGCAAAGTTTAGTAAATCACAGCGTTTAGCGTTTATGTTTAGCTCAGAAAGATGTTTTAAGTTCCGTTGCTGACCTAAAAGAACTATCCTTGGTAATAAAATGGTATAAAAATTTTCTGCTGATGATAATTCAGATGAAATTCTTTTTTGTATCTCAATGGTTCCTATCCAGATATATTTCTTTAAGGATGAAGTTAAACATGTACTTTGGCAAAACCCTGCCCCATCATCAACCTGATTATGTCGACCAATAAAATTAAATTTTGCAAAGGAAACCACAGAACTGATCAAGTCAGAGGTAGAATCAATTCAAGATCAAATTAAAACAATGAACAATTTAACTAATATGGGGTCTGGGTTCCCAATAGATGCAGATGCTTTTGAGTAGTATGCAAAGGAAACAAGGGAACTATATCTTAAAAATTATGCCTAGTATTTTATGCCAGAAAAAACATAAAATTTGTTTCATTGAAAACAAATAATTTCTACTTGTATACTTCCAATCGGACAACTATCAGAAGAAGCGCAAACAAGAAACAAGGAAAATAGAAGGTTTAGGGAACTGTTTACTAGAAAAATATCATGTTTGGATACAAATACTGACCTCTTAAATCGATTGCTTATAACCTCAGAACCATTCTTAGCAAGTCTAAGATGCTTTCCGAGAAGAAAGAAAGGTGTCATGGAACATGAAGTCTTGCAACTTTTAGATGTACCAAATAATTAAAAAAATTTAAATAAGCTGGTTTTTATGTATTGTTTTGTCTTGGAATTTGTAGTATTTTGTTATATTCTATTTTCCAATTTTGTTGTATTCTATTCTGTGAGCAATTCCAATTAAAAAAAAAAAAAACTGAACAAAAACATTTATTTGTGAGCGCTATTAATTTAATTCCGCTAAATCAGTGATTCAGAGCTCGATTGTCCAATGAAAACTTGCTGAGACAAAGTGAAAATCTACATATATATAATGGATATTTTAACACGCCTGATATAGCTAGAGCCTGATCACCTAACCACGGAGTTCTCCAGTATGTCATTGCCTTCTTAAATGCCAACGTATAGTGTATCCAGTGCAGCGCTACCAAGGATGTAGCCAAGGCATATAATATTTGCGTTACCAACCATCAACAAGAAAAAACCAGTGTAGCATTGAACAATGAACTAACGCAGCAATTGTAGAAACCAGCATAAAAAAAAAACAAATTCTGATTGATTTTATCTCGAAAAGCCAGCTTATTGTTGTTTTAACAAGGCTTATATTTATCGCCTGTTCTCTGACATTTAATAATAACAAATTACAAAAGTTCGATGATCCCGTTCGTCGATGAATCACACCAAATACTAATATTTGGACAATGTGAGGGCCGTTGGTGTTTCAGTCGCGGATTACGTTATCGTGAACCCCAGTATCGACAGCTTTGTTTATTAACATGCCAATTAAGGTGAATGTGGGTAACCTGTCCACCAATCGTTTCACAAAAGTTTTTGACTAGATTAAAGTCATTTTCCTTAAGTTCCAATTAAATCGTAAAAAGGTGAGGTCTTTCTGAAAAATTTCATGAACGATAGATTTTGGAAGGCCAAAAGCAACTGTTTTTTTCGCACTGGGATTATTGGAACTTGTGTGAAAGCGTGATTATTGTTCTGCTAGACTCTGGCTGAGAGAAAAGGTTTCGTGGATCCTTTGCACCTATGAACAAATTAAATTTACATCGCATTCTCGTAGGAACCGCTGCTTTTAAAAACCGCCTGTTAATTTGTTAGTTATGTCTACTCCCACTTGCTGATGTGGGAGTGAATTTCTTCGGAAACTGCAATGGCGAGCTTTATGAGCCGAGAAAACATGACAAGTGTCAGTTACAAGTCTGTTACCCAGGGAACGTAATTACTTTGGTGGGGCTACAGTTCGGAATGAATCTAGGGCTCAATTAACAAACCCCTCAAGTAAGCTCGATCATTTGCTAACTGCTTCCAGTTGCGCACTCCAAATCGACGAACTACAACAGTAAAAAAGCCTTACCGATCCGAAACGAAATACTCGTAGAATGCATTGAACACAGATGGTTACTTTGTTGACGACTCTTTCGATTTTCGTACGCGGACAATGATCGCTGATTGAACATAACAATTGAGCAGAACTGCATGGCGTCCTAACAAAACTTGGCTCAAGATAGCTAAGTATGAATTAGTTTACTTAGAATTTTAACTTATACTTACGTGGAAATATAAAATCTCCCGGATAGTAAAAATAAGTAAACTCCGCATGAATAATTGGCATCTCCGGTGGAAATGAATAGCGATCCTTATCCCCTGGAACGTAAACGAAACAGAAACAAACAATTTGAAACAAATTTCCAAAAATATTAAACTAGAACATTAATTAAAAACAAATAAAAAATAGTTAAAATGCATCCTACAAGAAAATTTTATGCATGCGAGATTATAGAATAGCCCCTGAAAACAAGAACGAAACATGAAATGAACTACTACTGAGCGTCAAATCACCTGGTTTAGTTTTCCTTTTGTGTTGAGCTAAAATGTTCATCAATGTTTTATCAATTAACGGCATGAGAGGCAATGAGAGAAATTTATGTATTTCATTTGTGCTCAATATTAAAAGTGTTTGTGTGCCAAAAAAGTAAAACACACGCATTATACTCGTACATGAACATACTCACCAGAAACGAACTCCTTTGGCATTTGCTTTTTTCCTGATGTAGTCACTCGATATAAAGTAAAATCTTCTATTCTAAGAATCACACATGCACTCATCAATTTGGCAAGATTGTCTAAAGTGGATTTTTGTTGGATTGATTGAGATATCGAAGTTGGTGCACTTGCTGCATTGACCGGAGTTGATTGTCCAGATGAACCGAATCCAACGAGAGTGGCTGGATTAAGCATGACTGGTGACGCTGGTGCACTACGTTCCAATGGGGCATGCGTTGATGGACGATTTGGTTGACTTAGATTGAGGACTGCTTCTCGAAATGTGTTCAAAGATTCCTTCAGCCACATAGCGGGTAATACAGATGCTTCCTTATATCTGAAAATGCAGCAGCATTAGTGATTTGTTTGACGAAGTAGAAACTATATATATATATATATATATATATATATATATATTTGTTTTCTTTACTTCGCCCAGTGTGATCGATCTGATTTTGCCAAATGATAAGGATAGTAATCAACTTGGAATGCTTGGACAGAGATCTGTAAGGCACCACCTTTGTGTAGATCGGGATAACTTGAACGGCCATCTAACAAAAGTAAAATAGACAATTTAGCAATTAAAACTTTAAAAAAGAAATCAACAAAAATTCTTACCGCCTTCATCATCGCACAGATGGAGATCAATACGCTGACTGAAGAAATGATAAGAAGTCTCACGTACATCAAACGCATTAAACATTTTCTGTGTGGAAGTAGTATGAGCTAACTCAGACTGCTGGCGCGTTTGCTGTGCCAATTGCGCTTGATACTCTGGAAGCGTCTAAAATATATAAAAAAAAAATATCATCAGTCATTCTTCCTGTTTAAAAAAAAACACTGATTGTAATAAACTAAACATAAACTACCTCAAGTTTTTTTTGTGCTTTGGTCTTCTGAGTAGCATGTGTAGCGGCTTTTATTAAACCCGACAGCGAATCAACAAAATGTAAAGCCGCTTTCAATTGTGAATCTGTTAGGACCCACAGCAAATCATCAAGGATTAAGACTAGCCTCGAAGCAAGAACACTACAATCGAAAGTTCGTTTTCGTATCGTAATTCTACAACGAGCTTGATTCGTTAATAAACGCAAAGGTGTGAGAGTTTTATCCTGCGTTGAACTAGCTTCTATGCGAACCGTTTGCCACGATAACTCCTTGAAAATGAGAATTATTCCTCTTTGCGGGTCTTTCAGTCGTGTCATGCGCAGATCAGCGGAAGCCCATTTCGGTGTTTTAGATTCCACTCGAATTCGCGACATCTGTAAATCGAACAAAAAAATTATAGTGTTGCCTGGAGGACTTTCAGGAAGACTCAACATACCTGCACAGAAGATGTAAACGCTGGGCTAAGAAACTTCACATTGACCGTATTCACAATTATCGTAATGCCATCGACAACTTTGTGTATAAAACTATACTTCCCAGGAGGTACTTGTAACGGTTGCAGGCCTGGCGAATTAGAATCTGAATTTCTTGAATTGGGATCACACGTTTCCACTGATATATTTACTTCATCAAGGGTCTAAATTTAAGACGATGGTAATTGATAGTAAAAATAAGAAAATAATTATTTAAATATGTTTACCAGGGTTATAGGAACACTTTTCAGTTTTGTCCAACTGATTCGAAAGGAAACATGATTGCACCATGCTGATGTTAAACGTAGCCACGATGGCAATTCCAGTAGTTCAGTGAGGACGTTCTCATCTAATTGCAAATTTGAGAGTTCACCTTCTCCTCGAAAAGTGCTTAAGTTAATTTTATCCGATGAGAGATTTTTTGTGTACCTGGAAGAGGCAGTATACATAGTTTATTAAAACATCATCAAAAGAGAAGATGTATTTCATTTTGTACAAAATCAATTAGGGGTACAAGTCATAAAGCTTTAAAAAATTAAATGAAATCTTATAAACATAACTTCATGAGTAAGCCTATACAAGTTATGAAAGAAACACGATGAAAGAACAATCATCATCGACTTCATATACTTGGTCTTTACTGTTGACTATCGTCAAAAACGAAACAAAGCCGATAGTCGCCTCAATTCTTAAAATGTTAGAACACATAACATGCAGCCAAACAACCATGTTGATGTTCAGGAAGATACTGCAAAAAAAAAAAAAACTGCAGATTTGCGTGAAATACAACACCTATGTCGCCTGTAACAAATATGGAATTCCAGAAACGGCCATTGATGTGCTGAGTCCATCTAAGAAAGAATGACCTGCACAAAAGATCAAGAAAAATGGGAAGAACAACAACTTCTCCATAAGGAAAACATCGAGAATAATAAAAGATGTTATACACGTAATATGTCAAAGCCCAGATTGAAGTATGCAGGGATAGCTATTGAAGCTAAGCGGTAAAATCACAGTCGGTACTAAAATTCTGGAAGAGCTAATTCTACTTGACTGTCTTAAAGGCGATGATGATCAAAATTCAACTGTTACTTTGATGTAAATGAGTGGAATGGTATGTAGTTTAATTTTCAAAATTTGAACGTTTATTTAAGAAAAACAGGTACAATAGTATTATTCAAAGTATTGCCCATCTGAAGCTATGACTTTTTCCCATCTTTCTGGCAATTTGTGGATCCCATCCCAAAAGAACTGCGCCGGCTTTGCAGCCAAGAATGAATCAAGCCAATTTTTGATATTCTGCTCTGATGTGAACCGTATTTCAGTGAGGGCGTTCTGCATCGACCGGAACAAATGGTAGTCAGAAGTGGCAAGGTCTGGGGTATATAAGGCGGGTCTGGTAAGACCTCCCATCCACTGTTTTCCAAATAGTTCTTAACCGGAATAGCAACGTGGTTCCGAGCGTTGTCATGATGGAAAATTATTGCCTCGTGTCTGGTCGCATATTCCGGGCGTTTTTCGGCTACTGCTCTCTTCAAACGGATTAATTATGTTCGGTAGCGTTGCCCATTGATGGTTTCACCCAGATTTAGCAGCTCATAATACAGCACACCCATCTGATCCCACCAAATACAGAGCATTACCTTCGCGTCATGGATATTCGGCTTTGCCGTTGATTTGGCTAGTTGGCCGGGTTTCACATATGATTTTTTGCGCTTGGGATTTTCATCACCAGCAACAATCCGATGCAAAAATGACTTCCTTTTGTGGCGTTCCAGCAGCATTTCGGACATGCAAAACCGCCTTTCGACGTCTCTCGGTTTGAGTTCATGTGGAACCCATTTTCCTTGCTTTTGAATATATCCAGCTACTTTTAAACGTTTTGAAATGGCTGCTTGAGTGACACCCAAAGATTCTGCGAGCTCTTCTTGCGTTTGGAAAAAATCTTCATAAAGTAATGCTTCCAGTTCTTCATCTTCAAACTTTTTTGGCTGCCCAGGACGTTCATCGTCTTCCAAGTCAAAATCACCACTTTTAAATCGTGCAAACCACTTTTGGCACGTTCGCTCAGCTAGCGCATGTTCACCATAAACTTCTACCAAAATACGATGACTTTCGGCAGCAGTTTTCTTCATATTAAAATAATGAAGAACTCCCCGTAAAAAACACTTTTTCAGGCACAAAGTTCGACATATTTGAGTGAAAAAAAATTATTGTTGTTTACGCTTCAAATGAATGACATATACTGAAATGACGTACAATGACAGTAGCTTTCCAACGCATGTTCCAATGGAATAATAACAATAGAATAATACAAGTTACGCCATCTCTTAGCAAACCGCACGAATAAAGTTATATGTTACAAAGTTATAGACCCGATAATAATACGGAGATCAATACGTCTGTGAATGATGGTATTACTTCAACATGTAGAGCACGCAGAGAGAAAACGCAGCAGGAGAAGACCATACGTAAAGTGGCGTGCGCAATTATAATGAGACATCCTCCAATGCTACGTACCTAATTGCAGCAATTAGCCTGTAGAACTGTAGCACCATCGAAAGTAAAGTTATGAAACTTTGAATGCAAAAACATAATTGGTTAAACCCCACCGGCTAGGTCGAAATTCTATATGTTATGTTGTATAAAGTAGATCACAATGCGGGAAAAATTCAACAAATAGACCCTTTCTAGAACCTTGTATCTCATTAGTCTGCACTCTGCATCAAAGGCGTTTTTCCCAATGCAAACTATTGTAATATGTTTGAAGTACATAAGTTTATGCCCCGGAATATGCTTACGCCTATCACCAAGAAGCAGAAGTGTTGCTAAAAAAGATAGCTGGACAGCACAGTCTCTTTGATTTGTCCACAAAACAGAACATGATGTTGTGATTTATAAATCACCTACTTATGAATATCAACATGCCCGCTAACGTTGTTCTGTATAGAATGATGTGGAGGATATTGGTCGACTCACTTTTTAACGCTCTTAAAGATTCTAACGTCTATATTCAAGCATATGCAGACAATGTATATGTAATGTATGTAATGCCCAACTACTGTCTGCTCTAAAACGCAAGTAGCCAAAGACGTGATCGACGATCGGTGCCTTAGAAATGAACTTTAAGTCAATCCTCTCAAAATTGAATCTCGAAAAGGGAAAACGTGACTGGTCTAGCTTAAAGGCATCACTATAAGTTTTTGAAAGAAGTAAGGAATTTTAAGTGTTACCTGAAAATCAAAATTCCAAAGCGCACTCGGCTTACTGGCAGTGTAAAGGAACTTTCAGCAAGTCATTGGGCTTGTCACTAAGGAGGATCCTTTGGATTTTGACAACTATAACAAGATCATCGATTTTTTAGTCAAATAAACTTTCACGTATGTACAGGTGTACCGGTATGAAGTGAGCGTCAAGATACAAATGTCTCGATAGGGATCATTTATTGTGAACGGGCCTTAATTTTTTTTTATTTGGTTGCTATGACACCTGTCAAACATATTTAGTATACATCAAGTCATTGAGTAAACAACATCATCATCGTGTTAAAAATGTCGAATTTTGTACCAGAAAATGATGACTTGCGGAAAGCATTAATTTTTTGTTTTCATTTGAAAAAAAGTGCTGCAGAATCGCATCGAATGCTTGTTGAAGCATAGGGTTACCATGCTCTATCAGAAGCAACATGCAAAAAATGGTTTCAACGGCTCAGAGATAACCATTTTGATGTCAGCAATGAAGAACTTGGATGACGCCAAAAAAGTTTGAAGACGCCGAATTGCAAACAATATTGGATGAAGATGACACTTTGAGTCAGAAACAATTGGCAAAAATGTTAAATATTGCACAACAAACAATTTCTGACCATTTAAAAGCTATAGGAAAGATCCAAAATTCTGGAAAAGGGGTGCCACATGAATTGAATGAAAGACAGATGGAAAACCGAAAAACCACTTGCAAGATTTTGCTTCAAAGAAACGATAAAAAATCAGTTTTGCATCGAATTGTTACTGGCGATAAAAAATTGATTTATTTTCAGAATCATGGGTTAATCCGGGACAACCATCCACTTCGACTGTAAAACCAGATCGATTCGGCAAGAACCAGAATATACCGGAGCAGAAAGATGCGGTATACCACGAGTTCCTAAAACCCGGTGAAACCGTTAATACAGATCGCTACCAACAAAAACAGGTCAATTTGAACCATGTATTGATCGAAAAACTACCAGAGTGGGCCAGTAGACACGGCAAGGTAATTTTGCTCCATGACAATGCACCTGCACACAAAGCAAAACTGGTTTAGGATACAACCAAAGAACTTGGCTGGGAGCTGCTACTCCACCCGCGTATTCACCAGACTTTGCTCCTTTGCATTAACTGAGCAGCACTTCGAATCCCACAAGAAAGTCGAAAATTGGGACATTTTTCGGTTTTCTTCAAAATACGTACAGTTTTATTGGCTTGGAATCCATAAATTACTTGAAAGATGGGAAAAATATGTAGCTAGCAATAGCTAATATTTTGAATAAATTTTTTTTTTACTTTCCCATTAAAAATTAGCGGTACACATCATTGCTATTTTTACCAGCTTCCAAAGAACGGTCTGAGTAGGCCACATAGTAGCCTTTCCTTGCACGCCTAGCTCTACTCTGCACCGAGAAAGAGGAGAAAGCTCTTGAAATTCATATCGTGGGCTGCTCTGTCAAAGCCATCTTCCTCAAGGTTTTGGAGACCCACTGCCTTTTTGTTCTGGTTTTGTGGGCATGCCGTCTGATGTAATGACACCATAATTTCCCAAAGGAATGATATCGGCCGCAACCGGAACAATAAAAGGAATGTAGTAGTGTTTTCACTTTGAGACCTACCTGAAACTTCTCAACACTTCCAAGCTAGTTCGATAATGCAAGGCTTTTTTGAACGCAGTTGGAAGGTTGTAGGCGATCGTTGAAAATGAGATCGCTGATGAATTTGTTGCCCAAGACTCAGAGGATAGTTACTCAGAATCCGAACCTGTGTAAGGATTGCCTGCATCCTCGGTTAGGGCTTGCATCGATAGTGGGGTTTCTTGTAAGCATAACCACAGATGGTGCACCTAAGTGTGCTTGACATTAGTAAGACAACATCTTAAGATGCTTGCTGTGAAAATGATGTCGACGCAAACTGCTGGTACTCGGCGATGCTAGCGTACAGCAGAAACAGTCTACCACTAAAATGTTTACTTATCTTTTTACGAAAGACTTTCAGAAGTAGGAACATCGAAGGAGTACAATAGACAAGTTCTTTGTCTGAGTGATCTGTCCTTGTACTTAAATTCTATTAAGTCCTGCCGGTAGATTTTCCAATCATAACCTATATTTCTCATAAGTTTGCCTTTCCTGAAAAACAATCAACAACAACAACAAAACAGCATGTTAATCAAATTAAATGTGTGTTCTACTTATTAGATATTTCGTTGCCGAGAAAAACAAAAATAAATCAAACAACAATGACGGTAGAACCAGCAACAAAATCATGTTTTGCTTGCACATATTTCATATTAATGCAGCTTTTCTAAGCTAATAATAGATATGCGAGTGGGCCTGCAGCAATTAAGATAGGTTATGTATGATACATAACCGTACATACAATATAATGCGACAATCATAACACGACTAAACAGCATATACCGTAGTACGGCCGCGGCATTAAGTTCGTAAGGAGGGCTGAAATCAAATATCTTTTAACAGTTGTGATCCTTCTAAGTATAACTTTTCGTTTGAGGGAATACAAAACAAACAAACTCCACACGCACATACTCGTACATGTGTATGAATGCTGGTACAAAGTTGTTTACCTACATTTATTTATGCCCACTGGCAGTAGGTTTTATGAGGAGCAAACTACCTCAAGCACCCTACATCCACTTTAGAAGTACCAGTTGGAGTGTACTGGGTGCCATTTCATCAATAAGGCCACAAGTTGCCTTCTCCCTTAGCGAATTGATTATTAATGGGAAGACATAAATTAACTTGTACAACAGGAAGTTCTTTGATAAACAGGTAGAAACAGTTTCACTAGGGAAACTGTATGTAACTGTAACAAAATAAAAACACGTTTCGTCCTTTTAGTTGTTTGGTCCTTAGACAAACAAGTTGCCCCTGCTAATTTGTTTCTACTTTGGTGACAGACTGATAGATTTTGTTTCAAAAAAAAAAAAAAAAAACTTTAATCGGGATGCTTTTAAAGGCTATTTCTGTGTGATAAATTGAATGAATATCAAGGAAAAAAGTTCTGCTTGAATGGAACATGAAAGTAATTAATTGAAAAGGATGTTTTTAGTAAAGGACAAACATGTTTAAGGTATGAGGTAAGGGTATACATTTGATGGCTAGACTAAATTAAGAACATAGTTTTAAATTTTCAATCGATTGTTTGAAGATAATATTGGATTCGTGGTTGAAAACTTGGTGAATCGGCTCAATAACCCTTAAAGCTCATCTGAGCGCTAACTAATCATACTGGTCGTTTAAGCGTGAAGCTACACCTCTCTTCCAACAACTCTTTGACACATCTACTCTACTTATCACAAGCTTTGAAGTGAAACTCATCGTGTGTAGGATCGGTATGTCTGAACGCCTTTAATTATAATTGTTAACGGCGGAACTCCGGATTTAATATCAGCCCTTGATTAAATGAACAGTTGCGTAAATAATTTTTAATAAGGAACCATGAGGGCATATCCCATAAGTAAGTCCGGAAAACCGCCTGCAGCAATGGAATTGGGCAAAAATTGTCTAAGAAAATATACTGATATTTCGCTGAAAACGACCACGACTGCCCGTATTTCGTCCAAACCCTATTGTCGAATGATGACAATGGGTTTATCATAAAGTCGATTCAAAAGACCACGAAACACACTAGATGAAGATCATCAGCACCGCGCGATTAATGTTTTGTACGGCCTCTGTGTTGAAATACGATCCTATTCTCTTTTTTACATTTTACAGCCTCAGAGATGGGTCTATAACAGTATCGTTAAAGTCTACTACTAAATATGCTACTGCGACTGCGAGTTGCTTCACCTGAAAAAAAAAAACCAAACCCACCGCGCTTGTGTGCAAAAAAAAAAAATAATAATAATAAATAGTGCAGTGCAATTTAAAAAAATAAAACAAAAATATCACACAGTGCGGGATTCCACCTCTCCCGCTCCTGGGCTTAGTACCGTTGCTTGCTCTCGGTCACTGCCATTACTGTATTTATCATACGGTACGGACAGTGACTGAGTGTATGTAACAACCAATGGATAGCGGGTTGTGTGTAAAAATTTTGTTGGTGCACTGAATCATATTGTTGTAAGGGCATAACACCTACAGCAATTTGATTCGGTAAACCATCGCTAGAATTTTCACTTCGCAGCCTTGTGTAGTATCGTCGGTGTTTGTTTTTGCTGTAGCCACTTAGTGAAACACAGGTAGATACCCGCCCACACCTCTCAGATCACTATGATTTGAAGCTACCTGACTACGAACTAGTGCCACTATTCTTTCCCCATTGCGTTCTCGCCATTTATGTGCGTAGTGATGTAGCTTACCAAATTCCACCACAAAGTAGTCCCTGTTCCAATCCGGAATTCAATTTCATGTGGTTAAAATTCCATTTCCGTAAGCAAATTATCCACTGCTGCTTTATTTACAGAAGCCCCAAACTGGACAGCAACTCGACCTTTCAGGAGTTTGATGCGCTGCCTGACTCCATTCTAAGAATTGTATTCCTGTATCCTCATACTGAAATCGTGATTACAGGCGATTTCAATATACACAATTCTGGTTAGCTTCGACATTCTAGACAGACAACACAACAAGGAAGGTGTGTTGAGATATTCGCTGCGGAAAATAATTAAAACCAGCTTTTGAATGAGCCCACACGAATACCAAACGTTGATAGTCTTACCGCCAACACCCTGGACTTGTTTTTAACTTCTCACCCTGACAAGTACTGTGTTGATGTGCTCTCCCCTCTAGGCTCGTCGGACCAATGTATCATATCTACTAAATTCTCGTTCACCCACCACACAGTTAGAGAAAAGATTCCTAAAAGAACCGTATGGCAATACGAGAAAGCCAACTGGAGCGGACTTAATAACTTCTTTAGGAATTTTAACTGATAGTTATGTTTCCTCGATAACGACGTGGATACCGCTGCTGATGATCACAGAACAATTCTCTTTGGAATAAGATGCTTCATCCCCCATCGGCTGAAGAGTATCAAACCAAAAGAAAAGGCATGGTATAACTCGAGCTGTAAAAAGGCTGTCAGGGTTAGAAAACAAGACCAACCCGACAGAGGAAAACCGAAAAAAATTTAAACGAGCCAGAAATGACTGCAACGTCTTTCTCAAGCATGTGAAATTCCAGTGCAACCAAAAACTGAGGCAAAAAATACTGCAATGTCCCAAAGGCAGTAAAAATTTTTGGTCATTCGACAAAAACATTAGAAATTCTGCCTCATCCTCCATCCCAACGCTCCTTTATAATGACATTCAGGCTGTCAGCTTTTTGGACAAGGCCAATCTGCTCGCTGCACACTTTGCGGCTCAAAACTCCCTGATTGTGCTTTGTCCCCGCCTACACTTGAGTGCGTCGAGTCTTCAATGGGACGAATTCACTTTCACACTCGTGTAGTAGCATGAGTACTCAAAGATCTTAACATGCATAAATCCGCTGGTCCAGATGGTATATAGCCCCTTCTTCTGAAGAGGTATTCTTCCACGCTGGCAAAACCACTGCGTAAGCTTTTTCATCAATCCTACTTTTTAGGACTCTTTCCGAGCAGATGGAAAACAGCATTTGTCCATCCCGTCCCTAAAAAAGGCGAATCTTCTTCTCTCTCCTCATACAGACCCATTGCACTTACTTCCCTTCTTTCCAAGGCCATGGAAACGCTGATAAACTGTCAGCTCATGAAATATCTCGAAACATAAAAACTTCTCAATGATCAGCAATATGATTTTCGTAGCAACAGGTCCACTGGTGGTTTGATGGCATGTCTCACCGAAAAGTTGGAATCAAGGCATACATCAATCTGGCGAAAGCAAGATAGTTGCACTTGATATTTCTAAGGCATTTGACAGAGTTTGGCATCAGGCTCTCTTCAATGGATTAGAAATTACCTTTCGGAACGTACAATTCAAGTTGTCTTGGACGGTTTCAAGTCTAATATTCACAAAATAAATACTGGTGTACCCAGATCATTAATGATCTCTGCTACTTCTAATCCAATATATTCCTTTACTGATGACAGTTCTCTCTGCTTTTCATATTCGTTCCCGGACTCACGCCCCTGCTCATCGATTGTAGAACGGGAACGGCAGCGTATGTTAAGCTCATTAAATTCCGATATTAACAGCATAACCAATTGTGGAACTATCAACGGAGTGGAATTTAATGCTTCCAACACTCAATGCTGTCTGCTGTCATTAAAGTGAAATTCAAATATCCCAACATTATCAATGAATGGCACTTGCATCGTCGAAACCGATCAACTGTCCATTCCCGGTATGTTTGTTAGTGACAACTTACGTTGGAATGACCACATATTCGATGTCGCCAAAAATGCTGCGAAATGTAAGTCCGTGCCGTTTCTAAGAGAGGGCACCACTTGAATTAAATCCATACCATTTTCAGTTAGTACCAACCTTCAAAAGATACGTGTATGAATTTGACAGCTGTCGGACGATTAATTCTCGAGATATAGCGTTGTGAGTGAAGCAACTTTTGTTATTGTGAAAAAAATGGATTCAAAGCAATTTCGTGTGTTGATTTATCATTGCTTTTTGATGGGAAATAATGCAGCCAATGCAAAGAAATGGCTTGATAAGTAACCATTCGCAAGTGGATTGAAAAATTTAAAAGTGGTCATACAAGCACCGAAGATGATGCACGCAGTGGACGTCCAAAAGAGGCTGTTTCAGATGAAAACATCAAAAAAGTCCACAAAATGATTACGAATAACCGTAAAGTGAAGTTGATCAAGATAGCTGAGGCTCTGAAGATATCAAAAGAGCGTGTTGGATATATCATACACGAATATTTGGACATGCGAAAGCTCTGTTCAAAGTGGGTGCCGCGTTTGCTCACAGTCGACCAAAAACAACAACTTGTTGATGATTCAGAGGAGTGTTTAAAGCGGTTGAACAGCCGAATTTTTGCGTCGGCATGTGACAATGGATGAAACTTGGCTCCATTACTTCACACCAGAGTCAAGTCGGCAGTCAGCTGAGTGGCGAGCAGGCGACGAACCTCGTCCAAAACGACCAAAAACTCAACAGTCGGCTGGCAAGGTTATGGCATTCGTATTTTGGGATACACATGGTATAATTTTCATCGACTATCTCCAAAAGGGGCAAACAATCAACAGCGACTATTACATAGAGTTGTTGGAGCGTTTGAAGGACGAAATCGCAGAAAAACGGACGCATTTGAAGAAAAAGAAACTGCTGTTTCATCAAGACAATGCACCGTGTCACAAGTCGATGAAAACGATGGCAAAATTGAATAAATTCGGCTACGAATTGCTTCCCCACCCATTGTATTCTACAAATTTGGCCCCCAGCGACCATTTTCTGTTCCCAGACCTCAAAAGAATGCTCGACGGAAAGAGAATTAAGACCGATGAAGAAGTAATCGCCGAAACAGAGGCCTATTTTGAGGCCAAACCGAAATCGTACTACAAAACTGGTATCGAAAGATTGAAAAATCGTTTCAATCAGTGTATCGCCCTCGAAGGCAACTTTGAATTTTGCAAAAATTTTGTGTTTTACTATGAAACGACTTTTCAGCCCATGTGTTAGTGTCTCCTTTCCTGGGATCGGATGAAACGATTGTGAGATTCCATTAATAAGGTATACGAGGGCTGTTTGATGAATACCAGGATTAAGAAATAACAACGCAACTTTTTTAGGTTTTGAAATTTATTTTTCAATATAATCCCCTTTCAACTCGATACACTTTTCCCAGCGGTGCTGCAAATTTTTTAAACCCTTCTTATAGTAAGACTTTTATTGGATTACAAAAACTCCTCCGCGGCGGCGCTGACTTCCACGTTCGACCCGTACTTCTTTTCGGCTTACGATCTGTTAAGAAGTCGCAGGAAGAAAAATCCGGAGAATACCGAGGATGGGAGAGTAATTCGTAGTGTAGTTCTACAAATAGTCAACATGGATCATACTCGCGCGTCCTAAGAAAACGGTGGCCATCACCTTCACCGAATAAAACCCATTGTTTCAATTGTTCTTTCATCTCTGGTGTGTACTAATGAATCCATCTCTCATCGACGGTCTAAATCGACGCAGAAACTCCTCCGGATTTCAATTAAACAGGGCTAAGCCCGTCTTTGAAGTGGTCTCAGGATTGCCCTTATTCTCCGCAACCATCGCGCGGACAGCTTTCTCATGACCAAAATCCCACGAATTTTCACTCGGCGGTCCACCAATACGAGATCATGGATTTTATCTATGGTGTATAGGTATTGCCAAATAGAACGTGCCGAATAAAACAAATCTATTGCCAATAACAATTGGCGCGGTTCATCAACAACTCTCCGAACCAATGGTAAACGGTTGTACGGGAAGGTGAATGGGTTCCATACACACCAATCGGATCACGGAGCGATATTGCTCTTCTTCCATGATTGTAAAAAACAATAACACGATGGTTTGAAATGGGTGTCAAAACAAAACTAAGCGCCGGATTGTCATCAATTTTGATAAGCGGGCTAAAAGAGGTTATACACTCATTGGTACACTCATTTTGGCTCAGTAGCGCCACCTATCTTCCAATCCGGATACTCATCAAACAGCCCTCGTACGTTTAGCTGACGCATTTCAAGTCATCATATTTTAACTACGTTATGTATGCTCTCATCCAAGTCATCCCGGCTGCTTTAAAAAGTTCGGTTGGAGCATGGATAACAATTTTTCATCTTCCATGTTACCTACATTGTTATGCTTGAAAGCGGAGTTCGGGTCATCCGACTGCTTAAACACCGGCTGTGACTGCTTTTTTTGTCTTTTTCATTGTACTCCTTGTATATTCAATGTCTTAATCTTTCAAAGAAAGATGAATAAACGATTTAGTAATATAATAAAGCTACACTGCCAGCACCCACCACACCAGCATCAGCGAGTAGTCTGTACACACACATAGGTAGTGCTCGGCTGTATTGTCATCACTATCACAGCAAGCATCACAGGAAGTTATGCCACCTATGCGCAGCATACTTAAATGTTTAGCAAAAATCAAACCTAACCTATAAGACAAG
Source organism: Volucella inanis (assembly GCA_907269105.1). Classification (NCBI taxonomy): domain Eukaryota; kingdom Metazoa; phylum Arthropoda; class Insecta; order Diptera; family Syrphidae; genus Volucella; species Volucella inanis. The sequence goes on from OU026157.1 coordinate 22,626,458, forward strand.
GTTATCAACTTAAAGTGAACTTTCAAACTACAATACATATTAAAATACTTAATCTCTTCTCAATTTACAAAATTGTTTTAAAATGTAAAATCTAAACAATTTCTTTCTTTTCTAATCTAATCAAATTATTACTCGGCCATAGATAATACAAAAGTGTTTACTTATAAACCAAAATCATTGTATTGCCTGCCCGTAATGCAATATTTGCCAAAGTTGGTTGCCTTTTATCACTAAATAATCAATCACTCCTCATTACATTCAAAACAGAATAAACCAAAACGAAACGAAAAAAAAAAAAATTACTCGGCTTCGCGTGTTCAGCAAAAGTTTTGCCGATAATTAAACCTCAAAAGATAAGTGTTCAAAAATAAATGAAAAATTGTTTTAAATTTAGAAATTCACGTCCCACACTATCGCAGTACTGTTCGTAAATACGTGTACAATTGGACGTTTCGCATTCATTACCGTTGAATTATTCATCACGTGGGCTGCACGAGGAGGCAAGTTGTCTATTGGAAACGACGTGAAAAATTAATCAAGATACATTCATTTGCCATTCCCTTTTCACTTTTTCACCAGAAATACGAGTGAAATGAGCGAAGGCAATTTTTTGAAGCACTTTGCGAGTTTATTCATCAAATTAGGCTGGCATCTAGGTCAGTGGCCTGTTGAAAATCATTGAAGGCAAATTGAGAATTAAAGTTTGGAATTGAAAAAGAATCAAATAAAATACAATTCGATTAGAGTTTTTTTTTGGTTTCTGTTTCCCATTTGATTGTTTCGATTTATTGCCTCTTACAATTGGGCGCCAAAGTAAGTCTTTATAGCTTTCATCTTTTTCATTACTTTTCTTTATTATAACTTTATTTTGGCATTTTCTCCAGCATTGTAGTGATTATTGATCATTACATAAATCGTTAAGTGATTGCATCATTTTTAATAAGCACGATTTTGAAGTCTACTTGCAATACGGAGCTATGGGGCAGATGGAATTTGAAGGAACGAAGCAATGTATGAGTGCTGACCGTGATCGAAGTCTTGTTTTAAATTTTTAATTATTTTTAATTTTAATTTATTTTTAATTTTTGAAATTTCATAAACCATTCTATTTTTCTATATTATTATAATATTTTCTATAAATTTTTCTTTGAAAGCCGAAAATTTTTTTGTATTTACACCCTGCCTGACTCGAACTGCAATAAACTTCAGACTGCTATAACTTCCAAACCGTTCATGACAGTGAGCTCAAATTTTGACACATGACAGATAATTTTATTATTTGCAAGCCTTTTAAGCGATTTGCTTCTCAGTTGTGTTGAAAAATTTTTATCGTTGGAACAGATGGAACACATACTGAAAAATGAGCTTGGGCTCAAGCCATTGAAGTTCCAAAAAGCACACGATCTTACACCGCAACAGAAAAAAGTTAGAGTCGAAAAAGCGAAGGAGTTGTTACGCTTGCACGAAAGTGGTGAGTTGCCGAATTTGGTTTTTTCCGAGGAGTCGCCATTTGTTATCGAGCAATATGTCAACAAACAAAATGACCGAGTTTACTTTCCAGAGAGGTCTTTCGAAATATTACACCTTCGGACGGCCACCAGAAAACAGGCAGCACCGATGGTGATGATTTGGGCCGCCATAACTGCCGATGGTCGATATCCGCTCATATTTTAAGACCGTGGCGTCAAAATTAATGCGATCGTATACCGTGAAACTGTGTTAGAGGCAGTATTAAAGCCTTGGGCATACAATCATTTCGGTCGGAGACCGTGGACATTTCAACAAGACTCGGCACCGTCTCACATAGTGCGCATCAACCAAGATTGATTAAAAAACAATGTTCCACACTTCATTTCGTCGACACAATGGATTGCAAATTCTCCGGATGCAAATCCGTTGGATTTCTCTGTCTGCGGTATTTTGAAGGCGAAGGTTGTCACTAAAAAATACCAAAGTTTGGACCATATCAAACAAGCACTTCGCCGGGAAAGGCCAAAATACCGCAGAGCCACTTGTGTCTTAAGGTCATTATTCGCGCCAAAGGTGAACATATTGAAAACTGATGATCAAAAAATTAAAAAATTATAACATTTTAAAAAGTTGCAGTTCGAGTCAGGCAGGATGTAATTTGTTTCAACTGAAAGCATGTCTTCATTCAAAATTACTTACTTAAAGTGGCGATACAGTACGGAATGAACTTGGATCTCAAACAAAAAGCGTTCCCAGCCAACTCCATCTTTAATAGGCTGTCTTCGCTTTCGCAGGTTAAGTTGGCTAAAGTCCCCTTACACTTCCGCCAGGTAAGTCGCAGTCTTCTTCTACTGCGTTGTCCCTCGGCTTCGGATTCGAAGATATTTCGGACGAGAGCATTGGTATCCATCCGCTCTACACAACCCAGCCACCTCGTTGGAGCTTTACTCTGTAAAACCCGCACAGTTCGTCGTTGTACCTCTTCTTTGGCTCACCGTTTATACAGGTCCGAAAATCACCCGAAGAATTTTCCTCTCAAAGCAGCCTCATCTATTTTTAATAAAAATTAATGCGTATACGAATATACTGGGATTATTAAGTCACTTATGTTCGAGAGAGGGCTTTCCGGGTCAATTGGCTTCTTAGCCCAAAGAAACAACGACTGACAAAAGTGGTTCTTCGTTTGATCTCAGCGCTGGTGTCGTTGTCTGAATTGATAGCCGAGCTTCGGTAGACGAAGTCCTTAATTACCTCAAAGTTATATATTTATCTTGGACCGTTAAACGCATCATCGTCGCTTCCATCTCAATACTCACGAAAGCGCCACTGATATCACATCGACGTATGAGATTAATTGGACAGACTTTTGAAAAATTGTGTCTCTTGTGTTGGCGCGTTAGCTTTGCACTATTCTATCAAGAATGATATTAAATAAATTGTATGACAACAGAACGCCTCATCTAAATGCTTTTTTGACATAAACGGTGTCGGTACATTCTTTGCCGACCTTGATGGAGCAGCGTGCATTCTGGATCGTCATAATGCACAAACGGGCAGGATGCCAAAGCCAGGCATTGTTCTATACAGCTCATCTCTATAGTTGCTGTCATACGAGGTATTAAAATCGATGAATAGAAGGTGGGTATCGTTTTGGAGCCCACGGGTTTTTTCCAAGATCTGATCAAGCCACACTGATCAAGTTGCTAAAGGGATCGCACATGGGAAACTTCGCGTTACTTATCTCTGTGTTCTTTGCATCGCAAATCCTTTTCTGGAAAGCTATTATTTATTTATTTTATTTATTTATTTTTTTTTTTTTTTTTGGTTTTATAGAGACTGTATTTATTATACAATTTTGATCGTGGCATTGACTTCGTACTTCATCCAGGCTCTGTTTCCTCTGACAGGGTTTTGCTTTGCTTTGTCGACAGGGGGATGTGTATAGAAGGTGAGTTTGAAAGTAAATAGGACTTTTTAAAATTAATTACACCAAAAAGTTTTTTTTTTTTTGCAAAACCGATTTGTTTTATTCAGCTCATTACAGCGATTAGCACATACTAAAAGCATGTTGGCCGGGGTTGGTGGCCGTTTCTCAAATGGTAGTGTGTTGGAAGCCAAGCCATATCGGACGGTTCGGCGTTTAAAAAACAAACGCGACCGAAGCACATTCTTTTTTTAGGCAACTAAAATCCTGGATGAGTGTTAGTAACAGTAATACAGTCTCCCCATTCCATCCTGTATGCCCCCATGGAACGAAACAATCACTGAGCCCAAAAATCTTTTTTCTCGCTCTGTCCAATTTTCCCCAAAAGAGTTTACACGTCCTCTGGCATGAGTAGTCATGCCCTCTTGGGTGTTAAATTATGGGAAAAAAATTCAGAATGTCGATACAAACCTTTTGGATGGCTAAGCGACCAAAAAACGCTTTCCTTTCATTGACAAATGCATTTTTTTAAAAAGGTAAAAGCCGCATGGTGCCAAATCAGGCGAATAAATTGGTTGACAGTTAAAATGCGATTTTTATTCAAAAAATCGGTCACAAGTGTCGATTCGGTGAGATTGCACATCATCGTACAACAAACGCCAACTTCCTTCTGTGCGATAAACTGAACGAATACGACAAATACACTGCACAAAAAGTTTGGGCCGGTGCAACGAATTCTTTGTGGACAATGTCCTTATAATCGCAAAAGCACATCAACATTGTCTTCACTTTTAATTTTTCCCACTTTACGAATTTTTACACTCCTAAGCAGGGTCTACTGTTTATTGCCAGTTTTGAACGGCACTCCTGAGAAGCTTTTTCATATGCAGAATATGACTTTGGAGGTTTGCCATTGTCCGCCGGAAGGTGATGATGATTTGAAAAATTATTGTTGTGCTCTTACATATGCGACCTTGAAATCGATAAAAAGGTAAAAAGGTGTTCTTGGCTTTCATATAATACAGTAGACAAGACCTGGCGCAGTTTGAAGAGTCGCACCTCTTGTGGATCGGACAAAGAATACTGAGATTCCATTTAACAGGCATGCTTTCTACACACCAAATCTTGGAAATGAGTTGGTGTGTGCTTTCTACCTAGTTATCTCCTGCTGTACTCTGTCCAGTCCTTAGATTAGATATTGCTTACTTTACCTCAATTTGGTCAGCTGTGCGGAAATCTTGACTTTCGTCGCCAATTATGGATAGTTCGCTCTGCCTGACAGCAAAACTTGGGTCGTGCCTGCATAAATGGTTTTTCGCAGACTGTTGCTGTACTATTAAATTCACTTGCTCATCTCTTAAGGTTTCTGTTCGAGTCTTGTTGGTTGAAATGTGTTTTTTTATTATTATTTAGTTAAACTTCCGAACGTTGTTCCTAAAGTAACATTTCTCCATTCTCCCGATCGCTCGCTTCTCATGCAATGGTCATGATTCTTTCTAAATGCTGTTGTGAGGAAACCGTGTGCTATCTATAGTGATACCATATTCCGATCCACAGCAAAGGTAATAAGCAAATGTTAGAAACGATTTTAAGATAATACTTAAGGCATTGCTGTAGGTCTTGTAATGGATACCACAAAATAAAGCCTTGGTAGCATCATTCATCGCATCCGCTAGCTGTTGATAGAACTGGTATAGTATTCTAAGTTACAAGTGATCTGTTCAGGGTCCGAACAGTCCATTTGCAAACTCAAATGGCTTTTTCCTCCTTTTTTTGTTGGTTTTGCCATATTATTGGAAAAAAATCGAACACCGCGCTGACATTGAATTCCTTACAAATCGAGGGAAAGATAAAAAAAAAAAAAACATTTATGAACACATGGTGGCCGTTTATAAAGATGTTACCCTCACCCTGTTACTGCTTCTACAAAAGATAATATTGTACAACAAGGTGGCGCAAAATTAATCATTCAATTTTGTTTTGGAATTACTTTTACTTTTACTAAATAAATTAAAAAAAAAAAAAATGATTTTAAGTGATGGAAATCTTTATTTACTTTATTTACAATTATTTCTGTTAAGTGAAAAAGATGATATCCGCCAAGTGGCTGCCGCCAGTGTTGATACATATTTGTGCTCGTTTTATCGCACTTTCCATGACATTCCACAAGGTTTCCGGTGATAATTGTTCGCATTCCTGTCGAATGTTCTCCTTAAGGGCTACAATTGTCTGAGGCTTGTTGGCATGAGCCCGCGACTTCAAGTAGCACCAAATAAAGATGGTTAAATCGGGCGATCTTGCTGGCCATGCCAAATCGCCAAAACGGGAAATTACGCAACAAGGAAACGCTTCCTACAATATCCATTGTGGTTCAACCTGTGTGTGCGGTTGCACCGTCTTGTTGAAACCATATGTTCACCTAGCCCCGCTCATCCATTTCCGGCAGTAAGAAGTCGTTTATCATGGCCGTGTAGCGTTCGCCAGTAACAGTGACCGTATTGTTGATAGTGTCCTCAAAGAAATACGGCCCAATGACTCCTCCCGCGTGAACGCCTCACCACATAGTGGCTTCGTGCATCACACGGGAATTTTCAGTGTCCTACACACGAAGATTTTGCATGATGATTTTCAACACAAAATCGTCCTTTTCGTTGTTGAGATTGAGATGGTTTTACGGTAATTCACACGGCAGGCAGGCGGTATGCAGGCGGCCACGCCCTGCATTGTGTCCTGTGATTCCACTCTGTTCGAGTCGAGTAGATAAGCGAAGGAATGTTTGCCCAGTTGGCACTACACGATTAGGAAATCGACGTCGAAATTCACGCTGCGCTAACACCACCGACCGATTATTGGTCGAAAACATCGGCACAATTATTCCACGCTCTTGCGGGAGTACCATATAGCACTCTATTGCTTGTCTGTTTGTATAGTGCAGCTGTCTAGTTCACAAATATCAAATATGATTGACGTACGCACATCTTCCGATAGGGCGATTAATTTTGCGCCACCTGTTAGCTGAGAAACACGCACAGGCCAAATAAAAATTAAGATGTTAACAAAGATTACGAATATATCCGGCAATAAGTACTATACCTTATAACCATCATAAACATTTAAAGTTTATGGAAACAATCGTAAATCAAATATTGTAAATAGTTTTTGGAACTAAGTTTGGGACGCCATTGACCGGAAACATGCTTACTGTGTTTTCGGACTTAAAAATAATTTTGTTGATCGAGTACACGAAATATGATGAAACCATAAACGAAGCAGCTTACGCAATCAGTCCGCACAATTTGGCAGAAACAATGGAGAAAATAAGGCAAGGGAAATTGATCGGTCGTGTTTTGCTTCTCCACGGCAATGCAGTAGTTCATATGACGCAAATTTCTAAAGCTGCTGTGAGAGAATATGGCTTCGAAGTAATTAACAACCCACCCTTAAGTCCAGACCTACCACCAAGTGACTATTGGGTAGTACCATTCTAGAAGAATGATCATCGTGAAGTAAGTCAACGAAAACGGGCGATCTGTAAAAGTAACATTTCGTAAAAGTCGTAAATTTTCACTTTTTGCGTTTTGAAGAAACTGATTCGGTATCGAGTCAAACTCCACATCAGCATGCTCAGCCAGTACGTACAAGCAAAACATAACCACTGTGAGCGAAAATGTTCAAAACCAGTCAGACACCTCAATTCATTGCCGAAGTCAACAATTGGGCTTCACTTATGGTACTTTACGGCGAATTTTAAAAGTCGATCTTCATTTGGACGCCTATAAAATCCAAATTACACAACAATTGAAGGTTTAGACTATCCAATTTGTTAACTGGATGTTGAATCGACAGGACAATTTGTCATCGAATTTAATCTTTACCGATAAAACCCACTTTTCGATAGATGGATGAGTACGTAAACATATTTGTCGTTTCTGGAATGCGGGAAACACATACGAAATTCACGGAAAACCAATGTATCCCAAAAAAGTCACTGTATGATGCGGATTATGGGTTGGCGGCATTATTGACCGGTACTTTTTCAAAGATGAGGCTGAAGAGACAGTTACAGTGAATAGAGAACGTTACCGCTGACTATTGAATGAATTGAATTTGAATTGAAAGTGAATGAAGAATGTTGCTACCACCCACACAAGCCATCAATAAATCAGTATATTGCGTAAGAAATTTGAAGATAACATTATTTCGGTTAGAAAAGAAGTTGATTGGACTCCAAAGTCATGCGATTTGACACCTTTAGACTTCATCCTGTGGGGTTATTTAAAGAATAAGGTCTCAGGATCTCAAATATAAGATCCCAACGGAAATTGCGGCCATTGACCGACTTATTCTTCAAAAAGTCATCGATAATTTTGACCCTCGGACGGTCGCTTGGAACAGAAGCCGTTTTAGTCACATGAACGATGTTGTGTTCCGTTCATAATTGCAATAGACCGAACATTATTAATCAATTAAATTCTACATTGATTTTCCATCATTTTTTTTAAGAAGCTTTTTTCGGTAGTGCCTTAATGTCCTTCCACGAATTTTGTTTTGCGGTTCAATCGCGTCAAAACGGATACCGTAGCACGGTAATTTTAGTTTCGGGAATAAAAATAAGTCACACGGAACCAGATCTGGTGAATACGGTGATTGATCGATGGTATTTATTAAATTGTTGGCCTTAAATTCGGTCACAGTTGTCGCTCTATGAAATAGCGCATTATCGTCGCACTAATTGTTCTTCCACAAATCTGGGCGTTTCTGACGGATTTTCTCTCACGAACGCTTCATATTCTTTATAGGACATAAGAGACAAAAAAAAATTGAAAAATAATCAGCTCTTTTGGTACATGTCGGGTAGCGACAAGTCTCATGCCCAAGACATTCACCTAAATCGAACGAACAGATTTGTGAGAATTATTAAGATCGCGAGCTATCTCTCTTTGCCTGAAATGTCGATTATTATATGGCAAAATTGAAGCCCAATTCTTTGATCAATAGATTTATGCATTGTAAAAATCGTGATGCACTAATGAAGCAGACTAGCTAAATCAGCTTCTGTAAATGAACTAACTGACCGATGTTCCGCAAAGTAGTTAAATACAGTGCTACTAATTTAGAAAAAAAAAAATTAATTATTAAAAATCGAAATGCTCTATATATTAAAGATTATTTCAAGATCACGCTGATATCGAGATTATATTGGACGTCACTCATAAATTCGTCACTTTACGGTGAACACTCATATAAAAAATCCCAATTTGGAGCAAATTAAAATATTCTATTACCTAGAGGGTTCATCGGTTCACTTTTAGTTACTGATTGACATTCGTTACAACATGTTTGTAGATAAACTCAAGCGTATCACCACTCCAATCACTCAAACTCAAATGCCAAGCGTACGAATTTTACCTGTTGGATTTTCAAGATATACACGTACTCGCAAGTGCCTTAGTAAATGGAATATGAGCACGAATACTTGTATTTCCCATGAGTCACTCGCTACCTTTGGTATTTTTAACATATGAAGATATCTATTGGGAAATGTGTTTTCGAAAACACCCTTCCAACTAATTGTTTACATTTTTTCTTTCTTAGCCCCGAAGGGAGGCCATTTTATTTTTCTGTAACACAAGAACATTTGCACCTTTCGAGATGAAACAAAAGAAGAGCAATATCAAAGGTCAGCTAAAGACGTTAAAGATACTTGAATGGATGTGGAAGCTTACAGAATTTAGTGTTTATTAACAAGATAAGATTACGCATACACTTTCGATAACTATTTTATCTCACAATTTATTATGTCCCAGTATACATATGTAATGTTTGCCTTGCAAACTTGAGTACACTATCGAGCCAATATTTAGAAATTTCTTAAAAAATAATCAGATAAACTAGCAGCCGAGTATGGTGACGCTAACGACAAAATCATAAAATGTTGGTATTGAAAGCAGCTATTAATGAAGAGCTGCGTAATGCAGCAACTGATTATTATATCATACAAATGTCTTAACTTGGATGAAACCACATGCAGGAATTCTTTTGCTCTTCTTCGGTATTCGTTTAAACTATTTCTCAGTACTACCTAAGCCACCAACAAAGGCAATAGCCGAACTCAATGAATACCCTGATTCGAGGAATATGGAACGATGATATAACATAATCGTACGTAGCGTGAGTGTCAATTTTCCACTGGACTACATAAATATTATCGTCTGACGTGGTTGTCAACAATGTTGACAGCAGGTAATCGATTATCCAACAGATACGCCAAGGAGCTTACCACCGCAAAGTTCTCTCGGAGACCTCCTTGTCAAACCATAGAAAATTCGAATTTAAAATCAAATAAGTTATCTCAGCTAGAGGAATCCGCGAAAAACAAACTAAACACGGTCTAAGAGGAAGCTCGGAATGTTGGTCAATGCTCCGACTAAACTAAAGACAAAAAGAAAACCAGAGAATCTGAGGAGCTGGAAACGTCTTGAGATCTGGAGGAGCCTCTCGCAATTATCAGATAGCCATTCATAACAGCTGGAGCTGTAAGGGAAAAATGGAAACTATCGATTAAGCTCACTCCTAATAGCAAACTGGATGGCTTAAGGAGCATTCAATTCGTGGACCATCAGTCAGTAGGAAAAAATAAAGATTAGCGACAATATTTTGCAATGCGTTCCCCGCCAAATGTTCGAGCACGCCACGTTGAACTACGAGGTGCAGCGTCGAACTGAAGTGTAGAAATGACCACAAATCGGAGGAAAGCACTCTTGGTACGTATGGAGTAACAGTGTGTGCATTATTCAAGAACTCAGAACACACCGCAAACTGCCTGTTGTGAATGAGACATGATATTTGTTGACAAACTAACATCAGAAAATTCCAGTTGTTTGTTGTTTCACTTCTGTTTCATTCAAAATTTAAATTAGTTGGAAATTGGCGATAGTCAATCATTCATTTATAATTGGCAAATGCAATACCAGCCAGTCAAATTTTTTGATAAATATAGTTTATCGTTGTAAATTTGGCTCGACAGCAAAAAATGGAGTGCACATTTAAATACCAACCGGCACTCACCAAATTGTCTACGCCCATAAGGGGGGAAGAAGAGGAAGTACGGTAAAACAAGCGAATGTAGCTTCTCAAGCCCCAGGTCTACAGCATGGGAAGCTGCTTCTTACATGGAGGCTATCTTGCTCTCAATTCAGTGCAGATGGCTTAACTTCAACGAAAGATAATAGAACAGGCTACGCATGTGAACCAAATCTACTCGTACATTTGTGTGCGTGGTCAATCAATGGTTCCTGATGGTCCATCATCGATCGCCTCGCCATTTGAATTTAGCAACACGGAGCACAAACTATTATAACGAAGTTCTTTTTAATGTGCGATATTTTTATTATACTTTTATTTATTTTTTCTACTCCTCCTTATTCGACTCGAAACAAATATCAAACAAGCGGAAGACCAAACGAATACCTTCCGATGTGTTTAAAAGGTTACCGAATTTCCTAATGTATGAAAGACTATAAACCGTCTGCTGGCATCGTGTCATATAAGTATGCAGGGATGGATCTAAAACCGAAAGCGGAGTTGGTGGCGGTGTTTTTTTAGATAAGCTAAATCCAAGCCTCTCTTTCCGTCTTCCAAATCACTGTAGTGTGTTCCAGGCGGAAATTTTGACGATTAAAAAAGTTCTGTCCTGGCTGAAAAAAAACGTGATATCTGCAAAGGATATCCGCATCTTTTTAGATAGTCAGGCCGCTTTCAAGTCCCTGGACTCGGTCTCACTAAATTCTAAAACCGCCCTTGAATGCCGATCATCTATTACGGAGATGGCAGAGCAGTTCAACGATTTCTGTAGGAGCTGCATAGACGAGAAGGAAGAGGAGACAATCCTCCACCTTTTCTATACATGTCCAGCTCTCTCCTAGGGAATAAAACTTCACATTTCTTCTTCTAAAATGATATAAACGATCTAAAGAATACAGACGTTAAAAGTCTTCATAAGCTCAAATTGGTTCCATGAGTAAGAGGATCATAGATCCACGTGGTAGCACAACGGGCCAATAGTGGGTTGGTTTTCCAACCACTACTCTCACCTAAGCTTACCTCAGTGTGGTAAGTTATACCAAGGCATAAATGGCACAACATCCAGCGATGCCGAGACTGCGTATCATTTTCTCTGCGAGTGTTCGGTCTACAAGGAACATACAAAGAGAACAATAGACTGATTCTTTGAAAAGCCTAGTTATACTAGCAAGCCCTTGATATCATTAAGCCACAAACTTTGATGGCGTCAAAGCCTGGCGCAGACAAGTTTCCCAACTAACAATTTGAATAGTGGGTGGCCGTGGCTCAAGTGGTAGTGTATTGGATCCCCAATCGCACGGCTCAACGTTGAATCCCAATCGCCCCCGAAAGACATTTATTTTTCAGGGAACTAAAATCATTTGAGATGAATGATTGCCTAAAATACAACAATAAGTCAATTTACAGAAGTAAATTATGTTGGACGTCACCCATAGAACGAAATAACCACCTAAATCTCTTTTTCTCTCTCTATCAAATTTTCCGAAAAACTTAACACATGCTTCGACATTTTAAGAGTAGTGGTACACTCTACATTTCTGAAAAAAAAAAAAATAAAATCCAACTTTTCAGTAGTGTTTAGACCATCTTTAAAGAAGAAGACTAAAATTAAGGATTTAACTGCAGGGTATCCTGCAGTAATAAAGCGAAACTTTGTATATTTCCCAAGAACCTGGACTCCAACTAGAAGCGATCACCATTACTTCAGTCGTCTTCTTAGACATCTCACGAACTTACGCAGCCAGAGTAACCAACGGACAGGAGGTCGAAGACAACTGCAACTGAATGCGTACATGAAGAAAGCTTAGAAAAAAGGTGAACACCATGATGGAATGGATTTGTATTCAAAGATCAACAAGGTGACGCTATAATCTAATTTCTTCAATGTCATATTTAAAAAATTGTGAAGTTCATTTGCCTGCGAGATCCAAAATATAAGGTGACCAGATAGCAATGATAGTTTTTCCAATTGTTATGTTTCAAAGTTACCCATAAAATCCAGCTGTCAAAATATTCAGTAAGATCTGAACGATAATTCATCGTTTTACACTTGCCGAACGTGCGGAAATATTTACTATGCAGACAATTCGTCACACCGTGGAAAAGTTTGAGCTTGAGTACACTCTTTTGGATCTTAAGCCATTAACCGGACAGAGATCGGTGCGAAATGAAGAAAGCATAGCGCCACAGCCGATACTATCGAAAAAGACCCAGAAATATCGATTCAGCGCCGATCAGCTGAATTGGGAATCGTAAGAGAGTCAATTTGACGCTGAAAATGCTGGCCGGAGATCCGGATTTTGGCCAAAAAATCATCTTCTCAGACCAGGTCCATTTTTGGCCCAGCGTCTATGTCATAAAGCAAAATTGCCGTTATTGGACCGAACACAATCCGCTCGGCCAAGCATCAATGCATCTACAAAGATTGACTGTTTGGGCATATTAAGGCATGGCGGCATCATGGAACATATTTCTTTCGAAATGAGGAAGGAGACACCGTTACCGTCAACTTTCTGTGTTCGACAACATCGATATATCTGAGCTGTGATGCCAACAAAACGGTGCTACATGCCATACAATTGACGTAACGTTCTTAATTGTGAAGGAGAAATTTGGCGACTGCCGTTCATCCATTGTCCGCCGCGATCATGCAATTTGACACCACTCGATTATTTTAACTGGGGCTACGTCAAGTCCTTAGTCTACGCTAACAAGTCAACCACTTTGGACGAGCTCGAGGCCAACATTAAACACACTATTGCGGGAATAACGCCGCACATATTGGACCGAGTCATCAAAAATTGGAGCTACCGCTTGAATTTGAATGATGTGCTATTTCTGAACGCTACCTTTTTTATGGCATCTTTGAAATTTGTAAAGTAGGACATGTACTATGTTAACTATAAACAGTTACATTAAAATCATTCAAACTCATTATGAAAATAGTCGATCTTTAAAAAGTACATATCGTAAAATTCGTGATTTGTTTCGATAATCGTCCATATGAGTCAACAATTCAAAAGTTAATGAAAAATTTTGAAAAAACTGGTCCTGTCGAGGATCGCAAAAGGTCTGGTAAACCAAGAAGTGGACGTTCTACTGAGAAAATTGTTGGGGCAGCTCAAAGTATCGCCGAAAAACTTTCAACATCGATATCACAATGTTCTCGGGCAATAGGCATTAATCTACTGACTTTGTGGCGTACTTTAAATAAGAATTTGCATTTGCATTCTTACAAAATCCAATTAACAAAAAGAATTTTTAACAAGATAGAGCTACGCGTCACACAACACGTGTAAATATTGAGCTATTGTAGTTAAAGTTTAGAGGTCGATTAATTTCACGTAATGGTGACATAAACTGCCCACCTAGATCATGTGATTTAACACCATTAGATTACTTTCTTTGGTGCTTGAAAGTGCTGCGTCACAATGCGCGACCCTAGACGAAGTATAGGCCTCGAAATCTACAACGTAAACATGTGTTCAACATTAGGTCGACATCCGAGAACCCACCCAGAACTGATGCCTTGGAGTAGTCATTTGTACATGTCTATGTGCACATAATAATTTGTAAGATCATATCGTATCTTTCAAATAGGTTCTTGAAAAAAAAGCTATCAAAAATGTGGTAAAAAGGCGTTGACTGATAATGCTTTATCAACTTAATAGTGCTACATAATTATTAATAAGACAACTCTTTCCTTACTTTCACTTTGAATGAGCCGTAGGATACTTTTGTTCCAACGCATCAACATCTACCAGATAATTAAAGCCAATATCTCTTTTAAGGGTTTTTGCAAAAAGAAATTACAAATCGTTCAGTATTTATGAAAACTGTAGATAACAAAGCAATAATGTGTTGAGTTTATTTCCTCCTCACGTGATAAACTTACGCAACTGCAATAATGAAGTCTAGTAATGTAATGCGATTGGAAAAATAGGTTTCTGCAGAAAAGTTGCCCGTGGTCTAAGTGATCGATGCGATCTCCCAGCAAAGGAGTAATAAATCTTAGAAGTGATCATCGTAAGCGTAATGTTCACTTATACTCCCGCAGAAAAAATATATGACGCCAGCAAGAACAGCTGCTGCGAGCTAATTGACAAAAACTCGACAAAACCTATGAGCAAATATATCAAGCCAAACAATAACATTTGATGTAGGTAAGCTATGTAAAGCTTTCAATCGTCAATTCTTAACTCGAATGAAAGAAGAATAACGCTAAAACAAAATCACTAATCTGTCAAAACGGTTTGTTTACCATATGTGTTAGCTTGGTTCATGACATTTTGGATATGTCAAAATCCACTAGCAATTACTGCTGAAACCACCTATTGACAGAACTTACATTGTTGCGCATCTAATATTTTCAATGGCATGAAATATTCTTGCGAATGAATTATATAAATCGTCATCAAATTAATTTCTTTGAGTTTTATTTAAACAAAAACATCGGAACCTCACTTTCAACCTTTGTAAATAACAGAGCTATTAGTCTCATCTTTGTTCCGGATCAATCCTCCTTTTAAAGTTTAGGAACTTTAAAATGACGGCATTGCTGGAGTATTTAAATGACATACTTGGTGGAGTGAAAAATAACCTCCTTGACCACCAGAATGCGCTGTTGCTGCAAAAAAGGTTATGGTGCCTTGAAGTCCGTTCATATTTAGGCAGACATGCCAAATTTCAGTGCGATACTGTCGTTAGTTATGTTTTGACAGTTGATTGTTGTTGACGTGTTTGGCATCATGTTGAGTATGGACAAAAACGATTTTCGTTCTCTCATAAAACATTATTTTTTGAAAAGCAAAACGGCGAAGGAAATAAAAGAAAAGTTGGATAAATATTATGGGGCTAATGCTCCGTCAGATTACACCGTCAAATATTCGGTGTATTCGGACTATTATTTCTTCCCAAACTTTAAAACTTTTATTGGCTCCACGGAGGAGTATTTTGCAGACCTTCTCGAAAATTACTTTTCTGACAGGATTAAGAAGTTTGACTAGAATAAGTGTATCAAACCAAAAGGGGACTATATTGAATAAAATAAAAAAACATTTTAAAAAAAAAATTTTTTTTCATTCCTAAGGAGCTTACTTTTCACCCCACCTAGTACATTTCAAAGAGATCGCGACCAAAATTATAGAAGACGTGCTCCAGAGACTACATCAAATTAAAATATCATATAATACATGGCGTAGAAAACTACTTGCGTGTAGATAACCAACACTGTTTAACGAACCTACCACTAAATTTAGAACTGATAGTCATGTTTGTTCAGTAACGCTAGGGATGTCGCAGCTGATATGGTCACAAACACAATTCTCTTTGGAATGAGATCATTTATCCCTCATCGGATGGAGAGTATTAAACCAAAGGAAAAAGCATGATACGGCTCAAGCAGTTTTACAAGGCCAATTTTTTGTCTCGGGAAAATCGAAAAAAGTAATAAACGACCAAAAATTGATGAAAAATTGATACTATAGAGTCCCAAACGCTGTCAATTATTAGTCACTCGTTAGAAACACAAGACCTTTAGCCAACGAAGCTTATTTGCAAGGTCAAGCTGTCAATCGCCCAACACATCCAGATCTTATCATGTCTCTGTTTTGTAAGTGTAAGATCTCAGGATACACATATCCATTTGTCGAGAAATGCAAAAGCACTGAGTCGTTTGTCAATGATAACATATAAGGAAATGATAAGATATTTGACGTCACCAAAAATGCTGCAAAATGCCTAGGTTTTCTCTAGCGATACAAAAAATACTTCACGCTCTTATTCGTCCTCAATATATAAGCTATTTACACATGCTTATTTAGAGTACATTCCTCATATCTGCATTTGCAAGATAGGATTCAAAACGTGTACTCGTAGATGACGCCAATATTGCCAATCAATTGAATATCTCCATCACCGACACAATGTATTTCGTCTAACCTTGTTCTATAGCCAGTGTTCCAACGTAAGAGTAGCATGTTGGCCCTTTAAACTTTTAACCGTAAAACCTGTTTCGGAATGAATGTTCATTTGTTTACTATGCCCTACCAAACTCTTTAAATTTTGCAAAAAGCAAAAAATTGTTCCTCACATTTCCGGCTAACTTAAAAAGCTTCAATTCGGGTTGCTTTAAGGACTAAATATTTCGATGATAAGAAAAACACATTATGCCCGCTGGAACAGCCTATAGCTTGTAATCCAACGGTTTAAGGTATGAAAGTTGTCTTGTTGTTCGTCGAATTACGAGTATTGTTAACAAACAGAATTGGCTCTTAGCTTACATATTGCGCAGACCTATCGAATTTGTCGTATTTTTTTGTATAAATGCGACTGTGAATAAATGTCTGCTGTGTCTTTTGTATCTTCCTTCGCAACGCAAGGATTTTTGCATTGACTGCGAAATCTTCGTTAAGACGGTTTTCGTCTGATTCTATATTGCATGGCATTCACACAGCCGGATGCTTGACAATCTCGTATTTCTATATATTAAAACAATTTCACAAAACTAAAAGTAACCCCAAGCAACCGCAAGATCTCGCGCTTTTTAAAGAAAAACAAGGAAACTCGTCTCTATGTACTCGTATCGTCTTAAATCGGAATATGTACCTACTTCTAATTTAATTACAGTAGCTGAATAAACAAAGGCACTACTTCACTCTAGAAATTGCAATCTGCAAACCCTTCACAGTACTGTTCCTCTGACCATGGCTAATTTCGACAACGACGTCAAAATTTAATTACAATTACCCACAAAGGCCAAATACAACCTTGTTGCAACCCTTGAACAACGACAACGACAACGACGAAGACCACGCGTTCGTAGATGCAACAAATTTTAACTTAAAAATGAACTCAACTCCACGCAGACCACAGCAGCAACCCCATGCCATTAAATTTTTATTTTTCTACCTCCCAATGCCACTGGCCTTACGCCAACAACGGCCCATCAATAACGACGATGAAGCAACAAATTGGAAAATATTTAAATTTCCCATTCCTGGATACGGTACGCACCATAACCACCACCGGAACAACAGGAAAGTCACCCTAACAACAAACGCCACCTAAAACAACCCCATTGACTTATAAATGCAAACAAATCCGTGTGGAACCTATATTCCGCTAAAGTATGAGACAAGGTGAGTGACGACTGATGAGCGAGTAGGTAAGCACCGGGTTTCATCGAGGAATACCTCTCAAGGGGGTCACGGGTTGAGCTATCAATGGAGGTACGTGGGTATTGTTAAGTCTGAGACTGTTTCGAATTGATAGGTTTTGTGGGCTGTGTATTTATTGGGTTTTGATGATGTTTGCTTTTGTATTGTGGAAAAATCAATTCACTTGCTGAGTGATCACTTGAGTTCTCATAACTTATCGTCAAAACAAAATTTTCTATTTTTTCTCTCAACAAATCTCTGCCACCTAAACCAACAGCCGTTAGGAAGGTGTTCATATATTCATTCATACATAGGTACCTACGATTTTCCTTCAAAAAGTTTTTTTTCAAGGGAAAAAGGATATTTTTCAAAGTTTTCCACAACTTACCGAGACAAATGCTTGAGAAGTTGATTTTTAATTAAAGAAACCATTTTCCAAGTTTTCTTTGGACTTTTTCTCTTCCTGTGTCCCTGTAAGATGAAAAAATCACTGATTCACTGATTCACTGATTCACTGATTCACAGATATTTTTTCTGCTCTCTCGCTCTGTGGTGCACTTTATTGGATTTTCTTGCAATTTTTTTATGCACTTAAACTTTGTTGTGGTTTGGACATTTTTCTTTTTATTCTTAGCAGCTGAAAGTTAACGGAAAGTAATTCGAAAGAGAAAATTGGGTATATATTTTGCACTTTTTTATTCACCCTTTACTATTGGTTGGAGCAACCAAATTATTGGGAACGTCCCGAAAAATTAAAAATATTCGAAGAAAAATGAAAAATTCCTCTACCTCCGGTGGTAGATGCTGACAACCTGATGACATTTCAGATTTTTTTTAGTTTTTGACATTTCTCTTGTTCTACTTTGACGTTGGGTGGTTTGCAGACGTTGCAGCGCACAATTTTATGTAGTGACTACACTCTTTTAAAAACAAATCAAAAGTTTTTAGTTGGACGGCAGTAACGGCATATGCATAAAAGTGGTTTTTCGCACATCCACTATCCGCTAAAAAAAATTATTTGTATGTAAATAGCAGCAATAAGTTAGCGATAAAGGTTAAGTTAATTTATGCACGCTATCTACTTATGACGTTTTTGGATTGACTGGGCAGGCCTCTTTTTGTACTCCGAAACGAAACGAAAAAATAACACCAAACTGTTATATTGTCATTTTGAATTAAAATTTTGTTTCTGGTTTTCATTACAATAGCAAAATTTCTCATCTGGATTTTATGCCAAAATGTACTAAATGTAAATGTAAATGCACACGTATACATATAGAGTTTTCCAATAGGGACTTGACAACTCTGAATTTAATTTGTGAACGCACTCTTTCACTAATCATCAAACTGTCACTGTCACTGTCAATTTATTCAGTAAACTCAACATTTTCATCATGGTAAAGTACACTAACGAGCAAAGTCTGCAAATTATAAAAAAATCTACAGATATTCGGAGTCGCAAAATCATCTTCAGTGACGAAGCTTATTTTTGGCTCAATGGGTTCGTCAATAAGCAAAATATGCGTTATTGGTCGGGTGAAAACCCACATGTGCTTCATGAATCACCACTTCATCCACAAAAAATAACTGTTTGGTGCGGTTTGCATGCCGGCGGCGTTATTGGGCCATATTTTTTCGTTGACGATAACGATCGTCACGTTACTGTGAATGGTCAGCGTTATCGCGCCATGATCACCGATTATTTTTGGCCCGAATTGGAAGATATGGACTTGGACAACATGTGGTTTCAACAGGATGGTGCCACAAGCCACACAGCACACGCTACAATTGATTTATTGAAGAGTAAGTATGGTGAGCGTGTTATCTCAAGACATGGGTCAGTCGATTGGTCGCCTCTTTCGTGCGATTTAACGCCGCTTGTCTATTTTCTGTGGTGCTACGTTAAGTCATTGGTTTATAACAACACGCCGACGACGTTCGAAGAGATCAAACCCAACATTGAAAGCGAAATAGCGGCGGTTTCGGCCGAAATGTGTGGCCGAGTCGTTGAAAATTGGGTTCAAAGAATCGACCGCTGCAAACGTGCCCGCGGTGGCCATATGAACGAAGTCGAGTTCCATTCATAAATGTTTTGATTGTACTTCAAGCCAATAATAAAGTTTTTGAAATATCTCAAATGGTTTGCCTTTTATTTAAAAAAAAAAAAAAAAAAAAGTTGTCAAGTTGTTATTAGAAAACTCTATACTTACAAACGCCTAAGAGTATCGTGTCAGAAGTTTAAGTGTTAAATTGAAATCTAAATCGCTTTATCTCCGGAGAAAAACCAATCGAAAACGCCATTAGGGAATATCAAACAATGCTTCCAAGTCTATTTTCTACATTTTCGATGAATCGTTGCAATGAATTTTTAGCAATGCCAAACTTTTGTCATATCTCCCCAACAACTTTTGGAAATTTGTCCAAAATAAATTAAATTTGTTCATCAACCGACAGATGGATATATAGAATAGATAGATATATCTGCGCAACCAATGCTCAGCACATTTAAGTTCTTAGCAAAAGTATAGTGGCTTGTTACGACGCTAGTAAGCAGCCTACAATCTTTCCTACTGAGGAACAGCAGAAATGCTGTTGGAAAGAATTCGTTTGGTCGACCAGCAACCTGGAGAGTAATGTCATCTGCAGTTGTTCTAATATGAAATTCAATTGTCAATGAAAGCCCGAAGTTCATCGGCGACCAGAAAAGTCTCAATGGATGGACTCTCCCCCTCCACCGGTTCTTCACAATAATGTTCGTCGCCATTAGGATTGCGTATATTTCCGCTTAGAATACAGATGCAAGTTTTCCTAGCTAGATCTGTTTTGGAATCATCCGTGAAACCCGAATACATTCCTTCTTTGGCTCAAATTATCGCCGAAACCGGTCTTAGGCACAGAGAAAGTGGATTTCTGTTTTTTTCTGCAGCAAGAGTTTTGGTGTCATTGCATCAGACGGTATGTCCATAAGATAAGAGTCGGCGCGCAAGGTCATCACTTCTTTTTAAACGGAAGATAGCTTGAAAGTGCAGCCCATGTTATGAATATCAAATGGGGGATAGAGATATACTATATATATATTGTACGTATGGTATTATATGATCGAAAAGGCTCCTTTAGAGTACGACTTATGAAAAAACTTACGCTATTGGCTTTTGAATGTAATGGGACACCTCTTCGGTGTATTCGACGTATAACCAAGACAGGACACAATCTGCAATCATCGAAATGTTCAGCAAACCAAAGTTCCGAAAGCTGAGAGCAGGACTTGCATATAGATTTCAACGAATAACCAATAATTTTATCTCTGGTAAACTGTATTTAAAGGCGCTGCAAACATTCCAATCCCGTTTGAACTCTGGTCTTATTATTATTATTATCAAGGATTTAACACCGGGGTACTATGCCCATGTGGCGCGTTTTGTCAACAGCACGCGGAGTACTGAGTTCCCATGTGGTCCCCCACCTACGTATTTACCGCGCCCAACACTGCTTGATTTCGGTGATCTAGTGGGAACTCTGGTCTTTTCTTACCCTTATAACCTGTTTGTATAAGGGACGTACGACGCTTATATTCTTCGCCTGATATAGGAGAATAATGTTTGTAACCATCTCAGCAGTGGAATCTGCGTTGGTATTGAGGAAATTTAGCGCCTACTTGAGTTTTCTACAGGATCGTATTGTTGACTTACTTTAAACCGCTCATATGTATAGAAGGCAATCAGATCGTTGACAAATGGTTTCAGATGTTCACACAATATGGCAGGGCAGATCTTGTTCCAACTTTGATTGGGTGTGTAAATCGGTGAGACAACATCCATATCATAAAAGAGTAGTTTTGTGACTAAAGCAGTGCTAATAAAGAGAACATTGGTTCGAATTTTGACTGGGTCAATATGTGACACACCAGAATTGGAAAACTGAGATTGCTCTCTTCATGAGAATGGGAAAAGTGACTTTTCTGATTCTTTTAGTACCACAAATCATCACCATCCGCTTCTACGAGGGAATTACTCATTACATATTGCGCGGAACTTCCAAGGCGCTGTCGGCTTTCCATCAATGTAAGTGAACTTTCGGCAATCTTTCTTTCGGATGTCTCACCGGATCTGCGCGACTATACCAACGCTCAATTTTTTCGTTAGCTGCTTGCTTCCAAGCAACCATGACTTTGGTCATGCATATTGTAGGCAGGTTGAACAATTTTTCCATACGTCTTCGAAAAGTCAGCAATATTCCTGTGGTCCTTTAGTAGAAAAGATAATATACTTCTTACTGGAGTATTAGGGGGGTTCAATGTTTTTGCTTAGTTCTTTGATGTGCTAGGCATAACTCCTTTGAAGTTTGCTGTAAAAGTAATGCCGACACCGCGGAATACTTCCTTTATGAAAAACCAGCTAATACTCACATTAAGCCTCCCGGCAAGGAAAATTTATCTTCAAGCTTGGCAGCAGTAGGTTTTTGTAGCACTAGCCTGATTGATTTGTCCTTTGTAAGGGTTGTAACCAGTCTGATGGCTTCGTATAATCATTGTCATAAGAGCTAGTTTTCTTCTAAAATATTTATAGGTCATCCGTTTAAGTATAAATTTATATTGTTATTATAATTATTATTATATATTATGTTATTATTTCTTACGTAGTCGGCGCAATCTTGAATTCGACTACAGTATACATAAACAATTTACAGCTAGACTCGTTAGGTATGTATTCATTGCAACTTTATTAATTAACCACTGCTATGAGATATCGCTAATTTAGAACCACCAAGCATATGATCTAAAAGCAACAATAGGAGCACCATAATGTAATTAAAATCTTCAACTCGACAAGCAACATATGATGGCGGTCCCAGAAGTACCCGACCCAACAAAGAAAACACAAAAATTTTGGAAAAAAAATTTACTTATTTTTCAACATAATCGCCTTTCAACTTTATGCACAACAGCGATGTTCAAAAAGTTCGATACCCTTTTTATAAGAACTGTCTTAATCCTCAAAATAGCCATTAACTGCCGACATCACTTCTTTATCGTTGGAAAATCTTTGACCACTGAGCCATTTTTTCAAGTTTGGGAACAGAAAATAATCCGAGGGGGTTGAATCTGGCGAATAGGGTGCATGAGGTAGCAATTCAAACTTTAATTCATTAATTTTGTTCATTGAAATAACGGATTTGTGAGCTGGTGCATTTTCTTGATGAAACAACACTTTCCTCTTAGCCAAATGCGGCCGTTTTTGCTTGATTTCTTCGCACAAACGTTGCAATAAATTCGCATAATATTGGCCGTTGATAGTTTTTCCTTCTTTAAGATAGTCAATGAAAATTATCCCACGCGCATCCCAAAAAATCGACGCCTTACCTTGCCTGCAGATGAAACTGTCTTCGCCTTCTTGGAGCGCAAAAATTCTGCTTTGTTGCTGTGAAACTTCGCTAATTGAAACATCTTCACGACACTGTTTTTGCTCGAGTGTGAGCAAACGCGGCACCCATCTTGCACACAGCTTTCTCATGCCCAACTTTTCAAATTATATGCGATGTACCGCACTTTTTGAAGTGCCTGCGATGTCTGCTAGCTCGCGCACCTTTCAGTCGACGATCATCCAGTACCGCTTTGTGGATTTTCTTCACCGTTTCTGCAGTCATCACCTCATTTGGTCGACCACTGCGATGCTCGTCTTGGCAGCTCGTACGATTTAAAACATATATTTTTGAAAACTCGTAATATATTTATATACTTGCAGGGAGTGACTGCAAGTATTTTAAATATTTTACGTTTCTTTAAATAAAAAATAGTGGGAGATTTCGGGTAGTCTCGGGTTCACCTTTCACGACAAGTAATGCCTCAAAATGCATAGATATTCTAAAAGCCGTTGCCGCAGGGCACACCAGAATGCATTTGCTTAATAAACATCTTTCACTACAAACTCTAATTCTCGCCACAAGATATGCCAATCCAAGTGATAATTGAAGTCTAGAGTTCAAATTTACTTTTGCGAAGATGTAACAATAATACTTTGGCAGTATGACTGTTAAATTGAATAATTTATTATGTCGAGTATCCTCGTGTGGGTCATAATACTCGTACGTCGACTCCACTGTCGACCCACCGTGTTCGGTTCTTGATAACGTCCCTCTTCGATTGGACCTATCTATGGCATGTAAATAGAATTCTTAAAAACATTTGACAATTATTTGCGATAGTACTCGGATTTTATTTTAGTTGCAGAATCAAACAGGTCACATTCAACAATGCAACTAAATCAGGACACCCATGACTTGGTCTCTTAATATCGAGGACAACCTATCAAAGCCAACAAAAAAATTCTCTCCACCCAGCTATGTGACCTACTTTAATAAAACTAAAGTCTTTTGCACAAAATGACAGAAATTGTATATTTATTGCATTTAAAATAAGAACAAAAAAACTGAATTGCACAATACTAAAACCTATAAAAAGGATAATCATTTGGCTGTTTTAATGGAAGGAAAATAACGCTGCACATGCATATTCATTTAGTTTATCATCCTTAAGAGATTTTTGTCAATTTGTGTGCGTTTGTATTTATGGTTGTGTGTAAAACTACTAATACTACATTTAGTTCTGAAGACAATCATTGAGTGCACTTATTAGTTTGTTTTCACTATTTATGTACTAAACTTAAGTTAATAATTATTTATTCGTGAGGAGGACAGTAGTATGAATGGTTATTACTTTTCCTCTTCACTTAATCTATGTAAAAAAATATATAATATATATGTACATATTTACAAGTGTGTATAGACTAAATTGTTCTTTTCAACTTATAAAATAAAGTGGTAAATAATAAACAAGCGAACTTTATTTTTTGTTTTTAAGTAACTGGTAACGAAGGGGAAACGTTATGGAAATGGTTTTTAACTGGTGCATAGTCTAAAGCGATCTGCCTGTGTTTGAATATTAGTCAAGTATATGGTCATTTCTTCATTTAGCGGTTTAATGAGACTCTTGAGTTTCTCAAGTTGTTCATCCTTTAGGTGATAGGTTTCTTGCATCTGACGCAGCTCCTGTAGTTTTTCGTTGGTATCTACAGTCAATTTTGATGCACGTTGTAAAAGTTTCTTTGCTCTATCGCGCGCATTTTCGGATGTTGCAGCACGGTCAGTTAAGGTGCGGTTGGCAGCATTTGCGGAAAATTTCAAGTCTGCAGCTTGGTTGAGAGAGCTGTTGGCAGAATCTCTTACCTTGTAGGCTTCCTTTTTAATGTCTTTAGCGTCTAATTCATTTCGAACAATATTCTTTTGTAAGCGATTGACTTTCTTTGCTAAGTCTTCTACCTGTTGGGCAGTGCTGTTAGCAGGTTCTTCTGCTTCTTTGGTTTCTTGGTCGATTTCATTTAGATCTTCTCCAGCTAACTCGATATTTGTGTTAGCTTTAATGATAGCTTCTTGGGCTTTTAACTGTGAAAGATCTGCGTCGTCCAGGTTCTTGACCACAGCATTGGCAGTGTCAAGTATCTCCGTAGCTTTTGCTTTGGTGGCATTTGCCTTCTGTTGTAATTGATTAACTCGTTCCAAATCGTTACGTGTATTCATAATGATCGATTCGACGTCATTTAAGGAAGCAACGGCCTCATTGATTTTTCCACCCAATTTTTGGATTTCCTCAGGGTCCAGCTTCAAGTCAAGTTTTAGGGTCTTTTCAGCTAATTCTTTGCTTTCATTTGGTAAGGCAGTGTTGTTATTGATGTATTTATTCAGTTTAAGAATCACCTCTTCGCCAGTCTTGATACTTTCGTTGGTATTGTTCAAGTATCGTTCAGCATCTTCATAAGCTACCTTTGCCTTTTTATAAGCCTCGGAAGCATTAACCTTTGCTTGGAATAGAGATCGAATTGTCTGATCGGCAGCGTCTTTCTTCTCCTTAATCGCTTGCTCGGTGTCTTTGGATACTTTCAGAGCCTTTTCGGTGCGGGTTAGAGCTCCAGCTTCACAAGATAAACCTCCACATGAGCCGCATCCAGCTCCGCCGCACAAACTATCGCACGGATCACCACGTTTGTCGCACATATCATTATTCAATTCCGGTATAGATGAAGACAAATTTTTTAGCTGATCCCCATAATCATTCAACATCTTATCATTCAACGACACCGAGCTTGTATCATCATTCATTTTGTTGGCTAAAGTTTCAACTCGCTTGCTATTTCTTTCAATATTCGCACTCAAGTCCAACACCTGATCCTTTACCGATGACAGACCAAGTACCCTCTCATAGGCGTTCTTTGTTAGATTTAAGGCCCCTTCAATATTTGATTCTTGCAGTTGAATTCCATTTTCTTTTAGTTCCTTTGAGAGTTTTTTCACCAAGGCGCTCTGATTCTGCAATGATTCCAATTGTACAGAAGACAAACTCAGATCTGAATAGATTTTCTCCAAATTATTTCCAGTTTCGATGAGTCTCTCATGAGATGCCTGAAGCTTGTTTTTCAAATCCAATGTTTCCTTGTCCAATCCATCAATGTCCTGCAAGCTAATGGTGGTATTCGACAACAAATCTTTTATTTTTTGCAATTTCTCTTCCAAGGAATTGAAATCCGATGTATACGCCCCTGTTGCTCCTATCATTTTAATCTGCCTTGCCCGATCGATGGTGGCATTTGTCGCCTCATCTAATGCCATTAAGATCAAGTCCCAATTATTGAAACATTCCCCACATGGTGTGCAATAGGGGAACTGTCCCAAATACCCCCTTGCGCATTCATCGCACTTTTTGCCACCGATTCCTTCGTGACATATACATTTGCCAGTTTCCCGATTACACTGGTAGTTTGCTGCTCCATGAGGATTACATTCACATGGTTTGCATTCAATATTTGGATTGCCGTAATAATTCGCCTGACACTGATCGCACTGTCTGCCACCGAAGCCCTCCCTACATCTGCACTGACCATGGTAAGGGTTACATTGATCAGTTTCCGAACCAATTGGATCACAGGCACAAGCCTCACAACCCTCTCCAGAAGCAATCTTCCAGTGATTGTCGATGCACTCATCGCATCGAACACCTCGCACATTTTTCAAACAAGGACACTGACCTGTAAACCGATCACAATGTTGAATTGTTCCGTTTGTACCCAAAAAGTCGCAATCACACTTCATACAATTCTGACGTAGGGCATCGCCAAAGAATCCATCCCTACAAAGCTCGCAGTGATCTCCAGTTGTGTCATACAAACACTTTAGACATTTTCCTGTATTTCTGTCGCAATTTCCAGTGTTATAGGGGTCGGTGTTTTTGCTACAATCACAGGGGGTACATTCACCGCCTGGAGTCTCAGGATTTCCAAAGTAATTATCGGCGCAAATTTCACACCTAGCTCCATCATATCCTTCTTTACAGCGACACACCATGTTGTTGTCTCTTGGATCTAAATCACACGATAAAGCATGCGAGTTTCCACTAGCCATTGTGTCTGGGCAACGGCATGGTCTGCAGCCGATATCGCTGCCAAAAAACGGGTTACCATAATAACCATCCAAACATGCATCACAATTGTATCCCGTAGTGAAATCCATACAGTTAAGACATTGCCCAGTTGTTGAGTCACAAACCTGTGCATGGCCGTTACATTCGCAAATCTGACAATGGGGAAAGTTCCAATATCCGGGCTGACATTGATTACATTCTCTTCCGTAAGTGTTAGGGTGGCAGATACACTGTCCAGTGATTTGATCACAATTGTTATCTTTCGATCCGATACTATTACAATCACATGCCTTACATCCTTCTGGACCGAAGCCATATGTTCCCGGAGCACACTGATCGCACTGGCGTCCAATGACATTTGTTTTACATTGACAGAAACCACCATGTTGATCGCATTGTTTCGACAGTGATCCCGTTGGATTACAATTACACAACGACGCTCCATTATGTATGATAGTACTGGCAATATCTAAGAATTCCTTACATTCCTCCCGCGACAAAGTGTCATAATGCACACTGTAATATGACTGATTACAACCCAGGTTATGATACTCTCTTAAACGATTCTCTGCCATTGGTGAGCCCTTAAAAACATCAGTCTTTTCAAGTCGTGGTACAAGAGTCAGCGAATCTATAAGAATTTGTGCGGTTGGGTTATCTTCATTATGACGATGACGTTCAAAGCGAATTCTAAACTTGTAAATTTTACTCGCCTCCAGACATACATCCTTCAAAGCGACAACATCGCGATGATTTTCAGGTAAACTGAATGGCACTCGTGTTTCATACGAAGTCGGCTGACCAGCACATGGGCCATTGATATCAATTTCATCCGGTCGTACTAAAGTTATGTAAGCATCTTCCCAATCACCTCTAGTTTGTGTATGATACCGAATCACAATATCATACGGCATGCTGTTTGGTACATTACCAACATTAAATGTCATCTCAGAATTCTCTAATACCCGAGTGAAGCCAGTGCCTGTCCAATCAGGGTGACGATCACCTCCTGGTGGTTGGTATGCGACTTTTGAACAATTTCCATTGTTTGTGTATGTGATACAAGCTTCGGTGACTTCAGCTTCATGAACTATGTGCAACTGAGGTATGTAATGGTTTTGTTTCGGTGTGCTACAAGTTCGGCCTGTCATATGTGGGCGACAGTGACATTGCCCACTGATAACATCACAGAAGTTATTGTATGAACCGCCGGGATTACAACTACATGGTGTACAACCATCGTCTGCTTCAGAAAGACCGAATGTTTCAGGTGCGCATTGATTACAATCCTTTCCAGTGACCAGTCGCTTACACGTACATTCCCCTGTGTACATGTTACAACCAGAATTATCTACTGTTCCTAAAATATTACATGTACACGCTTGACATCCTTCTGGGTTCTCTGGAGTTAAATTCCAAAAACCATCTTTGCAAATATCACACCGACGTCCTTTTACATTCGTTTTACAGTGGCATGCGCCTGCTTCGATTCCATTCTCTGGATCATTAACTGAATCACAGATACCCTCATCCAATGCACCAATAGGATCACAATCACATGGTTTACACACATACGGACTCTGGATATCTTCCCGAGGATCACGGAAGAAGAACGGCATGCATTCTTCACAATGTTGTCCTTGAGTGTTGTGTTGGCAATTGTCGCATACACCACCGCTGATTTTTCCCGAGTGCTCGTACACAGCTTCGTCGAAGTGACAACTCGTTGCATGATTATTACATTCACATCGCTTACAAGCATTTGATTGTTTCCCAAAGGCCGGATTCCACGGCAGATCATTGAAGAAATCCTCACAAGTCTCGCAGTTCAAACCTTTCGTGTTGTGTGTACACTCGCAGCGACCATGTACCATATCTACCTCATTTACTGTCGTACCCTCCAACGGCAAGCAACGTGAAGCATGTCCATAGCATGAACAGGAACCTCGAACGACCATATTGGTGATGCCGTAATAGTATTTTTCTTGAATCTCCTGACGATCGTCCAACAGGGTATCACCCAAGTTGTGCAACTTTGTAAAGTTAATCCTTAAATTTGTCATTTTTAACATATTCTGCACATGTGGAGCGTAGGGATTCTCGACTTTCATGTTTGGTGGCAACACCCTAAAAATGACTTCACCATTCTTGGATGGTTCCACACTAGAATATCGACTATCGCATACAACATCGGTAATATTTCTAAGAACCGTCGGCACACCTGGGAACGATTCATGACAGTATTGCGCAAAATACCGGTACACATGCCAAGTCTTTCCAAAATCATAAGATCTCTCAATAAACATTGCTGCTGGGCGGAAAGTAGCAAAGACAATAATCAAGTGAGTAAAATGGAACTCAGCTTCCATATCAAGTGTGATGGTGACGTTTTCTTTTCCATTTTCTGATTGCCACCAAGTGGGTGTACGTGTTCCTCGCTTTGTTGTATAGACAATTTGTCCTATTCGATGATTTTTCAATGGATCTTCCTCTGTGGCTAAGCGTGTGTCACATAAAAAGCATTTTTTCTCCTCCAAATGCGACACAATACAGAAACGTTCGGGACCATTTAAACCACAAGTTGATGATGCCTCCAAGCGATTCTCACGTCCAATGAGTAAATTTCCCGTTGCCGGATAACATGACCCCTTTTCACATGACTGCTCTTTGGTATACTGCTTCCGTAGTGGTCTATCGCGTATTCGATCACGTCTGCCATGTTGTTGACCAGCAGTCTCATTTAAAATCGCCGCACAAACCACAGCGATTGCGATAACGGCAATCAGCGGTCTGTGACTCTGATGGTGCTTTTTGTGGCAGATTCGATGGCACAGCATTATGACGGATGTGCTACTCCCAGTTCTTAATCTCCTCTAAGTTACAAGATTTCGTTTTCTCCAATTAATTGTGACAAAAAAAAAAAAAAAAAAAAAACCCAATGCTGATTCAAAATCTTTCACAAGAATTGCTGAAAAAGAAAAGAAAGGTTAAAGACTTATTGATAAAAATGAAAGCAATCAATTCATACTTCAACGTGAAAGATGTCCAATTAGCAATGCCTGCAGCTCATATACTTTATTTTGTGCATCAGATAAATTCGCTAAAACGAAGCCAAAGTAAAGTTTAATGGTTAAAGATAAAAAACTGTGATTGTGGTCATTCAAACTTTTCTTTCCTTTTCGAACCGTAACCTAGTGAAAACTAACTCCGCACCAACAGTTCATCCGAAACCGAATCTCAAACTAAAGCACTAGTTCCAGAATCAAAATGCTAAGCTCAGAAGTTCCTCAAAGCGGTGGTGATAAAAATAAAGGAACCCCAAGACTCGAAATACTCTCTCTCTCTCTCTCTCTGGCGACGCGATATTTGGACTCAATTTGAAAATGTATTCTTCTTTCATTCCGTTTGTACTCGTACTGTTTTTATTTTAATTACACGGCCATTCTATGGTGGAGAATTGATACTCATTCTCATATTATGACGATCACTATGACAGAAGTCGTATGTTTGTGTGCCAAGAGTCTGTCTTATCGCAAAAACAGGGTAATGAAAGATTCTTTTGAAAGCGGCTATTAGTAATAAAAAAGTATTATAATTTTTTGTCGTGGTTTTGTAACAGTGAACTAAAAAAATAGGTTCTGATTCTGTTCATTCATAAGATTGTACATATTCTAGGATCTGGAGTCAATAGTTGGGTCATCTTTTGTTGTCTGAGCATGACAATTTTTTCTTACTAAAAGCCAAACGAAATTACTGAAATCAATTTGAAAAAATTATGTCCACGCTGGAATGGGAATACGAAGTTTTATGATCACCATGAGGTGTGAAAACATTAAATGAGACTTGAAATCTAAGTTGAGACTTAGATCTATCGATGTAAACGAAACGTAGTGCGGGAAAAAGTACGAGTATCTTCTATAAGCGACAAGAATATGGAAAGGTCACGACGTTGCAAGATTGGTGACAACCTGCTCGAGTCATAGTGCTGTACTTATTCATGGAGCTAAGGCTAAAATCTTCACAATATATGATCAGCGATTTCTTATGCACTGTTTCGTGTCCTTATTGGACATTTAAACAGATAATGTACAACAGATTAAATATCGTTGATTTAATTTAAACTTTTTTTTTTTAGAACTTTTAAATAATTTGGTAGCCTTGTTTGGCATCAGAAACAGACTATACTTATTTACCTCTCTTCCTTAACTTTCTTTTCCTTTTTTATTGGCCATTAACATGTATAACTCGTATACGTATATCCAATGCTAATATACATACCATTCCAACTGAGACACTTGTGTGGTTGACTATATACGCGGACTTTAGTACCATTTTACAAGACGCTATAGGGACGATGACTCCTTCTAAATAGATGTAAAGGTTGGTCTTTACTTAGTACCAGCAAAAATTTTGGTACCCGAAATGGGCACATTCATTCTCAGGGACTAATGAACGCATCTACTCCAACTATTTGACAAGTGACATTTATGTAAAGTTCCCGGAAAACATTTATTTATGTCAGTTGTTTGCAATCAGGGAATGGGGATTGCTAGAGAGAAGTCATCAAAGTAATGGAGAATCGAAGTTTTAGAAATCAGCTGCACAATCAGAAAATCATGTGTCGGGAGATGGATATCAACAAAGACAGCATGTTACCCATCTTAAAACACGATTTGGGACTCGGCGCATTCAAATAACACGGTGGCGGTGCCCCAACTGGTAGTGAACTGTCTTCCTAGCGACAGGCAAATGACATTATTAAGTCGAACCTTAAGTTGGAAAATCGAATCCTTGTGCACAATTTCTACTTTCGAAATGAAATCGTAAACTGTTGATTCACCCAGTTTAGTGACGAAAATATGGCAAATAATGTCATCACCAATGTGAGGGAGCAACCCACGTTCATTTCAAAGGAAGAAGCTCTTCCTTTACGATATTCGATAAAATCAGAAACAAGAAATCAGTGGGAACCTATGGATACATTCCACAATATCCATTATCGAGCGCATTTATAAACTGTTATGGTACAGCCTATCCCCAAAAGGAATAAAATCCAATCCGGCGAGTATCCAGTCTGTTTTAAATATCAGAAAAGCATTTGAAAAGGTGATCAATAAAGTCCTTACTAAGTGGACTGGCTACAAAAATATAATTCTGTATAATCAGTTCGGCTTCTGATATCTATGGTAATGGAACAGGGGCAAGGACAAGTGAGTTGGTGCCTGCCTGATTGACTTGGAAAAGCTTTCGATACTGTACAATTATAAAGACTTTTCTTCAAGCAGCGGCGCATTAGTAAGCCACTTCTGTATATTATTTACAATATGCTCACAGATAGACAGTTCATCGTGAAAAATGAGGATGTGATTTCTGCTGGCATATTTCATATCAAAAACGGTCTTCCACAAGGTGCGGTAAATTCGCCGATCCTATTCAACATTTAGACAAGTTATCTTATAGGTTCACTTCATCATGCAATAGCGTTCGCAGACGACTTAATCGCGTACAGATCATGTCCAAAAATTGAGTTCATTAATATACTTTTACAACGTGACTTCGATAAAATTATATGATATTGCGGCGACTAGAAGTTTAAGATCAAGAATTGGCGTACAGGCTGTCACTTGCTTGTGGAAATGTAGTTAGATATCATGGGATCTTAGGATTTGTGTTAGCTTATCAGAACACCAGTGTCTGAGTACATTAAATTATATCCTAATGAGGTCTTGTATAATAGGGCGAACCTAATAAGAGTGAAAAATTTTGTCATTAAGCTGACTTGAATGCACATCGCAAGAGCAATGACCTCATCGAACAAGCCTATCACCAGGGCTTACTACCTGAATTATATGTATCATGAGAGAGAAAGTTTTATGCCCCCCAAATTAACGGTGCCGCTAATCTTCCACATCGCTCGAACAGCTGTAATAGAAACGTCGCAAAGGTTAGTGCAGAGCGTATTCGGTTTAGTAGGACGGTAGCCAATCGCGGCATGCGGGATGTTGCTCGGCAGACCCAGTAATTAGCTTAATTAGAAAGCAAAGCCGGTCGTCAGCCTAGTTTCTTAGCCATGGTCAGCTTACATAGCATAAGGTAAAATTAGGGTAGATTTAAGAAAATAAAAAAAAAACAAGATGGCAACTTTTCCTAAAACAAATTGTATATACATGTGTACAAAAGAAAGTTAAAAAAAAAAAAGATTAATACCTGCTGAGGCATTATAAGTGTACAGAAGCAGTGAAACGGAAACTTAAACGTAAATCAAAGTCGAAAGCCGTGTTTTGCCTGTACACAAAGAACAGCTACAGACAAATTCTTCTTACTGACGAAAATATGTTCAACTTTGAAGAATCGTTTAACAAACAGAACTAACGAACGTATGCTCTGTCATCACAGTACCCAGCTTCTGTAATGGTTTTGTTGGAGTCGCCTACGATAGGGTCACCGAGCTCCATTGCTGCGAGAATGATGTCAAAACTTCGGCGAAAGTGTATCAAACAGACGTTTTAGAGAACGTTGTGAATCTCCTCAACAAAACACTATTCGCAAACCGTAGACCTTTCAACAAGACTTTTCTCCAACCCATAAGGCAAAAACGACTCAAACATTTCCAATGCGGACGATCGAAATTTGTTCGGTTATAGCGGTTATGTTGTTAAAGCAACATCTGGCCAACTTGTGTGCAAATCAATTTGCCAAAATCAATGCTACAAAATAAATAATCTACCAAAAAAACTATCTTTAGTAACGAGGTCCATTTTTGAATGGATGGATGTGTGAACAAGCAAAATTGTTGGATTTAGGACGATACCAAATCTACACGAGATACACCAGGACAAACTGCATTTCGAGAAAGTCACTGTTTAGTGCCAATTTTGGTGTGGCGAAATGATGGCCCGTATTTCTTCCTTCCTTCCATTTTCCCCTTCATGTGGCCTAAACTGGATGATATAGATACCGACGACATATGGTGCCAACACGACGGCGCTATATGCCACACAACGATGGATATTTTTCACGAGCGATTTGAGCGATTCGTGTTTTGCGGATCGTATGGACTCAGAAAAAATACATCAAAGTCATGGAAAACATTTTGGTTCCATCTTTTCCAAAGACTTTCGGTGAAGTAATAAATTCCAGCAAGATAATGCACCCTGCCACCCATATCTTTGGGGTATGCTGAAGCGAAATATCCAGAAGCACTCAATAAAATCAAAATAATCGCTTTAATTCGTTTTGGAACAAAAGTTCAACGAAATAATATCGGCGCTCGCCAAGCTTACAACATCCATGACAAAAACAATTACAGCAGTCATAAATGCCAAAGGTTAAAACACGAAATACAAATTACGTATTTAATAAAATCTCATTTATAAAGTAAATAAAAATCCAATCTTGAACTGCAAGTTAGAAGTAATAATATTAGCATTTCCTCTTAAAAAAATTAGGGCATCAGAAATTAAACTTTTTAGTTTATAAAAAAAGTTAACTATTTACTAAACTTTTGTGGCAATAAAAGACATAACCACCAGACATAAACACTCTAATGGTGTCTGCAATATAAAAAGGAAAAAAATATTTAATAAATTCAAATAGGAAATTTAGATGAAATTGAAATGAGTGGTCAACTTAAAGTCCAATGTACTTGTATTCTCAATTAAAATGTTGAATTCTTTTAATCAGCATAGATTTCTTACATCACCCCACCAGCGAAACACTCAGTTTTAAGCGGTCATCACGATCAATGCCGATACTGCGAGCCCAGTTTACTATTTCAAGGTCTTAAAATTTTGCAGTGTTAATTAAAAGTAATTTAGCAAATGCAGAATCTTTCAAAGCACTGACATCACCTCTAAATTGATAAATGGAAATGTATGAAACAACTTAGATTACATTTCTCAGATTAAGTTAAGTTGAATCCTATGCTTAAATAAGCTGTAGACTTATTGTTTTTGATTCTTCATGATAGTGTCATATGAATTATGCACACATGCGGGATACATACTAACCGACGAAGTAAATATCATTGAAATTCATTACTTAAACAAACATTTACGAACTTTTCAAAGAAACGAAAAAAATTCAAAAATGTGAATTTACGTAATAAACAAAATGAGGATTACAATTCAATTAGCAAAAAAGAAGCACACAAATTAAATAACATACGCATGCGGCGAGTAGTCTATAAATAGTGTAGATTGACTTCTGCATGGTTTAAAAAAGAGGAGTGCCTCCATATGATTGAATAAGCTCATAGCCTATCCAGACTATGAATAGATCGCAAAAAAATATATATATAATAGACTGACTTTAAAGACTCTGTCTAACTGTGTAGCAACCGAAGCAAACAATTGAAAATGCATAAAAACAGATTCGAATTAAAAGTATGCTACACTCTATGGTATGAGGGGGTGATGTATGATAGAATGTCAACGATTTTCTCATCATACTCCAAAGAATTGCGGGCAATTGGAAATTTTTCCACCAAATTATTGTATAAAAATGACGATGTTAACACTTGTAACAGAAATGTTGACGCTCACATTCACAGCGGGAAGGCTGGAGTTAAAATTGAGCTTAATGAACAAAGATATTCGATATGGAATTGCTAACTGTGGACCAATCGACGGAAATTGACCCAATATTAATATAAAAAGAACAGAGATTAGAGTTCTTATTCTTAAATATACGAAGCCATATGTAGATCAGTCATCACCAAATAGTTTTGTCTTATCAGCAAAATATTCTAAATTTAAACTCCCTATTGCCCTTTATCAAACTGAAAATAGAAAACAACTTTTAAAACACATTACACAAACTCTCATATATACATAGATCAGAGGAAGTAATATATATGATGGGTATGTAAGATTTTGAATAGATCTTTCATTTACCATAAAAAGAAGAAATGATCCGACTTCTTGATAAAGGGCGAAACAAAATGGACTCTCTTAGAATGAAGGCCCCAAATAATAATTTCTCCTACAAAAGTTAATCGATCCACAATCACAATCAAATTCAATTTTCTCTTTTCGACTTACCATATCCAAAAGTGAAACTTGTTAATCCGTCCGATGATTGTCGAATACTGACTTATTCTGAAATCTTCCTCGTTTTCTTGGGAAAATTCTGCACAATCCCTAAGGAAGACGAAACAAAACGAAACTTCACTTGTTGTCGTTCTTCATATTCCTTTTTTTTCGAATTTGTTACTCGTGTACGAATCTTGAGCACAAGCATTTATTAAAAATATTATCGCAAACGGAAACAAATTATTCAGTATCCAATGATATTGGAATAAATTCACTTTTTTGTTGTTGTTGTTGAGAACATTCCCAGAGTTTCTACAGCCGATCTTGCACTTTCAATTTGCCGCACAATACTGACGAATTGTTTGTGAATCAAAACAAAATTTTCAACAACTCGAGTAAAGGCACACACAGTCATAACACATCGCTGCATGTAGAAACTTCAGAGAGGAAGGAGAAAAATTATACTCAATGCAGAAAAAAACGCGTGTCGAAAGAAAAATAAACAAAAATACGACTATGACATTTGGTTTCCCATACTTGAATATGTTACATCGTTTTACGTTTGCCGAACGTGCGGAAATAATAAAAAAACATTACCAAAAATATTACCGGCTAAGTTGTAAATACCCATTGTGAATTTCAGTTTGCGAGCAATTCGTCGGATCATGGAAAATTTAGAGCATGGGTACATTTTTTTGGATCTTAAACCACCAACCAGATAGAAATTGGTGCGAAATGAAGAAAACTGAAAATGATGGTCGGATATCCGGATTTTGGCCAAAAAATCATCTTCTG
Source organism: Volucella inanis (assembly GCA_907269105.1). Classification (NCBI taxonomy): domain Eukaryota; kingdom Metazoa; phylum Arthropoda; class Insecta; order Diptera; family Syrphidae; genus Volucella; species Volucella inanis. The sequence goes on from OU026157.1 coordinate 22,663,385, forward strand.
GGATGAGGTCCATTTTTGGCTAAGCGACTATGTCAAGAAGCAAAATTGCCGTTATTGGAGCGAACACAATCCACAAGTTTCCGGCCAAGCATCAATGCATCCACAAAGATTGCGTTTTATGGCATGGCGGCATCATCGGACCTTATTTCTTTCGAAATAAGGAAGGAGACACCGTTACCGTCAATGGTTTAGATATAGAGCAATGTTACCTGAGTTTCTGTGGCTAGAGCTCGACAACATCGACATATCCGAGCTGGGGTTCCAACAAGACCGCCCTACAGCGACGCAACGCTTGAAGTTGTGAGCGAGCGTTCATCAATTGGCTGATGCGATCATGTGCGATTTGACACCATTTTCCCTGGGGCTGTGTCTACCGTAACAAGCCAACCACTTTGGATGAGCTTGAGCCCAACATTCGACACGCTATGACCGGGACCGAACCATCAAAAATTGGATTAACCACTTAAAGCGCTGCCAGCAAAGCTGAGGCGGCTTTTTAAATGTTTTGCTCTTCCAGACATAATGACATGAACGTAGTTTCAAAATAAAGCCAGAATTAATTTTATATCTCACACCGTTGTTGTCACGCTTTCACCCTTTATTGTAGTGGCAAAATTTATATCAACTGTAATTCTCGCGATCTTTGGAAAAATGTGTGTGAGCTCGCCATTTTCAATAAAAACTCGTTTTCTAAAAGTATAGGCATTAACCCGAATTCGTTAAATAATTACTTTTCTACATTTGTACCAGACTTGACTGTTCCTTTTGAGGAATCTGAAGTTGGTTGCAGTTCTCCAGCATATTTAGGTCTTAGATTTGTTTCCAAAATGGTATTACACGAATTAAAATTCATAAAATTCGTAAAATTCATCAGACTAATACTGTCATTTGTCATTGACGCGTTTACGCATATTAACAATGGTTGCCTAATTAGATCTTGCTTTCTCACTCATTGGAAACTCGCGAAAATAACACCAATCGCAAAGAAGTTTAAATCCTTCAGACTTTCGTCAAATTAGCATTCCTTTTGGCTTATCAAAGGTTTTAGAAATCCTTATTAAGAGTCAACTGCAAGTACATCTTGACACCCAATCTTTAATAAGTTCACATTAATCAGCATATCGAGCAGGGCATAGTTGCATCACTGCACTTCTAAATTTGATTGCCGACATTTGTTTGAGCTTTAAAAAGACTAAACTTACCCTGCTTTGTCTCTTGGACTTTTCAAAAAGGTGAATCACAGCAAAAATTGTCAAAAACTTTATATAGTTTCGGATAAGGCAAGAGAGCCGTTGAACTGATCCGAAACTACCTCAGCAAAAGATTTCAACAAGTTTTCTTAAACGGAGATGTTTCTACCATGCTGGGACTTTGCAAGGGCGTTTCACAAGTTTGTAAGCATACTAGGATACACCGATAGTTGTAAATGGTGATCCAACAGATGGTGTGGATTTTGGCTGTCAATTACTGTCATTTACTGAATTCAACGTGGTTGATCTTTATGACAAATATCATACAATCTTTGTCAACTTTAGTTATGGAGTTCTTTACCACGCAACAAAGCATTTTTTTTATTGAAACTTATTACGAAAATGGGGGCTTGTAAAAGTAACATTTCACAAAATTCGTGAATTTTTCGGTCAAAATAATCGCTCTAGTAAGTCCGAAATTTGTGCAATGGTCGGTATCGGGTCAAACTTCACATCAGCATGCTCGGCCAGCACGTATACGCCAAAACATCACCACTGTGAGCGAAAATGTTCAAAACCAGACATGCACCTCAATTCGTCGCCAAAGTCAACAATTGGGGCTCGCTTATGACATTTTACAGCAAATTTTAAAAGTTGATTTTCATTTGCACGCCTATAAAATCAAAATTACATAACAATTGAGGCCTTTGGACCATCTACAATGTCGTCCATTTGTTAACTGGATGTTGGATCGCCAAGTCAATTTGCCATCGAATTTGATGTATTTCCGATGAATCCCATTTTTTTTAGATGGATTGGTACGTGAGTAAGCAAAACCCCATACTAGATTTACGAAAAATTAATGCATCCCAAAAAAGTCGCTGTATGGTGCGGATTATGGGTTGGTGGCATCATTGACCCGTACTTTTCCGAAGATGAGGCTGGAGAGACAATTACTTGTTGACATGTTGACCGGCTATTTTTTTCCAAAATTGAATGAATTGGGTCTGGACGATCTCTAGTTTCAATAGGATGGTGATGGTGCTACCGCCCACACCAGACATCAATCAATTTATTGCCTTTGACTCCCATGCGATTTGACACCTTTAGACTTTTTCCTGTGGGGTTATTTGAAGTGTAAGATCTATGCCAATAACCCAACAACAATTCAGGATCTCAAACATAACACAGATACAAAAATAAATACAAATTTTGAAAGTGTTGTAGAAACACAAAATCAAACTTATACTTTGAAGAAAATAAGTAGACAAAAGAACTAAAGCTAAGTAAAAACTTAGGAAGGTATGGAAACCATTAAAGAATTAAAATACCATGAACTTGTTAATTATATCATAGCATAGGATCTACACTTATTATTGTCATAGTAATAATATTTCACCTAATAAAATGTAATAGACCAAAGACGACTAAAGTCAGAATAACTGATAAGATCCGAGGAAACTTAAATCTAAGAAAGGAAGAATTACGTCCGCATCGGAAGTTTTTCCACAAAAACTATAAAATTTTCGATATTAACATCTATAGCGGGAACGTTGCACATAATATTGAGTTAATTAAACAAAAATATTCCATATGAACATTTTACCACAGAAAAGAATTGAAACCATAATAAAATAAAGTACTAAGGTAATTAAATAAAAAGTGTTTCTTTTTTAAAAGAAATTATTATCTAAAGATATATTTTAAGTCGCGCGGTAAATGACACTAGAACAACATTTCGAGTATGTACATCTACAAAGCCATATGTAGATCTCTCATCACCATATAGTTTTTGTCTTATCAGCAAAATATTCCAAATTTAAACTCTCTATTGCCCTTTATCAAACCGAAAATAAAAAACTTTTAAAACACATCACACACACTCTTATATATACATTGATCAAAGGAAGTATGTATATGGGTATGTAAGATTTCATTAAATGATTTTGAATATATTTTTCATTTGAAAAGAAGAAATGGTCCGACTTCTTGATAAAGGGAGGAACAAAATGGACTCCCTTAGAATGAAGGCCCCAAGGAATAATTTCTCCTACAAAAGTTAATCGATCCACAATCACAATCAAATTCAATTTTCTCTTTTCGACTTACCATATCCAAAGTGAATCTTGTCAATCCGTCCGATGATCGTTGAATACTGACTTATTCTGAAGTTTTCCTTGATTTCTTGGGAAAATTCTGCACAACTTCGTAGGAAGACGTAAAAAACGGAGTCGTTATCTAATATCCACCATGAAAATACAACTTCACTTGTTGTCAAATTAAAGATGCAGATGATTAAAATATCATTCGATGTAAAGTTTTTTTTTCCTGTCGGGTATGTTACTCGTCACAGGAGCACAGCATTACTTAAAAACAAACAAGAAAACATGAAAATATTATCGCAAACGGAAACAAACTATCCAGTATCTAGTATCCATTGATGTTGGACTAAATTCACTTTTTTTTATTGAGAACACTCGAAGAGTGTCTACTTACCACGCGTCTCTTACAATCGATCTTGCACTTTCAGTTTGCCGCACAATACTGACGAATTGTGTGTAAATCAAAACAAATTTTCCAAAAACTCGAACAAATACATCCGCACTGTTTATGGGGAAACTTCAGAGAGGACGCAGAAAGCATATACTCATTCCACCAACAACTCGTCTCGAAAGAAACATAAACAAAATTCTTCATCCATACTATAACTCGATTCAAATCAGTTGGCTGACGTGCGCAGAGAGAGCAAGAAACATACTCTTCCACTTTTTTTTCTTTCAGCGATCATTTTCATATTTGTTTGTAAAGTTTGTTGTTGTAGTTCCCTTTCTCTTAAAAATTTGAATGTTTAAAAGAGCAAATTTAAGAGACTTGAGCAGTAGTCTCGCCATAGATGAACTAACTTACAATGTATGGCAAACTCTACTAATACTTTTGCAAACCCTTAATCGCATGTGGTCACTATGTGTGTAAAGTGGGTAGGCTTTGTGTAAAATAGGAGAGAAATTGACATTGATGGCAATTCACACATATTCACAGCCAGGGTCACAAAAGAAGAAACGATCATTGGAAAGCGGATTTTGGTTTTCTAATATCTAGAAAATTTGTCATCTATGTTAGTTCATCTATGAGCTTAGGCAACTGTTTTGAATTGAACTATACGAGTATGACGTTTGGGTTCCCATACTTGAAGATCTATTGTAGTTTGGAATGTCTTATAGGCATCTCTCCGGTTTCCCCTAAATCTTGAATCTGTTTGTTGAATATTGCTAATTTTATGTTGCCTTAAATAACTTAATTATTTTTTTCTAATTAAAAACTAACAAAAAATTAAGGGTTAGAAACAAAGGAAATGGTGGGGTAGATCAAGTTTGGAACGGAAGTGCTCAGGCCAACATCAAAAATGAGGAGGTTTGAATTAACCTTACCTAAAATGTAGGATATTTGTTCGTTGGAAACATAAGAAGAGCGATGGGTTGGAATATAGAAGAGGCAAGGGCATCGTAAATTGCGAGAGTTACGTTAAAAGAAAAAGAATTGTAAATGGAGGCGCAATCTACGCGCAATCTAGCGCAGCTACGTCTCTGCGTTATGCTCGCTGAAAGCATATGGTTGTTATATTCAAAAAGGGACTAGACAAAGGTAAGGTAAAATGACTTTGTCACATAGGGGATGCATAACTCTTTAGACAACCAAGTGATGGCTTCAAGGATTATCTCATCAAATATGAGAGCGGAAGTTTAACTCTCTATCGTCGCGAAGGAATTCAACCTGGGATATAGGATGGCCATGCACAAAATAAAGTCAAGAAGGAGATTGATTGGACTTACGTGACAAAGTCATGGATTGACATTTGGAGATATAAGGTTTTAAGAAATTTTTTAGACACTAAGTGAAAAGCCTATCGAAATCTTTTTGAAGGATTAAGAATAAAGAAGAATATAAGTCTTGGAGTGAAAAAATAATTTTGGAGAACTTAATGTGATCGGTGTAAATTTTCTTTTGAAGATCGTTTATAGTTAAAATGAAAAAGTTGGGACCGAGATGGCAGGCTTGTGGGACACCTGAAATGGCTAAAAACGAGATTGAGAAGGCTGATTTAAAACGAACGCTATAATAACGGATCTCCAGATAAAAAGATATCCTTTTTAACAGTATGGGGTCAAAACGGAGGGAAGACAATGTGAAAAGGATCAATTCATTTTGCCTTAGCAAAATCTGTAGCAATAACATCGATTTCGTTACTAGTGAGTTTGTAGTAGTTGATTTACCTTAAGAAATCCATGTTGACTGGGTGATATAAAATACCCTCGAGCATTTTAGGTGTGTGAGGAAGCTTGACAATGGGAGGATAGTTAGTTGCTTTATTCTCTGATCCCTTTTTGTGGCCCGGGGTTATGAAAGGGGACTTCCAATCATGGGGGTATTCCCCTTGCGTGAGGGATAGATGAAATATGGAGGAAAGTGGCTGCGAAAGAATAGAGACGCACTTTTTGAGAAATATTGCGGGGAGTCTGTGTGGCATGGCTAAAAATTTATTGTCTGCAAATGATTGTTTAAAAAAGGTTGGAAAATAGTATCTGGGTCGGTAGATGAAATATTATCGAACGAAAGATAAGTTGATGAATTGATAAGAAAACTTAGGATGATAAAGTTGATCTGCGCAGTGTCGAGAGAGCGCTGATGGAGGCAGTTATCGAGCTGGGTGAATAGGAGGTAGATTCCAAGATAGTTAGAATAGTCAGAATAAAAATTGGTGCGAAGATAAACCGCTCATAATTTGTTTCTTTTGTTTCGTAAATAGTGAAGTCTTCTGTTATACCAGGAAGGGGAAAGTAGATGATGTGTTATGCCGGGAAAAAGGGATGTAAAGATTTCAATTTCGGTGTAAAAAATGGAGACATCATTAGTTAAAAATAGGATGGTAAAATCAAAAGAATATTTGCTAAAATAGATATTAATTTTCCGAAGATTGACTTTATTTAAGTTGTAAGAAGAGATAGTAGAGGAAGAAGTGGACTGCGGTGGAGAGTTGTAGAAAAGAGACTGTTGTAAGTTGCCGATAGTTGATAGGGTTAAGGGACAAAACGTTACTGTGGAATTAATGGGATCGCTAGTGAAAATAAAGTTCAGCTGCCCACCGATGAAGTTAGAGACGTCACTTGCTGGGACGTCACTAGGCTTGAGTCTCTTATGTGATCAATGGATAGACATTCCTTTGATGAACTAGTGTTTGACGCGATAGAAAAGAAGTGATCATGCGATGGAATCCACTTCAGCAGAGCCAGATTAAAGTCACTAACGATCAGGATATCGTCGATGGAAGCACTTAGATCCATAAGTTAGCAAAAGTAAGGATGTGGAATTCGATAGGTTAAGCTGGAAGAATGTAGCAACACATAACGTGGAGAATAAGGCCAGCATCATTAACCATACGAAGAGAGTGATCGTAGTCTCGTCAAAAATTATAAGATGGGAAACGCTCCTGCCTCTTAATTTGAGGATCAGATATATTTCTGTAAGAGCATAGACGTCGAAAGAGAGGCCATGCGATTTAGACGATTTAGGCGCAAGACCGTTACGTTTTGGTAGTCAAATGTTGCGTAGAGGAGTAGAGGATTGTAGTTGGTTGAGATGTAGACAAAGAAGGCAAGTTAGGAACGAACAAATTTATTATGGTTGGCTCTGTGTGATTTATAATTAGGTTTAATAGCTGAGACGTAGTTTCGATTTTTTTTTCTATATTTTTAGTGGTGGGTTTATCCGTTCATTTCGAGACACACATCTTTCCAAGGTTAAGCTTGCTGTTGGATGGGTTAACTAATAACCATAAATATCTAGACGGTAAGCTCAGCTTGAAATTGTACTTATTTTTGTGGTGAGCTGTTGGAAATATTGTGCAATGGCTGATGGTGCTGCCATACCTCTTTTTGGAAAACTCAGAGAGCAATATAAGGGGGACCTTTGACGAGTAGGGTGGTGAACATCTAATTCGTTGCGTGAAGTCAGTCTAGCCTGTTTTGCCACTCTGAAGGTATTCAGTCCGTACCCCATGTCCGTGGAGCAGCGACAGGAGGAGTTGACCTTGGAGCAGTTGATCGCCATCTTTGGATCGAAAAGCTGGTGCGAGGATATGAAGGTTGAGTTATCGACACTGGATGTGGCAATGATTCGGCTTCGGTTTCCAACAATTAAGCCAAGTTTGAAGTATTGTAAATAGATTTATTGTGATTACAGGAAATGGGTTGGAAGACCATCGATTTTTTCACATACTGTTTCAATGAGGTTTTCCAAATCATACAAAACTATTCTATTCGTAGTAAGCTCGTCACTTAAAGCTTTGATTCTGTCGAATATAAATCGTCAAGCATGGACTCGTACAGCTTTGAGGGTGGAAGATTGAATGCTCCAGATTGAAGATTGAAGACTCTTAAATGAAGACCGTGTTTCTTTTATTTAGGCCGACACAAATAGCATGGGATGTTTTGCTGCAGATCCCTTTACAGGTAACAATATCAGCATTGTTGTCGTAAATAAAGCAGTTGGTTAATCCACAAGACATTACGAAAACCGGGAAAACAAAAAAACAAATTAAGGAACGAAGTAAGAATGCGACTGAATACGATCGCGGTTCAATTCAACCTTATACGGTACTTACTATACAACTTTACTGTTTACAAAATATTTAACTAATTAATTAGGAATTTTAGGAAATAGTTAGATTGTTCGTACATAACGATTGAAGGTTTGAAGGACTGCAATCCTACTGGAAATTTTATTGTATCACTAATAGCATATCTCATAACAAATCATCGACCATCCCTTAAATACTCGTACACATTCGTATGTTACATTTTCTTACGAATTTGTCGGTGATGTTTCCTCGAATATGCTTCCGTTTTTCACAGAATTGTATCACCAACATCCCGCAAATTCATCCATTTATAACTTGAAAGGTAATACCATTGTTGAACGTGCTTGTTGCAAGAAATAAAGCAATGTTAACGATTTGTTCATCGTTTTTGAAGCTATCTTTCAAATAAATTGGTTTTGGGTATATCCGCCAACACAGCGCTCGAACAATATGTCATTGCTGAGGTCTTCGAATATTGATTTGATCACATTTAACACCATTCTTGGCAATGCGGAAAATCTTCAGTTCTCCTTTAGCTTTTGTTTGTTGCCACCTGCACCACGATTCCTTTGGGACAGAAATTATGTTTGGGGTTGTCTGTTGAGACGTAATGGTAGAATGTTGCCCATACCACTTTTTTCATGTTATCCTTGGAAATACAGTTTCTGCTAAGCCATAGTAAATGCTCAGTTTATCTATAAAATTTGCCGTCAATTTGATTTTGCCGCCGTTCCCAAGATTTCTTTTCTTGCATTCGCGAAGACGAGTTCCCATTCGCTTTTGAACATTAATCAATCAATCTCATCACCAAAACACAATAGAATCATAAAATAGGTCTAGGGACGCTCTCCCTGCCTCTCGGCTCGACGCCGTAAAATTCGTTTCTCTCGGCTGTAACTGGCTTATTTATCGATTTTTTTGACCATGCTACGTGTATGTATAGGGTTTTCTAATAACGACTTGACAACTTTTTTTTTAAATAAAAGGCAAACCATTTGAGATATTTCAAAAACTTTATTATTGGTTTGAAGTACAATCAAAACATTTATGAATAAAACGCGACTTCGTTCATATGGCCACCGCGGGCACGTTTGCAGCGGTCGTTTCATTGGACCCAATTTTCAACGACTCGGCCACATATTTCGGCCGCTATTTCGCGTTCAATGTTATCTCTGAGCTCTTTCAACGTTTTCGGCGTGTTTGCATAAACCAATGACTTAACGTAGACCCACAGAAAATAGTCAAGCGGCGTTAAATCGCACCAAAGAGGCGGCCAATCGACTGGTCCATATCTTGAGATAACACGCTCACCATACTTACTCTTCAATAAATCGATTGTAGCGTGTGCTGTGTGGCTTGTGGCACCATCCTGTTGAAACCACATGTCCAAGTCCATATCTTCCAATTCGGGCCAAAAATAATCGGTGATCATGGCGCGATAACTCTGACCATTCACAGTAACGTGACGATCGTTATCGTCGACGAAAAAATATGGTCCAATAACGCCGCCGGCATGCAAACCGCACCAAACAGTTATTTTTTGTGGATGAAGTTATGATTCATGAAGCACATGTGGGTTTTCATTCGACCAATAACGCATATTTTGCTTATTGACGAACCCATAGAGCCAAAAATGAGCTTCGTCACTGAAGATGATTTTGCGATGAAATTCATCATCTTGGCGCATCTTCTCCAGATGCTTCAAATGGTCCATCGGCTTAAATTCTTGAGTCAGCTTGATCTTGTATGGGTGTAAACCAAGATCCTTACGAAAATACGCCATTATGTGGTCTGAGCGATGCCCAATTCTTGAGAACCGTGGAATTGACAGATTTGGATCATTTGCTACGGACGTCTGAACGGCAGCGATATTTTTGACACTTCGATCAACCCGTTGTCTCACTGACACTGCAACATCACACAACGAATATGTAGACTTAAATTTTTGCACTAAACTTGTTATTGCCTATCTACTAGGGCAAGAATTACGACAGAAAATTGGAGTTAACGCTCTTAAAGTTGCAGTCACCGACTCCGAATATCTGTAGAAAATTTTTATAATTTGCAGATGTTGCTCGTTAGTATACTTCGATGAAAATGTTGAGTTTACTGAATAAATTGATAGTGACAGTTTGATGATTAGTGAAAGAGTGCGTTCAAAAATTAAATTCAAAGTTGTCAAGTCCCTATTGGAAAACCCTATATATATCCCCTTAATTGGATTTACTTTGCCCAGTAATAAACTTATTTTATGAGAAAAAAATTCCAAAGCAGCGGTTAACAAATCCTTATCAAATCCTGGTTAGTTCGAGATTGGAAGACTTAAAGTGCAGTCAAAAAGACGCATGCACTGAGTCCTGCCAGATCGCAATAAATACGCGAGAAATGAGGTTGACATGAACTTCTTAATGTTCAGAGGATTGACAGTTGAAACTTTTGTGAGGGCAACCATGACTCTCCAGGTTGCAGGCAAACTAAAAAAGTGCTTCCATAGGCTTCTGAAAAGTCAGCAATATTCTTGCGGTTCTGTAGTAGAATAGATAATATACTTTTTACTGCCATCTTAGCGGGGGTATACGTTCTTGCATAGTTCTTTAATGTGGAAGGCATAGATCCTGCAAAACTTGCTTTGATAGTTATGACGACACCGTTCAGTACTTCCTCTATGAAAATTCGTCTAACGCCCGCATTAAGCTGGCTGATAATGAAAGCTTATCTTCAGTTGGCAGCAGTAGGTTTTTTAAGCACTAGCCTGATAGATTTTCCCTTTGTTAAGGCTTTAACCAGTCTGGTGATTTAACTTATATTAATATGAATGTCCTTCTATAATTATTTTGTCGTAAGAGCTAGTTTTCCTCTAAACTATTCATAGGTCATGACTCGAAAATGTGTAAAGTGTACAAAGAGGTATTACTCTTTTTAATATGACGTTCAAATGTTTCCAATAATACGATAGCTTACTTATTTACTAAAATAAAAATCACCACAATTAAGATAGTTTTACATTTTCTTTAATTCAAAACTACAGCCAGCTGTAATAAAAGTAAAGCAGAAAACAATTTGAAGAGAAAAACTTCATTTTAAGTTCTGGGTTCCAGATTTGATAAGGCTGAAGAGCTTACAACAGGCGATTCCGGTATTTCCTAATACGAACACAACGATTATATTATTATTCTCTGTGTATATAAGAAGTTTCAGAAATATAATTGAACTTACAATATGTCCTGAATGTTGCCTTTTCCTTCGAGTCAGCGGAGCAGTCTTATGTGTTTTGAGTCGATCAAATAAATTATCGTTTGTTTGGTCGCTTTTATCACCGAATAGATTTTCTTCATCTGTTTCCGTTGAGATACGATGTCGTTTATTTTTTTGATACAATGACATCGAAGAGTTTTCAGAATCAGATGAGTTTGGAGTTGGCTTAGGAGCTTTTGGAATTATCCGTTTTCTAGTTGAGTAATTACTTGACGCAATCTGGAGATATTAATAAAATTACTTTTTGTCAAACGATGTTGTCATGATTTATACGGACCGAATGTTGGTAAGGACCATTTACAAACTTTGAGAGTTGTTGGAATTTCAGATAAGTATCTTCCATCTCCTTCTCCTTTGTGAGGAACTTTTTTTTTAAATCAGCTATGGTCATCTGGTGATATAAAATGTAATATGAACGCCTGGTTTATTATAAATAAATAAAATAAATTGATCCTGTTGAGGGATTGGGGGTAGAATAAATCGTTTGTATTCCGTATGAAGGGTTTCGAAGAATCATGTAGAATTCGAACCCAGAACCTCCAATAAATCGCTTAAACCTTAAAAAGCCGAAAATTTATTAAAAGGCCAACAACCCGGAAACCGGAAATAAAGATACCTGTTGTAAAGTTAGCGGAAATGGCAAAAAAAGCAAAGGAAAGACGAAAATAAGGAAGAAGGAAACACGGCAGCAGCAATGAAACAAAATCGGTCTCGGAGTATGGATTCAGTATGTTAACCGGGTGAATGCACATCGACATGACCATCACGAAAACTACAAAGATAGATAGATAGAATAGAAAAATCTATGGGACACCTCGGCAAAAGGACATTGAAAATAAAAACTTCTGTTAAACATCAAAGAATAGATAAGTGGAAAACGTGGAAAGGTAAACTTTTACGTTATGCAGTTTCTATCGGAGCATAGGAACCTTATCGACAAACATGGAAAGGAATATTGGTGGCGCAGCGACCGCAAGACTAATCACACTATTATAGTTACAAAGGTTACAAAGCAAAAGTTGGAAGACTGTAAACGATGTCTTAACGACAGAAGTACAGTGATTGTGCGGAAAAGAAAAAGCGAATAGTAAGCGAAGAGTTTTCAAGCATTGGCAGCCAATCTTCAATTACAAGCTGCACGAGTGGCTGAAAACTAAATTAGGAGAATTTTTGCGGCACTCTCAGGGATGATCCGAAAATAGGGTGACTTGGATATATCCGCAGTTTCCCACTTACCTTTAATCCTTCATTAGCCTTAATCATCTCATTTTTCTCATTGATATACTCAGTTTCTTTGGCTCTCCCATTGTTATCCAATTTCTCAATTTGATTCTGAAAAAACAACAGTCGATAATTCATATAAAGCTCTATTCTACTAAGCGTACTTTAAGTTCGTTTATTTCACGATTCTCGTTTTTAACTGAACCAAGCTCGTCTTTCAAATTTTCGATTTTCCTTTCATAACTACGTATTTTATCCATTAAGGCAACCTAATAACGATTTCTGTAAATACATATTGTGTTCTACAATTCACTCACATTTAACATTTTTGCGTTTTCAATATCAGCATGGAAACTCTGCTCCTTCACTTTATGTTCGTTAGTCAAATTTTGAATCCGATCTTCAAGATCTGCATTAAGTCTTTCTGCATTAGCTAAATTCTGATGCAGTTCCGTTTCGACATGATCAAACTGTGAACGAGACAATATTTTTCTTTTGTAAACTACATATGTTTTTAATATCATACAATTTTACCTGATTTAATCTGCTATCTTGAATGTCATCGAGCTTGGCCAACTGATTCTCAAGCGCAATAATCTTTTTAAATGATGCTGAAATTTGTTCATCGTAAATAATGTCCAGTTCAGCGAACTTATTCTCCGAATATTGAAGTTGATTTTTAAGATTGAAATTCTCTTCTTTGAGTTCATTTTGCTTTTCCAATAATTCAGAATTTTGATTAGAGAACATCTGAAGCCTGGATAAATGAAATTTAGTGTTATAAATAGATGTGTTCAGAGATATTGGTTTTAAGGTTCAACATACTGATTTTGAAATTTTTCAATTAAATGACTATTTTCACGCATAATGAGGAGATTCTTGGTAGCCGATTCTTCAAGCTGCTTGATTTTAGTTGACATGGCGCCACATTTATCTTGAACCTGCACCCGATTGGATTCCATTAATTTCAAGAGACCACCCGCACGCAGACTTGATATAAAGTTAGCCAACTTTTCATTTGGTTTTGTTAATTCCATTTTGAATCAAAATTTTACTAGTGCATTTTTTGAAGATAACAAAAATTGTAATTAAGAAAAGGCTTTATAGGCGAAAATGTCCATTTATAATATGTATTTTGAAATACAAAGTTTGATAATTCAATATATGTATTTCATTTTATATATGTTTTCCTCTATTACGGTTTTAGTTGGACTAATAACGTGTTTCAAGCGAACATAGCGCCTCGTATTACAGCTGCATTCATTGAAGAACTCCACCAGAAGATGGACAAGATATGACAGCGTGTACACCAAATATATTTCACATCAGGCAGAATCGCAAAAATTAAGAAAGCTATAAGAACAGTTTACAAAGAGACTAATCCGCAGAGTTCGGTTTTGTCTTAAGAACATTAAAACAGGCCGAATATGCGTGGTGATTATTCGGGAAACTTTTGAGTGTCATAACTTGGATTGGATCAGCAGCCCAACAATCAAGTTCGTAGCATAGTGCTTCCCTTACCTTTCATTAGTGATCCCCGGTAACAGCTTGAATAAATCCTTACTCATACAGGTTAAAATAACAAATGCGTGATTCACCATTATAATAAGTTGCTATGAAAATTAATTGGGACAGGCAGATTTTAAGACATATTTCCATTTATTTCAAAAAAGTTCCAAAATTTATTAAACTATTGGGTCTATAACCTTCGGCATGAAACCGCACGAAGTCGTATGTATTGGCTGATGTTGAAACACCTCTGGTTGTTTGCTTGACCAAAAGCGGCCATTTAACCAGAAATGCGCATTGTAACTGAGGATGAGTTTTCGGTGAAAATCCGAATCTCCTTCCGGCTTAATAGAGCCCAATCAGGGAAAATTCGACGTTCACGATGGTCGTTTGGCTTTAGCCAAATATGGCCAAATATTTTCGCAAATTACGCCACAGGGACGTTAAAGAGTTGTCCTCTTCAGAACGACGCGGATTTACCAACTTTCATTCCATCTCAAGTCACACTAACATGGCACCACCAAGAAATGAATATGGTATTGGGTCTTAGCGGTTTGCTAATAGATGGCTTAACTTGTATTATTCCATTGCTATTATTCCATTGGAACATGCGTTGGAAAGCTACTGTCATTGTACGTCATATTTCAGTATATGTCATTCATTTGAAGCGTAAACAACAATAATTTTTTTCCACTCAAATATGTCGAACTTTGTGCCTGAGCAAGTGTTTTTGCGGGGAGTTCTTCTTCATGAAGAAAACTGCTGCCGAAAGTCATCATATTTTGGTGGAAGTTTATGGTGAACATGCGCTAGCTGAGCGAACGTGCCAAAAGTCGTTTGCACGATTTAAAAGTGGTGATTTTGGCTTGGAAGACGATGAACGTCCTGGGCAGCCAAAAAAGTTTGAAGATGAAGAACTGGAAGCATTACTCTATGAAGATTGTTGCCAAACACAAGAAGAGCTCGCAGAATCTTTGGGTGTCACTCAAGCAGCCATTTCAAAACGTTTAAAAGCAGCTGAATATATTCAAAAGCAAGAAAATTGAGTTCCACATGAACTCAAGCCAAGAGACGTCGAAAGGCGGTTTTGCATGTCCGAAATGCTGCTGGAACGCCACAAAAGGAAGTCATTTTGCATCGGATTGTTGCTGGTGATGAAAAATGAATCCACAACGACAACCACAAGCACAAAAAATCATGTGAAACCTGGCCAACTAGCCAAATCAACGGCAAAGCCGAATATCCATGGCGCGAAGGTAATGCTCTGTATTTGGTGGGATCAGATGGGTGTGTAGTATTATGAGCTGCTAAAACCGGGTGAAACCATCAATGGACAACGCTACCGAACACAATTAATCCGTTTGAAGAGAGCAGTAGCCGAAAAACGCCCGGAAATGCGACCAGACACGAGGCAATAATTTTCCATCATGACAACGCTCGGCCCCACGTTGCTATTCCGGTTTAGAACTATTTGGAAAACAGTGGATGGGAAGTCCAAGGGGCTTAGACCTTGCCCCTTCTGACTACCATTTGTTCCGGTCGATGCTGAGCGCCCTCACTGAAATACGGTTCACATCAGAGCAGAATATCAAAAATTGGCTTGATTCATTCTTGGCTGCCAAGCCGGCGCAGTTCTTTTGGGATGAGATCCAAAAATTGCCAGAAAGATAGGAAAAAGTCAGCTTCAGATGGGCAATACTTTGAATAATACTATTATACATGTTTTTCTTAAATAAACGTTCAAATTTTGAAAAAAAAAAACCGCACGAATTAAAATATATATCCAATAATAATTTATACGACAGCCTTTGGAAGAAATAAATACGGTTATCAAGGTTTCGCTTTTTTTTTCAACTCGCTTCTTCCAAGGGTGAACAACGCTGTTATGGATCAAAACGTTGCCATCATGGCCTGTAATCTGTGCATTTTTGTCCACAATGTCATTTACCCCCAATGCAATCGATAAGGTACGATTTTGGTACTCCAACATCAGCTGAAATCTCCCTTATACTCCTTATCTTAGCCTTCTTTTCCATAGAGATATCCATTCTCAAATCCGTATTAAACAAACCGAAAACATTTATCAAATGTACAAAAACTCCAACCAACCGTCTATATGTCACGAATCAGCTAATAGCTTCGGATCGTCAACAGTGGCAAGCGATTAAAGAACACTGACCTTCAGATCTACACGTGGAGTGTTTGGGCTTCTAACAGGCCACGTGCAGTTGAGCAAGTAGCAGAGACGCTTAACTACTATCAAGCAGATATCACCGCCATTCAAGAAGTGGGATGGGATGGGATGCGCCGAGCATGAGGCTGATGGAAAACTGTGATATTTACTACGGTAGATTTAGGCAAGAATCTAAATTGAGCATCAGTGCGAAATTCGCCAACATAAGCCTAATATCTGAATCTAAGAGTATGATCTTTTAAAATAGGAAATATCTTAAAGCTCTCATAAGTATCATCACTGGACACGGTCTTATGGCAAGAATGTAAAAAGGCTTGGCTTTTTTTTACTAATGGCTTAAGACATGCATGCAGCTGCATCTGGCATGCTAGCCATCTTGCTCTCTTTCTAGAGTCAAATGGCTTAGTTTCAACTTCAGATAGCGGAACAGGCTCCAGTGTGGATCAAACCAACGCGCAATGGGTACTAACATAATATA
This sequence comes from Volucella inanis, assembly GCA_907269105.1. Classification (NCBI taxonomy): domain Eukaryota; kingdom Metazoa; phylum Arthropoda; class Insecta; order Diptera; family Syrphidae; genus Volucella; species Volucella inanis. The sequence continues at coordinate 22,679,866 of OU026157.1, forward strand.
TATACTAACTAATATAATTGCGCTATATATAATATATACTTTAATAAAAAAAAAAGAAAAAAAAAAATATTTAATTTTATAAAATTCTGGGATTTTTCAGACACACGTTTTCGTTGAAAGCACTGTATATGCGCATTTTCTATAACTTCGCCGGAATCGTACAAAGATGCTATACGATATTGGTATGCGCTCATCGTCTTCGGTAAAACGTGGAAGACCCTCAGGAAATCGTCCAGCAGTTTCTTCACATCACGATGCCAAAAAAATAAGTACCTGCAACACAAATACCGTCCACAGATGTAAGACAGGATGGAGTCAACCTACCAAAGCAAAAAGTTCTCTTCATCCAATTATGTGACCTACTTCATTAAAACTCAAACAAATTGACAAAAAATGTTATTTATTATGTATTTTGTGATTTTATTCTGAAGACAATAATTAAGGACACTTACATGTTAGATGTTCTATTTATGTACTAAATTTAAGTTAGTAATTATTTATTCGTTTCTTTGTTTGTTTTTACATCGTCTTACGTTGGGTGGATTGATTTTTTTTTAGAGTGAGGAGGAGAGTGGTACAATATGAATGGTTATTTCTTTTCCTCTTCACTTAATCTATGTAAAAAAAAATATATAATATATATGTACATATTTACAAGTGTGTATAGACTAAATTGTTCTTTTCAACTTATGAAATGAAAAGTGGTAAATAAATAACAAGCGAACTTTGTTTTTTGTTTTTAAGTAACTGGTAACGAAGGGGAAACGTTATGGAAATGGTTTTTAACTGGTGCATAGTCTAAAGCGATCTGCCTGCGTTTGAATATTAGTCAAGTATATGGTCATTTCTTCATTTAGCGGTTTAATGAGACTCTTGAGTTTCTCAAGTTGTTCATCCTTTAGGTGATAGGTTTCTTGCATCTGACGCAGCTCCTGTAGTTTTTCGTTGGTATCTACAGTCAATTTTGATGCGCGTTGTAAAAGTTTCTTTGCTCTATCGCGCGCATTTTCGGATGTTGCAGCACGGTCAGTTAAGGTGCGGTTGGCAGCATTTGCGGAAAATTTCAAGTCTGCAGCTTGGTTGAGAGAGCTGTTGGCAGAATCTCTTACCTTGTAGGCTTCCTTTTTAATGTCTTTAGCGTCTAATTCATTTCGAACAATATTCTTTTGTAAGCGATTGACTTTCTTTGCTAAGTCTTCTACCTGTTGGGCAGTGCTGTTAGCAGGTTCTTCTGCTTCTTTGGTTTCTTGGTCGATTTCATTTAGATCTTCTCCAGCTAACTCGATATTTGTGTTAGCTTTAATGATAGCTTCTTGGGCTTTTAACTGTGAAAGATCTGCGTCGTCCAGGTTCTTGACCACAGCATTGGCAGTGTCAAGTATCTCCGTAGCTTTTGCTTTGGTGGCATTTGCCTTCTGTTGTAATTGATTAACTCGTTCCAAATCGTTACGTGTATTCATAATGATCGATTCGACGTCATTTAAGGAAGCAACGGCTTCATTGATTTTTCCACCCAATTTTTGGATTTCCTCAGGGTCCAGCTTCAAGTCAAGTTTTAGGGTCTTTTCAGCTAATTCTTTGCTTTCAATTGGTAAGGCAGTGTTGTTATTAATGTATTTATTCAATTTAAGAATCACCTCTTCGCCAGTCTTGATACTTTCGTTGGTATTGTTCAAGTATCGTTCAGCATCTTCATAAGCTACCTTTGCCTTTTTATAAGCCTCGGATGCATTAACCTTTGCTTGGAATAGAGATCGAATGGTCTGATCGGCAACGTCTTTCTTCTCCTTAATCGCTTGCTCGGTGTCTTTGGATACTTTCAGAGCCTTTTCGGTGCGGGTTAGAGCTCCAGCTTCACAAGATAAACCTCCACATGAGCCGCATCCAGCTCCACCGCACAAACTATCACACGGATCACCACGTTTGTCGCACATATCATTATTCAATTCCGGTATAGATGAAGACAAATTTTTTAGCTGATCCCCATAATCATTCAACATCTTATCATTCAACGACACCGAGCTTGTATCATCATTCATTTTGTTGGCTAAAGTTTCAACTCGCTTGCTATTTCTTTCAATATTCGCACTCAAGTCCAACACCTGATCCTTTACCGATGACAGACCAAGTACCCTCTCATAGGCGTTCTTTGTTAGATTTAAGGCCCCTTCAATATTTGATTCTTGCAATTGAATTCCATTTTCTTTTAGTTCCTTTGAGAGTTTTTTCACCAAGGCGCTCTGATTCTGCAATGATTCCAATTGTACAGAAGACAAACTCAGATCTGAATAGATTTTCTCCAAATTATTTTCAGTTTCGATGAGTCTCTCATGAGATGCCTGAAGCTTGTTTTTCAAATCCAATGTTTCCTTGTCCAATCCATCAATGTCCTGCAAGCTAATGGTGGTATTCGACAACAAATCTTTTATTTTTTGCAATTTCTCTTCCAAAGAATTGAAATCCGATGTATACGCCCCTGTTGCTCCTATCATTTTAATCTGCCTTGCCCGATCGATGGTGGCATTTGTCGCGTCATCTAATGCCATTAAGATCAAGTCCCAATTATTGAAACATTCCCCACATGGTGTGCAATAGGGGAACTGTCCCAAATACCCCCTTGCGCATTCATCACACTTTTTGCCACCGATTCCTTCGTGACATATACATTTGCCAGTTTCCCGATTACACTGGTAGTTTGCTGCTCCATGAGGATTACATTCACATGGTTTGCATTCAATATTTGGATTGCCGTAATAATTCGCCTGACACTGATCGCACTGTCTGCCACCGAAGCCCTCCCTACATCTGCACTGACCATGGTAAGGGTTACATTGATCAGTTTCCGAACCAATTGGATCACAGGCACAAGCCTCACAACCCTCTCCAGAAGCAATCTTCCAGTGATTGTCGACGCACTCATCGCATCGAACACCTCGCACATTTTTCAAACAAGGACACTGACCTGTAAACCGATCACAATGTTGAATTGTTCCGTTTGTACCCAAAAAGTCGCAATCACACTTCATACAATTCTGACGTAGGGCATCGCCAAAGAATCCATCCCTACAAAGCTCGCAGTGATCTCCAGTTGTGTCATACAAACACTTTAGACATTTTCCTGTATTTCTGTCGCAATTTCCAGTGTTATAGGGGTCTGTGTTTTTGCTACAATCACAGGGGGTACATTCACCGCCTGGAGTCTCAGGATTTCCAAAGTAATTATCGGCGCAAATTTCACACCTAGCTCCATCATATCCTTCTTTACAGCGACATACCATGTTGTTGTCTCTTGGATCTAAATCACACGATGAAGCATGCGAGTTTCCACTAGCCATTGTGTCTGGGCAACGGCATGGTCTGCAGCCGATATCGCTGCCAAAAAACGGGTTACCATAATAACCATCCAAACATGCATCACAATTGTATCCCGTAGTGAAATCCATACAGTTAAGACATTGCCCAGTTGTTGAGTCACAAACCTGTGCATGGCCGTTACATTCGCAAATCTGACAATGGGGAAAGTTCCAATATCCGGGCTGACATTGATTACATTCTCTTCCGTAAGTGTTAGGGTGGCAGATACACTGTCCAGTGATTTGATCACAATTGTTATCTTTCGATCCGATACTATTACAATCACATGCCTTACATCCTTCTGGACCGAAGCCATATGTTCCCGGAGCACACTGATCGCACTGGCGTCCAATGACATTTGTTTTACATTGACAGAAACCACCATGTTGATCGCATTGTTTCGACAGTGATCCCGTTGGATTACAATTACACAACGACGCTCCATTATGTATGATAGTACTGGCAATATCTAAGAATTCCTTACATTCCTCCCGCGACAAAGTGTCATAATGCACACTGTAATATGACTGATTACAACCCAGGTTATGATACTCTCTTAAACGATTCTCTGCCATTGGTGAGCCCTTAAAAACATCAGTCTTTTCAAGTCGTGGTACAAGAGTCAGCGAATCTATAAGAATTTGTGCGGTTGGGTTATCTTCATTATGACGATGACGTTCAAAGCGAATTCTAAACTTGTAAATTTTACTCGCCTCCAGACATACATCCTTCAAAGCGACAACATCGCGATTATTTTCAGGTAAACTGAATGGCACTCGTGTTTCATACGATGTCGACTGACCAGCACATGGGCCATTGATATCAATTTCATCCGGTCGTACTAAAGTTATGTAAGCATCTTCCCAATCACCTCTAGTTTGTGTATGATACCGAATCACAATATCATACGGCATGCTGTTTGGTACATTACCAACATTAAATGTCATCTCAGAATTCTCTAATACCCGAGTGAAGCCAGTGCCTGTCCAATCAGGGTGACGATCACCTCCCGGTGGTTGGTATGCGACTTTTGAACAATTTCCATTGTTTGTGTATGTGATACAAGCTTCGGTGACTTCAGCTTCATGAACTATGTGCAACTGAGGTATGTAATGGTTTTGTTTCGGTGTGCTACAAGTTCGGCCTGTCATATGTGGGCGACAGTGACATTGCCCACTGATAACATCACAGAAGTTATTGTATGAACCGCCGGGATTACAACTACATGGTGTACAACCATCGTCTGCTTCAGAAAGACCGAATGTTTCAGGTGCGCATTGATTACAATCCTTTCCAGTGACCAGTCGCTTACACGTACATTCCCCTGTGTACATATTACAACCAGAATTATCTACTGTTCCTAAGATATTACATGTACACGCTTGACATCCTTCTGGGTTCTCTGGAGTTAAATTCCAAAAACCATCTTTGCAAATATCACACCGACGTCCTTTTACATTCGTTTTGCAGTGGCATGCGCCTGCTTCGATTCCATTCTCTGGGTCATTAACTGAATCACAGATACCCTCATCCAAAGCTCCAATAGGATCACAATCGCATGGTTTACACACATACGGACTCTGGATATCTTCACGAGGATCACGGAAGAAGAACGGCATGCATTCTTCACAATGTTGTCCTTGAGTGTTGTGTTGGCAATTGTCGCATACACCACCGCTGATTTTTCCCGAGTGCTCGTACACAGCTTCGTCGAAGTGACAACTCGTTGCATGATTATTACATTCACATCGCTTACAAGCATTTGATTGTTTCCCAAAGGCCGGATTCCACGGCAGATCATTGAAGAAATCCTCACAAGTCTCGCAGTTCAAACCTTTCGTGTTGTGTGTACACTCGCAGCGACCATGTACCATATCTACCTCATTTACTGTCGTACCCTCCAACGGCAAACAACGTGAAGCATGTCCATAGCATGAACAGGAACCTCGAACGACCATATTGGTGATGCCGTAATAGTATTTTTCTTGAATCTCCTGACGATCGTCCAACAGGGTATCACCCAAGTTGTGCAACTTTGTAAAGTTAATCCTTAAATTTGTCATTTTTAACATATTCTGCACATGTGGAGCGTAGGGATTCTCGACTTTCATGTTTGGTGGCAACACCCTAAAAATGACTTCACCATTCTTGGATGGTTCCACACTAGAATATCGACTATCGCATACAACATCGGTAATATTTCTAAGAACCGTCGGCACACCTGGGAACGATTCATGACAGTATTGCGCAAAATACCGGTACACATGCCAAGTCTTTCCAAAATCATAAGATCTCTCAATAAACATTGCTGCTGGGCGGAAAGTAGCAAAGACAATAATCAAGTGAGTAAAATGGAACTCAGCTTCCATATCAAGTGTGATGGTAACGTTTTCTTTTCCATTTTCTGATTGCCACCAAGTGGGTGTACGTGTTCCTCGCTTTGTTGTATAGACAATTTGTCCTATTCGATGATTTTTCAATGGATCTTCCTCTGTGGCTAAGCGTGTGTCACATAAAAAGCATTTTTTCTCCTCCAAATGCGACACAATACAGAAACGTTCGGGACCATTTAAACCACAAGTTGATGATGCCTCCAAGCGATTCTCACGTCCAATGAGTAAATTTCCCGTTGCCGGATAACATGACCCCTTTTCACATGACTGCTCTTTGGTATACTGCTTCCGTAGTGGTCTATCGCGTATTCGATCACGTCTGCCATGTTGTTGGCCAGCAGCCTCATTTAAAATCGCTGCAAAAACCACAGCGATTGTGATAACAGCAATCAGCGGCCTGTGACGCTGATGGTGCTTTTGGTGCCAGATTCGATGGAACAGCATTATGATGGATGTGCTATTTCCTGTTTTTTATCTCCTCTAATTTTCAAGATTATGTTTTTATTTTCTCCTTGTTACAAAAAAAAAAAAAAAGAAAACCCAAATACTTGTACAAAATCTTTCACAAGAATTGCTGAAAAATAAAAGAAAGGTTAAAGAATTATTGATAAAAATGAAAGCAATCAATTCATACTTTAACGTGAGAGATGTCCAATTAGCAATGCCTGCAGCTTATATACTTAATTTGTGCATCAAATCAATTCGCTAAAATAAAGCTAAATTATAGTTTAATTGTAAATAGTAAAATTGTGATTGTGGTCAACCAAACCTTTCTTTCCTCTTGAACTGTAACCAAGCAAAAACTAACTCTGCAGCAACACTACCCCCAAAACAGAATCTCAAACTAAAGCACTAGTTTCAGAATCAAAAAGTTAATTTCTGAATGCGATGGAGAAACCCCAAAACTCAAACTATGCTCTCTATTCCTGGTCGTCTCTCTGTTTAAGAGTCAAACTTAAATTATTAGCGGCCACGCGACATTTGGACTCAATTCGAAAATATATTCTTCCTTAATCCCGTTTGTACTTGTACTGTTTTTATTTTAATTACACGGCCATTCTATGTTGGAGAACTGATACTGATGTATGACGACAATGATCATCTTGATGAGAGTCCTCTTTTTTTTCTTTTTTTTTTTTGGGTTTTCTTTTTGTTCTTGTGTATTTTATGTTTGTGTATATACCAAGAGTCGGTCTTATCTCAAAAATGGTGTAATGAAAGAGACTTTTGAAATCAAGATGACTTAGGCGCTATAACGAGATAGGGCGCATGCGGCTATTCAGTTTAGTAATAAATGAAAATTTTTAATTCTTTATCGTGGTTTTGTAACGGCACATTGCTTATGCGAACTAAAAAAATAGGTTATAGTTTTGGTCATTCATAAGACTGTATTTTAAAAAGTGAAGTCATAAGTTCGGTTATCTTGTTTTATCTGCGCATGAAAACTTTTCTTACTAAAAACCAAAGACAGTAGAATTCGTAAAGTAAAAGCTGGGTTCAGTATGCTATTTTTTTAACACAAAACCTAAGCTGAGACTGTTTTGACTAAACGAAGAAACAGTGCTACCTTATAGATGGTGCCTGGAAGGTATCACATACACAGTCACAAGGTATATAAGTCCGAACTTTCATAGTCATAGTCAAGTTGCGTTATAAGGGCCATAAACCAAAATACGTAGAAAAGAGTGCTAGTGGATGACTATTTCACTAGTAACGCGTTATGACTTTTCCAATCAAGTAAACGAATGGGCCACCCTGCGCAGTCGACAAGATATCCAGATATTTGAAAATAAGTTGAAGGGCATTCAGGCGCGATGCAGAACTCCTAACGCGATGTTGCGCTTAGGAGTAAGTAAATATGTACAGTTTGTTCCAGTGCGTTAAATTACTTCTATTACTTTACTCACACACATATTTGTAGCCAAACTATTTTCTGCATTTAATCGCCGATCGCGCATTGTTTGCATTTCGTCAATACATTCAAATATTTTGGATATATAACATCATTACAAAATGAGTGCGGCGTTTCGAAATTATTTTCTCAGTAGCTCACCCAAAAAGAACGCAAATGAATATTAAGTCGGCTGCAAAATATTTAAAAACATCAGAGGCATTTGTGAGAGAGTGGATAAACCGGTATAAGGAATGTGGTATTGTCGATGATGTGTCAGGTAGAGGGACCTGCAAAAGCATATCCGGTAAGGACAATAACGAAATTAATGAATCATTTCGGAAAAACTCTACAATTATTCTGAAGAATGCAAAAGAAAATTTCCCAGAAAAGGAATTGAATTCATGGATACAATACGACGCCATTTAGAAGAATCTGTCATCAAAGAGAAGAATGCAAACCTAAAGCGCTACTGACTCAAAAATATATTGAAAAGAGTCTAAGTTGGGCAACGCAAAATAAGACTGGGATTGAAGAGACAAACTTACAGATGTCATCTTTTTTTTTGTTAATAATTCGAGGAAGAAAACATATGTAGACAAAAAAACATTAAAAGTTTCTTGAACTCAATGCTATGGATATTTCTCGGTCAAAGGATTCGGAAAGCTAATAGTATTCACACAAAACCGCGAAGCACAATTCATGGTAAAATGTACCATACAATTACGGCTAGATTTTGCAAGAGGATAACGATCCAAAACATAAGTTTATAGACATTAGATTGGCCGTCTCAAAGTCCTGATGCGAATCCGATACCAAATGTGTGGTCTTTAATGAAGCAGAGATTTAACAGGAAAAAAATAGCAACGATAAAACAACTTGCGAGGGTCTTCAAGCAAATTTGGAGAGCCATTTGTTTAGAATATGGGCAAAAATTAAATGAAAGTTGCACTAGACGATGAAAAGCCCTATGCCTAATCGCACCACTCGTTTTGATATATGGTATGTATGTACTCGTATACTTAAAAAAAAAGTATGATTCAATAAATATCATTGGTTTTTTACATGCATATTTTTCTTGACACCAAGTAGTAATAAAGGTAAGAGAGTCAAATAAAAAATGATGGAATATTTCACAGATAAACCAAGGATTAGGGAAACTATTGGATCATATAAAAATTCTCCGTGGTTTTTTGTCACTAGATGGTGTTGGTGTCCATTTATCTGAAAGCGGAAGCTGTCTGGAGATAGTGGAGGCACTAAAAATCAACCGTATGATACTTTGGAATCATCTAAAATGAGCAGACTACTCAAAGAAGCTCGATGTTTTGGTGCCACATGAATTAAAGAATCAGTGAAACCATCTGCTGAAACGTAACGAAATGGAACAATTTTTGAAGCGGTTCATTACTTGCGATTAAAAATGGATTAAATACGAGAATATCCAACGCAAGTAATCATGGTCAAAGGGCGGTGACCGACCACAAACGACTTCAAAGCCTGGATTGACGGCAAACATGGTTATGTTGAGTGTTTGGTGGGATTGGAAGGCAATTGTCTATTATGAGCTCCTAGAACAGGGCCAAACGGTCAATTCGATCCTCTACTGTGCACAACTCGACCTTTTGAATGAAACTTTCAAGAGCAACCAGAATTGGCCAACAGAAAGGGAGTTGTCTTCCATCATGACAATGCTAGACGGTGCTTGGTTGGGACGTTTTAATGCATCCACCGTATAGCCCGGACCTTGCACTCTCTAATTACTATTTGTTTCGATCTTTGCAAAACCGAAAATTTGACCGACCGAAGAGCCGCTGAAAATCACTTGGCCATGTTTTTCGCTGATAAACCACAGAAGTTCTGCAACGAAGGAATTATGAAGCTACCCAGAAAATGGCAAAATGCCGTAAATAATAATGGCCAATTGTACTTGATTAAAATTGATTTTGGATAAAGAAATTTTTTTTTTTCAAAAAACCACGGAGACTTTTTATATGACCCGATATATATACAATAAATGTATAACTATACGAGGTATGTTCAAAAAGTAAGGTGACTATATTTTTATAAAAAAAAAAAATTTATTTATTCATCAATATTAATGTTGTCCCCTTTAAATTAATCCCCCTCAGATGTAATACACTTGTGCCTTACACTTGTTATTTCCTCGAAGCACTTCTCATAAGCACTTTTTGGTATAGCCTTGAGAGCGCTTAGAGCGATGGCGTTTTCTTTCCTCAATCGTTAAAAATCTCCGTCCTTTCATAGGTGTCTTCAGTTTTGGGAACAGGACTAATATTGTTCGTCGTCAATGATGACCCTTTTGAGCAAGTCAGGAGTCAATTGACATCATGAAAGAGCTCCTGATCGTTGCTCATGCAACAGTTCTTCTGATTAAAATTAAGAAGTTACAGAACAAACTTTGCTGACACATGTCTCATACCCAAAACATCCGAAAGAATTACATGCACAAGCCGAGCGATATGCTAACATCCTCAGCCACTTCTCTTATGTTAATTCGACGATTTTCCAAAACAATTTTCTTCGCAGCTACGACGTTATCATCTTCTATTGATGTGCTTTGGAGTTTAGAGCGCGATTCATCATTTATCACTTTTGAAATTTTTTTTTTTTTACTTAGAGCAGGATCACCGTATGCCACCGTCAACATTTTAAATGTTTTAGAGCACTTAGTTCGATTTTTTACAAAAAAATTTAAACAAATCCTTTGCTCCACTTTTTTTAATATTTAAAAATCACCGCGCAAACCAAAAAAGACCTTTCATCTGTCAAAAACAAACCACAGTGCTGCGGAAAATTATAGACTAAAATGTTCATTTTTCTTTTAATCAGTAATAAACGTTTATGATTGATTTTGTTCCAAACTATTGGCGAACGATACCAATTCGTGGAATAACCCTTTTATGCCCTTTTTTCCTTTTTTAACGGAAATGAAAGGTTTTTCTAAAAAATACCCAAATTCGAACTGTGAAAAAGTACAAACTCAGGCTTTTATTCGACGGCATGCTTAGTTGTTAAGTGAAGGTCGGTGTACCAACTACCGCTAAAAAAAAAAAAATGTACAAACCTCCTACAGTTTTATTTTTAAGTGATTTTCTTCAAAGTTTAAAATATTTTTAAATATTATAATTAACCGACATTGAATAACGAAGAATAGTCGATTTAAAATATAGTGGAATGACGCAGTGACAAATTGTCACTGAAATAAATCGCTCTCAAGGTGTAGTAATGAATTCCCTACAAACCAGAATTTAAAATTATGGAAAAAAAGGGATCTGGACGACCAACGAAAATTGCATTAACGGGATCGACGTATTAATTCGGACTGCGATTCTAGCTTCGTAAGAAAATGGGCAGTAGCTTCGGACAACTTTAAATACTGAGTGTTTGAGTAAACCACCACTTAAACAGCGGCATATAGAAGCACGTCTTGAATTTGCTGAAACACATGTTCAACAAGGTGAAATGTAGTCACATGTAATCTTTAGTGATGAGAAGAAATTCAACCTCGACGGCCCTGACGGCTAAAAAATACTATTGGCATGATTCCAGAAAAGAAATGAAAGATCATATCACGCAGACCTTTAGGAGGTGCTATAGTTTGGGCAGCTTTCATCGGTAATCTAAAAACAGAAATTGTCTTTATTTCTGGAAGAGTTGACGCCAAGAAATACCAAGAAGTGTTCTGGAACACCTTCTTTCCTTAATGACGAGAACTAAGGACAATGATGTAATGTAATGTCAACAAGACAACGCTCCTATCCATTAAGCACGGACTAGAATAACGTAGTTCTAAAAATATGGAATTAACCTTTTAGAATGGCCAGTCTTAAGTCCAATGGCGGTTTATGTTCAGGAAAAGTCAGAAATTCAAAATGTGGAACAACTCAAACACAGAATTTGAAGCGTCAAATAATATACCGGAAATCACTTTAAGCCCTCTTATTTCCGGTTTATTACGACAACTGCAAAGTGGTATAAGAAACAACTGACAAAATATTTTTTATTAAATAAATTTTTAACTAAAAAATAATAAATAAAAATCTTGAGTTTATACTTTTTTACAAGTCAATTTTGGATTATTTTTTTTTTTTTTTTAGAAATTTCAGTTAAAAAGGGAACAAAACCATTAAAGGATATTAGGACAAAAAATTTAAAAAAAAGTGTAAAAAAATTGAAATTTTGGTTTGAATCTATATGCTAAATACTTAAAACTGTGAACATATATTCGGAACATCTTGAGTTTGGCTCTCTGTGCAAGTTACAAATAATAACATAAACACTTTATCTAAACCTTAAATAAATAAAGGCATCAGAAAAGTTCTATATTTTTTTGTTTAAATAAGTTTTTGTAAAAAAAATAAATTGGCCCAATTACTATAAAAACATAGCCGGCTCTGAGAAAACAAACGTTTAAAAAATGTAGTAATGAAATCACTTTACAAATTTTATTAGAACGCCACGCTCTGATGGTGTCACAAGAAATCTTAACAGATAAAATATTTAATAAATTCATTGTACTGGTATTCTTAATTAAAATGTTGATTTGTTTTAATCAGCATGGATTTCTTACATCACCCCGACCAGCTAGACATTCAGTTTTAAGCGGTCTTCACGCGCCAAACCGATACTGAGATACCAATTTACTATCACATTTCAAGGTCTTAAATAATGCAGTGTTAATTAAGAGTAATTTAGCAAATGCAGAATCTTTCAAGGCACTGACATCACTACTAAATTAGTTAATTAAACTGTATGAAGATTTCATTTCTCAGACTAAGCTAAGTTAAAACCTGTTCTTGCGACTTAGATAAACTATAGACTTATTATTATAACAAACTTCTATTGTATTCTCTAACATCTAAAAGATGCTTCATGATAGTGTCATACGAATTATGCACACATGCCGGATACATACTACCCAAAGAAGTAAATATCATTGAAATTCATTTACGAACTTTTCAGAAAAACGAAAAAAAAAAATAGAATTTACTGAATAAACAAAAGAGAATTAAATCTCAATAAATGAAAAAGAAGCAAGCAAATGAAATGACATAGGCATGCGGCGTGTAGTCTATAAATAAAGTGTAGATTGACTTCTGCATGGTTTAAAAAGAGGAGTGCCTCCATATGGTTGAATAAGCTCATAGTCCAAACCAGACTACGAGAAGATTGCAAAAAAGAACAAAATTCAATTGACTGACTTCAAGAACTCTGTCTAATTGTCTACCAACCAAAACAAACCAATTGAAAATGGATAAAAAAAAAAAAAAAAAACGCTTATCTCAACTGTGTTCTTCAATGTTGTACATAATTGTACAAAAAAAATCTGCGACATCGGCATATGTGTTCTAATCCTCGTATCCTACCTCCATTTTATGCTCTGCTTAGCAAGCAATTTCATTTTCTGCAATTCGAGTTGAAACTGTATGAAACACTGTATGAGGGGGTGATATAGAATGTCAACGATTTTCTCATCATTCTATACATAAGAATTGTCGCGCGGTGAATGACACTAAAACAGAGATTAGAAGCTCTTGTATTCTTAAATTTCGAATGTTATGTACACTCATGTGTTCTCTCATCATTACATAAGTTTTGTCTTATCAGCAAAATATTCCAAATTTAAACTCCCTATTGACCTTTTTTAAGCTGAAAATAGGAAACTTTAAAACACACCGCACAATCTCATGTATAGATCAGGGGAAATATATGGGAGTATGTTGGGTTAAATATGAGGTCATCACATAGGCCAAAGTATAATATGATTTCATTAAAGGATTTTTTGATAAAGGGAGTTACATAATGGAGTCTCTAAGTAATAGTTTATCACATAGTCGTTAATATTAATTGATCCACAATCACAATAAAATTCAGTTTTTTTTCTTTTCGACTTACCATATCCAAAAGTGAATCTTGTCAATCCGTCCGATGATCACCGAATACAGACTTATTCTGAAGTCTTCTCAGTTTTCTTGGAAAAATTCTGCACAACTCCGCAGGGAGACGAAACAAAATGGAGTCGTTCAATACTATTCAACAAAAAAATGCAACTTCACTTGTTGTCGGATTAAAATTCAAATTCAGATTCAGATGATAACAAAATCATTCGATTTGAAGTTTTTTTTTCTTCTGTCGGGTATGTTACTCGTTACTGGAGCATAGCGTTACTTAAAAACAAAAAAAAAAAACAAAAAACATGAAAGTATTATCGCAAACGAAAACAAACTATCCAGTATCCATTAACGTTTGCTTTTTTTTTTTTTTTTTTTTTTGAGAAACACTCGAAAAGTTTATACTTACCAGGACGCACGGTACAGCCGATCTTGCACTTTCAGTTTGCCGCACAATACTAATAAATTGTGTATAATTCAAAACATATCTTCAAACAACTCGAATAAAAAGACACATACGTACAAACACACCCACATTACACATCGCTGTATGTAGAAGCTTCAGAGAGGAAGCAGAAAACTTATACTCAATGCACAAAAAAAGAAACGCGTGTCAGAAGATAAACAAAAATTTTTCATACATAGTACGAATATGACATTTTGGTTCCCATATTTAAAGATCTAGTGTGGAATCTCATCTTATAAATCTCTTTTCAGTTTCCCTTAAATCTGTTTCTTAAGAGATGTATATTGTACATCCATAGGGTGGCAATGATGCTTACATGCTAAAAAAAATTAAATTAAACTAACTCCACCTTTATTACTTTATTTCAACTTATTGACCCGATGTGACCTATCGTAATTAAACCTTATTCAAAATATACACTCTTTGATGTAATCTTCCGGTTCACATACATGTTTAATTTATTAACAATTTTTTATTTTTAATAAATAATTTGCGCTCGCTCAAGGGATTTTGTCTATCATTAAAATATGGAGAAAGGAAAATTATGGACGAAGGAAGCAGTGATGCCGATATACTAATTTTAAATGGGAAAGTAAAAAACATCTTATTTAAAGTATTGGCCATTGCTAGCTACACATTTTTTTAAAAATTTCAGACAATTTATATTGGGTCTATAACTTAATTCGTGCAGTTTGCTAAGAGATGGCGTAACTTGTATTATTCTATTGTTATTATTCCATTGGAACATGCTATATGGAAAGCTATTGTCATTGTACGTCATTTCAGTATATGTCATTCATTTGAAGCGCAAACAACAATAATTTTTTTTCATTCAAATATGTCGAACTTTGTGCCTGAAAAGTGTTTTTGCGGGGAGTTCTTCTTCATTACTTTAATATGAAGAAAACTGCTGCCGAAAGTCATCGTATTTTGGTGGAACATGAGCTAGATGAGCGAACGTGCCAAAAGTGGTTTGCACGATTTAAAAGTGGTGATTTTGGCTTGGAAGACGATGAACGTCCTGGGCAGCCAAAAAAGTTTGAAGATGAAGAACTGGAAGCATTACTCTATGAAGATTGTTGCCAAACACAAGAAGAGCTCGCAGAATCTTTGGGTGTCACTCAAGCAGCCATTTCAAAACGTTTAAAAGCAGCTGAATATATTCAAAAGCAAGAAAATTGAGTTCCACATGAACTCAAGCCAAGAGACGTCGAAAGGCGGTTTTGCATGTCCGAAATGCTGCTGGAACGCCACAAAAGGAAGTCATTTTTGCATCGGATTGTTGCTGGTGATGAAAAATGAATCCACAACGACAACCACAAGCACAAAAAATCATGTGAAACCTGGCCAACTAGCCAAATCAACGGCAAAGCCGAATATCCATGGCGCGAAGGTAATGCTCTGTATTTGGTGGGATCAGATGGGTGTGTAGTATTATGAGCTGCTAAAACCGGGTGAAACCATCAATGGACAACGCTACCGAACACAATTAATCCGTTTGAAGAGAGCAGTAGCCGAAAAACGCCCGGAAATGCGACCAGACACGAGGCAATAATTTTCCATCATGACAACGCTCGGCCCCACGTTGCTATTCCGGTTTAGAACTATTTGGAAAACAGTGGATGGGAAGTCTTACCCCACCCGCCTTGTAGCTTAGACCTTGCCCCTTCTGACTACCATTTGTTCCGGTCGATGCAGAACGCCCTCACTGAAATACGGTTCACATCAGAGCAGATTGGCTTGATTCATTCTTGGCTGCCAAGCCGGAGCAGTTCTTTTGGGATGGGATCCACAAATTGCCAGAAAGATGGGAAAAAGTCATAGCTTCAGATAGGCAATATTTTGAATAATACTATTGTACTTGTTTTTCTTAAATAAACGTTCAAATTTTGAAAAAAAAAAACCGCACGAATTAAAATATATAAATTGAATTTAAATGTGTGGATCTTTTATTTAACTAAACACATAAGCAAACATAAATAAAAATAAAAAAGCTAATATAAAACCTAGTATATTAGTTTTGTACCAACAAATACAAAGGCTCAAAATTAAAATAAAGTATAGGGTGATTCATCGTGAGGTTTGATTTATAACGTAAAATAAAACACATAAATTTGAAAGTGAACTTAAAAGAACAATTCATGGCATTTACTTTTTGAAAATGATATCATGTAAATGTTGGCCACGACTACATCTGAGGTGGTCCATTCGGACAGTCCAATTTTGTTCGACGCGTTCGAGCATAGCGACTGGTATATCGCGGATAGCACGAGTAATTTTGGCTTCCGAAGCGTCTATCGTAGCTGGTTTAGTTCAAAAGACCTGAGACTTTACATATCCACAGAGAAAATAGTCCAAAGGTGTGATATCGCACGATCTAGGCGGCCAATTTATCGTAGCAAAACGTGAATTTAAGTGCTCGCCAAAAAGATTTCTCAACAAGTCCATTGTTTCACGCGCTGTATGGCTCGTAGCGCCGTCTCATTGAAACCAAAGCTCACCGAGACCATGTGCTTGAATTTTAGGAAGCACATAGTCCGTTAAAATGCCGCGATAACGGTTACCATTGACGGTAACATTCTGATTTGCCTCATTTTTGAAGAAATATGGACCAATGATTCCACCAGCCCATACCGTTGTTTTTAATAGATAAAATGGTAGCTCTTGGTATTCTTCGGGTTGCTTATTAGCCCAAATACGGCAATTTTGTTTATTAACGTATCCATTGAGCCAGAAATGGGCTTCATCACTGAACTGATAAAACACCGGATTTTCATTGAGATTTTCCAGAGCCCATTCACTGAATATATGACGCAAATTCAAGTCGCCTGGCTTCAATTCGTGCACAAGTTGAATTTTATACACTTTTAGGCCGAGACCCTCACGTAAAAATACGCCAAGCTAAGCTGCTGAGAACGACGACGAATCGATTCGTCAAGGTCTTCATGTACACTCTCCGCTGGTGGATGTGGTCTAACCGGTCGGGTATCATCCACTAATGTAAACTGGGACTCAAATTTGCGAATGGTATTGACAATAGTGGTTTCAGTAGGTCGATTATGCGCACCGTAAGTTCCTCGAATAGCACGAAAAACATTTCTCACAGAACGCTGATTTTCGTAATACAGCTGAACAATTTGGAGACGCTGATGAGACAAAAATGACAAAGCACTTTGATAGAACGTGTGATCTGTCATTTGATTGAAAATCAATCCTCACGATGAATAACCCTATACGTACGGACAATTATTAGCATAATATTGAAAAACGAAGTACAATATAGTATATATGTATAAAAGAATGTAAAATAATACAATCTTTCCATCAGTATTGAAATACGCCATTAGTAACGGCAGATGTTTGAAAGTACATATTCTGGTTCTATTTTCCTAATGGTTCTGGAAATGTCTTATTAACTGGAAGCCATAAGTTGTGACGTTAGAAAACCTATAAGCTGTAATGGTATGCTTTTTATAGGTAGTGATCTCAGCTGCCGGCATTAAAATTGGAACTGCCTTCGCGTTAACCGTTATGCAAATGTATTATTCAACCTTAACTCGTGGCACCCATTTTCAATATTATCTCCAATAAGCCTTAGCCAGATAATAGTAGGGAAAATCCCTCTATCATTGATTTGTTTATTGCTAATCGGAGGGACTCATAAGTCAACCTTTACTCCTAAATGAGCTTAGTTCGGTTCACTTACCTGTTAAATGTTATGTTGGGTTCCCCAGTTCTAAGCAATATATGTATATGTACCAGATATTACAAAAGTGCGTTATCAGAAAAATATGTGATGCAAACCGCATAGCTAAATCTATGTGTTTATTTAAAGGATTGGGAATTTAAGTAAGAGCCATAATGATTTTTTTTTTTTTTTTTTTTTTTTTTTGAAACACCGGAAGGAAAGCTATTAAGAAAGGGATTTGTGAGTATTGAGATGTTTGAGTAGTCCTTCTTCCACACAAGTGCACAAAAGTGTAGGTGGAGATGTAATACAACAATCCAACGCATGACACACTTAGAATCTTGAATTGGCTGGCGAGTGTGCAGCAACCAGCTGACAGCAAGAGCGTCATTATATGAATACTCGTCCGAGCCAACAACCCAGAAGCATGACTGGGCAGTCCCCATGACTTTCTTCTCTTTGAGTTGCTGTAATGAATCCATTTTTCATATCTCATATCACCCATCATGATGCGATGAAGAAAACCTTTCCTTTTTTGCTGCTGGAGTAGTTGTTCACAGGCGAAAAAACGACGCTCAACGACGCTCAACGACGCTCATAAGGAACCCAAGTTCCTTGTTTTTGAATCATTTCCATTGCTTGGAAATTGCTTAGCGGGTAACTCCTAAAGCTGAAGTAATTTCTTCTTGCGTTTGGCACGGATCCTCATCGAGCAATGCCTTTAATTCCAATATAAAATCATTCACGGCACGTTGTTTTACTTATAGCAGTATCTTCGTAACCTTTTTGCAGCTCTCTATGCGCTTCAGCAGTTGCTTTCTTTGAATCAAAGAAGAAAATCAACACTTCCCGCAAGTGACGATTGTTTGGCACGAAATCAGACATTTTTACACAACCAAAAGAATGTATACGATGCCAAAACAAAATCACTTATGCGTCAAAACGATCTGTTTACCATGTTAGCCCATCTTAGCTTAAAAAAAATTGAAGTCTCTAATTTGCCCATTCGGAGACTTAAGTGCTGCTAAGCAATATTCTTCTCGTCATAACTCCCTACCACCCTACTCAACAACCGTAAACCTCACTGTAAGTATAACGCTTCTGTTCCAGTTAAGTCGATCATCAACAGCGGTCCGAGGCACCGCAAATCTACCCTGTATCAGATATTTTATATTTAAATGGAGGAACGACTCTGAGGGAGCAATGAAGCCATTGTAACACTCTCCTATTGTACTCATACAAGGCCTCATCAGACATTGATGTCATGACAGTAGTAATAGTAGATTGCAGTAATGGTTGCATTGCGGAACATGTCTTTCTATTTCTATTCCAATTAATTACAACTGAACTGCTTCATAGACTGCGGCAAAAAAAATAAAAAATAAAAATAAAAAAAATGGAACGCATGTTCCAAAAAACTACGTCGTTGCTGGACTGTCTAGAACCGAACAGCTAAGAAGGAATAGCAGGCAATTTGGTAATGTTAAGCTGCCAATGTCCTATGCCAAAGAAATTACACTTTCAAGCTCTAAGGACATGCTCAGACGGGCCCATCGATAGAACTGTGAGATATATGGCCCACACTCGATCCAAAACGATTAAGAGAGATTTCCAGCTTCATGAAATGAAATATTGGAAGAAATGCACAATGATAAAGTATTCCGCACGATAATTTCTGCAGGGGAGTTGTAATGGTGAAAAGAAAGCGGAATATGTGGTGTAATTCCTTTCCAAACATTACACTTACCATTTCCAAGAAGTAAGTGATATCTACTCTTCTATCAGCAAACTTGATTTGTAAACTAGGACATCACCTTCACATCATTTCCTGGTGATATAACCATCAACCATTGATCCATCAAACCTTACATAACCTAGGTCGGCGAACAATGTTAGATGTTTGTGGCATTACATCGGTCTCATATATGCATGTAGCAATGCATACTATGCTTAGAATAGCTGAATCTGCTTTTAGCATATTCTCTTCTCAATAAGTCATTTTTAACACTAGTTTAGATAACGTAGCACACAAAACTTATGACAATTTAAGCGTTACTGAGCACGAGTAAACTGGCTTATTAAAAGTATGTAGTACATACAAACACCGCCCTTAAAAAAGATGGAGACAAATTTATAAAGGGACAGTAAAAATTCTTTCAAATTAGAAAAGAATGAAACATTGGTTATCTTGCATTAGAGTTGTGTACACATCGCTTTGGAGTAGCATTTCTCAGTAAATGATTGAGTAATCTTACCAAGATCTAATCTTAATATAGACATGGAAACTATAGGCCTTCAGGTAGAATTTCAATTAAAGTGTGCTGACAATGGCACAGGGTATTAAATGTAAAGCATTGTATTCGGGAATGGATTTAGCTCCATATAATTTTTTAAACAAAATTAAGGCTCGAGCTCGTAGAGATAAGCAGACTTCTACATTGAATTAGCTCTGATCACAAGTAAAAATTTAATTAATTTATCAAACAAATATTTTTATATGGTTCTTCTTGATAAATAAAAAGAAGCTTACCGGTTTTTGTGTTACACAAATAAAAGTAAAGATATATAATAACACGGAAAAGAAACGATTTTACGTACGCCACAGGATAACGGTTAATGTAGACGAGGGCAAGCTTTTTCTGTTTGATGTTTCTAGTACTAGAATATACAAGTGCAAACCCAGTAAAAGTAAATTGTGTTCAATGATCTAGTAAACTTTATGATAACCGCCTCGAAGACAAAATAAAACTTTTTTTTTTTAAAAAAAGCCTGTGTATATATATTATATTATAATATATATTATTTTATACATTTCTATCTATTTCTATTTACATTACATAACATAATAATAACTATAAAATATGCAAAAAAAATTTTAGAGACCCCAGTCTACATACTTATAAAAATTAAGATTTACGTGACGCTAACCTGCAAGTTGCTAGATATTTCGATTCCAATGACTCATGCGGCTTTTTCTATGATACGTTTGGTATTATAGATTGCGCTGTCAGTTAAAATATTCTTTCTTTCAGTGATTCTACTAATGACAATCTGATTAGCGAATGAACCGCAGTCGAAAGCGCATGAACGTCGATCTAGTTTATGGTTTTCAGCCTTAAGTGCACCTTAGATATTTGCTGGGCATGAACCGATAGACAGTAGAGCTACACTATAGCACATTAATGTTAACTATTCTCTAAACGCACTTCAAATCCACACTTTTGTAGATCGTCGGTGCAAGGCCCGAAGTTTCAGCGTGAGAAAGATACTAGCTACGGCTGGTTGTTTAACTGTGCTCACTTGCAGGCTCAATTATAGGGCGGTTTTGATCAGGTTATCTGTGAAATATCAAGCATGTAGCAGAGAGTCAGTGCAGGTGGCTGATCTGCCACTTTCTTACAGATGCTTCGATCTTCAAACATTCCAGTCATGATCCATATCAGTTCTCAAAATTTAGAGGTTTCTTTTTCCTTACATAGTTGCTTTAAATCTGCGTTCTACCGTAGAACAAGTGATATGTTGAAGTTTTTCGTGGCTGAATTTATCAGCTCAACACATTTAGTGATCGCAGCGTTCAGGCTCTTAACAGCATCCTTTTGTTTCGTATTGAGGTTAGGCGAAGGAGTGATGGATTTTTCACAAGCTTCTGCTTAAGACGTGTTCGGCTACCTTAGCTCTTCAACAAGTTTGATGTGGGTGTGGTTTGACATGGAAGCCTCCAATTGTTTTTCCATCAGGTAACCTTCTCAGCGTTTCTTTTGATCAGCTTTAAGTCAATTATCTGGCTGAAAGCCAACATTGCTAACAATCAGATCATATGATATATGAATTCGAGGAGATAATTTTTTCTCACGCCGCACAAATCATTCTAAGTATTAGCATCTTAGCATATTATTAGTCTCATCTCTGGCGACTGTCATTAATGATTGTAGTAATACTAAATCTTAGGAAAAATAAGCTGACCAACGATGAACTACTGCCAAGTAATCATTTTATCATTCATTCAAATAATCGAATAATGGAGAGTATACGAGTATAACTAATTCAACCACTTTGGTATATACCACATTTTTAAGTAAATTCCAATACAGCAATACGTAATTACTGCTTTCACCAGACAACAAAGAGCAGTTTGTCTCGGATGCATAGGGGCTTTCCCTTGCACTCCTGGCTCCGCTCTAGACGCATTGATGAATCTTCCTCCCCTTGATATTCATGTCATGGGCTGCACCCTCAAAGCCATCTTCCGATTAAAAAGAAGGGGTCTTTGGTACAACACGCACTGGAGCTTCGATGATCTTGCGCGCCGGCAGTCTTATGACTCCAGTCTTATGGAAATGCCGTCCGATGCAATGACACCGGAATTCCTGTTGCGTAAAAACTACGAAATCGACTTTCTTTGCCGAACCAATATAGGATGTTGCGCTGGTGTCTTTCTGGAGGAAAGACTGCTGGTTGCATACTGGCGTCATGATGGGACACTACACTTTTGACGACGAAACCGCGGAGCATTAGCAGCAATTGCTGCCTAAAATTTAACAGCAATGAATTAAAGTCTGAATTGGCAGCATAGAGATTTATACAATCATCTACTACCTGTTTGCCCGGACGCCCGCATAAGACAATCTATTTATATAGAAAAAATCGTTTTTCCCTTTTTCCAAAATAAATGCTGTTACCATGACTTATTCGAATTTCATTCTTAAAAAATACGAAAATACACAATTTGTGTGAAGAGATAGCTGAAAGTAACTTCTATTTCTTTTACAAATCCCAGTCAAAAACTTACCAACCATGAAGACATCACTCGATGTTGAGAATTTATTCCTTATACTCTACACTGGCTGAAAAAAATGCAGCTGATGCTTAGTTTCACAACCTTCTAAATAACTCCTATGAAGAGTTTGCTTTTCCTTTCAGAAAAAAAAAGTCTCTACTGCTTTTCGGGGCAGATTTTCTGAAAGCCTTCGTTGAACATGGCAAAAGCAGATAATAATTGTTATTAAATCACCCCTCATCTTTCTAGTGAACATAATTCTAAGATTTGGTATTGTTGCCCATACTTTGGTGGTTATGTTATCCAGCTCAACTACACGCCCCCAGTTCATACTTTTTACAGCTTCGTTAACTCCGGCTTCCGTTTCCTCTTCGTAGATTAAAGTAGAAATACAATAACTCTTACAAAAAACCAAAATCTTTTCTAGGTGCTCATCTGTCAATTTGATTGAAACTCCATTCTTGTATATGCTTTCGTCTGTTGGTTCAAGTAGCAGGCCTCGTTTCCGACACTTCGTCGCTTGATTTCTTGAACGCATGTTTTATCAACTTAACGTTGCCGTAATACATTTTCTAGTTTGAAACTTTTACATGTCATTGTGCTTACGTTCTACTGTAGCTTGTTACCTGGGCTCACTCATCCACTGTTCAGAAGAAGTCGCCGGCGAGGTAATACGTATATATTTATACATTGCGTGATGCCAGACTATTCTCTCTTTTCAACCATGTAGTGATGGTATGCGTGAATGAATGAGTATGCGACTTTTCTCTTGCCTTTTTTACTAGGCTCGAAAAGTTGGGACCCAATTGAATATGATTTCTCACCATTTTGTCGACAATATTCTATAAACCGCTTCGCAGAAAGATTTTTATTTCAATGAACCGTCAATGTTTTACTTCTAGATGTACTCTACTCGGTCTTGTAAGAACTATATTCCAGGAGAACAACTTCTATGTATTGGGATACTCTCTTCCGAACATTGAAATAATCCCGAAATTCTTGTGTAGGAAACGTTATCCTTTTTCTTAATTCTGAAACAGAATGTTAAAAAATGTTTTCAGGCAATTCCTCATAAAGGAGGATTAACCTCAAGACTATTTCTGGACTTCAGCCGATTTACTCCACCTTCTAGTGGAATTTTGCCTAGAATTCAAATAATGAATCCAACAAAAGGACTTAATCACCTCCTTCAGCAAGCAGACATTATACGCAAGCATATGAAGAAGAGTGTAGAGGTCCCATCAAAAGTCGTGCTTTTAACAGGATCTAAAGAAGAGTTCAAAGTTTTGTTGTAACAAAATCTTTACGAAATTACAGTACCTCCTGACCATTTTTTCGGGTCTACCACAGGCACAACAACCATTGAATCTGGGTTAAAGGAAAGCTCTGTAGGAAAGTAGAAATCTAAACTTAGAAAATCTCATGTAGAAATTCTAGAAAACGTAATTTTAAAAGCAGAAAGTAAGTTACCCCAATAGCAGAACAAGAAGAGTATAGGAATTCCAAATCAAGATGTGATGTAAGGAGAGCTATTAATTATTAATTATGCTAAAAAAATTGTAACTAACTGTAAGAATTTATTCTGGGACCTATCAAAAGACACCATACCAGTGTCATCTTCTGTGCTAGGAATAAACTTTAAACCAAATCAAGGAAAGGTGAACGAAATTCCAGTCAAAGACAATGAAGAAGTCAAAAAAGCAATCTTCATAGAAGTTTCTTGCCTTACAGAGCGTAATCGAGAGCGTAGTCGAAAATCGATCAATTTGAAGGTTTCTTTGCAGTGTTGGAAGCCAATGAAAATGAGGCCAATGAACACAAAAAAACGGTTTTTGATTACTGATGCTTAGAGCGATAATTATTCATTTCAATTTCAAAATTGAATGTAGGTTGAAGCGGTTATAGACATCTCTTTGTTGTACTGCACATCCTTTGATGTTCGGCTAAGTTTTACTTCCATCGATGGAGTTAGTATGGACATTACCCACTGTCGCTAGAGTTCGGGTCGACGTTCATTAAACTGGTTGAGGTCCGTTTCTACCTGAATACGCCACCAAATGCGAACTCTCCCTTTCCGCGTAACGAATTCGAAGAGAATTCATGCCAGAGTGCTGATATTTATTGACTTCACAAGTCCTAGCCTTCTAAACCAAAAAATGGTGGCTCCTTTAAGAAAGCTAATGTCACTCTATACCGTAGAGTTCATTATTATATCTACTTTCCGGAACTCCATTTATGCAGACGCCAGACGGGACCGATAATCACTCGAAGTACTTCTATCTCGAAGCAACCAGGGGAATTTATATCTTCATCTTTAGAAAAAGTTTATAATTCCCTATACAGCAGCACTAGAAAGATAAGGGCCCTACACAGTACATTCTTCGTTGTTCGTTAGAGTTACTTATTTTGCAGTTGGTTTCTTAGTCTAGAGAAATAGTGATTTGCAAGAGTAATTCTTCACTTCATCCCTGCAACACTGTTATTCATTGAATGTACAAAAGAGCACAGGTAGGCAAAGCTCTTGTTGACAACATATACTTCTTTAATTTTTCGCTAAACCCATTTTCGCCACTTCTGCTTTAATGGGCGCAAATTTCCACTGACAGTTTGCTGATCTTTTTCTTTTGGTCAATATATGCTAGACTGTACAGACATATTGACTTATGCGTGACGTGACGATACTAACAAAATCCCATGGCAATACCGAAATAGATGTTTGGCATTAAATATCTCGGTGGTGTCATTACCGACTTCTTTGATTCAGCGAATGTTCTATAGACAGACGGCTACGGCTATACAGCTCGCCTTTAAATTCTGTCATAAGCACCCTTAAAATCAAAAAAGCAGGTGATTGGAAGTTCCTAGGTTATGTAGGGTTCCAGGCCTTCATACAATATGGCAGACAAGATCTGATGAGATCCTGAGATTTTATTTTGCTTCTGCAGCCTTATTGATTTTTAGTTTAGATACCACTATCCAGACTTCTTGTTCGGGTAGAAAAAGTTGCTGTAGCTCATCATCTACGTTGAATGGTTCATTCTGGCGGAGAATGGAAAGTTGGTTTTCTTCGCCATTGAACAGCTTGCATAAGTAATCTTTTTTTTATTTTCATCATCGGCCTGCATCCTTTGTTACGTTTCCATCCTTATCTCTAACTGCTTCTGTTCAGGATTTTTTTCTAAGCATGTAAAGGGTGATTCTTTTAGAGATCCTTTTTTCAAAAAAAATCTTTATTATTATACAAAAGAACCACATTTATTTCTTTCAAATATTGGCCCTAACTGCGTTTAAAATATTACATTCCAAAGTTCAGAGTTTCAATGACACGTTCGAGCATTACGAGTGGTGTTTGACCAATGACTCGAGTAATGTTGGCCTCCAATTCCTCAATGATAACTTCAAGTAGACTTTGGACTTTACATAGCTCCAAAAGTGTAGAAGTCGCATGATCTAGGCAGCCAATTTACCGGTCCGAAGCGTGAAATTAACTGTTCACCAAATCGTTCTCGCATCCCATATGGCAAGTAGAGCCGTCTTGTTGGAATCAAATGTCGTCGAGACCACAGGCTTCAATTAGTCCATTAACATGGGGCGATAACGGTTGCCATTGACGGTAACATTCTGATTTGCCTCAGTTTTGAAGAAATATGGATCGATGATTTCACAAGCCCATAAACCATACCAAATCGGTGTTTCGTCAGCTCTTGCACCTCTTCGGAATGCTGCGGACTCCAAGTACAGCTATTGAACAAAATGTTTGTCGAAAACAGTGGATCTTCTTTAAGCTTTTCAAGAGCAACGATTGAAACAGTGAAGATTCAGAAGTTCGGCCGCCTTCAGTTTTTGCACGAATTAAATTTTACGAATATTCACGTAAAATACGCCAAGTTGTTGAGAACCGCGACGTATCGATGCATCACGGTCATCGCGTACACTGTCCGCAACCACCGCTATATTTTCATTACTACGTGCTAGATGTGATTTATTTATTGGAGTATTATCCAATAAAGAAAATTGGGTTTCAAACTTTTTGATGGTTTAGCGAATTGTGCATTCGGAAGGCAGATTATGTGGACCATAAGTTGCTCTAAGCGCACGAAACACATCCCCGTAGAACGCTGATTTTCGTAATACAGCTGAATAATTTGTATACTCTGTGTCAAGCTAAGTCTTTCCATGATGAACTGTCACACAAAGCTGAACAAATATATCGTATATACTTTTTTCTTTTTTCTTTTCAGAAGCCAAAGTTTGCAAAGACTTAATCAGAAGGGATTTTGATAGTCTCCCGTGATTGTACCGTCCAAATTTCTTTACTCGTACATATACTTCATCAGTGGTTTGGTGTTCGAGATATGCAATCGCACCGTAGCTATAACTAAGATCCGATTCGATATAAGTTCCCAAATCATTAGGACAACCACACTATTGCATCGATTGTTATGTGATCAATCTGTTTCAAGGTCTCTTTTTGATCAGAAGACTGCGAGATCGCTTTGTAGATGTTTTGGTGTGGGAAACACGTGTTATGTTTCCAAGTATGCGGTCGAACATATTCTCCTTTTCAAGCTTGGCATTAAAAGTATCATTTGATCATTCTTACGGACTGGAGCTCTAATAATAATCATAAGGATTTTTATATTATGGTGGTGACGATGGCGTGATAGGAGCACAAAAATAAATTTTTCAAAATCGTCATCACCCTTTCGGACGGCAATGGCATTTTGTATATTATTCTTCTGTTAGGCATTGTTATTTCTTAATGGTTGACTCTAAGCCCCAAGATCTTACTCAGAGACAATTGTGTGCTCTGAAAAAATCGAAGATCCTAAATTTGTACTCATATATGTACAATTGAACTTAGCCTTGAACAACCCTTAATGTTATACATATATTGCGTTTACAGGTTGATGAAACGCATGGTTACTTTGATATTGTGAAACCATTGAGGACCTGGTTTTTACAGTCTATCATAGTGCGGTTAGCGTAAGCACTTGCAGACATTAACGTGGCATCATTAATCACTTTACTTAGAGCACGTCTAATAGAGAAATCCATTCAACAATTTTCTTTAATTTTCCAGCAATGTGGTAGCTTTGCCTTTGGCTCTCGGGGCTATGCAAAAGCGTGGTTCTGAAAGAAGAAAGTTCGTACATACCTTTCGTCTCGAGGCGAGGTGCCAACATTGATTCAGACCACAATAAGTAGTAGCCAAGGTAAGGATGCAGGTATGTTGTTTTACGTCGGGTGGCTACAATTGCAAAAGAAAGCAAGAGCTTTTGCCGACCATGTCTCCATCAATCTCTCTTATAATCTCGCATCCCCATGACATCTTCGAGTGCCAAACTCAGGTTTGGAAACATTACCGGAAGGATATATCAGAGCAATAAGGTCCGAGCCAAAGCTTACAAAGACGACCACGCAACATTGTAATAGACACAGTCGGTGCTAACAATTTTAAAGGATCTATGGACAGCACACATCATCCAATCCGGTTGAATTGCATAGAAACTTGTATCCATCTTATAAAAATAGAAGGAAGTGAGGATAGCAATATCGGAACTCAAATGCACAAAAGCATTGAGTTGGAAATGATCTGAGGAAGAGCATGCACCAGCTCATCTGTACAATTGGACAGTGATCGAACCGATTGATAACAAATTGTTCATCTAGTGATCTATATCAGTGCGGTTTGCCAGATCTAAATTGCCCAAATTCTCTTTCCGGTAGTCTCTTTCTTGAAGAAGACCCAGCAAGGTTGCTAGCATCTATAGAGACGAACGATACAGATTAATGCCTGGCTTTGACATCCAACCAAGTTCGTTAGACTGTGCATGATGTCAAGGGAAAACACCCGCTTCTCTATCAAAGTCGAAAGACACATCAGCGAATCTTTTGATGTTAAAAATTGTGTTCGATGGGACAGGGCAAGCAAGCGATTTGTTTAATATTATACTTAATATTCTGCACATTTGAAAATCCACATGGATATGAACTTCAAACGCATTGAATAAGCTCTTACTACTTCGTTATCCTGATCGTTGATACCATTTAAGGAACTGCTCCCAGTTTGGGCTAAAGTCAGATGAAATATATCTACACTGACGGAATTCAAACTACAAATTCCTTGTTTTGATGTCCACAAAATTCAATAATCACAATTCTGAGTTTTGATCGCACTATCTCTTGATTTTTTTTTTTTTTTTGTTAATAATCCACTGATATAGCAAATGAACTTTCACTTTCTTTGAAGTAACAACTTAACTTAAATTTACAAAAAATCGGATTCAAATTGGATTTCTAACTGAACCACGATTTTTTGTGCATCTGATTCCACTTAGCCATGTTGACAAGAATTGACGACACAACTTGGTTCTTATCGCGAGTTTGTCCATAATAATCAACAAAATCTCCTTCGGGATTGACTAAGTACATAATGATTGTGTGATCCACCTGAAATAAATTATATAATTTATAATAAATTATTATTATAAATAGCTTCTATCTCAAGCCAAACAACAAGGTTTTTCCTTACAATATAGTCATTATCTTGATCCCTGGGACCAGCACTGAAATAAACTCTGAACGCCTTACACACTGTCTTTATTTGTTCAACACTTCCTGTCAAACCTAGTAGTTTTGGTGAAAATTCTTGTACATACTTTCCAACGACTTCTTTAGAATCTCTTGCAGGATCAACTGTTATAAAGATGGGTTGAATGGCAGGGCAATCAGAGTTGTTATCTGAAAGAAAAGTGATTGTGAAACTTTTAATGTGTGTTGTATTGTTTTTTCTCACCTATTTCATCGACTACTAAAGCCATCTTTTCTAATTCATCGGGACAAATATCCGGACAGTGAGTGAAACCAAAATAGATAAGTAGCCACTTGCCAAGAAAATCCTCTGACTTTCTTGTTTGTCCAGTTGAATCAATCAATTCCCATTTGCCACCAATAGCTGCCTTACCGAGTTGACGTTTACGTTCCCGCATTATTGCTTCTTCCTTTTCGTTTTTTACATAATACATAAAACCAAGAGCTCCAGCACCCATGACGGATAGGAAACCAAGGCTTTTCCATGATATGGGTCCTTTGGCCTTAGGTTGTGCAGGTTGTTGCGATTGAAGTCGGATTAGTTGGAGGCATTTGGGTACTTGGACGGTGGAACGTTTTGCCAGAAAGTGTCTGTTGCCTGATGCAAACGATCGAATAATGCTCCGGGACATGACGATACGGATGTAGCCGGGTGTCGGTGCAAAGTTATTGTTCTGCAAGTATTTGGAGAGATTTTTTATGTAATTACTTAACACAGGACATCATGGGTAAGAATGTGTGAGTGACTGAAATTGACTGGCTTCCATCAAATTATTAACACATACCAACAGATAGAAAAAAATGCAATAAATATATCAAATGCAAATGAAGAGCAGCGATACGAACTGGTGGAAATCATAGACAGCTATCAACTGGGGCATTACCATACGTGAAATTTAACAATTTTTTTAATCACTTAAGGTTAGTATACAATTTC
Organism: Volucella inanis; assembly: GCA_907269105.1. Lineage (NCBI taxonomy): Eukaryota > Metazoa > Arthropoda > Insecta > Diptera > Syrphidae > Volucella > Volucella inanis. The sequence continues at coordinate 22,709,881 of OU026157.1, forward strand.
ATACTCTCATTAACTTCAAAACACTTTTAGAGAAGATGTCAGTAATATATGGAATACTCAGAGCTATCCATTAATTTAAAAGATTTTTTTATTATTAAATTAGAATCTTTGTGTATGATTATATATCTGAAATACAATATCAGTGGAAAACCCTCCGCTAAACTTCTTGCGGCACTCAATTTTGGTTTTGTAATTGTCCAGCGCTCTACGGTGCATCATGGGTGTATCTAGGCTATAACAAATGTTAACTTTTAAATATTTCAATCCCGGTACATGATAACCATTGAGGAGTTACAAGCTAACTTCTTACAGTTAAAAAGGGCAAACATATTACGTTAGGTAGAATTCCAGACCATGGCTAGAACTTGCTGTTTTTATATGCAAGCCAAGTATCGAAAAACTTTTGCTTGATACTTGGGGGCTTCTCCATTGAAAAGTTGAAGGCACATCAGTCAGCTTGAAACTGATAGTAACTTCTAATATTCGTTTCTTTCCACCTATCATTAACCTTAATTTATATCCTGCGCGGATTCTTTGCAAGTCAACTAAAATAGACTCCAACTGCTATGTAGATAAAAATCCAACAGAGTTTGACGTGACGCTGAGCGCAAAGAGTCTTAAGTTCTTGACGACTGCGCCTCACAAGCTTTAAATTATTTTAACGATAGCGGTGGCTATATATATAACTCTTGTAACTCTTATAACTTATAACTCTTAGTTGGACTGCCTCTGCTACAGACAATATTTTGGCTTACAGGATACTACTGGAATTGAATAGAATATCGTTCATTCTGGGATCGGAGAAGATGTATGTATATCTATGGTAGTTGTCTACTTCTTAGCTCCTATACCAATGAAGATACAAGAAAATAGTAATTCATCAAGTACGGACATTACGTAGTCCATATAAAAGCACACACCCAGTTCATTCGATGAAATTGAGATATGTTTCTTTATGTCTGGTTTTCACCATCTGAAGTGACTTGGTCATGAAGCAAAAGGAAAATTCTTTCGCATAGAAATCTAATGAGAAAAGACCATAGATAGTCTTCAGTTCGGCAGTTGGTGTTATTTTTATGCATTCAATGTTCTGCCCTCTGGTAGTTAACTTAAAGTTGCTTTAAGTTCAAGTTTAAGTTTGCTTAATTTCCGTCATACTAAGCAATCATATCTTAAGATTGTAATTCTGGGTTTGGTCCCCACCTTCTTCCGTGCACGTGCAAAGCACGATCGATGTCGCCCTAAGACATTTTTCAGCACTGAGCTTCCAGTTTTTTAAACTAAAATGCATCAGTGAATGCTAATCGCATTTGCCCAAAAACCTATGAGAAGAGTTACACGTAAGCCTCCATCGCTTCTCCTCCGTTAGAAATTTCTACACTTTTTCGCTTTAATATTCTGTATATTCTGATCCGAATGTAAAAGAATGAAGTGAAAGAGCGTATTCGAGTATAAGAAAACTAAAGTCGATTAAAGGGTGATCTAGTAACTAAAAAGCTGAAAAACAACAAGCTCGATGTTTAGAATATCAGCTCTACCGTATTACTCTATGAAACGGAAGGCAGTATCTTCAACAAATCCATTTAGCTGTTGGGCTATACCGATGAGATTAAAATCATTAGTCGCACCTTATCTGTCATTGCAATATCGTTTACACCAATATAAGGTAAAGAGAAATGGCAGTAAGCCTGACAAAACGAAATAGATCTAATTATTATAGAAGTCGGCTGCTTCTTATTTGAGGCAGAACTTTGAATTATTTTAGGAATTCACTTTCCTTTTAGTGAATGCTAATCACACGAATGGAAAATACCAAGAGCCAAAAGCATCTTATAGCAGTGCGATTGACAAAACTAAGAGAATAATTCGTAAACTGTTCTACGAGACATACCGTACGGACTGGTTTCTACCTAACTTATGGTAAACGAAATGCTTTTAAAAGATTCTCAATAAACTATACCACCTTTTCTGCATTAATATCACCTAAAAAATAAAAGAAACCCTCAGTTGTTAAGCTGGTTACTTATCAAATAAAAGAGCGCTACTATTCCGTTCGACCTGAGCCTCAACATATAAATCATTCCAATAAGCTTTATCTTTGGACAACTAACTTCAATTGCACACTTCAAGATGAAGCAGTATTCAAGCGTAACTCTTCGATTGATTTTGAATGACAAAGCAATATCAGAGTTAATAGCGCAGTCGGAATAAATATTCTTAACTTCCTCAAAGTTAAAGCTGTCTATTATGACATTCTGTAATATTCGTCGAACTCGGAACGATGTGTGTTCCTTCTTGTTGACAACACTTGTAGATTTGCTCATGCGTTCATTCAAAGATAACTCCAGGCAAGCGAAGAACCTTGATATTTGAAATAAATTAAACAAACGTATGATAGATTAATTAGGTTGTTTTGTATATTTTTATGTGTAATCCTGTGAGTAAATAGACATGTTTTTAACTTAAAGGGGTATTTTAGTCTAGAGACATGCATTTTTGGCGGTTTTTGAAGCTCTGTACAAACGGAACAAAAAATATTTTTACAATCCATTCTTTTATCGTTTATTTATTGATATTTTAAGATAAAAAATTAATCGACAAAAAAAAAAAAAACTAAAAAATTCACAATCTGTTTTGTGTGAGTAAGGGTCCGAAAACAAAGAGTGTGTTGGCATGCATGATTTCAACCCTTCTGGTCATCTAAAACAAAAAAGCCGAACGGATTCTTAATTAGTATAGATGCTGCTACAGCCCGCACCTTTTTTGTCACAAAATGGCGCCCGTTTGAAAAAAAAATATTTTTGTAATATTTTTTTAACAATTCCGAAAATTTTGACTTCAGCCTGCTTGAGGCTATAGAGGAATGTTCAAAGAACATTCACACCAAATTTTAAATAAGTCGGTTTATTTAATATCATGCACGCCAACTCGAAAAAAGTAGTTTCGACAAAAACGCGTATAAAGTTTTGAGACAAGTTTGCTCCGGTCAGACCGAAAAAGACGCTGCGTCACAAAAATAGCTGTAACTCATAAAATAATTGAAATTAAAAAAAATCCTTTTAGGGGCAATGTCTAAGCGTTGGAAATATAAAAAAGCAAAATTTCCGGTGTTTTTCAATTTTTTCAATAGAATACCACATTATGCCTGTGCCATTGCTGAAAAGTGAGCAAGTACCTTTATGATGACAACTCTCATTTGACGAAATTAACATACCCATCGTTTGACAAGCACGTGTTGATGTATGAGCGATATGACAGTCATCGTCAAAACAAAATCCTCAAGCACTGACATTTAATCACATCATCTTATCATTGACTTTAAGCCATGGCTGATGTGGGAAAACCAAGGATTTACCTCGAAGAACACAAACTGAAGCAAGATCCACACGATTATGGGCTCGCCGATGACCCGTGGGATATGGAAACATTCAAAAAGAAGTTCCAAATTATCGTCGTCCGGTAAAGTCCACACTAAACTATAGTCATTCTCTGTTTAATTGAATTTTTCTTGATTTTTCTAGGTATGAGGGCCATGAACTCGAGTTTGATATGATTGGTGTGCATCCCGGCATTGCAAATGCTTTCCGCCGTCTAATGCTGAGTGAAGTTCCCAGCATGGCTTTTGAGAAAGTTTACATCTACAACAACACATCGATTATCCAAGACGAAGTGCTTGCCCATCGAATCGGTTTAATTCCTCTTAAGGCCGATCCACGTCTCTTCGAATACAAAAGTGAAGATAGCGAAGATACAGGCACCGAAAATGACACATTGGAGTTTGAATTAAAAGTTAAGTGCACACGCCGCAAAGATGTTAAAGAGTCGGCGAATTTCGATACAATATATAAGAATCATAAGATATATTCAGGCCAGATAAAGTGGTTACCCAAGGGAAAGCAAGCTACACTCTACAACGAATCAGACTTTGGTCCTATTCATGATGACATAATAATAAGCCAAATGCGTCCAGGGCACGAATTAGACTTAAAGTTGTTGGCTGTAAAGGGTGTCGGCAGGGATCATGCAAAGTTCTCGCCAGTTGCTACTGCTTTTTATCGCCTTCTTCCTGAAATCAAATTGAATCGCTCAGTGTCTGGCAAGGAAGCTTTTCTTTTACAAAAATGCTTTTCGCCTGGAGTCATTGGAATCGATGACAATGATTGTGCTTACGTGAAAGATGCCAGATATGATACGTGTAGTCGTAATGTTTATCGTTATCCACAATTGGCTGACGCTGTAACAATGTCCCGCATAAGAGATCATTATATTTTTAGTGTGGAATCAGTGGGGGCTTTGAAACCTGACGTAATCTTTGTCGAAGCAGTGAAAGTGCTGAAGAAGAAATGCCGAAAGTTTCTGGATGAAATTGATGCAGTGTAGAGAGAAGAAATAAAATAACCAAATCAAATTTCGAATTGTCCTTTTTTTTAAATTAAAACAGTTACAATGCTGGTGCTCAATACAAAATTAGAAAAAGCAGTTACAAAACCAGTTAACTCCTTGTTAGCACTCGTCACTCGAACTCAAAACTGTATTGCCTATCGCTGTCAGTTCTTATTAGGGAAAACACAGAAATTTTGTCCACTTAATCCAATAGATTTAGAATTTTAGTGCCGTAGTTGCATACCATAAAGTGCAGAAGAGGAAATATAGAGACATTATAGCAAAAGTTGAGTAAGTTTGTCTAAATTCCATGTAAGCTCAGAACGACAAACAGTAGTATGCTGTTGAACATTTGAAGAAAATCTTTACCAACATTTTAAAACTATTTACGAGCATCTGCGAACTCGAAATTTCTTAAGAATTACAGATATCATTGTAGCTCCATCCTGTTAGCAGCATTGGTTGAGCTGAATCTGTACATAGTTTTAAAAATATGTTTAGTTTATATCGTCAAGATGGAGTTTTGTTAACGTTAAAAAAATTCGAAGTATTGTCTTTTCCTCGTTCTTGTCAATCAAGCTCCTACAGAAATCGTTGGTATATACGTCAAGTTTTGTTGGATGTTTACCTATAAAGTGTCCAGTGTCCAGTCATGACCGTTATTATAGCGTTAATACGAGCGTAAGGTGAAAAAAAGTCACATTTCGTAACGTTTGGGAACAGATGAAAGTCAGAGACGGCCAAATCTGGTGAATATGTAGGATTTTCAAACAATTCATACTAAAAATCCCTCAATTTTCCCACTGCCAAAATGTTTCTTTTTTTGCGGATGCATTAACCTGCTCAAAGAGGATTTTTTTCTTTTGCAAATCAGGCCTTTTCTCTCTATTTTTTTTTTTCATTTAACTAGCCAAAAAGATTTCCATAGTATTCCCCATTAATTACCTGAACCTTTGGGTTCAGTTCTTTCCAGTGATGAACCCACGTTTCATCCATCGTAACAAATCGACAAATCGGCGTAGAAAATTGGATGGATTCTTTTCAAAACGGCACCAACACTGCTGAGCACTAGTAGTAGGAGGTATGCTGATACCTGAATTTTGGTAGGCTTATAGCGATTTAACACTGCTCAAGGCAGTCCACTAGACACTCACCCCATACGATAGCAGCGGCCTATGACAGACGTTTAACTGACTGAAAAGTCATTTCTAGTATACCAAAGTCTTGGGCTAGCTGCGCTTTAGAGCAGACAACTATAAGTCGATTACTGACTGTATTGCTTTCGTTACACATGTGTGGTGAGAGCCAAATTATTGAGGTCTAACTAAGACGATAGTATGGGGTCCAGGAGATGAGAGGAAACACATTCTGCACTTGCTACTGGTCCAGAAAGTATTCTTGCACATCCCAAGGCCAACAATTTTCAATAAGTTTTGTTACTGCATATGGTGGTATCGAATCATAAAGAAAGTAAACTGACGCGACGACGAATTTATGCCACTCTTTACTCGTTTTGTAGCTTATGCCTGAAACAACTTAATCTTGACTGCAAAATTTCCTAACCACAAAAAGACAAGCTCTCAGGCTTTCTGTGCGGAACCTCTCTTCCACACCTCTGGTTCGAAACTTCCTTACATACGAATGCAGTAGCAGATTTGGGTGTATAAAATGTATGTATATTAAACTTCAATCTCCAATCGAATGAAAAGAATTTTAGATAGCTCATATTTTTGCTGTTCATCAGAAATGTGATGATTCCAGCTCGGAGTTGTTTTGCTATATATTCGTCTAATCCGAAAAAGTATTATAAATATTAGTTACTACGTTGAACAATAACAAAAACAACACAATACAGCTGATTTTATTTCTAATAATTTGCAAATCGGCTCCATTGTAACCTTACCACAATCATCTTCAACTGTCACTTATTTGTCATGTCAAAATGTAGCCCTTCGGTCATAAACACCGCGTTTTTACCAATTTGTTTATTTCCTTTTAATATCACACTCATCCTTAAAATAAATTATTTCATGTTCAAACTTATTTAAAGGAATAATAGCTTTCAAGTATGGATAAGCGATATGAACCTTTTAAAGAGTATGGCAGGGTGAATAAAAAGCCGAAGCTTGAGATAGTAGTCAACAAAGGTCGACCTTTTCATACAGCTTCAGTTCCCGGAACTTCACGTAATGCAGGTTTGTTGAAAAATAAATTAAATAACGCACTCGATCTGAATAACTTTGTTAAATTTGTATTGTTTAGGCAAATTTAAAAGTCCACCAAAATCCAGTCCCGATGATTTTTGGGACGACGATGACGATGAAGTTATCTTACTGGCATCACAAGTGGTTGAGAAGGAAATACCTCGTGCCCAAACATTTCCCAATTCCATTCACTCGGTGGACTTTACTTTTAGTGAATTTGCACCAAATGCTAAGGTGACAAGCACACAAAAACCATCTGCTCCCGATGTACAAGTGTTTTCCGAGTTGCTCGACGATGACTGGGAAATGGATGCAGTTCCTGAAGAACCAGTGTTTAAAATACCTACCATAGCACCTTTTAAAAAAACATTTCCAGAAAATGAGAAGAACCCAAGTGAGAGAATTCTCACAGATCGACCGTTTAGTGATTTTACAAAATCGGATAGTCCAGCACTTGGTCAAGTGATATCGAACGGTGTAACGCATCACATAAACTCTCAGCCAATGTCGTCGTTGATAAGTCTTTCTCAACCTGCACCTCATAATAAACCGTCGAATCGGGAAAAAGCTCACGAATGCCAAATACAGTTTCTACAAAAACGTGCCGATACTCTGAAGAAGGAGAACTCTAAGATGGGCAAGGAACTGGAGGAATACAAGAACAAAATGGAGAGTAAGGATGGAGAGGTGAGAAAGTTCGAGTCTTTTTGTTTTTGAAGAAAGCCCCAGTAATACATTTCTATTTAGGTATCCTTGCTTCGAGATGAGATTCGTCATTTGAAGCAGCAAATCCAGTCTGCACATCGCGAGAAACTTCAGACTAAAGAAAAAGTTCAGGGTCATTGGCAGGAAAAAATTAATGAGTTGTCTAAGCAAGTTGAAGCACAGCAAGCAGTACTTGAGTTTAAAACTATGGAAATCTCTAAGCTGAAAATTAACAACGCGGACGAGTCCGTGCGATTCGATCACACAATGCGTGAAAATCTTAACGAAAGCTTGTATCAGAAGTGTAATATCAAAGAAACCACCGCCCATCGCCGTCGTATGTCGAAGTTGCACTCATCTGGGCGGCTTAACATAAACGCATCTACTACATGCTGCATTCCTATTGAGATTTTCGATCATTCAATAGAAAAGGGAAACAGTAAGTTCCGTAAAGACGTCTTCCAACGCGAAATCGAGCGACTTCAGTTCCAGATGTCGCGACTACAATATGTGAATCAGTTAAAGCCTGATCAACGGATAGAGTTGGCTACAAATGTTATGGAATCCTCAAAGAACGTCATAGCTGAATTTTGGACGTACGTGCATAGTTTGGAGTACAATAAGCATTGCCAAAGTTTGGCATATCATGTCTATGACATCACAAAAGACCACAGAGAAAACAAACAGCGGTGTAGTCTGTTTCAAGCGCACCTGTTATTTCCAAATGAAAAGACAATTAATTTAAGGCGGTATATAGCCGGACTAAGTGTTGTCTGCCAGATGATCCCTGAGGCGAGTGCATTGCTGTTTACTATACGTCACAACGAGTATTTGCTTATTCAGATTATCGTGGATGCTTTAAATAAATTGGGGTTTTCTCACGAAATCTGTCAGCATTTTGGAGTCGTTGAATCATTTGCCTTTTTGCTTAGCACTCTATGGGCGAGCCACATTGAGGAAGACAAATATCAAGAGCATTTGGTAAGCTTACTGAAGACGTTAATTTTTTGCAGACCTAATGCCTGGGCTATTAAATGCATCACGCGATGTTTTCTTAAATTGCCGACCAGTGTCACAACACAATTGTGTTGCAACTCACATGCAAAGGCATTCTGTGTGACACAGTCGATTTATAAATTTTCTCCAGAGTCCTGTGTCATTCAGGTTTATGCTGGTTTGTTGGAAATCGCCTTTCCGTCCTATAATAAACTTAGAGTCAACCAGTTTAGATTGCTCTGCGAAATTTGCCTTAATCATATGAACTTTGTCACTAAATGTTTTAATGATCCGCCAGCTTTTGTGGCCGAAGTATTACAGCTGGACGATGATTTGGAGGAGGAAGGTATGCTGTCTCAACGGCCAGGTGTTTCAAGTAAATGTCAGTGTTACGTTATGATGTGCAGCAGTGTTGTGAAAGTGCTTTACCAGGTTCTGAGGCATTGGCAACGGATGGAACGTCAAGGTAAGTTTCAATACATATTTTACAGTTTTCTAAGGATTTTTTTTTATTTATTAAATTCAATGCCTTGTTTAAGTTCTTTACGTTTTAATTATCTTCGCAATGTTTTTTTCTCTGTCGGAACAGACCTACCAAACAAACTCCTTTGAATTCCGTGATGCAGTTCCTACTACATCGCATAAAGGGCTTTCCAGTTGCTTTCGAACTGATGTAGAGATGCAATAAGTACTGGGTGCTGTAATCTTAAAATCAGCAAGAGGTTTTAGATCGACCTTGACTCATATTAAGGGTGGAACTATTCTTTCAAGCATTATATTAAAGAAACCGCATGACAGTGCATCACCAGTGCATAAATTCTTTTTAGACTTCAAATCCTTTTTGACGAGTTTAGCAGGAAAGCCAAAACTAGACATTGGTCCGTATAGTTCGTCTCTATGGATGCCGTCATACCCGGCCCTAAAACCTTGAAAAGGTGGTGTTTATCGGTATCGGTATAGTGTAAATATTTGGTCGATGGTGAACTTTCCTGGCCTAAAGCCACACTGATATGAACCAATTAGATTTTTGACAAACGGCTTGGATGGTAGGTTGTTCATTCTCATTATTTTTTCACAGATGTTCTTTCTACTTTATTCGCAATTCTTGTACACTATACTTAGTATGCGACGAAGCATTTTTTTTTTTTTTTTTTTGCAATAGGACCCAACAGTACTCCCCTTTTGCTTTTCGCCTACACTTCGAGCCAGAGCGTAGAATTGGTAAGATAAAAGTATTGTAGAGTACCATCTTGGCATTTCATGTTAAAAGTTTCGAAGTCAGTTGTAGCGTCAAACCAAATAAATAGCAAGCGCCAATATCCGTCGGGTAAATTATCATTTATGGAATGAGTTCCCTACTACTTCCAAGTTATACTTCCAAGTGATGTTTTGTCTCAAACTAAGAGTAATTTTTTGTCTCCTTTTACCTCAAAACGTGAACTTGCTGTGAAAACACTTGCTCAAAGTAATATCTGATCTAATTCTAAATTGAAGAAATTGCACGATAGAACATCTTTTGTCGAAATCGTGGAGAAGTTTATAAACCAGACTGGGTTATACGCAATAAGTCCCACTTCCTGAAATCAGCCTTAAAAAAGACGGTGATAGTTTGGAATTCTTTTTCTTTTCTAGCGTGACGATTCGAAAGTTGGAAAGCCAATTAGTGTGGATTTAAAAGTTTGAGATCACAGACTTTAGAAGAAAGAATTTTACGTTTGACATTTGATAAAGATATGCTTCAATAGACATATGATAGGCTTTCTTATAGATGAGACATCCAGCCATTCCGTTTGCATTGATTGTCTCACTCTCGACTGATGATTTTGGTATATCTTCAACAGCTTTGAATAGTTACGACTCTTGATAATTGCCGCACCACTGTCGACAGGATCTGGGTTAACTCCTTGTTTTATCACTCTCATGCTCATTAAATAGTTGCTAAAAACGCTGTATAAGTTTTGAATGCTGTTTTAGTCGCCGTACCTTTTGATTCCGTTTAGCTGATGATCAATGAGATTGTTTCATTTTTTCGCAGCTTTTTCTTCCACACATTTCCTTACACTTGGTTTTTTTCTAGGAGATAATCGGTAGCCTTAAATTGTCTAGGACATATGGTCTGTTTGGGGGTAGTCGCATAACGGAGAGTTTAACGTTCAGGCCCGTGGTGTCTACTCTTGTAGTGTCCAATGTTAAGATTTTTATTTTTTGTTGGACCGTCTATAACTAGAAAATACGAGATGCACCTCTAAAAAGGTGTACATCCAGTATATTGGATGTGGTTATGTATTTGAAGTCCCTGGTTATATTTCAGAAAAGTTACGTAGGCTATGGTTTTAACGCATGACAGCAAGACTATCGCTTATCGACGTAAAGTCAACTACTATCGTGTTAAATTGATTTCCTGTGGCATGCCCATACTAACATATGCAATCATTTCATAGCGGCTGCAGTAAATGTTGCAGATTTTTCTGTTTAGGATTTGTGTTTCTATCCAGGGTATCGCCGTTACGTTAGCCATATAACCGGAGGAACAGTAACCCAGTTAGAGGATATAGACTTGATGTTTATTATGAGAGTTCATTTGGTATTACTGACAAAGTCTAGGAAATGCTTATAGACTTGAGCTTCGACTACTACTACTATCTTAAGACAACTCCATCAAGAATAACTCTGACTGCAGTCGTCATCAGAACATTTTTCCGCCGAAGATACTTATCAGAAATTTTCTAATGTACATATATGTGACTGAGTTTCACTCGGATGTGCTTTAATAATTCCACGTGTTATACTTCATATATATATGCAGTTAGATTCACAATTCTATCAACTATAGTTCCGTATTACATAGCCATGTAATAGGCACTGGAAGAAGAAAATATTGCGATTAGTCAACGTTATGCTGCAATGAATCACAATGTTGTTCTTAGGCGTTCTTAAATGGGCTTAACTTTGTATGTTGAGGATAAACTTAAAATTTTGCCGCACTTCCTTGGAAAATACAGAATTAAACAATGTCTTGAAAGAAACTCGTTGCATGACTTGATATATAACTCGATTGATTCGATTGAAATTGGAAAATATAATCATTGATTAGTAGATTTTTTGATAGCACTAGAATATCGTGATGACATTAAGTAGAAAACTTCATTTCTAGTCTTGTAAAGTACACATATATTTATTTTAACATTTTTTCTCTTCAAATTTTAGAATTGAAACTTGTAGAAAATCTGTCAAAAGTCGGTGTCCGACTGGTGCATACAATTTTCATTCGTTACTACATGACAAAACTATTTGATCATAAAGGATACTTAATACGGCACTATCTTTACTTCATTTGCAAGTATTGGTTGGAGAGTACAGATTTACTGCATTTTACAGAAATTCATCGTAAGTTTTAATCGATTAATAGTATTCATCATTTGTATATTGAAAAATTTGGTATTACTATTGTAGGAGAAGCATTGGATCAGCTAGCAAGTTCTCATATAGTTGAAATAAATACGTCACAACAAGAAAGAAACACCTCCAAAGTTGATCGCGATTTGACAAGATGGTACACATATTCGGGCGACACAAGGAAGGAGGACTTACCAAATGTAAAAGTCGATAATCAACTAAGAACATTTGTGAAACCACAAATATTAAAGAAAAACTGCAATACAGAGCTTTTCTTTAAGAGATATTAGTTATAAATATTTTCAATTATGTTTCTTGGAATAGTATTTATTTTTAGAGAAAAATTATAGGGCAACAAATTGATAAAACAAAAAATGCATCGTTAAAGTTTGTTTCATATTTTAGGAGTCAGAAAAAAATACGTGTATACCAAGTCATTTTTTTTCCTATTTTTCTTGTTTGTAAAATACAACTGTATACATGCAGGGCAGAGTACTTTTCCTTTTAAAAAGAATCTGCAGTCCTGCTTCTTTGAAAAAAGGGTGAGTTGACGGTTAAATTGACAGCAATGATGATTACGGTAAGTAACTTTGGTTTTTATTTTGTATTGCTTTAAAGCTGTCGTTATTTAGCAGATTTCTAGTCTTGTGTATTATTTATTATGATAGCCTTATATTTTTTTTCTAACTCTTAGAAATGTCTATGTCAACAAGAATCTCGATATAAAAATCGAAGCTAGAATTCATTTTCTCTTCCTTTGATGGCGCTACAGTACGAGGTGAAACCGAGTCTCAAAAAATACACCTCTTTGGCTAGGGCATCTACAGCTAAATACAACTCTACAGCTAATTGCCTCCTGAGTCCTATTAGCCAAATCCCTTCAACTTGTGCGCCCCACCTAAGACAAAGTGTATTACTGTGTGATTCCCCAGGTGGGAATCGAGAGTCCGGTCCGGGGCATTGATATTCATTCGGTCTATATGTTGAAGACATCTTAAGCGATTGACCATGTCAATGCCCCTATAGAAGTCATTAATTTAGCTGTCATATGTCCTCCTCCCTGCCCGTCGATGAAAACGTGACCAAAGATCAGTCGAGAAATCTTCGGTAGTATCGGACAAGGATATCTTCTTTCTATCCAAATTTTGTTCTCCATTAAGCCATCAGCATGTAATCTGGGTGAAACACAGTAGATCATGTAGGGTGTCTCTGACGACTTGACATCAATACCACAGCGTTTGATGAGTTGTTGCCCTTCCAATATTAATTTGCCCACAGTATTACTCCGTCCGTCGTTGTGGCGTGGAATGTTCGGACTTCTACGATACATTTAATATAAGAGGAGTGCCTATAATCGATTTCAACACGAAAAAATAAAAAGTCAGTTAGCATAAGTCGATTTTCAGGGGTCGTGTAGGCTATGCTTTCCCACTCTTCTGCCAAAGAAATAAAATACGATTTACTACTTACTACTACACTCCTCGTATAATTACATATAATATCACAAGAAACAGAGTATTTAAAAGCCCTCCAAGCAAGTAATAACAAAAATTTCCCATGTAACCCAGAGCTTGAGTACAGTTAAAGTTACAGAGTCTATTTGCATCAATGAAAAAATTAATTACCGCCTCAGAATCCCGTTAAAATCCCTTTCACTTGCCGCACATGACATTATCGGGAATGGTAGTAGGCTGGTATTAGAGTGCTTGGTGGAAGCTCTCCCTCCTCTCATCTCTTTCGACATAAAACTATAGATTTTTGGTTAGAATGGATCTTCTATACTAAACGAAGCGAATGTATAGCTAAATAATAAATAATTAAAAACACCACTATGTTATTAATTTTGAATGCGTGCTATAATATTGGGTTTCTGGATGGCATCTCTTCATCTTTTACACTACCAGAAAAAAGGAGGGGCCTCGAGCGGGTGCTCACAGTGGGAAAGTAGAATTCGAAGTTCCTCCTGCATGTGAAATAAAGGAAGACGAACGGATCATCAACAATAAGTCGTTGAACGTCGTTGTTTTTGATATTACAGGAAATCCTTGCAAAATTGTATGGTACTATCATATTATACTTTTACTAATTTTTTCCGCTTTGGAAATGGTAGACTGAAGTTAGCGGTATTCGATCGGTGTATCTTCTTGTAACGACAGCACAGTTCTTTCACGTAGAACCAGCGTTCAGAACCATAGTCTCTAAGTTGGTTGCTTTTGGGTTCTGGGAATTTTGGGTAAGAAAAGGGAAAACAATTATTTTTGATTCCTAACTTTGTTTGGATATACTAGATGAAGCAAAAAGTAACCTTCTTGACCGCCAGAATGCTCTGCTACTGCAAAAAAGGTTATCCTTGAAGTCCGTTCATATTTAGGGAGACATGCCAAATTTCAGTGCGATACTGTCTTTAGTTTTGTTTTGACAGCTGATTGTTGTTGACGTGTTTGGCATCATGTTAAGTATGGACAAAAACGATTTTCGTTCTCGCATAAAACAAAAGAAAAGTTGGATAAATATTATTGGGCTAATGCTCCGTTAGATTACACCGTCAAATATTGGTTTCGAGAGTTTCGTGGTGGCCGCAACTCCGCTACCGATCAAGTACGCAGCGGCAGGCCCTCCGATGCGGTTACAGAGGACAATTTTAAAAAAAAAATACATGAAATGGTGTTGCCTGACCAGAAAGTGAAGGTGCGCGAGCTAGCAGATACCAAAAATATTAGTACTGAGCACACGCCATATTTTGGGCAATAATCTGCATATGAAAAAGTTATCTTGCCACTGGGTGCCGCGCATACTCATTCCTGCTCCGAAGCGGCCGAGGGAAGCTCGATGGGTCGGAAAGGTTATGGCGTCGGTTTTCTGGAATTGCCATGGCATACTCTTTGTGGACTACCTCGAAAAAGGAAAAACCATCAACAGCGAGTATTACTGTGCATTATTGGAGCGACTGAAGGCCGAAATCGCTGCAAAACGGCCTCACATGAAGCGAAAAAAAATTTTGTTTTTGTAAGACAATGCACCGGCGCACAAGTGCATCGCAACTACAGCTAAAATCAATGACTTATGGCTCCAATTGCTGTCGCATCCACCGTATTCGCCCGATTTGGCTCCCTCGGACTATTATCTCTTCCCAAACCTCAAAAGATGGCTCATCAATAAACAATTCAGCTCACGCGAGGAAATCATCGACGCCACGGAGGAGAATTTTGCAGGGGATCAAGAAGATCAAGAAGTTGGAAAATCGCTGGAATAAGTGTATCAAACTAAAAGTAGACTTTATTGAATAAAATAAAAAAACATTTAAAAAAAATTTGTTTTTATTCCCAAGGAGGTTACTTTTCACCCCACCTAGCATATACACTGGTGTGGCATATAAACACATCAAACAAGAGAAAATCCAGATAATCGACTGTTTTAAGAAGATGGTTTTTTGAGCCGTGCACACTTTTAAGAGAACAGGCAGCTATAAAAATCCCAAAAAAAAAACAAAAAAAAAAAAAAAAAATAGGCAGAAAGACAACAGCAAGTGAGGACAGATTGATTACTCGAGTTTCGAAAGCTGATCCCTTCTTGACTTCTGCATGTATTAAAGAAGTCGTTGAGCCAAATCAGCCAATAAATATCAGCCAGAACCATACGGCGAGGACTAATCGAAAATGGCCTTTGCACAAAAAAAACCGTATGTGTCGGCCGGTAATCTTAAAAGACAATTAAACTTCGCAAAATTGCGTGCCAATCAACCTATTGAATTTTGGAAAAAAAATCCTGTGGGGTGATGAGTCGAAATTTAATTTGATGGGATCAGATGGAAAAGTGTACGTAAGATGCCCCCCAACCAGGTACTTAATCACAGATACACAATTAAAACGGTTAAGAATGGGGGAGGCAATGTTAAAATTTGGGGTGCATTTGCTTGGTATGGTGTGGGTTCTTTTGTTCGTATACAAAGCGAGGACATACTTAAAGAATCGATGAAGCCCTACTGCTTCGAAAACATGCCAGTTACGTACATTTTCCAGCGCAATAATTACCCTAAAACAACCGCAAAAGTTGTGACAGAATGGCGTTTTAGACTGGCCAGCGCAAAGCCCCGATTTAAACCCAATTGAGAGTTTGTGGGCATATGTGGAAAAAGGGCTTAAAGATGTGAAATCTAAAAATGCGTCAGATCTTTTCTAACATATTCAAGAAATATGGGAGAGTATACCTTCTTCAAGACATCGGGGTTAGTGGAAAGTATGCCCTGAAGACTCGATGCAAACAAGGGTTTTCCAACCAATTATTGAGTTTTTATATTTATGTTTTTCATTATTTATTTTTCCAATGAATTTTTATCTTTTCATTTCTAATTCTTTGACCAGCCTTTTACTGAACTATTTTCGTTCTCTATAAATTTTGGTTTGCTAATATAACCGTTAGGATTACAATTCAAATGAATAAATAAGTTTTTTTGTAACGAAATTTAAAAATAAAGAGTATTTTTTTAAAATGCCGTTTAAAATAATAAAAAACAAAACAAACAAAAAGGTCGGTTTCTAATTCTCTGACCACCACTGTATACGAGTATTATGTCCTTTGTATCACAACATGCCTATTATTCCAACACAACATTATTTACAGACGAAGGACAGTTTTCACTTGACGGGAGGGCACATTGCTGATTGATCTACGACTGCAGCACTCCTCTTTTCGCAATAGAGGACCATGCCAAATCAGGTTGTAGTACAAACTCCAAAACTGCTCATTGCATTGACACCGTTTTGTAATGAAAGTTAATGAACTTTTCCTATACAGAGAACTGAATTTTCTTTTTTATCAATTTAATGGTCATAACTTGGATCGTTAAAAATATAGTTTTTTGGGTAAGCGATCTTAATGTTGATAGGAGTATGGAAGTCGAGGGTTTTTTTTAGTTATGGCATGCTGTTCCCCTTTGCCTTGGTATCTGCAAGATTCACCACTTTGCAAGGATGGCAATACAAGAAAGCCAATTGGAGGAGACCGAAAAGCTTATTTAGACATCTTAACAGGTCATTTCATTGATAACCGCGTGTATGCTCCTGTTATGATCACAAACACTATTCTCTTTTAAATGAGATCCTTTATACCTCATCGGATAAAAAATATCAAACTAAAAGAAAGGGCATGGTACCAGTCTGGCGAAAGCAAAATAGTTGCACTTGATATTTCTAAGGCGTTTGGCATCGGGTTCCTTTGCTGAAAAGGCGTACTTCAATGGATTATTAATTATAAACCCTTTCGGGACGTTCAATTCAAGCTTTTTTTGACGGTTTCTTCTAACTTCACCGTTACTTTTTGTTATAGTTTTCATCAACGACCTCTCGTCTGTTACTTCTAATTCAGTGTATTCTTTTGCGAACGACAGTACTCAGTGCTTTGCATATTTGTTCGCGTACTCACGTCCCTTCTGTTTGACTGCAGAACGCGAACGGTAGCGTATGTAAAGCTCATTAAAATCTGATATTAAGACCATAACTAATTGGGGAACTACCAAAAGACCAGTTGCTTGCAGATCCTCATCCTTTTCTGAAAATTACGCGGCCAGAGAACTTTGTACGCAGTAACTCGATTGTTTCGGGACTTGTTTTGCATAGCTCCATACTGTTGAAAGTAGAAGTTGTGCCTATCCAAATTCTCTACCTCCGGCCACAAAAATCTCAAATCATATCTTGGTAGTGCGCTCCATTGACCATAATGGCTTTCACCCTCATTTTCGAAAAAGTATGACCCCAAGACACCTCTGGTTCATAAGCCGCACCAAAGAGTTCTGGGTGCATTGGCATTTCCTAAATCACTCGTGGATTTTCGGTGCCCCAAAAGCGGCAATTTTACTTAATAACGTAGCCGTCAATGTGGAAATAGGACTCATCCTAAAAGACGATTTTCTTGCAAAAATTAATATAAGCATGCATGTTTTTTAGGACCCGATTCGAGAAATTACGGCGCTGCTGTTGGTCGGCCGGTTTCAATTCTTGTGTTAACTGGACTTTGTACGCATGGAAAGCCAAATCTTTCGTCAAAGTTCGGTGCAGTGTGGATGTGCAGAGTTCAAGCTCCTCAGAATGGTGACACATGGCGTTGTTTTGGTCTTTTTCGGCACTTTCCTTTATTGCGACGCTATTTTTCATTGAACGTTCTAGGCGAACACGTTTCGGTGTCTTCTTGTACTACATCCGTCACTTAGAATTTTTTAATTATGTTGCGCACACACGTCTCGGAAACCACAAAATTACGTGCAAAATCGGCACGAATTTAAGCATCGTGAATTCCGCGATTAAACGTGAATTTTTGTAATAAAATTTAATGATTTGTATTTTTCCTCTCACTTGTAGTGTTCCATGGAATTTAACAAATTTATGGATAAAATTGTTATCACGTGCCAATCCTGCGTACATAAGCTGGAAAATAGTAGGCCTTTCAAATTCTACGCCTCTTTATAGTCCATTTATCCGCCGAAAATTATAGAACAATGCTCACATCTACTTAGGTGCCCCAAAGACCTGTCTACACTTGCTAGATAAGATATAAAACTGTCTCATAAAACGCCAAATTGACGCCAATGTTGGAGTCAATTGATACCCTCGAACACCGACTTAATGTCTCCGGTCTTATTTTGGAAAGACCCCTATTTCACCATCTTTTACAATAACTTTCAACTGTTACACCCGTCTTGCTCTGAATGCGCATCACTCAATTCCACTCTCGGGAGACTTCTGAAAATCGCTTATGGAATGCTCTTCTTCGTCATTATAATCTGCAAATATTCAGAACCAAGGTACCGGTATCTTTCTTTCTTTCCTTCCCAATTCACCTTCGCTCGCGCAAGGGCACAAAAAATTCGTTGAGCGCGCGCAAATTATAAAAAAGCCCTAATTTGAACAAAATGCTTGAGTTTATCACGATAACCGGCATACTCGTATACGAGTATGTAAACTAGAAAGAAAAAATACAATTTAGTTTATTTATTTACAAGTTTCGAACTGACTTTCTACTTTATACATTTTGTTGTCTTAAATTTTAATTATGCATGTGAGAATATTAAAAAGAATGACAAAAGAAGACAAGTAACACAGCCTATATGCTTATCAGTGGTGTAACGTGTTCCTGTGTAAGAATAATCTGACTAAAATAACTTAATGTCGGCGTTGAATAGATGAGACCAAAAGCTTTCTATTTTCTGTTTACATTTTTTAAAATTTGCTACTAATTGTGCATATTCGTACAAATTTTGTCAACCTGCGGCGAGTCTTCTTCTTTTTGTGTAGAGCTGATTTCCTAAGAAAATAAAATGAGTTTAATTTTTTTTTTTTTGTTTTTTTAACTTAAGTGATAAAACGTGAGAGCTGTTCTTATGAATTATTAACAAAAAAAAAAGTCTTAATTCTAGAATATAGACTTTCCAACACCAACATTTCTTAGCTCAGTGATTGTTTGCAATTGCATTGGCAGTGTTATCTAGCATAAATGTGTGTTAGATAATCAAAGCTTAGAAGAAAAGAACACCAGCGTAATGTTACAACAAAGTGATTTATTGGTTCGGTTCAATTTAAGTACAAAAAAATTGTGTAAATGACTACGACTATATATGTTTCCTAAAGAGATATACATAAATTTATTATCTAAATGTGTTTATTTAATAAATACAATATAATATATATATGAAGAGATTACATTTCATTTTATGGTTTGTGTTTGTGTGTATATATGGTTAACGCATTTTTTTTTTATTTTTTTATTGCATGTAAAAAGCTAAAGCTTCTAAAATAATTCATTCTTTTTGTTAAGAAATGCATTTATAAAATACTTGTGGTTCTATTTCTTTTTTTTTTATTCGTTTTTTGTTTTTTTTTGTGTTCAAACACTTTAAACTGATGTGATTTTTAGTGATTTACTTTTTATTTTATTTTTGTTATTTAAAAAATAAACAAATCAACTTTTTTTTTTTTTTTTGTATATTTTTGGTTTCGCTCAGTCCGAAATGTTGACATGAAAATCATTAAATTAAAATACTGCACACAGAAATGGTTGCAATTGCTACTCGCATTTTGATTTAATTGATTAGAATAAGGTAATGAAGAAGAAGAGGAATTTACTTAAAATAATCCGCAACGTTACTTTATTAATCCAATGGGAAGCATGAAAATGATTTAAATAGAGAGAAAGAAAGGGAAATTAAATTAACAAGAGTGCTGGTAATGGTAATGTGATGATGGTGTTTGGTGTTTTATTGGAATTCTATTTACCATCGCAATGGTGTGCCTTTATTGGCGTTGCTGTTGGCGCTAAGTAAATAAAAGAAAAACAATTAATTAATAAGTAAAAAAGCAATTATAAAAATAAATAAGAATGTAGAATGAATTGGTAATATAGGGTGATTCATCGTAAGGTTTGATTTTCAATAGGCTTTTTTTGACATTTTGCATTGTCATTTTTGTTCAATATCGTTTGGCAAGTCATCATGGAAAGACTCACACTACAACAGTGTCTCCAAATTGTTCAGCTGTATTACGAAAATTAGCGTGCGCATAATCGACCTACTGAAACCACTATTGTCAATACCATTCGCAAATTTGAGTCCCAGTTTACATTAGTGGATGATACTCGACCGGTTAGACCACATCCAGCACGTAGTAAAGAGACTATAGCGTACTATAGTATACGCGAAGACCGTGACGAGTCGATTCGTCGTCGTTCTTAGCAGCTTGGCTTGGTGTATTAGACAACTTGGCGTATTTTACGTGAGAATATCGGCCTAAAAGCGTACAAAATTCAACTTGTGCAATAATTGAAGCCAGGCGACTTGAATTTGCGTCATGTTTTCAGTAAATGGGCTCTGGATAAACTCAATGAAAATCCAGTGTTTTATCGTGAAAATTTTGTTCCCGTATATGGGCTGATGAGCAACCCAAAGAGTACCAAGAGCTACCATTACATCCATTAAAAACAACGGTATGTTATGGTTTATGGGCTGGTAGAATCATTGGTCCATATTCTTAAAAAATGAGGCAAATCAGAATGTTAACGTCAATGGTAACCATTATCGCGCCATGTTAACGGACTATTTGCTTCCTCACCATGGTTTTGGTGAGCTCTGGTTACAACAAGACGAGCTACGAGCCATACAGCGTGTGAAACAATGGACTTGTTGAGAAATCATTTTGCTGAGCACCCAATTTCACGTTTTACTACTGTATATAAGCCGCCTAGATCGTGCGATATTACACCTTTGGACTATTTTCTCTGGGGATATTTAAAGTCTCAGATCTTCAGGAATAAGCCAGCTACGATTGACGCTTTGGAAGCCAACTTTACTCGTATTATCCGCGAGATACCAGTCGCTATGTTCGAACGAGTCGCCCGAAATTGGACCTTCCGAAATTGGACCTTACATGATATCATTTTCAAAAAGTAAATGCTATGAATTGTTCTTTTAACTGATAATAAAAATTGTAAGTTTACTTTCAAATTTATGTGTTTTATTTTACACTATAAATCAAACCTCACGATGAATCACCCTATATAATACAAATGGATAAAAATGATATAAACACGAAAATATACACATTTTATTTGAAAAGTTCCGGAACTGATATATAAATGTACAAGTAGTGTTGCTCTATAACTATGTTGTTTCGTTATTTCTACCCTTTCAACGCGACAACTTGAATAAGAGGCCAATAGTATTAATTCGAAGTGCTGGTGTTTGTTTGGTCATTTTACGTTCTTTACAATGGAACAAAGAACTGCCATTAACTTTTGTTTTAAACTGGATAAAACCGTCAAGGAAACACTTCAAATGTTGGAAGTTGCGTATATTGATGAGTGTTTGAGTCGAAGTAAGGTATTTGTAAAGAATTTACGGTTTAAAAACCCTCGTCAGTCATAGACTATCCTAGATAGAAATGTCCCTATACTTCCATTTTAGACGAAAACCCCCGTCTCTTAGTTTTACTAATTTTCACAATTCACAGTTAAAATGTTGTCTATTCAACTGAATATTAGTGAATAGCATTTAACATGATAATCTTTGCAAAAGAAAGATTTGATTGAAGTTTGTTCCAAACAGGCTAATAGAGGACAAGAAACAATAGCGTATGCTTGTCAAATTATATTGAACAACGCAATGAATCGAACCTTCCGCAGTCCCAAAGAAGGATGGAGTTAAAGTTCGCACCACAAAGTTAAAAGTGAAACTTCTGTTTTTGATTTCTGTGGTCTTGTTTACAGCTAATTCCTTTTGCCAAATATTTAACACACCATTCTTTAAATATATACTTGATCCGCTTTTAAAACAGATGCGGGGCGTTCGTTGCCATTGGTAGCCCTCTTTCTATGGTTAATTACTCACCATTCTCGCTGGATCAGGGTCTGGCCGGTTTTCTTCTATTTGCTAAGTTTTGATTACATGAGGTCTATTCAACGAAGTGTGACGAAGTTGCTGTCAAAAATTCCCGAGTAACATTTCTCGACGCCCTTCAAGAGGCTCTACAACCGGTCAAAAACAAAGCATTTTTGTCCGTTTTTTTTTTTTTTTTTTTTTAAAGATCAGTCCCGAAACTTTGTGAATAAACTAAAGGAAAGGGCATACAAATCACACGTTTCAATTAAATTATATAATTCTAAAAAGCATAACATGATATGATATAAATAAAACAAAGTACAAAGGTTATTGAGGCCCCATACTGCATATTATTCCATCGTATATAAACTATAACCTTTGGGAAGGAGATTTTGGAAAGATGCAGGAAGCGGTCTTATGCTGTGGTAACCCAAGTTTAATGATAATTCGCGACATAAACGCAAGAATAGGCAATGAAGAGGGACCAGTTAATAACGAAGCTGAAAAAGAAGTTGGAATGAACAGCTACAAACGCAACCGGATGGTAATCACAGCAACATTGAACAAATTATAAATGATGTATACATGCGCATCAGCCAGAAAATTAAATATAAGTAGAAGCATTTCATCTATGGTTTGATTGAAGATTACTTAGGATGGCTTAGGCTATTTCGACAATACAACGACGATGATGTAAACAGTTTGTATTTGGAAGCAAACAAAGAGTACAAGGCTACACTGAGACAAAAACGAAAAAGTTATTAAGAATCGCTTGCTCGCAGTGTTTGAAAATCGAAAAAAAAAGACTCAATGGCTGTAATTTTATAATCAACGTCAAGTTAAGTTCCAATGGCCTTTTAGAACATTTTAACACGCTTTTAAACGGGTCCTACTTTAAGAATATCAAACGGGCTTCAGGCCAGAATATTCTACTATTGATCATGTGTTTGTGTTGAGGAGCATTGTGGAATTCTTCATTTGAAGAGGTAAAAAACTGTAACTTTATACGTTCTTTGTTGATTTTAAATCTGCTTAGAAAAGCTCTATTTAATAAGCTGTGCAGGATGAGCATGTCTATGAAGTTTGGACGAAATATCTTAAACTGTATGCGGATACTAAAGCAGCGATGTGAAGTAGTGTGGAGTTGTTAGCACTGTACGTTGATTTTGAATGTTTGAAAGTTGTAATGCCTAAGAAACAAAATAGGTTGTGCGGCTTATGAAAGAATCACGATATTTTAGAGTCTGTCCGAAGGTGAGACTAAGGGAAAAACTGGTGAGTATTCATAGTGAGATGGGTATTAATAAAAGAGCGGAATGCAACAGGCAGTTGTGTTGGAACACTGGCGACAGGTATGGCGGTGTAACAAGGTAACGCAAAAGGTATTACGTCAGTTTTGGAGGATGAGTTTTATTGGACTAATTCTACAGCGCAAAGGCAGGTTATAGGTGCGCCTGAGCAGATGTGGGCATTGTATTCCAATTAAAGGTGAGGAAATATAGTCATTTCATCAAATATGTGTAGTACGTAAGTTATCAAAAACTTTGATGACGTTACAGTCCGGGCTTGACTTCTCTAGTTACAGCGGGTTTTGGCTGACTGACTTCCAGATATGTATGTCTTAACCATCTAGGTAACTGAAGCGAACTTTTTTGGTCAGGTCGATGTAATTCAACAGCTCATAGAGCTCGCCTTTATATCTTCTCAACACCGTCCACCATCCACCGTCAATGCAAATAGGACTAAAAATCACTCGTAAATTTTGCGTCAGAATTGTTGTGTGAATAGTGTACTTATGAACGCGGCCTTAAGCCGCACTGATAAGGCCTTAGCCGTGTTTTTTTGTACGCATTTTAGAGATCGTCACAAAAAAAGACCTAACCCCGAGTTCATCATTAAAACTTGGTAGCACGTACATATATACTCGTATATTTGATGTTTAATGGCAGTTCATCTGTCGGTCAGTGAACAAATTTAGCGGGAAGCGGATGTGCAAAAGATGTGTCTATAGTTGGCGCAAGTAAGAGTGTTTATTTTAATTTTAATTTCTATTAAGTAATTAAGGCCGATAGGTATTGCTATTTTTACTTCATTTTGGTCTGGTAAAGGAAATCTTGGCTCTCATCATCTAAGTTGAATGTATGGTCCCCCAGTTGGGGCTGGTTTTTCAATGTCCTTAACACCAACTGTAACTCTGCTACTATTCTACTACTTTTTTTCTCTTCGCCTCTTCCGTTCAAGTATTGTTGTTTGGACATGTTCTTTTTACCCAAACTTCCTGCTTTTTCATTCTATCGTTTACCGCATTTTCATGGTATTTTTTTTTTTCTCTATTTATTGCGAGTTGTTCACTTACACGCGCTTGTCAACACATTTCATCAAACCAGAGGATAAGTGTGGCGTTTGTGATATTCGTAAAAATACCTTGACTGTAATTGGGCTGCTCCGAATATGTAAGGAACAGTACAGTGTATCGATCGAAACATGATCAATTTGATTAACTATTTTATGATTAGATGACCGATATGTTGTTTTGTAAATATTGCGTCTTGCCGGAATGTCAATTAGCCTAAGTCCATTTACAAACGTAATGTCATGTAAGCAATTCTTCGCGATTGCGCTAACAAATATGTCTTCTTTTTCTACTTAGACATTAAAATCATCTAAAACAATTTGAAGTCATGCTTTTCTTTATTGCCTTTCTTATTCGTAAAACACAAAACAATTTGAAAATTCATGATGTAGTCACATACGATAGCAAACTGGTAAAAAGATTTGTGATATTGCTTTGTCTACTAAAATTTTGTGGTCAACGATTGCATTACCTTTATGATTAAACATTGGTTAGCTGTATTTCCCAATGAGTGATCGGTGACATAGTTGGTTAACACATCGACTACCAGACGGCATCAGAAGTATTGATTCAATTCCAGGCGGTTTATTGAAAATTAGAAAAAATTATGTCAGACATCAACATTTTTTTGGCAACCCCGGATTTTAATGAAGTCTCTCATTGTCTCGTTGTTTGGAGTAAAAATTCATACCTCTCTTACATGTACTCGTACAAAAAACAGCAAGTTGAACAAAGCAGTGAGTAAAAACTAAGCCACGGTCACTTCAAACTAGATTGTTAGCGATGTTAATTTGTTTGACATTTTAGCAAATATGAGTATAAAATGTATGAATATGAACTGAATCAAAGTCCCTTCTGAAAGTGGGAATGAGTCAACAGAATATTAGAACCACACAATCCTTAGGCAAGATGGTGTACATTCGATGGGGTTAACTTCTTTGCTTACAAAATAGATTCACATGAGATGCAACTAACAAATTAATATTGCAAGAGGGATCATTCGATTAAATTTTAAGATACATCTAAAATTGTGCAATTACTAAAAAAGGAAACAAGAAAAATCATAAACTGTAGTGAGCTAACTCTATGTGATCTAGGTGTTCTCACAATTTATATAGTTTAGAGAAAATACCTGATATTTTAACATTTCCTAGTTTATCCGAATTATTTCAAAGAGATGCAAATAAGTAATAAAAAAAAAAGCGTGAAAAACAAACATTGTGAAACAACTTACTTAATGACTCCAGCAGCTTGACTAGGACTTAATGTGATCAATGGCTTTAGGCGTTCTAAAAATCGTTCATTATTTCTTTCCAACTCTCTCTGGTAATCCTTTTGATCAGACAGAATCAGATTCCGATTTTTCTTCAGTGCATCTGTACATCGTTTTGCAAATTCTTTAAAACACAGCCGGAGTTTATTTTGGTGTTTTGTGGGTATTTTGATGCCATCAGATAAATTTGACAAGAAAACCGTAGCCATCTCCATGGGACCTTGATTCACTGTCGTACCAACTGAACCTTGTAATACCATTTGCAAGATTTTTGGATCTGCAGGCTCTTGGTTTGTTGCTGCTGCTAATTCCAGAGTTTTCTTTTGAATATCTTCTATAGCAACTTCGATTGGTTCTAAAATGATTTGCTGTCTATTGACAACTTGAATGCGAGTTTTAACGTAGGGAAAATGATTTGCTGTTGTTAGAATTGTTTTACGTTTACACTGTTCACTCAATTCACCGTGAGCTTTGCCTCCTTTAGTGAATGGTGTTGCGAATATAAATCGTTCTACAAAGAATTAAAGTGAATAGAATAGAATCCCACAGGTACAGTGGGACAGGCGTAAACAAACTTACTTATGTTAAAATTTCTTTCAAAATACGTTTCCCTATGACGCAATTCGAAAGTCTCAAAGTAGGGTTCAACGTAGGTGATTTGAATAAACGCTTTATCTGGATCTAATGAATTCACATCAACATTATTCGAATCTTTGATAATGTGCACAGAATCTGGTCCGAAGCGGTCACTATAGAAGCTCTAAAACCAAAAACACCCAAACATAGTGTCAGTGCTTCAGCTCAAAGTGACTTGGTAACATTAACTTACTTGTAGTCGACTGAAAATCTCAGGCAATTTAGTCAATGTAGGCTCCTTGTAGATAAATTCCTGCTGATCCAAGTCCCCAAATACAGTTCCATAAAATCCAACCCGGAAATATGTACCAAAAACTCGTTTCCCTTGCAATTGGGCGATTCTATTGAAGGCTTCCTGCAGTTTACCATGTACCTTGCCCAGCTTTAGGAAATCGCGGTTCGCTTCGCATATGGGTATTAAAATTTTATAAACCTCGTTCATTGCTTCGTACATTCCAGCAATTTGAAACGAGTTTGCAGCTTCCTCCAACAACGCTTTCAGTCCGATCTCAGTAAAATGATTACCAAGGCAAATACCATCTTCGCCAGGGCTAAGCACATCATCAGATACTGCTGACTCCATTAGAGCATTTGGAGTGACTTTCTGAAAGCTAACTGCTCCAATTGGTAAATGAGTCTGAGATTCTAACATACTCAAGTATTCAGCGACTAGTGCGGCTGAATGCACATAACACATTGCCGCTTCTGTGTGATTAGCACGCTCGCGATGCTTTTTTGCCATATTCTCTAGCCACGTTAGTCGCAGATCTGGATTGTTTTGATAGCCTTTGGCTATGCGATGCATTAGATCGAGTAACATTTCTGGATCTTCTTGATATTCTTTCATTTTAACCGTATCCGATAGGATCATATGCAAGTTAAATAGAAGATCTTGAACTTGTTCGGGAAAAGTTGTCGCTTGAAGATCAATATCGGACTCAGCGTAGACTAGAATTGTTTTAAGTGCTCTGCGAAGGGACTGCTCGCTGAAGGAGGAGCTTGTTCCGACTAGTGAACTAAGGGACATGGTAACTTGCATTTTTACCCTTGCAAAGTTCTAAAAAAGAAAATAAAATTAAACAAAATAGTCAACTTATGCGTTATCAAGAACTTACATTTCCAATTTCATAATTTTGCCTCATCAGGAGGTATAAGGATGCAGCTGCTTGTGACCTTATTCCTGGTAGCAATGATCCACAATGCTTTAGCAGTAATAAACAAAGATCAGCACAAATATCCGTTTCCTCATCGAACAGTAAATTCGGAAATTTGAAGATTAACGATCGCTGGGATGCAAAGAGATTCTGCAAAGCAAGCGTACTCTGGTTTCGGGCCAATGCATGCAAAAGAACCTTTAAAACGGTTCTTAAAAGATTGTGATGTATTTCGGAATTTGTGGCAACCTGCACAATTATTTCTAATGCGTCTAATGTAACCAGAGTCAACTCGGTTGCTAATGATCCCTCTATGCAAGTTATTATTTCGATCTCTGGTTCAGTTTTCGTCTGAGTATCAGTAAACTGTGACCTATACGGCATCTGGTCTTTCCGCCAGCGGAGCTTTTCAGTCGAATTGCGATCTTTTCGACGATTTATCAAATCATTTCTTGCTGAACCTGTTCCTCTTATGTACTCTTCTAACTTCTCCTTCATATCTGGAGTTTTGCGGAAACTCTGGGTGTTGTTCCTTTTCACCATCGGCAGGCGTTTTCGCCCACGGTATTCAAAGCAAGGGATGCACCAGTTTAAGACTTGCAACATTTGATGAACTCGATGAGGGCTTAGACCCAACACCCAGCGGTAGAGAACAGTTCTTTCTAGGTTCTTAACCACCCAAATGAAACAGGCTAATAAATGACGGGTGTCTTCTGTGTTTAACTGCGACTTATTTTTCACTGGATCTGGAACGTAAGTGTACGTTCGGCTTCCCGAAATTGCATAGGCTACTTCAGGACTAATGGTTGTTGTGGCAATCGACTGATGTGGTCCTTGATAGTCTTCTAGTAGCCCAATGCTAAGAAGTCTATCTTGGGTGTCTGTCAGAAATTGATGCAATTGTGGAATGGTGTCCATTACGATTGTGAGCAATGGAATATAGAGTGATGCTACTCGTGCTCTCGCGTCTGCTTCTTTATATCGAGCATCAAGATCATGTGAGGTCATTAAGTTACGTATACATCGTATTGCTTTGCTGTGGAGGTGAGGATTTCTAAGGAATACAGATAGAATACAAATTAACTGATTTTTGACAGTTTTTTGATTGACTTACGAAACTTCCAGGACAGTAGCTAACTCACTGAGGACCAGTCCAGCTAAATAGTGCTGCTGTCTAAAATCAGCACTTAGATCTGCCTGCAACGATTTCTCCATGGAGCCCTTTAAAGATGGAGTGGAAAATGTTTTAATGATGAATCTCATGAATGTACATGAATGTTTCTACTTACATAAGAATTTTGGCTGTTATTGGAATTGGTGCTCGGTGTTGGGCTTGTCGCAGACGGTGGAGTAGTATACGGTGTTGCAAATGGTAGATTTAATGCAATATAATGCTCATGACTGCACACAATGCGGATGAAATCGACTTTGTAGTGCATCAAATCAGGAATTGAGGAATTTTTCGAGATCAAAACTTTGTAGTAGGTCCTTATTAGTCCAAATACGAAACCTCTGTCCATGATGTTGAAGATATCAAATATAAAGAAACCTAAACTCGCGTTTAAAGATTGCGCCAGCTTTTGGTCGATGTTGTGATAACCGACCACTTTTGTTGTGACCAAATGAACCAAAGTCGATACATCATCGGTGAATTGATGTGGAAAACGTCCTTTTCTTGGTGCGTTGAGAGTTCGAGTGAGGTCTAAATGCCCAACCATTGATTTAATCATAAGCTCGAAGAGAAACCAAGAGTTTTTCATTGCCAATTCGGCTGCTCTACCAGTTGCCACAACCCAGTGGAGTGCTAGTTCTTCGTGAAGTAAACGTATTTGTCCATCCCGACCGATGTATGACGGAGTGATTTCTGTTGTGATTTCTGATTGAATGAAGGGGAAGTTAGAGGGATCATACAAATAAGTTTAAGATAAATTTCGTATTTTACCTTTTCTGTCTAAGCTTCGCCCGGAGTTCTCATGCAAAACATAGCCGTCGTTGGACGAGTTCATCATTTCTTCGGCATTACTTCGACTATAAGTAAGCCTCCTCTTTCCACTAAATGGATGTAAGATCTTTGCTTGGAATTGTACATAGGTAGACAGTAGACTCTGTCGTCCATACTGATCCAACACCACATCATCGGAAAGAATCTACAAAAATAATTTTTTTATTGTGTATCCTCAAAGCCAGCCGATGGAGAAAAAGCTATATTCACCGCAAGATTCTCTGAGACCATACAAAGCATTTCAAAAATATTCGAACCTAAGGACAAAGTTTGTCCACTGATTTTATAAGTGGTGACTAGTAACTCTGTTAGTTTATCTAACACAATGTGAAGATTCTTTACTAATGGTTCGCGCTCTGCATTTTCGATTTCTGTAAGACACTTTTTCATTTCTTTTTCCATATTACCCTCACCGATGTGCGGTGGAACTTTTTTCGATTCCAGATATTCACATGCCAAGAAAAATCTGAAACAAGAACTCTCCTCAATTTCGAATTCAAACGAACAGAGAAAAAGTATCGTCTTACCGATCTAAGTATGGATCCAAAGTGTGAATCGATGTGACTGCATCAATAGTGACAGTGAAAACTGGACGGTGATTATCTAACCATTTAGTTCCGGGTAGATGCACATTTGGGGGAATAAAAGAATAATTTTTCGGTGGTGGTTCAACCATCACCGGTAAATTCAATTCTCCTACTTTTAATTTGAAATCTTCAAGCAGTGGAAACCACGTGTAACCAACAGGAGTCTCGACTGAAGTTTGTACTTCTTGAGGTTTCTTTTGGCATGATACATGATACAGTGTAAAAAGCAAATGGTGATTTTGTTTTATGTTTGCGGGAAGTGCAATTTTGATCTCATCATAGAATGCCGGACATTTGTTGTGATAATTTACGGCCGTGAAAGCTTCTGTACTGTATTCTGGACATGAAGACTTTGCGAATATAGCCCTGAGAGCATCGTTCTGGGTTTCCCCAGCCATTAATTGAATGCGAACAGCTATGTTTCGAGCTGAACCAGCACGAGCTGAGAAATTCAATTCTTTTGGAGAGACAAACAACAAGTTGCGGTATATGTAGTGGGGTGTATAAATGACAGAGGAGGGGAATTCGAGAATTTCCTTAACAGGCCGAGTGTTGTCATCTGAAAAAAATATTTACAATCATCAATTCTTCGTTTTATAGTGGTACAAAATCGCTTACTTGGGAAAGGTTCAACTTTGGCTAGTTCTGGAGAAAGGGCACTTTTTATATCTTCGGGGCATGGTGAGATTTCTAATTTAATAGACCCTGGGATGCATTTGTATTTCTTTAAGACTGTTGCTGGACGCTTAAGCTCTGGAAGAAACTTGTACAAGTCTTCGTCTTTCATTTTGTCAGATTCCTAGAAGAAAGCGAAATAGATGATCACATTCAAAATATATTATCTTAAGTAAACCTGTTTAAAGAAGCTCGACACGGTGATAGTGATTGGTCTAAATGTTTCGATACTATTGGCAAATTCATCTGGTGACCATGAGCGGCGCTTATCGTTTTTTCTTTCTAACGATCCTCTTCTTGTCAGAGTGCCACTCATTACGTTCGCCTTTTGTCGCAGCTGGTCAAAACTACTAGTCGATGACTTTCGATCTAAATAAAAATCAATTATTAATTACTATCTATGGATTTCCTTTGGTAAACAATACCCAAACTATTAGAACTTGAAACAGTGCCTGTGCTACTATTTTCCTTTTCACTCTCAAAGTTGTCACCATTAAAAACGTTCGTCAGGTATATGCCAGTCCAAGCAAAAGGCATCCGGTACTTTCCCAAACGTTCACAGAAATCTTCTGCATTCGATTTGGCTTTATCCCTGTACTTGTCTTTGTCATCCTTGAGGTACGGCTCCACTGAATCTTTGATGTCTCCCTGTAAAACTTTCTCCAGTCGTATGACTAAAAACAAATCATTGCTTGGATATGTGATTTCGAAGATACCCGTTCGGCTCTGTGTGCTCACATCACTGTACTGTACATGGGAATTCAGCATTCGTTTTAAAGTTTCCGAGTTCATGTCAAAGTAGAAATTCTCAGAGATTCTCTTCTTTTCTTTGGCATCGTATATAGCCATTGACGCAAATATTGGCTCAACTTCTAGTTCTAGACGAAGTTGGAGGCATTTAACATGTATTCGATGGCCCTGATGTTCGATTGGTTTCTCAGCAGGTAATCGACGTTCGATAAGGTCTTCTGGATCAGCTTCTGGGTATAAGCGGAATAGAGACTCTTGTCGATCTTCTTGACGACGACTTTCATTTGCCTGATCGATACTTTCTGGAGGTAGTTCATCGAGGAGATTTGGAATAAGTGGATCGTTATTTGAACGACGTAAATCGAAACTGGCCCATGAGCCACGCGGTGTTAATGTGTCAGTACATGAGGAAACTGACGAAAGACTAGCGATTGATTGACGGCTACTCGGTGTACAGCTTTCACTTTTGTCCGTCAGAGTGTCATCGAATGAGGCAAAATCTTTGTCGATTTCGAATTCTTGTTGGAAGTTTGTTGGGCTGAGAGTAGCACGATCAACCCGTTCTCTCGTACAACAAGAGCTGGAGAAGTGGCGTTGAGAGTATTCCACAGTTTTCCATGGCCTCGTGTAGCAATTGACGCATTCCTGAACGTGTGTGGAGAGTTCATTTCTGTAATAAAGAAAAATGTTACAACAATGAAATGTTTTCTGAGGCTGAGTGGTTGCAAGTGATGTTCCACATTTGTAGCCTCAAACTGGGTAATTTAAACGGGTAAAAATTTATCTGGCATATACTGTCGATTTCTAAACGCCTTAATATGTTCTACTCGTGATTTATATATATATATATTTTAAAAGAACTTAACACTCAAATGGGTATGAATACACTTATAATGCTGCTGCAGTAAATAGCAAAACCTGCGAGGAAATTAAGCCCATTCTCGATAGTGTATATGGGACCTATTCACTTTTCCGTACAACCGTTTACCATTGTTTTGCAGAGTTTCGCTGAGGCCACATGTCGGTTTTTGATGAACCGCGCCCTGGTGGCCCAAAAACGGTTACCACAGAGGAAACCGTGAACAAAATCCATGATATCGTATTGGCGGACCGACGAGTGAGAACTCGCGAGTTGGCTGAGATAGTAGCCATCTCAACTGAACGCGTTAGCCATATCCGGCACGATATTTTGGGCATGAGAAAACTGTCCGAGCGATGGGTGCCGCGTTTGCTCACACCGGAGAAGAAGCGCAATCGTGACACCACTTCAGAGACGTGCTTGGCCTTGTTTAGCCGGATGAGTTTCTGCGCCGTTTCGTGACCGTCTATGAGACATGTATTCATTAGTACATACCAGAGACCAAAGAATAATCCAAACAATGGGTGTTACCCGGTGAACGTGCTCCAAAAAATTCGAAGACCGTGACTTCAGCCAGAAAGGTGATGTCCATCGTTTTTTGGGACACGCGAGGTGTGATCCACGTTGACTATTTGGAGAAGGGCAAAACAATCAAAGGAGCATACTACATACTACATACTATCGCGCCGATTTGGAGAAAAAACAGCCACATTTGGCCAAGAAAAAAGTAGTTTCCACCACGATAACGCACCGACTCACATCTTTGCAATCGCCACTGTCAAATTGGTCGAATTGCTCCCAAAATCATCACAATCGAGGAAGTCGTCACCGCTGCGGAGGAGTATTTTGCAGGCCAACAAAAGTCGTACTATACATCTTTGGTGATACTGACGGAAAGTAGGCCTGAATGACACCACTTTCGACAACAATTGACTATATTCATTCGGGCCAGATAGTTATCCAGGGTACGGTTGCGGATATATCAAACACCCCAAAGACTGAAAAATACTGTGGAGATTTTTGACGATGGGCGGCTACATCCGCAAAAATTTATCAGAACCCTAATTTCTCACGAAGTATGATGTACTTCAAGTACAAAAGATCCGTGGCAGCGCGGTCCGAAAGTCATCACAGATATCACATTCGGTGTGCAGGGTTTCTCTCGGTTCACATCACGAAACCCTTGCTTCGGCGAAGAGTCACATAGAGCGGAAAAAAAAACATACAGAGTTGCATAAAAAGAACAGTGCTGAGATGATCACAATGTTCTCAGAAAAAAAGAAGCGGTCAAAGAAATAGAGAGATGATCATGTAGAAGAACAAGAAAGCATATTTTCACAGTGCTGCTATCAGGCAGAATTAACCATTTAATTTGGACGGATGATTATTAACGATTCCGTGCTGCCGACTTGGACCACCATAGGGACTTTAAATAGGGGCGCTGGAAATTTGTTTTGTTATAGTGGCCATGTTGTTAAAGCAACATCCATCAGATTTATTGTGAATTTTTCAGTAGTGTATGTTAAATCACAATGTAGGGTTAACTTCTGCAGAAACCGGAAACAACTGATGTCAACGCAACTTGTTTTACTTACAAGTCGAACGTCCTTATTGAAACAGCCTATATATGTAAGTTTAACAAAGCTGCTATAGGTGACCCATCTATCCATCAAGCTATTTAAAGCACCGGTTAATTACTTGATAAGCGTTCACCAACTCATTTGCATTGATCGAATGAAAATTATGCCAGAAGAATGGAACATCAGCATTTATTGTCCAATCCTCAGAAAAGAAATCTTTTAGACAGCTTTATTCAGGTGATCTGCATAGACATTGAATGGAGAAGACACATCGACGAATTGTACAATCTGGGCAACTGCAGTATCTAAATTTTTACCGGACAGACGACGTAGTAGGCCGTCGTGATCTTAAAGGAAATGTTTGTTGTCCACCTCGGATTGTTACAACTGAGCTGCTATCACACACATACATATGATGTTTGATAGTCAAATAGAAAATCTTCATATATCAATGATCAAAGAAAAGGAAAAGGAGATAAGAAGGTGAAGTAAGGTTAGCATTGATATACTAAATTATAAACCAAATATGAGCGGATGAAATGATAATCGATGATTAGTTTATCAGATTACACATTTAAATAAGTCAAATAAATTGTTTTTGCATATGGTCAAAACTATGTGTCAACAAACAGAGAAGAGTCTGTCTATTGCGTAAGGCATTGTGGCATTGCCGAATATAACAACAAATGTAAGGAGCTAACACGGCATTATAATATAGTGCCCCGAATCACTCTAACGGAAACACGCCAACCAAATTGATAAACATCTTTCAGACAATAAAAATTAAAAAAAAAGTGTTGACATAAATGTATGTTACTTCTGTTGCGAGGGGTTGTGCTATGTTGAATTGAGGTATAGTACTGTCTATAGACTATAGAGAGTCCCACCCTCATGTTATCAGCAGAACCCAAAATGTTTGGTCTAGTATTGTAGATACGAGTAAATAGTGCGCTGAGAAAAAGAAAAGATTTCTTCTTGTTGGTTGAAAACCGATAGTACATGTTAAAAAACATAAGAATGACTTACTCGTAGTGTAGATTAGAGGTCAATTTGTTCTTTTGATAGTTGTTGGTACATATGTATGTGTATTTGATATGTTGTTGAACCAATGTAAGTTTCAACAAAGACTTGTACTTTGCTTTATCAGCTTCAGCAACGCAACTGTGTACACCTACTCGGCTGGAAAATCCCGGCTGAGTTGCTGTGTTATATTTTTATAAAGAAACCATTTGAATTGATGCGGTAAAGAATTAAGTTGTGACAGAATTTTAATCTAAGCAACTGAAAGTCATGCCTAAAATGGATTTTTTTTTTCATTTTGTGACTAATAGGTGGTACGCCATAGGCGTCATAAACAACATAACAAATAGATTTGTTTGGTTAGTAAATAACCTAAAGCCTAAGATCTAAAGCATTTATTTCGGATATTAAGGTATCTTCTAGTTTGCTAGTAGCTTATCACACTTAACAAGTATGTGCTGATGTGAATTTTATTTATTATACCTTAACTACTAGATATATGAGTCTTATAATTAGAAGAATAGTAAATGTTGCTGTTTTATGATCAAGCGCACTCTAATTAATATTAATAAAAAAAAGCAGCAATTTGAATGCGCGCTATTCGATACTTAAGGTCATTATGCTCATGAAATTTATCTGATTCTCCCGATCGTTAATGCGGTTTAAATTGGATCATTCCACTGTTTGAAATCATTCCAAAGTCATTCTCCGCTATAAGACATTTTTAATTTTAAATCTCATTAAAAAGATTGCTTACATATTCTCCTTTGGCACAATATGCTCGACAGTGCGAATCTTCCGTGGTATCGTCTTCACTGAAACATCCCCTGGTGGAAATTCCAGAATTTGCCTGAGTGGATCTCGATTAAGAATATTTGAATGTTGCACTAGAAATTCTTCATAGTCCAATGGTTCTACAGGCTCCGTTAAACAGATCTATAATATCATATTTAAAAGAAGCAACATTACATTCTGATTCTCGAAAAAAATCATGATTCACCTCCCAAAGGAATATAAGAACCAAAGGTGGTAAAGGAAAAGAAAAAAAAAATCAATAAAAACTTCCATTTGATTGAGGGGGTAGAAAGAAAATAATAAAGTTTATATCTTCCCTCCCAATTTACTTACCGTAGATGAACATAAAGCGGCTACATCTGCAGGTTTAGTCGTCAGGCCACAACTAACCACGTTCTTCCGCACTTCCGAAGCATGTTGCCTACGAGGATTGAATAAATAATTGCAATTTAATTCATGAAAATGGCAAGTGTTTT
This sequence comes from Volucella inanis, assembly GCA_907269105.1. Classification (NCBI taxonomy): domain Eukaryota; kingdom Metazoa; phylum Arthropoda; class Insecta; order Diptera; family Syrphidae; genus Volucella; species Volucella inanis. Next base: position 22,746,085 of record OU026157.1, read on the forward strand.
ATGTGTGATTGTGGGCCCCATCGGGTGGACAAATGCAGACAGGGCGAGGTCATCCTTATGACGTATTGTCATTGGCTAACGATATTGTGTTCTATTTTTTTCATACTCACTTTGATAGTTTTTGCGCGAATTGCCGTGTATTTGCAGACATTTTCTCATTACACTCACTGCCTACTAGTGCAAGGATAGAAAAATTTTAATTTCTCTGCAGATTTTTTATAAATTTTTCGGCATTTTATTTGGTGTGAAGATAAAAACACTACTGCCGACCACGGTTTGTATCAACGATTTGTTTGAAGTTTGTTCTCTGACGTTTGCGGACGCCATGGATGTGTCAAAAAGTGGAAAAAAAGAAAATGGTTGATTGCCAGTGTGACGTTTCGTTAAAATGCTGTGAGAATAGATACAACGCACGTGACAGATTGATGTAGTGGTGATTTATTTACGTTTTTTATGCGTTGGAATATGAGGTGATGAATGTGTTGGGGAACTGTCAACCGGACTAAACCGTACAAATGAATTGTAAAACTGTACAAAGTCATAAAGGTTGCCTGTGAGATTATACAGAGTTTATTAACAGTTTTTTTTTTTTTTTTTTTTTTTTTTTAACGGAAATCGGTTAAAACAGTTTAAAATATTATCTAGGGCTGCAGTCAAGAAGACTCCAGAAGGTCAATTATACTTTTTTTTTTAAATGTCGGAACAGAGCACTCAGACAAAGAACTAGTCCATTGTACTCCTTGTAAAGTTGATTTTTATAAAATCTGATGAAATCATGATAAGGTGCCTGAAGTACCGGCACCAACCACATCAGAGCCAAGTGCTTGCATCCTGATGTGAGCGTAAGCCGGACATTCGTAGATATAGTGCTCTGCGGTGTCGTCATCACTTTCGCAGCAAGCATCGCAGGAAGTTGCGTCAGTTATACCCAACACATTTAAGTGCTTTGCAAAAGTGTAATGTCTTATCACGACGGCAGTAAGCAACCTGCAGTTTTTCCTGCTGAGAGACAACAGAAAGACCGCTGAATTCCTAGAGACGTCGGGAAGTATTTGTTTGGTCTGCCTACATCCACGGAAATGTGCCATCTGCAGTTTTGCTCGTATGAGACAAAACTGTCAATACAAGCCTTAACCGAGGACGCAGGCAGACCCAACTTAGGTTCGGGTCTTGAATAACTATTCTCAGATCCGTGCCTGGCAAGTTCTTCGGCGATTTCATTTCTAGTGATCCCATTGTGAGCTGGGACTCAGAGAAAGGTCACTGAATTTGGCCTTCCGACTGCGTTCAGTGATCTCTTCCATTCGCGAACTAGCATGGAAGTCGTAAGAGGGTTCAGCAATGGTCTAAGCGCAGCTTGGCTGTCCCTGCAGATGCAAATACTTCGCCTACTCCACGGTTTCTCTGCAATATAGTTCGCTACCATGTAGATTGCGTAAACTTCTGCTTGGAAGACAGATGCAAGCTTTCCTAACGTGAAGTGAAATCTAACGGTGGAGCCGTCCGTGAATACCCGACTGTATTTATATACTGGCTCAGATTCTGGCCGAAGCTAGTCTTGGGCACAAGGAAAATCAATTTCGTATTTTTTCCGCAACAGGAGTTCTGGTATCATTGCATCGGACGGATGTCCATAAGACCGGGCCATAAGACAGCGCAAGGTCATCGAAGCTCCAGTGCGTGTGGTACCAAAGACCACTTCTTTTTAATCGGATGATGGCTTTGAGAGTGCAGCCCATGATATGAATATCAAGGGAATGGTCAATTACACTTGGTAGTAATCACATTAGATACTCGACTTAGGAGGTCTTAGACTTAGACCGAGCAGTGGCTCTTTGGATGTGGATTTCTCAGTAGCGACAGATTTAGGCAAGAAGTCTTGAGTTTTAGGTATGTAAACGAGTGCCTCTTAATAATCTGCGTCAAGGCTGAATTCGTCATCTGGCTAATATGAGCTAGACAATTATCGTAGTTATCGTAGCAAGCAGGTGACATTCTTAATGTCACTAAGAGGGTGAAACACTGCAAGGAAAACTGACGTCCGAAGACTGTAACCGCGGCGAGTCCTTTAATCTTTCTCGAATCTTATTTCGAAACTCAAAGTGCCAACAAGCAACAGGGGGATAACGCCTATAACATGTAAGCAAGGTTTTGCGTGGTTTGACGATGAATTCCAGCTAGCATATACAGAGGAACAGAAAGCCACTAGAACGGATCTACAAAGGAGGACTAGAGTGGCACGTGAGTTCTACGAGCAAAAAAAGTTGGACACGCATAGGTTTTTGAGAAACAATAAAAAAGAGCAGGAGTAGCAGGAAAGACGTTCGGAAAGAATATGGTTGATGGTTGTTAAAGAAATAGGGTAGGCACTGGCAATCTGGCAATCTGGCGATAACCAGTGCTGTAACTGTTTCTACAGATCAATTGTGGTTATTTTACCTCCAAGTAGTAACCATCGGGTACTGGTCGATGTCCATTCGGAATGCTGACTAGCAGACAAAAATATTAGCGCTTTAAATCTAACATCGGATGAATTCCCCAGATGGAATCAACGGTGAAGTAGAATCTCGGAACAAAGCAAATAAGACCTTATCCGGCCTATTCTGGCATATTTGGACAACAGTACCGCTCACATCCCCGAACGGGTTACTGGCTTCAGTCCAACTGACGCCTCGTCCTAGGGGTAACTACTATATAATGGAACTGGTCCTCCAAGTTGGGTCTTGTGCCGTCGGGATAACTGGCGGCCATGGAAACAACCGACTAAGTTGCAAAGCAACAACAAGCTTCGGATGCGGATGGGCCTACTGTTGACAACCCTGGAATCTGCAAGTGGAATTTTAGGTCCTTTAATAGACCACGTATAGCCGAACAACTAGCGGATGCCCTGGACTGCTGCAAAGCACATGTTACCGCCATCCAAGATATGCGATGGGATGGGCCGGATAAAAAGAGGACGAAGGGCTATGACATCTTCTACTGCAATAGCAGCGTTTAGTCAGTGCAGTATAATGTAAGATAGTGTAAGCTATTTGTTAACTTTTAATGACGACCGGCTTACCAGATAAATTAGGTGACATAAATTTTGAATCAGGCTCAGATGAGTGAGCAGCAGCAAAAAATACCGGCATTCGCAACACTCCCCTGAAAAAACGATATTGTTGGCTGTATCGTTGTCGGCATACTGGAGGGGGTCTTTCAAGCTGCGCCCCACACGTCGGAAGAAAACTTGAAACCACTAATTAGGTAAGCATGGAAAACCGAAGCCTTCCTCGAAAATTGGAAGAGAGGAATGAATGTCAAACTACTCAAAAAGAGAAACTTGACGGAATGTGGCGATTGGAGAAGTCGCCCAATTGAATTGCAACAAACTACTGAAGGTAAAACTGCATCAATGTTTCGCCTAGTTACAGTTGGTTTCATTGCTTACAGAAGTATTTTATTTTTATGGTGTGATAGCGCTATTTTTGAGTGGATCTGGACCATAAATGTATTGTAATTTACGAAAATTCTCATTCGAATTCTGAACTACCAACACTTGCAGAGAAGAGAAAATGGACGTTCCAACAAGATTCTGTAACGGCACACAGAGAACACGTCAATTAAGAAAGCCTTTCTTCGAGAATTGAAAAAGAATCTTCAGGCTCGTGTTCGTGGAGCGTGCAACTTGTTTGCGTCCATATCGAACATTTAAAATAGAGCATTTTGAAAAGTTGTAGGTACATATGTATGTTATATGCGTACACCGGGTATGAACATACAATACATACTTCTGGCTCGATTTAAAGAACATTTTGATTCAGTTCTCAAAACATTACATCTAAACTTTGCGCATCACCATTGAACAATGCGACGAGTATAGATCTGCACTATATTTGTTTTTCATTGACTTATCCCGACTACGAAGCAAACTAAGCGCAATTGAGAGGAGTACGTATGATGGTGTACGTAAGGTGTCAGAAGAAGTTGAAGTTCACAACGAATGTTACATTCTTCCGCTACTGGTTTTACTATTGCTTGTAGCATCAGTGATATGGAGCTGGTAGCTCTGTCTGAAAGATATATGGGGTTCTAAATTCATATCTTAAGAATCTTGACTACGTTAACTTTGCTCTCATAAAGGAGTTGGGTCAACAACTTGGAGTTAGAGGAGAAAATAGTACAGCTAAAAGTTAACACTGCTAAAAAAGAAGCCCAAACTATTTCTTTCTCAACAATGCTTCCTATATCTAGGAAATATGGCCTCAGGAAGAGTTTGCTCCACGTATTGCGAAGGACAGAAGCTTTGGGAAACTTAGAGGAAACTGCAGAACTCCAAACAGGAGCAAGATTGTTCCTGTTGCGTTGCGGGCACCCTATGCGACACAAGGCTCAGATGTCATAAGTAAGCACGACAGTCCGAAATAGACCAAGGCTGAGATTCTCTCCAATTTTAAACATTATTTCAGCAATTGGAAGCTGCATTGGTTTTCACATCCTCTCATGAATGTTTCTTCTTACGTGTATCTATTACTCACAACAGAAGAATAAAAATAATGACACTCACAGGAGTATTTAATTAAAACGCTGGTTAAGAACTACCTGGCTTGACACACGACTCTAAAGAACTACTTTTCGGAGCAGGAATTATGTCAGGGTGAGCAACCTGATTATGCCACCAGCCATTAGCGAGAAGAGCATTGACATTTTAAAGCTGGGCACTGCCCCCAGGTTGCTTTTATCACCAAATATGCACAATTGAATTTGTGTCTTTTGTTTATCAGCAGCAATCTCCTCAAAGCCGGCTTTCTAGCTTAGATGATTTATCAAACACACCCAAGATAATAGTGTGCTGCTTCAAAACTATCAACGAAAACAAAAATATTAAACAACTCCGAATGATGACCTTAAAGACTACTTAATAGTGGTAGTTCCAATGCTCCAATAAAGCTTCAAATGTGAGTCGCTTCACACGCTCGGCTAGATTAGGTAATACCTCTGTATTGAAATTTGAATGCGATTCTCGTGCTAATATTAGCTTAGGTCTTGACTCCGGGCTGTTTGTATATAGCACTTCATTACCAAGTGTGTTGAGAAAATTTCTTTTTGTTTTCTTCGTGATGGTCAAAGAGGTGTTAATCTCTTGACCAAACGGGCCAACAATGCTATCGCATTGATCAAAGACCTGACCTCTCTTCACTGTTTACCCTGAAGAATTGCAAAACATAAAGACGCCACTAATCTGACGGGACGGAATCTTCTACTTCATCTATTTCGACTTTATTTGTTCCCTCATTTTCACATCTCTTCATCTAAAAGATACTTTAATCAATCGGCAAATACGTTCCCGAGGGTTCGCGTGTACGCGTAAGTATTTCTACTTCGCATCGTATGCAAGTGGGCACCGATTGGGACTCTAGTTTGATTGATAGCTTTTGACCTTAGTTATCGAATTTATTTGTTTTATAAAAACTAGGATCGTGTCATATTGCTTAGCTGATTATTCGATTGTTGACAGTTGAAGTGATTTATTTCTACGACCTTAACGGACTCAGTTGATGTGCTTAGAGTTTGTTATGCATGCTACATGAACGCTGATCGGTCCGGGAAAGCGTTTCCATGTGCCAACTTGTTCTCCAGAATGATCCAGTATCACATTCATCGTAGAGATACATTTTTATTTTTATTTTTTGAATAGCTGGTGAAATGACTTCACTGAATTAACACAAATTTGCTTTGTAAAAGAGTGAGTGCTAAGTTGTGGCTGTTGGCCGTATTGTAAGTTATTGTGTAAGGGAACTCCTCTTAACAATTGAAAGGTTTGGCACATCTTTTCGTAATCAAGTGGCAGATTATGGTAATTGAGAGGAAGATAAATCGTTCACAATAGATGTAGGCAAGTTTTATAAAGAAACAAACTGATATAATGGATATTAACTAGAGAACGAAATAATATCTGAGAGCTTGAAGGGCTAATGGAAAGGAAATGAGCTAAGCTAAAGGCCATTCATTCATGGAATGAATGGATGATGATGGTGAAATGATATGCTTAATCGTATGCTTAATCTTTTTGTCTTAATTTTTTATTTACACGCATTTTATTGGCTAACAGATATTACATAAAAAACAAAAATATATTAATGCAGAGTATAGTTTTATTTTTGAATATATCTCGTGAAAGACAAAAAAAAAAAAAAAAAAACTAATAAAGTATATGTTTTATTGAAATCTTTAATTGATTCTGACAAAGGTTAATTAAGATGTGAATTAGTTTTCAAATAGAAAAATTCTCAGTCTTAGTGATCTGAAAGGAAGATATTATAGATAAGTACCAATGCCAATAACGGAGGACATTTGGTATGTATTGGCCAGTATTTTGGAAAAAATGTATTTTATAAATCCAAACCACATCAGCGATGTAAAGAACAATATAAGAGCAATAGGATTACTAAAGTCCTAAAGTGTTGTGCTTAATAAAACCCACCATTGGGTGGGTAGGGACAATGTAGTCAATATGACAATAAAAAGAAAAAGTTGATTCAGGTATTGTATAATGCCCAAATCTTTAATATTTACAAGAAGAGATAAAATTTGCGGTTTGCTAAGAGATGGCGTAACTTGTATTATTCCATTGGAACATGCGTTGGAAAGCTACTGTCATTGTACGTCATTTCAGTATATGCCATTCATTTGAAGCGTAAGCAACAATAATTTTTTTTCACTCAAATATGTCGAACTTTGTGCCTGAAAAAGTGTTTTTGCGGGGAGTTCTTCTTCATTATTGAAAACTGCCCTCGAAAGTCATCTTATTTTGGTGGAAGCTGAGCGAACGTGCCAGAAGTGGTTTGCACTATGCAAACCAGACACGAGGCAATAATTTTCCATCATGACAACGCTCGGTCCCACGTTGCTATTCCGGTTAAGAACTATTTGGAAAACAGTGGATGGGAAGTCTTACCCCACCCGCCTTATAGCACAGACCTTGCCCCTTCTGACTACCATTTGTTCCGGTCGATGCAGAACACCCTCACTGAAACACGGTTCACATCAGAGCAGAATATCAAAAATTGGCTTGATTTATTCTTGGCTGCAAAGCCGACGCAGTTCTTTTGGGATGGGATCCATAAATTGCCAGAAAGATGGGAAAAAGTCATAGCTTCAGACGGGCAATACTTTGAATAATACCATTGTACATGTTTTTCTTAAACAAACGTTCAAATTTTGAAAAAAAAACCGCACGAATTAAATTACATACCCAATAGTTTTAAGCAATTGGCAGTACACCAATTAGAAAGCGTGTTCAGGTCATTCTGATTAAGATGACAATTACCTATACTTTTATTTTTCGACCCCGATTCTTTTTATTTGTAACTTAAAAATTGTTTTTTGCTACTTTAACATAGGTATAATATCTACTCTAGAAGTGTCAAAGCAAAATTTCAGGTCGCCACGCCCATGGGCTTGGGCGTTGTCTGTGAGCAACGTTGGGCAATGGTGGTATTCAATAAATTTGAAACAATAATTTTTTTTTGAATGAACATCATATGGCATTTTATTTATTTATTTTAAAGAATTAGGTATGAAAAGACAAAAAACAATTTTTATTGTTATTACAGCAAAGATGGACTTTACATTTAAGACATTTGTACATTGGAGTTCCTGTCTTGCACAACCTGCAACGCCCTTTTTCCCCAAATACTACCCAATGCTCCATTAAATCATACCCCTTTGTTTCTGAAGGGTTCGGTTGGAATCTGTACTTTTTTGTATTCTGCGAAGACACACTGCTCGATGAAGAGTTACAAAGCGAAGACATCGTGGAATCCTTTTCTGCGTTGGACGGTCGGCCTCTTTTTCTTTGGACAGAAACTTCAGAAGACGTTGATTGCAAAAATGCATCAGTAACTTCAAGTTTAAAAGCTATGAGAAGAATATGTTTATTCTTTGGAAATAGCAAAATTAAATTTCTTCTGTAAAGTAGCCACGCATTTGTTACAGATGTTCCCAGGCACCAATAGAAAATTCTTGTATACCACTTCCTTGAGAGGTAGTTGACCTTGTAGAGTTCCATTAGCATATCTGCTAAATCCGCGGGCCTTCGAACATCTATGAGTGTTTTTTCTTTAGGCTCCAACGTTTGCAAACCCCAACAGGTTGATGACCGACACAGGAAGATATAAGCTGAACTGGTTTATTGTCAAATTACCTTACACATACTAAATTATGGTTGATTTCACATTAACTGTCATAAGATCCTCTTCCCTGTTTTTTGAGTTCAGCCTCGGAAAGTAACTGGCAATTGCTTATTCGATTTTAACATACAGTGTCAGTTGCAATGAGAAGGTTTGCTGACGTAAACCAGTTATCGAAATATAATATAAAGTTCTTGTGGTTAGGAAGATTTTTGACCAAATAACGAACTACATCCAAAGATAATCCCAATTCAAACAACAGGCGAGTCCCTTCACCAACTTACAACGTGAAATCGTATACTAAACCAGACATTCTAGCACGCGTAAACATTTTTAAAACCGCATCTATGTGGTTTAGCTGGGTTGTATTGTTTATACGTGGATTGAGCTGTAACCAAAATTTACAGCTAAAAATTATTTAGGAATCTTCATATAATACCTTTGAACGCAATTATTTGCTCATGGATATTTTGATATTCGTCCTGAGGTAATTTATTGAAGTTTTCTTTGAGGATGTTTAGTAAAGGGCGTATTTAGTACAGCTTTTCGTAGTTGGAATCTCCCTTTTTAAGCTGTTTCGTATTATCATTAAAATGTAAGCACTGATTAATTTTTTCAAACCTATTGTTTGAAGTGTCATGGTGTCATTAACTTCCAAGACATAATCCTTTTTCCAAATATTTTCTGTAGTTTCAAATTTTTGTGATCTCCATTTAAGTGTTTTCACATTAATTATTTCGAAGCAAGTGTTTTCAACATTCTTGCTCATCATCATCCGCAATAATATTTTCAAGAAGGCCGATCTCTATACTTTCACCTTTTTCGATAATCCTTTCCAAATTCTGCTCAAGTACTGCAGAAACATCTCCCACCTCATCTCCACAAGTAATGCAGATGGCATGGCAATAAACATGTAAAATTACTCTCAGGCATGTAAAATAATATCACTAATAAGGGTTATAAAAAGAAGAGGGCTAATATGACTACCTTGGGGAACAGCTAATGGACATTTAATAGTGGGCATTTAAGAGTCAGAAGTCTTCCTAAAGTCCGTGTAAGTGACATCGTCTTGCATTCGGTTCTCTTATGCATTTATGACATACGAGGAGAAAATGGCATGATATCAAGCCAGAATTTATCAGAATCCACTAGTTAACAATTCAAATCGATTTTTGACTAAATCTTCTAGAAGCTTGGGAATAACAGAAAGTTTGTAAATTCAATATCATTCTTGAGGCCCCACTTATGGATAGGAATCAAATAAGAAATTTTCTACTCACTAAGGAAGATACTTTCATACAGAGATGCATTAAATATTTTTAGCAACCGCGAAAAAAGTGAGTAAAAGTATTGCTTTAGGACGATGACAGGAATACTGTCGACTCCAGGAGTGAGTGATTGAAGCGTCATAGAAACCTCTTCAACCTTCGTAGTAATATTGTAAACCGCGTCATTATTAAATTGAGGGTCTAAGTAAACAGGAAAAAAATTAGTGAACAAATCATGAGTTGAGTCAATATTTGAAAACTTCACATTGTTCAAGAGCATGGAATTTGGAATACTCGTAGATTTTGATTAAGAGCTAATAAAAGTCCAGAAAAAATTGCTATTAGCTTTAAATGTGTTGTCGATATGCAGGATGTAAGCCCCATTGAAAAATTTACTGAGAGATTATAATTGTTTTCTCAAGATTTTAAATTTATTATAATCCTGTGGGTTAGTGGATTTTATAAATATGGAATAAGCTTTACGTTTAAGTTTTTTTTAATTAATTAACTCTTGATTACCCCATAGAGGACCAGAAATTGTTTGTTTATAAGTTCGAGGGACATATAAAACGAAACCAATAAATAAAGTTTCAATAAAGCGTGCATACATATATTATGGTATATTTACTTAAATTTACAATTTTTGAATTCAATATATAAATATTCTACCAAGAGGTAAACTTAGTATAAGTGATGATGTTCATGGATGTTAGGGAATCAATCAAATCTCTGCGCTGTTGCGTTCCACTCCTGGCGATGTATTTTCACTCCATGCACCTATTTGCACCATGTTGCCAAGATTCGTATTCGGTTTGGAGCACTGCTTGGCGGGCTATACAAATTTCTTTTTTACGACTTGAGCGTAATATGTTAGTCGCTAACTGCATTTACTTACTTATTTAGATGCCATTAAAACTGGACCTAAGCCAATCTCTATAAAAGAGAAGAAAGGCAAAAAATATTTTTTTGTTAAATTAAACATTAATATAACTATTATAGTACATCTCTGTTAATATTACCTCAGTTTAGCTATTTCTAAAATGGGGGTTCAGATGAAAACAAGAGCAGAGTGGACTTATTAGTTTTTGGGACCTGTTGAAAGATCCGAAGCGTTTTATAAAGGCTATGAGGATTCTGTGTCTGAATTACAATATATTAAAGAGCCGAATTACAGACCTGCAGCGTAGATGTGCCTAGTGAAAATTGAGACCCAGTCTAATCTATTCAATCCGTATACCATACCTTGATACCTGAATGGGTTGTTGTTTTTCCCAAGGATAGGACGATAATAATCTTAGAGCACAAGCAGAAAACCCGTGAAATGAGATTAGTTTATTGTACATATTAGTGTGGCCCATAGAACGTAACCTTGTCTTTATCTAGTGCCTGGCGAATGTTATCAGTCGCGTGTAAGATAGCTGATGTGTAACTGTGAATTTCACGGAAATCGAACAGCTAGGGTGACAATAAAGAATGTGCGCTGAGTTTGACAAGACGTTCAATGTGAAATAACACTTCCCTCAAACAAATCTCGGCAGATACAAGGATGGGTCTATAAGTCCCCGAAAATTGAAATAAGGAACACTCTATTCGGCAAAAACGTCTTACTTTTCGACATTATCTCCTTTTAGCTCGATACACTTTGTCCAACGGTTCTCCAAATGTAGTGGTATATGCATAGACTCCTCAAGCAGAGGGTCACGGGTTCGAATTCCGAGCAAGACAATTCTTTGAAAAAGTCTTTTTATAGAATTTTTATGTAGTTATATGAAAATGCCGTCGGCGTCAACTCTGGCATGAAGGCATAACACTGATGTTGGAGTTGTTGCTGGCTGGGCTAAAATGTAACGAACTAACAACTAACACGTACTAAGACCCACTGGTTGAGGATGCACTGCCTCGTCCCGTCCAGTTTGAAAACCACCTTTGGGAAAAATATCGAAACTTATATACCTGAGTTTCAAACTACTACACCACCCGCCCGCGCCCTGGAGAAAAGCCAGTAAAAGGGTACTCATATCCCCTTGGAAATAGGAAATATTCGTAGAGCGCTTAAACTGGAGAATGTGCTGGATGAGGACTTATGCCACAATGCGTAGTATATAGAAGAGAACTTTTTTCTTGCCAAATGCGGTCGTTTTTGCTTCATATCGGCACCGAATCAATTCGGTCTCTGGTGTGTTGTGATGAGCCCATGGTTCATTCACGGTGACAAACCGGCGGACAAACAAGTTCGTATGGTGATTGAACATCGCCAAACACTTCTTTGATGCTGTCAACCGATTGAGCTTGTTGTCAATTGTGAGGAAACACGGCACTCATCTTTCGGATAGTTTTTTCAGATCCAAATATTTTTTTTCAAAACTGAAATCACTGATCCACGTGATAAGCCTGTAGTCTCTTCATGTTTGCGCACATTTACTTGGCGATCGTCCAATATAAAACCTTGCATTTTATCGACCATTTCTGATGTGGTGACCTCAATTGGGCGACATAGAACGTTCGGCGACACTTATGCTGGTACGACTGCACGAAAATTGAGTAAACCAAGAGTGGATGGTTTCAATCGATGGTAAAGATCCTCCATAATACTTTTCAAGCTACTGTTTGGTTTGCGTGATGTTTTTTTTTTGCGCAAAAAATAGTATTTAATGAGCACACGAAATTCATGTTTTTATGTTTTATCAAAACTATTTGACAGAATTCTCTGAAAATTGGGGTGCGTTCTTTTGAAAGATGCTTCTTTTGATTTGAGGTGGCAACGTCATCTGTTTTAATTTTCAGGGACTTATTGAGCCACTCTCGTAGGCCGTCGGTTCCAGCAGTCTTGTTATGTTTAAGTTTACATATTGCTATCGTTGCTATATGTTAGTCGGGTGAAAGAAAGTCTTGGTGGGTTTGTTCTCCGTGACAGTGGAGTTTAGGTCGTTCTCGCTGTCACCAGGAATGGTTTTTCCACAGCTTTAGCACCGACTCTAACTTTACTTCTTAATTGTTTTGCTCATCTCTATAGGTTTCTGTTTTTGGGTTTTGTTGGGTTGACCCCAAAAGTAGTTCCTGGAGTTTAATGTATTAGTTTCCCTGATCGATCGCTTCTCATGCTTCTTATTTTTTCTCCAGGGAAGCCAATTTTCTTTCTTCCGTCTTTACTCGTACAGCGCATGAGCAGCTCATTTTCTTCTCCGCTTCTCCGTCTTCTACATATGTATGTAGGTACATATACCTGCACTCTTCTCTTGGTAAAACACCGCGCAGGAGTTGCGGCATATTTGACAGCTTCTTGTCATTAATGCTTCTGATCTTCAACATTTGAAGCAAATTGTCGAGACTAGGAACGAAAATTTTTCACAAATTGGAGTGTTAAGTCATTTGTATGGCATGTAGCGTCGTCAGGTTGGAACCACAGCTGGGATATATCGATGTTGTCGAGCTCTGTCTACAAAAAGCCGGTTATCATAGCTCTATACCTGAGACCATCGACGATGACGATGTCTTCTTCCGCATTTCGAAAGGAATGCGTTTATGTGCGAAAAATGTTTGAGACAAAAGTCACAAGGTTCTGAAGGGGACATAAAATGGTGACCACGAGTTTGACCTTGAGACCCATTTTCAAGGTCAAACGAAGGTCACTTCTGATTTTTCAAATGATAATTCCTGATTTCCATTGCTCAGTCGTATTGCTCGTAGGCTTGTCATTTGTTTTTACATACTGCGTTTAGCATAACTCAGAAACAACGACGTGGACGTAGCAGTATTTTGTTTCCTTCGGGGTGATTAATTAGAGTGGGTCCCCTTGCCTCCCACTGTTGAATTATTGAATTCTTCCCATTTCGACGTTTATTTCCCGAGACTATTTTAACAAATGCTCGAAAATGTGACCATTCACTTCAATATACTTGTCTATCCGCGCTCTAAATGAACCAACAGAACTGAGAAGTATTTCTGGCGTAATCTTCCGGCAAGCTTCAGTTATTCGTCTTTTCATGTCCTCACGTGTTGTTGGCTTTTTTCTGTAAACCTCACTTTTTAAGTAGCCCCACAAGAAGAAATCAAGTAATTTAAGATCAGGTGATCTAGCAAGGCCATTGCCTCGGACCCCTTCGTCCGATCCATCGTTGATGGTAAACATTGTTTAATATGCCTCGGGTTACTTGGGAATAATGTACTGGACAACCATCATGTTGAAACCACTTTGTTTTTTTGCAACTCCAATGGCAGTTCTTCAGTATAACTGGAAGATGGTCCCGCAGGAGTTTGCATATCAAACCAAAAGGGTTTTGGTAGCACAGTAATGCATATTATGTCGATTGACCGTACCGTGATTGGTGAAAGTCGACTCATCAGAGAATAACACCTTGGTGAAGAAAAGGGGGTCTCGTTCAATTTACTGAAGTGCCCATTGACAAAAGGAAACCAGGTTGCGAAAATCCTCACTTGAAAGTTCTTAATGCATTGAAACATGATAAGGATGGTATTTATGCCGATGTAATATCTTACAGACAGTCGTTTGAGAAATTCCTGATTCACGACTTATTTGGCGAGTGCTAATGTGAGGATCGTGTGCAGCGGCAGCTAACACCGCTATTTCATTATCCTCAACAGCCACCCTATCTGACAGAATTCTTTTCTTTGGTTGCACACTTCCTTCACCAGTGAATTGTTGGATGACCCGATAAAAGGAAGCGCGCGATCGTATCTGGTCTGGGAAACGTTGGGTAAAGAGCAACAGCACCGTCGATGTTCCTTCCACATTCTCCATAAATCAATATCATTTCAATTTTCTCTTGAATTGAAATAGCCTGCATTATTAATCTGGAAAACGTTACTAATAATAATCAGTTTCTCAAAACAAATATCGAACTTCTAAATGAAGTACAGTTCCGTTCAAGTAGAAAAAAATATCAGAGTGCATATTATACACTCTCAGATAAGTTTAGGACAATTTGTGTCTATCTGAAATTTCTTTGAGTTTTAACTTCACTCGAGGCAATAATGACTTTCTCAAAACAAATCTCGACCTTCTAACACCCTAACAACGTTGGAGACCGATTAATGATTTAGGCGTGCCAGTGCAGTGGCATCTAGCACTGAGTGAATAAGACCTTTGAGACAAAGTCGTGTGCCCCATTGAGGAATACGACTGAGGAATGAAAATCAGGAATTATCATTTGAAAAATCAAAAGTGACCTTCGTTTGACCTTGAAAATGGGTCTCAAGGTGAAACTCGTGGTCACCATCTTATGTCCCTTTCAGAACCTTGTGACTTTTGTCTGAAACATTTTTCGCGATATAGCGTATTTTTCGAGTAATTTGATTGTTTCAAGTTAAAAAAACTCAACCTGTATGCCTATGGGCAGTAGTAGCGCTTCTGATCAGTGGAAAAAGAAAGATTTCCCTTTGAGAGAAGCTTTGGTCCCGGGGAGGCTGAATGTGATGGATGCTAAGCTAGTATCAAGAAACCGTATATGGTAATATTCCCTCCTTTGTATATTAAATTAGGGTTATTGAAACGGTATGTAAAAGCTTTTAACAAGGATGGAGATTGTTTCAAGTACATTACAAAATTGTTTCCAAAATTAAGTGCTAAAAAAACAAAAGCCGGTATTTTGATGATGAAAATCTGCGTAGAATAAGTTCGTTTAGGTAATGAAAAATTTCTTGGGAAATAAATTGTAAATAAAAATAAAAAGTCGGCTGATTACCCTCAATACACTGAGCAATTATTATTTTTATTTATTTTATTTCGTTATTTATTTATTCAATACAATTCAATATAAGGTATAGATCAAGAGAAATTAAATATAGTACAAGGAATTTTTTTTATAATTTAAGTCCATTAATATTATGTACATAAATTATGTAGATATCTGTAAGTGTTTTTCATTGGTATTGAATAATATTTAGATACATTCTGTAGATAAGGCAACTAGTGTCGAATGTATCGCTAATGAATTGTTAAAAAAGTAATTCAAAAAATAAAAAGGTGAAAGGGTGATTTATGAAAAAAAAACCAGATTCCTAATTATCGTTATTCTTAATGGACTATCTTTATTAGATCTTTTACATCATTGAGATCAAAATTAAAAAGCCATTTTTTTTACCTCTTGAGAAAACGACAAAGTATTGGTACTACAGCGTATAGCCAGCGGTATAAACCGAACTATAAAAATTTAAAAAGTGGGGGGTGTTATGTGGGGGAACAAACGCCAGGAATCTTTCGTTGCTTCGAAGCCCATAAACAGTCGGATTATTCATTCCTTAAGTAAAATATTTTAAGCACTTTGTAAAAGTAAAGATGTTTGAGAGGGAGTAATAAAGAGTTACAAAAAAGCAAAAATTGTATTCTAGACGTTTTTTTCTCCAAAAGATTTTTAGAATATATTTTTGCACCACTAGCAAAGGTTGAATTTTGTTGCTATATGTGACTCCTCAACAGATTAGAACATATTGTAACTTTAATTGTAATTAATTGCTTCTAAGAATTTACGAGAGCAAAACAATCCAAGATGAAACATTATACTGGTAGTTCTTGACAGATACATTCTAAGTAAGGAAGTGTGTGCACTCCAATTTATTTTGTCATCAAACTCGAGTCCTAGATGCTTAAATGTATGTACCTTCTAAAATACAAAACATTTCAATATCAGGCTATTACTCAATTTACCTTCTAACTTAACTACTTGTTTCCTTTTATTAAGTCACGAAGAAAACCAATTGAGCATAAGACCTCTTAAACCAGCGTTTTCTGGTTTCGTTATTAGTAACTATAGCTATTGCTGCACTTTCAGCTATTTTTCTGAAAACCTGGGTGACTTAAGCGAAAACCAAGGAGAACTATACCATCAGGACATTTGCACTGGAATCCAAATATATTGGCTGATTATTGCTGGAGTATTCAAAGTAGTTTTCCTGGGTTGAAGGTTTCGAAGGTCGTATAAAAGAAAGTTTTATTCAAACAAATTTTGTGTAAAAAAGATTTAAGCTTGAAAGCTGGTATATTTTTTGTAAAGATTATTTGTCTTCATATCTTCATATCTCTAGAGCTGCTATTGGAAAACAGGACTTTAAATTTCAAAAACATTTGTATTACATACATTGTATTATTAAGTACAAAACTTGATGCAATATTTACCAGTGTTATAATACAACTTAAAGACCAGACCAATTTCCATCAACTTTTCGCTTTTACCAACCGAAATTTCAATTCCATATGTGCGAATTTTCAATCGCCTTTCACTGTCACCTTTATTGATTTGTTTAACAATATATTAATTTTATATTATTCACCATTCACTAAATATTGCATGGAAAAAATAACAACACAACAATTTCTTTGTGTGCCACAAGTGCTTTGTTTACATTTTTCTTAAAGAATGACTGATTTCTAAGCACTTGGCAAGCGCTTATATCGAAACTTACATATTTTTTTTCTCGACATTTTAGGTTAAAATCTATTTGAAAACAACAATAACTTGAACAGATTTATTAATTTTATTTCGCCCGAATTTCAACTTTACATGCGAATTTTTCGGAAACGAACTGTCACAAATTAATCTCACAGTTCAGATTAAAAAAAAAAAAAAAAAAAAAATCCATCAAGCAGCGCTGAAAGCACCTTCCCTAGCCCCATTAAGGTAGATGATGAGAAGGTGAGGGATACGTGATTGAAAAAGGCTCCATTGTTTTGGCAACTGATCAATCAGCAGATGTACCTTTACTACAATTAGTTGAAGATAAAAACATGATCAATTTGGTTAGTTGCTTTATGATTTGTTTCTCTGTGAGATTGAGGTGAGAAAAACGTGTGCTGGCTATATTTGTATTCCGCTCACAGCAAAGTCAAATAGACTATGCTTCACAATTACATTGTCAATGATGTCCTCTCTTCCTAATTTCATTTCAATTTAATTTATTTAACAAACGTGCACGTTTTAATCATATAATTGTTTACTTAATACTCAAAAAAATATTCGGTGGGGTGAAAAGTAACCTCCTTAGGAATAAAAAAAATTTTTTTAAATGTTATTTTATTTTATTCAAAATAAAATTAGTTTGATGCACTTATTCCAGCGATTTTTTAACTTCTTGATCCCGTCCGAAAAGTAATTTTCCGAAAGGTCTGCAATTCGATGATTTCCTCAGCTGAATTTTTCATTGATGAGCCATCTTTGGGAAGAGATAATAGTCCGAGGGAGCCAAATCGGGCGAATACGGTGGATGCGACAGCAATTGGAACCGTAAGTCATTGATTTTAGCCGTGGTTGCGATGCTCTTGTGCGCCGGTGCATTGTCCTGCAAAAACAATTTTTTTTTTCGCTTCATGTAAGACCGTTTTGCAGCGACTTCGGCCTTCAATCGCTCCAATAATGCATAGTAATAATTGCTGTTGATGGTTTTTCCTTTTTTGAGGTAGTCCACGAAGAGTATGCCATGACAATCCCAGAAAACCGACGCCATAACCTTTACGACCCATCGAGCCTTCGTCGGCCTCTTCGGAGCACTCGTGCTGGCTTCAGTCCATTGCCGGGCACTCATTCTGTTCTCTGGTGTGTAATAGTGGATCCAAGTTATATCAACAGTTACTAATCGACGCCAAAAGTCCGCCCGATTCCGCATCAGCAAGTCCAAACACTCTTTCGAAATGTTCTCGCGTTCGTGCTTTTGGTCAGGAGTGAGTATGCGCGGCACCCAGCGGCAGGATAACTTTTTCATATGCAGAATATTGCCCAAAATGTGGCGTGTGCGTTCAGTACTAATGTTTGTGGTATCTGCTAGCTCGCGCACCTTCACTTTCCGATCAGATAACTCCATTTCATATATTTTTTTTGACATTGTACTCTATAACAGCATCGGAGGGCCTGCCGCTGCGGACTTGATCGGTAGTGGAGTTGCGGCCACCACGAAATTCTCGAAACCAATATCAACCAGTAGCAGCGCATTCTGGCGGTCAAAGAGGTTACTTTTTACTTTTTTGATTCTCCGATTAACTTGTAAAATTGAAAAAGAAAAGTTAATCTGCTACCTACCAGAAATTAAGGACATAAATAAAATCTTAAATTTGTAGAAAAAACAAATAACATTTTATTGAAAAAAAAGAACAGGACATAAAGAAAAAAAAACATACCAGTAAGTAAAGTACACTTCATTTTTTTTTTCGGTTTTCTTAAAAACAAAAATAAAAATATTACTAAATGTAAGAAATAACCAAATTTAATATTTAGTTGGTCTTTTGGCTTTCAAGCCAGCTTTGTTGGATATTTTACGTTGACGGGTTTTTTTTCTAAACGATACCACAAAGGCTCTATCGGGTATAAATCTGGGTACTGAGCAAGGTTTTAAATTTGTTTCTGGCTTTAAAAAGCAACCATTCTTTCAACAGTAACGATGTGTGCTTAGGGTCATTATCTTGTTGGAATATAAAATTATTTTCGGGACCCAATTTTTGAGCACTTGAATGCAGATTTTCTTTGAGTTTATTCAAGTATCCACATTTGTACATCGTGTAAACTGTGAACTCCAGATTTGGAATAGACTATACTTCCCCACACCATGTCCCAGCCATGCCTTACAGTAGGTGTTTATTTTCTTGGATTCAAAGCAATGTTTGATTTTCTCCACATCATACGACGCCCATCTGATCCAAAGATGTTAAATTTACCTAAATTTACAGTAAATGAAATTTAATTCCAGAACGAATTCTCCTTTTCCAAATATTCAGATACTTGAACAGCACAAACTGAAGCAAACTTCAGATATGTTGGTGTTCTATTATATATAATTTTATGTAGAAAGATACAGCAGCTTACATTTTGAAAGCTTTGGAGGTTGAAACCCAAAACACAATTTTTTTTTTTAGTCAGGGACGTGACCTTACTGGCGGAGCTCATAAACGCATTTGACCATAGCATTGAAATTGAAAAGAACCAACGCTGTAAGCTTGTGGAGTAAAACTGGATAATAACCAGATCCTCCGAAGTCCTCTATAAATCATAAAGTTCTTATAGCCAATTACGAAAAGCGACCTGTTTATCTTAAAGCCCAGATTAATTACATTATCTACAAACCGAAGCTGAGTGTGATTAAGGAAAATGGGAGCCAAATCATCGGTATTATACTATTCTTTAGATATTAAGATCCGCAGCAAAATCTTAAATGGGAATTTCAACGGAGACATAGCTGGTGAACCCACTTTCATCCGTGGATCATCGTGCTCATTAATAGATTATTGCTTAATTCTTGGAAATTGGAACTCTATTGTTAACGATTTTGCATAGCTGTGCAAATATTTTCCGACCATATGCCATCTTGCGCTATTTCCAAGACAGGGGCTTCGGCGAACTCAAAACAGATTTCGTGCCGCTTATCAAAATGATTTGAACACTGAGTGATTTGAGTGATCATAATATTGTTCCACATATCGATGACCTAACTCAAATTATTAAAAGATCTTTTTCGTCTAACGTCAATGAAAGTCGTATTATAGTTAACATGCCGAAATGGTTCGATTTTGATTTTCTGAAAGCGAGAAATAGATCATTTACTTTGCAAAAGGGCTTAAGGGCACAGCAGTGGGCTTTTTAAGCAGCAGTGCTCGAAGACCACGGGGTCTTGATAAACAAATTTGCTCATTATCGGCTAAAAAAATTACAAAGGCCCCTAAACAGTCACTTTATGAGGTCATTCATAAAGTGGCTGAATAATAGAGTGGATGGCCGTGGTAGTGTACTGAGTCCTAAAATTGAAGGTTCGGTGTAAGAATCCCAACCGCGCCCGAAAAACATTGACTTTTTCAGATAACTAAAATCAAGTAAGATGAGTAGTGGACTAGAAAACGACAACAAATCAACTTCTACTAACAATTTAGTCTGCCTATTAAATGTTGGATGCCACCCATGGAGCGAAATAATCACTGAGCCTACAAATCTTTTTTTCTCTCTCTATCACTATAAGTGCATCCATACCCACTTGAGTGTTAAGTTCTTAAAAAAAATATAGGTTCTAGACTGGAACCTTGAAGCACTCCTGAAAGCACGTTCAATGAAAGAGAATATTTCGCATCAACTACGACTCTTTAACTACAACCACGTAAGTATACCAAAAATTAAATCATGGTCTGAAATTCCTTGAAGCGAAAGCTGATCCTGGAGATTAAGCAGTCTTAGGGAAGAGTTAAGTGCGAAGCAACTCACAAGCGTTTACCACAACTAAACGGCAAGAAGAAAGGTTGTCTACTATCTGACGTGCTCTAGAGTTAGATCAAAGAAAATTATATGTTCCTAGAGAGTACAAAATTATAGAAAGAAGAGTGGAAATGGAGAACAACTTCTATTGGGGTAATATGCAACACCTACCGTATGTAAATGTATTGTTACCATCAGTAATCTCTAGCAAAAGAAATACTTTATCCTGCTGTACGATTCAGCTATTATTTTACATTTTCGGGATATTCGTACGTTGTGATAGAATGCTACCCCACTACCAATTGTGTTCGTGAGCTTATTTTATTTTATTTTCTTCCAGGGGAATTATATAAATTATCATTATCATTATCATTCGGTGACACCTATTTTATCCGCACCCGATTCAACAAAAATATGACGAAAGTAATCTAATTTACACAAGTTTAAGTTACTAGCATGTACGTAACATATTTTAAGTTCACGACGAACATTGGATAATACCCTCACCATCACTGAATTCTCATCAATGCCATTAGACATATGTAATTGAAATTCAAGGCTTCAACAACCAATGGGATTTTCATAATTGCAAAAGCTAGTGAAACATTTATACATTTAATAGATAAAAGAGTAATAAGGAAAATGTCAAGAATGAAGTTAAGAAAAAGAGTAACTTAAAATATACGAGCACATAATCTTAATTATTAAATTGCTATATAATTCAAAGAGAAAAAAAATTAAATACCAATTTATTTTTATTCAAATTGGCATCAGATATGGGTCGTTAGATAAAGCTTTTAACGTTAAAACTTCCAACTCAGTGTCTTCTTCGCTCTTTTTAATGTGAATAAAACCATTGCGCGTTTTTTACAGAATGTGATTGTAAGGAAAGCCGCAGGCGACGTAGAAGGGAATTATTTTTACTGATAAGACTTTCATACATAGAAGGAGAAAATTTAATGAAATCGAGCCATTTTCAAAATATTTTACACCATTTTTTCTGAAAACCATGGAAGGACTTATCGATTTACATACCAGAGACCTTCCCAAACAGAGATTCATCTCTGCACCCCAATATGCATACAGGAAAGAAAGATCCACGGAAGGCGCTCTACTAAATCAAGGAAAATAGATAAAAGAGGCTTATCGACACAATGAGATTGCAATATGTACCTTCCCAGATATAAAAGGTGTCTTTGATAATACCGGATATAAATCCATTTCGGAAGCCATGTCCAAAAAGTTGAGAGCGAAGCTCGTAAACTGGAAAATCTCCATATCTTCCGGTGGGACAAAAATCTCTGTCTCAGCCAACAAAGGTTGTTCTTTGTTGGTATTTTCTCACCGCCCTTGTGGTCACTGTACATTGATGACCTTCTAGTAAACCTAAGTAATTTGGGTTATCAAAAAATAGGATATGTCGACAACTTTGCCGTAATAGTGAAGGGTAAACACCCTTTAGAAGTTTGCTATAAAATGCAGACTGTTCTAAAGATAGTAAACGACTCGTGTGTTGGAAAAATCTCTCAATCAACCCCAGTGAAACTATACTTGTTCCCTTCAATCGAAAAAAAAAATCTGAGCCTTGACCAGATCTCACTTAACGGTACAGTAATTGTATACTTCAACTCAGTAAAATATTTTGGAATAGTTGTGGAAAAAAACTAAATTAGAATTCGCGAATAGCGACCGGCTTGCCTTTAGGTGTATGGTAAGACCTGGTATTAACCCTAAAGTTCACCTATTGGATATATACAATGATACAATACCCATCATCACCTGCTTACGTATGGTGGAACGAAATAAAAGGAAAATCTGACATGCAAAAGCTACAGCGGCTACAAAGGCTTACATAAATCGGCATTGCCTGCGTCATACACTAAGCCCTCATTGGTCCAACGCCACTCTATCTCTTTATAAAAAAGTTGGTAATTTACAACGCGATACTACAAACAGGAAAGAATTATCACTCGATTACATGGATTAAGTGAATCGTCTCTCCGAAATTCCTGAAAAGACCGCCAACCTAAGACTGTGTTTCAATAGAAAGTTCAGTGATCTCAAGCCGAGAAGCATGGAACTACAAAAACCCCACCTCAGACCTTAAAGCCTTACGGCTGGATCAAGAATGGACACCAGGATGGCAGCTAGAATATTTGGACCAAACACTTGGCCGTGCCTCAAATCGGACACCAGCCATTCCCGAACGACATTCTTTTTTTTCAGGCAACTAAAATCTCGTGAGATGAATTTAGTCTGCCTATTAAATGTTGGATGACACTCATGGAGCGAAATAACCACTGATTCAAACATATTTCTTTCTCTCTCTCTCTAAACAATTTTCTGAAAAAGATAACACGTGCTCAGGCATTTTAAGGGCAGTAATACCCTCTGGAGTTTTAAGTTCTTTTTAAAAAAATAAAAATCTTGCGTATGCGAGTTATTGGACGGATTTTTGAAAGATTGTGCCTCTTGTGTTGGTGCATGAGTTTTGCACTATTCTTTCAAGACCTGACAGCGCATCGCCTTTTCTAAATTATTTTTTGATACCAAAGGTCTCGGTGAGTTCTTTCCCGACTTTGATCTCAAACTTGATGGAACAGCGCGCATTCTCTATCGTCATCCTGTATAAACGGATGTGTTTGGCAGGAATGCCAAAACTAGACATTGCTCTGTCGATGAATAGGTGTGTGTATCGATTTGGAGCTCATGTAATGTGAATATTTGGTCGATGATGGACTTAACTGGCCTAAAGCCATACTAATATGTAGGAATCCGGCTCCGGCTGTTGACAAACGACTTCAGGTGTTTACACACAGTTCAGTAAGTTTCTTTTGTTTCCACCAGCTTTGTTGGACTTAAGTGCAAATATGGCTAATGGCTATCTTCATCTTACTTCACAACTCTGACGAGCTCTTTATTTCCTAGTCATTATAACCTTTAAACATTCAAAACGAATGTACATCGGTACCTTTCTTTTCTCCCTAAGTTTCCTTCATTTGCGCAGTGTACAATCATTTAAGGTATACCCAGTCGGATTGTTGGTCTACATCGTACAGGTTGAAAGGTTCATTCGGCCTGACAGCTTTATTTGGTTCGTCATCGCCGTTATACAATCTACAGAAATGTTCTTTTCAAATCCTCAGCACCGACTTCGACTTTACTACCATGTTTCCTTGTTCGTCTCTATAAACTTCCGAATCTCATTCCTGAAGTAGCATCTCTCAACATCTAGGACCGCGCACTTCTGATGCTCCTTCTTTTTCCTCCTGAGAAGCTGGTATTCTGCTATCCTCTTCTATTCATAGAGCTCGTAAGCAGCTCTAGTCCTTCTATGCAGCGCCACTTTGTATGCATCTTCCTCAGCTGCTATGCTTGCCGGGATTCATTTTTAAACCAGGGGTTTCGTTGTAGTGGCTGAGTGAAACTCACCACATCAGATGCATTTTTGATGACTTTTTGACAATATTGTTACTGGTTTTTGATACTTGATGCTAGCGACATATGAAATCTTATAAGAATAAGGGGGACTCGGTCTTGACTCTGCTGAAAAATCCTTATGATTTTAGATTTTGGAGCTGAGATTGCTCCAAATACGTTGAAAAAAGTCCATACGAGTTACGAGTATTTGCCATACAAGCAAGTGAGGGAACCGTGACAAACACGTAATGCTATAAATGAACGAATTATACAACTATTACAATCGTGCCTGGTAAAGAGCAGTCTGTATTTTACCCTGTGTATGCAATTTTAACGCTTTGGAGGAGTTGAATCCTACGATGACTTTCGACGCACCTTTGAATATCCGCGAAGTAATCATACTGTTAATGCAGGAAGCCTTGTTTCGAACATCAAGTTTCATTAGCTCTGCTATTGGTCTTGGGGCGCAACTTGATGAGGTTGACGGTCTGTTCTTCTTCGAAATTTTTAACATATTGCGGTTATAATCTCTGTAATGCTAAACGGCAGATGAGTGTTCTTTAAATTTTGATCCTTCGCGCTACCGTGCAAATGGTTCAACATCATCATCTTCTATCTTGATCTTCAGATATCAGAAAGAATCGTCTACAATTATTTCTTCAAGAACAACCCCTTAAGCTAACCAATTTGTACCAATTGTATGGATAGCCTGTCATGGCTCACATTTGCTGTGGCAACATGCATTTCTCTCTCATGAATTTCTATTAGTAATCCACACTACCTTATGTTGTTTTGACTCTTTGAAAAGCAATAAATCAATTAATTACCCTAGTCGCTACAAGATGTGTAGGATGTTAAGACCCTACGTGTTTTCATTTTTGAAGCAGGCACCAAACCCAAATTCCGTCAATACCTTTTAAATACTGTTGATTGATTGATTATTTTTCTTGAAGTCAGCCGTCTATTAGGTCTTGCTTAAAGCCCTGATTATTCATATCTCCCGCTATCGTTATGAGTTAAATAAATTGTTAGCCCTGATTATGAGGTGAGCCGTGGTCATAGATATGACACATAATTCAATTATCTAAACATTACTAAACTCTCTCATCTACCTTCTTTGAAAGCAAATTATACGAAGACTTAAGCTTTAAGCTTATTCCAAATAAACAAAATGGTTTTTTGAAAGGCAGACCGCAAACCTAGTTGAATTCATGTTCTTTTTCTTTCGCAACCTTAGAAAATTGCAAAGAAATTGATGTTATCGTAATAGCTTTCACTAAAACTATTGAAATCAGCAAACTGTCCTCTTCAAATTGTCTGCTCTTCGCTTTTAACCTCTTTCATTAAAATGGATATCCTCTTACCTAGTAAGCCAAAATTATAGTGTTCGGTTTAGATAAGCCCTTCCAGTTCTTTTCTTGGCCTCTTTCGGGGTTCCACACGGCAGCTATCTTGGTCCTTTTAAATCTGGTGCCTCGAAAACCACTTAGAACTAAATAACGCCAAAAGCAAATCTATAACCGTCTCATGTAAATGCAACCCGTTTCCTTCCCGACTTTATTATCTCTATGGTCAACCTATTCTCCTAGCTTAGTCTTTTCAAGGCTCTGGGATATTAATTTGCTGTTTTCTTTCTTCTTCTTAATTTCTGTTCGATAAGATGATCCTTAAACCCCACTCATGACGGTTGTCCAATGAATTCTCTATGTTACCTTTGCTTGTCCTCTACTTGATGCTGGCAGTCCAGCTTGGTCCCTCTTTCACCCGAGTTCATGTTTCTCGAATCGAGGGTTTTCAACGTCGATTCTTTCGATTTGCTCTTCGTAGCTGAACCTTTGGTCTTATCTCCCTATTAAGATCGCCTCAAACTTATTAATCAATTTGAATTTCTTAAAAGAACGTAGGAATATATAAAAGTTAAAATTATTTGCATTCATCGACTGCGCCTTTCATTACAACTCTGTTACCTTTAACACCAACCTACGTAATTGTCCTCCATTTTCACCTGTTGTCCAATCTCCCGTATGCTCTGAAAGGTAAACTCAAGCCTCTCCGTTTTTGATTTCAACCTGAGAACTTCTCATCTCTACCATTTCCTGGGTTTTTAGCCCTTAAGTCTTTTTTGTCCTAGTATATTCCGATATGTGAGTGAGCCTCATTCAGGCTTAATTCGCAAACATTAGTCCAATTTGCACTCACGCCCCCATGGATATATCTAAAGTATGAAGTTAAAAACGTACTAGGTCATTTTAATGCCAATATAGAAAAGGAGGACATCTTTAGTAGAACGATTGGTAAGAACGGAGTACACGACACCATGTCTGACCACGAACTTAAGCTCATTGACTTTGTGATTCTACGAAATATGTATGGCTATAACGGCTGACCAGATAGCAATGATAGTCAAATTTACTAGTGACATCCACCTGCCAAAATATTCAGTAAAGTTCGCCAATTCACCATGAATAATTTTACGCTTGCCGAATGTGCGGAAATATTATCGAAGCTCCAGCACAGTTGTAAAAACGCAAGGTAGATTTCGTCGTGAGGTCGGTCGTCAGCCTGGCTTCAGTGTGCAGGCAATTCGTCACACTGTGGGAAAGATAGAGCGTGAGTACACTCTTTTGGATCTTAAGCCACCAATCAGTTAGAGATTGGTGAGAAATAGAGAAAACGTAGTCGCTGTAGTGGCCGGTATCGAAGAAGACTCAGAAATGCCGATCATGTGAATTGGACATCACCAGAGAGTCAACCCGGTTTATTTTGCAAGAATTGAAGCCGGGCGACCATAGACAAGGAAGTGAGTTCGCTAATTGGGCCCTGGATATATGTTTTAGCCGGAGATCCGGAATTTGGCCAAAAAATCATCTTCTCGGACGAGGCCCATTTTGGGCGTATGTTAATTGACTTTCTGTAGTCAGAGCATGACAATATTGATATATCCGATCTGTGGTTCTGGCAAGACGACGCTACATTCCATATCAGCGATGCAACGCTCTGAGTAGTGAAGGAGAAATTTTGCGACTGGGTCATCTTACGGCGAGCATCAATTGGCCGCCGCGATCATACGATTTGACATCACTCGATTATTTTCTCTGGAGTTACGTCAAGTCTACGCTAACAAGCCAACCACTTTGGATGAGTTCGAGGCCAACATTTGGCAATGCTATCGCCAGAAAAATGCCGCACATATTGGACCGAGCCATGAAAATTTGGACCGATAGCTTGAAGCAGTTCCAGAGAAGCTGAGTAAGCCATTTAAATGGTGTGCTTTTCCACACATAATGACATGAATGTCGCTTCAAAATAAAGCCAGAATCAATCTCACACCGTTGTTTTTTTATGTTATGTTTTGTTATCGGTCATATTTGGCCCTTTACTATGTTTGTCAAGGCAGTGGACTTCAAAAACAGTTTATATCCTATTTGTATAAACAATTACTTAATGTCCAACTTGATGTAATAAAATAAAGGATAAAAAAAGAAAGATATTTGAGATCACGATACCCGTGATATTTTTTTTCTGTTTTTTTCCAAACAGGTTTATTAAATGCAATAAATGGCTCTCCCAAGAATCCTTAGAGCTGGCCTCTGAAGAGGGTGTGTTTTCCAGCAAATCTGGTCTGTCACCTGGGTTGTTAGGTGTCTATTGTATTGTATTTGTATACTTTATATGATCGGTATATTTTAGTCGTTTAGTTTACTGGAGTTTAGTCGTCTCTTTCAACAGGCATGCCTTACTTTTCTATGCATCTTTTGTATCTAAATAAATCATGGGCTGAAAAGTCAGTGCCGTTTTATAGTAAAACACAAAATTTTTGCAAAATTCAACTTTATTTATCAATATAGTTGCCTTCGAGGGCGATACACTGATTGAAACGATTTTTCAATCTTTCGATACCAGTTTTGTAGTACGATTTCGGTTTAGCCTCAAAATAGGCCTCTGTTTCGGTGATTACTTCTTCATCGGTCTTAAATCTCTTTCCGGCGAGCATTCTTTTGAATATTGCGAACAGGAAATAGTCGCTGGGGGCCAAATCTGGAGAATACGGTGGGTGAGGAAGCAATTCGTAGCCGAATTCATTCAATTTTGTTATCGTTTTCATCGACTGGTGACACGGTGCATTGTCTTGATGAAACAGCACTTTATTTTTCTTCAAATGCGGCCGTTTTTCCGCAATTTCGTCCTACAAACGCTCCAACAACGCAATGTAATAGTCGCTGTTGATAGTCAGCCCCTTTTGGAGATAGTCGATGAAAATTATTCCATGTGTGTCCCGAAATACGGATGCCATAACCTTGCCAGCCGACTGTTGAGTTTTTGGTCGTTTTGGACGTGGTTCATCGCCTGCTCGCCACTCAGCTGACTGCCGACCTGACTCTGGTGTGAGGTGATGGAGCCAAGTTTCATCCATTGTCACATACCGATGCAAAAATTCGGCTTTATTGCGGTTGAACATCCTTAAACACTCCTCTGAATCATCAACACGTTGTTGTTTTTGGTCGACTGTGAGCAAACGCGGCACCCACTTTGAACAGAGCTTTCGCATGTCCAAATATTCGTGTGTGATATATCCAACACGCTCTTTTGATATCTTCAGAGCCTCAGCTATCTCGATCAACTTCACTTTATGGTCATTCGTAATTATTTTGTGGACTTTTTTGATGTTTTCATCTGAAACAGCCTCTGGACGTCCACTGCGTGCATCATCTTCGGTGCTTGTATGACCACTTTTAAATTTTTCAATCCACTTGCGAATGGTTCGTTCGGCTGGTGCAGAGTCCGGGTAAAACTTTTCAAGCCATTTCTTTGCATCGGCTGCATTTCTTCCCATCAAAAAGCAATGATAAATCAACACACGAAATTGCTTTGAATCCATTTTTTCACAATAACAAAAGTTGCTTCACTCGCAACGCTATAACTCCAGAACTAATCGTCCTACAGCTGTCAAATATGTACACGTATCTTTCGAAGGTTGGTACTAACTGAAAATGGTATGGATTTAATTTAAGTGGTGCCCTCTCTTAGAAACAGCACAGACTTTTCAGCCCACGTATTGGGTATGCAATTTAATTCGGCTTTGCCGTTGATTTGGCTGGTTGGCCGGGTTTCACATATAATTTTTTGCGCTTGGGGTTGTCGTAATGGGTTCATTTTTCATCACCAGTAACAATCCGATGCAAAAATGACTTCCTTTTGTGGCGTTCCAGCAGCATTTCGGACATGCAAAACCGCCTTTCGACGTCTCTCGGCTTGAGTAAATGTGGAACCCAATTTCCTTCCTTTTGAATATATCCAGCTGCTTTTAAACGTTTTGAAATGGCTGCTTGAGTGACACCCAAAGATTCTGCGAGCTCTTCTTGTGTTTGGCAACAATCTTCATAGAGTAATGCTTCCAGTTCTTCATTTTCAAACTTTTTTGGCTGCCCAGGACATTCATCGTCTTCCAAGCCAAAATCACCACTTTTAAATAGTGCAAACCACTTCTGGCACGTTCGCTCAGCTACCGCATGTTCACTTTAAACGTCCACCAACTTACGATGACTTTCGGCAGCAGTTTTCTTCATATTAAAGTAATGAAGAAGAACTCCCCGCAAAAACACTTTTTCAGGAACAAAGTTCGACATATTTGAGTGAAAAAAAATTATTGTTGTTTACGCTTCAAATGAATGACATATACTGAAATGACGTACAATGACAGTAGCTTTCCAACGCATGTTCAAATGGAATAACAACAATTGAATAATACAAGTTACGCCATCTCTTAGCAAACCGCAACCGATAGACCCATCTATCGATCTAGCTATCGAATTTTGTGCTTTTTAAGGGCGGGAGTTCCTTTCACTTTAATTCAAAAGCTTCAACATTTGTTTAACCTTTGTACAGATAAAGTGATAATACACAGAATTGTATTGCAAGTAGGCGCGATCTGTAGTTGAGATCACCTAGCTAAATTGATTCACACACGTCCTTCATGAAAGCAACTTTAAAACCTTAAAGATATTTTCAGCTATGTTAAATGAGTTTGAGTTCGACTGAATTGGGAAGTACACTTCTTGCTTATTAGAATTCATATTAGAAATTATAATTTATATTGTATTTTAGGATAGCCACTATCTTCCGTGGTATTTGTATTGATTAATGTGCACTTAATAGCGAATATTTACGAGCAGCTACTCGCATTGATCAAAACAAATTAGAAAAAATTTATTCGTTAAAGCCAAAGTCAATATTACCATTATATTTTTATATTTGTCTATCCGCATTTCTGTCTCACCCCCGAGTCGCATTCGGCCTGGTCTTTATTAAATTAAGAGAAGCAAGCAATTCGGGTGGTGGTTTAGTGTTTAGACCTAATAGATGTGATATTTTAACAAATAATGATGTATAAATTATACAATGGATGCTCGGTTAATGATTGCCAAGTTATTCTAATTTAACAAATTAGTACAGTTTGGGCATTCGTTGGAGTATGACCTTTGGGGCTCAAGGTCATTGGAATTTTTATGTACACAGATTTTTTCCTTTTTAATATTCCGCAGATTTTAAAAGACAAAGTATTTTCTACTCGTACACCACAAAAACTTTTGTTCAAATGTACTTGAAGATGCTCTCTCCGTTTTGAAATTTGGGTGCCCTCGAAATTGTCTTTTAAGGGATTTTCTAGAATGAAGTTGTCTTGGACAATCGCGCATAATTCGACAGCAAAAGTCTTCTTGATACCTGTTCTCAATTGTTTTTATATCTTGATGGAAGCGTTCTCCCTGTTCGTCGCTAAGATCTCCTAGGTTATGCCGAAACTGATATATTAAACTATTGAGTTAGTGTACTTTTATGCTCATATTACAGCCAACATTTTTAAAGTTAAGAAGCATTTCCTTAACTAACTCTTCATAGTCATTAACCTTGTAATTTCGAAGAAAATTTTGTACAACCGCTACAAAAGGTTTCCACGCAAGTCGTTCTAATTCAGTCATAGATGCCTCAAAATTAGTAGAGCATTTAATTAATAAACGTATTTGGGGTCCATCAAAAATGCCTACTCTTAACTTTTCATCACTTAATCCAAAAAATTTCAGAGAAATATTCTGAAAAAATTGCCCAGAGCTTACACAAATTGCTTCATTAGCCCCAATTTTATATGCAAGGCCGGAAGAATGATACTTTCTTGGGGAACTAAAGGCTCATTTATCACATTGTTTGACCAACGACCATAGCATCTCTCTCAGGCCAATTTTTTTGTATCCAGTGTTTTGATTTTGCTCTACTGTTCCAAAGACAAATAAAACATGGATACTACAAAAAGTTCCCGGAAATTGCTTTACGAAAACGTCTCATAACGCCCAAATAATAATCTTTGTTTACTGACTGGGTTTCTAGCAAAAATTCATGATGCACTACACCGTTGTAATCCATGAAAACCGTGAGCATTGCCTTCTTTTTTGACTGAAAACGATGTGTTGCTCATTTGGTGGGCGCTATTCACTTGCCTGATGTCTGGATTGCGTGTCGTAATCATAAACCCATGTCTCGTTTTTGATGAGATACTTTTGATGATTGTAGGATCGGATTCAGCCTCGCAAATCATCTCTTTTGCGACGTCAATACGGTCTCTTTTTTGCATAATATTAAGGTCTTTTGGCACCAACTTTGCTGCTACACGACGGAAACCCAAATCATTAACCAAAATGTCTTGGTCGGATCCATAGGCAATGTACAAGTCCTCCGATATCTCTCTGATGGTTAATTTTCGGTTATTGACCAACATTTCTTTTATTTCATCAATGTTTTCGTCGGTTTTCGATGTCGATAATCTGCCACTGCGTTCATCATCTTCGATTGACTTACGACCACTTTTGAACCGTTCGTGCCACTGGTAAACGACCGTTTTCTTCAGAGAATCGTTGCCGAAACAATTTTCCAACATTTCCAAAGTTCGCGCACTTTTTAATCCTCTTTTTACTCAAAATTTAATAAAAGTTTGTTGTTGCAAATTTATATCCATTTCTAAAACTGTAAAAAATCGCCAACACACACAGAGATACATAGATGTACTCTTGGCTACTTAACTTTTGCAAATGTCAAGCTATGGTGCTAAGATTTAGAGGGAATGTCAACAACAGATGTACCAACTTAACAAAAGAGAACAGAACTCAAATCAGAACAACGGGAGCGCCACATGGTGACGCCACCGGGAACTTTTTGATCAAGGTGGTATTTTATATAGCCACTTTGTTGACCTAACAAAAAATTAACCATCTTCAAATTGACACAGATCACCCATTTATGTTCGAAATATTTTATTTTCTGCAACAGAACTGAAATTACTTCAAATCCTTCTTTCATACAAGTAGAGTGGGCAATTGGAATAGGAGCATGCTTATTGCCACTATATCAAAGGACAGCCTTGAGACGCCAGTCTCTTGCCTGATAGGTCTTCAAGCCCATGAAAGTCATTTAGCCTCTTACATCATTGCAATGTACAAAATTTTCACCAGAAAAAAAAAATTGCAATAAGTTTTGTTCTCTCGTGCGATAGAAAGTAATTCACACATCAGATTCTAGGCATTTTTTTTCTTTTAAACTTGATGCTAGCAGTTCAGCACGTTCCTTTGAAAGGTCTAAGTCTATGGTGAGATCATTAAGCTCGTTTTATGAAAATGTTTTAGATTTCGATTTTTCTACA
Organism: Volucella inanis; assembly: GCA_907269105.1. Classification (NCBI taxonomy): domain Eukaryota; kingdom Metazoa; phylum Arthropoda; class Insecta; order Diptera; family Syrphidae; genus Volucella; species Volucella inanis. Next base: position 22,778,810 of record OU026157.1, read on the forward strand.
GAGCAATCAAAGTTATCATTTACTTGAGAAGCAATTGATCCTTCAATTTCTTCCTTCTGAATGAGGAATTGGTCTTATTGATGAAGAAATATTAGTTTATTTCCATTTGTTGCGATTGTTTTTGTTGATGCCCACTATACTTGTCATACAGAAGTAACAGTCGTTATGATGATTTTTTTGTTCTCGCCAAAATCCTCGGTACTCCAAATTTCAAAGATTTATGTGCACTTTTCTCCAATTGTCGCAAATGTTCAGAGCACATTTTAAATACACTATGATGATGCCCACGCTTTACCTTGACTGCAAATTTCAATATTGAAGTGAGCAAAATACAAGCGGATCACAGTGTTTTTTTTATTAATTTTCGCTTATCTTTGAAAATATCGTATATATACAAATGTAACAAAACATATCAGGGTCGTTAACACAACGTCTTAACTTACTAGCCATTATGAAATATTAAGATTTATTTTATCATCGCTAGGAGCGTAGGGAATAAACACATAACGTCTCTATAATAGTGCGCTTACAGGAGCTTGAAACTGCGTGGCGTCAGCGCTGATATGCAAGGGGATACGGATAATGGACCCAAGAAGTGTGAAGTAAATGCATATTGCAGCTTCAAACTTAGTTAGCAGTTTTGATTAATTTTGTTTAATTCGATTCCATGGTGTAAATTTTATTTTTAATTTTAATGGTTTCATTGAATTCATTATATGAAAATATAAGAGGTGCACAATATAAAAGTGCTGGTCGATTTTGACATTGCCAAAACGTCATGAACCAAGCTTAGTCATATGGTACAATATATAAACCGTTTTGACACATTAGTGATTTTGTTTTGGCATCATATACTTTTGGTTGTGTGAAAATATCTGATTTTGTGCCAAATAATTGTCATTCTTTCTTTCGAAGAAAACGACGGCTGAGGCGCATCGAGAGCTCCAAAAAGTTTACGAAGATGCAGCTCTAAGTGAAACAACGTGCCGTGATTGGTTCTGTCGCTTCAAAAACGGTGATTTCGATGTTGATGACCGTCCGCGTAAAATAAGGTCAAAATTCTTCGAAGAATTAAATGCATTGCTCGATGTGGATCCGTGCCAAATACAAAAAGAGCTTGCTTTAGCATTAGGTGTTACCCCCTCCCCCCCAGCCATTTCCAAGCGATTGCATAGCGTCGTTTTTTCGCCTGTGAGCAACTGCTCCAGCGGCTAAAAGGGAAGGATGACGGGTGATGAAATATGAAGAAGAAAATCATGGGGACTGCCCGGTCATGGTCTTACGTCGACTTGGCCGAATATTCACGCTGCGAAGGTTAAGTTATGTATTTGGTGAGACCAGGTCGGTTTTATGTCACTGGGGAACGGTATCGACTTCAATTAATGCGATTAAGCCAAGCATTGCGCAAAAAACGGCCACAATACGAGCAGAGGCACGAAAAAGTTGAAACCAAACCCGTTAAAACTTACCTGGAAATCCTCAAATAAGAAGTCGTATCCCACTCGCTATATTCCCAATATATAACGCAATTCTAGCTGAACAGCAGTTCCGCTCATATGAAGACATCAAAAAATGGATTGATTCGTCGCTAGCCTCAAAAAATAAACACTTTTACTGTTACGGTATTCAAGCTCTGCCAGAGAGATGGGAAAAAATTGTCGATGGGCAATACTTTGAATGATTCATTTATAACCAATTTTTACAACAAAGTTGCATTTTCATCAAAAAACAGCGATAACTTAGTTGCACACCTAATATAAATTAGTTTTAATGAGAAAAATCATACGCAGTACATTGTTTGAGTATATAGACCACCAGGTTTTAGTAAAAAAGCATTTATCGATGAAATTGGAAAAGATTTAGGACCAATAGGAAGAGATAAAGAAATCATAGTGATGGGGGATATGAATTATATTTATATTCGTGATTCAAACTCAAACTATGAGAAAGATTATCTGGAAGACTGATAAATATCATTTACAAGGGTAGATCTTAAGAATGGAACGAAATCAGCAATTGATCACATTCTGATGAGAGCAGTATATACAGTGAAATTAAGTCTGCTGTCATCGAGAGTGGTATCCTCGATCACTCTCAAACTCAATACTACACAGATTTTTTAACAACGTGAGATCTCGTTTGGGAAGAGCTCTGGGAACAAATTATTAACGAAGAAGATACTAAGACGCTATATAAAAAACTTGTCTGTAAACTAGATGATATGCATAAAAAATCAACTTACACAAAAACAAAACAGAACAAAAGAAAAGATAGCCCTTGGACAACCCCATTCATCTTTCAAAACGGAGTACAAAAGTTTCCAGAATAAAACCAATGAAATGATATTAGCTCCAAAGTCTCAATATTATAAGAACAAATTCGCAAAATTTAAGGCCGATCCTCAAAAAACATAGGAATTGATCAATGAAATATTAGGAAGAGAAAGGTCAAGTATCGACGAAACGACGACTTAGCAATGTACATTTACAAACAGGTATGCTTAGCAGATTACTGGCTGGAAAGTACTATCAAATATCTTCATATCAAACCATAGATACATCAAATTCAGAGTCGGAGGAGCTCGACAATAGTACAATAGTTCTCCCAGGAAGCTCAGGATAAAATAAAAGCTTGAGAAAGCTGTTCAGAACATGAACGGAACCCTCACCAAGTGTTTCGAAATGACATACCCAGCTAGTAAGCAATCCTGCAGATCACCCGTTCCTTGGTAGAACGCCGACCTGCAGCGTCCTCTTAAGAAACCCAGAAAACTTCTAAACAGGTCACTTCAAACTTATTTGGAGGAAGATTAGAATCTTTACAATTTAAAGCAAAAAGATATTAAGAGGCTTATTCGGAGAGCCTCTTCAAAGATTTTTGTGAAAAGATCGAAACTCTCGGTGAAAATAGTAGGCTGGTCAAAGTCTTCAAAAGGGTAAGATCAACCAGACAGAAAATATGACCATACCTATACTGAGTCGAAGGCAGAGACTCTCCGTCTCATGTTTGAGTTTCACTTTCCAGGTAACCTAATCGGAACCAGCTCACAACTAGCTCCTATCAAGGAAGCTGGTAGTAAGTTGAACAACATAACACATCGTAACTGTTATATCTCATCGGCTGTGGTTACGGATGAAGCCATTAAATATGATATTGCTTCCTTTGATGGCTTTAAGTCGCTTGGTATTGATGGTATTTATTTACCCAGTTTTGTTACAAAAAGGTATAGACCAGCTGCTGGCAACTCCTAAGAGAAAATCGGAATGAAGGACTATGCACTTGCCAAGAGTTTCAGACCTATAAGTCTGACTTCTTTCGTGGTGAAAAGCATCGAGAAAAAGGGTCGAGATCCATATGCGCAAAACCGCCTTGCGTCCTCTGTGGGCGATGCAACACGCCTACTAACGCGGAAGATCCTGCGAGAGTGCGTTTCAGAATCTGGTTGGCAGAATTGAAGGCTTGGTCATTTTCATCGGTGTTGAGGGTGCTTTCGACAACGCAACAGTGCATCAAAGTATACCATATATATCAAAACAGATTTTGGTTCCAAATGGAAACACATCACCTCTTCTTCGATTTCAAAGCCACATATGACAGCGCTAATAGAAACTAACTACACAGAGCCATGCCTAGATTTGGCATCCCTACTAAATTAATTCGACTATACAGGATGACGATGGAAAATGAAAGCTGCACTATCAAGAGTGGTAATGTCAAAATTGATCTGAAGTGTTAGAAGTGAAGTCTTTCACTAGGCGATTCATTGTCATGCGCGAAAGTCAAGGGCCTAATCCAGAAGCACCATGTTTCTAAAGTTTGTTCAAAGAGTTTGCGACTATTAAAGCAGAAACGGCAAAAATGTCTTGCTCTAGGAACTACGTTCTGAAGCTTTACCAAATGATGAAAACAAAGTATTAAATGGAAACCTGTTGCTATGGGCAGGGTAAACCAAAGTTAAGATATATAACCAAAAAGAAATAAAGGTAGCAGTACCTAAGCCTAAGCAGAACAAGGTAGCTGCGTTGAACGGCTTACCTGCCGAACTATATATGTGGTATAGGGAATATTACAAGTCATCTTCAAGATAGGGTCAAAAAAGAGTATGCCTTTTGAATGACAAATAAACATCGTTCATCTGATTTATAAAAAAAAAAACTCTGTAAGTTCCACAGTTTTTAGAAGTATCAGTCTTCTTAACATCGCGTACAAGATATTGTGCCCGTAACTCCATTAACCAATTTTAACGATCTGATTGAAACCTATTAGGTTAGGTTAAGGAAGCTTGTTGATGAGGTATTGCATCTAAAACCGAGTCCATTATATCGCACATCACACTTAGGTCTGTGTAGACCCATTGCGATGCTCGGGTGGGGAATTATAATGGGATTTTAATTTGATTTGGATTTCAAACTTTGGTTTACGCTTTCCGTCTTGAAATTGATCGCTGAAAGGAGCTAAGCCATCTTGTTGCATCCGCGAATCCAGAACGATTAAAAGAGATGTAAGTAAGTAAGTAGATAGTTCTGAGAGGTTTTTTTTATATAATTACCAAGGAAATTTAGGGAGTTAGAAAAGAGAGGTACCGATGAAAACGTTTGCAAGCTATAATGACTAGGAAATAGAAAGCTCGGCAGAATATTATTTTGTCTAAGAATGTAAATAATAAGAATGTATCTGGGAATAATCCAACAAGAGTAGATAGTTTCGCTTTGCTTTTCAACATAATCTTACTTTATCTGCATTTGCTGAGTTCCGGCCATAATTATATTGTGGTCTCATAGGTTGGCAGGTTTTTCCATCTTTCATTAGCTTTTATCTGTATAGCTTGCTCCACTTGTATTCTCAGAGTACAGAGTGGATGTTTGATACTCTGATCTGGCAGTTCCCTTTCTATAAAATATTATCGTTGTACCTCGTCTAAAATCTTAAAAATTACCAAAGGAACCATCTTGATTGGTTTCTAACCCATCCGTGAACATTCATCCATTCCATTCAATTCTGGGAAGTTACAGTACATGACAGATACATTTTCATTTATTAGTTCCCAAATTGAACTATTCTACCTGCGAGTGTCTCCTTTCAGTTGGCGTGCACATTTCGAAAAACATATTTTATTAAAGCTAATTACCTTCTGGCGATTGTTTTGTGACTAGTGGGTAACATCTTGCGACGATTCGTGTGATCACAAATATTACCACAGACCTCAGCTGCTCTTTTATTGTTATGAATTTGCAAATGAGTTGCCCCTATGTGCATAGCAATTAGACATTAACATTGAACTGGTACTTAAAGATATCGCTACAAGCAAAATACCGTCACCTCAGTACTAATTTTTTGTACTTGTGCATACGAATACTACGAGCGTCTAACAGGCGACACTGGCTTTTATTAGGTACATATCTCATTTCACTCCAGTCCACTTGCTAAGGTATCTAGATACTCATTTAACCTATCTAATGCATATGCAAAATCATTGAATTAATAAAGATGATCTGCTTTTATTTCTCACCGCTCAATGCAAGAGATGTCACAAGATGGAAATGATAATGTTGCGTCGTCACATGTAATCGTATTCGTTTGTATTGATGTGGTGATTCAATTATCCATTCTCTGATGCATTGGCTACATCTCGACTGACCTTTACTCTCATTATCATACGAATTTCACAAGAAAATACATGATTCGCGTGATAAAACATCGATTTAATGTAATTGACTTCTTGGTATTCGCATACAAATATGAGTGCAAGAATGCTACTCCAACGTACAAGTACGAGTATCTCATCGTTTGTGGGCTCCTAGAACTTCATGCTAAATCCGTACTTAATGTAGAACGACCGCATTACCTTGTAACATTTAACCGACTTATTGTTTACTTGATTTGACTGCCTCTACCATTTTTGTTGGTTTTTTTTTTTTTAGCAGTTTATTGTTCTGCAAATTCTATCAACCTGAACGAACGACCACAAGTTGGACTATCCGCCTACCATCAAACGTCGGTTAGTAGAAATCAACTGAGCGAGAGTACTCGGTTTATGTGGGTGGAAAAACCAATCAACGGGGATCTGACGTTCGAAATTGACACATCTCGGATTAGGTCTGTCTGTCTAGTCAGAGTCCAAGAATTCTGAGATGTCTCGAACGATTATGGAGCGAACAGCTCTAAAGAAGAATTAAGACAGCATGCTAATCAGTCGGCTGGAAAAAAATACGATTTCATAGGAGTACCTGTGTTAACATTCAGCCGGAAGTCGTCATAGCATCTCAAGACCCTGATGATAGAGATGAGAGATTTAATAGCAGCGATTAGCCAAACGGATGTTCAGAATGAGCTTCTTTGCTATGAAATGGGAATTGTAGTTGCTCGGTTGCTGTTTGTTGTTGTGTGCAGCGAATATCACTTTCTTAATTACTGACACTTGTGGATCCTGTTTTATGGTTGGGTGTTACATTGATGCACCTGGCTGCTGGATTATGACGAGATTGTGAAGACTGAAGACATAAAGATTGATGTGTTGGCGATAAATTCTTTGAATAAGTATCGGCAGAATGACACAAACAAGGTAAGAGGTGAAGTGTTCGTGTTGGAAAATTGTTACTGAAATCTAGTTGTTGTTTCTTGTTGCCAGAGTTGAGAAGATACCATAGGTCTTCTATGAAAGATTTGCAGTTAAAAAGAAAATAAAATTGTGCCGTTTATAGAGAGCAAAGAAAGACAATAGGAGTCCATATAAAAGGCTTTCAAGTCTTAAAATTTTTAACTAGGTTTGCCAAAACATGACGTCACAGTAATGGTACAATATCTTTGATTCAAGTTTCGTTAACCCTTTAAAGGTGTTAAGAGTGGTGACATTTTTGTTAAATTTATGGTATTACAAGGCATACAAGGAATAGTTATCAAAGGTTTTCAAAGATGGGTTACTAGTTAATTGTATGTCAGTAAAGCAAATACATACTCGCATATATAAGGGTTGTGCTATCTGGTTATTTTTCTATCACGTAAGACTTATACCAGCTATGGTCAGCGCTATCTGACCTGAATGCACACTGTACATGGCTACAATTTTTCGTTTCATCTAAAGTTTTTTATATTTGTAATTTAGGTACAAGATAAAAATTCAAGGAAGTGATTTGATAATTTTTTTTCAGTATGTGAGATAATTTTACAGTTGTAAGTTGACGTGTAATATCTCCTACAAGCTTTTTTTCATTGAAAGTAACCGAACGAATGTCTTTACGACGAAAGTATAGTAATAGCGATAGTTACTAGGTTTAAAGCTTGCGAACAAAAATTTATCGGACTCGTATAAGCTATCACATTTTGGAGTTATTTAATTTTAATGAAATATTTGTAAGACAGCGGATATAACAGCAATAATCGGACCACAGATTATTCACACGAATTAAAAAATTAACATTAATACCAAGGCTTCTCAAGGTTTCTCTCAGCTTTACATTGGCTTGAAAACGTAAGACAGTTTCATGCAGCTTCTGATATACATGAAATCAATAAGTATACCCTAAGCCGATATGCCCACCGAGTTTGAATAGCAATTATTAATTTCCGTTTTGAAAGTTTTGTATATTGGCCTAATGAGCACCAAAGCATATGTTGAGGGTTTAACGTAATTGCCCATAAAGACATTTTATTCTGTTATTTGTTAAGTTTTTAGAATATATGTACATGTGTCTTTCATATAAGGCTTGTCCTCTTTTACTTGCGTGCGGAGCCTATCATCAGTCAATGTCGTTGAATAGCCTGTACATTTTGTCGTTGTATCTTCTTCTCCACTTACCGTCTATGTAGACGAGACCGAAAATCACCAAGATCAAAATATTTGTCGAGGATGACGTTCTGTCCGAGTCATCGGTGTTGAGTGTCCTTTCTAGTTGACAGTAAACTCGTATACTTGGTCTTGTCCTCATTGACTGTTAAACCCATTTTCACCATTTCCTCCTCAATATTCGTGAGAGCGCCGCTGACATCACGCTGCTTTATTTCGATTATGTCAATATCATCGGCATATGTGAGCAATTAAACGGACTTTTGAAAAATTGTTTCTTACGTGTTAGTGCGGGATTTTTCCACAATTTTTTCAAGAATGATGTTAAAGTGTCACCTTGTCTCAATCCTTTTTTGACATCAAATGCCTTGGTGAGTTCTTTCCCGAGCTTGATAGAGCACTGTGCGTTCTCCATAGGCACAAACGAGTTTGGCAGGGATGCTAAGATTAGACATTGCTTTGTATAGCTCGTCTTTATATTGTAGATGAAGCCTTAATCGATGAATAGGTGATATATCGATTTGGAACTGGTGAACTTTTTTGGCTTAAAGCCACACTGATATGTACCATTAGAGTTGTTGACGAACGGCTTCAGGCGTTTACACAGTACGGCAGATAGACGATGATAAAAAGACTGATACCTCTGTAGTTGACGCTTTGAAGAACTCGGCAGTCAGGTCGTCCGTTTCAGCAGCTTTGTTGGAGTTAAGGTCAGGTAGACGCAAATATTGGTCTACATCTTTCAGGCTGTATGTGATATATCTTCGACGTTACACAGTCTACAGAAATGCTCTCTTCAAATCTTCAGCATCGAACGTGACCCTACAACTATGTTCCCTTGTTCGTCTCTATAGACTTCGGTTTGGGAGTTTTGTCCCTGACATGCTATTTTTCTTTTTGGTAAAATTTCCGAATCTCATTCCTGGATTAGCTTCTCATACTACGTATTTTTCGTAGCTCTGTGGTGGTCAAGCAATATTAGCAAAGCGACCGATTACACAATTATTGAACTTAGTGTGCAACAAATCGATTGTTGGGTGGCTTGTGTGGCACGTAGCCCTATCTTGTTGGAACTAGAGCTCGCCCAATTTCAAATCTTCAATTTTTGGCCACAAAAAATAGGTTAACATGCCTCGGTAGCACTCTCCATTGACTGTAACGTTTCTTCCATTGTCGTCATGGAAGAAAAATGAGCTAATAATGCCGCTATTCTAAAAACTATACCAAACAGTCACACGTTCAGGATGCATTGGCTGCTCTGTGACGACGTTTGCATTTTCCGAGCCCCAAATATGGCAATTTTGCTTGTTAAAGTAGCCGCCGAGATAGAAATATGCTTCATCTAAAAAGATGAATTTCTGAGCAAGATTGGTGTCAATTTCGAGCTGCTGACGAAGCGATTGGTCGTTTTGTTTTAATTTCTGAGTCAATTGAACTTTGTAAGCGAATAGTCGAAGATCTTTATGTAAAATTCTTCTCAGGCTAATGTGACTAATATTTTTGTTGCCACTACCGTTTTCCGGCTGAGTCTTGCTAAGAGGTAAAGATATTTTGCTTCTTTTGTCATTTTTCGCAGGCGCAGTATACTGTCTACCATGTTCATTTGACTCATGTATGTACTTCTTCAGGTTCATTGCTGCTGGGGACTCTTACAGCCAACTTGTTCACCGTTTCCAGCAAATCCCTTATTGATTGCCTTAAGTGTGGGATTGGTCACAACATCGTAAATATTCGCCTGCGTACTTCAGATACTCTGCATTCGAGCCTGTGACCCACCAGCCGTGCAGTTATTTTATGTGTTGGCTTGATTCGATAGTTTGCCCGCAGATCTGTATGATACGACGTTACACTTTTGCATTGCTGCGTATTAGCGTTGCTTCAGTTGTACGTTCTGGCAGACGTTTGTAGCCACACATTTACGTTCCTAATAGCATGACTGCTTTCCAGATGCTAATTCTTACCTAACTATGACTACAATGTTGCCAACTTAGTCGACTATATTTGCTTTGTACGACTTTGGCGTATGGAGAAGAGTACGATGAGTATCGTTTTATCTCTTTAGTGATGTACTATTCCACTCGGACACTACTATGTTTAAGTCTCCAGCTATAATAGTTGATGAATTTGGTCTTGCTTCAGCATCTCAGCATCTCTTTGTACTCATGCTACCGGCATACCAGCTAAATGATTCATTTCACTTGTATGTGTGCAGTACGATAGCTTGAGACTGTCTGCAGGCCTTGTGTTCACAGAAGTTGTTACAGCATGTCCATTCCGCTGTCGTGTTGGTCTCATCTTTCGCTTTTGATATGGGCTTTGTGCAGATGGGGTTTGCACTCATCTTTTCTTCTTCGGTTATTTGTTCAAATAGATTCTGGGTGATCTCGAAATAGGTAAGCATTATTTCAAAACAATTTATGGATCTCTAACGATTTTTTGTAGTTCGCCTTTGTACTCGTCTGGTGTGATGATCACTCTCCTCGGTTTCGACGTTCATTTTTCCGCAATGTGGTCCATTTATCTACATCGCATATGTGTTTTTGTGTACTTCTTGCTATTTTTGAAATTTACGTCCTATACTCATCCAAACAGGTGCTGTGTTTCATCCAAAATTTCCAATTATTGTTTTTATATCAAGGCCATCTCATCGCAAATCTTTGCGTATACTCGTAGATGCATCTACATAGATCTAACATAATCTCTATGCCTAGACAGTGACTTAATTGATGCGACTCGAAACTTTTCTCAAACGAAGAACTATTTGAGTGAAAGCAGCTCGTGTCTGTATTCTATTTCGGCAATTCAAGCACTGTCGATGGCTCATAATAAGATCATTGTGTGCTGCCATAACTAAACTTACAAAATTGAACTCTGAGTATGTCGGAGTAACCCTCATAAGATGATAACTGCTCTTACTATGGATGTCGGCGTTGGTTCTATAAGAGAAATTCTTCTGACGAATGTGGAACTCCTGACCGATTTATGGAAGGCATCTTCAACCGAAAATATCAAAAAGAATTGCCTGAATTGTTTACATATAAAATATGAGTACATGGATTAAAATTTACTCCGATGTTAAAGAGCACATCTACAACCAGATCCAGTAAATACCTAATGACTGATGCTGTACAAATCTGCAATTTTTGTACCAGGTATTAAACAATTTAATCTACTTGGGTAACTTCCACTTAAATCAGCAGTTTTTTTTTTCCTAAAGTCAAGTGAATATAATTGACCATCATTTCGCAATGAAATGCTGAAATCGCCACCTTTAAATAAGATACACTCCTCTGATCGTCCACCGGGTATTGCGAAACTCCGAAGTCTCAAAGAAAACATTCGAACATCTTTCATCCAATTGAAAAGTGGGCTCCGAAGTTATGTTTAGTGTTTACACTGTTGTTCATTGTTTTTTCCCTCCAATACACCATCGACCAATACATTTAGATTTTTTTTTTTTTAGCCAACGTAATGCCTTATCTGTTTCTACACAAGAGTATGACATGTGCCCTTTGACTTGCAGATTTGCAACACATCTCTTTTGTTGCCGCCAGCTATTTGTAATTTGCTGTTTACTAAACACTCATCAGTTCGTCCGTCAATTTTGCACACTATAACTATCGGGGTTAAAACAATCATGTCTTGAGAATTTCGCTGGTTACCATGCCACGATCGAAATTAATTGTCTCATCACGTCATCGTCAAGTGCGTTAGCATAGCTCATGAATTGTGTACCTTCAATCGCATTACTCAGACCATAGTCCTTCAGCTCAGTCATCGCCATCGTGCCGACGACGCGATTTGGAAAGGTCAAGCGTTCACGCGTTCAGTCGACTACCTCTAGCGCCAATGTCAATGTTGCCTCCAATACTTTACCAATAATTAAAAATTAATATTCAAGTGCATTCGCATAATTTTGTAGGCCACGAAACTGTTGAGTTTTGAGGTACGAATGATCTACTGTGCTCGTAATTGCCATGTCATGGTATTATTTCGCGCGGGTTGATCATCTCTGTACAAGTAGACGGTGCAACCCGGTAATATCACGCACCGTCTGCGCCATCGGTCGGTACTGGTAGTGGTAGGCGGTCCTCTTTTGACAATCTCGACGTTGCCTATGTTAGATCTTCAATGAGTTACGAGCATTGCATTCGAATTTCAATTCGAATTCGAAAATAGTTCCTAGTGCTTATGACTATTGAAACAATTAAAATAATTACAAACTCATTCGTAGGGTACGTATTTGGAATAATTGTTCAGAGTGTGCTTGGCTTTTTTTGTTTTAGTTTGCTTTGGAGTCTTGAAGATGATGACACCGAGTTGACAATGAAATAATTTTTTTTATAATTAACACAATGAAAGTTGTGAAGAATTTATTAACTAGAGAACGGCAACTGTTTGTTATGTGTGGCGGAATCAATGATCAATTATTGGAATGCACTGGAATGATAATTGCGATTTAATGCGAGGGAAACGGATGTAACAGTGATTTCGCTTCAACATCATGACAATGTAGTTAATTGAAGTGATCGCATCCTTCATGTCGATGTATAAGAAATTTTGATACGACTACCGTCTTGTTTAATTCTGAAGATCATTGTTTTCCTTCTGACTTTATTTTAGAGATGTGCAGGTATATATTCCTAACAAAATCATCTCCAGCTGCCCTACTTAATCGTACATCATTTCTGCTGTAATAATTTTCCATTTCTTCGATCACGCGTTTCTCGTGCCCTTCCTTTTTCTTTCCAAAAAGCTTGCAAGAGAGCCCTTCTTTTTCTGCTCCTAGAGTTGAAGAGCAGCTCACGTCCTTCGATGCAGCGCAGCTTCTCGTCTTGTAAAACAGAAGTGCCTTAAAACCAATTACACCCAAAACAGTTTCTCTGATGGCAATCAGCTGATTACAGCTTTTTGAAGTCAAACATTAGTGACCATGCTCGTTTCCGTTGTGTCTGTAATATCCGTATTTGTACTCTTATTGCCAAAATTTAATGATTTGAGTCGTTGCTGGCTCCTCGGAAAGTTCGGACGTCTAGAATGCTGGAGTTGTGGGAACCCTCTGTTGGTTACTAAAATGTTACGCCCCGTTACAAAATCAAAAAATCTGAATCCATTGTTGAACATGATGCCTCACAAAGACGGCTTCCTTACCCAGCGTTGCATAAAGATCTCAAAGCAAAGTTTTGGTGTCATACCGGGCACCAAACATGTATAGGGTTTTCCAATAGCGACTTGAAAACTTTGAATTTAATTTGAGAACGCACTCTTTCACTAATCATCAAACTGTCACTGTCAATTTATTCAGTAAGGTACACTAACATGGTAAAGTACACTAACGAGCAACGTCTGCAAATTATTAAAATTTTCTACAAATATTTGGAATCGATGACTGCAACTTTAAGAGCGTTAACTACAATTTTCGGTCGTAATTCTCGCCCTAGAAGACAGGCAAGAAAAAGTTTAGTGCAAAAATTTGAGTCTACGTATTCATTGTGTGATGTTGCCGTGTCAGTTGGAGTCAAAGTGTCGAAAATATCGCTGCCGTTCAGACGTCCGTAGAAATCGATCCAAATCAGTCAATTCCACGGCGTTCTCAAGAATTGGGCATCGCTCAGACCACATTATGGCGTATTTTGCGTAAGGATCTTGGTTTACACCCATCCAAGATCAAGCTGACTCAAGAATTGAAGCCGATGGACAATTTGAAGCGACGTACGTTCTCCGATTGGGCTCTAGAGAAGATGCGCCAAGATGACGCTTCAGTGACGAAGCTCATTTTTGGCTCAATGGGTTCGTCAATAAGCAAAATATGCGTTATTAGTCGAATGAAAACCCACATGTGCTTCATGAATCACCACTTCATCCACAAAAAATAACTGTTTGGTGCGGTTTGCATGCCGGCGGCGTTATTGGACCATATTTTTTCGTCGACGATAACGATCGTCACGTTACTGTGAATGGTCAGAGTTATCGCGCCATGATCACCGATTATTTTTCGCCCGAATTGGAAGATATGGACTTGGACGACATGTGGGTTCAACAGGATGGTGCCACAAGCCACACAGCACACGCTACAATCGATTTATTGAAGAGTAAGTATGTTGAGCGTGTTATCTCAAGACATGGGCTAGTCGATTGACCGCCTTGTTCGTGCGATTTAACGCCGCTTGACTATTTTCTGTGGGGCTACGTTAAGTCATTGGTTTATGCCAACACGCCGACGACGTTGGAAGAGCTCAGAGCTAACATTGAACTCGAAATAGCGGCCGTTTCGGCCGAAATGTGTGGCCGAGTCGTTGAAAATTGGGTCCAACGAATCGACTGCTGCAAACGTGCCCGCGGTGGCCATATGAACGAAATCCAGTTCCATTCATAAATGTTTTGATTGAATTCAAGCCACTAATAAAGATTTTGAAATATCTCAAATGGTTTGCCTTCTATTTAAAAAAAAAAAAAGTTGTCAAGTCCTTATTAGAAAAGCCTATATATACTCGGTCTTGGAGGCCACAAAATCCGACTTTGGGCTTGTGCTTCCGAATTCGGCCATGATGCGGATTGTTATGGGGCATTCGCTTACATGTCGAACGATTAAGACTTTTCGCCTGAGTGTCTCTCGAATAGCAAATCTACATCCAAATAAGCGTCGTTTTCTTGAATTGTAGTAACTTTTTCTGTATAAAAGTCTAGGGCCTCAGCCAGTCCTAAAATTGGCTTCAAGTCATTTGGCACCTGGCATACATATACCCAGTTATTCTAAAAAAAAAGTATAGACCAGTTACTGGTAACTCTAAAGTGAACGGACACCGGTATACACACCGATACCCTGGCGAATAGGGAGATTATCTTTTATACCGAAAATCAGAGAAGAAGACTAAGCCCTTGCCAAGCGTTTCGAACCAGTAAATCTGGCTTCCTTCATGTTGAAGAATGTGGAGAGAATGATCGGGCTCATGTATACAAGACTAAGAAAGGCTTCTTTTTGGAAAGAACACTTCTTCAGTTAGGTTGTAGTGAGATGTTAATCCGAGTATCTAAGCTAGCAATTCCCAATTTTGAATTTGATTTCAAAACCTTATTCCCAAACGATATGGCAAATTCGTTATTCATGTGGGTTAGCACATTAAATTTTAAATTACGTAAACTTTCATGGAGTAACAGGTTTAATACTCAAGTTATTAAGTTTATTGGAAAGTTGGTACGAATACAAAGACGAGTACACATAGTTGCCCTGGTGCACTTTGCACGAAACAAATGTTTGGGAATATCCCTGGATTTAGTGGCAAGTTTTGGTTCATGAACTAAGTACATGGCTCGTAAATAACGATGCGCCATTTCGGGTCTATCGTCACTATAAGAAGATTTTATTGGATTCATTAAAGTAAAGCACTTTCAAAAACCGATTCATCTCTGAGGACAAATTTGCGAGCAAACAGTCACGATTTCAGTACAAATTTAAAGGCACTAGTCACATGGTATGGTCTATAGTTTTGTTTTGCAAGATATTTGATTCAGTACGATTGGTTGGAGGAACTCTTAGTCAGGTGGTGGATCCACTTGACTTCTTAGTTAATTCACTGTTGCAAGTTTTGATTCATAAGGTTGATTTGGAACAATGGTAGCAATCTGAACAAAGTGAAGATGAACATGATTTACATGCTCACTTGTGGATCTACTCGTATCTGCACTAAAGTCTTACATTGTGGGTGCATGGTCACGTAGGTAAAACGTGATCACAACATAGTTGAGTGCACTTGGATGCACCTTGAAATGTCTATATATCGGTGATTGTACTTCTATGATGTTTGTTTTGTGCAAGAAAAGGTTTCCTATTTATGTGCCAAGCGACTGTTTTATTAAATTCTATTCCTGAACTAAGCTACAGGTACTTCAATAAAAAGAAAAAAACCAAATTATACAGTGAGACTGTATCGATCGGTTGCTTACTTACTTACTACAGTCCGGGGTGCACCAGGGCCTCAACCAGCTGGCGTCTCCAGCTAGCTCGATCTTTAGTTACTTGCCTCTAGTTTCCGTCCAGTTGGTTGAGGGCCCCTTTCCATTTATGTTTGTCAAAACCCGTCGAAGTTTTGCTCTACGGCACTGGCCCTCGGGGTCGGATTCTAAGACTTTTAGGACTTTTCGGTCGTTGGACCTTCACCCTTCTGTCTAAAACGATGTCACTGTACAGTTCATGGTAGTACCTCCTTCTCCACACACCATCTATGCAGATGGCCCGAAAATCACTCGAAGAATTTTCCTATCAAAGCAGCAAAGAGCAACTTCATCCATTTTTAATAAAGTCTATGCTTCTGCGCCATAGAGCAGGACTGGGATTATTAAGGTCTTATATAGGGTAACTTTTGTTGTTCGAGAGATGACTCTGCTGGTCAGTTGCCTTCTTAGCCCAAAGTAACAGCGATTGTCAAGAGTTATTCTTCGTTTGATGTCAGTGCTAGGCAGACAAAGTCCTTAACTAACTTCTTTTTAAGGATTGTGCCTCTTGTAATGGCGCGTGAGTTTTGCACTATTCTTTCAAGAATGATGTTAAAGAAACCGCATTATAGCGCGTCGTCTTGTCTTAATCCTTTTTTGAGATCAAAGGTCTCGGTGAGTTCTTTCCCGACTTTGATGGATCACCGTGCGTTTTCCATCGGCATCCTGCACAAAAGAGTTTGGCAGGGATGTCAAAATTAGACATTGCTCTGTATAGCTCGACTCTATAGGTCTTAAAATTGACGATTTGGAGCACATGGCTTTTTTCCAAGATTTGGCGTAGTGTAAATATTGTATTTGCTCGATGGTGGATTTTCCTGCCCTGACATTACACTGGTATGGACCAATCAGGTTGTTGAGGAAAGGCTTAAGGCGTTCACACAAAACGGCAGATAGGAACTTGTAGGCGATGTTAAGAAGACTGATGCCTCCGTAGTTGACATAGTTTAGAGGGTCTCCTTTCTTAAGGATCGGACAAAAAATGCTGAGGTTCCATTCATCGGGCATACTTTTGTCCGAGCATATTTTATAGATGACGTTAGGTATCGCTTGCCTCTTTGACGAGCTCAACAGTAAGGCCGTCTGCTAAATTAGCTTTGTTTTCCTTAAGCTTAGATATGGGTATCTTCACTTCTGCCTGACAGCGGTATTTGGTTCGTCATCGCCTTTACACATTCGTTAAACTTCCTCACAGTTTTGGTTTTCCTTTGTGATATTCTGGATATCTGCAGTGTACCTTGGCTGCAACAAGGTAATGCTCAGAGGCGGTGTTGGCTCCCAAAACGTTGAAACATCTATAATACTGGGAAAGTGCCCTACGTCAATCGTAGTATGGTGAATCTGATTGGTGGGTAATTGATTAGGAGATCTCCAAATCATCTTATGAATACCGCGATGCGGGAGCAGCGTGCTAGTTACGACAATGCATCGCACTACCGCAAAGTTGTTTAGTTTGAATCCTTTATCGGAGGTAGTGTCATGCAGTCTGTACTTTCCTAGTGGTGCTGACCCGCAAATTCTGGTTGGCCCTGTGACCTAAAAGATCTATTGTACCACAAAGTCAGTTAATGCCACTGAACCTTTCTTAATAAGCTTACGAATAACTCTTGTATTTATTGTTGACGACTTCTCAAACTGGTATATGCACAGTCACAGGGAATATTTAGACCTCAACCACGCAATATGAAGCAAAACAAAGACCGGAGGAGCTAGACTAAAAACCTTTCATAGGATAGTAAAAGTGTGGCATGTAGGTAATGCTGTGACTACTATAAGCAAGGGAAATGGTGTGAATTTATTGAATACGGGGAATGTCCGAACTCATTCTCGGTATTATAGCTTGGAAAAGGACTCAGCGCGAACTTTACTACGGCGCGAAGTGTCACTAAATCTGAAACAGGCTTTGCATCCCCATTATTCTCACAGCCACATGAAGACACTTGATCTGAAGAAAGTCGACAAACTTAATCATGTTGTGACTAATGCAGAGAACTCCCCGACAAGGATGCTGGATCGAATGGACTACCTGCTATGCTAGCTCTTGAATGGAGCATTAGTATCGTTTGGCTGCTTCACAAGAAAGTACCACAGCTGTAGAGGCATGAGGCTCCTTAACATCAACGATCTGATTGACACCCATAAGTGCGATTTTATGCCAGATAAGTCCACATTTGGCCAATCGCAATACGGCTGATCCCAGAGAAAACCCAAGAAGTCTAGGTCAATATACACAACTTCCTTATCGATTTAAAGGTCACATATGACAGCATATGTAGGAACGAGTTTTGCAGAGCCATGTACTTGTTTATGCATAGAGGATACGCACTGCTTCGTAAAGATTGGTACCAAATTCAGACTTCTTGGCAAAGACAAAGTTGACTTCTTAAAAATCATACTTGAACTCGATTTTCCAAAAGTCTGTATATCTATCTCCATAAGCTGATGACCAAATCATTGGCAGAATGCAAAGAGCTCTCAAGAGTGCGTTTGGAAGTATTGACACAGAACGGATTTAGCTGTGAATAATGGCAAAACTAAGTATATACTGCCAAAAATAGCGACGTAAAAACCGAGAAATAAAACAGAACATTACAATGGATACCTATGACCTTGAAACAGCACGGAACTTTATCAACTTCAGTTCCGCTAATAGTTTTGATTTGACAATCGCTGTTTCATTGGCCTTGTAAGGCAGTTATATAATAAAACTTTGTCAAGGGTCTAGCAAGGCAGATTAAGAAATTTTGGTGGTTTCGAACAGAAGAATTTGGGCTGTTAGCGTTGACGGACTTTAAAGGTGGAGGTACAAGTATAATAATGAACTCCACGCGATGTACGAAAAGTAGGCATAAATGTTCCTTTTAATATATATTCGGTTCCTACCCTGAGTAGTAGAGAAAAACCTCGTGATAGGTTAAAGAAGCATCAGAAGCTTAGAGCGCGCAGCTGTAGGGAATTGGGACTTTTCTAACCGAGGTTTATTTGTCCGACCTGTTATGCCACCAAAATAGATAAATATTTACTGGTTTGATCTCCTTGACTATCTAAGGTTACCCGCTCTCATTAG
Source organism: Volucella inanis (assembly GCA_907269105.1). NCBI lineage: Eukaryota > Metazoa > Arthropoda > Insecta > Diptera > Syrphidae > Volucella > Volucella inanis. The sequence goes on from OU026157.1 coordinate 22,797,652, forward strand.
TTTTCCATAAGACATGTAGTAGAATATGCGCGACATCATAATGTCGTGTTCTATTTCTAGCATCACTTAAAACGATGTTGCGCAGTTAAATATAAACTTAAAAGAATGTGACCTGCACTTTGTATCAAATTCAATAGATTCATCACTCAAATAGCCTATAAAAGAGTTATGAGTAATGCTGTAACATCTATCTAATTAAACACTATCAAAAAGCTTATAACGAATTCTATGTGTGTGAGAACAGGAAGTGCTAGATCATAAATATTTAAAAGACATCACAAGCACAAGCATCCTGCCCTAGGCAAAATCCGTGAAACACTGAGCCGGTGCAAATGTCATTTGAATAACATTCCCAATAATTGTATCTTCACTTTGAGACTTATTAATTTTATAAATCACTTGTCACTGTCTAAATCAGATTACACTGAAATTCAACTTTTTTTTATTGCTCAATCAATTTTAGGCAGCGATTTTCGATGTGAACCATTCAATCTTTATTTGAATGAGTCTTACAAAGTTTAAGCTTATAAATTAGCGGAGATTCGATATTTTTGTTAGCAATTTACGCATAAGATACTTTTATACTCAAGGTTGAGGTTAACTGGTGTAATCTTTATTTTAGAGTTTTTTTTTCTAATTCCAAAACATGACATCTTTCAGTGACGACACTGGTTTGAATTCCAGCTTTTAAGATTCCTTTCACTCTGTCAGAATCCAAAACAGAAACTAATGCGTGAGCGTGAATATATCCCCACCATCTCATCGTCTCGATCTTTAGAGATCGGCTTGCTGATCTGTAACATTAAATGTTCAGTGAATTTCGTAATAAAACGAAATACCCGTACCATGTATAAAATATCGTACCGAAGATCGTGAAATCTTTTGACGTGATGAACATACATTGTTCGGTCTTACGAGAGACTATACAAGAAGTTCGTATTTTTATTTATAAGCATCGTTCATTTAACGGGGAAGATATTGACATAAACACCAGAAGAGGCTATTACTTTGAGTCTAGCTGTTTTAGGGTAATAAAACATATAATTTGAACTGCACATTTGTTTGTGTCATCCAGAAATAGACTCATGTCGATTGTATTATATGGTGTCCCATAGGGTTTATATGTTGGACCATTGATCTTTCCAAAGAAATTTTATTCAAAAAAACGTGTTTGTATCGATAATGTAGAGCCACAAAATGCTTCGGAAATATATCTTCTGGTAGAGAATTTCAACGTGCTATGGGCTAATGTAACATTAGAATTTCAGGAAGTTTTTAGGAAGTATGTAGGTTAGGTTTAAATCTCGTTCTCTGATGATGAGTTTAATTGTATAATGGTTGTTAATAGGTTCCATTATATGGTTTTAGTTGATGGCATTGGTGCTACGATCGTGCCAAGATGTTTAGTTCTGGGATACATCAGGAGATAACATTTTTGCATATTTATTATATTTAATGTGCTGGTAGCATAGACGTGCTCTATTCTAACTAAGGGCTATATTTTTTGAAAATCTACTGCTGTCTGATACAAATGAATCATTTGTAGATTATTAGTCAGGGTTTTATTTTGTTTTTTCTGTTGAAACAGAGCACTCAGACAAAGAACTAGTCCGTAGTACCCCTTGTAAATTCCTTGTAATGGAATTTCTCAGTTTTCCGAAGAAAGACAAGTAAGCGCTTCAGTGATAAAGTGCCTACAGTACTAGAATCCAGGACGCAGGCAGACCGAACGTAGGTTCCTGTTCTGAAAAATTATTCTCTGAGCCTTGCCTAGCAGGTTTATCGGCGATTTTATTTCACATGATCTCATTGCGACGTGGAACCCAGACAAGACTCAGTGAATATAGGCTTCAGACTCCGTTCAGTCATGTCTTGCACTTTCAATTTAGCTTGTAAGTCATAAGTGGGCTAAGCAAGGCTCTAAACGCAGCTTGGTTGTCTGCTGGTTGGTTGTCAAGTTGTCTATACCGGTTCTTCACAATAGAGTTTTTTGCCTTCAGAGTTGTGTGTATCTCCGCTGGGATGACAGACACAAGTTTTCCCAACGAGAGGTAAAATCTAACCTTGCTGTCTTTCAGAAAGACACCAGCACCGCATCGTACAATATATTCGGGTCATATTCTGGCCGAAACCATACCTGGGCACAGGGAAAGTCGATTTCTTATTTTTTCCGCAACGAAAATGCTGATGTTCTTAGTTTAAGACGGCATGTCCATAAAACCAGAGTCGAAAGATAGTCGGCGCTCAAGGTCATGAAAGCTCAAATGCGTGTAGTACCAAAGCCCACTTCTTTTTAAACGGAAAATGGCTTTGAGAGAGCAGTCCATGAGGTACATATATCATATCATATCATGACAGACTGTTCTTTGGGGTCTGGTGAAATCAGCAGTGACGTATTTTCCTGAGACGTTATGCCAAAAAGACAACTGACCTAGGGTAAAATTAGCCTTATCATGGACGTGTAGGTCAAAAGGACCCGCGGCGGTGATACGTCCCATGTCTTGTCGCCACCCAGAATGCCGACAGAATCTTGAAAACTTTTGACGTAAAATATTTATCTTACAGAAGTCTGTTAACCAGGATAACAAATAGCTTCTTTTGAGAATTAAGTGGTGATGTATGTGAGCACTAGTTGAGTCTAGTTGGAATCAAAAAAACGTCAGTCTTGAGAGGATTGCTTGAAAGCCAATTTTTAGTGCACTAATCATCGATCACTTCTAGGGCAGTCGCTAGACATGATCCAACAAAAAGGACAGCTACATCATCCGAGTATGCTTGCGCATATATCTAAGAACTATTGAGCGCGTTAAGCAGTGAGTCGACCAACATGTATTATAGAAGTGTAGATCGAAAAATGCATTTTGGACAACCTCTTTTTGACCACAGTCAGCATCCGCAATCAGTGTTCTATTCACAAACATTGCATTTATCCATAAAACTAGCGATTTCTCTGCGCCGCATAATCTGGCCGAGTTACACATTACATTAATCAAGTACGGACATATTATTTTTTTTTACTTACCTGCATGGATGGCTAAGGATATCATTCAATAAAACCTTTTTGCAAGCCCTGTTTTTGCCGAATATCCCCAGATGTGTACTTTACGGCTGTGCACCCCGCGTTAACCGAGGTCGTCCTCCGATGTGCTGCTTGAATCGAATACTCTTTGATATCAATTCGGACTAAATGATCTGATAATCTTAGGTATTAGGGAATTGTTTCACACTTTACTGGCTAAATAGAGTACAGCTCTCGAAATTCGTTGTTATATCTCTTCCTACATGCCCGTCAATGTGCTCCAGCTTCGCTCTTAAAATATAGAGCACCTTTCAATGAATATAACCTAGGATTCTTCAAACAAAAGGTCATTGTGGATAAATATTTTACTTACTAAAATTCTAGGCACACTCCTTCAATTTAAATAAAATGTGGGAAACGAAGGTTATTTCGAAAAGAATGCCATCCTTTTTATAAAAATTTAAAGGACAACAGTGAGGTTCGTGATGCTTTACCGGAACCCAACTTTTCTGATTCTAGGAATGAGAACTAAGTGATTAGTTAATAGTATAGTTATCATTTGTTACTCTTCAAACAGAACTTAAAGTTAAATAAAACATACATATACGTTATATTGAATTTTATGTGTTTTTTTTTTTTATTTACCTTTAGGAAAGGCGTTCTTATTGAAAAATGGATGAGATTACAATATTTTGTTTATTTTTTATGCAAGAAAGATGAATGTGCCAAATGTTGCGGAGGAGAAAAGATGCCAACACAAGAACTATGTTGGCTTAAAAACAAAATGAGGAAGTAATTTAAAAATCAAACTTTGTTTCAGGAACCAAATTTTCTAATGATACGAGAGCGATTAACATTCAAACAGGATTTTCCAAAATGTTCATTTTTGCACATTCATGCACCTTACCATCCTGCACGATCAAACGAGTTCGACGGGTCATTTTAATTAGACATGGATCTCAATAGATGCTTTCATTTCCGATATGGTGAGTATGCATTTGGACTGCTTGAGTTTTCTCTTATACCTGGCGTACTGTGAATATTTGGTCAACTGTGGATTTACCAAATGAATCTGTACGGCAAATCTACAACAAAAAAGATATTGCATACGATATTAAAGAGGCTGACACCTCTTCTTGGGTCTTCTTGCTTCTGGATAGGGTAAACGATGCTGAAGTTTTATTCATCGTGCATTCTTTCCTCTGATTTAATCTTTGAAATGACCTTGGAGCTTCCTCTCTAGGAAATGATTTTCTGCTGCGTTAATTAACTTGGCAGATACATCGTCTGATCCGGAAATAATAGCATATTTAAGCTCAGATGTTGCTATCAATACTTAGTTTGGTTGGTTGTCGGCCGCCGTTTAACTGCCTGCTGACGAGGTGTCCGATAGTGGAAAGACATAAAACTACCATGGGTAAAGTTATTCATAAAAGCTTTTCTTCAAATTAAAACTACACATGGTTTAGCTAATGAATTTGTAAAAAAGTTTTACCGAACAAACATACTGAATAATTCATCAATGTAACGTAGTTACCTCAGATCATACTAGCATTTTAATACCAAACTCGATCTACATACAATAATTGCAACAATAATCAATTTAAATCTGCAACAATGCAAAATTTCCCAAACTATTAAAGCTGTAGTATGTCCAATTTATAAAGGTAGAGCCTCCTTTAATAACTCAAATAAATAACTAAAAATCAATGTCTATTCTATCAGTTATACAAAAACACTTGGTAGAATTCGTTTCAAGAAGTCTGATGATGAGCTTCATAGAAAATGATTTTTTAAATTATAAAAAAAATAAACCGGAGTCGAGGAAAGCTTCTAGGCGAATTCACTAATAGTTCATGAAAATTTAAATAAAAATAATCTCATTCACAAAGCTCAAAGACAGAATATATGCTTGGGATAATGCATCTACAATACCATACATATATACTGCAACTTAAAAAACTTCTCACATGCGGTAGGAGACAACTTTCATGCAGATTTCCAACTTTATTTAACAAACTTTCGACTAATCTTAGAAATATTGTAAATTTCAAAACAAGAAATAAACTGTAAAAAATATTTTTTTTTTAACTTTAACTTATTTGAATGTAAACTATTTGTTTTGTTAAGTTTACTGAAATCAAAATTTGAAACAGGCGGTGAAATCCTATCTCCAGAAAGCCAACAAGGCTTCGTGGAGAATATAAACATGTACAATACATAATTTAGTTTATAAATAAATAAATAAATAAATAAATAAATCTCTCCAATACGGACTGAAACTTTATATTACTAGGTTGGATGAAAAGTAACCTCCTTGGGAATGAAAAAACCTTTTTTTTTTTAATGTTTTTTTTTTATTTTATTCACTTTTTAGTTTGATACACTTATTCCAGCGATTTTCCAACTTCTTGATCCCGTCCGAAAAGTAATTTTCCGGAAGTTCTGCAAAATACTCCTCCGTGGCGTCGATGATTTCCTCGCGTGAGCTGAATTTATTATTGATGAGCCATCTTTTGAGAGATAACAATCCGCGGGAGCCAAATCGGGTGAAAACGGTGGATGCGAAAGCAATTGGAGCCGTAAGTCATTGAGTTTAGCCATGGTTGCGATGCTCTTGTGCGCCGGTGCATTGTTTCGTAAAAACAAATTTTTTTTTCGCTTCATGTGAGGCCATTTTGCAGCGATTTCGGTTTTCAATCGCTCCAATAATGCACAGTAATACTCGCTGTTGATGGTTTTTCCTTTTTCGACGTAGTCCATGAAGAGTATGCCATGATAATCCCAGAAAACCGACGCCATAACCTTTCCGACCCATCGAGCCTTCGTCGGCCGCTTCGGAGCACTCGTGCTGGCTTCAGTCCATTGCCGGGCACTCATTCTGTTCTCTGGTGTTCAACAGTTACCAATCGACGCCAAGAGTCCGCTCGATTCCGCATCAGCAAGTCCAAACACTCTTTCGAAGTGCTCTCGCGTTCGTATTTTTGGTCAGGAGTGAGTATGCGCGGCACCCAGCGATAGGATAACTTTTTCATATGCAGAATATTGCCCAAAATATGGCGTGTGCGCTCAGTACTAATCTTTGTGGTATCTGCTAGCTCGCGCACCTTCACTTTCCGGTCAGCCAACACCATTTCATGTATTTTTTTGACATTGTCCTCTGTAACCGCATCGGGGGGCCTGCCGCTACGGACTTGATCGGTAGTGGAGTTGCTGCCACCACGAAACTCTCGAAACCAATGTTTGACGGTGTAATCTGACGGAGCATTAGCCCCAAAATATTTATCCAACTTTTCTTTTGTTTCCTTTGCCGTTTTGCCTCTCAAAAAATAATGTTTTATAAGAGAACCAAAATCGTTTTTGTCCATACTTAACATGATGCCATATACGTCAACAACAATCAACTGTCAAAACAAAACTAAAGACAGGATCGCACTGAAATTTGGCATGTCTGCCTATATAGTATTTGAACGGACTTCAAGGCACCATAACTTTTTTTGCAGTAGCAGTGCATTCTGGCGTCAAAGGAGGTTACTTTTCACTCTACCTTTCTCATTGTCCTAAGTTTCTTTTCGGATCTTCTTAGCTTGACACGTTCTTTTTATATTTTCGAAAAACTTCCTTATGTTGTTCTTAGTGTAGCATTTCTGTTTTGCCTGGAGGAGCCAATGTTGTTTTTTTGTTCATAGAGCGCAAGAAAGCTCTCATTATTCTATGTACCGCCGTTTTATTGTACTTCCTGGATGGCGGTGATGACTGTTTTATAGTACAGTGCGTTTCATATATAGTATATAGGGTGATTCATCGTAAGGTTTGATTTATAATGTAAAACAAAATACATAAATTTGAAAGCAAACTTAAAATCTTTATTATCGGTTAAAAGAACAATTCATGGCATCATTTTTTAGAAATGATATCATGTAAATGTTGGTCAAGACTACGTCTGAGGTGGTCCACTCGGAAGATCCAATTTTGTTCGACTCGTTCAAGCATAGTGACTGCTTTCTCGAGGGTAACACGAGTTATGTTGGCCTCCAAAGCGTCATTTTTGAAGAAATGATGTATTGGTAGCTCTTGGTACACTTTGGGTTGCTCATCAGCCCAAATAGGGCAAATTTGTTTATTAACTTATCCATTGAACCAGAAATGTGATTCATCACTGAACAAAATTTCACGATAAAACACCGGATTTTCAGTAAAATTAACGGAATACAAAAAAATATGTTGGTGGAATTCATGAGCGAGCACTCTAGATTAGCAAATATCATCCTTCCAAATTGCGTACAAGAAAAGTCAACGGCATACCGCTTATGGGAAGAGATAAACTCTGTGGGATGTAAAGGATGCAGAGTCGTGGCGAAAGGTATAAATTGAACATTTGTATAAAAATACGTTAAAAATTGAACTAGCGACGTGCAGTAAAAACAAAAATGTGACTAAACAATTCTTTCGAGCAATTCTTTCCTCCTTTTCTTCTTCGCCACTTTCCTCGGAACTACTTAAAAAAAAAAAAAACAAAATAAGCCGAATCCATCACGAACCAATCACGAAAATACAAATTTTATTTTTATTTTCTCAAATGACGTTTTTTTTGACACATTTTCTATTACATTTCTTACTATAATCTTGTACAATTTTCTGATCGAATGTTAAATTACGTTCCGTGAGCTTTCGTATGCTATATGCCGTATGCCATGTCACGTTATCTCATCTCGTACGTTTGCCTATCCATGAGCGGATGCGGTGATTCGATCCCAGAACTGGCGCTGCCAATTTTGTTGAATTGCTGGCGGCTCGAACGATTATCCGCTATGACTATTTAGTACTTCCATAACAGTTAGGATATTTTAGGAAATTAGGAATAGTCAGTCGACCTCTGCTATTCTCCTTGAAATTTCACAATTTAAGGCCAACACTTTGCATTTTTCGACAACGGATAATGTCATACCGCGCCGCATGTTTCGTAAATATACTTTATCAATAACTTATTCAAAACACTTTTACTGAACTGGTCGCTGTAAGAGTTCATTGACATGTGGGCTTTAAATATGAAACGCGGTTAAATGAATTTAAATACGAAGCTCAGTTCAAATGTAGCGGAATTCTTTTGAAAGAAAAATCAGACAAGGAATTGCGGAACTATCGTGCGATCTATGACCACAAGCAATATTAGAGTTCATACTTCATTTGTCTTTAAGTGTTTGCTTCAATTTCATTGAAAGTTAAAGCTCAAATAAAAAAGTGGATTTTGCGACCGACTGTGGTACACCATTCCGGAACTAGTTTCAGAGACCTCTGAAGGGAATTCGAAATTGTATCTTCGAATTTACCTCTGATTAGGATTGTCATGTGGTTTGCATATCCTTGGACATAGAAGGTATAATTGCTGGAAATAATCAGCAGTTCATTAACTACAATGGGGCATATTAGGAGTAAGAGTATTCCTCTCTGAGGGCATTCTTTTGTAGGTATCACACTGAGCTTATTCCTGCCCAATGAGGTTTTTATTGTTTTACTCTTTATCATACATTTTATCCATTTACAATACATGAAGTGTCGTTCGGTTTTAAGGTTAAGGGAATATAGTTTCTAGAGTCAGGAAATGAGAACAAGTCCTTGAATTCAACGCCGTTTTATTATATGGTACTACAAAAAGTGAAAAAAAAAAAAATAAATAAATAAATAAAAGCAGCCTTTGTCTAAAAGGTTTGATACATAACAAATTTCCGTAGAATTCGACTGCAGAACTAGAACCAGCACTCCAACTGATATCTGAAGAAGTCTCAAGGATTTTCCGTCTGAAAACCATTCGATAATGACAAGAAAACAAAGCAAAAATGCAATTTCCATCTTTTCTCTGTCAGCATGTAGAGATAAAAATATTAATATTTACTACCCATAACTTGTTATGCCAATTTTTTACCATTTTTAGTGAATGAATTGACACTTTTAACGAGTGTGCATATATTTTATATTTTAGATAAGAGTTCCGGCAACAAAACACTGCAATATCACTCTGCACGTTTTCTTAATATTTCCCACAATATTCATCTCATCCACTTCAGATTTTCTACAAATATTGCCCGCATTCATACGAGTTGTGTTGTCGTAGCTGATACATATCTAAAAGACAAGTATTCTTCGATGTTTTGAGAAGGCCCACACCACGTAATCAAGCTGAAGACTCGTTATGTACATAACAAACAGCGCTCTGCACTCATTAATTGTACACATAATCTATATCTCTTCACCTGAAGGGGCAGGAGTAATTTTTGTTTTGTCAAAAACAACTTAAAAGTGACAGAATCTGCCGTACCACGTACTGGTACCGGTGAATCTTTAATTGTTTCCCATTAGATCAAAAATTTGACGTAAAGAGCCAAAGGCCAAAACCACATCTTCATGTCGGCGACGAGAGTGAGGTATCTCAAAAAAAAAAAAAAAAAAAAAAAAAAATTATCAGAACACACAAATCTGGTTGGTACTGACTAGCACCGTTTGGACGAATTTTTTTTTTTTTTTTATTATAATTCTAAATTTTGATATAAGGAGAAAAACAAGAAACGAAAAAAAAAAAAATTAAAAAGTCGCCGAGTGATGTTGTAGATTACTTTTACTCCGGGAAGCACGTTTGATGGAGTGGTTAATGCCGAACGGTGAATGGTTGTTTGCTAGTAACAGAAAAACAAACCAAAAATTCGTTAAAATCTCGAAAAAAAAAAAAAAAAATTGTAAACACTGTGATCGATGAGGAGATCTTTTTTGAAGAAGCTTCTGAGGACATATTGTCCATAGTAATTAATTGTCTGGCAGATGTTTTTGACGTGCAAATATTTTAATTTTGTTTTTTTTTTTTGGTTTGTTTTTGATTCTTTTAACTAAGATATGCTAATTGTTTATTTGGACGAAGTGATTCGGCTGGTTAGTTATTTGTAGTGGTAATGAGGAATCTTAAAAGTTCTCAGAATTTAAAATAGTTTTATTCTTAGTAAAAAAAAAGAACATAAACTGTCGGATATTACTACATAAACACATAATTAATTTAAAAGTCTAATAACGTATAAGGGGAAAAAACCCGTTACTCGAGATAACATTTGAACTTACAAAAATTGGTTACTTTTCTTTTTCTGTTCGTAGTTACTCTCTGTTGTGGGGTTTGATTGATTTGAATTCTTCTTTTGTTTACGCGCTTAATATCCTTCATAGTAAGACTAAAGGGACCTTGATATTAAAAATATTCGCAGTAGATATTAGGAAAGTTTATGAAATTTTATTATACAAACTTTACAATATATATACTAGTAAATACCATGTTTATATACCTTTAGGTATTAGTCAAAAATCTCACCACAAGATACTCATCAACATGTATCTTCATCCAGCTCAATCGCAGTTGACTGCATCCAATTAAGTTCGGAGTCGGTTTGCGGTCCCTTTAAATTTGTTTTGCCACCTGAGTTGACGTCTACTTTTATTGCGGCATCCCTCTGGGCTGGATTTAACGAAGCGCTGGTTCTTATCTGCTCTACATGTTTTAGGCAGCATTGTATTCGAACTCTTTTGACTAGCTCCTACGGCTTGTTGTATCTGATCCTTTATTCACATCTATGTACGCGAGATCGAGGTCTTACTGTACTGCGTTGTCTCTGCGGGTAGATACATTCGCTTTACATGTCCTACTCATCTTAGGTGACTAAAGTGCCCTTTTCTGACCAAATCAATGTCACTGTACAGTTCGTAGGGTTCGTCGTTAAACGTCATCCTTGGTGGTCAGATACGGGCTTATAAAGTAAAGTCGTAGGATGATCCCTAAAAGTAACCGACAGAAGAAGATTCATTTCCTTCATGGAGCCACCGCCGGCAACTGTTGTTATTTCACGGCTAATGAACCCCCTTTGATATTGCATACTACATACGCTCGATACCCAGCAACATTAAAGTGTTTTCTCGATGCTGTGTTCTAACACTGGTGAAAAGGGGCGACGATGAGGAGCAAACCTATTTAAAAAAAAAATCTAACTGTAAGGGCCGATAGATACATGGCTAAAAACTTGCTCCTCCGATAGCCTTCCTTTCAGCAAAAGAGGCTCTGCTGTTAGGTGACTTTCCTATCCCAATTAAAATAACATAGTCACAGAGACTGATGCATGTTTAAATCATCAACCTCTAAGGTCACATTTGTGCTTCGTGCAGCAGAAACTGTCGATCACACTCTTGCTGCCAACTCTGACGCTGATATGAGAAGCGAGGAAGAAAATGTTTTCCTTCTGAGCGACTCAAACTCAGAGACTTTGTATGATGACACAATCAGCATGCTATCAGATGAGGTATGCATACCATCCGTTTGAACTAAAGTAGCTGTAGGTTAAGTGAATGAGTCACTAAATTTTACCGGCTACATTTAACTTTGATCTCTGGAGAGGAAATGATTCAAACAAACCTTGAAACAAGGTAACTCTAAGAAGCGTACTCTAGGGCTTACCGCTGCCAAAATCGACAACAACCGCACATAGTCTAAAGGAATTCTATCCGATCACCCGAATAGAAAATGCTACAGTCAACAAGATTACTGATAGCAATATGTAGTAGTAGACCATGTCAAACTGAGTGTAGTTCTGGGAAACATTAATTAACACCTTTCGTGTTGAGCTAATGTCTCTTATACAGAAGAGAGTTATCGATGTTAAAATGAGTTTTGAAATGAAAAGGTGAAGCCGTATTTTGTCAGCTCTAGAATTAAGACAAATCACAAAAATAAAAGAGAAATGCGGATTGAACGTGATTCTTGTGTTGGACGAGTTATTTCCAAAACCTCATATTATAAGCTGATCCTTTCCGCAAAGTATCGTCATATTATTATTATTAAAAGCGTAGAGAAAACTCCAGCTATCTCCAACACAACCAGCACGTTAATAGAGTTACAGCTGAGAGAGAGCTCCCCTAAACTAGACGATTAACTCATGTGGATGTGGAGTTCTTGTACCATATACCGAGGAGTCAATCGGCAGATAGCGCGGTTTGAACTACGAAATAAGACCTAAGCGAAGTTCTCGTACGCCAAAGAGACGATAGTAAATCGGGCCGCATACCTAACTCCTAATTAAAGGTATGGAAAGGATATCTACACTGTGCTACACCTAACCAATGATGTGCAACAGAAAATATCGCTCTAGGAATAATCCATGCACGTTAGGCTTTGAGGGTAAGATATTAGACCTCAACAATAATAAAGGGAAAATAAAATTCGCATGATCAGTTCTAAAATTTAATATCGTGCCGCTCCAGCATTTAACACCAATTGCAAGAGTTCACGAGTTCGTTCTGGAACGCCATGCCAATGACTACAACAACGTCTGGAGTGGCAATGACAACAACAGAAAAGGTGAGTTACTTTCAGATTATATTTTTAGCAACAATCTGTTTTTAGGTTACTAATTACCAAGTACTCGTACTTGATCTTACCGAGGTGGTAATTTTTTTTTCTTCACATGTTCATCAAAGACTGGCATATGTCAAATGATGCATTGTGGGATTACGTCAAACGAGATACATGAAGAAACCCACAAAATGGAGTGGGTGGAATGGAAAGCTGACTCACCGCCATTGGAGCTATTATTTTATCATTTAAATGAAGTTGCAAATTGAAATGTAATATGGCTAAAAGAAAAGCTGTTTATCATAGTGGAATCCTTAACTTGAACAGAACGTTGAGAAATCTTATTAGTAAATACAGACTCACGGGAAATTGCGATCCATTCATGTCCACTTTCACCAATTTCAATAAAGAATTGAAAAAGTCCAGGAGAGCTTCTTGGAAAAAGATCTGCGAGACGAAAAACAAAAATCTCGCGTCACCAAAAAGTTTTATCAAAGAAGATTGTACTTTCACAGCTAGTTCAGAGAAAACTCTAAAAATGCTACTTTATGTTTCTCGTACTCGACCCTTTTAAACAACACACAGTATGTCAATTCTGAAGCCACAAGCTTTCCCTACAACAACAGAATTAACACTCTATCTAGAAATTTGTTCAACATATACAAAGTTGGATAGGCCATAAACTTATTTAAACCGGGATCAAATGGAATATTCCCAGCACTGATTTCAAAATTCTGGTCCAAATTCTTCACACTCTAACCATCTTTCTAACCACTTTCAACTGGGGATATGTAGTTTTTATCCCAAACCAGATAAACCTAGTGGTGGTGGCGATGGCCTGATGATTGGCTCAATAGCTGTTACGCCAACCTACTTGGAGTCCCGGTAGGAGGCAAAACAGGCTATAACATTTAACATACTGCTCTCGCAAACAAATGTTCGTACAGTTGTGTATCAGCTACTGGGATGACACCACCCCTAGTGGGCACTGCCCCTAAATCATAATGGATAACAGGGTTATAAGCTCTGAACATTAATAGAGAGCTGTGCATTGTCCTCCACATCAAAGTTTTTAAATCATCATAACCCTTTCGGCAGAGAAATGGCAAACTTCCAAAAGTCAAATTCTGCCTGTGAAAAAGCTTCTCAGGAGAGCCGCCAATAAAATGAAGGCCCTGCTCAGGAGTGTAAAAATTCACAAAGTGAGAAACATAAATGAGTGCGAGAAGCTATGCCTTGGCCCACATCGGGCTGTCGCGCCAAAATATTTATTTATATTTTAGATAAACCTAGTAAACTACCTTAATCTTAGCGACCCATAATTCTAACATCATTTTTTCTGAAAGCCATGGAAATACTAATCGATTTACACATCAGAGACCTCTTTACAGCAAAAATTCGTTTCTACACCCTCACCAAAATATATACAGAAAGGAAAGACTCACGGAAGGCGGTCTACAATCAATGGTAACATAGATTAAAGAGGTCTACAAACAAAAGGATGTTACAATATGTACCTTCCTAGATATTGAAAGTGTCTTTAATAACACCGGAAATGAATCCATTTCGGAAGCCGTGTTCAAAAAGGGTATTGAACATCCTACTAGCCATTAGAGCGATGTTCCTAAACCGCAAAATCACCACAAATTCCCGTGAGACTTAAATCTTTGTCTCAGCCGTCAAAAGTTATCGACAAGGAGATGTTCTGTCACTGGTCATTGATGACCTACTAGTAGAACTAAGTAATTTGGGCTACCAAACAATAGCATATGGTATGCCGACGACTTAGTTATAATAGTGACTTAGTCATAATAAAGACGTTTGCTTTAAGATACATACTGCTCTAAAGATATTAAGTGATTGAAATATTAGAGAAAATCTTTCAATCAACTCCAGTAAAGTTATATTTGTTTTTTTTTTTTAACGTAAAAGAAACCTGAGCCTTGACCAGATTTCACTTAACGATACAGTAATTGTCTACTCAAACGAAGTAAAATATCTTGAAAATGTTCTGCTTGAAAAAGTAATTTGGAATTCCGATATTAATAATAAAATAACCAAAGTGCTTCCCGTAATATGTATATATAATTCTCTAATAATAGAGAATTAACCCCAAGGTACACCCATTGGATATGTGCAATGATGATACGACCCATCATCACCTACTTATCAGTAGCTTGGTGGAACAAAGCACAAGAGAAATCGGCCATACAAAAGCTGCAGCGGCTCTGCATCACTTGCGAAAAGCACAAACGCTACACAGCAACTATAGAAGCCTTCTCTTCATAAAAATATGGTAATTTACATCACGGTCAGACTACTACAAGAAAAGATTAATCACTCAGATCAGATGAATCAAATGAACCTTCTCTCCGAAATTCCTAAGCTTGACATATTCGGTGCAGTAAACCACCGCCTATCTAAGACTCTGTGCTTCGGCGGAAGGTTTAATAAAGTGATCCCAAGCCGAGAAGCATAGAACTACAAAAACTTATTGACTCCATATCAGTCTTGCTCTGCTTTAATTCACTACAAGATTTCTCCCATAGTCGACGACTATTCGGCTGATTCTTTCATCGATTCTGAGCTATTCTGTAATGTTGTGAATTTACAATTTACTCAACGATAAAGAGTTGGGAGAACAAAATGTGTATGTTCCATTGAGAAGACACCTCTGTGCTTTGCCAGGCTAAAAGAGCTATGAAACCCTTCAAAATCAAATAGAAGAAACCCAACAAAAGGAATGATATCAGAGGACTAGTCGCATTTTAAACCGGACACTGCCACTCATTGTTGAGCTCTCAAGATTTTGTTAATTTGCCTGCGTATCTGTTAGATGATATTCATCAAGACTGTCTTTAAAGCGCCGAAACAGCCTAATATGTATTAAGCGAATGCACTGCCACGTATGGCTAGCTTAAACACTTCTATAGAGGCTTGCTAATATTATTTGATATCAACCCTTCCCCAACTCAAACTTATGTTAGTCTTCTGTGTGCCAGATCTAAGTGCTTCTTTATCAAAAACCTTAGTCAACCAACCTTATCTTTGCTAATCAACGCTTCCAATTAGTGGTTTGGACTTATTTAAGTTATCCACCGAATTCGGTGAGTCATCTTACTAATATTCGCCAAAAACTCATGACTTTTAATTACCATTGAAAATTCCCCAACCGAATTTTGTCCTTCCTCGAGTGAAATGTAAAATCCACAAACCTTGAATGAAATTTTATCACAACCGCCAAGAATAAATGTTCCATCTCAAGCCAACGTAACTTATAGATCCAATCGAATTAGAAAACTTTTATCTTAGATCGTACGAGAGTATCTGGGAAACCGGATGAGGTCCTCACCATCAGAGGAATGAACTAAAACCTAATTGATGATAATGAAAATCTATTTCGAAACACGGATGTTTTTTGACCTTAGAGTCAAATAAAATAAATCTTTATCAACCTAAACTTGAACTTAAAAACCCAAGCCGCAGAAACAGAAGCATCGATAGATCTTAGTTTGAGTTAATTTAAATTTTTAGTTTTTTTTGTTTTTATGTTGTAGATGCCGACTAAGATATTCACACCTGCAAATACGAGTACAATTATTTGTGGATACAATAAAGTTCTTTATTTTGTTGGAAAGAGTTTTAGAATTCAGATTTTTTATTCTCTTCACAAATTGAAAAAAAAAAATAACACAAAAAAAGATGTAACTACTTGGAAGCACCCTGACCTACCTATAGCTGCCACAAGTCGTCGATGTCAATAACACTTTGATATTTATGATCGGTAATTTCGATAGTAGGTGGACAGCGATTTATTGAATTGAGCCAGTTTTGGTTGCTAATTTATTTAGAATTTATTTCTTTTTTTTTTTCAAGAAGAAGTTTGGCTAGATCCGCTTTAAGTTATAGGCGCCTTCGATGACATGTTGGGAAATATACATATATGGAGATTTTATTCCTGTCTTATGACGTTCGATTTACAGTTCAATTTATAATGAATGGACTAACGATTTACGGGCGGTAATTACGGAGTGACTTTATATGGAACGGTAACCGAGCGAATGCAAAATCCGCGAGATGGGACAACAATTATAGATGGCTATATTAGGGGTAGTTGCTCAAAGCAATAACAGTTTTATAATGTAGCCTAATCGATACACATATAGTAGTGGAACCTTTGTACTGACAACCTATAATTTTTTCTAGGATCCACATCCTGACTACAGCCAGCGAAATGAACGCATGGTACACTCAATCTTTCGAGGAGATTTATTCTAAATATTTTTCACACAAAGTTTGATCGAAAGTCGATCACCTGCTTGTGTGATGTAAGAATTTTCTCTGATCGTTTCCAGATGTATTGTATCTTCGATACAAACCCATCTACTTGACGTTATTTTATAAAAATCCCAAATAAAAAGTTGACCTAAATTTCTTTCCAATTAAACAAACTGAATATGCGTATTTCATTTTCAGTGTGTAAAAGAAGGATTCGAAGATTTTCTGTCTGACTAAATTGAAGAACTTTTCTGACTCGAACAACTCTGCTGCCTAGCCCATGGAGTTCAGCAAGTTCCTTATTGCTTGTGAAAGGAACATCAATTCAGACTTACCGAAGTGCTTGACCCTGAAGTAATTACAGCTTGCTTTAACACGACCCGAATATGTTTCACCATTTCTAGAACCCATACGTAACCACTTTAGAATTTCTTGAACTCCATCGGAATGGAACAAAAGATTAAAGAAACTGAACAATTACAATCAAACAGATCCTGTATTCTTCTTAATTGAAGTTGAATCTTCGCTTGCTGACCCTACTTGGCCGCAAAACAATTTCAAACAGAAGTTTAAAATTAAAGATGTCACTTTGGCAGGTCTTTTAGCTTCAAAGTAAGCATTCCTCTAAAATTGAATCCCACGCCCTTCCTACGATGTTCTCATACAAAAATACAATAGATGGTATGTCAATCAACAAAATTTATCTAAAATGTAAGCATAAGTCTAGTACTCTGATTCAGATTGGAGTTATACCATAAAGTAGGAATACATCCTTTTCTCCCAAGTGATTCGTTTTGCCCCTTCCAAGTCCAAACTTTTTCAATACAAAGAAAACATTCACAAATATAACATAATTCGAGTGATGATGGACCTACGTTATATCCTGGCTAAGAGATCATAGAATATGTGAAAATGGTCGGTTATAACATATCCTACTCGTTAGAACTACGAAATCAAATGTTATGGTCACGATTTGGCAAGAATTGGTATAGATTCTAGTCAAATCTTCGTTTGTTTTTACGAAAATTTTGATATACTATAGCTTTAACTAGTGTTGCGAATCATCTTTTCTCATATACAGCCATCGTAAGTTCCAATTCCATTTGACGTCTTCAAAGAACGTCAGAATTAAACAATTCGATCGTTCCTTACGCTTCAAATAATTCCGTGCTAGCGCATACAAAACTCAACGAACTTATTTTACTTATCAGGCTGGCAACCCTTAGAGGCTCAAACCATGAAGAACTGTAGCTTTACATGCATTACTGTCCCAGGCGCAATCACCGGTTTTCATTTTCTTCTTGAACCTGCTGGCTTGGACTCCGAGACCCTCTTAATGGAGCTTGGGCGGATAGTATGTCCACATCTTTGTACAGTCTTTCAAAACAGTCTAAAACTTGTTCCACTGTCTTACTTATCGTACAACTTTTGTCTCCGTAAAACAGCTTTGTAGAGTTTGAATTTGACTCAGTGCGTTAGAGGTTTTGATCCAAGTTGTTTCGATGGGTCGAAGTAGCAGCGGTTGCCTTGGATTACTATTCGTTGAATCTCCACCATGAAGTCGTTTGTGGAATTAATATTTTCCCCGGGGTAGCTGAACTCTTTGACTGCCTCAAAGTTGTAGCTGTCGATTTTGATTTTGTTCTAGGTGGACAGAATATATTTCGTTTTTTCTTCATTCACTTTAGACCAATTTAAATGCCGTAAAGGCTTCAATTACGGCACGCCTGGGAAAGTGCGATTATATCAATATCATCCGCAGATCCCAGAATCGTACTATCTGCTCAAGTACTAAATTGAAGAAGTCACACGACAGTGCGTCTCCTTGCCCAGATCCGGTACAGGTTTGAAATAACCCGAAGGTTTTACTTCCATACTGCATGACGCATTGCGAGTTTTGCAGTGTTGTGCGAAACATCTGAATCAGTTTTTCCGGAATGCCGAATTCGGCCATCGAATTATATAGCTCAGCGTGATGGATGCTGTCATATGCGGCTTTGAAGTCGATGAAGAGGTAGTGTACGGCAACTTGGAACTCCTTGGTCTTTTCCAGGATCTGTCTTTATGTGAAAATTTGATCCGATGTCGATTTGTGCGGTGCAGTACTCACACAATACACTAGATAGGATCTTATGGGTTACGTTAAGTAGGGATATGCTTTGATAGTTGTTATAGGACATAGGGTCGTGTTAACTTCTTCTTAGCTGGGCGAGAGAACTAATTCTTCAATTGGAGATGTGTTCTCTTCTTGCATTAGCATTCTCTTTTTGTCATGTCCATTAAGCAACTGGACATGAGTGTTATTTAAGTACATCCACTATTCTCTGTTGGTCAGTGACGTGATTAACTTTGCAATTTCGAAGTTCTTTTATGAAAAATCGTCTCCTCCCTTCTTCTGGCTCGATACCCTTACCACGCTGCCCTTCATTTAAGCTGCACTTTTTTTCGGCGTACGCTAGATCATACCAAAGATCCCTTTTCGGTGATGGCTGGTAGCCTTCGTAGGTCTCGTTTATTTCCTTGATGATATCGCGTTACTGGTTCCACAGATTATTGATATTTGTGAATGGAGCGGAAAGTCTCTCGCTCAAACGCTCTTGTGGGCTCTTGCTACCCCAGTCATGCTAAGGCTAGACATAACTAACTCCAAATAACAACACTGCATCATCAAGAAGTAATCACCACCGATTTCACATTCTCAAACTAAAGGCTCTTGGCGTTTAATCTGATTTTATTAAGTGGATTGCTTCATAATAAAATGGAAGACTAGAGTGTCCTCTTTAGATCTATGTAAGCCCATAAAATCCTATCCTGAGCATTAACCCACGAAATCTTAGATCTGTTCCTCTTATTTGTATTAAACCTTTACCGAACGAAATACGTATACCATGAACCCATGTTCATTCAACCTTTCTTTGACTTTCACTTAAGTTAACTATCTCTTAAGACTGCCTTTCACTCTTTCAATTCCGCTCGCCCTAGTACTTAGCACTCAGCAAAACTGTTAGTTTTTAAATCAAAGCTTTTGCTTGTATCAAGCATTTGTACTTTAGCTTTATAAAACTGACCCGAGACTCAATAAAACTACGGTTATTCGTTCGACCAAAGTTGCAACATTGCTTGTTAGCATTCCATCTTCAATAGAGCCCAAATCAGCGAAGATTTGACGTACGCGATGGTTGTTTGGTTTTAGCCTTTGGGTCAATATGATCTTTTATAGCCAAGTCTTTTCGGAAAATATGCCACGGGGGCGTTCCAGAGATTATGGATAAGCGATCGGACTTCTTTTTTTGAAGCTAATGAAACTGTTTAACTGCCGGATCAGTGCCGAGAAACAACAGCTTGACACTTATTGTCTTTAATGGACAAAGGGGCTGTCGTGGTTTGTGGTATATTGAATGTCAAGCGGTTATTAAAGTCCTGGATTACAAGATTCTCACTAAAAATTGTTGATAGATTAATTTTTTATCTGCACAAGTTGGCAAAAACTGTATAAGCTTGCAAGACAAGAAACAACTCAACCTTACAGAAATTCTTACAGAAATACAGATTCATCTCAGCTTCTTCGCATTAACGATACTTCAATTAGAAAAAGAAAAGAAACCATTTCAGAGGTCGACAGAACATTCAATCTGAAACATGTACATAGTAAAGATCAAGGTGACTGAGGTTTCAGGAAGATGGAAACTGTTCTTATCAGAAGCAAGAATAGAAACAGAATAATTGGACATCAAATTGGGCATTGCTTTATAAAATATGAACACCTTATTAAGTGATGTCCTTCAAACTGTCTAATTAAAGAAAATTAGAAGAAATCTTTCAGACTTTAACAATAGCATTGCGAAGCTGCCTGCTCGTTATCATCCTTATCGCTTTATACTTCTGTCTGAAATTTGTATCCTGGAAATGTACCGTAAACTTCTATTTTCTGTCATAGGAGACTATGACGCGTGTTCAAAAAGTAAAGTCTTTTTGAAATTTCGCAGGCAACGTATAAAAAATCGAGCTAATACTCTAAAATATTTGAAAGGTAGACATTGGCATAGGATCAGTCTGCTTTAAGTAAAAAAAAAAATTTACAAGTGGTACCAGCTCTTCCAAGACGGCCAAGAAGATGCCAGTAACGAACCTCGCTCTGGACGCCCCCGCACATCAACAAAAGATGATAACGTCGAAGCTGTGAGGAAAATTGTTTTGTAAAATCGTCGAATTACCATAAGAAAAGTTGTTGAGGTGTTGGCATATCGGTCAGCAATGCAAATTGCAAACGATGCAATTTTTGTCGGATGCTTTGAGCATAAGACGTGTGTTTGTTTGTTTGTTCCGAAACTTCTTAATTTGGATCAGAAGAACCGTTGCATGAGCATCGCTCAGGAGTCCTTGCATGATTTCAATGATGATTCTGACATGCTCAAAAGGGTCACAACTTTTACCTGTTCTTGTATCTGTTCCCAAAACTGTAGAGACTGATGATGTCCTACGACATCGATGGAAGAGCGGAAAGTGGAAACTCTTATTCGAGCATACCTCTACCTGTTTTCTGTATTTCAATCTGTTTTCTTGAATGGGGTTGTAGGCATCGATTTTGTGATATTATTCAGATAGCGGAAATTATCGGGCTGATCAAATTTAACGAGGAAGAGCAATAGAAAACTATAGCTCCTGCTATCCGGTTTCCTTTCTTTTACCTTTTTGCACTCACCAAAGCTTAATGGGTGTTTTTAAAAAAAGAAACATTTTCAACATTAGTCTTTAGCGCTCTTTTTCGAAACTAGATTACAAGTAGATCAATGACTTCATTGATAGATAGATATCTGGTCGATAGGAAAATGAATTAAAAGAACAATTAATTGCGCAGATTAGGTACGAGTAAGTTGCTAAAAATTCTTTTCTAACTGATTTAGAAAATATTGGAATAATAATTGACTAACTGAAGATATTTCTGGAATGTAGAGCGTCTCGAGATTTTATTAACTTCTGGTCTGAAACTGCTATGGAAAGCGCTACTATTTGACATGGCTTAGAGCTAAAATACGACGCACCGATATGACCTACTTCACCCATAGTGATCCGAGACGAATGAAAAGCCCATAAGCTAAAGTTTAACTACAATAACGTCAAAGAGATATCTTAGAAAACTTTAAGAGCATATATATGTGAGATATATTGTCCTACATACTAATATAAAGAGGAAAATATTTTCAGTAAAGCAATTCCGATTAAATTTGATTTATATCTTAGGTCTTGAAAATGTCTGTCTTCATTAAACACACTGAGGTCACACTCGAATTGTGAAGGGAGACATGCATTTCATACATAAATACTATAGAGGCGCATATAAAATACATTTACGTCACGCCCTTTGACATGAAATTAATCGCGGAAATTCAATACAATGGTCAATGTTATAAAATTGATCAGTAAAATGAGGGAACAAGGGAATAACCCAATCAATCAGGTGAGCATTTATCCGGAAACATTTGTTGGATATCGGAATTTGTAAGTCGTAAATACGTGCGAGCGGTAAGATAAGTATCTTTACTGGTAAATTGTAATGCTTTAGTGAACTTTGCATAGACCGAATGTATTAAATTGGACCCCTTTCGAATGCTTGACCACATAGGTATGGTGATGAAGAAGACTTTAATTCTATTTCCTGGAGAGGTTAGATTTTAAATGATGATTTTACTTAGCTTGGGAGAAGTCTGTAATAGATGATATTTTAAGCCAGCTCGTTTAATATCTATTACTGTAAATAAAAATGATAAAACCCAAATGGAGTGTTAATGCTTGTCAGAATTGATATCTCTATATGACGAGCGATATGAAAGATAGAGAACGTGTTCACACTCAGCACCTATTCGTAGGCTTGAACATCGCAACCACGATCTAGTTGGCGTATTCGTAGGTAATGGTTAGAGTGCATGTGTTTTCTTATGCACTGTAGGTCTAACAAATGCATCAGAACGCACGGAAAATGGAGTATCTTTATTGTTTTGCTAGTTTATTTTCTACCGCCACCATCACAAGGAATATTTAATCACTAAATATTGTAATTCCAGGAATAGTAAGCTTGCTATACGTAGTGATGTCAACATTCAGAATCCTTGTCATACTGTACTTAGTTCAACATGAAAGACAGTCATCTGCTTCAACCCTTATTACGAATGGGAGCTAGCAAGTAATTAACCTAACCCTATTCAACAATTACAGAAAGTACCTAAGCTCAGAGCAAGACAAGAGGTAGAGAAAGCTTTTCAGAATCCAAAAGGTGACTTCATCAGCAAAAATATTCCGTAGATCGCCTGTCTCATTCTTCCTTGTTTGAAAGTAGATAGTCTCAGTACTATGCTCAACACTCTTCCAGCTGATCATTACCAGAATCTATCATTGAAACTGCAAGTGAGCCGAGGAATGCCTGTAGTTAGTATCAGTCATCGATTGTTGTGAATGCTGTGGATATTTAATAAACTTTTGAATCACTAAGTCCCTGGCACTAATGAGATGCAGATCTACTGCTGGCTACTCTGAAGAGAATTTCTAATGTTAGTCAGGCACCGACATACCAATTATTTGGCGAAGAGATGTCTCTTGTACTTTGCGTGACGCCTGTCGTGTAGATTTATGTTTACTGGTACATCCATGGGAATCAGGATATAGACGCCTGACCTGCCCTTACCGTGTTTCAGTAATACCAATAGAGGGCACTATCTAAAACCTCTTGCCGATCTTAGGGTGACGGCACCCAGTACTTATTGCAAATTTACATCGGCTCGAAACCGACTGGAACACCCTTCCAGTGATTTTAGATTTAAATTACAGCCACCGTGACGCTTGCAGTAGACGGCCTACCTCTTCAAGTCAGCCCCGGTTCGATGTCCGAGGGCTTCTGACTTCCACGGTGCCGTGATTTAAGTCCTGGCATGGGCTACCGGTGGTCCTGCCACCTATGACCGGCAACTTGTAACACGCAGCAACCTTCAGAGTTAAGTTCAGAAAACCGTTACGATAAGATCAGTATTTTCTTTACCCCCGCCTTTTATTAGACAACGACATTGATGGGAAAAGGCCTCTATTTGACAAACAATGGAAATAATCTTCATACTAGAAAATAGTTGAAGAAGGCGTTACAGTCTGGGTAGATCAGGGTCTCAGCGAACTTGTCTCTTCAGGTAGCGAAGTCTTTTGCTCACTGTCCACACGAAGTTGGAGCCATTCAACTACGCCATAAGTCGTACTTTACCGCTTCTAAAATGGATTGGTTAAGAGTCGAAAATTTTCCGGATCGAGGCACTGAAGTCCATACTATACAGCCCAAAATATTTTCCGTCATGTTGTTTATTGGTGTTGATGAATCCAGATCTTTGCTTCCAGCCAAGTATAGCAAAAATTGTGTCACAAGACTGAAGAAATCCGGTCTTTTTCCCAACCTGTATGCTAAATTATATGTTACACAGTTATCAACATCCTTAAAGTGTAAAGTGAAGCGAAAATACCACGGTACCGATGTGCATGCCTGGAAATTTGAGCGTATGAGTGGCTTGGTCTGTACTTGCTCAAATAGTGGGCATTTGGGAGCAGCGTGCATTCTCCATTGTCATCTTGTATAGTCGGATGAGATTGGCACTTATGTCAGAACAAGATATGACTCTGTATAGTTTGTTTCTATAGTTGCTGTTATATGCAGCTTTGAAATCGATGAAAAACAAAAAATTTTCCCTCACGCGCTAATAGCTTTAGACCTATCTGTCTGATTTTCTTCCTACTGAAGAGCGTGGAGAGAGTGAATAAGCTTCATTTGTGCAAAACTGCTAAGCAAATACAATACATCCTCTGTCTAAGATGCAACATGCATGCCAAAGCGAAAGATCTGGGCCACAAGGAGTATGCGCTTGGTATTTTCATCTACATTGAAGGCACTTAAGCGTCATGTGCCCTGGTTGCGGCAATATGCGGTTGTCCGCTAGGCGGCGTCTCGTCTCTAACGATATGATGAATAATGGCCGGTTCACTACTTTACCGCTTACACTCAGGTATACGAATATGTAGAAGATTTACATGTCCTGTCTTTTGAATTATTCCTACTGAATGTACGAGTATGTTCTAAAGCGCAGGTAGCCCTTAGCGTGAATGACGATTTTTTTTACCAGGAACGGCATTTCAGACAATCCTCTCACAATTGATGTTGTTCACTTTATGAGAAGAAGGAAGTAGACTGGTGCTTAAAGACTTTACCATCGGTTTTTTCACCGCAGCTATGTACGTACTTGGTTCTCATTCTGGATAACAAACTTCTGTGAATTAAACCTGTCGCGTCGCATTTCTGTTGTCCCTCAGAAGACTGTTTACTGACGTGTTAAGGAGAAACTACGCTTTATGGATGAGTCATAAGAGACACCACACTTGTTTTGAAAGTAATAATGACAACGCAGAGCCTTTTCTTTATGAGTTTCAAGCCTAAGCTGCATCAGCATGCAGGTACCAGGCTGATAGAGTTGGTCTTGGTACTGTATGCAATTCACCACTAAAGCGATTTCTCATTTTTCTACGAAATATAAGAATTAATATGGACTAGACTATAGCCGGAGTGGTCCGTTTCTACATAGAAACAAATAAGCTTCTTCTATAACAAATGTTCATATGACCAAACAGCCAAAACCATTAATTTAAAACAATTTTTATTTTAATTTTATCTTGAATCGAGTCTTCTCGATGACTAGGTTGCAAACTTTTTTCTTGTTTTCGCCACAACCTCTCAGTTTACCAAAGTCAATGTGTTATATTATTAATCACATTTTGTAAGATAGCGACATTGTATGGAATATTTCCTTAGTGTAAGAGGCATTTACTTTTCGCAACCAAGGTAAAAGGTCTACAGTCATTTTCGCATTAGAAGAAGGTTAAATGTTGTAACCCCCTCTTGCGAATGCCCCTCTTTTAATTAGGCAAGCACTCTGGTGATTCAAGTTAAAACGAAAACAACTTTGGAGTGACTCGTTTGCAAAACAATGATCAGACAGCCATAGCCACATTATCAGTATCAATATCAGTATCTCGAAGCTTCAAGGTCATCACTCGACGACATTAATTTACATCAGCAAGAGTATCTAGCCATATCCATATCCATACAACTGATGAAACGAATGATCCTAAACCAATATCTGTGGTCAACAAATTTCCGGATATCAAAAAAGATATACAGCCTCAGACCCACAATACTCTCCAACTCGTGGCAAAGCTGGAGCATATTAAAAAATATTGAATTGCTGTTTCAATAAAATAAAAACGAAAGTGCTCAAGGTCGAACAATATTTCGAACGAGTATCTCACAAAGTACTTCTACTCCATTCGACGGTTTTTTATTTTTATTTTTTTGGCAAACATAGTCGAATCGAATTGAAATCGTTTGATGCGACTATCGAGAATCACAGTTGGAATGAACTGAAAGTGTTTGATGTTTAATTGAAAGACGAAGTTGTTTTTTTGAATTTATTATTATTATTATTTTTTTTTTGTGGGAGTCTGTAGGTCAATATTTGACGTGGAATGAAGCCAAGGTTGACACAAAGTTTAGTTGCAAATTTTTACTTCATAGAAGAATAGTACTTGAGATCGTAAATCTCTTCAGATTTAATGTTCTCGCAAGGCGATGACGAATATGAAATATCGTTTCATTTTTTTTTTTTTGCCGATTGTGTAACCCAGGCCAATGGTCTTTTGAAATATTTCGTATTCAATTTGTACAATATATTGTTGTAGTTATGCTGTACTTACTCAATGAATATAAAAAAAACAGGTTCTTTTGTCTATCTAAATAATGTTTGGTCAACAGATCGTGTATGTAAGAGATCTGCTGAAACGTGGTCGTATACATTGATGGGGATGATGGATATGGTTCCCGACAGACCAAATTTACATAAAACTTCGACTGCACCTACTAAATGAATAAACTGAGATTTGATCCTGGCTTAAGTCAAGCCCTACTCTCAGGACCAAATCATAAGATATGTGCATCACTTTCGTTTCTAGTCAGGTTGAGTCGGTTCAAAAAGTAAGGTGACTTTATATTTTTATAAAAAAAATATTTATTTATTCATCAATATTAATGTTATCCCCTTCAAAGTAATCCCCCTCAGATATAATACGTCACCAACGCTTTTCCCAATCCTCGGAGCACTTCTCATTAGCACTTTCGGTCGTTTTGGTCTTGGCTCTCCTGGGTGCTTCCATTGGGACGATTGGGCTTGGGTGTTAACATTATAGCCATATACCTATGATTCGTCACCAGTTATGACCCTTTCGAGCAAAACAGGATCATCATTGACGTCATTCAAGGCCTCCTGAGCGATGCTGAACGTGCTTCTTATCAAAATTAAAAAGTTTCGGAACAAACTTCGCTGACACACGTCTCATGAACAAAACATTCGAAAAAATTGCATGACACAAGCCCACTGACATGTCAACATCCCCAGCAACTTCTTTTATGGTAATTCGACGATTTTTCAAAACAAATTTATTCAGAAAAGTTTATTTATTGTATCTAAATCTATATGTTATTGTTCCCTTTAAACCAATCCCACACTTATGCCAACGCTTGATCCAATCCTCGAAACATTTTTTATATTCGGTTTTCGGTATGTCCATAAGTGCAGAATGTATGTCTCGGCTGCAGAAACGCGTTCCCGGAGTGGTTTTTTTTAACTCGATTGAACAGAAAGAAGTCACAGGGAGCCAAATTAGGTGAATTCGGTGGCTGTTGGATGGTATTTGTTACATTTTCTGTCAAAAAATTACGAATAATGATGGCACTGTGTGACGGTGCGTTATCATGGTGCAAAATAAACTAGTTTTCTGCGAACAGTTCTGGTCTCTTTCGGCGAATTGCTTCATGCAAACTCTCTTTGCAAATAATCTTTGTTTACTGTTTGGTCTTCTGCCAAAAATTCATGATGCACTACACCGTTGTAATCCATGAAAACCGTGAGCATTGCCTTCTTTTTTGACTGAAAACGACGTAGTTTTTTTGGTCTCGGGTCATTTGGTGAATGCCATTCACTTGCCTGATGTCTGGATTGCGTGTCGTACTCGTAAATCTCATGTCTCGTCTCCAGTAATGATCCTTTTGATGAATGTGGAATCGGAATCAGCCGTCAACACGGTCTCTTTTTTGCATGAAATTGAGGTCTTTTGGCACCAAACTTTGGTGCTACACGACGGAAACCCAAATCATTAACCAAAATGTCTTGGACGGATCCATAAGGAATGTTCAAGTCCTCCGCTATCTCTCTGATGGTTAATTTGCGGTTATTGACCAACATTTCTTTTACTTCATCAATGTTTTCGTCGGTTTTCGATATCGATGGTCTGCCATTGCGTTCATTATCTTCGATTGACTCACGACCACTTTTGAACCGCTCGTGCCACTGGTAAACGACCTTTTTCTTTAGAGAATCGTTGCCGAAACACTTTTCCAACATTTCCAACGTTCGCGCACATTTAAATCCGTTTTTTACGCAAAATTTAGTACAAATTCGTAAAAAATCGCCAAAACACACAGTGATAGATGTACCCTTGGCTACGTAACTTTTGCAAATGCCAAGTTATAACGCTAATATTTAGAGAGAATATCAACAACAGATGTACCAACTTAACAAAAAAAAAACAGAACTCGAATAATGGGAGCGCCACACGGTGACGCCACCGGAAACTTTTTGATCAAGGTGGTGTGTTTGGGACATACAATAAAAACTAACACAATAAAAAGAATCGATAATCGAATGTACCTTGCCCGCGAAATTTGAAAAGTCCCCTTACTTTTTGAACACTATACTCTTTTTGAGAAAGGTGGTAGGATGGCGAGTTGAAATGGTATCAGAAGGAATTTTTCAGATGAGCTGGTAGCATTTGTATAGAGTAGTTAGATCTGATTTGGCGCAGGTAAGGAACACTAGGAGAACTTCTGAACGCAGATAAGAGGCACACCTATACGAGTGCAAGTATACATATACCTTATATCCAATTTGATGAACTAGGTTTATTGGCCTCTATACAAGAGATTTATCAAACGCTTATTGCTTTTTGGGTCATTTTGACAGGTTTAAGGAGAAGTGGACATTGTTACAAAACGCATTAAGGCTTTGATGACCTTGCGCGCCTTCTGTATTTTGACTCTGGTCCTATGGATATGCCTCGTGTTGCGGGAAAAAAAAAATACGAAATTGACTTTTTCTGTGTATAGTTATGGATTCGGCCGATATCCGATCTAGGAAAGAAATATATTCGGGTTTTGACGAATGACTCTAAGCTCGGTTTAGAATGTGGCGCTGGTGTCTTTCTGAAGAACAATAACGTTAGACTTCACTCCCCTTTAGGAAAACTTGAATATGTCTTTCAAACGAAATTATACACATACATTCTGCCTCAGACGACCGCGACGATTAGGGCTTCCATTGACAATTGGGTTACATATGAGCATAACTGTAGACCAAAAGAATGCTTCCTGACGTATGTAAAAGATCGGCTTTCCTGCGGACCAGTGGACTTAATTCGAAAGACTGGGCACTACCTTTCTGATAACCATTTGGTATAGGTTTCTTAGCATAAATGATACAACATTGTGTGACGCTTGCTGTAAAAATGATGACAACATTGCGGAGCGGCATGCGTTCGCATCAGACAGCAGATGTAAGCAGTTTACTACTGAAAATCTTATCCATCTTTCGTCGAAAAACATAGAAATTTCAGTAAAAGAAACTTACAAGGAGTACAATGGACTAGTTCTTTGTTTGAGTGTTTTATTCCGACAGAAATAAAAAAATCTTGAGATCTACTTTGTAAATCTTGTTTGAGTGTGACAAAGTAACCTGAGTTGAGTCTAATTGTCTTCGCATACTGCATCAGCATGTTATGTCTAATCATATCGGTTTTCGTTGGTAAAAGGTTGAACAAATTGTCCTTATTGAACTTTTTGCACAAAAGAGATTCCCTTATCTTGCAGACAATCATGTTTAATTCCAGAATAGATGAATTTCTGCCTGGGAAGCAGTAGCATGATTATTAACATAACATATTACAATGTCATGTCAAAGTCCTGTGCATCTCTTGATATAGAGGCTATAAAAAAGGTCTCTAAAAGTTATATATTAGAGCCATATAATCGTCATCTTCTTTCAGATTTTTTTTTAGTTACGAATTAGAACAGTCTACATCTGATGGAGTTGTGTTGAAACTATATATGGTGCCGGGGAGCAGCAGAACAACTTGAAAAAAACAATGAAGTCTGAAATATTGGTCCTTCGAGCCGGATTACAAATTCTACTGATTTGAGTTAATTACAATATAAAATTTTTTGTTACGAGTCTTATCCTAATCCTAATCGAAAACCTATCAACCATAACTTAAACCATATTATGTGTGATTTTGCAGTTGCAAGTCAGATTTTGCTTGCATATTGACTCGGGTCTTTTAGAAATTAAATTAAATAAGATCAATGAAACGTGGTCAGAATTTACAATGCATCACCAACAGATAATCAAAATTGCCGGAGATGGGAATGATTATGATAAATTCGAGGCTGATTTTGTTTAATATGAAGAACCTTTATTTATTCGAAAAGCTCATTCGAGTTTTTCGAGGTCCATTGCGAAAAACAAACTCTTGAACAACCAAAAGGCAAATCAATATTTCAGAAATTTTATTGATAGTCAATAACCATTCGGTCGATGTTGGCTTTTCAAATGGAACGATTTTACCAATATGGTTATGGCTAACGTAAAGGATATACAAGATGCAGAATTCTTATAGATTAGGAATCCCTAGAAGACACAATCGTTTCCCCGTGATCAAATGTTCATAATTCTGAAGATTCTGAAAATAACAAGAAAGCTCCAAATCCAAATCGATGTTCAATCTCTCTAAATCAATTTTAGATGTGTCACAGGCTGTGTCAAGAGAAGGGAGCTTTGCGAAGCCATGTCTCGTCGTACTGCTATTAAACCAAAGCCGACGACGACCTCAGTATCGGCATATCGGTATCAATCGCCTTCGATTGGATAGTATACTTGTAGTACTGAAGGAGAAAAGTAGCAAAAAGAACGCGAAACTGAGTCTATTCCAAAATAATACAATAAATAAACAGTTTTTTAATTTTACCAATTATATTATAGTCACAATTATGTAATAAATAAAGTTTAAAATAATATAAAAAATTAATTTGTATAAAATATTCATTTTTTATATAATCAGAAGCTGAAGGAGAGATTGTAGTTTTAAAGAATTTATTTTACAATTCAAGTATCTATGGTATGCATCATAAGCTACTCTACGTGATTTTCTAAATGTAAATAGTCGTACTTATTTCAAAATTTATTTATAATTCATTGTAAGTGGGCGGCAAATAAATTGTCCATAGAAACTAGAGACCCACACGTCGATTCAATATTTACTTAACAAATCAATTGCATGAAATATGCAAACATTCACCAATTATCTATTGGAAAAGAGATACGAGTGAGTTCGTTAGGAGGCACCTCAGGAATACCGTGAGATTTATGATCTTTCTATTAAAAAAACGATATTGTACGGGTTTATGCACATTTAAGCATAAAAGATAAGGTATCTATTAGAAAATTAATATTTATTTTATCTTTTTTAATATTCAACGTGTTGCTTAAGAAATCTTTCTGCTTTTTTATATGCATAGCTAAGATAACATAACCAAAACAATAAAGATAAATAAAACCAAAACCTAAATCATTCTGTGGCAAGCAAGTGTTGTGTTTGTCCCTTTGAAGCGGATGCTATTCGTACCATATTATTCAGATAAGAAATGATTTTTTGTAAAGAAACTTGGTTAGATATCGTTGAAAGTATAGGGTGATTCATTGTGAGGTTTGATTTATATGATGATGATGATGATGATGATTTAGATGATGTTTAAAATAAAACACATAAATTTGAAAGTGAACTTATTAACAATTAAAAGAACAATTCATAGCATTTACTTTTTGGAAATGATATCTTGTAAATGTTGGCCACGAATACGTCTGCTCGACTCGTTCGACCATAGCGACTTTTGTCTTACGAATAACACGAGTAATGTTGGCTTCCAAAGCGTCAATCGCAGCTAGCTTATTCCTGAAAACCTGAGACTTTACATATCTCCAGAGAAAATAGTCAAAAAGTGTGATATCGCACGATCTGGGCGGCTCGTAGCGCCGTCTTGTTGAAACCACAGCTCAACGAGACCATGTGCTTGAATTTCAGGAAGCACATAGTCTGTTGACCTGGCGTGATAACGGTTAACTTTGACGGTAACATTCTGATTTGCCTCATTTTTGAAGAAATATGGAACAATGATTCCACCAGCCCATAAACCACACCATACCGTTGTTTTTAATGTATTAAATGGTAGTCGTTGGTACTCTTCGGGTTGCTCATTAGCCCAAATACGACAATTTTATTTAATAACATATCCATTGAGCCAGAAATGGGCTTCATCACTGAACAAAATTTCATGATAAGACACCGGATTTTCATTGAGTTTTTCCAGAGCCCATTTAATGAAAATATGACGCAAATTCAAGTCGCATGGCTTCAATTCCTACACAAAATGAATTTTGTACGCTTTTAGGCTGAGATCCTCACGTAAAATACGTCAAGTTGTCCAATACGCCAAGCCAAGCTGCTGAGAACAACGACGAATCGATTCGTCATGGTCTTCGCGTACACTCTCAGCTACAGCTGTTATAGTCTCTTCAATACGTGCTGGATGCGGTCTAACCGGTCGAGTATCATCCACTAATCTAAACTGGGACTCAAATTTGCGAGTGGTATTGACAATAGTGGTTTCAGTAGGTCGATTATGTGCACCGTAAGTTCCTCGAATCGCACGAAAAACATTTCTAACAGAACGCTGATTTTCGTAATACAGCTGAACAATTGGGACGTATTGTTGTAGTATGAGTCTTTCCATGATGACTTGCAAAATGATACTTAATAACAATGATGAAGTAGTTTGATAGGAGTCACGCGTGATCTGTCAAAAAAAGCCTATTGAAAATCAAACCTCACGATGAATCACCCTATATAAGCACGTTACCTGACTCATTCAATACCAGCGAGAATTTATGCAATATATGTATGGTACTCGTACATCAGTGGAACAGTGAAGCGCAATATTATTCTTGCCTTTTGCTAATAGAAAAAATAGAAATTGAAATAGCAGACTGGCTGGATACGTTGCTTTGTTGAGTTTGGGCATTTGGGAAACGCATTTTGTTTGGCTGCTTATATCTGATACGGGGTTGCTTGAACGTATGTCAATACTCATTGTTTCGTAAAGGTCGCAAGCAATTTCATTGAGTCACTTGATTTTAAGAAAGAGTTTGGATAAATGTTGCGTTGTCGTAATAACTTCTTGAAGATCATGACATTGATATCATCAATTAGCGAGCTTGCACTTGAATGTTTGAAGCGGCAAATATGAAGCTGTGAACGAGATAAAAGCCGATGTTAACCTTCACACCAAAAGTAAAATATTGATTTGCACTCACTAACGCTTGTTCATTAGCCCACTAGAGCAATTGAGTAATTGCCTGACTCGAACTGCAACTTTTTGAAATGTTATAATTTTTTTTTTTTTTCTTTGATAAATTTTATTTATCAATTTTCGAATTGTATCAGTAGTTTTTAATGTGTCCACCTTTGACGCGAATAATGGCCTTGAGACGCAAGTGACTCTGCGGTATTTTGGAACATTCCTATCGAAGTGCTTGTTTGAGGTGGTCCAAACTTTGGTATTTCTTAGTGCCAACCTTCGCCTTCAAAATACCCTAGACAGAGAAATCCAACGGATTTGCATCCGGAGAATTTGCAATCCATTGTGTCGAAGAAATGAAGTGTGGAACATTGTTTTTTAACCAATCTTGGTTGATGCGCACTATGTGAGACGGTGCTGAGTCTTGTTGAAATGTCCACGGTCTCCGACCGAAATGATTGTTCGCCCAAGGCTTTAATACTGCCTCTAACACAGTTTCACGGTATACGATCGCATTAATTTTGACGCCACGGTCCAAAAATATGAGCGGATATCGACCATCGGCGGTTATGGCGGCCCAAACCATCACCATCGGTGCTGCCTGCTTTGTGGTGGCCGTTCGAAGGTGTAAACTTTCGAAGGACCTCTCTGGCAAGAAAAGTTGGTCAGTTTGTTGACATATTGCTCGATAACAAATGGCGACTCATCGGAAAAAACCAAATTCGGCAACTCACCACTTTCGTGCAAGCGTAGCAATTCCTTCGCTCTTTCGACTCTAATTTTTTTCTGTTGCGGTGTAAGGTCGTGTGCTTTTTGAAACTTCAATTGCTTGAATCAGAGCCCTTTTTTCAGTATGTGTTGCATCCGTTCCAATGATATGTTGAGCTCACGAGCCATTTTTCTTCCACTTCGACGCGGATTTCGCGCAATTTGAGCCTTCACTTTGGAAATTATAGTAGTCTGAAGTTGGTTGCAGTTCGAGTCAGGTAGGGTGTAATACCCTTATTATTATTATTATTCCAGTCCGCAGAGGGATGGACGCAAGTATGAGTTTAAGGTGACTGCGACTTAATTATAAAAGTGCGCATCAGTTACCTGAGATGGCTAAAACATGTAAAGAGAATGCATAACACCTCTCTGATCCAAAGGACAGAGGTCTTTGTATCTTAGTCGTTGGACCTGGGTCTATATTCAGAACAGAACCAATGTAACTAAAATATTCGTACTTCGGCAAAATGACTCCTTCTAGATATAAGGGGATGGGTTTGTGGATTCAAAAAAGCGACTATGCAGATATTCGATCTTAGTACGACTGATTCGTAACCCATTATTCTCTTACGCCTTTATCCAATTATTATTATAATATTGCCTGCAGCGCTTTCACATTGTTGCTTAGGTGAACCCTATCCTTTGCAAAAATGATAGAAGTCGTTCGGGACTCGTTAATGCGCTGTTTCAGTAAAAAAATCTTTTATGCTATTAAAGAGCAACAAAATTTGTATTTTGCATCATCGCACGTATAGTGTATCACCAAGTCGATGAAGAAGATATTCAGATCCTTTGATCCGTGGTGTTTATTCATCATTATGTCTTAGCTCTGAATCGCATCATACTAGTATATTGACCTCTCTTATATTTCGATGTCAGCTGTCTAGAACTTGTTGGTATATTTTCATAATATGCGACATTAGTTTTACACATCAATAGTCATCTTGCATCATCACTGAAAGAGTGGAATGCATGACATTTAAATCCAAGATCTCTGATTGAAGTCCTCCCTTTTGTTGCTCTACGGTATTTTCTACGTATGCGACAGTCGAGGAAACGTTATCACTGGTGAAATGATTCGTTAAGTAACTCGTTAACTTTTTTTTTTATAGGGGCACTGCGGCCTAAAAGGTCTATTATGACACAAAGTCAGTTCAAGATGTCAGATGAGCCTTAACTTTGATAATAAACTTGAGAATCACTCCGGTGAAAATGCTTTGCAGTTCCTCAGCCACTAGGATTTCCCTGAGAAAGTCTTCTTATTTCGCATAGAGCCACGCATTCGTGTAGTTACAAAAGCGACACTCAATCTCCTGACGAATACTGAGTTCGTGTAAGAGATATCGAAGCTGAAGCGGTGTCTTGTTGGAAAATCCACCCATCTTCTGATATCATCCCTTTTTAAGTTGAGAGATAATTTGGTTTTATTTTTGAAGAGTTTAATAGCTCTTTTAGACTGTAGAGGACCCGGTATATTTTCCCAATAAAAAGACACTATCAGTTTTCCTAACTTTTGATCGTTGAATTTATTGCTGTATAGATGATGCCGCAAAAAGGTTTGGGGCAATTAAACAGATCAACTGAATCTTAACTAGTCGGTTCATCGGATTTTTCATTTCTTTCAATACCCTTGTGTACTGTTCTCCAACAGAGTTTGACTTTGTTTTGTTTTAGGATAAGTCCTGAAGAATATTGCAGCAATGTAGCACCAATTTGAAACCTATCAAGTTCGAGTTTAATGCTTTCAATGAGCTGTTTCATGAATGAAACTTGCATATTCTTGGAAAGCATGTAGCTTAACTTTAAAAACTCTGTGGTTTTTAATCCATGGTCTTGCAACAAGTAAAGATACCTGTACCGTTTTGGGTGTTTATTCTAGATTTTTCCGTATACCATACTTTACCTTTAAGTTTTGATGTTTGGTTTTGGAAGATCTTTTTTTGTAGCTTTAGGATAACTCTGTTGAACCCCCTGTCAGAGCATAAAGTTTTTGATGTCCAGTCATTA
Organism: Volucella inanis; assembly: GCA_907269105.1. Taxonomy (NCBI): domain Eukaryota; kingdom Metazoa; phylum Arthropoda; class Insecta; order Diptera; family Syrphidae; genus Volucella; species Volucella inanis. The sequence goes on from OU026157.1 coordinate 22,833,637, forward strand.
ACAGCGTAGGTCGTGTTAAGTTCAGGAATCTCTGAAAGAAGCTTGTTAAGTCCGATTCTGAGAGTCTGAGAGTTTCATCTTTCCTGTATTTTACATTTTCATTGTACTTCGAATTGCCCCTTTTACACATACACAAGTACTCGCAATGGTGGAGCAAGCTAGTAAAACACCGGACATGCGTTGCAGCCTTGACATGATGATAATCTGTCTCACCATCGATGTTCTAAAGATCTAAAGGGTGACTTCTTGAGATATCCTCCAGGTTTTACCAAACATACATCTAATAGCCCATAAGGCTTTGGTAACTTTGGTAATTTCGTTTTTGTGAGTTTCAACTTAGTGCTTTGTCTAGTACTACTCGAAGATAATTAACTTTATTGGAGAACTTTATAATTGTATCATTTAGATAGATCTAGTCAAGATTCATTTTTTTCTACGACTAAAGGGGATTGTAGATTCTTCTGGGGTGGATTGAATGGTTTTCTCCAACGCACCAGTCATGTCGACGACAAGTAAACACAGAAGGGATGTAAAAATATCTCCTTATAGACAATCTCGCTGTTTGAAAGAATTGCCCATTAGTTAAGTGTATTATACTGTACAGTAGTACTATTACAAAGATGTTGAGATTACAACTTCCAGCTACCGCACATATTAGGAAGGAAGTTTGGACCCATAAGGCGAAGCTCGTATAATATTGCATCGATGGGAAGTAAAAGCAATGCTAGAACTTTGATGTTTGCTCTTAAGTTTGGTGGCTAACAAGGTACCATGTTATTCCCAGCACTTTTTCTTATTTCCATGAAACATACTGTGTCTGTCATTTCCTATCGAACGTAATTTAATACATTCTTTGAATATATGTATGTATCTGCTTCGAAAATAATTGTCTTATGAATTAAGTTCACTGCGAAGACTAACTGTGTCTGATCTGGATGTTATACTATTTGTTTTAAACATGATTTAACTTAAAGTCTAAGGCTGCTTCGATTTGTGTAGCTAAGTGGTGTAGGAGACCTTCTGCGGATTTTAAGAATGATGTTCGGGCTAAGATCTTGCTTGCTATATGTTAGGAACGGATATTTTAATGATGATAAATGATAATGTTGTCATTAATTACGGTTGCCCTCTGACACTATTAAGTTACATAATTAAACGTGAAAAACTTATGTTTATTTATTAGTTAATTTCACTCTTCCTTAATTGATAAAAATCATCGGTTCTGCTATAACTTGTAATTTATAAAATGATTAATTGTTCAACAAGGCAGTGTTGATTTTTTTTTTGTGTGACTTATAGAGGGATTTTATTAATTTTTATGAAAATACATATTTGTCAGATTCAAGCACTTCTTTCACTTTTAAAGGTTTGGCTTGACTTAAACAAATTAAAACTATAAGCGAAAAGTGCTTTAATAAACTAAATTTTTAGATTTAAATTCTTTGATAAATAAAAATAGTAAAATTGTTAATTTTCTTTCTAATAATGTTGTAAGATACAATGTACAAAAAAATATTAATTCACTTTGTACCGGATATCTTAAAACTAATCTTTAGCTTCTTATTCCTTTTGGTCAATATATTTTCAAATGATTAATTAAATTATTAAATGTGGAATCAATATCAGACATGGATTAAATAATGAAATTTCAAATTTGCAAGGCCAGACTATTTGTATGTGACCTTCCACACCATGGCTCACGCGATAGGTTAAGGAACCGATATTGTATATTTTAACTGGTTAGCGATTTTATTATTTAAATTATGAACGAATAATTTTTAACTTAATTATATTTTTAACAGTTAGAAATTCTAAAAGTGGCGAATGCACATATATCAAAGCGAAATTAGAAATTTAAATATGATTTCATTGAATACTCGTAGTCTTAAATAAGGTATTTCAATCAGTAGACTTTGTAGGTAGTTTTACATCGGCTAAGAATAATCTAAGGAAAGAAGAAGGCTCTGCAAACATATATACAATAGACTTAAAGGGTATTTTTTTTTTAAGAGCTATAGAACTTCTTTTTTTTTTAAAAAGCAATAACTACAAGGCCATATGGCTTTCTTAGCTGCTTTTGACGAAGCGCATGCAGTTGGTATAATTTTGGATTCAATCTTATCAATAACGCGCTGAAAACTTGTATTGACTTCCAAGGTTTGAATAGATTGAGACTATCAGCATATTCTAAAGGCTACACATAGTCTCACAAGAAATAGTCAAGGTCCGGAAAATCACACGATATTGGTGGCAAATTTATTGGCCAATTTCGGGATATACTCGTAATTTCGTTGATGAATCGAGGCCACATTTAATCGATGATTTTATGGGGAATATGGTACACTTTAAACCTCATATTATGCGGAACAATGTTGTCTAGATTTTCAAAGAAATAATCACTGATCGATATCCGGTAACATTGGCTAATTAGTGCAATGATACAAATAGCTCTGCCATCACTTGCGAAAAACAATATGCCATCACATCAGATTGTGTAATTTCGTGAGTGTAATTGAGTCTCTTGAGCTCCTCCTGAACTTACCTTAATTCAGAAACAGCAATTTTGATTTTTCACTAAACTAAAATGTTCAATCTGCGAATTCCCGTTGGGAGCCATGATCCCGTGGCTATAGTTCCTGAACTACCTTGATCTTACGTGCATATATATGAATACGGGTCGATGCCTTTTCGCAAACTTTTAGACAATTAGCAATTCGGGATTTTCCGCCACACTTTCACCAATAGCAGTCACATTTTCTTATGTACGCACATTTTTTACGGGTTGTTGACTTTGCGTCATTTTGAGTGTATGTATGGATGTAAATTTATATCTATAATTGGTCGATTATGGGGACCAAGAGAAAGAATTTTTTTCTATTCGCTTGTGAATGGGAGAGCAGTTTGATTCAAATGGGTGGCCAAATAGCAATGATAGTTTTTCCAATGTTATGTTTCAGGAGCTGTCAAAGTTATCAATGACATCCAGTAAGGTTTGCCATTTCATTTTACGCAACGTGAATTTTGTCGTAAGGTCGGTTGTCATCATGGTTTCAGTGTGCAGGCAATTCGTCGCACTGTGGAAAAGTTTGAGCGTACACTGTTTTCGATCTTAAGCCACCAACCAGACAGAGATTGATGCGAAATGAAGAAAACATAATCGCTGTAGCGGCCAGTATCGGAGAATACCTAGAAATAATGATTCGGCGCTGATTAGCTGAATTTGGTATTGGCAACCCGGCTTATACAATAAGATTGTACTGACGCAAGAACTGAAGCCGTGGCCATGGCCGGATTTTGGCCAAAGAACCATCTTCTCGGACAAGGCCCATTTTTGGCTTAGCGCATATGTCAACAAGCGAAATTGAAATGAACACAATTCTGCCAAGCATCAAGGTGTCCAACGAAACTTATTTGTTTTGAAATGAGTAAGGAGACACCGTTACCGTCAAAGGTCTAGGCATAGGTCGATGTTAACTGACTTTATGTAGTCAGAACTTGACAGCATCGATTTATCCGAGCTGTGGTTCTGTGTACATGAAATACAAGCGACGCAAAGCTCGAAATTGTGAAGAAGAAACTTGGTGACTGGTAGTGAGATGTCGTGTGTTAATCAATAGGCCGCCGCGATTATGCCATTCGACAGCACTCGATTATAAGCCAACCACTTTGTACAAGCTCGAGGTCATAATTTGACACGTTATTGCCGGGATAATGCTGCAAAGTTAAAAAAAGTGGACCAATCGCTTGAAGCACTGCCAGCGAAGTGGAGGCGGCCATTTAAATGATATGCTCTTTCAGACATAATGGCATGTACGTAGCTTCCAAATAAAGTCAGAATCAATTTTATATCTAACACCGTTGTTGTTTTATTTAATTGTTTTTTCTTATCGTTTGTAACCACTTTAACGGCATCATCTCCTATTATCAAATGTCAAGTAGTCTATCTATTGCAACCTTAACTGTATTCCTTGATGTCTGATCCGTCGTTTATTGATTAATATAAGTGTTATATATGCAATATATAAACTGGTTATCTTAACTTCTAAGATAGGCTTTATCAACACAGCCAGCCAGGCTACAGCGTTTTCCATGTTGTGGTACTAACGCTATCGTAGTAAGTAAGAATCATCTTTAAAGCATATGTTATCTTGACGAAAGTGGGATATATTGTGATGAACATTTGAAATGCTAACAGCGACGCTTGAGACCTTTCTTAATCCGTTAAATACTTCCAAACTAGCTGGAAAATATGCGATCATACAATATTTAACTGAATTGAAATGAGTGAATATAATGAGATTCCGGGAACTGAGATTGCCTAGAAGCCCCAGACAGGAATTTAGTCCATGAACTTGTGTCGTCCTGCATCCATGGTGGAATACGCAGGAATGCCTATTTAGGCTAACTATCTAGAGGTCATTATCTGCAGATTAAATCAACTTTCAAAGCCTCAGAGATCCGTAGTTATTCTATGACGGCTTATGTTTCGAATTTGAGTAAAACAACATCAGTATCTGCGGTGCCGGTCCTGGGGTTAGTTAAATTTTCGTCCACAAAAAGCTCATTTCGTTTGTAAATTTGTTAAAAATGTTTAAAGCACATTTTAAAGAAACCCCCGGTTGTCTGTTTTATTATTATTTTTTTTTAATTTGAAACCAAGAATTTGTTTGCAAGACCTTTATCGTTCATTTGACATTCAATAAACTGTGGAATCAAATACAGAAATATTTGGGAAAAAGACTGAAAATTGATCATGAATCTGTTAAGCCATTAAATTTGCTTCGTAAAAGTGTTAACATTTCTCAGCTATTTTTTTATAAAATATTGCAAAATAAATGTTCAAGATCTACGAGATACCAATCAAGACCACATCGATACTGTTTTTTTTTTTGTGATTTTTTTTTTTTTTTTTGGCAAGTATTCGTTAGTTGTTACTGGATAAACATCTAGCATTCAAATGACCTCCTCAAATAATAACTAACAACTTATTCAATTGCGTGGCATGGCACAAAACAACATTTCATTTTGAACTCAACAAGGGGCCATTAACATGGTCTGCACTAAATGCATGCTGCACCACAGAAATGTGGTAGAAAAAAGAAGAAACTTTAAAGGCGATGAAACCTGAAAATGCATCTACTGACTGGCGCATCGAACAGTGAATTTTGAGGTCAGTGGAATGCAAACCAGTAGAAGTATCAGGTTTAGCTTTAGTAGGAACAGAAGTCAAAGCAGCAACAATCACACAACGACCCATGAACTTTCCCAAAAACTCACCGATCGACAATTTACAACGACAACAACAGCAAAAAAAAACTTGTGAAAATGCACGTCTGCGTTGGTTTTTTGCTTGCGAGCTGGTGGTCTACCGGTTATAGGGTATGCTTGATAGGATCAAATGTTATGCAGGAACCTATCTGAGAACAGATCTTCAGCACGTTGTTAATGGTGCAGGTTAAGAGACAATTTAAGGCTTTCCACTATTATTGGGTTTGCTGCTCAAGTTTGAGTGCATGGTTGTCCATATAAATGCAAATCATATTGAGTTGATATTGTAAATCTTACTTCTATATGAAGAGTACTAAAATGTAGATCGAACGTATGAGAATATAAACGAGTGAGATTCACAAAATAAATTTTGGTGACAATATTTTTAATTTTCATTAATGATCCCTTCTTTGCTCCTTCTAATCCTATATATGCCTTTGCCGATGATTATCTATTGCCATTTTCTAATCCAAGACTCGTTACTGATTCTACAACCTCTAGCCTGGAGTACGATTAGTAAGCCATAACCCCGGCATGGGATTAGTATTAACTTTGCGCTTACAGATTGAGCAAATTTTCAACTTATTTAGCCGTAAACTTTTTTAGCAGCAGCCCATTTACAACAGACCACTTGTTGATTCTGGATAAGTTGTCGTTTCTGAAATCGAACTAATGGGCCAGATATACCATAGTTGAATGTCCTCAGTGTAAAGGTGAATTGAGGCGTTCTTGCATACTGATGGCAATTCGCCGAATAAAATAGGCCCAGGAATTGATCCCTGACGTACGCCTCATTATTGTTATTGTTATCACCAGTGTAACAACACTTTGTCACCTCGCAGAAACCAAATCAATTCTTGAACTTCCAGAATAAAATTTTATGATTTTATCGAATGCAGTGTTACATAGCTCTTATTAAATGCACGCCTTACCATATATCGTCCAAGATGTTTATTATAGCCGAGGAGCAGCTATACTTGGATCTAAACTCTGATTGAAAGCGGTCTAAAAGGCCACATTTGGAGAATGTCCTTTGAAGGACAAGAGGTATATTTTGCGGTACGAATGACACGGGTTGCACTATTTCTATTTCTGCACGCTTTCTTGTAAGCAACCCTGTTAAGACAAGAAGATATATGCTTCCACTTGGGCTACAATTTCACAAGTAAACCAAGGACAGTTTTTATTACCCACGCATACAGTTCTAGTAAGTAAACATGCATCATAGGGTTTACATATGAGCTGTTTTGAGTAGCCCAGCTTTTCATTTGGGTCTGCCATAAGTCCGCAACCATACCAAGGGGTAGATCAACAGATCTATGCAGCTGAAATCTTTTCATGTGAACGAATGTGGGACAGGGTAGGGTTACTAATAACCCCTTAAGCGCGCGCTAATTATAAAAAAAGATGGACTAAAGAACCTTGCAGAGGAAATAAAAATATAATGGTGAATCTAAGGAATCTTTACTTAGATGGCGCTCAATCTCAACCAACAACTTCTCAAAAAGCGAACTCGGGTTCTAAGAAAATTTCCTCTAAGTCTCTTCTAGTTCAGCGACGACCTCATTTTCCGTGATTATATTGTCACCTAGAATAGAGACGAAGCTCAATGAGTTTAGACTGCCGACTGCTTTTTGAGAAGCCTTGAATTCCTGGTTAGATGTGGTAAGACAACAAGGTACTATAGGTGGCTTGGCTATTTATACAAAAACACTCCGCTTGTTCACCTCAATGAAGCTAGCTGCTATCAGAATTATGCATGCTTCCGTTTGAAATATAGGCAGAAAAGCGGAATCAGCATCGTTGATTGCTTTGGCTGTTGCTGTGCAGAGGAAACAACTTCTAGGAATGATCCCACAGGCAGTACAGCCCTTTTCATCTGCAAATGCCTGAGCGTAGACGTTAGATCTGTTAAGAGCATAAAGCAGAGTCGACCCAGTGAACTGTTCTTTTACGAGTAAAATGGGCGTTATGGCGAATCCTTTCATGATGGTCATTACGACGTGTGCTATACTTCGATGTATGTGTCAAGGTTTCTGTGTATGGAAATGCTGGTGCCCTGAAAACCTTAAAAGTTATAGTTTTAAAGGCGATATTTTGGGTATAGGCTTAAAATTTTTTGAAGTGAAGGTTTTCAAAAGATTGCTTTTGGCCTTTAGCATGGTTCTCCAAATACATAGCAGCAAGCGATATGTATAGTCATTCTGCACAATGTGACAAGTTTAGCAGGGATAGCAAAACTGTACATGGCTTTTTGTAGCGCTTTTTTTTACAGACGCTGTCACATATGTATGTTCTGCCATTGCAGGCGTGTAGTGTTTTACGATTTCGGTCAATAAATCACTGAACATCCAAGATGGTTAGCTCAACGGTATCCGTAATATGTCCGTCATTGCTCACGTCAAAAATGTAAAATCTACTTTAACCGATCCTTGGTCTCTAAACAGGTATTACATCTGGAGCCAAACTGGTAAAACCCGTTTCACCGATGTCCGCAAAGATGAATAGGAACGCTGCATTACCATTCAATCAACTACCATCTCTAAGTACTTTGAAATTAAGGCAAATGATCTGGTATTCATAAAACACCGTGATCAACGTGAAATGGAAGAGAGAGGTTTCTTAATCAATTTGATATATTTAGGACCCAATCTACATAGTTTTGACATAATCATAACTTAACATGAGAACGAAATCCCGAACTTTAATCACGAAGACAAAGACAAGGACAGAAAGAAACTTCTGAAAGTTGTTATGCTTAGTAGTTGGACAGCCGATAAAGCCTTACTTTAAATTACGGTAATCTATCTCCCACGACAAGTAGTAGCACAAAAGTATCGTAGAGAAATGCTATATGAGGCTTCACTCAAGCCATCCAGAGTACAATCTTGACGATGGCTCGTTATGCCGAGGCTATTGAAGATGCTGCATCTGGTAACATTTAGTTAGGGATTTAGTTGGCGTAGATCAGTTCTTGGTGAAAACCGTTACTATTAACACATTTAAGGAAGCCCACAACATATAATTTATGAAAATCTCCATCGCTTGATGTGCGTGTTGCCGTCGAACCTTAATATCCAGCAAATTCACCAAAACTTGTTGAAGGTCTTAAACGTTAAGCCACATTCGATCCTATGGCACAGTGTTTTATTAAAGAATTTGGCGAACACATCATTGCTGGAGCTGGTGATTTGAACTTGAAAATCTGTTTAAAAATTTGGTAGATTGTTGTATCATATCGTGAAATCGTTATCGAAGAATCAGATCAATTAGATTTATCTTAATCGCCCAATAAGTACAATAGTCTTTTAATGAAGGCTTGTCCTATGCCAGCTGGACGACCAAAAGGTCAAAGATGATGTTAGTCCAAAGGATGAATTTAAAGTCCATGTTAGTTATTTGGCAGAGAAACACGACTGCGATGTGATTTAAGGCCCCAAGATTTGGTGCTTCGGCCCGATGGTACTGGTACAAACTCTATCATCGATTTTACAAAATCTGTGCAGTACTTGAATAAGATAAAGAATTTCATTGTTGCTGGTTTCCAATGGACAACAAAAGAGGGTGTTTAAGTTGATGAAAATATGCGTGGTGTCCGGTTCAATATTTATGATGTTACATTGCACCTGCACGCTAATGCCATCCATCTTGGTAGTAGCTAGATAATTCCAACTGCTGGTCGTGTATTGTACTATATGCTGAAGCTTCGTGTATTTTATGCTGCAGCTGTCACCGCATCACCACTGCTTATGGAACCTGTTTACTTATGAGAAATTCACTCTCCAGAAGTAACAGTAGGTGGAATCTATGGTGTATTAAACAAACGTCGTGGTTACGTTTTCGTAGAAAGTCAAGCCGTTGATACATCAAAGGCATATTTGCCTCGGTTTTACCGCTGACTTACGGTCAAATATTGGTGATTAAGCATTCCCACATGGGAATGGAACTTCATTGATACTCGCAATAATAAGTGTTTGAAGAGAGGTCTTCCAGATATTACTCAATATCTAGATAAATTGTAAAGCGGTGGAGCTCATGTTTGTTCGGCTTCAGGTTTCAAAGTTATGTATATTTTAAAAGTCATTACCGTCTTAAAAATAATTATTGAGCATTTATGACGGAAACGGACTTTTTGAATTTTCTCTAGGAGCTTTCTCGTGGAAATGAGTTGATGCATGCCTTCTTTTGTACCAAGTTATGTCCTGCAATCCTACTAAGCTCGGCAAATAGTCCGGTTTGGTAGCCTTGTTATGCTTAAGTTTAGATATTGCTATCTTACTTCATTACTTTTGTTAGACAGCAGAAATTTTGGCAGTAATTACCCTCATTGAATAGTTTTCTTGTGTTGAGTTGAGCCAAATTTACAATAGGTAGTCCGCGCCACTTTATAATCTGCAGAGGTTTCTGTGCTCATTTCTACAGAAACTCTCCGTCTTAAAAGTGTAGCACCTTTCCCATTTCGCAATTTTCTTAAAATTGTTTGATCGTATAGTACACGTACTGTTCCTGTTCTTCTATGCGGATGGTCTGTTGAACTGCTGGACATTTATGACAATCTTTTCGGAATGTCGTTTACGAGAACTTAAGAAATACGCGATTGACAAAAGTTCTGGAGGTTTTTTCCTGATTGTAGAATTATTTTACGAGCCTAATATAAAATAGGCGGTCGACGTATCTTAGCTGAAATAAAGTATTATTATGTGCCGCATGCTAGTTATAGTGAATTTTAGTTCAGCGGTAAAATCAATTAAAGTTCAATCACACACTATATGTGGTCCCGTGTAAGCTATGTCTTCCATTTGTGCTATCAACAAATTCCTCTTTTCCTAATTTGGTGTTAAAGACAGTCTTAAAGTCAGGGTTAGGGCAATGCAGGTTTCTTTTTAACCACAAAATTCGACAATAGTTGGGCAGTTTTAATGCTTATATTTTTCTTGAGGATGTGGAGAGGGTTGCTACAACTTTGGTTCTGAATGATGTTGAGTTCAAGAGCAATCATCCAAAACGGATGTCAAGTCTTCTCCAGCTGAAGCGTACGTTCGAACTTTGGCATAGGCAGATAACACTGGATGTAATGGTATTGACTTTATCCAGACGGTCAGACTCAGACGGTTTGACTGTATGAACGACCGATACACATTTAACGTTATTTGCTTAAGAAACCTGGAGTCAAAAAAAAGGGGGAATAATGGACAAAAAACAAAAGGGAGGTGTGCTCGAAAAGTAAAAATGCCCAACAAAAAAACGGATGGAACGGGAGAGAAATCTACAAAGCCAAGATCGGAAGCTAAAGATGGAAAGAAAAAGAAATCAGAAATCCGTGAAGTGAAGATAGATGCAAAGATAAAGGACCAAAAGAAGAAAGTACCGAATGAAATGAAGAAGATGGCAAAGAAAATTGCCCCCAAAAGTGACAAGTAAGGGGATGCACGTGCACTGGTTTGGTTTATGGATTTCATTATCTTTTTTAAGAATGCAATGCAACATGAATTAGACTAAGATCTATGCAATTACAACTTTTGTTCGGCCCATCTCATTGCACTTTCTGCATGGCGGTGATATAGGTATGCAGCTGTTTAATTGTTTGACTGCAAGTAGCTTGTTTCAGGTTTATACCTAGTTTCAGGTACGCGTACAACATCCAATCTTTCTGCGATGCCTTGGGTTACAGGAACCGGATGTTCCAAAGTCAGTAGCCCAGTTCAATAATATGAAAGGTGCCAAAGACGCCACTATCTCTTTTTTAATAATCTGACTACTTCCGAAATTATTAATTATTAACCTCGGCTCGAAATATGTTAAAGTAGGTAATTTAAGCAGTGCGTCATGACACAGATAGTCAGATACCACCGCTACAAGAATTTATTCACTTCTGAGGTTAAGTCACTTCTGATGGGATATATGGTAAGTCTTGTTGTTCTCTCCTGCTTAGCACTCGTACCCGGTTTGTCAAGATCAGAACCTGCTAGGTAGCACAAGAAGGTAGAATAAGCCCAACTAATTTTTAGTTACATATGTAGTAATGTAGCAATGCCAGACTGTTAATTAACATAAATTTGCCAAGTAACATGACGGTGACCTGCATTAACAATAGTTAAGAGTGTAAGCATTAGTTGAGAATTAATATGTCTCGAATTTTAAACCTAGTTTTGCACCCATAAGAAGCTACGATCAAAGACTTTTCGAATTAGAAAGTTTTTAAAAAATATTGTTAGGTAGCTGGAAAACTTAAGCTCTAAGGCAAGGAAGTCTGTATATTCTATGCGAAGAGCCACAAATTTAAAAAAGTTTTTAGTTGATAAACGAATTAAAAATCGATACTATGCGAAGAAAAAATCGTAAAAACAAATCGCGAAACACTCATAATTGTTTTTCAATTTGACATATATATTGTAGCGTTAGAGGGAAGCTCCTAACCATTTGCATCTGGGAATCATACTTTTTAATTGACATAATATCACTTTGCCACAAAATAGTGTACATCATGATTTTCCCAACACAAATCTTAGTCACATCTGATGGATTCATAGTTAATTTTTTATCTCTAGACAAGTTCATCGCCAAATCCTGCCTACTAGTCGTATGCATTCAAATAGTTGGATTGGGTGATGCTTGGACGATTGCACTGTGCACTCAACGGATCGTTTAATCTTGACCACAATTGTGCCTAAAACCACTCATGAATGTCATCGTCATCATCGAAGCCACTATACTGTTTGTTGTTGCTATTGTCAGAAGTTGTCGTCATCGGCATCGTTAATGGTAGTGACCGTATCTATTGTCGACGCTCCGGTATTGTTGTTACACTCAATCGAGCTTTGTCATTCCTCAACAATTTAGGAGTCTTAACCTATGGCAATAGATGGAATTATAGCATTTAATTGTTTTTTTTTTTTCATTTTTAATTTTTTTTTTTTTTTTTTTTTTAGAGTTGTCGCTGTCATGGTCATTTATGTGCATTCTTGTGGAATACCAATAAGGTAGTGACTCGTAATAAATGATTTTAATTTTTTTTTATTCTTTCCAGACTGTAGATCGGCGATAAGCCAAGTAAATGTTTGTTTGGGACGTGAGGTACGGATACTTTTTTTTTTTAATTTAACCTGAAAGTAGAGTTTAATTTGAATATTGGCCAAGCTGTCATGATGATGTCTGGTCTGATAAAATTTCGAAATAGGATAGCAGTTTCACTAAATCATAGGTAGTTACCATGATACTGGCAGCGTTGCAAAACGTCATAAAAAAACAGCAACATCGGCAGAAATGGTTCGGAAAGTGAAGGCTCGAATTGAGCGAAATCCGCGTCGAAGTGGAAGAAAAATGGCTCGTGAGCTCAACATATCATTGGAACGGATGCAACAGATACTGAAAAATGAGCTTGGGCTCAAGCCATTGAAGTTCCAGAAAACGCACGACCTTACACCGCAACAGAAAAAAGTTAGAGTCGAAAGAGCGAAGGAATTGCTACGCTTGCGCGAAAGTGGTGAGTTGCCGAATTTGGTTTTTTCCGATGAATCGCTTTTTGTTATAGAGCAATATGTCAACAAACAATATGACCGAATTTACTTGCCAGAGAGGTCCTTCGAAAATTTAAACCTTTGGACGGCCACCAGAAAGCAGGCATTACCGACGGTGATGGTTTGGGCCGCCATAACCGCCGATGGTCGCTCTCCGCTCGTATTTTTGGACCGTGGCGTCAAAATTAATGCGATCGTATACCGTGAAACTGTTTTAGAGACAGTATTAAAGTCTTGGGCAAACAATCATTTCGGTTGGAGACCGTGGACATTTCAACAAGACTCGGCACCGTCTCACAAAGCGCGCATCAACCAAGATTGGTTGAAAAACAATGTTCCACACTTCATTTCTTCGACACAATGGATTGCAAATCCGTTGGATTTCTCTGTCTAGGGTATTTTGAAGGCGAAGGTTAGCACTAAGAAATACCAAAGTTTGGACCACCTCAAACAAGCACTTCGCCGGGAATGGGCCAAAATACCTCAGAGCCACTTGCGTGCAGCGTCCGATGCTTTCTTCGGCCTTCTCAAGGCCAATATTCGCGCCAAAGGTGGACATAAAATTACTGAATCTATTTGAAAATTGATGTATTTTCCAACATTTTTTGCTTTGGTACAATTAAATTTATCAAAAAATAAGAAAATTATAGCATCTTAAAAAGTTGCAGTTCGAGTCAATCACCCTGTAGACAACGCAGTGAGTTCGTTTGGTTGGACGGAGATCCGGATCTTCATTCGAAAATATCAGCTCAGTATGTGCACACACTCCATTCTATTAAAGAAGAATTCTATAGTCTTCCGTTGAATGACTTCAAAATCGTTGTCGAGGACTATATTGTTAAAACTAGCAAGGAATACGCGATGGATGCATCTAAGTGTGCGTAAACATTAACTCTATTTATTTTCTATTGGATATATATTTTAATTCGTGTGGCTTTTTTTTCAAAATTTGAACGTTTATTTAAGAAAAACATGTACAATAGTATTATTCAAAGTATTGCCCATCTGAAGCTATGACTTTTTCCCATCTTGCTGGCAATTTGTGGATCCCATCCCAAAAGAACTGCGCCGGCTTTGCAGTCAAGATGAATCAAGCCAATTTTTGATATTTTGCTCTGATGTGAATCGTATTTCAGTGAGGGCGTTCTGCATCGACGTTTTTCGGCTACTGCTCTCTTCAAACGGATTAATTATGTTCGGTAGCGTTGTCGATTGATGGTTTCACCCGGTTTTAGCAGCTCATAATACAGCACACCCATCTGATCCCACCAAATACAGAGCATTACCTTCGCGCCATGGATATTCGGCTTTGCCGTTGATTTGGCTGGTTCGCCGGGTTTCACATCTGATTTTTTGAGCTTGGGGTTGTCGTAATGGATCCATTATTCATCACCAGTAACAATCCGATGCAAAAATGACTTCCTTTTGTGGCGTTCCAGCACTATTTCGGACATGCAAAACCGCCTTTCGACGTCTCTCGGATTGGAACCCAATTTCCTTGCTTTTGAATATATCCGGCTGCTTTTAAACGTTTTGAAATGGCTGCTTGAGTGACACTCAAAGATTCTGCGAGCTCTTCTTTTATTTGGCAACAATCTTCATAGAGTAATGCTTCCAGTTCTTCATCTTCAAACTTTTTTGGCTGCTCAGGACGTTCATCGTCTTCCAAGCCAAAATCACCACTTTTAAATCGTGCAAACCACAAACCACAACAGCTAGTGCATGTTCATCATAAACTTCCACCAAAACACTTTTTCAAGCACAAAGTTTGACATATTTGAGTGAAAAAAAATTATTGTTGTTTACGCCTCAAATAAATGACATATACTGAAATGACGTACAATAACAGTAGCTTTTCATAGCATGTTCTAATGGAATAATAACAATGGAATAATACAAGTTACGCCATCTCTTAGCAAACCGCACGAATAGTTATAGTTAGTTATATGGAGTTATAGACCTAATATTTGTAATCAAACTAATGCCTATCCTGGAATAGCAAGGAACTGTGATAATCAGCTGAGAGAGAGACTTTAAATAAAAAGTGGTGTGATAGTCCGGGACATTTAAAAAAAAATCAAATTTTTATCAATAGTTTGTGCTGCCATTTACATATGCGAGACTCCTAAATATTGCTGGCATATTCATCAGTTTTACAATAGGCTCTTTTGTGTTTGAAGTTTTTACACTACATAGTGTAGTTTAAGCATAACTAAAAATTTGGTTTGGCACTGTTGTTTCCAAATGCAGCATATAATTTGGAGTGGACTTTGGTTACCGCAAAATGCGTTTCAGAAAATATCTTAGGAATCTTTCAATCTCTTCAAACTGGCAATAACCCCAAACTTGAGCACCATATAGTAATACAGAGACAGCAGTCGCACGATATAATTTAAGCTAAGAGCTGTGATCAATATATATATTATTGATGCATCGGCCCCACACTGAAGAAACAGCTCTTTTCGCCTTAGCTAGTTTAAGTTGGAGATGCTTTTCATACTAAGATTTGCTGTAATTAATACGCTTAGATACTTTTAGTATACTCCCGAACTATTGAAACAGTTTCTCCTTTGAAGGTCCATTTTTCATTACGGGCATATCTACCGCCACAAGCTTTGAATATCATAATTTTAGATTTCTCTAAGTTAACAGACAGATTCCAAAGTTCACAATAACTCTCAAGTCACTTGATTATTCGCTGCATTCCTTCAACTGAATCCGAAAGAAAAACTATATCATCGGCGAAAAGTAGTCCTGGTATCAGCATACTTCCAAACTGAATTCCTCCTCCAATTGCCTCTACAATATCATTTATGAATAAGATAATAAGTAGCGTGCTCAAAACACAACCTTGTTTGACTTCCATTTGTGTTTCAAAGTCCTAAGATACAAGTTCACCATCCCATACATACGCGACGTTACTTTCGTGTATCGCTTTCAATAAAACAACAATTTTGCTAAAGATTCCCATATTATACAGCTTGTAAAAAAGTTCTTCGCGTGTAATATAGGGTGATTCATCGTGAGCTTTGATTTTCAATAGGCTTTTTTTGACACTTTTATTCAGTATCATTTGGCAAGCCATCATGGAAATAGTCACATCACAACAGTCTCCAAATTGTTCAGCTGTATTACGAAAATCAGCGTTCTGCGAGAAATGTTTTTCGTGTGATTCGAGGAACTTTCGGTGCGCATAATCGAACCACTGAAACCACTATTGCTAATACCATTCGCAAATTTTAGTCCCAGTTTACATTAGTGGGTGATACTCGACTGGTTAGACCACATCCAGCACGTAGTGAAGAGACTATAGCAGCTGTAGCTGAGAGTGTACGCGAATACCTTCACAAACCGATTTGTCGTCATTCTTAGCACCTTGGATTGGCGTATTCGACAACTTTTCGTATTTTACGTGAGGATTTCGGCCTAAAAGCGTACAAAATTCAACTTGTTCAAGAATTGAAGCCAGGTGACTTAAATTTGAGTCATATTTTCAGTGAATGGGCTCTGGAAAAACTCAATTAAAATCCGGTGTTTGATCGTGAAATTTAGTTCAGTGATGAAGCTCATTTCTGGCTCAATGGATATGTTAATAAATTAAATTGCCGTAAACCCGAAGAGTACCAACGGCTACCATTTAATACATTAAAAACAAAGGTATGTGTGTGGTTTATGGGCTGGTGGAATTCATGGTTCATATTTCTTGAAAAATGAGGCAAATCACAATGTTACCGTCAATGGTCTCGGGCTCGGTGAGCTCGTAAAATAATGGACTTGTTGAGAAATCATTTTGGTGCGCACTTAATTTCACGTTTTGCTACGGTAAATTGGCCGCCTATATCGTGCGATATAACAATTTTGGACTGGGGATATGTAAGGTCTTTAGAAATAAACCAGCTACGATTGACGCTTTGGAAGCCAACATTACTCGTGTTATCCGCGAGATACCACTCGCTATGCTCAAACGAGTCGCCCAAAATTGGACCTTCTGAATAGACTACCTCGACGTTGTCGTGGCCAACATTTACATGATATCATTTTCAAAAAGTAAATGTCATGAATTGTTTCTTTCACCGATAATAAAAATTTAAAGTTCACTTTCAAATTTATGTGTTTTATTTTACATTGTAAATGAGACCTCACTATAAATTACCCTTTAGAATCAAAGGCAGCACGAAAGTTCATTTTTTTGTAGCTCTCCACAATATTTGTCAGGGTAAATATTTGGTCTAAGGTTTAATAGATTCTCCTAAATCCAGCTTAAAATTCATTCACTATTTTCTTGTTATCGATCCACTGCGTAAGTCTACTAAAGATTTAAGTCCTAAAAAACTTGACTGACGTATTCAGGAAAGAAATGCCTTGATAATTTTCAGGGTTCCTCGTAAGATCATTTCTTGTGTAGAAGAAAAATTATTGTCCTATTAAAGTTTTTTAGCACACTCGCTATTTCAAATATTCTTTTGTATTCGTTGGTTAATTTTTACAGAAATTCAGCTGAACAAATTTTATAGAATTCTGCTGGTACTCGGTCGTCTCCTGGTGCTATACTAACTAAAGATTTTTTGATTACATTCTGTACTCCAAAAACAGTAAATGGAGTATCTAGGAGCTCATTTTTAAAAAGTGGTGCCGCATATTGTGGTTGAGGTGACAAAATTACTATAGACAAAGTAATAATGGGATATTAGATAGCTGAGCTATAGAACAACAGACAATAAAACTATTTTCTACCACAGCACACTCGTACTTTGCCGTTTCTTACTAATTATTTCCCAAGAACTTCCCAAATAGCCACGAAAGGAATGCGGTCCGAGAAAATGTCCTTCTAACAGAAGTGTTAGTAATAGTACTTAAACGTAAAAGTGTTTAATATGATTTCCTGAGATTTAAACCACTTGTAAGCGAACAAGACTATTACCAGACGATAAGTTGTTTTCAGTTATATTTCACCAGTTTTTCGGATGTGACATCAATTCGGTTATAAAACAACCAACTCTAAGCAATAAATTCCTAAATTCAATTTGAGCTTAAATTCAAAACTTGTAGCTTCTCTTGGTATTCTCAAGTAGTATTCGTATTTTGAATTCAAGTTTTTTTTTTGTCAAGCCATGGTGTTAGTCATATGGATGTTAGAACGCCAAACCGGACAACTCTGAAGAAGTAATTAAAGTCGTCCACTACTAGACAAGATTTGCATGTCAAACAGTTTGACTGCATTCTTGGAATTTTTGACTACGCAGCGCTGATTCAATTTGAATGGCAGTTTGACCATCAACTATGAAAAAAGAAAAAAAGAAAAAAGAAATCAAAAACACCTTTTGATTTTGAGTTTGGCAAATGATGATTATTGTTTGCATGATTTGATGAGATACATTTAACATGATTCATCCTAAAAACAGCTACTTCCGCTCCGCTAGTGGTATGAACCTATTCCTCTCTCTCTCGCCACAAATCTATTTAAAGACAAACATAATTAAAAGATTAATGCAGACTCCACTCTAAAAGGTTACTTCCGGATTATAAATCGCTTTTTTTTGCTTGTTTTTATTGCACTTTACAATGAAATTATTTAACACTTTTTCATTCAGTATTCAGTAAGGAAGGCAGGTTTAAATAAACCAGACATAATTTTGAAAGAAGGCAGTTAATCTTTGCGCACTATCTAGTCTGACATATGTCAACTTATAATGCCTCGAATTCTTTTCTTATGTATTTTTTTCGTTTTTTTTATTCTCATTTTTATCGCTATATTCATTACATTCTTAATTAAGGCATTAAAATGTGAAAAAGCTATGGGGCTTTTAAAATTCCTATCGAGTCGTCATCGCCGGTTACATTTTTATTTGCGTATGGCCATGGCGCAGCCATCAACAGCGCGCACTTCGTCATTGGAATAGCCTATTTAGAATAACTATAAAATGTTGTAGTTTCCAGCTTTAGCGAATGTCTATTTGTCGAAGAAGAAGTGAAGAACAAAAACAACACGAAAACGAATTTAGATACAAAGAGTATGCTGGTGTATGGTTGAAAAGTGACATACGCGCATTCGGAATGGATCCATGTTATACTTTATTCGCTGGAAGTTTTGCCAGCATTGACATTCAAGATGATTTCGCCCAATTTACCCTAACATTAAAAGCGTCGTCAAGATCAGTAGCTTATCCTTGTCGTAACACATTTGTGTCGAAGTATGAGGAGAAGCACTACTGAGAACTGAAGGGCAAGGTCTACAAATATGTTTTTTTGTTGGTAGGTTACAATTATGATATTTAACTGTGAACTTAGAATGATACCCATTCTTCCGGTGGAAAAACGAGAGAGAACGTGAACATCTATGACTTATGTCGGTGCTCACCACATCTACAACCACTTGCTCACATAAATGTTAGTAGACAGGACAATAGTAGAGTTTAGCCAACAATAAGCCTTCGATATGTGCACGGTGGATAGTTATAGGAAACCGAAGAAAAGATTTTAATCAACTCTCAAACGTACCTTTATCGCTCTTCCCTGAACTGGATTTAGGTATTATGTGACCTGTGACGATTATCAATTTGATTCAGAAGCAGGTAAATAGTAAAGTTAAATAGCAGACTACAACTAACACATGGTCTGAAAACTCAGTGCCGTTTTATAGTATTGGGTCTATAACTTAACTCGTGCGGTTTGCTAAGAGATGGCGTAACTTATATTATTCCATTGCTATTATCCCATTGGAACATGCGTTGGAAAGCTACTGTCATTGTACGTCATTTCAGTATATGTCATTCATTTGAAACGTAAACAACAATAATTTTTTTTTTCACTCAAATATGTCGAACCTTGTGCCTGAAAAAGTGTTTTTGCGGGGAGTTCTTCTTCATTATTGAAAACTGCTCCCGAAAGTCATCGTATTTTGGTGGAAGTTTATGGTGAGCGTGCTAGTTTGCACGATTTTAAAGTGGTGATTTTGGCTTGGAAGACGATAAACGTCTTGGGCAGCCAAAAAAGTATGAAGATGAAGAACTGGAAGCATTACTCTATGAAGATTGTTGCCAAACACAAGAAGAGCTCGCAGAATCTTTGGTTGTCACTCAAGCAGCCATTTTAAAATGTTTAAAAGCAGCTGGATATATTCAAAAGCAAGGAAATTGGGTTCCACATGAACTCAAGCCGAGAGACGTCGAAAGGCGGTTTTACATGTCCGAAATGCTGCTGGAACGTCACAAAAGGAAGTCATTTTTGCATCGGATTGTTACTGGTGATGAATAATGGATCCATTACAACAACCCCAAGCGCAAAAAACCATATGTGAAACCCGGCCAACCAGCCAAATCAACGGCAAAGCCGAATATCCATGGCGCGAAGGTAATGCTCTATATTTGGTGGGATCAGATGGGTGTGCTGTATTATGAGCTGCTAAAACCGCGTGAAACCATCAATGGACAACGCTACCGAACACAATTAATCCGTTTGAAGAGAGCAGTAGCCGAAAAATGCCCGGAATATGCGACCAGACAAGAGACAATAATTTTCCATCATGACAACGCTCGGCCCCACGTTGCTATTCCGGTTAAGAACTATTTGGAAAACAGTGGATGGGAAGTCTTACCCCACCCGCCTTATAGCCCAGACCTTGCCCCTTCTGACTACCATTTTTTCCGGTCGATGCAGAACGCCCTCACTGAAATACGGTTCACATCAGAGCAGAATATCAAAAATTGGCTTGATTCGTTCTTGGCTGCCAAGCCGGAGCAGTTCTTTTGGGATGGGATCCACAAATTGCCAGAAAGATGGGAAAAAGTCATAGCTTCAGATAGGCAATATTTTGAATAATACTATTGTACTTGTTTTTCTTAAATAAACGTTCAAATTTTGAAAAAAAAAACCGCACGAATTAAATTACATACCCAATAAAACACAATTTTTTTGCAAAATTCAACTTTATTTATCAATATAGTTGCTTTCGAGGGCGATACACTACCAGTTTTCTAGTACGATTTCGGTTAATCCTCAAAATAGGCCTCTGTTTCGGCGATTACTTCTTCAGCGGTCATAAATCTCTTTCCGGCGAGCATTGTTTTGAGGTCTGCGAACAGAAAATAGTCGCTGGGGGCCAAATCTGGAGAATACGGTGGGTTGGGAAGCAATTCGTGGCCGAATTCATTCAATTTTGCCAAAGTTTTCATCAACTTGTGACACGGTCCATTGTCTTGATGAAACAGCACTTTCTTTTTCTTCAAATGCTGCCGTTTTTCTGCGATTTCGTCCTTCAAACGCTCCAACAACGCAATGTCGCTGTTAATAGCCTTCCCTTTTTAAATGTAGTCGATGAAAATTATTCCATGTGTACCCGAAAATACGGATGCCATAACCTTGCCAGCAGACTGCTTAGTTTTTGGTCGTTTTGGACGAGGTTCGTCGTCTGCTTGCCACTCAGCTGACTGCCGACTTGACTCTAGTGTGAAGTGATGGAGCCAAATTTCATCTATTGTCACATACCGACGCAAAAATTCGGCTTTATTGCGGTTGAACAGGCTTAAACACTCCACTGAATCATCAACACGTTGTTGTTTTTGGTCGACTGTGAGCAAACGCGGCACCCACTTTGAACAGAGCTTTCGCATGTCCAAATATTCGTGTATTATATATCCAACACGCTCTTTTGATACCTTTAGAGCCTCAGCTATCTCAATCAACTTCGCTTTACGGTCATTCGTAATCATTTTGTGGACTTTTTTGATGTTTTCATCTGAAACAGCCTCTTTTGGACGTCCACTGCGTGCATCATCTTCGGTGCTTGTATGACCACTTTTAAATTTTTCAATCCACTTGCGAATGGTTCGTTCGGCTGGTGCAGAGTCCGGGTAACACTTATCAAGCCATTTCTTTGCATCGGCTGCATTTTTTTTTCATCAAAAACCAATGATAAATCAACACACGAAATCGCTTTGATTCCACTCACAACGCTATATCTCGAGAACTAATCGTCCGACAGCTGTCAAATTTATACACGTATCTTTTGAAGGTTGGTACTTACTATGGATAGTATGGATTTAATTCAAGTGGTGCCCTCTCTTAGACTTTTCAGCCCATGTATTACATACAGCGAACTAATATGAAACTATTAAAAAAAACCAAAACAAAAAAGGAATAAAATATTGCAAGAGACGCAAGGTCTCCAAAAAAATAGGTTCATTGCTCGTCAAATCGTAGCTTTTAATATTTTGAATACTAGACCTTACCCAAGCAACACCAAAAGTCAGGTAGAAATAGGCGATATTTCCATATAGCTCTTCAGAAATTAATTTGTCACTTACTTGAGTATTTACACAACAAATCAGAGGTGGTGTTAGATACGACGCAGAAATATTCTTTAAAAATATTTAGGTCCAATAACCGAATAATCCAATATTTAGCTTTTGCCCCTAAGTTAGTATCGAAAACTATGCTATGGAAACCAAAAATAAAAAATCCAAGGCAAGCAAATCTTTAAGCAATATCACCAAAACATCGCCCATTACGGAAGTCATAGGTCGCAGAGATGAGAAAGGCAGAATTGTGCACAAGTCAACATTTTCTTAACAGTATTCAACGAAAACCCTTATAGAGCTTCATCCCAATATGAAGGACGCGTTAAATTCATCGAGTGAGCTGATGAAAGATGTACTGCTCATTTTAAAACCAATATTCGAGGCTGTCTCACAATATCGAACGCCAGCCGAAGCCACTGAATCCAACACTTGATCGTCGTTAAGGTCAGTTACCCTTAACTTTTAATGGATTATAAACAGCTTTGTGATCGATAAAATCTTGAACCACTTGCTGGAATCAATGTGCTTACTATCAACTGCTACTCAGTCATCATTTTTGAAATCTACAATTTAGAGAGAGAGAAAAATCACCAATTCCAAACGGCAACGTGAACGACATGAACGACGTGAAGATAGCATCACCTACGAAAAATCCGAATGTTATTCCGATGGCTGACCGAGAACTCAGGTAGTTTCAATGAAGCATTAAAGCACCTTCCGTAGAAAGTTTACCGTCAAACTCATTTCCTTAGATCCTGTTTCTACTTTGGGTGCACATAAAACTTATTCTGAATGTGCCCAGTGGGGCTTTGAGAATTTTTGTTCTGGAATCTAGAATCGAGGAAAAAGGTAACAGATTTAGCAAGTCCTTGGAGGCAGTTGAAGTATATTATAAATTTTCAAGAGATATTCGAATTAGACCACCATTGTCGGGTCTCTTTTTGTTTCTCTAGCACTATAAACCTTACAAAACAGAATCTCTGGATTTTCTCCAGAGTTCTTTCCTGGGTTTGATTCCTAGTGTTAACGATAGCATCTGTTTTATGAGAGATCTGTTTCATCCAATGAGTCTCTCGAAGCAGTGTTTTTTCCCAAGAATCCTCATCCTTCTGCCAGCCAAACGCCACCACCCATTGGAATATTCCTCGACTCATCTTAGAACCTTTCTTTGAGTGGAGCAGGTCGGCCTTTGTATTGCTAATACGCGGATATGTACTGAGTTCCCATGCGGTCCTCCATCTTAGTACTTACCGCGCCCGACACTGCTTGATTTAGGTGATCTAACGGAAACCGATACTTTCAGTGTGGCGAAACTGTCGACAATTGAAGTAATAAGTAATAAGCCTAACTAACAAATCAACGGAAAACTGACTGGACATGATTTAAGGAGGTCTGAGGGTGATTCTCCTAAACTCAGTACAAAGCAAAAGCAATAAGAAGATGCATAAAACCACTTACCTGGCAGTGGCGTATATACCGAAACCTTAGCAAACAGTGAGAGAAGTCCTTATACGGAAAACCGTCAGACCTATAAGTCTGATTTCCTCTGTGTTGAAGAACATGGAGCGAATGGTCGGGGTTCATATGCGTAAAACTGCTTTGCGAATACATCCTCTGTTTATGGAGAAGATCCTGTCAGAGTGAGATTAAAAGTCTGGTAGACAGGAATGAAGGCGTAGTCGACAAGAAACAATTCACCCAGGGCATTTTCGTCGACATGGCATATGTAACTCTGCCAGATAACACGGCTTTGACGAATCAGTAGTTTCGTGGGTAAAAACAGGACATTGATGGTGGTGGTTAAGCAGAGGTTACCCACAAGGTGGTGTTCTGTCTCCATTCCTATGGTGCACGTTGGTCGACTCCCTGCTAAATGCACTCAATAGTTCTTACATCTATGTATAAGCCTAAGTGGATGATGTAGCTGTATTGTCTGTTGGATCGTGTCTAGCCAGCCATTGTTCTCATTATAGGACCGAGAGAGCTGACTGTTTTGACTAATCTGGTGCCCAAAGGTATCATCATTCAATTCTCCAAAGAAACTGAGAAATTGTATATCACCCGGATAACAAGCTTCTCTGGTCTAACATCGTAGAAAGCCTTTGAAGAGCTGTCGGTTTTCTTGCAGTTCATAAGACCTGCGGCAAGACATAAGACCTGCAACCGAAAAGGGGCCTTTCACGAAAATACAAAATATTGTTTCGGTTGCATGTGGTCTTTCCCTAGCGCGCCTGGCTCCTTCACCTTGATATATTTATGTCATGAGCTGCACTCTCAAGGCCATTTTCGGTTAAAAGAGAAATGATACTTGGCACAACATGTACTGGAGTTTTGATGGCCTTGTACAGCAACAAGGTCTTATGGACATGGCATATAATACAATAATATCAGACCTCCTGTTGCGGAAAAAAACATCAAATCGGCTCTTCTTGTGGCCAAGTATGGTTTTGGACAAAGTCTGACCAAAAAATTTAATGTAGCCGGGTCTTTACAGGTGGCTCAAAAACTGATACAGGATCCGGCGCTAGTGTCATTTCAGAAGATGAAAACGTTGGTGTTACCCCTCCTTAGGACAACTTGCATTTGTCTTTCAAGCGGGAGAGGGCGAGGGCGAGACATTTGCATCTGTAGAGACATTTGCTCTTAAAGCCTTGCTGATGCCTTTTATAACTTCTAAGCTAACTCAAAAATGCGAAACTTCACTTCTTGTCTGCATCCCAGGTTACAATTCAATCACCGATAAACTGAATAGGCAAGGCTCAGTGGAGAGTATTTCAGGACCCAAACCTATGTAAGATTTGCCTACACCCTGGGTTTGGGCTTCTTTTGACATTTCGATCTCATTTAAGCATACCTGCAGATGGCATAATTCTCCATATTGTCGTCAAACCAAATGAAAGCTTCCCAAATTCCCTTGAAAATAAGCGACTTTCTGGATGTCACTCTGTGGAGAAGACTACATGCTGCTTATTATTATCTGGCAATCGTCTAGGTTCCATAAGAGGCGCGAGTGAGTGAGCGAGTAAACACTTTGTGTTTACACACACACACACACACAGGAACACACACAGATCGTGTTTAGGTTGATGTACATATGGGAAGTTTTTTTTTAAGTTTTGTAGGTGTTAGGTGGAATTCTGGAATGCAGTGAGAAAAGTGATTATTTGAAAGCGGATTGGATTGTTTTTCTCAGTAGTTTATTAAGATACCGCCCGGGTAATAAAATTCGTTGCATTTTAGATGCGAGCTACTGTTGCCTCGATGATATACTTGTATTGCCGATACCTTTACAGAAACTATACCCAGACCTATTTTAAGTATTCTTTACTTTTTTTTCTGTATATTTTTAGTGATACCTTATATGTATCAGAATCACGTTTTAACCTAGATAGTTTGTCATAGTTAAAATCTTTCATATTCGTGGTCTGTAGAAATCCTTAAGAAAAGGAACCCATGCAGTTTTTTGTGGCATAGAGTTTCAGAATGCCTTCAGTGGTTTTGAAAGGGACCACAATCTTCAAACTAAAATGTATTGCTCCCATGCGCATGAGTCAAATAGGCTTGTGTTATAATACTGTTGTCTAATTCTAAGAATGTCAATCTTTCGATTTTAAATAAGCAAATATTCAGTCAGAATTTTTTTTCTGAAGAATGCCTATTGTTTATTCTTATTACGTTTTTGTTATTATAATAGAATGGGCCTCTCGAATTTTCACACTCTTAACCATATAATTATGGTAATTGATGAATAAGCAAAAACCTCGACCGAATCTGTATCCGAATCTACAGTCCAGAATAACTCGCACTTCCCAAGTCACAACCTACTGTCAACAGTTACGTATGTAGGTGTGTTTTCTCTCTGATAAGTTATTTTTATTTTTTTTTTTTTTTAGTTTTTTTCCTCTCAACGCCCATCTTAGTTATGAGTCAATCCCGGAACTTCGGCTAAATAAAATACTAGACCCAAGATTTGATGTAGGTACTGGTCATGGTCATTATTACTCTGATTAATTCTTACACGAAAATCATTAAGTGTTGCTGTAGGCACTTTCTCAGAAAATTCCTCGAATTAGTTAAAAGTTAAAGCAGGTGACCCATAGATTTTGGGAGTTTTGGGTTGGGGAAAATGTGTAACAACTTCAGGTGGATACACGTAATAGCGGACACCTATACACTCGTGCGTATACGCAACCATTTTTTGACTTTAGTCATTAATCGGCCGTTTATCCAGAATTAAGATTAATTTTATTCCATTAGGTATCTATTGGGGCAGTCTGATTAAAAATTCATTGTAAAAGATACTGTTATGACAGTTTCATTATACTTTCAAATCTCATCATCGTTTAGCTAAATATCAGCGGGCAGGCTCTGATGGTGTGACCATTGGGTCTGATACGAACTCTTAATATAGCTACTGAGAGGCTTATTCGTCATTGCTATACATTCACTTAATAGATACGAATATCGGAATATCGGAACGTCGGCTATTGCTGCTGGTGGTGAACCATTGAATTGTAGATGTGCTATCTATACTCGACGCTTATAAAATATCTGTTGCTACATTTTTATTGCAACAACTTTGAAGGAAACAGCTCAACGATACTGCGCGTTGTCGTGGTTGTAGTCGTATCTTAAGTTTATGCTTATCGAATAGAAGGAAAACTTGGTTATTACCTCAATGAGTATTTGTATTTTATTTGCTGGCTTTTCGTGCTCGGCATTTGTATCTTCTTCTCGATATATTGAGCTGACGATGTTAAAGATTATTGTTAAGTGTAGGTTAATGCGAAAATTACAATTTGATTACGAAACCATCAAACAGATGTCGAATCTGTTGCTTGAACCTTTTTTTTCGTTATTATTATTATTATTATTTATTTTTTTTTTTTGTTGAGACAATTAGCAAATATTGCGCATGAATTCGTTTCTGATTTGGCGCTTAGATAGTAAGTATCTTTGAAGGTATCACGAATGAATTTCAAGTTCAAGGTTGACATGAGATACGAGTCGATCTGCGGCCTGGTTTGGCCATTCTCCTAATTGACAAGCAAAACAATTAATCGTGTCAAAAGACGCAAATATTCACATTTCCATCGAAAACCACATTTACTTTTGCTTTCGACAGATTGATGGGAATCAACTTGAAAACGTTTCAATATTTTATAATTTTTTTTTTCTTTTTCGAATGCCAAAAGCAAAGATGTTAGTTTTGGTCTTGATGAATAAATTTCTCTTATAGTATTAGCTAATGTCGTGAGAGGTGGTTTTATTTTTGGGACGTAACAGCGTGGGTGTTGGAGGGTTATTTTGTTTACTATTTCAAAGATTGTAAGAGTATCGAATGGTCTAAAGATTGCTTCTTCTTACTATTTTGATTGGCATGTAACGAATATGTTAGTCCATTTGATGTTGAGATGATGGATTAAACGCTTCGAGCATATCACATTGACATTGAGGAATGTGTTGCTTGTTTGATAACTTTTTTTTTCTAAATCACAAATCGGTGTTTATGCAGAGTCAATATGTTAATAAAAATTAAGTGCAAGTAATGGTGCATTTTTAAGAAGTACTCATTGGGCGATGTTTCAAGGTATTCGTTGAAAGATTTTTTTCTTTAATCGAACAGACAGCTTTCTGTTCTTTCTGACAGAAGAAACACCAGTGAGACATTCCAAATAAACACTAAATTCGAAGATAAAAAGGAGTAAGTAAACATCTGAAAATATTTGCAATAGAGATATTACACACGTTTTCTCATTACCACTTGCTTTGTCAGTTTTGTAATTATAAGACCTCATGCAGCAGATAAAGTCTTAACATAAACTCCACTTGGTGCTTGGTTAACAGTTATAGCAAACTGTTGTTGTAAATAACCGATGAAGGGCTTCTTGCCAAATAAACAGACAAACTCATATCCTTCTATTTTTCCAAATCCTCACTAAACTCAGAGTCATGCAGTGGACAAAGATGCCAATAAACAGACTGGATAAGGGCTTTGTCATATAGCAAGTACTCGGAGTACACAATCAACATTATTAGTACACATTTGGTCAGAAAAAAGCATAGCTGAATCTTAAGCATCAAAAAAAAAAAAAATAGATCCGTTCAAACTACTAGTTTCCCATCGCGTACAAGGCTTTCTTTCAAAAACAATCTGGTTGGCTCATTTCATTGAGAAGATATTTCAACTACAACAGATCTTGGAGAAAAAGGCTGCTAGTGGGATTAAGCTATGCAAAACCATGTCTAGTTTAAATATCCCTGCCTTACTCGTCACATTATGTAGAACGACGATGAAGAACGTTAGTTGCGTAGAATTCGTAAGCATGCAACATTATTGAGAAAACTTTGTGAAACTCACAAGCCTTCTTCAAAAGCACAACTTGCCAAAGATCTGTGTAACAGAGTACATGTGTACTTGTGTACGCAAGTACAGTGATGACATTAATGACATTGACCGAACGCAACGGGTTGTCACTGGTGCGTTTTCAACTATTGGAATAGAAGTAGAATAGATTAGAAGGTAGGATTCGTGCCAGTTACGAGTACATCTTTAATTCAATGTCTACCTTGGCTTCAATAGTTTTGAGACATGACAATATTTGTCTAAATAATTCAAATTTGACATCAGTATTGTAAAGTTTGACGTTTGAAACGTTTAGTTATGATTTTCGATGTAGATTAACTAAACAACAGTGAGCCGATGAATTCGCTTCGACTTTTGATGATGAAGCACCATCTCGGGCCAACGTTTTTAACTGGTTTTTCGAATTCAATCATTCGTTGTTTGTTCCAGGATGAATTTTGTAAAGATCGTATAAAATGGGTTGTTGTGCCAGAAAACAGCAATGCTGTGCCGAAACTATGCGGGCAAGATTGTCATGTGACTAATCGTGAAGTTAATGCATACTTGGACATTAGTTCCACTCGCATATATTAATATTGCACAAACATTTGGCAATTTTGATTGACTTGATTGGTCCAAAGAAATATTGAAAAATTTCGATCGCGGTGCTTCAAAAGACGTCTATAAGATTGAAACAGTCGACGAGTTGTGGATCTATTAATATGAGCCCGAAACCAAACAAGATGTGTCAAATCCAATAAATGTTGCTTGCGCACGAAGCACTTCGAAGGAAATGGTCGCCTGTTTTTTCGGAAAAACCGGACGAGTCACCATCATACCGGAATGGTACACCACCATTTGTTTGTCAGATGTCACCATTTGAAGAAATATTCTCCACAGCGACAATGCGATCTCTCACAGAAAGCTTCAAACAAGGGACTTATTGAGCGCTCAAAACATCGAATTGATGGATCATCCGCGGTACAGCGAGGTCAACGTTTTTCGACGCCTGAAAAATGTGTTGGCACGTTTGAAACGCATGGTTTGGAGTCACCTTGTTCGGACAGAAAAAAAAACGTAGAAAATTGCATCAAACCCATGCAAGCGTGTATTGATCTTTATGGAGAGTATTTTGAAAAAAAGTCATTTTCGATAATAAATATTTGTGTTGACCTGTTTTTCTCAAAACTTAAGTTCTTTAACCTTCGTATTAGCTCTAATATCAACAGCTGATCTTAAATCAAATGAAGAACTTCCTTGGCCAATTGGAAATGAAGTGTATTTGGTCTAAGAAAACAAGTAAGTAAGTCAGGAAGCACTAAGATGGGTAAGACACTCATCACCTCATTCCGAATGTGAAGTCATTTATGAAGGCAGATATATATATGGCAGATATTCTTGGTCGGTTTAAATGGAGGATATGTAAAAACTAGCAGTAGAGCAATGTCAAACTGGTCCATAAGTAAGTCAGTGATCATTAGTAGCCTTAGAAAGCTAGGATATGTTAACTTTATGGAGGCTCATACCGGAAATTCTTATATAATCAGGGAATGCAGATCTATTAAAATTGAAAGTACTAAGGAAGCTTTAATATGTTTGGCCGTTGAGTATCTAAAACGGACTATGTTGTGTTGTCCATTTATACTGAGGCTCATATAGCCAGTGAAGATCCGCCTAAGAACGATCAGCTGCCGTTTTTGCTAAACTGTGTATTATCATTGTTCTTATAAGATATCCAACTGTCGGATGAAGCCTAAATTGAGGACACAGAGACAATAAGCAAGTTCATTCACGATTGCAAATCCTGCGAACACTGACCTGAAACCCAGATAAAACCAAGTAAATTTAGTGTTTTTAGCTGTATTCGAAGAAGCCTTGCATTCTCGAAATCGAACTTGAATGTGGTGAGAAGGTTCAACTAAGTCTTAAGAACAACTTTGCTCTCGCTAAAAATGCTTACGCTTTGCTTTTTTATGTGTTACTGTTCATTGCTATCAGGCTTGTAAAAATCTTCGCTTTAAAGTCAAATACAAGTCTGCCTAACAAATTGTTAAGTTTAATGTTATCGATCCTGGGGCCGTAGGGTCAGGCGCAAATACACACTTCTTCTGCCCTGAGTTCTACCCGAATTCAGTTCTGAGCTCAGAGAAAGAAATGTATTCCCTCATCGACCAAAAATACTTAGGTAAACAGCATTTTCATTGAGTCGGTATCAAATGACAGTTTGAGCCCATTTTCAGCCTATATTTGAATATAAACGGGTAGGATGTTATTTAGTGCGTTGAGAGTAGAGTCTGGGTGCTAAAACGAATTTTTAACAGCCGAAGTAAACCGCGTTTCTATGACGTCTTTGCAAAAAATCTTATTCCACCAAACAACTGATGCATTAGATAGAATAAGTATTATTATAGCCGTGTGAATGTAAAAGAGTCTTGTCGGTGACAAGCCGGATAGTTTTGCGAAATCTTTTTTATATTGTCATAAAGTTAATAGGACCATGTAAGCTAACGACGTGGTATTTGCTGAAAAAAAAAACACAGATAATGCATTTGCAAAACAGTTTTGTTTGCATTACGGTCAATCATTATTTTCATGTTATATCTAACAGAAAGTAATCCAGACTTATAGAATGTAAGCCCTGAGCGAAATTGGGAGTATAAAAACAACACTATATGTAAAATACATTGTAGAGTGTCAAGTTACGACTAAAAACTTTCTTCAGAGTTGGCGGCAGCTGATATAACATACGAGTATAACTCTCTGAATCCGAACTAAATTTATGCATTCGGTAACTGGAAACTTAAAAGACACAAATGCGTATTTTATGACATCATGCGTTATCTTAAACAATGTCAGATACTAGCTGGTTGCATTGCTTAACTCACTTGCATTGAAGAAAGCTGATTGTGAACCGAATATAATCTGAGAGTTTCTGCTTTCGACTCAGAGTAGGTTCCATCAGATTTCCTGAGGTCTTTGAATAGTTTGCGGTGAAACTCGAGTTTTTATAAGAGCTACTATTTGAATTTCGAATAAGCCTCTTAAATGCTTTTTGCTTCGATCTGTGCAGAAACCAGTCCTTCCCCAGAAAATCTGCTGCAGATTACCAAATAAGATATGATAAGTCCCATTTTGCTTGATTCACAATATTTAATGATTTTGGCTACTACCTTTGGCGGTGATAGAATATCAATCATAGAATCATAGAAGAAGCGTTCGTTTGGCGTTCCAAACAGAGTATGAGATCCACCGCTTTTACGATACTACGGCTTAGACATAATTTTACTAATAGAGGTATTACCACCAATTCATGATTCTATCGCTTCTAATGCATGGGCAGAAAAGTCAGTGCCGTTTCTAAGAGAGGGCACCACTTGAATTAAATTCATACCATTTTCATTAAGTACCAACCTTCAAAAGATTTGTGTATATATTTGACAGCTGTCGGACGATTAGTTCTCGAGATATAGCGTTGTGAGTGAAGCAACTTTTGTTATTGTGAAAAAAATGGATTCAAAGCAATTTCGTGTGTTGATTTATCATTGCTTTTTGATGGGAAAATATGCGGCCGATGCAAAGAAATCGCTTAATAAGTGTTACCCGGACTCTGCACCAGCCGAACGAATTATTCGCAAGTGGATTGAAAAATTTAAAAGTGGTCATACAAGCACCGAAGATGATGCACGCAGTGGACGTCCAAAAGAGACTGTTTCAGATGAAAACGTCAAAAAAATCCACAAAATGATTACGAATGACCGTAAAGTGAAGTTGATCGAGATAGCTGAGGCTCTGAAGATATCAAAAGAGCGTGTTAGATATATCATACACGAATATTTGGACATGCGAAAGCTCTGTTCAAAGTGGTTGCCGCGTTTGCTCACAGTCAAACGTGTTGATGATTCAGTGGAGTGTTTAAAGCTGTTCAACCGCAATAAAGCCGAATTTTTGCGTCGGTATGTGACAATGGATGAAATTTGGCTCCATCACTTCACACCAGAGTCAAGTCGGCAGTCAGCTGAGTGGCGAGCAGGCGACGAACCTCGTCCAAAACGACCAAAAACTCAGCAGTCATGGAATAATTTTCATCGACTATCTCCAAAAGGGGCAAACAATCAACAGCGACTATTACATAGAGTTGTTGGAGCGTTTGAAGGACGAAATCGCAGAAAAACGGCAGCATTTGAGGAAAAAGAAACTGCTGTTTCATCAAGACAATGCACCGTGTCACAAGTCGATGAAAATGATGGCAAAATTGAATAAATTCGGCTACGAATTGCTTCCCCACCCACCGTATTCTCCAGATTTGGCCCCCAGCGACTATTTCTTGTTCGCAGACCTCAAAAGAATGCTCGCCGGAAAGAGATTTAAGACCGACGAAGAAGTAATCGCCGAAACAGAGGCCTATTTTGAGGTTAAACCGAAATCGTACTACAAAACTGATAGTGTATCGCCCTCGAAAGCAACTATATTGATAAATAAAGTTGAATTTTGCAAAAATTTTGTGTTTTACTATAAAACGGCACTGACTTTTCAGCCCATGCGTTATATATATCGCGTTGCCATAGAAGCCTTTTTATATTTTGTTTATTTGCAACATGCTTGGGCATATTATAATGGCATACACCCACATCTAGTAAAATAAGCATTTCGTCAAAGTATGAATCCAATGTGCAAGGCTTCAATAAATTCCGAAACTGTTTTTTGAGGTTTTTAACTTGTTGATGGACCATTTCATCTCAAGTGAATATCAGATGAATTATCTTAAATAGTGCAGCATAACAAGTGATTACTAATGACCGTAACGTTTTGAAAAAAAAACGGATACCTTATGACTTATTACAATATATATAAATTATAAATTGAAAATCTATACACATAAACATTAAATTGTTCCGTATGCCGTTAGAACAGGTGCGTTAGAATGACTTTTGTGCTGCAATGTCCTTTTAACTGAAGCGATGATATTATTTAAAACTTAAAATTTCAAAACTCAGTGGAGGAGCACGGAAATCTAGATTTAAATTTAGACCCAAGATAAAATCTGAGTCTGACTATTTTTAAACCAAACAACTTAGTTCTTATTTCGTGCACTCTATGCAGTTAGTAATTATATCACTGAACAAATGCAAATAGAATCTAGTTAAGAACCACTCATCGAATTCACTATTTTTCGAGCTAATAAGATAGATAAGATTTTTCCAAGCAAAAGTTACCTTTCCTATTCGAATCAGTTACTAAATATTGACCAACTTCAATTTGCATCACCATGACTTAACCTACAAAATAGCATTTGCTAACTTACAAAAAAAAAAAACTTGATAATCAATGAGTTCACTATTCTTGTCTTCCATTTAGATTTCACAATGAGAAATACGTTTTGCGATTTTAAGGCACCACTAATCAATTGAACTGCTTGCTGTTTAACTAGATCTGAATGTTAAAGTTTGAAACTACAATTATATGTTAGTTTGATAAATTAGCTTTTACTCGTATCTCTCCAATTAACTCTTACAAGATACTTATCCTACCTCGGTGTCTAGATCAGATCATCAAATTCTATTTTGAGGCTCTATCCAATCATGTGCCAATCATAAAAATTATCATGCCGATGATATACAAATGAAATAAACTCCAAGTTTTATTCTTCAATAAAATTTAAAATTAGATTTCAATTCAAATTCTAATGCAATACCGGTAAGTACTCGAGCACAGATAAAACTGCGATTCGATTTAATGTCGGCCAACAAAATTATGTAATCCAAAACTAGATACTCGTTCACATGATCAAATACCCTGTTCATATTTGAATGTGTTATTGTTCAAATAAATCCACAAGTTCCTTTTTTTCCCAATCCAAAAACAAACTAACTTTGATTGTGTAAAAAACAGTTACCAAAAAAAAAAAAAAAAAAAATTAAGAGACATTTGAAAATCGACTTGAAAAATGCATCATGCGAGTAGAGTGCGTATTACATGAATCAAACATCCAAATACCTATAACCAGGCTAAGGTAGGGACCACGGTGCGTGTTCAAGTACCACTTGAGCATAGTGAAACAATGATTTGCGATGCTATACCGTACGAGTTAAGTTTAAAATTGCGGAAAGATACAAAACAACAACAACATTATTCAATTGATTTTTCACCAAAAATTTTTAACAAAACATTGAAAAAAATTAAAAAAAAAAAATTAAGTATATCTTAGCGGCAGCATCTCTGACGATAAGATACTTCAATTTTACCACCTCTCGGCTTGAATATAATTGGATCCAGTCGATGTGTTGTGTTTTGTTATCTTGTGTTTGTATTTGTTGTGCCACACTGTGCCACACTAACAGTTTTTCATATATGGTAGTGCCTGCGTTTTGAGTTGATTTCTCCTCTCTTCATCCCGTGCAAATACCTACATACCACCGTCATCACCTACCACCCTACACACCAAACTGGATTCAAGCTACAAACAAAAAAAATAGAAAACTCCAAATCCACCTGAAGAAGATAAAGGCATAAAGCAGATGAAAGAGGAGCGAGACAAGAAGAAACACAAGTAAAGTACAAAAAAAAAAAAAAAAAAAAAAAAGTAAAAATAAAAAAATACCGTCATCATCACCACGTATTGACCCAGCGCATACACTCTACGCCATACACCATAGGCTAGCCATGTATTGGTTACATTATAAGCGCCTATAAAACTCTTTGCCTGTCGCAATTGACTTTTGTTTTCGTTTGTTAGTGACAACGTTTAGTTGCACCTGCTCGTGATAAACTAAAGTTCGCTAAAAGGTAAGACCATAAGACCAGCGAGGATATAAAAAATTAAAAGAATCACATCATATCCAATTTTTACAAAATTTTCTGCTGGTGGATTTCATTTTAATAATTACTTTTTTAATGGACCAACCAAGATCTCAAGGATATTCTTGTAAAGGACTTGCAATCTTTTTTTTTTTTTATCTATTGTGAACAGTGACTAGTGGAATTGGTTTAGAAAAAGTGAAAAACAAACAGAAAAGTTAAAAAATAAACAAAATTCCTTAATGTGCTTACTAAGAAGTGTTAATTAGTTAAAATTGACGAAAAATTTTACAAATACACAAAAATATGCAATGCGAATTTTGTTTTTCATATTTGGAGATATACAAATTGAAATAGTGGATTTTATTTATTTTTAAATTTTGCCAATTCTTAAGGATTGATTATATCCGAGTTTTCTAGGATTTATTGGCCATTTTCATTTTGTAATTCTTTAAGAAAATAGTTTTAGTGTAATTTTTAAAAATATTTTTTTTTTCTATAATAGAAAAGTAAATTTAAAATTTAATCGGAATCGAATTTTTCTGATTTTATAGAGTAGAAAACATTTTAAGAAAAATTTAAATTATTTTTAAATTTATTAAAACCAATAAATAAAGATTCAGAAAAATATAAAACGAAAGAAAATAAAGTTTTTATTTTTCTGGAAGTTTTTTGTAAGGCCCTGTTTTTTTTCCTTTGTAGTTTTTTTAGTTTAAAATTATTTTTAATTATTTTTATTTTTTAAATTGAATTTTTAAAATATTTGATAAAATAGAAATAGTACTTCTATGAGCATCAAAGTCTTGCCTCTGATTGTTGCCACAATATAGTGCAGTTAACATTCCTTCTCTTGGTTATCGTTATCCTATAAAAGCCCTTTTAATAAATTTAAGTGGACAGAAATTTTTAGAATCTGACAGTATTTTCAATTTTTATTTTCGCGTAATTTCTTCAAATTTAGCAGAGATCAAGCTGAAATTCTTTGACAAATTTCAAAAATTTCACAGTAATAAATATACAACTCAATGTTATTCTGTGCTGTTAGGTCCCTTACTGCATACATTTACGCGGCATCGTGTACGGTTTCGGATAATATATCACAGACCCTCCTACACTATCTCAAGTATGATGCTTTCTTTTGCATTGATTTGCGCCACGCTTTTCTTAGTCCATTGCAAAACATGGTTTCCTACCGTACTCAAGTAACAACTTTTTGGAAAGATTAGAAGAGGCTTTTTCTTTCTTTTCCGGTTTCTGAATAATTTTTCTCTAGAGCCGTGGTTGGGCCAAAACGTCTTTAAGACGATGCGTGACTTCAGCATTCATGAAATTTTACTGGTCAGCCTTAAAGTACTGCACTCATATAACAGCACAAACTCGATCTTATAACAGTAGATTCGTTGCTTCCTGTGTAACATATACCATAGTATTGCGTCACCATATTTCTGACAGCACACAGCACACAGCACATTAGTTTTTGTTATGTTGATTTGGTTGACAATGTCCGGTTGAGTTTGCACTAAGGGCTTTTTACTTCTTTCTTTGTTCTTGTTGCCATTTGATGGAAGTCCGTAACTTTGTGAAATTTTCAAATTGAGATTATAGTCCAATTCCTTTCTCTCCCATCTACAAAGGAAATTAGGAATCACGTATATGGGTAAAATTTGTGATAAAATACAGCACGGTGGTACACCAATTTGTATCGATTTGTAAGCATGCGTAATGCAGCGCAAATAAACAAAGCAACAGGTGAGAAGCACTGCTCAACGATGATCTACAGAGTCTAAATTGAAACCCTAGTTGTGCGTTTGACATGCGTTTTTAATTCGCTCAACTCTAGTGATGGTAATTCACATGATTTACTTAGTCATTTAAAGGCTCCAATAGTTTGCTGAATACCCCTTTGCTGTAACCGTGGCACCGGCTCTTGTCCGGTACTTTTAATGTGCAATTCTAGTCCAGTCAAAACGCCAGGCCTTGACTTTGTAATAATCATTTTCGATGTTTCTGATGTGGACGATTTAAAACAAGAAATCAACATCACGTGTCTATATTTAAAATATCCAATTGACAGATTTCCATTTTTGTATAAGTACTGTGTAAACTTAGTTCAAGACAATATTTACTCCAACCAAAATATCATCGAAGGTAGACGAAGATGTTACGACTGCAACAGAATTTTTTTTATACCTAAGCTTATACCTGCATAGATAGAGGATCCTATCATTCGAAACTCTGTCAAGTTACTTAAAACTATTGATCAAGTTATTGGATCTCCATGGCGGAAACAGCTAATTTGGTGTCCCATGTTCCTTTTTACTATCGTCAAAGATCATGTATGTAATGAAACTATTCTTAAAATGCTGTTCGATGTTTTCTTTTTATGGCTGATAGTTGACTTGATCTTAGAAATTAAAATTTTCACATATCAAATAGAATGTTTACAGAGCTGCCCACTCTTGTTACTTTTCTTGAAGTAATATTTTTTAATTAATTTCTAAAGGATCAGTAAGGTCTTTCTACTGAAGACGTTATTTCAAGCCCTACAATATTGGTTATTCCACTACAATATTACACTTTTTCCTTCATATGAGCTTTCTCTTTTTTCGCATGCAACCAATAAACATTCTTTTTTTTTTTTGTAGTTAATGGTAAATTAACCAGGAAACGCAAAGTCGCCTTTTCTAATATGTGAAAATTGCGTTGCTTTGGAGCAGCAGTTAACCATTGCTGGATCCGACTGTTGATTACTTATTCACTAAACTCATCAAAGTAATCTAAGATCTTGTGCAACCAGTCCTTTCGGGGCTTTCACATTCTCCTTTCCATCAATTAAAAAAATTCACATTTTTATGAAGAAAAGGAGATGAATAGGTAAAGAAATTTTATTATTACACATCATGGACTTCCTTCTAAATAAATCTTGAATGTCAAATATAAATTTATCTTACAAGCCAAATATATATATATTATATAGGCAGAATTATCTCATACATTCAAAACCAAGGTGAATGGGTACCTGCATTTTTTGGTTAAAAACCGGCTTAATGATCGAATTCTTCTGCCGTTTTTTTATAAAATTTGTTTCAAAACTACCATATGAAAGTAACCAATTCATACAACTGCAACAAAATAAAAAAAGAAAGGCAATAAACCTCATTGAGAAATCATATTCATGAATTCCCCGAACGAATTCTCCTGGCCCATTATGCATGACATAATATTGTTTGTTAGTCACTTATGAAAGACCCAACGAATTGTAATCAAAAATCATCAAATGACAAAGACACCGGAGATCCAATGGATTATAGGAATTTTTGTAGCTCAATTGTCGACACGTAAAGTAGCACAGCACAATCAATTAACTTTCAAAAATCTTTCCCAACATTAAAACATATTTAGTTGGTGAAGCCTCCCCCCCCCACCTTTGGCAGGTTGTCCCATTGATTTTCATACGCAACAATAATAAGTTAATCGAATCAATATAGGTAGATGGTATTCCACAATAATTCCATTCCATCAGTCAATCCATTTACATTTATAAATGAATTCGCTTTCATGTTACCATGCTGTTCAAGTGTTAACAGAAGTTAATTTTATGCACCGCACCGTCTGACCAAATAATGTGTCGTTGATCGATTCAGTCTTTTATTTGTTAAGCTTTTGGCTCTTATTATACCAATAGATAGTGCTACATCTGCAATATTTTTCATTTCTTTTGAGAGTAGAAATTTAAAAATTTTTATTTATCTATGAATCCATGTGAGCACATCATCTTCATCACCAGTAGCTGCCAACAATTTATGTGATAAAAAAAGAAGAAAACAAAATCATTACCATGCCATTATACCGGTTATGGAAATCCTTGACATAAAAAGGTGAATTCAATAAAAACGAAGCTAGAAGATGTTTGTCTATCTATCTTGAAATTATGAAGAAAAAGCCGAAGAAGAAGAAATTGTTATGCAAAGCTTCTGGATGATTGGATGGGACAGAGTATAGGGGCGGATAACATCGGGAAGAAGGTTCTAGATAATAATAATAATAACTTAATGGCCTACAGGGGCAGAAGGTAACTCAACAGGTCGGTACACAGGTTACGCAGGTAATGACCATACCATACCTGTGGGGAAACGACTCGTATTTGTGACTATTTTTCTGATAAAACTTACACGTACGTGTAAACGTGTTTCAGCATTTTTCTTCTTTTTTTGTCCGTTTTTCTTAGTTAATCACACATTTTTGCTTGCTGTCTTATTTGCGGTTTGACATTTTCACTTATGTCCATTAGCAGTAACTGTCCACTGACTGTATTTAGGTTGACAGTAAAAATAGAAAAGATTTGAAAATGAAAATTTAAAGGAATGAAAAAAAAAAAATAAAAATCACAATTAACTTTGCAGCTGTGCAGGTAGATACATAAATCTACGGATACCCGTGCCGTTGTTGAACAAGTGATAAAAAAGATACATCATGATGATTAGTTTTTAATGTTTTGTCAATTAGAGAATCAATAAATCTGTTAGAGATGCCATAGAAAATATGAAGACTCTTTTTAACGGTTTTTGTTTTGTTTTTTTAAGCCAGAGTATGAGTAAGTCTTACATAGGTCAAAAATTAACCTTTAGATTCAGACATTCAATTCTGCCTTTCAGTTATTTTTTCTGTGTTTGATTTTTTACGAGCGTACTTGTGGAATTAACTATACAACAGTTTGAAACCAATTTTAACGTATACAAGGCTTTCGAATAAAACCATGCATCAAACAGTAGTGTTCCAAGTAGCAATCCCTTAGAAGTCTTTACTTTTCGACGATATTGTATATGCATACAATCTTATTCTAGAAGCGCTTGTAGTTTATAATTACATATTTAATTCAGAATGGACAAGAAAAAAATCTAATAGAGAGATTTTTAGTAACATTTTACATGATGTTCAATAACTGGGGACTAAAAATGTACCCTTGCGGCACCCTTCAAAACGCAATATACTTCAGAAGTATATTTTTTTTATCTTATTTCGAGAACTGAGCTCTTAGAACAAATACAGCTGGAAAAAATCCTGTAGAAATCACTCAACCAAGAGCTCATCAATTCCGCATGCTTTAGGTACACAATATATGTAATCGTACGGTTCTAAGCCTATTGAAATTTTATTTTTTAGTTTCAATTTCGTTAACAGGCCTTTTTTCGAATTTTGAATTTACCTATAACTGATTCTCCTATGTATTATGTTCTGAAATTATTTGCATTTTGAAAATTCAGTTTTTCGAAAAGACAATACATATTTTACTTTGACTCTTTTCTGTAATTAATTCATTGTGTGGAAATTTTTTCATAACACTAAAATGTCCTCAACTTCAAATGCTTCATTTCCGAACATACATATATGCACATATATTGAGCGAACAAAAAGTTTATACGGATTAGACTCAGGGACGTACAGATTAATCGGGTTTGAATGTATATATTTTTGAATTCTTAATTTTAAGTTCTTAATAGTTATGCACGTGTTTTCGACTATTCTGTAAACAATATTTTTTTTAAAATTTAATTAAACGAATTAGAAAGATAATAAATTTTCTAATTATCATAACCGTGAAGTAATTTGAATTTTTGACAACAGCTTCATGTTTCCGAGACCGCTAAAGTTGAAGGTGAATGCTGCGTTTTTTATTGTCAAATCTTCCAAAGTGGCACCTACCAGTTTTTCGTACATGTTTTCGGAAGTTAGATGTTTGGAGTATTTGATTTAAGGTTTGAAGTTTTGCAAGATTTATTTTTAACGTTTGCATTTTTTGTCTCTGAATAAATGAATCTCTAATGATTATTTGTCAACCAAATTTTTGGTGAAGTCATTCAACTTAAGATGGACTTTGTAGTTCCAGATGACTTTTAACTGATATCAGTATCAAATTTAGATTCCAAATGGCAAACGTACCATACTATCAGTAGACTTAAGTTCTTAAACCGACTAGATTTCGTACCGATTTTTATTTCCTAAACAGAAGCCTGAAAGAGGGCAGATTTTCTAGCCCGACTTCTGTAACGGCATGAATATTTTAATTCGATCACTCAGTTTAAAGGCTTACTGAGGCAGTGTGAATGGTCAATGAACCAACTAATTTAAATTGCTTATTTATGTTGACCGTGAATTTCATATGATGTTCGAAAATATAAAAGACACAATTCGAATTTAATAAATAAATTCAAGATTTAAAAAAAATGGGCCCTCCAGATAAAATGTACGAATATGATGTCGGCTTTATTTCTGGACCTTAGTACATTCTACCTCCCGCTGTGTCTTAGATAACGCTGCCAGTGAAGCCTAACGTTAGCTAATATTTTGCTTTTGATTCTTTCTTTCTTTGAAACTCTGGTAAACTATTTTTGGATATTTTCGAACGTCTGTGTTCAATGTGATACCAGATGATTCCTTAATGGTTTTTAATAGATAGATCGGGATTTATGCTAATATTCGTAACATTTTGACTTTGTATTTCTCGTACACTTTCAAACTTTCCGATGCGTATTGGACAAACGATTGTCAGGTATTACAAACCTTTAAGCTAAGTCACGCTTTTTTGTCACAAAATAAAGTAGAGATTACGCATCTTGTGAGCCTACTCACATTAAGTATATAATGACTTCTTCAAAATGAGTGTTAGAGATAGGGTTTGTGGGTTCGAAGAAGTCCAGATTTTGGTTTCAGTTATACTGATTCATAACCTGTTATTTTTTAGTGCTTTTTATCCAATTACTAAACGCTACCTGAAAGGATGTCACGGTTTTGATTACAAATGCACTATCATCTGCAAGACGAAGAACTCGTCAATATGCTGCTTTCATAGAAAATTTAGCTTGACATCAAAAAGTGATGGACCTCGGCTTTAAATACTCCGACTTTAACTTTTAATTCTTTAGTTGTTTCCGCTCTTTATCAATACAACAATTTTAAAAATACATTGAACGCACCATTTTCGTATACGAGTACTTCTCAGATACATTTAAAGGTCTTCACGTACTTTATATAAGATATCTGGGAAATTTATCTAATACTTTTCCCAATCAATGATGAAGCCATAAAGATCTTTCGAAGATATTTCTCAGTTGTTATATGTAAACTTGTATTATGTCATAATGACATGACATTCCCATTGAATGACATGAAGTTTGATGACCCTGCGCTCTAGACTGACTTGAATAGTTCAAATGTGATTGTATAAAATATAAGTTTCACCAATCTGTCGTTGTTACAATTTTTTGTGACGCCTTTGCTTTTATGTAGTGGAGCTCTTTCACTCCTTGCAGGGATCGCCTCTCTTCTTTATATTATAGATTCAATATTTCCGAATGTCGTACAGACTTTGGAGATCGTGTGATCTAATCCGACTGCTTTTTATTATTTTTACTGCTTCCTTAGCTTCGACAGCAAAATGGGTAAAGTCAGTTTCTGTCAGTCAGTTTTTTTTTGTTTTCAAATTTTCGAATTGGAATTATAGCAATTTCAAAGATAATTTTTAGCTTCAATATCTCCATTTGTACAACTTCAACTATGTAACCCAATTTACAATGCATAGTTATTGTCATATAGGTGCCAACATAACTGCAGTTATGATAAATATTGACTTATCCCCTTTTTCACAGTAGCGAAATGTTTCTTTTCGAAAATTCTTCGCTAGGCATCAGGCACGGCTGTTCGTTTTCGATATATTTTGGCAACTGAAGCTCTTACAAGTATTTTTTCCATTGTACCAGAACCATAAAAATGTTAGCTCTTTTGTCTATATTTCGACGTGTCGTCTGTTCGAAGGTTACACTCTTTCTTTATTTCAGCTGTATTTGATTTCTGGGGGAAAATATTAATAGAACGATTGATCGTACTTTCTATTGAAGGAAACAAAATATTCATACTTGTTCTTGTTTTCATTAAGCCATCAATGACTGATTTATTCTTCTGAATTATAATATTGGTTTTCGTCTAGTTTATATATTTTATGTCCGACTGTTCTCCTTATATTCAAGTTGCAAGATTCAAAGAATGTACACGTATCCGCATTTATAGATTTAATACTTTAAAGTCAATAGAACTTGAATTCTAATTTTAATGTCTACTTCTTTTTTTTTATATTTTCAGATGAAGATAGCCTTAGTAGTGGCAGCATTCTGCATAGCAGCATGCTATGCTGAACCAAAACCAGCGATTAGTCAAATAAGAACGACAACTGCCACAAAGCCAGGACGTTTCTTATCTCTGCCTGATCCAGCCAAGTGCTCTAAACGTAAGTATATTTTTTTTTAATATTCAAGAATGGTTCGCTGCTGCACAAATTTGTTAGTAAAAATAGAGAGAAATAAGGAATTAAAAGTCAGAAATCCATTAGCCATAATACTGTGATCTTTGAACCTGAAGCCCAGTCTTTCTGGTCGTTTCAATTAATTGTAGATCGGAACGATTTTTTAGACATTTTTTTGCTATATTTGGACTAAATTTCACAAAAATTTCCTGAATTTTGGTACCAGTCATTGTTTAAAATGTGTCATGGAGAAAAAAATTTAAAAATATCTAAAATTGGTAGAAAAATGATCTGATTGCAACTGAATTGGTTGTTAAATTCTATTTGCAAAATGTATTGTGACTTTTGATAGACGAGACATAAACTAAATTACTGAAATAAAAACTTATTTAATGCCTGTGGTGAAGAGCCAAACACGTGCCAGTTTTTAT
The DNA here is from genome assembly GCA_907269105.1 of Volucella inanis. NCBI lineage: Eukaryota > Metazoa > Arthropoda > Insecta > Diptera > Syrphidae > Volucella > Volucella inanis. The sequence goes on from OU026157.1 coordinate 22,877,586, forward strand.
TTATTTAAACAGAGGATGGATTTTGTAGAACGAAATTATGAAATACGGAAATTGAAATGTCGATAATTAGTTTCTTTTTTTCAAATTGCATATTTTTAAATACAAGATATTAAAGAGGATGTAGCTTTTAGAATTCCAAGAACTTCTTTCTCTTTCTCGGCCAACTAATATTTTTCTATTACTCACTGGAATATTTTTTTACTAAAAATAACAATTTTCCATCCCTCCTATACTATATGTGTTTATCTCTCTACATTTTCCGTCAACAAAAAATCAACACCATCATCAGATTGTGGGTGGAACAGTGCCACCTTCAAAGAATTCCCACATCATCCATCCGGACTAAGTTTCACATCTAAAATTGTTCATTAGAAGCATTACAACATGCATTTACGTCACCACAATGTGTCACAGAACACAGTTCAGTGTTAATTATAGTCCTCCCAACTCATGACTATGAATTTAATTAATAAACAGTCAGCAACGATTTACCATCATCTCACCATTGTCGTTGGCAATATTCATGCATTGGTAATTTACAAAATCCCCCCATAAGACACATAAGACACATAAGACACCCAACTCAATTAACCGGTGCAAATTTCCACCTCTAAACGTGATCAAAAAATAATATACAAGTACTTGACAATAAGTGGCTTTCTTCATCGAATTTGCACACATATTTGCAAGAGTATCCGCAATTGAATTCAGTTGATGTTTAGGTGATGTTCAGTTGTTGAGTTGCAGTAAGTTGACAATCTGTGAAACTACTTTCAGTTTCTGGTTCTAGATCTAGTTCCGTCAGTAAAGCTACTTTTTACTTAATGTCACTAATTTGCACATTCCTATCCCACTCTTTATCTTCTTCTTTAGAGAGTCGGATTTCTTTGTTTAATTCAATTTACATATCAATAAAAAATTGGTTTTCAAGTTTGGAATTAAAACTTGTCATATCTAAATGATTTGAAAGAGAAGTGTGTTTATCCATATCGAATTCGATTTGAAGAAAAAAAAAATTGGTAAAAAAGAATACCAAATCCAGATTTCCAGGAACCTTGGCATAATAGCCTGCCGAGCCGGTCTAATCTGTAGTCCGGACGTATTTCTAATTTGTGTGCATAATTACGAGTATTTTATTTTGAAATTAATATTTGAAAAGAAGAAAAATAAAAATAAATTTCATTAAATTTAATAATTAGCAGTCGGAATGGATACAAAGTCACATGGATACAAAGTTTCATGGAAATTAAGTCGCCCTGAGATATTAGGTCTCAGTTGTACGCTCTCACCTCACCTTTGGAAATTTTTATGGAAGTCTCCTCAACTTTAGACCATTGTCACTAGTATTAAGCACCTACGGATACTAAAATCCATCGAATTGTTGTCGGCCTGTGTTGTTTTTAATCATCTTTTGGTCGAATTTTGATATTCAAGTAACGTGCTTGACCATAACACAGACTGACCTGGTTTTATTCGATTTCGTTATGTACTCGTTTTTTTTTATGTACCAGCACTTGGTGATTAGATGAAATTTTTTTAGATACTCGTATCCGTACGTGTTGCTATTTCATTGGCAAATGAAATGTGGTTTTTCGTTTTTGAACTCTATGAGTATGGTAAGGTATTTGAAAGTAAAATGCTTTCGTTTTCGGAAGAGAATTTTATTTTAGTCAACAAAAATACAACTTACGTATATGTATATGTTTTTAGTTATAACGTATAAAACCCTTTCTTGGGTTTCTTTATATTTTGAATCTTTTGCTTCTTCTTTATAAGCTCATTGTTAATTTTCAATAAGCACCTTGTTGTGCATATAATTTTGTTTGAATCAGATCTATGATATATATTTTCGCTATAAGTTTCAGAAATATCTGACTTTGTTATGAAATTTCTTAAGTTTTCATATATTCACTTTTAAGGTCATTATTCATTGTCAAAGATAAGCGACAAGTAATCAAGTTCGCTACTCAAATCTTCTGTTTTGTACGGCGAAATTTATTATATTTACACCGATTCACCGATTCAGAGCCACTGAGTTATAATGTCACAGAATTATAGTACTACAGACCTACAAATTAACATAGAGCGGCAGAGCTACAAAGGCAAATAGTTACAGATCCACGGGGTCAGAGCCACTTAGTAAAGAATTTACTGAAAAGCCATAAAAATAGATCAAAGACACTGGTGAAATCTGTTAATGATTTTTCAAGATTTTGTATCCACGTATTCCCAGATTGTTGTAAGGACGTGAACGAAATTTCACTCTGTTATAAAGAGTACAAAACGTAATCTTTTAGCTTCAATTCAGCTTTTCAGTCATAGTCTTCAACAGTGTACATTGCACTAATGATTCTGTTCACAGAATCCTTTATTTACCAATATGTCGTAGAATAATCTTTGAGAATTTACCTCTGGAACCTCTTAAAACTCGTTTTAGAAATGACAAAAACTTGGCTTAGTACAAGCCAGTCATTATTTGTTCATACATAAATATTATAATGATACCCAAAAGAGGATAGCTTAATAATTCTGGCTCTGGAGAGTGTTTTTTAGATAGATCACTTCTACTTATTATACTCTTTCAACTACGTTGAAAATTACTTTTTTATAAATCCTTCCCAAGATATATACATATATGTATATACGTTACATATATTCACGAACCGGCATGTCGAATCACATGCTACCTATTGAGAAATACATATAAAAATTTCGGCTTCCACAAGGTAGATGCTATTTCCATTTCTTTCATCAAGCTTCGTTTGCAATTAGAGAATCTTGGGTGTCACATTGTGGTCTATATATTGTAGGTGAGGTAGGTGTAGGTGTTTATAGCGGAGAAATATCAGCATATACTTTCTGTCATTCCTGATTATCCAAAACGGAACTAGTTCTTACTACCAGGATGAATACAGATTTTAACAACGTACGGGCCAATTTGAATGGTATCACACTTAATGGTATCAGCAGCGCTAGATACTTGATATTTATTTAGATACCTGATGATTTATTGGACAGAAATAAAAGTTTTATTTATTGCTACAAAATGGCTATATATGATTATTATGAACTACACTTGGTTATGGTGAAATTCTCTAGAAAATAGTCAAACATTATAGTACTCTATAAGGCTTAGTGATTTTAATGCATATACATATGGTCCGTTAAGTAGGAAAAATCCATGAATGAAGGCAGTAGAAGACAGATCAAGCCAACATATGAAAATGCAACGTTTAGAGTCAAATTTTTTCAAATTTTTTGCCTGCCACTTCTTACTGGCATGTCAAAACGCCACGAAGACGTGCATTTCAAAACACGTGCCCTTTCTTGTCATTTCAATGGCTTAAAGGCCGAAATATTGCTTATTGTTAAGGTCACAACCTGGCAATGGATAAATATAATACCATAGATTATATTCGTGAAGCCGCAATTAAATCCTAAATATCCCGGACTCTAAGACTTAGATAAGTCAGTGAAGGGTTACAATGTATCTCATAACGAGACACTAAGCCCGACAGTATAACCTATTTCTCTGTTGCGTTTGGCAATTTTACCATCCATATAGTCCACACAGTAATCAAAGACAATCTTTGATCAGAGAAGAATAATTCGACACTCGAACTGAATAGGTTGTGCATCTTAAAGTCATTGAAGAGATGATGTCCTGGAATTTAATTCGAAACAAAGTAACACCTGCCATAATGATGGGTCAATGAAGGGGGAAGTTATCGACAATTGGTTGGTCATCGATCTCAGTGTTCTACATTGAGGACCACAATGTAACTGACATCGCTGTTATTCATCAACGGAAGTTTGAAAATCAAAGAATTTAAAGAATTTAAACGTTGAAGGGCGATATGGCATGACCTTTCTGCTGTGATAAACCTTTCTGATCCATATCCCTTGTGCTATATGTGCAAAGTTTTTCTAGACACTTTCAACGATATTCTCTATTCATATCCGCCCATCTATGATACTTAAACAGGGACTCCATCTGTATGTATTGCCGTTTGACAACATTGACATTTTATTTGCGACCAATTAGGTCTGGCCAAATTGAAAAGGTCATTAAATCAACAGTTCATTACATCGAAATATGTGTTATTTTAACGAATATATAGTGAAATGTTTTTTTTTTTTTTTAAAACGTAATGAAATCACTCGCCTCGATGATCGAATAAATAAGTGATAAATTTAATTTAATTCCTTGTATCACTCTTATGTAATATCTTTTTATTAAAATCCACATGATTTACATTCAAATCAAATTTGAAGAAAACAAGTTCATCCACATCACCAAAACAGCTCCGTAAATTACCTAAAGTCATGCGATTAAATATAAATAAATCTATAAATATATTTTGCACTCTCTACGAGTATGTTGTTCTCATCAAATTAAACAATTTAAAAAAAAAAAACGGATTCTCAGCAGATGCATTGTAATTCAAATTTTTATAAGAAAAAACAAAAAAAAAAACTTCTCCCTGTTGAACATGAAAATAGAAGAAATAAAACGTGAATGAATTTTGCAACTTATACTGAAATACTCGTACCAGTAATGGATTCCCTTTTAGCATTTGTTTAAGTAGTTATTTTTTTTTTTGTTTGTTTGTTTTTCTGGTTTAATTGCTCACGGAATCACCAACCAATTCACACAAATGCACACAAACGAATTTGTTTGAAAATAGAAAAAAAAAAAACGAGCTGAAGAAAGACGGAAAGGTTAAAGGTTTCGAATAAGATTGTAATGAGATACAATTTCAGAATGTGACGTAAAAATTTATTTGAATCGACTTTCAATTAATTTGATAGAGAAAAGTTTCCTGCAAATTTTAGTTAAAATAAATATATATAATTAAATTCAATCAATTTTTGAGCAGTAACTATATTTAAAAAAAAAATTAAATTTATGTCAATTTTATGCAAGATACTATGTTCTTTTGGCAGCTATGGTTAAAAATGAGATTAGAGCTTCAACCCAGATAAACTAGTAGTAAAAGTATCCAAAGCACTAAATTATTTATTTATTGGTTCTTAATTTAGGTGACAGTAAGGATTACCGAAATAAGCAAATTTATTGGTCAAACTAGTATTCGTAACCTTTTACTTTTATTTTTCAACGAGTAAGTCAGAATATTGTTTAAAAATAAATTTATACTGTTACAATACGGCTGAGAAAGGCAGGTTTCGGTAATTCTTATTAAACGAGATATTATTTATTATTTGTGCATTTGAAATCAGTGCTCTCCCAAAATCACTCAGATCGATTGTTATACAGTTTGTATCATGGACTGATTCGTAATAACGATTAACTGATAATTTTGTGGACTTAAAACTTACTTCCTAAGTTTTTTGACACTACTTAGTTCATACGTAAGCTATGACTTTAAATTATACGAGTAACGTTATATGGATATATGGTATAAGGCATAGATGCAAAAATAATAATTTTTAGCTCGTTATATAAGCTTGAATATCTATCTTTTTCCCTCTTAATTTTATAGTCGTCGATATCTGGCTGCCATATATTAAAAATTTTGGATACGAGTATATCATTGAACATCGAGGTTGGTGCACATGCGCTCCACATGTTAGACGTTGAAAATTAGGTAGAGACATACCATATTGTTTTTGGTAGAATTTTCTTTCACATTCTCCATTAATGCCTATTTGTATGCCAAATGAAACAGGACTGATGTTGTAAGGGTCTCTTAATTAATTTATTTTGTTGACAGACTTGTCTACAGCCTAGGTAAAGAGTAAAGAGAATTGCGGTTGCCCATAGGGATTCGGAATCGATGTTTTATATCTTGTAGACAACTTGTACTTAGTGTAGTCTTTGTCAAATCACTGTCAAATCGCATATAAACTGCTCATGCTTCACTTACAGTGTGATACATTCCTTATTTTATCTCAATATCATCAGTGTATACATGCAATTGTACTGATGTGGAAAACATTGTGAGTGTATTAAAAGTTTCTTATAACTTTTTGAAGAACACGCCTAAAAAAGTCGAATGACAAGAATTGTTTTGTCTTAACCTTTTCCCGACATCAAATGTCTTGCGAATTTCGCTGTTATTTTGTACAGACGGATGAGATTTGTCATGATACCAATGCACATTTACCATATATTGAGCCCATTCTAATTTAACATAGGTGACATCGATGAAAAGATGGCCTGTATTGTATTGGAACTCTGTGCCTTTTTACAAAATTTATGGCAAAGTGAAATTTAGTCGATGGGTAACTGTTCTGATTGCTCTAAAAGAAATCGATCAGTTTTTGAGAGAAGGCTTAAAGGCGTTTACATAATAAGGTCTCCTTAGTTGGCACAGTTTAAACCGTTTCTCTTCTTTTTATGGATTCGGCAATTGATAGATTTTATTTAGTGAGCCTGCTTTTTTTAACTAAATTTCATAAATGCAAGTTTCGTATCAAGTTCTTACTTGTTGCTATTAGTGACTTTTTCTGATAGCTAAAGTTGTTCGCCTCACCATTTAGCTGTCTGCAGAATTGCTCCTTTTATCTGTTCACTATCGGCTGTACGTTTTCTTGATTGAATTGGCAGGTTTTTAATCCATGTCATGTTTTATTTCACCTTTCTAGGGAAATATATATCATTCCTGGTATAGCATTTATTTGTATCGTCGATCGTGTGCCTGTTGTTTTTTATTTTTATTTTGGATTAGCCGGTGTTCATCTCTCTCTTTGGTAGCTTGCGGACATTGTCATCTAACCAAGGGTTTCGTTATGAGCTCATTTCTAATAATTCAATATCAGTAAGAGAGGTTTTTCAAATAATTTTTTTCAAAAGTTTTCCTCCGACGATTTAGCGTAAAGAGAAGAAGGTGCAGATTTGCTACTGTTCATGGCTAGAAACACCAGCACTTTAACGTACCTATTTCTTTATATTTTAATCTTGGGCATATTAGTTCGACACGCTAGCAGCCGTTTAATTTAAATTTTTCCATTAAACAGTTCGCTGTTCAACTCTTTTGTTTTGTACCAACACGACAATGATATACATATTTAGATTTCAAAATCCCATCACGTGTTCATTGTTTCATTGAAATAGAACGCATAGTTTGGTGTGGCTTAACCTAGTTTATATGCGGTTGCAGTACTGGCGTACCTGGATAATTTAAACTCGTATCCCAATTAGTTCTTGAGAAGTCCAAAACGCAATGACATGATTTTTTTGTCTATACCTCACAGAGTATAGTTACCGGGATTCAGTTGAATCGTTCTGAAAAGCATAGTACCCTATTGAGGTTTCCGTAAAGTGTAAAAGGCTCCAAGACGCACTTGTTAGAGCTATGTGTCATATTCGAGTGAATAATCTAATCCCTTCGATGGATTATATCGTAGATTATATTAACACTGTCGCTTTTAGCTTCACTTGATTGTTTCTCGCTTCAATAGGCGAAGATACTTGACAACTGTAAAATCTAAATACAATTCCTTATTCAAAGAAATTTACAAAATTCGACCATTCAGGATATCATATGGGTAGTTGATGCATCTGAGAATTATTTATGATTAGTCGGGTTCATTGACCAAGGATGAAATATAAAACTGGGACTGGTTATGTTGTCGGCGTACAGACCATTTCAATATCCCAGTGTGTACTAAATTCGGATTAGATTGCTATCTAAAATGTAAATACATAGAGGCGTCTTCTGACAACTACAGTTACTTGTAGACAGCTAAATTCGATACGTTTGTATAAATTCCCATACCCAACTGTGTTTATCTTTTGTGGTTTTTCATCAAATTTTGATCCGCTGATTAATGTTAAAAAAAAAAAAAATTAAATAAAAATACAGACAAAAAGACATTGCAACACAATGTTGTTTTTGGCTTTTCACAAATCCCTATTCATCTTACTACGAACTTATTCCGGACAATAGAAACATTGTAACAAACAGAAACTGAAAAACACTAAAAATAAATGAAAAAAATTTTCCTCCTATTGTTTGGTGTTGTACGAGAATCGACATAAAGGCCAGGTTAGACACGACATGGTCGGTGCCGACGACCGCCGTACGATAAGAAGTCATCATCATCATCATCATCATCATTATCATCAGCACTACAGCAGGATGACTCTAGAGATGGTGTATCTTTTTTTTTTAGACATTTTTCCACGTCCAAGTTGAGGTTGGGATTTTTATTTTTTTTTTATAACTTTGTGCGAGAAAATTACATAATCTCCGTCTCGTTGGATGGCACAAAAACAAGCTTTGAGTGAGCAGTTCAATGAAACAAGTTTTGTTGTACTCGTATCTACATGCTGTTGGTCATAAGACCCCTTCATGCCCCTCCCATCATCTGATAAGTTGATGATGAAGATGCATTTTAAGTACCGGTGAGGTGGTTATTTGTCCGCGTTTTGCTCGTTTGCCCGGTGCAAATGTTTTAATTGAATTTTCTGTACTGACCTTCGATGCGGATTTGTTAAGTACAGGTACGAGTACATATGTCTGGTTTTAGTTAAGCAACAAACTGACATCTTTTTACTGATTGATACCAATATCTGATCGTGTGTGTTTACAGTGTTTAAACACGGTTTTTTCAAACCGCACCCAGGAAAAAAATTCCAAAAAATCCCCAGATCCTCATACAGGTTGATGATAAATTGATAAATCAAGCTTTTCAGGTCTCTTACCAGTTTGTGGTGGCAAACCTGTTACCAAGGAGCTTCTGAATCCTTAGGTAACAGTAATCGTATCTTTTTAGTAGTTGCCGGTGTTCCAAAATTAATTTTAAAAGAAAGCGAAAGCTGTATGGTAACTGTCGGTCATGGTAACGACACGAATACAAGTACACTCGCAATGCAATGCAAAAAGATTCGATATTTCAAAACAATTCACAAGCCTTTGGGGCTGAGAGTACTTCAACAAAAAAAAAAAGTGGGCCAATGAACTTATTGAACTACGATTACGTTGCGTAAGAAAGGCGTAGCACCTCTAAGTTTTTAATGAACTCTTATTGATGTACAAATAGTGAGTGATAAGCTGACCTTAATTACTCGTTGCCTTTTTCCAACTACAAAAAAATACCCAAAATCTCTTATCTATAACATGTGTAAGTTACTTAACTTACTCCATTTTATGTTTGTCTTTACAGGACCAAAAGAATTCTCGTACCGTGGAAAGAACATGTTCCTATCCTCCCATGTCCCACATTTGGCCAACAAGAAAGTCGATTGGTTAGATGGACGTAATCTCTGCCGTGAATACTGCATGGACTTGGTTGCTCTGGAAACCCAAGAGAAAAACAATCTAATCTTCCGTGTTATCCAACAAAATGATGTACCCTACATTTGGACTGCTGGACGTATTTGCGATTTTGCTGGCTGCGAAAATCGTCCCGATTTAGAACCAAAGAATGTTTATGGTTGGTTCTGGTCTGCAACTCGCGAGAAGATTCAAGCTACCAACAGAATTCCACAAGGCTGGGGATACAATCCATGGTCCCAAACTGGACACAAGAAGCGCCCACAACCAGACAATGCTGAATACGAGATCAATCAAACTAAGGAACAATGCTTGTCGGTGTTGAACAATGTATACAATGATGGTATTGCATGGCATGATGTTGCTTGCTACCATGAGAAGCCAGTGATCTGTGAAGATAACGAAGAATTATTGCGTTATGTTGCTGCCACAAATCCAGGAATTCGTCTATAAAATGGGCACAGTAATTTTTGGATAGCGTGTGTGTTCTTAGTCTTAGATTTTATTAATATTATTTCACATCCTCCCTCCTCGTTTGTATTGTATTGTTTGCTATAAGCTCAATGACCAAAATGACTATTTTTTATTATTATTATTATTTTTTTTTTTAACAAACTGAAAAAAAACGAAAACTTTATTTGTCTTGTACTATTTTTGTAGTACACATTTTTTTTTTTTCCTTAAATAACCGTTAGAGAAGAGAACGGTCTGTGTCTATTTTATTTCAGATACTCCTCCAGTTTTGCGATGTCTTGAAGTTGAAAATTTGAATTTTCTTTTCAAATTCTTGGCATTTCCAATGCATAGAAATGTATTTTTCTATTTTTTCTTTTCTTAAATTTGGCAGAGAGGAGGGGTGTACATTTTCTGCCCGGTCATCTATTTTATTCTTTTGTAATGAATACTCGTATTTATTTTCTTTTTTTTTTTTACTGAAGAAGTTTCTTTAATAACAAGTTTCATAGGAGAAGAAAACAAAATAAAAAGTCTTAAAAAAAATAAAAATAAAAAAAAAAAATAAATAAAAAATGAATTTGGAGTTTTATTTAAAAATATTTTCTTTTTTTTTTTCGGAACAGAAAAATTAGACAAAGAACGAGTCTTTCGTACTCATTGAATGTTCCTTTAACTGGATTTGCTCAGTCTTTTGAACATCATTACTAACACCTACCACATCAGTGCCTAATACAAGCAGACCTGCGGACCCAAACCGTAGAACGTGTTCATGACCCTGAAAACAAGCGCTGTGTACCAACTTTTAGAGGGTACACAAATCCCTTGGCGCGCGCTAATTATATATAAAAAAAAAAAAAAAAAACGTGGCATCCTTTCATTCCGAGAGAAATGCAGAAAAACCCTTAACTTTTAAGAGACGTCAGGAAAGATTGCGTTTAGTCTGCCTGCAACTAGAGTAACGTTTATGAGATAATCATCTATCAATTCAAGCTGTAAACGAGGAAAACGAGGACGCAGACAGCCCCTGCGCAGGCTCGAGTTCTGAGAAATTGTCCTCTTAGCCTTGCTTAACAAGTTCATTGAGATTTCATTTTCTGTGATGCCATTGTAACCTACGATCTAAATAAAGCTCAGTCAATTTAGCCTTCCGACTGAGTGCAAAGAAGTTATGCATTGTCGAACTAAATAATTTGGAATTGGTGAAAGTTTTAATCAAAGTCTTAAGCTCAATTTGACTATCACTACAGGCGTAGACACTTCACTTTGTAGTTCATTTCATCAGGATTGTGAAAAACACCAATCCAGTGAAAGTCGGTTTCATATTTTTACATTTTTTTCCAGGAGCCATTGGAACAGACAGCATGTTCATAAGACCAGAGTAAAAGATGATCAACGGACAAGGTTATCAAAGCACCAGTAGATGTTGTAAAAAAAGATTACTTCATTTAAGACGGAAGATTGCTTAGAGAGTGCAGGTTATGATATGAATATCACGGAGAAAGGAATTCACCGTGCTTATGCAGGCTCTCTTGCAACAGAGTTAGGCCGTCCATTAGAGGGATTGTTTCACCAAACAACTGACTCATAGGCTATAAAATGTCTTATTATAGGCTAAATCCAAAGGACCCTTGTTCGTGATATGGCCCATTCCTTGCCGAAAGCTTCAACACTTCCAGAAAGTCGACAGTGCTTTCGAAGTTTTCAACTACAACATATATAGTCAAAGGAAGTTTATTATCTTAAATATTTAGCCTCGTTTCATAAAGGGATACCTCAGATACCTCATCAAGGGAACCACCTCAGTTTTGAGAAGTTTCGCTGAAATTCGATTTTTAATGCATTAACGTCAATTACGTTTGGGCTGCCTGCGCTATAGAACAAACAGTAACTAGGCATGGCCTCACGGGCAGCTCCATTACCTAAATAGGCCTGAGCGTTTACGTAAGAACCATTGGGAGCAATGTAGGTAAGCATAGTAGTTAAGCAGTTGGCCAGAATTCACCACAATCTCGGTAGAGGCAGCATCCCGTCCTGCTTAAATAATTCTGTTCACTGTTCTTCAATATGAAGAAAGTCATTGAATGATTGAAGGTTGGCGATTTTGTAGTCATCTTTTCCGATTTTCGATATAGAGATACTTTTATTATTCGAAGATTCAGGTTTGGCAGCAATTTGTCTATATTCTTTTGTAGCACAACCTGAAGTATATGATCGGCGCCAGACGAGTTGAAATTATCAAAGGCCGCAACAGTGAATTATTGACAGGTTGTACTACTCAGCTCAGTTGCAGGAGCTGATTGTAAGCCAGTTCTGATCTGATCATCAGACTTTCTGAATGTTTCCAGTCTAACTGTGTTGTGCCTTTTAAGAAGTTTGACTAGTCTATTAGCCTTAAGCTACCTGTTCAGAAGTTTTCGTTTTTTTTTTTAGGTTGCCCCCAAATCAGGGCCATATGTAGTTGTTCTAGCAAAATATGTTAAATATTTGTTCAAGTGCCTGGACCGGCTATTAATCTAAGATATTTTTGGTTAGGGCGTTTGTATCTATTTCTTAGCCATTCTTGGCTTGTTTACCTACTTAGTAATTTAACCTGACGCTGCAGTCCAGCCAGCTCAATCTTTAGCTAGCTGCCTCCAGTTTCCTATGCTAAATTTGCTGAAGTCCCCACTAGGTCTCTACCACTGGGCATGTTCGAAGACTTTATGAACCCAAGCATTGTTATCCATCCACTCTACATGACCCAACCACCTCAATCGGTGTACCTACACTCTTCTGACTAAGTCGATGTCGCTGTACAGCGTACCGTCTATGTAAATAGGAAGGAAGTTCACCCGAAGCATTTTCCTCTTAAAGCAGCCAATAGCACCTTCATCCATTTTTGATAGTCCATGCTTGTACGTCATAGAGCAAGACTGGGGTGTCACTTTTGTTGTTCGAGAGATGGAATTGCTAGTCAATTGTGGCCTTCTTAACAAGTTTAAGATAAGTAAATTTATGAAATTTTTTTTTCAGAGGTTTTGATAAAATCGAAGGCGATCCTATCATCTTCAATTCCCCTTCTGTGATACGTTTCTGTTTAGGTTTGCAGTTGTAGACTGTAGAAATCCATGTCGGTTTTGGGAAAAACATTTACATGTAATGGGAAAACATTCCGATTGTTTAGGAATGCGTCAGTAGTTCGTGAGTGAGAAAAACACCAAATATAGCCTAACCTAACATACCTAACATATTTTTTGTTATGTGCAAAAGCCCTAAAGCTGTTCATGGTCTCTAATAAAAAAAATAAAGGCAATTAAACTAACTGATGAGTTTTACTTCTTATTTACAAAATATGATTTTAATTTATACACAAATATTTATGAATGGTTATGTCGCCAATTTTTTATCTTGCGAAGTACTTCTATGGTCCTCTTTTGGTTTTGTCCTTGAGCTTGAGGTGCTTCTTGAACGAGCTCCTTTTTTTGTTCTAATTGCGCTTCTCGATTTACTTTTGATCCTCTTTTTTGCTTTCTTTTTTCTTCGGTTTTTTGAGTTTGATGGGGTTCCGGATTTGCTTCGTCTTTTCTCTCGTGCATGTTTCTTTTTGTGGTTTCTTAAGGTCGAAGAGTTACCCGATTTACTTTGTTCAATATTTTTCCTCTCCCTTGAACTTGAAGGGTCTATTGATCTACTTTTTCTTCTCTGTAAGTGTTTATTTTTTCCCGAAGAACTTGACGATTGATTACTTTCCTTGACCCTACCTTTTGGTTGATTATTCGAACTAGAAGGGCTTCTCGATCTACTTGGCCATTGTGTTTTTGAAGCCGAAGAGCTTTTCGACATACTTCGCGTTTGTTCACGAAATTCCTTCTTATGTCTCTTTATAGATCTTGAAGGGCTTACTGATTTGCTTTGTCTTCGTCTTTTTCCTCCAGAAGGATTTCTGCTTCTGCTCTCTCTCCTGTCTTTCACTATTTCCCTTAGTCGGTCGTGTGATCTTGAAGGGCTTATCGAACTACTGGATATTCTCAAACTTAATCGTTTTGTTTCATCTTCACTCTCTTTCTTCACTCCATGTCTAGTAGAATCTTTCGAACTACGATTAGAATTTCTTTCGTTTGATCTAAATCTACGATCTACTTCATCACGTTTGGGCTTTGTATCGCTTCTAGCTCTCTTAGAATTAGACCAAGACGATTCCTTCTTTTCTTGTTGGTCTTTACGCGCATAACCACCTGCTGATCGTCTGTTGCCATTTGATATTTTTTTTGCATCAGCTTCAGGACTTTCAGACCATCTCCAGTTGAGCTTTTGATTTCGGTCATCACCATCGTTCCAGCTGTACGAAATTACATACATATCAGTTTTTGAAGTAAACATTAAACTAATGAAGTTACATACCTCATGACAGAGCTTTCCCTTGATTCCTTGTTATTGGTCTTTCTCGTAGATTCGTCCAGCTTGAAGACGGATATATTGTACGCATTACCAGGGTTTCTAAAGATGTGCAAGAAGTTGCAGTCTTTTCCCTTGGGACACTTTCTTGTATAGGATAAACCTGATAACGGTTAAGGAAACAAGATCTTTCTTTTTTCGAACAATTATTCTTTAATTTACTTTGATTTGTAATATTTTTGCATAAAGTTTTTAAATAATAGGCTCATGCAAAAATAAAGGGAGAAGGAAGGAAAGACGACCTCCAACGAATCCATATTCTAAGATGCTCTACTCACTGCAGGAAAAAATAGACATACATATGAATTTCAACATAAAATATCACTTTAATGGCTGAAACAGCTGCAATGTGGTAAACCTTCTTCTTTTACCTCAAAACAACATAATCTCAGGAGATGAAAGTAACATTCTGCTTTTCTATTTGACCACACATTTAACAATTTCAATGCCAGACAAGAGTCTACGTTCACTCTGGTCTTTAATGACTCAAGTGATCCTTCACAAGGATGATGTTCTAGCGAATAGTTTTACATGCGGGCACGTCCCTACAAAATATTTAAACTAATCTTCAACAAAACTTTCTAGCAATGACCTAAGTATGGCGTTAAATTGTGAGGAAATCTAAACGCCAATAGACCCGTTGTTTTGCATGTGTGCAAAATAATAGTGGGGTCACATTTGGTGCTGATGATATTGAAAATTCGCTTTGGAGATGACCGAAACTTCGCTTAGAGACAGAACGAGTCATTCAATTTTAGACGTTTCTGTATATCTGATCAAAATGAAGTACAGATAGCAATATTTACACAAGGCTGCCAGACCGAACAGACTACCTGCCGACATATTTGAAGCAATAGCAGATGACTTGGTAGGGAACATACAGCAACTATTCCATTATTTAGTTGATTAATGGAACCTTAATGCGATCCACAAAACCCTGTCATTAACTCCGCGTATAAGATCTTGTCTGATGCATTATGTGAATGCTTGAGAATTTATGTCAACGATGTGATTGGTTCCTATCAGTAGGAGTCCACAACTTACCAAATATTTACACTACAGCAGAGCCTAGAGAAAATTCAAGAATTCCAGATCGATACCCACCATAAGCCAGTTGTACTGTGGATAAATCCCCTATATATTGTGGCAAGATCAGAGAGGTTGAAGTATTTCTTACATCGCTTGAAGAAACCTAGACATCTTGCAGCATTTTTGACGACATCGGATATGTGGTCAATCCAAAGTAAGTTGTCATTGACACACATACCGAGAATGGAAAGTTTTTCGGTTTCGAAGCTGCAAGTGCCATTCATGGATAATGGCTGGATATTTAAATATCGCTTTAACGATAACAGACATCATTATGTTTTGAATGCATTAAATTTTACTTTGTTGGTGGTTCACCATATAGTTTATATCGTGATATGGCTTATCTAGAAGACATAGAAGTGTTCTGCTTAAGCGGTTACAGTGGCAAAGGGTATGCTCTGCTCCTTCTTCGTCCTCGTTGACGAAGAAGTTGTTGTCTTGTGCTATTCCTACAGTCATAAGGTGTTTTCTAACCGTTAGGAATCTGGTTAATGTGTGCATTTGACCCCTACAAAGCTGTAGTAACTTTAACTTTTGAGGTTAGGTTTCTGTTAGGTTCCCGTCCAATAATAGAATGCCTTTGTCTTTATCCAGTCATTTATATAGCTTTTTATGGAGATAATTGGTAAGCCGCAGAATAGTCGTGGCAACATGACTGTTGAAACCAAACCTTTTCAGGCCGATTCTTCTGCTCTTTCATTACTTTCATAATCACAGTGACTGACTTCTGTCAGAGAGAATATAAATATTCTTGTTGGTAGCAGATCTGTTTTAGTTCTTCTTAATGCAGAGCTAATCTCAGCTTAAAATACGGATATGCTACTGGCCATACTTGCGTACAGTGAGGTGTTGGTAGTTGCTCCACTTCCTTCGTCTGTTTTCAATCTGTCGGTGTGCCATACCAGTGAATCCTTTTGTAAGAGTGATTCCTAATAGTTGACTTTTTCTGAATAGTTGACTGAACTATTTTGGAGTTATTCTCATCCACTGAGATAAGGATGTAAGCGTTTGCTAAACCTTTTTTCTGCCTTTGAAGATAAAGATGTGGTAGGTTCAACAGAACCTTTTATGCTGCGGTGGGTGCTCTTCTCATTGCACCCGTAGTACTTCTCAAGCACTATTTTGTACGGTTTGTGTGACTGATTTTGGGTAAGGATATCTTAACAGCGAACGGAATTTCAACCATCTTGTAGTGCGTAACTGAAGAGACCCATCCCGAAATGACACTGGTAGTTTCTCCAAAAGTCTTCATTGAAAGAAAACTGTTTCACCCCATAATGAATCTTGTGTATAGTGCCTTCTCTATACCAAGATCAAAATGTGTATCAAAGATTTTAGATACGTATACCAGATTGGGGTCGCAGTAGCCTCATATAGACGTAAAGTAAGACCAAATGTCTTGGTTTGAAGAACTAAGCATACATTGACACCGGAAATTCTGGTGTTACAAGCTGAACGTAGCTGTTTACTCGTAAATGATAAAGTATATAAGATTGAATATGTCTGAGGCAGAGACCTAGATTATGAGTTCCAAACCAACACTATGCATTACAGGGATATCTTACACAACTTAGTCGAGTGTGAGTCAAAACGGTCATTGTTTAGCATGCAAGGCCTAACCGTGTACTTAAAGCTAATTCCATGTATTTAAAAGGAAAAACTTGGCTGCAATGTACTACCTCACGACCCAGAAGTTACTCTATCAGTGAACGCCATACCAGTTATCCTGCAGAATAGTTTTTTTTTTTTCTTTTTGCAGGAAAATATTCAAAAACACTATTTTACAAGTTATCGTAAGAGGACTATTATCAAAAGGATACAATCAGCCGCAACACGTACCACAAATAGCATTTTTCCATATAACAATCGGAGAAAACTCAACGTTTATCTGCCTGCTTGCGTAGTAACGACCCTGCAGTCTCATGTATGCTTTCAGTGCGTCCCTAAACAATTACAAATCATTACTCCAAATGACACTTATAATACAAATTAACGACTCACTTTTCCTCTCGGTACTCGACCAACACATTTCCTCTCAAGTGCGACTGGGAATTCATACACGTCCGAAAGTTTTCAATTTCGCCAAACTTTTTCAGCTCGTCTATTACATCGTAAAAAAATTGAATATAATCCCGATTTAGTTCGTTCTCACTGCACTCCAAGTTAATATCACATCCATATTCGGTTTCCCGAT